>OY982933.1:3736920-6426858 GCA_963891755.1 Pyrrhia umbra
ATTCCCTAGTTTTATTATTAAAATAAAAAATGTTACGTAACGCGGTTGTTTAAATACCCCTTCTCCCGCCCTTGTAACGTTTTACAAGACCCTCCCCTCCCCCCAAATTGCGTTACGTAATACTTGAATGCTCCCTAACAGCACAAAAATACCTACAATCGCTACAGTTGCAAGATGGACTCCGTTGAGGTAACATTAGTCACGTTGTCTTTGGTGCTGCTTTTACGTAAGCAGCCGAAGCGTAGGTAATGATCCGTTCTTCACCCAATGTCGTCCAACACGGTCGCGCGTTTGCATCGATACAGTCGCGATGCAGTAGCGCGTTGCAAACGCGACTAACACGCGTTAGTAGCGATACTGACGCGCGTTTACCAAACGCGCGACAGACGCGCTACAAAAAGTCGTCGTGGGCGAGGGGCCTAAGGAAACAAACATTTTTCTGATAAACATATTGTTAACATTTTCATTACATTATTAAGTTTTAGCAAGGACACGAGAAAATTATTTGCATGTACAAAACGAATAAGTATCTATTCAAGAAAACATTTTTGAAAAGAGTTTTAATTATTTGAAACATAATATTTTTTTTTTGTTAATTATTTAGATTGCATTGCAAATGTCTTACTTATATTGTAAACCAGCTCCCTCTCGGATAAAAAAAAAACTTTCCTACGCCTTTCCCAAAATTTCATTATATCTTTATACCAAATTTCAAAGGTATTTTCGGTTTTATTTAGTAAGGATGTGAAGGTTTGAAACCGTTTTACTAAATCACGCAAAATACTTTTGATGGAATTTGACAAAAACATAGGTCTTTTAATATCGGTAACTGAACCCATAATTTAATTATGAAGTCCACGCAGACAAACCCTCGGCAAAAGTTAGTATATAAATAAACAATAAATTATTTTAACGATGTACTTGAATTAGGAAGTTTCCTCGCGACTGTTACAATTCATTGTTCCGTCTCAAGACAATTTGATACAGTTTAAATCAAATAATAGCTTTAATAAACTTTTTGATTATCAAATTATCGGTTTAACCTACTTTTGGAAGCGGAAGATTTCTAAATATTAATTGTTAAATACTTTGATTTGGCATCTTTATATAAACAGATTGTCTCATGCCTATTTGACACGAAAAGAAGGTACTTTAAATATAAAGATAGGACATATTTAATGACCAAGTTTCTACATCGAATATTTTATCAATTTTACTTGCTCATCTAAGAATCGAGACCTAGAGAAATGTATGTACTGTAAAAATAATAACATCAAGTATAATACCGATCAAAAGTCTAATTTTTACCAAATTGAAAACAAAGAAATTCAAGTTTGCTAATCACTTTATGTTGTTAAGGCTGGGTAGTAGACCAGTTTTAACAAATTGAGGGGGTGAAGCAGGGGAAGTAGCTCCGCCCACTGCGGGGCGCCCCTCTCGCAGTCGTCGTATCGCGGGGCCTCTACTGTAGTCACTGCTAGGAATAAGTAACTCAAGATTTTCAATTTTAAAACATGTAAGAATCATGTATAATAAATAACCATAAACATCGTGTTCATGCATAGTAATTTTATTTATAGAGGTAAGTATTAGGTAGTACCTAATTTTTAAACCTAACCAATTCAAAGGATTGTTATGTAAAACAAATCGATTAATTTCTATAATACTGTTACTACCACATTTACATGTAAAAAGTTATTATTTATAAATTATTTCTGACAGGAAATGATCAAGACTAGCTTGTTTTTACTTCTCGACCCCATTCAGGCTTAAATATTAGCCTTTATTAATTAATATCTAGAGAAACTAGCTGACACCAACGGCGCCACCCACGTCTTCTTATTTAAGAGATTTCTATTTATTTTTTTGAAAATTAACGAAGCTTAAGTAATTCCTTACGCTAACAGCTATCTTCCAGTGAAAGTCCCATCGAAATCAGTTAAGCCGATTTACTTCACTTTGCATTGAAGATCTGTAAGTAACATACAACTCGACAAATCAACTTTTTCCAAAAAACTGGCCAGTGCATGACATTTTGATAAGTTTTTAGTCAGAAACAATGCTTTCGTATATAATCAGTCAATAAATAAATAAATATAATAATAAATATACCATCTAAAATTCAAAAAAGTCATATCTGTCTTTGCTTACTATACCAATTACAGAAATTAAACACGTTTTCGTTTTCCTTTTGTATCAAACTTAATTCTTTCCTATCCTAAAGACCTATCGAAGTCAACACTGCCTTAAAGGTTTTCGTTGTTTTCGCTTTAAAGTTCAAGTTTTGAGTCTCTGTAAAAATATTACATTGGTTTCGAAACAAAAAAGCTGTAATGGAAATGATTTTTCATTCCTGCCATAATGTGTCTATAGATATATGTCAGCATAAGACTATGAATTGTGTTTGCTGACGACAATTCGTGAACTGTACCAAGTTTTTAGAATATTATGTATTCATTTTCGATGGTTCATAGTCGCTCCGTGTCAAACCGTAAAATTGTGAACAAACATGTACTTATCACCCGTAAATCTGTAAACCATCCCTGATTAGTCGGTTTGCAGCAGGTCATTCTGTGTCCAATAGCAAACAAACGATGGGAACAATTAACACTGGAGTCAATTAAAGGAAAATAATAATTATTTGAGATCAAATTTCATAATGTATGTTTACATTTTTTATTAACAATACTAATATACCTACGTTACATGGTAAGAAAATAAAATTCAAAATAAATAATTAGAAAACAAAACAACTATTGGTTACATTTGTTTAAAAATGTCTTAACATCAGGTATCCACAATTAGCGCGCAAGGTGTGTTTTGTTACCTTGTAGTTAGTTAGCTTAATACCAATGTTTTATATGGAGTGACTTCCTATATGACTTCCACAACCCAGTTACTGGGTAACACATGTATTATTCTTAGAACGACTGATTGTCAGGCTTTCTGGCTTCTGACTACCTATAGCGACTGTAACAAATGTATAAAGAAAGCACAGTTCTGCTATAATTCTATGGATTTCCGTTTTATATCTCCGAAGTTCATGATCAATTTTATAGAACCACCTGACAAAATCAAAAAAGCCCAGTATAATTTAAACGACTATTTTAGCGATAAGAACAGATGGAAGCTGTTAAGTGGATAATATAAAAGTGAACACATTTGTATTGTAAATTCGGTGTATTACATTGTATAATAAATATGAACGGGCGCTGTCAGTTGAGGCTGGTCATCTCTAAATTGCCAAGAATGAGCATATTAGAATTGTTAAATGTTAACATTTACATCGTTCTCACATAAAAAAAATCATTATTGATGTATATACGAACATTGTAAAACATGTTGAAAAAGAGTAACCATGGAGTTTCTTGCCCGTTCTTCTCCATAGGAATCTACGCTTTGGAAAGGGCAAATAGCTTCAACTTTCTTTTCGACAAACTGACAGACTTATGACTCTTTGACAATTCAAAAGTGCCTGTAAATGGTCTAGTTGAAATAAATGATTTGAATTTTTTTTTTTTTTTTTGACATAATATATAAAGTTAAACTGTTATAGACAGCTGTGTTGCTGGGAAGTTTGTTCATCACTACTTCTTCTTTGCGGCCATAACACTAGGAAGCGGTGAAGGGTGGGCGTTTTGGGGTGCTGTCATAATGTATTTTGACGTGAAAAAGTGCTAATTGAATTAGCCTAATTTCAATAAACGTTTTTTTAAGTTTGAGATTTGAGAAAGGCTTTTTCGAAATTCATCCGCTAGAGGGGAAAATAAGGGATGAAAAATTTGTATGGAGCTCAGTCATTTTTTATTTAAAAGAAATGTGGTAATTAGCCTCTAAGTATAAAGTAAAAACAATATTTAATTATTTTTTAGTTTCACTCCTTAGCGTAAAAAGTGTGGTGTGTGCAAGCAAACATGCCGCCAGAATTGGAAAAAACTAAACAGCCAAAATTATATTGTCCACGCGAGCGAACCCGCGGGCGGATGGCTAGTAATATATATTTATACCAAGCTACCAGGTTGTCGTGTATGACAGCGAAACACAATGAAATACAAAAATAAATTATGAAAATAAATGTATTTTATAAATGAAAGCACACATATACCTGAAGTATGCGGCCATTGTATTTATTTTCCTATTTTTAAGTCTTGGTTACGGCCTCGTTTTACTCTAAAACAGGGGTTTCAAAGCACAAAATCGACAACAGCTATCATCATCATGTTTACCATTCACCTGCTATTTACACCCCTTCACAACAGTTAGTTACATTATAGACATTAAAATAGATTCACTTTGACATATGAAATTTTAATTACGTAGGTTTAATTTTTATAAATCAATTTTATATTTATTTTCTGAATGCGAAAGACCAACTGTCATCGGATGACAGAGTGACATAGACCACCCGTCTCTACGGCGGAGCGCCGTCTGGTCGATGAAACAGATTTATGCAAATAGTTCATTCAGAAAAGAGATGCAATACGAAGAATTTTTCAAATGAAATCGACGGCAATTTTTACACGGTTTTTTTCAATTTGCTCGATAAATACACCATATATTTATATAATATTGCAGTTGTACCTTGTTCACGGAATTCCCTTTCTTTTGGTTATAAAAAATGTGATGGTAATCATTGAAAATTTTGAGAACTACGCGACGAAAAATTTTAACGAGAGGTTACTTTAGGATTTTTTTTTTCAATGTTCTAGACCATTTCTTTAAGATTTTTTTGGGGTTGTACCTGCATCATATACTTAACTATACGTGTTATTTTTTTCTGGCTTGTGACTTGTACCAACGTCTCAATCTAGGCGACGAAAAATTGCCTATTTTATAGCTTTTTCGCAAAGGAGCGCCTTAAAGAATTAATGGGATAAGAAACGACTGCTCTTCTTGTAAACTATCCTGAACCACGTTTCTAGTTTCAATAACTATCATGCGAGATTTCCTCATCCATACGATAACTCGAGCCGGCAGTCCCGCGAGAGGCGATCATCTGCGCGGAATCGCTGATAAAAATCGCATTAGCCTTAATTGGCCCGGCTGCGATTAGTCGGACGCTCGCGTGTAGTTTGGCCAGTTTACGCACTTTACGACCAGACTTTATTGTACAGCAAACACAATAAATGTACGTACACGAAAATAATCTACTTTATGCCCAGATAGATCAACAGATGAGAAATTAAATGGCACTCGTAAAGCGGGCTCGATATAAAAATGGCTATTTGGTTTATTGCGAAATGGGCCAAAATTAAATTACCATAATGTTCTTATTTACCTTTTCTTTTATGGGCATTTTCATTAATCGACGTTTATGCTTGATGATGTGGCAAGGCATTAATTGCGACATATTTTTTATTAATTTTCAAAAATATTTTTTTTCCAACATATACATCAATTTGAAGGTAGGTCGTTTGTGAACCATCCATTAAACGGGTAGTAGAGAAATCATAGCGTGACGTTAGTAGCCTCACACTCTTGTCACGTCACATGAGCGAGTGCCCCAAAACATGCGACGGTACGAAGTTAATAGCCGACTGTTCTCACCTAACAAAATGTTTTAGACAAAAGTGTTGAAATGATGATTGACGGTTTGATGATTGGTCCGTAATACAAATATTACAGAAACAAATATTAATCTAGATCTTAGTAATCTAAGTAGCTGTCCAAAAGACAATCGTTTAAAATTATACATTTCAATTTAATGCAACCCCCTGATTTTTTTCTGCACCCCCCTGAAAATTTTCCTGCCCTGCCCATGATCCTTTCACAGGTTTCAGTCTATCTCCATATTAAGATTCAGTCGTTTTCCCGTGGTTAGGCCTTGCATACAGACCATAGCTGCTTGTAATGTTACCATAGATAATTTTACTAATTGATACGTGAATTAAGTAAAGTACTTTAACATGGGGCAGTAGTTAACGAGCAATGAAGACATATCCACGAAAACGAGTCGTATTTCGTTAGCGACAATAACCATATATTCCGTTTGACGATTTATCGTGCGATGAGACCCGTTTACAGTAGTTCGCTGATTACTTAGAGTACAAAGCGTTGTATAAATATAGGACTGCATAATTGAGGGCATTGGGTCATCCTATCTATACATACACACATATAAAATGCTTTGTCCTGAATGACTGACGGATCGACGCGCAGCCTAAACTGCTGATCGTAGAGACCTGAAACTTTGAAGGTGTGTACTGTGTATGACGTAGGATAAGAAAGGATTTTCCACAAATCAAAATATACAACTTAGTTCACTTGTTCGAAAGTTATGCGTGTACATACACTTCGGCAATTCATTTTTGTTTGTATATAGAAGATTTTTAAGTACCTATGTACGTCTGTTTGTAAAGCTTTTACGGGATAACGCCTGAACCTATTGAGTTATGATTTGGTATAGAGATAGGTGGGAAAGGACATAGAATAATTTTTATTCGGATGCGCGTGAAACAGCTATACTAAATAAGCCTAACAAACAATGTGTGTTAATATTTTAATATTGTTTTTTATTGAATCATGATCTGTATCTGTAGTATAGGAACATCCTAGAATATAGTACGATAACAGATGAAACACAGTTATACAACCTAACCTAAAAACACAACACATCGAAATGACCTATTATTTCGTTGATAAAACATTGCGGGCTGCGGTGACGTCACCATTAATTTGACATTTTAGAAATGTTACCACAGATACATAATGCCTACGTTTGTTCAAAGCAATACCCATAATTAACTGTACGTTAGCGGCCGGCTAGGGTTAATATAACGGCTGTCAGCTAATTAAACCAACGCTAAACGATAGTTAAATCACTTTATTGCGTCGAGTGCCTCTGTACTTGGACGTGTGAAGTAGAAGTCGCCGAGTTTAGCAATCTTTGAATAGGTTCTTCACACAATGATAATAACTAAGTGATAGACTACCTACATATATATATGTCTTTGCTAAAATTAATTAATCAATTCGGACTACTAAGTACAAAACATATTTTTTATTATTGGTGCTGGGGAGTTTGTTCGCCACTTCTTTCTCTAGCAAAAACACGTAGAAGGTGGTGAAAGGCATTTTGAGGGCTGTCTTTAATAAATTTGACGTTCAAAGCGTGCTGATTTTTAGCCTAGTTTTAATACACGATTTTAAATACCTACTTGGTCAATGTGGCCAAACGAAACAAAAAATGTATCCTCTCAGATCCTCTAAACTAGTTATGTTATGTAATTTTAGTTAAGTATGTTTGTGGTGGTAATCTCTCACACAAGAACAACTGAATAGATTTGAATGAGATTTGGGATATAATACATAATTATGTAGATTATTACTTGGATTTATATTTGAGCTAGGTACTTTGTGTCTGCGTGTACATAGTATAAGTTTTCTCAGGATGCAAATTAAACAGATAGTCGTTTATAAAAATAACACAAATCAAAAGCAATCTTAAAGGAAATCGAATAAAATACTTCTAACGAATCGAGACGCTTAACTCGAAAATCCGATAGAAAAACGTTTATTGGAAGGGCCTATTGACAGTGTGGCGGTGAACGGAATCGGAACCGGAACAACAATCCCGCGCCGGAACCGCCGCCGGCAGCCGGCAGCCGGCTAAACGCGTTACGTGCCGCACCGCGTCTTACTATTCACTGTAGGTACGCTTGTCTAAGCCCCATTCACGACACGACACTTCTATTAGTTCCCGAAACTGGACAGCCGTAAATTTTCTTCTTTTATTAGTTTTTTAGGGTTCTGCACACGAAACCGTCCCGTTGGCGGGTCCAACCCTGTAATTGACGACCTGAGTGGTTTAATGGTCAACATACCGGAATACCACGCAAGAGGTCCCGGGTTCGATTCCCCGCCGGGCAGAAATTGAAATGATGAATTTTAATTTCTGTGACGGGTCTGGGTGTTACTATGTATAATATGTATGATGTATTTAAAAAAAATATATAAGTAGTAAATCCGTTCATTTAGCACCCATAATACAAGCATATTAGTTTCCTACTTTGGGGTTAGATGGCGCTGTGTGAAATTGTCCAAAGATATTTATTGTCCATAGATATTTAGGAGGAGCTCGTGGCTAAGTAACAGCCGCACGGTTCGACCGATCAAAGTTTAAGCTGCGCTTGGCGTGGTCGGTCCGTGGATGGGTGAGCATCTATGTCATAGCGAGACTCCTCCGTGCCTAGGAAAGCACGTTAAGCTGTTGGTCCCGGTTCTCATTTGTACATCTTTGACAGTCGTTACGGGTAGTCAGAAGCCAGTAAGTCTGACAACCAGTCTTACCAAGGGGTATCGTGTTACCCGGTAACTGGGTTGTGGAGTTCCGATAGGCAATCGCTCCACGTAAAACACTGGTACTCAGCTGCATCCGGTTTAGACTGGGAGCCGTCCCCAACGTAGTTGGGAAAAGGCTAGGCAGAATGATGATGTTTGTCCGTCTGTCTGTCAGTGGGCTGAACCCACATGATCCGTAATAGGTAGACGGTAAATTTTCAACAAATATTTTGCAAATTCATTATCAGTCAAATGCTGTTAACCGTAGAAAACAAGGTTATCTTATGTATTAAGTACGCACATATACTAATGGCGACAAATGTTGCGATAACCAACTCGGAATTCACGTGCCAATTAAAAATAATTACTATCGGTAAATAAGTAATCTTTTAAAAGAATTGAAACTCTTTGGAGTCTTTATATATTATGCTAATATCGACGTTGGCTTATACAATTTTTGTTCCTGGGCGGTATTATCCGGTTTTTTCAGTAGACTGTAATCTTAATTTTGAGTAGGTTTGATGGCAATTTAATTAACATTTTAATTAAAGATGCATGGCAAAATAGTTTTTTTTAGATACAAATCCACCTCATCTATCTAAGACAATAGGCGTCACGCCTTTTTCTTGCCTTTTCAGATTGCATAAAAAGAGGAAAATATATATTGCAGTCCAACATTCCTGACAGTAGGTGTATGTAATAAAAACTCAATTTAAGTTTGAAAAATGCGCCATAAATTTCACCATACATCGAATATGCCAGATCCGTAATTTATTATTATTATTTATTTATTTATTTACCCTTGCTTTTTCAAGAATTGTGTTTATCTGCCATTGAATTAATATTGAATTAAAACCTTCAAAATTATTTTTTAACGCATCATACGCTTTTTAATTACGCAATCTTTATGGTTCTCTATTTTTAATTAGGTTTTTTATTATTAAATTTTGTGATACAACTATTAAAAAAGGTTTTGCACAATATTTTAGTACTTCAACGAAAATAAAATGCTCGAAACACAAAATAATAAAGTACAATATTACATACAAATTTTGTGAATGTACTAAGTTTATTTCCCCACTTAAAATGATGTTCAAACTTCAATAAATATGCAATGAAACTAGCGTTAACTTGGCAATATACTTGTCGCGGTAATATATAGATCTGTCACATTTCCCTGAAGGAAGTTTTACTTACTACAACTTCTAGGAATATTCGTAACAAACACACTGGCATAAACATAGCAATTCAAATTCTATTTCAAATTTAGAATGATGGTTCTATTTTTCAAAATGGTAACTTTCTTTCTATGAAAAAAACAATAAAACCTCCGTGCTCAAAATATGCTTAAAATATAGACTAGCTGTTTCCCGCGGTTTTACACTCATCCTAATAAAATTATTCATTTTACGCATCATCATAAGAAAACTAATTGCCCTAATGAAAACTATCCATGTATCGTATGTCCTTTCCTAGGGTCCAATCGATTTTATTTTTTGGTTTAGTGACAACTGTTCTCTATACTAAATTTCATAAAAATCCGGTCAGTCGTATGAGCATGAAAACGTTAACAGACAGACTGACAGAGTTTCTTTCGGATTTGTAATATAAGTAAAGATTTTTTCGCAAGTTCATACCTACCCAACTGTTCAAAGCTTAAAACAATAACCATTTGGTACAAGCACATGTATTCAAACGATGGCTATCAAAGTACGTATGTAGGTATACATTGAGTTGTCAGAACGCATTGTTGCGCTGATCTCGTATACAGGCACGGCATTCGACTGCGAATGCATTGGCTTGAAGGTGCACCTCAACCTCAATCTATGACGTGGCTGAATCACAAAGGAATTGTGGTGAAGAGGTGTAATAATAGATGAAGCCATCTGTGCCGGAACTCTGAAGTTTGAACGATATTAAAATGTATAATTTATTGAAAATCAAAACAAAAGTTGATCTTTTGTTTAATTTGTATAAAATTTAAATGTAACCAAATATTTTTAACTATCTGTTACCTGTTTCATCCGCGTCCTGGGGCCATACCATCACGTGCTTTTTCAATAACTATTCAAGTGTGTGAGCGAGACACAGCTACTAACGCCGTAAAGCACCGTCTCTTTTGCACAACGAAACTTTTACTGCGTTGGCATGTGATGGTAAGGACCCTGAGAGAACTACTTCACGCACCCGGATAAAAACCTATTATCTTCTCCAGGGTACCATCAATATCCATACCAAATTTTATCAAAATCGGTTCAGCCGTTTTATCGTGAAAGCGTAACAAACAAAGTCGCATTCGTATTTATAATATTGTTAGGATTGGTATTCAGCACACTTACCTATCTAATTTTATATTTAAAGAGCTGCTTCGTCATACTCATTGCAATTAATCTAACAATTTTACTTCGCGAATTTCAGTATTTATTCTTCTTCTTCTAGAAGCTCTCCGCTACTGAATTAAGCCGTCAGCACAACGAATTTATGCCTGTCTTGTGCCTGTATTTATTACAAGGCGAGATACTAGCTTGGTACTCTTACAACTCTTGTCAAAAAAAGTACTAACAAAAAAGTAATTTCATATTAATAACTGTGAAACAACTAATATGTTCTTCGAAATAGAACACAACTCCACAGCCTCTACTGAAATATTCAAGCAGTACAATTTTCCTTGTATCTATAATTTCAAACTCAGACTTGTGAATTCTGTCTTACTATACTAAAACCTCGCCATGAAAAAAAGTAAAGTTTCATAAATACTAAACGACTCGTAAACTAGGCTAATTAACTAACGCGGCACGTTCAGTTGTATAAACTTAACTTTAAAGGAGTTAAAGTTTGTGGTGTTAAAAGGTTTAGAACTTACAAAACGAAGGAGTTGTTTATGGCTCGATACTGACGGGTACCCAATAAACCAATCGTGGAAACAGTAAAGTTATAATCAAACCGGTTAACTTTAGTATGTTTACTAGCTTCTGCCCGCGACTTCGCCCGCGTGGAATAGTAGTGCTCCGCTCCTATTGGTCTTAGCGTGATGATATATAGTCTAGCCTATAGCCTTCCTCGATAAATGGGCTATCTAACACTGAAAGATTTTTTCTAATCGGACCAGTAGTTCCTGAGATAAGAGCGTTAAAGCAAACAAACTCTTCAGCTTTATATATTAGTATAGAAGTATAGATTATATTTTGTAATAGTGGTTTAATTTTCGTATCCAGATCGACTAACACGGACTAACAGTGAAGGAAAACATCGTAAGGAAACCTGGACTAGTATATAAAGTCTGAAAACGCCAATCCACTTTTAGCAAACATGACGATCAATGCTCATGCTTTCTCTGTATGAGAAGAGGTCTTTACCCAGAAGTGGGATATAAACATGCCGATGATGATGATGATAATCAAGATCAACGTATTGATTTTTAAAATGCCATTACTAGTTTATGATACGTTGTAAAAGCCCTAATCTCCTTTCATCCGACTAAAAGAGAGAGGGAATGGAGAGTGCATCTGTGTTTGCGCACATACCTGAAGACTCTAAGTAGTTATCTCCTAACAGTTGAAATAAACCTTCGAGATAGAAACTCAGTAGTGGCTTTTTTTTATTATTAATTTTATAACCACGGTAAAAATACTCAATTAGTTATTTTTCAAGTCATAGTTGTTCTTTTAGCGTTCACACCAAAATGACCTACACCTATGGAGAAATCTACCGCCCGTACTTACGTGCGGTAGTCTTTTGGTGTCATTTATTTATCTTTAAACTGATAATAGAAGGGTCACTGACCTGCAGTAGCCTGCAGTCTCCGCTGACGGTGTATACTCCATGGCAATCCGTGCTGTCCTCCGGCTTGTCTGACGCTGGGGACTTTCGCCAGCAAGCAGCGCAGACCGCCACCAAAACACCACATAGCGTTACACTGGCGAAGAAAGAAAGATCTATTTTAGAATATTACCATAATTGAACGGCAACATTTGGGGGTATCGTTGAAGTAGATTCTTAATTAAAAGAACAGTATTTTATTCGCAGTATGACAAAACAAGGCTGAAACCACATCTCTATTACGCTGCTAAATCTTTTGATTCAGTAGGTAGTGAGTTTTATTCATTATATGTTATTTTTAAGGAATTAAAATCAGGGTCATCGTAGGAGTGTCTTAATAAATTAAAGCCTATATATTTATTACGCAATATAAAACAATTATTTTAAATCTGACACTGTAACTTCTTCAATTGTTGCAACAAATCCAAGATTGCATCACAGTCCAATAATTGGCCAGAATGGGACGGATCCTTATTACCTCAGACAGGCAATTGCTAGTGGATTTATTGATGCATCCACAGACAGTGTTAACCAGTGTCTGTCTATTATGACGGTATTAAATTTGCACATATTTACTCTCTTGTTAACAGCAGAATATGCTCTTCACTATGATAGAACTCTGATAATTTAAATTTTAAAATTCGAATAATAAACAGCTTGAGCTCGCCATCGTTGTGTGCACATGGAACATAGGCATAGTACTTAGGAATAATGTATATTTCAAAGACAATGTAGAACATTTTTTTAAGGATCTTAATATAAACCAGTATGCAGAATCTCACTGAACAAACCCACATAGTGTTGTTCTAACTTAACTATTGCCTTAAGATCATAGTACCATAGTAAAACCTATAGTTTTCCAATAGTGATACCGATATCAGCTTTATAGAGTCCAGCAATGCCTTCAACTGCATACAAACTTTACTTCATCAAGAAAAAAACTCGTCTAAAGACTATGAGGAAGACTTTCTTTAATATCACGTGATCCTCGGCTGGCGATAATACAAAAACTTTTGTTTCTAAGTCCAAATCTCAGAAAGTGTTCGAACAAAGCTGTGACTTTGTTTGTAAGAGATCGTCTCGTTGTGAGGATTAGAAAGACTTTTATTTATTATAATATTGAGCGTTAATTATTTTGGCATATAGATGATTTAGTGACTAGGATTTTAAACTGTTATATTGCCTTTATACTGTGCTTTATGTATAACCTTTGCTATATATTATAAAAGGGGCTTCCAATAAAGATCGGTATTTTCGGACAACAAGGTAATATGACTTGCTACCAAGACTGTCACACAAAACAAAAGGCCAAACCAACATTATTAAATTTTAAAACATTTCAACAAAGCAACTCCAGAGGTCTTCCTAGAAAAGGGTTTAGAATATTCCAGATAACTCCCATTTAAAATATCGCTTCAATAGACTCGATACAAAAGACCGGTAAGAATAAAATATGTCTTGGCTTCGAGCGAAACTTATCGTGACTCGAAATTCCTTCCGCGAACTTGAAGGTTTTGTCTAAAGTGGGTCACAGATTAAATATTTTGTAAGCTATCAACCTCCCCCCTCCTCCCACCTTGCACCGGGTTTATGTTCCTCGCCTCTGCTCATTACTTTTGAGCAGATAAGCACTGATACTCAATAGCTTGTCATTCTTAACATGTGCTTAAATTTAACACCACGATGTTCGTATATTGAGGTTGTGTTGTAATTTTTTATGGTGTGATATATGGCTCGTCTTCGCGATGTTTGCTTACATTATTAATCTTATCTCAGATATTAGGATTCCGAACCGAAATTGTAAAATGGATAGTCCATAAAAAAAAAATAAGCAGCCTTAGAAAACAGGCTCAAATCTAAAGCTGCATAGCTTGCATTAATTTGCATAATAATATAAAAGACAATACATAATACCACCCTATTTTTTGCGTCGGGGGTTGTAGAATAATCCCTTCTACAAATTTCTCTCCTGGTTCCGCATAAAAAAGCTGATGATCACTTTAATTATAAATTGCAAAAAAAAAAATTCTTTACTCAAGTAGTTAAAGTATTCATCATTAAAAACCTTTCGTCAAAATTATTCAATTTTCTTACATAAAACAGTAACAAACACGACAGAAAAGTGTAGAACCAAGGAATAATGCAGTGTTATGTATCATATGTATGCTATAAGTGAATCGGAATTTTGTAATCAGATGAATAGTTTCGAAGTTTACCTCGCAAATACAAACAAACTTACAAACTTTACCTTTTTATTATACACTTCTCATCAAAAAAATCGAAACACTTTCGTTTTTATTGTTTTTGTCCTAATTTTTTACAAAAGAGAATTAATTCCATGAAAAAAAAAACATTATTGTGTAGCTGGCAGTTTGGTCATTACAGTAAGAAGAAAAAAATCAAAATTCGAAATTAGAATTTCATTTGTTTATCCTATAAATGAAATTAATCACTGTTTTGAGACAAATGTGTATTTAGGGTTGGAGTACGTTTCTCGTTTAAAAACTAAAAATTAGCGCTTGTCTTTAAACTTTTTGTTTCTTATTTCATTTACTGTGACTTTGGGACGTCTGAAAAAACTTTTTTTTCTAAAACATATGGATACTTCGCCCGCAGAAGCCGCCCAAGTGGTGGCATTGCTGGATTCTGGACTTAGTCAGCGTGTTGTGGCTGCAAGATTGCATCTAAGCTTATCATCTGTTCATAGAGTCTACAAACGCTATCGGGAGACTGGTTCGTTCACGCGCCGTTCAGGATCTGGCAGGAATCGGGTCACTTCTGAGCGAGATGATCGATTTATTGTAACAACTTCTTTACGAAATCGACGCCTTAACGCTTTTCAACTGCAGCAGCAGCTTCGCGTTGTACGAAGAGTAGCTGTAAGTGACTCTACAATAAGAAGAAGGTTGAAGGAACGCGGATTGGCACCGCATAAGCCAGCGAATGGGCCGAAATTAACTGCAGACCATCGAAGAGCGCGCCTTAACTTTGCACGCGAGCACCTAACTTGGTCATACCTTCAGTGGAGCAAAGTACTGTTTTCTGATGAGTGTAAAATTATGCTGTATGGTAACGACGGAAGGAACAAGGTCTACAGAAGAGATGGAGAACGCTTTGCACAATGCTGCATTGAAGAAAAGGTCAGCTATGGTGGCGGTTCGTGGACGGTTTGGGGAGGAATCAGCGCCGACGGTAAGACAGAACTTGCCTTTGTGTCTGGGCCACGGCTGCCTGCACTAAACTCTCATCGGTACATCGAACAGTGTCTTGAACCTCATGTGATGCCCTATGCACATTTTATTGGCAACGACTTCATATTCATGCACGACAATGCTAGAGCTCACACCGCGGGCGTCGTACGAGATTATCTTACCGAAGTCGGTATCTCCATTATGGTATGGCCAGCAAGAAGCCCGGACATGAATCCCATTGAACATCTATGGGATGAATTAAAGAGACGAATTCGAGCAAGAGATCCAGCCCCACAAACCCAGCCAGCTGCAAAATGCAATCCAAGAGGAATGGGATAATATACCACAACATGTGATCGTGACTCTCATCCGATCGATGAAGAACCGTATGGAAGCAGTAATAAGAGCTCGCGGAGGGAATACAAGTTATTAAATAAACGTTTCTTAATTTTTTTTTTCATTTACGCGTGTTGTTTTACCCATTTCCTTCATATTCCATACAGGGTAAAAATTACTCATTATACAAAATACGAAATCTATGAAGACTTAATTTGAATTTAGAACAATAACATTAGGATTTAAAAACCTCATACTACTCACTATTAAATGACATTTTACATTTATTCCTAAATATACACATTTTTCTGATAATCCTTATCAAATCATAAACTGCGAGGTGTTTCGATTTTTTTGATGAGAAGTGTATTAGCGTAAATTAGTAAGTTAAATGTGTGTGTGCAGTGGAATGATAATTGACTATATCCATCATCATTTATTAATAATATTAGTTAATTTAATAATGCTAGCACAGTTGTCATTATAGTTCATGGGGTCCACCCCCAGGGCCAGAGCCTACTGGGGTTGCGGGATTGTTCTAAAGATTTCTCGCGGCACTGAAATGCAAAAAGCGAAGGAAGGAACATGGATGGGTTTTAGTCAGTACCCGTCTTACTTATAAAAACCTGTAATCTGAAGTTTAACCATTTCTCACCTAATCCTTACTTAACGTCGTAATCCAGGATTACTACTAACTTAAGTTCGGATTAACGCTAAACAGCATTTATTAGTGAGATTATTGATAATCAACGGATTATTTTTAAGATATTTTTTTCTTTAACGATTAAATTTAATCGGTCTTTTTAAGTCTGACACTTCCTCCCGCAGTAAGAGTCATTTGACGAATTCCCATCCCTAAAAAAAGAAGAAAAAATCAACTGAAGTTTTTTAATGGTACCAAATAAGAAACGAGATATTAAATTTTAACACTTCCTCCGCTGGTAAATTAATTCCGACATCGGTAGATAGATAACAGGGGAGATAAATTGGGTGCGAGCGGCTCGCGATAGCATAATTAACGTCACTATCTAAACTATACACATGTATGTATGTACGTGTGTAGGCTGTAGGCGCTTCACTTTTTGCATATCTTGTTACAAGCGAATTATGTAAAAAACATCAAAGCTTCGAATAAATTGGATTTGTTATCTTAAGGTCTGTTAAGATAAATAGTCTGCGGTCCATTCTGGAATGTTTATAATTATTGTGAAATAAGACAACTAAGTAATTTATATTTTTAATTTACTAGCTGGTTCATATACCGATTTAGTTTTTTTTAAAATCTTATTTTAAAGGTTTTATAAGGTTATCTCAGCCGTATCGTATCTTTTACATTGATTGATTCCTTTCATAATGATAAATAATATTTAAGCTTATTAGTAGATTAGAATAGGAGCTATTCAAGAACCATAATTGAATGGCACAACTTTTTGACTACTTTCGATGACGGATAACATGGATTTAATTTTGCCTACACAAAATTTATTTTTGCCCAGTTCTTTCAAGAGTAACTCCCGTTCCTCTCCGTTTCGAGCAAAAATGCTGCACATCTTTGATTTGATTGCAACCGATTTAGATGAAAACTAGTATGAAGATAGCCTGTAGGCTGTACCCTGGAGAAGGTTATAGTATGCTATCCGGGTGTGTCAAGTTGACGCGGGCAAAACTGCGGGAAACGTCTAGTATACTAATAAAATAGTTTCACATCCAAACTATGCCAAATAGTTGAGTAAAATTATATTAGTTATAATTAACTTGAACTGTAAACAATTTTGAAACTAAAGTAGGTATTCAAATTTTGAAAGCGTACAACTTCCTTGCTTTAGCCGTCCCGAAATAACTTTTGGTTTCGGCTCAACTTACAACGACCTTGTGTTATGTATGGGTTCATATGTTGCCGTGCTAAGTTGGGAACTTAGATTAATGAAAAATTAAATGTACGAGAGCATTCGCCTGTAATGTAACGTTACAGGCGTAGCGTTCCCACTAGCCGCGGGAGAGGCATGTGCGTCGGGAGGCGCGAGATGACTCCCGGCCACCGTAGGCGCGGGCCTGCGGACGGTGAGCTATGGGTGACTCGCCGCCCGGTAAGGATAAGGCCTGTGTCGACGGCGCGTTTGTGTTCCACGCGCGCCTCAAAGAGATATCAGCAGTAGTGATGGGGCCCTCCCCACATGGCAGTGTTCGAAAAAGATACCGCACCCACGGAATAAAAAGAGCTGAGGAAGAAACATGGGAAGGGTTTTAAGCAGTAAAAGTCTGACACTAACGGCAGGAGAAGACATTTGATGATTTCCCATCCCGACCTGTAATATTAGATACAGCTCAAAATCGTATGTGTGTAATACCAGCTGTTTCATCCACATTCTGAAGGAACTGCTTTGCGGACCCGAGTAAAAATCCTGTCCTTTATGTTTATGTCCGGGTTATTAACCATGTGTGTACGAAATTTAATCCGAATCCGTTTGGTAGTTTTCGCGTGAAAGAGCACATGACAAACATACATTCATACATCCTCGCAAAATTTCGCATTTATAATAGTTTTGCAATATCCTACTGATGTTGGTAGGGTTTGGTTAAACTTTCGAAGAGACTCCTGAGTTTGTTTCGAAACTTCTTTGAGGAAGGAAATGTTGGTGAAAAGAAGAAAGGGAACTGAGCTGGTTAAAAATTGACATGGAAAAGTGAATATAAATAGGTACAAAATAAATAATTTCATTTCATTTGTTTTCACTATAACGTATCATTTTAATCTTATATAAAAATTAATTGATGTTCGTTAGGCTCGCTAAAACTCGAGAACGGCTGGGCCGATTTAGCTGATTTTGGTTTTGAAATGTTTGTCGTAGTCCAGGGAAGGTTAAACGATAAGAAAGAGTTAAGATACATGAAGGTGATACGAAGTCCACTGGGTCATCTAGTTAGTTATATAAAATATTTTTTTGCAATCTCAACTCGAAAAATAACTGTAGTTACGCCCAACCAAACTAACACAACATCGTAATATTGTTTCATTATATAAAATGATACAAATTAATTGTTACAATTATCCTCTTAAGCTGTAATAAATTGTTGCGCTTCGCACCCGAGCCAGGGAAGTGCAAAACGGATCCTTTAAGCACACGCCGTACGTACATCTTAATCGCTTTTATGGGCGTTTACGCAGAAATAAAAGTTATACGTATTTTTCGACTTTTAGTCTACTATCGAGGGAATTCATTTCACACATACGGACGTGAGGTATACATGTTTAACTCACATTTTGAATATATATAACTGGATTATCTAGATGTTACCATTTTATATACTAGCTGTGCCCTGCGGTTTCGCCCGCATCCAGGGGCCGTACCACCACATGTATTTGCAATCACTATTCAGGTGTAAGAGCGAGACACAGCTACGTCATATAGCACTATCTTGCTTCATTTTGTTTGGCACGTCATGGTAAGGCCCCTGAGCGTAGTATTTCACGGATAAAAATCCTGTTCTTCCCAGGTTTCAATCAACCGCTACGCAAACGGCTTAGCCGTTTTAACATGAAAGCGTAACAAACAAAAGAGTTACTTTCTCATTTATAACATTAGTAAAGATGTTACTGCGAAATGCAAGTAGAAATTCATTAGTGTAGATCACGCCTGTATAAGGCATGATATTCACTTGTTTTAAGCTTACCGTTACATCGAAATCGAACTGCTATTAAGTCTAGTGATAAAATAAAAATCTTGAGCCTTAATGATGCGATCGTTTTCGCAAATTAAGAAACCAATTAAAATTCTACTCTGCCCTCATAAGAAAAAAGGACGTAACTTATTTTTTATTTCGTTATTGATTTAAGTACATATATAAAATTCTGGTTACGAATATGTGGCGGTATTATCCTGCCAAGTACCAAATTGAAACATTTTTGGGTGTATGAAAATTAAATTATTAAACTCATACAAGGATGAAAGTCAAAGTAGTCAGTCGGTAGTAGTAATCAAAACTTGAAAGTCAAGTAAAATTTAGCACAAATCTTAAACACAGTCCAGCGAAGTTTATATGATACTTTTTAGAAGAAAACTTGAAGCAGATTCCTAAGCATGATAGTGAAACCAGGCAACTGTCTATAAATATCAGTTACCTACATTCGGAAGCAAATATTCAGGATTAATAAATTTTGGATATTAAATTTTATAGTTAACTAGCTGTTTTTCGTTGTTTTACCCGCGCCCTGAGGAAAATACTTCGCACTTCCGAATAAAGCATAGTCTATAACCGTCAACAGGTTCCTGTCAATCTCCATACCAAATTTCATCAAAATTGGTTCAGCTGTTTTACCGCGAAAGCGTAACAAACAAATAAAGTCACATTGCCATAAATTTTATTAGTTATGATAAACTTTTTTAACAAGCTGTTTTCCACCCGAATTTAAAGACTATGATATTATCCAGGGTCTCTAAAATCCTATATATCTCCATACAAAATTTCATCATAATTAGTTCAGCAGTTTTGCCATTAAAGCGTAACAAACGAAGTAACATTCGTATTTATAATATTTGTTAGGATAACTCACAGAAAAAGACACCAATGTTGGGATAATATTCAAAATTAAAATATGAATATAATGAGCCCTGTAACTGGTCCAGATTCATTCCTGCCAAGTGTAAAAATAGAAAGAAACCATTTGATCAATTAGATGATTTCGCGGTTCTAAGACTTCGTATAGAGATCAAATTGAATCGTTATAGTTAAGTGTCGGACAAGGTAGACGTCACATGTCAAATTACAGACGTCTGACATCGAACTGAAACTAAGTTGGAGAGGTAGTCCCTTCGGCGACACATCATAAACTGTGTTGGGACTACTGGCTGTCGTGTGGACTGTAAATTATATTATGTAAAGTTAGTATTCTCTTAAGGATTAGTTAAACAGCGTGGGGACGTTAGCGCGACAAGCCAGGCGTGTTTTTGTTATCGTGCAAACAAATAAAACCTAGCTCGACGAGCCAATAGCTTTAAAATTGCCGATTATAATAATCATATATATTCTCATCCAGCCTGTCCCTTGCTGTCTTCTCCCAGCGACGCCCTAAGCCGAGGCCCGTACCCTACTAGGGGGTGCCCTTAGTGTGTAGTCGCTTAGTTTTGTAAGTTAAGCCTTGGCTGGAGGCCCTAAATTAATTTAAGGCACTTCACAGGCAAGCCCGATTAAGCAGTCGACAACCTTCTAGGTTGACCTGCGAGATGCCATACACAAAAAAAAAGAAAAAACAAATAAAATAAAAATACATTGTAATAATCTAGTGTAAGACACCGAATTCTAGAGCGATGTCTATAAGCAAGACTACAACGAAAATTATTTACCTTTTTTAGTGTTTTAGAGGTCGGTTTTTTTTGTAAAAGAGTTTTATTTATTTAATCTAAGTTGATATTTGCTTTAGGTTCCAAATTTCATCGAAATCTATCCAGCTGTTTTACCTTGAAAGCGTAGCAAACTAACTCACTTTCGCATTTATAATATTAGGATTACCAAATGTCACAAAAAAATACAACTTTACCGCAATAAATAATCAAGTAAGTACTTCATAATCCCAAAATTATTTACGAGAAGTCCGCATAATCCAAAAGGATATTCCGTTGTATTAAAAGTGTGTTAAATTATCAAAGTCACGAGCCCCACCTGGCGGGTTACATCAAAATGATACGAAGTTATCCCACTTGCCCCTTTTATTAGAACCTCTTATTAATCCTTAGGAACACTTCAAAATCTCTAAATAGAGATCTAAAGTTTCTTACGAATTACTTGAGGCACGTGAGAAAAGGACGGTCACCTATCTGCGGGCTAACCGCGGCAAGCTCACCTTTTACCAAAAATTACGTATCATAAAATGTGCGCTACGTATTATAAAATGTGCGCTACGTATTATAAAATGTGCGCTACGTATCATTTTTTCAATAAATACGTTGAAATAAGTAATGCACCATTGCATCCATTAAACATTTAGGTGACCCCCATTATCGAAGATTGAAATATGGTGGCGATGTCTCGTTATCACCATAAAGATGTTACGATGTACTCTTAACCCGAGCTTTACTACTCATATACACGTTATAGTTTAAATTACGGTTCAATCACAATGAGTGTGAAGGAGCTTTTATGACATAGAGTGTTATTCGGACCTCTCCTCATATAGGTTTTGATGTTGGACTTTATTTATGTAATATTGTGGGTACCGCTAATTAGTAATTAAAATAACCTCCGCTAGTGATATTTTAATGTACGCTTGGCGTACTTTAGGCGGCCAACCCCGCCATTTTTGCTAGCGATGGAGCTATTTATTATATATATAGTCTATGATGAATGTGTCGACCAGTGGTCGAAATAAAGTATGATAAATATAATCTATTTCTGCGCTCTGTTTTCCATAAATAAATTTTAAGTGCTGAATCTCACACTCCACTTAACACACAAGTACGAACCTCTCTTTATGTAGTCTATACTCATGTATTTTCTGGATCCGACACGCTGTAAAAGATCATTCGAACATTGACACAAACCCACCTGACGAAGAATATGTTAATATTGTACGAGGACGCCTCCGTCTGCACCACGTCGGGCTGCGTGTGGTTGTAATAGTGTCGCGCGTGAGACACCGCCGCCACCGCGGCTAGCCGCTGTGAGCTGCCCATAGCCCAGCCGAGCGGGCTCCGCTGAGCGCTGGCAGCCCCCGCGCCCGCCACCAGCCACCAGCGGCGCCAGCGAGCCACAACCGCACCACGCGGAGCCGCCTACGCGACTGCCGCCACGAAATTCGCGCGTTCTTTATTTAAATAAGTTTCTTAAAATGTTTCTTTCTCCCCTATTACAAGGCTCTCATCATATTATTTTCAGCCTGTGCTCATTTAATTCACAAGGATTTTATCATCTAGGTTTAGTTTTGAGCGGCAAGTGGCTGCGGCACATCTGAAACAATATTTTAGGTGTTTTATACTCTATTTAATGAAAATAAATAAAGTTTAACTGAAATTCAGCGACTCCGTTCTAAATCAATTAAGTTTCTAAATCATAAAAAAGGTACCATCGTAGTAGATTACCTACCTACAGATTGAAAAGTGAGCGAGAAAAGAAGGTGACAAGTTATAATACTTTAAAATAAACTTTTAAAAATCTTCTAAAAAAACCTTATAACATTGATACTAATTTAAAAAAAATGTGGTTGGCTACAAAATATTTTAACTAAATTCAAACAATACAACTGACTCCATAAAGTACTTCAACTTGACTACGTGCTACGGTGTATTTCGTAGTATTTACGTGTGACAACACGTTGTCAGTCTACGAACTACGCGGACTACGCCGCCGTTTCGTAGCAGTAGTTATGAACTTTCATATTATATAAATTGTTTGTATTTTGTTATGTTATTTATAACTAGCTATGATTTCTTATTTTTAGTATAAAACAGTAAAATTACATTAAGTAATGACTCGTGTTTGCTGGCCAACTTCGATATTAATACATAAACAAAAAGTTTTACTATTAATACGTTTTACTTTAAATTAAAAAATAATATTTTGATTTTGAAGCGATAAACTAAGAAATACTTTTTCAAAACCACACCAAAGTTTGTTTGTACACTATCTATAATTTGTGAAATTCTAACATTTATTGATATATTTAATTTTCAACAGAAAATCAATTGCTTCATAACCAGTTCCTTTCATCCTTTATAACATAGAAACCTAAAAAATAAACATATTTTAAAATATATCTTTAACTCATTAGCTATGACCGGGCTATATTTGACTTTTTAACAGTAATGCTCACATGTAATAAAATTAATTAAACTGAATATCTAACCAAACTTAACAATGTCTAATTAATCTGAAACACTGCATTTTCGAAACAAATTACTAACGTGAAAACTGATAAAACAAACCTTATAAAGTTCGTCAAACTTCCTTCGACGTTATCGAATACGGGTTATTTATCAATAGCACTGCGGTTTAGTTCACAATAATTAAATTTAAGCACGGTATACATCGATCGCGAGTGAAGTTTGTGCCGGGAGGGCGGACGCGACGCGCACCCTCGACGTCACGACGTAGAATGAGGCTCTGCCACCCGCGTCTACCCCAATATTGGCGAATATTGGCCACACACGCCAACGCCAGCCCCGCTCGTAAACTTCCCCCAACTGTTATTATCGGTTTTCCAACTACATCTGTGTGCGGTTTGTTTGCTGTGGAAATAGCTATTTTGGTGCTGTGCCATGTTAATTTTATGCGGTTGATTGTACATACTTATTAAAGCCTGTTTTGTGAACTTTTGCACATGTATAAAACTCTACTTCTTCGTTCACTATGTTCATCTTCAAAACGATCGGAATTACACACTATACGTTAGTTACGAATTTCATTAATAATATTAGGTATATGTTCCAAAATGTATCTTCCCTTTAAATGAAACATACATTCACATTTTCATTTAAGTCCATCCAAGTTAATATGCATCCGCTACACGTGCGATAAAACGCAATTTAGTTCGTGAACACAGACTTAACAGATACGCGACGACAAAAGTTATAAAAAACATTTCAAATGCCAATTAAGTCCAACGTTGGGTCCAATATTAATGACATTAGCGGTCCAATATTGGGTCTTTCCCGTCACTCCCTCGACCGTGTTCGTCCCGTCACGCCGCCAACAGGTTCGTACATTTCATTTATTGTTATTTGTCACGCGAATTTACACCTTACGTCGCACGTATTTTCCTTTAGAAGGCCACTCGTTGACATTTCATTTTTTTTGTTTATTTTTTATCTGTACCTCTGCGCGGGAAATGAAATGTCATGAACAATAATAGATGATAAATTATATTTAAATTAAGATAGATGTATTGCATCGGTACGATTTCTGAGTTTAGAATGATGCATGGCTATTACTGAAGTTATTGTTTACGTAAAATGTTCAGAGTATTAATCAGTTATTTAATATACGTGCAAGAAAATCATCTTCACACATTTTCCTTGAGACTTGATAAAAATCTTAAGTGAAGTTGTAAAACCTGTCAAAACAGCTTTAATAAACTTTAAACAAGTTTAACCTTTACTCAGCGGGTAAACCGAGTTCAAATTGAACCGTACGATACCCATTTAACCGGTCAACTTAATAAAGATAAGACTTTACGGTTAGCTTGGATGTCAATCGCGTTTATTGATTTTTATGGGCGTCATGGCGAACGAAACCGTCAATGGTTATCTATATCTATAACATATAGGGAGTAAGCGCTTCAATGTTTTGGATAATGTCTAGAATATTCCATCCACTTTCGATGGAAACATATTAATTATATTAGGTGCATATCATCAATATACCTATATAAAAGTCAATGCCACTTTTCGTTGTAATTTTATAACTCAAGAACGGGCTCACCTATCCAAACCAAATCTTTAGGCTTTGTTCGGACTATCTAGTAGATGGTTTATGTGAAGTTTGCACAAAATCGGTCGAGCGGTTCATCTTTAATTTGAATTCATATAGCACACGCGGGTGAACTCGCTGGCGATATCTTAGATTTCAGTTCAAAGTAATTACGACTTAAAATACTTTTACATTGTTAGGTTTTCCTAATCTATTAATATTATAAATGTGAATGCTATAGATGCGTTGATTTCTTCAAATTTTCGTGTAACGTCGTAGGTATGCTCATAGAATATAATTTATTTACATTCAGGGGATTGACGGATGCGTCTGAAATTTTTCACGTAACTCATTTTGCAGGCGGCCCACACCCGCGTTTACTAGGGGAGCATGAGTCTCAGGAGATGTAACCAAACCTTAGATACAAGCAAGTGGAATCGTGTAAAGCCTGCATGTCGTTGCTACGATACGCATGAAACCTTATTTACTAGATTTTAAATGAAATCTAGTAAATAAATAAAAATCAAGCTGCATGTATGAAAGATCATGACTTGAGAACGACTCAACTGACATTTTTTTATCATAGTTAGGAAAATGAAAAAATAATTACGTGTTTTTTTTTTTAAATACATCGGAGTATCGGATGTTATTTTTATATCCAAAACAAAAATTTCGACCGTGTGACGTCTGGTCGGGCGGCTTTAAAAAACTTTAAATTGATATCACATAGAACCGTCTCCGGGGTGCCATCTATCTTTATGCAAAATGTAATCTAAATCGGTCCATACATTTTACCGTAAAAGCGTAACAAACTTACATTCGCATTTATAATATACATTATTTAATGTTTTGGATAATTTCTAGAATATTCCATTCACTTTCGATGGAAACATATTAATTAGATTAGGTGCATATCATCAATATAGCATCAGTATAGCATTCGCCTCTCCTAAGTTTCTTCAACACTCCACATTTTGCATCTAGTCCAAAAACTTTGCTCCTTGCTCCAACCATTGAGGTATTCCACAAATCCACAATACGTCTGCCGATTTGCGGTTGCCTTTCCATGAAGAACACGAGCACCGGTCTTACGCTGAATACGACGGACTTAATTCAATACTGGAAGATGATGCATGAAGCGTAAATAATGCAGTTTCATTATCTTTTGTTGATATGAAACACTAGAGATGATCGAAGATGCTTCGGAATTTTGTACATGGAAAAATAATATTCGAGTAATAAAAAAACCGAATAAAAAGAGACGAACAAAATTTGTGTATTTCGAGTTGAATTATTGTTCAGTAAACATTTTTTTCCAATGGTTGTCATTTGTTTTATTTATTTAATTAACCTATCGATATCAATTCTTTGGTAAATATTATGTACTACTACAACTACTACTAAAAAGTATTCGTGTAATGAACTGTCGATTAACCGTTTATATTCTCTCTATACTAATATATAAAACTGAAGAGTTTGTTTGTTTAAACACGTTAATCTCAGTAACTACTGGATGGATTTGAAAAAATATTTCAGTGTTAGATAGCCCATTTATCGAAGAAGCCTATAGGCTAAATATCATCACGCTAAGCCCAATAGGAGCGGAGCACCACTATTCCACGCGGATGAAGTCGCGGGCAGAAGCTAGTTTATTATATTGCGTTCATACATTTTGAATTTAACAGTCTAGTAAAGTCGTCAATTAGTTTTTAGTCATCAATTAGTTACTATTTTTTTTTATAAGTGGAAACTTAAATTTGGCCATCCACAACACACTGTGTAGCTGTAAGTTTTTCTAACAAAAAAACAAAAATAATACCACTATCATAATATCTGTGAACATATTCTAATGAACTATCGTAAACCCACGTATTGGCACGTATTCAGACGTCAGAGGTAACGGCCGCACCTTCAACCGCTCTGGTCACTCATTAATGACGAAACATTCATTAAAACACAAAACATAACTTCGAATACGCATACGTTTTACTGTCCGTAATGAGTAGGATAGTAATAGGAAACTCACCTTGAGTTTAATGACTTCGTTGAGGAATAATGTCAGATTTTGTTTATTTATTTTTTTCACAAAAAAAATCGTTGGACACTAGGAATTACTCCCACGATGCAATTTACAAACATACATAATTGTTCCGGGTCTGGGTGCAGTAAAGTTTGTAAGGTTGTATCTCGTGATCTACTGAACCGATTAAGATAACATTTGGTACGGAGATAGAGGGGATCGTGGAGAAGGCTATAGCCCCATAGGCTTTTATCCGGGTACGTGAAGTAGTTCCTCGGGACGCGGGTGAAATCGCGGGAAACAGCTAGTAAGTTCGCGTTGCATACAAAATGCACCAGCTCTGTATATAACTTTACTTCATTTACAATAAGATTAGAAAAACTTCTAAACTCTTTTTGCAGCTTACTCAACCGATTTTGAGTTCTATTCCCTACTGATAAGGATGGCGTTGAAAGCAAAATATTGTCTACAATAACAAATATATTCTGCATCTGTTTTTGTCATGTCACCTTAATGATAGAGATTTAAATCGTTGAACAAACGGCAAATAGGGTGCGTTTAAATGTCTAATCTTATTATAAATGGAGTATAATGCATTGCAATAAAGTGAAACAGACTGAAATTAGTGACGCAATCACTGACCCGATCGAACATGAAACATATATCGATAAAAAACCGATTGTGATCAAATCGATTTGGCATGCTCAGTTTTCTTAACTCATCAACGACAAAGGAAAGCAATGAAAGATATAGATAATGAAATATTCCACGAGTTTCTACTTGATTTCTTTATAGAAGTTCATACGACACTTCGGAAGAATGAGGGTCTATTTATCAACAGAGACTCTTTGTAGACAAAATTCCAACTAAACTCATCTATATGACGTCATCTGTCATGTTCTAGACTCACGCCCTTAGTGCACTCAGTAGAAGAACAAAGAAGACTCATTGCTAGTAGACTACTTAGTGCTTTCGATATGATCATTAGTGTCAAAAGTGCATTGACTAACTAGCTTTCCGCCGCGTGGATATTTTTTTTTACACCTTGGGTTACATTGTTCAAGTTTTAGTACGGGTCTCTAATTATTTCTGGAAATAAATATAGCCTATGACACTTCGTAAAGATGGAGGTTTCTAACGGTGAAAGAATTTTTAAAATCGGTCCAGTAGTTTTTGAGTTAAAACCCTACAAACAAACAAATGTTTCCTCTTTATAATATTAGTATAGATAGTATAGATATAGATGTTGGTTATACCACATAGAATTTAATTTCTATCTAGCTGTTTCCCGCGGTATCCATAACTTTCCCAAAGTTCAAGCTATTTCCATACCAAATTTCATCTAAATTGTTTGAGCCGTTTTACCGTGAAAGTGAAAACATACATATAATATTTTCCATATTAGCCTTAATATTCTTATGTATTACTGTTTGAGTGGAACTTTTACACCTGTATGTTATGTGTCGTAGGGCTGGGCGCACCCTTATAATGTTTTATGTAATAACACAGTGAACACAAAGGCTTGGTAGTGATGTGACTACATAAATCTCGTATTACCCAAAACTATTGCGGGTAATATGAGATTTATGTAGTCATAAGTGTCTCACGGTAGTCCGTTAGATAATGTAATAGCGGTTTAAAAGCGGTGCCATGTTATCTTTTACACGTTAACGTTATTAACTTTGTTGTTAAACATTATTTGGCAGTGTCAGAAATATTTTTAATTTGTCCCTTTATTCGTATTTACATTTAAATAAAGAATAGTTTATTTTTAAGTCATCGTCACCGGCCTATATATTGTCCCACTGTTCAGCACAGGCCTCTTCTCATACAGAGAAGGCACGAGCGATCACCACGCTTGCGGGCGGATTGGCGTTTTCAGACATTATAAGTCCAGGTTTCCTCAAGATGTTTACCTTCACCGTTAGTGATTATGGTATCATAATCACTAACGGTGAAGGAAAAAGTGTATATAAAAATAATATAAAAAGTAAGTGTATACTTAGGAAGTACGTACGAATAACTTTCAAAAAGTCACATTGGTACTTGCCAGGTTTCGAACCCGCACACTCGTACACGAGGCCACCACGACAATCCTTACTAATATTATAAATGCGAAAGTAACTTTGTCTGTCTGTCTGTCTGTTACGCTTTCACGCCAAAACTACTGGACCGATATAAATGAAATTTGGTACAGAGATAGAATAGACCCTGAGGAAACAACATAGGCTAATTTTTACCCGGGTGCGCTAAGTAGTTCCCTCGGGATGCGGGTGAAACCGCGGGAAACAGCTAGTTTTAATTAAACAAGTGCCAATCACGTAGGTAGGTACTGGTTAGTGTTTATTCTACCAGAAAGTATTCTTAATTTATAAATTGGTTTTAAACTAGTCAAACTTTTGAACTCGCTCTTGGGAATGAGGTTGTTGTTTGCAAAATACAAGTATGTATACAAATTAGTTGGTGTTTTTAAATCATAATTCCTGACCACACTTATATATAGATAGAATATTATTGTTAGTATTAAAATAACTGAATAATGACAGATTGATGAGTAGTAATAACAGATGATGTCAGCGAATTCAACGTAAACTTATTATTATTTTATTTATTGGGGAAAACAAACAGTAAAAACAAACGTAATATGTATATTTAGTATTACAAATTCTCAAACATCGAATCGCGATTTATTATAATTGAATATAGACTTGCGTAATACAATTATAAACTTTAATTATTTTCTTAAAAAAAAACAATTAAAAAAGATACCGCTTGGTCTTGTTTTTCATAAACATACGTAAAACATGTGTTTGATGACGTCATTCGAATTAACTGCTGGCCGTTCATGCCCTTATAACTAAATAAAAGTATAGCTTTTAACTAGTGAAAGATCTTCAGAACTGATTCAGTAATTCCAGCTAGAAACAAACAAAATCTCGTCTAAAAATTTGTTTGTTTGTCACGATAAAACGTCTCAACCGATTTGGTTGAAATTTAGTACAGGGATAGATGGAACCGTGGAGATGGTTGTTATAGGTTTTTTCATGCTGGTGCGTTAAGTAGTTCTCTCGGAACGCGGGTGAATTCGCTGCAAACAGGTAGACATTAGATTATATAAATTACAACAGCATACATTACTAAGTACATAATGTACATATGGTTTACATAATGCATGTCAACGACACAGGGCGACAACACCCGTGCGTCACGCGAGCCAATTTGCTAGGTTCATATAGGGCTGTCAGAATCTGAATAAATATTATTTTTTGATTGACCATAAATCAATTGATTTTACGAAAAAATATAAACAAAGTCGTGGCCTATTTTGTTCTAATTCTGCCACGGAAATTAACAAAATGCCGTAAGTATGGCGCATTTATGTCAATTTCATGCTCTAAATTTAATGCCATTTTCCAAATGCCAAAAAGGTTATGATTTTGTTTATTTTTTTCGTAAAATCAATCGGTACAGACTATAGTAATCCTATACTAACTTATATTATAAATGTGAAAGTGAGTTTTTTTGTACTTTAAACCGCAAAACGGCTGAACGGTTTTGGATGAAATTCGGTACCAATATATAGAGGAAACCGGAGTTGTATCAAGGCATATTTTTTACACTCAATATATTTTCAGTTAGTTCTATAAATATATTTTCAGATTGACTCGCTAACCCTGTCGGCGGATTCATTACACATTCACAAGTTTATCACAGATCTAACACGACTTGTCGTTCACAATACATCTAATAACCTCAAAATGGATATACTATTCACACTCACGAATGGAACTGTTAATATTTGCCGACGTAATCGATACTTGATAATCCGCTTGTCAATTAATACGTAACGTATTGATTTGGCAATCACGTGAAAATAGAATAGGTTCTTGTAATTGCTAAAAGCGAAGTACTTGAAACAGGTTTTACTGTTTCCATCGGAATCACTTGCCCCTTTTTTTCGGATGGGATATCATCAAATGACCCCTCCCGCTATGGGTGGGGCGGAAGGGAGTGTCAGACTCTTACTGACTAAAACCCATCCATGTTACTTCCTCAGCCCTTTGTATTCCGGGGGCGCGGTATCTCTTTCGAACGTTCCGCAGCCCCGGCAGACTATGGCTCTGGGGTCCCGTCACTTTTGCATTCACTTGCGCCCTAACAGAACTATCCAGCACCCGTATAAAAACTGATACTGGAGGTAGACTGGTAGAGAACGCCTAAGGCGCAAAGTCCGCCATTGTACCTACATCGTTTTGTGCAAAAAATATAATTAAACAAATAAACTATCCTGTCCTTCCCTAGGTTTCAAAATCGGGTCGTTTTATCGTGAAAGCGTAACAAACAAAAAGATGAAGTAAATTGCGCTAAAAATGCGAAAGTTAACTCTGTTACTGATAAGGTTGTTACTGTTGTCCATCAGGGGCCTTACTATGACGTGCCAAAACAAGATTATTTTCGTTGTAAAAAGGGACGGAGCTATACGACGTTAGTAGCCGTGTCACGCTCTCAAACCTGAATCGTAAATGCATAAACACGTGGTGGTACAGCCCCTGAAGATTTGCCCGCCAACTATGAATAGCAGCAATAGGTATATACTATAATATAGCAAACGTAGTGATCTATGCACCTTCTGTCAGAAGATCTTCGCATAGCACTGTCCCGCACAGTGAAAAAGCCGTTGTTAAATGGTAATCAAATGAAATCATTTTACACACACAAGTGTTTGTGTGTTAAAGTTTACCGGCATTGACGTCAACAACAATATCAGAGGTCCCTATAGTCCCTAACAGTATTGAATAATAATAATAATGCGAAAATTGAATAATAATTCTAAACATCAATTTTATGACATCATTGTAAAAATAATGATGTCACAACCAAAGGCTTCTTTGACCTTAAGATAGAGAGATTTTGTTTAACTTCAAAGCTCTGTATATCGCCTAAAATAACTCACAAGTGCCGGAAACCCCCGTAATAGGGGCCTGAAGAGACGACACGATAAAAAGGGGTGGAAGTATAAGTACATAGAATACGTCACATTCAAAACTTACTTTGACTTATCCTTACTGAATTATGTAAAAGGAATTTTGATAAGGAATATCGAAGTTTTTGGGAGAACCCAAATCTTTTATGATTTATTATAATCATAACCGATGCTTCATTCAAAGCTTTTTTCTTAGGTATTTAAACTATATTTTTTATCAATTCGCTTTGTCATTAGTCTTCACACATTTTTTAAGATTATAATATGTACAATTGTACATACACATATGTTAACTAGCGTACCCGCCAGACGTTGTACTGTCTTATGGCGTTTTTATGAACACGACAACATCAACCGATTCATATTGTATTTTGAAACTGTCCAGGGACCCATTCAAATATACCCAAAAAATAAACCCAAAATTAAATTTAATTGCTCATCAAGCCGTTTAGGAGGAGTTAGGTGACAAACTCACGTACACAAGAATCAGATGGTTTGTTTTCTTGAAAAAAATGCAATGTGTCGGTCGTGTGCAAACCTCCTAACCACATGAAGCTGTTTGGAAATAAGCGTGTCCACGTAGGTACCTAACAATGTATATTAGTTTTTGCACGTGTCCCCAGTACACTCGTCTAACATGTGTGTTTTACGTGTAATCTGTGAGGCTAGACTAGCCACAACATTGCAGGTTTACTGTCAAAGAACTGACCAGTCTGCTGTACCTGTTAATAGAATATACTGAATTCTAAATTACAACTTGCTGGGACGTTTAAATATCTTAGAGTGTTTATCAGTTTGATGAAGTTTATAGTGCAAGGACCGGTGATATATTTGAAGAAATGTAAAATATTCCTTTTTTAAGGAAAGTAAATGAAACTCACAAAAAAGTCAAAAGTACCCCTCAGGGCGGAAGGGATGCAACTTTTGTCAATTCCAGAGCCTAGAAACTAAGCAATCACGTCTAGATATTCGAAGGGTTTAAAAATAAAAGTCATTTTTTAAAATAAGGCTTTTAAAATAATACAAAAATCTGGCCTCAAACGCCCCTTCCTATGTATTTTGATGGCAAAAAGAAGTGGCGCAACAAACTCCCCAGCAAATAACCAACAAACTTCCAAAACATTGCTAAATAAACAAACACACTCGCAATTATGTAATAAAATAAGGATTGTAATAAAATTGAGTTGTCTTTACTATAACAACGAATGTATTCATGACGTTCTAGCAATAAAGGCTTGGCACTTGATCGATTTCATTGAATTATAAAAGAGCTCAACGTGACGCTCGCCGGCCGTTGGGCCACGTTCCTTTGACGTCGCGGTGCCGTATAGCAGTCACACGCGATTGGCCGACACAAACTGCTATTATTCTAGTTAGATACGACCACTAAGTTGTAGAAATGTTATTTTTACCTGATAAAACTCATTAGAAAATATTCATTAGCTGATCGGCACTATTATAATCATTGAAAAAAGTTTCTTCTATTTTAGGGATAGACAGCCTGTACCTATATTTTTAAAGCATGTTGTTGCTCTGAGCGAGATATGACTTTGGTTTATGCTAAATGTCATCGACCGCAAATTCCCTTGAACTTTATGCTTGAAGTTTACTTCATTATAGTTTGAGCATATTGCTAAACTTGTATTCCCTATCTGTCGGCAGCTAAAACAGGCGTTTGTTTGAATATATTGAGTGGCAAGTGGCAACGCAGGTGGTGGTTCCCTAGAGAGGAGCCAGGCTGCTCCCCGCGTCACCGCTAGACGCGTATTAATGAAATAGTTATAACAAAGCAACTACACCCCGCAAGGGATACTTCTATGGCTTTCTGTTGCCTTAATACTCATAAAATAAAATCTGTGAGGGTGTGTTATTCACCGAGCAAATTAAATTAATTTCAAACAAAACTTCAAATAGTGTTTGAACTTTTCTATATTGATCATATACATACACATATGGATTAATTCAAGTTCCTACTGCAAGCAGACAGTCTATATATTTTTTTAATTATAACAGATGAGTCTTGGTTCTGTCAAGCACTCAACTATTTTTATCATTGTGATTTGAGATATACATAAAATAGACTATAGTAATTACTACATTGGCATAAATATTCTTAAAAAGCGCCGTAGGGCCTTCAACATCGTCGTGAAACTTACTTCCCTGATACCGCTGCATACTTTATGCACGCCTGGTAACTTTCTCACAAAATGCTATGAATACCCCATTATAATAGGGAATGAAAGGGGTTGATGTATTCATGGAAAGTTTAACTTAAAAGAGTCTTCAGTCCCCCAGTTCCCGAAAAACACCCAGCAAACACACACTACCTACCTGTAGCCTTTAATATTTAAAAAGGGAAACGATTTTCAGGTTTATAAAACATATCTAAAATTAGATACATGCGCCTAGGAATACATCGAATGTATATTAATTAGATAGCATAACTGGCAATTATGATTGAATAACTACTTTTCCCTATCATGATACCCAACGAAAATAGCACAGTTCACGAACAAACTTAATAATGTCCATTCTGTACATAATTTCGTACAGATTATTTCCCTATTACAGGAAATTGAATTAAGTGCTGCAAACGTATGTCAGAGACGGAAAAGAGTAATCTTTATTACGTCGGAATAAGGTCGAAGTTTTACTGCACTCTGGTACTTGTAAGTTAGCAGAGCGGGACTCGGGCGAGCCGGGGTCAGTGAATTCGGATATCAAATATGCAACTTCGTAGACTCTCCCAAACCACTTATACCAATTGCAAATGTTGAAAATGTTGCAACTATCCCGAAAGTTGTAATAGTCTGGGCAATACATTATGTAGCAAAGTAAATATAATATGTAAGTAATCATCATTTTGCGACAGAATGCTGTAAAGTATTTTTAAAATTGAATGCCCATTGAAGAACGTGGTGCCAAGTTAGACTCTGTTAAAGGAAAAATATTTTTTACTAGCTTCTGCCCGCGACTTTGTCCGTGTGGACTATAGCTATAGCCTTCCTCAATAAATGGACTATCTAATACTGAAAGAATTTTTAAAATCGTACCAGTAATTCCTGAGATTAGCGCGTTCAAACAAACAAACTCTTCAGCTTTATTATATTAGTATAGATTTAGACCGCACAAACGAAAAAGGTAACCTGACAGCTAAAGCATCATCGAATCATGATACAATATTTTTAATAACAATACCTTTTAAAGGATTGTGTACCCAAATAAATGTATAAAAACTCTTTAGGTAAAACTTTCTCACTTTGATAGTCAACTATGTGAAAGCTACTAACGCGTACAAAAAGCATTTAACATGGATTCTTGAAGCACACAAGTGTAATTAACCGGTGCAAAGTGTTGTATAATTACATACCCTCCACGTGAAAGCAGCTGTTGCAAGCCGCGATTAAAACGCCTGAAAGAGATCGTTGCGTGGAAGAATTAGATGACATAAATACACGTAGAAAAAGCGGACCATTGTTAAATGGTCTGTTGTGCCCAAAGCGACAAAAAGAATAGAATAGAAAAAGTAAAATAAGAGTCTCATTTATTCGCAAGTACATGACCCGGGTGAGCTTCGTATCACTTACATGTATCTTTTTCTCACCGTTTAAACATTCCCTGGACTACGACAAACATTTCAAAACCAAAATCAGTTAAATCGGCCCAACCGTTCTCGAGTTTTAGCGATACTTACGAACATCAATTCATTTTTGTATAGATAGGCGTATCAATCATGAAGAAAACCCCCAAAATGTTCGCCCTTCACCAATTCCTTGTAGTTATACTGACACTCATAGTAATAACATCAGCCTATTAAGTTTCCTACTCCTGGGCAAAAGCCTCTTCTCATACAGAAATGGCACGAGAAGATCACTACGCTTGCCTTTATAAGGCGGATTGGCGATTTCATATTTTCAAACAAATGAAAATCTTCAATATGTATGATATAAAGTAATGGAGACAGATGGGACATTTTTTTATTCATTTCATTTTATTTTTAGGCTATTGTGTTCCACTGCAGGACAAAGGCCTCCCTTCCCTCCATCCATTTGTTTCGATCTCGTGCAATCTGAGGACATTAATTTACGTAGGAGTCCAGTTCATCCCGCCATCTTCCTCTGGGCCTGCCGCGATGTCGTTTACTGCTGTTTGGAATGATGGGACATAGAATAACTTTTATTCAGAGGTATGAAAATAGTTCAGCATAAGAGTAAAACCGTGGGCAACAACAAGTATAATATAACGAACTGACATATCTATCCCTGCTACATTGAAAGAGTCATAGAAATCAAATGCGGATATATGCAAGCAACCACAGATGTGCTTTTAAATAAAACTAACCGAGGCCCGTATTTCATTCAGCCTACACTAGTCCAACTATTCAATCACAAACTCTATACAAGGGAATTTGAGATAGACATAGTCTATGAAAAAAAAACTACCTAGTGTATTGGGGCAAGCCGTTTTTAACCAGACAGCCGAAGTAGGATACAGTTATTGAAAAGATCTATTTAGGGGATCCCTTCTTACTTTATTTTTAACCGACTTCGAAAAAGGAGGGGGTTCTCAATTCGACTATTTTTTTTTTGTTATAATAATACTTTGCCAGAATTGTTTTTGACATACAGTTTATGTGCACATTATTATCTTTGAGGAAAATATCACTGTTTATGTATATATCTTTTGTTGAACAAATTATAAATGTGGGCTTTTCTTAGATATACATAGGTCAAATGTCAGTAGTGAATGGCCCAAATTCACCGACAAGATAACAGTCCGATCAACTGAAAACAGCTGTTTGCTATAAATTCAATCTTCTTTCTTACGATGGACAACTAATCATTTGGGTTTTTTATTTCTAAAACGTTCGATTACCAATCCGGGGTTGGCCAAGAAGTAGATAACATGAAAGTTCCCGCATCGTGGTTAAAACCCGTTTTTATTTAACGGGCCGATTACTCGCGTATTGCGTACTCGTCCCGTTAAACAAAATCGTTTTTTAACCAGGAAAGTGGGATTTTCATGTTACCCACTTCTAGTTCAACCCTGGCTTGATAATCGACCGTTTCAGGTATAGAAATCTCTAATAATACGTTACCTATCGAAAGTTGGAAGTTTTATTTTATGGTAAACAGCTGTTTTAAGTTAATCGAACCGTTATCATGTCGGTGAACTTGAGCCTTAATGTTATTAATTTAACATTTTCCGCAAAGCTTCTACTATCTGAAATACGCACACACACACATTGCGTTTTTATGTTTGTATGGATGTACAGTTCAAAAACATGTTCATAGTTGCCAACGTTATTATTAATTTATTTGCAATGGCGCGTATGATGTTTTTGGAAAGCACGTGTTCCAACACTAACAGCCGATTGCACCAATCATTTTATCGTTTATACTTTAACGAATATCACAAAAAACGATATCAATAATTAGCGTACTTTTAATATATTTTGTTATTAATACAAATATATTATACTTAAGTAAATATATATCATAAATATTAAGACGAAAAACATAAAATAATAGCAAAATTATTCAATTTTATCCACCATTTTGACAGATCTTGAATGACAGTTCTTCCGTTTCACATATAAGTAACCTGATATTTTTGGGTGTTAGCAATCTTTACTCGCTGCTAATAGTAAAATAATTCTATCTTTGTCTATAAGCTATTGACAAAGACAGAATGATATTTTAAATATAGTTATGTAATATAAAATGTAGGCACCCATAGGACAATTGTATTGAGGAGTGGAGCAAGGATCTGTGATATCATCAGGGGCCGTATCACCACGTGTATTTGCAATCGCTATTCAAGTGTTAGAGTGAGACACCGCTAATTACGTATAGCACTGTCTCTTTTTCACGACGAAACTATTCCTAATTTAGCACGTCATGGTAAGGTCCCAGGTCAGTAGTTCAATTACTAATTCAATGGTTCTTGCAATTTTTTTTTAGGTCTGGCCATTAACGAATGATTGCATATGTTTGAAATATTTGTGCATCATTTATGTATTAGTTGAGTCATCGTTGTTTTCAAAATATTTGGCTCTTTGCACAACAACACGGTTTTATAAATATGTTTCAGAGTTTTATTTTCGAGCTTTAGATAACAACTTGTATCGTTAATAGACCAGTGCTTTTAACTTTTGAAAATAAAAAAAATAATAGTAGGATGAAACCCATTGGAAAAGGAGGAGAATACAATAAAAATGATAGGAAAAATAAATTACGGGCGATCTGAGGTCGGGAAGTGGGGGGGAGGGGGGGTTAAAGTTAAAAAAACGGTTTATCTCAATTTCCGGCAAAACTACAAGTCCTATAAAAAAAAGTTAAATGGCAAAGTTGTAGGTAATAAAAAGATCTACAACTTTTGGATTGACACTTTTTTCACATAACCTCAAAATGTATGTGAAAAATTCAAAAAACCAAGCTTTTGGTTTTTTATTTTTATATTTTACAATAATTAATTTTTTATCACGAAATTTGGTGAAAACTTACCTTTTTATGTCCCAAACACACTGTAATTTATTTGATTTATAATAATTATTTTTTCACCCTTATTTTGACTTAATATCGAAAAAACACCCTAATTTTCAATCGAAAATTCTCGTGTCAAAATATCACTTTTTTTTTAAAAGTCGGTAGTCTTTTTGTTCTTTGAAATCTCTACTTTCAGATGGTATAAAAAAATATTTACATTGCTATGGTAAATGTTCTCAGAAAATATAAAGAAACGCTACGAAATAACAGTTAGCAAGGCCAAGATCCTTCTAGCAACTCCCCACTTCTCTATGAAATACCTTTTGATCAGCTAAAAGGTATTTCATAGAGAGGTCCGAGGTTCCGTAGGTCACTCAGATACATAAGTTATCTTAAAATAGCAATAAATAGGCATCTACGCAAAAAATTTAAGCCGGTCTAGGCCTTACTACCTGTTATTTTGTAGCGTTTCTTTATATTTTCTGAGAACATTTACCATAGCAATGTAAATATTTTTTTATACCATCTGAAAGTAGAGATTTCAAAGAACAAAAAGACTACCGACTTTTAAAAAAAAAGTGATATTTTGACACGAGAATTTTCGATTGAAAATTAGGGTTTTTTTTCGATATTAAGTCAAAATAAGGGTGAAAAAATAATCATTTTAAATCAAATAAATTACAGTGTGTTTGGGACATAAAAAGGTAAGTTTTCACCAAATTTCGTGATAAAAAATTAATTATTGTAAAAGATAAAATTAAAAAACCAAAAACTTGGTTTTTTGAATTTTTCACATAAATTTTGAGGTTATGTGAAAAAAGTGTCAATCCAAAAGTTGTAGATCTTTTTATTACCTACAACTTTGCCATTTAACTTTTTTTCATAGGACTTGTAGTTTTGTCGGAAATTTAGATAAACCGTTTTTTTAACTTTAACCCCCCCTCCCCCCCACTTCCCGACCTCAGATCGCCCGTAATTTATTTTTCCTATCATTTTTATTGTATTCTCCTCCTTTTCCAATGGGTTTCATCCTACTATTATTTAATTCACTTTTTACCGTTTTTAGAGGCTAAAAGCACTGGCCTATAAGAGGAACGCGTGATTTAAGGAACCGTCTAGCAGATCACAAAATGCGCTTACGAACGAACTTTTTTTTTTATTTATATAGATATGTATATATGTCTTACCAATTAATTTTTTTTCGTATAATAGAAACTACTCAACCTAAGTAGCTTAATACAATTTTAATGTGAGCATTTCGGAATTAATTACCTTTTTTCGAACAAAAAAAGAATCTTCTAAATCAGTCTATACATGATTGAGTTTTGCCTGAAAATACATTAAACAAAACATATACTGTCAGTCAATATTGGTATCCAGCTTATAATCGTCTCGTGTCAAACCGTACAGACGATTCTAAGCTATCGATAATGATTACGTAATATTGTAAACAGTTGATACAGTTCATAATTTTTCGTCAGTTTATAATCTTACGAGTAAGATTATAAACCAACGGTATTCGTAAACTGACAGTGACTTTAATAAACATTCGAATTGAGAACCTCCTCCTTTTCAAATTGGTTAAAAGTACCTAAATATATAGCTAATGTACATAAACTATGTCTTCAGTAGACAATATCAAGATGCAAGGCCCTGAATAATGCTCCAGTGAGAAGTGACCTAAAAGCCGAACGTCTGGCGCCTTTTAACTCGCCTCGCTTTCGAAATAGACACCTCGCTGTCTCGTAAAACGAATGCCGATGCCGGGGAGGATTGTTTTAACTGCATCAACTAGTTTTACGACGCTCTATTGTTATTCTTCCTTCTTAAATAAAAAGAAAAGTTTTTAAACATGCAACGTTTAATACAGAGGAGGAGGGTGGATAATCTTGGTCTTTTATGAGTTTGTGACTCTGTTATTTATTTGGTTTATTTTCTGCTTTTCTTGATGAAAATTCTGTATCCCCGACATACTTATTAAGATTTCTTTCTTTTTGTGAAGCTGTTGCACTCCTTTATCTAATAGTAATATTATTATTTAGGAATTGGTATAGATTATTTGAGGCCAAGTAATTTGATACAAAAAATATTGTTGTGGAACATAGTTCTGAATCGGCACTATATTAAGCGTTGGGAAAGATTGAATATTTGAGGCACACTACAAGCAAAGAATAAAATCATTTATCGCAAATGGAATGTATTCTATCAAAACGAGGCGCTCGCATATTATAACGTGTATCAGCCTCATAAACAAAATATGTATATTCAAAAAAATACTTCGCTTTCCCAAAAAAGTATTTACTGTATTTTTACAAAACCTGTAGAGAAAAATAAATTTAACGGAAGGGATCCTCCCAAATCCCTTGCCATTCTGCCTTTGGCAACGATTAAAAAGGTTTTTTTAATCTTAGATGGGAACAAAATTGAAATAGGTACCGGTAATTTAACAATGAAACAGTCCGAGAGATAAGCGGTAACATTTTATTAACAAAACTGATACAGTCTAGTTCGGACCTTGTCTGGCAAGCTTATTTCACTAAAAATTGCAGTTAATGACCTCATCATGTGATAAATACCTTAAAGTAGTACATTTGACGACACAAAACGAAAAATGTACGCCAAAGGAGCTTTTATTTCCAAGATAAGTTTGAAATTCCCAGAAACGTCAGGTTTTTCACCTAGTTGAGCAGGCCTAGCACGAAGGTAAACAGACTCGTTCTGCCCACACTTTGTCTAAAGATTTTTTATTGAACAAGGGTACAAAGAGTGGAGAAAATGCTTTCGTCCAGCCCCTGTGCTAGGCTGGCTGGCGTGGGGTAGTACGTGTATCTTCAGTAATCACAATTTTGATTTCTGTAGGTACTATTTCGAAATAATCCGACCGATCCCAGACATAAGCAGTTGAAGTTTGAGTTTCATTTCTTGTGATAAAAGCAAACATCTAGCAAAATAAATTTACCTATAAATATATGTAAATATTTTATTTAGCTATGCAGTTAGTCCCAGCTGTCATTTTTCAATCTATTATTAGAAGAATATTAAGGAGTAGGATAGCACAGGATTTATTCAAAAGGAACTGACCTAGAGCCCACCGCGTGGCCTCACTCAAACAGCAATTGCAGCTTGACAACCACTACATAAATTATGCAATGTTTATTTCAGGTGCGTAGATAGGCGCGGGTATGAAGTGGTGGGGCGAGGGCCTGGGGCGCGGTGCGTCGGCGCAGTTGTCCCGCGTGGCCCGCATGCGGCGCGCGCTGCTCCTGCTGGCGGCGGCTGCCTGCACGGCGGCCGCGCTGCTCTACTGGCGCCAACAGAGCGACGACCGCGCGCACCGCCCACTACACGCACTTTACGCGTAAGTTCTAGTCATTCTGAGCACGCAATAAGTTGTAACTTTAGACCGACAGAAGTGTGTTAGTCTGATACCTCAAATTTTATTTGGTCTTGCGAAACTTCCCTTTTCGTTTCCGAGAAAAGAACGTCAACGTCGTTGTGTTGACAATAGAACATCATACCTCTCGTATTCAACAAAAAATATTTTTGATTTAGTGAGCATTGTTTACTTCCACAGAGGTGTCGAGCCGCAATGGACCTGGGTGTGCCGCAACTTACGCTGCGAGCGACTGCTCGCTTCGGAGACGTCGACGCTGCAGTCGCTGCCAACGTGCAACATGCTGTGCGACTCCACGCAGCTGTGGCCGCAGCCTACGGGGCCCGTCAGCCTCGCCACCGCCGTACAGCCCGTGCGCGCCGATGGCTTCAAGCTGCAGATAGTGTCCTCACCGTCACGCGAAGTCTCCGATCACCTGACCGATGCCTTTGAACTGATGAGAGAAGACATGCGGGTATTGGAGCGGAGCACCGGCCCCGACCATCGACCAGCCAACTATGGGTCACCTCGCGAAGTAGTCGTCCGAGTAGCTATCAACGGCAGCGGCGACCCACGCATGCGTCTGGACACCGACGAGAGCTACAAACTGACACTGCGGCCCGGCAGGAAGAGTCTAGTGGCCGACATCACCGCGCACTCATTTTGTGGCGCCCGACACGGTTTTGAGACCCTATCACAGATAGTGTGGATGGACCCTTACGCCGGCTCCTTGCTCATATTAGAAGCAGCCACAGTAGTAGACGCGCCGAGATTCCCCTATCGCGGGTTGCTCCTGGATACTGCGCGCAACTTTTTCCCTACGGATGAAATACTACGAACGATAGACGCAATGGCCGCATGCAAGTTGAACACGTTCCACTGGCACGTGAGCGACTCGCAGTCGTTCCCGCTGCGACTGGACAGCGCTCCGCAGCTGGCTCAGCACGGCGCGTACGGGCCTGGCGCCGTCTACACCCCCGACGACGTGCGGGCCATCGTGCGCCACGCCAAGCTGCGCGGCATCCGCGTCCTGCTCGAGGTGGACGCGCCCGCGCACGTGGGCCGCGCCTGGGCCTGGGGGCCCAGCGCCGGCCTCGGCCACCTCGCGCACTGCATTGAGCTCGAACCCTGGAGCGCCTACTGTGGAGAGCCACCCTGCGGACAGCTCAACCCGCGCAATCCTCACGTTTATGACCTGCTACAGCGGATCTACGCCGAGATCATACAGCTGACAGAGGTCGATGACCTGTTCCACCTGGGTGGAGACGAGGTTTCTGAACGTTGTTGGGCGCAGCACTTCAACGACACGGACCCCATGGACCTGTGGCTGGAGTTCACGCGCCGCGCTATGCACGCGCTGGAGCGCGCTAACGGTGGGCGCACGCCGGAGCTGGTGCTGCTGTGGTCGTCGCGGCTGACGCGCTCGCCGTACCTGGAGCGGCTGGACTCGCGGCACCTGGGCGTGCAGGTGTGGGGCTCGTCGCGCTGGCCCGAGTCGCGCGCCGTGCTGGACGCCGGCTTCCGCACGGTGGTGTCGCACGTGGACGCGTGGTACCTGGACTGCGGGTTCGGGTCGTGGCGCGACAGCTCGGACGGGCACTGCGGGCCGTACCGCTCGTGGCAGCAGGTGTACGAGCACCGGCCGTGGGCGGAGGAGGGCGCGGGCGCGGCGTGGCGGGTGGAGGGCGGCGCGGCGTGCCAGTGGACGGAGCAGCTGGCGCCGGGCGGGCTGGACGCGCGCGTGTGGCCTCGCGCGGCGGCGCTGGCGGAGCGCCTGTGGGCGGACCGCGCGGAGGGCGCGGCGGCCGACGTGTACCTGCGCCTGGACACGCAGCGCGCGCGGCTGCTGGCGCGGGGCGTGCGGGCCGCGCCGCTGTGGCCGCGCTGGTGCTCGCACAACCCGCACGCCTGCCTCTAGCTCCTGTACAGTACGTAGTAGCGCCCGACCTTTAGCGGACACCGGTAGGTAGTCATTGTACAGCGCTTTTTGTTATCGTTTTAGTTAGCTAGCTCGCGTCCTAGGCGGCACGCGGCCCAGCTCGGATACGTATACAGATACGATTGTGTTCACCGCGACGAGAGTTACTGCCATTGAGTCACAAGTATTCGATCAGTTCGTACTTTAAATAAGTAGTTACATAATAAACCGTGTTACATAGCTAGGCTGATGATGTATGTGATAAGAGACTATAACTTATTCAAATGTATTGATGTAAGGCGAAATATTGTAACGAGTGTTCGCGAACGTGTAAGATCTGTTCCCAGCAGTGGGTTCTCATATAGAATCAATTATTTAAATTAATTCGCATTTTATAAAGTGTTGAGCTTCTCTTTTCTATAAAAGTTGCTTTGTTTCTATAATCAATCGTTTTATAATTAAAGTTACATTTTTGTCTAGATGAACCTTAAAATTGATTATTGAAGTTTGTATGTGAAATTTATTTATAAGTAAAATAATCTAAAATGATATTGTTCGGGCTAGTGAACTTTGGTAGGGTTCTGTGTCGGACCCCTACGCTGTTACTGTAATGGAATAATCCAGAAAGTTAAAATGATTCGGGTGAAATGGTGAAATTAAAAAATTTTATAATTCTTACAAGGGGTCTGAATAATCATTTACTTACTTATATTTCGAATACCCTCAGTAGCTTTAACCTCACTAAACTAAGTTGCCAACTTGTTAATTTTACTAGAAGTAAGGGAAATCATGTTTTATCATTTACTAAAACGCAACAACACAAATGAAAATATTAGAGTTTGTACACACTAACAAGCTTATGTTACTTAACTACTGTTTATCAACTCATATTACTTTTTAAATAGTAGTCTGTTCGAATTTAAAAAAATCGTGTCCTTTTTTTCGAACTACAATCTGGAACGAACACAGACATGTATCTAAATAGATGACTTGAGAGACTACTTCGCGTGTCAAATGAGCAGTGCACTTCCTTAGAGTCAGTTCTAATTATTTCGAGCTCCATCGTTTTAGTACCAGACGTCAACCGAAAGCTAGAAAATGTATAAATGTGCCGTATAAGCTTCAAAAACTATTTAAAATATTTGCCGGTTTAAAGAAAAACACTAAAGCGCTCTTCTGACGATGCGACGCTTGCTTTTAATTCAAATGACGGAACTTACGTTATCTAATTCGATACATGTATGTGGAAACGAACTTTAATTTACTGAAATGTTATAAAATTAGTTGTTGAATATATTAATTGGTGCTCCGTTACTTTCGTCTTTCGCCTGCCTTTGATGTAACATTAAAATCGAAACTGAAAATAGAAAAAATCAGATTCGATTCAAGCTACATTTACAGGTTGCGCACTGTAACGTAAAACTGTAACGTTACAAACACGTGAAGGTTCCCATAGCGGGAGCACCTTTATAATGTCCAATTACGCGTTAATGAATATTAAATATCTACATTAATATTTCGTTATATGTTGGCCACATCTACGTAATTAACGTGTTAAGATCCAGGTGCAATTAGAATAACGGTAACAAAATTTCAAATGCTCTATGTTACACGCAACTCAGCTTTCACCAACAATGTTGGTATGACGATAAAAAATAAAAAATATTCTGATGTTACGTAAACGCACACGCTATTCAATTATTAAGTACTGAAAATTGTTTTTTTTTTATTATAATAGAAAGTTAATAGCATAGAAAAATTAATAATTTGAATGTTTGTGTTATTTGTGGATGTTAAGCTAAGTATATATCCTTGTGAATCTGTTTTAGTTTTTATAGAATGTTTACTTGATGTTTAAGTTAAGCCCCGTATTCATGGTAAACTTTTGTTTATAAACAAAGTTGCATCAACACGTTGCTGAGTTGCTGGCAACGTGTTGCTGCGTGTTGCAGCGTTGATAATGGCAGTTGCCAAGTTCTCGCCCGAGGAGCGACAACATCTCATCAACAATGTTGATCCACTGTTGCTAAACAAATGTTTACCATGAATACGAGGCTTTAGTAAACCATGATGAAAAAAAACATTAGGATTTGAAAATCATAAAATATATAATAAATATGCTATGCGGTCAAAATAAGTTAGCAAATAGGTCTTGGATTAATAACTTCATGTTTAAGTTTACTGAAATGTAGCTTGAAGGTCTATTCTATTTTTATTTTGATCGCATTATTGTTTATTTGATAATGGTGATTTCTGTAGTACTTGTTATCTCTTTACCACAGATGAACCTAGACATCCGCTTATTTACATAATTTATTATATTATCTAGGTTCTATTTTACTTATTTCATATACTTACCCTTATTTAAATATAATTAATCGTATAAAATCTTGCAAACTGTTGTGGCTACCTATATTCTATTTTATAATATTTTTGTTGTGGTACTTCTTGAGATCACTTACCAGTCTATTATCCATACAAAGTTAGATTAACTCATCAGAAATCTAATATATTTTTACATTTACACATTCAATAATGATTATTTTTCTAATTTCATTTTATAACTGCATACATACATAATTTTAATTTCCTATTGAGATTTTTCTTGTAAATAAATCGATTATTTTGTATATTACGATTACAGTTATGGTTTTATTTATTATGTAGTTAATTATACATTGATAATTGTTATTTTTCCGACTGGCTCGTTTACGCTGTGCGTGACCGAGAGCCGAGTAAACGTCAAGACATTGACGTAGTGAAACCTTTAATTTTAGTCTCTGTTCATAGTTGATATTATATTTCGTACGTTGTATAACATTTAGGGTAAATAAATAAACGTTGTCGTCGATGTTACTTCTACTCGTTGTGCACTTTAGCCTTAACCACGACGGTGCGTGCGAGTGTCACATGACGGGTATACACCGAAGTTGTACACACAAACACAAAATAACTATTAAATATGTATTACTACACTAAATCGGGTCCCTAAATAAGAGAAGTGTAATTAGAGAAAGGCCTTAGTGTAGTACAGTGTAATAACCCCCCTTAATTCAGGGCCCTGATTCAGTGTGGTGTACCTTTTAGAAAAGATTGTAAACTAGCTCTCCGTTCACCGAAGAAAGCGTAGTGGTCACGCCTACCTACTGTTCTATGTTGCAATATGTCATTTCAGAATAACTAGTTAAGTAATTTCACCAGTTAATTTTCTCATGACTTTTAATACGAGATAGAAGTTAAGTTCAACGCATTGTGTCAATGAGCTAGATATCATTCCCCCGATAAATGTGATGAGTAAACTGGCACAATTTTGTACATTTTGTATGTAATGTTTGGTGCTATAGTGATTTTCGTGGTGTACTTCTATGAATTAAAGAAAATATGAAAATGATAGTGGGTTTTTATTAGATTTTTCTGTGCTGAAAAAAATATGGGTTTGATTCAGGACGATAACACAAATACAAGTAAATGTTTGTCTTGAGACAGGCTAATTTTACGTTATATAACAGCAACTAGCTCACCATACCCCCTGATAGACTAGCAGACGGTTAAACGTGAAACGCAAGAACTGTCATTCAATATCTGTCAAAATGGAGAATAATTTTGCTATTATATTTTTCGTTTAAATATTTATGAAATATGCTTACATAATTATTACGTCTACGTATTAATAACATAAAAAATATTAAAAGTATGCTAATTATTGATGTCATGTTTTGTGATATTCGTAAAAGTATAATGTATTAATGATAAAAAGTTTGGTGCCGGCTGTAAGTGTAGTACATTTTACAACTGGATGAATCGAATCAACATTGGGCCCAGACTGGATTTTGTTTTTTACGTCTTATTATTATTACCAGAGTTTGCCCCCCCCCCCCCACCCACCCTGGTGGCTGATAAATAGGACCCGAACTAGACTTTGTGATATATCTAATTGAGTATTTCCTCGTAGTAGAATAAGCTAGATGGCATGGCAAAAATAACATTATAGAAACAAGAAACTATAGTGAGGGTAGGTTCAGAATTAGTTGGCGATTACATCGGTAACGCGACAACGTGTCACGAGTGGGTTATTAAAGTTTTGGTGGATTAAAGTGATGGATTCTGTTACTAAGGGTAAGTACTTACTATATTTTAAATAGTTTGTCTAATAATACATTGCGTAATTTATACAGATCTATCGCAATTACAGAATTTTTTTAACGAAAAGTTAAAATAATATATAAATATGTTAGTATATAATTTGTTTGTCACAACTAGCGTTTAAAGCTATTGAACGCTAATTGTGAAATATATCTTGTCTTATTTTCCCGTTTTTGGGGTTCCGTAGTGTACAAGGAACCTTTATAGTTTCGCCAAGTCCGTCTGTCAGTCTGTCCGCGGCATAGCTTAGAGGTCCTTTGTACTAGAAAGCTGAAATTTGGTGTGGATATTCATGCTGGTCACGCCGACAAAATGGTAAAATAAAAAATTCTGGAATATTTTTTTTAAGAGTACCTACCACACACGTAAAGTTTAACCATGTTTTTCTCGTGTATCCGTGTGTGTGGTGAGGTATCGATAGATAGGTGTTTTAAAAATAAAGCAAGTGTGTTGAAGATAATTTTTCGATTAAGGAAGCCATTTGTGAAATATCAAGCTTTAAAGTGCAATTTTTTTATTGAGACGCCCCTCCCCCTCTAACTTTTGAATGGCTGTACTTAGACATGTGAAAAAAGACATCATCTGCCTAGCCTTTTCCCAACTATGTTAGGGTCGGCTTCCAGTTTAAACCGAATGCAGTACCAGTAAATGGAGGCGACTGCCTATCTGCCTTCCACAACCGCCAGCCACTTCTATTTGGGAGGAGTCTGGGAAATCATGTCCATCTGATGAAAAAATGGCAAAATTCACTTTGGACCCTATTCTCAACCAGTTGTTTTTTTTTGTCTCAAAAAAAACTTTAATATCAGCATTTATTATTAACCAAGTAGGTACCTATGTGTGCAAGATAAATATTAGGTAAGATATTAATAGTTGAGAAGTGTATCACAGACTACAAATATTAAAATATTTTGTTATAACGTGAGCTGGATCTGCCAACAAACTGCTAAGCAGTTTGGCAGACGTGGGGATATTAAGTGAACCTGTATTGTTTTAGTGAACAAACACTTTTATTTCTTTTTTCTTTTTATACCCAGTTACCGGGTAACACGGTACCCCTTGGTAAAACTGGTTGTCAGACTTTCTAGCTTCTGACTACCCGTAACGACTGTCAAATTAGATTTTTTATTTTTTCATCTGGTCGAGATAGTTTCTTAGGATCGGGGTCATAGCTGGTAGACTGGTAGGTATGGCACAAACTGAAATTTGGCAATTATTTTCTTTTTCATTCAATCGAGATTTCTTAGAGATCGTCCCTTGGGCCCAAATTGAACCTTTGGTTTTTTTTTTTTCATTTGATCCTAATAATTTTTAGACTTCTGTCACCTAGAACTGGCTACCTACTGGATTTTCAAGTATACAGGACTATGGCGATCAAAAGGTTAAAGAATGGGGCCCAAACTGAGCTTTGTTATTTTGGTTTGATCAAGATGATTTTCCCGAGTCCGCCCCCTTAGGATCAATGGATATTTTTGTAATTTTACAACATATTATTATTTTTTTACAATATGAAGAATATCTAAAAATATATTAAAGAAAATGGTTTTATAGATACTTACACTAAGAAAGAATATTTGGCTGCGTGAAGTACCTACCTAGTTCCCCAAAAAAACTGATAGTGTTTTGATTTGTAATTCACTTTTATCCAGTTTGGAGACTTAATCCTAGCTTTATCTTTGTTCTTTTAACATATCATTAAGATAACCGAAAACCATATAGCGTCGCCTTAGAGTGAAAAACTCTTAAATGCCAAAGATGTAACTTTTCAGGAGGAAGAAAAACTGCCTCCTATAAGTTTGTACGACACAATGTCTAATTCTGGGCTATTTTTTTTTGCAAATTGAATAAGTTTTCATATTCCGCAATGATACGTTTCAGATTATATATATATATAGCTCAAAATAATAGTCGATAAATTACGATTTTAAGAAGTTCGCGAGTATTTACGAGGTTCTACGTAGAATTGTATTCTCTTTGGGTTCTCATTCACACTTCACACACAGATGGTACATTTCATACATAGTCTCTCGCTAGAGAGTACATACATGTACCTTAATTGGAGTGAAATCAGAACATGCGTTACGAGGTTTTCTTTACAGAAAGGTTATAATTTATTTTGACCAATATTGCATTAGCGAGGTTTTCACTCAAAGACGACAGTACTTTTTTAATTTTAAATACAATAAACTATGGTTAAAAATAAATAGGTAATATTTATAAATAAAACAAAGTACTTAAAAAAAGCAATAAATTAATTTATTTATTAACAATTTCGTTTCACAAATCAAGTTCCATAAAAGTATAACTACTTCCACAGTATACATATCTAAACAGTATGGAAACTCGCCATAATCGTCGTGGTAAATAGGTAATAACAATACAAATTTTATTTATTAAAACATTTGTTTGGACTACAAAATAATTGAATAAAATTGACATACAAAATTGTGTGATTACAAAAATAAATATATTCATATTACTATTGTGTACCGGATAATCAAAGTAATAATTGTTATTCGTACATATTTGCACGCGTCGAACTATTCTCTATATTTATAAACTCTTTAGAATAATAATAATTTCAGTATTATTTTCATTATGTATTATATTATTGTATTATATATTAGGTACTTGTTGCTATTTTTTTTCTTTTCAGGCGGTAGGTTTAAAAAATTTAAAATAATATATTTTATAATCTAAATATAAATAAATACTATCAAAGTGTTTTTTATTTTAAAAAATGGTTAGTACAGGATCCCTGGTACATCTTTCATCAGTTATTACTAACAAGCTGATGTTTCGTGAGTAGGTTCCTTTTGACTAGACGCCCAACTTTTTTCTTTACAGTAATGTTGGTAAGTGATAGCTTAATAGGGGTAACAAGGATAAAATATGTTGATTTGACGAATTTAAAAATTTTATTGCTAACCGATTTTTTCTTTGTTTATTATCAAGATAATTATCTAAATAATGTGAAAAAATATTTGTCCTACAAAATGTAAGGTTTTGTTAGGGAGTCCCCCCGCTCCAACATGTATCGTAAACAAGGTCATGAAAAATCATTACTAACCAGCTGATTTTTTTTTTATTGGTTAGCTAACATTTGCATAGTTTACCACCCACATTGTCCTACAAATTGCGTGGTAGGTCATCTTGGTCCTACGCTCAAAAGTTGTAGTACTTATACTTAATGTCAAAATAATTACTATCAAGCTGAATGTTCGAGAATAGCTTCGTTTCAATGAGACGCCCAACAAATTCTTGTACGAAACTTCTCGATTGTGGTTTATAACTAAGATAATAGGGATGAAATGTGTTGATTTGACGAATGAAAAAAAATTATTACTAACCGATAATTTTTTTGTTAATTATCGAGATAATTATCTAAATAACGTGAAAAAATATTTGTCCTACAAAATATAAGGTTTTGTTAGGCAGTCCCCCCTCTCCAACATGTATCATAAATAAGATCATGAAAAATAATTACTAACCAGCTGATTTTTAGGGTTCCGTAGTCCGACAAGGAACCCTTATAGTTTCGCCATGCCCGTCTGTCTGTCTGTCCGTCTGTTTGTCTGTCTGTCCGCGGCATAGCTCAGAGGTTCTTGGTACTAGAAAGCTGAAATTTGGTATAGATATGTATATTAGTTACATCGACAAAGTGGTGAAATAAAATTATGTAAAATATTTTTTATAAGGTAGCTCCCATTACACGTAAAGTGGGGATGAATATTTTTTTCTCATGTTTCCCATCGTGTGGGATATCATTGGATAGGTCTTTCAAAAATATAGTAGGTTTGTCAAGACAATACTTCGATTTAGGAATCCGTTTGCAAAATATTTACCTTTAAAGTTAAAAAATTTTTCGATACTAGCATCTCCCCTCTAACTTTTGAATGGCTATCCCTAGAAATTTGAATAAATTCATGATGAAATATAATCAACTTATTAGGAAAACTATCACGGCTAAGTAGGCTTAACCAGTTACAGAGTTATAGTCGACTAACTAAGACCTGCTACGGAACCCTACTGCGCGTGGCCCGACACGCACTTGGCCGGTTTTTTTATTGGTTAGCTAACATTTGCATAGTTTACCACCCATATTGTCCTACAAATTGCGTGGTACGTTATTCCAGCCCTCCAGTTACATAGTTTAAATTCATGAAATTAAAAATAATATTATTTTGTACATTTTGCTATTGGAGCTGAGGCACACTATTATCCTTGCTCACAAACGGATGCGCACCACAGATTACTATATACTAGTCAGAGACAGATTGAGATTTATCAGATGAATCAGATAAAAAATAATGTTTATATAAATATATAACATTATATTATGTATGTATATATATATAATACATTATATATAATATATAATGTTTTATATGTCCTTATACCCTTTTATACATATATCCTTTCATTTGTATACTCCAAAATTACAAATCTTGTAGGACTAATAAAGCATACCTTTTTTTTTGTAGGACATTGTTTTATTTGGACGAAGAATATATTAACCTATCACGTGATACCTTTGTCCTACAGTTACTAATAAAAAAAAAAGTCCCGCGGTATTGACAACTTTTGAGCGTAGGACCAAGATGACATACCACGCAATTTGTAGGACAATGTGGGTGGTAAACTATGCAAATGTTAGCTAACCAATAAAAAAAAAATCAGCTGGTTAGTAATAATTTTTCATGACCTTGTTTACGATACATGTTGGAGCGGGGGGACTCCCTAACAAAACCTTACATTTTGTAGGACAAATATTTTTTCACATTATTTAGATAATTATCTTGATAATAAACAAAGAAAAAATCGGTTAGCAATAATTTTTTTAAATTCGTCAAATCAACATATTTTATCCTTGTTACCCCTATTAAGCTACCACTTACCAACATTACTGTAAAGAAAAAAGTTGGGCGTCTAGTCAAAAGGAACCTACTCACGAAACATCAGCTTGTTAGTAATAACTGATGAAAGATGTTCCAGGGATCCTGTACTAGGTGGACTAGGCAGTCTAAAAAATTGCGGGCGCGATTGATAAACACAACAAAATGTGACTACTCGTCCCTTAGAGGCACTAGCGACAGACTACCCGCGATGCTTCTTGTTGAGGCACGCTTTGGCGTGAGTGCCTCGTTTAGAGCGTTTGTACTGAGTTTCCGTACTGTTAGATATTTTCTACTATGCTACTTCTTTCTAAAAATGCTACTCAGTCTTCTGCTTCGTGGGGTTCCCTGGAACAAGAAAACATTAAATTTAAAAAAAAAACATTATAATTATGACAGATTGCACTGTGAAATGAGGGTTTAATACGACGCTAGAAGCAGTAGTGTAGAATTAGAATTCTTGAAATTTTAAATGTAACTGAATTTCACTGTGAGCATGTTTTTCAATGATTTCTAAATTATTTACGATTCTTCCAAAGATTGTGCCATTTCTGATTAATTGTGGCAGATGTACAGCACAGCTCAATAAATGTTTGCGCTTTAAAAGAAAAGCTAAGAAAAATAGGTGCAAAATAAGAAGGCTTTAAGACAGCTAATTTAACGAAGTAGTTTTTGTTGTGTTGTAGTTGTTAGTTCCTGTGTCAGTATGTTTCCTGCAGCGTATTTAACTTTTTAAAATATGTATTGTCAAGTTTTGAAGTCTTTCTGTTGACCCACAGGACCTTATACGTCAGCGGCGCCAACTAACCACAAACACGACCCATTACGATACACTGAGGTGATTGCTAGATCTCCCCAGATAGGCTAAACATCAGGTTTCATCAGACAAAAAACGACAACTTATCAGGCCTAGACACTTATAAAAGAATGGCTAACTTTTGTAAGGATTTTAGGTTTAAAAATGTGCGCTACTCACTTCGGTGGTATCGTTTTTGGACGATCGGAACAGCGATCGGATCCGGGACGGAGTGCTAGTCTTGCGGGACGGCTGCGGCTCCGCTTCTACGCGCAGCGATTCGCGCAGCTCGGAGTCCTGCGAAAAACGGGTATTATCAATATTTTTTTCTGTTTTATTTTGTTATGTAACAACACTAACAGCCGGTTGCATCAAACTTTTTATCATTTATACTTATACGAGAATCACAAATCATGATATCAATAATAAGAACACTTTTAATATGTTTTATGTCATAAATACATAGATATAATAATTAAATAAACATAGATCATAAATATTAAGACGAAAATATAAAATAGCAAAATTATTCAATTTTTCCTCCATTTTGACAGATCTTAAATGACAGTTCTTTCATTTCACGTATAAGTAAACTGATATTTTTTTGATGCGACCGGCTGTTTGTGGTCAGTCAGTGGCTGTTGGTGGTTAGTGGTAGTAGAAGGAGCTCGTGGCTAAGTAACAGCCGTACGGTTCGACCGATTAAAGGTTCAAGCTGCGCTTGGCGTGGTCGGTCCATGGATGGGTGACCATCTATGTCATAGCAAGTCTCCTCCGTGCCTCGGAAAGCACGTTAAGCTGTTGGTCCCGGTTGTCATTTGTACATCTTTGACAGTCGTTACAGGTAGTCAGAAGCCAGAAAGTCTGACAACCAGTCTTACCAAGGGGTACCATGTTACCCTGTAACTGGGTTGTGGAGGTCAGACAGGCAGTCGCAGTCCATGTAAAACACTGGTACTCAGCTGCATCCGGTTTAGACTGGAAGCCGACCCCAAGATAGTTGGGAAAAAGCTAGGCAGATGATGATGAACCGGCTGTTAGTGGTAACGCAATACTTTTCGTAGACACTCGAAAGTCACTTCATAACCATTAGCTGGTTGATATCACCGTATGAATATTTGTAATTTTGTTCCCAAAATTCAGATGGCGCGCGATCAAAAAGCTGCTTTTGTAAATAAGATCTAGCCTATTCAGGCTCCGTTGATGTTATTACTCACTGTAGCTGATAGCCTGCCAGCTTGCTTGCTTGGTGTGGGCGGTCCAGGCTTCTTGTACGCCGTGATGCCGACCTCCTTGCGCTGAGGCTTGGCTTCGGCAGCGCCCGCCATGCCGATACACTGGAACATTTCAATAACCATTCAGTTTCAAGGTAAATCTTGCCGCTCAAACTAAACATTTTATTTGTTAGATAAATAATAATCTTCATAGTATATTAAATCTTATTAACTTCCTACCTTTATGTCCTCTTCGTCGACGGCCTGTGCAAACTGTGTCTCGGCGGGGTAGGAGCTCTTGAGGTGCGGTGGGCACAGCGAGTTGCGCCAGCGCAGCTCGGACAGGCGCTGTCCGGGAGGGCCGGACTCCCGGTGTCCGGGTGCGCCGGACTCCCGGTGTCCGGGAGCACGGGACTCGCGACGCGGAGTAGCGGACAACTCTTTCAGCCATCGGTTGTCGAACACCTCGCCTTCTTCGTCAGACATGTGGAGACCGCGACCCTCTGGTAATATACAACGAGCGTAAGTCGATAAAAGATACAACTTAAACAATATATTGGTTGCTGACAGTTCCCAAGTTTAATACGGCTGTCTTTAGAAACTGAATCTGTGGAGTTTGTTTCTCCTTTTAACACCATTTAATTTAAATGAAATCTTATCATTTTGTAAAGATCGCATTTTTTTCTTTTTTGTTTTGTTACCTCGTCTAGTGCCGTTGTTGTTTACAGGTAGAGATCTTAGCGAGTGCGAGTCGGACGGACGAGCGGGCTCTTCTTGGAACGGAACGAGGCCAGACTGCAATAGAAATATTACGTCAACTTAGGTTTAAATATGCTGAGAAAAGAGTGTAAGTCAGTGGTGTATATGTACAAACAAGCAAACAATTAACAACAAATATTATAATGCTGCCCTCTCATCACCATGAAAATAATAACAAAAATGTGTGTTCTACAATACAGTGTGCATGTCACTTTTCTGTAGCCGAGTGTAGGCTGCCCTACGTCCACAGAACGAGCACTATCTGAAGTTCGTGAGGTAGTGTGTGCAGTAGTAGTACGTACGGAGTGCACGTGCTGCAGCGACATGAGCGAGCCGGAGCGCTGCTTGCGGCGCAGCCAGTCGGCCTCGTCCTTCTTCATGAGGAACTTCTCGCCCACGCTCCACAGCTCGGAGGTGAGGCCGCGGATGTGCTGCTCGTAGGCGCGCGAGCTGTCCGCCAGGCGCGCCCGCGCCGCCGCCAGCTCGCGCTCCAGCGCCGCGATCTCCGAGCGCTGCTTCTCCTTGAACACCGCTATCTGCTCCGTGTACAGTTGTTTCTGGAAAAATATATACTTCTAAGTACGTGTCGACGTTCCCCGCGACATGCTTCGATATCGACTCGTGCAGCAGGCCATGCATATATAAATATATACAAATATATTACCTTGGATTCGGCTTCTAATTATAATTGCTAAACTACTAAAACCTCAATGAACACTCAAAGCATAAAAAACTCTAGAAATAAAACAAAAGCAAACATTAGAACAATTTATTGAAAACAACATAAATAATCGACTTCACAAGTCATAACAATCATCGGCTAAGCCGCACCACTCAGTAATCCATCATAAGGTAGCACCACCACACGACCTGGTATAGCAATATCAACAACAGTATGGGGAGGATACTGACCATTTTGGACTTCATTCTGTTGAGTTTGTCTTCGTACTCGGCGCGGACCTCTATGAGCGTGAGAGCCTGCGCGTCCCGGCCGGGCTGCTCGCGCCGCGCCTGCGCCAGCTCGCCCAGCAGGCGCTGCAGGCTGCGCTCCAGCTCGTCCAGCTGCACGTCCAGCCCGGCGTTCTGGAAGCTGGCGCTGGCGAGCGAGCCTCGCTCGCTGTCGCTCAGGAAGGCTTGCTTGAGCTTCTCTGCGGAGATGGTGCGGGCCATGCAGCGCTCCTGCCAGCGCTCGAGCGCGAGCGCGCATTCGGCCAGGTCCTGCACGGCGGCGGAGTAGCCGCGCTCCAGCCGGCCCATGGCGGCGTCCGTCACCTGGCCGTCCAGGCTCAGTATCTCGCGCCGCACCGTGCGCTGGACAGATATCACTTTGCTCAGCTTTTGGGCGTACAACTCTTTCACCGAACTGAAGGTTTGGAAGCTGACGGATAGCTCTGTCAAAAACTTCTTCAGGTTTATGATCTCCGACTCGTTGATCCTGTTCACTTCAGTCAATCTGTCTCGTTCTTTTTGTAAAGCCAATTGTTTCTCTGAGCACTTCCTGAGATGTCTGTCAGTGGTCTCCAGGAAGTTCTCTAGATCCTCCATGGTAATAGTTCCAGCACTGAGACTGCGTTTCACTTCGCTATCATAGTTGTTGGAGTTACCAAAGTTGGTGAGTTCCTTGAGTACTGTGTTGGTCTTTATTTCAGCGATTCTCTTGAGGATGATCGCTTGGTATTTGGCCGACACTTTAATTATTTGCGTGGCTCTGTTCTCGGTGACGCTCATTTTGTTCACTTGTTTCTTGAGCTCAGATATCTCCTCATTTTTCTGGTGCACAATTTTCTTGAGCTGACTAGACAGTTGGTGACAGTTCTCCTTGCTAACCTCGAGTTCTTTCGTCACGTCGAGAAGTTTAGTTTCGGACTCAGCCATCAAGGTCTTGAGGTATGTGATGTCGCTGTTCAGCGTAGTAATCGTGCGATTCTTGTCCTGGATTATTTTTTCTAAGTCTGAGATGGTCTTTAAGCTCTCCATGGAAGAGTGTGTGATGTCTGAAGATGTGTTATCTACCTGATGGTGGAGGTCGCGGAGCTCCTTCTCTGCTTGACCTGAATGCTTGTGGCTCGAGGTCCTTTCATGGCTTTTCGCTGCTGCAACTATGAAAGATACAAATTAATTAGTAATAAAAACATTTCTAAACTACGTTACCCCGCGGTTTCACCCGCTTCCTGTACCTAAAGTGCATATTTACGAGATAAATAGGTATTCTATGAGTTAATCAATTAATTAAGAATATAGGTCTATCACCCAAACTAGTTCAGTATTTTTTGCATGAAAGACTACATCCAGCTATCAAACTTTTGTGTTATAATATTAATAGGGTTTTAGAAGTGTGATTATAAATCATAACAATAGATGTTATTGTACATACATGTCTCTCTTAGTCCAACAGCCTTAATGTGCTCTTCGTTTTCCTTCTTCAGGATATGTAATGCTTCTCTCTCTATGTTCATCTCCTCTAAACTCTGCTTCAAAGCGTTAATAGTCTTCGTCTTCTCATCTATTTCCTTCTCGTACATTTCCTTAGCAGCCTTTTCGTCATGTAGCTCTTTAGTAAGCGAACTGATTATCAAATCTTTTTCTTTACTAATTTTGGATACGATCGCGTCTTTGGCTCTAGAATCTTCTTCACATAATTCCACTTTAGACATTAACGTGTTAAGTTCTTTCTGTAGAGTTATAATTTCTTTCTGTCTCTTCTCAAGTTCTACTTCAGCCTTATCGTGGAATTCTTGTAAGATGGCGCATTTATTGACAAGGTAGAGTTTGTCTTTGTTCATGTCTTCACCAAGATTCTTGTTCTGCTGTTGAGCCTCTTCAAGGAGCTGTTCCAAGTTTGTTATTTCTGAAAAGCAAAAATATGTTATCACATGTTTTATCACTCTTAGCTTAAAACTCTTGACAATTATTTGTTACATACCAGTTTTCTTCTCTTCAACGGTTTTAACTAAATTGAGATTATCATTATTCAATTTAGCGATTTCTTCATGATAAGTAGTAATATTTGAATCTAAATGGCTAATTTTTGTTTTAAATCCATTATTCTCTGTGATCAATACTGTTTTCTCTTCTTCCAATGTATTTTTTTCTTGTTCCAACATATTAATTTGTTCTTCAAGTAGCTTTGCTTTTTCTTCCATTTCTTTAATATTTTCAGTTTTTTCTTTTAGTGTACATTCTAAGTTTTTATTCGTATCGGTATGTTCTTTCAAGGCTTTCGTTAAGTTATCAATTTCAGCATGGAGTTGCATTTCAATGGCATCCTCTTCAATCTTAAGGTCGCTATTCCGTTTTTCCATTGACACCATATCTGAAAATAGTACTAGTTTGAATAAATTTGTTTTATATTCATTTGTGATAGTAAACTAAAATGTGTGCACTTACCATGTTTATATTTTTGTATTGTGTTTGCCAGGTTAAGATTATCTTCTTGCAATTTCTTTAATTCTATTGATTTATTTTGCAAGTCTGCTATAATTTCTTTAATTTCTGACACCAAATTTTCTTTTTGTGGTTTTACTTCCTTGTCGTGTCTTAATTCAGCAATGTCTTTAAAGATGGATTCCAATTCAGTTTGTTTTTCATTTAACTTTACTTCTAAATTCTTCATTTCATTTGCTAATTCTCCTTTTTGGACGTTAATTTCTTTTTCAATCCTATCTTTTTCAAGTCTAACTTCTGCCATTTCTTTAAATAGTGACTCTAAGGTAGCATCTTTTTCGTGTAATTTTGTTTCAAAATCTTTTCTTTTATTCTCTAATAATTGAGTCATATTTTTATTTTCTTCTTGTAATATTTCGTTGGCTCGTACGTGTTCTGATACTAGGTTATTAAGAGTTACTTTCTGGTCTTCCATTATAGATTCTGTCACTGTAACCATGTTCTTGAGTATTTGTCTTTCAGATTCAAAATCTTTTATTATTTTTTGTTGCTTTTGTATTTCACATTTGACCTCCTCTTCTAAATCCTTTATCACTGTAAATTAACATTTATATAAATTGATAATGAAAAATAAATAAATAATATGGGTCCATAACATAATATAAGGTTCTTATTTTTCATAAAAATAGAGCTGGTATGGTAACAACAGCCATTGTATGTTATACAAACTTGATTGAAAACCCAACACCAAAATGAACCAAACATAGAACCTTGAGGAACCCTTTACTAAAAAAGCCCTAAATACTCCAACTAATGGTTACTTTTACCGTCTGAGTTGTAAACACTGAATACCTTACTTAAAGATGATAATTTACAAAGTTAGTTCTTATTAACTAAAATAAAATGCTACTAATAAACTCAATAGAATGCTTCCAAGAATTCCAATATCACTTAGCTACAAAATCAGCCTATAATCGTCACACAAATAGATTTATTGGTAAAGTGCTATAAGTAGAGGTGCAATGCTTACCTTGGCTGTTTTCCTCAACAGTTTGCATGGCTCGGTCTTTTTCCTTCCTTGCAGTTTCCAACTCCAAAGTCTTATCTTTCAAATAATTGGTCAGCTTAGTGATCATAACATTCAAGTTATCAATCTGACATTCATAAGTACTCTTTAGTTTGTCCGTTAAATTCTCATTGTCAATTAGTTTCTCCTTTAGAGAATGAACTTTCACCTCAAGTTGCAGTTTTACATCGTTCAAATCATTAGTAAGAGACTGATTCTCTTGTTGTATGACATGCAGTTCTCTCGATTTGTTTTCTAACGTCGTGTTGTAAGTCTCAGTTCGCTTAGATAATTCTACAAATAAATATAATACTAATATTATGAAGAAGATAAGCGCAACAACTTTTAGCAAAGTAGACGACTGAACATAGGCAAAGCTGACACCAGTTACAGGCAGGGAAAAGGCTAGGATGAGGTAGATAGGTGCTGAAAAGAAAGTTAGATAATAGTTCGAAGAATTTTAGGTACCCAGTTGAAAAGTCAACGGTAACAGTCGCGTGGGGTGGTTAGTCAAACGAGGACATATAAATGTTTGAGAACATTGCAGCTCTCAGAATCCTCTGCAAGTATGAGCGCTGCAAAGTTCATAGATAATTACTCCACACATAATATAGCCCGTAAGACTTCGACAGGAAGAAAGATTAGTCAGTTTTAATTTGCGAAAGACATGCCAAATTATTGTGACGAATGAGTGATAATTACTCTAATGTTAAATCTGAAATGTTCATAACTTTATATTTTACTTTGGGGATTGGGTTTTTGGAAGGGTTGAACAAGCTTCAATATTGTTTGTTACTTACCTATCTTGTTCTCATTTACGACTTTCTGAAGCCGTTTGATCTCCGTCTGCAGATCTAGCAGCTGCAACTCTTTCTGCTTCAACACCTCTCTCAACTCAGCCAGTGAGCTATTACCATGTTCTAGTGCCTTCTCTAGATTCTGCCTCATCACCAATTCAGTGGTTAATGTATTAGCAATGTTTATTAGCATATCGCACTTGTCACTGGCCTTGGTATCTGTATTGTCAGATTGTAATATTTTTTGCAATACTTCTTTAGCAATTCCCTCCTTTCGCAGCCCCTGCACTAGTTTTTCTAACCCAATATTTAAAGCTGTTGTTATTTGGCTATTTAATTCTTCTTGATCTGGGAAAATAAATAAAGAATGATCATTTTAATGTGTATTTGAACAGCCTTCAAAAATTTGCTTTATTATAAAATAATAAACTTACTTTTAAAATCCATTTGCAAACTGTTCATGTCTTGAGTAACTTTTTCAAGCTCTGCTTGTACACTATTTGCTTTAGATATATAATTTTCGTTTAATTCACATAATTTGGTGATCAATTGATCTTTTTCTGTTTCAATTTCATCATGAGCGGACTTTTCAACACCCAAAGATTTCACAAGTCCTTCTTTTTCAACGAATAATAACTCTTTATCAGCTAATAGAGTTTCTTGAACTGTTTTTAGTTCAAGTAGATCATGTTTTAGAGTTTCATTTTGACTAACCAAAGATTTATTTTCTTTGAGAAGCACGTCGTTAGATGACTTCTCTGCTGTCAAGTTTTGAAGCAACTGTACTTTTTCGCCTCTTAAAATCTCATTAGTTTCCATCTCTTTCGTACACTGTTTGTCTAATAAACAGTGCTTTTCAATGAGATGGTATATTTCTTTACTCATTTCTTCTTTATTATTTTCCACTTCAATTATCTTCTGCTCTATGAGATGTTTTTCCAATAGAAGATTTTCCTTTTCCTTCTCCGCTAGTTCTTTCGCGGATTTCTCTACAACAAGCTGCTGTGTGAGACATTCTTTGTCTTCTAATAGAGTTTCTATCTTTGCCACCTGTTGCAATAACTTTCTCTCAATTGTTGCTGTTTGGGACACAAGTGCATTTCTTTCTTCTTCAAAAATCTTTCTAACCGAGCGTTCTTCTGCAAGCTGCTGTGTTATCGTAACCTTTTCATTTAGAAGCTCATTTTTATCTGCAACAAGAACTTTAATGTCTTCACTTTGATGGTTCTTTTCTGTTTGAAGACAGTCTCTAGCAGCTTTTTCTTCTAATAACTGGTTTTGCAGAACCTCTTTCTCTTTCAAACTAACAGCATTAGTGATTTCTTCATGAGTTAATGTCTCTACGAGTTTAACTACTTCATCCTTGTTCTTTTGTTCAGCATCTCTCATTTGTTGAGTCATTCTTTCAAGATTTTTAATCATTTCATCTCTTTCCTTGTTAGCATCGGAAAGATTTTGCTGTAGCGACACAACTTCTTGTGTTAATTTCTTTATTTGTTCTTCTTTTGCTTCAATATTTTCTTTAGTCTCGACCTTGTATATCTCTAAAGTTAATGTAATATTTTCATAATCCTTCCTGATGGATTCCAATTGAGCAGTTTGCATTTTAAGTTGCTGTTCTAACTTGTCTATGATACAGTCTTTTTCCTTCAATATAACTTCATGGCTACTGTTATCCTCTTCAATGGCAAACTGTAACTGTTCATTTTCTTTCTGCATTACTTCTATTGCTTGTTTCTTACAATCGTTGGCCTTCTTGATTTCCTTTTCCAAATCATGATTTAATGATTGTAAATCACTAAGTTTTTTTTGTAAATCTTTGGTCTCAACAGTTTTCTGATGAGCCAAATCTCTAATTAGTTGATCTTCTTTGGACAATCTCTCTCCTAGTAATCGGATTTCTAAAAAATATAATTGTTATTTATATGTAAGTAATATATTGGGAAGCACACCGAATTAATAATATGTTTAAAACACAATACTGACCTTTACATTTTCCTTCAACGGTTTTCATAGCCAATTCAAGTTCCATTTTTAACTTTTTTATTTCATTATTTTTGGTAGATATTTCCTGATTTAGTTGAGATGTGATATTTTCTAGTTGCGTGCACTGATTCTGATATTCTTTTTCAATTTTGTTCTTGAATGAAATTTCTTCATTTAACTTTTGTGTTAATGCATCTCTTTCCTTGTGAATTAAAGTCATATTTTCTTTATCAATGTCTAAAGCTCTCTTGAGGCTTTCAATTTCATTGTTTAGTGTATGAATTTGATGTTCTTTGTTTTTTATAGCTTTTCTAGAGCTAGAGCTTAGTTCTTTTATGGTTTTTTCGGTTTCATTTAGTTTCCCCATCAGTTTAGACATTTCTGTGTCAAAAGTGTTCTCGAGTGCTGCATATTTTTGTTTTTCTTTAGTCATGTTCTGATCTAAGCTTCGAATTGCTGAAATGAAATAATAAAATATTAGAATAGAATTAACTAAACTACCAGTAAATTTAATTCTTGCAGACACTTACCTTTTTTATTCTCATCAATGGTTTTGGTCATTTTGTCACATTCTGCCTGCAGCTGTGATATCTGTTTACTTTTCGCGGCTAGATCGTTGTCCAGTTTAGTTTTTTCTGTGTTCATTGAATCTATTTTGCTCTGCAAAGATTGTTTCTTGGCAGTCAGGTTGGCAATCTTATGATTATTATAATCGATAGTTTCAGCTTGAGCAGAGAGCTGATCCTCCAAAGCCTTTTTGGTTGTTTCAAGTGTACTGTTAAGTAACTCTATATTATTATTTTTGCTTGAAACCTCATTAGACATTTTCCTCATGTCTTGATTCAGTTTCTCATTATCGGCCTTCAACTTTTCGTTAGTATCTTTGGCCTCTTTTAAGCACAGATCTAACGACTCAATGGTGCGTTCCTTTCCTGTCAATTCAATTTTTACTTTTGAGAACTCCACATTGAGTTTATTCAACTCTTCAGACAAGTGAAGTTTAGCCGCCTGAAGTTTCTGTAGATCCTCTTGATAACCAATCTTATGATGTATTTCGTCTTGTAATTGTGTTTGCAGTGTGTTTATAATTGCATTTTTTTCATCTAAGTCAAACTTGAGTTTTTCAGTCTCCTCACTGAAGAGATTTTTAAGATTTTCCATGTCTTTAAGTAATTCTTCGAATCTAGTAGTTTGTTTATTTATTTCACCTTCTAAGTGAGTTTTGCATTGCTCCAAATCCCTACAATGATCTTGCAAGTTAGCTACTAAATTCTTAAAATGATCAGCTTCTTTCAATACTGTTGCAATATTATGTTCCAGACTTTTTTGCATTGCATTCATTTCGTCAGTTTTATCTTGTAATTTATTCTCTACTTCTCGTTTCTGTTCGCTCAGTTGGCGCACGTTTATGTGGTACTTATTTGAGATCTCTTTCTCGTTTCTCAAATCCATTTGAAGTGTTTCAATCATCTCACCTTTCTCAAATATATTATTCTGTAACTCAACAAGTTCATTGTTTCTATTCAATACCTTTTCATTTAACTTCATCATTTGATTTTCATAACCATCTCTCATTTTTATCCTAGCATGCTTCTCAGTTTCAAGTTCACCTTTTAGGCCTGTTATTATATTCTCTAACTTAGTAGTCTCGTTAGAGAGACTTTGCAGAAGAGACAGTTTTTCTTCCTGCAATGTTTTAATTTCTTGCATTTTCTTATCTATAGTCAGTCGTGACTGGTCATTGTTATCTTTAATCTTTTGTTCAAGTTCATTTATTTCATTATTCAATTTACTAATTTCATCATTATATTGCGATTTCAAGTTGTTCTTCTCCTCAACTTCCTCATTAATGCGGTGTTTGAGATTAAAAATGTCATTTTCTCGTTCTGATAGCAGTTTTTCGTGGTTAAGTTTATCTCTTTCAGATTTCTGATTTAATTCATTCATGTCTTCCTACAGTAAAAGTATGATAGTCAGTAATAGTAAGTAATGGTTCTATAAACGAAAATGTAGATGCAGAGTTCTATATCCTATCAATACTTATAATAAATCTGTAGAGAGGTCAATTCTGTACATGAAATATATTTCCAAAATAACTATCAGGGGGTGATTAGGGATCGATACTGATGCCAAAAATGCAATCAGTAAAATTTTTGTCTGTCTGTCTGTCTGTCTGTCTGTCTGTCTGTATAAACTCTATAGAAACAAAAACTACTCGACGGATTTTAAAGAAACTTGGTACAATTATTTGTCATACTCCTGAGATGGTTATAGTATACTTTTCATCACGCTACAATCAATAGGAGCAGAGCAGTGAAGGGAAATGTTGTCATTTTGTTTAAACGCGCTAATCTCAGGAACCGCTGGTCCGATTTAAATAATTCTTTCAGTGTTAGATAGTCCATTTATCGAGAAAGGCTATAGGCTATATATCATCACGCTAAGACCAATAGGAGTGGAGCACCACTATTCCACGCGGACGAAGTCGCTGGCAGAAGCTAGTATATAAATATATAAAATACACTGCAACCTCAGTGTTTACGATCGTAACGGGAATACCTAGTTCAAGTGTACAGTTTCACATTTACAATATTTCAGTTTAATCATTTTGTGACTTACCTGTAACCTTTGCAGCTGTTGTTTGAGAGCCTCAACTTTAGCTCTTTCCTCAACGAGTTGGACTTCGACGACATTTGCACAGGCCTCACTACACACCGCTGCAATAAGACATACAAGATTTGTCCCAAATTAATTGTAGAAACTGACATGTTGGCACATAACTGTCGTGATGGCCTAGTGGTTAAGGCACCTGTATCTTGTGTATGAGTGTGCGGGTTCGAAACATGGCAAGTACCAATGTGATTTTTCTAAAGTCATATGTACTTTCTAATTATATCTTAGACGTCACTGACTAACGGGGAAAGAAAACATCGTGAGGAAACCTGGACTTAAAAAGTCTGAAATCGCCAATCCGGTTTGAGCAAGCACGGTGATTAATGCTGATGCCTTTTCTGTATGAGAAGAGGCCTGTGCCCAGCAGCATATAGATGATGATGAATTGTAGAAAAGTTTTGAAATAATAATAATGAGTATATTATGAAACATACACAGATTATGTTGCAAGGACTGAATGCTCGCATCAGGGTCATCACACTCTAGTTGGCTGGAATCCAGTCCGTTTCGCCTATTGTGTTGTCGCAGTTCAGTCACCAGCTCCTTGAGAGACTGCATGTGTCGACGCTCCATCTCCAACTCTTCGGCCAGTTGGATCGCCCGGTCACTCTCTTGTTGGCTGAGGGACAGCCATTTGTCGCGGTCTTGCTTAAGCTCGTCCACCTACACAATAGGAGCATGGTTTCTATATGATACTAACAGTATATTGCAGTCATAAAAGAAAGGCCGTAACTATCAACCTTATTTTTTTTCGATATTAAGTTAAACACATATTCGTAATCACAATAAAATATATTATGTAATAAAATATGACGGCGGTATAAATATGATATTCCTCAATATTTTTATATAAACAAAGGTATGCTAAAGTCTGTAAATTACTGTACACACAAATACATTCTTAATAAGTCATGTTATTATGCATACTTTGAGTTGCAATGACCTACGTTATATTCTGCCTTCTTATATTTAAACTTACTGACAAACAAGGTAATTAAAATAGGTTTTTTATCATCTTAATTGGTGCAGAGGTTTAGCAAAAAAAAAAAAAACAAAAAACAGACAGACACTTTAATTCTAAATATAAGAGCATCCTACCTTAGTTTTGTAAGTGTCTCTTTCATAAGCGGCGTCATCAAGCATCTCCTGTGTGCGAACGAGACGTTCCTCTATGTCTTGCAGCTGCCGCAGCAGTTTCCCAGTGGATTCGGCCTCGGCCTCCGCCCCGCGAGTGTCCTGCTCCTGCCCGCAGCACAGCGATATCTTCGCCTTAAGATTCACTATGTCCAGCTTGTATTGTTCCTTGTCTTTTACTGTGAAATCGAATAATTCATGAATTTCAATATGATCAATGATTTACCTGATTTAAGAAGAACAGTTATAGACTGCTGTATTCAGCAAAATCTATACTAATATATAAAGCTGAAGAGTTTGTTTGTTTGAACACGCTAATCTCAGGAACTACTGGTCCGATTTGAAAAATTATTTCAGTGTTAGATAGCCCATTTATCGAGGAAGGCTATATATCATCACGCTAAGACTAATAAGAGCGAAGCACCACTTTCCCACGCGGACGAAGTCGCGGGCAGATGCTAGTTAATAATAATAGATCAGCCTTTTTTCAAAATCACTACATAGTATAAAACAAAGTCGCTTCCCGCTGTCTGTCCCTATGTATGCTTAGGAAGGTTTTAGTATATAATTTGTCAAATTTTCGTATCCATTGACTAAAACATCGCGGGCGAAGCCGCTGGCGGAAAGCTAGTTAATAATAATAAATTATCAAATGACCAACCTCCCCACTGTGGGTGGAGCGGAAGGGAATGTCAGACAATTAACTGACTAAAATCCATTTGTGTTCCCTCGTTTACGCTTTGCGTTCCAGCGTCGTGCCACCGCAACTCTTTCGAATAATTACGTAACTCATAATAAATCGGCCTATTGTATGTAACGTCATCATCCTCCTGCCCTTATCCCAATTTGTATGTAACATATTCAAAATAAACTTAGCCACACTTTTACAATGCAATCCCGGTGTTTCTAGTTTTTCAAATTAAACGTATTCCCACGGTTCTCATAGACTTATACATATTGTACTCAAAACTTAAAAGTTGTGCAACTTGGTTTTATTCTACGTCATGAGACTTTCCCCCATAAAATTGACAAAAAATAACGAACAATTAACTTTGCTTCAAGAGGTCTTTACAAGACGGCGACACGTTTTGGTTTATTATTCTACCCAACAATAAAATCATTGCATTCTGTTTGCGTTATAAGGATGAGTCGATCACGAAATTATTCGTAATAGAATCACGACGTTTTATTTCATTTACATGATGTAAATGTGTAATTTATGTTCTACTAGCCACCCTACCTGGCTTCCTAAAGGGCGCAATTTAGTTATCATATACATCTACTATAATATGCATGTACTATACATATAAATCTTCCTCTTGAATGACTATTCTGTCCATTAATGAAAACCGGAGAGTGGGGAGCGACATTGTTTTATATTAAGTACAGATAACTTTAACAGTAATGAAAAACCGGCCAAGTGCGTGTCGGGCCACGCGCTGTAGGGTTCCGTAGTAGGTCTTAGTTAGTCGACTATAACTCTGTAAACGGTTAAGCCTACTTAGCCGTGATAGTTTTCCTTGTAAGTTCATTACATGTGCTACGTCTGTGATTTTTTCACATTTCTAGGTACAGCCATTCAAAAGTTAGAGGAGGGGGGGGGGTAACTCGTATCGAACAAAAATTTTCACTTAAAATCTAGATATTTCGCAAATGGCTCGCTTAACCGAAAAATGGTCTTGACACACCCATAATATTTTTAGACCTATCTAACGATACCCCACACGGAGGGGTACGCGAGAAAAAAAATATTAGCTAGCCTAAAAAAAAATTTTTTTCAAAATTTTATTTTACCACTTTCTCGGCGTGATCAATATACATATTCATATTAAATTTCAGCTTCCTAGTAACAAGAACCTCGGAGCTATGCCGCGGACAGACAGACAGACGAACATGGCGAAACTAAGGGTTCCTTGTCGGACTACGGAACCCTAAAAAGGACGTGTTACCACGCGTCGAGGACAAACTAAAGGCGCCACATGAATTTAAATATTAACATTAGTTTCAAGTACCTAAATACGAACTTGGATTGATCAATAACAAATGACCTTATTAGACAATTTTAAATTCATATCAAGTATTAAATTAAAATACGAAATAAATACAGGCATTTTACAATTTCACCTTGAAAAAGGTTAAAAAAGCACTCTGACTTAATGCATCTATTTTTTATTAAACTGATAATACTTGTATTAACCAAGATGTGAAAAAAAAAGTGAATTGATGAAATGGCTCCAAAAATTAAGCAATCAAACTTTTTATTATTATTCTATTACAGGAAATCCAAGTAGTTGAAATCAAATAAATGTCTCTCTATTAGTAAGAGAGAACAAAGAGCATTTCATAATGTAAGTATATTAATATTTTGAATTCTTGACCTCCTGTTATTTGTTTTGATTATCCACAACACACCCAACACAAAGATTCAGTGTAATGTTGCAGCCAATGTAGCAAAAAGCAAAATGTTAGAAATTGGAGTTGAGAAACTTCACAGTCATCTAATTTTGACCTTATGATCAAAGTAATAAGGTTGAATAATAGTTGAGAGAGGAGTTTCTCAAGTGTTCATAAAATAGTACCTCAAACACAAACTTAGTTTGCAGTCTCTTTTATATTATGTTCAACTAAACTCCATATAGAACCATAATATATTAGCAAGTTTTCCAACTTTTCTTTCCAGCAAAAACACATAGAAAGTGGTGATAGGTGGGAGTTTTCAGGGCTGTATTTTTTACATTTGACATTCAAAAATAACTTATCGATTTTTAAATATTTTTTTTCACAGTACAAAGAAAGGCTATTTTTGGACTTTACCCATATGGGTGTCATGTATGGTATGATAATCAAAGAAAATAAAAGTGTTTCTTTTTTATCATCAAGTAAACTACTTGATCTCACAAAAGTGAAGGTATGGTGATGATGATGATATCCTCTTGTCTCTTATAAGGGACTTAGGGCTCTCAGAATGGACCTCTCTATCTAGTAAAAAATACGAAAGGCTGTCTGTGTCATTGTAATATAGAAAAAAACTTACACAATTTATCCAATCTCAAGTTAGTTCTGGTCAATTCTTCCTGCAGATAGTTGCGGTCAAACCGCTCAGCGTCGAGTGCAGCCTGCAGCCTCCGCACTTCCCCATGCAATGAGCGCAGAGCTGGTGGTGTCTCTGCCACTTTCACATGTCCAGAAGCCATCTCTACACCACATGCTTCTGAAAAATGAAAATAATTTATTATACTCCATTTATAATAAGATTAGAAATTTAAACTGGCATGTTTGTTCAAACGATTTTGAGCTCTATTGCTAAGGTGACATGACAAAAAACAGATGCAAAATATATTTGTTATTTTACACATTATTTTGCTCTTAACACCATTCTTATCTATACGGAATAGAACTCAAAATTGGTTGAGTAAGCTGCAAAAAAAGTTTGGAAGTTTTTCTAATCTTATTGTAAATGAAGGATGGTTAAAGTTCACATTAGTATTTTTTAGTGAAATAATAATTTATGATAAAGGGTCAAAACTAATTTGCAAACTTCCTTTGTTGCCCCTTACAAAGGGCATGTGTCCCTCCCCTATTGAACAGCTGCTATTTCCCACCAGACAGCTGTTGCTATATTAACATAAAAAATTGAAGACACATTTTCTTTATGAAATTATTTAATGTCATTGGAAACTTAGGTTGGTGGGTCATCTTAGGCATCCAAAAGATGCTTGGCCCAAGGAAAACCCGCTTTCTTTGCATATGTATGTAATAATAATAATAGATTCAAATTACCTGTAATAGCTGCCTGCACATCCCGTCGTGTGATGGGGGAGCAATCAAGGAGGCTCTTACTGAACTTCAGTATGGTCTCCTGGTCGTCCCCACTCAGCTTGCTGCACATTGCACTCTTTATGTCCACATCCTTAGAATTCACGCACACAAAGAAGAGAAGCAATGATGCCACAAGATATATCTCATCCTCATTGGACGCCTCAACTGTTCCATTTTCAAATTTAAATTCTGGATACTTCTCTAAAACGAACTCTTGTACGGTATGCGCTTCTAGTATGGACGACTTTGATTCGTCTAAATTGAGATTCTCATGTAAATGAGATATTATGTTCAGTAACGATTCTATGTTAACAGACCGTTCATCTTGGTTGCTTTCATCGAAATAGCAGTTTATCTACAATACACAAGAGAAACAATCAGTCTTTTAAAAACAGTAACGTAAAAACAAGAACCATCAACGACATTTAAAAAAAACATCTGCTACTTACCCAGTTGCTAATGATATGCTTCCATTTTTGTAACATGGTACACAAACTATTTTACTTTTACCACTTAATTATTTTAGGCCCTGGTTTATCCCATGTGAATATAACGAAAATACTAATAAACAAACAATTTCATAACAGTCGTTTCAATTCAATGAAATGTTGTTATTCACCGTTGCAGTTTGAATTCCTAATTTTTTTTCAACCGTTGGTATCGAAATGTCATTGTCAGATATTTTAAAAAGTAGTGTTGTACGAGTCGAATTTGAGGTTGAGTTTAAATAAGTTCAATGGTTGAAATAAATATTGTTATCAAAAAAAAATATGAACAGAAAGTGATAATATTTGCATTTTTCATTTAATATTAGTATTCTTTATAGGTGTCATGAAAGACTAACTGAAAAAAAAATACATATCTATAGACGATACTGACTTTTTAATTTACGCTTGTTATCTATGCTTTAATATCAGATGTTTTTGACAGAAGCTTAAATATTTTTTTATTATAATTAAATTGTGAAAAGTTGTATTGGTCTTGGTCATAAAGTTTAGGAACAATACTGCTAATATAACATTGAACTAATATTTTATTTAAAATATGTCTCCTAAGCGTGCCGCTGGGTTAGTTATCTTTAGGAATATGAATCAAGCAGTACAGTTTTTGATGTTACAAACTTCTTACGGAGAACACCACTGGACTCCCCCAAAAGGTTAGTGTAAGTTAATAATTTATGTACCTAATGTGAAAAAATCCAAAACTACTTGTAATTTTAAAATGAAATAGAATACTCATCCTAATGTAAAGCAAAAGTGAGTTTGTTTGTTACACTTTCACTGTAAAAACAGCTGAACCGATTTAGATGCAATTTTATACGGAGATAGACAGGAACCTATAGACAATTTAAGGAATCAATGATGAAAGGCTACTTTTTATGTGGCCGCATTCATAGTTGTAGGTGAAACCGTAGGAAACAGTCATTTTATAAATATAACTGATTCTTGATGATCCAGGTCATGTTGATCCTGGTGAGTCTGACTGGATAACAGCCTTGAGAGAGACAAAAGAAGAGGCTGGTTTATCAGAAGAAGAATTAGAAGTAAGTCTAAAAGTTGTCGGATCTACCCTAAATCAATTTACACATTAATTTAAATAACGTTCCAGGTTTACAAAGATGTATCAAAAACACTCAACTACAATGTGAAAGGTAAGCCAAAGGTGGTTGTGTACTGGCTGGCAAAATTACGAAATCCAGAGACAAAGGTTCAGTTATCTGATGAGCATCAAAATTTAAAATGGCTTCCATTGAAAGAAGCACAGGAAATATCTGGCTATAATGACATGAAGCAACTTTTGTTAGAATTCAATGAAAAAGCTAAGTTGTTATTGTAAATTATGTACTTAAGATTTGTAACAAACATGTTAACTTATTAAGCAATACTGTGTATGTTAAGAATTAAAGGAATAATTAATTTTACTTTGTTGTACATTTTTGGACTATAAGTTTTTTCCCTCTAATTTGCCTAGTTCACATTATTTTTTTTCCCATTATGTACGAATCTGAAGAAGGATAGTATCCTTAGAATACTGAAATTAAGTATTGAGGAAAACGCCATCTTTTGATTTATAAACTTGGCCAAATGGCCTAGTTCACAGTTTTACCGCTGTTTTAACACGGCGTTACGGTGTCCAAGAATATTGTGGGCGTGGCCTAATATCGGAATTGATGTCACTTTGACAGATTCAGGTTCAAGGCTATACGATGCGGTAGGTCGGTCGGGGCGAACGCGGGTGATGCAGAATACAGGCAAATATATAAAAAATAAATAAAAATTGTCTAGACAATTTTAATTCCACAGGGTATATTAAAAATATATATATTTATAGGAAGGAGATAAGGCACAGATTGGTGATCACATCCAGTCGGTCAATTTAAGTAAGTAATACCAATCCGAACTTAGTAGGTAGTAGTAGTACCGTATTATGCAGCATAAAACAAGAACCTTATGTAACTATTAACATTATACATAGAACAAGTCACAGAATAGACAGTAATATAATGTCCGGTAATCCGGTTGTATCAAACTTCACATCATTTATACCTATACTTTTTACGTCACAAAATTTGTTGTCAATAATGATACGCATACTTTTAAGATTATTCATTATTCCCGAACCCTTAGATGTTCGTTGACCAAAATCGCCTTAATTAGTTAAATTAAAAGGAATTGCAAACACAATCTTCCTTAAACCAGAGTTTCTCAAAGTAGATACATTTTATGGTGTGGAAACCTAAAATAGGTAGATTGTATTTGCATATTCATATTTATGTTGTGTGACAAAGAATTCATGAGAACCGGTTCTTGACGTCTGTGACACCAACTGTGGCCCCATTTTGATTAATTAAATTACTTACCAGAGTACTTTTTTGCGTCGCTATAGGAACTTGAAGATGATGATTATGTAACGGTAGTCAGACCTTCCTCTTTTGGTGCCTCTCCAACTAATAAAAGTTGTCAGTCAGCTCTGCATATTTTTTCCTGTCTTGGGCAACGCGAAAACAGTTCGGTCGTACCCAAGAGTAAAGTAAGTAAAAGGATATGGGTCATACCTACCGAGGTATAAATAAAACAATTGAAGCTTTTGTTTAAAATTTAATTAAAAAACCTATCATAACGTTTATTTGTACATTTATCTATTAATTATACTTAGGTTTATATTTAACGACGTTGATTATGTATGTAAACCAATAAGTAAAACGATAATTATTTATTTTTTAAACTTCCTTCTTAGCTAGTTATGCTCAGGAGGTGGCTTATCAATATTGATTACAATTTGTTTCTTACATTACTACGCAAGAAATTGATACCCATTTCGACCGCATCGATCGCTGTCCCAGGGGCTGTCATTATACCGTAACCACCATGCCCGTAGCAGTGCACGACCTTCACACCATCAATAAGCTCAGGTTCAACACGAACCGGCATTCTGTGAGGCCGCAAACCCACCTTATGAGCGATTACCTCAGCATTTTTCAAGTCCGGAAGAAATTCACAACAACGCTCCATTATCGACGCCGCATCGTACTTACAATAATCCATGTTGTAACTATCATATCCTCTTACACCACCCAATGTTACCACCCCATTAAGCCCTGGTATAATGTAAGTATCATAATCCCCATACATCGCTGCTTTTACCCATGGAGCCTTGACTTTTATTACTTGACCTCTTATGGGAACCAAATCATAATCATTACATAAATGTCTGGCACCTAACCCTGAACAATTAAATACAAGATCGTAATTAGATAATGATGCAAAACTTTCTACCTTCTTGGTCAACAATTCCCCGCCCCTTTCAACTATTATTTTCCCCATCCATGGCAAATAACGTTCGCATTCAACTTTCAGTGTCGAAAAGTAGGATCCGTATTTTGTTCCTTTAGGGCCAAGTTTCAATTCCTCATCGGTGACCGGTCGGTATATTGGAACTATATCTTCGATAAGATGATTCCTAGTGACGTGATAGTTATCTTTTGAGAATATATAAGACCCTAGAGCCATAACACCAATTCGTTCAGCGTCAGGTGTCTTCAAAATATCTTGCCAGTACTGCCATGACTCCTTTAGCCACTTCTTTGTGATTTCTTTTGTTGGTCCTTTGAAACTGGGCCCTGGCCTATATATACCGGCGGCGATGTGACTTGTGGTATCTTCTGTGTATTTATCGGCGAATACGGTTACCTTCACATCTTTAAGTTGGTCTTGCAATAATTTCGCTACTGTTATGCCTACCACTCCACCACCTATCACGGCTACATTTACTGGCTGGTTATGCATCTTCAACGAAGTCGACCGGTCCCAATTGACAATAACTGCAATAAAAAAAATACTTTTAGCATGCGAAAAATTTTATTCCACTTTTTAACACAGGAGAACAAAGTGGAATAAACCTTTTATGTTCTATACTTTCTCTAGACTGTGATTAAATATGACTACTAGTTTTAAATTATTTAACTACATTATGTACAGACAATATTTTTATTCTTTTTTTTTTTATATTATAATCAAAAATGTTCTAGCCTATGTTACTTGGGATAATGCGCGGACTCTAACACACATTTAAATAGCAATAGAAAAAAAACATTATAATCAATAAATAATATTTAAAATACGTACCAAAATATTCTGTAACACTAATTACAGTACCTACTAACAAATAAGGATCGTACGATCTTAATTACTTAAATGAAACTTTCCAATGAAAACTTGCGTGAATTATGCCGAACAAACATGAACCGAGTTTAATTAATCAGGCGTCAGCTCAGTTGGCATCACTAGTCACGCGTATGACGCACATTGCTTATTATTATATATATATATACACACATTGATTATATATATATACACACACAAACACTCTGGAACAGTTCACTGATAACGTATTATTATTATTTATTATTGCGCAACAGCGTAATAAATAGCACGATTATACAGGTGGCATGATATTAAGCAATCTATCGGCAGATTCGGTTCAAGATAGGATGTTGATATTGTCTACAACTTGTATCCTAGTAGATATCCAGATGGCTCTTTCATTAATGAGCGATTACGCGATTCATACAGGCGACCTCTATGTTAAATTGCCATGCTGACCTAAAAGGCGCATCCGTGTTCTGACCTAATGCTCCAAAATGATCCAAAACCAAACGGTTCAGGAAGGCTATCAACAAATTATCGAGGTGTTCTTACTTTTATTATGTTTGCCCAAATATTATATCAGAAGCCAATGTATTGATTTATATAGATTTGACACAGATGACATCTTGATTCAGAGACTCTTCTATGAATTTAATAACCCAGAATATTTAGTAGGTATGATCCAGTCTCTGATCCAAAATATTGTAATTATTAAATCTGGCGGTCAAAACAACCAATAGCATCCATCTGATATGTTGAGGTTGGTTATGATTGCTTTTAGAAACCAATGAATTAAGAGTAAAAGTGGAGTGATCCATACCGTACTGAAACTGATCTTGAGAACTTACATAGACTCTTGATGTCAATCTTTCTCGTACAAGTAATAGAATTGCTTCTTTTTTACTCTTACTTCATGGAAAAACCTGTACTTCATAGACCTTTAGTTCTCGAGAGGCCTCATTCGTACATAAACATACAACAACATAATAACATCTGATGTGCGTCTGATAAAACATGCATAATACAAACAAGCATGGTGTTATTTTTCACATACATGGAGGGTAGAAGTAAGAAAAACGATCTCTTATGGGGAGCTAGTAAAGTTATTAGTTCAAAAACTCCCCAGAATGGTGCTCGTGCAGTTACTGGGTATGGTATGAATTTAACAGTTGTGGGCGGTTTAAAGTATGCCGAATGCTGATTCAATTCAACAAATTTGATTGGTGAGTAGTTAGGGGTCGGAGATTATTTTTTATATTTACACGATTGACTACTGTAGCGCCATCCTTAAAGAGATCCTCATACGTGGAGATAGTTTTTCCATTTAACTCTACCCTTCATATGCACATGGAGACACTCCAAGGTCCTGGACCTGTCAATGTCATTGATTGTTGTCAACTTGACCTTGACAGTTGACGTAAATTTGATTATTATTGAAACTTTATTTTCATTTCGTGATATCGTCGAGATGAGTTGAAATTTATGTGAATTTATTTATTTTTATCAAAGTTGTCATATAATGAGATACCATGAATAAAAACGAGGAGTCTGGCAAATCTACAGTAGTTGAAAGTAATGCTTCTAGCAAGGAAAATAGTTCTGCGAAGGGAAAAGGAAAAAATCGCGGGAAGAAACGAAAACGGTATTTTTTAATATCAATGATTTGGCTTTACTGACCTGTGCTATATATCGAATATTATTTGTTAGAATTTATATAACACAGTATCTGCACAATTAAGGGCTGGCACAAAAGGCTTGCCAAAAAGTATTCCTAACGTAAGATATTTTTGAATGGAAATAACTCGTTTCTCACATATTATTTGCTAATTGTTTCCCGCATTTTCACCGGCGACCTGTGGGAACTACTTAACGTACTTGGATAAAAAGTCTCCACCGTCCCGGAACTATAAATCAAATTTTATACAAATCGGCAAAGCCATTTTACCGCGAAAGCGTGACAAACAAAGTCACTAAAACATTTATAATATTAGAACTAGCTTATGCCTGCGACTTATAAGTGAAAAGATAATAAGTATCCTGTGTTAATCTAGGCTTTAAACAATGTGTGTGTGCTCATCCGAATCCATTCAATAACTTTTGTATGAAAGGGTATTGAATCTATAAGGAGTAGACTACATTTATATTATCTATATTGATCTGTTTTTTTTGCATTTCAAAAGTAAAAAAAATGTATTACATTACAAGCAAATATCTTTTTCACAAATGGTTCAACCTAGGCTTACTAGTCAGCTCTTTAGAATGTTATAACATTTATTATTTTTTTATTTCAATTGTAACAGTGAGAGTAGCAGCGACTATGAGGATGTACTCGCGGAGAACTCTGTTGTGGTGGATAGGAACCTTCATGCGTCTGCAATTAAGAATAATCTAGATGAAACTAGTGTCAGAAAAATTATAAAGGTATGCAATGTATTAGAATTTATTATTCCTTTTCTTTTTTATGAATAAAACTCATGTACATGTCACATATTACATAGCCTTTTCTACTTTAAGATAATCACTACATAGTATAAAACAAAGTCTCTTTTTCTGTCCCTTTGTATGCTTAAATCTTTAAAACTACGCAACGGATTTTGATGCGGTTTTTTTAATGAGGAAGGTTTTTATGTATAACTAGTTACCTGCCCGGGTTCGCACAAATACACTACAGAAAAACTGTGAATGTTGTACATATATAAAAACACAGCCTCTTCTACTTTAGGATAATAAATAATATAGTTAATTTTTTTTTTTTTTATTGGTTTGGTGGTTCCAGACCTGCCAATTACATATAAACATACTAATAATAATATTTTGAATGTCAGTGTAGATGTAATCTGTATTTTTTATCAAATCTAGTGGTGGTTTACAGAAAGTGGTGACAAATGACCGTGTATTGGCACTTGTCAAGATGCGTGAGGAAGAAGACTCTGGCCCCGAGGAGAACAGTCTGAGACCAAAACTGACAAGGGCTAAAGTGAAGTAAGTAAGCGTGCATATAAATTATTGCATGCAAGATGGAGAGAGAAATGAGACTAATAGAAAGTTCTGAAAACTAGTTAATAACTAAGTAACAAAACTTTTAGTGAAGTTGAGTAGTAAAATTAAATATACATGTGTAATTTTAAGAAAAGTATGGAAAAAGTCAGGGATTATCTGGGAAAACAACAGATTAGTCAAAAGTCAGGAAAATCTGCAATTTTATTCCTAAGAATTATCACGAAAAAATCGCTGATTGCGATAAGACAGCCCATTACCTCTCTTACTTAATGATCAATAAAAAGTATATCTATCTATCTATAACAATTATTTCAATATCTACTTGGATGTTTCAACTAAGTTTTATTGATCCCTCCAAAATATAATTTCCAGAGAGCTGATGAAAGTTTCTCCAAAAACCACAGCTTGGAACTTAGAGAATTTGGAGCTGACCCCCATCAAGCACATCCCGGTGAAGACAAGGCCTGAAGTGAAGGCTCTCATAGCCCAGGAGTTGCCTGAAGATGAAGATGATGAGGAGTATGAGCCTACACATGATGATGTTCCGGTTAGTCTCATTTTTAAACTTTATATTTTATTTAAACCTAATATAAAACCTTCAGTGTGGGGTGACAGGGACTATAACCCCATCCCCAAAATCGTAATGTCTATTTGACATACCTCCTAAAAATAATCAATTTACGCAAATTTTAATTGTAATAACGTATTAGTAGGTCGTTAATCGTAATAGATCGTTAAATTTTGGATTTTGCTTGAAACCTTCGGCTTTGGCCAAGAGTTCAGCCAATTTTGGTTGTTTATGACCCTCCCCCCCACGTCCAAATTTGCTTGCTGATGACCCTCCCAATATTTGGCTGCGACCGCGCCTGATCACCTTATTACGAAACATGGTATAGTCCACTGTAAAAGCTGTTTTTGTATTTTGTTTTAGCGGTTCTAAAAGTTAATATTTAAAATGATACCAATTCCTAACATTAAGGAAGGTTTAAAATATTCCTACTCCTCCACTATTGTTTTCTAATTAAATTCGTTGCGGGTTCCAAGAGAGTTTTTACTCTCTTGGAAAAAGATCTGGGCCTCGTCGAGCTTCATTGCCTCGGCGTTTACTTGTGGTCGCCACTATTGATTCTGGCTTTCAGGAGTTGCAGTGGTTGGGAATAGTGTGGCGGGCTTGTCCCATTGATTTAGCCTCAGCCTAAACTTAATTGCGCCTTTTTCAAAGTGCTTTTTAGTTTATGGAAATCAAAGATTAGTTTCTGTTCCATTCAGAGTGATGATGACCAAGGTCTAGAGTCATGCAGTGACTTGGACTCCCAGCCTAGGACCCCGGCTACTCCTCGGAGCCAACACTCAATTAGCCCAAAGGTAGTCAAAGATGGACCCTTCAAAGTGCCACAGGTAAGTGAATAGTCTTTAATAAAGTTTAATGTCCTCCATGTAAAAGTGTGCAAAAAGTATAAATAAATATAAAAAATATTAACTGACAGATTATTGCGAGGGTTCAAAATTATAAAGAATGGTCATGGGTTTTAAAGTAGGTAGAAAGGACAGCATTACGAAAATATGTTCCAATTTGTAAAGTTCATGATACTAGGCCCGGACTTCTCGTAGATTTTTGCTTGAAACTTACCCGACTGCACCAGAAGGAGGGATATGTATTGTTGTCCCGTTGTTCGTGTCCCGAGGAAACTACTTAACGCACCCAAATTAAAAGTAGCCTAAAAGTATCTCCAGCATCCCCCCTATCTCCATACCAAATTTCATCCAATTCGATTCAGGCGTTTTACCATGAAAGCGTAAGAAAAAAACAATCAAACTTTCGCATTTATATTATTAGTTAGAATAAAAATAAATTCACAATTACAAAAAAAAAAACATGTTATGAATATAACAAAATGTCCTCTGGCGCCTTCCACCCGTTTTCCAGTTCATGCAATGTGTTTTTTGACAGGACATATCAACTCCCACACGAAGGAAGTTGGATCTGGAAGAAGAAGCGACAATCGCCCTCCGCACTCGCTCCAAGTTGAGTCTGTCCTCCACTTCCATAGAGCACATAGAGAGTACCTTCGTCCCTCCCGACGACATCCCGATGCCAGCGGTAGATGATCTGTGGAACCAGTTCTTGAATGAGTGCTTGAACCCAGCCTCCACGTCGAAGAACGAAGATGATGATGAGACGGATCCTGAGTATAATGTGGCCGCTGATCCGGATGCGCGTGAGTTCTTGTTGATGGTTAATTTTTAACCCCCGACGCAAAAAGAGGGGTTATAAGTTTTTTTTTTTTTTTTTTTGTTCTTTATTTACTACAATCTGTCTCCTTCATGGGACATTCAGAAGTATGTTGGTTGGTGCTATCGCTGGCTCGCTCAGTATGTGACCTGTGTCACATCCTCGTTGTTTAGACAGTAGTTATATTTACTGTGATTGGATTAGGTCTTGTAGTGAAACACACGCAAGTTGGTTGAACACTGGTTTATTTCCGTACACCCTCACATTCATTACAATCATCAATTTAGACCTACCGACATCATACTCTCATACATAGATATATACTACATCTTCCCCCTTCAAACAAAAAAAAAAAAAACTATAATAACACAAAATATTAGTTACTTACAGTTATTTTTTAAGAATACGGAAATGAACTTAGTACAAATAAGATACTTACTAATACAAAGTTTGTTAAGTCACAAAAAAAAAAGTATTATTGCTTGTTTACCTACGATAAACAGATATAATACAATTATAGCAAACTAAACCCAATCACAAAAGAGAAGAAAATATAATAATACGAACTTACAGTTTACACACGTCAGTGTCAAAACATTTCTTACAGTTTAAACCTTGCCTAAACATTATGGTGGACGTTAAATAAGTAGGTTGTTAAAATTAAACACAAAACGACATATCAAACCCAAGACTAATCACGACCGAAAAACAGATCTGTAAGCATTCGTGCAGTTCTTTCCTTAGACCTCGTAATAGGAACCGCGGGTGGCGACGGTGATTGGTCACTATTGCTACCGATTGGAGTTTCCACATTGTCACCAATCGTGCCTTCCGCCTGTACCTGCACCTGCGGAGTTTGTGCCAAAGAAACGTCATATCGCTGCCCGTGCACTACCCTTTTCCTACGCCTACGCACACCTGTTTTTATGCCCAGAAATTGAGTCCTGTTATTATCATCAATAACAGTGGATTGCCCCGACAACTTACCTGCGCTCACTGTTGGTGAAGATGTGCGCGCAACTAACTGACCGCGAGTACGTCGAAAACGACGGCCGCAATCATCTTCCACGATATAGGAGCGAGGTTGAGGCGCACGTGCTACTATCGAAACCGGTTTCCTAACACCATTACTAATCAAAGTCGCCTTGTCTCCTAATGACAAATCCTCGAGCGACTTCGCAGATATATCATAATGATTTTTAGTTTTGTCTCTGTTACTAATTACAGCTCTATAATTCCGTATGTTATCTACCTTTTCTGTTAACAATTTTGGAATAATTGGCAATTTACTGTTTAACCGTCTACCCATTAAAATTTGTGCAGGTGAATCTAAGCCGTTTCGTGGTGTAGTCCTAAAATTCAATAAAGCTAACGAAAAATCCTGACCTGAATCTACACATTTTTTTAACATATTTTTGACTGTCTGAACTGTCCTTTCACTTTTACCATTAGACTGTGGGTAATGCGGTGATGACGTCTCATGCCGTATTTCCCAGTCACGCATAAATTTCTTAAATTCCTGTGAACTATAAGCCGGCCCGTTATCAGTAACCAATTCCGCGGGTATGCCATGCCGCGCAAATTGATCCTTCATAAAACTAATTACGAGTTTAGAGCTTACACCAGACAGTAAACCGACTTCTACATAATTAGAAAAGTAGTCCACCAAAACAATATAGCTTTTCTTTTTATATTCAAATATGTCAGAGGCCAGTTTATGCCAGGGTAATGCGGGCACCGTGTGCTGCAATAGAGGCTGACGGCGCGGGGATGGCGCGTGCAGCGCGCATGCCTCACAGCGCCGCACCGCGCGCTCCACGTCCTCACACAGTCCCGGCCAAAACATAACCTCGCGCGCACGCCGCTTACATCTTTCTATACCCAGATGACCTTCATGGACTCGCGATAACATTTCATCTCGTAAAGCACGCGGTATAAATACACGCTCCCCTTTCAAAATTATCCCGTCCATATAGTGAAGTTCCTCGCGATATGGCCAGAAGACCCGTACATTCTCAACTACATCACGCCTATTCTTAGGCCACCCATTTTTTATGTATCCTACTAACCATGCACAGTCATTATCTATCTCCGATTCTTTTTTAATTACCTGCATTTTACTACAACTGTATGGCATGTTGTTGATCGTGAAACACGTTTGCACTTCAACCTCATCAGATATCTGTTCATGCATCATTTCACTCAACGGGGCCCGAGACAAAGCATCCGCTATATACATGTATTTCCCCGGAGTGTAGACTACCTTAAAATCATACCCTTGCACTCTCATCATCATCCTTTGCAGCCGGGCTGGAACTGAGACTAAAGGCTTATTAAATAACGCTTCCAGAGGCTTGTGATCACTGTGAACAGTTACATCAGACCTACCATAAATATACTGCCTAAACCGTTCAACTCCAAACACAATGGCCAGCATCTCTTTCTCGATATGCGCATACCTGGTCTGTGTATCGGTGAGTGTGAGAGAGGCGAACTCCACCGGACGGCCTTCTTGCAGCAGTACGGCACCCAGAGCCACGCTGGACGCATCCACCGAAACCACCACTGGCACACTCTCACTATACAATGCCAGCACCGGTGCGCTGCCTAACTTGTGTTTCAAGTTGTCCACTGCCTTAGAATGTTGAGACTCCCACACCCACTCAGATTCTTTTTTTAATAGCATTCTTAACACATTCACACTCTCTGCGTAATTTTGAATAAATTTAGCCAAATAATTAACCATGCCCAAAAATCTCTCTAGAGCCTTCCTATCGGCCGGGTAGGGCATCTCCATAATAGCTTTAACTTTTAAATCATCCGCTCTCATGCCATTCGCATCAAACTTGTGACCTAAATATGTAATTTCTGGTACTCCAAACTTACATTTTTCTCGATTAAACTTTATACCTACTTGGCTGGCTCGCTGCAGCAGACATTCCAATCTACGGTCGTGCTCCTCTATTGTACATCCCCACACAATGACGTCATCAATAAAGGATTCCACACCCTCTAAGTCCTCTAAATGCTGCCTGAGTTTCGCATGAAAAACTTCCGGGGCACAATTAATTCCATACGGCAGTCGTAAAAACTGATACCGACCAAACGGTGTACTAAAGGTGCAAAGGTCAGCACTAGCGTCATCGATTTGAATCATCCAAAATCCACACCGGGCGTCTAGCACGCTGAACACGGTAGCCCCGCGCAGGCGCACCGCTAACTCAGGCACTGTCGGCAACGAGTACTGCGCGCGCCGCACCGCACGGTTCAAAGGTCGAGGGTCTAAGCAAACACGAATACTGCCATCTTTTTTTGCAACTAGAACAATAGCGTTTACCCAGTCGGTTGGGTGTGTGACCTTCCTAACGACACCCAAACTTTCCATCCTACTTAATTCCTTCATCAACTTATCTTTAAGGCCCAACGGAATTTTTCTAGTGGGACAAACTACAGGCTGTATATTTTTATCCACAACAATGCTGTACTTACCGGGTAACTTACCTAACCCTTTAAACAAATAGGAGTATTGTTCAATATTTATAGCATTAACCTGATTAATTAATCCTAAAGTGATACAACCTTCCAAACCGAGTACATTCTGACAGTTTAAATCCGCAACAACAAAAGACAAATTATAACGCATCTTATTAAACATAAAAGCCAGCTTATCAGTTCCTAGAATTGGCAATCGGTCACCTGTAAACGAATGCACTCGTTTTGCGAACGGCATAAGGTTGCAAATAGATAAACCCAAATTGAGATAATCTTTTTTAGAAATAACATTAATCATTGAACCGGTATCTACTTTTAATACAATATTTTTCCCGTTGCATTTTATAACTTCAACCCATTCATTTATCGACTTACGTAGTTTTTTGTGCGCCTCAATTGTATTGACATAAAACATATCATTAGTGCAGCTGCCCTCACTATCACTGCTCGCCGAATCTACACTTAAATTAAGCACTTTGCGAATTGCATTCTTTTGTTTACACACTCGCGAAAAATGACCTTTTTTATCACAAATAAAACACAAAGCATTGCATGCCCGACATCGCTCGCCACCGAGACACTGCCCCTTGCCGCATTGTTGACAGGCGTTCCCCTGCACCTGCGCCTGCGCTGACGATCCCGTCGCGCGAGTCTTGCGGCCTTCACCGGCTCCATCTCTGCGCCGTCCTCTCACAGGTCGTCTGCCTCGTGCACCACCGCCATCAACTGCATCCACTTGTACAGATTGTGACGTGCCGTCAATGCACTTACTTTCCTCTTTAGACATTTCAGCTGCCTGACAGATTTGTATGGCTTTCGCTAGCGTCAAATCATCAGTGCGAAGAAGTCGATCTCTGACTGTATTGTTGGTGATACCGCACACGATCCGATCACGTAACAAGCTTTCGTGTAACTCCGCGAACTCGCATTGTTGACTCGCAACCCTCAACGCAGTCACATATTGGTCAATGTTTTCACCGTCTTCTTGATTACGCGTGAAGAATTTGAACCGTGTTGCTGTGATATTCGGTTTTACGTCGAAATACTTGTCAAACTTTTTCAATACACAGTTGACGTCATCCTCACTTTCGCCATCGTCAAATCTGAAAGTTGTATAGGCCTCGTAACCAGCCGATCCAATGAGGTTAACCAACAACCCAGCCTGAACCTCCTTAGGCTCTTTGCTCACTCCAGAGGCTTTAAGAAATACGTCGAACAGCTTCCGCCATTTCCGCCACGCCATAGCTCGTGCGGCCGGACCGCCATCGAGTGATAATTCCGCTGGAGGACGTGCGTGTTCCATAATTAAGCGTAAACACCATTCACCACTGAACTTGATAAACAATACTTTATCGGTTCGAGTCCGTTTTAACCTTAAAAACGTTAAAAACGATGCACCGCTGCCACCATGTAGTGAAACACACGCAAGTTGGTTGAACACTGGTTTATTTCCGTACACCCTCACATTCATTACAATCATCAATTTAGACCTACCGACATCATACTCTCATACATAGATATATACTACAGGTCTTGAGGTATTTTGCGCTTTAATCGTCGTGCTTTGTTGTGATTCTCCATTAGTGACCGAGCCAGAGTATTTGGGTGTTGTTGGATTCGTTCTTTGTATGACTTGGTATGGCGTGCGATTTCCTGCTTCACAGTGGGTATTCGTAGGTCACGGTGTAGTAGTTCGTTAGGTACAAACCAGGGCGCGTTGGTTATCATACGCAGAGCTTTATTTTGAAACCTCTGTATGATTTCTATGTTAGAGTGAGATGCGGTGCCCCATAATTGGATCCCGTACGTCCAGATGGGCTTCAGTATTGCCTTATACAAGAGTATTTTGTTTTCGAGAGATAACTGAGACTTTCGCCCTATGAGCCAGTGAAGCTTTCGCGCTTGGATACCAAGTTGCTTCCTCTTAGTGAAAATATGTTTTTGCCAGGTAAGTCTTTTGTCTAAATGCAATCCAAGATATCTCACATGATCTGCTTGTGGGACTTCAATGTTGTTTAGTGTGACTGGAGGACAGGATCCTCTTCTTAAAGTGAACGTAACATTGACTGATTTGGTTTCGTTGGCTTTTATCCGCCACTTTTTAAGCCAGTCTGATATGTCATTTAGTCCTTCTTGGAGTATTTGTGAGGCAATTTTTGGGTCACTATGTGCAGCTAGTATGGCGGTATCGTCAGCAAAAGTCCCAGTAGTAAGTGATTCGGATGTCGGCAAGTCTGCAGTAAACAGTAAGTAGAGTATGGGACCCAGTACGCTACCCTGTGGCACTCCTGCCTGTATGGGACAAAGATCAGACAGTGCTTCTCCAATTTGTACTATGAAGTGGCGTTGTTGTAGGAATGATTTTAGTATTTCGTAAAGGTAATCTGGTAAGGCGTTTTTTTAATTTAAAAAGCAGACCTGCATGCCAAACGCGGTCAAACGCTTGAGATATGTCCAAAAATGCACTGGTACAGTAAGACTTTGCCTCCAGTGATTCCATGATCTTATTTGCTAGTCTGTGCACTTGGTCGACAGTGGCATGTTTACTGCGGAACCCAAACTGATGGTCAGGAATTAGTCTTCTTTCTTTGAGTATAGGTAGAATTCGTTGCAGCAGTAGAGATTCAAATATTTTGGATGGGATGGGTAGCAGGCTTATGGGTCTATATGATTTTGCTTCTTCTGGTTGTTTGTCTGGTTTCAGTAGCATTATAATTTGCGCAACCTTCCACTCCAGGGGAAAGAACTGCAGTCTTGTCATGGCGTTAAATAATGACGTCAGAAAAGTTATGCCAGATTCTGGTAGTTCTTGTAATATGCGGTTTGTAATAAGGTCGTATCCTGGTGACTTTTTTGGATCCGATTTTTTTATGATTCGGGCAACTTCTGTCTTTGTAAACTTTAAGGGTATTTCCTCCATATTTTTAGGAGTATTCAAATAGTGATTTCTGCGGCATCTACTGGAGAGCCTTCATATGAATGAGGAATAAAGACTTTTGAGAGATGTTTTGAGAAGGTTTCGGCTTTCTCTTGGTCCGTCCGTGCCCAGGAACCATCAGATTTTCTTATAGGAGGAGAACCACTAACAGGCCGTTTCAGTCTTCTGGTGGCTTTCCATAATGAATAATCTGAGGAAGCAGTAGAATCCAGGCCAGTGAGATAATTATGAAATCCGTCATTACGATCCTTGTCTAAAATGTGTTCCAGCTGTCTGTTGATGTGATTAAGTTGTTTTTTCATACCAGGGTCTCTGCTTTGGTGCCAGTGCTTCCTCATTCTCCTTTTTTGAATTATTTTATCTAATATATGTTTCGCTACATAGTTGTCCATGCTTCTATGTGGCAGTGGTGGGGATGAAGACCAGGCTGCATCCTGCACACTGTTGTTGAAGTACAGAACAGCTTCTGTTATTTCGTCTTCAGTTTTTAGACTAACTGGTTCCTGGAATGCTCTGTCTATGAGCTCTCGAAATAGGGGCCAGTTAGTTTTTTTGTTATGCAGAACGCATTTTTTGGTGCATTCTTGGGCGGTAGTGTGTAGTTCTACTATGATTGGAGAGTGGTCTGAGGACAGATCCCAGCAACTCCGACACGATATATTGTTATTTACGATTCCTTTGCTGACACAAAAATCGATAACATCCGGGATTTTTCTTTTATCTGTTGGCCAGTAAGTGGGTTGACCAGACGATATCACGTTCATATTTCTTGTTTGGATGCATTTAAGGAGTTCTCGCCCTCTGGGTAGAACAAGCCTAGAACCCCAAAACGTGTGCTTGGCATTATAGTCACCTCCCGCAATAAATCTGTCTCCAAGGGATTGAAAAAAATCATTAAAGTCCGTTTCCTTTATAGTAAATCTCGGAAATTTTTAATGTACTCGTATCTTGTACTCAGTGCAACTAACATTTAACTTTTTGCAAAAAATACAACAGACCCCCCAAACACTTAAGTACTGAAACTTCGCTCTAGAAGTCGCTGTCTTACACAAGTTACTATTGCACGTATTTTTGCCACCAACTTCCAGAGCGATGTTTCAGCAGAAACTAAATTTATTTTTCTGTTTTGTGATTTTATTTTTCATTTTCCCCTTATTTTGATTTTATTGCTAAGGAGTTAACCGATGCTAACGAACTTGATTTCAACTGGGGCAATGTTTACCCGATTCACCGTCACAGACCCGATGGTTCAGTAGGTTACTGTGCTGAAAAACTTATATTCAAATCATCGTCGGGATTTGTACGGTCAAATATATATGTATACTAACTTCTGCCCGCGACTTCTTCCGCGTGGAATAGTGGTGCTCCGCTCCTATTGGTTTTAGCGTGATGATATATAGCCTATAGCCTTCCTCAATAAATGGGCTATTTAACACGGAAAGAATTTTTCAAATCGTACCAGTAGTTACTGAGATTAGTGCGTTCAAACAAACAAACTCTTCAGCTTTATTATATTAGTATAGATATATATTATGTAGGGGATTACCAAACAGTTTACAGGCATTTTCTTTATGCAAAAAAAGCATCCAGCATTATTTCCTAGCCACTTCAGCTCGATATATTCTATTTGCAGATGACGAGGACGAAGAAGCACTAGGCAACAGTATCATAAAGATATCGAAGAAGGAGCTCAACGATTTGGTCACGGAGCTGTTCAACATTATGCCTGAGCCGACGGCTGAGGAGAATCTGATGGCTGACAACCTGGCCAACACCGTGCTCACTGACCCTAGTAGAGGAGAGGTCAGTAAACCCATCTGCCTATAGTGCAAGAATGCATATTAGATGCAGCTTGAGTAAGTAAGCTGCGAGGTACTAAACAGCTACTAAATATTTTTACTAGCTGTTTTCTGGGGTTTCGGCCGCAACCTAACGGTACTGCTTCGTGCATTCGGATAAGAAGTATCTTATGTGGTAATGCAGGTTGTAAACTATGTGTGTACCAAATTTTATCAAAATTCATTCAGTAGTTTTTGCGTGAGAGCGTAACAAATAAACATACATACATACATCCATGCATTCTCTCAAACTTTAAAAGCGTTTTATATTTTGGTTCAGGGAATTGTCAATGTTCATATGTATGTAATTAAAGTTTATGTTCATATACAACTTATATACCCCTTAGTACGTTAGCGTACCGATCACGCGTTCAGCTCACTTTCGCTTGGTGCCGGATTCATTTTCTCTTTTCTGAAATATTCGGCGAATACGGGCGGGTGCGATGCAGATCCATGAACTCTACTGCTCGCAAATAAATTGTACTTATCGTGGAATTCAGCTAAATATCAATTTGTAAGAATATATATTTTATTGCAGCCAGGATTATACAAATAATAACACACAAATAAAAATAAAAACATTGAAAGAAGACTATTTATCTTTAATTCAATTGTGGAATAATCAAACAATGTCAGCCAGAGTTTTAACAACACTTTACTTATTGTAAGAATAAGTCAACTATTAAACTCTGATATTCAGCAAAAAACTGTTTGGCTTCCCATTTCATCATGTTTTAAAAAACCATCATATAATATTGTTAATATAATTCGAATCAGGTGTCCACTCGTTGGGAGGGCAAACAAGAGGTGTTATCAGACGAGGACACCGGTACTAGACAGAAGTTGTCCGACAGAATCACGTTTGAAAAGAAGAATTACTCAAGAGTCTCTTTAGGGAAGAGTGAACCACCGGATAAGGAAGTAGAAGGAGTGAGCGAGACGCCAGCACTTCAAGAAAGGGATGCCGATGCTGGGAATAAGAATCCTACTGTGGGGGCTACGTAAGTAAAATTATTGTTTACTAATAATATAAATACAAAAGTAATTGTCGGTTTCTTTGTTAAGTTTATTGTAGTTATTAACAGCTGAACTAATTTAGATGAAATTTTGCTATATGTATTTTTTGTTTTCATTTGTCTCTTAGTTTTTTTTTTAAATAGTCTTGCTTTGTTTTTTAAATTTAATATTTGAGGGATTAACTGACTAAAGATATTTGTTAGCAGAGAAGCTCCGACGTTGGTGAAGGTTTTGGTAGATGAAAAGGATGATTCAAACGATCTAGAAAGTGCGCCGCCGCTGGTCCAGAAACACTTGAAGCCCGTCGTACGCAAAGAATATGTCCACATACAAGTCAAACAGACTTCTTGCGTGAGTCATTTTAATTATGGTTTCTTATCTCTTATCTATCTTATCTATGGGTATTTAAGTCTAGCCATTTCTCAAATACGTTGTGATCTACCCAAAGTTTTACTGGATGCAGCTGTATTCCATTATACATGAAGCAACTGCCTATCTGACCTACACAACCCAGGTTACTGGGTAACGGGATACCCTTCATAAGACTGGTTATAACATTTTCTGGCTTCCAGGCTACCAGTAATGACTGTCAAAGATCTACAAATCACGGCAGAGATCACGGTTTACGTTCTTTTTAATGCGCAGTCTTCTATTTATCACAGTTTTGAAGTAATAAGCTATGTTTTTTGTCTTTGTTTATAAGGTCGTAAAAACAGGATAATTGCGACTTTACTTCGTATAATTGAACGGGGTTTCGGGTTCAGGCCGATATCGCTTTGTTTTTTACAATGCAGCCCGAAGTTGGTGGTGTTACACGTCCGTGCCTGGAACACGTTAAGCCATCCCCGGCTGCTATCTTGATAGCAGTAGTTGTTACAATTCCATCTCAGAGGCAGACAGGCTGATTTCTGAAAACTAACACTAGGGCTTGTTAGCCCAAATATGTAGACCAGCCATACTCAACCTTTTTTTATTATGGGGCCACAAGAACGTTTCAGTCATACGTCGCGGGACCTTTTTTTTAGGTTTTAATAAAAAACTTAGAAAGTTTTCCTCAGAAATGTTGATATTTACTAATTACTTATTTTATTACTTAAATGAAGTAGTTACTCAATGTGGGCCATTCACAAAGGCCCTGCGGGCCGCAGGCGTCCCGCAGGTTGAGTATAGCTGATGTAGACTATACGTTAAGAAGACAAAGCCAGAAGGAATAATTCAGTGTATCCCCAGAACTTTGTTAACTGCTAAGGAACTATCTGATGATGGCCCTGCTGTGGTTCTCGCAGGTGCTGCCGGAGCAGATACAGCTGCTGCAGCAGCAGCTGAGACAGCACATCCAGCTGGCCACGTCCAACTTCCTGCAGCTCTACGTGCACCCCATACACTGGAGCTTCGCTGGCAAATACAAGGAGTATTTAGTAAGTTTATGGTGTGGAGAATACTTTTTATCAATGAAAGAATTACTTTCTATCAATTTAAAAAACAACTCATTCGAGATTTTCTTACGTAACTAGCAGTTTCTCAAGGTATTACCCGCACTTGTACTTCGACCCACCCCGGAGTCGTTCAGGCTCATAATGGCCTAGTTCCCCAAATGTCCCTTGGTTTCAAATAGTCCCTTTCCCGAATTGCCCTTCCCCATAATGACCATTACCCAGAATGTCCCTTTCTCGAAACGTTAATTTCCCAAAATGCTCCCTTTCCAAAATGTCGCTTTCACAAAAAGTCCCTTCCCGAAATTACCATAAAAGTATTTTTTGTTTATTTGTTTATTAGATTTCTTGAGAAAGAGTAATTTTGGGAAATACATTTTGGGAAATTAACGTTTCAGGATTTACAAACCTTCCTCGAGAACCACTCCATCCTTTGGTGAAAACAGCATGAAAATCGGTGCAGTAGTTTTTGAGTTTATCGCGAACAGACAGACACGGCGGAGGACTTTGTTTTATAATATGTAGTAATAGAGATGCTCCAATTTATTCATGTCTGTTATTACAGGAAACATTTTCGAAGATAGTAGACGACAATCCCAAGTCGGTAGCGAATGTCTGCAATCTGAAGCCAGCCATACAGCTCATCACCACTTGGCAGAACACCGTGTCGTCCGACACGCCGGAGAACCAAGCGATGATCGAGTGAGTCCTATTAAAAATGCGAAAGAAAGAAAAATATATTTGATAGAATATAGTACAAAAGGTGTTAACTGTATTTTCATAGTATCATATATTCTACCGGATCGGTGTTCAAATATTTTTATGGTTAACTTAATATCTATTATACTAAAACAATGCATTTATCCCCAAGAAAGTCATTGGTAGAATAATAGCATTTGTTAATTAGGAGATCAAATAATTTTCTTTTAAATAGATTAAAGTTGAGATTTTTAACATTATTTTGTCAAAAAATTACAATAAACTACTGGATGTATTTGAATGTAACTTGGTACATCTACCGTCTTACTTAACGACCGAATAATTTTGAATCTGCTGCTTAGCAAAAAACTCACTCATAAATGCTGTTTAGCGTTAATTCTAACTTAATTTAGTAGCTTAATCCTAGATTACGGCGTTAAGTAAGGATTAGGTGAGAAATGGTTAAACTACAGATTATAATAATGTAATTCATAACCTGGATTAACACTTAATATACTTTTTCATGCTCAGAGACGGATCATCTCTTCTTACCTCTCCCCTCCATAGTTTGTCATTTATCTGGTAACATGTCATTGTTTTTATTGTTACAGATTTATTCAAAAAGAGTCCGATAGATGGTAAGCGAAACAATATTTATTTTGTTTTATTCTATAAAAAAATGCGTGATATAATGGGCAATGCAATATTGTAAATATATTATATATTAATAGGGTGTCCACATACCTAGAAAATCAGGGAAAGTCATGGAGAGAAATGGTTAAGGAACAGTCAGGGTTTATTTTTGGCATTTACAGTGGACACCCTGATTACTATATCTATACATATACAATGCTTTGCCCTGAATGACTGACGGATTAACGCACAGCCTAAACCGCTGACCGTAGAGACCTGAAACTTAGAGAGTGTGTTCTTTGTTTAACGTAGGCATCCATAAAGAAAGGATTTGCCGAAACTCTATCCCTAAGGGGATGAAAAAGGGGGGCAAATATTGTATGAAACGGACATTTTTAATTTGATTGATAATGCCCACGTGGACGAAACCGCTGGCGGTAAGCTAGTTTTCTACACCACTATTATAAAGAGGAAAGATTTGTATTTTTGTGTATGTTTGTAATGAATAAACTCAAACACTACTGTGCCGATTACAAAAATTTTCACCATTGGAAAGCTTCATTCACCCTGAGTAACATAGGCTACCCGTGCGAAGCCGGGACGGGCCGCTAGTAACATATATAATTAAAATATTTAGCATGCGTCGCGGTTACCACAAGAACCTGTACGTGGGCGAGTTCCACGACACGTTCAAGAAAGTGGTGGCCAACAGCTCCGTGTTCCTGTACCCCTACCTGCTGCCGTCCATGCCGTACCGCGGGGACCACCCGCGACGGTTCTGCTACTTGTACTCCGAAGACGAGTGAGAATTTCTGATGTTTATTCTTTATCACCACATAGTTTAACCTCAAAACGGCCGTCATAAAAAATGGCCGTAACTAGCATTTTTATTCGATATTGAGTTAAGTACATAAATTTGAAATCAGAAGAAAATCTGATTACGAATATGTATTTAACTCAATCTTCTTCTATCTGGCCATTGGCTATCACAAACCGTGAAGAGTCATTAAAAAAAACCTTATATATAAAAATGAATTGCCGTTCATTAGTCGCGCTGAAACTCGAGAACGGCTGGGCCGATTTAACTGATTTTGGTAACTGAACGGTGAGAAAAAGCTAAGATAAATGTAGGTGTTACGCAGTTCACCGGGTCATCTTGTATCGAATAAAAATGGTAGTGTTCTCTTTTCTTATGATGGCAGTAAAGGTTAAGCTTAATATATGCCGCCACAGTCATGTCATCACCATCACTGTCTAGCTTTTTGGGGTCGGCTTCCAGTCTAACCGAATGCAGCTGAGTACCAGTGTTGTGCATGGAGCGACTTCTTCGTAAGACTAGTTGTCAGACTTTCTGGCTTCTGAGGACCCGTAACGACTGTCAAAGCTCTACAAATGGCAGCGTGGACCATCAGCTTAACTTGCTTTTCGTTCTTTATTGCATAATATGTGGAGATAAGATAGTAATTGCTTGAATTCTCATTGGATTTCAATTCAGAATTCCGCCATATAGTCCTTATTTGTGGTACAGGTTGATAGCTCTAGGCATAGAGCAGTTCTGGCAGTTCGTGGCGGATAACCGAGAGCTATACAAGCGGGGCGTCAAGCAGGGCCGCTGGGGCCTGACCCTCACGCTGCAGCTGGTCGCCAAGCACATGTTCCCCTGGATGCCCTTCAACCTGCTGCACAGTCACGTGCAGAACGTCAGGAAGGTCGGCGTTAAGGACAACCCTATTAATGTAAGTATTTCTTTTGATTATTTTGGACTTAACTGGTCTAGTATCTATGTATGTATGTATATTTCTCTTGGTACGCCATAACTCGAGAATGACTACGGCCCAAGTTCACCGACAATGTAACAGTCCGATTATCTGAAAACAGCTGTTTACCATAAATTCAAACTTCCAACTTTCGATGGATAACGTATTATTGAGATTTTATTCGTGAAATGGTCGATTACTAAACCATGGTTGAACTAGAAGTTTAGCCGTGTAGTGTAGCAGTAACCATCTGTCGGTGAACTTGGCCCTAAGATGGTTACATAATCGGCCCGTTAAACAAAAAGGTTTTTTAACCAGGAAGCTGGAATTTTCGTGTTACCCACTTCTAGTTTAAGCCTGGTTTGTTAATCAATCGTTTCAGGAATCAAAATCGCAAATAATACAATAACGAAAATTGGAAGTTTGAATTTATGGTAAACAGATGTTTTAAGTTAATCGGACCGTTATCTTGTCGGTGAACTTAGGCCTTAACCAATTGGGATGAAATTTGGTACAAAAAAAGCGGTTATAGCCCGGGTGCGTTAAGTAGTTCCCTCTAGAAAGCCAGTATTTAGATAAGAATAAGGTATGGAGAAGAAGCTTCTAGAATTTCTTTCAAAGACTTTTCATAGCACTGAATAATTTCCAGAAATACATGTTGACCCGCACCGTGCCGCCCGTGAAGCACAAACTGTTGCCGTTCAACCCGCACATGACGCTGTACGAGCAGCCGGAGCACGAGGTGCCTCGCATCTGGGTGCGGTACCTCGCCAAGACCAGCAAGCGGTTCCGGGTAAGTCAACAACTTTGGATTTACTATCCCAAAGTTGGGTAAAGGCCACTTTTCTTACAGAAAAGGCATGAGCATTAATCACCACGCTTGCTTAAGGTGGATTGGCGATTTCTGACTTTTAAGCCCAGGTTTCTTCACGATGTTTTCCTTCACCATTAGTCAGCGGTATTTAAGACGCACTTAGAAAGAACATATTCGCTTTAGAAAATTCCGTGAGTACTTGCCAGGTTTCGAACCCGCCCACTCATACCCGAGATGCAGGTAACCCCACAAGATTATTTTAAACAAGAAAATTTGCTACATAACTCTTTTAATCTCAATAGAATATAATTTCACACCATCCAAAGGCTGTGTAGGTGGTGAACCCCTTTTTATGTAAACCATTACGCTCCAAACATGGGTGGAATTATAAAATAACGAAATGAACTTATCACTATATTATTCTCTAATTTCAGAGTTATTTGTTGAAAAGAACGAACATGACAGGCGTGCCGGCAGCAGGTGTGGACTTGGAGCTCGGTCAAGCAGTGGCCGCGCCATCCAAGGCACCTCTCCCCATCGACTTCACCAAGCAGATAGTGGCACAGCCACATACCCACGCCACCTCCCTCGCCGACAAGTTCGACATACAAATAACGAACAGTGGACAAACACAAGCCCCCATCGTCTCTCACCTATACAAACTCGTTGAAACAAGCACTGGAGCTTTCCTTGTACCGCTAACTACGACAGTTAACTCGAACACTGGCCCAATAACGACCGCAACGGAAATTAACTCTATTATCATAGGCAATAGCCAGCCAGAGACAACAAAAACTACAGAAAATATATCAGAAGGAGGAGCACATTGTACTTGTTGTGTGTTACTAAGAAAGATTTGTAAACACAGACAGACTTTAATCAGTGATTATTTTAGTAAAGGAAAGGAAAAGATGTGTTATTGTAAAGATAAAAGTTACCCAAAGGTATCGAATAGGTTAAGGTTATTAGTTAATAATTATAAGAATAGTTATACATCTTCGTTGCAAGAGCTGCAGAATAAGATAGTGCTTTTGAAAGAAGCTGAAAAAAGTGACAGACTGAATGACACGGGTTTATGTGATAATAGTGATTTAGAAGATATAGGTAAGTCGCATTCAATTTTACTACTTACTAGCTGTTTTACCTACTCCCATATTAATATATAAAAATAATTTCTTCTTATATCTTTCTAGCATACGTAACAAAGTTCCACTTGAAACTCCTTGCGCGGACCTCCACAGGCGCTAGCTCCTTCATTAAGCGGAAGATCTACACCCTCTTCTCTACCTTCGACCCTTACCAGCACGACCCATTGCAGCTCGCAAGGGACTTAGACAAAGTGCTCGGACATCGTTTAATAGACCTCTACAAGGAGTTCTTATGTTTTCTCACACCGGAGCAAGCGGACAAGATAGATGCGTTCAAAGATTATTTTATAAGGAGCTGTGTAGCGGATTTGGTAATGAAAGTTGAAGTAAGTGTTTTGAGGAAATACTTGTTACTTCTTTAACCTGTTCTTTTCTGAAGAAATTCTATAGTACGAAAGTAGTTCTTTGAAATTTTAAGGTCGGAATGGTATAAAAGAGACCCGTAAATTTTGACTTTACCTGTCTCAAGTTAATTAAATCTCCTGTTGTTCTGTCAAATATTTAGCCAAATATTTCAATAACACTCGAAATTTGACAGTTTTGAAATTCAGTGGATTACTTAGAAATAGAAAGAGGACAAGGTAAGACTGGTTGTCAGAAATTCTGACAACCAGTCTTACCAAGGGGTACCGCGTTACCCGGTAACTGGGTTGTGGAGGTCAGATAGGCAGTCGCTTCATGTAAAACACTGGTACTCAGCTGCACCCGATTAAGACTGGAAGCCGATCCCAACATAGTCGGGAAAAGGCTAAGCAGATGATGATAATGACTTAGAAATACCAGATGCATGACATACACTGAGCGTTTGTAGGTTAACATTCACTATATACGCTAATCTACTTAAAACTCATATTTTCAGGATCAAGTATCCGATAGGGAGAAACGTCGTACAATCCTCGAGGAATTACATAGGGTTTTTTCGAAAAACCTGGCGACAGCATGTGAGATCTGCACAGGCATACTGTCTACTCTGAAGGAGTACCCTAGCCTCGCGAGGCATGTACACTCTTTGTTCCCGCATCGGAAGGAGACACGGTAAGATAATCCTAACTTATATTATAAACTAGCTTTCCGCCAGCGGCTTCGCTCGCGTGGTCTATACGAATTCAAATAAAAAATGATAGTTTCATACATAAATCTGCCCCTCTTTTTCATCCCCTTAGGGGTAGAATTTCAGAAATCTTTTAATATCGGATGTCTACGTCACACAAAAAATACATCCTCCAAGTTTCAGGTCTCTACGGTCAGTGGTTTAGGCTGTGCGTTGATCCGTCAGTCATTCAGGACAGAGCATTTTATATGTATGATGATTATGGTGATGCGATCCTGTGGTCCCTCATCAGGGACATAGGGCTCTAAGAAGAAATTTCCATTTTTTGCGATCTTGTGCGGCGATTTCGAGATCCTTCCAGCCGAAACCAGTTGATGCAGCCTCTTTTTCAACTGATCGCCTCCAGGTGGTACGGGGCCGGCTTCCTCTTTCCATACGCTTGCCACGTCAACCCTAGTTTGGATAGATGGTTGTCTGGTTTCCGCAACACATGTCCAATCCAACGCCACTTTCTCAGTAGAATCTCCTTGTCGATGGGTTGTTGGCCAGTCATCTCCCACAGCCTCGCATTAGAGATGGTTCGTGGCCAGTAAATACCCAGTATGCGCCGCAAACATTTGTTTACGAACATTTTTATCCGGGTGTGTTCAGTAGTTCTATATGTGAAACCGCTGGAAACAGCTAGTTGTTTATATATTTATTATAACTAACTAGAACAAAGACTCCTGTCCTGACAAAAAAAAATGTATGAGTTTGAGTTGCCGTCGCCTAGTAGTTAAATCCCCTGCAACTCTTGTACGAGTGTGAAATTTTTAAACCTGGCAAGTACAATTGTGACTTTACTAAAGTCATATATGTGATGCCTAGATTGGAGCAGCCAGTACCGGCGCCTGCGCAGGAGCCGTCGCACTCGACAGAGAAGCCTGCAGACGAGACGCTGTGTGACGACACCGCGGTGGTGCGGGAGACCACCGCGGACTATGAGGCCGACCAGTCTATGAGGTAAATGGTTTGGATAGTCATAGACAGACGAGGGGGGGGGATCCACATTACTCTTACAGGGTATTTAAACATGACTAGTGTGAATGTACAGGGTGAAATATAGATAGAAATATTTATTTGTCAATGTAGGTAAAATTTACATTAGGTGTTAAATTCTTAAGCTAGTTCGCTACATTGTACATTAATATGCATTTCTTATTAATTATTATTATATTAACTATTTTAAATAAATAATTGCCATGTTGTGTTTAAAAATTTGAAAAAAATCCTAACTAAAACAATGTCTTTAAATGTTTTATTGTCTTTGCAGTGCGGAAGAAGATAACGCTGAAGGCAATATCTCTGAGAGTAATCAAGATGGCGGCGTGGTGACTGGTATTAAGACTGTAAGTTAATAATTTTTAGGGTTTTGTACCAAAAATTGTAAAAAGGAGGGTTCCTTTATGCGCCTGCCACTTCGCCTGTCTGTCTGTCCGTCTGTCACAGCTGATTATTTCAGGAACTACTCATGCCATAGACTTGAAATTTGGAACAGTTATAAAGACAATCGTTCTTTCATGAGTATTGCAAATGAAAAAAGTTGAAAAACATATTGCTTTTATGGAAATAGTGGGGGGAAGTAGGGGTTTTATATAATTAATAATTACTTTGAACGCTATAGGTTGTCTATTACATGACACTATGATTTAAAAACAAGCTTGTAAAAAATATTTAATTCCAGGAAAACACCTCCATTGAATATACGACTCCTACGTCGGAACACGTCACAATGGTCGTCACAGTAAGCAAAAGTGAAGTGCAAGACGAAAGCGAAAGTTCCAACTCGTCACTAAGAATAATGTTCGAAGATGAAATAGTAAAATTAGAAACCCCCGAGTGGAAGAGAGACGAAGATAAACTAATATTAGAAATATTAAAGGAACATCTTACTCCGGAAGAACGTCAGGATAAGACTATCTTAGAAACTATCTACGAGAAAAATATTATAGGCTTGATCGCAGACAGTTTGACAGATAAATCTAAAGAAGAAATTGAAACTCGCATGATGTATTTACTACAAATCTGTTAACCTAGGAACATTCTTATTAACCAGTAAAAAATTACCTTAATTAATCTATATTGGTACAGGCAGGTACTGGTAATCGAATGAATAGAATAGAAATAATTTATTTGCTCATAATGTAGGTATACAAATAAGATGGTTTTTCATAAAAAGTCCCGATACATTTTACCTTACGGCATTCAAATTATCTCAATATAATTACGCAACAATTGTAATATTCACGTCACGTTGTACTGGGATCGTTCTATCATCACTGACAGGACTATTGTAGCCAATAAGCCTGACATAGTGGTGATAGACCGATTAGCGCGCCGCACAATGATTGTCGACGTCAGCATTCCGCATGACGAGAATCTCGTGAAAGCCGAGAAAGAGAAACAAATAAAGTGTCTCGACTTGGCGCACGAGGTTGTCGACATGTGGAATGTGGACTCGGCAGTCATTGTGCCGATAGTCGTGACAGCCAATGACCTGATGGCCAAGAGCCTCGACCAACATCTTACGAGGCTCTCGTTAGGCGGATGCGTCAAGGGCCTGATTCAGAAGGCGGTTCTCCTTGATACAGCTCGTATTGTGAGGAGGTTCCTAACCACCGGCAGCTTGGACCCTGTTCCCGACATCGGTGGATCCCTGTTTTTTATATTTTTAAATGTCTTATTTTTATAATTTTTTATAATGAATATTTAAAAATGTAAAAAATATGTTCAAAAAATAAATAAAGGACAAAATATAATAATAATCTTTATTTTTCTCAATTTGGCATTTTACAGAATTATGTATGGTGGGACAAATTACCGAGAAAGGTGTCTGTGTAGGAATTTCCTGATGTACAGATCACCTTTTGGTCACTACATTCTGGGCACAGTATTGCTAAATAATAAAAAATAAAAACAAACAATTGATCCATTAGAAATATAGCTTGTCATTTTAGCTAAGTTGTTTAATAACATTGTTGAAAAATAGGAGAAAAAAATACAACATAAAAAAATACTTTTGACTAAGAAAAAACATATACAGCTTGGCAAAAAAGTCTAGAAACGGAACTAATTTTTTTTATTGCTGGCAGCCGCTGGCAATTAATGTCGTTCGTTCTGTGTCGTTCGATGTAAACAAAGTTCGCGAGTTACTTATTTTTTCATTTCGACCATCAAAACGTTAATAAAACCACGTTATAATAAATAAAACCATTCGGAGTACTAGCAAGGAAACAATTTATAATGTTTATTGGCGATATCTGGTCGAACATGAGGCTTAAACTCTTCTTTCCGATCTCGACGATATTTACCAAAGTACCGCCATTATGACAGGTATGTAAGAGTTTGTTTTGTTGTATTTAGTTGTATCAAGTGTTAATTTATGATCTCTATTTTGTTTTGAATTGCTTGAATACGAAATAAGTGAAATTTTGAACAATAAACATCGAGCATATAGGTTATGTTTACGTTTTGTTTTTGACACTTTGGTATAGCGCGAATAGATTAATATTGATACTTGAGTGGCTTAAGCCTTGATACTCTGCAATATGTAAATTCGCATAACATTATCTATGAGTGTGATCACAAGATAATATAATACTTGTTATAACTAGCATTTAAAAATCACAAAAAAAAAGGTACCGTAAACTTTTTACGTTTAATATTGATAGAGGTTTAATCAATTTTTTTATCTTTATAGGAAGCACCGAACGTGCATTTCAATCTATAACCGAGGAGTTCAAAAGAATTCATGCCAGCATGTTAACAAAATAGAAAAGGAGTATTATGAATTTATGAGAGGGCTCGTACATGGACATAAAACGTTCAGGAATCAATCTCCAACATGATAGCGCAGTGCCTTTGAATCTGAGTGTGACTCAGATGAGTTTATGGCTAGCTCTAGCCAAGACATGGATGTGGCGGGCGTGGAATATTTAGAGGAAGATTTATTGAAATCAAATATAATAACGCTATATTCATACGCCTTTTTTTTATACCCAAAAAAAATTGAAAACACAGGAGTGCTTACATTATTAGTGCTTGTAAGTAATTTGTATTCAGTTACATGACGTGAATACATTGTTATTACATTTTATGATACTTACTGATTTTAATTACTTATAAAAATACAGCTTAGTATCAAGACGATAGGATGGTACGCTATACGGTCGCAGCGGGTTGCCACACGAACGGTAAAGTGGCGCCCCTATTAATTTCTACTCTTTTTTGCCAAGCTGTAATTAGGTATTTCGGGGACAATATACAGTCAACGAATACAGCTATATTTTTACATAAAGTTTGATATGAATTTTCCCTCGGCCGGTATCACCAAAAATGACATTTCAAGATGGTGGCTTGCGTTAGTTCACCTGTCAGCCACATTCAGTCGGACTGTAGCTAAATTTATTTTCTGAACTGATCAAAACACGTCAAAAATTTACTTTGCGTTCCGGGTTTTCGTCTTCTATTTCACTCACACTCGTCACAAAGCTTTCGAAATTCGAATTTAGTTCAATGTTATGATGCTATACTTATATACAGATGATGAACTGGAATATCGCATTAGGCGGGTCAATTATTTTACAGACAGTGAAGTTGGCGTTTATTTATTTATTTATAAATAAATAATCCAAAATTCTTAAGTGTTATTGCCTTCACAATGGCTCGTAATAGCAACGAGAACGATGAGGACAATATTGACCCTGCATCCGTAACTTCCAATGTGAAGAACACACTTAAACAGGTAATAATATTACGCACTTCTATTTTTCTTTATAATTAGTGTATGAAAATGTATCTGAGGAACATTAAATTAGAGTCACGCCATATAATAAAGTCCTAGTAAATTAATCATATGTAAGCGCATGGATACTTATTATTTCTGATAACAAAACTTATCACCAACAACATCTATAAAGTACCTTTAGGGTGTTTTTAGGAAATGAAAACTTTTTCAATTACCTACAATATAATCAAAAAGCATCATGTTCTAGTAGCAAGACTCCTCCGTGTCTAAGGAAAGCATGTTAAGATGCTGGTCCTGGTTGTCATTTGTAGATCTTTGACAGTAATGTGCACATTTCCAGGAAGTCATTAAAGAACTTCTGAATGGTTCATTCCAAGACAATAAAACAAAGCTGGGCAATGATGCGTTGTCCCTGGTGGTGGAGGTGGCCAAATGTTTGGTGACAGAGACCTGCCTGCGAGCCTCCAGCCACGCGCTGCGCGAGAGCTGCGACAGAGTCGATATCGAACACATTGAGAAGTGCCTGCCACAGTTGGCAAGTATATTTGTTTTACATATTAACAGCCGGTTGCATCAAAAAAATATCAGGTTACTTATACATTAAAACGGGAGAACTGTCAATCAAGATCTGTCGAAATAGAGGATAATATTGAATACTAGCTGTTTCCCGCGGTTTCACCCGCATCCCCAGGGAACTACTTAGCGCACCCGGGTAAAAAGTAGCCTATGTTGTTCCTCAGGGTCTATTCTATCTCTGTACCAAATTTCATCAACATCGGCTCACTGGTTTAGGTGTGAAAGCGTAACAGACAGACAGAGTTACTTTCGCATTTATAATATTAGTAAGGACTTTGTTTTTCATCTTAATATTTATGATATATGTTTACTTAATTATTATATCTATGTATTGATAACATAAAACATATTAAAAGTGTTCTTATAACTGATATCATGTTTTGTGATTTTCGTAAAGGTATAAATGATAAAAAGTTTGATGTAACCGGCTATAAGACTTGGAATAGTCCAAAAGCATCATGTTCTAGTAGCAAGACTCCTCCGTGTCTAAGGAAAGCATGTTAGAATGCTGGTCCTGGTTATCTTTGACAGTCATTTCAAACAATAGAAGCCGGAAAGCCTAAAACCTAGTCTTACCTATCATTTCCTGGACCAACACCATTACCGGGTTGTGGAGGTTTGATAAGCAGTTTCTCCATGCAAAACACTGATATTCTGGTTAGACTGGAAGAGACTAGGCAGTTGATGAAGAATAAAAATAATGTTTTACAATATTTTTTATCTTACAAAATGTATTTGAAAGATAGAAATATTGTCTAGGTTGTCCTATTTAATCACCTGAATATCAGCATATCTAAAGCTTCTGTTCCCAAAGCGAAGGTATAAGTCTTGAACACCATGCTAGCTATGGCAGATTGGTGATTTGACTTTTTTTTCTTACATTCAAGTTGATTTTAAACAAAAAGTAGACAACCCATAACAAAACCTGGGTGTCTGCCAGGGCTGCGGGACTTTCGAAAGAGATACAGCGACAGGAATACAAAGGGCTGAGGAAGGAACATGGATGGGTTTTAGTAAGAATCTGACACTCCCTTCCGCCCCACCCATGGCAGGAGGAGGGGTCATTTGATGGTAACCCATCTGAAAAAAAAAAACAAAACCTAGGTCATAATTGTCTTGCAGAATACCTTCTGAAAGAAATGTTCATAATTGTTTTTAATTTAAATTGTATTCTTTTACAGATGCTGGATTTTCCTTAAAAATAATAACAGACTTGAAACCCTATTATTATTTTATGAAGATTGTGTACCCCGAAACTCAAACAAGTAATAATTTGACAACCTGCTATGCCAAAAGTAGCTTTGCCCATTCCTACCTCTCTAAGTAGGTATTAGCTTCGTGCATTTCTTAATAAAAGACATTTTTTTTATTTCTTCAAAATTGTTCACTAGATGTACAAATTGTAATTGAAAAATATATTAGGACAAAGTTATCTTATGCTGTTGTTTAAATTTGGTTGTTATGTATTGAATTGATGAAGAGCAATAAAAAGTATTTTAACCTAAATGGTCTCCTTGTGTCAATCTACATGTTATTTTTCTTCTATTATTTATTTTAGACTGTCATTTGACTTCACTATTTTTTGTTTAAAAAAACGTTGCCCTACACTAGGAATTTACAAACATTCATTACACATGCACAAACAACCAGACCCGGAACAATTTTTGTCCCGCCCGTGTGGGAATCGAACCCGCGACACGCAGCGCAGCAGTCAATTACTCAGCCACTACGCCAAATGAGCCGTCTGTTCTCTCCTTTCCTTAAAATCATAATGTTGCATCTTTATAGATGTTCGTAATTTAAATTTAGATTACTAATTGGCTGTATGTTAACATAAGCATATCACCTACTTGTGGAACAGCAAGTGCAAGGGAATTTTATAACCTTTTGACCGCTTAAGTCATGTAAACATGCAAAGCAATATGTGTCCAGCACGCCACGGTCACGACTATATGACAGAATTAAAGGATTCATTGTAGCTTGGCGACGAGAACACGCTTTAGCATTCTAACTTGGCAGTCAAAGGGCATTCGTATTTATTAGAGGAAATTTCTCCTAATAAATCAAGGGACGCTGCAATAGTGACTTATCACATAGTCCTTTACAATGACACAAAGTATTATTTTTATCAATTTTTTTATACAAATTATTTCTGAGAGTCTGTCCATCAGTAACATCCAGATAACTGTACAATTTTAACATCACAACACTTCAAAGCATCTTCATTGTATAAAAGACAGTCAATACCTTTCAAGTATCTCAATCGCACAGACTTATTCAATCAATATTTTGGCGATACATACGTTATTAATTGATATTTAACACAACAATCTATATTATACACTATTTGTATCAAACAGACCAACCAACAAGATTCTAGACATGACAGGTATTGCTTATTTCTTTATAGTGACACAGCCCAGATTATGTCCAACATTGGTCAATTATCTTAAATCTTGTGGTCAACCTGTTACATACACAAGTATGGTTTTACTTGTATTTCTAATTTGTATTTCGTGGCAAAGGAGGCACATCCAAAAAGTAGAGCAATACAATTGCTGGGTATGAAAAGTACTGCCACACTCCTGGGGTTTATTGCCCTAAAAAAAGTAAGCTATTTATTGTCTACCCCTATAGCTATTATACAGCTCAGTTGATGACCTATAGACAATCAGTTTAGTAACAAAAATAATTTTATAGGCGGATATGAACACCATAATGCCCAGTTTTTATATTTATTTATACATCATTTTATATTACCGAATTGTTTACATGCTTCTCTAGATTTCAAAACTGCTATAGTTTTTATACATAATAAACCAATTCCTCTTCAGTTTTTGAGATCAAAGATAAGTCAACTATAATAAATATTTATAGGATAAGATTCAAAAGGAATAATCAAGATAGATAGTCTAGTATCTATTTAGGCGCTATTCACACAAATGCATGCATTTAATTATCACATAACAATGGGTTTTGCCGCCAGAATTCGACCCCATTTGCAATACTAAGGGAATATAGTAGAAAATTTTAAAATGCCCTAAGAAATCTCTCAAATAAGTAAGTCTTCCTCTAGAATACAATATCGTTGTTTTTGTGATTTTTTATTTGAACACAACATATTGACTTGAATTTGGTTTCTGGAATAAATAAAAAAGTTATATAAAATAAATTCCTATTACATTTTTCAGAAGTCAATGTTATATTCTTAAAATTACAATATTAAAAAGCAATTCGTTATTTTACTTTTCTAAATGGGGCTAAACAATTCGAATTCAACATCTCTAAGAATAAAAATATGAATACATCACCGCATGATAGTGCCCTGCATGATAAGGTTTCTATAATCCACACTTAAACGTAATAACAATAATAATTTAACAGCAAACACGCTTTTTGTAGTGCATCCATATAGTAAATCAATGCTAAGGTGATAAGGCTCAAAATATAATTTACTATCCATGGGTAGGGCAGACATTCCCCGGATTTGTCCTAGTTTAGAGGGTGTCCGGGGTGCGTCCGGGCGGGTTTTCAAAGAGCGTCCGGAAAAATCCCGGACTTTTTACCTGATATCCGATCCCGCTTGATTGAAAGGTAAGCAAAAATTAAAACAAATAATGAAATAGTGTCTGGGAAAATAATAAAACTCATTCAAAATGTCCGGGGTTTTTATAGTTTTAGTCCAGGGTCGACGATTTGGGTGATGGCAGCCCTAGCCATGGGGTATTGCAGATGTAAATCAAAACATCTCAACTCAATGCTTGAAGGCACAATGACGTCACACACAAGTGAATAATGAACGAAATGGGGTGGTTATATCCATGTAACGTTAGACAAAGTGTATATTTAGAAAATTTACACAAACGTAAATGAAATTATGCGAGTCCTGTGGACGATGACGAGACGATAGTCAACAGGAGTCGTCCTATACAAATATATCTTTTCTCGGAATTTCCATGATCATTTCTCAGTAATACTGTGCTACGGACTGATTCTTAAATTACTTCCGAACACCTTACAAGCACTCAGTACCCAAGTACATTACTCATTCTATGTTCACGGTTATCCGTGAACCAATAATCATCCAACTCTTGAGCGTTCAGAGTAAAGTTGTACACTATTATCTTCAAAAATTGGCAGTTTTACATACTTACAGCTAATACAAAAGTTTGTAGTAAAAAGCTGCCAAACTGTGTGCATCGAGCAATCCCAGCTGACGTAAAGGTTTCACTTTTTTATGAGGATAAACTGGTGAAGCGCTAATGTGATGCCAGCGATGAGAGGGCACGTTGCAGTACGAATACGATCTACTTACAGTACCTTAAAAGGATTTTTAGTCATTTCAGCGCGCCATTACCACACAGACTGCCGCCACAAATTACATTTTAAAGTAGCGAGGACTTCTACCGGACTGACTTTAATTGTGGACATCTTATATGTAAAACTAGACCAAATAGCTCTGAATTTCTTTCTGTTATCGCATAGCAATATAAATATTTGCTTTTATCAATTACTTACTCCCTGTGTTTACGATAGAATTGCTATGTGTAGGATCCACCGAAAACGTTAAAATTCACTGTTCTTACAGTACAACTGCATTTACTCCTAAAACGACTTACATCCTATTCACTCGCCCTTAGCAATATAAAACGAGGATGTTCAGATAGGGCAAGGAGACGAGCACCAGACAGAGCCTCATCGAGACACAGCGAGCCGGACCCCACCGAGTAAGCGCTTATTCGAGTACAGAGACTTTGGATTTACCGGCGACCTTAACCTACGTTGGCAGTTCGCTGGAACTAACATGTCCGTTGTCAGCACATTGTGGCGTCTAGAACAGGTCCATATCGTCATTGCACATCACCTCAAGGAAGTCATCGTCATCGTAGTCCTGCAGGCGGCGCGGGTCGCGGGCGGCGGGGTCCGGCGACCGGACCGGCGTCCGGTCCGGCAGCGGCGAGGCGGGCGCGTCCGTGTGTGCGTCCGTGTCGCTCGAGCAGTCGCGCGCGTCCGTCGCGGGGGACGGCGGCGGGTTGGACCCGTGCTCCGACTGCACCGCCGCCTCGCCGCGGGACAGCAGCGATGGTAGCTCCGAATCTGTAAATAATATTATAATTAAATAAATTTCCAAAAACAGAAGACTAGATCGATCAAAGTATAATTGCCATGGTCAGCTGATCAATACATTTTCGATTGAATAGAGACAAGAAAACTAAGCCGATCCTGATTGATATTTATAGATTTTTTACAATTATTATTAAACTATGCTGAACCAGTATAAATACCTAAACTGAATGCTCAGGGTGAGATAGTCTGACCACACTACACATTTTTATTAGTATGCCTTGGTATACAGATTTGTCAAATAAGAATTCACCTGTGAGACTCTGTTTGAGCTGTTCCATGACCTTCTGACGACTCTTAGCGCGCGCCCGCTTGATCTTGCGCTGCGTCTCCTTGCGGTCCTCCGTGAAGATCTGGTTGACCATCTCCTGCGACACGTCGTCGTCCCGCTTCAGCAGGAAGAAGTAGATACCGCCGGGGGTCCGACGACGAGTGCCGTTCTAAAATAAACGGTTCAGTTATGAGCAGTGATCGGAGTAGGTAGATTGATTTTACAAGTACGTAAAATCGCATCATGAATAGTCATAGAAATCATAACATGGATAAGACTTTTTTTGCGGGATTTCATTTTGGTACTTATGGAATCTACCTACTCCGATCTCTGGTTATGAGTGATTATAAACTTTAAATATCATCATTTAATACTAATATAGTATTTTATGGTTATTCTATGTTGTAGTACATATAGGCTTTCTTTTTCAGAACAAAGAGCTAATAAAAATCAGCTGTAAACAATTGCGAAACATCTTGACACAGTTTTCAGGTAGAATTAAATTGGTCTAGGTCATAAATATTTTTTATCAAACCTCTTGCTCAATGTAACTGGTTTTACAGAGTAGGCCATAGCAATAAAAAGTTGAAATACATATAAATTTTATTCTTGCTGTTAAACATTTGATGCAACTAAACATTTAGAAGATAGAACTTTTTCAATGCACAAATACATATAGGTGTTTGAAATGGTGCTTTTCAAACACAAGTGAGAGGCAGTTGAGTGGCAACACAGGCAGAAAATATGTTCATATTTATTTCATGTACATCATGGATACATAGGCGGTCTTAATGCCACAAGGCATTCTCTACCAGTCAACCTTAAGATGCAACATAGAGGTGCTTTCAGCATACACATTTATGGCAATAAAAATATAGCATTACATTAATGGCCAGTTGCAATAAAATTCAAGTAATCACTAGTACTAATAATACTTTTATGAGTTTTATACACTTGATAATGGTTATATGTATTCTACTGATACTTACCATGACAAGCATGCCTCCTTCAGCCTCTACTCTTTGTGTTTCTTTGTATATTTCTATAGCTTTATTAGCACCAACAACTTGTACAATCCGTGCTGAAAAAATTACAACATTTTCATATAAACATGTTTTATAGGAAATTGTACAGTGTGGTCCATTACAAATAAACTTTGAATGAATGTTTTTTTTAGGATTATGTACTTTTTTCTTTGCTGATTTCTTGAAGTATATTCTAGTAAAGTTTAAAAAGAAGTGGTTACTGATATACCTTGATATTTTGTTGTGTAAAGCTCTGATTAAAAAAGAAATAACCAGCCAAAAATTAATGAACATTTGTGACATACCCACTAAATCCTTCTTGTCCTCTGAAAGTTTATCAGCAATATTTTCAGCAATAGCATCTATAGTGTCATCAGCATTCACTACCAGATCCCCAAGGATACGAGGCTTCAGATTGTCATTACGCTGGTGACTATTTACTCTTTTCCCCAATCTTAACTTTACATTTGAGCGGTCTACATTCTTCCGTTTGTTGGACACACGTTCACTATCATCATAGTCATCATTTGAGGTGAAAACTTTCTTAGATATATAGTTATCATCTAATCTATACTTAATAGTATAATCATAAGATTCAACGCCATATCTGCTCTTCTTTGATACATCACAACTGACCATGTCTTCTGTTAACAAGTCCTCCTGAAATAAAATAATTAATTCTATTTTACTTTTAGAAGTTGCATTAAAGTTCCCAGGTTGGCATTGTTGCTTGAATGAACAACATTATCATGTTAAAAATCTACAAAAATTAAAGAAGGATTGCAGCTTCATTGTGGAATCTCTCTAGACCTTTGCCCAGCAGTCAGACTATCTATAGACCTTGTTGTTGTTGATGTTTTTGGCTCATAATGAGCCTGACAAAGGCTTTTAAAGAATTTGAACATTTCAATGTTTTTTATACTTAAGAGAGTACCAGTGGCTTCTAGGTAAAGAAAGAAGTCATTATTGTTTGCATAAACATGTTTACCTGTAAAGCTTTGCACCAAATATTATACTTGTCCTTCTTGTCAGGTTGTTGGAGTGGCCGGCGCGGCCTCAGCTTGGTACGCTTGGCGCGCCGCCTCGGCTCGTCGTCGGATTCCGACCCTGAGGACTCCTGCGCTGACGCCTCATCGCTTTGCTCGTCTTGTATCTGCATGTGCATCAACGAAGGCGGGTTGAACGCCTCCGGCCGCGCCAGAGGAATATACGTGCCCTCCTCCACATCCGAATCTTCCAACTGCAACGCAATAGAATCAGTTAACGTGTACGCCCTAAAACGTCAGAAGTAATTTTCTTGTAATCGCTGCTTAACAGTGGTTCTTCCTAGGGATATGGTCATCGGACTAAAGGAAGGGAAAAAGAGTGTGTAGCAATCGCAAGACATCTTTGGAAAAATGCTATGTAATTACAACGTAAATTCGTCAAAGTAAAAGTTCATTCTAACCTCCCCGTCTTCCCGTTCAAGGGAGACTTCAACGTCCAACTCGCCTTCAGTCGTTGACATCATAATCAGGACTTATAATGAAAAGATATGAAATAAAAGATCATGAAAGGATTAAATTGTAATACAGCAATTCCACCCTATATCAATCTCCATTGGCTGCTGTCATTTTTAATAATAGACAAAGTAGAGCGTTCTGCTTGCAGCAGCTGTCAAAAACTTTTATGTTTATGAAGGACGTGTTGTTTATTTTTTACTTACGTTAACAAATAGTTAACATCAAATAATACTTTTTTATTTCGTAATTATTACTCAAGCATGCATTGTTAAACAAACAAAAATTGGCAGCACATCCAAACATACCTTCGATGTTTATCACCCAACAAACGGCCACGATAGATATTAAAATAAAAAAATCCAAATTATTATGAGACACAAAAATAATAAAATTTAGTTACACGTTTTTATAATTTCGTAAACAATTTTTTTTTCATCAATTAAATAAAGCGTCTTATATAAGTTTCATACTTATTTTTAAAGTAGCTGTCAAAACATAAATCAAAGCACTCTTTGATTATGCTAGGTGGAAATGAAAGATTTGAAATCATAGCCCAAAGGCGCGAAGATTTAAAATAAATTAAATATTGTCTTTGAATGCGAGATTGATGGATAAGTGATTATTTTATATATTTATCTATGGTAATTATTGAAATGACTGATAGCCGGCCTTGTCATGTTACTATTGCTTTCTATAAAATATATTTTAATTTGATTTTAACTAGTTTTTTATACTTTATTTTAATGAAAATACAACTCAACGTTAAATGTATTTACCTAAAAACATGTTTACTTATACATATTTATCATTGTCGTTCATTATATTAATGAGCAAATTCGTTTTAGGGCGGCATTCGAGAGAGTAAGCACTGCCTTTATAAAACCACATAATTTTGATGAACCTATAGACATCAGAAGGTATCGATTGCCTTCTCTGAGACCTGTTCAAGACGATTATAATCCACGGGATCATAGGGACCCTGTAAACCCAATTAAGTAAGTACCCATTTAACTTCTTAACCGTATAGTGCTTAGTGCGTAGTAGTTCGAACTGAACGCTCGCGAAGCTCAGTTAGCGTTCATGTATTAGTGTATGCAAAATGTAGGTACTTTGTGCTAAACATTTCTATACCCGTGTTCATTTCTTAATGACAAAAACATATATTGTTGGAGAACCGTAACTTTTCGTGCCTCGGGAAGCACATTAAGCTGTCGGTTGTAAAACACAGGTACTCAGCTGCATCCAATTAGACTGGGAGCTGACCCCAACATTGTTGGGAAAAGGATAAAAGATATTTGATGATTTTTATACGCGTTTCCAATCTACAGGCCATGGATGGCGTATTTCAATATCCTGCGGACGCTGCTGGGCCCTGGTATGCTGATTATGCCTCTCGCTATAAGCCAGGCTGGCCTTATTCTAGGACCAATTCTAGCACTCTGTTATGGATTTATTCTCGTACATACACACATCATGTTGGTATGCAACTTTTAAATGTATAATGCATAATTGTGTTCTTATAAAACATGGATTGATGTTGGTCTCGCTAAAACTCGAGAACGGCTGGGCCGATTTAGCCGGTTTTGGTTTTGAAATGTTTGTCTTCTGTCCAGACAAGGTTAAGGCGCTATCCACATATTTCCGGGTACCCGTCCCTGCCGTGTTCCGTCAGGGACGGGGAAAAAATCGGTTACATACAACTTGTACGAACTCATTCACACATCTCCGTGTCAGTGGCATCCGGATCGTCAGTGTCCCGATGCATGGACGATGACAGGGCTATCCGATTTTTATCTAGGTACATTGACAGCCGTTTAATAAATATACGTTTTGCCGCCTGATCTGTTTCTTCTTCTAATGCTATTGCAATCATTGCTAATTCTTCATTGTTCAATAAAGACATCGTGTTTGAATACGGGTGACGGATGGCACGTCCCTGACGGGAACACTGACACGGACAACTCGGAACACGGATAGCAATGACCCGAAAATGTGTGTATAGTGCCTTAAACGGTAAGAAAAAGTTAAGATTATAAAGTAAAGACATGTAGGTGGTACAAAGTATACTGGGTTATCTAGTTTGAATATATAACACAGACAGCGTGACGAGACGCTCACTTATGCTGAGTGCGATTTTGTTTAATTCGGGTGCCTTTCCTCTTCCAGGCGTCCCGTGGCGGCCTCATTATTTATTTATAATTCATGTAAAATCTCTTATGAAAAGAAAATAATTTTTCAGTTGAACTGTTTGAATGAAGTTGCTCGCCAGTTAAAAATACCATACATATCGTATCGATATGGGTTCCGCCTAGCAGTGCTTCATGGTCCAAAGTTCGTACATTGGGTAGGAAAACATGGTCCGTGAGTATTTAATAGGAACTATAAATTAACTAAAACTAGTACTATTCTATGAAGTGTGGTACAAGTTACTTAATAACCCCCCTGTCCCATGAGTCATATGTGATGCATGGCCATCGTTTTACTATAGTGTCTGCATCGTGGACAGTAAAGTGGTTAATTGGACACAATTTCAGTATGATAAAATTTTCCGCCCTCTACCGCTCTCTCCTAAAGATAAATTATTAAACGTTATTTAAAAATCGATTTTATGCAAATTTATCGTTTAAAGTTGATTTAGTGAACAATGGCGCAAACTGGCCTTAATGCTTAAATGGCTCTTCAAATAATGGGAAGCCACAATACAAGGTATATTATCAGATTAATCTCAAAATATACACTGAAGTGGCCAGTTGAACTCGAAATTTATTCAAACCAAGATATTAAAATGGTTCCTTAATGGTGAATGATGTCGACTTATTCCCAATAACCCTATTTTTTTTGTAGATAAACCCAAATTTATATAAATTGTTTTTTTTTGTTTCAGAACGATAATAGCTATTTTTATGTTTCTGAGCCAACTTGGAATATGCACTATTTTTGTTATATTAACAACGGATAGTTTGCGAGATGTCAGTTTATTAGTAAAATATTATTTTAATTTTATTTTAACTTCTTCCGTCCGTAAAGCGTGCTTCACCAGTTCTGGATGGGAGTTATCTACCAGCTTAACTTGTAACGAATTGGAACTTTATTGATTCGAAATAATTTGGCTGATAATTTTGATCCGGAAGTGGTGAAACTTGCCTTACCGATTTTTGCATTAAAAAAAACTCTAGAACTTATCTTCAGGTTACGTAAAAAGTATAAAGATATAGGTAATCGTGTCAACCGTAATTTGAAGAAAAAAAATATGCAACCCGCCCAAACCACTTTATAGTTACCGACTCTGTTGAAGTCTAAGTACTTACCTACCTCATAGAATTTTTTAATTTATTTTTCAGCTAATGGATTGGCAAAGTAATAACACAGCTCTCTTATCGCTGCTTATTCCCTATTTACTAATGGAATTCTTAATGAAAAATATAAGAGTTGTCAGCTACGTGGCTCTTGTCGGTAAATTACTTTATTTTGTTTGCAATTTATGAACAAAAATTATATTGTGAGATAGAATTTGAACGATTTACAGGTCCGTCAGCCGTACTTCTTAAATCTCCTTTATTTCGTTGGGTTCATCAGAATCGGCCTATATAATGTGCCACTGCTGGGCACAGGCCTCTTCTCATACAGAGAAGGCATGAGTATATTGAGCATTGATCACCACGCTTGTTCAAGGCGGATTGGCGATTTCAGTCTTTTTTGTCCAGGCTTCCTCCCGATAATTTCGTTTACCTTTATTCAGGTTTCCTCAAGATGTTTTTCTTGACCATTAATCAGTGACGTCTTAGATATACTTAGAAAGTACATGTCTTTAGAAAATTTGCATTAATACTTGCCAGGGACCCTACTCTAACTCACCAAAACGAAAACAACTCGCACACGAGATGCTGGTGCCTAAACCATAGGCGACCACGAGTTTATACGGGATTTTAACGTTGGGTTGGCATGACCGAAATTTCGTTTGGAGAACATGTCTACACTACTATTTTAAAGAGGAAAGATTTGTATTTTTGTGTGTATGTTTGTAATGAATAAATTCAAAAACAACTGTGCCGATTTCAAAACTTCTTCCACCATTGGAAAGCTACATTCACCCTGAGTAACATAGGCTACCCGTGCGAAGCCGGAACGGGCCGCTATCCTTACTTCCTTACTAATATTATAAATGCGAAAGTAACTCTGTCTGTCTGTCTGTTACGCTTTCACGCCAAAACTACTGGACCGATATAAAATGAAATTTGGTACAGAGATAGAATAGACCCTGAGGAACAACATTGGCTACTTTTTACCCGGGTGCGCTACGTAGTTACCTCGGGATGCGGGTGAAACCGCGGGAAACAGCTAGTAATTCATAAATTTGAATCGCTTTATTGCAGGTACTTGCTTAAACGCAGTCGGGTTAGTTCTGGTGTTCTATCAAATATTCAGCGACCCAGCTGAGGTGTACATACACGCGGCTGCGGATTTCATGCCCATACTATTCGCTTGCGGAGCGTTTTTGTGTAACCTGAGCGCTGTTGGTGTGGTAAGCACATTTTATTTATTTATTTTTATTTCAATTACCTTCGATTGCTATGATATGGTGAATAGTTGCATAGATAGTAAAGGCTTATGAAACATCAAATAATAGTTGTATAGATGAAGTCGAAGAAAAATAGTGTTCTTAAAGAAAGGATTCCCTGAGAGAAGAGCAATGCCAAACTTGTCCAAAATCTTGCAAATGAATGAACTTAAAGCATAGATCTGAAAAGTTAGTTTAACACGTTTTTGGAATATATTAATAAAGAAAATATTTTATTATTATGCTTCGTTGGGTTCATAAAGTTTACAATCGCGACTACTGAGTAAAAGGTCCTGGATTTGATTCCCACGGCAGACAAACAGCTCTCGGGATTTTATTGTTGACAGTCTCAGTGGTAGCAACGAGTTGATAGCCCCCTCGCCCTCTAGTCACTACTATACTACTTACAGAACTTACTGCATACAAGATGCAGAAGCCTTAACCACTGGGCCACCACAATTTCGGACGACGAACTTGATCTCAATTAACCTTAGGACCTAAAATAAAACCCTTTTACAAGATAAACTTTCCTGTATCATTTTTTGTCTAGATGTTATCAATAGACAAGTGTATGAAGAATCCGAGACAGATGACGGATTACTCGGGTGTGATCCCCGTGGGCATGTCGGTGGCGACTATAATGTGCATGGCGGTGGGCACTCTGGGCTACTGGTCCTTCGGCACCATGGAGGAGAATGTGCTCAGGGTTTTGCCCCTCGATGAAATGTAAGCCCTAAACTTTTTTATCTTTAAAAAGCGGAGGAGGTTTACAAGTCGATGCGTTTGTATATATTTTTTATGTATGACTACGCATAGCTTTTTACGGAGTAGTCAGATTTTGATTATCCTTCTTTTGTTTGGTAAGTCATACTTCAGAGGTGGTCCCATATAAATTTTATCAACGTAGCTGTTTAGTAAAATAACGGTCTATCTCTATCTGAGCAAACGCCCGTACTTAGAAGATCTTGTGATTTGAACTTATTGCAACATAAAACGTGGTTTGCATGTAGTACACGAATTCATGCAGATAAAGTAATCAGAGCAAGATATCGAAAAGTACCTCTGCCAAATAATTTGTATAAAAAAATATTTAAAATATGTCAGTGACTAAATAACGAGTAGTCGAAGTTATAAAGTTCGTAGTCGTAGTGATACTGCTACGGCCTACGCGGGGGTAGCGTAGCAATGCTTTATCCACTGCTACGCTTTCTTGTCGTTTGTCGATCTACGCAGCTACGTGGACTACGCTGCGTGTAGTACGACTACGAGTTCTACACAAACTAAATAATGTAAAATTGTTCCATTCATCTATATCTATACTTATAATAAATCTGTAGAAGGGTCAATTCTGTACATGAAATATATTTCCAAAATAACTATCAGGGGGTGATTAGGGATCGATACTGATGCCAAAAATGCAATCAGTAAAATTTTTGTCTGTCTGTATAAACTCTATAGAAACAAAAACTACTCGACGGATTTTAACAAAACTTGGTACAATTATTTGTCATACTCCCGAGATGGTTATAGTATACTTTTCATCACGCTATAATCAATAGGAACAGAGCAGTGAATGGAAATGTTGTCATTTTGTTTAAACGCGCTAATCTCAGGAACCGCTGGTCCGATTTAAATAATTCTTTCAGTGTTAGATAGTCCATTTATCGAGGAAGGCTATAGGCTATATATCATCACGCTAAAACCAATAGGAGCGGAGCACCACTATTCCACGCGGACGAAGTCGCTGGTAGAAGCTAGTTAATTTTATAATTTAATATTGAAAGCTTTGCTTTTAAACAAGATTCATAAATTTAAGTAGATTTCTTTTATTTAAAACAAATATCAAGACCAGTTGTTTCCCGCGGTTTCACACGCATCCCGAGGGAACTACTTCGCACACCGGGGTAAAAAATATCCTATATTATAATCCAGGTTAAAAACTATGTGTGTACCAAATTTTATCCGAATCCATTTTGTAGGTTTTGCGTGAAAGAGGAACAAACATACATCCATACATTGTTGTAAATCATGTAGCAGGTACTTAAATTGTTACCACATTTTTTACTTTTTTAGAACCGCCTTGATGATCCTCGGTCTGTACCTAGTGTCTGTGGCATTCGCCTACCCCATCCAATGCTACCCTGCCATAGCCGTGATCATAGAGGTCATCAAGTACCACGACCCTGTCACGGTCCCTGACCCGAAGACGCTGAAACTGGTAGAAACTTTCAGCCGACCTGTCTTCGTATTGATGACGTGTAAGTACTTATTGTGAAGAAAAAGGTTCTAAGCCAAAAAAGGTCACGAACCTAAGTTCTTTACTAAGTGTTTGATAGTCTCCAGTTAATAAATGATCTACAATTTCTCCAAAAAATAAGGCTGAAAATGGCTTCTTATTTTAACATTCCTTATGTGGAAATAAACGTGTATTTTTAGTCGGTTTCCTAATAAATGAAGCTGGACGGAGGAGCTCGTGGCTATGTAACAGCCGCACGGGTCCACCGATCAAGATTAAGCTGCGCTTGGCGCGGTCAGTCCGTGGATGGGTGACCATCTTTGTCATAGCGAGACTCCCCCGTGCCTCGGAAAGCGCGATAAACTGTTGGTCCGGCTGTTATTTGTAGATCTTTGACAGTAGTTACAGGTAGTCAGAAGCCAGAAAGTCTGACAACCAGTCTTGCTAAAGAGTATCGTGTTACCCGGTAAACTGGGTTGTGGAGGTCAGATAGGCTGTCACTCCATGTAAAACACAGGTACTCAGCTGCATCCGGTTAGACTGGAAGCCAACCCCAACGTAGTTGGGAAAAGGCTAGGCAGATGATGTATGTTCTAATAGTAATGACGCCCCCTCCATCCATATTTTAGTTACTATCTGCTACTTCGTGCCGTTCCAAGGACCTTTCGTGGCGTTTGTGGGGAATCTGTGCACTTCTATGATGTCCCTCGTGTTCCCCGCACTCATGGACACCTGCCTGAGGTACCCGGATCAGTACGGCTATAAGGACTGGCATCTTGTGAAGAATTTGATCATCATCCTCATAGGACTAGTTGATTGGATTTTCGGAGCGCTTTTGTGCGGTTACATCATTTATGTACGAATTCTTTCCAAAGCTTCCCCGAACAACTATGGATATTTTTGATGTTTATGTGTTTTTTTTTGCTAAATGATTATTTTTAATTTTTCAAAATAAACGGTAAATATTTACGTAGTGCTGTTTATTTTGTGGTGGCAGAGTATAGTATACGTGGGGTGTCCGAATTCCATTCCGAATCGGGATGACTATATTTTGTATGGGTCTACGGGATTGTTCGACATCATCCACATTTTTAAAATTGTTTTGCTAAGCATAAACACAACCCGGAGAAAAACAGAAATTTGTGCTACGAATTTGTGCTACGGCTACGGCCTACGGCTACGCAGGAGCGGCGTGGCAGCGTTTCAAACACTATCTGCTGGTCTTATGTTGCTATAGTTTACGGGATTGTTAATAGAGTTCTATTATTAGATTAATTTATTAGACTGGTAATAAATGACTGTTAATGTCATATGCTATCAAATTTCATCAATCTGCCACAATCTGAAATATGTCATTTTGATAAAGAAATTTACAGAAGTAATGTTTGCCAAATAATAATTATTCAACGTATTTTTAAATTACGAAAGAAAATTTGATGTTGCTTTCAATGATTTCTTAGATCAGAATCTTTTTTATATCAAAATTAAAAGGTGGATTTCAATGTTTTCCTAAAGTTCCGTAACGTAACTTTTTTCTTTAAGAAGAAAATTCTAAGTGAAGATTGATGTTTTAAAATCTTTGGAGAATACGGACATACACTACCAAAATGTAAGGTCTAATTTAATTACTATAATCCTAATCTATACTAATATAATAAAGCTGAAGAGTTTGTTTGTTTGAACGCGCTAATCTCAGGAACTACTGGTACCATTTGAATAATTCTTTCAGTGTTAGATAGCCTATTTATTGAGGAAGGCTATAGGCTATATATCATCTCGCTAAAACCAATAGGAGCGGAGCACCACTATTCTACGCGATCGAAGTCGCGGGCAGAAGCTAGTCTAAAATAGAATCCTAAAGCGAAAGTGTGTTTGCTTCTCTAAAGCGGTAAAAACGAAACCAATACGGATCAAATTTGGCACGAAGGTAGATGGGGGTGTGTAGTTGGTTATAAGCTACTTTTTATTCGGGCGAATTAATTATTAATTATTAGTTTTTTTTGTATACTTAGACCTTTAAAACTACGCAACGGATTTTGAATAGGATTTTTTTAATAGATAGAGTGATTCAAGAGGAAGGTTTTAGTATACTATTTGTCAAGTTTTTGTATCCATTGGCTAAAACATAATGATATTAGTTCGAGATGTATAGCCCACGCGGGCGAAGTCGCTGGCGGAAAGCTAGTAAAATATAAAACTAAATTAAGTGGTATGCCATTTTATACGGCAAGGGGTACCTAGGTACCCCATAGGTTTAAAGAGCTTTTAATGGAAAATCAAGTGAAGAAAGTGGTAGACTCACTAACATCACACCCTTGAAACCCTGGAGAAGGTTTTAGGCTACTTTTCATGGTGCGTGAAGTACACGGGACACGGGTAAAACAGCGGGAAACAGCTGGTTCATAATATTAGTAGGATTATAGTGGGATAAACCATATGTTAATTATTACAGGGCAGCAATAGAGTCAGTCAGTAGGTTGACGTTCCGACCACACGAAGCAGAGACGATGATTGACATCAGGAGGACTCGGCTGCCTTCGATCAGGCCAGAAGTTGACGACTACGACCCTAAGGACTACAGAGCACCGATACACGAAATTAAGTATGTATTTAATTAGGATTGAAATACTTAGGGCCAAGTTCACAGACAGATGGTTATGTAATCGGCACGTTAAACAAAAATGTTGTTTAACCACGAAGCGGGAATTTTCGTGTTGTGAACTTCTTGTTCAACCCCGGCTTGGTAATCGAAGGTTTTAGGAATAAAAAACCCAAATGATAGGTTATCCATCGCATGGTGGAAGTTTAAATTTATGGTAAACAGCTGTTTTCAGTTGATTGGGCCGTTTTCTTGTCGGTGAACTTGGGTCGTATTGAGGTATGGGAGTAAATGATTCATCTACTTCATCATCATTATCATATATCAACCTATCACCGTCTACTTCTGAATGTAGGCCAAAGAGCGACAACTATCTTGGGGCTTTACCATGACTTGTCAAAGCAGGAATAGTTACGTTGTGAAAAAGAGACGGTGCTTTACAACGTTAGTAGCTTTGTCTCGCTCTCACACCTGCTCTCTGTCTTGGGTGATAATCACCTGCTTAAACTTTTGAAATCTATGTTGCAACTTTCTGCTGAATAAAAGTTTTATACAGAGCTTCTGCCTATCATTCTTTCACAACTTAGTTATTAGTTATAAGACCTACTTAAACTTCTGAAGATATATCTTACGACATAAATACTTTCTCCTTTACTTCGCAGGCTGTGGATGGCATACTTCAACCTGTTGCGAACAATGTGCGGCGCAGGCATGCTGGCGATGCCTCTTGTTATCAGTCAGACGGGCATACTTCTAGGACCGATACTGACTTTGTTCACCGGACTCCTAATTATTCACGCGCACTACTTACTGGTATGACAATGAATTATGCTTAAATTTTTAGGCGATTGTCTAGTTGATCTTGTGGTCGAAAACGCGACTGCTGGGGCTGGGGTCTCGGGTTCAATCGCGCTTATATGGACTTTTACACAATGCAGCCCCGGCGTCAGTTGGCGGTGTTATACCCCGTTGACGAGTTTTACGGCCATTTTCTATCTTATCGATGCTTAGATTTGCTTACTAGAAATATGCCTTTGACATTAGCTTTATGAACCTAATGCCAATATTCTATCTCTGATAAGAAAATCTACATATAGATAGATTATTGAAAATGCCCGTTAGCCGTCGTCGTCTCCGGCTGCTACTCTGATAATTACAACTCCATATCAGAGGCGGATTTCATTCTGCAGCCCTCGCGGTATGAAGAAGAAAGGAAGGAGAACAGCGCCCCCCTAGTGGTTCTTTATCTCGTTATATTTAAATTTACAGTACCTACATAAATGCATGTTTTCAGCTAGACAGCCTATATGAGATCGCTCGCCAGTTGAAAATACCTTATGTGTCGTATCGATATGGTTTTCGCTTAGCTCTACTGCACGGGCCACCTGCATTTCGTTGTATAGCAAAACGCGGTCCGTGAGTATAGATTTTTTAATATATTATTTATAATGTTAAACTATATTTTTTTCCGCGAGATTAACTTTAAGTCATTACTATTACGAGAATAGCAGTAATTTGTTACGTAACACGCTAGCCTAGACAAGTGGTAAGAACTATTTTTACTAGTGCACTTCTGCCGGAATTTAAAAAAATAAGTGTAATAAGCTTAATTAACGAATAAATTATAAGTAATAACTCCAGTATAACACCTTAGCGGTTATCCAGCTTGTCCAAGATAGGAACACTTGGAGAGCCTTGACCCGAATCACAACTGTTGGTGGTCTTAAAGTTACGACGGGGAAGGAAGCTAGCTATTTTAAATAATTGCCATATTATTATTTTCAGGACAATTATAGCCATTTTTATGGTCGCCAGTCAGCTTGGAATATGCACTGTGTTCGTCATTTTCACAACGGACTGTTTGCGAGATGTCAGTAAATACATACTTAACTACTTATACTTAATTTTATTTTATTATTTCCTTTTTTTAAGAGTTTGTTTGAGTTTTTGTTACACTCTTGTGCCAAATTATTGAAGGGATGCGGACTTTTTTTCGCGGTAGCAACTGGAAAATCACGCTAACTAAATGTCGGACAGAAACCACACTTCACACGAGGACTTATATATATTCAAACAACTCAAACTGCCTGAGTAATTCTGTCTGTCTGTTAAGAGCGTTTACGCTGTCCATGCGCAAAAACAGTAATTTCAAACCTGTTTAATACCATCAACCAGTTGTACTACAAATATGTTAGTTACTAATAACTTTTGGAAATTTCACTGTTTAAATAGTTAGTTAAGAAAATATTTCGATTTATAGAGTATTTATGAATTCTATCAAGATAACTGATCAGAGGTTTTCTTAATTTCCTCATACAGCGTATGTTTCGATGCCTAAAACTCATGAAAATACAGGGAAACGTAGTTTAAAAAAAATAATAATCAATTACTTAAATCGTCAAGTAAATAGTTAGTTGAAAATAGTTTCCGATTTAGCGATCAAACAACAAGAAATTAAAAGTCAAATAATGACAAATATCCAGAAATTCAGATGGTTTTTTCACCGATATATCTTCTTTAATTTATTATCATAATGGCTTTTTATTATAGAATAAAGTCTTCTTTAAAACATCTGCTTTGAAATTTTAAATAATTTAGTGTAATTATTTTTCTATGAATATTTGAAATCTATTATAAAACACTGCGCGCAAATCAATTCAAATCAGACCGCCACGAGGCTTTCCAGAGTGAGGACGTGTCGCTCGATGCTCCATCCTGACCTGCGTTGACCTTTGCCGTGCGTACAAGGATAGCGGACGTTTATAGTGTGATAGAAAAGTCTTGCTACTTTGGTAAGTAAAATATTTTATTATTATTTTCGATGATACACTTTTTTAGTGACAACAAATTATATTTCAGACGTAATGGGAAACAAAACCAAGTTATTTTTAGCGAAAAAACGACAACGCAAAAATGACGAAAATATGGAAAAAGCAAGTGCTAAAAGGTTGGTATATCTATGTTATACTAATTCAACGATCGGCTTCGGCACCCGGTTATAACACATATTTTCGCATATTGGGGGTAATGTAATATGGGTTTTTTACTTGAAATAAATGATTATTTATTCGAATTAATACTAACTATACTATATTATATTATAGATGTTAGTATAATTAGTTTAACCTAATCACGTATTCGACAAACAGTTTTCTTGGTAAGGCAAATATCTTTGATTTGTGTCGTGATGCATGAATACACTATTAGATCACCTGAGCAAGGTTTTATTTCGGTAAGGCCTGTCAATCAGGACAATTGAAACTTTATTTCCATGACATAAATGTCTCATAACGAGCCTTCGTGAGAGAAAGCTACTTTTATTTTTTACCTACCATACATAACATACTAATAAAAGAATCCCACTACTAAATGCAAAAAAAACGAGTTTATGTTGCTTTAAAATGGACAATGGCTATGGGGCTTGGGCTAAAAATAAAATAATTATAATGAATCCTGCCAGATATCAAGATATAGCCCAAAAATCAGTCCTGAAAAAACAGTATTTACTTCATCAACTTTCGGCTTATATCTCGATATTTACAGGACAGACAAAATATTGTTTTTGAGAAGATCTTTCAGCCCAATCAAATGGCAAGCTTGTAATCAAACTATTATTTATGAATTCTCTTTTCCTAAGCGTGTTTTATTTACAATATTTTCTTTTATTTAATTACTGCTTCCTTTCAGATAACAAGGCTTGTGCGCTTACTGGTATATGGTTTAACTTCAGGCAATGTAAAAAAAAAATCAAGTGATGAATAAATTATGGCAAGAGTTGAGTGTGAACACTAAAATGAAGAAGAGGTACTTTGAACGCTTTTTTAAAACAGTTTGTTTTACTTTTCACGTTTATATAGGCGATCACACTGTTTTAAATATGTTATAGGAACACTTCCTTGGTCCATCTGTCTGTCTATCACTCTATCAAGCTTGGGAATCAAAACCTATGGTTACTTATTGTAAGAAAAACTAATTCAAAAATTGTAAAAAGAAGGCTAAAAATTTGAAACTTTTAAAATAACATAATAAACCTAAGAAGATCCGTATAAAGTGTTTTATTTTAATAAAATTAAAACAAGTAAATTAATAAAAAAAATAAAAAAACTCGACTGCGATTATAATTTTAAATACCTACCCTATAGTGTCACTGTCACGATCAAGACAAATTAATGACACTTAATATACATATATATATACACACATACATACGCACGCTCTAAAAACATAACCCTCCTGTCGCAATCGGTAAAAAAACATATATCTATAAATCATTACTATTAGGAAGGTTCAATAAATTATTGCAGAATTAAGTTATGTCTAAATTTCGATCTATAAATTCATGTTTATTTATTTATTGCACCATGTTGTTTACACTTGCAATATTATTACTGACTACTTATTTTATGTACTTACTCGCATCCGTTAGAATTTTTTTCTAAAATAATTCACTCGATGGATCAAAATGGGTTTGTTTGCCTATAGCGCGAGAGAACGCGCCAGCGCTACGCACACAGTCACATTCGCTTCTCTGTGAGTAAAACTTGCGTTAAAATACCTATACTTGACATCGTGCGCTATGCGTAAACGCTCTTAATGGTACACCGTTTTACAGTGAAAACGATTTGGATAAAATTTGCTATGGACATAAATTATAACCTGGGAAATTAAATAGGGTAGTTTTTATCGACGCGTGGGAAGTTTACTCAGGGTGCGGGTGAAACTGTGGGAATCAGCTAGTTATTAATATTTCTTCTTATTTCAGCTAATGGACTGGCAGAGCAGCCAGCCGGCTCTGTTGTGCTTGCTATTCCCTTATTTACTACTGGAATTCTTTATGAGAGATTTGTCGATTGTCAGCTATGTAGCCATGTCGGGTAAAGACATCTTATATCGAAACCACTTGATTAAGGGCAAAGTTCACCCACAGATGGTTATATAATCGGCCCGTTAAACGAAAACGTTTTTCAACCACGTAGCGGGAATTTTCGTGTTGTCAACTTCTTGTTCAACCCCAGCTTTTTATCGACCATTTTAGGAATAAAAAACCCAAATAATAAGTTATACATCGTATGGTAGAAGTTTGAATTTATGGTTAACAGCTGCTTTCAGTTGATCGGTCCGTTATCTTGTTGGTGAACTTGAGCCTAGTGATTTAAAAATCCAACATTTTGTTTATATCTACCATAACAATTTATTAAGTAAAACTACTCGCGGGAGGCTCTTTCTTCAGATTTACCGCACTGTGATTTTCAGTACGGTTCACGAGCTCAAGTCAATCTTAGGTAATGGCTGTGCAATGGCGTATTTTATATCAAGAGATGGCCTCTGCGCAGCCAAATGGCTAAATTCAGAGTGGCCAATTCTCGTCTGCTGTATAGTCTTTGTCTCGGTTCAAAGTCTTGACAACCTAGTAGCTATACATCATCATCGGCCTAGCCTTTTCCCAACTATGTTGGGGTCGGCTTCCAGTCTAAACCGGATGCAGCTGAATACCAGTGTTTTACATGGCGCGACTGCCTATCTGACCTCCACATAGTGGCTATAGCTATCTATGTATCACTAACAATACTATTTAATTTTCAGGTAATTTTTTAAACTTGGTGGGTATAGTGTTAGTGTTTGAACACATCATAGCTGATGCAGCAGGTGAAGGTATGCGTGCCACTACTGACATGACCTCTGCTCTGTTCGGTTTCGGCATCCTGTTGTTCAATCTGAGCGCTGTCGGTGTGGTAAGAACTATCATCGTAGGCTGATGCCTTTTATTTTAGTTAAAGTTAGTTATGTTGTCTCCTATCTGAGCCACAGTTAAACCGGTTCGTGTGATTATTTTATCAATATATATAAAAATCAATGCCACTTTTCTTTGTAATTTTATAAATCAAGAACAGGCTCACCTATCCAAACCAAATGTGTAGGCTTTGTTCGGACTATTTAGTAGATGGTTTATGTGAAGTTTGCACAAAATCGATCGAGCGGTTCATCTTTAATTTGAATTCATATAGACAACGCGGGCGAAGTCGCTGGCGGAAAGCTAGTATTTTATATTTATACCCATTGTTTTATGTAAATAAATAATATTTTTTTTGCATACATTGCAGGTCCTCTCGATCGATAAAAGTTTAGTGAACACGAGGGTAATGTTCACTAGATTTGGCGTTTTGAATGTTGGTATATTGAGTCCAACTATCATCTCAATGATATTCGGATCGCTTGGATACTGGGCTTTTGGTACAATGGAAGAAAATATACTCAGATCTTTGCCATTTGATGAGGAGTAAGTGCTTAGTAAACTTTAGAAGATTATTCTTGGACTGTGCGTGAACAATTCTAACTAACATTGTAAAAGCGAAAGTGAGTTTGTTTGCTACGCGTTCACGGTAAACCGACTGAACCGGTTTGGATGAAATTTGGTACAGAGATAGATGGGACCCAGGACATCTCCTCCCAAAACTTGATGCGTTAAGTAGTTCCGTCAAGACGTGAGTCAAACCGCGGGAAACAGCCAGTGAATTAATAAGTCAGTTAGAAATGACTGGGAGCCACTTACAGGACAGTATAGAGAACCGACCTCACGTTGCCAAACTGTGTGTGCATACCTCTTAGGCCCAAGTTCACCGATAAGATAACAGTCCGATCAACTAAAACAGCTGTTTACAGTAAATTTAAACTTCCAGAGTTTAGATGGGTAATGTATTATTTGAGATTTTTATTCCTGAAATGGTCGATTACCAAACTAGGATTGAACTAGAAGTGGGTAACTCGAAAATTACAGCATCCTGGTTACGTTACGTTTATGTTTATCAGGCCTTTTATGTAACCATCTGTTTTGTAACCAGGAAGCTGGAATTTTCGTGTAACCCAGTTCTAGTTCAACCTTGGCATCAACTACTACGTTACCCATCGAAAGTTTGAAGTTATGGTAAACAACTGTTTTAAGTAAATCGGACCGTTATCTTGTTGGTGAACTTAGCCCTAAGTCAGTTACAAATGACTGGGAGTCACTTGCAAGACAGTACGGAGAACCGACCTCACGTTGTACAATTATGTGTGTGCACACGTCTGAATGTGTCTAATTACTATTGCAGCTCATCGATGGCTGCAATCGGCTTATATTTGATAGCAGTAGCATTCGCATACCCGCTGCAATGTTACCCGGCTATAGCGACGATCGTCGAAGTTATTAAGTACCACGACCAAATGGCTGCACCAACCGAACAGACGTTGCGCTTGATCGAATCCATCGCTAGACCATTATTCGTCCTCACATCATGTAAGTACGTAATGTTTAAATGGTTATAGCCGGTTGCATTTGCATCAAACTTTTTATCATTAATACTTTTATGAATATCACAAAACATGATATCAATAATTAGTATACTTTTAATATTTTTTATGCTACCTATCATAAATAGATATAATAATTAAGTTAGCATATTATAATACACATTTAGACGAAAAACATAACATAATAGGAAAATGATTCAGATGTATCCCCCATTTTGACAGATCTGGGGGGTCAGACAAGTGGCAAAAACGCTAGTAGAAACGAAAACAATGGGAATATGGGAATGACAGATAGCTAGTCGTAAACGAATGTCATTCCCATACATTATGTTTAAAAAATAAAATTATAAAATAATGCTGTGGTGTATAATAATGGTGGAGGAGCTCGTCGATCGTCGATCAAAGGTTAAGCTGCGCTTGGCGCGGTCGGTCCGTAGATGGCTGACCATCTTTGTCATAGCGAGACTCCTCCGTGCCTCGGAAAGCACGTTAAGCTGTTGGTCCCGGTTGTCATTTGTACATCTTTGACAGTCGTTACGGGTAGTCAGAAGCCAGAAAGTCTGACAACCAGTCTTACCAAGGGGTACCGTGTTACCCAGTAACTGGGTTGTGGAGGTCAGATAGGCAGTCGCTCCATGTAAAACACTGGTACTCGGCTGCATCCGGTTTAGACTGGAAGCCGACCCCAACATAGTTGGGAAAAGGCTAGGCAGATGATGAATGCTAATATGATTTTTAGTTACGCTTTACGAATTAACAGCTGAATCGTTTTGAATGAAATTTGGTAAGGGGATTATATTGAAACCTGGGGAAGGTAGGATAGTTTTTACCCAGGTGTATGAAGAAGTTCTCTCAGTATGTGGGTAAAGGCGCTAGTAAATTAATTAAAACGCTCAATTGAACTACTAACACACTCCCACATAGAATTACTGTCTAATACTTTTTGGTTTATCCAATTTCAGTTTTGATCTGCTACTTAGTACCCTTCCAAGGACCCTTCGTAGCTTTTGTGGGGAATCTTTGCACTTCCATGTTGGCTCTCGTCTTCCCAGCTATGATGGACCTCAGCCTGAGGTACCCTTATTGGTACGGCGTCAGCAACTACCACCTGATCAAGGACCTATTTATTATAGCCATAGGACTAATGTCTATACTGTTTGGTGTATATATTTGTGGTCATCTGATTCATATAAGGCTTCTGTCAAAATATTCCCCAAACAACTATGGTTTCTTTTGATGTTTTTGTAATTTATTTGTTAAGAAATAAATCATTTTGTAAATACTTTTGTTGTGTATGTCTTTTCACTTGTAGAGTTTATATTATTTTACTTAAAATTTTGAAATGCCAGTTCTGGATATTGCATACTACACTTCATAAAGACGACATAGGGTTAAATAGAAGATGCTATGGCTAGATTTTTGTTTGTCAAATCGTCATTTCATAGTAAAGTGTTAAAATAAAAAAAATGTTTGATACGGATAAGAGTGGCATGAATGAACAAGGGATAAAAGGTCCATTCTGGAAACTTTCTGAAGAAAGAAGTCCAATTTCTAAGTAAATTACTTTCTAGCTTGAAAAGGAAGATTCTAAAGAAATTTTACCAATAGTTATGCTCAGACCTGCTGCTATGGAATAAGCCGACTAGTCACTAGGGCATTACAATAATAAGGGCCAAGTTCACCGACTGTTGGTTTCGTAATCGGTCCGTTAAACGAAAAGGCTTTTTAACCAGGAAGCTGGAATTTTGGTGTTACCCACTTCTAGTTAACCCAAGTTTGGTAATCGACCGTTTCAGGAATAAAAATCTCGAAAATACGGTACTCATCGAAAGTTGGAAGTTTGAATTTATAGTAAACAGCTGTTTTAAGTTAATCGTGATGTTGTCTTGTCGGTGAACTTGGGCCGAACGGTTTTATTTGATAAGAATATAAATACTTATTAAAGTTTTGACATACGTATGAAGAATTGCCAGTTAGTTGACTTGGTAATTTTCCATGATAGATGTCAAAGTCAATGATTCCTGTTGGATTCCTGATGATCGCGTACAATCATTCATGTGCTTCTGGATATTTATAAGTTTTTACACTTGTGTTTGTTAATTGCAGAATAAATTTGTTTGATTTGGATAATTGTTCTTTCTAAGGTTATTTGTAAAGATTGGAATTAGACCCTGGTAAAAGAGAATCATGAGGAAGTCATCGTGAGTACATACACTTAATTTAACACCTTTTTAAGAAAATATTTTTTATCTTGTCTGTTCGCTAGGCAAAGCCCAACAAGTTTTTTATTAGTTCTATGAGTTCACTGAACTTTTCAGTTTATACAGACAAAAATATATTTGTTCCAGACCCCTCTAGCCAAACTGTATTGTAAAAGTCTTTATTCTAGATCTTACGGCGGTTCCAGCTTATTCTGCAAAAAACGAGGTCATTGCTCTCCAATTCCTATTTTCGAAATTTATGATTTCCAAAAGTGATCAATGAATCGTTTCAACAAGACCACTCGTTCCATGCGGCTAGTTAATAGTGATTATTTGATGTATACAGAGAGTTGTATCTCTTATCGTATCATTAAATGTTAAGACAAAAACTCGCTAACCGTCACCTAAAGAATGAACATGGATGGGTTTTAGGTAGTAAGAGTCTGACACTCCCTTCCGCCCAACCCATGGCGGAATCGAGTCATTTGATGATTTCCCATCCGAAAAAAAAGTAGACATATTCTTACAAATTACTCATGTACCTACTTATTAAATTACTAATTATTTTCAGAGTGGCTTTTGATACGACCCTTAGATTACCCGAAGTACCAGCAGTTGACTTCAGAAGAACTCGGTTACCTTCAATCAGGCCGGATATAGATGAATATGATCCTAAGGACCATAGACAGCCTGTACATGAAATAAAGTACGCAATTAAAAAAAAACTGCCTGATTTAAGTATTTATTGTTGTTGCGGCAACAGAAATACATCATCTGTGAAAATTTCAACTGTGCCGCTATCACGGTTCATGAGATACAGCCTGGTGACAGATAGACAGACCGGTTTTTAGGGTTCCGTAGTAGACAAGGAACCCTTATAGTGGTGCCATGTCCGACTGTCTGTCTGTCTGTCCCTCCCGCTCTGCCCACATGGGGAAGTTATTTGATGATTACCCGTCCCTAAAGGAAAGGAGTGCTGGACGTTAGAAATCATAGCATGCTGGCGCTGGTTATTGGAAATAATGCAATGCTGTTATACCTATATACATATTTTTTAAATGCTCATAATCACCGCGTCGATCTTCGGAAAACGATAAAATCGTCGATGCTAAAAGTCTCGTTCTGTTATTGTTTAGTGTTCTGGCCAAAACAATGAAATTTCTTTTACGGATTAATGAATCTTACATAGCTATGCAATTTGCAGGCTCTGGATGGCATACTTCAACATATTGCGAGCCACGTCTGGGGCTGGCATGCTGGCAATGCCGCTTGTTATAAGCACTGCCGGCATTTTAATAGGACCTGTCGTGTGTGTGTTCACTGGGTTCCTAATGATTCACGCACACTATTTGCTGGTACGATATCAATGTTTGAATACAATCTTAGTTCAATATACAAACTTGAATGCAATTGCTGTGGTTTTTAACTCGCGGAGATGGAGGTTCTGCTTGGGTTGTTTGCGAGAGTTTTATTTCTTCAAGATAAATTATTCTCTTCATTAGTCTCCGATTTCCATCTTCCATCCCAAATATAAAGGTTTCCAACCAATTTTCAGGTTACTATATTAGTACCTTTTATAATAATCAGTTTCTTTTATTTAATTTAAGATATATATTTTTTTACGATTATCGGACTAAAACAATAATAATTTAGATTCGCTTTTTCTAAACGCAGTCAGGTCAAAACTGTGCCTCAAAGTATCGATATCCAGTAGTTTGCTTTTTTGAATTTTTATCATTTTTTTTTAAAGATCTTGTTTTTTTAGCTGGACACTCTGTATGAGATCGCTCGGCAGTTGAAAATTCCTTACATATCGTATCGATATGGGTTCCGTCTAGCTCTACTCCATGGACCTCCTGCATTTCATGGGATAGCAAAGCACGGGCCGTGAGTTTTTATTTTATTCTTTAGGGTTATGGTATAATGGATCAAAGCGACTATTCTCTTCGTCTCAGGGGCCTTACCATGACGTGCCAAAACAAGATTATTTTCGTTATGAAATAGAGACGGAGCTATCTGACGTTAGTAGCTGCGTCACGCTCTCAAACTTGAATAGTGATTACAAATACAGCCCCTGGCCAGTAAATTTCGAGTAAAATTCGATTTTTTTCATGAGAAACTTAAAAGTAATTTTCACGTCTTGCGTCCTCCAGACTATTTAAATGTAAAATTAATATACTTATGACATTATTTTCAGAACAATCATAGCAACATTTCTGTTTGCGAGTCAGCTCGGTATATGCAGTGTGATCGTTATTTTTACAACAGACTGTTTGCGAGATGTTAGTAAATCTTTTATTGATTTTTAGTACTTATGTTCTTTTTTTTTTGTCTATAAAGTCTCGAAATTCATTATTTATTTATTTTTTAAGTTAATTAGTTTTGCGTCGTAATGAAAAATTTCAAGTATAAATTATGTGAAGTTTAACGCAACCGGCTAATATATTAAATTAGTGTTTTTTTTTAGCTAATGGATTGGCAGGCCAGTCAGCCGGCTCTAATATGCTTGCTATTTCCGTATTTACTAATGGAATACTTCATGAAAAATTTATCGGTCGTCAGTTACGTGGCCGTGATTGGTAATGAAATTTAGATTTTGAGTTCACACTTCTAAGGCATCTTTTACATTACGAACGGTAATCCAGAATCATTCATTCATCTTTTAGTAGACCTCTTTAAGGAGGAATTAGCCGGGAATTACTTGCTCCTTTCTTTCAAATCAGCATTGGATTGCACTTCCCGGCAAAAAGATAGGTCATCTAATATGTCTTAAGTGATCAACACTTCATACGGACTGCACTACCAGAAGAAGCCAGTTTTATTGTTGTGCCAGAGACAAAGCTGACATCCTGTTTTCTGTAAAAGAAATACCAATTGAGAACCTCTTCCTTTTTGAAATCGGTTAATTACGCCATATAGCAGCACAGCTCGTGGCCTACTGGCGGTTGACTGCAACGTTGGGCAAATGGTCGCATACGTGAGGGGTATGAGGGGGGTCTTGGGTTCGATTCCTAGGTTAGTCCAAAATCACTTTGTTGATTTTAGACTATGAGATTGAAGAAAAATAACTACTACACACTTGTGCACTAATATTTCCTGCTAAGTTGACTAGTCTCCGTCAAAAGTTTGCCGCCATGACCGAAATTGGATATAGAGTGCTTGGTTCTTAAAACCTAATAGACAGACATGTGTTGCTGGGAGTTTGTTGCGCCACTTCTTCTTCCCAGCAATAACACATAGGAAGTGGTGAAGGGCGGGCGTTTTTGGGGCTATCTTTTGTAAATTTTACGTTCAAACGTTTTGATTTTCAGCCTAATTTTAATAAATATTTTTTGAATTTTTGAGCATTATTTTTGTTGTTCCAGGAACTTGTTTTAATATAATGGGAATTACCTTAGTTTTTGAACACATAATAAATGAGGCGCATGGAGAGAAGTTGCGGGCCACTACGACCCCTTCGGCTGTACTATTTGGTTTTGGTATACTATTGTTTAATTTGAGCGCCGTTGGGGTGGTAAGATTTTATTGTCAATTCATTGTTTTTTTTTTCATCTTTACTTTATATATTTAACGTGATATTATGTAAAATTTGATCTATATGTTGCTACAGGGTGGCAAAAAAAAACTACATTTAAATACCGACCCGGCCCTAAAAATAAGCAACTTGAAAATTATCTTTTGAATCGTGTTTAGTTCACCTAATCTCCGTATGTGACGAAGAAAAATCTTATTCTTTCCCCTTCAAATGTGACACATTCTCTTAAAACTCTATATGATTCCATTGCAGGTTCTATCGATCGATAAAAATCTAGTGAACACCAGAGTAATGATGACTAGATATGGCGTGATCAACGTCGGTATAATAATCCCAACTATTATCACAATGATATTTGGGTCGCTAGGGTACTGGGGTTTTGGAACTATGGAAGAAAATATACTAAGATGTTTGCCGTTCCAAAAACGGTTAGTACTTTTAAGTACAAAATTCTATATTTAAATATACATATCGTTATGTATACTAAGAATGAATTTTAGTTAGCTACTTTTTAGGGGTCATACCCTAAGGGTAACGGGATCCTAACTAACGTTACGTAAACGTAAAATTTTAAAAGTAGGTGTTTTAAGTCAATTATTATATTATACGGTTAAACCTTACAGCACATCTGTGACCACGGTATGTCTGTACCTCCTGGCAATGGCTTTCACATACCCGCTGCAATGTGATCCCGCCATCACGACTCTCGTTGAAGTTGTGAAGTACCACGACACGCTGTCGCTCCCATCCGACGCCACGCTGCACGCTATTGAGAATATCAGCAGACCTATATTCGTCGTGTTATCTTGTTAGTAAATTATTTTAATCGTCTCTTAGATCCTCATACCAAAAATCCTGTATAATGCCCGGATGCACCTGAGTACCAGTGTTTTATATGGAGCGACTGCCTATCTGAAAGCCACAACCCAGTTAACGGGTAACACGATACCCCTTGATAAGACTGATTGTCAGACTTTCTGGCTTCTGACCAGACCGGTAACTACTGTCAAAGATCTACAAATAACAGCCGGATTAAAGGCTTAACATGCTTTTCGGGGCACGGAGGAGTCTTGGTACGACATAGATCACCCATCCACCGACCGACCCAGCTTAAGCTTTATTCGGCCGACCCGTACGGCCGTTACTTAGCCACGAGCTCCTGTATCATATACACTTCCTTTCTATTTCAGTTCTCATTTGCTACATAGTGCCGTTCCAAGGACCGTTCATAGCTTTTGTTGGTAACCTGTGCGCATCCATGCTGGCCCTGGTCTTCCCAGCGTTGATGGATATCTGCCTGAGGTACCCCTATTGGTACGGCGATGCTAATCTCCACCTGGTCAAAGATATTTGCCTGGTATGCATAGGTATAGCCTCTGTGTTGTTCGGATTACTTTTTACAACCCACCTCATTCATATACGAATGCTGTCTAAATATTCACCGAACAACTATGGATTCTTTTGATTAGTATTTAATTTTATTGATTTAGAAATAAAGCTTTATTGAACTACTTTTCTTGTTTATTTGCTCTTTTTATTTTATACTAGCTTTCCGCCCGCGGCTTCGCCCGCGTTGTTATTATTTTTTACACCTTGGGTTACATTATTTCAGTTTTAGTAGGGATCCCTAATTATTTCTGGAAATAAATATAGCCTATGACACTTCGTAAAGATGTAGCTTTCTAACGGTGAAATAATTTTTAAAATCGTTCTAGTAGTTTTTTAGTTAAATCCCTACAAACAAACAAACAAACAAACACACAAATCTTTCCTCTTTATAATATTAGTATAGATTCATTTCGGTTAATTGTTTCGTAGCGTGGTCATTGCTTGAATGTGATATTTACAGTTCAGATGCTATTAAAATGCATTTTTTTTTTCATTTTAGGGTGGCTTCGTATCCTCGTAAGTTTCATTACTAATTATCATGCCCATAAAAGATGTTTGTATCATATCGTTAAAGCTGTTTCCACTTCGTTTGGTCGGTTTTTAGGGTTCCGTAGTCCGACAAGGAACCCTTATAGTTTCGCTCTGTCCGTCTGTCTGTCTGTCTGTGTTTGTCTGTCTGTCTGTCCGCGGCATAGCTCCGTGGTTTTTGTTATTAGAAAGCTAAAATTTGGTATGAATATGTATATTAATCACGCCGAAAAAGTGGTAAAATAAAATTTTGAAAAATATTTTTTTTAGGGTAGTTCCCAAACATGTAAAGTAGGGATGAATATTTTTTTTCTCGCGTACCCCTTCGTGTGGGGTATCGTTAGATAGGTCTTTCAAAAATATTATGGGTGTGTGAAGATCATTTTTCGGTTAAGCGAGCCATTTGCGAAATATCTAGATTTTAAGTGAATTTTTTTGTTCGATACGAGTTACCCCCCCTCTAACTTTTGAATGGCTGTACCTAGAAATGTGAAAAAAATCACAGACGTAGCACATGTAATGAACTTACAAGGAAAACTATCACGGCTAAGTAGGCTTAACCGGTTACAGAGTTATAGTCGACTAACTGAGACCTACTACGGAACCCTACTGCGCGTGGCCCGACACGCACTTGGCCGGTTTTTTTATAGATGTAATATTTACTACCAGGATTTTGAGATGGGTTTTTTGGGTACGAGATGGATGAAAAAATCCTATTTGTCACAATGCTAATGAGTTTCTATTAAAATTATGTACTTTTTGTCATGATCAGTATTTACAATCGATAAGTTTGATAGTTAATAAAAATGTCAAACATACAGTCAAAAGGAGGGAATAATTGAATAATTTTGGAGAGTAGGTACACGTATTTGTTTCATGGATTATTTCACAGAATATCATAAATTGAGAAGTAATGTGGCTGGTTATCCAAGTTTTATCTGACAATATATTATTCCTCTTATGTATTTTAGCTTTTAAAATCAACTTTTGCCATACAACCTTTAATTTTAGGTAAGCCACATCGCAAATGATATTATTAGAATTAGATTTTTATTGATTGTACCCTTATTAATAACAAAGTAATTTATTTGTTCACACAGAACCACGTTACCCCTATGGAACTGGGAATGCATAAACGAAAAATGTTTACCATTGAAAACGACGCATGTTTCAAAGTTACAATCCTTGGAAACATGCAATATGCTATGCTCATCAATGCAGATTTGGCCACAGCCTACCGGGTCAGTTAGCCTGTCCACCACCGCAGTGCCAGTGCGCGCAGACATGTTTCAACTGGAAATGATCCAGGCCCCTTCTAAAATAGTACATGAACATCTTCAAGATGCATTTGGATTGCTCCGCGATGACTTACGGCGATTAGAACATGGCGCGCGTGCCTTCGAAGAGTGGCGAAGTGTATCAGTGCGCATAGTCGTGAACGGTAGTGGAGACCCACGTATGCATATTAACACTGATGAAAGCTACAGCCTGTCACTGCGACCTATAGAAGGTACCGCCGTGGCACTGATGGCAGATATTGCTGCACCCTCATTCTGCGGCGCTAGACATGCGATGGAAACGCTCCTGCAGCTGGTATGGCTAGACTCTTATCTGGGATCTCTTTTGATATTAGAAGCAGCGAGGGTTGATGATGCGCCAAGGTTTAAATATCGAGGTTTACTTGTAGATACAGCGCGCAATTTCTTTCCTATTACAGAATTGATGATGAATATAGATGCCATGGCAGCTTCTAAATTAAATACTTTTCACTGGCATATTAGCGATTCGCAAGCATTTCCACTCCATACGAACAGCGTTCCAGAATTAGCAAATTATGGTGCACACACGCCTGGCGACGTTTATACTCCTGACGATGTCCGAACCGTTGTGCGTAGAGCTAGATTACGAGGGATCCGAGTGCTGTTGGAAATAGACGCACCGGCGCACGTCGGCCACGCTTGGAACTGGGGACCTGCTGCAGGGCTTGGGGAATTGGTATTCTGCCTGGATGCAGAGCATTGGAGTCAATATTGCAGCGAGCCACCCTGTGGACAATTAAATCCACGTAATACACGAGTATACGACTTGTTCGAGCGCCTTTTTGTTGAGATCATACAACTAACCGGATGCGAAGACATGATTCATCTCGGAGGTAGTGAAATTTCCGAGCGATGTTGGGATGAACAATTTCGTCACACCCACAACGACTCCTTGGACCTCTGGCTCCACTTCACGCGTTCTGTTCTGAAACGCCTCGAAAGTAGAACCGGACGATTACCCAATCTTACAATATTTTGGATGTCTCATCTCAGTGAACGGTTTAAAGCTGATTTAAGGGATTACATTCAACACATAGGTCTTCAGGTTCGAAACGTTGCATGGGCTCACACATACGTCAGCGGTATCCGAACAATTTTGTCACATGAGGATGCATGGGACTTGAACACTGGGCACGGAGCGTGGTATGAGGAAAACACTGGTGCACCATATAATTCATGGCAACGAGTGTACGAACATCGTCCTTGGCTCAGACATGCCACTGGTATCGTAGAAGGCGGGGAGGCCACGGTATGGTCGTCTGTGCTGAGTGACGGAAGCTTGATACCGCGCGCGTGGCCACGGGCGGCGGCGCTGGCCGAGCGCCTGTGGACCGACCGCCCGGAGGGCGCCACCCGCCCCGTACACCATCGTCTAGATGTCCACCGATCTCGGCTAATCTCACGCGGTATACAAGCTTCTCCGATATGGTCAATGTGGTGCACACAAAATACATATTCCTGTGGCTAGATTCCATTGAATAATCTTTATCATAATGCCCTAGAACACGATTAAAAATGTCTGCGCCCTATCAACTGTATACTTGAATACTTTGTGTTATAAATGCCTTATTTATTGTTTATACACATACACCATAATAATTCTGTGTGTATTATGTATACATACCATCTACAAGAAAGGAGAAGGAATCCTTTTATAATAAAATTGCAGATACATTTTAATAAAAAGGCAGAGATGAATGTAGTTATGAGATGCAATCGTTACTGTGGGAGACCCCCGGGCATCCGTTACATAGGTCTTTATTCTGTTTTTAACAGAAATTTACCCTAACACTGCCTACTTGAAAAGATTCATCACAATGAAAGATACACTGTTTTGTAGACTTGTTTTTTACAACAATAATAAGTAATTGTGTAAAGAAATACAATTCCACCAATAGTTTTTACAAGTCACCTGTCCCGACTTCGTAATGCTGCAATTTAAGAATGTTAAAAAATGGCGATACATACATTGTACGATGATTTTCGCTTCCGCCAAGTAATTAGATAATACTACGTAAACATACAGGCAAACCGACTACCGCTTATAAAATTTAAAGATCATCGATACAAAGATCATGTCGATAAATACATACAACTGCCAAGACATCCAAAATAATTAGGAAACGGAAACGCCTCACAAAAAGGTCTGTTTCCGTTTCCAAGTGGCTTCTACTTAAAATACGTTCTGAAACTATATAAATTACTGAACTGAAATTGAAGTATCATAATTAATTCTTATCACATGTCAATTAGAAGGGTATTAGTTAGTAAACTAAGTATCTATTGTTAAATTAAATCTAATAGAACTACATAAAAGCTTAATTAAATGAACTTATAAAAATCGTCGTCATTTTAGTAAAATTTATAATAAAGTTTCCGAACATTCCGAGTTCGGATACGTTTACGTAATGTGCAAAAATGTGATTATAACTTTACTCCAATTAGTCTCCGATCTAACAGAGTATTGTTAGATCGGACTTTAAAATGTACTCTGAATGAAAGAAGTCTGAATGACTTCTTCAATATTTTATTCAACGAATAAATACATGAATGGACCAACGGCGTGACGACGATACACAATATCACTAATTTTAAATGCCAAATCACAAAAGCCTACAAAAATGACATGGACCAACAAAAGTATTATACTATGACGTGCCGTACATATACGTTCAGCTAATAAAAGCTAAGTTTTTTAGTTGATCCTGGAAAAGCGTTGAAAATATAAAAGTTTGTACAGAAATTCACCAAAACAGCAAGGCGGATATTTAAATGTTGAATATCATTTATTATATATACATTCAAGTAGCAACTGGCTTTTTCCCGGGCGAAGATCAAATTTGTTTTTTTATTGCATAGACATGAAGCTATAATAAATTATTCAATATAAGTTAATGATAAATTTATACATTTATTAAGATAGTCCAACCAGTAATGATTATCATAAACAGAGAATATCCAAACAAAACTTTGCACAGCACACAAAGTTAGGAAACGGAACTGCGTTTCACGTGCTAATGGTACCTCATGTGTGTACTTGGCTTTATTGTTATTTATTATTTTAGATGTAGCGCATCTGTTTATGATGAACATGTTTTGATTTTTTTATTGTACTTTCTTATTGTTTATTTTTTACTCAACCAGAATAGTATAATATAATAGAGTATTAACACATCTTATCACAAATTGCATTGAATAAATCGTAGAAAAAATACTAAAGATTAGTACACATGACAGGAAAAACATATTTAGTCTATGGTCAACGTGGCGGCCGTGTAGTTGTAAGCGTCAAGTTATGGCGTTTAGTGAAAAACACGTAAATATTTAAAATTGTAATTAGATGTCAGTGTAACTTTTATAAATTAGATTTAATATGAGTAGATATTACGATTACGGTAACGCGATATCATGGTGAGTAAACTTTGATTTCGGGTGGTGACAACCATATTGTTTTAAATTTTGTGTACGTTTTCTTTTAGCACAATAAACTGTCTTTAGTTAACGATTAAGTCATTTAACTTAATACTTAATGAAGCCAATATTCAATAGAAACTATTAGCCTTTTCAGACTTTCCTGGTATTTGCCGGGTTTTTTAAATTTAACTGTGTTTCCAACCTACGTTTTTAACGTGGTTTTTGCTATTAAAATATACCTACTAGTATGAATCATGGGCGTATAAAGCCATATCTGCTTAGGAAGGGCTACCACTGCCATTTAGATTAAATTAATAACTTGGCCAATGTTAACCCAACTTAATGAGAATACCAAATGCGTAGGCTATTATCGATTTTTTATAAGTAAGTACAAGTATTCCCGGGACTCCGGTAACGACTCAATATCTTATGAATTTTCTATAATTTCACTTTGTCTGTATTTTCATTGACATTTGAGTGTTTCTAGACACTTTGTTTTTGCTTTGGTTTGTTGATAAACACACTTTAGCATCTCATTCAAAAACAGTTTAAATAAGTTGAGTTGACCATGACATAAAACTATGTGCAGCCTTTCTTAGACTTAGTTTACCAAACACACTGATGTAGATCTTTGGTTGAAACAATACCAGACTTGCATACAGCCCTTGTATGTTTATGATAGCTAGAGACTAAATTTCATTCTACAATGAATATGTTACATTTGGTGTGGTCCTGTTTCCTCTATTTACTATATTATTTACTAATGTTTTTTGTCAACATTCTGGAAAATTTCATAAACAGGACACCCTTATTTCTCTTACCTTAGTCTGTGCCCCTCAACACTCGTGGGCTTCAATGTTAACAAATTGTTAATGTACTTTTCTCTCCTTAGCGATGCTCGTTCACAGCTGCAGTGGAATAATTTCTCAAATTATTATCTAAAGGATCACCAACAATTGTATTAAAACAACTTCTTAGTTTAAGTACTTTATGGTTTATCTAGTTGTAAAATTAAAGCTGTAAGACATGTTTTAACCATTGATGACTAAAATGGATAATTATTCAATTGCAGATGTTCAGTAGTTCTTGCCCCTTTCCCTGTCAGTTTCCAGTCTATTACGTAAGAGAAATAAGGTAAAGTCCGCGTGGTGCCATTTCATTCACTACATGGAAGAAATTTTCCAGAAATCTCTTCAATTTTATACAGTTTATTGATGATAGTTTGTCCATTTTTGGACTCGTGAATTTCAGTTGACATGAGATGGTCGTTCGTCAACAATGGTTAAAACACGATCTTCAGCGAGGGTAGGAAGCGCGGCCACCAGTGCGCCCGCCGAAAATGGAACTTCTTCCGAACTTAGATCGCGGCTCAAAACCACTGAGAACGGTCACCGCTCACAAAGGCCCTACAATCAAACTAGGCAAGTTTCAGTTCTTGTCGCGTTTGCCTCAAACATAGCTGTTAGCATGATAGCCCACTTCTGTCCAGCAGTCACCATTATCGTTATAGTTTGCTGCTGCTGTCGTTTACTTGTGGAGAGCCGAAGACAGCTGAAGCATGAGTCTTGGGGCTTTGGGTGATGGTTCTTGTTATGAACGGATAATTGGTAGCAATACAAGTTAATGTTACTGACCAATGAACAGTATGTTGCATGATGTTTGACCTCTGACATTCTGTCCACATGTAATTGCCGCATTGTGATAACATTTGTGTGAAGTGTTGGTGATTTTGTAGGAACAATCAGGCGCTGCCGTCAGGTGGCGTGGGCCCGGGCAGCGGGTCGCAGGGCAAGGACCCCCTGGCGCCCGCGCTGCCCGGCTCGCGAGCTCTCTACCAGCACCCCACAGTCAGTGGCTACAACACACAGGACTCACGCTCGCAAGCTATGCCTGTCACGGTAATAACAGCTTTGCGAAGAACCGTCTTATTCATAATAACGCCATTCCCTTGATAAATCTATTTTAGCTATACAACTGTTTTGTTTCTTTCTGTTAAGACGAAATACATTGTCATAGACGGAGACTAAACATTTCTACAGCTTTAAAAGTCCTATTAAGTGAGTGACTATAATAGAAACAAGATGGTTAATATTTATAACATCCATACACACATAGCTAATGTCCTAATCAAAATCTTATTATTTGGATTACTTACCGAAAAACGAAAGATTTTTAATGATTGTACTAAGTAGCTAAGCTCATGTAAACTTGGCATTATGTCTATTATTAGTATATTAGTCAGTTCTTAGGTTCTTAAAAAAACTTGATTATTTGATAGGTATTCCTTATTAATTCTGATATTATAGTAGTTATACTGTCTGTTGAATGTAATGCTACACGTCACAGAATCTACTAACAATACCAAAAAAGCTCTACTGGCTTTGCGACGATGCTTCGCGAGCCGTTTAGTTTATGAACGCGGCACAGCTATTGGCTACATGCCTTTCAAGATTTCAATGAAATTTGCCTTTATAAATCTAGACTCTCTCTCTCTGCTCAGTAATACCAAAAGAGGGCAATGGGACTATTAATCCTATGCACTGTCTATCGGAGCTGTATCTGTATAAAAGTTTGCATTTAAATAATTTGTTGTAATTATGACGGCTCTGCCATTTCAAATAAGATAGCCTAGGTACCGACCCTCAAGCGCGCGAGTCCTACCAGAAATTTTAAACTTGACTAAGATAGGATAACAGCATCTAAGATAATTGCAGTCACGGCAGCCGATATACCCGGGCATGTACCACGGGTACGGCGGGGGCGGCGGCGGCACGCTCGCTCCGATGCCTTCGCCCTCGCCCACTGCGCCCTTAGCGCCCTTCCCAGTTCACCCTGACGTTAAGTTTAGGAAGTAAGTATTCCAATAGCTTCATGTATCTAATGTTATAAAGAATATTGTCAGTTTGTTAGAACAAGTACCAGAAAGCTATGTTGCTGTGTTAATTTTTGGGCGTAGTGCTTGGTTTAATAGGCTATGATTCAACCTAAAAACGGGTATGTATTTAGCCTTGCTAATACCAAGACAGCTGCTGTAAAACCAGTTTTTTTATAAAAGTCTTAAATCTTTTATGCTACGTTATGTAGACCTATACCAAATTGCACCATGACTATAATTTGATAAAGTTGAAAATGGAGTGTTAAAAAGTAGTTCTCTTCCTCAGACTGCCCTTCTATGACGTGCTGGCGGAACTGATGAAGCCCTCGACGATGATGCCGATGCAGGCGGGTCGCATGCAAGAGGGCACCTACGTGTTCCACCTCACGCCACAGCAAGCCACTGAGATCGCCTCAGGGAAGGATCTCGTTGGCACCAGCAACAAACTTGATTATGTCATACAGGTAAGAAATGCAAGGACTTAGATGCACAGTGCAATACAAACAAACTTTAAATGTTGTACATATCAACTAAAGATTAACTAATTCAATACTCATCTCTATCATCATACAAATTGACAAACATGTGTAAACGCCGGTACTGAGCTGCACGTGGACTATGACGGGTTGGAAGATGATGCGCACTTGATTTTTACAATTGGTTTAATTACTAATAGAAAATTACAAATTAAATATGGATGCGTATGACGGGATCAACAATCTATGGGCGAGTGTCGCGGCATCGTCGCTTGCAGGGCTGCTATATTTTTTGTCGTACGTATGTGTGTGTGAGACGACGGCGAACGCACACATGCTAGGCGTTAACACATGAATGCAAAAAAGCCAATCGAATTATAATATTACTATGCATCCTCATAGATTTGTGGCTTATGCATTTCTTACTTCACAACATTGATTGATTGGATATGATTGGCTTAAGTTATTTTATTTTGTTGACAGGCACAACTCCGGTTTTGTCTCCTAGAAACGTCATGTGAACAAGAGGATCACTTCCCGCCTAGTGTTAACGTCAAAGTTAATAACAAAATGTGTCCTCTGCCAGTGAGTATACTTACACTGATGTAAACAGTCATTCTAGATAAAGTCCAAAAACTTTGGTGACATATCAACATTAATTTATTTCACAAAATCTGAAAATGCAAGTGTGGTACAATCAACTAAGGAAGTTAATAAGTTCCCTTTAGAAATAATGTAACATCTTATTACTATTACTGCAATAAAGAAAAGTTAAGGAAAAAACATACCCTTATTATATTTTTAATATCAAAAATGCTATGCAAAACAAATAAGAATATTTAGCAAGCATCCACCAAACCTATCCATAGTCATTGGAAAACCATTATCTTCTATCTACACAGAATCCAATACCAACAAACAAGCCAACACCAGAACCGAAGCGGCCACCGCGACCTGTCAACATATCGTCCCTAGTAAAGCTGTCCCCCACGGTCGCTAACACCATCCAAGTGACGTGGGCCGCCGACTTCACGCGTGCCTACGTGCTCAGCGTGTTCATGGTACGCAAGCTGACGTCGGCTGAGCTGCTGCAGCGGCTTAAAAACAAAGGCACCAAGAATCCTGACTATACGAGATCACTCAGTAAGTAACTACAGGTTTTACTGCATGTATGTTGTACTGAGATGGTTACAGAAGACTTCGTCATGAAAAGGAAACTGCGAATGTTTTGAATAAATATATTAACAGTATATTATCACACATATAAGTTAAGGTTGAATATAAATAATAATGAAATTAAACATAAAGATTAAGAACTAACTTACAAACAAATAGAAACTAATTTCAATAGAAAACATGTTGTATTCTCATTGTGAAATTCAATAAAAATATATAGAATTTTAAGAAGCCAGAGTCTAATGATATTTTTGCTGTAAACGGACGTTTATTTATTACATTTGGGAAAACAAACAGTACTATACTAAGTATAAACAGTGTTGTCTTAAAATTTAACTTAACAAATATACTACCCACAACATTTTCCACGACATTTACCATGGACTATAACTCCGACACAATAGCGCTACAACATTTACCATTTTTAATCAGTAAAAGAGAAGCTGTCAGAGGACTACGACAGCGAGATCGCGACGACATCGCTCCGCGTGTCGCTAATGTGTCCGCTGGGCAAGATGCGCATGTCGTGCCCGTGCCGGCCTGCCAACTGCCCGCACCTGCAGTGCTTCGACGCCTCGCTGTTCCTGCAGATGAACGAGCGGAAGCCCACGTGGCTGTGCCCCGTATGCGACCGGCCCGCGCCTTATGACTCCCTGGTGGTTGACGGGTAAGATGCAATCTGTTTAAATAACCATACTAGTGTAAAGTGGCGAAATTTACTGTTTAACTTTAATAAAATTAACTATTAAAAATTAAATTAAAATTACACTTGAATGAAGAACTAAAGAGCTTGCTGTTATAGGCCTGCTTTATACTTTCTATATGTCATAAATATATTTATGACATATAGAAGTATAGTTCTACAACCATTAATTAACTAAGGTTATCAAGTAACAGGTGGTCTTTAATCATCAAACTAACTAATCTAGGAGATTTTAACCTAAAATAACAGGTTTATGACCAATAATCTGTCCATCAGGTACTTCCAAGAGGTGTTGACGTCTTCCCGGCTGTCGGGCGACTGCAACGAGATCCAGCTGCACGCGGACGGCAACTGGTCCGCGCACGCGCCGCCCGCGCGCGCCCCGCAGATGCAGCAGCCCGCCGCCGAGCCCGTCACGCTCATCTCCGATGACCTTGGTCTGTAGTAGTTCAGCTCTTGGGAAGAAACTTTATATGCCTGTAAAATTGTCAAGTGAATCTGTCTAAGAGATGGGACCCTTCTCCAGGGCCTGCCGGGTGTTGTCCTATTTCAGCTACTAACAACGTTACACGGGAAACCGATGATGGTATGTTCGAAAGAGATACCGCGGCCCCAGAACACATAGGGAGGAACATGGGTTTTAGTCAGTAAGAGTCTGACACCGCTATGGCTATGGGCGATGCGGGATGAGTCATTTGATGATATCCTATCCGAAAAAAAAAAGTTGCTGATGTTATTAGATGTAAATTAGTTTTGGTGTTTTTATAGCATTTAAATCATTACCTTCATACACACCTACTAAGCCTCGAATCCGTTATTAACGTTATGCCATCCTGCAGAAGTAATCCCGGTGGACAGCGGCGCGGGGGCGGGCGGCGGCAAGCGGGCGGCAGTGGGCGAGGCGCGGGCGCCGCGGTCGGCCGACGTGATGGTGGACCTCACGTCCGACTCGGACGACGAGCTGCCGCTCAAGCGCAAGGTGCCGCAGTCCAAGCCCACGCCGCCCGCCTCGGAGTCCAGCGTCAAGAGTGACGACAACTACTCTTCGTCAAGTGGTGAGCATCCATCCATCAGTAACTAGTTTATTAGATCCAGTATCATTTCAATTCATAGTTTTGTAACGGAAAGATCAACAGGACTTCTTAATTAGTAACGAATTATGCTTACGTTAATAAATTAGTACCCATAAGGTTATTGTCATATAGATGTGTAACAATGTTGTGTTTGCAGCTGCGGAAGCAGTATCGTCGAGCGGGTACCGGTCGCCGGGCGTGCCGGGCGCGGCGTGCGGCGTGATCTCGCTGGACAGCCCGTCGCCGCCCGCGCCCGCCTCCCCGCCCGCGCCCGACGCGCTGCCCGAGCGCCCGCACCTGTCCATCACGCCCGTCGCGCCGCCCGCCACCACCGCCTCGCACCACATAGGTACGCATACCCGCACCCGCCGCCCAGTCGCTTGCAGTCTGCCCTGCCGGACACGCTGGCCACAGGTATAACACGTAATCATTACACTGAGCAACGAGCCTGATGACCGCAAAGATAGCAGGCTTACCAGACCAAACTATCATCTGCTAACAGCCCTAAAAATACAGGTAAACTGTCAATTTAACCCTTCTGTACAATCAGCATCACAAACATGTATACACTATGCCCGTCGCCGCCCGCACCCTTTCAGATCTGCTGACCAAGTTGCCCCACTTATCCGTCTCGCTGGTAGCGCCACCGGCGCCCTCGCCTCACCATATAGGTAAACTATAATCCTCCGTAATCTAACCCTGCCGTGTGATGCGTGGCTTGAGATACCATCCGCTGACACTTACTGACCTTGCTATGTTCTGCCCAATGCCGCCTCCCGCCCGCCGCCTGCAGCGCAACACGACGTGATGACGGATGGGCCGCACCTCTCTATCACACCTGTTACCACTACGGCGGCATCGACGCATCATATAGGTAAATATCATCGTAACAGTCAGTAATCCAACTGATCATGGTCTCCCAAACTAGTCATATTTCAATCTTGATATTGCTATCCTTGATAGCACATAATCGACATGGTGTGCTGTCAAAATTCACATTTATTCAGTTAACAAATAACATTTCTGTTCATTTAAGTGTTGTTTTGTTATAGTCATCATTTAAAATCGTCATTAAACAAATCTAAAATTCAAACAAATAACTGCATGGAAAAACGGTGCAAACAAACGTGACTGGCTATTGCAGCATGGAAATCAATGCAGTAAGGCAGGTCTAGCCAATTTTGACTAGTATGTTGTAAATGTTTGAGTCAAGGGATTATGGATAGATGTTCAACCCTGTCCCTATCTAAGTGAATATCTTACTACAACCACAGCCTTACTCATTGAGAGTGCAGGACTGTAGCCTTGTTGGCTAAAAACTTTGGGAGTATGTATAGGCGCATGTCCATTGATCACTCTGAGCTTGCTTATTCACATGTATTTTTCCCATTGATTTCATCTATACTCCATAATATAAAGAAGTAAAATTTGTTACTTTTGTTTGTTTGCGGTACTATTGATTCCAAATAATCTTTGACTGATAGAAAGCTACATTATCCCTGAGTGCTGTAGGCTATGTTGTGTTTGGAAACAACACAGGCGATTTTGACAAGTGCTTTAGACTTCTTAGCAGTTCTCTGCTAGAGGATGTCATCTGTAAATTAGTGACATAAGTGGTAATTGATACACGTCTTGATGTCTTAGGTTCGAGCACAAACGCGGAGCGCGACGATGGCGAGGCGACGCCTACGCACTGGGCGCCCTACGCTGACTCCGACAGGGACGATAACTTTAGGAAGTGAGTATTGTATCACGTCACAACACTTCCAGCTCTTACAGTAACTGTGCTACCTCTGTAAATACATAAATAAAGTCATCCAAGTAAATAATGAATATTTATCATACAGATACTGACTGAGGGAAAAGAGTGGCCGCACTTCATATACCAGCGGCCATTCTTCAGAGGAAGAACCGGAGGCGTCATATCCTGAGGTGCCGTTGTTGCCGCCGCCCTGAGGTCCCGGCACGCTGCTCACACCTGATAGCTCGAGCTACTGGAACCCCCGGCGTCTGTCGACGTCGCACACTCAACACTCGCTTACACGGAATGCACCGGAGAAGCCACCGGCCTCCTCGATCTCCTGCCAAAGTAGATCTTCCAAAGGGACGCATGCGGGCAGTGTCCCAACATGTACATATAGTTGACTGACGCTCGAGCGTCGCTGCAGGAGTCGCATTCCACATGACGTACTGCTCAAACTTCATCATGGACCCCCTGTGTTCCGTGTGAACATTGAACTCTATGTATATCACATTTAATATTATGACTACTGTGCATTTTGATCACCAAATACGTGTAAATCTGTGAAATAAATCCATGAGTATCGCAGAGTAAGCTGTCAAGATCAAATATTTTAGTCTATAAGAGCCTTGTTTTGGCTAGATTCATCATGGTGTAGTCCTGCGTCATGATAAATGTGAAAATTGTTAACATTTCCGAAGAACATGTGTATTATAAAATCATTTTTACGGGATATAGATATAATGTACGTGTATCAGGTGAGCTGTAGTGTATGTTTCTCAAGGAGTCGTACAAGTATGAATATGATGTGGTTTTGTATGTGTGAACGAGATCAGCTGTCAAATAGTTATAAAATTTAAATAGAAGGCCTTAGGATTCAAACTTTTGAATGCGCAAGTATTTCGTAATTTTGTATTTTTTTAGATAGAGTATGTCGTATAACGACTATCCATGTTCTTAATTGAAATAACAAAAATTGACTTTGCACTGAAAATATAAAGAAAACATTAAAATACATTATAATTACTTAAAGTTTAATGTCAACAACTCCTGGTTTAATAATTCCTATTAATGCATAGTAAAAAGTAGAAATATTTTCCTTCTAAACTACAAAGATTTTCAATGTCAAGCAAAATGCTGCAGTATGTATCATGATTGTGTATTCAACAGGATGCATGTTTGATTTACGAAAAAACTGCTTTGAAACGTACCTTCCTGTTATACAAAACAAGAGTAGTTGATTTTTTTTGCGGAGGAACTCAATATTGATCCCATATCAGCCTAACATAGCTCCACTTGTATATATTATCATTATAAATTTAGCCTAAATATTTTGATTTAAATTTATGTCATTTAGATGAAAATGAGATTAGTATAAACTATGGTTTAAATTGAATTTGCACCTGAACCGGTTTATATTGGTTTGTTATTCATCAACTACATGGAAATGTTCACTTACTGCTAACCACAGTTAAAAATGTAAATACATAGCATATGAAACCAAATTTTTAATTTAATCTTTTGGAGTTAAGTGACTCATGATCAGCTCTTACTGCTTAGAAACTATTTTAATATTCTTTCAAAGAAGCAATCGATTCATTTGTGTAATGAAAGTTTTTGCTAAACATCTAGCTACGATACTAGACTTCTTGTTAGACTCAAATGTTAAGGTACTAGTTAACTACATTACTTAGTTAATAACCTAACTATGGCAATCTTCTCTGTGAATATTGCTTGATTTATACTAATGTTCTTTGTCTCGGCAACAATGATGATTCCTAAAAAACAGTATTACTGGTATTTTGAACACCTTGTCTTTATTTTCAATAAATCTCTGATCTTATGATTAATCTATTGAAACTTAATAATTTATTATGAACTTCGTAATCATTCGTTGCTGAGACAATACTACTACAGAATAACATATTTTTTTCACTTGGAGATGTTCTAATTTATTTATTACTAAGGTGTAGTAAAAATATGTGAAATTGTATTATATTGAGGTGGATGTCGACATCGTTGGCTTCAATGCGATACAAATTTGAGAATGTTAGGATAAGATACTGTCATTCAATAATAAATGTAAATATTGTCCTACTGAATTTTAATAGTATATTATTCACACCTGCTCTTCTCCATAATTTGATACAATCACAGAATACCATATTACCGTATTGTATAAATACAACTACGGTACTGCATTGGTATAATTTATTATCAAGATAACATCCAAGCTTCGATCATAAAAAGTATATAAACGGCAAGTAATACAACAATAGTAGAAATATTATGAAGCCATACAACCAGATTATATTACTGCGCCGGCATTAGTGAGGCACAGTAACAGAACTAAGCGCCAACGACCTCCGTCGCAATGTTTAATTGTCGGATAATTATTGTAATGAATGGGCGGCTGTGCTGCCGCCTCAAACGCTACATACAACAATCATTATCTATTCACTCGGTGGATCAATCCAAGATAGCAGTAGTCTGTGGCGACGCCGATCGTAGTATCGTACTCAGTTCGTATGTACGCGCCCTTCTCACATTTTTATGCTGCCTGGCTCATAAACTGCATCCTCCCTCTCACACTTGCAGTCATCTGGATCGTGCGTCTCGCTCGCTCTCACACCTCACTGACAGGGGGGACACGTAGCTTTGCTCGCCCGAACCAAGTTCCGCGGTCATCCGCCGACTCTTGGCGGCGCTGACGTGCGATACGCTCTTACGACAATTTTGTGTTTCTACTGTGAAATCACCAGTGTTATTTGTTTATATTTTATAACATAGCCCATGGATTGAACGACATCGCTCACTGGATCTGCCGTTAGCAGTGTAGTGTACTGTACGTGTTTCTGTGAAACCCGAAGCAAATACTATTGTGAAACGGGTCGGCCGTGTTCGTTTATGTGCTGAATGGTGATTAAAAGTAATTTACTTTGCTTTTACGGTGTTGAGGGTCGGTGCGTATCGATCGTATATTGAAAGACAAAGCGGTGGATTGTTATTGTGGCGTGGAGGAGGCCGGTGCAGCGATAGGTGAGTGATATTATGTATTTTCGTTACGTTGTAGCTGTGACTCGGACTGGCCATGTAAGTTAGTAAACGTAGACTCGGCCGGTGCGAGGATGCGGCGACACGGCCAACACCGAGCCACAGACTAGCTAAACCAGTAAACTAACGACGAGAATAAACCGAAATAAGTAACCCTAGTAACAAACTTTCTTTATAACAAGAAGGTTTTGTTCATTTACTTTATAAAACAGTGTATTTAAATGTATTTAACGCACGAAAGGTTATACTTTAGCTGCTTGTGAGATTTCTCTTAGATAAAGAGCACGTGCTTAAAGCTTTGCGATAGGCCCAGCTATGTGTTAAATCAAGTTTTCCAGTAAATCTTCAAATAAGTTTTAGTATTCTCGACTTGTACCTACTTGTTCAATTAAACATTACTAGAAAACAGATTAATTTTATATACACTTGAGTACCGCCTTCTCTGTCAATTAGGTACCTATAATTATTTTTTATTCATCGTCCATTTAGTGTAATAACGCGATATTCTGCAAACTAGTAGGTTAACTTTAAAATATTCTAATCCGACTAGATTGGGAATATTTTAAGTGGCTGATAAGACAAGTATAATCATCATAAATACCTACACCCACTTAAATCAATCAATCTTACATTGCTCCGTCTATTTCGGTTTATAAACAAAGGTATTGCATACATTACTAGTTTATTATTAATTAATTAATTAAATCTTCAGTTTAAGCATTTTCTAATGCCGTTTACTATTTTTATATTTATGCGTGTCCACTGGTCTGTACAACCTGACCTGTAAATACATGAAGCTAAGTAGTAACCAAGTGGTTAGGCACTTAAGTCTGTTTAAGAATTCAATACTTTGCTAGGAACAATATGTCAACACATAGCATTTCGTTATCAATGGCGTTAAAGCAACCAACTGCATCTGAACCGGTGCAGTGTAGGTAAGAGTAGGTTCGGCGCGGCGTGGCGGCAGTGTGAACACCGCCTAATAGTACATTCTGAGTGAGTAATGCCCTTCCCTAATGGGATAATGGCAGGCCGCTGCTCGCCGCGTTCGAAATATTTATAAAGCGGCCGAATCGCGCCGTGTCAACAACCATCCGCCATCCGCCTGTTTGCTTTCCCATTTAGACGCACTGGTCGGCGAGGGTACCGATAAGGCGAGCTTCGACAGTAGACTATCACAAATGGCTTAGAAATGTACGTCAAGGGACATGCGGGCGTATTCATGTACCAAGTCTGTGTCTTCCTATTTACTAAGCAAAACAATACCATCAAGTATACAATCTTAAAATGAAATAAAAGACAGTAAAAATATTCTCAGCAAAGTTCGTAGCGAATCTAAACCTTATCCTAAACATAAGGCAACAAGGCACCACACAAAATCTATAAAACATTAAAGCGACGATTCACAAAGGGACATTGAAGTGCCTCGAGGGCCCTAAACTACGTTGTCGAGCTCAATAGCACTTAAGAATGATAAGTAAACACCCACCACCTACCTTCTTGAAAGATGTAACAAAACAGATTTATGTAAACAAAGACATTTACGTGTTTTCACCCCACTCGATGGGGTTAAGAATTACGAGGGTGTGGCGGCTGACGACAGACGGACCGGACACGTGGCATGCTATACGTGCCTTGCATACTCAACTACAGTTTTCTCATTTCCTTTTACATTAAACAGGCTTCAAAGCAGCACTTAACTTGGCATAAGTAACTAGATAACCAGGCTTCTATATCAATCTGAAATCTCTTTACAATCTATGACACTATACATAAATAAACGTAATGATAAAAAAACAATTAACAATAGCAAACCTTTGCAATTAGTTACTTCAAAACAATTTTAGTTTAAGCTGTTAACTAAACCCGGCTCAACATTTCAGTATCGTTTACGATCAAACAAAACTAATGACAAATTGCTTCTCAAAAGCGTGTTTTACGAAGTCGCGCGCGTGCTCGGTAATGCTAATAGAAAACCGGATTTATTATGACCATAATACCATACCACTATCTGTGTTTGCCGACTAGTAAGGGCAATAGCGTAGAGTTGAGTAACGAAACGTGCCTAACTAATCATTTCTCTTTGTACATGTAATAAGATTTTAAAATAAACTCTCACTCCTTTTTGTGGGCAGCCGTATAAAAAAGATAATGCCGATGTATGTTTGCAAGCCATAGACACTCAGCATTAGAGTCAAAGAATACACGGAAGTCAGTTCTTGCCAACAAACGTTTAACTTAGAAGGTATCGTTAGCGCTACCGAAATAAAATCAAATCAATTTTCCACACAGCAAATGCAAAGCTAACAGAATCAGTGTAGTGTAACTACAGTCTCATTGCCACGGTTGTAACAAATGATTTAGAACAATGAGCTATTCAAGACGAGGCAAGTGGTAAGTTCTCTTGGGCAAATGTTTAAAACATTGTCGCTCGTTAGTGGTGCTCGTGGCATGCTCTTCGCGTCCAATTTGTAAGTTTTTTGGACGTTTGCAGCGCCGCGGGAGCCGCTGCGGGCGGTCCGCGAAACACTGCTCGCTTTGTGCACGAACTACGTTGTTCCCTTTCATGGCATCGGTTATTGTACACCGTACTTATTGCCTTGCTCTTTGTGGCACGAATGTTGTTCAGGAATAGAATTGCGATAGCCCGCTAGCTATTCCAACATGCCTTTATTATTGTTCGCTTGTTTAACACTCCTATCTAACAAAATTATAGCTAACTGCACAATCTTTATTTCTTTGGCTCTATTAAAACAAATATTATCATCGGCGATTATCAGTTGTAACGGTCTTCGACGAGATTCGATAATGATATCGGGTACGGACTCCGGCCTGTGTAGGTATTAATTTAATAAATTGTTAACTAAACCGTTATCTATTCTCTAGTCAATCGTGGCGGGGCTGCTGCCTGCTCGATCAGAGCAACACTCTATTAAAATCACACTTGATTAGATCTCAGCGCGGTTTAATTGAACACTCCAGTCGTGGTATGCACGCCTGGTACACGCTGCACAACACAAACCGGGGCCGCCGAACGAGAACGCTCTCCGACAACGACGTCTTATTTCTTTTTGTACTTTCATCTCTCGTCCGTTCGTTTTCGTATTTTTTCCTTTGTCCCTTTTGTTGGATTTTTCATATCCTTCTGTTTTCCGGATGGATTAATTTTAATTTGAATTCAAAGACTTGTTCCAATAATTGAGCTTTTTATTTCTTTTGTTTAAATAATCACGCTTGAAGGATATCAACTTATCAAATAATAATATACATATTTTAAAATGGATGCTGTTCTTTTTTCGTAGTGGAAAGTACCTACACGATCTTACACGATAGATAGAATATTTATCGCTGGGGTCGCGGGATCACGGCGCGCCGCCGCCCACTGGCAATTTGCCGTCCGCCCGCGGCGCGCCGCACACCCGCACTCACAGCTCGCCTGTAAGACATGTTCTCAAACTAAACGCTATGCTAATGTAATGGGGCTCCATTTGATCACAGCCCACGGCTAATTTCAAATTTTCAATGAGACGTCTGTGGCAGCAACTTTATTAGGTGATTCGTTTTATTATTAAAGCGATATAATCACAGGAAGGCTTAACGTTAAAATTGATCATTATACCTAATCACTGCTCTTACTAGTAGTAACTTGTATTTTACATGATGTTAGATGTGAATCAGAAGGTTAATTAATAAAGATTTCTTACTTTCATCGTAACACCTTTTAGTAAGAAACGATAATATTGGAATTTCGCATCGTGAGTTCATGACTAAGTGAGTCCCACACACGGCGCCTTTGATTTCGGGTGAACTTACCTGCGGAAACTTTAATGGGTCTTCCCGGAAACACCACTCTTGCTAGTCATACGAATGTCATTGACAATTTGACAGAGTCATGGCGTGTGACGTAGTTATACGTATGAGCAGGCTTCTATTGTAGAGTTTTGTTTTGAATAAGTAACGTCGACATCCCGATTTGTCTTAATTTACGGCAAATTGGTTTCGAAAAAAATTAAATGTTTTTGAAATTCAAGAGATAATAAAATTGGCAAGCACTCAGCATTACAATAATCAAGATTGCGCGCCATTTTGTATGACAGCCGATCAACGGGCAATCTTGTTTATATTTAACCATTTATGCAACGTCTCAACTGGCATGTTTAACACTCAATTCACGTCTGTTTCTCAACCAGGTTATGTCTTTTCGCTTGGTAAAACCGGTATAATGTAAGCCGGAGTGAGACTCGCATGTGTGGAGTAGGTAGCCGGATCGTAAATCACTGAACGCGGCGGTAATGCGTAGATAAGAGCTCTCTCATTTGTTTTCCCATTTCCCCAGAGAAATTTCTTAGCGACATTACCGCGCGGCGTATGACGTAACGAGCAATTACCCCGGCTTCACGCGAATTCCTAGTATTCTTACATTTTCATAAAGTTCCGCAACCGTGGCACTTTATTCTTTTACACAAAACACATTAAGTATTCAGAGATTTGTCATCTCTGTTGACGGTTAAAACTTTCGCGGAAACAGCGACGCTATGATTTATTAATGTTTGTTTTTGTGTTGTTTTCTAATATTTAAGTTATGGTTTATATTGAACTCATAATACATTACGTACCTACACGCATTATTTATTATGAGTACGAGTTATTGTAATTGAATATCAATATACAATTACTCAATCACATACATATTGTTACCGATACGATTGGTTGAACATACCACTACCATCAGAGACCCGTTGTGGTGCACGCCATCTCGCTTGATTAAGGCCAATTATAGACTTCACGCGATTACACTGTTGCGATTTACGGATAACCCCGCCATTTTGAGAGAGACGCCTCTTTCATTAGCATGCCATGAATTGCCATGCCATTTCCATGTTCGAAAACTTAATGACCACGGTCGTGGATGAATTTAATCGTCGAGTCGTATTATGAGTACCGACTTCAGTAAATTACAAATGTACAATTACGGTAAAAATATTTCGTCCCTTCATCCTCAGAAGAAATAATCAACTGCAAGCTGGGTCAAGATTTTTTACAGAAAGCAGTTGTTGTTGGTATTAAGAAGGTTTTCACTAGATATTTTTTATCTCGATTAGTTTGGTTCTTAGCAGAAACTAGCTCTTTTCTTGGGGCGCGGGCGGTGAACTGGTTAAATCGTGTAAATAGAATAATGACGATAATGCTATGTAAATTAATCTAATTATTTAAATGAAAGTCTCGTTTGACGTCGAAATTATTACATTAGGTACCAGATTGGCAAGGCACCTACGTAGACACTGAAAGTTATTTAAAAGTATGTAGGCACTTACAGGCACATAAATACGAGGTCTTGTCCAGAGATTGCCGCGATAACACGCTCGCTTATCGTGAATACAAATTGATTGTCATTTCAGTTCGATTTAACTCTCAACGGACCGTTTTACACGCTTGCGAAACTAAACTCATCGACAGAACCTTTTAGGTTAGATAAGGTAGTATAAAGTACATGCTTGTTAATTTCGCTAGGAAAAAGATATGAAGATGCAAATTGATACTCCCTGTATTTTATGACATTAACATTTATTGAGATCGTGTTTACCTACTCCTTCCAGATAAAAAGATAAATGATTATCTGATAAAACAAAACACTATTCAATTATTAATCTGTCTAAATTATTAAACCTGTCTAGCGATAAGTTTCCGATCGAATTGTAATAAAATCGAATCAAAATCAATCAAGCACAGCGATCGGCGGTACCAAGGCAGCATAGGCGCGCAGAGCGAGACGACACGAAGGTCGACGTTGAAACCAGTTTAGCTGGACGCGGCCGCAAGGTGCCGCGGGCCAGGTTAAGTGCACTGTATTAGCATCATCGCCCGCCCTTTCATGTCTGCTTATCTCCTGGTCTAGGCGATCTAAATGGGCCTATTGAATGGTATCATAAGCCTACAGAGTACGTGAGCAGTTTATATAATGTATAAAATGTATCACTTTATTTTAAAAGAGGTCATTAAATTTATATAAAACTAGACACGAGGTATTTTTACCCGCTTAATAATAGATAATAAGTTATTCTCTGTAGGTCTACCGAAATATCGTACCTATATTCCGCTATCGTAATCAAACGTAATGAAGTACATTGATGATGCATAGGGATTTCCTTGACTTTACGATAACATTCTTAGATTAACAATCTTTAAATTAAAAGTCATGTGAGTGTATTAAAAAATATTGTTATTGCGTGCAGTCTATCTATCTACCTTCCTAGTTAGCACCTGTCTCATAGAAAACTGTTTAAAATTCATTATTCCGCTCTAATTAAACGGAATCTATCAATGGAAGAGTCATCATAAATTTGTATGTTGTGCTTACATAATCTATGCAATATTTTTTTCCGTCATTCGATATGTTATTTATTTATTTGTGATAAAAAGTATGTTCTGGTATTTCTACATTTTTCATAACATTTAACAAAATAATAACTCTAAACGACACACGTAAAGTTAGTTCTAACCTATAATTTTATTACAATCTGAAATTAAACTCCCCTGTGTATAAGCTTTTCTACTTTTAAACGATATATCTTTCTACTTAACAACATACATAGAAACAACTGTTTCCAGCTGTTTTACATTTATCCCAAGGGAACTCCTTCGTGCACCAGGATAAATATTCGATCCTTCCCCAGGTTTCAATCTATAACTATATTAACCTGCCTCAGAGTCGCTTCAGCCGTTTTTTCGTGGAAGCAACAATCAAACTTTTTATTCGCATTTAAAATATATTATTTAGTTAGAATTTACGGGAGAGTGGGGAGTGATGACGGCACGTTTGGCGTAGTGGCTGAGCAGGCTGCTACGCTGCGTGTCGCGGGTTCGATTCCCGCTCGGGACAACTAAAATTGTTCCGGGTCTGAGTCTTTGTGCATGTGTAATTAATGTTTGTAAACGCACCCACGACACAGGAGAAATTCCTAGTGTGGGGCAACGTTTTTTTTTTAAAGAAAAAAAGAAAAATGTCAGATGTCAACCGTGTGCTATAATTTATTGACCGATAAATTAATATATTGGTGCATTAACATAACCTATACGAATTGTCATAATTAAATGTACGTCGGATCTTGGGCAGGCACATTCAGTCCCGCTAAATCACAGGCTAAACGCTGATTGGCTAATATTTTAACTAGCCATAAAACTATACATACATTAAGTCTGTCGTTTGTTATAAAAAAAAAATGCAATCAACAAGTTTATAAGTAATTACAAACAGAACTTCTTCGTATCAAATAGCTAGCTGTACTTTACTATGTGAATTTTTGTCGTAGATTCGAATTTATAGTCTGCCTGAAAGCGACGTAGCTCTTACGTAAGCAATTCTAAACATCTTTTACACTTCGCAGAAAATAACTGTTTGTGTCACAAAATACTGCTTTATTATGTTTACAGAGTAACCGTACATATGTCACTAATGCTTATTTATTTGTACTTACATAACAAAGGCGCGTTACGTTTCGCTCGCGTGTAACTCGTCTATTTAAACTATGTACGCTACTTAGTAACTTGTTCATTATTAGAAGCTGCTTAAACATTAAAATTGAATACTTTACGCACCCATTACCTTTTTTACGACGATGCCATAGAAGTCGGTTGTAACGCAAGTAACCACTAACATCCACATGATGTTGAGATAAGCCATAATACGCGCATAATAATATAGTTTAATGAAGTCTTTAACATAAATCTGTTCCATTAAAATACAGGGAGTACCTGAAAATAATATAGGTGATCTCCTTTGTTTAATTTACCGGTACAACCGACGAAATCTGGAGGCGCGAGGGTAGCTACGGTTTCCATAACAACACGCGCCTGGTGGTTGTCCCCCCCTGCCAACCCCTCGTTCCCCTCCCGCGCAGTATCGATCGCGGCGCCCCGCGCTTCCCCTCTCCACTCCAAATCAAATTACAGGAGCACGAGCAGGCGAGCGGTGAGCGGAGCGGAGCGAGCGAGTGCCCGCCGCGCGCCGCACGCTCGCCTCCACTGAATCAACTTTGTATTGCCGTAATAGTATTTTAATTCTATTGGCGCGCTTTTGACTGCGGCCCCCTATAATAGCTTGTTTGCAAATTGGTACCTACACGTTACGACGTTGGCGGGCGATTTAGCACGATTTGATCGAACGATATACAAGTACATATTTTGAAATTTGAATTCGAACACCCTTTGTACTTATGGCCTTATAATTCATTATAGCTTTAGGTTGGTTGGAACTACATCGGCATCGGCACTTAATCTCATTTGACTTGTTACGGTAGGTACTCTGATCTCACAAATAAATCTGTAGTTACGAATTGCTATAACTAATCACAGTAATTACGGTGATAGAATCTCGGCGAATCACGTTTCTGTCGTGACTGACAAAAGGTGTCAATTGCCAATAATTGCCCAATCTTTATTCCTGGAAGTGCGTATAAAAAATGTAATGGAACGAATAAAGTAATAATTGTGTAACTTCAGGAAAAAAGGATCAACAACCTTTTGAACATAAACAAAATTCTATTTCAATCGAATGGCAGCAATACGCTCGACGTCGATTGGTTCCGCTTTACACAACAATCGGACATTGATTCTAGAAGTTCTCGCTCGTATTGCCAGCAAATTAGAGCTGTTATTCACTTTACCGCGAGTAATGAATAACCCACTATTTAAATAGTGCAGTGATTGATTCGCGACGTGGAATGTGTGACAGAACTAAAACAAATACGTTGAGAGATTTTATAGCGATCGGCAATAAAATCGATTATCGTATCGAATCGCTCGCGACCGAGGGGACCGCAGTCGCTCGGGGACATTTTAATGAGGGAATGCCGTGATGCCGACTCGAGTAAACCGAATGGGACATTTGTCTCTCCCCGAATAATGGAAAAGCGCTGAAAGGATATTTATCAAAACCGACGTAGCTCTTCGACGGTTTATTTTATTGGCGATATTTCGTAAATCGTAAAAGTTGACAGTAAACGTGGCGGTATGCGAGAGTTGCACGCGCTTTTATTTAACAAATGCGAATAGGAGCGGAACGACAACTATTTTATGATAAAATACGACATCATACGTTGGCTCATTTAGAATAGTGAATAGCTATCACGATGGGTACTTTCTGTGACACAGTAAATTTGTCGTTAAATGATGTCGGCGTGTTGCGTGATTGTGATGAGCGTGTTCTTGGATCGTCGCCAGTTATGTTACAGACACTTCCACAAACATTCTAAAGAAAACGTTTTTACACGGCACGAGGTGATTCACTTCTGTTTCATTTATTACCCTGTACCGTTGTCAAACAAACCACCATTTATTTACTTCTGATGTTAAATAAAATAGAGATTCGCTCGCTTACCGCAAAACTCCGAATTACGTTTTAAATTGTTCGAATCATGCAGTACACTAAATCAGAATTGTAAATGACGTTGGATTTCCGCCAATGTTACTTTGTTTCCAACTAGCCAAGTATTCATAACTGCCTTAATCGAAATATGGTTTCGGTATCTTAGCTACGAGCGGCTATACTCGCGAGGCGGCACATCATATTCTAACTTGTTAAATTAACAATGTTATAAATAATTATGTAAATTGAATGCTGCTTTTGCTTCGAAAGTGAAACATACAAAGTTCTAGAAGTTAATAATTAGGTCATAAATCGTAATTGTGATGGAGCAGTACGGTCGTGGGAGCACGTGTCGGCGGGAATTCGTGATCAGTGAAACGATATCGAGTGACCTCAGCGGGTCGCGGGGTGAGCCGGCAGCCAGCCCGGCCGACCGTGTGCACGATACCCAAGTACACGTACATATTAACATAGCTAGAGGGCGCTAATAAACACCTACGACGCTACGCACGTACAAAGCCACTTCGTGCGGACACAAATTGCTTTTGTTCGGCGAGAAACGTGCTGTGATGGAACCAGCTAGAATTATAGCCCTCTTATTGTGGTTCGCTGCTGATGGACTTACAATGAACAACTTCTCTCGGTTAATTACTTGTAACTTTTACCTTTCTGATGGATAAGTGTTACGAAGGTGATGTGCCCTGAAGTTTTCTTTGAAAGTTCGTACGGTAAATACTAATCAATGTAGAAACTTCATTATTCTCTCAATGGGTGTGACGTGGAAATTAATGATATCCTAACTTTTCTGTTATTGTTCATCACATCATCATTCTAACCTATATCGAATTCAGTAGGCCATAGATTACCGACTCGAATGGGCTGTTATCCCAGAACCTTCAAGTTGAGGAATCATTGTATTACCCATAGTTTGCCAATGACGGTATTAGGCCGGACCCTTGCGATGAGGTGCGAACCTATTGCTATTACCCGAATCCAATCTTCTGACATAGGGGAAGATTGTAACAAAAAATCTAAAAGTTTTGTCCATCTTGGTAATCCGATGGTTTAGAATTTCGGACCCCTAGTTCACAGCTGTGTTTGCTTTCAATAGACCAAGGAGGAGTCAAGCGATCAATGAATAATGACCCAACCAAGCACGGCATATATACTAAGTAAATAATAATCTGTTAATACGTTGTATACAATAAAGATACCTTATATCATAATCCTTTTAAGAGATGCTGACTGTTATAACATGCAATCTCAGATAAAATTTATCCTTTATAAAGCTACATATCTAATCTTATTGAAATAGAAAAAGAAACAAGGTTACAGTATATCAAACAAACATGCGAGCTCGTTTCTTATTTTATTTTATCTGTGTCGAGATAGACAATATTTATGTGTGTTATCTTAGTGCCGCTGTCGCATCTATTAGCCGGGTACAAGGCGGGCATAAAACTAAAGAGAACGATTTGGCTTAATAATGTCGTTTGTGGCTCACTTGACGCGCGTGGGTGCACTCGCAGCGTACGTACATAATATGGCCGTCAAACGATCGCTTTCTATCCCAATATTTAGACGGGGAATGTATTGGAAACTTGAGTCTTTTTAATATAACAAGAAACAAAGACGTTTCATTTATAGACTAGATAAAAGAAATAAAACAGTGAAGTCTAGTGAATTTGTGATGTTCCCAATAATAGGACTAGACTTAGTGCTGACAATTGTAACGAGATGTGTTTTGTGAGTCGTTTTTTTATTTTTTAATGGATCGGCTGGTAGTAAAAGATTCCTTTATTTTATGTAGTGCGAAATTACACATTTAACCAAACTTTTCCCACGCATTGGATAACCATCCGCTATGAATACGTGCCATAAAAACTAAAGAGCCACTCACATAAATAAAGTGAGATTAAGTTGAGGCGAATTCGTGATTATTCAAGTTCGGTTGCCGAGCGGGACGGGGACCACCGACCGTCTCGGATAAAGGGGCTTCTAACTCGCTCTCGTATTTCATTTCACTCAAAATGGATTCAGCCTCAGAGGCAAAAAATATTTATATTATATCAAAAGAAAGATCAAAAGTGTTCGCGAATATGAGAGCGAACGACCGCGAACAACTTGAAGGAGTGAGTAGGGGGAACAGGGACCGGTGAGGGATTTTTATCGAGTCCCCGCATTGATGTTATGAGTTGACTTATACGATATAGCGCCGCGTCGGAAATATTGTAATCTAACATGAATACAGAATTCAGATATAGGTAATACGTTTTACGACGGCTCCGGACGAAATAGCGTGGGAGCTTTTACGTCTTGCCTGTCATTTTTGTTATAAATTGTTTATTTTTTTAAAAAATAACATGAGCGGACGTTGTTGACATTATTACGACAGTTATAAGTTAACGGACATTATTAAGGCCAACATGTATTAAGTGTTGATTGTGACTAGATAAAGAATTTAACTACGTACAGTATAAATAATGTTTATGTAAAATATTAATTTTATGCTATCACTAAAAGAGTGAAGAGCTAAAAGAACTCTTCATTATTATAATACTTGAACCAAGTAGGTATTATTTGAATTTAAACAAGTAAATAAAATGAAATACATTTTATCTACGTTATTTTCATAAAGTAATTCTACTGGATCTTTTCAAGGCGGGGGTATAAATGATTACGAACGTGAGTAACAGTCGTGTAGGTTGGTACATACGTAGTCATTTCAAATAATCAAAAGAGGGGAATGTTTATGTGTGTATGAAACATCGTTATTTTTTACGCGGTAATAAATGAAATAACGAGCGACTTACATGCAATGTGCACGCGCGTACTCACGAACACTTTAGCGGTACCAGGGTAGCATTAACACAGTGCAGATGACATTTTGTAGGATATAATTTATTTTTTGCTAGTGTGTCCATTTAGTTTTTTTATGGAGCTATCCAATCTAATGGGTTTGTCTGGTCCGGTTTTACTCATCACTTTACATAAGTGTTATTATATTATTCTTTATTTTATCACTGCAGTGCAAAAAAAGTCGCCATCCAGTCACAGTAACATTTCATATTCATATTAAACTGAGTATAAATATGAAGCAATCATTTTACCAATAAAATAGCTGTACAAATTCCAGCGAGCAAACACTAAATTGAAATATAATATCGTTGTTGTATAACAAAGAGAATAAACATTGTGAAAGCGATTATATTGATTAAGTTCTACACGAGGAGCTCAAAGGCCATACGTTAAAGCCAGCAAAGCTTTTACTTAGTTTTAGTATTTGTTTTGCGCCGAGGCTGGGGAAAACATTGTGCCACTCGAGGCTCCGTCTTCAAATTCTAGGCCAAATATGTGTTTGTTATTTGCCTTGTCTTGTACTAACATTCAGTGCACGCTGCAGGGTATCCAAGATTATTAGAAAAGCATTGAACATTCACATGAACAGATATACAATATTATTTCAGACAAGTTACTCTGCTCTGCAGTTTGATAAATGTCATCTATTATATTCTGTATGAAATATAAATTTTTGTTTAATAGAAAGGGTGACAATAATATAAGTACATAATTTCAAATATTATCACAAAAATATAGGTATGTGAACAAAGAACAGCGTTCGTGTTTTCAATTAAACTCACCAACTTTATTGATTCGTTAAAGCAAAACTTATCATTTTATTTTAATACTGTAAAGGCACTTTAATTGCTCACCATAATAGGCAAAATGCGCAATGTTATAAGTATAAAATAAGACACAAACACGATCCTAATCAAAGTTGTTGCTTTTGTTCATTGAATCGATTATCCCACGCGCTCGGATTATTTCTTGTAGCCCACTTATCTCAGTACCGATCTTATCGAATATGAATATCGATTCATCGATGCTAATGGCTTATATGAATCGTGTAAAGAGATTAAAAAGCACGTATATAAATATTAGCTAAGTGATATAAACATGTCAGAATGATGTACTGCCGTTGTAATGAATAATGAACGCAAAGACATTGAATTCACAGAAGTTTCAACATTTTATATTACACAAAGAACAAAAGAATGGAGAAGAAACAGCGAGTGATTCCCGCAGCTCGGCGCGGGCGGTGCAGTGTTTGTACAAGTTATTAACTAAGGCCCGTAGTGTTATCTCCCGTGTAAATTTATGCAACAATCTCATCGAGGCGGGCGCGGGTTCGGGGTGCCAGCGATAACATGAAATTGACACCGCGCCATCAATCACTTTGGAGTGAGTGGGCTGACCGAGTGTACGGGTGTCGCGTTGCAGTTGTGGTTATCGGCTACAAATTGCTGTCGCTCCACTGATTAACAATGTACGACTCATACGTAAACACGGACAAATAAAAAGCAAAATAGATTTTAACAATCGCACAAACGAATGAATAAATTCAACGCAATGCTCGCGGAGCGGCAACATAATACCCGATGTAACAATAATGCGTAAAGTATTATAAATCATGAAATGAAATCGAATCGTACAATCCGAGCTGAACCCGTAACCAATCAGAATGGAGGTACTCGAATAGAAGTTGATAATAACGATCGCTTTAGTACTGTGTGGACAGGTTTACAAGTGAAGCAAAGGATGTGACAATCCCGCGTTTAAAAGTAAGCCCATATCGATTATAGTTTCCGGTATCTCTTACGTTCCATTGTGTGTATTGTTGTCGGTCGGGGCTGTGAAAGCTCGGCTTCATCCGTCGGTTATAAGGTTGGTTCTTGGAAAGCCAGCTGGCGTGTCGTTCCCAACGCTCCCTGTCTCGCCGGGTTAAGATTACAATGTCAATAGACGTTTCGGCTATTGAATCGCTCGCTTGGTTGGGAACTTGCGTCTTTTTAAACAACATTCTTTAGATAACGAGTAGCCAGTAATTCTATAGATAATATCTGCAAAATTTTGTGCATCATGATTCATACGTTGGCTAAAAGTTATCAATTCGAGTGGTAAATAGCATGAATTTATATTTAAGATGGCAAAAAGCTGAAATAAATTTGTTAACTTACAGAATGTAGACGTGCTAAGTATATAATTTAAAGTGTTTTTTTTAAAGTTTCTATTGTTACATCATCATTTAAAATAAATGTTAATCTCATTTGCGAATCTATGAAGTCTTACCAATCTCTATCTATCTCATTTTATACCAGTTCAAAGTTACGTAGTTAAGAACCTTAAAGTATTCTAGTTTGTGAGAGCGACTTTTGAATAATGCTTCAGTTTTTCTTATTCAGTAAGTCTTCCTATAACTCAAACAACAAAGAGCCGGCTGGAGAGATCCTAACAAAAGAATATGAGAAATATCTGCGCCTCTACAATCCGAACCGCATCACTACTTCGGTTATATTGGAAAATATTTCTTGCTTCTCGAATACCCAGTTAAATCTGTATTTTATCAAAGGCATGAATGTAAATGTTGATATCCGAGCTATATCCAAATAATACCGTTTCTTAAATCTCATGCATGGGCTTTTTTATGAAAAGTTTTATCTAATGTGGATTGCCGTGTGTTTAGTTTGAAGATAGACGAAGGCCATTCATAATTTAAGTCCCAGATGCTCTGATTAAATTTCTTCCGCTTCAGAGGTCTCTTTGTTGTCAGTAACTTCTATTGCGACACAAAAGCACTCGTCTACGGCAGGATAATTTATTTTAAAGAGCCCTCTGTCTTACAGAGACTTTTTCGACTTATTACGCTGAATTGTACTTTAAAGATTGTTTTTGTCGTAAAATATGCTTCGTTGTAATTTTCTTTTATACATCTGGACATTTTGAACTTATTGTAGTCTTGTTAAATTAAACGGGAGGTGCCTTTTTCATAAACTTCTAAATTAATTTGTACAAGTTATACGATGGATTTGAATATTTGAAGACCTTTTATTTACGTTGTTTTATAGATCTGTTTTATTATTAAGGTATACAGAAGCTTTAGGAATAAACTATCATCTAATTCGTTCATATCGAACATTAAATTTGGAGGAAAGTCATAACGACAGTGTGGCCATCTACATTTTGATTATTTAAAGGCAATTCGTTGAAATAAATTATTCGTTCAAACGAGCGCTGCAACCTGGCCATAAAACGCTTTGTAATTATCCGTTTGTTTAAAGAATGTATTACACAAATAAACTTTACGATTCCAACGTTAAAACATAACTTTTTATTATCTCACATGTTTTCTTCGACGCACACACGAGAAAAAATGTTTTATCACCACCTACCGCGCGCCCGTGAACGAGCACGCGGTCTCATTACATGGTGTTCAATAATTTGTCCATTAAGGCCGTCAGTGGCCGACGTGATCCATCATTATAATACAGTAGGTATGTATAAATCAGAGCGGTATAATAGCGCCGGTATTTTGTTATCCCTTCATGCATAAATGTTTTTGTAATATTTTGGAAGCGGTGTTCCAACGTCGCCCCTTCGCCCCTCGCCTCTCATGCCACGTTGCATTGCACGGTTTCATATTTCTCTTTCTAACTTTAGTTTTGTGAATACGGTGCGCTGCGAGTGACGCCCGGTTCAACACATTCTTTATAAGGAAACTTTACGACCGCATTCGGCGTTCCTCGCACTTCAATTTCAATGCTCCTTACCTGAACACTGCCGTGAAAAATATCACAAGTCTTATAGTGATTAAAATCGGATATGTTGTCATCTTTAAGGGTGTAAATACATGTTAGTATTTGCGTGTGATTTTACACTTTACTCTTCTACTTAGTGAGGTGTGAAATGATTGTTGCCGCGCGGTGAACATCACGATTTGAACTCGGCAGTCGGGCGCGCGGTCGCCGCTGCCTGTCCGAGTCAGTATTCGTGTAGCGTGCGGTTACGACGCCCGTCCGTTTGTCGTCGCACAATACCGTCGCTTGTACACACCACTGCCGTGTGTTGAGTGGCTACAAAATTCATGTTTTGGTGTGCAGTGTGCTGATAGCTCCTTTGTCTCTCCATAGGTGTGTCGAGCACGGAGCGCCGCCAGTCTCGTGCAAGGATCGCTACCGGGATGCCAGCGTGTCTAGTGATAGTGCATTGAGATCGTGCCGTACCTAGCGTAGTGTTAGTGTAACTATAGTGCATCAAAGTGCTGAATGGATTGTGTCTCTTTTGGATTGCCATCGAGAGTCATCGCTAGACCAACTTGGGAACGGTGAGAGATTCCATTATGACATCTTTATTTATTCAAATAACAGTCGTGATAACGCGCTTAGTGTATTTAAGTATAATTAGCGAGTTTATTTAAGAGTTAACGTATTATAAATATGTTTTATTTGCATAATGTATCAAGTCTCGCATACTTATGTAGATAGTGTAGATTCTAACAAATTATTCATTAACCTTTGGAATGCTTTGTAAATAACTATGTTCATGTTAGGTATCATTTACCCGTAGATATCTAAATGCTTCTAATTCAAGCAGGTAGGTTGATCTTGACTTACCAGCATTGATCATTGTACTTGTAGCGAAGCATAATTTATGGCTTCCTTTACCGCTATTAGCTAATAAATACCTACAGAATAGGTAAGTAGGTATTTATCATTACGCCCTGCTTGTTATCTACGATATTCTACTCAGTGATATTATGACTAACAATCAGACTTATAGATAACCAACTTTTAGAAGTTAAATATTTTCGTAGAGGTTGGAGGCCGTTTAACTGCTTTTAATCGACTTCAAAAAGGAGATTCTGTATTCGACCCGTATGTATGTATGTCCGATATTTTGTCAAAAACTTCTGATCCGATTTGGATGGGGTTTTCGCTATTTAAATGCATATTTTGCAAGGAAGGTTTTAGTACATAGTAGGTACATATTTTTATAATGTAGAAGCACTTTTTTATAACATGTCTTACCAAAGTTTCAGGGAAGTAAAGACTATCAATGTAGATACCTACACTTAAAACCCGAACTGGATGCGTACTAAAATTAGGTTGTAAGATAAGAAACCAGCTATTGACATTCATACACTAGATTTGACGAGGCCAGACGATGATACATCACTAGGGGACATCTACACATACAACTACCCTAATTTAGTATAGGTAGGTATGTTGTAAACTAGTTTTGTTGTGCTACAGTAACAACAAATTATCTACCATCAACATCTAAACAGCTTTGCAGCTGTGAGGGTTCGAAATTCAAAGAAAGGACCATGGGCGGAATCGTCCCCACCCATCAACAGAAATTAAATGTAGCTCAATTGATACATCTTATCAAGCTGATGATTTTTTACTATAGGGACGTTGCCCAAATGCATTGGGTTTTCCTAGTATCCTAACTTTTCTATGCAAATATTTCGTACGCGATAAAGGACTTGGTGATAACTGAATTTGATACTGTGTACTGTGTGTGGACGGCGGTGTATAATGTGATGTGATACTCCATATTCGTGACCTCGACGTGATAAACATCAGCCAAATCTCCTGATGTCAAGAGCTTCAACATCGTTGTCAACTCTCCCTCAACCTCCTACCATCATCGAGCAGCAACCAGCGTGTCACCCAGCCAGCAACCACTCATGGTTTCTTCGGGTTCATGATCACCTAGCCTGTAGCTAACGCGCAAGCCTGGTCACACCCTTCAGTCACATCAAGCAACTCGGCACGGCCCCCACAGTTCAGTCAACAAGCAGAGGCCATTATACATAAACTCACCTGGACGACGCATGTATCCAAGCGTCATCCACACTGCGACACTCCAATCCACTGGAGAATCGCAGCAGCATGAAGACGCGTTTGCATGCATATGCAAGTGCATTTGATCGGTCGACCTGCGCGGCTGTTACTTAGCCACGAGCTCCTCTAACGAGCAATAATAATACACTGAGTATTTTTATTTGCTTACTATAAGCATTGTGAGGATAACTCCAGAACGGCTAGACCGATTTTCATGATTAGTTGTATTTGTCTCCATTTTTTTTTTTTTTTTTTTTTTTTTTTTTCTACATGACCTCTTGCAGGGTGCTTCTAACAGCATTCGACCTGCTTAACCGGACAATGTGGCGAGGTCCTAATTTAATTAATTAAATTAAGGCCTCCAGCCAAGGCTTAAAACTAAGTGACAGCGCGCTAAGGGCTCCCCCTAGTGGGGAACGAACCTCGGCTTAGGGCGTCACTGGGGAGGACAACTAGGGACTAGCTGGATCATAACAATAATTATTATTATTAGGGGACTTTTTATGCTACTGGCTCAGCGTGCGGGCTGGCTCATCGAGCAAGGGTCGGGGAGAGAATGGACGGGGACGTCGCGACGGACCTCGGCGGCGAGGACGGTATGACGGCGGTTTGTGTTTGTGAATTACTGTACTGGTTTCCCTATTACTCTCTTGGAGGAGGGTGATATCGTCGTCGGGGAACGTGAGAGTATGCCGCGGACGGCGAATCGAGCTAATCTGGGAGGGAGTATAATGGGAAGCCGATATGATCAGAGGGTTGGTGTGCTTTTCGGCAGAGTCGAAGTAGCGCTTTGAAGCGCGTTTCATAAACTGCTTTATGGTAGGCAGTTTGAGGTCAAGGTGGAGATTTTCGTTTCTAAGATACCACGGGGCTCCTGTGGCCCTACGCATGAAACGATTCTGAAGGGTTTGCATCCTATGGAGGCGGTAAGATTTTGCGTGTGCGAACACTACGCTAGCATAAGTCATGATGGGGCGGATGCACGCTGTATAGATGCGCAATTTGCACTTGAGAGGCAATTTGCTGCGCGAATTCAGAATGGGATGGAGGCGTCCAAGAACGAAGGCGGCGCGCGAACGCACCGTCCTTATGTGTTCACCGAACGTGAGATTCTTGTCGAGGATTACGCCCAGGTATTTGGCCTTGTCGCCCCAAGGGATGGGGCGATTGAACATTTCGATCTGTTTGAGGGGTGGGGTGGACCCGGTAGTGCGAGTGCGTCTCGAGAAGAGAACGGCCTGGCTCTTGTCGGGATTGACCTCGATTCTCCATTTGCGGAACCACTTGCCTAGGGCGGTGGCGGCAGATTGGAGGATGCGAGTTATGCAGTCGGGTTTGCGACCCGTGTAGTAAATAGCCGTATCGTCAGCGAATAGAGCCAACTGGGCCTTACTATTTTTGGGAATGTCGCTGGTGTACAGCGTGAACAATAGGGGGGAGAGCACGGAGCCTTGTGGGACCCCTGCTCGAATGGGGTGGGGGGAGGATAGTGCTCCCTCTATACGATAGCGAAACGAGCGGTTCGACAAAAAGTCTCGAATGATGAGCACGAGACGGTCGGGCACACCGAATTTGTACAGCTTATATACTAAGCCGTCATGCCAGACTTTGTCGAATGCTTTTGCTACGTCGAAGAATAGTACGCCCGTCATCATATTGCGTTGGAAACCAACGCTGATATGCTCGACGATGCGGTGGACTTGTTGGACACAGGAGTGCTTGGTTCGAAAACCAAACTGCTCATCAGGAATGAGTCTCTTAGCCTCGGCAAAGGCTTTGAGTCTATTATAGATTACCCGCTCGTAAATCTTCCCAATAACATTGAGAAGACTTATAGGGCGATAGCTGGAGGGCTCGGCTTTGGGTTTGCCGGGTTTGGGAATGCCAATGACTGTGGCAGTTTTCCATTCATCGGGAAAAATGTTATTGCTCATAGCGGCATTGAAGATGGCTGCTAGGAGCGCTATGAGCTGGGCTGGGAGGAGTTGGAATACTCTATTGGAGATTCCATCTGGGCCGGGGGCTTTCCTGGGTTTTAACCTCTTGATAATCTCATGTACCTCCTCTGGAGTAACAGGGGGTAAGGGGTCATCGTCGGGGGTATCAGCATTTGAGGTGGAAGTCACAGCTGAGGGAGGAGTTGCAGCAGATCTGCGTTCGATTTCAGCCTTCACCTCATCGAGGTGAGCCTGATCGACTGGCAGAGTGCTGGGTGAGCATTGGGTCTCTAGGCTGTCTGCTAGGCATTCGGCCTTTTCGTCGTCATAGAAGGCGACAGACTGGTCTGGACGATTGAGGGGAGGCATGGCGGCCACTTGATCGGATTTTAACTTCCTCTGCAAGTGCCAGAAGGCTTGATGAGATGGTTCCAATTCGCTCAACATCTTGTCCCAGCGGGCAGAGCGTAACTCATGTATGCGTTTCTTTACAGCACGCTGTAAATAGCGCATATAAGCACGATTTGCATCACAGGGAAAAGAGTCGTAAGCACGGATAGCCGCGTTCTTCTCGGTCATTAGTGCACGTACATCGTCCGGCAGTTTCCAGCGAAGGTCATCCTCCGCTGGAACCCGCCTTGAACTGTCGTCCAGGACTTGTTGTATGTGACTTCCGAACGAGCCGATCGCGGTCATCGTGTCGTCGAATGTAACTATTTCATCGGAGATACGGTTCAAGTGACTGGACTCGTTGGATTGTAAGCCTTCCCTTACTTTCCTCCAGTCCGTTATCACTTTTGTTGGCGGGGGATGATCGGGATCTCGAGGTCCCGTCCGTGGGCCTAGGTTGATGATGACCGGTCTGTGGTCGGAATCGAGCTCTTGTAGCGTCTCAATTGAGCGTAAACCTAGGTTTACGTTCTTGAGTAGAGCTATGTCGAGGACATCGGGACGGTGCTCCGGGTTGGGAGGGAAGTGAGTTGGATACATCGGGGCGACGATATCGAAGTTAAGAGGGTCGCAAAGACTCTCTAGCTGTCTGCCTCTCGAGTTGTTCGAGTGGCTATTCCAGGCGATGTGTTTAGCATTGAGATCGCCCGCTATGATAACGGAGCCACCTAAACCAAGAAGGATTTCTAGGTCAGGTTTTAGATTGATTTTCTCCGAGGAGGAAGGGGGAATGTAAGCCGAGACAATGTGGATCGGCTGATGACCGGACATGTCTAGTAGACAGATTGAGACCTCTAAATGCGAAAGAGGTGGGGGCTCCATAGTGATGCAGTGCAGTGCCTTTTTGTAGTAGATAAGGGTACCGCCCTTGTGACATCGAGTTCTGTCGTTACGAACCATGCGATAGTTTGCAATCGACGGGTCACGGTTGTGGGGCTTTAAAAAGGTCTCCTGCACGAGGAAGACGTCAAGGTGATGATCACGAAGGAAGGTGGCGATCTCATCACGTTGACTTGAAATGCCATTTGCATTAAAGAAGCCTAACTTTAGGGATCGGGGTTTGACTCTGCACACTTCTTGATCCATTAGGAAATCAATTGAAGGTAAGGGCGCCTACTGCTTCGGTGACGTCCGGGAACGCCGCGAGCACGTTGAAAAGACCGAGGACATTTCCTTGGTTCTCTACTATTAGTTTAGCCATCTCTTGCGCTCTATCAGTTAGGAAGACGGAAAAGGTCTTCGCTAAGATAGCGCAGGCATTCACCTTACCTTGGGTCCTGGGACCGGCGGCAGGTGCGATGGCGGGTAGGGGAGCGGGGGCAGGGGTAGGAGGAGTAGCTTTAATGGCTACATTAGAGGTGGTCGGGGGAGCGACAGCCTGTGTGGGCGTGGAAATAGAGGGACCCGTAGGTGAAGGGACGGATTGGCTGAGATTAGTTCTCAACGCGGGGAATGAGCGTTGATGGTTCAGCTGGTTCCACGGAGAGGGTCTCTGTGGGCTGAGGCGCTCTGGCATCGATGCCGATGGAATCGGTATGGGTTGATGTTCCCTCTTTTGGCGGGCGCTAGCGCGCTTTGCCAATTTGGGAGAAAGTCTAGGGGCTTTGGGGCAACCTCGGTAGTTAGCCGGGTGACCGGATTGACCGCATAGCACACAACTGGGAGGTTCTGTGCATAAGGTGCGATCTTTTGGTCGCGAGCAATCAGCAGTGCTATGGTCGCCCAGGCACTTGACGCACCTGGGTTTCGCATAGCAGTGCTTTTGCGAGTGGCCATAGAGTTGGCAGCGGTGACACTGCCCAATGGGACCGCCCTTGTAGGGTTTTTCAATAATTATGCCACTGAGGTGGCATACAGATTTGACACCGAATACTGGATGCCGAGATAATTCGGAGGGATTGCATACGACTAGTACCATGTCGTATGCTTCACGCGTGTTAGCGCGGTGCATGCGATGGACTGCATTAACGGGGACGTCTTGGGAGCGGAGATCTTCCAGGATATCTCCTGTCTCGATCTCTTTAGGGACACGCTTAATAACTACTCTGAGTTCTTTCTCCTCAGGTAGGGAATAAGTGTGAAAGGAAATATGACTTCCTTTCAGAATTTTAGTTAGTTCCCTGTGGTCGTGGGACGTGGGCACTTGAACTTTAATACCCTGTTGGGTATTCTTAGCCGATGTGTAGTTGACCTTACGGGCAACACACATCTTAGAAACATCCGTCCATTTACCTTTGTCTTGAATGATCAAAGGTGGAGGGATGGGCGATTTCTTTTGCTGCTTTGTAGCAGCTTGAGAGCTAGCACTGGGGCTGGAAGGCCGCCTGTCTTGCAAGGCTGGGGTCGGGAGGGGAGCGGGATTTGAAGAGGGAAGGTTAGCGGTGGTCGCAGTACCTGCCTTCTTGGCCTTACTGGCCTTGGACGATTTCCCCTTCTTGCGCTTTTTAGCACCCAAGACGGGGATGAAATCGTCGTCGGACGAGGGCTGGGAGGACAGAGAATCCTCCGCCGGAGAGAATTGGGGTGAGGGGGACCGAGAGGGAGCGATGTCCATCGCCTCTTCGGCGGTATCGTTGATCGCAGCTGCGCTTTGCAGCTGCGATGCGGCCATTGTTCCGGTAACAATGGACGACCGGGAAACGGGCGATTTATGAGAGTCGTCCTTTGTCGCGACAACAATGGGTGTCGAGACAATGGCCGCCTTCTTAGAAGGGATTATGCCTTTATGGCAGTCAGGTGGCGAGGCCGGCGATTCTGAGAAGTCGGGATCGACCGACTTCACTTGGGACGGAGGCGGAACCCGCTTGAGGTTGGCCAACTCAGTGCCGTATTTGGCAAGTATTTCGGGGTCCTTGAGGAGGACATCCCTTACAAAATCGGCCAGTGTCAGGGCCATTTTAACGGGATACGGGACACATAAAAAAATCCTATTACCTAACTCCCCGGGTGGATAGGCCCGGGGATGTGTAACCCTCCCTGCCGGGTATAGGCAGGGAGGTGAGTACCTACTGGTGAGCCCTAAGCTTGTAACCGTTCGCCAGTCTTATTGTGCGAACGGGCCCTAGCCAGTCTAGTGCGAAGGGTGTAGACACACCCAACCAACACTAGGTGTGTAGCTGTGGAAGGAAGCCAGAGACTAGAGACGACTAGGAGATCCCCCAAGGCCGAAATTCTAGCTCCCGTCCAATTGACTGCCTCACCCTGAAGGGGATCGGCGGGTGTGATTGGGTCAACACCCCCTCGGCTTCGTTGGCACCGTAAGGTTTCCACCGAGGACCACGAAACTGTGGTTTTGCCCTGAAGGGGCCAAGTGAAACTACACACGCGATAAAGAAACAGGCGATCAGCCACCGCCTTGAAAAAGGCAGCTTTTGATCTAATGGGTGTAGTTGGCAGAGCAACTACAATAATCGTTACGGCTAGCGTAACGAAGACGGATGACGAGAGTCGTGTCGGGGCGTTATCGCGGAGCGACACGTCCGTTCACGGCGAGCGTCAGGTAGCGAGTCCATTTGTCTCCATCCCAAATGACAGAATAAATATTAAAACATCGGAAAAATAACAAAAAATAAAAATATGGGGCGGTACGAAGTTCGCCGGGCCGGCTTTTTATTATTTTTATAACCCCATTGATTTATGTAAAAAAAACGTTTTTATATCAAATAGTGGATACTTTACGAACAATTGGCACCAGTTTCATTTGTGTTGGTAGGTGGGGACGGAGCTCATACATTTTTGCCCATGGTCCTTTACTGCTTTTAATTTTGTATTACCTGCGAGTGCACAGCGGCCGACTATGAAATCCTCATTGAAAGTTAAGTATTTTGTCGTAATTGGATTATAAGGTATTAGAACATTAAACAGAATAATCAATCAACGAAAGCAGGCAGCTATCACTTTAATTAGTTACAACACTGCACAAATCTACACGTGGTGTTGGAAAACAAGTTAATCTCATGATTAAAATTGCCCATTTGTTTCCATCTTTTCTGCACACAATGGTGCCAATGACGGCGCATTATTTAATAACTTGTTTGTCTTCGAATTTTAATGGGGTAACAGATCAGAGCTTAGTTAAATATTGTTTACCTATAAATTATAACGAAACAAACACCAAAAAGAATTATTTTTACCCGACTGCGACAGAAGGAGGGTTATGTTTTTCTAGTGTATGTCCATTTCTTTAGCACGCCCTACAGTACAGCCCAAACGGCTGGACGGTTTTTGACATATGAAATGCCGTTGGATTTGTCTAAATCAGCGGTCGGCAACCTTTTGGCAAGCAAGGGCCACAAGGTAGCAAAATAAACTAAAGGCGGGCCGCACTTGTGATATTACCCTAGATTCTACTTGATACCTACGTATAATTTCCCATAGAAAAACCGGCCAAGTGCGAGTCGGGTCACGCGCAGTAAGGTTTCGTAGTAGGTCTTGGTTAGACGAGTATAACTCTGTAACCGGTTACCATAGGCGTATTTAAAGATTTAGCGCCCCGGACCAGTTAGCTTTGCCGCCCCATTAACAAAAATGAAATAAAAATAGAAAAATAGAACCTAACTAATGCATCGTTCTTGAAGTTGGTGGCGAAAAAACACAATGCAATAACGATTGGAGACACCGACTTTTAAAATGATGTATGAGTTATTTTTCAATTTGTAGTGTATTTTTAAGTCGGTTTTATTTTTGCAAAACCGTTGTTTTTTTTTTTCACTTTTGAGTTGTTTTTGTTTGTTGCATGATAACGTTTGGAGTAAACACCTATAAGTTGTAGTAAAAACAAACCGTTAAAAGAAAAGAACAGATGAAGGCGCGAGCGAAGCGAGCGCGATTTTTTTTTTTAGGATCACAATAATCAGGCTGATATGATAGGATGATCAAATTTACTAAAAAAATTGAAACTCGCCGTCCCTCGCAGCCTGCCGCCCCAGGCCATGGCCCCCTTGGCCCTATGGTAAATACGCCTCTGCCGGTTACGCCTACTAAGCCGTGATAATTTTTCTTGTTAGTGGATTACATGTTCACAAACTCAAATGGCCCACTTAACCGAAACATGGTCTTGACACACCCATAATATTTTCGAAAGACCTATCCAATGATAAACCAAAGGAAAGGATACGCGAAAAAAAATCATACCCACTTTAAGTGTTTGGGAGCTACCTTAAAATAAATATTTGCCGTGCCCAACACGCACTTGGCCGGGTTTTTTTACCTTGAAGCCATACATCCAGCGTATTTCATTATTTCATGAGTCGGTGGCAAAATACTAACAACAGTAGCTTAGAGACACTGACTTCTAGAGCGATGTATTGGTCCACTAACGTTTAAATGGAACTAATTTTACTCTTATTAGTATTTTTGGAAGTCAGTGTCTCTAAGCTTAAGCTAGTTAAGATTTTTTTTTTTGTAAAAACTTTTTTACCGAACAGTCGCGGGCCGCAAATAAGACGTCCGCGGGCCGCATGCGGCCCGCGGGCCGCGGGTTGCCGACCGCTGGTCTAAATTATTAAATAACCTAGACTCATTCCTATCCAACATGGATCCCGACTGTCAAAGTCGCTACATTCCTTCAGTTCAGATCAACCAGACTTGTTTTATTCTTTTAAGTTTATAATAAGAGTATTTTTTCGCGGTCGCGTTTTTTGAAAAACTTATCTTTATCTGACTAAATAATAAGTTGTCAAAAGATTTCCCATTGTGTGTCGGCCCAACATAAAAATTAAGACTTCACGTATAAAAATAACATGACAATACAAATATTTGACATTAGCCCCAGGCCCCTGTAGGTGTTTTAAGTCCGGGAGCTAATAATACTTGTACATAAAAAGTTCACTTATAAAAAGTTTTCGTCGCCAGAACGTCAACAACGGACCCTTTTGTTTATTTTGAGACATCAAGGAGGGTCGGATCCATTATGGTGTAGTGTATGCCGCCGTGAAAGGGCAGTATGGCTTATTGAAAAGGAAAGGTACCAGTCCTCAATTGAGGAGACAGGTAAAATGATCCTTACAAGAAGTCGGATAACTTTTTTAAATTGAGTTCCTATAGAAATAAGTTCTGATTTAAAATAATTCCGTTGTAAAACTGGTTTTAACTTTTAAGATTTAGTTATTAATTATTGATTTATTGATACAATTAATTTCAATCAGTATTACACGCCTTTTACGGCTGTTTATGATCACATTGATCATCCAACTTTCTAATTAATTGATATTGAAATACATTATAATTTTCGCTATATTAAGATACCTATTTCTTATTAATTACTAGCTGTTTCCCGCGGTTTCACCAACATCCCGAGGGAACTACTTAGCGCACCCGGGTAAAAAGTAGCCTATGTTGTTCCTCAGGTTCTATTCTATCTCTGTACCAAATTTCATTTTTATCGGTCCAGTAGTTTTGGCGTGAAAGCGTTACAGACAGACAGACAGAGTTACTTTCGCATTTATAATATTAGTAAGGATTGTAAAATATTAAGTGAAGTCAACGGTTCGTTCTTATAGTAAATAACATAGTTGAAGTCTGGTTTGGTAATATATTATAGAATATTATTACGCCTCCGGAATACTGGTACTTTGTAATGTTTGTTGAACACGAACGTTTGGCTATTTTTTTCAACAATAATTTGTATTTATGTAGTTGAACGTGCGTTTGACGTAAGCGAAGAAAAATAATTTTATAGTTATTGAATATTCTTGAAGATAAATCATGTTTCTGTCTGAACAGTAATACAAAAAATCCAATCTAATTGACATATACATTTACCAAAGGAGTTTAATATACATGGCTGCATACGTTTGCACGGATGTATGTCTAATTGATACTTTCGAGTTTCAACAAAGCATTGTATATCATTGAACCGTCAAAATCAAATTGAAAGATATTATTAACTTACGTAATTAGGGCGCAGGTTTAATGCCAAATGTAAATAAAAATACAAGTAAAAATATACTGAACCTTATCGTTTTAAAAAGAAAAGCTTTATACAAAAACTCGAGATCTACCTACCTATATTTTCAATTTTCTTAATCCGATTTCGTAGGCTTTACTTAGTACATCCTTTGAGAAATAGGCTTAAATCAAAGAATTTATCGTTGTATTCTTAGTGACTAAATTACCTATTCAATACTATCCATTAAATTATTATGAAAAGTTAGGAACTTGATTGTGTAAGTAGGTTATTACCTTACCTAATAATTACATGAGTTAGCATTTTTAGGGTTCCGTTCGTCGGCCGTAAACTTCGTTCTCTACAGCTAAAGTAGGTATGTGACTTATGTGATGTAGGAATTAAATTAATATGAATGGAATATTTTAGTACCTAGGGTTAAAGAGATGACTAAAACCTACTTGTAGTATTAGTAATAATTTAAATCAGAACAATGCGTTTAAAAGGTACTATTTAAGATCGACATTGCTTCTGTTTTACAAATCGCTCAATTGAAGAAACATGTAAATGTATGGACTATAAACACAACAAAAAAACTATACTTAAACATGTAAAAATGGGCTGCAGAAAGTGTATTTAATTAAAGAAAAAAATAATAAATTTTCAGTCGATTTATCGGTGAACCAGCACCCTAATTACGTAAAAAACGGATATAAAATTGACATACCCATCGAAAGGGATTTAATATGTATATAGAAGCAAAATTCAAATCATTTATTTCAACTAGACGATTAATGATGAAAGATGATGATACAAATGTATATCATTGAACTATCAAAATAAACGGTATTGCAACTGAAATTGCAATTAGGTAGGCTTACGTAATGAGGGGGGCAGGAATCTTCATAAGGATAATTAACAGCTCTCCTGTATTTTTTAAAAGTCGCAGATACGTCGTTGATTCTCTGATTGAGCGAAACATGTTCAGTAATTCCACAAGCAGATTGTTACTTGGCTTGATCTGGTATGAAATCCTAAAACTGCTAGCCCAACTCGCTCTTGACCAATTTTTCCTTGCCGCGTTCACATTCTAAGTTCATTGTGTGCCACTTAAACAAGCTTGCGAAAACAAAAAGAAACGATTACGCATGAGAAATAATAAAAATAAATTAGCATTAAAGTAAGCATGACAAGTATTGCTAATAGACTGATTGTCCGCCAACACAAGCGTATTCATCAAAATTCGTTTTGCAAACGGAAATATTTCGTTCCAGCCATGGCAGGGCAAGGTAATATAATCGTGCATTCATTCCGAATGCAACGGTGGTCGGGAATGTCTCTCAAATTACATTCGGTAGTTCGTATTCACGAATTCAGTCACCACAGAATCGCATTCTACATTTAATCTGTAGAGCTATCGTTCACATCATTAGTTAATCGTAAAACAAGCCATAAATAAGCTAATTTTGTGCCATTTACATTAATCAAAAGACGATAAAACCTCCAATAAATACTCGTATTCATTTCTTCTAGACTTCTGCAATAAAAGAAGCAAGAATGTTTAGTGATCCCATCAATTTGGAACTTCAACCAAAGCTAGATTGAACAAGAAAATTGTTTCTCGAGGGAAATTGTAGTCCAAAACGTTTTTCTTATTTGCTTGTAGTACAAGTTAAACTTGAGATAACCTCTACAACTACGTGCCCTTACTCCAAGTAATTCGTTACGTCTATTCTACAGAGACTCGATTGAGAATCATTCGAGTTCAGCCACTCGAGAGTTCTAATCGACTCGAGCAAAAAATGTATACGATTTATGTTTTTTTTTTGGCGCGGCTCCGAATCTCTTGTTCGGTTTAAGATATTTTACAATAATCAAGCGAACATTCAAGTTCGTGAGATATCAAGTTTTATGAGTGTATTAATCAATTATTGGTTAATGGATTCGATTATATTTCGAACGGATTAGTAGTGATTTTATCGTTCATAAATATCTTTTAAATTACAATAAGACATTAGCAGTGTCTCCGCGGCTACCAGATACAGTTACGTTTACTATTATGTGGGAAGGAGCCGATGAAGCAATGAGTTATGAGCCTATTCACCTGTCACAAAGTAATTACTAGTTTTATTCTATTTTTTCCTATTGTTACCGTTATCATCCAGTCGTTAGTAACTACAAAAAACGTCGCAAGGTTACAATTTTATTTTTTTTGTTTCTATTATCGTATTCCATTCGACGTATTATTATATTTCAATATTTTCCTGTCGACTATAATCGTCTGTATTTGAAATAGCGGTTGACAGTATTTTCGTTTAAAATATGAGCGTTATAAATAAAAAGATTAAACGCCTCCAGAAATCTGACGTTAAGGCGATATAAAGGTTGTTTAGCTCATTTATTTATATTTGGGTTCTTAGAATACCTGACTTAATATCAGCTTATTAGTTGACGGATCCAATCTATCTAAATCTATTTATATTTACGTTCACTTTTCAAAGAAAATACGTCTTCGGGCGTTATCAAACACCTAACTCTTTTTCCTTTTTATTCCTGTGAAAAGTCTTTGAAATTAAAGGGATGGATATAATGTCACCTCTTAGATTCGACTACTTTTTATACGTTTCACGAGTAGAGTTTTCAATATGCTTAGATTACATACTCATCATTCATTTTGTAATCTGAGACGTGTCACTCTTTGCTTTGATATTCAATTATGACACAGTACGTTTAGTGAATAATGTAGGGATAACGTCAAAGAATAAAATTAACGTAACGGTATATTCTATTTTCTGAGTCACTTAATTGATTCTTTTACCATTTAGGTATATATATATCCTTTTGTTTATAATATTATCCTCCTTTCTACAACGTTTTTAAGCTTCACATTTAGAGCACGGCTTTATTGCTTACGAATTTCATACGCCTTTGAATGTTCTCCGTCAGAGTCGAGCAATAAAATAGACATAAATAAAACCATTAATTGCTCCAACATGATTGTAGCTGTATCAATTAACAAACCAATGAAAATGCTCTTTGAAAAAAAAAATCTAATTAATACCTAAATGTTACTTAGAGAAACTTGTTTTTTTTTATTATTATTCGTAGTTGCTGTTTCCGTGAGGTAAATCTGTTAGATAATAATGTAGTGATAACAATCGACGGCGCATGCGCGCATACGAAGTGTTTGTAATCTGCAGTCTTTATGTGGTGTTACTGCATGATTTTACGATACGGAGGAAGTAAGATAAACTATCTTGTATATTGTACCTACACATAAGTCTAATAGTTCTGTACATAAAAACCGAGAATCTGTTATTGTTAAACAGTTGCGGAACAATTTCGTTCTATTAGTATCTCTAACGTTCATGTAAAAATTCTGCTTCTTGGGAATTTATGCAAGGGCGAATGGATATTTTGACTGGACTAACAACTCTTCTATTCTCAACACTTTGTGTATGATTGGTTGCCAGATTTATCAATCATCTACGATCGCAAGTGTGTCAGAATGAAAAATAATACTTCAACCCAACACCAGCCCATGACATGACAGCAAAAAATTTAAGCGACGGCTCTAATTTATCACTTACGAGTACATTGCTACAATTCTGTCACAAAAATCGTTCAACAAACGTTCTTGACACACAAATTATTTGCAATTAACGAGAATATTCGATTACCTATACTTTTTTAAAAGAACGACCTTGTTCAAATGAACTTTTAAATATTTGCCCATATATAAAATCGTTAATTAAACAATGGCTAAAGTAATGCTGTAAATAAAGTGCAAAAAACACGTTTCAATTACAAAGCTAACAGGAAAACACAATTAGCTCGGATATCAACGGTTATGTTAATCATTGAAGTGCGAGACATATTTTTTCCTCGAAACCTATAATCCGACTTGTGGTTGTAGAAAGTGTGTTATTTATGTAAACTGACAAATGACAACATTGTTATATAATATTATAGCCGATTGTTTTATTTTTATGTCTCGTAATTTAGTTTTTGGCATGGCTTCATAACTGTGTTTTGTAAACAGAATTTTTGTTGAATGACGGAAAGATCATCGTCATTAGAAAGTTTTTTCTCATTCCTGTTTCAGTTCGTATTATTGTTTACCGTTAAAATAAAGTCCATTATTGTAACAGCGCAATGACGAACCTCTTAATTATGTAGATCTTTTGAACCGTGATGTCATGCCCGACGCCGTTATGAGATAATCGGTTTTAAACGAAATACTAATTACAGATTCATTATTAAAACTCAGTAAGACAAATTAAATATCTATTTCTAAAAACAGTTGTCGTCTTTGAAAATATTTTATATTAAAATGATTTATATTTCAGTTTTCACTGAATTTAATGATAAATCTGTTTGCGTATGAAATTGATAATTCCAAGACGATGTTAATAAATGGAGCATCTATTTTTTAAGCCTAGATCTGAGTACTGCAGTAAATCATTCTAGCTGTGTCGTGTTCTGTCAAATGTGTAAAGGGGACGCGTCCGTAGACCGATGCACACCGCTACACGTACTTTAATAATATCATTACCGCTCAAAATGTTTAACACGATGATGCACAGGGGGCCATCACCACTACTCATTATAGCTTCGTATAAACCACTGCAATTTAGACGCGCAACAATTTTACCTGTATACGAATAGTTACGCCATTAAGCTTGGTCGTGAGATTATATCTAGCCGATAGGGCTGCTAGACTATCGTCAAAGCTGCAGAATACAAATTGAATAGTTGAACGTTCTTAAGAGAAATCTTTTCAGTAATTTAATCGATTTATAAAGAAGAGTCATAAAACGTGACTTAACTATTTGAGTAAGGAATGTATAGAAATAAACGACAAGTTTTCTTGCTTGAAACGCTTTTCTGAACTCTTAGCGGTCTCAGCGGTCTTCGTGCCTTGGGGCGAGTGATGTATGTGTGGTGTGGTATGTAAACGGAGTAGATACATGTATTTATTATCTTTATGCTTCATTTAATTCAAGCGTTAAATAAATCTACTGGCTGTTAGCTCGTAATCCGTTTTTTCGGTTGCTTGATCGGAATAAAACTAATTTTACGGATTACCTCGCAGTTCATTTAACTTTTTACAGAATTTCAGACGGGTTTTTTAGTCTCATTGCCACTGAACTCTGTGAAACGCTCGAAACGGAAAAAGAACATTCAAATATTCAAGTATAATGAGAATAGAGAACTGTCCGTCCTTTTGAATAAAATGTGACGACTGAGAGTTGGAATGAAATGTCAGTTAATAGAAACTTGGCTCGATAGAGTTCTGTTGTGCTCACTTGTGATTTGTTGGCACTTGGCAGGGGTAACCCTACTAGAGCGACATTAACGTTACACATCGTGATTCATGTCGGATTAACTTGAATTTTGTAATTTAACGTCATGTGGCAACACTGGGAAGCTTCTGGTGTCACTTTTTAATTTATTATAACTACTCCATTTTGTCGCATAGATTTATGAATATTAATTCGGTGAATGAATATCGAGCTCGTTGCCAAGACATCATGCTCTCATTCTGTTCCTAATCCTTCGTACATTATAAAATTGGCATTTTCTAGCAATAAGCAATAACAAAGTTTACGAACTTCTAATAATAAAACAGCAATTTATATGTTACTAGAGTGCTTGGTGTAATATGAATGATATATTTTCCATTATTTTCCAAGACTCACGATACTTTAATACGACATTTATATTCCCTTCGTTTTTGTTTTATGAGTGCAAGAATGTCGCCTTTGTCTGTAAATAGCTGTATAACACGAAAATGGATTTTATGTTTATAATTTAGTAAATCGTATACCAATTATGTGCAGTTAGTAGCAGGCATAGATAATAAAGTAATAACTCATAGAGCTACATTAGCTCCATTGATATTATTCCAGTGGCGAATTTACATCTTTAATCTATAAGCTAAAAGGTAATTATGATCAAGCGGTGTGTTATTATTCATGAATGTAGATTAAATTCAAACTACAAATTACTTATTTGCATGTTAGATTAATGTTACAACTAACTAGGTCTGTAGTCACCAATTACTTTAATTAATAACCCATTGGTAAGAAAAGCTTTTGTCAAATCGGTTTAAGGTCAAATCCATCCTTAACATGCAATTCAAAAGAAGACTAGAATTCATTGCGATAGTTTTTTTTGAAATCAGTTTTACGTTTTTAAATAAATAATTTGAAGTCACGCAAAAGAAATATTGGAAATGAAACGCGAAGGTTGATATCAGTGTTGACGTTTAAAATGGTTTAGAAGTTCTGACAGTGACATACTTAGTTTTCTGATTTAGTTGTTATTGGAAAAACAATATTTTTATTTCTCTGTCTTTCATTAAAAATACATTATTGTCTTGACATTCTTGTACTGATGGGTAGTTTCTCCATGCATATCGTGTACGCGCTACATACACACAGGGCAACAATTTTGACTACTAATATTTCTGATTTCAACACAAATAAACTAATGTCGGGTATATTGCAGCGTATTTCCGCCCAACAAGCAATTTTTCTCCGGGTAAAGTGCACCTCTGGTCCGGGTTCGATGTTCGGGCAGCGCGCCAAGTAGCGCGGCGGGTCGGTAAATCACCCGCGCGTACCAGGCTCGCAGCGCGTCGAGGAGCTCCCAATCAGCCGCCCTATTGACAAACATACGGCTGGAGTATAATGGAATCCGTCGCGATTTATCTACCACTGGGCTATTAATCTTTTTTCTTTGAAAACATACTCTTAATTTAAATTGACGTCTATAATTATACTAAAATACGCTTATTTATGAGTTCTAATCAGTTACAGAACCATTATTGTTTGAAATTCTTTCCATTCAACACTATCATTTCAGATAATCATTTTGATTTTTATTTAGTCTTTTAGTTTTGATTGAAGTTTGATCTAATTTCAATTTTTATTTATTGATATTTTATACCCTGATTGGGCTCTGCTAATCCAAAATACTACACTATACCTACCTTTAATAACAATTCATGATTAATTACAGTCGATTTTTGATAATTATTAAATACATAATTCGTAATAAATCATTTTATGAATATTGCAAATTATTTTCTGTATTATTTTTATACGACAAACAGCCGTTAAAATTTAATTAAGTAGGTATTAGTTATTGCCTGAACGTTTTTGTTCCTAACAAATAATAGTGAACGAAAGCATTGCTCGTTTGGACCTTGTCTGTTATTTAACCAAATGTTCTCCTACTACGCTATGAAACCCTGGTACTCAAGTAGCATTGGTTTTCTTTTTTGCAGTTTATATTACCTGACTGACATTCATTAATATATACAGTAACAAGTTCATACTGTAAAATACAATACATATAATTGTAGTTTAACAATAAATACGTAAATAATTAGCAATTTATTTTTATTGTAGTAGAGTTTCCTTCATTTTAGATTCATGCTTAACACCTATTTACTCACTTAATTGTTTTCATATACTCAATCAGCGGAAAGGTCAAGACAAAAACGTATATGTACAAACCATAGGTTGAGGTTAATTGATATGGTTTCTCAACTCATTCCATCAGCCGGTAATTTAATTGGTTTTAATTATGTGCTGCAAAATACCGTGGAGTAATGGAAAGGTAAGGGGGATTATTGAACTGCGACGAAAGAAATATCCTGTTATTATAAATACTAATAAACACAAATGATCCTGGGTACAACATGCACGATTACTTCTAAAAATACCTAATGAACCAGCAATCATAATTCAATGAGTAAAACTCAGACAAAAGATTACGTCGCTTGCAGTAATAAAAATAATGTTTAAGCTATATAATTTAATACGTAATTAAATTATCAACGTCATGTACTACATAGTTGAGTAGATATTAAAAAAAACATTCGATTTTAATTTATTACTTAATATCAATAGACATATTCTCAAATAGTTATTATAGAAGAGTTCTCTGACAGGTTTTGTATCAGACTAGATCTATTAAAATCATGTCATAAATTATGTATTAGGTATATAAAATGCTTAGTTATTATGTGAACTGTAACTGGTTAAACATTTTGGGGAAAATAAATGATACCAAATTCAAATAGCTTTCAACAGTTTCAATTAATCGCGGTGTAAAATATGCATATTTGCACCTCATTATTTAAGTTTTATGTTATTGCACAGAAATTGTGTTCCTTTTCTATTTTTTTTTGTATTTATCAGCAGAGACATCATGTATCGCGTCGCGTTCATTTGTAGAACATTCATAAAATTATATAATATTGTTCATAATAAATACTAATCTGCGCGTGGGTAAAGTAAGCGGATTATTTGTATTCAATTTTATATCGTCGAATTCTTTTCAACCCCATCGCACAATCTCGCCCCGTCGCGGTACGTCGGAAGTTATGCGGGATTCACATTTCCCCACGAATCGAGCGCTTTCCAACGCGTATGGACGAGGGGAAACTTGTTGAAAATACTCCACGATTGGAATCCGTAAAAGTGCTATAATTAAAAGGTTCTCTCACAGTAATAAATATTATTTTATGTTAAATTATTTTGAACACGTTCTTTCGCGAATATCAAAATTCACACAGCCATCTCTGCCGGTATTCAGTTAACGGCCTCGTAAAATTAAACACATAGGCGCGATAACACTCTTTATCCATTAAAGCGATCATACATGTACACAGGGGGCCTTTTTTTCAATTCCAAGAAGGACAAAAATGTATTAAAAATTCACGTCTGGAACCGCTAATTAAGTGCCAGTGTAATTGGCTTGGGTATTAAGTAAATTGCAAGCGTTACATGCTACACAATTTGCTTCGACGTAATGTCTTGTGGATGCTTACCCTTTAAAAACGTGTTTGTAAATGAGATAGTAAGGATAAAACTGCGTATTTGTACATTAAATGCATTTATTTTAATGTTAAAAAGGAAATGAGAAGTATTGGTATCGGGGATCGTGAAAAAGAGGATATTGTTTTTGTTGAATGCTAGGGAGTTGAGAATTGTTTATTTATGTGTTAATTAAAATGTAATTTCAGTACTAACTGTGTATTTCTGGGAAGCACACTTAATTTATTAGGGTTCCTAAACAAAATAACTTAAACTTTATGGTGCGTCTCGTGACATACACAGCTGCTTATTTCGAGAACTGCTGATGCTATACTTGACTCGAAATTTGTAACAGTTATAAAGAAAAAAAATATCGATTTATACATACATATATTTTTGATTTATTTCTTCTTTGTAGTTTTCGAAGAAAAACGTATAAAAAATACCTTGCCCCCTTATTTCCGAAGTTTGCGAAGGGTGAAATCTGGAATAATTATGTTTGATAGACATTACCCTAAATATTGCAGCAAAAAAAATATGGTTCTATCACAGTTTTCAAATAATCACCACCAATAATACTGCTTATATTTTTTTTACTTTCTATGTTTGGAACCCTCTGTGCGTAAGTCTTACTCGGTATTAGCCGCTTTTTAAATTATTTTTTGTGTCATCGCTCAGATAGTGTGACAAAAATCATGATGTCGTCTATGTAAAGTAAAAGGTGCTTATATTTGTTGGTCATGGAATTAGTACAAGTAACCCACAGTAAATCACAGATCTTAAATCAAAGTTCACCCCATTACTCCCCGTAGACGCCGTTACTTGTAAGAGACGAATAAGGGGTCGCGACAATAATATCTCGGTTAACCTTCATCTGCTTAAAGGCACTTAGTTGGTCTACAATAGTGTTATTTCTGAATTAGTATGGATAGTAGTTGTATTCATTCATATTCTGCATTTGTATTTCAAAACTCTAAATTCCTTATTCATTCCTTTCTCGTAAAATACGTAAATAATAAATTATGCGTAAAAGTTATGATGAATCGTAAAGCAAGTAACTCAATGGAATCATGATATCGAAACGGTTTTTGCTTTTTATGAACTAAGAATGCCTTAAAGATTAACTATAAACGCTATAATAATAAAATATACCTACCTGATTTTGACGTAGTATTTTTGCTATGGATAGATTTTGTAATTATATTTTCTAAACACTAGTCTAGTATTTTCTAAGCTTGTTTTTCATGTACAGCAAAGTACATCTCGAGTAAACTGAAGCGTTTGTACCAGGCTCGCATAAGCACGCGCGTCATAAAAAAGTTACGAGGAGTTATCAAAAGGGCGCAGTAAAGCCGGCATCGTCGCCGTCGCTATAAACTGCCCGGTCTATGTAGGGTTGCCTGCCATATACAAAGTTTGCCACACTACTTAGAAGTTTCGAAAAGTGCTTGGGGACATAGCGATACTGTCGTGAAAAAATGTTAAGAAGGAAATCTTGTACGCTATTTGCACTTATCCATTTTCATGCGACTTGAAGAATAAAAATACTTCATTATTGTTTTAGTGGATATTCCATTGTTTGGAAAGCCCAAGCTGTGTTATTTCTACTTACATCAAAGAGACTTTGTCTCACCCATTCACTTCATCATTCATGGCCTGTTTTGTTTGACTAACTGTTCTGAAAATGACGTAATAAAAAAGTCGTCAACCCTGGTATAATAATACCTCCTCTGTTGCGCTGTTTTCCCATTAAATTGGAAACTGCTCCATTCAGACATAAAGCGGGGCATGTGAAGCTATTTGAATTATTTGCCTCGCATTAATGTACACAGTTAATCAAGCACGTTGTTCATAAAGACATCATAATTTATTGTAATCAACAAATTACGACTAAATAGTAGCGATCAGTAAGTCAACAGTAAAATAGAAGATTTATTGATCAAATTATATTTGAGAAGGTAAACACGATGTGCGAATAATATTTAGCTGAATAAGACATTTAGGTAATGTCATAAAATAAATTCTGTATGGTAGTTTCGTATATTTGTCACGGCAGAGCATACAATTTTAAGTTCGGGTGTTGGAAGGGTGTATGTGATAAAATAAAACAGTCCCAGTTCTATAGATAACACGATAATGGATTTCTAAATGGTATGCTGGCACGAAACGTACATTTTGTTTCGCCTTTTAAAATTGTCGTCGTAAACTGGTGGGTTTAGCAGCAGGGCTTTGCGTAAATTTGAAATGTTTTAGTCATAAGCGTTGCAAACGCTAATCCCGTGGCAGTTTGCATCTTCTATTAATCTAATGCTCACAGTTGTAAATTGCAATAAATACGCATAGCTGTGGCACTAAGTACGCACCTAGTCCGGGTTTATGTTACGCTTTGTGAGAGTAACCGGGCTTATCTACGCTGTTTTATGACTATTTTACGATTATTGCCCCTTTGAATTGGTTATAACTTCGTACGATATGAAATTTCTATAAAGGAATAATTTTAAATGGACATGTTCATTTAAGTGGTTTTTACGGCGCTGTATTAATTTTTATAGCTCCAGAGCCGGTGAGCTCGCCATGCTGTTATTTAAATTTCATCGCAGCATCCATATACATGTCAATAAAAAATAATTAATCATTCCTTTGCATCAATCGTTGGTCCATTGCGAATTTTGATTTGATAATTTTATTGTGCCGTTATCAAAGCTCATTTATTTTCGTGGCTATAAGATGATAGTTAGGTATTTTCTTATCAAACAAATATATAATTTTCTTGGGCCCAGTCAAATTGTGTTTATTGTATTGTAGTATTTGTTATGGAAGAGTGGATGAGAAGATGTAATTGTTGCAGGGCTACAATGGTGTGTGCGTGTGCGGGGCAGCGGGGGGCGGGCGCGGGCAGCCGGCGCGCATGGCGGCGCCAATGAGGGAGGGCGCGCCGGCCGGCGGAGCTCGCCCCGCGCCCCACGCGCACCCCGCCAACTTCGAGTACGATGACAACGAGTGGGACATCGGCATCGGCGACCTCATCATAGACCTCGATGCCGACATAGAGAAGACAGACGAGGCGGGCGGCATGGCGGCGCGCGCCGAACCAGACGCACAGCGCACCGCGCTCAAGATGAAGATCAAGCGCACTAAGCCTGGCACCAAGAGCTCCGAAGCCAAACACGAGATCGTCAAGTCAAACGAGATGAACGGCGAACCTAAGGCGTCGGTGCCCGCGCAAGCCGCGCCGCCCGCCGCCGCCAAGCGCGGCTCCGGGGGGCACCGGAGAGACAAGGCGCGCGATAAGCACCATCACCCGCACCCTCCGCACGACGTCAACGGCGTGGCCCGCGTGCCGCCGCCGCCTAACGCGCCCGGCCCGCCTGCGCCGCCGCCGCCGCACCCGCCCGCGCTGCCGGCGCCCGTGCCGCACGCCGCGCACGCTCCGCACGCACCGCACGCCGCGCCCGCCAAGACGGAGCCGCGGCCCGCGCCCGCGCCGCGACTAGAAAATAAGCCCCCTGCGCCAGCGCCGCCCGCGCCCACGGCACCCGCGCCTGCGCCCCCTCCGGCGCCGGCGCCCGCGCAGCACCCGCCGCATGCGCACCATACCTCGCATGCGACGCATGCACCCTCCACACCTTCCAAACCTGAACCTGATGACTCGCGGCAAGAAATACACAGTTCGCAGCCTCCAGCCAAGAAACAAAAAACAGAACCTAAGGTACCAATTCAACTTATAACTGATACGAGGTAGATAAATGTGCTTAAAACTTGAACTGATAGTAGGTACTGAGTTGCTTACCCATTTCGTTTGATAGGGATGTGCTACTACCAAATTGTTGGTAGCAATCAGATGTTTTCAATAGTTGACGTATGATCGATTGAGATTGTCGCCTCATCTGCCAGCATCGTTAGTCTCTTCTGAATATAGGGCAAACACACACAGTCTAGCTAGCAATTATAATGCCTTGGAATGTCAAGCAAACCTAATTTACGGAATGTGTTAGGGTTGACCTGTGAAGCCGTATTTGAAGAGTTGCTGCTAGCTTTGTTTTTTGGCCATCTGAAGTTGTCTTTACCAATAAAATAACCATCAATTCTCTCAGAGATATTAAAGCTTACAGATTACTTACACAACCTTTGATTATGTCTTCTTTCATTATGAATTTGATTCTCTAGATAAATTGATCTGTATAGAAAATAATTAGAATTTAAGCACAGCTCTGACAGCTCGCTGAGCGTCGTTACTATCACCATACATATACTATTGTTAAGTATATAAAGACTTAACTTTACTAATCTGAAATATGTGAGCTGCTAAGTATTCGCACCTAATGCGTACTTTTGTATGTCAAGCTTGCAATGATCCAGGAAAACTTTCATAACTAGCTTAAAACCTAGGAACCTTTTGCATCTTAACTCTTCTGAAAGAACTATTGATTTTATCGACCCAACGTAAGAGAGGATTATTTTATTAAGAAGTTTCGTATGCTAATGAACTGATACGAATGATAGAGCAGCGAAGTCACTCATCTAATCTATCGATCACCCAATCCTCGCTGATAACAATAATCGCGCGCTAATCGTCCGATTGCTCTTATCGCGTGTGTATCCGATTGTTTCGGAACAGTGTATTTAATTGTCCGGGCTTAGGGCTGTTTGCGAGCTTGATTGAGTGCAAACGGTCGTGGGGTGTAATCCGGGCCTGTCGCCTGCCGCATCGGTTCATTAAATCACCCCAGCGGGCCGCCCCTCCCCCCGCACCCCAACGACGTCACAATACCCGCTGCACTCCACAAATTAATGCGATTGTGGCCTCCGTGGCAAATAAGGCTGTGTATCTTCGATGCAGAATAGCTGGAGCCAAATTATACAGTACAAAGCTATGCTACCAGCACTCGAGCATTGTTCTATAATTCGATCTACATTATTCTATGTTAACTGTTAACGTTCAATCCGATTAAAGATTTGAGTTTCCCCTCGGCCTTTCCATTTTCTTCATCCAAGTGAATAATTGCGAATACGTGTCTCGAAAGTGAACACATACAAATGCAAGGCTGGTCGTCCATGGCCGTATATTGAGAATTTAATGTTGTTGCAAGTTGTCATGCGCGGTACACATAGAGAACAGTATAAGTAATGGGGTTCGGCTCGTTAACTCTTGGTAATCACCGGCCGCTTTCCCTGCCTCCTATAAAATAGTTAAGTTACTCCGTTAATAAAATACCTCCAGTGAAGAATCCTCGTCGGCTTGTGCACCTGCATGCAATGAACATCTTTCACAATGCTTAAGCGAATGCACGACACGCATCATTAATCATGGCGACGCGACGTGACTCCGAGCTATTGCCAAAGGTTTATGCAAACCGCGCGTCTCGTATGAACTCATCACGCTCAACCACATCAAATTATGGTTAGTTTGTTACATTAAAGTTTTATCAACGACAGCTGCTTGAGCAATACCGCGTCCGCAATATTTTATGGCAAAGCAAAATTACTGTGCCGCATAAATGTATAGGGAGAATCTAAGATAGAGGGACACTCGCTCCCTTTTGCTTTTCTTGTTATTATTCGCTCGAGGGTTGCGAACACATCGCAGTCTCCCAAATTCCATTCATTAATCACTGTCGAGGGCTCTAAAAATTTCTAAAGTGCCTGTGGAATCAATTTAACGTTTGCCCCCCTAACTGGGAAAGTTTGTGAGCGTGATAATTAAAGACGAGATATCAATTTCGAAGTCTTTACTCTTACTCTTAACAATGTTCAAAGATTTAATCCACTTAGTCTTATTAAAACATGATCGCATAAATGGCAACTTCATAAAAGAAAAAAGTATTTTGAAGTCTTGGCAAGACAATGATTCCAATTTGTATTGATGTAAATTCAAAATGTTTTCGAAAAGAACGCTGAGAGTTCTTTTCTCTTCTTTATCTACACTAATATTATAAAGAGGAAAACTTTGTTTGTTTGTTTGTTTGTAATGAATAGGCTCAAAAACTACTGGGCCGATTTTGAAAATTCTTTCACCATTCGAAAGCTACATTATCCACAAGTAACAAAGGCTAAATTTTATTTTGGAAAAAAATAGGGTTTCGTAAGATATTTGGGTTTTTCGGACACAAGGTGTAAGAAATCAACCAGAAAAGTTACTTTTTTTGCGTACGCTACTAATCTCAGGAACTACTGGTCCGATTTGAAAATTCTTTCAGTGTTAGATAGCCCATTTATTGAAGAAGGCTATAGGCTATATTTCATCACGCTAAAACCAATAGGAGCGGAGCACCACTATTCCACGCGGACGAAGTCGCGGGCAGAAACTAGTATATTATAAAACGTTCTCCTAATTACTGTAAGCATGCACAATTCGTTTCACACGACAATATAATGAATGCTCTGTGAAGCCGGGTGTATTCAATCCTCTTTATTTGCTTACACAGTATCTGTGTGCCCCTGACCATTGTCTGCTCTCGCGGCACTTAAACTGTCGTATAATACACTATTATTATGACCAAACTTGGAATGAGGGGTGATACCCTCGTCAATAATTTTCAATTCGTTCGTTCAAACGCGTTGGCTATTAAATGTGCTTTTTAATCTGACGAAATATTTTATGCTCTCTCCCCATTGTTATTCATGGCGATTGTCAACATTTAATGAAGTGGAATACGTAAAAGAATAATGATTATTAAGTATGTATTTCTTATCAGCTGTAAGTATGTGATGGATTTGTAATAAATTATATTCTAATATAATTTTGTTATGACTAATCGTCGAAATAGATAAAAGTAATAAGGTATCATGGTTTTACTATCAATGTAATACACTCGGCGTCACAAAAATCGCACCTAATCAAGAATTCTTTTCAAAGTCATTTTAACCCTATTAATCAATGGTAGACATATGACTATGGGGTATCATTCGAAAGGTAATTTATTTAAATTTAAGAATAAAACAAAAGATTTCGTTTTTGTTTACCAGGGAATAAAAAAAAGCAAGTTGATTATGCAAATGACTAAAACATGTTTATTTACAACAAAAAAAAATATACAAAAGAGTCCTTAAAAACAACTTAAAACCTAGTGTTGCCCCCCCTAGCCCTGATAACTGCTTCCATGCGTTCCCTCATGGACCTAATTAATGTTACAACAGTCTCCTGAGGAATGTTGTCCCATTCTGCTACGGCGGCATCTTGGAGGTCCTGAAGCGTGGTAGGGGTAGGTCCCGTGCCCGTACTCGCCGTTTCAGTTCATCCCAAAGGTGCTCAATTGGGTTCAGGTCTGGACTTCTCGCTGGCCAGCGCATAACAGGTATCCCAACTTCTTGCAGGTAGTCCCTTACAATTAATGCGGTGTGATAGCGGGCGTTATCATGCATTAACATGAACCCACTGCCAATATAACCCGCATAAGGGACCACGTGCTCCTCTAAGATCTCTGTTATGTACCGAGGAGCAGTCAGCGACCCTTGCCCGCGAGCACCTCCAGTCCGAGAAACGCACACAAGGTTCGTCTTGCCGTCGATTGACATGCCGCCCCAGAACATGCACGAGCCACCCCCGTATTCTACTGTCTCTTGAATACAGGCATGTGTGAATCGTTCCCCTTGCTTTCTGTACACCCTCCTACGCCTGTCGTTACAGAAAAGACAAACCCTTGTCTCATCTGAGAAGAGCACAGTCCTCCATTGTTCGATTGTCCAATCCACATGTTCCCGAGCAAATTGTAACCGGTCTCTCCTATGCTGTGCAGTCAATTTTGGCCCTGTAGCAGCCCTATGAGCTGCAATTTTCTTCTCCCGCAACCTTCTTCTAACCGTGGAGACACTCACAGAAGTTCTGCGAGCTGATCGGAGTTGTTGTTGCAGCTCAACAGCATTGGAGAACCGATTTCGTAAAGACGTCGAAACAATGAAGCGATCGTCTCTTTCGGATGTGCAGCGTTGTCTTCCAGATCCACGTCTTCGAATATAGCCACCAGTCTCTTGGAACCGTTGGAACACTCGTCGAACGGAAAATCGACTCAAGTTCAGTTGCCGAGCAACATCACATTGCCGCATCCCTGATTGCAGTAGTGCAATGACTTGAGCGGCTTCATCTGCAGTGGTATCCATCTTCAGGGGTATTTTTCTTAATGTAGCTGTTCACGTGTGTTCACTTCAACGGTTGGAGAGCGAATGACTCACATTTAACCCGGGTCGCCCGTTTTATACCCTTCTAGAGGGGTGCAATTAGTGGATGATGTGATGCGTATTTTGACAACATTTTGTTTAACGTTACGTGCTAATGAGATTTGATGTGTTTGGGAATTCTAACTATTGTTAAATTAAAGGTCATTAAATATACTTTCAATTGATACTAGTATTAATTGGGTTCAATTGATTCCTTGATGGCGGGGCATGCTTAAAACTCATATTCAAAGAGGTGCGATTTTTGTGACGCCGAGTGTATTTACTGTAATAAAATAATATATATTTTTACCAAAACTGGTTGGCAAGTATATATGCCAGAGAGAATTAACATGACATGAAACAACCATTTTCGAAAAACGGCTGAACTACTTTCTAGGTGTTATTTCTAGATATAGATGCAAGCCTAAGTCAAAACCATAGATTTAAAAACTTAATATTATACTTGCTCTTATTAATTCATCCCGGTCGCTGAAGTAAAACTAAATGAATGAAATATTATTGTGTTCTCTCAAATTGTTGTAGAAAATAAATGTAGATTCTTGTTTTACTAGGTACTTTCGTGGGTTAGCTAGCAAGGTATCAGACTGACGTGTGATGATGACAGAGATGATTGTTGTGAGATAGTCTGTCGTGACTCGGTGACTGCGTGTAAAATGCTATGCTGATTTGTGACGTATCTGGTCTTTTGTTTCTAAATCTTCCACGCAGGCCGAGTCCGGGCACAGCTACTTCAAAAATGTATTTGTAGCACGTTTTAAATTAACATAAAAAGATAAGACTTTATTTAAGTAGGTATACACTTGAGTAATTATTGTCTTATAAAGATAATAACAAAAACAAATTAATTGCTCTTTATGAACGTTTATTACTCAGACATATTCTTATTTATGCACGTTACATGTTTATTAATATGTATTAAGTAACTAAATCAATCAATTTCTCAATGTCATTTTACTTGATCTCTATTAAAATAATAAATATCAATTTTCAAGAGCTATGATTACGCACAATAAAAAAAGAGATCAGAATGCATTAATTTATAGCCGCGGCAGACACGATAAATTAATATAATTTCTATCAAAGTGACCAGGGGAGCATGATATTTAACATGTATATGTCGTCACAAATGAGGTTAATAGCACCGCAGCGCTCGATTATACCGATCGCTCTGAATAAATTTACATGTTGATTGCCGGCTGATCAGTGTTCTCACTAAACTAACTGCTAACTGGCTGCCAAGCTCACCGCTTACATTAAATAAATATGTTAGAGCTGGTGCCACAAGTCACGCCAATTGTAAAATCAATTTCTGTGTAGTGCCACTGATTGTACGAGTTTATGTTCTTGTATCTTAATACCGCTACCATCGACTGGTACGGGGATCTGCCTCTATCGTCATATTATTAAACAAGACATAAAACGATCTATAATGTCTGAATGCCGTGTACGATGTACTGCATCAAAAAAACAGCGAATTTCTACAGGCGCTATAGAGTGGAATTTGCAAAATTGAACCATCTCTGACGTGAGTGATAAATTCCAATGAATTTTGCGCTTCAACAACTTTATTTATACGTCGTTCGTACATATCGCGTTACCTGCTCCGGGCGTATCATCATTCATTTAAAAAAAGCGTAATAGCTTCAGCCGAAGTCCATGACTTCATGCCGTGAATTAAAATTTTAATAACCTATACATGGAGTAATTGATTGATGCGATAAAATGAATGTGCTATCGGGCCCCGCCATAACTCCCTCGTAGGGCCGCGGAACGAATCGCAATAATTACAGTAAATGCACCGCCATCATTAATATACTCGTTCACAGTGATCGCGTCGGCAGGATACGCAATGGAAAGCTAGCTATGTCAAGGTATGTATTATATCTGTCTCGTACTAGACACCGTAAATCGTTTTGATCTCATTTACGAGGCATGTGTCATTATAAACTTGAAATATGTTATTAGTAAATTAATTCTCACCATCAATGTGAACTAGCTAATTGGTTTTCTTTCTGTCAATTGGAAGTTCATAAAGCTATTGACCAAGACAGCAGCAGGCGCGACGAGGTAGTTCGCCAGCTGCCGGCGGCTACTGTGTAATTATTATTGGCGTAATTAGGATGTGAGAGGCCGGGCAAGGCCCGCGGCGCCGACAGCGCGCTCCACTCTAACAAATGCCATTATTATTTCCGCTTCGTATTATACTTGGCTGCGGTTTGTTACGTCCTCGTTTATTATGTCATGAACAATTGAAACGATAATAAATATTCGCTTCTGCAAAGCAATTGATTCAACATTAATTGCAGTGATCTGTAAGTTATCACGATTCACGCTCCGCTCGCTCCACTCCATTCTCGGCGTGCCCAGTTTATGTTTACTGTTACTTATTTAACGGTTTTGCAATTTGGCTGAGTAACTGAATATTATTCCACTCGAAATGTTTGCTGGCCAATTGACAGCTGCCATATTGAGCTGCGTCGAACTTCCCCTATTAGTTCAATTAACACAAAACTCAATCTGTCATCGCTATAATAACGCGTAAGGTTGCGTTCGCTCCGTTGTAAATTCCCCCGTCTTAGTTGTCATAAACCCATTTAAGTTAGTTATACGGTATTCTGGGTGTAGGAGCGCGTTGGGTCGACTGTGGAGTCGTTTCATATTTAGTCGACCGGATCTGGGATCGAGTCGATTGTTTTGTCGGGCTCGGCAGTAATCCGCAGCTGGCGTTTACCTGCGCGTCTCTTTGTTCTGTGGAAAGTTTGTCTGTGCGACAGACACGACCAACAGATTGGTCGCACCACACATTGTTGTCAAATGTATAATAACGATAGAGGTTGTCTCTAATCCATCTTTGCAACTGAGCACCACGAACGGAGTGCTAATATAAACTTTTTATTGGTACTATGTACAAAAAACAAAGTACCTATAAAATAAGTTTTACTATTGGCACTGCCGCTGCTGTACGTCAGTGTGAAACGATGAAAAACCCAATTGATTAAACCCAATAAAACTACACGATTTCGACATTGCACGAACAAATCGGATCGCTCGACTAGTTCGTCGACTAATAAAACCTTCACAAACAAAATATAGGGGAGCTTGGGATCAAAAGCCGATTTTTTTGTTACTTTTTTTATAAGCCGCTATTTTGCCCTCTTTTGTGCCCGTGTTGTTTACTAATGGTTTCTGTTGGGTTCGACTTAAGATAATAACTCGGGTTTTTTCTCGCCCATGTGTGGTGGCGAGCGAGTTTTGCCGCCGGAAATGCGAGAATGCTGTTGGGTCGGATTAAAATATATATTTGTTGATTTTTCGGCTTAATCTGTAAACGGGCGAGTGCCGCGTGCATGCGCGGCGTATTTTTTTGTTTTATTTTTGTTCAAAGCGAACCGATTACGGGAATTTCGATTCACTTTCATTTGGATGTCAACGTTTGGTTTTAAACCGATCTGGTTTATTAAAACGCACGAGGCGCCCCTTTTCCCCGTTCATTTTTCATTTAGCCGCCGCAATATCCGTAATCGTTATCGGTGGTTCATCAATCACCGCTCTCGTTTAATTCCCCAATATCCTGCGGTACCCAACTAACAATTACATGTGAGGGTCCCGTATCACCGGCCGGCGGGCAACGCGGTGCCAATAACATAAATTGTCACGGGTGGTCGGAAGTGGCCCGCGCCCCTCCACGTCCCGGTGCGTTCCTCGCGCCTCCTCGTGTCTCCTCGTCGTCGAGAGCTCGAGATTGCTGTCGACTCGACAATCGATATTCAATCTCTTTTGACATTTTATACGCTCCCTACTTTCTTACTTTGTGTTGGCGTTTAGCGCAGATGAGTGGGATTGAAGCGAAAGCGAGCATTTCCCTTTTCTTTAATCGTTGTCTGGTATTTTCATTTCGCATTGTGCCTTCTTAAATGTATCTTGTTCATTTTCGTTTGAAGAACAAAATACTTTATTGACTATTGATGTTTGTATTATATTATTCGAAGAGAAAATTGCTCAAGACTTGTAGGTAAAATTATTGAGCAGACGTTGTCACGACATTTGTTTTATCGAGATTTTATTACTCGATAAAAGCAATTTATCATCGCGAACGTTTTTATTAAGCAGTAGCTCGTCTGAGTATTAGCATTTAAATCAATTAGCTATCCTTGAACTTTGCGTCTATGCATTATAAATTGAATTGAACACATAATGATCACGACGATAAATTCGCTAATAAATGACTCCATACTCTAATTAAGAAAATTAAACAATATACGTTATGTGTGACTGAGTGAACTAAAAGCTTTTAATACCGTTTACGATTTCACAGAGCTCGTAATTACGACATAGTTGAACTAATTAGTGAATTCCGAGCGCGGAGCAGCCATCGGTCGGAGGTAATTACAAATCCAACCCGCGTCGCTTATCCTACCAAGTTATAATTGAAAGCTCGGTGGCCCAGAAGCCGAGCGCCTCGTGTATCGCGTTATTAGGTGCGCATACGTAATTTGTTTGTTAAAGACGGCACGCAGTTATACCCGCTGTGAATAATTTAAATTCATCCCCTCGATGGGACGCGGGGTGGCGGCCTCCCGTATCGATTCTGTGCTTTGTTCAGCTGTGTGTGTGTGTTTGTGATGTGCACTCCATACTTTCGGCGGTGCTCTGTTCCCCTGGTATTAGTGAGCACGGATTCTCGGCTCGTTCGGTCGGTGTGCCGCAAAGCCGGGCTATCAGTTGACACGGAGACTAGGGTTACCTACCTACTGAAAGTAATCTGCCTGTCAGATGCTCAGTTTTATAGCCCTTGGGGAAACTTAAAGTATACAGTAGACCACTGGCCCTTTTCATCACGTAACCGCTATAAAAATTAAAACTTTTTATGCTTCACGTCGTAAATTATTCATGAGCACCTCTCTTCTCTTACTTGTGATGTTAATTTCATTCTAATTTCAATAATTAAATTCAAAACATGTAACATTATCTAATGAAAAAGGTTTAACCTTTTATAATCATATCTGTTTAATAGACAACCCTAGAATAGAATGAATGGATTTATTTCATTCCTACGTATTGTGCCAGTTGCGGTGTAGGAGCGTGGGCAAATTAAATAATATTGGACTGTATCAATTTACATTGTAGAAGAGATTTCAATTAAAATGTTGTTCATGTAGAGTTCGGACATCTTGTTTCCATAATTATCGTAAACATAACGACACGCTGACAGCAAGAATATTAAGGGAAATATATATCATTAAAGTATATATTCCACTTAATCTCTGTGGCTAATTTGGAATGTTTGTATCCATAATATTTAGATCTAATGGACGCCCACGCAACTGCCGAGTCTATTTCTACACGACGAGCTTCAGAAAGGAGTTCGACTTTAGTTTCTATTTCCATCGCGATAAGAACTATTTGGCTGTAAGACGATGAATAGAATATTTTGTTGACAAGAAAACTGTATGCCAACATTGAAATATACGTTCCATTTAGATTTTTCAGCGGTCGTTAGTAACCACGACACGCACATCGATACAAGTGATTGTGTATCTAAAATTGCACACTACTGGACGTCCGTCCCACATGCTGTGCTAACAATAAATGACATTGGTGTTGCGATTAGAGGCTAATTGAGATAACACGATAATCTAACGTCTCATACGTAACATAGGTCGTACATTAGTACATAAATAGCGGAATATATAGCATAATAATATCGTTATCTAGGACACTCGTAGTTGCCTTATTAAGACATGAGTAGAGCACGCTGGCAGCGCTTGAGAATATGTTTAAAACTTTAGCACAATACTTGCACGACTTAGTACGTACTTAACTACACAGAATATGTATCTACGTACGTTACAAGTTAATAATAACATACGTTAAGATAAAGTTTTCACTTATTAATGTGCTCATGAAGCGACAATGTCTTCTAGCAAATATTATGATCATCAAACGTTTATCGTTGACACGTAATGATTTTTTTTTAATTTTCAGTTGAAATTAATACATCTCTGTAGCGTTGTACTTGTTCAGCAACTGGCCGGTCATATTGCGTCCATGGTTGAAAATAAACCAGCATTTTATTTTTATCAAGCGTGCAACGCGAAATGTGACTGCCTATCTGATAAATAAATGAAATATAACAGTTGCTCTGCGTTGAAGCAAATTGAGTTAATTACTTATTTTATGTACCGTGGAACTGACGGACAATAATTAAATGGCGAAAAAAATATCAAAAAAATATTTAATTATATTTTCGTTTACTTATATGCCTTTTTAAAGTTAATTTGGGTATGGTATCTGTCCATATGTGTTTATTATAAAGCTTTGAACCAGTGCCGGTTTTACCCCCATCAGCGCCCTGGGCGAGATTTTTGCGGCGCCCCCTAACCCGCAATTTAAACCCATACGGAAAAAATTGGCCAAGTGCGAGTCAGACTAGCGCACCGAGGGTTCCAACATTTGGAAAGAATCGGCGTCGGCGTGATCAATAGGTACTGGAAAAGTTTTTAACCAGTGCGCATTTTTTTTGGTGGTTCGGTATCAGTAATTGAACACATTTCTATGTTTAGTAAGTAAGTAAGTAAAACATGGGAATAATCTTTTCGTAATAGCACTACACTGCCTAAGCATGTAAGAGCGAGCTCACAAGTACAATACGACTCAGCTGATATCTACACACAAGCCGACCGGCGAGTTTTAAGGCTTACTGTCAGTCGTTCTACACGAGTCAACTTTGGTACAAGTACACGAAGAGTGCGTACAACACTCTTCGTGTACAATATAACAATGCTTTTCGGGCCATGCTCAACCTGCCCTGGCGCTGTAGTGCGACTGACATGTTCGCGGAGAACAGAGTTGCTGATTTCTATGCTCTTATGAAAAAGCTCAGGGCGTCGTTCTTTACACGAGTGGCAGCAAGCACCAATGAGCTTGTTGCTGCTGTGTATAGCACCGTACATCTGCTCAGGGAGACAAAGCAGGTGTAGCCTGCCTGTTAACGGGGTACATTTGATTTGGTTACCAGGGTGTGATATTTTAATTTTATTTTAATGTTTTTTATTATGTTTCTTCTTTTTAAATCTCTATTGTTTTGTTCCTTAATTTGTAATTTTAATATGGGTGTCAATGCCTGAAATAAACGATTATTATTATTATTATTATTTAAACAAATTAAGTTCTTAAATGAATATTTTGCGCAAACGATAACTTTTTTTAGTACTAAGACCTAACAAACTGAAAAATACGTGTTTGTTAAAAAGTGTTGAAGTTGATTTAGACAAAATTTGCGCACTGGTTAAAAAACTCCTGTATTCATATCCATACCAAATTTCAGCTTTCTTGTACTAAGAACGCTTAGCTTTACCGTGGACAGACAGACAGACAGGTCATGGCGAAACTATAAGCGGGGTGTCCATTATAAATACCAAAATTAGTTCCCTGACTTTTCCCTGACCATTCTACCACATTTCCCTGATCCAATATTGTCGTCTTATGGGAAATATTATATTATTTTGTTTTTAACCAGAGTGTATACTTTGGACTATTTTTGTTAAAAATTTAGACCATGTGCATAGGTAGGAAAAGATATATTATCTATTTTTGGAGTTATAAACCATAAACAGTAAGCTAAGAGAACATCAGAGCAATATGAGTAAGAGCGCGAGCGAAGCGAGCGCGAATTTTTTTTTAGGAATATGAGCATCAATATTCTTAGGAATCATTTTTGTATTTCATGACTCTTACATTTCCCTGAAAATCCGTGACCACCTATTGCTTCCCTGATTTTCCAAATAGTGGACACCCCGATTTTTAAAAGTTTTTCTAGTCGCCTACGGAACCCTAAAAAATATAAATTATAAGGTGAGAAAAAATCAGAGGAATAAGAGTTAGAGCGCGAGCGAAGCAAGCGTGAATTTTTTAAGTAATAGGTATGAGCAACATAATAATCCTCACTAATATTATAAATGCGAAAGTAACTATGTCTGCCTGTTTGTCGCGTTTTCACGCCAAAACTACTGAACCGGTTTAAATGAAATTTGGTACACAGATAGTCTAAGACTCTAGAGCCTGAGAAAGGACAAAGGCTACTTTTTACCCGGGTGCGCGAAGGAGTTCACTCGGGATGTGGGTAAAACAGCTAGTAATATTATAATAATTGAATGCTTCGTTTTTGGGGGGCCCCGTGACAATGGCGCCCCGAGTGCCCTTATGGTAAAGACGATACTAGAGGGGCACCAACACGCCCATTCTCATTTGCCGCAAAATTGACGACAGCTTTTTTCTTTTCAACTTTTGCATTCTAATGTCAATAACGCAGAAAAACCCGAAATTGATAGACATTTGATGACAAATTCAAGAAAACTTTTGCTAAGCAAACTATATGTATGAGGGTAAGTAGGCCTCAAAGAGTGAGAGGATATAAAAAGGGCGCCTGCGGCGCCCCTTCAGATCCGGCGCCCTGGGCGGTCGCCCCACCTCGCCCTACCCTAACGCCGCTACTGCTTTGAACGCATATATCTGATTATAATGAAATTTTGGAAAAATAAAACGCGTTTACATGCATTTAACATTTCGTTTTTTTATTAAGTTCATTGTAAATTGAAACCAGATAACTTATCTTTCATATTCAAACGTCCCTGCAGCTTTTCTTTTTAATTTCGCATGACTGAAGCAATCTCATGAAATAATATGTCTGATCTGAAGAATATATTAACTTTATGTAAACATAATAAGTATGTTTATTTAAGTTTCATTTTCATAATGGCTATTGTAAAGTATTTTAAAGGTAGTCGAAATAATTCTTAAGATTAGAAAAAAAAACGCATTTTTGCACATCATTTTGCACTTGCATTCCACAATAAAATTATTTTTTGCCAACTTATTTTAGATATTTGATAACTGTGATTAGATGATTGTAGCTTAATATTTATTTTGAACAAAAAATATGTCATTTACTTGTTTATCTACAATATAAATACATATCTTAATGTTAACTGCTAGTTAGACCACCAAGCAATGGAAGACAATTAATTGTTTCCTTTATTATCGTGCTGCAAAATAGTCATACAACGTAATAGGTACCAGGGTAACAGCGACGCGAGATGTTAGTCAAATGGCGCGCAAAACGCGGCTTCGCTGAGAATAATTTCCTCAGCCATCACGGCTCGCGGCGAAGCGACAACTGAATAAAGTTTTGTACCGCGTTAATTGCCACCAGGGGCTCAGCCGAATGGCACGTCTTTAATGAGACGGCTTCTTTAATGAAAATACCAAGTGAACAGGGCTGTCATTTCACTATTTACGTGAATCTGGCTTTGTAAACGTGCAAATTGGAATAGCTCAAATTCAGACATCGTTAAGTTGCATAACTGTGTGCTTTGAGCCGTCCTTTGAGGATTATTTCCGCTCTTTATGACTGTGAAAACATTGCAATTATATTTCTGTATAAACCACAGCACGAATTCAGATAAACGAGAGCCTGTTCAAATGTTTGCGCACAGGTAGGTGCAGTCGAGCTCGCATTTATAACGTTGTAAAAGGATATTGCTATTTTTTGCTAACGGATGTGTAAAAAATAGCTATTGTATTAAAATATCCCAGCACAAATAAGGTTGGGCTTTGAGTCTGGAATACTAACAATAAAAGCCCGATAATATTGGCACATACTGTTTCAACTCTTGAACAATGTAATAATATCCGAGTTGTTGCTTGTGACAATATTTATACAGTTTGCTGTCCATTTGTACGTGTCAAGGAATATGACAACCATAAGAAAATAACACAAAGAGCTCGCTCGAACTACAAAACTATAATAAAGGTAATTAAATGCAATTCATGTTTTGTTTTTTATCGTACAGCTGACAATTAGTAGGTATCAATTACAAAAGTAATAAAGACTTGTAAATAAGTAGGTAGGGATTATTACTGCAATAATTTTACTTATTACTCAGATTAACGTATTGCAATGCACAACCCTTCAATTTATAATTTTGATAATATTTAATACTCGTACAACAGAAGTAACAAAACTTGGAAAATGTTAATCAAAAGCTATCTCAATTTTGTGTTACGTAAGTACAATAATTAATAATACCCATAATACGCCCTATCAAGTGAATTCGCGTAATTCCGCAACACCGGCCGGTTCTCATGACTCGACGCGGGGAACATAAACACATAGGAGTAAAGTTTTTATAACACGCCCGTTATAATTATACAGATTGGCATTATAGATAATTGAAATCGCGTGAATAATCGGCTAAGATGCGGCAACATCGGCCGGCCGACACGTCATATCGCGTGCAACCGATCAACTACACAAAAAATAAATAAGTTATCGAAACATGACATGTGCTTCTCGGAACCGATCGGTTAGGAAGTTTACCATAAAAATGTCAACTCGATATAAATGACACGGTCGTTAAGTCGAAAGCATGTAGCGTTTTAGATACGGGAAAGTATAGTTTTAACTGTAATAAAGTTCTGTTTGAACTAGACAGGAGCGAACATCGTAGATTAAAGTTATAATAACACAAAAAAATCGTTTCAATAATGTATATCAAACCGCCAATCGATTACAAAGATTTAAAAAAAAAACAAAGAAAGGCATAGATAGATGGAAGTTATTTGCGTTTTACTAATTTACCTTATATTTTGTTGAATACTTTATCATTAATTAGTTAAAAACAATTTTTGTTCCACTATAATTAGTGATTTTATCGCCGAACAAGCGAACCAGAGCCAAGTTTTTTCTACACAAACCGGTTTATTCAATTTTAGGTGCTAAAACGTCTAGTCCAATATTATCTACGCTCATCTTAATTATAATGATGTTACAATTTTATTATTTAAAACAATTCCCATTATTTATACTGATGATTATAATAAAACTTCAAATATTCACACATTTACATATAAATTATCGTTTAAAGCTTTGATTGTGTAGTAACGTAATGCGAATTATGCTATATTATGACTTTATGAGTCATAAAAAGTTATTTTTATCAACGGCTGTTGAAAAACTAGAAGTGCTCGGGTCTTGAAATTGATATGTTATCTCCTCATCGCGGTGTTAAATGATAAAATAATATTAGGGTGCGATAAAATCAATAATACAGTCGTCGACGAAATTCCAATCACTGGCGGCGCCTATTCCTTTTTAGTTAAACTGATTATGTTGTTCTTTAAAAACTGATTGTATCTTTGCACACGTAATTAAATAATTACTTAAGCAAATGTACATGATAAAGTATTTATGTACCGAGGCGTAAGTACTACACTAGATGTGTTTCTATCCATCTTAGAACATTACGACTGACACAACTCCATAATTTAATGTTAGCCTCAACTCTTCCTGGACTCCTAGTATTTATGGGCGATTTATGAATAAATCATACAATTTAATGTTACGAATGTTCTATCCCCTTATCGTATACTCTTATCACAAACTGATATCTACCTTATGGTGTGCACGGAACATAAATCGATATCAGACGTAATTTTATTTACAGTTACTCACAGCAATAATTACGAACAGTTTACTGGGCAGCGATCGTTTATTTATTTCCTGTGAAGTCCCTACGCACTACACACACGCATACGACTTGTTTTCGTATAAAAAAAACCTGTTTGCTCCGTTAATTTATAAATTGAACACTTAATTATATCTAGTTGGTCATTTACGCCCGCGGCCCTCGGATAAAAACTAATAGCAGGTAGTATTGATAATTATACATAATTTAGTATAAATTACTAATAAAGCGCTCACTAGAATCCGCTGTATTGTATCCCACGATATCATTGATCGAATATCAGCTTACGTAACGTCGTGATAACCCGTCTAATGTCAGATTTAATCATTATAATGCCTTTATTGATTGATGAACATAAGCAATATTAACGTATTGAGACATCAACAGATTGCTTAATGTAATTAGATGCTAACAAATGTTTGAGAATAGATTTTTTGCTATCAGTATTTATGTAGGGGGAGCGTTAATAAAATACTCATTAGTCTGCAAGCGAGCCGTCCCGGGGCATTTAAACAATGTAGGCGTCGGCGTGGAGTCCGCGATTGGCCATTATACCATAAATCAGCGTTGACGCGCCGCAGTAATTGGCTCGGTGACCGCGGCCCCGCGGCCCGCCGCTACGTCCAACTAGATTGCCTCTCCGTTTGATGGACCCCTGGTGTTGCACAGTTTCGACACTAATGGCTATGCTCTTCTGCTGCCCTAGCCTAAACGATTGATTGATTTTGGTTTGCCACATTGTTCAAAAACTTTTAAATATACATTTGAACATTTATATAAATGCAAACTTCGGTAGATGTCCTACAAGGTTTTCTCTTGTCTATTAATTGACTACGTGAGAGTTAGAAATCTATAATAGTAAAATAAATGTTTTTTTCCTTCCCTTTTTTGGTACCTTCCTATTCTTATCGCAAAGTTTTACAAGTACTAACATACAATTTGATGAAAATTAGAATGATATATTATATAGGTAGGTAATCCGTAATAATAATTCCGTAAAAATAATAAATTCGACGACCTGAGTGGTTTAGTGGTCAACATGCCGAATGCCACGCAAGAGGTCCCGGGTTCGATTCCCGGCCGGGCAGAAATTGAAATGATGAATTTTAATTTCTGTAACGGGTCTGGGTGTTACAATGTATAATATGTATGTATTTATAAAAATATATAAGTAGTATATCCGTTAAGCTAGCACCCATAACACAAGCATGCTTGCATTGCTTACTTTGGGGCTAGATGGCGCTGTGTGAAATTGTCCAAAGAAAAAAAAAAAGATAATAATAAATGTAAGTAGATATATTATTTAGTTTTCAAATTGTCTAAATACAAACACATTAATAATATTTTTCTTTAAACAAATTACTACAAGCGTTGAAAATAACGGTATTTCCATAACAATGGATCAATGTACATAATGTATAAATTATGTATGCGATATCGATAGCGCGGAATATTTAACAGACTGTATAAATAAATGTTTCTCGACTGTTTGACAGCGACTCGAAAAAATATAAAGGGTAGGGCAAACATGTATGAACGATGTAAATATTCATCCATCGTGATTTCTATTATAGACCATAGCTACAATATTTAAAATGCAAAATAATTCCATGGAATATTTTATGGCAAACTTTCTACGTGACCTATACGTATGACTACAAGATGTAATAAAAGTTAATATCAACCTTAGCTAACTAGTTAACACGATAAGGTAGTTAAATTTAATAGCCGACTCTATTACATTAACTATCTACTCTCAACAACCATTGATAGTTTAAAAGAGGCAACTTTGTAGTATTTTATAATGACAATGTTTTTCGCGACCAGTCAGGCTATCGTTCGTTATTAACATAACATAAATTATACATATGACATTACTAAACGTGGGTTTCCATTTCCATTGAAATAAATGATAAATAATGTATTTTTCTGAAAGTCTGTTATAGGTCAGTCATCGGATAACTGTGAGTTAAATATTTGAACGGGTCGTGTAATAGTTAGCTCGTGTCATTAACATGCTTTCACGCACAATGACACAATGACTGACGCCGACTCGACCATAAATTACACATGAAAAGACGCCAGCTTTCTTTAACAATTCATAGACTATCGCAACTAAGCTTTACACAACAGCAAGCACATCATTTCAACTAAGAGATTTTATTCCAAAGTTCAAAGTATTTCGCCACATAAATAAACTGAGGGATTTAAAAATTTATGAGTTGTAAAATTGTTATTGCTTTGAGAAAAATAAACCTATTATCATGTATGTATGTTAATTAATTGATATCCTACGACGTTACGATTTTTTTTATAAATAAAATGTCTTCGTTTATTTGTAACGCAATTAATTTTATTGTCTCTAAATAAAGCTAATAAAGCATGCGTTAATAAAGATAAAGTATACTAAGGTTGATGATGAGTGATCGATCGTAATTCGTTTATTACATTAGTACTGATATACGATTAATGGTATCGACATCCGTTAAGTGGTTGGCATTTCTGAAACATCAGCAAAAATATTTACTGTGTTCATATCCGCTTTTGTTGTTTGGAAGCGACATTTCATTTGTGTCACGTTTGCCTCGTAAACCGCGTTGGAGGACTAATGTACGGAACTCAAACGTAAAATAACGCGCCTAGTATAAGTGCCGATAAATCTTCCGTTTTCAAAGTGACAGTTGCTAAGTTTGCCCCGAATACACATTCACAGTTGTAAAGACTTCACTGTATGTAAAGCCCAGAATTAGGTACCGATTTTACGACAAAAACCATTAAAATAAATCGAGATAAACTCAACGTATTTTGTGATTACATTTGTTCGGGCTAAAAAATAAGTACGACTGTTGAATATAAAACGCAAATAAGACTCCTAAAAGAGATATATGTATTAGTGTTTTTATTCAGTTGGAATGGCTCCAACGACCGTCAAATCTATTAAGATGACGTCACGATAGAGAATATCGAAATTTTCTGTGCAGTCTGAAATAAAACTCATTGCTCCAATCTGAAATGATAAAATTGTGGAGCGTAGTTTATAAGAATTGTTCCAGTGCGCTCGTTGGTTTGGTAGTAATTTTCCGAAAGACGTTTAATAGTGGCACGGGCACGGTCGAGTCGTGCCGGGTGACAAAAGCACTGCACTAACGGCGGTCCATTTGTCGGCGAGCACGGAAGGCGCCGCGTTCCCCTTTATTTCTGCTGCTCAGAGCACCGCTGTGCCCGATCGCAATATCCTGGGCGCTATGCAAATGGCGGCTCAACTACCGCGTGCTGCTCGTTTTTATGCTCGCCTGGTACAAACTTTTGTTTTCAATGGTTTATAAATTTTGAGTAGGTATATTATTTTCTTAGTGGATGACCGTGGTTTTTATTCAATTAACATAAAAATAACAAAACATGTTTTTGTTTTGTGCCCTTCAATGATTAAGTTAATCATCTTGCTTTGTTTGTCAGACAGTGAGATACGGTATGACTTGTGTTATTAACGCAAATAAATAGTATATAATTATGGTAGAGATGATGCGTTAGTCTAATTATCAAATGAACATGAAATCTTTATTTGTAAACATAGGTTTAAGAAGGTGGTTCAAAGTACATAATACTTATTGTTAGTCCATCTATGTCTTGCATTGAAGCGTACAAATACATGCATTTTATGGTCATACAAAGGCAACATTATTAAATTATACTAGTTATCAAATTATTGCAAGAGCATATTGCCGGACGGCAGGCTGATGCGCTTTAGAAGATGTGTAAAAATGTAATGTAACATTTACTAACTGTGTTTTTATTTGTGGCAGGTAAGACAGAACTGGCCGGGCAGGTGAGAGTTTTATTCTATTTGCGGTTCGCGGACGACATGTGTGAACTTTATTATGGCCGCCTTTATTGTCCACGGACAAACGACGCGCGAGCCGACCACATTCCGCCACCCTCGTGCTAAACCGTCACGAAAATCACCAGTTCGTACAGTAAACTAGACGAGTTTGATGAGCTAGAAACACTCGCAAACAAGTATAAAAACACCACAAAAATGTAGTTTTCATGAGCATGCGACAAGCGACATACTTATTTACACAAGTACTTATGTTATCGCAAAGCAAATTTACACGCTTGAGCAACGGTTCCGCGGCAGTAAATTTATTATAAATTACGAGCTGTGGTGTAAAAAAGTTATACCGTCTCATTGTTTGCGGAGTCGACGATGCGTGTGAACTTTAATGTCCGTGCCATTGTCGCGGTGGTCTCGCTAAACGACTTACATCAGCGTCCATTCAGCTGAACACAGCCGCGCATTAGGCCAGCATTAAAGCTGACTTAGCGCATTAGCACTCATAACAATAACGGTCGAGTGAAGCGAATTACTATTTATTGCTGCTATTTTGAACGACATTAAATTACAGCCGGCACAGGGCGACGTGAGATACATCCTTATCTCGGACATTATGCCCGCTGTGACCTATTCGACGCGGCTAATAGCCGACACCAATTGTTTGTAAGTGTGGTACGAGGCGAGGCATGGCGGTAAGGTGTCGCATGTCGGAGCGTAACGATCGCAGATACAGTCCGTGATTTCATCGCTTCAATATGAACACCAGGCGATAAACCGAAAGTAAACCGTTGATAGCTGATTGATTCATTTTAGTGTAGATAAAGTCACGTTGTGAGGCGACAGGGTTTATTGCCCAAGATTTTATTGTCTCGTCGAGGATATAAAGAGGTCGTCTGCTGTACGCGCCACAGACTACGTATACTCGCCTAATGGCTTTTGCAATATTTATTACTCTAATTTAAAATAAAGTATTTTCGTGGTTGATGTATCGCTTTATTCGAGTGATAAAAATCAAATTTATTGTCTCTTTTTGTGTCGCTCTATTAAGATAAATATTCAATTTGCTGTGATAATATTTCTAAGAAACGAGTCTGCAGTGCAATTTGATTAAACGTGGTACTAAAATAAATACGAGGAGGTAATTTGGTTGGAGAGAAGTCGGCCATTTGCATTGCAGCTCGTCCAGGAAATTGCTATTGGAGCCGCGTGGCTACGCAGCCGGTGTATTAAGAACTCTCTGATTATCAGCCACCGTGACGGTAACTGCCGACTTCCATCCTACGGGACATTCATTAATGTCGCAGTTATACTAATGTATTGCGCAAACCATTGAAACTCAAACAAAAAGTAATGAACGAGACTGTAAGCATTCCATAATGCGAGCTGTCAACAAATACAACAGTTGAAGTGTAATAACGGTAACATAAAACACGATAACGTCTGGAATGAAAACGTACTTACAAAACGCAATTAGTTAAATCGGAACAGATAAAATCCATCTGATCTATTAGTTTGGTGTTATCTCATGAATTATCTCAGTCGCGAGCCTTCAATGGTAACTGGTATTATTTCTTGAATTTAGTTTTATCTTTGCGGTGGTCCGCTCTCGGCCGAGCGGAAAAATAAATCATTATTCGACTACATTCCGATTCGCTTTTGTTTTCTGCCGCAATGTTACTGTGTTTTATTTAGAACACAGTTATATTAGTCTATCGAAAAAACTATCATTGTGTGTGACAAATGTCATATTTTGAGATTTCACATGTAACATGTTGACAACTTTATCGATAGTTATGTCTAATATCTATCAAAACATTTACGTTTTCGTTATAATTCATTCATTATCATTAAAATTAATGCTAATTAATTACATATTTATGGTCTGGGTGACTTAGTACTGATTGACAAGTAGGTCATGTATTGTGTATTTTATTTGCAAGGACATTCATTGCCTATTAATTTTATGTGACCTTATGTTCAAAGACAATCAGTCTATTATTTGCCATTAATTATGACCAAAGGATCTTTATGAGTCTACGACAATGAATTTTAGATAAGGTTTTTTTAAAGAAGTACAGATACAATATTGTCGGTCATGGGCATGTGTTTTTACAAAGTTTTTTACAATCTCCTAGAGCTGGATAAAACGTTTTATGATCCGGCTGGGCTTCCAACATTAAAACAACAATGTACGACCGCTAAAGCATTTATAATAGTGGTTTTAAATTTTTAATACTGTAATTTGCGAGCTGCGAAACGTTCATGCCGTCCTAGTATTGTACACGGGGGTTTTGTTGCGAAGTGATGTAATTCACTTCGCCGTCGCTTCCCGCTACCTACCAGGTGTTTGTTTTCTATGAGTTTTTCCACGGGTCTACGGTAAAACGGCTATTAGCGTGAGTGCACATGAGTAGTACGTTTTAATTATTTAATGAACGCGGCGCGTCGACTCCGACACATGGCCGGCCGGCGCGCCCGCGGCCCCGCCAAATGTGCTTCTAATTACACAGCCCTACTTTTAACTAATAACTCGCTAGTGGGTACAAATCGCTCACTTTATTTTCAGTCGACCAGCCCACGTTTAATTCGCTGCTATAACAAACATTATTTTATTATTTAAACGTAAATTACTCTAAGCAATTACTTTGTCTGTTTACGAAGTGGATTAATACAGAATCTTTTGTTTTTTTTTCAGTATTCTCATCTGAATACTCTGAATCAGATTTCGAGCCGACTTTGAAGTTTTATCTCTGTATAAATAAATTGTCTTAGTTAAATTTTCTTAACTTTGACATCGTAACCGTTTCTACAAATTGAAGTTTCTTCGAAGATTCTTTGTGTTTAATAAAGTTTTAATTGAATCTGTTGAAAAACAATTTTCGATGTCGACGCTGGTGTATCTGTTTTTTGGCGTATTATAACATTTAAATCATAACAATAGTAGTCTGTTGATGGCTGTTGGCCTGTCGCTCTCTGGTTACGTGTCCACAATTTCTTTGTCCGTGTGACAGGAATTCTCGGAGCTGTGCGATCCGTCACGATAGCTATCTCATCTTCAGACATTACTCCAAGGATTTCTTGCGAAATCAGCAACCGAGCAACTTCCCGCAATTTCATAAGAAATCTTATTCTTGAATTAGCTTTAATATCATGTAACACTACAATATTGTAGTATCTACCATTAGTTATTAGCGCCTCGGTAAAGCAAGTTAGAGGCGCATTCAATCCCGTCACGAGTGACGCGGACGTCGGTAAATCAGAGTTAACGCTTTCTTTGCTCCGGCGGATTTATGGCGGAAGGCTCGACACCTCGCTCGTGTATCTTCCCTAGCTTCATGCTCCCCTGGTACTTGTCCGCATCTGTGAACCTCCGCAGCAGTCGACAGTTCGAATCGCTGTTTACGTTGCATTTTATTTCAATAAACTCACATTCGACTCGAGAGATAAAATAAACATCGCTGATGTTTATAATACTCCACGTCCGCTTATAAAAACATACCTATCATTTTATCGCAGCGAATTCCTCGAGCAAAATAAAAACGCTTTGAATATGACAGGAATAAATGAGATGTCTTGTACTTGAAATAGTGCGACGATAGTGAGAGCAATCGATCACAGGAACTCGCACGAATTGCAACATTTATATAGATCCATCCCGAGCTTTCCCACTTTTATCCCAGCGGGAGATTTATATTCATGCGCGACACCTCTACGCCCTTTGAAGTTGTTAGATGGGGGGAATAAATTCTTACCGCGCTCCGTCGTTGTTTTTAATTAAAACGCCATAAAGTTTAATACTTTATTATGTTTAGAACAGAAATGATAATTACCAAGAAAATAAAGTTTAACTAACAAACACATCGACGGTAATAAATCAGAAGGTTAAACACATAAAAGACGGTGTAAATGTTAAAAGCCATTACCGGAAGCCATTGTCCGTCTGGTGAGTCAGGGCTCGAGTGTGATCTCCACTTAATCCGGTGTACGCGGATAACAACGCTAACAATGTGATAAAGCGGCTCCGGACACGTCGCACTCGCTCGCAATAACTATAAACTATCAACCGCAAACGTCTGCCATCTTGTAGTTGGAGTCGATGAAATGTCCACCTCTCCCTCACACCTCCAGAGAACACGGGAGTGTTGTCTCCCTCCTCCACCCTCAGGTCCCGTGCACACGAGCGTCATAAACGCAGCGTCATCTTGCCACTTGGAAATTCACTTCTCGTACACAGATTTTATTGGAATGAAAACAAATAAATGAAACGGATATATTTTTCTGTTTAATTTACAAACCTTTTGGATTTTCCACGTGCAGCAGTAAATATTTCAGTTTATTTTCGTTAAATGTTTTTCATCCGCTTTCCTGTTGCATTCCGATCTTTATTTCCCGCAGATCCGAGTGTGTTGCGGAGTTACTCGTCTGCACGGCCAGTTTCGCGTACGGCGAGCTGACTACCTACTCAGTTTCGTATTCTCCTGGTATTGGAGTTTAAATTACACGAATTAATCCAGTCGGATACCCCCGCCTTCCCTTGGGATGAATGTGTTTACAGACCTCATCTCGTATGATATTTTTCTTACGAGAGTATTTCAAAAAGCTGTTCCTTTTACAGAATTAAATCAAATTTCACTAGTAGGTATTTACTATTTAGAAAAATTATAAATATTTTCTGCAAACTTTTTCTATTTCATTACTATTTCCTAAACAATGAAAATGTTTTCATTGTTGTAGCGTTTCGTGTTTGTTTATTTACTATTTCAGGAATTCATGGTAATGTTTCAGTAAATTCAGCATTCAGTAGCTTTTTTTGAGCGTATTGATATTTTGAGCGAAGAAAGTAATATTTCGTTTTACTCACAAATCCAAACAATAAATTGTATTGTGTGTCATTATGTGCGTTAGTATTATATTGATTCGCCTATCACAAAGAAATGTTTTAGTGATTCAATGGTTGAATTAGTATGGCGATCACAGAGCACTTTCTCAATGGCGCGATGTCGCATGAATTATTGATGTAGGGTGGAGCAGGCAGCGAGGCAGACGCGGCCGAACGCGACATCTCCGCACACCATTTTATTGTTATAAATTATTCTTTTTCTTTCCGACCACTTTTATTACTACATCACACAATTCGCTGACTTTATTACCCCTCATCAGATTGAATATACCTACCTATACACTGTTTATATCTTTTTGTGCTAATTTACACGTCATTGTATGTCTTTAAGTATTTTATCCTAGCTATAACACTTAATTGAAATCTTGCCAAGGGAGGTATAAAAAGAGTATTAAATTTTGACTTCAAAGTTGTTTCCGTCGAGCAATAAAATGCACAAAACATTAAATAAACCTGTAATTAAATTCCATTATTAAAATAACAGTTATTGAGAGGGAATGTAAATCGTGGCTTCGCATCGTTTATTATATTTTATTAAGTGGAAGTGAAATGACGTGCAATTTTATCATTTATTAAGATTTTAAAATTCTCAACGAGGCTTTCCGGCGAGGGGTATGTTTGAGCGGCGCGTCCGTCAGTGCTCGTCAACAGGTTCTCAAACTGTTAATCAATTACACACACCGTTGGTTCGCGCGCTTTTTCCTCGGCGTAATGGATACCGCAGTCCGCAACACACGTACCGGTAATAAGTACGTAGCCATGTATGTACACAGCGAGTCGGTTGGGTTCACGCACGGATGCCTCGCCGAGTGCGAGGGTAAGCTGAGCGACCGACTCCAGCTACACGCTGTTGTGCTCGTGTGCGGTTGGCTGTTTTTTATTCGTGCATGTGTGGCAGCTTTATACTGGTCGTGGGGCGAGGATGGCATCGCGGCGCGGCGTCGCGTGTGTGCCGCTGCTATTTTTCGAGAGCCCGCTTGCGTGCACGGTGTCGTTTTTGCGCTCTCTTTGTTTTATTGTTTTCCTTTGCGACTACAAAAATGAGCGGTGCCGTCGTTATTGTTCACTCGGCTCTTGTCTTGTACTGCCGTTTCGAACGATTTCTTGAAGCCGGTTAGGTTGCATTTATAATGGCATTATTAAACGCTGTAATAGACTACGCTTTTTGCCTTGTTAACGCTCTATTCATGTCTGTTTTTTGTTCGTTTCGCAGACAACTACTATACATAAAGATAATTGTTTTGTGGAGTAGAGTGATAAAAAAAAATGACACGGTAACTGATTTAGAAGGGCTCTTTAAACAATAGAAGTTTTAAGATACGGCTATCGGGAAAGCTCGGGGCCTCTAATTTACATAAGGACGTAGAGTTAATGTCCGCGGCCCAAATAAAGACGGAACGTAATTTGCATTATGCAAATAACTTGTCGTTTTCATGCAAATACTTACTTGGTGTATTACAGACGGCTTAATGGTACTTACACAGCCTCTAAGACCTCCTGAGTGTTTCGGATATAACGTAGACTCATTCTATTTGCCTTCCTGATACAATATACGAGACGAACATTTAATTTCCACGGTATTTGCCGTCAGTAGACGTGTGTCCTAACTGTAGAAATCTGTCTCTACTCAAAATTTAGTAAAATAAATGGGTATAGCATCTTTATACGTTTTCTTTACTAATAAGAACCGTAAAGTGATGTCTGTGTATTCAACGCTGTGTTATTTTTATGTTTGTACATATATATTTGAACCACAATCAAAAAGCTTTTGTGGCTGCGAACTGGTTTTCTGTCTGGAGGCTTCAGAAATGTCAATCATCCTATTGAGTCGACAGATATTTTTTGCCTCGGAACTCATCTTGTTCGAGCGATGATAATAACACTTCTCGAGTGCCTAATTGTGGTGTCATTACCTTATAAGCAACTTGTTGTATTAGCATAAACACTCACAGTTGTTTATAATGACATATTTTTGTTTTATAACCAATAAGTGCATAGTTTTGTTCTGAAATTAGCTTTTGGTCTATTGCTTCGTGTTTTCACGCGTACAATTTATTTAAAACTATGTTTACATAATCTTCCTTGCGGTATAATTTATAAACATCTGTTTACATTGTAAATTTGATGGATGATGCTCAGATCCCGTCTTATGTAAACAAGTTTGAATACTTGTTTCATTTGTATGCGTGTATTTGTAACTGTCGTGCAAATAAAACCTCTAATAAGTTTATTATTCATTCACGATGATGCGACAAATAGCGGCGTTTGTTGGAATTATTATCAACGTCGCTTTAATGACAGGGCAAGGGACAGCTCGATTGACTTACAATTACATTGTAATGTGGTGATTCGCATTCCGAACTGCATTGTTTCGATCGCAATGGTTTAGACTTTGTATTAAATGAATTGTGGCTTAAGTTTCGAATTTTCACACACAAATAAACGAAAATAAGTACATTTCAACAATTTTACGGTTCATAATAAGTTTTGTACAACTACGGTTTATTCTTAGAACACCGTACACGACACCGACAAAAGACATTACATTGTAACTTAAATGTTGATTTACAACTAAACCGCTAAAACAAACTTTACACAAACCTTAGGTAATACGGAAGAAACGACACATGTTAAAATCAAAGTGTATTCAAATCGTTTGGCTGTCGGGAATAATTCTGTGTCGATGTAGACAATAAAATGTCCGTGTCGGTCTCGCAGCCGCAGCCTCCGCCGATAACATCTCCTCTCGCTATACAAATAGCGCTATTAACCTTAACACCGCTAAACGCGACATGTTGAGAAACGCTGGGCCCTTCCTCTCGCTCACACACGCTGTAAAGTCATCCTGTCTCGCTCTAACGTGAGCATTAGGGGCATCGCGTGTTTTAAAATAAAGGGCGAGATGAATTAAACTGATAAGCGGAGTGTACGAGACCATACGTGACATAATGTGTGGTAATTGATAAAATAAACATTAGTTTGTGAGACACTAAAGATACGATCACGTAAGACGCTAGTTCTGGTTTAAAGTCAATGTGAAACATTGAGAAGCTTGAACTTGTTTATAGAACTCTCAAACTCGATTGAAAGAAATATTATCACACTTATGTACTAATATTTATTGTTAACCAAACCTGCGGGGTAATTACGTAACTCGGCATTCATAATATCATTCCTTTGAACGGATGGGTAGGACCTTGTGGTAGGCTTCATGGATTGGAATTACGTAAAATAAAGTCTCAATATTGCTTTGATTCTCATGCCATTGGACAAGGCATTTGCGTTTTGTAACTCCAAGTTAGGTTGCTGATTGAATAATTTTCTTTGAAATTTATGGAAAAGAATTTATCTCCTTTTTGTAACAATTATTAGCCTTTTAATGCCTTTATGATATGATGTTTAATAAATGGCAAAATCATTAAAATGATTTTTTTAAGCAAATTCTACCAAAACCTACCAAAATCCTACCACGTAACGAAACGCATATTCATACATGAAGTTTCAATGTCTTGTCTTATCTGTGGCATTCTATCTGCGGCAGTGTTGCCAGTAGGTTACATTTCTCACATTTTTCGTAACTTTTGGCCCCTTCGTGTAACATGTAAGTAATTTTTATATTTAAGACAATTTTCGTAACTTTTGAGAACGGTGAGATTTGTAATACCAGATTTTTATTGCTAAGTGAGCCATTTGCGAAATATGTAACTTGTAAGTGCAAATTTTTGTTCCATATGAGATTCCCCCTCTCTAACTTTTAAATTGCTGTCTCTAGAAATGTGAAAAAAATCACAGACGTATCACATAATTATCAAGGAAAACTATCACGACTAAGAAAGCTTAACTGGTTACATAGTTATAGTACTTATAGTCGATTAACTAAGACCTACTACGGAACTCTACTGCGCGTGGCTCGACACGCACTTGGCCGGTTTTTTTAAGTCGGTCAAGATTTTTCGGCATTTTGCTAAATCACTTCGCTTCTGCCCGAATAACACGTAAATAAAAAAAAACAATAATGAAATTTTTGCATGGAAACGAAACTTATACTCACTAGACGTAACTTATATTCAAGGGCCCTGGCAACACTGATCTGTGGAAAAAAGTAGGGATGTGGGATCAATGGAAAAGAATCGATTAAATCAAAATCGATTTTTCTTTATACAAAATTAATTGATTTGTCAAAAATCGATTTAAATAAAGATAAATAATCGATTCCTGCGAAAAAGTCGTCCGTCGTATAGATACGAACTATTTCTTAAAAAACCGATTTAAACACGTAATTTATATAATCGATTTACTAAAAATATATTAATATGACAGTAAAAACGATAGCAAAAAATCGATTATAAGAAAATTAAAATCGATTTAAATAAAAATCGATTATTTTTTAACATCCCTAAAAAAAAGCAATAAACATCCCAATGTTTTAGATTTTACGTAGATTTATTCTTGTTATAATTACAAAATAATATAAAAATCTCCGCGTCTAAGAGTCAAAATCTATTTCCTATATTCCGTTACGTCTCTGAGATTGAAAAAGAGTTAGAAAAAGTAAAGAACTTGAAATATGTACTGTGTTCGAAATGCTTGGAATATCGTGAACTCAACTTTTAAATAAATGTTGTCTTGTCCTCTACAAGAACTATTTACACCTTACAGCATCTACTACAAACTACCACTGTAATGGCAAGGATTATTACTTTCTTCGAACTCGTATCATGGCGTAGTGGCAGCTATGCGAACGTCGAGTGTGTTTAGTGAGAAACAGCAGTACCAGAGGAATGACGAAGTATTGTGTAGCAAGCCAGTAACGACGACCACAACTAGTTTGGAAAAAGCGTAACGACAGTGAAGATTTTAATAATATATCACTGAATCACATAAAAAACAATAAAGAACTAACTGTTGCTGCAGAGAGCAAATGGTTCTCCTGAATATAGTTTAGTTTGTGTCCACTTGTTGTTGTTGATTGAGCATAATAATATTAAAATCGTATGGTGTAATATTCATTTTAACCATTTGGAAGTAGTGTGTGTTGTGTTGATGTTTATGCAAATAATATATACATATTCCCAGTATCAATTGGTTTAATTTAAAACCTTTGCTAAGATCAATAAATATTGTAAGTATACTTACAGATTATTGTAAGTAAGGTTAGTCCATGAAACCATATAACAATTTGCCTTAAGAAATCTATACTATCTTTGAGTGCTATTACAGGCTATGTTTGATGTGCATATAATGTATGCAACATTATGCTCACAAGCTAGTCCTTCCATGTATTATAAATATGAAAGTAATTGTCTGTCTTTAATGCTATCACGCGAAAACAGCTGAACTGAAATAGATGAAATTTGGCATAGCGATAGCTTGAACCCTAAATTATGTACTGGGTGAATGATATCTACATAGATATGATGACATATATGGCAATTAAGACTATTTAAATTTCTTTAGAGGGAGAATGGTTATATATTAATTATTTTTTTGTATGGCATCTCGCAGGTCAACCTAGAAGGTGGTCGACTGCTTAACTGGGCTTGCCTGTGAAGTGCCTTAAATAAATTTAGGGCCTCCAGCCAGGGCTTAACTTACAAAACTAAAACTAAGCAACTACACGCTAAGGGCACCCCCTAGTAGGGTATGGGCCTCGACTTAGGGTGTTTTAAAAATGGTAATATAGTGACACCTAACATATTACATAGGTTTGTTTGGTAAGGACAAATTGGTATAATGAACCAGCAGAATAATTCAACCAACACTGTTATAGGATTCAATATTATAATAAGTATTTATTTAATTCAAAAACAAAATGCATAGGTAGTTTCAAGTACCAGTAACCAGCAAGAATCCATATAGATACACTTTGGATTGCTTGAGTTTCATTCTTACAATATTAAAAGCAATGGTCAATATTTTATTTATTCCAAATAACTTGGTAATTACATCATGATCTTTTTCATCCTTGGACTGCTTCTGCTGAAAGAAAGAAGAGTAGTGATTCATTTTAAGTTAAATATAGTGGCTACCATCAGCTTTCCATCCTAGAATAGAATAGAATACTTCTTTATTTGCACAGAAAGTAGGTACAAAAAATTTAGATGTTTTATAATTTTAAAGGATCCTTACAACCTACCTTTAACAAGGCATGCAAACAATATATACTAGTTATTAGTCTAAAGCAGTACAAAGAATGTCAAGATAAACAGTACAATATTATGGTTGATAATTAATTAATTAAATTTATATTTTTAAATGTTTTTTTTTTATACGAAATATTGAAAAATGCTATTTTATGTATTAGTAAATTAATAAGAAAAAAAATGAAATAGAATTAATTGTTATAAAAGGATATAAAGAGTTATAATAATTAATAAGACAGACAATTATTATTTCTTTTTGACTAGTGTGATGGTCCTGTTTTTTATTCCATCGGGTATTTTGTTATAGATGATTGGGCACATACATAAAACAATTAATCACATAATGCAAATTTTTGGTTTATGAAACAATGGATTCCATAGAACTATGGAAATTTAAATATGATTGCATACTTTACTTATTTAATTTTATTTTACATAAAAAAATGCAAAGGTGCCTTATTGTAAGTACTTTACTTTTCCTATTGTTTCTTCTTATGATAATTTGCATGCTTACATATTATGAGGTATCATTTGTTTAATATAAATAGTGAACACTCTAGGCATATCTTTTACACATGTAATTTTTACATTAAATAAAATAAGACCAAGCTATTTCAAAAACAAAATTATTGAGTAATGATATTTGTATCTTATATTTTATTCAATAACTCAGTTTATTCAATAGAACTAATTTATGTGAGAAGATGCTGGTGTATTACCTTTAGGTCTGCACGCACAGTATAGCTACGCTGTGTGAGGGAAGAGGAAAGATTTCTTCACAAAGTTTCACAAAGAGCTTCACGTCATAGTAAGCAAACTATTGGGTCGGTGGGTCATCTTAGGGGCGGTTTATTGCGTAGCAATTCAAGGAGGTTGCTGATTTATGTCACTGAATAGCCGCCGGTGAATTCTCAGACCATAATTGAGTCGATGTTCTTTCCCAAGAAGCACTAAGTGAACTTGTGATATATTTAATGCCCCTGAAATAACATCAAATTATATTAGGCTCACTTACGTAGTGTAGTATAACAGAAAAAAACAAGAAAAATAGGTGAAAATTAGTTTTACTTACGCTATTTACGTATTGCTGAATCGAAATAAAAAAATCCACAATATTGGTTGAGGGGGAAGATATCCTCAATAAAACATTCACAATATATCCAAAACAATTTCACCATCATTAATTGCACTATTAATGTACAGAAACCTCGTTAAATCAAAAATATCTGAAACGAAAAGTAAAAGCAATCCTAATTTTGCGCCTTCTTTCGTTTGACATTACTAGTACCCGTCAAATGTCACGACGAGCTGTCATTTTGCTTACGTAATTCCAATATTTGTCATTTTTAAGGCGAAAACGTTCGGTCGGTGAGTTCAATGAATACCCACCTGCCATGTGCCGTTTGGATGCCGTTTTGGCTTTAGGTAATTCGAATGGTGGTTAAAAATAGCATTTCGCACTTAAATGGATATGACAAGCGCTATCGTAATTACCCCGCTGTTTGCGTAAACATCCTAACTGATATTATAAAATGCGAAAGTCAGTTTGTTTGTTCGGCGTAACTATATAGACGAAGCTATCGATATAATTTCTTCCCTGGCTGCGTGAGGTAAAAAAACGCGGGAGAAATCGAGGGAAACCGCTAGTTTTAATGTTTTTGTGAAAGAAATAACTACAAAGGTTTTACCATAACTGTGTATAAAATTATTGATTTTCCCGTATGTTTAATGAATATTTTTTTGTTCATCTGTTCAGCACGTGTAAACAATTAATGTAGTATGTAGTCAATGAATATTGTGACGTAATATGGCATTATTTAATGTATTGCTCACTTCAGGAAATGGTATGTTTTTATTGGCGCATATCAAAAGACACCGTAATAATTTTACATAATCATTACGAAACTCTGGAAGCCGCGCCATTTCATTTATTTTTTAGGTCGACCTCCTTTTCCATTTTCTTAATTTATTTGAGACATCTGTAAACGTACTTTTTTACGTAAATATACCTACCTAATATGAAAAGACAAGTACGTAAATTACCTATAGTGAATAGTTTTTGGTTGTTTGTACTGGCATCACAACACAATATCATCCGTATAGTTTCTATCACATGTACCAGGTTGCCAGACATAAGAAGAGTCTTCCAGACTTGAAACGGTCGTTTTATTACTGTTGTTCTAGCATTATTTATCAGTGAAATGTGTGTAAGTTTCGCTAAATTCCTTGAATTAGGTATGTCAATAAAGCGAAAATAGTTCAGTTGAATGGAACAGTAAACAATTATATATTAGTAATACTCGAATCCAAATGTGTTTGCAGTACAAAGCGTTTATGTATCAGGTAATTCGATAAAATAATAATAAATAGTTCAGAAGTGCATTTATCCATTTACAAAATTGTTATTCTTCTATGTTAAACTAAATGACCAAACCCAAACAACGTAAATAAAGGGTCAGCAAATTAAATAAATGAGCTTTGCATTTCAATACACGTCCTGATTTAAAATACTTATGAACAAACGCTCCGAATTGGGGAAGCTAATGCAATACAAATTATGCATGGGGTAGCCGCGGGCGATGTGAGCATATGCCAGTAATTTCGGCGCGCGCCATCGACGCTCAACGCCCGTGACATCAAAGGGTTCTCTCGATTTAATCACAATTTGATTAGATTGGAATTGCTGCTTAATCAGCTTTGTGCGTTCGCATCGAACCTAATTACCTTGTCTGATGTTTGAGATACGATTACTCACTAACATTAATACCTCTAACATGTTGAAGTACGCACATCACAATGCCACACAGAAGCCGTACCTAGATAATAATCTTAATATTTTATCGGTACAACTACGAATAATAAAATAGTGTTATTTTAAAAATATTTTCCAATTTTATCAGAGTATTTTGCTCCGAATCTCGTTCGCTCGTAAAAGCTGCACAAGAAAAAATTAGAGATGTCATGCCCGCTTTCTTTGCGCGGCTACGGTCATAATTTCATTTTCTTCGTCGGGGTAACATGAGGCAACGGAGCTCATTTCATAAACCCATAATGCGGTCGCTGCATCCCGCTCGCAAGCGGCGCGAGTGAGCAGGAGAGGCAGAGTTATAAAAGTGTTCCCGTCGAAGTTTGAGCTCTACGACGCTCTGTGTAGACACAGTTTTCGGTTAGATAAGTTGGCGGGTGATGTCTTCCGCCCTCGACAAACAGCACACTACATAAGTAGAAGTTTTCTGCTTCATTTATTAGCAGGCGAATGTCGACGTGGAGCCAATAAACCGGCGTACTCGCCACCCTCTCCAGACGATTTATGAGTGAAAGTCGTACTAATTCCACTAACAGCGCTCCCCCAATTTGAATGTTAATTTTTAACAATTTAAGACTGTTTAGTGACTTTGTTATGAGTTGAGGCGCGTCTGGTGAATTCGTAATATCCGTCTGTAGCTCATTCGTTTCAGATTTGCGCCGAATGGCAGCTGTAAAGGTTGACGTTGTAATGCGATTTTACGATTATGATATGCTGTAAGCAGTCGTGTACTGTGAATTAGAGCGCGTTTAGCAAATCCAGTCTTGTCGCCGAGTTATTCTACGTATTTACCGAAGAGATGTTAACAAATATTCTCAGAATGAAACTCAAACCAGTTTTCCTTTTATGAATACAAATATCTTATTTATCAATTACTGAACATGAATTACTTTTTATTGTAGTACTTTATTCTTTCCAGGTAAGTTTGCGGGTTCGACGCAATTTGGAGGTTGTTTCAATCATGGGTAATTTAACGCCCACGTACAGGTAAGTGAAGAATAAAAAAACCGTTGGCCCGAGAAATATTTTGAAGTATTCTTATATTAATATTCATAAAGGCATTAGAATATAATTGAGCTTTGTATAATTATGTTTTCAGTAACCTTTAAAAGTGAAGGTGAGTAGGTGATTAGGCAAAATGATGGCTTATGTTATGTTCCCATCAAGTGTCATTAAATGCGAGGAGTATGTCATATATAGGTACGTTATTATGACTACAATTACCTTTACAATGTATATTATATATCGAAGTACCTACTAAGAAATTAATTCAGATCATGTACTTTTAACAAGGAGAGACGTTCAAGCATTGTTTCTAGTTTTTCCTTAATGCTCCACACAAGTCTAAAATACCGGTCGAAGTTACTGCAATACGTTTCGTTAGTAAGAACACCATACTTATGCGACACAGCTGTGAAATGCCTACGATAGTAGCGTATATATTATCGCTCGATATTCCAGCTGAATTTATTACAATTAGCTTATTACGAAAAGAATAGTACCTATATTTCATCTTACTTAATTTAGTTAGCCCAAAAATTTGAGGAAGTTGCCTGATGTGACTTAAACAATACCCTATTATAATGGTGTGGGATTATCATATATCTGGTATACATATATGGTGGTAATCACTATTCCTATCTAAGCACCAATGCATGGACGTCATTTTACTTGAGAAAGTTTTCAATTTATAGTACCTACCTTCGATGCTCAAAAGTACACCAATTTTTCAGGTCAATTTTAAAATATTTAGATAGACCATTGCAAGGAAAATCATTGTTTCGTTAAAAATCCTAAAAAGTATAACATAATATGAACATTCACAAAAACAGAAAATAACTTTTTTTACTCACCCTAAATTCCTCGTTTACTAATAAAAACGCGACAAAAGGTTTTGTAATCTCCATGAGGGGTGAACGGAGCGTTTACAGTTTTTACAGTAAAGCTGTGATTAATGAAAATCACTCAATTTATTTAAGACAAAAAGAAACTAAAATATCTTTCTAATGTAGCTGGTTTTATGAATACGTTTTACACTATATTAAACCCACAAACAAAAGGTTAAGTGCCTAAGTAAATATATGCTATAAAAGTGTTCACGGACTCCCAATGGGACGGAAATAATTTCACTGTACCCCAAACTTTCTCATAAACCTTTCAGGGCGATCAAAAATAAATAAAACCGAAACAGATAGGTCACACGTTTTAAAGCCGACATTGTCCGACACCGACACCTTATTGACTCCTAGAGGCGTACGTTCCGAGTTATTGCCCCGTAATTGTTCCCATTACCCCCGACTCCCCCGCTAGTTCCGTTCATTAAATAATTAATTTGGATTGAGGTAAACCATGTCAATACCGCTACCCAACAGGTATATTGTAACCTTAGCAAATACCCAAATCCGGCGCGAGACTGCTATATTATTTACCCGAGGGTAAATTCTCTCCTTTGATGTCCTCCCTCCCGACATTTTCTTATACCCTCCGCTTTAATTATTTTGCCTTTGAGCCTCCCTCTGAGCTCGTGGAGTGAATTTTAAGAGGCTGTCACAAAATGGACTCTTAATTACGAGCCGACCAAGTTTTATTTGTAATAATTAATAAGTTTCCTTTAATGCAATGCTACGAATGTTATTGCGTTAAATAAACGATAAGATGGGATCATTCTAAATGACTGTAGAGCTTTGTCCCTTTGATAATCAAAGTTTGATTAGACATTAATTGTTAACATTTCGTGAATATCCGATTAGTATGCAGACTGACTCATCGGAACCGTACTAGCTAGAAAGTTTTGGGTTCTTTGTCAAAAACACTTTCATTTACTTTCAAAAAATGTAAACCAATGAACCTTTTAAAAGAAATCCTCCAACCTTTTCATGTTTTACAGCATATGCGAACTAACATGATTACAAGGTAAAAAGTTCAAAGCGAAAGAGCTATTGTGTTCGTGTCATTACAGCAGAAAACTCGACAAGTTTTTATTATACATTATTTTCTGCGTCATTCGCCCCGCATTTCATTATCATTCAAAGCATTTTTTTCATTTCAAAGAACTTGCCAGTTTTGCCGACATGTTCGGCACGGCACTCTAACCTATTTACTTGGATATTTATTTTATTCCCAAAAACATTCGAGAATAACTTGTTCTTCTCACATACGAGAAAGAAAATGAGATTGGAATCCTATTTCGTTACATTTGTCGTCCTTGTTTGACCTCATTCAATAATAATGTTGTTTAGAGAAAGGACACGCGTTTGATGTCTTTTCAATCTGACCTTATAGCCCCTACAGGTCCAAAGCTTCATTCGATATTCGAGACAAGAGGCCTATAAACACAGAAGTTAGTACTCTATTAACACTTCACAAACGAACGGCTAGTACCTAAGACAGTAATTATAGGATGCGATAACAGATCTTGATAGTTTCTCTTTTCATAAACGCAGTTTGTATCGTCGAGTTAAAGATATAGGAGATGACAGAGAATAATTTTATTGAGGAAGTTACCCCAGGTCGGTCGTTAAACGCCGACTGTGGCGATCAAGTTAATCCATTACGATTTTATATTGTCGTAAATGTTTCATGACTGCCGTCAACTGTTAAAAGTTTATTTACCATAATTACAAATTTAAAATTCTCAGTTGACTTAGGAAGTTTTAAAGTTGAATAAAACCGGAGTTAGGTTTTGGATGAATAAACTGAATAGTGTTGCGGTTTGAACGAACGTTAAATTGACTTTGATTGGATAAGATAAACGAACCGAGTATAATGTTTGACAATTAATTATTAATCCGCAGAGGCATCGGAAAAAATGTTATTATCAAAGTTATTTTTTTTTTTTTTTTTTTTTTTTTTTTTTTTATTGTAATTCACAAAACTGATATGCAATCATACAATGCAATATAAAAAAAAAAAATGTAGATACATACATCAGATTGATATCTACTAGATGTGAATCCTGCATGCACATTTAACAGTCTCCGTAAACAAATAATTAATTTTCTAATTGAGAACTAAATTTCTCCTACTTATAAACTTAAAACTAAAAAAAAAAAAACTTAAATAATAAACAACAAACAAAAGGATATACACAAATAATACATTATGATATTAAGTCTCTAAGTTTTGTTTTTACTGAGGCTACAGAACCAGTAAATATATCTAATTCACAACGAATGGAATTTGCAACAGAAAGCATGCGGCATATGGGTGAAAAATGACCGATATTAGTTCGACTATGAGGCAAGATGAAAGTCTTTCGGTTAATTAAGCGGCTGCTGCTACGTGGGATACTAAAAAGCACTTTTTCTAAAAGTTCGGGAGAATATAACAAGCCGTTAATTAATTTAAATAAGAACATGAAATCCAAGGATTTCCTACGCGCGCTTAAAGATTTCATATTATAGTGACTCAGTCTAGAATCATAAGATTTTAAAACATGACATCTATTATCCGAGTAGCACAAGTGATACAAAAATCTTTTTTGTACCCGCTCTATTCTATCCGAGTGTACTTGATAAAACGGACTCCATACTGTACTACAATATTCCAGTACACTTCGAATAATGCTGTTATAAATAGATATAGTCAGAAACGGTTCTTTAAAAATTTTCATTTCCCTGACGATAAAACCCGATAGTTTTGATGCCCGACTAATTATGTGATCATAGTGATTTCTAAAACATAAACTGCTGTCTAACAAAACGCCCAGATCCCTAATAGTATCAACCTCTTGGAGGGGTGTGTTATTAATGAAGTAACAAGTCTGACATGTTTTCCTTTTTCTGCTGAATTTGATGAAGTAACATTTATTTTGGTTTAATGACATTTTGTTTTCTACACACCAGCTATAAATGTTATTCAAATCTAATTGGAGTTGAACAATATCCGATTCACTGTAAATAGTTCGATAATTTTTGATCGAATCCCTCGGGTTTACACGTTATCAACAAAGACACACATTAACTTTTACCCGAGAGATACAATTGACCTCTTATTGATAATATTAAATGGACAAGTTAAATGAATAATGTTTATCAGACTGTGTTCACGTTTTATAGATCGCTCTTTGTTTGTTCAGAACTAATTTCAGTAGGATTTCATCCGGCAATAATCCCGTGACCAAACAGAGCAAATTACCACGTTCTGTCCACATGTGACGGAGCATACGTTATTACAAACATAAGCTATGCATAACACAGCGTAATGTACGTATGTATGTTATTAATGCTAACACAAAATCTAATTAATTAAATGCCGTGAGTAGTATAGCCGTGAACGGTGAAAGTAATAAGTGAATATCAGGCGAACTACTAGGAGAACATTATCGTGTCGAAAGTGTGGCGTGTGGGAAGTTTGCGTGCGAATTAGTCCGTAACAACACGGGAGGGCGCGTTAATCCTGTTATCGGCTAGGTATCCGTAACTCGGGCCGGGCCGTGGTCTACACTACAACTTTTACCAGCCACAGGCTCTCATCCCCTCGTACGCTCACTAACTAGTAGTACTACTTCATATGGTTGATTTATGGCATGGATAGTACTTCAGTTTTGTATAAAAGGTTCGTTCACTAGATCTGACCCTTATAGTATTTTCGTCGTTTTCGACATTTCGTTCTGCCAGCTACACTCTGTTTCAAACAACATAGAAAAGACAAGTACTATAAATGATAAATGTAGTATAAATGATAAATGAATTAAAATATACCATGAAAACTACGGACACGTAAATAGAGCGTGGCCTGTAAGCTTGTAGTTAGTTATTCAGAAGATTTTGGAACAATATTCATAAATGTACGTTTTAAGCTTTTGCTTAATACAATACATGAAGGGAATGGAAGCAACCAGATAAATCAAAAATTTTCACTGAGTTCCAGTGGAAGCAATTTGTTTTTGTACAGTAAGCAGCGGAACAAAGGAAAGCTCGGAAAACCTTGTTAACTTTTTAAAGCATTCGTTGGCTTCTCATGCATTATTCAGAACAGCCGGTGGGTATACACACGCATCCGTATGATGTTGTGTGTTTGTCACGGCCGCGTACATGTGTCCGCTACTACCAGGATAACATCGGCGGGCCCGCTCCTACCCTCCTCACAATTGACATTTCGCAAAGAGCCCAACCCTTTTGTTGCTCGGATGAAATGTGAATTTCAATGAAAACGAGGTTAAAATTGCTCGGCCCCGACATAGCCGTGAGCCGTAAAAAAGAGATTTCATTACGGTCCATTGTTGCGTTATGATTTTCACGTTCCATTTTATTTTTAAGAATTCCTAAAGCACAAACACTTTTTCATGCAGTTTAACGTTTGTATTACAGTGTAGCGTCTCGAAAAGCTTTTAGAACGCTTTGTCGGGAGGGCAATTAACTTGCGAGGGTTGTTATTGTGTTTTTCGCTTGCTTTTACTCAATTAAAAATAATTTGAAATAATAGCAACGGCACAAAGACAAGAGCGAGACGCGGCTGGAATAATTTAAGCTCCAGGCTCGCCCCACCCCACGGAGTTAGCATCTTGTTTCATTAACGTGCCGAGTGTCTTCAGTAATATTTATATGAGTCGCGGATCATGAATATTTACACTGTGGTGGGTTTTAAAAAGAGCAAATTTTGACAGAGGTTCTCTCGCTGTTAATAAAATACGAGGATTACTCAGTGGAGTGGCTGCGTAACGTTATTTAATTTAATAGTTTTATTTGCGGCGGGTGAGATACACGCACACAAAGCCGTCGGACGTTAAGCTTCTTTTATCTCTCCCCGAGGCGGGATGAAAATCGAGCGCCGATATTGTGCTCGTAAAGGGCGTTTGGACGGGGATAAATAACACGTCGTCGGGCCGTGTGCCCGCGTGCCGAGTGGAGTCGACCTGCACTCGTTACTGCGCTCCTGGTACACTTTTTGTAAAACCAACGTATTTTGTAATTACTTTGTTTGTTTCCTTCCTATTCATTTTAAAATACTTAATTGTGAGGAGCCATTTTATAGAGGGTTGATTCACGTAGTATTATAATAAATTATAGGGACATCAGTTGCCAAAACTGTCATCTATATCGCCCAGACCTCACTACATTCCCCCGAGGGAAGAGGAGGGTGAATAACAAACATTTGCGTCCTACCCCGGACATTGTACAAACTCGCTGCAGTGTGTTTTGTTCTTTGTGCAAATTATACTCGAAATATTTTGATATGTACCTATAAGTTTTAAAATAAAAAGTCAACGTATTCGAATATAAAATGAATGCTTGAAAATCATAAACAAGCTTTAAAAATGTAAATTGAATTATACATTTGAGCACAGTGAAGTTTATAAATAAAATCTTACCAACTATATAGCATCCATCGTAAATAGAAAGAAACGCTTAACTGAATTTGCGTGTTTTTCAACAAATTACGTCGGGTAGTGTGAAAGAGCGAATAAAGAAGAAATACGGCCTAGAGATATAAATCAGATTATTCTCTCGCAGCCCACTGTGCTTAAATTAAATGGCTTTGAACGAAAATTACGATGTTTTCCAAATGCTTTTATTTTGTTGTTCATTCGTCTGTGGAAATTCACGAAAAATTGGTGCTTGAATTACGTGCAATGAGCAATTAAGAGTTTTTTTATGAAAACAGGCTGGAACTTACTCGTATCATTATGAAACACAAGATTAAGGTAGCTATTATTATTATACTTTATTAGATTCGTTAGTAAAATACGTATATAGATAGTTGATTACTTTTCCAAACAACGCAAAAGTTCGCTTGCTCTACAATGCCGACGTAAGCAATAAAATGTAAATTATGTAAACAGAGATTGTTAACCATCAATTCTTGTTTTATCGTCTTCTTATATTCAAGACGATCATAGAAATAAACCTGTTGTATACAAATGTGTGCGCAGTGCGCCTCGAGCCCACGCTATAATAATATTGAACGAAGAATTCAATTATCTATATCGTATTGTATAGAGTTCTTGAACACGATCATATAATATTATAATTGGATTTGGGCTTCAATTAGTTTCGTACACAAAACTGAACCAGCCATTCGCAGTTTATATATTATTTCATAAACCATTAACCTCCAAATATAAGCGGCGACCAAATCGCGATCCCTTCTTTTTTATTGCTTTATTTCTCGTGATATTTTATTAATTTATTTGATTGCTTTTTGAGAACCGGTCGTATTATTCACTGAGCGCTGATTTAATATTGAATTGAAAACTTGATGTATGTCTATATATCAATATTAATTCCAAACGTATTAAATGATTATACTTTGTGCCTATAACATATTGACATTAGTGTTTTATGAACTCATTAGGCGCTTCCGTTACATGTAAATTATTCGAGATATCTTTTGAACAAATATGTTAACACCATGTTTTATTCAACATCTTTAGTTATTTATTCGGTCGTGGATTTTTAAGTACGAGTATCGTCGAACTTAATCGTTTCTACCAATAACTTATTTTTAGTACACTTATCATCTATGAAAGAACAAACGTGTAAAATTCTACTGAATTTCATTTCCTTACATACCAGGAACCCATACACGCGCGGTGGTTGGAAATATAAAAGTCCCTTTGGCAACGATAAAGGCGTTCCAGATTCAATGCAATTTCGTCGTGTGTCAGTGTCGCTATTCCGTGTCACATCGTGCGCTTCCGCCAGCCAAGGCGAGGCTGGGCTTTACGCGTTTCGCTTCTCATTTACAAAGGCCGCCTTGGAACAAAGTTGCATTCTTTTAGTCGTGGCAGTTCCCGACAAGAATCGCTGCACAACCCTACTTAGGTTTTTACTGAGTCTTTTGTAATGAATAAACTCTTTGTTTTGAGAGAACGAGAGAAGCGAGCGCGGCTCGATTAGCATTTCATTTTTATTGCACTTAAATTTATCTCATAAAAGGTAATTTATGCAAATCTTTTCGTCTGAATGGTAGTTAGATTTACATTTTTGCTATTGTGACGTCACGTTGCCATATAATAGTGATGTTGAATTATCGTATGTAGTTGTCATAAAACTCGTAGATACTATTTTATAGGTGTCAATATGCTATGCGCGGTAGGGTAGTGAGTGTACCGGTTCTGTAAATGCTGTATTTACGGCCGAAGCGGCCGCCTTCGTATTTCATAAAATCTATGGCTCCTTTTATATTCCTATTTAGGTAGGAAGTTCCCCCTTGAATAAAAGAGAGCGTTTCAAAGCGCCGCCCGGTATATTAAAAAATATTTTCCTTGCATTTTCTTTGCTCAAAGTTTATTTATTTACGAGCTTGCTATAGGTTCTCATTTTCAAGGACTACGTTTTATTAATATGTAGGAATGCAATGCTTTGTAAGATTCTAGTTTATCTTTCTTTGTGCTGTTTTTGTATTCATGATTATAATGTGATTTCGATTTAATAAACACTGTTCTAAGTTATCGGGGTTCACAGGTCTTATGATTAAAAGTTCATAATTATAACTCAAATAGTTAAAACAACACGATTGTAACTGCAAATATTATTTAACTATGTTTACGATTGAAAGATAGTAACAGGATAATTAAAATAATTGGAAAGCCTGCCGCCTAGTATACCTTACTTTTTAGTACTTTACCTTTAACGTAAAAAAATATAACGAACTAGCTGTTTCCCGCGGTTTCACCCGCATCCCGAGGGAACTACTTAGCGCACCCGGGTAAAAAGCCTATGTTGTTCCTCAGGGTCTATTCTAACTCTGTACCAAATTTCATTTATATCGGTCCAGTAGTTTAGGCGTGAAAGCGTAACAGACAGACAGACAGAGTTACTTTCGCATTTATAATATTAGTGAGGATTAGTAAGGATTTAAGGTCTATTTTATGCTACTATAAAGGGCCAGTTTCACATCTGAAATGAAAGAAAAAATGAAAGAAATGTTTATTTCGGTATTGACATGTCAAAAGCTATTTTAGCTGGATAGCACCTGCATTTCCCAACTGACGACCCTTGAAAAGAAATGCCGAAACAAACTCTGAGGTCAGTCTCTTTTAAAGTCTGGTTGGTCTCGTTTCTAGCGTCAACTTTTTGTACACATCAAATAAAGCTATTTGTATGTAATTTTCATAGTAAATTAACATTAAAATACTGACATATAATGAATGTAGACTTGAGACAACCCCATTACGTAACCACATTGCCCATGGAGATTTTAGCGACCTTTATGCGATGTTAAAATCTCATTGTATAATGAAGTATAAGGTTGTTTGCTTGACTAATTCAAAAGCTAATTAAGAAAGGGCCGTACCCGCTAAAGAAGTTGTAAAAACTAAAATACGGACCTTAAAGTACATTAAAACACATCTTTCAACCTTAATTGTAATTGAAACTTGAATTTCGTTTTCATTTATTCCTGTTTTAATTACACTGTCGGGGTTGACGGGGAGATTTTATTTTTAATTAATCTCGTTCGAATTTCCGAGTGAGAGCGTGTCTGTGGAATAGCATTCGATTGGTTTTCTATAAGGTTTTGGTTTTTAAATAATGTTGTTTTTTTTTTGTTGCTGCCTTCAGAACTGATTCCAACACTATATTATATTGTATTATCTAGCTTTAAAGCAAACTAAGATGTACAATACTTGAATAGTAGTTTTGTATTGACAAATTGTAAATGTGTATTTCAAATACTATTAGTGAAGGAAAATAAATCTGAATATTATATTCTTCTATATTAAATACACAAGGCATAAAGTAACATAAAAAGGCAATTAATGCTAATAAGCGCAGCCACCACTCTTTATTTCCTCTTCATATGAATTATGTAGTCGCCGAAACCGCGCTAGATAAACTATCTGATGGTATCTATATACTTAGATCGAGATATTATTAAACATACTGATATGGATATGTAGCTACTTGCCAGCCGTATTTATTTTAAACTAGCTGTTTTCCGCGGTTTCACCCGCATCCCGAGGGAACTACTTAGCGCACCCGGGTAAAAAGTAGCCTATGTTGTTCCTCAGGGTGTATTCTATCTCTGTACCAAATTTCATCAAAATCGGCTCACTGGTTTAGGCGTGAAAGCGTAACAGACAGACAGAGTTACTTTCGCATTTATAATATTAGTAAGGAAGTATAGGATTAGTAAGGATAAGCTGGTGAGAGATCGCTCGCCACACACAGCTCATTCGTTAGACTAAATAAAGCAATCTATATTTCCCTTGGTCATCGCATCACGCGTGAACGGCTGGATCAATTTGGCTGAAATTTGGTACGGGGATAGAGGGGACGCTGGAGAAGGCTTTAGTTGACTTTTTATCTGGATGCGTGAAGTAGTTCCGTCGGGAAACGGGTGAAACCGCGGGAAACGGCTAGTAAAAAATAAAAAAAAACTCAACGAGCCTTTTGTAGTGACGTTCTGAAATCAAACATACAAATCCCTGGTTTAAATAGAAGAAAATAAATAAGTTTTGAACATAGAGTTTTACATAAAATATTTTAATCAAAAATAACACAATGAACAATAAAAAAACAATCTCATACATTAATGATAGTTATTTATTATATGTTTTTGCGGATTACGAATTAATTACCATGAATAAGTTTTTATTTTACATTTTTGCGGCAAAAAAATATTATAATGGAGTTTATTTTTTAAAGCAGAGTTGTTAAATTCATTCTCCGTGTAGCAATATAAAATGATAAGCTGAGCTATACCCAAATATAATTTATATGATGTTCCACATTAGTAGTTTTTCTATTTTTACCTACCTACCTCTTCTTTTGTTCAGTAGCAAAATAATTAATTACTTACATAACGCCACGAAAGTATTTTCTTTGTGAAAACTGAGCTCTTTAAAATGCATTTCTTTTAGAACCCTTTCAGCGATTCTCTTAATTAGTTTCGCTGGTTCGCACTACTCATTCACAAAGTAAAGACTCCATGTTTTATTTACAGATGTCGTTTATAATACGTCATGTTATTTTGAGTTACCATATAAAAATAAATAAAATTATGAATAAATTAAAAAAGTTGGCAGAACATCGAGGGTTCTGCCGACGAATATTAAAACAGTTGTGCATCAAATCGAATTGTACAAAGTTAATTACGCAGTGTCAGCCCTGAGTAGGGTACCCACGACCCTTCGCTATGCGCGGACAGTCCGTCCGGCCCCTGATTGTGCTGCTTAAATATTATTACTCGCTACTGCTGTAATACGCTACTGGAACTATGCTTGCGAACGCTTTTATAAAAGAAAATATTATATGTTTACAAGTGCTTATTAATCACTGTATAATTACTGTATATTCGTTTGGTGTTTTGAAACTTACGATGAATGAAAATAGCTTTAGGTACTAAAATATTGTATCTCATCCTGGTTATTTTAACATCTGATTTTACATAATTTATTAGAAACATTGCTTCAAAAGAGACTACGAGAAAAACGGTATGATAATTATTTCCAGTAGAAACCGCTTTCTTTACCTTTGAAAGTTCATTTAAATGATAATTTCCTCTACTAAGAGGGTTAAGGCGCTGCAGATTTCCTCGCAGTTCTCGGTACAATTAGCCTTATCCGTAATTTCTTTAGCTTCTTTGCTTGGCAAAGTTCTTATAAGTCGTAATACTGATGTGTTCTAGCCCATTAGCTGACACGAACACTCTTTGTCGTCACTTATTCGGCATAGCAGAAAATTAATGTTCCGTCTCGGGTAGGTGGTGTATAAACAAGATGGTGGGTGGCTCCGCCCCGGTATTTATTGCTTCTGGCACGCCGCGAGCGGCCCATCCACCAAGCTGCCATAAACGCGAGCACTAAAACGTGCCATTTCCCTAAATTATTTTAATGACGTATGTTCCCTCGGTTTAGTGGATTGTAATTCGGTTACACTGTTGGGAATCGCTTCCCGTGCTTCAGTGGAAGTATCCGTTGCCAAGTATGCACTAGTTTGCGAGATTTAGTCGTGATTTGTCACGGCCGACCGCGCCGAAGCTAAATTGTAATAACTTTTGGACACAATCATGTTATAAGTCAGGTTGAGGCCAAAAGGGGGCATTGCTTGAAGTCATTAAGCATGTAGGATATTGTGGCCGTGTGTAAAGCCGCATTGGAATCTTCAAACGACTGCCTCCAGTGTCTTAATCGTCCCGAGGCATACCGACGCGCTCATTACACTCTACGTGCGGCACGCTCTTTTGTTCCTCTCGGTTGTGAATTGATTTACTCGCTATTGTGTGTTACTGCACCGCCTTGCGGCCCCGTCGGCGCACCACACCATCGTTACACCTCTGACTGTTGTTTGTGCTCGATATGCGATAGTGTGGACCTCGCATTTATTGAAATTTAAATTGAAAGTCACCGTAATAAAGTTTTTTTCTAAGTTTCCGCTCGTGATGTGAGTTCGTTTGTCAAGATAAAACGGCAGCTGGTCGGGCCCGACCCCTCTTGTTTGCAGTCAACTAGCGGGAGAGCATTGAGCCAGTGTTCATAACTTCGCCGAGCGACCCCTCCGAGTCAAGCACAATGCCTCCCTCTCAACTTGTAACGTTCATGCCGTCACCTATAAAGGATTTAATGGCGATACGGTGTGTCGAAATATTAATATGTTTGTAGGATTATAGCTGTAAACTAGTATTGTCTCTGGGCGTGCAAGCGGTCGCACACTGCGGTCGAGTGAACTCGACTCACTCGGCTGCCACCGCGTCGCTCGCTCGGTGGGCGTAAGACTATCGCACATTTGTCAATCGACTAACAATAAAGCGTTTAATTTTATTTATAGGCGTCGCGTGGGCATGATTTAATCGATTATTTGCTGGTATCGCAGTTGAGATATTCAGACGGCATGACTTCATCTAGGAAGATCGGATTATATTAGCACGAATTAGTTACGGCACTAGATAATTTTATTGGCTACTACTTGCTTGGGTATTTGAATGCCTGGCATAATTTTATTTTACTTATCCAGTTACTATAGATAGATACTTAAAGTTATGAACTGAAACTAGTAGATTACAGGTAAGTATCGTTATATTCGTTATTAGAGCGTATTGATTCAATCCACTTCGTCATTGTTAGAAAGTGAAACGCGAAAAGATTATTGCCAGACTATAATATCAGCAGATCACATAAAATTTTGTTATTTTTCCAAAAGTACTCCTTGGAACGACATCTCTCGGATTCAACGCTGGAGTGCTTTAGTTCGCAATTTGTGATGCCATTAACCGTGTGCGTGAGCGGGACAGGCGATGGTGTCGCACCGTTCTCATATCGGGCGCTGAATGTAAATGGCTTCATTTGATTATGTTCTACGCCGTAAACGCTCTTTGAATTTATGCAATCCCGGCGACTTGGTACCGCGGTTGACTCGACAAACGTTACGATTTTCCGGGAACGATGATGGTGAGAAAAAATATTATAATATCCGAGAGACGTGCACTTCTCGAAGATTTTTCGAATACGATCGTATCGATCGTGGATATACTCAGACCTTGGCTACCTACTATGGAAAAAGTAAATTTTCAACCTTCTAAAGTCCTGAAATATTATCTCATGGGTTATTATTACGTTACATTCAGTGACAGTCGTTATCATTGACAAAGTGCCATTAAAATACAAACTAAATTATTAATTTGTACATACCCCACCATTACCAGAGCAAACAAGCCATTAACATTTTAATTACACATGTATTTAATTTACCTCAATAGTAACATTTGTGAAGTAATTTCAACATAATTTGTGCGAACAGTATCAAATTAATATAACGGGAACAATAAGTTTTAATTAATAACTCTTGGGTGTGCAGTGCGGCGCCGAGCGGAGCTGCTCTATTCGAATTCAAATTGATTAATTATAACAAAACTGTGATAATCTCAGGTATAATACTTGCTTCTTTGATTAGATTCAGCATACGGTTATAAATCAAATAGTTATATTAAAACATGAAAAGTCATCAATGTCCCATCATTATTTCACTCATGGACACAATAGCTTGTTAAAAGTTTTTTTTAAATTGATTTTTATTTTTATGTTGAAAATGATAGTGTGGTGTGTTTAAAGTCCATGTAGTGAACATAATTTGTATGTAGGCACTTTCTAAGTGTCAATATGTCTGTAACATTATTTACTTCAAGATTTCTTAATAATATGTTCACGAACTGTTTTATTTTTTCGTAACAATGATCCAGGATGTTGTTAATGCAAATTTCTTTTGAAATGGGTAAATTAAATAGCTTTTGTTATTTTTTAAAGCTTTAAATTAATGCTACTGATAACCCTAATCGTTTTCGGTGTGGAGCAAACCACTAATACGCGCCATTACTCATCTTAAAACTACCTTTAGATTTCACATTTAATTAAATTAATAACTACAAACATTGCGTTAACGCTTTACTAACAAGTTTTGATTTATGAAAACACGAAATAGGATACAACACGGCTGTCAGAATCAATACCGCGTTATTAAAGCTTCGTTCACTCACCATTCACCGTTCACTGAACGAGCGGCAATGAATGTTGGTGTTGAGCCCCTTGTTTATTTTCGTACTTATACATACCTATTCAAGTTTCTAAAGTTATTATTGTCTGTCTCAATTGATTGTACGAAAAATGTAAACAAAATGTCGCAAGGATGCTTATAGGTCAATTCATGATCTAAACAATCTTTTTATGCCATTTATTTACCTATGTGGGAAAATTAGAACAAAATAGGTTAGGATATTGTTTATATTTTTTTCGTACAATCAATTGAGACAGGCAGTACAAACGTAGTTAGCTACCTTTTTGGCAGGTACAAATTTTATCTTAATGAGGCTTGCAAAATTTGATTGATAATAAAATTAAGTCGATTAAAAAAATTCTCATAGCGTGTGGTAACCCTTATGGCCCAGTCCAGTGTTGCCAATAAATATAAATTACATCCGACATTCATATTTTACGGTATTGCATTCAATCTGACCAATCAAATTAATTGAAATGCTTTTAATATCGTATTGGAAACATACCGCTTTCCCGGCAAAAAACTACCTATAATGTCAATAGTACTAAACCGTTGAGCCGTAGATTACAATCCGCGAACATATTGGTGTATCTGTCTGTCCATACATATAGATGTTTCGTGTGTGTGGGTGGTGGTGAATAAGAGATTTTGTAAAACGATACAGATTAAACCCTAGTATCTGGCATAATATACTATCAAACATGACTTTTCTTGCAAACATGACCAAATTATGTTTTGTTGACACGATGACTTGCAACGAAATATCTGGCAGATTATCTTGATACAGAATCATTTTTGTTTGCTTTATTTTGCTTAATAAGAATGAAAAGCAAAATTACAATGATGAGTTATCTTATCATAAAGGCGGTCAAATGTTTGTTGTTTGTAAATCCGTCATTTAATCCCAAATTCATTGACTGTGTTCGGAGCTAGTAAACCCTTGTTGTCAAAACACTATCGACTTTTGTACTAAGTTAACTGCTAACTCAGAATAATACAATCAAATCCCCTGTTAATATTGGAAAGCAGGAATTCCTCACATTATCCTGTTCCATTAAATGCGGTTGGCCGACAATTGGATATTTTAACCCTATTCCAGCGCGTTTTACACAGAAACGCGAAATGTGTGTGCACAGCCAATAAATTAACGTTTTTAAACATGTTAACATGTTTGCGGTTACATTATTATTTATTATTTCGAGTGGTACATACGTTCGTAATTAATGTATAATAATTACATTTTACGCTTTGTGTATTCTGTCTGTGCCGGTTTTAATTGTTTTCACTGTATTGTTTTGATATGAATAAAATAATAAATATTGCTCTTGATTGGTTATAATTGGTAAAGGTAGCAAAGTTCTTTTGTTACACCGCGTAGCTGTACAGTTTAACAAGAAAACAATAGTATTTTTTTTGTTATGACATTGATACTAATTACCAAGATTCGAAAATTGAGTAGACAACAAGAAATGAGTAATAATAGATGTATATTGTCTGCAGGAAACTGCCGAAGTTTGCGTGGGCACGTCTGTGGGCACCATCACGGAGCCGGACTGCCTGGGCCCCTGCGAGCCTGGTACTTCGGTCACTCTGGAGGGCATCGTGTGGCATGAGACGGAAGGTGGTGAGTTGTTACTAGCGCACGAACGCAATGCACCGTAGCGCGCCCATCCCATCACTCTGCACGCTTATGCACGCCTGGTACCTATATGTTCAAGCTTTGCTATACATCATCCATCACCCTGGCTATCCTACAATCGGTTAAATTTCAATAAGATTTTTTTTCACAACAAAACATCTCCAACAAAAAGGTCCAATAGACTTTTGATAAAAAACTAGTCAAAACGTTTTTGCTTCGAACTAACATAACTAACGCTGTTTCTACCTGTGTCGGGTTCCACTAAGTTTGATTTAGTTTTTATCGAACCACTGAATTTAACAAGAACATGTAATTGAAATCTTTATCTAGTGGTTCTTATAACTTTCGTCTAGTCTATAGTCCGATCATTATAGTAAAACGTTTAGGATTAACTCGTTATTTCAGATACTTGCTTGAAAACTCATTTTTGTTTTTATTGATCAACCTTTTTAATCATTTTCTTATCTTGGGTCATTCTCTGACCACGATAACGTGGATGACGTCATGGACGTTTTAAGCAGAATATTTTAATACAAATAACCTCATCATCTATCCACGGGTTGATATAATTTATTGGAATATCATTTAGACACGAGGCAATGTGTATCAAACAGGGGGTTTTGTAGTACGAGGATCCATAATGAATTCGGAGAAATAGGGTTTGGCAATAAATAACGTCCGATATTTAGGCCAGCAATAAATATGTATACGGTGTTTCCTGTTCGTTAAATATTTGTGCGATTATTTCGTGTCGAGTTCAATTTTGATAAAACGCACGCGACTAGCCATTAATGTAATATTTTTAATGATTTAAACATAATTTACACACGATATTATTATTGAGCTAAAATAAAAACGCTTCTCAAGGATAATTATTTCATGAAATAAAACTAAAAATATACACTTTTAAAGTGTGTCATTAACGTCAATATATAAATATTACGAGCTTCCATAAAGCATATAATTAAGAAGTCCGCTACAGAAGCAACATTAATTTATTTACGACACCTGGCTCGGTGATTATGATTGCCGATTGTAACTCTACAGTTTTTTCTTGTCGTCATTCGTATTTCATGACGGCCATAATCATCTCGTCCTTTCCCAGTGTTTTATGTTTATTTATAACTCACAATCCCTGGCTATTAATATTAAAATATTCATGGCTCACATAAAACAGTGGAGTCAATGAGACTCCCTACATAATTACTGGGCGCTTATTAGCCGGAGATAGCATCGCAGAATATTTAATAATCCCGCCGAACCGATATGAGAGCCTTTACACCTTTTATGCTCGCCTGGTAATAAAATGCCCCGCAACTCTTTAGGGTAAGTAAATAAAGTCCAAAACGGCCGGTAATCTCATTTACATAAATTATTATTATGTCTGCGATGAAATCAATTCTCACTGCGAGCTTTTATTTATTACTTATTTTATTTTCGGTATTCAGACATTTAATTTCAAAGCTGGAGTAATTCAATAGCTTTCACCCAATAAATAGAATTGAATTCGAATCGCGGGAATTTCATGAATGTTAGTTTAATTTGTTTGCATTTGACTTATATTATTAGGTACTACTTACATTACAATCGGTAACAGCTGCTATATGGAACTAACAATGAAGCTATCTATTTAGTTTTACGTAAATAATCATGAGAATAATAGCTGTCTCCCTCGGCCCTGATAAAAAGTAGATTATATAATTTCAATTTTGTGTTAGTATAGGTATTTTAATAATAAGATCAATTTAATTGTTAGTCATAAGATGTAGTCGTCCATCATTAGGATGAAAATAAAACAGACAATGTTATACGAGACACACGTCCTGAGCGCCATTAGAGGGCCAGACCACGCAACACAATGCCGCCCCCCGTAGCCGCTCGTAATTATTATAAAACACGATAATAAATCACCATCTGCTCGCTTCTGTTGCCACTTTCCAAATTTATCCGGCCGATGGACGCGCGCGGGGAGCGCGGCTGCGGGGGAGGCAATTCACGCCCTTCCTCTTCAAGCTTATTTATTTTCGGCTAATGGCGCCGAGGAGCTTACGGAAATTAAATACTGTTTACTGTGCGACTCCAACCGCGTTATAATTTTATTACGGGCTCACGTGTAAAATAATTGAGTTTACGAAGTTCCCTCATTCAGTCATTCGGGCTCCTGTGCAGGAATAAATTCTCTATAAGTCTAAAAGTCCGGGCATATCGAGCGGCATCTGGTGCCCGGCTACCGCTCAAAAAATGTCCTCAGAGACAGGTTTACGAGGCTCTCTCGTAGCACTGTACAGTGTACGTGCTAACAATTAAGCGGGAGCTACCCAGTGCACACTGCATTGCATTCCATTCCACTAATTAGTGAACGTATTTTAATATTTATGCTTCGTTTTCGAGTTTCGGTTTATGTCTCTTTTATGAAGCATTTTGTATCTGACACATAATAATCCGGAACCTTTTTTGTGTGAGGAACATGTTAAACGGGTTTTATCATTCCAAATGTGGTGCTACCTACCATTTTAAGAGAGAAAAGTTTACTTTGCCAGGTCGGCACCATTGAATGGATGTAAATGAAATCGCCGGAACTTTGTTTGTCTCGGTGTGGGAAACAATGGGCAAGTCTGATTAGTGCCGTGCTCGGACCAACGCGACGCTCGCCCGCCTGCCGCACGGCCCTCGTGCCCGACGCCCACTCAACTATTTTGTGTTATTAACTCAATCGATTTAGTCAACAAAGAATGCTGGAGGTGAAAAAATAAAACAATCAGGGTTTTTTGATTCTTGTATGCCTATAAGGCACGCGATATTATATATTGCGTGCTTAAATCACACTGTATAGACTTTAATCTCCAAGTTTAAGATTAACTTTGTACAGTGCGACTTATACAAATATTGATGTAGGTAGAGATTTGTGAGCGAGGAAGTTACCGAGGGGTGTCGGGAACAAAGCGGCCGGGGCAAAGTGGGGGCGAGGGCACGACAACTATTAGGCTGTTGATTACCGCGGCCGAGGTGTAATTAGCACCACCTAAATGAACCTATTTCAGCTCGCTGCTTTCCTGGTAAAGTGATCAGCGACTTAATCAAAAGATTGCCCGCTAATTTGCGGATGACATGTAAACTAAAATAATCTATGCTATGAATGTTTATAAATATGGGATATAGGCTCATTTATCGCTAGCTGACAAATAAAAATGCAATATACTTTACCATCAGAATAATTATCTTCTACTAGCTGTTTCCCGCGGTTTCACCCGCATCCCGAGGGAACTACTTAGCGCACCCGGGTAAAAAGTAGCCTATGTTGTTCCTCAGGGTCTATTCTATCTCTGTACCAAATTTCATTTATATCGGTCCAGTAGTTTTGGCGTGAAAGCATAACAGACAGACAGACAGACAGACAGAATTACTTTCGCATTTATAATATTAGTAAGGATTAGTAAGGATGATGAAATATTTCGGTAGGAGAGTGAACTACGGCAGAAAAATATTATTCAACTTGATTTTATGAATAACAGGGTCCTTTCAGTCCTATTGTTAGAGACATTAGTAATCTATACTACAATAGGACAACGATTTTCATCGCGTGTCCAAATACGTTACTTTCGCGTATTATGACACAAATATTGATGTACAAGCTATTTTAACTTCAGACCGTTCCCCCTGTCGTTAACAGTGTAACAAGTAGGTAGGCAAAGGCAACACGCGGTTGGGCCATTAGTGACGTTCCAACAAATCGAAACGATTACACGCTGGCAAACAGTGGACCGACGATCTCTAATTTAACTTTTCCGTGACCGGTCGGCCGTATTAACAATTTACAAGGGGATTTCACCCCTAAATAATAAAAGTGCGGAGCGCGCCCAACGATTTCCTCTAGGAAGTTGCGAGCACCATCTGTTCGGGGCTCCGAGCTACTTTTTAAATATTTCTGACAACCTGGTATTCGTTTTATTAGTTGGCTTCGTACGGTGGTTTCCGTGTTTGTTCTTTCTATATAGCGTGTGTTTTATTCACAGTATTGTTTTTTTATACTTAGGAATTGATATGCGTACACGTTACGTGTGAACGTTATAAATGATTTACACGTTCACAATAGAAAGCAAACACGAGATTTGAAACATAAATAACCGTAGACAAAGTGGTAGCATAGCGGTTCAATAATAAACTAATCATCGCGTCCATTGTCTCATTAGTCACAGAACACGTCTCCTTGTTACAATAACTCCACCATTTTATGCTAATGGCTTATAGAGAAATGCTTTATGTGTTCATTGTTTTGTGGAACAATAAATAATAACTATGACTTATGAAGGACTCGTACCCACATTATACGGGTCACTTATCAATCTTGTTACAGATTTACATTTTGTTTTTCCACGAGACAACTTTATTTTTCAAGCTCGCTATCAATTTATTTGGGATAATATTATTATTATAAACATCGAATACAAATAACGTGGATCTGTAATGGTATTGTTCATTTTATTACTTATAGATATTTATATATATCAATTCGGTAAACGACTTTGTTTATATTGAATTAGTTGAAATCACATAAATAACATTATTATTCTTTTGGGTCCACTTTCTATTTGTACAGCAAAATTAATAGAAGCAATAAACTATTTTGGGCTACACAATACACGCACAATACCGACGACCAACGGATCGAGGCCGTAACGGGCATGACCAAAATTGTGCGGCCAATTTTGTTATCACGTAATCCTACACAAAAATGGCCGCTTCAGGCCAGCCGGTATAGCGTATGTGTGTGGCCGAGCCTGAAAGAGTTCACCAGAGTATTACCACGACTGCGAGCATAAATCAGATTTCACAGTCATTTAATAACAATGCCATTGTACGCTCCGCAAATTAAAATATTTGCCACAAACGCAAAACGTTTGCACGTTTGCGTCAGCCCTTACCAAATATATTGAAAGCGAGCTACGGATGTAGTGTGTGATACTTGTTTACTATGTTTAACGTAGTTGTGTATGTTTATCATGTGTCTCTGTCAGTAGAGTAATGTAAACTTCTTCAGTGTACATCATAAATTCCTGCAGCGCGCGCGGCCAAGCTATAAAAATGTATTAATATGCTGCAAACAATGTTAGTAGTATGTGAGATCATAACTTATGAGACGCGCACTGTGCGGATACTCAGCTACTATGAAATTGTTGTTGGCAGCCGAGAAATATGGCGCACCGCTGTAATGGAACCTACTTTACAATATAAAACAAAATCCAACATGTGCAAACCACCCTACAAAATATTATGTACACATGTATTCGCATGGACGCTCCACAAAATCTCATTATACTATTTTGCCATTTATAAAAAGCTATACTTATTTACAATTCAACGAGACCGCTACATAAAATCGAGTCAACGAAAAAGCTCGCCAGGGATTAAAAAGGGATTGTCCCGGGCTCTCACTTTTATCTCAATTTGTTACTCTTGTTTACGAAAAACATTTTGAGGACAAAGAGAAGATTAAATCGCTCTGAATTACAATAAGGTCCTAAATGCGGTAGGTGACATTATAAATTCACAATGAACCTCTGTTTTATGTACAGTAAAATTGCTCTGAAGGAATGTCCTTTAAAGGCGAAAAAGTGTCGCGGATAGAGGGGTGAAATTGATTAATTAAATTTGCATAAGTTGGCACGCTAGCGCGATAAGCGAGCGAGGTACCGCTCCGCGCGGCGGGGCGCGGCCGGCGGCGCTGTGAGTGTGCCGCGGAGTCACGTCCGCGCCCGGCCCGCGTCTCCTGCATCCCCAATATGCAAATGAGTGCTCCCGCGTGACAAATTGGATCCGAGGCTGCCGTCGCCGCCGATAACTTCACTGCACCAATTTCGTTAAAGCCGTATCTTCTTACACAGTTTAAAACTAATCCCATTACACGTTCGACAGAACAAGTATACAAGAAGCCATATATTTATCGTTCCGTGATATTGTTACAGGTGTACTAGTAGTGAATGTGACGTGGCGAGGGAAGACTTACGTAGGAACATTACTGGACTGCACGCGACACGACTGGGCGCCACCGCGGTTAGTATTTATGCGACTGTGCGTTCAAACTCTAATGTACACGAACAGGGAATACTAATGCCGGCGGGAATAACGCGTCGCGAGCACACAAGAAGTGGCTCAATCTGTTACAAACACTGTGTAATGGACGAGCTCAGTCACGTACCTCTAAAATGAGTCACGAAGACGTGAGCAGAAATTCCTGAATAGAGAAACACCAGGAATATATCTTCATAAATGATGATGCCATTGATATTCCACTAGTTTGACGATTCGGTCGTCGTAAAGTTAGAAGTCATTATATAATCAAATAAAGATTCTTATTACATTTCCATAGGTTTTGTGACTCCCCAACGGAGGAGTTGGATGCACGGACGCCCAAGGGTCGAGCGAAACGTGGCCGCGGCGCTGCGCCGACTGACATGACAAACTTTACCGAGACACGGTCTTCGGTACACAGCAAGCTACGCAATGGCGGCGCGAAGGGACGAAGAGCTTTGCCTTCTCCTACGCCCTTCACGCCTCCCAGACCGGACTCGAAAAGAAAACGTACTTCGGACGCTGAGGAACGACCTCCAACGCCGAAGGCTAAACGTCCGCCTCCCACGCCGTCTTCCCCTCCCCCTGATCCCGTCCTCCTAGAATGTCCAGAGCCGAACTGCTCTAAGAAATACAAGCACGCGAATGGCCTCAAATATCACCGGTCACATGCGCACGGCTCGCCCGACGATGACGATAAGGACGGCTCGAGTTCCGAACAAGAAGAGCCGGCGGCGGAGCCTGCGTCGCCAGCGCGGCCGCCGTCTGCGCCGGCTACACCAGCCACGCCTGTGAAGTCTCCTACACCGGCCAAATCGCCTGATGCGAAGGTAGACAAGTCACCGGAGAAGTCTCCTGAGAAACCTGAAGTGGACGCGGAGTCTCCGCAGCAGCCTCGGTTTGCTGAGGAGTTCATTACGGCATCTGAGCCGCCTCCTGTGGTGGACCGGCCGCAGACGCCGCCGCAGCCGCCAGCCACACCGCCTGACGCGCTGCCTACACTACAACCTACACAGTTTAAGGTAAGGCAACTCGACCTATTGCTTAATAATCACTTATTCTTCTTATAAGTCTACTAAAACGATGTATTGATAATGATGTATTATTACGTTATCTAGACCGCTCAAACACATCTCTTTAGCTTGTATATAAAAAGTCTTTTATGGTTAATCAAATTAAATATCTTGTTAGTTATTAGTTAAACTTGATTTATTATCAGTAACACAATATATAAATAATAGATGAACGAAATATCTACCGGGCGCCACCCTTCAGAGCTTTCTTGGTTTAAATAAAATATAAATATAAATATCTTTGGACAATTTCACACAGCGCCATCTAGCCCCAAAGTAAGCAATGCAAGCATGCTTGTGTTATGGGTGCTAGCTTAACGGATATACTACTTATATATTTTTATAAATACATACATATTATACATAGTAACACCCAGACCCGTTACAGAAATTAAAATTCATCATTTCAATTTCTGCCCGGCCGGGAATCGAACCCGGGACCTCTTGCGTGGCATTCCGGCATGTTGACCACTAAACCACTCAGGTCGTCAGTTTAGTAACAAGATGTATTTTTTGCAAGCAAGACATTATCCAGTGATACTTTATAGTGGCATAAGTACAAATGTTTTTAAAGCACATGATTGTGATGCAGGTGAAACCTCGGTCAGCATTAATGGCTGAGGAGCGCAAGTCGACGGAGTCCCCTGCGGAGGAGTCCCCGGGCAAGCGGCGCGCGCGACGCTCGCCGACGCCGGGCGTGCGGTCGCCAGCCTACTCCGACATATCGGACGACGCCGCACCGCCCGACGCGCCGCCCGATGACCCGGCACACAGGCCCTTCCCGGTCTACCACCAGGTGTGTTACCAATCATGTTGTTTTATATTATCATCTGCCAAGCCTTTTTGCAACATGTCGGAGTAGACTTCTGGTCTAATAATACCAATATTCTACCAGTGTTCACAGTCAGTACAGTCGACGAATTGACAATGCCAGCCCAAATTTCATTTATCAAAACAGTATTATCACTTCAAATATCAATATTTTAATAATCGACTCTTCATGTCTCCTGTAATATATTATCATAACACAGCATTGCCCTTAGATATTTTTATGAAGGGAATGTTAATTTACGCATGGTGTCTTTTCTATGATTTCAGTTCTATGGGCAACCGTCGTATATGCCTCCGTCACATCCTCCTCCCGTGCTTCCTCAGTCTTCCGACAAAGGCAAGGAGGACCTCTCTAAAGGCGACCCTAAGGGTGATCTCAAAGTAAGTTCTTTTGATCGAATGTGTCTTAAATTCCTTATTATCAAACATAATATAATATACATCAAATATAGATCATCAAACTTGATGGTGTAACAATTACTTATGTTGATTGATGACGAAATTCAATGCTTATGATTTTTCAGTCTTATCGTAAAAGTGTAATTTATCTTAGATGTATTAATGAATGAGAACCGAGGCATAATTCTTTTCAATTATTTCCAGGACGGCAAACCAGACAACGGACCTCAAAAAGTGTTACCGCAGCACTTCTACCCTTACAATTACGTTCCAAACTTCCCTTACAACGTGGAGCCCGGGGGGCCGCCTCCTGGACCACCCTTAGAAGACAAGAGCAAAGACAGTGATCGTTCTAAGACTACCCCGAGTCCTTTGGACAAGAGCAAGCAGCAGCGACCTCCTGACGGCAAGGAAAACCCCGCGCGGCCGAATGATAACCATCAGATATTGAAGGAAAGCATCGAGATGAAGGCGCAGATGGGGCCTTACGCCTTCCAGAGACCTCCGCATCAGAGAGATGACGAGTTGAGAAGGTATGCGTCATTATTCTTCAAACAATTAGCTCTTCTTTCAACTGTTGTCAACTGCATAAAGTATGTGGTTTAGCCCATTCTGTGTTTGCGCATGTCTGCGCGACTGCCAGGGTACGAGACGTACATTTAAGTATCATAGCTTGCGGGGGCTATTTTAATGTACCTTTACAAAGTTAGGGTAACGTTAGGGGTAGGTGTCGGTGTTAAAATTGAAAGAATGTAAATAAGATTATTAACATATCCCATCACCTTCATTTTCAGATACTACATGAGTTTAGATCAAAGAAGAAAAGAAGGGGGTAACGATTCGAAGCCCCCCGGGTTGGCGGCGGGGGCCAGCGGGGCCCCGGGAGGTCAGGGGGGCCGGCCGCCGCCGCAGCCCGCACACAAGCAGCCCCCCAAAGACAAGGACGATAAGCCCAAAGAGGAGGTCAAGGTAACTAATAGTTTACATTGAGAGTATGATTACAGGGTTGCCAGGCATCAAATTTGTAAATAATAAAAAAATATATTATGTAAGTAGGCTTTTTTAAATTATCTATTACCTTTTTATTTCATGAACCTGGCGATCTTGTATCATATAGTGAATCATAACACCGTCAGGCTAGACTGTCCCCAACCTGGTTGGGGGTCGGCTTCCTGCTAACCTTACCTAATTTTAGACGGAGCAACTGCCGCCTGACCAGCACTACCCAACATATGGAAGAAACCGATATCCTAAGGTTAGAGCAGAAACCAAACTTATAGAATGTACGTGACGACGAGGAGTCTCGATGAGGAAATGATTTTACGTTTATTGTGATAGCGATGCGAGTAGTGTACTAAGCAGCGATTCTATACAACCGTACTACGCTACGTAAGCGCTTTCGCTTAAATGTTAACCAACCCAATGCTTGACCTCTGCAAGCGTTACTTAACTTCGTAGTTTGATCGATGTGCACGGTAGCTCCTCTTGATAGTAACTTAAGTGTCCCTTTGTTAAAAGGGTTAGAATAATAAATTAATCTTTCCTCTCTATTGCAGGTTAAACAAGAAGGCCAGAAGCCGACGACGGAGACCCAGGGTCCCCCGCCGCCCCCCACCTCGCAGTACTACCTGCCGCCTTACATGCAGCCCCCGCACTACGGGGCTCTGCCCTTCGACCCAGTGTACCGCGCGCCCCTCAGCCCCATGCTGGTGAGCGGTTTCGGGGGCGGCTGGACCGTGCCGCGGTACCACGCGCCCGAGGACCTGTCGCGGCCGGGCGGCGCGGGCAAGCTGGACCTCATGCCCGGGGTGGCCGGCCCGGGCGGGGGGCACGGACCCAACTTCGCGTATGGCGGCGCTCCACACAAAATACATGAGTTGCAGGTACGTTATTTATAGTAATAAAGGTGTTTAGTAGATGAAATAATTTGAAATTACAAATGGTTAAGACATCAATATGCCCTGTGACACATACTTGAGTTATTACCCATATAAGAAACAAAAGGTTAATTAATGAAATCATTTTTAAATTCTAGTATCTATGATATTATTTGTGTTGTTACTTGTTCCACAATAATGTATCGACCCTTTTATTTTTGGAAGATAGCAGCGTCAGTTTTTTTTAATGTTTCTTTAACCGTGTGTCCCCGGCAGGAGCACGCGAAGTCCCCGCAGAACAAGCCGCGCGCGGACGCGCCGAAGGAGCCGGCGCCGTCCCCGCGCTCCCCGCGCTCGCCGCCGCCGCAGCGGCACGTGCACACGCACCACCACACGCACGTGGGGCTCGGCTACCCGCTCTACCCGCCGCCCTACCCCGGTACATATTACCAAATCTCACTAATATCTCCAGTTTGCCATCTAACAAATGTCCTTTTTAACAGAATTCTTCACTTTCTGAACGTTGTTCGCTTCCCCCGAATTTCGATTACGTCCACTCTACACCCCTCGGCCTAGTGACCGCTGTCGGTCGCTAATAATGTGATGTGCTTGGTTGCAGGGGCCCGATAGCACACGACGGACGAGCGGGCGAGCCCCGCCCGACCCGTGTAGCTATCCGTAGAGAGATGATAGTCGAAGCGGTACAATGTCGAACAGAGACAGTAATGGAAGATTATGTTTTGCAGCGGCGGCCGTGCTGGCCAGCACGCAGGCCGTAGTCAACTCGTTCCCGACGCCGCCCAAATGAGAGAGACGCCATGACGTGTAGTGAGCTGACCGAGACCGCGCGGGGTGACCGCGATCGCGCGACCGCGCGCCCGCGTCCGACCGGCGCGGACGGACTGTGACTCCGCGGCGATCGAAGCCCGATCGGAAACTTTATCTCTATGCCAGTAGCCATAATTTAAACACTGTGATCTCGCGTAACCCACGATTGTGTATGTGATGTGCGCTTTGAATGTTATAGAATGTGTCCGGACCGATAGTTACCTTTTGTAGTTGACGAGTGTTGTGTTATCGAAGACTCCTCGGTGAATGTGAACGCTGTGCGAGCGCGCGCGGACCTGCGCGCCCGCACTCTACTTGTTTCATACGTTACTAGTGGAAGCACAAACTAGTTTTGTACATATTAGTGTTATGTGTAAAGTACCCTACGATTGTTAGTGTTCCATAAGGGTTATGTAATATAAACATCGAATTTTCCGATTCTCCCTCTGGGCATTGTACTGATGTTTGAAGCCCCGTGTCTAAAATTTATATCATTGCGAATACAGCCTAGTAAGATCTTTATTTATGATATCTGCATTCCACAAAACGAAAGCGAGCGTATCTAGTTTTAAAGTATAATATTAGTTAAGTTTTAAGTAATATAGTGTAAGTTTAAAGGCGTCAATGTGATCATTACAATATGAGTCGTAGCGTGCACAAATCGTACTCTGTCTCGATATAGTGAACAATGACTTATTATTATATAACGTAGAGAGCATCCTATAGATTCGTCGAGTGTTTGAACATCGCTGTGCGTGTATGTATGTCAGGCTTTTAATCATAACTATAAAATCTCATAGTCCGATATTTCTCAGTTCCAAGAGATTAGGGTTTCTGTACTGCACAATAGATAAGAGTGGCATTATCCTGTGTTCGACGACAATATTATTTCCATGCATTTAAAATACCATTGACTTCCTACTAGATTGACTCATCGGGAATGTAATCTATTGTTTCGTAGTCTTCCAATCGGTTAACGTGGGGAAATCTTACTTGTGTTGATGAATCTATTTTGTATTTTATGTATTAACTGATGAGACGTTTGTTATTTAATTTGTAACTGTACACAGCGCATTGGCGTGCGGTGTGCGGCGCGAGTACTCGACTGCGAGACTTGCCGGTTGCATTTCAACTTTAGTAGTGAAAACATTTGTAACACATTTTAGACAATTACATAAAATATTTGTAGTGATATGGTATTATTTTCATGACATTTTAGTCAATGTACGCGCGTACCTGTTTCATATTAAATTAACAAAAACAATATTTTGTAGAAAATGCGGGGCCTAAATACCTAAGTTTGTGTGGTATAACTGAATTCAAAGAAGTCTGCGACAAGGAATATTGGATACCCAGTGAATTTCTATCTCTTGTTATTAAATACTGACTGCCTCAGAGAAAATATCTACTTAACTGTTTCAGGACTAAATGTTCGGTTGATTATGATTCATCAATGTGATCTTCGATAACAATAAGAAAATGATGAATGTGTAGATGAATATATTAATGAAACTCTCAACCTAATTGCAAAAAACAATCATAATCAACTTAGGCTTCAGTATATCAGTAAGAAAACTCTTTAGAGCAAGAATCTTGTTTTGGAAAACTTGAAAAGAATGTTATCTCAAATGTATAACGAAAATAATAACTTATTTATGTAAGAATGTGAAAGATGTACATCAAACTGTGAGTGAGCACTAGGTGTTCTGAAGTGTGGGCCGGCTTAGCACTGTAAAAGCAAACGATAACAAAATTGTGATAATCAGCTGTGATTACCGCTATTTTGAAATATCAGAGCGTAATGATGATCAGCTATACGTGTGATAAGGCTCTCATAAACTCAGTATCACTGCTCAAGTATTCAGGTTATCGCTTTGTAGCAGTAGGCGGTCATGCGATGCGATGGGGTTTAGTAAATATAGGATTTTAACTGAAACACTATAATTTAGTAAATTGAGCGGGGCATACGATGCCCCGCATAGTTAATAAAAACAGGAAGCATAGTATAGTGGCGTCGCATCGCCCCGCGTTTTGCGCCAGTTCACGCGTGTAGCTACCAGGAGAGCATGGTCAGGCAGGAGCTATCGTGATCTCATACGCCAAGCGCTCGTGCATTGTCGACGGACGCATAGACTGATCGATGTTTCGTTTTGAACCCCGTTCAACCACGGATATTAATTACGCTTTCATTCATTATGTACCAGTCGCGACTTGGTATAAAACTTGATCATTGTATTTATAATGTATCAATATATATAAATGAACATTTGTGTATTTTTTTGATGTAACTAAAGCCAAGTTTGATTTTACTTAGAAAAGAATTCGAGACGTTGAAAAAAGGAATAATAAAGATAAATTATTTCTTAAAAAATGTGTTTTATTTCCTGCTAAAAATGTCAGTAAAATTAATGTTAAAAGAGCTTATTGTCATGATTAATACATTATGCTTACATGTATTAATGACTAGGAACAGAGTACAGAGCTATAAAATACGTAAATATTACTTATTTATACAGGTACAATTACAGGCAATAATAAAAAATGCAACTTAACTTTAAATTAAAACAATATGAGATGTTCCATGTGCAGTGTGGTAACTTAAATAATGCACGAGTTATAAATAAGTTAAAGCTACTTATAATGTCGAATAAATTATTCAAAATACTGATTACTAATGTAAATCTAAAATTATGCGAAATGTGTTTTAATAATTTATGTGGAACCATAAAACCGTCAGCGCTGACGTGTTCAGTTATAGTAAACTACATTATTACAATTGTCGTGTTGCTTTTGAGGAGCTAACAGTAATTTATTGTTATGTAATTTATTAATAAATATTTTCTTTTTGCTCTATGAAATATTAAAGAGTGAATATTTTTTAAGCTTTTCCATTATTTAGAACACTGTCACTAAACTTCTTTCTCTTTTGTATGTTATACTACAAGCAAGTACATATTTATATTCATTATTAGTTTGACGAACTTAATACTTCGGCAAAACTGTTAGCTTCCTCTAATTCGTGTAAAATTCTTTGGCGTCTGATTTGTAACAGTACAGATACTCAACTGTGGTAAATACATATAACATTAAAGCTTATACACTACGGTGCACTTAAAAATACAATTGCAACATTTACATAAATTTAGTTAACTCCGAAAATAAATACTGTCAAAATTCATTTAATTTAACGCAAGAATTTCACAACCAATGTAAAAATATTGTAGGTATCCCTACTTCAGTCTAAATCGTCTGGTCTGAGTTGTCGTTCTCCTTCGCTGAAGAAGATGTGCATGGCTTTGTACAGGAGGTATAGGCCGAGCATGCGTCGTTCTTTGAGAGGCCAGGAGGCCACTGCGCCGTAGTAGTTACCGACTTTGAGGTTGTTCAAGCTTGTCACGCCGAGAGCATCGATCATAGCTGCCTCATACGTGTAGGCCTCGGCTGGTATAACATTCTGAAATATATGTAGACACACTACACCTACTTTGTCAGACCAAATGTCTAGGATATGCTGGACCTTCTTGTCTTTGGATGTTTTGAAATCTTTCTTCCATAATGTAAGCGCTTGGTACAGATGTGAGTACGGTCTCGAGCGTTTACCTGAAATAGGCGAGGTGGTTACAATATTTGTATTAGAGAATAGGATACATATTATAATTAAATGGTATTATTATTCCTCAATTGGTCCAAATGTGCTTAATACCAGATAACCCGGTGAATTCTGTATCATCTACAGATATCTTAACTAAGTCTCACCGTATAAACCTTCCCTGGACTACAACAAACATTTCAAACCAAAATCACCTAAATCGGCCCAGCTGTTTTAGAGTTTTAGCGAGACTAACGAACATCAATTATTTTTTATGTATTTAAACTAGCTTCTGCCCGAGACGTTGTCCGCGTGGAATAGTGGTGCTACGCTCCTATTGGTTTTAGCATGATGATATATTATAGCCTTCCTCAATAAATGGGCTATCTAAAACTGAAAGAATTTTTCAAATCGTTCCAATGGTTCCTGAGATTAGCGCGTTCAAACAAACAAACTCTTCAGCGTTATTATATTAGTATAGATAGACTAGCTGTTTTCCGCAGTTTCACCCGCGTTCCGATAATTTCCCGATTTAAAAAGTAACTTTACACCTCCGCCGTGGTCACCTCTATCTCTGTACCAAATTTCATCCAAATCGGCCCAGCCGTTCACGCGTGATGCCGTGACCAAGAGAAATTGGGATTCATTTTTATATATATAGATATAGAAGAAGATATAGTGAAAGAGAAAAAAGGGGAAACCTTTCAGAAGATGGGAAGATGATATGGCTAAAATAGCTGGGAAAACCTGGACTAGACTGGCGCGGGCGAGAGAGGATTAGAAGAGGTGGGCACACAGAATAAAAAAATAAAACTATAAGAACAAATAAATAAAAAACAAATTATGTAAACGTTTGAAAGAGGCTATAAATAAATTACCTTTCCCGACATAAAATATGGAGTTAATAAACGTAACCCAGGACACGTGCTTGTCCTGCTTGCCCGCCTTCACGGGCAGGTTGTCCGTCAGCCGCGGGTCTAGCAGCAAGTACGTGAACGACGTCTTAGCGGTGCCTTCGCGCCATTTCTTCGAGCTGTCACTGAAGTCAGCGCGCGCTTTGTTTTCCAACTCGATGTAAGTAGTGAGATCATTCATCCAGTCAGCATTTCTCAGTGATTTTTCTATTTCTATACTGTAGGCTGGAAATTCGGTAATTTATTTTGATTATAAATAATATTTTTTTTACTTTTTTTTAATCTTTATGAGGTCTGTATCTAACTGGCTGATGATTATGATGAAATTATCTTGTCTTAAACGAAAAAAAAAAACTGGCCAAGTGTGAGTCGGACTCGCTCATGAAGGGTCCGTACCAGTCTATCTATAAATATTTATTGTTATAGCGGCAACAGAAATACATAATTTGTAAAAATTCCAATTGTCTAGCTATCGCGGTTCTTGAGATACAGCTTGGTGACAGACAGACGGACGGACAGACAGCGAAGACTTAGTATTAATAGGATCCTGTATTAACCCTTTGGTTACGGAGCTCTAAAAAATGCCCGAACCGGAGAATGTTCTTAAAAATACTTTTTGTAAGTTTAAGAATCATTCAGTATAATCAAGAACCTTGTTTTTCGAAGGCGGTTATAAACCGTTTCTAGAAGTCAAATAAGGAATATTATTCCCCTAGATCAGGTTAGTTAATACTAGGAGATTTTCTATGACTCGTGCCAATTAGATAAAATATGTTTAGTTTTTATGTAGAAGTGCATATAAATTACACTTATTACTAAAGTTAGAATTACGACCAAAACAACAAAAATACTAAAGTACTTATAACCTTTGTTTACGAATAACTTAACTGCTTCTTTACTTGGCAATTTTAATTTTATAACCATTGTAGAAAATATATTATATAAAATTAAATATCATGAAAAAAAAATGTCATCATAATCGTAATAAATACATTGACATGACCATGACGTATCTATTTTGTCATCAATTCATTTTTTTTTATGTTTTATTTTTTTATTGGACTGTACCGCCGTCATAAGGAGAGAGGCCGTAACTAAATTATTTTTTTCGATATTGAGCACATAATTATTTGAAATCAGGAAAAGATTCTGATTACAATTATGTATTTTTACCACCTATATCTATAATCGATAATTTATCAATTCATCTAAGTGATATTCGAGCTAGTGATGACATTTCTTGTAACCATCAAAAGCATGCGCCTATCACTAATATATCGTACAGATACGAGTTTAATCTTCAATTTCAAATTATCTCAACAATTCCTGCATCGAAATAAAATTTAGATTCACAAATCGATGTCTCAAATAAAAAAATACTCACTTTTCTTCTGCTTATTAATATTAAGTGCCTTCAGACTATTATTCAACGCGTCCACGTCATCCCTAGGTCTTTTCTTCAACGCCTGGAGTTTCTTCAAGTACAGGTTTCTCGTAGTGTCCTGTATGGGTCCCGGGGTGAACCCGAGCCGCAGCAGTTCGGCTCTGAGAGTGTTGTCGTCATATTGGACGGAAGCCGGCAATGAGGAAGCCACGGACAGTATCGTCTGGTCAGGAGTGATGGACTCCGCACCGTCGTCTACTGGAAGCCTGTGACGGTACCCGTACATACTTTATATAATACTACTGTAATATGTGAGTTTGTATGTTTGATACTCAATCAGTCAAAAACGACCGAAGGATTTGAATGAAATACACAGTTTATAACTTGCATTAATTAACGCGGAATTAGGACGAAACACAGAAATGAATTAAAAAATATATATACCCCCAGACAAAGAAACTGCATCAAACTTTTTGTTTAAAAAAAATTGAATGGCCCTTTCCAGTATACAAACCATACACTTAGGGATAATGATACTACGCTGTTATGAAGTTAACGAACCAAACTATAGGTTTCAATTTAAATTTGTATAAAAAGTTAGAATACTTGGTTAAAATGTTTTTTTCAAAGGTAGGTGCGTGTTGAACTTTGATGCAGTTTATTAGTCCGTCAGTGTATATATTATATACTCTAAAAGCACTTTGCTATCACAGCATGTGTTTACTTCCGATGCATAAAAAATAATGTAACAAAAAACTTATTGCAATTATTTTTATAATCTAATGTAGTATGACTGATACATAGACAGAACACTTTTTACTAAACATCCAACTAATAAACAAAATAACTGGATCATATACTGAGAATGATACAATAGGTGATCTTATCGCTATCAGCGATTTGTTCCTGATAACCTAATGGTAAGTACTTAGATAATTAGACGAGAAGGATGGTAATTATGCTATTATGCTTATTGTTTAATAAGCATCCTTATTGGGGGCGTACTACATAGATTTAATCAATGGTATCAGGAAACACTTAATGATAACGACTTAAAAAAATATTAATTTTGATTTTGACAAAAAGTTGTCTGTTTGAGTCGGCCCCTGGACTGATTAGATTCACAATTGGACACGGTAGGGGGCGCTGCTTTCGGACAGGACACCGTATGACGGGTGAAGAAAAAGAATAGATTTAAATAGAAAAATATGCTTACACAATAGGCGAGACCAGCAGCCTCCTCTCGATCAACACAACATCCTCCTCCTTGTCTTCATACTTATACTCTTCGTGTACATTAGCTAGGACGATACTGCCACCCGAATAATTGCTGCTCACACCACTGCTCGCTGATGATCTCCTAGTATTCCCCCCAGCATCCCCCTTACTCGTACACAACCACTCGTTAGTCCTATTCTGAACAACAGCCAGGACCCTGTCCAACTCTTGTGAACAATCATTTGAGATCAAACTACTTGCATTAGTACATTTGGTATGTTTATTTTTGTGTTTCTTCAAACTACTCTTTGTATTATAGTTCCTGTGAGTGATGTTATTCGGTGAGCCGGGCAGTGAAAAGTTTTCATACACACTGATCCGTTGGTTCATAACATTTGAAGGCTCGCTAGATTGTCTAGTGTCGTCTGAGGTGAACTCTAGCCGTTGTATACCACTTATGTATACATTGGATAATTTCTTTGACATACAGGATTTAAAGCTAGTGTTAGCGTCGCTGGAGATCCTGTCTTTGGTGAGATCTAGTGTGATATTATCTGTGAAGTCTAAACAGGTACTTTTCCAAGGAGCTGATTCGTTATCTATAAGATAAGTGTCGCCTATAATGGTGGGGTACAGTTTATTTATAGCCAAACTGTTCCTTTCGCACCACTCGTTAATTAATTCCGATTTTCGGACACTGGGAGCATTGTCTTGGGTGTTTTCGTCAACAATAGGTTCGTATTCAGCGACTATTTGGTCTGTTGTCAGTAATACTCTCTCTGGAAAAGAATTTAATTATAATAAATTAATTTATCAGATTCTTATTACACAAAAGTAACGAATCGAGCACGTCGTTTGGACGTAGATAATAATTATTTTGTGTAAATCATGTTTGGTTTTAGTCATAAATCATCATAGGTCATTTCGATTACGCCGCAGTCGGGTAAAAAGACTAACTTATACACAATAGCTTTCCGCCCGCGGCTTCGCCCGCGTGGGCATTTTTTTTACACCTTGGGTTACACATTGGTACATTATTCAAGCTTTAGTAGGGGTCCCTAATTATTTCTGGAAATAAATATAGCCTATGACACTTCGTTAAGATGTAGCTTTATAACGGTGAAAGAATTTTTAAAATCGGTCCAGTAGTTTTTGAGTTAAAATCCTACAAACAAACAAATCTTTCCTCTTTATAATATTGGTACAGATTCGCAACGTAGGCTTTGCGTAAAATCTAAACAAAAAAATTACTGAGAAATTGTAAACCCTCGTATTTTTTGGAATCTGCTTCACATACCACTTACCTAAATCTAAAGTGTAAGCGCATTTATTATTCGAAGCATCGTCAATTTGGTCTACAACATTGTGTAGGTAATCAAACACCTCCCACTGCTCCTCCCTGGTGGCGTAGTCAAAAGCAGAGTGCCCGTCCAGGTCCCTCTGAGAGGGGTCTCCGCCGCAGCCTATTAATAGCTTCAGGTTTTCCACACGACCCCATATCGCAGCTATGTGGACAGGAGTTACTCCATCATCATTGCTGAAAAAAAAAAGTTCTTTTAAGGCGCTATCCACTCACACACACACTTGTCCGTGTCAGTATTCACGTCAGGGACGTGCCATCTGTCACCCGTATTCAAACACGTTGTCTTTATCTAACAATGAAGAATTAGCAATGATGAATGACTAGAAGAAGAAGCAGATCACTAAGAAATCGGATAGCCCTGTTAGAGCGTCTGTGCGTCCGATACTGACGATCTGGATGCCCCTGACACGGAGATATGTGAACGAGTTCATACAAGTTGTATGTCATTGATTTTTTCCCCGTCCCTGACGGAACACGGCAGAGACGGGTACCCGGAAATGTGTGGATAGCGCCTAAATGTTCTGTTGTCTTGTTTAGGCGCTCGTGCCTCAGTGAGAGCCGTGAGGAATAATTAATCAAAGTCCATAGATGGATGACCATCTACTTATGTCACTCATCATCATAGTGTGTTCCATGCCATGGCAAGCACATCAAGTCCACAAGATCTTTGACATTAGTTATGGTTAGTCTGAAGCCAGACGGCCTGACAATCAATCATATCAAGTGATAAGACTTACAAACTGATAGATATGTCAATTAAAAATATTAATTCCTAAATAATAAAATTCATGCAATTATATGAATTTGTTTCTTACACTGTCATTGTATAATTGATGAACCAATTTAGAATAAATTTGGGGTGGAGGTAGCTTGAATCTTAGCGAAAAATGTTCCCCATAGTATAGTTTTTTGTAGCAAAAAGAAGTTTCTATTAGCAGCAGGAAATCGTTAAAATATAACATTAAAGTTCTCCTCACCATAAATTAGGATCTCCTCCATTCTTCAAGAGTATCTCGGTGCATTTCTTGGATTTTTCCTCAGGTTCTATGCCCACGGCAAGATGCAGGACTCCAATACCCTTGCATGGTATGATCTGATTGATCTGTATTGGTGTTTCTCTGAGAAAACTTTCCAAAGACCTGGAAATATTTGCCATATTGATATAAAATTATTATTATTTAAGTGTCAGTAGTATATGAATTAGTGACAATTTAAATCTGCGGTAATCAAGTGGTTAAAATCAGTTCTGTACTGGTGAATGTATTGAAATATATTTGTTGTAGTCCAGGGAAGGTTTAAACGGTAACAAAAATTAATAGTAGATGATACAAAGTTCACCGGGTCATCTAGTATAATATAAAAATAAGCTTGTGTCATTCTTAACGGCCACTTAGTAGGGACCAAATAACAAAAAAAATATATACAAATGTGGGTGAGGAATGCAGGTTTGACAGGAATGCTGTGAGTTTGATACTAAATCTTAAGCTTATGAGGACTAACAAATTATTTATACCTTTCTTTCTTACCTTTTAGCTACAAAAACGTAGAGAAGCTTAGAAAAGCTGCATTTTGGTGTACATTAAAGGGTCAGGTTTACTTATTAATATGAAGTACTACTTTTGGTCCACTATTGACTAACATGAACGCAGAGAGAGACATTCATAAGTTTGATCCCAATATCAAAGTTGTTGAATTTTTTGTAGTGTGGTGGGATAGTAATCCCAGGTAGAGGGGACATAATATTTAAAATTTATATTCCTATTGACTATTAAGTACTAACAAAGTTCCTTTTAAAAATTGTTTGCACATAATAATAATTAATTTTTACAAAATAATTAAAAGACAAATAATTTAATTACCAACTACAATTTATTATTATGCAATATCTAATAAGGAAAAATATGTAAAGTCTGGCCGAAAATAATATGGCGCAATTTTTTACTCAGTGGGGGGTACCATATCAAAATAAAATTTCTGAATGTACTGAAATAAGAAAAGAATTTGCAAGCGCAAATTCTTTAAATTAACAAAAAATCAATAGGTAACCGGTTTTTGGTCATAAATTTGGAAGCAGATGTGTTGGACCACACAAAGATGTAATAATAATGCAACTTGAAAAAATCTGGTTTTGCGAATGGCAGGTGTTGAACATTCTGATTGTCTTATGAAAAATAAAATTACAAAGCTTTAGTACATACCTCTCAGTTCCATTTTGAATTATATCATATAGTTTAAACAACTCTTTGTACGCCGTACCCATGATTTTTGAAAGTGAACTGTGTATTAGTCATCGGCTTCCAACTTGTATTCATTTCCTTTGGTGTTTCCTGTCTCCGCTATGTAACAAGTATAATAGATTGGCATTGAAAAAGTTTATCAAATACACACCGATACCGATTATCCTCATATTATCGTTACACCGAGGTTAAAACGCGCTCTTATCTATTGTATTTTGTTTTTCTAAAATAATTTAAATTAACGTCAAGCTACTTCGCGATATTTTGTTTACGTTTGGTAAACGTTTCTTTTTACGAACGTAGTTATGCGACTTAAAGCATTCCGTTTAACACTTTTCACACAATTTTCATCGTTTTTTTTATTTTAAATGTTGAAATGAAATTAAGGAGGTAGTGATTACTTCATTTAGGCAAGGAAAATTTACTTTTGCTTGTGTTTTAATACGATCAGTATTTAGTATGATACAACTCCATGCCCCGCATGCAAGAGTTGTACAATGTACAAGTAAAAACATAGATGGCGGTAGGCTATGAATACTCTGCTTCATGGGAATTTAAGCTATTTAGCTACGTTAGTCACTTTACAATTTTAACAATATTAGTTAGTAGTAGTAGTAATTACTTAATTGACACTGAGCTATTGTATTAAAAATGTCACATTACTTTTATTTTATTGAACGTGAATTTGAAAATTTGAATTCTTATTGACGATACATGGAAGGAACGAAATGAACGTTGAATCCTAATATTTTTTTGCTAAAACTCTTGTAGGAAGTTCTCTGGTTTTCTTCAGCCTGCCTAGTACAGGGAGGATATGGAGGGTAGCGTACAAAGGGGTGGACAAACGCGTTTTCTCCACCCTTTGTCTATGGAATTTGTATTAAAGTATTCACAGGACACAAACAATGGAGAAAACGGACAGAGCAGCCCTTAACAATAATGACATAGATAATAAGATTCTCCTGTAACCTAGCACGGGCAAACGACTTTTCTCCATCTTTTGTCTACGGATTTTGTATTAAACAAGGGAACAAAAGTAGTAGAAAATGCAATTGTCCACCCCCAAACGCGGGAGAGCCCCGTGTTGTTGAAGAATTTTTGAAGTCGCTTGCAACTTGGGGATTAAGATTTGTAAGTAAAGAAATGAAACTACAGAAAACATTAAAAAGAAAACTTTTATTGTCTAAGCACCTAAGTATCCAATGATGTTAGGTACGTTTTTTCTGGAGTAAACTTGAAAAACTTCACACCTGAAAATAAAATGTGCCCACGTAAGTAAATATAGTATTAATATGTCTCATACTCGTATATTTAAGGATTAGGATATCATATATTAAATAATAGTTTAAAAGTAGATATAATTTAGATTTTATAAGGTGCTTCCGACGGTTTCAGCTACGGCCACGTCGTGAGGAACCTACTTCGGGTATCCATGAATCTAGCTGTGGGGGTAAGTGGGGATGGCCCGCCCCAGGCCTCAAATCTCAAACTATCTCCATACCAAAATGCATCCGTTCATTTGATATGAAAAGCTTGAAACTTGACTCTACAGCGGCAATTAAAAAGAAATTAAAACAATCGAACAATCAATTATTCTAATAATCACGGCCGCAGCGCATACATATGTCGTGGCCATATCGTAGATTTGCTCACTTCATGAATTTCAAAAAATAAAATGCTCGAGTCAATCTAACTCGTGAGCAAATCTACGATATGGCCACTACATATATACATACATTACATAGTATTTATATAATTGTGGTTGCGTACCAAATTAATCAGTGTAAAAAACTATTAAAATACCTGTAGGGTTGATATGAAGTGTTAATTTTTCGCCAGGTCTTAAAGCTTGCTCGTTTCCAACGTTGTAAAGGTCCTGAAACATTATTGTGTTTAACTTACCTAATGTCATGATAATTTTATTACAGGGTTTTCTTTTTTTTTCAGTTTTTTGCTAAATAATCTTTAATTCGCAATATGATAGTGTTGTTACACAACACTGAAAATCATATCGGACTATCGGACAAATCTTTTTTTTTTCTTTAGACAAGAAATATCATCTATTAGATGATATTTTATTTTATTTTTATTGATTATTAGAAAGCAATGATAATTACGAAAGATAACACTTATAGGCGAGAGGGAGGGAAAAAAGTCAGGAAATACCATTTCTGACTTAAGCGTTAAAATATGGATAGTAGAAGACCGACTCGTATGCCATAACTGCAAACGGCATGACGCTCGCATGCCATCATGTTTTCTCTCCGTCATAGCCGCTCTCTAGTCATTTGTATGTGTGCGTGTCTCGTAAACCTACTAACTTATGTGTGCGTGTAGTGTATTTCGTGGATTCTCCGTTTGAGTGTATGTAGGTACTGTCTGAATTTAACCTATCGATGTTTACGTCTGCTGGGAGTCTCGTGACGGTCACAGTTTCTTGTCAGTGGTTTTTAGACTTACCTTAATGTTATACTCAATTGATGGCAGCTTCATGTTTTCGTAACTGTAGGTGACTGTCACACGGTACGTGCACGTGTTCACAAAGGCCAGTGCACGCGCACCGTCTGACAGCTCGCGGTGCCAGATCTCCTGGTATGGACTCTGTTGAAATAAAACGAATGTTATTGTCGGATTGGTCGGCCGTACCTACTGTAAAAGGGCAACATGTTAAGGTGTTTGTAAAGAAATTATTTATATGTACAAGTCCTTTTTTGTATGACATCTCGCAGGTCAACCTAGAAGGCTGTCGACTGCTTAACCGGGTATGTACAAGTTCTGTTGGTTCATACTTACTTCGGAGCCATGATAAAGGGTAGTCAGAATTAAACTGCATTTTTGAGACCCGTTTTTCCATAACATAGAAATGATTTTGTGATAATATTATAAATAACATTATTTTGATTTACTTTCTGTGTGCTTAATATTTCACCACTTAGATGTAAGTATTTTATCAATTCCCTACACATTGTGTCTTAGTTGTCTTACCGTACTGAATAAACCGCTTTTCCAGATCCTCAAGCCTTGTTTGCCCAATTTGTCCTGGTTCACAGCGATGACGTCACGGTTCAGCAGGATCTGCTTGAAGGCCGGCTGTATTTGCGCCAGGTCTACGCTCATCATCAAAGGAGCTGCTAGGATGGCCCAGACTGCCATCTGCACTTGGGCTTGGTCTACATTTAAGCCGGAGTTTCCTATTATCAGCTGGAATGATGATTAAAAAATTAAGAAGCTTCAAAATTTATCATTTTGTTATTTCTGCTAAGCTTTTTTCATAATAGATTTTGAACCTAAATCGCAGGTGGAAACGACCGGTCGAAAACAGCTTAAAAATCTCGACACCGAATAGGTACTAAAAGTTTTCGGAACTGTCAATTACTACCTAAAATCCTTACCATATCAGGGTCATTCCAATGTCCAGGGCCCGCGTATGGAGCCAGTCTGTCCTGGTTGTCGCCAATCCACGTCATCACATTTCGGACGGAAGACCAAGAGTTCTGGATGTCATACCAGTTGCGCCAAATGTTGCAGTTCTCAGCTACAGAGCTGTAGTTGGACTGAACAAATTATCTGTACTAATAGATATTATAAAGAGGAAAGATTTGTTTGTTTGTTTAACACAAAAAACTACTGGACCGATTTTAATCTTTCACCGTTAGAAAGCTACATCTCTACGAAGTGTCATAGGCTATACTTATTTCCAGAAATAATTAGGGATCCATACTAAAACTTGAATAATATAACCCAAGGTGTAAAAAAATTGTCCACGCTGGCGAAGCCGCGGGCGGAAAGCTATATTTTATATTATTGTAATCTGTTTATTCGTTCATGCCCGATGTTTCACGTCATGGTGGATGGATGGATAGGGAAAGGAGAAATGGAAAAGAGATGATTGCTTGAAAGAAAGAAGAATAATTTAATAAAGAAGGGGGTAAATTATTGTGGGACGACTGACAGGCAGGAACGAAAGAGAAAATCATATTTCGCATTACCGCATTTTATGTAAATGGGACCGGGCTGCAAGAGTAGGTAAGTATAACAGATCTGCCTCAAGCAGAGAGTTTTGATTATAACATTGCTTGAGGGAATTAATGATAAGGATAAGCAATCAAGTAAAAATCACGATTTACTTACACGGATACCATTGGTTTCTTGGAAGAACGGCCAGCTGCATGCATACAGAATGGGCCGGCCAGTTGCATTTAGTATCCGTCCAAACGCAGGATACCCTGTGCCAAGATATTTCTCAATAGGCATACATTACGTTTGACAACTAATCTTAGGGGTATCATGTTTCCTAGTATCTGATTTGTGGAGGTCAGATAAGCATTCGATCCGTGTAAACTTTGTATTGTAGCTGCTATTTCGGTTAGACCATAGAAGCCGAAAATGAGATAGGCAACATTAACACAAAATCCTTTTTACGCTCATCTCACTTCTCTCCAGACCCAACTAACGAGGACGGCCTTCCAAACATTACAATTAATCTCGATCTTGAAAGTGGCGTCGAAGAGTGTTTTGAGCGCGGACAGTGCGCGTGGGACCGGTAAAAAAGGTGCTTAAAGAAATTGTAAAACAAAATAAACAACGTTTTCAGCAGCAAGCAAAAGAAATTGTGAGCAAAAACCTTCACTCATTTCCTTAACGTCAGCGAAGCAGCCGTCCAGCTTGAGGTAGTCGGTCCCCCAGCTCGCCAGGGTGTCAGCGTCGTATAGCTCGTGCCCCTTGATGCCAGGGTAGTGTTCACATGTCATGTAACCGTAGTCCTCGTACATACCGAAGAGCAAGCCTTTGCTGTGAACCTGAAAAGAAATCGATGAAATGGTAGTAAATAATGAAAATTATACTAGAATCACATTAATTTATTCAATATCTAATTAACCAAGGTCAGGGGCCATACCATCACGTGTGTTTGCAATACCTTTTCAAGCGTCAGAGCGAGACACACCTACTGACACCGTATCGCGCCGTCTCTTTCTCACAACTAAACTATTCCTACCTTAGCACGTCATGGTAAGGCCCCAGGCCGGAAACATATGGGAAACAAAAGTTTTGTTTCGTTGTAATAGATAGTAGTGACCCTTTGTGGCCTAAACTAATAAAATAAATGCAAATGCAATTTTGTCTTTCTGTGTGTCTGTCTGTTACGCTGAACATATGTACGTTTTACGTACGAAGCTGTGGAGAACAGTGGGGTTAGACAAGTGGCAAAAACGCTAGTAGGATAGAATACAAAATGTATGGGAATGACATTTAATGACAGATAGCTAGTCGTAAACGAATGTCATTTCCATACATTTTGTATTCTATTCTACTAGCGTTTTTGCCAGTTGTCTAGCCCCTTAGTGTTAAATACTTACATAGTCAGAAAGCGCCTTCATGCCATTTGGGAACCGCTTTCTATCAGGCACTAGAAGGCCGTTAGGACTGCGTTCCTTCTCCAGCCAGCAGTCATCGATCGTGATGTACTGGTAGCCCGCTGCCAAGTAGCCTTCGCTCACCATTAGATCGGCAGTCCTTCTTATTAAGTTTTCACTGTCAAATAACTTATTGTTTAGGGACGGAGAATCATAAAATGACTGCTCCCGCTGTGGGTGGAGCGGGAGGAAGTGTCTGACGCTTACTAACTAAAATAAACCATACTTCCTTCGCCCTTAGCGCTCCAGAGCCGCGGTGACTCTTCTGAATAATTTTACAGACCCAAACGCTTATTGTTTAAATAAATATTTAAAACATAAAATCTTTCCTGTTAATATGGTCATAATATTTGTTTGGGTTGGCGCCAAATTCACGCAATCCAACCATCTTTAGTTTAACTCTTCCTTTCCATCCATCCACATTTTTATTCATCACTCACTTAGGCCCAAGTTCACCGACAAGATCACGATCCGATCAACTCAAAACAGCTGTTTTCCATAAATTCAAACTTCTGTCTTATGATGGGTACCTTATCATTTGGGTTTTTTATTCGTAAAACGGTCGATTACCATTCTGAGGTTGGACAAGAAGTGGATAACACAAAAATTCCGGCTTCGTGGTAAAAAAACGTTTTTATTTAACGGGCCGATTAGGTAACTATCCGTTGGTGAACTTGGCCCTTAGTCACGTGTTTTATCCCATTTATACCTCAAAAACAATTTAGAGACAAGAAGATAAGATTCTACAAAAATCTGGAAAAAAATGAAATGCAAATTCCACCAGATTAGTTTACCTTATACATTCATTAGGTTTAGCGTCACAGTCGATGGTACACCCGAATCGCAGCCAAGAGAGCCACCCCATGGGGGGAGTGAGCGCCAGCCCGTTGTCCAGTGCATGAGTCGACGACAGTCCACACGCGAAAATACATAGTACTTGTAGTAACATAATGTCTAGAAGTTAAAGAGAAAAATAGCTTTATAAATTAGACAAATATTAACCCCATGTAACTTATTAATCCCCATGTTATTTTTTGGCGCTGAACTACACCATTTGCCAAAACAACGAACCGTCTCATAAAAAACAGTAGACACTGTCAACTACCAACGGTTAACAAAAAATAACTTTATGATCTGATTAAGATTATCAAGTGAACTATAAACTGAAAAACCTATAGGTAAAATAAATTAAAATAAAACACTATTTAGCTTAATACTTACCTACGTATCATAAATAAGTTTTCAGAAGACAAGTAGGAAATAGTGAGACTTTATGTAATAAAATAAGCCCAAAAAGTAGTCTGAATGGATTTTCATTGGCTGATGAGCTGCAGGCCAGGAAGGGGGTGGATAAACCCATTTTTTCCCACCCTATGGATTTTGTATTAATAAAGGGGACAAAAGGTGGAGAAAACGCGTTTGTCCACCCTCCGTTCTAGGCCTGCTGATGTTATAAGGAGTAATTTAGAACACTTAAATTTTATAAAAATGATTCCGCACAAAAAAACTGCTAGTTTCCTACCAAGTTTATGCTATTATTTATTCCACGTACCTTTTGAAATTTTAAGCTGAATATTTCCCACGTTTTAACTATTTATTTAAGCACAATATTTAAATAAATACCATTTGAAAAGACATGTCCTTATAATTGCTAAATTGAAACTAAATAAATAGCTTCATAATTATTTAGATATAGGAGCCACTAACGATTGTAATGTACAGTTAAAGATAACCTCACTGTCGATGACTGACGCCAATATTCCGACGGCTGAGCAAATAAGCAGGCTGTTTTATCAGTACATTATTACTTAATTAAATTTAATCGCCTAGCCTTTTCCTTATTAAGTTGGAGGTTGGAGTTGACCAGTTCAGTTAATTGAGAAACGCTTATACAATACGATAGCAAAGCATTTGAAAATGTTGATCATTTTCAAATGCTTTGCTATCCACCACCTTATTATTAGGTGCTGCTGGTAATACCGGCCTTATGGTAATTTTCTGACTCTCAGTTCAGAATACTGAGAGTATTTTCAGGCATATTTGTAACTGGTCCAGTACTTACGTACCTTCTACCTTCCCATGTTGTCTTATTATTTGAATAACTATGAATACTAATACTTTCAATGAAATCTTCGTATTTTAGAAACGCTGTTCCTATACGAGCACCAGGGGGCTTAGACAAGTGGCAAAAACGCTAGTAGAATAGAAAACAAAATATATGGGAATGACGGATAGCTAGTCGTAAACGAATGTCGTAAAAGAAGAAGTTACATTACTTCTTCTTCTTCTTCTGTGGACTGCTGGTTTACTTACCTAACAAGCCCTAGTGTCAGAGTTTTCTCAATTCCGCCTGACAGCATGTCTAACTGACCGCTATCAATGTAGCAGTCGGGGACGCCGACTTAACGTACCACTCTCCTAGGCACGGGGTTGTGCCAGCGTCAACTACCTGACTCCGGGCTGCTTTAGTAAAAATTAAAAAACCGGCCAAGTGCGTGTCGGGCCACGCGCAGTAGGGTTCCGTAGTAGGTCTCAGTTAGTCGACTATAACTCTGAAACCGGTTAAGCCTACTTAGCCGTGATAGTTTTCCTTGTAAGTTCATTACATGTGCTAGGTCTGTGATTTTTTTCACATTTCTAGGTACAGCCATTCAAAAGTTAGAGGGGGGGGGTAACTCGTATCGAACAAAAAAAAATCACTTAAAATCTACATGTTTGGGAGCTACCCTAAAAAAAAATATTTTTCAAAATTTTATTTTACCACTTTCTCGGTGTGATCAATATACATATTCATACCAAATTTCAGCTTTCTAATAACAAAAACCACGGAGCTATGCCGCGGACAGACAGACAGACAGACAGACAGACAGACGGACAGAGCGAAACTATAAGGGTTCCTTGTCGGACTACGGAACCCTAAAAAACCCACAAAGCGCTGTTGGCTCGAAACATCACAGTAGTTGCGTTTACAGTCAATTTTTAACCGACATTGTAGTAAATACTTGAATAGAAAATAAAGTTTGTTTTTTCCTTGAACTCTTTCGAAGTTGTTTAACATTGTCACTAATGATATGCAAATAGGTACATATTACCATAACCATGATATCGCAGTAAATCAATCAATGCATGCATTCTTATAATATCGTGAGCTTCACTTAAGGCGAGCCAATCCTGAAAACCGTAGTTTTGTATTGCGTTTTATTCGTTGATAACACGGATTTAAATTTTGAAAAAAATATATAAAATAGTTCATACTTTGATCTAGGTGATTCGGCCGTTCGATACACGATTACGTGTATTTGGCTGCATCCAATTTAATCGCAAAGACAAGTCTAAATGGTGATCTAATACCCATTTCATTTGAGTAATATTAGGCTTTAAACAATAAAACTTATACCATAATAAAGGTCGTAAAAAATGTGACAAATAACGGCCACCATAATTTGAAATATGAAAATACCTATACCACTAATTCCAAAATCAAGTGTTTTCATCTTCTAACGCGCTCGCGCCGTGTCATTTAGTCCCGAGCGGAACGCGTTGGAGGTCGGACGTATGCCAATTTTTGCGAAACCGCCCCACCCCCGCTAACTTTTCTAACTCAACTGACTGAGTCGAAAATAATTTGTAAAAATAATACCTTTATAGAGTTAAGTTGTATATAATTATTGTTAGTTATTTATTAGGTAGGTCTAGTAGTAATTAAGTTAAGAAAATTGGCAAAAATAAAAATAGGTTGTCATAGCTTACGAATGCTGAATAAACAAAAAAGGTATGGATGCTTTGACAATATGTATTATTATAATATATCTACATTATATTACGTTTCAATTTACTAAGTAGGTAGAGGTACCATGCGAAATAGATTTACAAAATCTATACTAATATAATAAAACTGAAAAGTTTGCTACTTTGTTTGAACGCGCTAATCTCAGGAACTACTTGTACGATATGAAAAATTATTTCAGTGTTAGATAGCCCATTTATTGAGAAAGGCTATTGGTTATATATTATCATCACGCTAAAACCAATAGGAGCGGAGCACCACTATTCCACGCGGACGAAGTCGCGGGCAGAAGCTAGTATGTGTATAAAACAGTTGAATTTACCACCCTATGTATACCTCAATGCCCTATGGTAATAAAGTAAATAAAGAAGTCACGCGCGCAAAAAGCTGTAATGGTTTATTTTTCGAGCGGAATAAATTTACCAATCCCAACAACTGTATAAAACAGACTAATTTGAACCTTATGCGCCTATGATAAAACCCAGACATGCGCAAATGTTAAAATGGTTTATTATTCTCAAAAATTACAAATATTACAGCCGGGTAGCCGCTGTGTTAGTCCGGGTGTTTTTTTTGTTTATTAGCCTGGATAAATTTAGTTTATAATATTTGTTATTTGCCTATACTTCATGTAAAATAAGATCTTCCAAATTCTTTTTGCAGCTTATTAAAACCGATTTTAAGTTCTATTCTGTTCTGATAAGGATGGTGTTGAAAGCAAAATAATGTTTACAATAACAAATATATTCTGCATTCTGTTTTTGTCATGTCACCTTAGCAATAGAGCTCAACATCGTTTGAACAAACGGTAAATAGGGTGCGTTTAAATATTTAATCTCTTAGTAATTGGAGTATAGGCACAGATTACTAAATTGTTACTACGTAACAGATACATCTCTTCAAAACAAAATCGAAAAAACCTACGCTATAATCTTAATAATAATACCTGCCGTTCGCAGCGAGCAAAAATGTACCATAAGCACGTAACAAAGAGTTGAGATTGCTTTGCCCTGTGCTGCAAGCGCGTATTCGAACGAATGCGCTAGGGTTGTACTACGAGTAGTAAGATGATTTTGGTAAAAACGAATATTACAAAAAAAACTTTTTTTATTGTGGATCAAATATGTTTCAGATTTATAAAATGATGGATAATTTTTTTCCTGTCTTTGAATTCACGGTTATTAAATTTTATCGTTGAAAATATCCTGAATCTCGTAAATAATTTTTCATTTGTTAGTCGTAGACAATTTTTCATTAGCTTTTTGACTTTGACACCCATCCACTACAAAATAATTACGTGGTTTCGGCATTTCGATGAGTAAGCGCGGGAAACGTGCCATGCGTGAGCTCGGCCGGCGTGCGGCAGCCCTCTGTCGGTTGTATCAGTATCTACTATTAGCAGGGTTGGGCAGTATTTGAATTACGTGTAATTAAAATACTGTGTAATTTGTAATTCGTATTTCAAATAATTGACGCCGAGGTACCTATTTTGTAATTTCTATTTCAAATACTTGAGGCTTCAAAATGCGTTTTAACATTAAAATACATTTAGCAGGTTTTCTTTAGAAGGTTTTATTGGCTCTCCAATGAGAGGCTGTTTGCCATTTAAAAATCTAGTGTTCATGAAAAGAAATTCTGGTCTACTGATTAATTAATCTTGTTTTCCTCTGCTTTTCAGCCCGTGCTGGTATAGTGCTGGTAATTTGTATTTCGTATTTCAATTGAAAATTGCTAAAAAACTGTATTTTGTATTTTATATTTCAAATACTTTACTTAAAGATATTACTGCGATACAGTATTTTGTAATTTGATTTTCAATTAAAGCAAAGCATGTATTTTGCCCAGCCCTGACTATGCGAAGGGGTAGGTATATAATGCGTGGTCTTGAGCGAGTGTCGGACGCCTGCTAAAGTTCGTGACCTCATGAGCGACGCGCTAGCGCTCGTGTTTCCCGCGCATCGTATTTTTTGACGTCGTTTCGTACGCCTTGCGGGGGCTGAGGTAAGCATTGAATGCCTATAGGCTCGCGCGCACCCCGCCTTAAATGTTTTACATTCTATGATTCTAGTGTTTCAGGTAATCAGGTCAATAGGCAGTATAAAAAGCCATGTGAATATTTAATCACCCCCTTCGACCGAGAAATTTGTGATAAAACGTATTTAATTTGATTATTTTAGTCATTTCACGAGTAAAATTATACTTTTTGGAATAGAGTACGTATTTTGAATTACTATTTGTCCACTAGACATTCGTTTTCTTTTTTTTATAGTTGACGAAATTCTACGGGGTTCTTATAGGTTGCTTTAAAATCATCTCCAAAACATGCAATATATGTACTTAGTGTACGCTACGCTCACATCTTGCTGACTGGCATTTTTTACCAGACTATGATTGCTATTGAACATATTTCAATTATGTAGATACGAAGTAAAATAATTGGTCATCATGACTGTATGTTTGTCCTCTAAGCGTTGCTAAACCTTACTATACTAACTAGTAACTTCTTCTGTGTACTCCCGCGAAAGATGCGAGCCCAAAAATTCGCATTGCAACGCATGTCAGGTGCAACTAGTTCGAAAAATATTTAAACAATCGAAATAATTCGAATTTCTATAAACAAAAGATGCTTTAGCTCTTCGTACCTTATAGATGCTCATACCAATACTGTGTCTGTTCGTGTGTGAGTTACTATCGACTAGCCAAGCTGTCGACAATGGCTTGGCGTTAACCCCTCCCATGGGGTGGCTCTCGTGGCTCAGATTCGGCTGCAACATCGACTGTGTAGAAAAACCAACCGAATGTATAAGGTAAGTTCTTTAAACAAGTCCAGAAATAAATTGAGGCTTCGCTTTAGCTATCCTAATTTTAGCACCACGAAATATTTTTAGCGCTGTATTGTGTATTGATGATGTTTGATGTTCTGAAGACCTTGGAGACAGACATGTTTCCCCTCTTTTCAGGTCAACTCTGTTCCTAATGATATTTAAAATTTGCCTTTTATGATGAACGCCTTTGAGCGCTTATACTTAAATTAATTACAAACCAATTCGAATTAACTTTAAAATAATCATCGTCATCAGCCTATATATTGCCCCACTGCTGAGCACAGGCCTCTTCACTTTACACAGAGAAGTCATGAGCATTGATCAGTACGCTTGCTCAAGGCGGATTGGAGATTTCAGACTTTTTAGTCCAGGTTTCCTCACGATGTTTTCCTTCACCGTTAGTCAGTGGTATCTAATATATACTTAGAAAGTACATATGACTTTTAAAAAAGTCACATTCGTACTTGCCAGGTTTTGAATCCGCAGGTGTCTTGACCACGACAATAACTTTAAATAATAGGTTAAATATTTCATGTGTAGTGAAAACCTAATAAAGAGGACAGCAGACGCGATGGCGAGCCAAGGTTACTTAGCAGCGGGGTACCAGTACGTGACGATAGACGACTGCTGGCCGGAGAAGAAACGCGACGCTGATGGCCGCCTGGTTGCTGATCACTCTCGTTTCCCTAGTGGGATTAAGGAGCTTTCTCGCTATGTAAGCCTAATAGAACACTTGGAATCGTTCAAACACTAACCACAAATTCGAGGCCATTCACCTGATCAAATTTAGTTTTGTGAACTATTGGGCTAAACCCTAAAGGCGCTAAAGGGATTTAAGAAATTCGCTTCTGCCTGAGTGACTTCGTTAGCGTGGACTTTGAATTGGGTCCAGATATGGAGGACTAACTAATATGTATACCAAATTTCATCCAAATTGATTAAGTAGTTTTGCGTGTAAAATTAACAATCAAACATATAGACACATCGATCCTGACACACTTTCTCGCATTTATGTTATTAGCGGGAACCACAGAACAGTGTACTTTAAAAACCCATTTTCTTACATACCTCTTACGTCAAATTACTTTTAGGTCCACAGCAAGGGTTTGAAGTTCGGCATCTACGAAGACTATGGCAAATTCACATGTGCTGGCTACCCAGGCGTGCTGGGCCACGAGGCCATAGACGTGGCAACCTTTGCTGAGTGGGAGGTGGACTACCTGAAGCTGGATGGTTGTTACTCTGAAGATATGGATACAGGTTTCAACAGCATTTTTATTTGGTTTTCTCTGTTAATTTAAGGAGGTTAGTTGCCACGTTGGATGGTGTGTTTGGATTTCTCTGCTTATTTTTTTGTAGATTGTTGAGATTCGGTACGGGTAGTCAGAAGCTAGAAATTCTGGCAACCAGTCTTACTCGGTAACTGGGGTTGTGGAGGTCCAGATAGGCAGTCGCTCCATGTTAAACACTGGTAGGTACTCAGCTGCCTTCGGCTCGAATGGAAGTAGATCCCAACATAGTTGGGAAAAGGCTGGCAGATAAATTAGTTTTTTTCACAGGAAGAGGGAAAAGTTTTATTTATCGTACACTGCAAAAAATCGGAAATAAAATAGAATAAAAAACTAGAATCTGGAGATTAGTTTGTAAGTGGTACCTTTAAACGCAGATTTATACTAATTATTATGTTTGTTTAGGTTATCCATTATTTGGCAAGCTTCTCAACAAGACCGGTCGCCCAATATTATATTCTTGCAGTTGGCCAGCTTATCAGAAGTTTGTAAGTGATATTAAACCTTACTAATTGTATTAATCTGAAAGTAACTTTATCCGTCTGTCTGTGACGTTGTCAACGTAAAACGGATCAATCGATTTAGATTATTTTAGATGAATATTCGTATGGAGACATTGGTCTGAAAATAAAAGTAGATTATTTTTCATAGTCCCTTCGGGAGACTGTTAGTATTTTCATATGAGTACCTAAGTAGGTACCTACAGTAATGATTTTTTTTCTAGCCAAACTACAGAGCGATAGCAGCGTCATGCAACATCTGGCGCAACTATGGAGACATTGAAAATAACTGGCAGTCCGTGGTGAATATCATGACGTGGTTTGGAGACAAACAGAGAGACTTCGCGGACATCGCCGGCCCGGGGAACTTTAACGACCCTGACATGGTAATGACACGGTAATATTGTCTATAATGTAAGTAATGTAACATGCATATTATAGACAACATTACCATACCATACATAAAACAATAGATAGTACACAAAATCTCCGCTTGGATTTTAAATTAGGAACACAGTGTGGGCATTTTTTTGGATAAATAAGTCTTGTAAGCCGACCCCTACATAGTTGGGTAAAGGCTAGGCAGATGATGATATAGTTTTGCTCCACGAATTATTATCTCAATTCTTCAATATTCAATCGTTTATTGCATCCCATAATGTATATGATAGGTTATAATAAAATTAAACAACAAAGTAACGATCGTTGATCCTGTCGCGCTCAGTAAAAACATATTTTCCAGAGCTAGGCTGAATATAGCTAAAATATTTTGATTAGGTTCAACTTCCGTATACAAGACAAGTCACTTAAAATATCTATCAATAGAAAATAGTTTGATATCGGCTAACGCTCTATTGATAAAGATTTTGACGATAACGCAAAATTTGACAAGAGAAACACCAAAACTACATTCGTGGAAATAAAACGGAATATTATAAATAAAGAAAACTACGTACCTACTACCGTCTTTATCGGTCTGTTCGTCACATTTTCTAGACTAAACGACAGAACTGTATATTTATTAATATTTCGTACAGAGCCAGAGTACCTATGATCTGTACCTGCAAACTTTTTCTTTTACTATATGAATTAGTGCTCTTTGAGCTCCTAAGGTTTGGTTGGGTCCGGCGCTGCGGATGTTCGAAAGAGTTACCGCGCCCCCGGAATAAAAAGGGTTGAGGAAGGAACATGGATGGGTTTTAGTCAGTAAGAATCTAACACACACACACCCACGGCGGAAAGGGTAATTTGATGATTTCCCATAAAAAAAAAACCGGCCAAGTGCGTGTCGGGCCACGCGCAGTAGGGTTCCGTAGTAGGAGTTAGTTAGTCGACTATAGCTCTGTAACCGGTTAAGCCTACTTAGCCGTGATAGTTTTCCTTGTAATTTCATTACATGTACTACGTCTGTGATTTTTTTCACATTTCTAGGTACAGCCATTCAAAAGTTAGAGGGGGGGTAACTCGTATCGAACAAAAAATTTCACTTAAAATCTAGATATTTTGCAAATGGCTCGCTTAACTGAAAACTGGTCTTCACACACCCATAATATTTTTGAAAGACCTATCTAACGATACCCCACACGAAGGGGTACGCGAGAAAAAAAATATTCATCCCTACTTTACATGTTTGGGAGCTACCCTAAAAAAAAATATTTTTCAAAATTTTATTTTACCACTTTCTCGGCGTGATCAATATACATATTTCAGCTTTCTAATAACAAAAACCTCGGAGCTATGCCGCGGACAGACAGACAGACAGACAGACAGACAGACAGACGGACAGAGCGAAACTATAAGGGTTCCTTATCGGACTACGGAACCCTAAAAAGGGTTTGGCTGGGTGAAACCGCATATATATTTAGCTTAACTACTGTACTGCCTCTTTCCAGCTGATCATAGGTAATTCAGGACTGACAGTAGACCAGGCTCGGGTGCAGATGGCTATATGGTCAATCCTGGCAGCTCCTCTCATCATGAGCGTGGACCTATCCACTATAAAGCGGGAGTTCAAGGAGATTCTGCTGAACAGAGACGTGATAGCTGTGAATCAGGACCCTCTGGGCAAGCAAGGCCTAAGGGTTTATACTGGAGCTAATAATAACCAGGTATGTAATATTTCCCGCGTCGACGGTGCGTTCTTATTCCACGCGCACCTCAAAGAGCTGTCAGCATAGATGACGGGGCCCTCCCACTGGGCCATAGCCTGCCGGGGCTGCGGGACGTTTGAAAGAGATACTGCGCCCCCCGGAATACAAAGTGCTGAGGAAGTAACATGGATGGGTTTTAGTCAGTAAGAGTAAAGACTACGGCGGGAGGGGTCATAATAATATGATGATTTCCCATCCCAAAAAAAAGGTATGAAATATTTATGAAACATTTTCTCGAGCAAGACCCCGAACGAAGCATTAGAACGCTCGAACTACCATTTTTGTTTTCGAAAAAAACGCATGGTAGGTCAAAAAAATTAACTATCTACATTTTACTTACAATCCATCCCTTTTGAGTCTTATAAATTGATAGCAACATTAATCAATGATTGTTAAATAGTAGGTTTGAGCTTTGCGTCGGTCCACTCCATTTCGGCTGCAACTACTATATTCAAGTGGGAAATATTAACAGTGGTTTTTCTTTCGTACCGAAATCTGGATCGTTTTGATCCTTTCAACTTATATTGCAAATTCAAAAGTTTGTTTCTTACGCTCACAGTAAAACGACTGAACCGATTTGGATGAAAGGTACGGAGATAAATGGGACTTTGGGGAGGGTTATAGGCTACTTTTTATTCTCTCAGGAAACCGGTGACACTGCGGGAGACACCTAGTATGACATGATGAAATATTAGTACTGCTTGTCTCCAGATTTGGCACCGAGAATTGTCAGACTATGCGCGAGCGCTTGCGTTTGTGAATCTTCGAACCACGGAAGTTGAAGTTTTATACACACATGATCAAATGAAGCTGCCAGAAGAGGACTACATTGTACAGGTACCTGTGGATCTGGATCTAGTTTTTATTAGTGGTCTGGCGATTTTAAAGACAGCATTTTGAAATCAAGCATCACATTGAGCTTTTTATAATTATATTAACTTATAAAAAATCTGTAATCTGAAGTTTAACCATATCTCACCTCATCCTTACTTAACGTCGTAATCCACGGTTAAGCTACTAACTTAAGTTCAGATTCATGAGTGGGATTTATGATAATCCGTTGGTAAGCTGCAGATTTAAAATTAATGGGAGTTTATAAGTAAGACGGTTAATTACTAAATAAGAATTAGTACTATTGCGTTTTTATTCGATCTGGTGGTATATAATCTTAATTATGTATTTCAGGATCTTTACAAGGAAGAAAATGATCGAGTTTTAAGAGGCGGCGAAGATTTTAAAGTGAAAATTAAAGCTACAGGTAAGGTTTTACGTAGTGTACAGTCTAAAATCCTCACCACATATCACCAGGGGGTTAAAAGTTGCTAAGAAACAAACACGTGATTATTGGACAACACCTAACGCTTTCCCTGACCAAGCAATTGAACACTAAACTCATTAGGCGCGGTCGCACCCAAATATGGGGGGGGGGGGGGTCATCAACTACCAAAATTGGCCGAAGTGTTGGCCGAAGCTAAAGGTTTCAAGCAAGCACCAAAACTGAACGATCTATTACGGTGTAAGTCTTACCAATGCGTAATCTCAATTAAAAATTCTTAGAAATTGATTATTTTTAGGAGGTTTGTCAATAATACCTACGTGTACGATTTGAGGGGGGTGTCCATGTCCCCTGCGACCCCCGTCTTCCCCTAGGACCGCCACTTACCCTCATGCTCAGATGTAGCGATTATGGTTGAGTCCAAAGACTCCACTAGACCAACGAGAAAAAGCCCACCAGGCTAACTAGTAAATGGTTTGTTTAAATAATTCCATTTTCAATTTCCAGGCGTTAAATTCTACAAGTTTATCCCGAAAAACTGAACACTTAGGCTCGTGTTGTACTGTAAAAATGAAAGTAAATAAAAATATTCCAAATAATTTGTTTTATTCAATTCTCTAGTTAAATATTCTAGTAATTTATTGTGTGTATGTACTTAACTAAGCAAAAATGTCGCCGTAAAAATTATGGTTGATAAATGTTTGCACATTGTTAAATGTTTTTAAAATACAATCTATCATTACTGGCTATCAAATCTCTTTCTTGTCATTTACCTCTAGGTTGACTAAGCAGAAACGTAGATTCAACAGGTTTAAAGTATAAAAATAATAAGCTAAGAGCTATCGCCTTGTTTGACGCTGCTTCAGGTCCCAGGAGTCAATTTATCAATAATCCAATCTAATCGTAAAACCAGTTGGGGTTAACGCCCTGGCTATGATTTGTTAAACAGGCCACGAACGGTAGCGGGAACCGTTATGATTTTAATTATTTTCTAATCTACATGTTAATTGAAAATGGAACACAGATTGGCTGCAGTAATGAAGGATGTGATTTTCTTTTATTATTATTACCTACTAGCTTCTGCCCGCGACTTCGTCCGCGTGGAATAGTGGTGCTCCGCTCCTATTGGTTTTAGCGTAATGAAATATAGCCTATAGCCTTCTTCAATAAATGGGCTAACACTGAAATAATTTTCAAATCGGACCAGTAGTTCCTGAGATTAGTAGCGTACAAAAAAAGTAACTTTTCTGGTTGATTTCTTACACCTTGTGTCCGAAAAACCCAAATATCTTACGGAACCCTATTTTTTTCCAAAATAAAATTTAGCCTATGTTACTCGTGGATAATGTAGCTTTCGAATGGTGAAAGAATTTTTAAAATCGGTCTAGTAGTTTTTGAGCCTATTCATTACAAACAAACAAACAAAGTTTTCTTCTTTATAATATTAGTGTAGATTACGTATTTATTAATTGTATTACATGTACGAGTTTGCGGGTTCGAAACCTGACAAATACCAATGTGACTTTTCTAAAGTCATAATTATGTCCTTTCTAAGTATATCTTAGACATCACTGACTAACTGTGAAGGTAAAACATCGTGATGCAACCTGGACTTGACTGGAGTTTGAAATCGCCAATCCGCCTTGAGCAAGCGTGGTGACCAATGCTCATACCTTCTCTGTAGGAGAAGAGGCCTGTGCCCAGCAGTGGGAAAATATATAGGCTAATTAGGATAACATGGCATACCCATTGACAGGGGACTGAGATACGGACTTCATATTTTTGGGTCTTATTCACAATCCAACTTTTGCTTGCAGCCTTTCGCAGATCGTCAGTCCACACATCAATTTATTAGTTCATGCAAATTTTAAGACGTTAAGTAATGTAACTATTTCTAATTACAAGTACATGCATGGTAGCCTAGTGATTAAGGCACCTGCATCTCGTGTACGAGTGTGCGGGTTCGAAACCTGGTAAGTATCAATGTGACTTTTCTAAATTCACATGGATATGTTTCTAAGTGTATCGTAGACACCCTGACTAGCGGTGAACCCAGATCTAAAAGACTGAAATCGCCAATTTACCTTGAGCCAGCATGGTGATCAATACTCGTGCCTTCTCTGTATGAGAAGAGGCCATTACCTTACCGTAGGATAGTAAGTAGGGCGATATTGATGATCAGATGCCACTACGCCAGTCGGAATATTGTAGCCAGTTACCATACTTTGCGGGTTTGAGTATAGTTTATCGAAACCTTAAAAGCTTATTTTTAACCGACTTCAAAAAAAGATATCAATTCGACTGTATTTTTTTTTTTATAAAAATAGAATCATGAAAATCGGTTCACCCAGTCGCAAGTTACGAGGTAACAAACATAAAAAAAAAAAAAAACTATTACTATCGGCATCATGTGGAGTTCTAAGTGGGATTACGTTGTTTTGTTAAAAATGGTTTGTTTTTTAAGCCCTAGATTAGATAACACACACACAATCGCTAAAGATATGTAGGTTAAGTGCAGACTTTGGTGTTATCTCAACTTTCTTTTCTTTGAAAATAAGCGCGAAGTATGTATGGAAATTATGTTAGAACTTTTTTTTACTATGTTGAAGTTACAGTAATTATGTATGTAGCTTAGGTCATGCTATAACACCTTCGCTAACATTGTGAGAGCATTTTTTATTTATTATCTTCAGAAATGAAATTATTCTTGTATCAAGGGTAGATTCTCAATCATAATTACGTAATATATTATATGTATGTAGAAATAGCTACGTAACGCTAATGTACGCTTTAGTTTTTTTTTAATATAATTATATTTAACGCTGAGGTACTACTACGCTGCTTTTTCTTAATTAGTCTATACGAATGACGCAATATCTCAATGAAAAATTTAGAAGTTATTGAAAACAAAAGCAGATCGTTTAAATCAGGCCATCTTTGTTTTGTTGAAACAATCATGAGATATTTGATTGGCAGATACTTAGACGAGATAGTTAAAAAAATAGGACACATACCTTGATAGTAGGAGATAAATATATTGCACGATAAAAAGTAAAGGAGTTTCGTGATAAAATGAGCTAGTAATTTAGACATCAAAATATTTCGGGAGGCTCCTGTATTTTGGGATAAATCATTGATGAACTATTTTGATTTTTAGCTATTTTGAGTTTGTATTAAAAAAATAATACTATAACAAATGTTGTGTATCGAATTGGTAACATTTAAAAGTTCTGCATTCGTTTTTCATTATGATATCACAAAAGAGGTATTTTTTTTAATCCTTTGTTATATAATATATTAGATATATTCTTTAAGTCAAGAACCGACCACCTTTTGACTCATTTCTTTGTTAATGAACATTAATGGCGAATGCACTTGAAGGATTCAGTATTTCCATGGACAATTGGTTGGCCAAGCTATTTTATGTATTGACAACAACATTATTTATCCTTATTCCTTATCGTCGAGCGTCCAAACCTTGTTAGGTGCGCATACGGCACAGACGCCTTTCTGTGAGGTTCGACCAGTGGCTATAATTTTGTTACTGATTTTTGTGTGCGGAAAATTAATTAAAATAAAGTTTGAATTCGAAATTGGAATACATTTTTAAGTGGTAAGTTCAAATTTTATAGGTATTGTTTTTTTTTTTGGACCAGACATAAGTGAACGTGTTTATTTATTTAAGCAGTTTACTAATGAGAACTTTTTTCTAATGTACCTACTTTATGAATGGAAATTCAGTGTATGGAAGTTTTGGTATTTTCCGTACTATAAGTTTTAAATTAGGATATTATTATTAAGTATGATAAATGAATTTGTTTTACTTCTGGTAAATCATGCGGGCTTAGATTAATAAGGAGATCAATTGTAGGTATTGTCTGTCATATTCTTTTACATAGTCCTCATGTCTAATAATTTAGTAATTTAATCTATACTAATATTATAAAGAGGAAAATTTTGTTTGTTTGTTTGTGGAGTTTTAACTCAAAAACTACTGGTCTGATTTTAAAAATTCTTTCACCGTTAGAAAGCTACATCTTTACGAAGTGTCATAGGCTATATTTTTTTCCAGAAATAATAAGGGATCCTTACTAAAACTTGAATAATGTAACCCAAGGTGTAAAAAAAAGTCCACGTGGGCGAAGCCGCTGGCGGAAAGCTAGTATATAATACTTTAGCGAATGGGTATTATTATTATTATTAGGTACTTACTTAGATGGGGACTTTTTCACTAGATGAAATCAGGCTTAAATATTGTATTGCAGCTGGGTATTGAAGTATTTTTTAATCACCACATGGAGATCGCCTTTTCTGAAAGATATATTTTTTGATCCTGTTTATCTTAGCTAAAAGCAACCCTACAACTTTTGTGTCATAGAAACTAATGCTAGTTATACCAACACAGAACTTTTTTCCTTCAGACAAGATCCAAAAATATATAAAGCCTGAATAATCTCTTATGATTACAGTGACCAGGGACCTTACCATGACGTGCCAAAACAAGATTATTTTCGTTATGAAAAAGAGACAGAGCTTTACGACGTTACTAGCTGTGTCACGCCCTCAAACTTGAATAGTGATTGCAAAAACACGTGGTGGTACAGCCCCAGTATTTTAATTTAAAGCTTTGTCGCAATCGAACGACGAACGTAGACGTAGTCTACGTCTGCGTTCCGACTACGTTATTTTGGTTACAAGGTGACACTATGTTTTAGTTAGTAATTATGCTATGGGTTAAATTTTTCAGCATATGGAGCCTTTAAAATAATAAATTTTCGTAGAACTAACTACAACACCAAGCTTTAAGTGCGTGTCGAGCCATGGTGGGTTTCAGTTGATCGACTATAACTCTGTAACCAGTAAAGCCTTCTTAGTCGTGATAGTTTTCCTTACAAGTTTGTTATAAAAAATATTTCTAGTCCTTAGAACCTCTGAGCTATGCCGCGGACAGACATTTGTTACCATTTTTGGTCGGAATACTAAAACCAAGCATTCGAAAAGAGATTCTATTCTTTTCTATTATAAAAAGTTATGTTTTATTTACGTTCGTTCCGTTGTTCTTTCTTAGAAGCTCAATCTTAAAAGGTCAGCACATTTTTAAGACTCTGGACATCAATACTGTGACCGTGAAAACTTAGTGCAAGGTTCTACGTCCATAATATTTAGGTCATCTCTTTTATATTCAATTTATAAATAATTTAAAATGAAAATTTGGTATAATCAAGTATGACGGCCCTGAAAATTAATACCTCACGTCGAAGCAATTTACATTCACACGCACAATGTAGGTACTAGGTACCTAAATTGATTTGAACATTGGAATAAATAAATCAGCACCAAATCGGGTTTGTGTATGAAATAAGTTGAATAGGTACCTACCACAAATAAATGACCGAGGACCTTATTTTTTAGATAGTGATGAAAATCTTTAGGATATGGTCCGCATGGGGACGGCGCGCGGATTTGTGTGCTGGCCTCTAACCGGCTATTATTATGTACTATAACCCCGTTTTCGGGTAAAACAGTGTTTTAAAACCAATATTGAGGTGTAAGACATCCCCACGACGACATAAACGGGCGAGCTTGGAACAAAACTCAACACACGGCAACCACGAATAGAACTGATTTCCTGACCATTCCTTACTTTTAGCAGTTCCCTCTTGACGCGGGTGAAACCGCGGGAAATAGCTAAGTATGAATTATCAACTAAAGGAGTATCATTATTCGTGTCCTCGATTTAACGAAAAAAATCCCATAATATTTCATGCTATTCTGACTATAATAAAAATTGGTAGGAATATGGAATGGTGCGTAATTTCATACAAACAAACTAAACGAACTATGGACATTTACAATAAATAATTCTTATCATGTATTTAAGTGTACGCCATTGTGGCTTAATAGTCACGACAATAATTTTTTTTAATGAGACTATAAAATAAAAAATAATACAGTTTATTTTATGGTGCTAGAAAAAGTAAAACATTAATTTGCTATATTAGAAAAGAATAGAGTCTTTTCGAATACTTGTTTTTAGTATTCCGTCCAAAAATGGTAAACGGAACCCTTATGGTTTCACTTCGTCTGTCTGTCCGCGACACATATCAGAGGTCTAGAAAGCATATGTATGTAACGAACTTGTAAGGAAAACTATCACGGTTAAGTAGCCTTTACCGGTTACAGAGTTATAGTCGATCAACTAAAACTTACTACGGGACCGTATTGCGCGTGGCCCGACACGCACTTGGCCAGTTTTATAAAGTTTGGTGTTGTAGGCTGTAATTAATTCTACGATTTTTTTTTAATTTTACAGGCTTAGTATGCTTAAAATTATAAATTTAGCTCATAACATAATTACTTACTAAAATATACTGTCACTTTGTTCAACCAAAATAGTTATAATTATTTATAGTTAAATAATAATTTAATTAATTATAATTATTTTAGTACCGATTCAGCAGTTTTTGGGACAGACATATGTACAAACAATTACATACCTCTTTTATACTGAGTTCAAATAATTTATTGAAATATCTACAATGAATGTCTGACTGACCATTAAAAGTGCAAAATGAATAGTTTTGTCTGAATAGTTTCAATACTGGTTCTATCGTTCGAGGTGGTTGACACAACTATTCACAATATATAAGTATAGTATATCCCTATTGTGGGGGTCAATGACCTTATATTGAACAACCAATAAAGTGATTTTATCTGGCAGATGTGCGGAGATAGAGGTTTTATATAGATATACATCTATTTGTTAAGTTTTGATCATACCTACCAGTGTTTAGAGTAAACTAGGTTTTGCCCGCGACTTTGTTTGATGGACTTCAGAATTGGACGATAACGGGGAAAAAAGTATTATATGTCTTAATCCTTTGATAATAAGAGGCATGCTGTGAACTCTCGGTTTTTTTAAATAAAATAAATAAATATCTTTGGACAATTTCACGCAGCGCCAATAATTTTAATATTGTCTAGTTTTTTTATTGTATTTCTTGTTGGAGATTTAGGATCTCTAATTAAATAAATTCAGGTTATAAACTATGTGTATGCCAAGTTTCACCCAACTATCAAAGACAGAAAGAAAGAATTATCCTTTATAAACTTTCATGTAACTAATAATATAATTAGTAGAATGATTAGCCAGCTACATCGAACAATATTGTTTGTTTTCTTACAAGCACCTCGGAGTCTAGATCCTTAGAAACCGGTGGAAGGAAATAGACCCGCCGCGCTGCCTGTAGCGAAACCGAAATATCGTTTTGCTGGTGGGTACCATTTGCGAAGCTGCCCTTTCGCGAAATACAGGCGTGTATTTATACTTGCTTTTAATATTGGCTTCTGCCCACGGCGTCACCAGTGTTATCCAATATTTTATTAAAAAAAAAAACTTTTTTATAAGTTTTTTTTTTCAAAAATATAGGCCATTTTAAGATAGTAATTTGATTATTTATCTTTTAGATCATTAGAAATGCCCAATTTCATGTTTTTCTTCTAAAATTTTAGACGAAGTTATTTCTCTAAGCACCTACCACCAAAATCGGTCCAGCGGTATCGGAGATCAGATAGCCGGAACAAACAGACACACTAAAATTTTAACTTACACAACCGATCAGGCATTGTCTGCAATTCCTGTTAAAAAAAATACTGATTCTATATTTCAGATGCTAGTGACGTTTTTCTTGTTGGTGGGGGTGTCCTCGACCCTCGCGCTGGACAACGGCCTGGCATTAATCCCACCCATGGGCTGGCTCACGTGGGAGAGGTTTAGATGCATCACGGACTGCAAGAAGTATCCTAATGAGTGTATCAGGTGAGAATCAAAAGTTATTAAGATGTGTAAGGAGAATAAATTTGTTTTTTTATAACCGTTGACCCACACTAGGAATTTCTTCTGTATCGTGGGTGCTTTTACAAACATACATTACACATGTAAAAACCCCCAGACCCCGAACGATTTTAGTTGTTCCGCGCGGGAACCCAACTCGCGTAGTGATCAGCCACTACGCCAAACGCGCCATAAAAATTATAAGTAGTAACTGTAGGGAGTCTTAAAACCTGGGGGAGGGTTCCCAGATTTCAACTTATCTAGCTTCATACCACACATCAAAACCGGTCCAGGCGTTTTCCCGTAACAGACAGACAGACATAGTTGCTTTCGGATTTATAATATGTACTAGCTTCTGCCCGCGACTTCGTCCGCGTGAAATAGTGGTGCTCCGCTCCTATTGGTTTTAGCGTGATGATATATAGTCTATAGCCTTCCGCAATAAATGGGCTATCTAACACTGAAAGATTTTTTCAAATCGTACCAGTAGTTAATGAGATTAGCGCGTTCAAACAAACAAACAAATCTTCAGCTTTATTATATTATATTAGTATAGATTTATGTATTAGTACAAGGGTTAGGATGATACATCGTGTCGTGATATATATTTACATACATAGGTTCCTATGTCTATTCTTAGACTTTGTGGAACTTATGGTAAATAGGTTCATTTTACAGCTAGGCGAAATGTAAATGTATCGTCTGGTCTTTTATGCCGTTATTTCCATTTGTATTCTTTACGATACTTGAACGCTGAGAATCACACAGGAATCGTGAAGACTTGGGAGGGATCATACGATACAAGACATTCAAGTTTGCCATTCAACTATTAAGAGACGAAATACATAATATTATGTAGATGTATACATAATTTTTAACCGACTATGCTATTATGGAGAGAGTTATTGCATTATGGGGGGTGTTACCTTATAATTTTTAGGCATTTTATTGCTTGTTCAATGGTAATGTCTAAACGACAAACCAAGACATCACTCTAGATGTTATAATTTCATGGTTCCTCTATATCATTTCCAGTGAGAACCTAATCAAGCGGACGGCAGACCTCATGGTGAGTGATGGCTACCTGGACGCTGGATATCAGTACTTGGGCATCGACGACTGCTGGTTGGAGAAGACGAGAGGCCCTGACGGACGCATGGTGCCTGATAAGGAACGGTTCCCGAACGGGATGAAGGCTATTGCTGATTATGTTAGTATTTTAGAATGTTTAGAAGCTTCCTCGTGGTTTTACTCATATCCTATTGAAGAACCATACAATTAGACTATTACCGAAAATTTTTAAAATCAGTCAAAAGATTTAGGAGAAGAAGAACTGAGAATATAGGAACATATATTTATTTATGACCAGATACAACCAAGACTGCTTCGTTGACCGAGTGATCGCAAAAGTGACTGCTAAGCACGAAGACCCTGGGTTCGATTTTGATATCGAGCAAAGTTTAGATCCCAGTTAGATTTTTTTTTGTAACAGCTTAGAGTTGGAAATATTGCACAGAAAATGTCGGTGTATTATAAGCATAGTTAGCCCTCTGAAATGGAACCCATACTTCATCCATATTTATTCAGAAATCCTAATCACTCTTCTCAAATTTGTAACAACTCCGATTTTTTTGACTATCATCACATATCGTATTCCAGATCCACAGCAGGGGCCTGAAATTCGGCATGTACGAAGACTACGGCAACCTGACGTGTGCTGGCTACCCGGGAGTGCTTGGCAACGAGCGCCTTGATATACAGACCTTCGTGGAGTGGGAGATAGATTACCTGAAGCTTGACGGGTGCTATATCCAGCCTGAGGATATGGATGCCGGTGAGTATAGGGATAGATCATAACAAAGCTATAGGACTTTTATAAATTGGGAAGAACTATATTCGCAAGGATTTATACATTTAAGTTTATTTTACACTGGGACTCCCAAACATGAGTTTTGCCTATATCTTCTCATCAAATCCATTATTCATTTAAAAGTTGATTTGAGCTTAAATTCCCTGACCGTTTAGCCTTAGTTTTTGGACCGCATTATCTGTCCCTTGAGTAAAAAAAATACGTAGTTCCCCTACAAAATACTTACTTATTGGTATGATTCAGGTTATCCAGCATTCGGAAAAATGTTGAATGAAACTGGACGCTCCATACTTTACTCCTGCAGTTGGCCAGCCTACCAGGAAGATGCTAAAATGCTTGTAAGTATCATTAATATAAAATCGACTTTGCCATAAAAATGCAGTGCAAACTTTTATTTTTCGGGAAAACGGACATTTCGGGCTTTCCAAATCGAAGGGTCATATTTTTATATATTTTAAAAGGTATTAACAAAAGATTTGTTAAATCTTGGATGGGATCCTGGGATATACAAGAGTTAGCAGTCACGTGCATTGTAATCAGATTTTTACTTGCATTACGTTCACCTTCGATTGCCGTCATATATTTAGTCGATTTTCCTCACTGTGGTGTCTAACAATGAGACCAGACAATGTCAACAGTTACGAAAACGTGGCCTCACGCGGATATTTTCCTTGTAAATATTAATTAAATAAATTCAGACAGATTTTCATTTATTGACCAGTTTTATTTTTATTGATATCAAAGATGAAAAATAGCATGCTGCAATATTGTGTTCCTACTTTAAATCAGAAGAGACCTTAATATTAATTGGCTTTGTAAAGAACAAACATAGGTACAAGAAGCTAAAAGTGGAAAGAAATTTAGAAAGTGTTTAATTTTCAGCCAGACTACGCATCAATAGCCGAGCACTGCAACATGTGGCGCAATTGGGACGACATTGAGGACTCGTGGGCCTCAATGACTAAGATCATGAACTGGTTCGGAGACAACCAGGATCGGCTGGCAGAACATGCTGGTCCAGGACACTGGAATGATCCGGATATGGTAAGAAACTTATACAAGTTTCCACAATGACCTGTATATATACCTGACCTGTAACTTTTTCTTCGTTCCTTTTGGTCGCAAGTGAGCGTCTACTGAGCGTAAGCTCAATACTATCAATGGTTTATTTAGGCATTTATTACGCATTCTACAATGTATGCTTAGCTGGTAAGAAAAAAGTGAAGTAACAATCGTGGACAATATTAAAACACAGCTCCTTGGTTCCATACATTTTTTCTTTGCCCGAAAAATAGACGTATTTCAATAATGACAACTTTTTATGGGAATCGATACAAAGTGTGTATTAAAATAAAAAAGAAGCCTGCTATAAGTGTAGTGTCTCATTTCTATTTCTTTTTTTCTTATTTTAGCAGCATTGCTGTTGGCTGGCAATGCTAAGCCTAAATGCAATTATCTGAGATTATTCATGTATCGTATTTGCTTGTTAATTCACCAACAGTTGCTGATCGGTAACTTCGGCCTCACAATAGACCAGGCGCGCGTACAGATGGCAATCTGGTCAATCCTGGCTGCTCCTCTCCTCATGAGCGTAGACCTAGCCACCATCAGGCCGGAGTTCAAGGAGATCCTATTGAACAAGGATATTATCGCAGTCAATCAAGACCCACTCGGAAAGCAGGGTTTAAGGGTGTGGAAGAAAACGGAGCGAGGGACGGTAAGTGGTGTTGACAAAACAAATGACTCCAAGATAAAACTTTTATCATCTGCCCAGCCTTTTCCCAACTATGTTAGGGTCGGCTTCCAGTCTAAACCGGATGCAGCTGAGTACCAGTGTTTTACATGGAGCGACTGCCTATCCGACCTCCACAACCCAGTTACCGGGTAACGCGGTACCCCTTGGTAAGACTGGTTGTTAGACTTTCTGGCTTCTGACTACCCGTAACGACTGTCAAAGATCGCCAAATGACAACCGGGACCAACAGCTTAACGTGCTTAATCCGAGACCCGGAGGAGTCTCGCTATGACAAAGATGGCCACCCATCCACGGACTGACCGCGCCAAGCGCAGCTTAACCTTTGATCGGTCGAACCGTGCGGCTGTTACTTAGCCACGAGCTCAAGATAAAACTTTTATATAAACACTTTATTTTTAATTTGAAATCCAAATTAATCTAAGTCTGAATGTTTCTGTTGTCGGATTTCGTTTGATTTCCCTTATCTGTAAAGTTTCAAGCCTTTTATGCGAAACTGGCTGCTAAGAATCAATCTGTAAAAGACAGCAAGAGTATTTAATTAAAGTTTTCAACACTCTTCAGAGATCTCGCCTGGAAATCTGGAACCGTGAGCTTCACGATGGAGCGCACGCGCTGGCTTTCGTGAGCCAACGCGATGACGGCATCCCTTACGCTGCTAACTTTACGCACTGCGAAATGAAGATGGCGAAGGGAGAATATGAAGTTCATGTAAGTAAATAATTGAAGAATATATTATTATGAAACAATGTTTTGTAACGCCTAACGTATTTTTATGAGCAATTGTCAAAAGAAGGAAAACAGAGCAATGTAGTTGTATTTATAACAAAATTTTGATCATTGTAACCGAGGTATTGATGGCGGGTTACTCGCATTATAAAAGCCAACATCATGAACCCTAAATTCTAAATTAAATAATCTGTACGTTTTGCTCTGGGTCATGTATAGCTAACGTGTATAAGCCTAAAACTCTTCAAAAATATCGGTTCATGCGATTTCAACATAAAAAATGGCAACGATACAGACATATTATTTCTTTTCTAACATAGGTACGAGGTAAAGTACTTAGTAAATTAGACGACCACAGGCAGGCGACCTAAAAGAGGAATTTAGAACATTACGCATTTTTTGTACAATTGTTGAGTAGTGTAATTGGTTTGAACAGTACTATTCAATTATATAAATAAATTACCAAAAAAAGGTGCTAAATAACTCACAGATATGTAACACAGACATTTTTATCAACTAAAGTATTTATCTAATCAAGATAAACGAACATTGAACAATTAAAATGAGCACCTGACGTGGATTTAATACGATTAAAATTGCATGTTTGGAAATATTCCAGGATTTGTACAAGGACGAAGGAGTCCGCCATTGGAACGCCGAAGAAGACTTTGAAGTTCGGATTAATCCTTCAGGTTTGTAATATTTATACGTTTTGTTCCTGCTTATTGAGACAACTAGTAATGCTGATATCATAAGTCGCTAAACTCCACATTCATGAATGAACTAAAGATGAATATTAGCTAAGCCAGCTTGAAGATGTGTTTTTATGATTCTGTACTCGAAGGTTATCAAGTCATTGCTAAGTGTCCGCTGTCCGTCCGTCCGTCCATCTGTCTGGCAGCGGGCTTTTAGAACCTTATAAATGTTCACAGTGTATATTACTGCTATTGCAACAAATAATAAAAACTGGTTAAGGGTTCCGTACTATACATAATGTTATATCTTGTACAATGGTAAGGAATCCATCGTGTCCAACTCGCAATTAACTTGTTTGTTTTTTTTTATCATCGTCATTTTTAAAATAGGGATGGGGGCCTTCATTTGATCCCATCTTGAAATCGCTCGGTGGAGCAATGCAATGAGCTTAGCTCATAATTATAGATTTTGATCATTCATGTGAAGGTTGACGGGACTACGGAGAGGGAGACTTGCAAAACTTAGATATCTTCAAATACTAAACACAAGTTCATTTTACAGGTGTAAAATTGTACAAGTTCATAAGAAAGCCGTCGGCCGAGCCAGTTGCAGTGAACTCAAAGACTGATAGCGTTAGTGCCATGTCTGATGCAGTTGTGCACACAATGCTGAACAATAGCTAGTTTGTAAGAATTGTAAGTTAACGAAGAATACAATACAAGTTTTAAATACATATATTTAAGTAGGTACCTATAAATAAACTGTCTATGACATTATTTTCGATTATTTTATTTTATTTTTACAAGTTAATAAACAAATGTGCGGGGACATTCGAAAGAGGATAGGTACCGCGGCCGGAATGCAAAGGGCTGAGGAAGGAACATGGATGGGTTTTAGTTAGTAAGAGTCTGACACTCCCTTCCGCCCCACCCACGGTGGGAGGGGTTATTTGATGATTTCCCATCCGAAAAAAAAGTCAAAAAACATTATTATTTAACACGTATTAGATTATCGCAGACATCGCAGTCGGTTCCTGATCTGCGTCTATCGGGTTAGAGTCCTACAGCCTACAGGGGACAAATATTTTTCCGGGTCTGGATGCTTGGGTAGGTATAGTAGGTACATCCGTACATCCAACTAGGAATATAGATATGCAAGTAAGTTATTAGTGTTATAGCACACACAATTTATTACCTGGATTAACACTTAGGATAGATACTTTTTATCCAAGTGCGCGGAATAGTTTCTTTAGGATGCGGGTGAAACTAAAGTAAACGGCTTAGACTTTGAACAGGATAACTGATAACTTAATACACCTACGTTCATAGGTCAACAAACCTTGCTAGTTCTTATTGAATTTCGAACTTTGTACACGTAGGATTTATATATAGATATATAGATCAGATATAGGTACCTACATCAGATATACTATATAGATAGACCTACTTATTAAGATTTCCAATCAAGTTTCGCATAATGTTTGGTTCGATTGATATCTAGGTTGAAGTTGCCGGTCTTGGAAGGGAAGTAACGTAATTAATACGGAAGGTTAACATTAATTAACCTCGGTACTTATAGTTTTGTCTTTCCCTACTTAAGTACATAATAAAGTGCCTCAGTAAGTGTATTTTCGTTCGATAAATAGGTACGCGCAGGTCAATCGGCGAAAACGGGTCCAGGGGCGACGGACTTGGGGAAGTCCCCGCCCCCCATGATAGGACCCGAACCGGCGGCGCGCGTCTGTGTCCACGCGCGCCCCCGAGGCGATGCACGGGGTAGGACACCTCACTACTCCGTGCAGGAGACGAGGCCCGGCAGGACGGGCCGGCACCAGTGCGGGGCTGCGGACGAATCAGGATTCCCGCGGCCCCGCGCGCACGTGCGAGAAGCGACACCGGGGTGGTTTTAGCCGGTAAGAGTCCGGCACTGTTCCCGGCCTCCCCAGGCCGGGTTCGTCCATGAAGATTTCCCCCCGAAAAAAAAAAAAAAAAAAAAAAAAGGTCAATCGGCGAGGTAGGTTAGGTCAGCTGAATTGAATTGAACTAAAAGGACTGAAAATTGTTTAATTATTGGAATTGGTAAAGACTACATACCTACCTATATTATTTTATTTAGGGTGACTTTGAGGCAGTCAGTTATGCCGTCTAGACGGCAACATTTTCGATTATCTGATTGTGCTCCGAGTTAAGTACCTACCCACTTATGAGGTTATATTTATCAATACCTATTTAATGACGTATACTAGATAAAGCTAGTGAAAACGTATTCACTGATGGCCGGCGGCCCAATTTTAGTTCAATGCTCTAGCCTTATTTTGATAGGGCAAAGTCTCAACGAATAATCGCCATTGGGTACCTATTTTGAAAACTCGTTTTCTTTGGTATGTCGCTCAGCTAGGTTACCGTTAAATAAGTGAAAGTTTGTGGTTATAAAGAAATAGTACACATTCATACAAGAATATAGAATATTTTTGTTATGAGTTGAGATTTTTGCAAATTCCAGAACGCTACTATTTAATGACATAATCTATTTTGACGTACGTCACCCTAATGCTCCTTGCCGCTGTCAAATACAAATTAGAATTAGAATTAAATCTGAAATCCGAAAAATGCGATCGGCTTATTTATTTAAACTAAAAAATCATAAGATTTACGCAAAATTAATGTAAACACAAAACGGACGAGTTGATCGTGACATTGCTGAAGCGAGTAGTTATCGGTACCGCGCAACGTAAATACTGTTATCGTGCGTTCGCGTAAGAGCGAAAGAAAGCTGGTTATTGGTATTAGGTCAATGGTGTATTCGTGCCGGTAACGTGAGGCTGGGTGCTGACGTCGGCACTCGGCACCGAGACGCGGCGGGCGCAGACCCGCGGCCATCAGTTTGCGCCGGTTACATCGCTCGGTTAACACGTCCCGACAAATAACGGTTAACGAACACACACTAATCTCGAGCGTGAAAGTTATCTATAAACATGGGCGGAAGAGTAGAAAACGTCGGCATACTCGCCATGGAGTTATACTTCCCTTCACAATACGTAGACCAAACGGAACTGGAAAAATTTGACGGCGTTTCAACCGGCAAGTACACTGTCGGCCTCGGACAGCACAAAATGGGCTTTTGCTCAGACAGGGAAGACATAAACTCTATTTGTATGACAGCTCTGCACAGACTGATTGAGAAAAACAACATCAATCTTCACGACATTGGACGACTGGAGGTTGGTACTGAGACAATCATTGACAAAAGTAAAAGTGTGAAGACCTACCTCATGACCTTATTTGCTGAGGAAGGTGCCACAGATATCGAAGGTATAGACACCACCAATGCTTGCTATGGTGGCACTGCAGCTTTATTTAATGCTGTGAACTGGGTGGAGTCATCATCCTGGGACGGCAGAAAGGCAATAGTAGTGGCAGGAGACATCGCTGTGTACGGCAAAGGTCCAGCAAGGCCCACAGGTGGGGCAGGAGCAGTGGCCATGCTCATAGGACCCAACGCTCCCCTAGTACTGGACTGTGGGGTTCGTGCTTCATACATGACTCATGCTTATGACTTCTACAAGCCAGACTTGGCATCGGAATTCCCATTTGTTGATGGGAAGCTCTCAATCAAATGCTACCTCAGTGCTTTAGATAATTGTTACAATTTATATTGCAAGAAGATGAGGAAGATAGACCCTGACTTCAAAGGCTTATTGAGCTTAGACGGTATGTTGTTCCACTGTCCGTACAGCAAGCTAGTGCAAAAGTCTTTGGCTAGAGTTTGTTTTAATGACTTCCTTAATGCATCACCAGAACAAAGAGAAAAACAGTTTCCAGGTTTATCTAGTTTCAGTTCCTATAAACTGGAGGATACATACTTTGACAGAGATGTTGAGAAAGCTTTCATGACATATAGCCAAGCTCTATTTGAACAGAAAACCAAACCATCACTATACATAGCTAAGAATGTGGGAAATATGTACACTCCTTCACTGTATGGAGGCCTCGCTTCATACCTCATCAGTAAGTCTCCTGAGCAGCTGATCGGGAAAAAATTTGCACTATTTTCATATGGATCAGGGCTAGCCTCTACAATGTATTCTATAAATATTTGTAATGACATGAGTGTCGGTTCAAAATTGGCAATACTATTAAGTTCCTTGAATGAAACGGTTTCTTTATTAAATGAAAGGCAGAGTGTGGAACCAGGCAAGTTCTCCGACATCATGGATATTAGGACTATGAACTACCACACAGCTCCTTATCAGCCGTCAGGCTCAATAGACATACTGTTTCCCGGCACATACTATCTCATTGACATTGATGAACTAAGAAGACGTTTTTATGCAAGGAAAGTTTGAAGTTATCACGTTAAATTAGATTAATTTTGTGTGACTTGGTGCAGGAGTTGTTAGGTGTTATCGGATTAAAATTTATTATTCATAGATTAATTAGAAATTGAGACTGTTATCTATCTAGTTTGCTGGCGATATGTTTGTGAAACATACTACTCCTAAGTGCTAATTAGCAATGTTTATATTATTGTGACCTATTCACCTCATAAGATACATCAGTTTCCGGAAGCAAGTTGTACTTTGAACAGTGTATTTGCACACAAAACCAATAAATATGACTTGTATATTGTAGTGTTGGTATCTCAGTAATTTATCATGCATTTTGAATACAGTAGTTATGAATTGTGAGGATTTGAATTTATAATACGGCGATATTTAAATGGTATGTAAAGGGTAAATTATATTTAAAAATAAACATTTTATAAGTTTAAGTTATGAGTGTTAAAAATCTGAATGTACCCTTTTTATATAATGTAAAGATCATTTTTAATAAATTATTTCATTTATTATATAGAATGTGCAAAGCTCAAATATATTGTATACAATTTGCATCACACCAAAGCTAGTAAAAACTATTAAAACATAAGAATTTATTGAAACATTTTATAATTTCATAATCCAATGAGGATCAGTAATGTAATAGCAAATTCAATAAAACTAGTATCTATGTTATTCTTTATGACATAAGAATGATATATCTTTTTGAATTATCGAAATCGGACCATTACTTATGAAGATATTAAGTAATAAACATTTGCCGTTCCGGCCGCTAAAAATTAATGTCCGCGGGAGCGTGTGACGTCACTCCAACGGAACCGAGCGCAGTCTGCATTCATATTTCACTATTCGGCGGAGCTGCGACGCGGTTGGTCAGTATATTTGGCAATTTATTTTACGTAAAGTGTTGTTAGAGTGTGTTTTGTGATATTTGAGTATAAAACGTCCTAAAATATGAGTACTAATAAAGTAGAGGCTGGTTTTGTGCGAGCTCAGTCAGATAATCTTCCAAAGGTGGATTCTTTCATGACATTTGATTATCTCAGTAATCTAGTTCTAAGTTAATCTACGTTACTTATTAGTAATCTTAAGATATTGATTTAAAATCTTTAGGCCTCCACACAATCGGCTATTATCGCGGTGAATCGCTGTACATTGCTGTGAACTCTCAAAAACTCTTGAGAGTTTTTCATCCAACGCAGCAATGTATAGCAAATCACCGCGATCATCGGTGATTGTGTGGAGGCAGCAGTAGGTAGGTTTAAAAAATAATGAATATATAATGTATTGGTACAGAAATCTTGATAAACAAATGTTGTTTTCGTTCATTCCTATGCGGATCATTTCGCGGATGGCTATTTAACCAACTTGCGCTTTATTTAGTTCATAGTTCCCTATATACTTGTCGATCTATAACGGAAACCTTAATATTGGTTTTCAATGGCTATTTTTTGCCACCTCGTTCATTGTTACAAATAATTCATTCAGTATGTACCTACTTAGGATGGCTTGAAAAAATCATCATCAATCATCTCTTTACAACAGGATACCATTTTGAAGAAGTTTTGCGTTTTTCGGCACGTTAAAAATAATTTTTCTAAGGTAATAATAGAAGTATTTGTACATTTTGGCACTATACAATATTAATACATGTTTGAAAAGGTGAATTAGACACAAATCGGACACTTAATTTGTCTGAAAGTCACAATTAATCAAACAAAACACTGCGCGCCATACTGCTGCCAACGGCTAACCGTTGGAGTGACGTCACAGCTATCGCGGCGACCGCTCGGTGAACTTCGCTAGTAATTTGGTCATAACTTCGTCAATTTTTATCGTAGATCAAAAATTTTTGCACTGTATGTTAAGGATTACTTAGCTCTACAAATCTGCATTGTCAACTAAAAACGTTACGGATCCTCATTGTGTTTATCAAGTTGGTATTCCATATTAGTGCAATTATAAATGTAATAATATTCATAAAAATCGTAAAATAGATTCCATAAAATGGACCATTATTATATATTGCATATTGTCAATAAATGTATTGAGAATTCCATGGTATGTTTTATTGTAACAATTAATAAGAATGTCACCTGTCTTTAAAGTTGGCGGCAATTAGTTGAAACTCTGAAATAGAACATAAGTATACTTTTTTTTTATTATTTGTTTGAATCTTCTTTCTCAATTCAAGTTCTTTTGTTTTCAAATACCTAGTTAGGGGACAATTGAATTTGTTATTTGATTCACTCACACCCATATTCATGAACAAAATATTCTAAATAAGAAATTTCTCTCCTAATGTTTACAGCAACCAGCCTTACAATTGATTTATCAATACTCAAGCTATCTGCTACGCGTCCGCATAACGTTGAATAGTTCATTGTGATAAGTTCATTTTGCGTTGCTAAGGTGATCTTTAGTATTTGTTTTAATAAATCCGACACTTAGCATTATATGGGTAACATACTAGCTAACATACGCGTATAAGGAAGTGTTTTTAATTATTTAATGATCTGCTTTAATTAGAGGAGCTCGTGGCTAAGTAACAGCAGCACGGGTCAATTGATCAATGGTTAAGCTACGCTTGTAACGCTTGGCGCGGTCGGCCCGTGGATGTGTGACCATCTGACATAACGGAACTCCTCCGTGGCTTAGGGAGCACGCTAAGCCCGGCTGTCATTTGTATATCTTTGACAGTCGTTGCGGGTAGTCAGGAGGCAGAAAGTCGTGACAACCAGTTTTGTGTTCGTCAGATAGACAGTCGCTCCATGTAAAACACTGGTACTCACTGGTATTGCATCCGGTTGGACTGGAAGCCGACCCCAAAATAGTTGGGAAAAGGCTAGACAGATGATGACCTGCTTTAATTAAGTCGGCTAACGTTACGGAAATAATTACACGAATTTGAAGGCGTTGTGAAATAGAGTTTTCTAAATAGGTGCGGTCGACGATATCCATTCTAATTTAAAACCTGTTATAAGTAGGCATTAATGTTGTTAAAAATCGTGTATATGTAGCTATGTAATACGTAAGTACTTAATTCTGGAGAATGCGTGCCTTGTTGACTATAGGAATGCAAGCTATGGGCCGTGTATAGTCCGCATGATTCGACTACTAATATAAATCCAATTATTGACACGAATGGTCGTACTTAACTGTGCTCCCAATACGTCTTATTAGTAAATGATTAGTTTTACGAGTAATCTTATTGAGCAAAAAACCTGCTAAGTGCTTGTCGGGCCACGCGCAATAGGGTTCCGTAGTAGGTCTTAGTTTTTAGACTATAACTCTGTAACCAGCTAAGCCTACTTAGCCGTGATAGTTTTCCTTGTAAGTTCATTATTATGTGCTACGTCTGTGAATTTTTTCACATTTCTAAGTACAGCCATTCAAAAGTTAGAGGGGGGATGCTCGTATCAAACAAAAATCTTCACTTAAAAGCTAGATATTTCGCAAATGGCTCCCTTAACCGAAAAAAAATTATTCATCCCCACTTTATGTGTTTGGGAGCTACCCTAAAAAATAATATTTCTCAAAATTTTATTTTACCACTTTCTCGGCGTGATCAATATATATACATACCCACACCAAATTTCAGCTTCTTAGTAACAAGAACCTCGGAGCTATGCCGCGGACAGACAGACAGACAGACGGACATGGCGAAACTATAAGGGTTCCTTGTCGGACTACGGAACCCTAAAAACGACGTAAATACCAACTTATAAAGATAATGATGTTACCCGGTACCTACCTAAATATTTAAATTTGCAATTCCGATTTCAGCTCAAGTGTGATTAATATGTTTGGACGGTTTATAAACATTTCGGATTTGGGTTTGATTATAATGAATAATTAATCTAAAAACATCTGTTTAAAATTCGGAATGAACACTATGTACCTGCAGTAGCTATGTTGTTCGTCAGCTTATACCTTTTGACCCCTACTTCATCCTCTCCTCATCATAAGCCCTCTGCTGGACATCGCCCCCCTGTGCCGTATTGTCCGATGGCCCGATCCCTACTTGCCCATCGGCAATCCTGTCTTAACATACATAATCTACGGCTTTTTGTAAGGTTTTTTTTACCTTTTTGGCAAAAGCCGGTGTTTTTTGTAAGGTTGTCCCGGTATCTGTGATTGTTGCTGTCATAGGTGAGCGCCTCCTTCGTCTGCTAACCTCCACTCTGTGCGATGCGTAAAGGGCGAGCACAACCGGGGGCAGTAATCACATGTAGGCGTGTCGTGAACGCGTACTACAAAGCTAGGGGTTAGTTTCATAATCTTAGAGGTTGCTTCGCCTGTAATTTTCAAATATGGACGCGATGATTGACGTCTTGAAACAATCTTCCGTAGTATCCGATTCAAAAGAGCTGAGTCTGAATAAATCGATAACACGACTGTTTGAATCCTTACTAATATTATACATGCGACAGTAACTGTCGTTTGTCGCGCTTTCACGCCAAAACTACAGAACCGATTTAAATGAAATTTGTTACACAGATAGTCTAGAGCCTGAGAAAGGACATAGGATATATATTTTTATCCGGGTGCGTGAAGTAGTTCCTTCGAAACGCGGGTGAAACCGCGGGAAACAGCTAGTATGTATATTAAAAAGTTGACGGCCTACTCAGTTAACTATATCTAGCTTAATTTATTAAGGCAAACAACATAAGAGATTGTAAACCACCGTTACTTTCAAGTGGACCGATATGTACCTAATAAAGGCAGTGTTGGTTGTTAATTGTTTGCGGTGACTCATATAAGCTATAATTAGTGTGAAACGCGTTAATGTCTGCAAATTTATGACAATTTTGAACTTATAGCCCTTTGATTACCAAAGTTATAGCTTTTGGCTTTCTTTGCACTCCCACTATGGGGCTGCCTACTTGATGGTCCTGGATTAACAGTAGGTGCCTATCCATGTTGTTTTTCTAGATCGTATAAACCTAAGCTCTAGGCTTTATTTCATCAAAATTGGTTGTTAGTAATTATAACATCGTAACACAATATGATACAGAGTTTGAGTAGATCAAAGACTAATTTCTCTATGGAGTAGATAAACTAACATATGCGCGTGAGTCCTCCTATGTTGCCGGGGCTGCGGGATGTTCGAAGGGTTTACCGCGCCACCGAAATTCTAAGCGCTGAGGAAGGAACATGGATGGGTTTTAGTCAGTAAGAGTCTGACATTCCCTCCCGCCCCACCCTCGGCGGGAGGGGGTAATTTGATGATTTCCCTTCTGAAAAAAAAGAAGTCCTCCCATGTTGTTGGTTATATCGGCAGAACACACTCGCAGGTCACGGCTAGATCGATCGACTTGTAGATCATTTACAGTCTGTGTCATCTGTATTCAATATTTAGTTCCCTCTTGAATAATTCTTCGATTTTTAACACATAAGCAAAATAATGGTTATTTATTCGAGAATATCTCACCAACTTCATCGCTGCATTCACTTTCTTTTATTATTTCGCCAGCCTAGTTACCTGGTTAATTTTAACATAAAGAGTATAATAATATCATACTTTAAACAATACTAGCTTTCCAATAGCGGTTGCGCCCGCGATATTTTAGCCAATGGATACAAAAACAGACAGACAGACATGGTGAAACTATAAGGGTTCCTTGTCGGACTACGGAACCCTAAAAACCGCATCAAAATCCGTTGCGTAGTTTTAAAGATCTAAGCATACATAGGGACAGACAGACAGCGGGAAGCGACTTTGTTTAATACCTACTATGTAGTGTGATTATGTTTGTTTGTCCGTAATGTTGATGGGGTACCGCGTCATTGCAAAATTGTAACAACACGTCAATTCCTATAATGATAACTGGTAAATTCTGCACCTCTGATAACCTCTAGGTGAATGTAAACGTTTTTATTATGACTAACATAGTAAATAGGTATGTATGTACTTTCAATATTTATAGCGCTCACTACACTAGGTAGGTACTCGCCAAGTTGACCGGGTCGAGATCCGGGGGCCAAAGTCCGTTCGAAGCGCCTGAAGTTATCTACAAATGCTACGCCGTAGCAGAGATTCTCTGGCCGTAGTCATTTTGCGGCAAATAGGTAGGTAGGTTGGGACAACATAATATATTAATTAATTATTTAATTTTTTAATTAATTATTTTTTAATTAATTAATTATTTAATTAATATACCTAATTTCAGACGATAAATCTATTTTATCGGTGATTGTCACTTTGCAGAAGTTCGGAAACACTAACTTCATACGTTATCAGTTTTTTTGAACACTGTATTATAGTTAACAGAATTTGCGACACAAATGTCAGATTATGTCTAGCTGTTCACACTTCAACTTTTTCTTTTTAAATGCCACTGTCGCGACATTTTTGTCGTCATATGATTTGTGTACAAATCGTACCTATACAATTCAATGTGAATATTTTCTAAGAACATCTAACATGTACAAACCCTTTATTCGTTTGTGAATCGAGTTACCAAAAGTCCAGTCTACTAGGACACGTTTCTTCAAACGTTTAAACGAAAATTACATGCTAAGAAAAATTGTAGGTACTTACTGAAAATATTGTTTATTAAATGAAGTACCTAAGTTTAAATATGTATGAGTACACTACTCTGTCGCTTCGTGCGTCGGCAATAAGTGACTCTGATGACCGGATGCGATTACTTTACTTGAACCCTCTTTTATCAGCTGATAATCTTTACAGCGTGCATCAGTACAAAGCCGTTTATCTTCGAAACAGGGCTTACCTACGCTTCTCTACTTCCCTATTGTGTCTGTATTGTTGAACGAAAACAGGACGTGACGTAGATATCAGTGACGAGAATAGAACATCCTGTCTTTTTTGTGGGTGACGTAGGAATCTTGAAATTGGAATCATGCGCATTGCCAGACTAAAGAATAGGATAATTAAAATACATCTATATAAAAAATAATCCCTCTTTCCCTTGGTCACGGCATCACACACACGTGAACGGCTGGACCGACTTGGATAAAATTTGGTACGAAGATAAAGGAAACTCTGGAGTCGGTTTTAGGCTACTTTTAATGGAGGTGCGTTAAGTAGTTCTCTCGGACCACGGACTACAGCTAGTTGAAAATATAAATAGGTAGTAATCGTTTTCTATTGGAAGAACCAACTATTATTATTCGAGTTTGTATGCCACTAACGTAACCACGATATCACGCATCAGATGAAGAAACAGCTAATTATTGTGTACCTACGAATGTATAATTATCTACTGTAATCAGGAGGTGAGGGGCTAATGGTTACCTACACGGCAGTCATTAATGGTCAGGGAGATCAAGCTACGCTTACTAAGGTTGAACCACAAATCCACTGCGACCCTAGAATGCAAAGGGCGATGGAAGGAACATTGATGGGTTTTAGGCAGCAAGAGTTTGGCACTTATTACATCTTCACCCGCAGGAGTCATTTGATGATTTCTCATACCTAAAAGAAAGGTATCACGTCCCGTTTATTAAATTACTAGCTGATGTCACCTGCATCCTACGAGAAGTTCTGTCAGCACCTGGATGAAAACTATCCCATATATTTTCCCAGGGCTCAGTCTATCCCCATACACCAAATTACGTGCTTTATCATCTGTGGAAGCGTAAGAGTCTTTTAGAGGAGAGTTACTTTTGCACCTATTACCCGGTACGGTTTCCCGTGCACCCGGGTAAAAAGTAGCCCTAATGTCCTTTCTCGGGTTCTAGACTATCTGTGTACGAAATGTCATTAAAATCGGTTCAATAGTTTTGGCGTGAAAGCGCGACAGATAGACAGACAAACAGAGTTACTTTCGCATGTATAATATTAATGAGGATTGGTAAATGAAAAAATCGTACGCTCACTTAGGTTGTTCAATTACGTTTAAGACGTTGGACAAACGATAGTGTGTACCTACCTACTGCATGGTACATCCAACACGGCAACTGACCATGAAGTAAGAGGTAAAAGTGGAATGATCTTCTACCATTCCTGACTGATGCCGACCCTGAACATTTTTGTCTCACACTTGTGGTCTGTCTTTTTCTTTCTAGCCTATCTAGTCTTTCCCTATTAGAAGTTCGGCATCAGTTATGGTAGGTGAACACTCCACTTTAACAGCAAGAATGAAACTGCGTAAGAAATGGTAAAAATATTAGCTACTTATCAAAAATAAGAGCGAGGTTGACTTACTCTGACCTCCAAAGACTCCGAAGGTGACGAAGAAGGCTGTAATCCAGCAAGCTGTCCTGCCCCAATTGAAAAAAGCCCCGAACTGTCTAATTATAGATGTCTTATGTACACTTACAGGTAAGCCCACTTAAGGCAACTACCAAAATAACATAATGCGCACGTTATCAAAGACAGCTTAGTCCACCGGAATTGGTATTAACATTAACAGAGGTATTATCGCAGCTATCATTTTATTGCATCTCATGCAGTAAGTTTTATATAATTGACTTTAACTTATTGGCAGACGTCACGTATTAATAAAATGACAAGCACTCCCTAAAGAAAAAGTCTCCTACCTACTTTATATATTTTTGTTCCATAGGCTACGGAACCACTAATTAGATAATTATCTAGGCATCTTCCTTGCCCTCACACAGAAACCTCACACTCCTACACAAACTGAAAAGAGCTGAAAAAAATACTAAAGAACGAAAACCCCGTCCAAGTCGGATCAGTACGTTTTGAGAATATCGCGAGCATACCAAAATACATACGGGTCGAATAAGAAACCTCCTTTTTGAAGTCGGTCAAAAAGCAGGCAAAAGTAGCAACGGATCGAATGGATTCTCAGCGAATATTTTTTATTAGTACCCTATTGCATTATTCGAAATTCTAATAATAACATTTTATTGCGAAGTTGTGCGAAGCGAGGATTCTAAAGGCAATTCCTCGCTTCTTCGCAAGAAGAGGGAATTCTTGCGCCCAGATTAAAACTGTCATTTTTAACCATCCAGGGTTCAAGCGACAAAAGGCGCGGGAACACTTGCCAGATCAGATTTTTAAACATACATAGGGTGGCGATGATTGGCGAAAAAAACGTGAATTGCCTATAATATATCCGTAGATCTTCTGTTTTTTTGAAATCATTGATTTAAAAGAAATTAGATCTAAGGGCTCCGAAAGACTATCTCGCTGTTCCTTTATCAAGTGCCAGGGGCTTCCTTGATGTTGGGTGTTGATGTGTCGGATGTTGATTGGTGATTAAGAATTACCACACAACGAAGAAAAGCATGGAAAGCATGCTTAGTAATGGCCTTATGGTCTCAGGCTAATGCGATGATGAAAATAACCCATTATTGGGAACAATTATGTAAGTTAATAATTGACGTAAGTTAAGTATTTTATTCTGATTAACGCCTAATATGACCACAATAAAATTGGCATATTACTATCTGTTAATTTGTACCATAAATGCAATGATTACTCGGATGATATGATAACAGTTTGGGTATATAACGTCTAGTATAAAAAGAAAGAGCATGATTGTAATATTATCTTCTTGATCTACACAATCAACAAAGGTAAGAGAATACAATACCATACAATTTAAATTAACATTAATAAAATAAATATTTATATTTCAACACCATAATAAATTTTATAAAGTTTTGAGTAAAAATATTCAGCTATTATTGAAAATTTTCAGACAAACATGAAATTCTTCATTGCCTTCGCTGCCCTCGTGGCCCTCGCCGTCGCTAGCCCGGTGTCAAAGCCCGTCAATGCGGAGCTTGCTGAGCTGGAGGCCATCATCGCCGCCATCAACAGCCCCAGCACCGACCCCGCCACCGCCGCCCTGCTTGAGCAGCAGCTGTACGAGATCATCAACGCCGTCAACCCCATCGCCGTCGGACCCGCTATCATCCCGCAGCCTGAAGTTCAGCCCGAACCCATAGTTGTTGGACCCTCACCCATTGTCCCCCAACCTGACGGTGGTGCCGTTACTGCCCCCGTTGTTCCTTCCCCCGTGGTCATCGGCGCACTCCCTGAGGGCTCACCTCCTCCCCTGGTCCAGATCATAGTGAACATCAAAAACCAGGCTGAGAACACCCCCGTCGGCCCCGCTATCGTGCCAGAGCCCGTCCAGGTTGTCGACCGTCCCGTTGAGCCCGTCAACGTAGTAGAAGTCGCCCCTGTGCCCGCTGAGCCCGTCCAGGTCATCGAGGCCGCCCCAGTGCCCGTTGAGCCCGTCATCATCGGCACCCCCATCCTCCCCTCGCCCGCCGTCATCCTCCCCGAGGAGCTCAACTAAGTCAGAGAGTAGAGTGAGTAGTCCTGAGTAGAGGACTACGTTAACACCTTTGCGATGTTCTAACTATATGTACATATTTGGTCCTTGTTGAATTCGTAATAAATGCTGTTATTATATTTTTTGTTTCAATTTAATAATTAGAGTTAAAAAAGTGGAAAATATGTAAATCAATGGAGCTCTTTGTGTCACAAAATAGGTTGAGAACTCCTTGGCTGCTGCTGAAGGAACTGTCTAACTAGACTCAATATTTCCGGGGCACACCATAATCACGGCGATAAGTCCCCTCTTTGAGGAGTGGTTAGAGAACTCTGGAACGCAAAGGGTAATTGAAGGAACACGAATAGACACGAGTAGAAGTCTTACATTCCCTTCCTTCATTCTTCATTTCTTAGTTTCAAATAAATGTACGATATACATAGAGACTCAACGAACTCTTAGCCCTTTGCGTTCCTGGGGCGCGGTAACTCTTTCGAATATCCCGCGGCTCCGGTATTTATTAACTCGGAGGTAGTCTAAATAATCCTAGTCTATCATTTTGCCACTGTGGTTCCGCTTGTATGAAATTTAGAATACCTACACGTTACCATACTGACTTATGATAACTGACGACTCAAAACAATCTACCCTAGCTCAATATTATGTCGACCTTTTCCTAAACATCATCATATCTTGCTTCGACTAGGTTCAAGTTCCCATCATCGGTTAAAACATTTTTTGCTTGCAAATATTGTCAATTTATCATAACCGTTATTAGGGTCCCATCACCCATCAATATGAAAGTGCAATAGACAGATAGACAGAGAGACCAGTAGGATATTGATAAAAATAACCGATGGAATGGAAGCACGAGTGTTTTTTTACTAAACAAAAAAAAAACAATCATAACACGCGGATACGTTTTATAGCAATAATAAAAATGTTAGGAGCTTTGCTAAAATTTCAATCATTTGAACCTATCGCAGTGCACCAGCACCACTGGACATATGCCCCGTCAAGTGGACCCACAATACTTGATCCTCAACTTTCCACATCCAGCCAATCCCAGCGAGTTATTTAAAGTCGTCGGTCTATCTACCTGGGGGTTGATCCATGCTACGCCTGCCGATACGCGGGTGCAGAATTCGTTTCTGCTATCGGTCTTATGACAGACATTGGTCACTGAAGCATACATATTTCCCGCGGTTATACTTATATTCTGAAGAAACTGCCATCAAAATTAGCCATACATACTTCACCAGGTTATAATTTGTCTCCATCCCCATCTAATTTGTCTGCTGGGTCTGCGGGATGTTCGAAAGAGATACCGCGCCCCCGGAATACAAAGGGCTGAGGAAGGAACATGGATGGGTTTTAGTCAGTAAGAGTCTGACACTCCAACCCATGGTGGCAGGGGTCATTTGATGATTTCCCATTTTCCATAAAAAAACCCCATCTAAGTCGGTCCAGCGAACAACAACAGTTAATCCCTAAAAGCGCCAGACATTGTTGATTGTGCTAATTTTTAGTGCAGCAATTTTCAAAGCAGTGGGTCTTTGCTGAAGACCTAGACCATGAACACCACAAGAAATAGCATGCTGTCATGGTAAGCAAGGCAGCGGGACTAACTGTCCAGTGACCCTAGCACGTTTTTGAAAAGGTATTAAGGCTTAAGTTCATCGACAGATGGTTACCTAATCTAATCGGCCCGTAAAAACGTTTTATAACCACGAAGCGGGAATTTTCGTGGTATCCAGGTTGGTAATCGACTGTTTTAGGAATAAAAAAACCCAAATGATAGGTTATCCATCGTATGGTTTGAATTTAGGCTAAACAGCTGTTTTCAGTTGATCGGGCTGTTATCTTGTCGGTGAACTTGGGCCTAAATGACGTAACGTAAGTGATTCTTGAATGCAATTTACTCGTTTCTCACACATTATATATTTAAATTGACAACTTTGTCCATATCTTTTGATGCTCGAATTGTTTTTGTTGCTATTAATTTAAACATCAATTTTACTTTAGTATGTTCGGTAGATTAGTAATTAGTCCTACCTATACCCCGATATAACCCACCTAGGTACCCCGATATAATGTTAAGTAATATAATACCAGATGATGTTCTGGCATACATTTTAATGGTGTTATTCACTATTTCCGCCTCTGGAACAAGTCGGTGTTAGCAGGCCTAAGTCGGTACCTATACCAAGTATACCATTACCCACAAGAGATATATTTTTATATAATCACTAGCTGTTGCCCACGGTTTCATCCGCGTCCGCCCAGATAAAAAGTAGCTTAAAACCTTCTCCAGAGTCCCCTCTTTCTCCGTACCAAATTTCAGCCAAATTGATCCAGCCGTTCACGCATGATGCGATGACAAAGGGAAATTGGGATTCATTTTTATATAATAGAGATTATTATCAACAGAGAACGAAATACAATCGTACATTTCGGAAGGCTTTTGATTCTTAAGGTAGGTAGGATAGGTACTCCATATGAAAAATACATTATGTTTCATTCAGATCTGATTTATTTGTTCAGTTATTTGGTAAAAAATATAATTGTACTTATATACATTGCATAGCTCTTGTAAACGTACTGTTTGAAATAAATGGAATTTCTACTTATATATTTGACATATTTCAGTGGTTTTATAGTTTAAAAATATTTAGTTGAGCTCCTCGGGGAGGACGACTGCGGGGGAGGGGAGGATGGGGGTACCAATGACGACAGGCTCAACGGCCACGGGGGTCTGGGGAGCGACAACACCGATGGGGTGCACAGCAATAGGAATGACGGGTGCAGGCTCAACAACCTGTACGGGTTCAGGAGCGACCTCCACAACCTGCACGGGCTCAGCAGCAGAGTCCACAACATGGACGGGCGTGGGCTGGATGGTCTCGGGGATGACGGCGGGGCCGACAGCGATGGGGCTGGGGCTGGCCTCAGCGGCGGCCTGGTTGATGTTCAGGATGATCTGGACCAGGGGAGCAGCAGCAGACACATCGGCGACGGCGGATCCGTCAACGATGGACACAGGGGAGGGAATGACAGCGGGCTGCTCAGCAACGACTCCAGCGTCGGGCAAGGGGAAGTCGATGATGGCGGGTCCGACAGAGATGGGCTCAGCGTCGATGATTGCGGGCCCAACAGCGACGGGCTCGAAGGAGTCGATGACAGCAGGTCCGATGGCGATAGGCACGAATTCAGGAGCAAGCACGGGGCCAGCAGCTCCGGGGACCACTAGGCCGCGGTGTGTGGGCACAGCGACGGCCACGGCGATGACGGCAGCAACAGACAGCAGGAATTTCATTTCTGTGCAACAAACAAATAAATAAATAAACAAAATTTCCAAGGGATTAATTTGAATGTTTCTGTTTTAGTTTATTGTAGGGATACACTACACATTGTATTCAACTTTACTTTTGTTGGCATTTAAATAAAGTTTTTGAAGATAATCTCTTTCATATTCTTTTACCTAATACCAATATTTTGAACACGACTTTATCATTTAAAATTTACTCACTTGTTATTAGTTGTATTCGTGAACACAAATTATAGTTTTCGATTGAATTCCGAGCGTTTTATATGATTTTTTTATCTAACGCTGATAGCTAATAGATTGTTGAACTTAATGGCGGTTTACCGGTTTTAGCGACTTATTTTAGTCTTATTTTAGACTTATTTTAGTCTTATCTTAGTCTTATTTTAGATTATACATGTACGAATTCGTATTCTTAAATCATGCCTCAGATGAGAGCGAAACATATTTTCTCTTCCAACCCTCCCAAAAAACATTATAGTAGTTATGTTTTTATAATGGCCATGATACTCATTTCATAAAATCCCAAAATAAAAAAATAACGTTAAAAATTAAAAGCCGATTACGTTTATGGAACTGAAAACAGAAAGGCCAAAGCTAACACAAGGCTTTTGAGTGAGACATATGCCTGAAAAAGGCAAAGGGCAGGACTATTGCAAAACGTGGAATGAAATTACTGCGCCTTTTGTGATGAGTTGATAGTAGACTTGGATATGGGAAATTGTGGAAATCTATGACGCCTATATAAATAGTGTAGGTAATATTTATGTTTCGTATTTATACGTATACAATGCTTTGTCCTGAATGACTGACGGATCAACGCACAGCCTAAACCGCTGAACGTAGAGACCTGAAACTTGGAGGGTGTGTTCTTTATATGACGTAGGCAAATTCTACGCCTAAGGGGATAAAAATGGGCGCAAAGTTTGTATGAAACTCTGTCATTTTTATTTGAATTCTTATAACACACGCGGGCGAAGCCGCTAGCGGAAAGCTAGTTATTAATTAAAGCTATAAACTACACACTATTTTATTTTTTAAATAGTGCGCATTTGATGTCGACCATAAATAATAAGCGAAGGTAAGTTATTTCCTGAACAGTACTGTTAATTCAGACATAATTTATTATATAGATTGATTGGCAGATATCACAAATTATACTCGTACACGTGTTTTACTTCGAATGAACGATAGTATACACGTGAGAATTTGGCAGTTTTATTGCCGAGATCAAAAGGCTTCTAATGGTAATACTTCAATCATTCGAAAGTGTCATGATTGGTATGGAATATCGCAATTCGCAGGAGACAATTTAAAAAAAATGGAATTCTTCTTTCTACAGACTGTACCTACAACTTTCGCGAATACAATTCTGATAAGAAATATTATCATCATCATCAGCCTATATATTGTCCCACTGCTGGGCACGGGCCTCTTCTCATACAGAGAAGGCATGAACATTGATCACCACGCTTGCTCAAGGCGGATTGGCGATTTCAGACTTTTTAAGTCCAGGTTTCCTCACGATGTTTTCCTTCACCGTTAGTCAGTGACGTCTTAGATATACTCAGAAAGTACACATATCACTTCAGATAAGTCACATTGGTACCTACTTGCCAGGTTCCGAAATATTATGTTTTCGTGAAATAAAATATTCTTGCAAAGGGAAAATTGTATTCCATTAATAGAAAATTAAAAACATATTTCATATAAAAATGCTTTTACTCTATAAAAGAATATTTTGAAAAATAAACAAACAAAATATATATAAACAACACATAATAAACATAAAAAAAAATATAATAATATATATCACACAACTCTACATATTATTTGAACAAAATTGTATAAATAATAATAATATTGTTTATACTTAATTAAGATTTTATTTGTATTGTTTAATTTTTTAATTTTATTGTAGTGTATTAATTATATTGTACTAATTAGAGCCCTCTAAATTTGCAACGCCTGGAAAAGGTGCTAGGCTGGACATTATTATGTTATATTTAAGAACTTGTAACCCTAGTGTGCAAATAAATATTTTGAGTTTGAGTTTGAGTCTAGAAAACAGTAACTATAAAAAGTTATGACAGATACAAGTAGATATTAACAATAAATAAAACGAAAGCAAAATATAGAATATCTTGTAGCAATTTCATTAATTTCAGATGGTAATTGATGAACTTCATTTGGGCTGGTAGAGAATGCCTTGTGGGATCAAGTCTCCCAATGTATCACTGTTGTACATGAAGTTTATATAAATAAATACATTACAGGAGTCGTTCCGTGTGTGTAGGTAAACCCATTATCGTGCATAGTTTTCCGAAGTACATACTTAAGATAATTAGCAGATCATCAATTACTATGCGGGTTTCAAACAAAACAAATTGTATATTTTTTTAACGGTTCTAATTTTATCTCGAACGCCGGTTATAAAATAATGAAAAATTCATTACTCGTTGTCGTATCTACATACCTACATATTTATATTTTAACATCTTTATATTTTTATTGTTCTACGAATTGAAACCATAACCCTTACAATGTGTAACACTCCCCCTTCCTTATCATGTAATCATATTGGCCGATGATAACAGTTTTGTATAAAATGCCTAGAATTCTAATCGAAAGCAATAGATACTCTGTATCTTGCAGCTATAAACAAGCAGCATAAGTAAGTAAATACACAATTTAATATAGTAACTAGTTAGATAATTATCATAGTTCTTAATGATTATTTGGATACCTTTTTTAAATACCTACCAAAATTTTAATAACGTATATTATATAATTTATCGAGCCACCCTAATTTCTACCATTTGCTTTCGTCTCCAGAAATGAAATTCCTGCTGTCTGTTGCTGCCGTCATCGCCGTGGCCGTCGCTGTGCCCACACAGCGCGGCCTAGTGGTTCCCGGAGCTGCTGGCCCCGTGCTTGCTCCTGAATTCGTGCCTATCGCCATCGGACCTGCTGTCATCGACTCCTTTGAGCCCATCGCTGTCGGCCCCGCTATCATCGATGCTGAACCCGTCGCTGTTGGACCCGCAATCATCGACACTGAGCCCATCTCTGTCGGACCCGCAATCATTGACTTCCCCTTGCCCGACGGCGGAGTCGTTGCTGAGCAGCCTGCTGTCATCCCCTCCCCTGTGTCCATCGTTGACGGATCCGCCGTCGCCGATGTGTCTGCTGCCGCTCCTCTGGTCCAGATCATCCTGAACATCAACCAGGTCGCCACTGAAGCCAGCCCCATCGCTGTCGGCCCCGCCATCATCCCCGAGACCATCCAGCCTACGCCCGTCCATGTTGTGGACTCTGCTGCTGAGCCCGTCCAGGTTGTGGACTCCGCTGCTGAGCCCGTGCAGGTTGTTGAAGTCGCCCCCGTCCCCACTGAGCCCGTCCAGGTCGTCGAGGCCGCCCCCGTGCCCGTGGAGCCCGTCGTCATCGGCACCCCCATCCTCCCCTCACCCGCAGTTGTCCTCCCTGAGGAACTCAACTAAGGATTTACCATCTCAACGAAGCCACTGCGCATGACAATCTAACATCTAAAATTGTTTGAACTTGGACTTTCTACCAACACCTTGAAACGCTTGCATGTCCAAAAATATAAATACATTAAAAAGATCTGATAATGTAAAACATTTTTTTATTGACTACCAACTACCAACCAACGTATTCAGTTACGATAATTTTCGTTCCATACACCATCACATAAAACGCACGGGTACGAAGCGTTTTATTAAAATAATAATCTCTCCAGCCTGATTTCGGTCGCAGAGGCCAATCTCAATCAAGATAGCCAGGATGCAGGAGATATTATAGTGCTTGCTCGAACACGGGTGCACTCTCCATTCCCTCACTTTCATGGTGGGATAGGTCAACAATCCGAAACGACCGGTCAGGCGCGATCGACATGTTAAGAAAACGGTCACCCTTTTAGGAATATTTACAAATTAATGAATTGTCAATAACTTTGACTAGATATAAAAAATGTGTTTCTGCTAATAATAACAACATATATAAAACTCTAAATTCATCAATTCAAAATTTGCAATAATCATTGCTTTCTTAATAATAAATAACAATTGGCGCGACCTCCGGTCCTGAAATTAGCTTTCAAAGGCAGCTAGTCGGAAATTCCTTGAACTATTACTTAGTACTTAATGTTAAATTCGTTTGTAGGGTTTAAGGGAAATTGATAAAAGGAACCCTTATAGTTTCATTCCGTCAGTCTGTCCGTCTGTCACAGTTTATTATTTCAGGAACTACTAATGCTACGTATAGTATACTGTTGGGTTACTTGAAATTTGGAACACTTATAAAAAATGATATTTCAATTATCATCCGCCTGCCCTTACCCCATTTATTTGGAGTCGGCGCAGCTTATCTACTTCTTCCATACTTCTCTATCTGACGTCATCTCACTAGTAACATCCTTTCTATTCATATTATCTTTCACAAAATCCATCCATCGTTTTTGTGGTTTTCAAAGAATGATATTTCATTGCGAATGAAAAGAGTTGAATAATTATATTTCTTTTATGGTAAGAAACGTTTAAGCATTTGCAGAATAACTTTTATGGTTTAAAATTTAAAAGTGTAGTGACTAGCTCATGTGGATGTAGCGTATAGAAAAGGTTTGATTGGACATAAGAAAGTATTTTTTTTAGTTTCCAAATTATGAAAATTGGATTACAGGAAAAAATAAACCTATGATATTCTTCGAATCACAGTTTTGAAGTAATCAGTAATTATTCTTTACAAACAAGCTAAAGTAAGCTACGTTACTGCTTATGATTTTCCTTCCAATGTTCGAAAACCTCGCTGCACGATTTCAACAGCTCGTGGCTCAATCATTTTGGAGTAGCTCATGGCTAAGTAACAGCCGCACGGGTCGACTGTTAAGCTGCGCTTGGCGCGGTCGGTCCGTGGATGGGTGACCATCTTTGTCATAGCGAGACTCCTCCGTACCTCCGAAAACAGTTGGTTCCGGCTACCATTTGTAGATCTTTGACAGTCGTTACGGGTAGTCAGAAGCCAGAAAGTCTGACAACCAGTCTTGCCAAGGGGTATCGTGTTACCTGGTAAACTGGGTTGTGGAGGTCAAATAGGCAGTCGCTCCATGTAAAACTGATACTCAGCTGTATCCGGTTAGACTGGAAGCCGAACCCGGGAAAAGGCTAGGCAGACTTAATTTTCGAAAAATCAACTCCAGTCCGTCGAAGTTCATACAACAAAATGTTATAAAATTATCCGTTCGTGTTATTTTCTTTTATGTTTTTCTCATGATATATGTAACATCAAGCCTGTTACCACGAAGGTTTATGCAGAGATACATTTTTTGCACTTGTATTCTATTAGCTTAATTAAATTATCATTTGTTATTGTGTTCATTATCATAATAAGAATAACCATGTTAAAAAAAAAATCTTTTTTTTTTTTTTAAACATTGCTCCACACTAGGAATTACTCCTGTGTCGTGGGTGCGTTTACAAACATACATTACACCTGCACAAACACCCAGACCCGGAACAATTTTAGTTGTCCCGTGCGGGAATCGAACCCGCGACACGCAGCGCAGCAGCCAATTGCTCAGCCACTACGCCAAACGTCCCGTCAAACGCCGCCGTTTTGTTTCGAATATTCTACAGATGTTAAAATAAAAATTAATTTTGAGAAGATGTACCTGTGTATCTTTGTTACTTTTTCACTCAAAAACTGCTGAATGAATTAAATGTAATTAGTTAATTCAGGTTGTGTACAAACGAGAAACAGCTTGTATGTACACACGCAGGATAAGTCCTATTTCAATTTAGTTGTAGGTCAGGTTATCATAATCAAAAAACTGTAATTTAAAACGAGGTATTGCGATGATCAAACTCATACTCATTTGAACACTTAATCCTCATTTTACTCATCATTCATTGAAAGCAAAATATAGTGAATTTCATAAATTCTATAGCTACAGCCAACAACCTTGGGTTTCTTTCTGAATTGTAAAGAACGAACAAAAACCATAACTGATGATTCGTATCGTGTTTAATTTCTCACTGGACGTACAAGCGTTTCATGGTGTTAGAAGAAAGTCCATTTAATGTTGCCATACAATTCTTCTTACAATAGTTCCTAAATAACGTTAGGTACCTATGTAGCTGCAGTTTAGTTGAGCTCCTCGGGGAGGACGACAGCGGGGGAGGGGAGGATGGGGGTACCGATGACGACGGGCTCAACGGCTACGGGGGCCTCGGGGGCGACAACACCGATGGGGTTCACAGCAATAGGAATGATGGGTGCGGGCTCAACAACCTGCACGGGTTCAGGAGCGACCTCCACAACCTGGACGGGCTCAGCAGCAGAGTCCACAACATGGACGGGCGTGGGCTGGATGGTCTCGGGGATGACGGCGGGGCCGACAGCGATGGGGCTGACACCAGCGGCGGCCTGGTTGATGTTCAGGATGATCTGGACCAGGGGAGCGGCAGCAGACACATCGGCGACGGCGGATCCGTCAACAATGGACACAGGGGAGGGGATGACAGCGGGCTGCTCAGCAACGACACCACCGTCGGGCAAGGGGAAGTCAATGATTGCGGGTCCGACAGAGATGGGCTCAGTGTCGATGATTGCGGGTCCAACAGCGACGGGTTCAGCATCGATGATAGCGGGGCCGACAGCGACGGGCTCGAAGGAGTCGATGACAGCAGGTCCGATGGCGATGGGCACGAATTCAGGAGCAGGCACGGGGCCAGCAGCTCCGGGAACCACTAGGCCGCGGTGTGTGGGCACAGCGACGGCCACGGCGATGACGGCAGCAACAGACAGCAGGAATTTCATTTCTGGCAATAAAATAATGTTTTTAAATAAATCTTATTATATTTAACTCACTTTTATAATACACAGGAATGTTCTCTTTCGAAAAGTAAAGACAGAAAAGTTCACAACTATTTTTATTTAATATGAATTTAAAAATTAGTAACTTACTTGTGATTATTTACTTGCAAAAACAAAGTATGTTCTCCGATAAGAATTCGCGTTATTTTATATGAAAGCGTTATCAAATGAAAAGCTTAAACTTTTTTTAAAATTGGTAAGTAATCTTAAAAGATAATGCTACTTATTGATATCAGTTACGCGGAAGTTTTTGTTTCATGTTAATTTATGACACCTGTCACTATTATCCGTGTATGACATTGTCTCATTGATGACAAAATGGTGATGAAATTACGGATAATACTCATACAGGTAAAATATTATTTAAGGTAGGTAAGTTCACATATTTGTAATTAATAATTCTTAATTACATCTATAATAAGCATCTCAACCATGTATCTACATCTATGTATGTATATGTAACTATGTATCTATCCATCTATATGTTTATGCAAATAAATAATCTTCGTCTTTACATTTGTAGGACTCGAACTCGAGTGTATGCTATATGGATGTATACACTGCTCGAGTGTCTCTGTATAACATAGATTTATTATTTCACTATCTATGGTGTATAATATAAACAGGTGTGAGATATTATTTTGTGACACGAGAAAAGTGTCGTAACAATGGCAACTGGCAACAAAGAAACTGTTGAAGTGTAAAAGCTAATATTTTTTCTGACATTTGTTTGTGTAATTTTTACTTTAGGGGGTTATTAGGTTGGTACTATAGTGTTGTATAACACTAGGAAGCAGTGACGGGTGGACGTTGTTTTGGGATGCTGTCATAATGTATTTTGACTTGAAAAAGTACTTTATCATGAAGTGTTACGCGGGAAAAACAATACCCGCAGTTTACGTGTTTGAGGTACCCACAAAAAAAAAATCTAATTATTTTGACTATATTGGAATACTCCAAGCTATATCAGCCAAACAGGTTTCTAATACTAGTCTCTGAGCTAAGCTACAGAGCTACAGACGGACGGATATGGCATAAGTGTTTCTTCTTGAGTACGGAACCCTATAAAGGCCAGTTTTATAGTGTAGGGCCAGTATGTGAAAAGTTTAGCTTCTGCACATTCAAATATTATCGAGGCGAAGATAAATATTGGAATATTATCAGCCGACCATTCAGTTTATGACTTGTTATTTAGATTAAAGTAAGTTAATTCATACCTTTTCAGATTAGAACGACAAACAAAATAATAAATAATAATGTATTTGACTATAGAAATCCTTCTTTTGATGAATACGATATAAAATTGGCATGATAAGAAATTGCACTACATATGCCTTTAGGTAACCCTAAAATGCTTTTTCGATTCGCAGAAATACAAACTCTGTGTTGCATGGATTGCAACCCTCAACATGATGATGGTTGTTGAGAAACAGTCGGCTATGAGACAAACGGACGGACAGCGGAGGCTTTACGATATGGAACCCTAAACTAGAAAAACATAAATATGCTTCAAGAACTAATCATTTAATCTCTATAATCACATTTTTTTTGCACCATGATATAAATAGTTTTCTTTAATTGTTGTAATTTAGTTGAGTGGTTCTGGTAGTATGACAGCAGGCGTCGGGAGGATGGGGGTGCCGATAATGACGGGTTCAACAGGCACAGGCACGGTTTCAACCACCTGGACAGGCTCAGGGCGGATAGGAGCTGGCTGAACGACACCGACGGGATCAACGGGAACGTTCGCGGTGTTGATGTTCAGGATTATTTGTACTAGAGGATTCGAGGAGGAGGGAACAGCAGGGGTGCCGACGACGGCGGGTCCGATAGCGATAGGCTCGAAGGAGTCAATGATGGCTGGGCCTATGGCGATGGGGTGGAACGATTCTTCTGGGTCGGGGGCTGGTACAGGGCCGCCTGCGATCGGTACCACTAGGCCGGTTTTGGACTCTGCAACGGCCACGGCGACGAGAGCCGCAAGGAGTAGGAATTTCATGGTTTCTGTTGGCAAAAAATACTGTTAATCTTAAGTACTTTATCTATACTTACTTATAATAAATCTGTAGAGAGGTCAATTCTGTACATGAAATATATTTCCAAAATAACTATCAGGGGGTGATTAGGGATCGATACTGATGCCAAAAATGTAATCAGTAAATTTTTATCTGTCTGTCTGTCTGTATAAACGTTATAGAAACAAAAACTACTCGACGGATTTTAACGAAACTTGGTACAATTATTTTTCATACTCCTGAGCTGGTTATAGTATACTTTTCATCACGCTACAATCAAAGGGAAATGTTAGGAAAACGGGGGAAGTTACTCCATTTTTTAAGCTTTCGTCGCGTGTGCAACCCTAATGGTTAAAGCTACACAGAAATCAAGGCTATAGGCTATATATCATCACGCTAAGACCAATAGGAGCGGAGCACCACTATTCCACGCGGATGAAGCTAGTAATCGAATAAAGTAGTATGGCTTTTTAAATGTCTATAGTTGTTAGTGCCAAGTTTATCGACAGATATTTACTTAATCGGCCCGTTAAACGAAAACGTTTTTTAACCACGAAGCGAGGATGTTCGTGTTACCCACTTCTTATTAAAACTCGGGTTGGTAATCGACTATTTTAAGAATAAAAAGCGCAATCGATAGTGTTATCCTTCGAAACTTGAAAGTTTGAATGTATGGTAAACAGCTGATTTAGATGATCGGACTGTTAACTTGTCCGTGAGCTTGGGGGGCTTAGGTTTGTATAAACTTGATGAACCAACTTGCCGTGGTTTTCACTTTGAAGTTAGCCTTTTTTTCTGCGTAATGGCGTATTTGATATTAAAAATGGTTATGGCTTAGCAAAATACTCTTCAGTACTATAAGCTTTTTTATTCCTCTTTTTGGGTGAAAATGGATAAATGTTTGAGGTACTCTTTAGGTTACTTTTTTGCCTTTACCCAAAATTATGATACAAAACACTAAAAATTAAAACACAAAACACTTTCCAAGTTATTCACTGACGTACCTGATTGTTTGTTTTTATTTCTAGCTTGCAAAACAACTATAGCATCATTCCCTAATTTTGAACTTTATATACTCATTTCATATCAATGGGAACACAGGAAACAGATAAATTGCGTGCAATAAATGCATTGTAAACAGAAATGAATGATGCTAAAACAATAAATATTACACCTACGTAAATGTAATGATGCGTAATGAATAGATAATCGTGATAACTAGTGGCCGGTCAATGGTCAGGCTCGTCCTAATACATTGACTTTTTCAGTAAAACATTGTTTAAGTGCCTATAAAGCATTTTTGTCTCATATTTAATTATTTCCATTAACTGATTTAAAGGCTGATGATGAACCGAATACAGAATGAAAGTATTTTTAAAATTAAAGGTGTTATAAGCATTTTAATGTTTTCGTAACACATTATACACAAATGACATCACTTGTCATGCCTCTTTTGCAGGAAAAAGACAGACCTTCCTTATATTGTCTTACCTTTTCCTAATCAAAAAATTATACTCAATAAATAATAATAATAATAATTCTTTATTTCAGACCATATTGTCCATACAAATTACAAAATACCACAAAAAGAAAATTACAAAATTTGTGCACGAATAAATGCTTTCAGGATGTTTGAGTCCTGTTTATTACTTAATTAACCAATAAAGAACTTGCTTAATTAACCAATTGAAATCCAAACAAAAAAATCAAATACATAATATGCGATTTCTAATTGATCCCATTTCTAAACGCTTTTGTCCTGATAATCGGATCATACATGAGACATATATAGTTTGTGACTTAGTCAATGTTAGGTACTTACTTTGTCTTGTCTAGAGCATAGATTTGGTGCCGTCCGGATTGTTCAAATCAGATACTTCGGAACACAAAGGGAAGGAACATTGATGGGTTTAGTCAGTAAAAGTCTAATATTCCCTCCCGCTCCGCCCATAGCGATCCGGAGAAGTCATTTGTTGATTTTCCATCCCTAAAAATGCATGGATTTAGACCATAAGATTGATTGAAGTTTTTTGAATTTGTACTAGTGAGTGATAATCCGTTGTATATTATAGACCTGTGATCCCCAACACAATGCCTGAAAATCAATCATAACTTATTTATAGGTACGTTTAAAAACAGCTGTTCCATCCAAGAAATATTTTCCACATAAAAAAAATAACAAAGGAAATGACTATCGCGTTTCGGCAACCGACGTCACAGTAGACAAAACGTTTAATCGCGATTTATTTATCGTTTTATTGGCCCTTGTAATACCTGCCGACTTAACTGAAGTTAATCGTGTTGTCAAATTACAGGGTAATAAATTAACCGCTTGTTTTATCGAGTCATTATCGGTATTTCGTGTTATGATAAAATCGATAGTGCGTAGCGCTTATTTAATTTTGCAATGATTTTAGTCGTGTTACTGACACATAATGCGGCGAATTGGGTAGATTTTTAATAATACGAGTTTTGACTGTCCCGTTGGTCGAATGAACAGGGTCTTGGTTTCGTCGGGTCGACATCGCTTTTTGAGTTTTGGAAATTCCACAAAGCGGGGGTGTAACACCGCTAACTTTTTCCTATTTTATATCATCAAATAGTTGCCAGTGTTACACCCATGTGCCTGGGACATTACCAGGGTAATACGAGCCTACGTTGTACATCCATGATGCAATTACATTATGTCTGGACCTTAAAAGAGACTTTGACCCTTGAGTTTGTTTCGGTGTTTCTTCTCAAGGCAGTCAGATAGGAAATACAGGCCTCATCTAGCTTTAAAAAATAATTGACGTGTAAAAGTGTTATTTTATAACCCATTTGCAAAATAAATATCATTTATCAAATATCATTTATCATTTATCAATAACGTCTGCAATTATTTCTCTGGGACTCGTCGAGATTCATTGCCTCGGCGTTTTCTGGTGGTCGCCACTGTTGTTTCTGGGGTGTGGTCTTATCCCAGTAAAAAAATGACTGGGTATATTTGTTACCGTTAGACAATATGTCGCTCTAGAGAGAGTTTTAGACCTAATAAATTGAATTTCATTTGACATGGGAAGCTATGTATTTTCCCAATAAATATAAAGATGTTATAGCTACTTTGATAGCATATAATATTAACATAGTCATATCCAATAGTATGACAAAATGTAGGTTAAGCGACGAGTCAGTATTGCCTAGTCATACTAACAATACTGTGATCAATTGTTTAAACTAAGTCATACGACAATAGAAAAGCGTAGCGATAACCTCATCCTCTTTCACCAGAATATAAACCGCTTTTCTGGCAAAATACTTGATATTGAACTTTTAATAGACAAATATTCTACTGATATAATATGTCTTTGCGAGACATGGTTAAAGCCTGAGAAAATGTTATTTAATATTAATAATTTTATGGTTGCCAGTGTGTTCAACAGAGTTTCAGCAGAGGGTGGAGGTACTTTGATTTTGTGTAAAAATAACTTAAAATTTAAGGATAGAAATGACATTACTTCCAGCTCCGTTGATCGCCTATGTGAGGTAGCATGTGCGGAGATAGGGTGCCATATAATCCTATGCGTATACAGACCTCCAGCAAGTAACTTTTCTTTATTTCTTATAAACATGGAGGATATACTAAGAAAAATTTTCAAGGATAATAAATTAGTTTTTGTTTGTGGTGATTTTAACATCGACATACTAAATGAATCACCTGAGAAATGTAAACTCTTATCTCTTTTTAAATCATTTAATTTAAAACATATTTTTGATAGCCCCACTAGAATCACTCCCTCTTCAAGTTCATGTATAGATAATATATTTACAAATTGTGGGGTTCATCACTCCTCTATTATAGCGGGTGTGAGGTCGGATCATTTGGGACAGCTTGTTAGTTTTCAGACGAATAAAGTACTTACATCAAACAGAATTATTGAATTTAGACCATTGACAGATAAAACGTTACATACTTTTAAAAAAAACGTTGTGAATAAACTTTCTACACAAAGTTTTAAGTTCGGTAATCCGAATAAAAAATTTAATAAGTTATTTAGCACACTTTGCCATGAATTTTGTAAATCTTGTCCTTTAAAGAAAGTTAAAATAAACAACAAATTAAAATTTAACGAATGGTCTACCAAGGGGATTAGGATAAGCAGAGATGTATTGTATAACTTGTACCGTGAAAAATCAATGACATCTGATCAATCATTTCACGATTATGTAAGAAAATACTCAAAAATATTCAAAAAAGTATGTATTCTTGCTAAATCGAAATCAATCAGTAATAAAATAGCCAAATCTGATAATAAAATAAAAGCCGTTTGGAATATAATAAACTCTGAAACTGGTCAAATTAAAGTACGGGATACTGAGCTGCTGTTAAATATAAATGACGTAACTATCACAGACAAAGTAGAGGTTGCCAACGCGTTTGACACTTTCTTCTCAAATATACCCATAGAGGTCACCAAATCACTCCATTCGTCCTCTATTTTAGCTGAATCTTTATTGAAACAAAACTTCACTAAAGATGTACCTAATTTTAAATTCAATTATGTGACTACGCACACGATTAAAAAATCATTCAAAAGCCTAAATTTAAAAAAGACACAAGACCTATGGGGCATTTCTATCAAAGCACTATGCTCCATTATTGATAATATTGCCCCGATACTCAGTGAAATTTTCAACCTCTGCATTGATAGCGGTACCTTCCCTGACCTGATGAAGCACAGCAAAGTGATTCCGATATTCAAGTCAGGTTGTAAGAAAAATCCCTCAAACTATAGGCCGATCTCCATCCTCCCGGCCCTAAGTAAAATCTTCGAAAGAATTATGCTAGATCAGATGTTAAGTCACTTTAATTTAAATAATATATTACACGACCGTCAATTCGGCTTTACGAAGGGTAGGTCTACTACGGACGCCAGCGCTCGACTAGTCACTCAGATACTAGATGCCTGGGAGAACTCACAGGATGCTATAGGTATATTCTGCGACCTCTCCAAGGCTTTCGACTGCGTAGACCATGAAACACTTATTTCTAAGCTGAATCACTATGGAATTCGTAATAAAGCTCTCGAACTTGTTCTATCCTATCTGTCAAACAGACAGCAAAAAGTAGAAGTCTGCGGCTCAACATCTTCAGGGACAGTAGTTAAAATGGGCGTGCCTCAGGGCTCAATACTGGGTCCATTTCTGTTCTTAGCTTATATTAATGACCTACCATATATGATGTCTGAAATTTCTGATGTAATTTTATTCGCAGATGACACTTCCCTTATTTTTAAAATAAATCGAAAAGATTCTAATGTCACACATGTCAATGATAGCCTAGTAACTCTCTCGAAATGGTTCGCAGCCAACAATTTGTTATTAAATGGCTCCAAAACTAAATGTTTGAAATTTTGTTTACCCAATGTGACTACAGTAGAAACTAACATAATGCTTGACTGTAACAAATTAGAGTTAATTAATAATACTGTTTTTTTGGGGATTACCATTGATAGTAAATTACAGTGGGGTAGCCACATATCTGCCCTATCAGGGCGTCTTTTGCAGTCAGAAAAATTAGACAAATGACCGACATAGCTACGGCCAGGCTCGTTTACTTCGCCTATTTCCATAGTTTGATGTCGTATGGCATACTGTTGTGGGGGGCAGCAGCTGATGTTCAATCTATTTTTGTGTTACAGAAAAGGGCGATTCGTGCGATCTACGACATGGGCCCTCGCGAATCTCTTAGAGACTTCTTTAAAGAAACTAACATACTTACTTTGCCTTCATTGTACATTCTTGAAAATATTATGTTTGTACGTAAAAATCTTCATAAGTTCACAGTTAAAAGTGACATTCACAATATTAACACACGTAATAAACATAAAATAGTAGTTCCAAAATTTAGACTCACTAAGTCAAATAAATCATTCTTAGGGAACTGTGTACGCTTTTATAACAAGCTGCCTAAATGTATCCTTGATCTTACAGATAAAAAGTTTAAAAATGTTGTCAAATCAACACTTATAAAAAGAGCCTATTATAAAATCCAGGACTTCATTGACGACAAGGATGCGTGGCGTTAATAACTTATTTTCTGCACAGGTGGCTTCCCTGGCGACCAGAAAACTACTTGAAATATTATTTATATTGCTTAATTTAAATTATAATTTAATTATTTTTTTTTGTATAGCATCATTTGAATTGTATAACTTTCTCAGAGATAACCTGTACTGTAAAAAGACTATTGTAAACATTTCCTTTTGAAAAGAGTGTCTATGGAGTTTCTTGCCGGTTCTTCTCCATAAGACCCACTCCTTGGAACCGTGCAACTAACTTGACGTTTCATAAGTGCCTGCAAAGACCTATTTGAAATAAAAACATTTGAATTTTGAATTTTGAATACTAGAAAAAAATAGCAGCAAGACAAATCATAAATTGAAACATCTTTTTGATTATATATTCTTATTATCATAATATCCATCCATACAAGATTATCTAGGGAATATAGGATTAATGTTTAAATTAATCTAAAGATAATCAGTAAGTATCTGTGCTTTCACTAATACTCTCATCCTGAGATAATTGTGATTATGCAATGCTAATCACGCTTAAAATTGAACTTTAATCTTTATAATTATGACTCAATATTATTTTGTCTGTTTGTTTTACACCAGTTTTGTAGCCAGTAGCACTAATGCGCCTGCTCCACTTGTAACGTTAATTTAGGCGTTATGTATCTAGATGTGGCCTACATTTAATCTGTCTATTGTTCATTATGGTGTCGAGGAGGTCGTGGCTAAGTAACAGCCGCGCGTCGGGTCGACCGATCAAAGGCTAACCCGTGCTTGGCGCGGTCGGTCCGTGGATGGTTGACCATCTATGTCATAGCGAAACTCCTCCGAGCCTCGTGTTGGTCCCGGTTGTCATTTGTAGATCTTTGACAGTCGTTACGGGTACTCAGAAGCCAGAAAGTCTGACAACCAGTCTGACCAAGGGATATCGTGTTACCCGGTAACTGGGTTGTCGAGGTCAGATAGGCAGTCGCTCCATATAAAACACTGGTACTCAGCTGCATTCGGTTTAGACTGGAAGCCGACCCCAAAATAGTTGGGAAAAGACTAGGCGGATGATGATGATGATGTTCATTAACGTGTCATTAAAGTCAAGTTTTCTCGTGGGACACACAGAATGTTTTTTTTTAACATGACCTCTTGCAGGGTGCTTCTAACAGCATTCGACCTGCTTAACCGGACAATGCACACAGAAAGACAGGCCAGTCAGACTTACATAGTAACTTTCGGATTTATAACATTATTATAGTACCTAATAGATAGTAAAGAAACAGGGCAGTTAAGATAGCATGACTAAATATGAATATTACGTTTGGCGTAGTAGCTGAGCATTTGGCGTGTCGCGGGTTCGATTCCTACACTGGACAACTAAAATTGTTCCGGGTCTGGGTGTTTGTGCATGTGTAACGTATGTTTGTAAGTGCACCCACAATACAGGAGAAATGCCTAGTGTGTGTGTGTCTTTTACTTTTGGTATTTTGATTAATTGCACTCATGATATTTATGGCAGGATGCAATAAATAGATTCAGGATTATTTAATATTATATAATACAGATAATAACCCATATAAAAAGACAGTGAAAGTGCGGAATGACGTTGTTATTTGCATACAGACAAAAACGTAAGTAGCCTGATAGAATATGCTTTACGATATAAAAATCCGAATAAAAAAAAAATCTATGTATATGCATGAGAATTTAACTTTGAGACATTCTAACATTCACCGTTTATGAATGTATTTGCCTTATATTTTCAGATATATCAAGATGAGATACTTCACAGTCATCGTTCTTATTGCCGCCGCGGCCTCGGCACAACCCACTAGGCCGAGTATCTCCGCTATCCTCGGACAGCTCCACGAAGCTATCTCTGCCCTGAAACCTGAACCTGTTGCTGTCGGTCCTGCTGTAGTCGACGCTGGCTTCGAACCTATCGCCGTCGGCCCCGCCATCATCGGCGAGCCCGTCGCCGTCGGCCCCGCCATCATCGGCGAGCCCGTCTCCGCCAGTGCTCCCCTAGTCCAGATCATCTTAAACATCAACCAGGCTGCTGCTACCCCCGTCAAGCCCGAGCCCTTGCCTGTTGCAGAGCCCGCACCCATCATTCCCATGCCCGTGCATCCCATCGGAGTTACCGCCCCCGAAACCCCTGTCCCCGCTGAGCCCGTCCAAGTCGTCGAGGTCGCCCCCGTCCCCGTGGAGCCCGTCGTCATCGGCACCCCCGTCCTCCCGTCACCCGCTGTCGTCCTCCCCGAAGAGCTCAACTAAGAGTGAAAAACTCCTCTTGAATAAGTCCGATAAAATTTATTTACACTCGTAATACCAAAAAGAAGTAAACATAATTAATGATGTGGTTGTCATACTATTAACAGTGTCTAGAAAATGTGTTTACGTGTGATACAATAAAAGATTTGTGCGAACAATTTATTATTATTATTTTAATAATGAAGTTGAATGTTTGGATGTTTGCTATTTAATCTGGCTAAACAGATCAACAGATTTGACACACAGGTCAAATTAATTAAAAATAATTACAAATTGGAATACTTTTTATCCACTTACATAAAGTAAGTATTTCTCTCATGGAGCAAGTGAAACCGCGGGAAAGCTAATCCTATTATAGGTACCTTTTTGCTTTTTTAGGGTTCCGTAATCCGACAAGGAACCCTTATAGTTTCGCCATGTCCGTCTGTCTGTCTGTCTGTCTGTCCGCGGCATAGCTCCGAGGTTCTTGTTACTAGGAAACTGAAATTTGGTATGGATATGTATATTGACCACGCCGAGAAAGTGGTAAAATAAAATTTAGAAAAATATTTGTTTTTAGGGTAGCTCCTAAACACGTAAAGTGGGGATGAATATTTTTTTTCTCGCGTACCCCTTCGTGTGGGGTATCGTTAGATAGGTCTTTCAAAAATATTATGGGTGTGTGAAGACCATTCTTCGGTTAAGCGAGCCATTTGCGGAATATCTAGCTTTTAAGTGCAAATTTTTGTTCGATACGAGCATCCCCCCCTAGAAATGTGAAAAAAATTACAGACATTGCACATGTAATGAACTTACAAGGAAAACTATCACGGTTAAGTAGGCTTAACCGGTTACAGAGTTATAGTCGACTAACTGAGGCCTGCTACGGAACCCTATTGCGCGTGCACGCACTTGGCCGGTTTTTTTCTATGATCTGATGATATGATATAAGCCGTCATCCTGTTATTTTGTATTTGTATGCTTTATTTAGTTAAAGAAATATAGCAGGGTACGATAAAGAGATTCAGGATTACATTTCAGCATATTTATATTTAAAGAGAGACACTCATGTTATGTAATTATTTGATAACTAGCTTCTGCCAGCGACTTCGTCCGCGTGGAATAGTGGTGCTCCGCTCCTATTGGTCTTAGCGTGATTATATATAGCCTATAGCCTTCCTCGATAAATGGACTATCTAACACTGAAAGAGTTATTTAAATCGGACCAGCGGTTCCTGAGATTAGCGCGATTAAACAAAATGACAACATTTCCCTTCACTGCTCTGCTCCTAATGATTGTAGCGTGATGAAAAGTATACTATAACCATCTCAGGAGTATGACAAATAATTGTACCAAGTTTCGTTAAAATCCGTCGAGTAGTTTTTGTTTCTATAGAGTTTATACAGACAGACAGACAGACAGACAGATAGACAGACAGACAAAAGTTTTACTGATTGCATTTTTGGCATCAGTATCGATCCCTAATCACCCCCTGATAGTTATTTTGGAAATATATTTCATGTACAGAATTGACCTCTCTTCAGATGTATTATAAGTATAGAATAGATATAGATAGAAGAAGAAGAAGATAGATAGATTATCTTATTAACATTCATGATACCTAAAATTAGTATTTTTAATATTAGTAAACAATAACACGACGAGATTATTGAAGTCGTTAATTGATCTGCATTGAGCGACAGATTTTTTCACTATATGTTATAATATTATCAGTATAGAGATCGGCTTCACTAACTACCTACTACTACCACATACTACGCACTAGTGTTTCTGACTGCCTGTCAACCCAGTACCGAGCAGTATGGCGTTTTTCTACTGCAGTCACTTGGCTCTGTCAGACTTTTTGGCTTTTTGCATCTTTAACAATTGTTAGAGATCTATAATTTTCAGATTCTCTAAACATTAATTTTCTAGATAAACTATGCCACAACTTTTTAGGGTTCCGTAGTCCGACAAGGAACCCTTATAGTTTCGCCATGTCCGTCTGTCTGTCTGTCTGTCTGTCTGTCCGCGGCATAGCTCCAAGGTTCCTGATACTAGAAAGCTGAAATTTTGTATGGATATGTATATTGATCACGCCGAGAAAGTGGTAAAATAAAATTTTGAAAAATATTTTTTTTTAGGGTAGCTCCCAAACACGTAAAGTGGAGATGAATATTTTTTTTCTCGCGTACTCCTCCGTGTGGGGTATCGTTAGATAGGCCTTTCAAAAATATTATGGGTGTGTCAAGACCATTTTTTGGTTAAGCTAGCCATTTGCGAAATATCTAGCTTTTCAGTGCAAATTTTTGTTCGATACGAGTTACCCCCCCCCTCTAACTTTTGAATGGCTGTACCTAGAAATGTGAAAAAAATCACAGACGTAGTAAATATAATGAAATTACAAGGAAAACTATCACGGCTAAGTAGGCTTAACCGGTTACAGAGTTATAGTCGACTAACTAACTCCTACTACGGAACCCTACTGCGCGTGGCCCGACACGCACTTGGCCGGTTTTTTGTCGTGTTGATGGTTTATGATTCTTATCTTTCCAAGCAAATAAATATTGAAAGGGATTTTATTAAAAGTCAGAAGTTAAAATTTTGAATTTGGTATCATGGCTCTTATGAGAATTCAATCTAGGTTGGTTTCCAGAAGTAGATCCTACGGAGATAACCCTGTATAGTGCTCTTATGAAAGGTCAATTCAGTAGCAAGGTTGTTGTTTCTAGAAGTAGGTCATAAGGAGATAAATCTAGTATATTCTTCGTAAAACTCAAGTTTACAATGCTGAGTATAATATTGATCTTATAAAATTAAGGTGATAGTAAAAACATGGAATGAAGTTACATTTAAAAAAAATATTATAATTTTTTGTATACTTTATACCACGTTAGGGATGACCACGACGCAGACCGCAAATATTGTTAAATTAAGCTACCAGTTCTTCTAAATAATAGCTCATGATATGCCTCCAATCATTTGCTTAATGAGCTCGTCCAGGTACGGAGGGCTCTCGATGTGCTAAGTATGGTTGGTTATAAGAGTAATATGGTCTAGATGTTCCTTTTGGTAAAAAGCTAACAAATAATATGTCAAATAATTTGTAGTTTATGTAATTAACATTGATGATTCTTAAGATAAATGATTTTTGATTCGGGTTTATTGATCCTAAATGCAAGGTATTAAAATTAATAATAAAAATAATAAATTGTTCGCACAACTCTTTTATTGTATCACACGTAAACACATTTTCAAGACACTGTTAATAGTATGAGAACCACATCATTCGCTTAACTTATTAGTTGAGTTCCTCGGGGAGGACGACTGCGGGTGAGGGGAGGACAGGGGTACCGATGACTACGGGCTCAACGGGGACGGGGGCGGCCTCGACGACCTGGACGGGCTCAGCGGGGACGGGGGCGACCTCAACAACCTGGACGGGCTCAGCAGCAGAATCCACAACGTGGACGGGTGTAGGCTGGATGAACTCGGGGATGACAGCGGGGCCGACAGCGATGGGGCTGGGGCTGACTTCAGCGGCGGCCTGGTTGATGTTCAGGATGATCTGGACCAGGGGAGCGGCAGCAGATACATCGGCGACGGCGGAACCGTCAACGATGGACACAGGGGAGGGGATGATAGCAGGCTCCTCAGCAACGACTCCAGCGTCGGGCAAGGGGAAGTCGATGACTGCGGGGCCAACAGAGATGGGCTCAGTGTCGACGATAGCGGGGCCGACGGCGATGGGCTCAGGCTTGATGCCGAGGGCATCGAGGAGCATCTGCTCGAGGGCGACGGCGGTGGCGGGGTCGGTGCTGGGGCTCTGGATGGCGGCGACGATCTCCTGGATCTCGGCGATCTCAGCGCTCACAGGGGTGGGCTTGACGATGGCGGCCGAAGCCACGGTGGCGATGAGGGCGATGGCGATGAAGTATTTCATTTTGATAGTTCTGGAAGATTAAACAAAAATTAAATGGCTGTATGCAAGCTACTCTAGTACTACAATAGACTAATATGATGATGATGATGATAGTCCTTTTTTGGTTTATTGTTAAAATTATATTATAGTGCATATAAACTCAAGTATTGCTTGTGTAAGTTACGATTCAAAATATACTTACTTTATAAGACGCGTATCGAAGACGACTTGTCTTTGTAATTTTTGTACTACTATTTATATATTAAATATTATCTACGAAATACACATGGATTAGTATAATAATCTATGTTCAAGATTATGCGAAGCGTGTGCCTGCCTAATGCTGTGTTAATTCAAATAACCTTTACATTCGTACTCACGTTTTGTATTTAGTATTTACCTATCATCATTATATTTTGTTGTTAGTCTTTCTTTCCATATTATTTGAGTTGCGAATTGCGATCAATATGTTTTTCTTTTCTCTTTTTTCATTATTCCCTGTTAACTGTACTTCTGTCTTCATATTATCATACTTAACACAATCCATTCTTTTCTTCTTCTAATTCTTTTGCCTTCGTCTTCTATTTAAATCTAAACTTAGGTACTGGTACAACTTACCAGTATTTTGTATATTCATGAAATTCAATAAATTATTATTATTTAACTCATATCTTAATTTCTCCTATGTAACTAATTTCCCAATGTATGTATTTTTTTGTGTACATAATAAAAAATATTCATTTTTATCTCCACCAAGGAAATCTATACGAACGCGCTAATCTCAGGAACTACTGGTACGATTTGAAAAATTCTTTCAGTGTTAGATAGCCCATTTATCGAGGAAGGCTATAGGCTATATATCATCACGCTAAAACCAATAGGAGCGGAGCACCACTATTCCTCGCGGACGAAGTCGCGGGCAAAAGCTAGTCGTTAATAATAGCAGAAAACAATGGCTGATTTTGTTTACGTCTACTACTTCATTAAAAATCAAAACTTTTTACTTACATACTAGTTATATTTTCATGGAATATTAAGGTTAAAGTCTATCAATCATAATTATTTCAGTATTTTCGCTATAATTCCAAAACAATCAGTCAAAGTGTAGATCAATCCCTTTTTTAGGATATGTAGGTACCCCACATGACCTACACTTTGGAATTTTAAACTTTCCCACCTCCTTTTTCATGAAAACAGTATTATTTCTCAGATTCCATCATTCGCTATACATAGTGGTGAAGTGTTTTTATTAAATATTATTAAATTAAATTAGGATTTTTCCACATAGCAATATATATAATACAATAATTTCGTAAATAAAAATAAACAATAGGTATCTAATTTGATCAATCCTCGCGCCAATATCTGTTGCCGCAACGCCCTTATATGAGGCTTTCTCGCAAAATGACCAATAGATGGCGACAGCGGGAGAAGAGAATTGACTTTCGTTCCCGCCGCCGTTCGCCACAGAATGTGCGCACCGCTCCGCTTTTGATAATTCCCCTTCTGGTGAAATCTTGAAGAATCTCGTGAAATAAATGGCCCTGCATCTGTGTTTCGTTCAGAACTTATAGTGCAGTGTACTTTTGTAGTTCTGACCAGTCCACTGTGGATTTAAGAAGATTTTGCTCGCCGACCGGCAGCCCGTACCTACCAAGTCACTATGCGATCAAGATATCTTCGCATCTCCCAGGGTTTGAGTGGGGATCTCTGGATTGCCAAGGTACAGATTCACCATTAGAGATTTTTTGTTTTTGTTAGGTCCGCCATTATTATAGACTCCTAAGTAAGTATTTAAACTTTCCCTCGAAACATTTTCTCAATATGGTGTAGGCTAGTTACACGCATCACCACATACATAGACAATCATTCTATAGAACTGTTTCAAATGCTAAGTCGATAGTCTTTGTCAGAAATAATCAGCAGTGAGTTAGAGACAGGCATAATGCCACTAACACAACTGCTATTTGGAATAATTTTATTATAGGTATTCGAATCGTTGCTGCTTTGTTCTATTATTCTCTTTTTAAAAGTACCTAAATGATATTACAAATCATATCCAGAATGGAAAAGTACCTACGTCGTTATTCAATGTTTGTCGATAATTTCATTAAATTAAATTTCATAATTTTATTTTACCGTCACATTGTTAAAAAATCTGTACAAGTGCTAGGTTTCTTTAAAAGAAGTAGGTACTAAAGGCTAAAATTTCATTATCGCACTAATCCGTAGTAATTTAGAATTTGCCATAGTGTTACGGAGTTCACATAATGCAGTTTACTCACAAAGAGTCGAAAGTATCGATCGACAGATTTTTTACCAAACATTCAAATATTTTTCTTTAACTACGTCTAAAATATCTCCTAGATGTCCTCATGATACCGCGCTGAATGCTTCACAACATGATTCAAATCGAGAACGATATCTAATGTTCCTTAATAAACTAGCAAATAATAGCGACTGTGATCTCGTTACAAGAATTTCAATGAATAGGATACATTATTTACAACTTTGGATGGGACTATGAAGAGGATTGACGAATAAATATCAATTTTTACTTAAAAAACAACAATAATTAATGATTGTTATTAGTAAGGGCCTTAGCCTTTACTAATATCTATTTTAAATGGGAAAGAAGAGAGACAAACTTAGCGTCACGTCATACTAATGGTGGTTTGGTCTGTTTTTAATAATAACGAATTTTTCGCAAATCACTTTTATTGTATCACATGTAGAAAAAAACATTTTATAGATACAATAGTTCGATCATGGCTTCAATTTTAGTTCAATTCCTCGGGGAGGGTGATGGCGGCTTCGGGGATAATGGGAACGCCAATGAGGACGGGCTCAACGGGCACGGGGGCGGCGTCGACGACCTGGACGGGCTCCGCGGGGACGGGGGCGACCTCAACAACCTGCACGGGCTCAGCAGCGGAGTCCACAACGTGGACGGGTGTAGGCTGGATAACCTCGGGGATGACGGCGGGGCCGACAGCGATGGGGCTGACCTCAGTGGCAGCCTGGTTGATGTTCAGGATAATCTGGACCAGAGGGGTGCTGGCAGCGACCTCAGCGGCGGCGGGTCCAGGAATTATAGCTACAGGGGAAGGAGCTACGACGGGCAGGGGAGAGGGAACGGCGACGGGCTCGGGGATGATTCCACCATCAGGTAAGGGGAAGTCGATGAGAGCGGGTCCGACAGAGATGGGCTCAGCGTCCACTATAGCGGGGCCGACGGCGATGGGCTCAGGCTTGATGCCGAGGACATCGAGGAGCATCTGCTCGAGGGCGACGGCGGTGGCGGGGTCGGTGCTGGGGCTCTGGATGGCGGCGATGATCTCCTGGATCTCGGCGATCTCAGCGCTCACAGGGGTGGGCCTGACGATGGCGGCCGAAGCCACGGTGGCGATGAGGGCGATAGCCAGGAAGTATTTCATCTTGATGGATCTGGAAAGTTGCCGATTGAACAATTTATAATACTATTTTTTTAAACTATTTGTATAATGAAGAGGGTTATATTGAAGAAACAATATCCTGAATCTCTACTTACTATTTGAGACGCGTTTCAAAGACGACTTGCCTTTCGAAATGTTTGGATAGTATTTATATTAAATTTTATCTTCGAATTTGCACTGTAATAAGAATCATCATATTTCAAGATTGTGGCGGTTTTTTTAAAGTTTACAGCACCAATAAAGTAATGAAATTTGTTGTTGTTTAGGGTCGATGTGCTATCAACGTATATTGCTGACATTGCATTAGTACCTTTGAAAAATATTTCCGTATCTGGTCATAACAGAGTTTCTTCAAAGCCAAAGGTTAATTTTTAAACTAGATTGTCATTGCCTAATTGATAACTCCTAAGAAGAAATTCCAAAATGAACTCGGGATTAAAGCCAATGGCTATGCTAATGATCTCCTATAAAGTTCTAACACGATCAAATGACGATAAATAAGTAGTTTCGGTGTTATTATATCGCCCAGAGTCTAAAGTCTAATATGGCCTTTTGAGGAATTAGAATGAGCCATTGTAGCTTAGCAGACAGTATACATTATACATTTTATTAAGACTCAAAACTCGCACGATGTTCAACAAAGTTAAAGATTTTTATTTTGAACACGTGGTAAGGCACGTATTTGGGTTGTGTTGCTCGATGTGACGATATCATTAGCGTATCATCAAATAAATAAATCAAGTGTTGTCTTATCTTGTCTTCAGTAGATCATGCACAATTAATCGGCGATTGTCGCTGGCAGTTCATAGATGGTTGCTGATGCATTTATCATGTATCAGCATCGGCTAAAAGGTCATTGATCTTGTGCTTTGCTGAACTACTTCTTCGACGTCGTCAGACATAGTAGACTAAGAAATCGTGTAGATTATTGTAATAACTTCATTTTACTAATTTATAAGAACTTCAAAAGTTGTCCTATGAAGAACAACCAGGAAACACAATGATCCGAAAATTTTATGGTGACTCTTTAAAAATAACTTCTTCGTTTTATATTTTCAAATACCTAGCTGTTTATTGTGAAGATCGTGTTAATCATTGTATTCTTATAAAAGTTAATGAAGCAGTAGGTATAACAGAAGTTATTTGAGGACTCCTCCTTGCCCTTTTGCCAAGGGTTCGGATTAATGCGTTAACGACACCCGCTCGCGACCCTGGCCACAGGCAAGAGGAACAAGGAGAGGTTTTAGTTGGCAAGAGTCCTGCAATAGGAAAGTCTATAAGTTACGATTGTTCATGAGTAAGTATTGCAAATGAAAAACCGGTCAGGTACGTGTCGGGCCACGCGCAGTAGGGTTCCATAGTAGGAGTTAGTTAGTCGACTATAGCTCTGTAACCGGTTAAGCCTTCTTAGCCGTGATAGTTGTCCTTGTAAGTTCATTACATGTGCTGCATCTGTGATTTTTTTTCACATTTCTAGGTACATCCATTCAAAAGTTAGAAGTGGGGGGGGGGTGCTGTATCGAACAAAAATTTGCACTTAAAAGCTAGATATTTCGCAAATTGCTGTGTTAACCGAAAAATGGTCTTCACACACCTATAATATTTTTGAAAGACGTATCTAACGATACCCCACACGAAGAGACACACGAGAAAATATTCATCCCCACTTTACTTTGGGAGTTACCCTAAAAAAATGTTTTTCAAAATTTTATTTTACCACTTTCTCGGCGTGATCTAGATACATATCCATACCAAATTTCAGCTTTCTAGTAACAAGAACCTCGGAGCTATGCCGCGGACAGACAGACAGACAGACGGACATGACGAAACTATAAGGGTTCCTTGTCGGACTACGGAACCCTAAAAATGTGAAAAATCATATTGATTTTATGGAAAAAGTGGGGGTTTAAAATTTCAAAGTATAGTAACTAGGTCATGTGTACGAAGGTCTTGTGGCATTGATTTGCATACTCTAATATGTATATTCTTTTGTTTTCTTACGTGTTTTTTAATTTTCGAATCATAATGGAATCTGCACAAAAAAGTCCGACCTTATTCAAAGTGTGAGAAGGGAACATCTGAAAAACTTGCGATCGATAGACTAAAACCATAGTATATTATACTATGCTAAAACTATGATTCTAACGCAGTTTTTAATCAGCAATTTTCCTCAACAAACTAATTTTAAAATCCATTTGCAAGAATTCTTAAAGGACTTTATTATTCATGGAACCGTATTTATTCGTAATTATAAGATGAATAAAATAAATTCGTTGGTTTTGGATTCAATTCTTCTTCTTATACACGATAAGAAGAAGAATTGAAAATTGGGCTGCAGGTTTTATCAACCTAACAAGCTCTAGTGCCAGAGTTTTCTGAAATCCGCCTGACGGCCTCTGACATGGAATCTGACAAGAAATTTTTAGCTATGCATATTAATTCAGCTTAGATTTCAACTTAATTTTTATGGCATTTTGGTATCATTCTATTCTTTTTAAAGTATAGGTCTCTATTATGAAATTAAAAATGTTATTGGTGTTTTTATTTTTTATTGCATTATGTGTAAAAATATAATTAAGGCTCTAAATGACTATGAGTTTATTCTTTAGTTCAGCTCTTCGGGGAGGACGACAGCAGGTGAGGGGAGGATGGGGGTGCCGATGACGACGGGCTCAACGGGGACGGGGGCGGCCTCGACGACCTGGACGGGCTCAGCGGGGACGGGGGCGACCTCAACAACCTGCACGGGCTCAGCAGCGGAGTCCACAACGTGGACGGGTGTAGGCTGGATGGCCTCAGGGATGACGGCGGGGCCGACGGCGATGGGGCTGGGGCTGGCCTCGGCGGCGGCCTCGTTGATGTTCAGGATGATCTGGACCAGGGGAGCGCTGGCGGTGGCGGGAGCAACAACCGCTGGGGCGGGAGCGACGACAGCGGGGGCTGGGACGACGGCGGGCTCTTCAGCAACGACACCACCGTCGGGCATGGGGAAGTCGATGAGAGCGGGGCCGACAGAGATGGGCTCAGTGTCGACGATAGCGGGGCCGACGGCGATGGGCTCAGGCTTGATGCCGAGGGCATCGAGGAGCATCTGCTCGAGGGCGACGGCGGTGGCGGGGTCGGTGCTGGGGCTCTGGATGGCGGCGATGATCTCCTGGATCTCGGCGATCTCAGCGCTCACAGGGGTGGGCCTGACGACGGCGGCCGAAGCCACGGCGGCGATGAGGGCGAAGGCGATGAAGTATTTCATTTTGTTTTATCTGTAAGGTAAAGTAAAGTAGGTAATGTTATGGACAAAATAATGTGTCTTGAAATATTTGTTACTGAATTAATTGTAACAAATAAGTAATGGACGGATATAATACTTACATTTGTCTGCTTTTAATTAGACTGTGATGTTTGAAATTTTCGCACTTTATTTATATAAATTGTTTATCTAATAATTTTTAAGGATCATTAAAACTTATCTGACTATAATTTATCTAATACTAGATTATGCTAGTACTTACGCATGTTTATTTACGCTTTTATTTGGGTACATAAATCTTATTGTAAGTTCTTCCTCATTGATTTCAAATAGGATAATATGAAAGTGCGCACACAATTTGGCGATTTTTTTATAGAAATATTAATTCTATCATTTAGTCATTGATTCTAAATTATCAATTGGTTACTTTTTCAAGCAAAAACTACTTTAGGTACGTATAGAATTGTATGAAATTTGGTACACACATAATTTAGAACCTCGATAAAAATAGGATACTTTTTGTCCGGGTGCACGAGGAAGTACCCCCAGGATATGGGGGAAACCGAGGGAAACAGCTAGTATAAAAACATGCATCAAGTCCAGAAGATCTTGAAAAACATAAGTGCTTGATTTTTTGGTATATATTTTACTACGAGACAAGATACGAAATACATTCATTCATTATACATACTCTTCATGGTGCGATATGACCGCTGGTGTGCTCGGTGCCGCAGCTTGCTCGTCGTAGTGTTCATTAATTTAATCTCTCATAAACTATTTTCTTTCTTCTTACTGTAGAATTAGCGAAGTGGCTTGACACTTCCCGTAATATAAACCAAAGGCTGGCTTTTCTGAAGGCCCAATGCTGCGAACCTCTTGGGTACATTTCCAGTCGACGGCGATGAGGCAGAATTTTTTTACGCCATATTTTAGTACATTTTCATTTTATTTGATAATTATGGTTTCTTTTTTGTTTTTTTACTGTAAATAATTTAAATACTTGTTTGAAAAAATATTTCTGTCTTCCTACCTACCTTTTAATACCTATATGTTATTATGTAGATGATCTACAAATCTACTCAAAGTTTCCATAAGGGCAATTTTTGGAAGCGGTCAAAAAACTAATAAAGACCTTTTCCAAATAGTTGCGTTGAGCAAATGCTATAAGTAAGCTACGTATAAACCCTTTAAAAACCCAGCTAATTGTTATCGGTGGCTCGCGAATTCTCGAAAATTGATTGATTTAATCACACGCAGGTTATTTTCGATGGAATCCTTTAGTGAAAAAGTCAAGAACCTGGGGATATACGTATATGTATAGCAGAATGTCCTGTAGGGTTAGACAAGTGGGAATAAGGCTAGTAGAATAGAATACAAAATGTATGGGAATGACAGATAGCTAGTCGTAAACGAATGTCACTGCCATACATTTTGTATTCTATTCTATTAGCGTTTTTGCCACTTGTCTAGCCTCACTGGGAGCACTAGATGCAGGATGTTTAAGATGGCTGCGGATTTTTTACCAATGGCAACAAAAAATGCGCTTGCACAATTTCTCTACTTCCCATCCTTGACTATGCCAATACCAGTTAATCCAATGTTGATCTTACCGAGAACTAATTGATAAACTTGAGCGACTTTAGAATATTTGAATTCATATTTGGTTTGCGCAAATATGATCATGTATCAAAGTTTCGTTATAAGTTCAAGTGGCTTCCAATACGGCTTCGACAGAATACTCGAATATTCTTTCCTTTCTATACTCAGTGGCGGCGCAAGACCTAAACTTAATGTGGGAAAGGTACATTTTGCCAAGGCCCTCTGATGGTGCAAGAAGAAGGGAATATTTTTGTTTTTTTACAAAAAAATACATAGACTTCCAAAAATACCGAAAGATAAAACTAAATTTTATTCAAACGCTAGTGGACCTTATTATTCATGGAACCGTATTCATTCGTAACTAGCTTTCCGCCAGCGGCTTCGCCCGCATGGGCTATATGAATTCAAATTAAAGATGAACCGCTCGACCGATTTTGTGCAAACTTCACATAAACAAATTTGGTTTGGATATAAAATTACAACGAAAAGTGGCATTGATTTTTATATATATATATTGATTATAAGATGAATAAAATAAATTCGTTGGTTTTGGATTCAGTTCTTCCTCTTATCGTGTTGCATCGGGCTGCAGGTTTTATCAACCCAACAAGCCTTAGTGCCAGAGTTTTCTGAAATCCGCCTAACTACCTCCGACATGGAATCTGACAAGAAATTTTTACCTAGGACCTAGGTCATTCTAATAAAATAAAGCATATTAATTCAGCTTAGATTTCAACTTAATTTTTATGGCATTTAGGTATCATTCTATTCTTTTTAAAGTATAGGTCTCTATTATGAAATTAAAAATGTTATTGGTGTTTTTATTTTTTATTGCATTATGTGTAAAAATATAATTAAGGCTCTAAATGACTATGAGTTTATTCTTTAGTTCAGCTCTTCGGGGAGGACGACAGCGGGTGAGGGGAGGATGGGGGTGCCGATGACGACGGGCTCAACGGGGACGGGGGCGGCCTCGACGACCTGGACGGGCTCAGCGGGGACGGGGGCGACCTCAACAACCTGCACGGGCTCAGCAGCGGAGTCCACAACGTGGACGGGTGTAGGCTGGATGGCCCCAGGGATGACGGCGGGGCCGACGGCGATGGGGCTGGGGCTGGCCTCGGCGGCGGCCTCGTTGATGTTCAGGATGATCTGGACCAGGGGAGCGCTGGCGGCGGCGGGAGCAACAACCGCTGGGGCGGGAGCGACGACAGCGGGGGCTGGGACGACGGCGGGCTCTTCAGCAACGACACCACCGTCGGGCATGGGGAAGTCGATGAGAGCGGGTCCGACAGAGATGGGCTCAGTGTCGACGATAGCGGGGCCGACGGCGATGGGCTCAGGCTTGATGCCGAGGGCATCGTGGAGCAATTGCTCGAGGGCGACGGCGGTGGCGGGGTCGGTGCTGGGGCTCTGGATGGCGGCGATGATCTCCTGGATCTCGGCGATCTCAGCGCTCACAGGGGTGGGCCTGACGATGGCGGCCGAAGCCACGGCGGCGATGAGGGCAAAGGCGATGAAGTATTTCATTTTGTTTTATCTGTGAGGTAAAGTAAAGTAGGTAATGTTATGGACAAAATAATGTGTGTTGAAATATTTGTTACTGAATTAATTGTAACAAATAAGTAATGGACGGATATAATACTTACATTTGTCTGCTTTTAATAAGACTGTGATGTTTAAATTTTCGCCCTTTATTTATATAAATTGTTTATCTAATAATTTTTAAGGATCATTAAAACTTATCTGACTATAATTATCTAATACTAGATTATGCTAGTACTTACGCATGTTTATTTACGATATTAATTCTATCATTTAGTCATTGATTCTAAATTATCAATTGGTTACTTTTTCAAGCAAAAACTACTTTAGGTACGTATAGAATTGGATGAAATTTGGTACACACATAATTTAGAACCTCGATAAAAACAGGATACTTTTTGTCCGGGTGCACGAGGAAGTACCTCCAGGATATGGGTGAACCCGAGGGAAACAGCTAGTATAAAAACATGCATCAAGTCCAGAAGATCGTAAAAAACATAAGTGCTTGATTTTTTTGGAATATATTTTACTACGAGACAAGATATGAAATACCATTCATTCATTATACATACTCTTCATGGTGCGATATGACCGCTGATGTGCTCGGTGCCGCAGCTTGCTCGTCGTAGTGTTCATTAATTTAATCTCTCATAAACTATTTTCTTTCTTCTTACTGTAGAATTAGCGAAGTGGCTTGACACTTCCCGTAATATAAACCAAAGGCTGGCTTTTCTGAAGGCCCAATGCTGCGAACCTCTTGGGTACATTTCCAGTCGACGGCGATGAGGCAGAATTTTTTTACGCCATATTTTAGTACATTTTCATTTTATTTGATAATTATGGTTTCTTTTTTGTTTTTTTACTGTAAATAATTTAAATACTAGTTTGAAAAAATATTTCTGTCTTCCTACCTACCTTTTAATACCTATATGTTATTATGTAGATGATCTACAAATCTACTCAAAGTTTCCATAAGGGCAATTTTTGGAAGCGGTCAAAAAACTAATAAAGACCTTTTCCAAATAGTTGCGTTGAGCAAATGCTATAAGTAAGCTACGTATAAACCCTTTAAAAACCCAGCTAATTGTTATCGGTGGCTCGCGAATTCTCGAAAATTGATTGATTTAATCACACGCAGGTTATTTTCGATGGAATCCTTTAGTGAAAAAGTCAAGAACCTGGGGATATACGTATATGTATAGCAGAATGTCTTGGGAGCACTAGATACAGGATGTTTAAGATGGCTGCGGATTTTTTACCAATGGCAACAAAAAATGCGCTTGCACAATTTCTCTACTTCCCATCCTTGACTATGCCAATACCAGTTAATCCAATGTTGATCTTACCGAGAAGTAATTGATAAACTTGAGCGACTTTAGAATATTTGAATTCATATTTGGTTTGCGCAAATATGATCATGTATCAGAATTTCGTTATAAGTTCAAGTGGCTTCCAATACGGCTTCGTCAGAATACTCGAATATTCTTTCCTTTCTATACTCAGTGGCGGCGCAAGACCTAAACTTAATGTGGGAAAGGTACATTTTGCCAAGGCCTTCTGATGGTGCAAGAAGAAGGGAATATTTTTGTTTTTTTACAAAAAAATACATAGACTCCCAAAAATACCGAAAGATAAAACTAAATTTTATTCAAACGTAAGGTCCACTAGCCTTATTATTCATGGAACCGTATTTATTCGTAACTAGCTTTCCGCTAGAGGCTTCGCCCGCATGGGCTATATGAATTCAAATTAAAGATGAACCGCTCGACCGATTTTGTGCAAACTACACATAAACACATTTGGTTTGGATATAAAATTACAACGAAAAGTGGCATTGACTTTTATATATATTGATTATAAGATGAATAAAATAAATTCGTTGGTTTTGGATTCAGTTCTTCTTCTTATCGTGTGGGCTGCAGGTTTTATCAACCTAACAAGCCTTAGTGCCAGAGTTTTCTGAAATCCGCCTAACTACCTCCGACATGGAATCTGACAAGAAATTTTTACCTAGGACCTAGGTCATTCTAATAAAATAAAGCATATTAATTCAGCTTAGATTTCAACTTAATTCTTATGGCATTTTGGTATCATTCTATTCTTTTTAAAGTACCTATAGGTCTCTATTATGAAATTAAAAATGTTATTGGTGTTTTTATTTTTTATTGCATTATGTGTAAAAATATAATTAAGGCTCTAAATGACTATGAGTTTATTCTTTAGTTCAGCTCTTCGGGGAGGACGACAGCAGGTGAGGGGAGGATGGGGGTGCCGATGACGACGGGCTCAACGGGGACGGGGGCGGCCTCGACGACCTGGACGGGCTCAGCGGGGACGGGGGCGACCTCAACAACCTGCACGGGCTCAGCAGCGGAGTCCACAACGTGGACGGGTGTAGGCTGGATGGCCTCAGGGATGACGGCGGGGCCGACGGCGATGGGGCTGGGGCTGGCCTCGGCGGCGGCCTCGTTGATGTTCAGGATGATCTGGACCAGGGGAGCGCTGGCGGCGGCGGGAGCAACAACCGCTGGGGCGGGAGCGACGACAGCGGGGGCTGGGACGACGGCGGGCTCTTCAGCAACGACACCACCGTCGGGCATGGGGAAGTCGATGAGAGCGGGGCCGACAGAGATGGGCTCAGTGTCGACGATAGCGGGGCCGACGGCGATGGGCTCAGGCTTGATGCCGAGGGCATCGTGGAGCATCTGCTCGAGGGCGACGGCGGTGGCGGGGTCGGTGCTGGGGCTCTGGATGGCGGCGATGATCTCCTGGATCTCGGCGATCTCAGCGCTCACAGGGGTGGGCCTGACGGCGGCCGAAGCCACGGCGGCGATGAGGGCAAAGGCGATGAAGTATTTCATTTTGTTTTATCTGTAAGGTAAAGTAAAGTAGGTAATGTTATGGACAAAATAATGTGTCTTGAAATATTTGTTACTGAATTAATTGTAACAAATAAGTAATGAACGGATATAATACTTACATTTGTCTGCTTTTAATTAGACTGTGATGTTTGAAATTTTCGCACTTTATTTATATAAATTATTTATCTAATAATTTTGAAGGATCATTAAAACTTATCTGACTATAATTTATCTAATACTAGATTATGCTAGTACTTACGCATGTTTATTTACGCTTTTATTTGGGTACATAAATCTTATTGTAAGTTCTTCCTCATTGATTTTAAATAGCATAATATGAAAGTGCGCACACAATTTGGCGATTTTTATAGACATATTAATTCTAACATTCAGTCATTGATTCTAAATTATCAATTTGTTACTTTTTCAAGCAAACACTACTATAGGTACGTATAGAATTGGATGTTTGGTACACAGATAATTGAGAAACTCGATAAATATGTTACATATAATAGGATACTTTTTGCCCAGGTGCGCGAGGAAGTTCCCCCAGGATATGGGTGAAACCGAGGGAAACAGTTTGTACATATAAAACATAAATCAAGTCCAAAAAAAAGATCGTGAAAAACATAAGTGCTTGATTTTTTGGAATATTTTCTACTACGACACCATTCATTATACATACTCTTCATGGTGCGATATGACCGCTGGTGTGCTCGGTGCCGCAGCTTGCTCGTCGTAGTGTTCATTAATTTAATCTCTTATAAACTATCTTTCTTCTTACTGTAGAATTAGCGAAGTGGTTTGACACTTCCCGTAATATAAACCAAAGGCTGGCTTTTCTTAAGGCCCAATGCTGCGAGCCTCTTGGGTACATTTCCAGTCGACGGCGATGAGGCAGAATTTTTTACGCCATATTTTAGTACATTTTCATTTTATTTGATAATTATGGTTTCTTTTTTGTTTTATACTGTAAATAATTTAAATACTTGTTTGAAAAAATATTTCTGTCTTCCTACCTACCTAATACCTTTATGCAGATGATCTCCAAATCTATTCAAAGTTTCCATGAGGGCAATTTTCCGAAGCGGTCACAAAAATAATAAAGACCTTTTCCAAATAGTTGCGTCGAGCAAGTGCTATATGCTACGTATAAACCCTGTTAAATCCTAGCCAATGAGGATCAGTAATGTAATAGCAAATTCAATAAAACTAGTATCTATGTTATTCTTTATGACATAAGAATGATATATCTTTTTGAATTATCGAAATCGGACCATTACTTATGAAGATATTAAGTAATAAACATTTGCCGTTCCGGCCGCTAAAAATTAATGTCCGCGGGAGCGTGTGACGTCACTCCAACGGAACCGAGCGCAGTCTGCATTCATATTTCACTATTCGGCGGAGCTGCGACGCGGTTGGTCACTATATTTGGCAATTTATTTTACGTAAAGTGTTGTTAGAGTGTGTTTTGTGATATTTGAGTATTAAACGTCCTAAAATATGAGTATTAATAAAGTAGAGGCTGGTTTTGTGCAAGCTCAATCAGATAATCTTCCAAAGGTGGATTCTTTCATGATATTTGATTATCTCAGTAATCTAGTTCTAAGTTAATCTACGTTACTTATTAGTTATCTTAAGATATTGATTTAAAATCTTTAGGCCTCCACACAATCGGCTATTATCGCGGTGAATCGCTGTACATTGCTGTGAACTCTCAAAAACTCTTGAGAGTTTTTCATCCAACACAGCAATGTATAGCAAATCACCGCGATCATCGGTGATTGTGTGGAGGCAGCAGTAGGTAGGTGTAAAAAATAATGAATATAATGTATTAGTACAGAGATCTTGATAAACAAATGTTGTTTTCGTTCATTCCTATGCGGATCATTTCGCGGATGGCTATTTAACCAACTTGCGCTTTATTTAGTTCATAGTTCCCCCTATATACTTGTCGATCTATAACGGAAACCTTAATATTGGTTTTCAATGGCTATTTTTTGCCACCTCAAATCATCATCAATCATCTCTTTACAACAGGATACCATTTTGAAGAAGTTTTGCGTTTTTCGGCACGTTAAAAATAGTTTTTCTAAGGTAATAATAGAAGTATTTGTACATTTTGGCACTATACAATATTAATACATGTTTGAAAAGGTGAATTAGACACAAATCGGACACTTAATTTGTTTGAAAGTCGCAATTAATCAAACAAAACACTGCGCGCCATACTGCTGCCAACGGCTAACCGTTGGAGTGACGTCACAGCTATCGCGGCGACCGCTCGGTGAACTTCGCTAGTAATTTGGTCATAAGTTCGTCAATTTTTATCGTAGATCAAAAATTTTTGAACTGTATGTTAAGGATTACTTAGCTCTACAAATCTGCATTGTCAACTAAAAACGTTACGGATCCTCATTGTAACTGGTGGCTCGCGAACTCTCGCAAAATTGATTGGTTTAATCTCCCGAAGGTTATTTTTGATGGAACCCTGTAGTGAAAAGGTCAATAACCTGGGGATTTACGTATATGAATAGCAGTCCTGGGAACACTAGATGCAGGATGTCTAAGATGGCTGCGGATTTTTTATCAACGGCAACAAAAAACTTAATTTTTGTTGCACAATTTCTCTACTTCCCATCCTTGACTATGCCAATACCTGCTAATCCAGCTATTTCGGTATCACTGATTACCAATTGAATAAACCTAAGCGACTTCAGAATGATTGTAAAAGATTCATATTTGGTTTGCGCAAATAAGATCATTTGTCCGAATTTTGCGCTAAGCTCAAGTGGCTTTCAATGCAGATTCGTCGGAATGCTGATATTCTTTCCTTGCTCTACTCTATTCTCTTTCATCCTACAATCCATTCTTATATGTATGAAGAAACGTTTTGATTTTGTCTGGGAAACACATACAAGTGTCTAGACTCTAGAGTGATCAGAAAACTTTAAATTTAAGATGCACTCCACGGTATTTTATGACCAATCAAGTCGTGCTTTGCAAGCTATTCGTCTGTAGAATGCACTGGCGCTGTATGTCAGGCGCGTCTTTAGCTGTTTTTTTAAGAAAATGGTGAAGGATCACTACTTGTCTCACTAGAACCTACTGTAACTACAAAAGTATTCGTATATTCTACTTCTGTTTCCTTCTTTCACCCGTATCTTGAGAGAATTTCTTTGCGTAGGTATTTATTATATTACTTATTATGCAATCCGGGCTACCGTGTAAGAGACTGCGGTAATATACACTTCTCATCAAAAAAATCGAAACACCTCGCAGTTTATGATTTGATAAGGATTATCAGAAAAATGTGTATATTTAGGAATAAATGTAAAATGTCATTTAATAGTGAGTAGTATGAGGTTTTTAAATCCTAATGTTATTGTTCTAAATTCAAATTAAGTCTTCATAGATTTCGTATTTTGTATAATGAGTAATTTTTACCCTGTATGGAATATGAAGGAAATGGGTAAAACAACACGCGTAAATGAAAAAAAAAATTAAGAAACGTTTATTTAATAACTTGTATTCCCTCCGCGAGCTCTTATTACTGCTTCCATACGGTTCTTCATCGATCGGATGAGAGTCACGATCACATGTTGTGGTATATTATCCCATTCCTCTTGGATTGCATTTTGCAGCTGGCTAAGTGTTTCTAGGGCTGGATCTCTTGCTCGAATTCGTCTCTTTAATTCATCCCATAGATGTTCAATGGGATTCATGTCCGGGCTTCTTGCTGGCCATACCATAATGGAGATACCGACTTCGGTAAGATAATCTCGTACGACGCCCGCGGTGTGAGCTCTAGCATTGTCGTGCATGAATATGAAGTCGTTGCCAATAAAATGTGCATAGGGCATCACATGAGGTTCAAGACACTGTTCGATGTACCGATGAGAGTTTAGTGCAGGCAGCCGTGGCCCAGACACAAAGGCAAGTTCTGTCTTACCGTCGGCGCTGATTCCTCCCCAAACCGTCCACGAACCGCCACCATAGCTGACCTTTTCTTCAATGCAGCATTGTGCAAAGCGTTCTCCATCTCTTCTGTAGACCTTGTTCCTTCCGTCGTTACCATACAGCATAATTTTACACTCATCAGAAAACAGTACTTTGCTCCACTGAAGGTATGACCAAGTTAGGTGCTCGCGTGCAAAGTTAAGGCGCGCTCTTCGATGGTCTGCAGTTAATTTCGGCCCATTCGCTGGCTTATGCGGTGCCAATCCGCGTTCCTTCAACCTTCTTCTTATTGTAGAGTCACTTACAGCTACTCTTCGTACAACGCGAAGCTGCTGCTGCAGTTGAAAAGCGTTAAGGCGTCGATTTCGTAAAGAAGTTGTTACAATAAATCGATCATCTCGCTCAGAAGTGACCCGATTCCTGCCAGATCCTGAACGGCGCGTGAACGAACCAGTCTCCCGATAGCGTTTGTAGACTCTATGAACAGATGATAAGCTTAGATGCAATCTTGCAGCCACAACACGCTAAGTCCAGAATCCAGCAATGCCACCACTTGGGCGGCTTCTGCGGGCGAAGTATCCATATGTTTTAGAAAAAAAAGTTTTTTCAGACGTCCCAAAGTCACAGTAAATGAAATAAGAAACAAAAAGTTTAAAGACAAGCGCTAATTTTTAGTTTTTAAACGAGAAACGTACTCCAACCCTAAATACACATTTGTCTCAAAACAGTGATTAATTTCATTTATAGGATAAACAAATGAAATTCTAATTTCGAATTTTGTTTTTTTTCTTCTTACTGTAATGACCAAACTGCCAGCTACACAATAATGTTTTTTTTTTCATGGAATTAATTCTCTTTTGTAAAAAATTAGGACAAAAACAATAAAAACGAAAGTGTTTCGATTTTTTTGATGAGAAGTGTATTATGATGCTGAGAAATGTAAAGGTTATTACCGTTAAGTGCAGTACTCTTAATCAGGAATATCTCCATTTCCGATTACAATTAGTTTAATTGGGGATTTAAGTTACTAAAGGTAAGTTACATGCATTTCTCCATAATATTAACAGCTGTGCTACTAAGCTATGTGCGTATCAAAAGCTCACTTAGCGTTGATACATTGATTTATATAGGTATATAATTTGTTATCTTTGCAATAACTGAAGGAAGTATAGTAAAAAAAATCTTTGGTGTTGGTAATATTGTTTATTGATAGATATGCATGAAACGAAGGTTGAGGCAACTCCTGAAGATGATTATAGTGGTTTCGGGATAAAAAAATGTGTCTAAGAATAAGGAAAAGGTTTTATATCACGATGGATATTGTGTTTAGTTGAGTTCTTCGGGGAGGACGACTGCGGGTGAGGGGAGGATGGGGGTGCCGATGACGACGGGCTCAACGGGGACGGGGGCGGCCTCGACGACCTGGACGGGCTCAGCGGGGACGGGAGCGACCTCGACAACCTGCACGGGCTCAGCAGCGGAGTCCACAACGTGGACAGGTGTAGGCTGGACGGCCTCAGTGATGACGGCGGGGCCGACGGCGATGGGGCTGGGGCTGGCCTCGGCGGCGGCTTCGTTGATGTTCAGGATGATCTGGACCAGGGGAGCGCTGGCGGCGGCGGGAGCAACAACCGCTGGGGCGGGAGCGACGACAGCGGGGGCTGGGACAACGGCGGGTTCTTCAGCAACGACACCACCGTCGGGCATGGGGAAGTCGATGAGAGCGGGTCCGACAGAGATGGGCTCAGTGTCGACGATAGCGGGGCCGACGGCAATGGGCTCAGGCTTGATGCCGAGGGCATCGTGGAGCAATTGCTCGAGGGCGACGGCGGTGGCGGGGTCGGTGCTGGGGCTCTGGATGGCGGCGATGATCTCCTGGATCTCGGCGATCTCAGCGCTCACAGGGGTGGGCCTGACGGCGGCCGAAGCCACGGCGGCGATGAGGGCGAAGGCAATGAAGTATTTCATTTTAATTGATCTGGAAAGTGTTAGTGATAATTAGTAACACATTGTGTCACTAGAGAAGAGTAAATAGTAATAATTTGTAAATAAGAAGAGTACTTACTTTTGTCTGCTTCTAACACGACTGTGATGTTTTCAATTTTCGCGAACTATTTATATTATTTTTTATCTGCCTAATGGTTTACAAGACAATTAAAATTTATCTAACTATTATGAGATTGTACTATTAGAATTCTACTTTAATTTACAACTCGGATCGGATAAGAAACTATGTCTAGGTTTTATTTAAATTTATATATCTTAGGAGGATTTCCTTATTGATTTTGATTAAGACACTATGAAAAACATATTGAAGCTCTACTTTGTACTATTGTACAACAAAAATAATCACAACTATAACTTTCTTCTTTACAATGTTAAGTACCTGGAAAATACAATATGAACTGCTATAATAACACGTTAAAACAATCACGTTATCAAAGTAGGTACAAGCCCATACAAAATAACTCATGACAAATAAACAAACAAACAATTGATTTGAAACTAATAAGATCAATATGTAATATTTTTCACGATATTTTTCACAAGTGGCAAAAAAGCTATAGAATAGAAAAAAATTATGGGAATGACAGATAGCTAGTCGTAAACAAATGTCATTCCCATACATTTTGTTTTCTATTCTGTAGCGTTTTTGCCACTTGTCTAACCCCCCTGATGTAATTACAAAAACCGGCTAAGTGCGTGTCGGGCCACGCGGGATAGGCTTCTGTTAAACGTTTTAGTCTATAACTCTGTTACCGGCGAAATCGGTGATTAGTTTTCCTTTGAAGTTTGTTACGCTACATCTGTGATTGTTTTCAGATATCTAGGTACAGCCATTCAAAAGTTAGAGGGGGCGGGACGATATCCCCACACGAAGGGGTAAACGATAGCAAAAATATTAATCCACACTTTACGTGTATGGGAGGTACCCTAAAAACATTTTACCACTTTGTCGGCGTTATCAAGCTCTGGGGCCGTACCACCACGTGTTATTGCAATAACTATTTGGGTGTGAGAGTGAGAGAGAGACACAGTTCCTAACGTGGTATAGCACAGTCTCCTTTTAACAACGAAAATATTCCTGCTTTGGCATGTCATGGTAAGGCCCCAGAGCTATGCCGCGGAAAGATAGACAAACAGACGGACATGGCGAAACTATAAGGGTTCCTTGTCGATTATTTTTATGTAAGTATACATGAAAATTATTAAAACTTATTTATAAAGAGTAACCATGGAGTTTCTCGTCTGTTCTTCTCCATAGGAAACTACTTTTTGGAATGGACAACTAAATTCTTTCTTTTTCGACTTTCAAAAGTGCTTGTTATTAGGCCTAATTGAAAAAAAAATTGAATTGAATTTACTACGGAACCCCAAAAAGGAGAAAATTGTATACATATAGATACACTATGAATTCCTTAGACACAAAAGTATTATGTATAGCTGGATTTTAGTCGTTTCGTTTTCTTTCCCCAACCTTAAGTAGACCGCAACAGGTAAATTCTGGCCAAATAAATTCTTATTTGGCTCTACAGACAGACAGACGAAGTGAAACGATAAGGGCTCCTTTTTACCATTTTTGGTATGGCATCCCAATTATGAACTTCGAAATGACAAAATTTTATCTAAGATAAGATATTTATTTTTATTTGACTCACCAACAATTGCATAAATTGTTACAAATTGAGACACATCCAATAGTCTTAAAGACTAATGTACCAATTTCTTATAGGTAAGCAATTTAAAGAACATCATGCATTATTTATTTGTTGCTTGTGTGCCTGTGCCTACCTACTTAAAAAATATTAGATTTATTGAAGCTGATTATCAAAATAGCTTGTCGCGGTCGGTCCGTGGATGGGTGACTATCTTTTTCATACCGAGACTACTCCGTGCCTCAGCAATCACGTCCCGAAGTCATTTGTAGATCTTTGACAATCGTTATGGATCTTTGAAGACTATTGTAAACATTTATTTTTGACAAGTGTCTAGGAAGAGAGGAGTTTCTTGCCGGTTCTTCTCCATAAGACCCACTCCTTGGAACTGTGCAACTAGCTTCAAGTTTCATAAGTGCCTGCAAAGACCTATTTGAAATTAAAAAAAAAGAGTTTTGACATCTGCGACCAGTTATCAAGAGGTATCGTGTTACCCGGTAACTGGATTGTTCAGGTTGATACTCAGGCTTGTAGGCCAACCCTAACATAGTTGGGAAAAGGCTGAGCAGACGATGATTTACAACCATTTTCAAAAACTTAACTATCCGAAGATTTTCTTCCCAGAGATAGAATTTTGACTTAACCAGAGTTTTTTAGTAATATTGGTCTAAAATGGAACCCTTATTTCATGCCAGCTAATTGTGTCGCGCAATCTAAATGTGCATCTGACAGAGGAACACACTTTCTTCATCAATGAGTAGAATATGGAATGTAAAGGTATGTTTCATGAGCTCCCCGTTGGTATAGTGTAATGCTTTTTGAGAAGCCAATCAAGGTTAAGCTCGCCTCTGTATGTACATTATTACTCTATATATATTTGGTCTACCTAATAACGAAATATAAGTGTGCATAGGTACAATAAAAATATAAAGGTATAGTAATAATTAGTATTTTATTGTAGGAAGCTTAAGTATACATAAGTTTTGAAGGTTAATATTTGAGAGTAATCTTTTATTCTTTTTAGTTAAGTTCTTCGGGGAGGATGACAGCGGGTGCGGGCAGGATGGGGGTGCCGATGATGACGGGCTCAACGGGCACGGGGGCGGCTTCGACGACCTGGACGGGCTCAGCGGGGACGGGAGCGACCTCGACAACCTGCACGGGCTCGGCAGCGGACTCCACAACGTGGACGGGGCTAGGCTCGATAGGGGTAACAACGGGGCCAACGGCGATGGGGCTGGACTCAGCAGCCTGGTTGATGTTTAAGATAATCTGGACTAGGGGAGCACTAGCGGAGACGTCAGCAGCGGGTCCAGGAATGATGGCTACGGGAGACGGGTTAACGACGGGAGCGGGTGAGAGGCCGTGTTCGGGAATCAATGCAGGTCCGACGGCGATGGGCTCGCCGATGATAGCGGGGCCGACGGCGATGGGCTCGCCGATGATAGCGGGGCCGACGGCAACAGGCTCGCCGATGATGGCGGGGCCGACGGCGATAGGTTCGAAGCCAGCGTCGACTACAGCAGGACCGACAGCAACAGGTTCAGGTTTCAGGGCAGAGATAGCTTCGTGGAGCTGTCCGAGGATAGCGGAGATACTCGGCCTAGTGGGTTGTGCCGAGGCCGCGGCGGCAATAAGAACGATGACTGTGAAGTATTTCATCTTAATAGATCTGAAATTATAAAGAAATAGACTATAAAATCTGAAAATATATTATTATAGAAATAGAATAAATATTTATAAACGGTGAATGTTGGAAGGTCAAAAAAATATCATGCTGAATTAACAAAAACTAATTTTATTTAGGAAATTTTTTTTCGTAAATTTAAAATAATCTAGACTAGGTACTTACATTTTTGTCGGTATGCAAGACAATAATGTCATTCCTCACTTTCATTGTCTTTTTATATGTTTTATTATCAATATATTTTAAATTATAGTAGGTATAATATCTCAATCAGTTTATTGTACCCTGCAATATTTGTATTTAGTGCAACTTATGAAGATTAAAATAATTCGAAGGCTAAATTTGGTAGGTATGAAATAGAGTGGCAATACATAAATCTGTTAAAATGAAAACCTCGTTTTGGGAAGTTTTTATTAAGGAAAATTAAATGAGTACCTAATGAAAGAATTAGTAGTATGTTGTGTCTCAAGATTAAACAGCATCAAGCATTACGAACCGTGGCCCTTACGAGGCGCGAACTCAAAACTTCACGTAGGTAGATTTTATACGAAGCTGCCTAAATAGTTCTAACTCGGTGAATACTCGTTACCTACGGAAAATTTAACAAAAATTTTGATATTTTACATTCATTTTCGCATCATGTAAACAATAGTTGCGGTTTCAGCGACGTTAAAAATAATCTTCCTTTCGAAACTGAAGATCCGACCGCGTATTTTTGGCGATCCGTCTAATGGTCCAATCACTTATCAGACTGGCGTCAACTCTAGGTGCGGTTTTCGTGTTAGAGTCCCTGCCTACCTACTTAGAAAGGTACCTGAAGCTGATCTTATTCCCTATTCCTAAATTCTACAAGGACACTTAGAGCCAAGTTCACCGACTGGTGGTTTCGTAATCGGTCCGTTAAACAAAAAGGTTTTTTAACCAGGAAGCTGGAATTTTCGTGTTATTCACTTCTATTATAACCCTGGTTTGGTAACCGACCGTTTCAGGAATAAAAATCTCAAGTAATACGTTACCCATCGAAAGTAGGTATTTTTAATTTATGGTAAACAGCAGACCGTTATCTTGTCGGTGTACTTGGGCCTTAGAGTTTTAATTTTAAATTCGACACTGCAAAAGATAAGCACTAATCAGCACGTTACACGTTTTATTGCCAGATCAGATTATATTTTTATAAGAGTATTAATTATACAATTACTATCCAGTTATCGAATTCAGCTGTAGTTTTATTATTTGTAGTATTTATGATTGGCTTACTGGTGTAGTAAATTCTAGTACCACGATTTAGATATCTACCGGTATTTTTTTGCGTTCCCATCACGTCTTTCGTACTGTACCTACTACATAATATATTTAAATGTAAGTACCTACCTATCTATGTACAAACAATAACAAAGACAGTCTATACTAAATTATCATCTAAACCAGCGGTCGGCAACCCGCGGCCCGCGGGCCGCATGCGGCCCGCGGACGTCTTACTTGCGGCCCGCGAATGTTTGGTAAAAAAGTTTTTACCAAAATAAAAATATAACAGACTTCCAAAAATACTAATAAGAGTAAAATCATTTTCATTTAAACGTTAGTCAGTGTCTCTAAGCTACTGTTGTTAGTATTTTGCCACCTACTCATGAGTTAATGAAATACGCTGGATGTATGGCTTCAAGGTAAAAAAAAACCGGCCAAGTGCGTATCGGGCATGGCAAATATTTTTTTTAGCTCCCAAACACGTAAAGTGGGAATGATTTTTTTTTCGCGTATCCCTTCTTATGTTTTATCATTGGATAGGTCTTTCGAAAATATAATGTATGTGTCAAGACCATTTTTCGGTTAAGTGGGCCATTTGCGAAATATCTAGTTTTTAAATGCAAATTTTTGTTCGATACGAGCACCCCCCTCCCTCTAACTTCCGAACGGCTAGAAATGTGAAAAAATTCACAAACGTAGCACATGTAATCCACTAATAAGGAAAATTATCACGGCTTAGTAGGCGTAACCGGCAGGGGCGTATTTACCAAAGGGCCAAGGGGGCCATGGCCCGGGGCGGCAGGCTGCGAGGGGCGGCGAGGTTCAATTTTTTTTTTAAATTTGATCATCCTATCATATCAGCCTAATTATTGTGATCCTAAAAACAAAAATCGCGCTCGCTGCGCTCGCGCCTTCAACTAATCTTATTTAGTTTTTACTACAATTTTGAGTTCTTTTCTCCAAACCTTATTATGCAACAAACAAAAACAACTCAAAAGTATGTTTTTTATTGTGATCCTACAAAAAATTCGCGCTCGCTTCGCTCGCGCCTTAAACTGGCCCTGCTTTTATTTTGCTACTATTTACAGTTCTGTACTCCAACTATTATCGTGCAACAAACAACTCAAAAGTATTTTTTTTATTGTGATCCTACAAAAAAATCACTCTCGCTTCGCTCGTGCTTTCAACTGTTTTTATTTTATTTAAAATTTAGTTTTTGCCACAATTTTGAGTTTTAGGTATACTCCAAACATTATCATGCAACAAAAAAAATTACATCCTACAAAAAAATCGCGCTCGCTTCGCTCGCGCCTTAAACTGTGTTTTCTTTTACTTTTACTGCAATTTATAGGTCTTTACTCAAAACGTTATCATGCAACAAACAAAAAAAAACTCAAAAGTGAAAAACAAAAACTGTTTTGCAAAAATAAAACCGACTTAAAAATACACTACAAATTGAAAAATAACTAATACGTCGTTCTAAAAGTCGGTGTCTCCAATCGTTATTGTTTTGTGTTTTTTCGCCACCAACTTCAAGAACGATCCATTGGTTAGGTTCTATTTTTCCATTTTTGTTAATGGGGCGGCAAAGCTAACTGGCCCGCTAAATCTTTAAATACACCTCTGGTAACCGGTTACAGAGTTATACTCGTCTAACTAAGACCTACTACGGAACCCTAGTGCGCGTGACCCGACTCGCACTTGGCCGGTTTTTCTATGGGAAATTATACGTAGGTATATCAGGTTGAATCTAGGGTAATATCATAAGTGCGGCCCGCCTATAGTTTATTTTGCTACCTCGTGGCCCTTGCTTGCCAAAAGGTTGCCGACCGCTGATCTAAACAATAAATATATTTTACTATATTTATTATTACATTATATTAACAAATTATTTTTTTTACGTGGTGGCCAGGAGGTTTCAATTTTCTGTTGTATGGCATCTCGCAGGTCAACCTAGAAGGTTGTCGACTGCTTAACCGGGCTAAGGTTTCAAATCTGGTGTGGAAATCAGTGGAGAGGAGAGGACTACATGATCCTATAACTCCTTTCCACGGATAGTGAGAAGAAGCAAAAGCGGTGCGAGGAAGCACGAAAATCTATTTTCTTGTGTTTTATTTCTTGATTAGATTTGTATTTTTTTTTAATTTAGGCTTCAATGTCTGTATGTTCGAACAGTAGAGCAGTACCTACCTAAACAGCTAATAGTGGTATTTTCCGGTTGTTTTAAGTAGGTACCTACCTAAGTAAATAAGTATTTATAGTCGGAGTTACAAATTAGAGTTCGGTTTTCAGTTTACCTACAGTTTATTGGCCTATAAGGAAAAGATAATATATCGCCAATAATCCATGATGCAATAAACGTACTGTCTGAGTCTCAAATCCTAGATAGTAGCAGTTTAAACCTAAGTACGCATTGCACGAACCCGAAAAGTCATGCCTAGGTACTCATTTCGATTAGGTCGCCTGTTTTAGCCGAAGTGTTAAGCAAAGTAGCTAATAGTTATGATTCTTAACATCTTGTATTCCGGAAGCGTGGATCTGCGCGAGACAATTGATTTCTATTGTCTTTAAATAGCCTGCATACAATAGGTTAAGTGATAGGTAGGTATAGCTTACTGCCATATTATGTCGGGGGAAAATGCGCGCCGCCGCGGGAAACTATGGGCGTCGAGCGTCGCGAGACGACTCCCGGCCATCGTAGGTGTGGGACGGTGAGCTATGGGTGGCTCGCCATCCGGGGCATCCGGTAAGGACAAGGCCCGCGTCGACGGCGCGTTCCACGCGCGCCTCAAAGAGCTGTCGTCAGAAGTGACTGGGCCCTCCCCTAGGGCCATAGCCTGCCGGGGCTCCGAGATGTTGGAAGGAACATGGATGGCTTTTACTCAGTAAGAGTCTGAAACTCCCTCTCGCCCCACCCATGGCAGGAGGAAACGTAGTGTTTATATGCTCTGTGGCAGGAGGAGTCATTTGATGATGGCTCATCCGAAAAAAAAACGAGTTGCAACACTAGCCACTAGATTTGGAAATTAGTAGGCAGGTATCTCATTCATAAATAAATTATACAGTAATAAAAAAAATATATAATTAATAACTACTTATAGTAAGAAAGTATCTAACCAATAGATGGTTGTATGAATACAAGAAAAGAAACAATAGTTTAAATAAATTATTGCTGCCGTGGTTGTAATAACCATTATTATAGCCCAAAATAATTCTGAACGATTTTAAGCATGTCAAAGTGTCAATGTCGTTGTCAGTTTTGAGTTTTATTTTCAGTGCTTGTCTTTTTCGAACGGAGATTTAATTTAATGCATTAGATTAATACTCCTGTCTCTTTCGATATAACGACAACACGTGTATCTATCTCGTTCACTGTTCCAAGCAATGTATAAAATTGGATGTCTACATTCATCATGACTCTGGAACGCAATTATTATAACCTCTTTTTATTGCCTAATATTAATTTTTAGGAGAACGGCAAAATTTATTTAATAATTCAATAGTTTTTCAATAAAAATGAGGCTAAACTATATTCTATTTGCGGGCCCTTCGCAAAAGAGCGCAAGGAGGCCTCAGAGAGAGCCTGTACCGTTCAAAATGTTATTGCCATTGGAGTTGAAGAAAACAGTTTCAGGAAAAGGTGATAAGCTGAAAGAAGCAGCTTGCATGCAAGAAATGGCTGTTATGTTTGCGTGTTTTAAGAAGGCCGAGTTCGACCAGGCTAAGTGCTTGCAGGAAGTGGCAGCATTCCAAGGTTGTTATAAAGAATACAGTGATCGAATCAAAACCCAGAGAGAGCAGGGAAAGAAAGGTATTTTAGTCCCAGGGGAGAAGAAACTAACGCACAGACAACTAAACGAACTATTGAAGAGTTTCCCGCCAAGAAAAGAAGTAGTTTGATTTATGAATAGGTAGTTTGTATTTATAAATAATTATAGAAATAAATAGTTTATGTCATATTTCCAGCTTTTTGTTTTTTTGTGTCTTGTAATTTTAGGTTCCCTGTTTAGCTGTACTTTGGTTAGGCTTTAATGCATTGTTTTCAAAATAGAAGGACCGAGAGGCGAGCAACCACTAAATGCTTTCAATTTTGGCAGAGGCTGTTTTTAATTTTGATATAATGTGATATTGGTGGAGAAGAAAAATAAGTAACAGCCGCATGGGTCGACAATCCGCGGATGGATGACTGTCTATGTCATAGCGTGACTCCTCCGTGCCTCAGAAAGCATGTTAAGCTGTTGGTCCCGGCTGTCTTTTGTAGATCTTTGACAGTCGTCACAGGTTGTCTGAAGCAAAAAAGGCTGACAACCAGACTTACCAAGGGGTATTGTGTTACCCAGTACTACTGGTTGGAAAAGGCTGGGCAGATGATGGTGGAGTAGAGACCGATGCCTGTCAGTTGTCTGGTTCCTTAGTGTTTGGTGCAGAGGTCGAATTTATAATTGAAAATTAAAAACTACTAGCTGTCCCTGCAACCTTCATACTGCATATACAGTCAATTTACAACATCCAAAAGAACTTGATTTTGTGATAATGAGAAATAAATATCCGTAACCTTGACAAACTCTTCCATGCACAAAACAACAATCTACCAGTAACTCGACAACATAAACAAATACAATATGATATGCATTATTGAGATCCTCATGAGGCTGGCATAGTTACCTAGAGTGACTGAAGCCTTGTTAAAAATAAAGATTAAAAAAAAAATAAAAAAATATTGAGATCATCGCCAGTGGGTAGGGAACAAAGACTTAGGCGCCATCTAGACACAAAAGTTGGTAGTAGTAGTAGTTCCTTCATTTAGACTTCTGCAACATTATGATACCCTGGTACATTTCATGATATTATTGCAAATTAATGGGTGGGTAGTTGAAAAATCACAGCAGTGTCTCTTTTATTTTATGATGTCCTAATACCATGGAGCAAATACAAAGCCACTTTTCGTATGCAAAATTAAATTTCGTGATTTTCTTTGTACACGCAGAAGAACTCTTGCAACATTATGAAGCCCTGGTATGTTACATGGCATTTACGAAGTAACGGGTGGGCAAAAGATATTACGGTGGGTAGTTGAGAATTAACGCGGTGTCTCTTTCATTTTATGATGTCCTAGTACTTTTCGTGACGCAACATTTCAAATGTCCATAGTACCATAGTAAGTGTACATTTACCAGGACAACATGACAGGCCGATCTTCGTAAAACCTTTTATTTTTTCGTCACAACTTTATTATCCTACTTCGATCGAAGACGTCATATAAAAACAATCATAGAAATTGGTTTTGTTTTAAATAACTAAAATTATAAATGCGAAAGTGAAGTGAGTTTGTTTATTTTACTTTCACAGTAAAACAGCTGAAGCAATTTAGATTAAATTTGGTATAGAAATAGATGGCCACTCTGTAAATGGTTCACGTGGGTGATACAACAGAAAACAGCTAATGACTTGAATAGAGTTCTCATTGTCACCATTAAAGGGAACTGAAATACGCACATAGGAAGAAGAAACAAAAAAATATCGTGTCAATTTCATTATATTAATAAAAATAAGTATTCAATTACAATCTTAATTCATAAGAATAGTAGCAAAGTGTAAAAAATAGCACAATTATCACTTTGGGGCAGTATGCAACCATTGTGGTGAAGACACTTGCAGCTCGATGCGTCTTACGGTGATCAACTCATCATCTATTTCATGTATGTTGTAGAACCTTTCCAGCTGCTCTATGGCTTTGTCTTCAAGCTGTGGAGATAAAGAGTATAGTTAATAGATGAGGATATTGTGGCGTGATTCTGTCTTCACTGTTATCTACTGTCTGTCTATAAATAAAGGTCTAGTCAAAACATTTGGATATTTTATTAAAACAATATTTCATGGGTATCATCAGATTACTTGTCTTAGACCAATGTTATTCAGATTTTTTTTTAATTATGTGTATTTTATACTTATAATTATTTATACTTTATTGTACACATATAAAATATAAGCATTCGTTGAATATAACATGCATTGCATGTACAAATGCATGTATTATGTTTAAAATAGATAAATAATGTTAAACAGAAGTCCATATATCCATAATTATTACTTAATAACTGCTGTGGATTACGCGTTTTCTGTAAATCAAAGGTATACTTGTATGAAAGGGATTTCTCTCTTTATAATCCACCCCATTTTCTCCATGAAAACCAGCAGAATTTTGCTGACAATCTTTCAGATAAAACCAGGTCTAGATACCACACATTACTAATAAATAATACTATACCATACCTGAGTCAAAAGGAGTGGTTTGGTCATGATCCTTGAGTGATCTTCCTTCTGTTTTTTCTGGTCAGTCAGAATTTTATTGAACTCTATAGCCTTCGAGTTAGGGCTGCTGCTAGCAACCGGTGGCTCGCAAATCTTCCACGGGTTCTTCGGCTTTTCGGGTGGACTACCCACGTTGATCTTAGTGAAGTAATCATCAATACTTTGTGAAGCTGATTCATTTCCTTGCAATGCCAACTTTTTGCGTTGTTTCTGAGATAGTTTTGGTCCCACATGGCTTATGACTAAATTACCCTGTGGACTCCATGCGGGTTCAGCGAGCGGAGAGTCTTTGGGCGACACGGACATGCGAGAAAATGTTGGCAATTTTTCTTGTATTGGCACGGCATTTGAGGAACTGCTTTTGGTCAGTTTCGTAAACGATTCGGCGGGTGCTTCACTCAATATATCCTTAGCAATATTTATGGCTTTCAGTCTTGCTTGGACGACTTTTAGCTGTTTCTGCTGCGAGGACGGTACTTCGGTCCATTTCTCCTGCTTATCACGCGTCCCCTTTTCAGAATCCTTGGATATCTTACTTAACGACAGCGTAATATCACCTGATGTTTCGTTGGACAGATCTAATGACGTCACCGAGCTCACAGATTCGTACCTCATTCTTTCCTTCTCACTTTCAGTGTACTCGATCTTCCTTCCTTTTTTCTTTTTAACTATTTCAATGATGCTGTCATCTTTTTTGTATTCCTCGTCAGTTATTTCTAGGTTAACAGGGTGGGCTTTAGCAAATTCTTGGATCACTTCGTCGGATGGGGCGTTGAAGAAAGGAGTGATTACTCTGGAAGACATGATTGGGTTGAACTTGCAATAATACTGGGTGATATCATCGAGTAGGGTTTCTTCCAATAGATCTAAGGCTCTGTTTTCTAAAACACTGTTTAAGTTTAGAGCGATAAATTCCATGCAGCACTGTTTAAGCTGCGTGGCGTTGTATGTATGCCCGAATTGGCATAGTTCCGTGCAGTTTTTCAGGTTTATTAAGTTCGCTAGCGCTATCTCGCACATCTCCCTCAGACGTGTGATGAACAGCTGATCAGCCACAATCAGAAGGTTGCAGATGAAGTCGATGCTGTCGCAGTTGTCTATTTCCGGGCAGCAGTCGGTGTATAGGAAGTTTATGACGGGTAGTAAGATGCCGTAGTTTATAGGAAGAGTTACTTTCGACAGCATCTTGCTCTGAAAAATAAAAAAGGTTTAGTTTAGTACAGTTGGACGCATCGACGTTCGATGTTACGACAGACTTGCCCCGCGCCACGGTAAAGGTATCTAACAGTATTGTGACTCGGCCCTGTTCGGGAAATAACTACCTACAGCGGCGCGGTATGTAAACACGCGATAGGGCTGCCCGCCTATAGTGTTTTACTTTCATCAACCTATCTTGAGTTTTTTTTCTAGTTTTGTGATTGTAAAGATTATATTTTTTTATTAAAAAAAAGTTTATTTTATTAAAAACGACCGGAGTCTGATCTAACAAGATCAGGCGCAGGACCAACAGCGCCACGTGCTCTCCGAGATACGGTGGGGTCTCGCTATGTTAAATAAATGGTCACCCTAAACATGGACAAACAGTGGCAAGCTCAGCTTAACTTTGGTCAATAGACCTGTGCGGTTACTTAACTATGAGCTCCTCCCACTATTTCATAACGAAGGTATCCTATGCTCCTTCCCAGGGCTCATTGCATCTTAACTAATAACCCTTAGCCATCTTCATAAGGAATATTGAAATGTGCAAATGATTTTTTTATTTGTTGATTTATTTTTTAATCGATTTAGTACGGGGTTAGATGGGACCCTGGAGACGGTTAAAAGCTCCTTTTTTATCCGGGTGCGATAATTAGTTCCCCGGGACGCGGGTGTATGAGCTCACCTCAGTCCAAGAATGCATGAACATCCCCTGGAAGTACTCAAGCCTGGCGGCTAGGATGCACTTGTGGGCGGGCACAGAAGCCCCGTCCTTGGACATGACGCTGGTGTCCACGAGCTCCGGGAAGGCCTCGCGGTCCCAGCACGGCGACGGGTTGCGGGTGAATGCGGCACTCGCGCTCTCTTTCAGACATATTGAGCCGTTTTTGTAGCTGGGGAATAAATTTACAGAGTAAAATTTATTGAGGATGAAGTTAACCTTTGATGATTCAACTTGATCATGGTACTAGTGTTCCTATATGATAATGCTTGTATGTTCATTTATTGATTTAATAGTGCCTTTGTGATAAAGTTGTAGAAACTAAGTACTAACTACTATTCGAAATGTAACTAAACAATATTTGTAATTAGTAAATCTATATTTAAAATGTTTTGTCCTGAATTACTGACGGATCAACGCACAGCCCAAACCGCTGTAGAGACCTGAAACTTGGAGGTTGTGTTCTTTGTATAACGTAGGCATCTGATAAGAAAGGATTTTCCGAAATTCTACCCCTAAGGGGATGAAAAAGGGGGACAAAGTTTGTATGAAACTGTCATTCGCAGACGAAGCCGCTGGCGAAAAGCTAGTAGGTTATAAAAAAACAATTTTACACATCGTCTTTTTAGGTCAGATAGGCAGTTGACCCCAACATAGTTGGGAAAAGGCTAGGCAGATGATGATGACACATCGTTTTTTAAAGCTAGATAAGTCCGGTGTGTTAACAGGCTACCTTGAATATTCTGATTATTCATCACTTACTAGAACTTATCGAGCAGCTTATGCAGCGCCATGACCTGCAGCCGCTTGGCGGTGGCCTGCAGCAGCTTGACGGGGTCGCAGTACAGGTGGCTGCGCGGCGGTGTGTCGGTGTTGCGGCGGTTGCGTTGACGCTTAGACTTGTCGTTTTGTTTGTTGTATACTTCGAACGCTGATATTTCCGATGGGTTGTCTGTTAAAGTAAATAAAATATATATAAGTATAAAAAAAATGTGTAATATTACAAGTTTATTTATTGCTTTGGTTTGTAAAAAGGTTTGCTAAACATATTTTATATAAAAAACAATACTTTTATACTAAAACCAAACATTTTAAAGTAAAGTTGTTTAACCGTCAACTACAGCTTACTCATGTCATTTAAAAAATGCTACACGATCGTTGAAATAAAGATAAATACATCACTACAACTAATATTTTAATCACGAATTGAGAACTTCATTGTTCAAATTCGAAAAATAATGATAAAATCTTCAAATCCGTTCTAAAGCTGCTTTCAGACTACGCTATAATATAATAGGATATAGCTCATAGCACAACAATATCGCGCACCATACATTGTTATGGACACGTTCACACTGTACTATACTATACATTATTGGCTATGTATGGACTATGGTACGCGATATTGTTGTGGTATGAGCTATATAATATATATATATATTATATATTATGGCGTAGTCTGAAAGCAGCTTAAAATCATAAAGTTATCAATTTAATATAGTACAAAAAAAAAAACAAAACTCACCTATCAATTCCATCTCCTCATCACAATCCTTCTCCTTCTTCACGAGTTCCTCCTTAGTGATCTTCAGTCCGCAGGGCCCCAACTCAGCCACGTCACAAGTGCCGGTGTACATGAACCTCATCACCCTCTCGAAGGCATCCGGGTGCACATTGTCAAGTGTAACCTCGGGTTTATCTCCCGGGCCGGTCACGCTGTCCCGGTACAGCTTGTAAAGGAGCTCACTGCTGGAGGCTACTATGAAAATGTGGGCGGGGAACAGCTTGGCGCCTACCTGAAATTTGGATGGAAGTTTCTAGAATGAAGATCTTATTAAACTGTAAAGATTTTCCCCTTTACCTAATAGAATGTATCTATTTCCATATCAATATATTACATAGAGGCCCGTCTCGGCTTCGCAGGCTACGCGTGCGATGTTACTCAGGGTGAATGTACCTTTACAATGGTGAAAGAATTTTTGAAATCGGCACAGTAGTTTTTGAGTTTATTCATTACAAACATACACAAAATACAAATCTTTCCTCTTTATAATAGTAGTGTAGATGTAGAAAACAACAATTGGATGTTTCAGTACATAATATCATCGTCATCAGCCTATTCCCTAACCCAATTTTCATAAAAACAAGGTATTTATGACAGTATATAAAATACAATAAAAAAAAAATTTAATCGAGCGCGTCAGATTTTCTAAGGGGGTGTTAAGTGAACCTAAAAAAACGCTCTCAATCAATAATCTGACGATTTCGATGTGACGCAAACTTGTGGCCATTATTATAATGTGCAAAAAAACATCGCCATTTTGAAATACTCGAGCGCGTCAGATTAAGATATATATGGTTCATCTTTATGTCCTAGACGTGCTGTCTCATAATCTGACGATTATCTAGAGGGATTCGCCTAATCTCACAAAAAAACATTTTTATTCAAACCATTGGACTTAATTAATTGAAAAGCTCAGGAAATAGCATGCAAATAAAAACGTGTACGTTTGTTAAGTAGAATACTACAAGTATTCTCGTATTTATAAGAATTTTTTTTTTTTAAATGCTCAAAAAAAAATATTTTTTTATAATTAATTGATTAAAGGTTGTCTGTAAGAGATCGCTTTTAGCGATAAGACCGCCCATTGTGTCACCTACCTTAATTATGTTGTTAAGTTTTTTAATTTTAAAAGTGGTGTACATAATAAAGCATATTCTATTCTATTCTATTCTATTAATTAATCATCATCTTCATCAGTAGAATCATCTTCATCTTTTTCGTGCTCGAACAAAAAAAAACGTAAACGAAAAGCCAAAACGTTGGAAATACTGTTAATAATATTATGCCACGAACGAGTCTGTTCTGTGTCATCAGCTGTGAAGGCGTCATAGCAACCGAAACTAGAGTAGGGACGGAGTGAGAGAGTAATAGATAGAGAAAGAGTGAGAGGGAAATAGAAGCGCGGAAAGGAGAATATAGGCATCACGCAGCTGCACGCATTAAACTTTATCGACGAATTTTTGTTACTTCGGCTTGTGGAAATGGTCAGATTATATATTTTTCGTTATCCTTGAATTATTTCCTACAAAATAAAAAAAAAAATCAGCCACGCTCGAGAATGTCGAGATGACGTTTTTTTTTACAATTTTTCTGCCCTCCCCTTTCTTTACGTCACTCTCAAATTGACAGATTAGTGGAATATACACTTTTTAGCATGTAATTAACTCACCCTACCTTAATCTGACGCGCTCGAGATTATCTGATGATCGATTTTTTTTTACTAATCTGATCCTTTATCCTTGACGCGCGTCCTTATATATGGGGCTCATATTTGGTGGAGGTACTCAAACGGGTACAAGGTATCCCCCTGTATACTAATCTGCCGCGCTTTAGTAAATCCTGAAATCCCCGCTTGGGCTCCCCTACCAAAAGAAATAGCTAAGGAGTCTGTAATTACTAACATAGCTTTCTTAGAGCCAAGTTCACCAACAGATGGTCATACAATCGGCTCGTTAAACGTAAACGTTTTTTAACCCCGAAGCGGAATTTTCGTATTGTCAACTTCTTGTTCAACCCTGGCTTGGTAATCGATCGTTTTAGGAATAAAAACCCCAAATGATAGGTTTTCCATTGTATGGTAGAAATTTGAATGTATTACTAAACAGCTGTTTTCAGTTGACCTTAGACTTAACACCAATTAGGTATGTACAAAACATGCAATTTTCGACCCTATTTGTAAGACATAACATTCATTTTCAAACAGTTAATAAGTACCGATTACCTTGAACACGACATCGTGTAGCAGATCATCTTCCGAGGCGCATTCACGCAGAGATTCCATGTGTTTGGACAGACTGGACGGCGACAGCTGCGGCAGAGACTTTAGACCGCAAGTAGGTTTTATCTATGAACAAAGAGAAAAAAAACAATGAAACATGTTTTTAATAGTATACAATTATTATTGAATCAAAACAGCACAATATCACCGCCAGGCACGGTGCATTTAGCGGCATTTATCAAGGGCAATTAGGCGGTCGGCGCGTAACACTAGTAGAGCGAGTGGCCAACAAAACAATTTGAACCTTATGTTTCTGCAGATAAGAGTTGCAAATGTTTATGAGATATTCGCTAATAGTTCAAAGACGAGCTTTGTTTAATCAAGTGTAATTATGTGACGTCACGAAATTTAGGACCCCTCCCATCCCCTTGATGTGTGACGTAATTTATGGATATAGATATGTGTGAAGGTAATCACGATACTTGTTTGGGACGTTTATCTCATTGATACTTTTAACGAAGCAATGTAGGTATATCGTTGAACTGCCAAAAAGACAGGTATTGCAACTGAAATTGAAAAATATTGGCAAACCTTATTAGGGAGCCAGGCAGGTATTCAATAATTCCATGTCGAAAATCCAATAACTTTTTGCCACACCAGTGAATAAAACTCGTGAGTGACTAGAAGAATGATCAAAATACTGATATGCTACACCAACCTGCAGACACGCAAAGTTAAGTCCTTCACTATCCACAGCAATAGAAACCGCCCTATAAACATTCGGTATCTTAGAGATCCTCACAGACGTACAGTCGTCCTTTTCTAAAAACTTGACGAGGGCGGACTTGTTGTCTCTTTCCTTCTCCTTTTTGATTGGCTGCGGCGGTGGAGTAGGCGTGGTCTTACGAGATATGTAGCCAATGAACGCTTCGCCGTAGTTAGTTGTGAAGTAGAGAGCGTCGTGAGTGAGTGTGACGTTTGTTATTATTGTCTGGTGTACGAGTCCGAAAACGCATCTGGAATTAAGAAAATAGAAATTCTCTAGATTGTGTAAATAGCATCACAGATAGTGCTTCCATCACCTAAAACCCCGCCCCCGGATTAAAACTATAAAGCCCCCGGACATTTGATTGAAAGTGTTTTTTATGATTTATTGCTTTTCATTCAATCAATCTGTATCAAATATCAAGTAAAACCCGGACCCAAAGAGTAAAATCGAGAATAAGAGGATAATCCGGAGATTCTCCAGACTCTCTTTGAAAACCCCGCTCGGATAGACCTCAGACGACCTCTAAGCTAGGACAAATCCGGGGAAACCCGGACGGATGGCAGCCCTAATCACAGATTATGTCAGTATCTCTTGCAATTTAAAAAAAAATGTCACCATCATCATCATTATATCAGCCTATGGCCGTCCAATGCTGAAGGTAAGTAACACGAAGGAGCTCGTAGCTAAGTATTAGGCGCGCGGGTCGATCGATCAAAGCTTAAACTACGCTTGGCGAGGTCGGTCCGTGGATGGGTTACCATCTATGTCATACCGTGACTCCTCCGTCCCTTTGAAAGCACGTTCAAGCCATATATCCCGGCTGTCATTTGTAGATCTTTGACAATCGTTACGGGTAGTTAAAAGCCAGAAATTCTGACAACCAGTCCTACCAAGGCTGGGGTCTTACTAAGGGGTCAGATAGGCAGTTGCTCCATGTAAAACACTGGACATCTGCATCCTATTCGACTGGAACCTAACTTAAACAAAATTGAAAAAAGACTAGGCAGATGAGTATGAACCTGGTCAGTTTGTTGGTGGTGTCCTGCCATATGAAGAGTTGTCCCACGTTGGTGAGCAGCAGCACGGTGACGCGCGAGTACGCGCCCTGCTCGCTCACCTTCGCTTCCACGCACACTTGACGCAGGTTAATCTGTCTGAAACATAAAAGGGTACGGTTGAATATTACTTGGTAAAATGACGATTTCGGTTTATAAAACGGACCAAAAAGCTACTTTCAGCGTTCTTGGGGTTTTAAGCTACTTTTTTTACAGATAGAGTAACTGTTAAGTGTACGGTTTTTTGTTTTTTTAAATTGATAGTTTTAATGATCTCAAAAGTTACCGCATTCTTTTATTTCATTATCATTCATTTTTATTTCATCGGCGTATTTGCTATCCCACTGTAAAGTCCCCTCATACAGACAAGTCATTTACTGTTCGCCACACTTGCTCAAGGCGGATTGGTGATTTCAGATATTTGAGACCCTTTTTCCTCATGATGTTTTCCTTCACCGTTAGTCAGTGGTGTCTACAATACACTTAGATAGTACATGTGACTTTAGAAAAGTAACATTGGTACTTGCCAGGTTTCGAACCCGCACACTGAAACACGAGATGCATGCCTTAACTAATAGGCCACGTCCACAACTCTTGACTTTGTATTTTTTTTATATACCAGAATAAATTTCATCATATTTTTAATTTTCGTTCCGAAGTTTATAGCTGAAATACTCATGAGTGAAAGATTACTCGATAAAAAATTGGACTAGGTTTTTTGGACTTACTTGATAGCAATCTTCTTGCAAATATGTTTGTGTAGCAGATAGACGTCGCCGCGGCTCGTGGTGATCACTGTAGCCGCGTCCGCAGCGTCCACCAGCTGAATGCCCGCTTCCTCCTTGTTGTTTATCGATATTGCTACCTGATGAAAAGAAATTTTGAATTCAATTGATTATAAACAGTACGCGAATTCTTGTAATTAAATGTGTCGAAAATTTATTTTCATCAGATCAGTTACCGAATTGATAAATATATTTCTTTAGAAGAAAAATTGTTTTTGTTAGATGGTTCTAGCTACATTTAATTATACTGTCCGTCTACTTTCATAATATATACTAAAAAGTTAGCCTTTTTTCTCTCTACATGACCTCTTGCAGGGTGCTTCTAACAGCATTCGACATGCTTAAGCGTACAATGAAAAAAGGTCACCGTTAAAAAATTTTCGTATCCCACCATCTAATCAAGAAATAAAAAAAACACTAACCCTCTTCGGCGTCGGCACAACTTTATCCTCATTGGAGTGGCCCAGCTGTCCCAGGTTGTCCCCCCACGTGTAGACGGCGCGCGAGTTCCACACCACGCAGTGCGAGCGCGCCGCCCGCACGCCGCGCGGCTCCGACAGCCTCAGCACCGGCTTGATGGACGCCAGCTTGATGGAAGGGGGAGCCTTCGTGGTGGATTGGCTCACGTTGTCCGTGCTGTTAAGAGCGTATTGGAGGATCTAGGAAGAAATATTGTACTATACACCATGTATTATGAGATTAGACATTTAAACGCACCCTATTTACTTTTTGTTCAAACGATTTAAAGCTCTATTACTAAGGTGACAAGACAATAACAGATGCAGAATATATTAGTTATTGTAAACATTATTTTGCTTTCAACGCCATCCTTATCAGTAGGGAATAGAACTCAAAATCGGTTGAATAAGCTGCAAAAAGAGATTGGAAGTTTTTCTAATCTTATTGTAAATGAAGTATAGTGATATCTTGAAAAACGTCGAAACAATGTCGGTTTTTGGAGAAATAACTTTGGTGTTAGTTAAAAAGGTACAAAATATATGGAAATTATATAACCCGTGTAGATGTAACCAGTGCAGAATTTGGCGGGAGTTAAGGTTGGACGTGAGCGTTAAGGGCCAAAGTTATTTGTCTAGAGGTCCCATAACTTTCGACGCTTGTCACATATCACAAAGTGAACATTAGTTAGTCAGTTAAAGACGAAAATTCAAATGATATAGATATTTTATTGTTTACAGTCGGTGTCACCCCCAAAACTGGTGTCACCACCACTGGTGGCAGCACCTGTCACCTCCTTCGCTTAGCTACGTCACTCAGTAAATACATATAGTTATAAGTCGATTGATATACATACCGTTCCACTTTCAAGCAGAAAAACAGTGGAATTGAGCGTAATAGCTATAGCAGCGCAGGGCTCCGGCAGTTTGAGTGGAGTGGGGCGAAGCGCGGTGGCGTGCGGGCCCCCGGCGCGGGCCTGCTGCCCGCACACCCACGCCTCACCCTGCCCGGACAGCCACACGCTGTGGAACTTGCCTAGGCACACCTGGAATGTGGAAAAGATATTTTTAGATAGCTGTTTCCTGCGGTTTTTCTTACTGAGGGAATCGATTCACATCATCTGCCTAGCCTTTTTCCAACTATGTTTGGGTCGGCTTCCAGTCTAAACCGGATGCAGCTGAGTACCAGTGTTTTACATAAACCGACAGCCTATATGACCTCCACAACCCAGTTACCGGGTAACACGATACTCCTAAGTAAGACTGGTTGTCAGACTTTCTGGCTTCTGACTACCCGTAACGACTGTCAAAGATCTACAAATGACAATCGGGACCAATAGCTTAACGTGCTTTCCAAGGCACGGAGAAGTCTCGTTATGATTAATATGGTCACCCATCTACGGACCGACCGCTCCAAGCGCAGCCTCACCTTTGATCGGTCGACCCGTGCGGCTGTTACTTAGCCACGAGCGAGGGAATTGATTCACAACTAGATAAAAAAGTAGCCTATAACGGTTTCCAGGGCTCCATCTATTGCCGGGGCTGCGGGATGTTCGAAAGAGCTACCGCGCCCCCAGAACGCCAAGGGCTAAGGAAGCAACATTGATGGGTTTTATTCAGTAAAAGTCTGACACTTTGAGGAGTAATTTGCCGATTTCCCATCCAAAAAAAAAATATCCTATCTATCTGAGTACCAAATTTCATTCAAATAAGTTCCGCCGTTTTACTGTAAAAACTTAAACAAACAAACTAATTTTCTCATTTATAATATTAGATAAAATATTAAGGACGATAGGCTGCGATTTAAAATAAATAAAATATTGCCTTTAAAAATTAATAAAAAATATATTGAAAACGCCCTTCTTATTGGCAAGCAATGTAAGCTTACTAAAACATCAATCCGTCAATCTGTTTGCTAAGTAGGTATTATTAAAATGCTGCACATCCTATTATTGGGAATACATTATAGCTACGACAAATGCGAGCAAAAACATATAGACAAAGTTCTTTGAATCAGGTCGTAACGCTATCAGCCAGCTGGCCACGACAATCTACATTTTATGTAACTAAGTTACACAAAGCCATTAACTAAATAATAATATAAATTAACTTATCGGTTTCAATCTAAAAAAAAAACAAACAAAAATTAAATCGAAAATGTATATTGAATATTACATCTATTGTCTCATGCTATGCGTGCGATAGTCCTCAGGGCGACTGTACGCGTTCGGAGTGAACTTGTACGATTGAAAAGGATTCACGGCCGAAACCACTTTCACTACTTTCTTAGGCTGCTCCTCTACATACACCATATTGCTCAAAGACGCAGTAGACGGAATAATTTTATTCGCATCATCCCGAGCTTTCGAAGGCAGTAGATCCGTAAACCGACCCGCCATAGCCCCTAACAAAGGCTCCCCACGTATAATGCAATACGCGAACAGTGTCACTATTGAATATATGAAGGCCATTAGCACGATATAGAAGATAATTTTTCCTTTATTCATGATAATTGCCGAGCGTAACGCCTTGAAACATCCGACGTCCTTGTTAGACAGTATTTCTGGATCCAGACTCTCGGAACAGTCCTTAGAGACAGGCACGAGACTACTCGAGTTAGCCAACTTGCAACACTGGATCGGATGTACTTTCTTAGGGTTTAATATCTGCCATTGACTTCTAGAAAAATCTCTGTAGCTAACCGCACCGCAGCACTCATGCTTCACCATTATATAGTCCCACATGAACGTGATAAAATCGTTTTCTTTTCCGTAGTATGTATGTATGGACGCCTGCATAGATTTTCGCGTGCCTTCGTTGTTTGTATAGATATTGTAGATGCCAGTTATAAAGAACAACCAAAATGCGACAAGAGACAGTACACTGACGAGGAATATGTATGTTTTTATCGCGCATTTCACTTTGCACCCCGCGCCCAACACTCCACAGCATGACGTCATCATCGCTAGCACAGCCACCGGAATCAATATCGACGTTAGAGGGGTGACCCACAGTTTCATATTGACGAATTTAGCGATAACATCGACCAGCGAGCTCTTCGTCACAGTGTAGTTCACATCACGGAAGAATTCCGTGTTGACTGCGCACCACACGCAAATCACGAACCCGACCAAACCGAACATAAAGAACAATATGTTTGTGAATCCGAGACATGTCCGCGGTAAGCCAATCGTATGCATATTTTGTTGATATTACAAGATTCGGCTAAATTCATTAAAAATTAATTGAAATGTACAGGTTATTTCCAAAATTGGCATTTGATACTTTTTGTGACATTGTCAAAGTTCTTGCAGGCCAGCATTCTTTTTAAATGAGAAAAGAGGTATGCTTTCTGAAAAGGTTTGACTCAAGAGGTAGACATCTTTTTTATGGCATATCCATATTATAAAGGACGATTTAGTAGTACCTAAGTTTATTTTATTAAAATTAGAAATCATCAATCATCAAATGACTCCTCCCTCCGTGGACTGTCCGTGAAGTGTCAAACTTTACTCACTAAAACCAATGTTTCTTCCTTCGTTATTTACGTTCCAGGGCCGCGGTAACTCTATCGTATGACCCTGCAGCTTCGTCCTCCCCTTAATCCCCACTTACTTAAACAATAATTTTGCAACTCACCTGTTTAACGCAAGTATTAGCTCTATTGAAGCAGGTGAGTAGTTCGGGCGAGTTCCTCTGCTGCTGGGTCCCGGTGCCGAGCGTGTAGTTACAGTTGCTGCCCCACACGTACACCTCGCTGGGTTGGGCGCCCTCGTGCTTGTACATGTACTGGCGGTCGAGCATGGCATGTTCTAGCGCCCTGTAGTCATCCTTGTCGACTATGTCGGTGTTCACACCTGGAATTTAGTTAGAAAAGTGCATACTGCTATTAAATAATAACAAAAATAGCTTTATTTTCGTGGTTTAACGTATGGCTTATTATATCTACAGATAATGATAGAAAGAAGTTTTACAACATATAGTATTTGATATCAGGTGCACTAGCTAATCAAATGAGTTTTGTGTGTTGAGACTTGGGGGTTTGATATCCATTCTCATATCTATATACATATATAAATGAAGAAGCTGACTGGCTATCTGATCGACATACAGCTGAAACTGCTGGTTTTAAAAGTGTGAAATTTTGTACTAATGTTCCTTAAATGACATAAGTATAAGAAAGGATTATGGCACATGTGCAACTAGAATGCCTTGAAACCGCCATATATCGGCTTAGTACTTCGGTAACCAAGGTACTATCCAAGAGATAGTCAGCAGACCTAAGCATCTGCTGGCTTTTCCCGAGGAGTTGGGGTGGATCGAATAAAATCATCCAATATACCCTCTTACGCAAAATACGCGCTTTGTCGCGTTGCGGAAAACAGCCCGACTAAACCTAACCTAAGAAAAGATTATTCTAAATTCATCGCTTGAGGGATTCAAACAAGGAATAAAAGTTTGTATAAGACCAGACGCAGGTACTATATTCTTACCTATCTTCATGAGAGCGACAGCAGCATGTATTTGTCCATAGAACACACTTCGATGGAGCGGCGTGTACCCCGACTCGCGGTCGCGGGCGTTGATGAAGGCTTCTGAAGAGTGGCGGATCAGCCAGTCCATCAGAGCAACGCGGCCGCGGGAAGCAGCCGTGTGTAGGGCTGTGCGACCCTGGAGAATGAAGGACAAATAAGAAGACTGGGAGACAAACAAATGGTTAAAATTTAATTTGATATTTTGCAGCTGCATAGACAGCTGGCCTATTTGGCAATAATTTTTAATGTTGTTAACTTACTTTCTAAGTGTATCTTGGATAATACTTATAATGAAAAATGTTGTGAGGAAACCTGGACTAAAAAGTCACCAATCGCCTTGATTAAACTGGTGATTTACGCTTATGCCTTCTCTGAATAAGAAGAGGCCTTTGTGAGATAGTAATTAGGCCAATGTTTAAATTATTAAGTTATAAATATTTCATAACTCACCTCAAAATCGAAAGCCTTGATGAAATTAGCACATGTTCCTTTAATGAAGCTTGCTAACGCTTCATCACTGATTGACCTCTTCGTAATGGCACTTGTCAAAGCCTGTCCGTGACTCCGAGACCTACACCGAGAGGTGCAGTCCACCTCCACTTTGTGCTTACTCATTTTAATAGGCACTTAGCACAGCAAGATAAAAAATAATAAGCTATTTGTTTAAAGACTAGATTATTTCTTTTAAATAATGTTTGTAGATATGTGGATGAAACTCTCAAATGTCAATGAACAATCAACAGGTACGGTGTAGAGCTATGCCCTAAAGTAGCTCCCGTAGGAGCTACACTGCCCCTCTTTAACAGCACATGATTGGGTCAGTGGCAATCTGCGAAAGAAATAATATATTTAAAGCCAACAAATAACAATTTTGGAAATTTGATATCAATTAACTCAACCTGGAAATAGGTGCTTTTTGAGTGTCAGAATGACAAATAGACAGACTTCAGAAGACCCTACAACCTCGCCAGAATATAGTACAGGCGGTACCTACAGTGTCCTATGTGCAGTGCCCACCCTGGGGTAGGGCGACAAAAGGCAAAATGGGTAAATCTCATTACGAGTGCAAAAAAAGTTATGCAATTTTTTTCATTGCTAGGTCAGATTTTTAAAATCCATTATGATGGATGAAGCTGAGAAATTTTAAATAAACTCTGGATCTAGTACAGCCTTTTTTAAAACCAAAGAGCTATCTCGCTGTACTGATCAATTATTAAGGCTTGTGCTCTCTATTTATGAATTGTAGTTCCTTTTAGCTTGTATCATATTTGGGTTGTTGGGTCATCTTAGATTTTTAAAAATACACTCACAGTACATTTCTAGTATTGGACAAAATTATAATAAAAAAAGAGCATTGTTTTGTGATGGTACTTAGAGTTATATGTTTTCTTAACAAGACTTTCATGTTAATGATAATATTCTGGTGAAAGTTAAATTTCAGTAGTAATTACTAAGAATATATGATCTGCAGTAAGTATAAGTGTAAATTCTGAGTTTGACTCTTAAATTACTTAGCTATTTCATAACAATTTACAATAACATGAAATTACAGCATAGTGCAGGTAAGTTATATGATATGGCTACATTGCTATGCAGAAATACAAACTGATATCGTCTAGATTTTCCAATAGTAAATAAAATTGTTATTACTTAGTGTAGCGCAAACATTTTTATATCAAACATCCAAGGTCGAATGATAGGTGACACCGGCTATTCGATGCTCGCCTTAGTAACAGTTTTATATTATTCTAAAGTAAACAAAAATTGCGAAAACCGACTCTAAAGCCAGATTAATGGAAATCGAGCTAAGAATAAATCTTATTTAAAAGATAAACCCACCTTTACATGAAAACAGCTGTTTGAAGTCTACTGAACGCGAAGGAAATGTTGCAGGCCATCTTTCACGTTGAATACAAAAAGGAAACACACAAAAACATACGCGAAAGACAATTATATAAGCATATGATAGTTTATATTTAAAATTGCACTGCTAAAATAGATTTTAGCTATTCTCGAAAATGCAAATTACATTCGTATTGACAAATTCATTCGACAATTACAAAGATTCTTTGACGTTTGTTTGTCAGAAAACTTCCAATACCACAGAGTAACTAACTAATATTTTTTGTTGTGTTGTGTTGGCGCCAGTTGGCACAATTTATTTTTTGGTATTACAGGAAGTAAATCTTTTATGAACGGTTCAAAAAGTAGGAGTATTCCTATTAATAAGGAATTTGGATTGACAATAAAATTTAAAACAAAATAATATGCCCACAGTCTTTCTGCGATTTATTAACAGTTTACTTTTGCTGACAAACCCAGTGTTGTATAAAAGTGGAAAACTGGGAAAACCTTAGAATCTTAAACTTGAAAACTGCTTTGCTTTGCTCCATTTCGTTTTGTTTTTAAAATCAATATCTTCTTGGCTGGTTTTGTCACTGTCAATGAAATATAAAGTTGACACATGTCACATTGACAGTTTGACAGACAAAAGAAAAACTATCTGAATTCGGAACGTAATTTTCATTTTCAGTGATTGTTACGTAAAAATTAAGATGTTTCAGGTAATTAGCCGTGCAGCGAGTTTGGCTAAAACTCCGCTGTCTAGGTACGTATATTTCAATAACGATCCTTCATAGGTTTAATTCCCATCGACAGAGCTCAGCAGGTCATGGCAGCATGATGACAACTAGTTATTGTTTTTCTAGATCTTTGCCTGCTTTCTCAACAACAACATCGCTCCTAAGGGACCGCGATCCAATTGGTCTCCGGGAGGCGCCTATGATAGATAACGACGTCGCTCTATCGTCACCAGAAGAACAAAAACAGAAAGCAGTTTTAGAATCTACCATTAAGGTCCCAGTCAAGGTAAGATTGCCATTGATTTCTCTCATAAGCTCTCAATTCATTCTAGAATGATATTCTCTATGATTCTCGACATCTCATGGCAAGTTTTTTTGTTTGAGTACCATTTGACAAAACCAGCCAGTACTGCCACGAATTCTGCCTGTTAGGAGTAAGATTTCTGAATTCATCGTGGCAATTCCAGGGCCCAAAAACTTCCTTAGTTGTTTTAGGTTTTTACCCAATGGTTGTCACTTACATTTTTTCTTTTATTGTTTTATAAATCTTTAAATCAAATAATTGTATAAAATTATAGAATGTCAGAAACCTTCGTGATGTTTACTTTAATTCTCACTAACTTCTGCCCACATTGTTGCCTATTTTGTATGCCAAAAAACATATCCAATCCAGAGATTACCCTGACATATCAAACCCACAAACAAATTTTACCTCTATCTAATATTAGTATAGATGAAAAGTTTAGAAAGGTATTACCTATATATAAAAGTATTTAAATAATGATTTCCAGGTGGATCTAACCCCAGTGAGTGGTGTGCCAGAGGAACACATTGTCACACGCCGTGTGCGCATCTACCAGCCTCCCAAGAATGCCATGCAGAGCGGTACTAATAACATCCATCATTGGGAGATGGAGTTTGACAACCGCCAACGCTGGGAAAACCCCCTGATGGGCTGGACATCTACCGGAGACCCACTCTCCAACATGAAGGTTGCATTCAAATGCCCTGAGGAGGCTATTGAACACTGTGAGAAGAACGGATGGAACTGGTACCTTGATGTACCGAAGATTGAGAAACCAATCAGGCCTAAGAATTACGGAGTAAATTTCTCATGGAACCGTCGCACCAGAGTGTCTACGAAGTAAACATGTTAGTACAATTGGATAATTCTGTGAAAATTTTACATAGTCATTTATTAGTAAAGTTTATTTAATATAATGATTTGAAATCCAGTTCATTTTTTCATTTTAGTTCCGAAAAATAGATGATTAAAATGTATTTCCATGGCTTCACCTAAATAAATAGTTGCTGTTGAGAATTTCTTTGTTTATTTTCTTGTGAAAAGTCATTGATATTTATATTTAGGATTGTACAAAACATGAGTCAAGCCCCACTGAATAAGGATTATATAGACCTTTTTAAAGGTTAACAATAAAAATACAACATTTTCTATATTTTCATTTAATCATAGTTTTCAACATGGTTAATTTATATTTTGTACCTCGGAAGAAAATCATATTTCGCAGGTCTCATTTAAAGTTTTTATTTACATATCATACAATTTAAACATATGTTACACAAATCGAACCATGCCCAACACATGCTTTAAATATTGCAATTTCACTAACTACAATAGTTTTACATGTACATCGTACATATTATAAATAATAGTTAAAAGTAACCACTATCCACCTCTTTCTTCAAGATCATAACTAGGTATAGATAAAATTATGAAAAATTATTGCATCTTTCATTATGTACATATTAATGAACAATATCGGGAAATATTATCTATTCTATTAGAACAATTTTATCATGCTTCCTCTTTTTAGAATTCAAAATATTAATTAGTGAGTGTGGGTTGTTGAGATATCAAAGGGTTCAAAGCAAATGGTGTAAAATTTGTCATAAAGCGAGGTGGTACAAATACTAGTATGTTACAAGGTGTCAGCATCTAAATTTCTAGCATATTCTGATACAGGCCTCGAAAATTCTAAGTAAAAATGAATTCCAAAGTTGGTCAAGAATATAATTAGTAAATTGAGATAATATTTTTATTCAAACAAAATGAAGATTTGGTCCTTGCTAAGTTGGAAAATATTTGGGGGTTTTAAAATGTACCTGCTCAAGTATATACTCCTAGAGAAATTTTAAAATTTTCTTTTTAAACTTTTCTTTTAGAAAAAAAGCTAATTCTATAGTTATTATGAACTATTTAAAACCAATGCATCAACATTTTTAATTGAATGCTTTACAATCTTCCTAAGTAAATTATCGTCATACGTGTAATATCGGTTCCAAAAGTGATTTACGGCGCTAATTAATTCGCCAACAACTAAAATATGATCACTTTTCGGGCCGATTGTACATAAATGCAGCTAAAATATAATTCGAAAGCACTTGGTGCGCCTATATTAGCAACTCGTTAACACTATTAGCAGCTAATGTTACAACTATAAAACAATTAACAAAAGGAACATGTGGACGGGCTAAATATTACCAAAAATAATACATTTTCGCTTAAATAAGAAACAACAAATGTATAAAATCAGTATAACATTTGAAGTAATGGAAAAAAGCAAACAACCATACAAAAAGTTTAAGGGATATTATAAACTACAAAATGAATACGAATTTAAAAACTTATACTTAGGTAATATTTCTATATATTGAGATTTGTGCGAATATTTGCTCATTTTGTACGTCTGTATGCTATTTGCTTGCCTTTTTACGTGTAAAAGGAATCACTTGTAAACAATTTAATTTTCGTGTATGCGTGGAGGTAGGAGGAAATGGCAACAAAAAAACAAGTCATCATGCGTAAAGTACCACATCCTAGGTCCAAGACAAAAATATAATAAATCGTACATACCTAAAGATATTGAAAACAATAAGTCAGTTATAAACAATCGCTCATTTAGATATTTACTTCAATTTCGAGAACAAATAACTAGCATAATTGTGAGGTAACAACATGATTATTTTGTAGTTATGATTGCTGTCAGAGTGTGTGACCATACAAATCCCCCACTTATTTATCTAGTATCATGTCAAAAAGATTAAAGCTCTAGCGAGATCATATTGACTAGTATTTAGGAATATAGTTAATTTTGTCGTAAAAAATTACTACGTAATTTGAAAAACAAATGTCTACATCTAGTCTGCTACTTCATGTTATTAAAAAAACTAGCTAAGAAACTGACCACTGAAACTTGAAGTTTTATAGTTTTTAATCCATCAGAGAGGAATGGCAGTCAAATCTACTATAGAATTTTGGAATATACAGAGTGTATATTAAGATATTTGAATGTTGAGGGTAGATTTATATTTATACGTATTCTTAATTTTAAGCTGGTGGTTTGAATGTTGAATCAAATTCATAAATAGCTCACGTCATTGGAAATATCCACCCTGTATACTACATTACTATTTAAAAGTTACTTTAAGATGATTCAGTTATTGTAATACATTCAAGTCTTTTGACGTTGCCAAGCTTTTTTCATGTCCTGAACATTCTTTCTGTCTAGTCATACTGTCATATGATGTTGATGCGGATGCAAGATTACTATGAGACCAACTGTGAACTGAACGACCAACTGTATTTCTTCGTGAACATATAAGTTAGTAAGTTGTACAGAATAGCAGGTAGAATCCATGTCTTTCGACTTCAAAACAACTAAAAAGTCCCAAAACAGAAGTAATATGAGAAAACCAATTGATATAATATACCTAAATAACAAAAAAGCAAATAAAAACTCATCGAACACGATATGTCCCAAATAATATGGCAACATATTATGCGTATTAATCCATTTTTATTCTCAATATTGGATTTGGAACCAATTTGCAAATACTTAATATCTAAATCTTCAACAATAATAATGGCATTTGAATTGTTAATATTAATTTAGATGCCTGAATTGACTGATTCGCTAAATCGATAACGATCAATGTTTAAGTAGGCCACACAACAAATAAGCTTAAGGCATATGTAAAAAATGTGGAAGTCGTGAAATATAAAAGGACAAATAAACTCATTTTTTTAATTGGTACTGAACAAAGCCTTTGATTTCGTATATCATATCGACCACTTTATAATTCGCGAAATCTTAATTCGAGAAAAACAATCGACATCTTTTTCCATATTATAAAGAACACAAAAAAACTAAATTGAAAAAAATAATATCAATAATTAATCTTATTTATAATTCATCTTTGCGGAGTTCCCCAAGGTAGTATTATAAGGCCCATTAGTTTTCAACACACTTTGTTTAATAGTAGAGGAATGCATGCTGGTTGGTCGCTTCATGGTTATTTGTTGTGCAGCTTGCTTGCATGAGCTTGAATATAGCTATATCGACATGGTGACATCAGTCATTCTCATATACAACACTATTTACAACAACAAATTGATTTACATCCAACTTGACACTGGTCTCGTACTACTTAAATAAACATTAGGTAAAATTTATAAAAAAAACTGCTTTCTTACCGACCTTTGGATCGTAGAAAAAGGAGATACTTAATTTTTTGTGCAGATTTATTAACTTCATTTTAATCAAGCTTTGAGGTTACGACCATTTTAGGGTTCCCTGTAGTAGTGGAAATTCACCTGCTTGTGCATTAACACAAAGAATCTTAAATAATGTGTGTCTGTATTTAAATTCGGGAAAGTTTGGCTTGCAATCTGTTAATTATTTTTGTATTATTGAAATCGCTCTTTGTCCCGGACAAGCTGTACTGGCATATAGGTAAATCTTGTTTCTCTACGATCCAAAATAACGGATTCAGCAACATTAATCTATCGAAGCGTCTACAAACGAATGTTACCTATCAGCGTGTAATGCAACTTGCGTGGCGCGCAGTCCAGTATCGTAAAGCTTATGAATTCGACGAGATACTAATGAAAACGTTATTGCAACGTGTCTGGAAGTTCCCGGTAATTACTGTATTTAACTATCTATTATAATAAGTGTTGAGATAAATGGGCGCATTTCATATTCCACAAGTAAATAACAAAATTAAATCTCTCGTGCTCTAACGTTCACCAGTAGACACAAGGAAACGGGTTCATCTATCTCAACGTATCCACCATAATGACAACCGCGAACGGGGCTAGTTAAATTTAAAAATCACAATTATTCGCCGGAACTGTGCCGGATGAAGAGTCAGTCGGGATCGTTCGGTTCGGGAACGTCCGGGGGAGGAGCTCGGGGCGCGAGCTCGGGTGTCGGAGATCAGCTGGGGCGCTCGTCGGACTCGCGGTGTACCAGCACGCGCACGAGCGTGGGCGGCGGGGCGGGAGGCGTGGGGGGCGCGGGCGGCGCGGCGTCGGGCGACGCCTCCGTCACCAGGATGCTGACCTCGCTGTTGGCGTGCGGGGACGGCGTGCGCGCGCGAGCCGGCGGCGTCACGCGCCGCATGGAGCTGCGCCGCGAGCTCAGCCGAAGGGAACCTGTGCACCACACACACACGATAACAAACCACCTCCAAAGTATCTGTATCACCTAGCCATTGATCCAAGTGTCTTCGTTGTAGTGCATTGAATTACGTGATATGCCATTTGTGATGTTCTGAAGAACTGAACTAAGATGAATTTTTGAAGTTCCGTCAAAATGATCGTTGGATTCTATCATCCATGTATCATCAGTAATAATGGCTCTAATAGTGAAGATAGCAGCTACGTTAGCTGGTGTTATTGCCGTGACTTCTATTGTGTTAATCTGTGCGATCGAACTGTTAATACCAACGCACTTTCGGCATCCTTGAAATTTAAGTAAAGTCAATAGAAATATGGAATTGTACTTACGAACTCCTGAGTTGCGTTAAAAGTGAAGGAAATACTGTAGAGGGGAACAAACTACTCAGACTTACACACTACATTGTCCGTGCAGACGTTCACTTACATATATATAGCTACAGAAGCGAGATTAGGGGTACTGATTACTAAAGCATGCAAAAGCGCTCACTATTCTGGGTACTTTAAACAGACTCTGTTCTTAGGTATGCTTGTTACACACACGCCATCTAAAAACTGAGATAATATTAAGGTGAAATAGAAACTCATTTGAATTAGGTCAGAGTTGATGGTATGCAATTTAAAATGCCAATTTGTAGACATAAAATTGAATCAAATGAATTTAGGTACCTCAGATATTTAGGACCGAGTGGTTGGTTTAGGATACTCTTACCATGACAGATAATTATTCTTAACAACAATTCTTAACAAGACAGGCATTAGACAAAAGAAAGCAGTAAATAAAAAAAGGCCAAATTATTCAATGTTATAAAGAACACTTTCCGAGTCTTTACTAAAGGGTTAAGTATGAAAAATTGGAAGACTGGTGACTAACCACTCAGTGCTAGCCAAGGCAATGTCTTAACTGAGCAGGATGTTGCATAGTTTTAATAATTTTCTTCTTACGAAAAGGTTTTTGTTATAGAAAAAAGAGTTTTACTAAAACAATGTCTTGCCCAGTTAGAACGTAAGGTTATCGAAATGCATCTATCTCTAAACCTACTGAGGAAGAGACACGGAAAGCAAAACATTACATATGAACCTGCTCGTTTCGGGCCGGTCTCTTCATCCATGGCGTCCTGATGCCGCAGGAAGATCGGTAGCCCGTACGCCGACCGCCTTCGAGGCGGCGCCGACTCAGAACCACTCGGCTGTACCATGACAAATTTTACAGGTTTCAAATTGAAGGGGGATAGGTCTGAAGGCCTATGTCGGTATTATCTTGTTACTTTAAACGGGGAAGGTTACTGGAAGATAAGCACTGTTAAAGTTATGAAAGGAAAAAGCATTAAATATTTTCAGCCAGAAATAATGCGTCATACGTAAATTTATTGTAAATACGTAACTATAAAAATATGTAACGATATTTTTCTAGTTTATCTATCTATCTAGGCAAATACTTAAACTACGGTAGTAATTTGTAAATATTACTTTCATGATTACTAGGAACTATCTACTATTGGTCTTGGAGACGATTTTTTTCGGCAATAGCCGTTGACGTCTACTGTGTTTAGGTTGAATCAAGTTCAACCTTAAGTTGTTCTATTCAGATTCGATCTTCGTTCGTTCTTCATTGCTTAGTTCGTATATTACCTGTTCCCCGGGTGCGGCCCCCGGCAGCAGCAACAGTGGTAAGTTGAGCCAGGCGCCGCCCAGCTCGCTGATATCGGACGCGTCGGACGCACGAGACGATTTGCGGCTGGACGCGTGTGACCCGCGCCTCACGTGCAGCAGAGCACTCAGTCGCCCTCCCCAGCCCCCGCCGGGAGACCACTTCGTGCTTTCTTCTTCTTGGGAGGGACTACGATTTTTTCGCCTGAAAATAGTATACGGACAATACTGTAATATTATACCAATCAAAAGACACATACTATTTGGACTTTATTACGCCAGGTATACCGATGCCAAAAATATTGGCGCGCTGAATATCTAATTTATGATAACCAAACGGTTTCAACAATAAATGAATGTCGTAATAATGTCTTATGTCGATAGATAATTTAATTTTCAGGATGTATAATGGTATCATGGATAGAACAGGAAGGATTTAAAGTTTGATTTGAATTTCAATAAACTCGTTGGAGTTGTTTTACAATTCTTGAATAGAAATCTGAAGTCTTGTATCGAGTACACCATTATGCCATATGTTGGATTTCGAAAATAATGGTTTCCAATTTACTTACTTGACATACTCTCTCCACGCCCGCTGCACGGTCCGGGCGGCCTTATCCTCCCTCTTCCATATCCTAGTCGATGATACAATCTCCAGCTCTTTCCTCGTAGGGAACTGCTTCTTGAACTTAATATCCATCTGTTCTTGAAGTTGCCTGAACGTGTCAGTCTCTTCAACATGCCCCAAGACATGTTTGACCAGGGCATGTAGTATATCTAAACAATGAATCTTATTGCCTTTTGCGATTGGCAGATTAAAACTGACTAAAGCCACTGTGTTTGGTTTTGAGATGCCTAGCGGAGGGTCTAAGGAAGCTATGAAGTCTGATAGTTGAGCGAAACTTATGAACTGAGTTGCGTGAGGATCGTATCTGGAAAAAGAAAACATTTTTGTATTAATTTATTTGGTGTCTACTCAACAAGAGAAAAAAATAAAAGAGGCAGCATATTTTTGAAACGAGAAAAAGAGGGGTTTAGTGAATAATTAGACTTCGTGAAATTTTGAAAGACCCATGAAGCATGTTTCAATTTCTATATAACAAAGATTATTCTTAACGTGATTCTTAATCCCCTGAAAGTATTCCATAAACTCGATAGTTGATACTCAAAGATACTAATGTAGTTCGTCTATAATGTTAGTAGTAGTTGTTCCATTTGCAAACAAGAAACAATAGTATTATTCCGTACCTAGATTTAACGGTTTACGGCAAGCAATAATTGTTTGAGTAACTTTTAATGTGTTCAGCTGAAGCCGAGTATCAAGATAGATGGCAGGATTTACGAGCTTCCCTTTACGACGTCATTTGTGTTTAAAGTGTCCGTTCTGAACTGTCGTAATTGTAAATAGCTCTAATAACTGTAAGTGGTACCTATTGGTTACGGCCAGGTTTAATGAGAGAAATGCTGAGTCGAGATTTATCTGCGTTAACTTTTTAGTGTAATTGATTTTCTTTTTTTGTCAAAAAGTAAAAATAGTTTTCACTATAGCTGCAATTGTAGTTTACCGCATTTATCTAACAATGTCTAACGTTGTTATTATATATTGTAACAATGGTAAGTAATTATTGTTGCATACATATATTACGTATCAATAGTTTGAAATTGGGTCGTTATTCATCATCATCATCTGCCTAGCCTTTTCCCAACTATGTTAGGGTCAGCCTCCAGTCTAACCGGATGCAGCTGAGTACCAGTGTTTTGCATGGAGCGACTGCCTATCTGACCTCCACAACCAGTTTACCGGATAACACGATACCCCTTGGTAAGACTGGTGGACAGACTTTCTGGCTTCTGACTACCCGTAACGACTGTCAAAGATCTAAAAATTACAGCCAGGACCAACAGCTTAACGTGCTTTCCGAGGCACGGAGAAGTCTCGCTATGACAAAGATGGTCACCCATCCACGGGCCGACCGCGCCAAGCGCCGCTTAACCTTTGATCGGTCGAACCGTGCGGCTGTTACTTAGTTTAACTTAGTTAAATTGGGTCATTATTATGAATGCGAAATCCACTACGTGCGTACTAGTAGTTAGCTTGACTTGCCACACTGAGATGTCTTTTTAACACGCTTTTATTAGCTCGGGTTGTATTATGTCTATACTAGTTTCTTCTTATTTTTAACAATTTGGTGAATATACATGTAGTATAGGTACTTACTTAGACCACCGTATATAGAACATCTCGAGATCATCTTCAACGATTCCAATCTCTTCCTCCTGATGAGCCTGGTTGAAGTTCTCGAGGATGATGGCTATGTACATGTTGATGACGATCATGTAGCTGATGATGATGAACGATGTGAAGTACGTGATCGCCAGTAATGGGCTCCCGCAGTTGCCGTTCTGACCAGGATGTTCGCCCAACTCGCACTCTGGAGGCTGGATCATGAGGGATTCTAACACGTCATTCCAGCCGGCTGATGTCATCAAACTGGAAAGCGAGAAAAAGTATAATGTTATTATTGATTTAAAAAGAGAAAGAGAGAGAAAGCGTCGTCAAATGAGAACTCTGCAATTAGCCATTTTTTCTATGGAGGAACACTGTGCGGGGTCTCTCCATAGAAAAGGGAGGATTCTCTGGCCAGGCGGGTGATATTGCCTGGCGGGCTACTGCCACTTCGAAACTGCGAACACTTCTTGCGCGATGTAAAAATTGTTGTAGTGGTTCTTATGTAGCGAGATAGGTATCGCTACAACTCTCTTTCCATATATTGTAATGTATATAATTCTTGGATTTTCTGGAAAGTAATTTAATATACTATCAGAGACCTACATAGCTCTTACTGGCTAATCTAAGAAGTAGCTTACCGAAAAAGCAACTGCATGCTTCTTCCGAAGGTCTGAAAGTTGACGATGTCGTTGAGAGCGCCTTGCTCCTTGACGTGCCCGAATACGGACATGCCGATGATGGCGTAGATGAACGTGATGAGGGCGAGCAGCGCGCCGATGTTGAACAACGCGGGCAGCGACACTACTAGCGCGAATAGCAGTTTTCTAATGCCCTTAGCAGCCTGAGGAAGTAAGACAAAAAGTGTATCATTAAAAAAAAATGCAAAATTTTGTTTGAAGAATAACCAGACTCATTGATTTATCTGCTACGATAATTTTTCTTTTGAACAGGCTTTCAACACTCCTTTGTTGAAAGCCTGTTCAAAAGAAAAAATATAAATATTCTTAATTCCATCGTTATTTTTCATCTATCGTGTCTGCTGTAGCTATACCATGCTGTCTATACACCAGCAAGTCAACAAGTTGGTATCGGAGCTGTATAATATAGTAAACTTATCATCAACGGCCTATTTAGGGCCCTCGCCCACGACGACTTTTTGTAGCGATGCTGTCGCGCGTTTGGTAAACGCGCGTCAGTATCGCTACTAACGCGTGTTAGTCGCGTTTGCAACGCGCTACTGCATCGCGACTGTATCGATGCAAACGCGCGACCGTGTTGGACGACATTGGGTGAAGAACGGATAGTTGCCTACGCTTCGGCTGCTTACGTAAAAGCAGCACCAAAGACAACGTGACTAATGTTACCTCAACGGAGTCCATCTTGCAACTGTAGCGATCGTAGGTATTTTTGTGCTGTTAGGGAGCATTCAAGTATTACGTAACGCAATTTGAGGGAGGGTCTTATAAAACGTTAGACGGGCGGGAGAAAAGGTATTTAAACAACGCGTTACGTAACATTTTTTATTTTAATAAAAAATCTAGGGAATTAGAATCTTCCAAATCGGCAACCCTTTTCGTTTATGTTTTACGGGGAATCCCTCGAAGAAGAAGGGCAAATTAGCTGCTCTGCATTGTGCGCCATAGTGAGGCATTGTCTGAGGATGCCGATTGGCTCAAATACGAAGTTGATGCAAGTGTTTTAACAATACCGTAACCTTCTTCGTCTGCTCTCCAAATACCAATGAAAGAGTCTGAGTGGCTGGCAAACTCGTGGACAGAGTAGCAGTAATTACAATTGAATTGTGTTTTTACATACCTACACTTATTTGAGTTATGACTAAATAAAAACATATAACTTAAAAATCTCTTATTTTTTTTATTACTATTGCTAACGCAATTAATACAATAACAAAGGTATACTTTGTTCAGCATAATTATTGTGACTTCAATGGTCACTTAAATGTTACGTAACGTTTAGGGAGGGGGAGGGGGTACAGAAAAAGGTTACCGTGCGTTACATTTCTAAAATCTTCAAAAATTGCGTTACGTAATACTTGAATGCTCCCTTACTGAATCGCGTTTGCAGCGAGACAGACGCGCGACAGTATTGCGTTTGCATCGCGACTGAAGCTGAGCCCGTGGGCGAGGGCACACAGCTAGCGACCGCTTCGCGACTGTATCGATGCGGACGCGCGACAGCATCGCTACAAAAAGTCGCCGTGGGCGAGGGCCCTTAATATTCAACTACTGTTGGACATAGGTAGGCCTCCCTTAACGTTTGTCTTATCGCTCGGTCTTCAGCTAGACGCAACTTCCGACAACTCGTGGAGGCTTTTTTTATGCATCCTTTGCTAGCATAGATTTCAACATTTAATAACATTTGATATTATTTATCACACCACTGTCACCATGAAGGGAAACACGACCTTGCTAGATAACTGTTTTTTTTATCTGTAAGGTGGATGAACCAAGACATAATTGTATGTTTGCTAGTAAACTTATCAAGACAGGAGCATGGATTTATGGAGAATTTAAATATAACTCACTTTAATCAGTCTTAAAATTCTCCCTATGCGGAACACTCGAACGACTCGCAGCAAAGTGGGCGATATGGGCAGGTCGATCATGATGTCCTCCATCAGGATGCCCAGGATCGACGCCAGCACCAGCAGAAAGTCGAACACGTTCCACGGCACCGTGAAGTAGTGGTACCGAAGACCTACTATTTTTACTATTGCTTCTGCAAAGGTTATACACAAGTTAGGAGCTGGAAGAAAGGTTTTGGATAATGTTCGAGGTAACCGCGCCGCGCCAAACCCACACTTTGATAATGATCTTTATAGGGAACGTCACGTTATGATAATTCGAAGATTAAATAGAATCGGTAATAAAAAAAAACAGAAATGAGACAAATATGTGAAGTTGAATGAAGGCTCTTAAACGAAAAATATTTTTTTGGGTTTTGTCTTTGCTGCTAATTGTTCGCAAAAAACAAACTAATTTTTGCTGTAAACAAGTGATTGAAATGAGTCTTCTTACCTAAAGAAATTCGATAAAAAACATATTTTGTTTAGTTGTGTAGTGTTAATGTTCGTGTAAATAGGGTTTGGCGCTCAACTACTAGAAACATGAGATAATTTGAAACCAGTATCATACCTAAACCAAATACAGTCGTGAAAAACGCATTACTAACTTCTAATATAAAGAAAACAGAATGCGGTTGATCGTAATGTTCTATGCCCATAGTGAGCATATTTAGAAATATTAAAACAAAAATGGCGATCTCAAATCTTCGGGAATTCGAGAGATCGTAGAACATCGCTAAGAATTGATTCCTCGGCCTCTTTATTACTTTCTGGGGCTTTTTTCTACCGAGTTTCTTCATAGCTGTATAGTAATGCTTCTGACTTTCAGTAAGGAACATTTCTAAAACTCCGCCTTCGTACTGAAAGAAGAATATTCAACATGTAATAATGAACCGGTTATAAGAAAATTTATTAACAAACTTTACAACAAATATTACCTTTTTCTTGAGCATATTAAAATTATCTATAATTACTCCTATAAACAGATTTAAGGTGAAGAATGAACCGCACACGATGAAGATGACGAAATAAATATACGCGTAGATGTTGGCCTCTCTCGCCGGCTGTAGGTCTACTCCTCTCGCGTCCACAGCATCGGCCATCACTTCCATCCAACCCTCAAAAGTGGCCACTTGAAATAACGCCAAGTAGGCTATACCCACGTGGTCAAACGATATTTTCGAATTTATCCAAGTGAAATTATTATAATAACATTCCCATTTATCATTCACTATCTGTAATCAATTAGAAAGCATTATAAACTCTGTAAATTCAAATGTTAATTTGAATATGTACAGTTATACTTGCCTCTAACGGTAACAATTCTCCTTCATCGTCGACACACTTATAAAACTTCCCACCAAAAAACTGTACTCCCATGATAGAAAATATTAACCAAAACACTAAACACACTAACAATACGTTGAAGATACTAGGTATCGCATACATTAGCGCGTTCACTACGATCCGCATCCCCTGCCACCGCGATATCGCTCGCAACGGCCTCAACGCACGTAAAGTCCTTAAAGATCTTAACACTTTTAGGTTTTCGTTTTCTTCTATCAATAAACTGAATACTGAAACCTGAAAGCGGAATTAAAGCGTTAGAAAGAGATGTTTAAAAGCGTTAATAAATGTTTTGAAAGAATTGGTACTTACAAATACTATAGTAAAATCTAATAGTGTCCAGAAACTAGTGAAGTATCTGAAGAACCCCAACGCTATCCACTTCAGAAACATCTCGATGATGAAGATCATGCAGAACCCCAAGTTGGTCCAGTACAATATTTTCTTCAACGGCTTGTTTTTCTCGAGGTGGATGTCTTCGAAGCAGAGCGTGATACTCGACGCGAAGATGAGCACCAACACGAACCACTCGAAGGCTGGAGTGTCTACATACCGCAGGATGTAGGTTCGGAGAAACATCCAACGTTGACCCAAGTTGGTCTGAATACATGCATCCCAACAAGAACTCCTAAAAGGACAGCGTATTTCCATTCATTCGGATCACAAGCATCTAATACAACCCTGTACCTACCTAGACCTCTGCAAATCCTAAATACGAAGTACGGAAGGTCGTGAATTTAATTCCCATGCCTGGAACCTTTTATTTGTTACCTTGGTTCCGTAAGTTTGGGGATAATACGATTGATGTTGTGAAGCAATGGTCATAGCAATAAAGTTTAATGAGTTACATTACTGGATGCAATATAATAATATAGGTTATTTAGAAGTGCAAAAGGTTAATACATACACAACTCGTAAGGGCATGAAGATTAATGTATCAAAGGAAGAAGAATGTATCGTAAAAATCGGTTAATTACAAGACTTGGATAACTACCAAACTCCTAATACAGAAATGGAAGCGAATATGGCATTGAGCATCGAGACATTCTTGAATGAATACATACGCATCGTAACATTGCCGAGGAAAACAGTTCTCGGGTACTTTCGGCTCTTTCTGTTTCCCAAATCCGGGGAAGTTTCCCATCGCATCAATATATTGACCCTGTGAGTTTTTTCTCCCACCTACGGTTAATTCATCTACATATGAGACTAAAGTTTGCCACGGACGCTTCATGTCTTCGTCATTTGCTCCTTTGACCGGTTCCTTACTTAAGTTGTTTGTCGGCAGTAGTTCCCTGGGTTGCCACTTGGATTTTTCTGGCGTTGTTTTACTTGACAATTGTGCCATTTCATAGTGTTCGTTTTCGTCTGAAATTTTATTACATCCTAGTTTAGATGTTTATAAAAATATTCTATATTATATATTATTTTATTAACAATTTCCTTAAATGCTTTATATTTACTGGTTAATTAGACCAATTATATAATATTATGACATACCAAACATATTATGACGTTCGTTATACTTCTCGTTTCTTACCTCTCGAATCAGACGGCTGTGTGTGATATCCAGAAGACATCTGGTTCAACAACTTCTGAGCGGCAACTTGCTCGGTCGGCGACGTGTCTTCAAGATTTTCTTTAGAGTCTTCCCTAATGCTAGTTATTTTATGTTCAGCCGCCAAGTCACGCACGTCTTTTAAAGTTTCCTGACTGCCGTGGTTAAAGTTGTTGGCCGCTTGGTAAAGTTGTGGGTAGGCAAAATCGGAACCTACAGATATTGGCCTGAAACATTTTTGTTAAGTTGTATAACTTGACTTGTGGACAAGTTGAACTTTAATTCTTATGAAAGTGGAACAATTTATTTTCATAAATGTTCTTTTCTTATTAGTTACTAGCTTCTGCCAGCGACTTCGTCCGCGTGGAATAGTGGTGCTCCGCTCCTATTAGTCTTAGCGTGATGATATATAGCCTATAGCCTTCCTCGATAAATGGACTATCTAACACTGAATGAATTATTTAAATCGGACCAGCGGTTCCTGAGATTAGCGCGTTGAAACAAAATGACAACATTTCCCTTCACTGCTCTGCTCCTATTGGTTGTAGCGTGATGAAAAGTATACTATAACCATCTCAGGAGTATGACAAATAATTGTACCAAGTTTCGTTACAATCCGTCGAGTAGTTTTTGTTTCTATAGAGTTTATACAGACAGACAGACAGACAGACAGACAGACAGACAAAAATTTTACTGATTGCATTTTTGGCATCACTATCGATCCCTAATCACCCCCTGATAGTTATTTTGGAAATATATTTAATGTACAGAATTGAATTCTCTACAGATTTATTATAAGTATAGATAGATTATCATAAATCTATTTGAAGTTGGATTTTTACTCAACGCAATAACTCGAAATTGCTAATCGTATTCTTTATTTCAAAGATGAGTCAGTGATTCGACATCGGGAAGACGTTAATATACTGTTATGTGTAAAATTAAATTAAGACTTATTACGGTGATATTTAATATTGAAAACACAAACCTATTTAACGCCTCTTGATAACTATGACTATAAATATTGTCGTGGGGGAACAAAATGGTCTCCTGTATCGACGCGGAGTACCTCTGCTCACTCGGTATCGACGCCTTCTTCTCCTTTATGGTACGTTGTTGTGTCATAAATTCGTTAACTAGCTCTTCTAACTTAGATTTTTTGTCAGTCTCTTTACTTCTTGATATAAGGAAACCTTTTTTTCTTACTATAGAACGTATTCTATCGAAACTTTTAGCTAATTTTGAATCTTCACCTACTTCCTGAAAGTAAATACCATGATTACTTTTCTTATGATTATTTTAGTTTTCCTCTTTGGTTTTGTTTGCTTTAAGGTTCTTATTCGCTTACTTTACTAAAGCCCCTATCTTAGTAATATCAGTTGTGTAGGTGGCGTTTATCGTACACATGCGTCGCACAGACGCCGCGCTAATGAAGAATGGATAATGTCGCCGACAAACGCCTACGCTGCACGCCGAGTGAACGGTGGTGCGATACGATCTTTAGACATAACTAAAGGGGGTTGGAAAGAATGGATGTCTGGTGATGACGTAGGTACTAAATTTAGTATTTGTGATTATTCTTTTCATCATTTAAATGTTTGTGAAAAGAAATGTGATGGCTATTATGACCGAATAATTTTATCTAAAAAGATGTGTATTGTTTTTAGGTTTATGGAATTCATCACGCCTATTTGGCTCTAAGGAGTACTAACATCCATTTTCCCCATAAACCAGGCATTAAAATTACAATGTTCTTAATAACATTTTTAATTGACCTGGTAATCGAACTCAGACCAGGGCTTCATGCTGAAGCGAACAAGGAAATTTTATATTGTGGTACTAACCTCTTTCTTATTCTTAAGTTCCTCACTATTGAAGCTGTTGAGTAGCAAGGCAAGGAAGAGGTTGAGGACCATAAAGTTGCCCATCACGAGAGCTGGCAAGAATATGAAGAAGCAACTCTCTGCGCCGGTCTCCTGCTCAGCTCGCATACAGTCCCATAGAGGCTCGATCCACTCGCCGCAAAGGATCCGGAATATCATCATGAACGAGTGGAAGAAGTCGTTGAAGTTCCACCTTTGTACGTTGATGGGTCAGAATTGTTAGTTAAACATAGTATAAAAAAATTTGCTGATGTTGCAATAGAACATTTTCATGCAACCAAGAATGTTTTGAGAAATTATAAGGATAAGTATTTAAATAATATCTATAAGTGTATATATTACGTAAAAATAAGATTTAAGAAAATAATACTGGCGAAGAAAATGCTGGACTTTAAGGTTATGCAAAATCTAGTGATGCCATACCTGGGTACTGGATCCGGGTCGAACTTATCAGGCGTGTAAGACTTGGAGAAGAGCTGCATGCCGATCACAGCAAATATGTATATAACTATCACTAACACGAACGTCAAATTACCAAGAGCACCGATCGTGGATATTATAATACTCAACAACACTTTCATTGTAGTCCATGATTGAGCTAACTTTAACACTCGTAACTGGAAGGAAATTACAATTAAGTGATTTGACATATTAACTAATATATAAATAAGGGTATGTGCAGTGGTTCCCTCAGGGGAAACACCTAGTAAACTATATGTAGCACACCTAAACTTTAATTTGACTTTTCGATTCTGATGAATTTTATACGTATATGAGAATCAAACGGGTTGTGTAAAATATGCAAAGAATACATGAAACACGATTTCTTTTGTAAGGTTGGCTTGATTTTTTTTTACAGAATTAAAAACTTTTTCAAAACAATGTGTGATTTAAAATTCTGTATTATATTGCTATATGGCTATGGTGGTCAATGTCGATCAATAGTTTGTGTGTGATAAATTTCTCATCCTCAAAAAAAAAACTTACCAAACGAAGACCTCGCAACACAGATAGGCCATCAACGAGCTCAAATATAAGATCTAGAAGGCTTGCTGATACTATAATCAAGTCGAATATATTCCAGCCGCACGCAAAGAAGTCTTTGCTCATAGCCATCACTTTCATTATACATTCTAATGTAAATATCGACGTGAACACCTGGAAATTATTTGTCCGTTAAATTGCCATAAGAAGAACAATAATAATAATTGTCAATGCTTAACATAATTTCGTCAATGACTTTTGACTCTTTGGAATCAACAACAGAAATGGGTACTCTACTGTACAGTATCATATAAGTTATGCTGAATGAAATGATACCAATGATAGGATTAATAAAAAAAAGTACTTAGTCGTTACAATATGACAAAAATGAGTGAGATGACGTCATAGTCGGCAAGCTGTTAAATAATAATGTAAGCATCCCTACATGATATTTTATTTTAGTTAAATACATAGTGGCATTTTGATTACCTTATTTCCTATATCTAAGGCCGATCTAACGTTCTCACTCATTCCATGATGCTCTAGCGCGAGGAATAGTGTATTGAGAACAATGCAAGTTGTAATGAACAACTCGAATAAGGGATCCTTCACGATCCCATACAAACAGTTCTGGAACTGCAGCCAGCCTTCATAGTCTATACAGCAAGAGACGCAGCACTCACAGTTTCTATCCACCAGCTCATCTGCCAGAAATTTCAGACCAGTCAACAAAATACACAAACACCAACAACAAACAAATATCACACAAATACGTCACGAACAAAAGAAAAGAAAGAATTGAAGGAATAGATCAATTAGAATAAGCGAAAGCAAATTGAGGCAAATTTAAATTTCATCAATGCAAAGCTTTCGTATTACTAAATTAATCTATTACTCATAAAATATTAAACAACTCGTCATGCATTGAAAGCAAAGTCAGGACTAAGAAAATATGCAGGAAAATTGCATTGAAATGCAAGGAAAACCAGCATGGTAGTACGAAAAATTTTGTTATGCCAATTATGTGTACAAACGGTGCGTTTACCGGTACAGTGCTTACACTGAAAGTTCGACAAAACACTGATATGAATTTTGATGTTTCCAAATACGAATCGCATAAAAGTTATGCACTGTTTAAAGTATTTTTGTTTAAGTAATATCATGTAATGTGGAAAGACTTGAATGCGATTCTTGAGCTATGACAAGACGACAGCTAGTCAATCGCAGTCACCCTGCAGTCTTCCTGTGGGGAACAGGGGTGGACTGGGGGGTAGAAGCGTTTGCGTCTGTGTTTACTAACCTGTGAAGTAAGTGCAATTTTGCTCGTAATTGCCCATATGAGTTTTGTGCGTGGCTGCCAATAAACTGAGCTCATTAATTTTCGTCGTCTCCGCTTGCGGGAGGTCGGGCGCGCGCTTGTATGGCCAGTCCGCCCCTGACGATATTAATGAGGGTAGAAGCGAGATTGCAACCGTGTTGTATTAAAATGCTCAATGAAGTGTTCCTCATTGAGAAGTGAAGCTACTGGTGAATGTTACCAATCACAGATAAGAACTATTCCATCTCTTTAAAGATAATAAACGTACAATAAATAAAATAGTCAAAGAGACATTGCAGAGGTAGAATAGTTATTTCTATGACAAATTAGCAGTACCTAAAACTGTTTTAATTGCATAATGTAATTGCAGTATCTACAACTTTGATAGCTTTTACGAGAGCGTTTGATTTTGTAAAATAATTTATTCGTAAAGCTACCAAAGTATAAATTACTGTGAAACCGTTTGATTGGGAATTTGAGGTTCGCGATCGATTCGTAGTATTTATCTTCAATCAAATGGTTCACGTTGTCGAGGATTGTTCAAAAATCAAAGTGGAACCTTACATAATGCTTCTGAAATCCAAAGAAAATATCATCTGTTGCAAATGAGAGTTGAAACAGAGTGAATAGTTAGAATATTTAGAAGAAAAAGTACTTAAAATCAAACTATCTAATAATAATTTAGAAACTGTATAGTTAAAATTGACCTGTACTATTAAAATCCAATTTAGAAAAGTAGAAAATTGCATAGAACGCAAGCATTTAGAGTTTGATAGATGTCGAAATAATGAAGTCCTAAGTGACGCAATTTTGACAAGAGTTATTGAATACCATGCATAAGTAGAGCCAATAAATTTACGTCCGTAATCTAAGTCTACGAAATATTAATTTTGCAAGTTTATTAATTTCAATAATTGGACTGAACCCCTATAAAATGCATTCGTTGTCATAGTATTGTTAGCCCTTCGTGTTTGCAAAGCGTTCATTCTGATACATAGTGGTAGCATCGTTTAGTTTCAGTGTTATTTGTCTCGTGCTTTTCAGTGTTGAAGCCGTGCCAATAAATTGGATTAGGTTGTGTAGTGCCATCAAATTGTTGATTCGTATTTGATTGCCTTCCAATTGTCGACATGTGGCCAAACTTCCGAATATTCGCAAAGGACCTTATTGAATTCGATGGCATTACTGCACCCAAAAAGTTTTAGGAAGTGAAAAATGTGCTAATGTGAGAAAAAGATTTTACCTAGCACCACGATCTGGTTGAGGTAGTCAGGGTTCAGCGGGTATTTGTCCTGAATGTTTTTCATAGGTTTTTTTGATTTCACTGCAGGTTTTTCAATTTTTGTTTGATGTTTATGTTTTGACTCTTGCGTTTGACTGTCTTGGGTAACCTGCAATATCGGATATCTTAGGAAAATCGTATACGCAGGTAATTCAGGTCGTATGCGGAGATTATTGATTTGCTCAAAATCTATTTCACGAGTTATCTTATCATGAGATAGTTTTTTGTCTCTTTCAGATTTTCTTATAACATCAAAGACTATGTGTAATATGTTTTTTACATTACCTGTTGAATCTGGGGCATGGGCATCGGCATTGGCGAAGGCATTGGTGTTGGCATAGGCATCGGCATCTGAATCTGCATAGGCATCGGCATTTGCATGGGCATCGGCGTCTGTATTTGCATCGGCATCGGCATTTGCACTGGCACTGGAGTCTGTATCTGCATAGGCATCGGCATTGATGTCGGTGGGTGGTTTGGCGGGGGTGGCAGCTGCGGTATCAATAGATGCCTTCTCGGGTGTGGATGTGGTGCTTGGTCGTCAGAGGTATGCTCTCCATCGTCATGATCATCGACCACTCCCGAATCATCCAGCGAAGATTCCCTGTTGTTGCTGTGGTCGCTTAGCTGGCGACCCGCTGCACTTAGTGCACCACGACCTATGATTAGTAAGCTTAAATAAAAATCTGAATATTTTGCTGGTTCATTTCCATTTTGAATCCGATATATTTTGAACTTTAAATCTGTGCTTATTGTATAATATGTATTTACGTCTAAGTAAATAGTATGTTAAGAAAGAGATAAGATTTTCATACGTTATAAATCTTTTTATCATCATCTACAAATTTTGTTTTGGGAGAAAACTTCATCTTCGGTAGGGGAATGTGAAAATGTTTATCCAATACGTTTCAGCTCAAGCAAAATTGTATTAACATATCCTGAGAATAGACGGTATTCGACAGCGTATCAATCTTTCTATCGTTGTATCGTCAGATTTATATTAGATATTATTGAAGCTTTTAGTTCGACGTGATGATGTGGATGGCTCAGCCGTTCATATGTGTATACATAAGAGTGTAGTATAGTTTTGTCAATGTTCAAGGTTTTTTTAATTACAGGGTATATTGATGATCTCATGAACATTATTATGATTTGCGAATTCTATATTTGAGACAAAACTTGACATTTTGGTTTTTTATCAAATCTAGAATTTATTACTTTAATATTTTGGCTTTGATTAGGATTTTAGCTATTGAGTGAAAATGGGAGATAATAAGAGGACAATTTAAATAGTCATTACAATCTAACACTGTCCGTTTTTAGGCATCGTCTTGCATTGTATCTGCAATTGTTTTTTTTTAACAGTTTAATCTCTCAATACCTTGTCTAACGTAGTTATTAGGACAGAAAACTACTAGCATTTGAAGTATAAAATGTTGTTGCACCTAACGCATTGTCTGGGTGTAGGGTGTGGGGCGGCGGCGGGGGCTGAGGCGCGGGCAGCGGGGGCGGCGATGCACTCGGGGTCACGGACCGCGACCGCGACCGCCGGTTCACGTCACTGAAACAACGTGGTACATGTTTTAACAGCTGCTGAAAAGAAGTTTGTCTTTGAAGAAATAAAAATTTAATATAGAAATTTCATTTTGTAAAAAAGGATGATTATTTTTGAATTTTAAATTCTCTGGTTGGTATGAAATGTCCAACAATGCGGTTCCAAGTCCTGTGGAGAAAATGCGGCAAAAATCCATAGGAACTAATTTAGGATTGATATTCCTCTATAAAATACAAAATTCACCATAACGGGAAATAAAAACAATATTTTGTAAGAAAAAATACACGGTATAATAATCTCTAACCGTCTTACTTATAAAAAACCGGCCAAGTGCGTGTCGGGCCACGCGCAGTAGGGTTCCGTAGTAGGTCTCAGTTAGTCGACTATAACTCTGTAACCGGTTAAGCCTACTTAGCCGTGATAGTTTTCCTTGTAAGTTCATTACATGTGCTACGTCTGTGAATTTTTTCACATTTCTAGGTACAGCCATTCAAAAGTTAGAGGGGGGGGTAACTCGTATCGAACAAAAATTTTCACTTAAAAGCTAGATATTTCGCAAATGGCTCGCTCAACCGAAAAATGGTTTTCACACACCCATAATATTTTTGAAAGACCTATCTAACGACACCCCACACGAAGGGGTACGCGAGAAAAAAAATATTCATCCCTACTTTACATGTTTGGGAGCTACCCTAAAAAAAAATTTTTTTCAAAATTTTATTATACCACTTTCTCGGCGTGATCAATATACATATTCATACCAAATTTCAGCTTTCTAATAACAAGAACCACGGAGCTATGCCGCGGACAGACAGACAGACAGACAGACAGACAGACAGACAGACAGACAGACGGACAGAGCGAAACTATAAGGGTTCCTTGTCGGACTACGGAACCCTAAAAAACTGTAATCTAAAGTTTAACCACGGGTTTCGTAGTCCCTATTTTAAATCAAAATCGCGGTTTATCTTTTTGTTCACTCATAAACATAATTTAACAGTTGGTTATTTATGGTACGTAAAACCTATGTCGCCACAGACTATTATCCAAATAATCGACTAAAGAACGAATGAAGACGTAAAAAATTCGATTTTTCATTTGTTGCAAATTTGACAAATAAAAAGATCTAGTACACAACTGGATGAGGCATCTTCGGGTACGCTCGTTTGAAACTTAACTGAATTGAAAACCTTATCCATCCCTTTTTAATACGTGATATCAAGGTCCACTTGGCTCAATCAATCTTTAAAATAAATGTGAAATAAAATATAATCAAGAAATTTCGCGACTCTGAATATTAGAAACAAAAAAAAAGCAATTCTAAAGAAGAGTACCGCCCCTTGCGGGACACCAAAGACTTTGTAAATCAAATACGATACAAACTTGCATTTGAATAAATAAAAATATTAATATTAACTTTGTGTCGTGGATCTATTCCAGTTGATATTTAGTTCTCTGGACAGAAAATCAACATTGCTTTGAAAAACATAAATCGGTCAGAGGATCGTCTCTGGGGTTTTATCTTGATGTTAGAGAAGTTATTTTTTAATTGAAAACAGTCATACGTAGTATCGTATACTTTTACACTGAAATCAATCAGCTGATTCAAATTAAATACGCCATCTTGTCTCAAATCGGAGGTTGTACCACCTCACGGCGGGGTTTAATTTTGACAGTTATTTATACCTGTGTTAACTTCGGAACAACGCTATATAGCATTATGAGTGAGATTTTTGCTAATTCGTTGAGTAACAGCAGTGTAAAAATTATTCCGACTTTATAAGTAAGGCGGTAAGATGTTAAATCAAATTCATGAATGAAAAGAAAGGACGAAAAGGTTCAATGAATTTCGTATTCCTTACGAGTAAACTTATTTAAGCTGTTCAAAAGGAACCTCGATTTAAAACTTGGTATATCCATTATCCATCCTAGCCTTTTCCTAACTACTTTAGGGTCGGCTTCCAGTCTCACGCGATGCAGTTTAGCACCAGCATTTTCCATGGAGCGACTGGCTATCTGATCTCCACAACCTAGTTACCAGATACGACTCGGTAAAACTGGTTGTCAGACTTTCTACACGATAACGACTTTCAAAGATCTTCAAATGAAAGCTGGACACAATAACATCAATACCTAACATAAAGGTACGTCGGGCCGAAATCGCTTTGAGAATTTTGGAAAATTTCAAGAAGCAGCCTGGAGTCAGGAAGATGGTGGTGTTATACCCCCGTGCCTAGGAGGGCACGCTAAGCCGTCGTCCCCGGCCCTGTCTTGATAGCAGTGTTGTTATAAATCCATATCAAAGGCCGTCAGACGGACTTGATAAAACTCTGACACAAGGGCTTGTTAGACCAGTAAAACTTGCAGCCTATACGATAAGAACAAGCCCGGTTAAGCAGTCGACAACCTTCTAGGTTGACCGGCGAGATTCCATACAAAAAAAATACGATAAGAAGAAGACCTCCCAACTTTACCAGTTTTCGTTTTAATAGAAACAAACCTTAGCCCAGCTACTATGGTAAATGTTCCCGCGTCCAACGGTATTATCATGTAAATTCACGTGTGAACTCTGGAGTTTTCCGGAATTGGGTCAAACAGGTGAGGTGGCTTTCAAACGGAAATATGTATTGCGGATTGCGGGAACTACATTTGTCGTCGGTTTCTCTAGATTAATAGTTCGCTTTATTGCCGTTGTTGTGTGGCGGGTTTTGTATTTGTAGTATTTAATGTTACGGTTAACATAATGTGGTGTTTTTAACGAAGAATTTTGGGATTTACTTGCAAGAAGAGAATGTATAAGGACTTTTTAGGGTTAAAATTTGAGTTAATCAACTTTTGTTAACAGGACTGACTAATTACTTACAGAGAGAAGCAAGTAATTAGTTATAGAAGGAAGTAATTCGTAAGAATAGGAAACTACCATGATACTATTTATACCAGCTAGTCTGCAACTTTATTTTGATAAATCAAAAGATATTCATTGTTTTGTGACCTGTGCCTGAGGGAACTTCTTTACAAGCCGAGGTAAAAACTACCCTATGTCCTTACTCAGGGTTCAAGCTATCTCCATACTTAACTTCATTGGAATCGGTTCAACGGTTTTACAGTGAAAGCGTAACAAACAGACAGATTTACTTTCGGATTTATAATATTAGTAGGTAAGGATTGTATTATAAATGTTACTTGTCTGTCTGTGTATAAAAATTAGGAAAATCTTAACATTTAAATAACCAGAGTTTTGTAGATGATATCTTATGCTTGATAACTATTCTCAGCGAACATAAGATTTAATATGTACTTTCAAGTACACGGAAATTAGGAATTCCGATATACGATAGCTGAATAAGTGCCAATATTATTCCACAAACGTGTTCATTTCGTCTATTTGGCGCTTTCCTTAAATTGCTTTGCAGCACCGTATATTTCTCTCAAGGGGATTATACTCAATGGAGTTTCATACGGATTGGATTACGATTTGCGAAACTCGATACAAAACCAACTCAATCGGTTAGGTATGTTATTGACAATACAATATGTTTTCCGAAATCATATTTTGGTCTAATTCATAACACATGTTTCCCGCGGTTTCACCCGCGTCCTGACTTGACGTATCTGGATATAAAGTAGCCTATAACCTTTTCCAGGGTCAAACCTACCTCCGTACCAAATTTCATCCGACTCGGTTTAGTCGTTTAACCGTGAAAGTGAAACAAACTCACCTTTGTTTCCGCTGGTCTATTGAGGGTGAATTTGCAAATTTCAACTAAATCAGTTCTGCGATTTAGTTGAGAAAGCGACAACACAACAATTTAGACATTACACGTTACACGTAATCTATTCGTGGAACAAACGAGTCGACCAATCGCAAACTGGGTACGAACAGACCAGACAAACAGGGTTATTTTAATTTATAATGATAATGACCATGTAGATAGGTACGCCCGCTTACAACAGCTGTAAGAAAATAAATGTCTTCAGTAAATAATTTATCTGTGAAAGATTTTCTTTAAAAATAAAGCAACAATTCTAAGTGTTACTTTAAATTGCTGAATTTATCTTCAGTCTTTTGATATTCGGTACGAGTCAATAGCCAGACGTCAGAATGGCTCGGCAGAACGTTCTAGACTAAATGAGTTTTTTCATTATCACCTCGGGGCTTAGAGTCTGCTACGAATAGAGAGAATCGTGTCGATTTTATTAAATTACGATCCGTAATTGGACAACTGTGCATCAATCGAGATAACGGATTTCTAGCTTTTTTTTTATAATTTCAGCAATTTTGTGCGATCTGATTGTAAAATTTTATAGATCCGTTTTTTTTCAGGGGTATCAGAATTATTTTATTGCTTTATTTACAATTATTCAAGTTTCCAAAAAGATTATTCTAACAAAAGGTTTGTAAAAAATCCCCTGAAAATTAAGTATCAACAAAAAAGATTTGAATTGCCATATCGGTCGCCCCGATCTCGAGTTTATCTTTCTAATGGCTTTAGATTTTATTTATTTATTTATTTAGATAAACAATTAACAAATTCAATTATTCAATCGTATAAAATAACAAGTACGACCTCGATAGGGCTTTATTTAATTTATTTATTTTCACTAAATCTTGTTAATTAAACAAACAAGGCTTCAATGTGATCACGTTACGAACTTCCCAGATTTTCTTATTAAAAAGAAAACATAGCACTGGCTATTTACACAAACTTTTCCAGCTTTTTCAAACAAAGAACATTAAATTAGTTCTACAAAGTCTTCCAATACAAAACAGGGATGCATTTCAACTGACAGATCAGCAAGTTCTCGAAGAATGTGGGCAAACTCGTGCCATAAGTAAGTTTGTTCAGCGAAGCTTCTTGCTTATTTGATTCCCTCGTCGAGCACATTTCACTCAGGTATCAGTAAACAGGGTCTGGTTACTGATTTCAGTTTGTTTCGAGGTAATAATTTAGTCTTCGTGAAATCTGTTTATTAAAATTAAATTTAATTATCTAGTTTAAAACATATTTATAATATTGAAATAATTCTAGACTTAAAATATATAAAATAATAAGTATGTTCCTTCGTTAACTATTTTGAAATTTACTTGATGACGGTGGGTAATCATTTAGATTTTTTCGAATAGCCTTTGTGAAGTTATCGTTTTGGTAAATGTGTGTGAAAAAAATTTAAATCCTAACAGAGCTATTTAATAATAATAGTGCTTTTTACCGATAGACCGAGTATACCCGAGCATGACTGAGTCCTGAACAAGAGCAAAAGTCTGCATTTTTGTTACCCATTCTTCAAGCTAGTGCTTGAATAAACTATTCTACATTTAAAGCACTTCATATCTGTATTTCCTCATCCATCTTATAATCAAACTCAACGAGCTGGTTAAGTTCTCAAAGCCTCGGAATTCATAGCTTATTTCGAGTACAAAACGCAAATCCGTTGAATGTTATCACTCAAAAAGCAGGTATTTATTTTTTGCGGAGCGTCGCCGGCAAAGTGTCCCGTGGCTGGCTGAGATAATCCCCCCCCCCCTCGTCCTAATTCCAGGCTTAACTTCGTGATAATCCCGCCTCTGGAATCGTGTTAGCCGCTTCCTAGCTCTTTGACTGCATTCCTTTGCTTGTCACTCTGTTTTCTTTGTATAATTACTCGGTAGTATCAGGAGATTTGTAATTAGTTTGCGAGAAACGCTGGTTTACTTTATAGCTTGGCACAGAGCTCATGTTCTCATTTTAAACAGAGAGTGATTTGCTGCCTTTTGACAATCATAATTAGTAGGAATTTAGAAGGTTACGTAAATAAAATTAAGTCCATTTTTTCAAAAAAGTTGAAAAAATAGACTTAAAAACCTCAAAGATTACCGATTGGTCCTAAAAACAAAAAATACTAAAATCGAGAATAGTTCTGCAACTCGATTAAAAAGTGATCTTCATTCAAACGATCTACCTACTCTTAACGATATCATCAAATCAGCAAAAAGTCCGTAAAACAAAAAGGTTTCCGTCATCCATTAGACCGTTGTGAGCGGAACAATTTCGCATCCGTCGAGTACCGCAAAATGCTGAATCTCGTTTAAATGCGAGCTCGATATCAAAGCGAATGCATCGTTGATATACTTCAGTTGGCAGCTGACATACCGACGGCTATATCACTTACATCACTGTACCTATCTCCTACTGATATCTACATAGCTATAATGCATATAGTTTCGAATACCGTCGACAGCACCCTCAACAATCAACTGTCGATATCGCGGTTGATTCGTTTTATTGGCGCGTTTTTAAATATGAATTTATGGAACGATTTCGGTTTTTTGTTTAAATTTGGTAATGGCCAGGCTCTTTTTATTGGTCATGTTTTTTTTATTTAGTTAAACAGCTATACTGCGACTATATAAACACCAACTGGACTGGACTTTTATTTATATTCAAAAGAATAACCTAGGTATTCGCACTAAAATACTTTTTTTTTATTTCGCAAATACAAATACTTACACAATATTATGTGAACTTTCACAAAAGTTCTAATTTCGAATACCTAGATTGCTTGTTTTTAGCTGTAACCTATATCATTATTTTTAATACTATATCATAATACAACCTCAATAGTATCTAATTACATAATGAACTAAGGTTCAAAATTGGTCGTCGCTATGATCGCAACACGGGTTACACCCACATCTTATTTCCAAATACATGTGACAAAATAAATAAGAAGGAACAATGAACACAAAGCTACTGGTGGGATGATACCCATTCAATAAATGTCAGAGATAATATTTATTATTCGACGGAACATATGCCGTTGACATTAATAAACTGTGGGCACAATTATTAGAAGGAAATTGATCGCCATTTTCAACTATATTTAATGATATTTAGAAGAATTTGAAGATATAGGAGATAATAACTGGTTAGTATTAATATTCTTTATAGATTGAAAATAAATACACTTTCCATAAGAATTACTCTATACAATAAAACTAAGAAAAAAAAATCTTAATTACATGAAAAAAAAACGAAGGTTTTTATTTCATATTTAAAATAGAAAATTAAGTATAATTTCCACATCATTAAAAATAAGAAGAGGAAAGATTAATTGCGTCGTGTAAAAAAATCACCTCCGAGAAAAACCGTAATTAAACGTAAATATCTTTTATAAAAACTTTTACTTCGGAGCAAATGTAAGGACGGCTATTTTGGAATAAAGACACAATTTATTATAGGTACCGGTAGATTTTTGGAGACTAGTACGGTACTAGTCCGAAATTCTTGCGGGACTTTCGGCCTCCTGAGTACCCGTAACGGCTTTTTTTTTAATGGGACAAGCCTCCCACACTTTTCCACTGCAACTCCTGAAAGCCAGAATCAACAGTGGCGACCACCAGAAAACGCCGAGACAATGAAGCTCGACGAGTCCCAGAGATTATTTTTTTTACTGTCTTGGAACCCGCAACAAATTTAATCAGAAAAGAATAATGGAGGAGGCTATTATTATATTTTACTGTATGATCTACGCATTACAGTAAGGACAATTTCGAGGTAAGAAGGGTATCAGTATGAAATGGATAGTTACCCATCTGAACCACGAGCCATTCTAAGCTGAATTTACAGCAAATAATATATTACTAGCTGTTTCCCGGGGTTTCACCCGCGTCCAGAGGGAACTACTTAATTTACCCAGATGAAAAGTAGTATATAACCGTCTCCAGGATCCTCTCTTTCTCCCTACCAAATTTCATCAAAATAAAATCAGCAACTATACTGTGAAAGCGTAACAAACGAACTTTCGTTTTGATTCTTGACAAACCTGTGAACGGGCTGGTAATTGGATAGATGGAATTACTTAAAATAAATTCCATGACCTTTCCTTTATAATATTTATTTCAAAAAACAACTGCAAATTAGTATTTGAAAAAAATATACAGTTCAAAGTTTTATTTCAGTAAGAAAATGACGTCTTGCGAATATTCGCGCCGACTCAAGAGAACCATTCTGAAGAATCGCATTGTATAAAAGATTGCTTACAGCATCAGGTGCTTGTGTTTTCTTCTATACTCCTGTTTGAGCTTTCATTGTATTCTTGTAGTTGCATTGTTATTTCTTATTATTAAACTTTTGGAAGCATCTACGAAGTACAACTTGAAGGCGGAAAATGTCGGGACTGCAGGATTGTTCAAAGAGTTACCACGGACCTGGACCGCAAAGGACTGAGGAAGGAATATGGATGGGTTTTAGTTAGTAAGAGTCTAACACTTCCTCTCGCTCCGTCCACAGCTCGAGGAGTTATTTGAGGATTAAAAAAAGCCAGCCCTAAAAAATGTAGGTAAGTACCTACTATCTTTTAGGAAATATATAATATAATAAATAAACAAACAATTGAATTTTACTTTTTTTTAGGGACATGCGTCATCATGCGGTCTGATTTATAAAACCAAAGAAAATAAATTATCAAAATCAACCCACTATCGGCGGAGATATTCAAATTTTCCACCCACCCTTAGAAATATGCTTTGAATTTGTAAAAGTTGCTACCTTAAAACCTAAACAATCACATAGCTTTAATTTTCGTGCGGCCGACTACGACTCGATTAATAGAAAGATAGGTAGTGTTGACTGGATGCAGCTGCTTGCACAGTGTTCAGATGTAAACCAAATGGTCACAAAGCTCTATGAACTTTTGAATGCCACTATCAATGAATTCGTTCCCTTACGAAAACGTCTGAGCAGTAAGTACCCCCACTGGTACTCAAAATCTCTTGTTAAAATCTTAAACGAAAAGGAAAAACTGAGAAAACGTTTTAAAAAGTATGGTAACCCACGCGACGAGATAGAGTATAAAATGCTAACGGCCAGGGCTCGCGTCCACTTAAATGATAATTACAAGAACTTCATACATACATCGGAGAGTAACATTCGGTCTAATCCTAAAAGATTCTGGTCATTTATTAAAGCCAAAAACACAAAACACTCCTCATTACCTTCTGAAATAAAATTAAACGACTCCATTGCTACCAGTGGTGATGGCATATGTAATCTCTTTGCCGAGCATTTTTCATCAATCTATACAACACATAATAATTACAGCGATCCATGTATGCCAACTAGTGACGGATTCCCTCAACTATCACTGAATCTTATTCAATTTACTGAACGTGATGTCCTTAAACTGTTACATAAGCTTGACATAACAAAGGGAGCTGGACCTGATGGACTGCCTCCACTCTTTATCAAAAAGTGTGCTCGACATCTTTCTCTTCCGTTAACATTGATATTTAACAGATCCCTTTCAACATCTATTTTTCCCGCACAATGGAAAAAAGCAAATGTGGTACCAGTCTTTAAAAAAGGTGACATAATAGACGCTTCTAACTACCGTCCCATCTCAATGCTCTCAGTCTTTTCGAAGGTACTTGAGTCCTTAGTCTGCCCAATCTTAACTTGCCACATTAAGGATCAAATCGCCCCACAGCAGCATGGTTTCTGCGCAAACAAATCTACCGTTACCAACTTAGTATCTTATGTTGATGACCTCTGCACCTCTGTAGATCGCGGTCATCAAATTGATGCCCTTTATACAGACTTCAGTAGTGCTTTTGACAAAGTTGACCACAAAATACTATTGTCGAAACTGCGAAACTATGGTGTGCATGGGAATCTTTTGAAGTGGTTTGGATCATACCTGAGCAATCGAAAACAACGTGTAGTGGTGGAGGGCTTCCACTCTATGGAATATGTCGCCACCTCTGGGGTTCCACAGGGATCGCATGCTGGTCCAATATTATTTGTTATCTTTGTAAATGACGTAATCGATTACATACATAATAGTCATTATTCGCTTTTTGCTGACGACCTTAAGATCTATCGCACAATCGCTTCACCCGAGGACGCTACTCTACTTCAACAGGACCTTAACTCTGTACAACTCTGGTGTAACGTCAACGGAATGGTACTCAATGCAAAGAAATGTCAGCATATCACTTTCACGCGTAAAAAACACACTATACCAACAAGTTACTCACTCTCAGAAACCACACTACAGAAGGTTCAGGTTATTCGTGACCTGGGCGTACTACTAAATACTGATCTTTCGTTTAGTCCTCACATCGACTACATTATAGGCAAGACTGCAAAGATGGTTGGACTTATCAAACGAACTTGCAAAGAATTCAGAAGCACCTGCGCCCCAAAAACACTTTACAATGTCCTAGTGAGAAGCTCTCTCGAATACGCATCTCAGGTCTGGAATCCTACGTACAAAGTCCACTCCAACCGTTTAGAACGTATCCAAAAAATCTTCACACGATATTTGAAGTTCAAAGACCACAGCTGCCCCTACAGAGCCGAATACTCCCAGCGACTGCACCACTTCAGAATGATCTCCCTGAAAAAAAGAAGAGAACTGGCTGACATAACCTTCCTGTACAAAATAGTCAACGGTTTAACATGCACTTCAGAGTTGCTAGAACATGTCAATATAGGTGTACCCCGCCGGAGCCAGCTAAGATCGGCTAGAACGGTTACAACCTTTGCTACCAGTAAATGCAGAACTAATCTAGGTCGCTCGGCCCCACTGAATAGATCAATGTGCGCTTACAACAAACTGGTGTCGTCTCCTAACAACAATATTGACATCTTTTCGGACTCTCTTTCAAATTTCAAAGCAAAAATTACCAACACCTATTCTGCCTGTAATACGTAGTAGTCGGCCGCTCATGACTTTTACTTAATCTTTATAAAATGTAGTTTTTTGTTTTTCTCATGATTACCTACTCATTTTATTTCTCTTTACATTTTTTTTTTTTATTAATTCTATATTGTCACTTTAATTTATTATCATAAAAATTGCTAATTCTGAAATGACGCTCTTATAATTGTATCTTTGACTGTTGTCATTTGTTTGTTAAATTTATTGTGTTCTTTTTTTCTTAATTTATTTACTAAAAGTAATGTATAAATTCGATTGTGTCTCATATTAAGCTAAGCACTTGTATCCTAAGAATGTCGTGCATGCCTGTAAGTAACTTATTTGCACAGGATAAATTATGTATAAGTTCAGCCTGTATCTAATTTGTGAATAAGTTGTTGGTGTGCCTTATAATAAATAAATAAAATAAAATAAAATAAAATAAATTTTAACGTTCTACAATTTTTTTAAGTCTTATAAAAAGAATCTGCCTGTCGAAACGTACATCATATCGTACCACTAGTACATATGATGTACTGGTAACTTTGATCCACTGGCAGCAAGTTTAAATCATTGGTTTTACAAACGATATGATCTTTATTCGATTCGGCATGTGGCTAGCAGATTTATCAGTACCGATTCATCGCACAAAACCATTGACTGCGAATTGATAACTTTTGTGTAGTCAGATTGATGTAAGTACGACTGCTCACTCACTTTTTGTATATATATATATATAGATACAGTGGCGGTCCGAAGGGAGGGGGGTTACAGGGGACATGACCCCCAAAATCGTACATATCTTATTGAAAAACTCCTAAAAATAAACTTCATAGTAACGAAATTCGGTGGTAAAATATTTACCTAAATATTTTTTCACTTCTTCATAAAAATTAAAACTATCTCCATGCGAGCAATCAAATCTTTACTAATTAAATTATCAAACAAGAAATAAATGATTTAAAAATACGTTTGCCAAGTTCTAGAAAACTCTTATCGAAAATTTGGAGAGCAATTGAAAACGAATCGAACAGGAAATCAGAACAAAGACTTCCATTTTAATTTCCCCTGAAAATATTTTTAAGGAAAACAATATAAAAGACATCGAACGTATTTTCCGGACCTGATAAAAATTAAGAACAATTTCATGTTCCCGAAAACATGATGTTACGAGCAAATAAATACAATTTCATAAAGTTCTTTCATGATTGAAATTCCGATAATATGTTGGAAAATAATTAAGTTTCAATATTCCATATTCGGGTTCAATTTAATACTTTACTAGGAACAATATGCAATTATGACGTAGTAATAATGTTTCGACGGTTCTTCCGAGAGGATAGGCATATGTTTTTAAAGAATCCTAAGTAAAATATATGTTAAAGTTCTAGTAGTATAAGTAATATTCTTTGAGTTCACCATTATCTTTGCTGGGCAAAAGCCCCTTCTCATACAGAGAAGTGATCACTATGCTTGATTAAGGCAGATTGGAGATATCAGACTTTTTAAATACAGGTTTCTTCACGATGCTTTCCTTCACCTAGTCAGTGTTACCTGAGATGTACTTATAGAAAGTGCATATGACGTTGAAAAGTCACAGAGGCCAGGTTTCTAACCCACACATTCGACTTTAGGATACCACGCGGTTTTTCTGTCAAAACTTTGGGTTTGAACTAAGAAGTTCTTTAGGAAATTCCTATAAAACACTATGCCCAAACAAAACAATAAGGAAACATCAGAATTTAAGCAACCGTGTCGTGACTTTCTACAATATTTTATTATTATTTAAGGCTTTTGTTAATTTTAGTTTATATTTATATAGTTTCTTATATTAGTAGGTAGTATTTGTATTTTATTTTATATTGTTCACTTTTTTGTATAAATTTCTATTTTTAAACATATATTTTTCGTAGTCCTAGCTATCGTATTAGGGTTTAGAACCTGTAATGATAGTTTTACAGTTTTAAATAAATATTAGATTATAGCACGGCAGTTAATTAGTAGGAAATGTTCTCCAAAAAGGACGAATGCAATTTAGAATGCTACTCACTAATTGCAATCAAAGTCAAGCTGAATGTTAAGAGCTACGGTTGAATGTTGTCATTATACTGAGATGAATGCGAACATTTTAAATAATTGCGCAACCACGTGAAAGAATGTGGCACTAATGAAAATAGTTCCATTGCAACTTTTGTATGTTAAATTTTATGTACAGATATACAACAGTCATTGATATCTATCTATCCATCTTTACATATAAAATACGCCTAAGGGTAGATTCGATCAAACCTGAACTTATACAAGAATAACTATGCGGAAAATAATATATACCACGATTGTATTCTCGAGTAAATCATTAGTCGTTTTTCCATGCAATCTAGCGTATAGCTTTACTTGGATAAGCTACTCATGAATAGCGAAGTGAATGTGAACGAATGTAATACGCGGCCAAAAAAAATTGCTCTACAAACGGGAGGGTGCAGTAGCATTACTCATGTCAACTCTAATTTGTCGTATTATAGCGTAGAAAAGTAACTGCCAAGCGACAAAGCCCTTGAAATAAATTAAAAAAATAAAATTAAAATGTCAGTGAATTAAAATGACAGCATAAGACAATAGGACGCCATTTTATTATTCCTTGAATAAACTTCTTATTCCACGGAAAATGGTGGTATAGTGACTATTCCCGAATAGAATCGTTATTCCTCGAATTGTAGTTGGTTAAACGTGAAATTGATTTATTCTCAAGTAATAAGAGATCTACGCCGAGAATAAAATTTATTCCAGTTTGGTCGAATCCGCCCTAAGGGGGTCAAAGTTTGTATGAAACTCTGTCATTTTTAATTTGAAATCGTATAGCGGTCGCCCGCGTGGGCTAGTCGTGGGCATTAGCCGCTGGCGGGAAGCTGGTTTATTTGCACATACAATATGGATTCATAAAAGTCATGTCGAAATCCCATGTAGGTATCATTATCGGGGTGACAAAAAGGTCTAAAAAACTGGCGATGTAAAATCAGCGGAAAAAAATAAAAAAAACACCAGAATTTGTTGCTTTTTTGTTGCTAATTAGTTGCTAAAAAATTAATTTTGTTGCTCCGTCCGATCGCAAAAAATCGGCAATAACGCTAACTTTCGATTAAGATAGCGTGGAAATCACTGGATGTAGACTTATCGATCAAGCGAATAGGGGTCAATTTGTTGCTAATTTGTTGCTGAAAGATGTTAGGAAAAAAAATAAAAAATAATAATAAAATAATAAAAAAAATAAAAAATAAATAAAAAATAAATAAAAAAATCGGCGGAAAAAAATAAAAAAAAAACACCAGAATTTGTTGCTTTTTTGTTGCTAATTAGTTGCTAAAAAATTAATTTTGTTGCTCCGTCCGATCGCAAAAAATCGGCAATAACGCTAACTTTCGATTAAGATAGCGTGGAAATCACTGGATGTAGACTTATCGATCAAGCGAATAGGGGTCAATTCGTTGCTAATTTGTTGCTGAAAGATATTAGGAAAAAAAATAAAAAAAAATAAAAAAAAATCGGCGGAAAAAAATAAAAAAACACCAGAATTTGTTGCTTTTTTGTTGCTAATTAGTTGCTAAAAAAATAATTTTGTTGCTCCGTCCGATCGCAAAAAATTGGCAATAACGCTAACTTTCGATTAAGATTTCCCTTTTTTATTTTGTTGCTGACTCTCTATGCTGAAGCAAGCAGTAGTATGAGCAGCAACAAATTTTCACTATAGTTTTTCCACGGAAAAGTCAAGAGTTAAGCTGGCGTGGCCAGTTTTTTTGTAAACCGGTCTCCAACATCTCTTGACTTTCGTTTTTCTATTTTGTTGCTGACTCACTGTACTCAAACTAGCTGCAGTATGAGCAGCAACAAATTGTAGCAATAGTTTTACCACGGAAAAGTCGAGAGTTAAGCTAGCGTGGCCGGTTTTTTGTAAACCGATCTCCAACATCTCTTGACTTCCATTTTTCTATTTTGTTGCTGACTTTTTATGTTGATACAAACTGCAGTATGAGCAGCAACAAATTTTCACTATAGTTTTTCCACGGTAAAGTCAAGAGTTAAGCTGGCGTGGCCCGGTGTTTCTTAAAACAATCTTCAACGTCTCTTGACTTTCCGTTTCTATTTTGTTGCTGACTCTCTGTACTCAGACAAGATCTAGCAGAAGCAGCAATAAATTTGCTTTCAACTTTTTCACGGAAATCTCAAGAATTAAGCTGGCGTGGATATTATCCATTTTGGCATAATTAAAAAAAATATAAATTAAAAAAATCAAAAAACCGTACTGCGTAAAAATACTCTTATTATATTATTATTATAATGATTTTTTTTATTTATGTTTTTATTCTGAACTTTTTTTGTGTTAAATAAAACACTGTTTAAACATAATGTGATATATATATTTGAACTGGTCTTTTTACTAGCTTTCATTTGATACCCAGATTGCTATGGTAAGAAAAAAATTCAATTTCCCCATTCCGCCATTTGCGGGCGCCATTTTGAAAATCTATATAGCCTATATCACTACAATAATTTAGACAAATCCAACGACATCTCATATGTCAAAAACCGTCAAGCCGTTTGGGCTGTAGGGCGTGCCAAAGAAATGGACATACATACATACATACACTCGGAAAACATAACCCTCCTTATGTCGCAGTCGGGTAAAAAAACATTATTTTTTAATTATTTTTTATTTTTTTTCCTAACATCTTTCAGCAACAAATTAGCAACAAATTGACCCCTATTCGCTTGATCGATAAGTCTACATCCAGTGATTTCCACGCTATCTTAATCGAAAGTTAGCGTTATTGCCGATTTTTTGCGATCGGACGGAGCAACAAAATTAATTTTTTAGCAACTAATTAGCAACAAAAAGCAACAAATTCTGGTGTTTTTTTTTATTTTTTTCCGCCGATTTTTTTATTTTTTATTTTTTTTATTATTTTATTATTATTTTTATTTTTTTTCCTAACATCTTTCAGCAACAAATTGACCCCTATTCGCTTGATCGATAAGTCTACATCCAGTGATTTCCACGCTATCTTAATCGAAAGTTGGCGTTATTGCCGATTTTTTGCGATCGGACGGAGCAACAAAATTAATTTTTTAGCAACTAATTAGCAACAAAAAGCAACAAATTCTGGTGTTTTTTTTATTTTTTTCCGCCGATTTTTTTATTTTTTATTTTTTTTATTATTTTATTATTATTTTTTATTTTTTTTCCTAACATCTTTCAGCAACAAATTGACCCCTATTCGCTTGATCGATAAGTCTACATCCAGTGATTTCCACGCTATCTTAATCGAAAGTTAGCGTTATTGCCGATTTTTTGCGATCGGACGGAGCAACAAAATTATTTTTTTAGCAACTAATTAGCAACAAAAAAGCAACAAATTCTGGTGTTTTTTTTATTTTTTTCCGCTGATTTTACATCGCCAGTTTTTTAGACCTGTGACAAAACTCGTTTTCTCCATAATTGTCTCCAGAATATCAACGTATAAAAAAAAGGAGACAAAGGTAGGAGAAAACGCGTTTGTCCAGCTCCCGAAGATCGGCTAAAGGCTTCAAGTTTCACAATATAAAGGAAGTAAAACTTTCGTGTGAGGTTAAGAATGGTAAAGCTTATGTGGAAAATCAACTGAACTACAAAATCAAAATTCTACGCAGCAAGAGATATTTTTTTCTTTTTTTTTGGATCGGAAGCCATCATATGACCCCTCCCACCATCAGTGTCAGACTCTTACTGACTAAAACCCATTCATGTTCCTTCCTCAGCTCTTTTTATTTGGGGGCGCGGTAACTCGAACGTCCCACAGCAACGAGAGAGAGAGCAGAGTAAAAAAATATGTAACAAAGAGTTTGATGCGGTTTTGAACATGGAAGGAATAATTATGGAATGCTGCATGAACATTTCTACTAGGTACTAGAAAAACCTGAAATGGTTCATAACTGCCTGTCTGCCACACCAAAGATTAAAAAACTGCAGTAACGAGAAACTTCAAATCCAGGCGTGAAGTAGTGGCAGTTCCACCCTATCTTTTAAAACTTTAGCAATATGGAAATGTCCATGCAACTTTTGCCTACAGAGTTTACCATATTTTATGTATATTGGTGTTTTAAATAAATAAGATATACGAGTTGCTACATGTAGTTTTACTTGTATCTATAAAGCATTACTGCTAAAGTAGTAGACTGGTGAAAAATTCTATATTCTTCCTCAAACTTCAAGCTTTCCATGCCAAACATCAAAATTGGCGCAACAGTTTAGCCGTGTAATCGAAAAAAGGCAGGTCTTTCGCTAAGCACATTTGTCAGACAATGGAAAGTAACATAACTAAAACCAGCCTATTATTATTTGTTCCTGCGATCAAATAATAATAGGTTATAGTTAATAGGATAAATAATAAGTAGGTGAGGACAAAGAAGGCATCACATCTAGACAATCATTTTTTATCTTTATCGTACATTCTACAAAAGTACCATATAAGATTATTTATTTGAAATCTTCGAGCCTACATCTTCTTGCTTTGAAATATTCCGTAGGCCAATGAGGACTATACTAAGGTGAAATTTTAAGAAGTAAGAAGGCAGGAATGACAGTAGCTTTCATATTGTTCCGGTGGAGTTTTGTTGCGCCTCTTATTCCTAGCAAAAACACATGGAAGGGGTGAAGGTAGTGTCTTTTGTAAATTTGACGTTCAAAAATTTTCAGCCTAGATAGAATAAATGATTTTTCGATTTTTTTAAGATAAAAATCAGTCTGTCTACTCACTCGGCGACAGCAGCGACTGCAGCAGCATGGTGAATCGCGCTCCTTCCACGCTTACGTCTCCTCGTCCTCTTCCGTGAGTATGAGGCCAGTAGCAGGCCTTTTCGAGCATCAATGCGCTTCTTCGAGTCCTTGGCGAGCGTCCGCACCGCCAGCGACGTGGGGTCAAAGCTGAAGGTGGAATCGTCTCGATGTTCGTTCAGGTCTTTTTTCCTTTCCTGTATAGTAAAGTTTCGAAGTTTTAATGTAATAATCATCCAACTAAAGTAACCCACTGCTGAATATGGGTCTCTTATGACGTATACCAATTAAATTAGTGTACATTTTGATGCGACATTGTACACCAGAAGGAATTTGCAATAGACATGATCTCCCTCTAGATCAAATTTTGGAGATAAACAGTGACAGAGTAATAAAAACAATGTGTTCCAAAAATTAAGTGCCTTAATAGCTGGTTAATTTAGTTTTAGTCTTATGTAATGCCTTAAACCGTAGGAATATGATGAGCTCTTAGTTTATAATTTACCACCTAAAAACACATTGTGGAATGCAATCAATGATTGAGTATTGACTATACTCAATCTGACACCAATTTCAAAAGCCTTTAGAAGTGAATATTGATCTCTTCAGTCTTACGTCCATCCAGACTTGGACATGATAAAACTAAACCCTGTACTTACCTCTTGCGTAATCTGCGACTCCTCTTCATAGCTGAGCGCGACGACGGCAAGCATCAGGTTGATGAGGTAGAATGACCCGAAGAACACCACCACGGTGAAGAATGACACTGACATCGGACCGCACGACGACAGCACCTGGTGATAAATATTCAAGATAAAGAGCCACATTATGTGACCATGATCCTGAGAGAGATGAAATTATACAACACTACTATACAATGCTAGCAATATGCCCGCAAATTCGTCCGCGTGTATTTCGGGCTTTCCTATACAGCGTCTATTTATAGGTACGCGTTGAATCAAAGATGTCCAGAGGTATTGTTGAAATTTTAATACCATCAAGTCATGTAAATATTACATGAGGATCGCCCATTTTTTCTCCAGATAAAATACCAGTAAACCTGCGTAGGGAACCGTTCGAGTCGCATACGGCTCTTACTTTTCTAGTGGTTTGTTTTGATTTCGCAAAGACGTCTAATTGCGCTGGATTCAGGGTAGTCTGTTTACTTCGATAGTAATGCTCCTAGTATCTTCCAAATAATAGAAATCATTCATATTTCAAGACGCAACCAGTTATACTACATAAACTCTGCAAAACTTATGCTAAGCTATTGCCGGTTTTTTTCAAGTTTTGATAAAGGTATTCAGATTAGCTGGGCTCGTTCAAATGTAAGCGGATACCTATAAATAGTGTTGTCACTAGCATTTCCCGTCGTTCCGACCAGCCAGCAAAACGGACGGGCCGGAACAATATGAGGTGGAAATGGTGGGGTTGCTTATTGATAAGATCTTGAGCTCCAAAATGTCCTTTAAATTCCAAATAGCTTTGTCTGGTAACGTTTGAACTAAAGGAGGGGTTATTATACGTCACAAGTAGTGAACTACAAGAAACGTTAAAACCAAACAAACAGTAATATAATACCTCATTCTTAATGAATACACTTTCCCCAACTACCGTACTACTACTACCCGTACAAAACCTCAAACTTTTTGCTGGAAATTTTAATCTTTTTAAAACAACATTTTTTTATTTCGATTACTTTGTTTGCACAAAATCTAATAAAATTACTGTCTCATTTTACGAAGTCGATTAATAAATATGGTTTGTATATAAACAACAGATATTGTACGTACTTATACATCTAAATCGTATGATATTACAGGCAGTTATTAATTGTTCCGAAATACTTGAAAGCCGCGACGGTAATTAACCTATATTACCTCCGTACATCCATAACGCTCAAAGCTTCGCAGTTACCCTCAATTTGACATTAAAATCAAAGCGAATGCAATCGGCTTGTTAAATTAGCGAAATTTACAGTAGAAACTATCGTATAATTTAATTGTATCGACATCAAAATTGAAGCAATTAATATATTATTATAGCTTTTACATTCGACGCATACTTGTTATTGATAAATTTATTCGCGCTCAAGTCGCCGATAAAGTATTTCATGCACAACAACAAAAAAATAATAATTCAGTCAGTTTTTACATCCAATGCTTGTAAAAATTACGTTCTTTGGACGCAGTTGTTTCTTTTTAGGGTTCCGTAGTCCGACAAGGAACCCTTATAGTTTCGCTCTGTCCGTCTGTCTGTCTGTCTGTCTGTCTGTCTGTCTGTCTGTCTGTCTGTCCGCGGCATAGCTCCGTGGTTTTTGTTATTAGAAAGCTGAAATTTGGTATGAATATGTATATTAATTACGCCAAGAAAGTGGTAAAATAAAATTTTGAAAAATATTTTTTTTTAAGGTAGCTCCCAAACATGTAAAGTAGGGATGAATATTTTTTTTCACGCGTACCCCTTCGTGTGGGGTATCGTTAGATAGGTCTTTCAAAAATATTATGGGTGTGTGAAGATCATTTTTCGGTTAAGCGAGCCATTTGCGAAATATCTAGATTTTAAGTGAAATTTTTTGTTCGATACGAGTTACCCCCCCCTCTAACTTTTGAATGGCTGTACCTAGAAATGTGAAAAAAATCACAGACGTAGCACATGTAATGAACTTACAAGGAAAACTATCACGGCTAAGTAGGCTTAACCGGTTACAGAGTTATAGTCGACTAACTGAGACCTTTTTTTTTTTTTTTTTTTTTTTTTTTTTTTTTTTTTTTTTTTCGGGGGGAAATCCTCATGGACGAACCCGGCCTGGGGAGGCCGGGAACAGTGCCGGACTCTTACCGGCTAAAACCACCCCGGTGTCGCTTCTCGCACGTGCGCGCGGGGCCGCGGGAATCCTGATTCGTCCGCAGCCCCGCACTGGTGCCGGCCCGTCCTGCCGGGCCTCGTCTCCTGCACGGGATAGTGAGGTGTCCTACCCCGTGCATCGCCTCGGGGGCGCGCGTGGACACAGACGCGCGCCGCCGGCTCGGGTCCTATCATGGGGGGCGGGGACTTCCCCAAGTCCGTCGCCCCTGGACCCGTTTATGGGGGGCGGAAGAGGGCGTTGTCCGCCCTCCTCCGGCGCCCGGTGCGCCTGCTGCGGGCGGGGTTGAGAGTTGAGATCTCCCTTTCCCGCTCCGCAGCTTCCTTCTGCGACATCACGTCCTCGCAGAAGGACACCACCGCGTCCCACGACTCCGCGCTGCCGACCATACTCCGAACGACGGCCGGCAGCGACAGATCGCCTCCTACTACCGAGGTGAGGGCACGGCGCTGCTCCTCCCAGGACACACACTCCCGGAGCGTGTGTTGCGCCGTGTCCTCCCCGCAATGGACGCAGTGGTGGCACCGAGCGTCCGGCTCCCTGCCTATGCGACACAGGTACCTGCCGAAGCACCCATGCCCCGACAGCACCTGCGCCACCCGAAACGACAGGGAGCCGTGCCTTCTCCCGAGCCATGCGTCGAGCACTGGCCGGATCGCCTCGACGGTAGCGAGGCCGGCGGTAGGGCGCAGAAGCCTTTCCCGCCATTCCGCCACCAAGACCTGGCGGAGCTCCGTACGGCGCAGCGCGATCTGCCGCTGCACCGGTCCGAAGCCCCGTGCCCGCTCTTCCTCGCGCCACCGATACAGCGACGCGAGTACTTTCGCCTCCAGGTCCCAGGGCGGGGATCCGGCCAGAGCGCAAGCCGCCTCGTAGGAAACCGTGCGGTACCCGCGGACGACCCTGACGGCCATCGCCCTCTGCGGCCTTCGCAGAATGGCGATGGTGCAGGCCGTCAGGTCCATCGCCCACACCGGGGCCCCGTAAAGGGCCATGGACCGCACGATCCCCACGTACAACCGCCTACAGGCGGCGCTCGGGCCCCCCATATTGGGAAGCAGCGTTGACTAACTGAGACCTAATACGGAACCCTACTGCGCGTGGCCCGACACGCACTTGGCCGGTTTTTTTTGACTAGGTACAGTTAGTTAAAGCGGCACCATTCTTAGTAAATTCTATTAGGTGAACAAATTTAATCGGGCTTATCATCCATTCCTCAAATATGTATCACTAGCTACTGCCCGCGTCTTCGTCTGCGTGGAATAGTGGTGCTCCGTTCCTATTGGTCTTAGCGTGATGATATACAGCCTATAGCCTTCCTCGATAAATGGGCTATCAAACACTGAAATATTTTTTCAAATCTGACCAGTAGTTCCTGAGATTAGCGGGTTCAAACAAACAAACTCTTCAGCTTTATAATATTAGTATAGATTAGTATAGATAAGTAAATAAAATAAGTTTTATTCAAAGGACATCAAGATCTTACACAGTATTTTCGGAGCCGATGGATTTTTTTACCATTTCTGAACCTACGCGGTGTTCATGGCTCCATACATATAGTTAATGTGTAAAACACGTAAAGCTGTCGGTCCTGCGCCTGATCTCCCCCCGTCGAAATGCCGACCCATCGGACTATGAGAGTGAGGGAATAGAAAGTGCACTTATTTAAGTATCTCCTGCGTACCTGGCTAGTCTTCTACTGACCGCCGTGACCGAAATCGGTCAAGAGAGTTTATTATTATAAGTTATGTTAACATACCTATTTACAATCAGATTACACTGAACGAGTTTTGTTGTGCACTTAAATATTGATCAGCTCCTAATTCAGTTTATGAAGTAAGTTCCGTCACTAAATTGTTTGGTAGTTATGATATTATTGGAACTGTTTCAAACATCCCTATTTCCTCATTACTGTGGTTTGCAACTCCGAACTAGTCCCGTCAAAATAAGTGATGTACCGCATTGAGTTTGCTGAATATTTCTGCTGGTTCGCTTATGTGTTCTAAATGAGGTATGTATACTTCTTGTTTAATGGCCTTTGTACACTGCGACTTTTGGCATACGATACAAAGGCGATTTGTCGCGCGTGACTGCGTTGCGACATCAGTGATATAATTTAAATAGAAAAGATTAGCGACTATCGGTGTCAAAATTGCAGGGTGTAAAGGGCCTAAATGCGATATCAAAAGTATGGATACATGATCGGTAAATTCTTACTAATAATAAAATGCGAAAGTGAGTTTATTTATTAGGCTTTCAAGCTTAAATGTCTGTACCGGTTTAAATGTCAATTAGTATAGAGATAGAAGGGGGACACATGAGGCTGTCATAGACTGTTATTTGATTTGACGTCTCTGCATACTATTTGAACCTTTTGTGAACGAATAACTTTTCAAAATGATGACGATACCTAATACTTAATTGTATGTATAGTAAGTACATAGTACTTACAATCCCCAAAAAAGGAACAAGTTTAGCAACACCAAAAAAAAAAAAAAAAATTTTTTTGTTACTTTCATACATACAATTAATGCAATTTTGTTCGCAACAACTTGAATTTACCTGTTTTAATTACACAACAGTATTAATATTTAACAAGCCTGCATATTCGTGCGTTTATTGGATGCAACAACAGGGCCTCAACTCTCGCATATTCCGAGCAATAATCATCAGCGCGAGTATTATCGCCGAATATTACACTGTGCTTTGCATTGTAAATTGAAACACACGTATTGGGAATAACTACACAAGGGAGAATTTATTTGAGGATATCAAAGCATTTCAACGTTACCAAAATCTAGTTATATTAATATACAATACTAGCTTTCCGCCCGCGGCTCCGCCTACGTGGACATTTATTTTACACCTTGAGTTACATTATTAAAGTTTTAGTAGGGATCCCTAATTATTTCTGGAAATAAATATAGCCTATGACATTTCGTAAAGATGAAGTTTTCTAACGGTGAAAGAATTTTTAAAATCGGTTCATTAGTTTTTGAGTTAAAACCCTACAAACAAACAAATCTTTCCTCTTCATAATGTTAGTATAGATAAATATCACTTCAGGTTCACCCATATTTTAGATAAAAAGTATCCTATAATAAATGCAAATTGTAAACTATTCTCGTACCACATTTTCTCCAAATACATTCAGTAGTTTTTATGAGCTATAGTGACAAACCTACATACAACTCACAAAGCTTTACATTTTTAATATTGGTAGGATATTTATTTATTTATTTTTGTAATGGATTAGTTTGTCTTCACAGCTCCCCATATATTTACACGACGGCCCACAAAAAGGAATGTTTTATACATACATATACGTTGCATAGATATTACTTATAACTAAGTACCTATAGTTGTATGTACGACACTAGCGCGTGCCTAAGTAAGCACAGAACACGTGCTTATCTTACGGATGGTCGGGGAACTGGCGGTTACACTAATAAATTACTTTGGACAATTTTCTAGTAGTGGGACATAAGTTTAAAAAGACGAGCATCTGGAGACCTTCTCATAACGACCATGTTTGTTTTGTCTCTTATTTGGAGGGAGAAAAATTAAATAATGATGAAATAGCTCCTGTTTCCCGCTGTTTCACCAGCGCGAGCGCCCCGAGGGAACGTCTTTACGCACCCAGATAAAAAGTAATAGCCTATACCTTTTCCAGGGTCTTCTCTATCTCCGTACCAAATTTTATCAAAATCTGTTCAGTAGATCCAGAGATTAGCCTCACAAACTCACAGGCTCTACCTCTTTATAATATTTGTATGCGCGTGGGCTATACGAATTCAAGTTAAACAAGTGAGAGTCCCTTAGGAATAGAATTTCGAAAAATCCTTTTTTATCGGATGCCTACGTTATACGAAGAACAGACCCTTCAAGTTTCAGGTCTCTACGATCAGCGGTTTACCACGGACAAATCTTTCTATAAGTATAGATAGAACTGTCATTATAAAGGCACTAGCTTCCCGCCAGCGGCTTCGCCCGCGTGAGTTAAAAAATGACCGAGTTTCATACAAAATTTGCCCCCCTTTTTCACCCCCTTAGGGGTAGAATTTATCAAAATCCTTTCTTAGCGGATGCCTACGTCATAACATCTACCTGCATGCCAAATTTCAGCCCGATCCCTCCAGTGGTTTGGGCTGTGCGTTGATAGATCACTATGTCAGTCAGTCACCTTTGAGTTTTATATATATATTTAGATTTAGATTGGATGGTATCATGTGAAACAACTGGTTGGTATTTTGCATTAAAAGTGGTCACTGTGTTTTGTTTTCAACCTGTCTCCGTTCGTACCGTGGATCCGATTTCCGAATGCGGCTGTATGCAAATCACGAATGGCATACGAACGTGCATGATTGATGACTGTCACTAGCATTTGTGATACTACACGAATTTTTGGTCTCATCGTATAGTCTATTTAATTTGTTAGCTACCTTAGAATGAAGTACACCAATACTTCATTCTTATGCAATGCTGTTATAAGCATTTTATTTTTAACTTAAGCTAGCTTCTACCCTCTTTGTCTTCTTGGTTTTATATATCGGGATAATACGTATACAATGAAATTTATACATTGTGTTTAGGTACCAAATTTTTGCGTGATGCGTAGAGATAGACAGGGACAGACAAATCTAAAAAAAAAGTTATAGCTTCCGTTGCTCTAATAAAGATTTTTTTTGTCAGAATAAATACTCGTAAAATCACGTTTGAATTACAAAACATCTCAAATTATTGAAAGTACGTGTAACCACTGATACATTTCGCAATTAAGGCCTAATGACGTCATAGATATTTGGTTTGAAAACGCTTTAGTCGTACTGCCATCTTGAAAGCGGTACTCTGAGAATTAATTAAGGGTCCCCCGGTAAACGAGCTCAACATTATGACCGCACCCGCAACTCACGTAAAGTTCATTTGACTGGAGTCTGGCGGACCCTTTGTAATAAAATTCGTGGACCTCAAAATCATTGGAGCGTTTTGGGTATTTAGTTAGGTGCATGTATGATGAACTGAGTGCTTTTATAGACCTTGGTGTAATACGTAACGTGTGTTTTGCTGTAATTATAACATTTTGTCTGTTGGCTGTTTACTGTATTGAAATTTTGTTTGAGTTACCCAAGCTTATTAAAAAAAAAACAATTTGGATTTGCCGTTCCAACACTGACAATAATTTTACAATGAGTATGCAATGCCTTTCTTTATTTAAAATCAAGATAAATAGGTTGTATCCTCCCTATCCGTGTACCTAATGTCAGCCACATCAGTTTTGCGGTTTCGGTTGGTTGAGATTTTTTGCAATTAATCAACATCAATAGATAACACTTCTTATGATTAATCTATGATATAATAATTAATACCTATTTTCCTTGGTCATCTCACGCGTGAATGGCTGGATCAATTTGGCTGAAATTTGGTACGGAGATAGAGGGGACCTTGGAGAAGGTTTTGGGCTATTTTTTATTTGGGTGCGTTAGGTAGTTCCCTCGGGGCGCGGGTGAAACCGTGGGAAATAGCTAGTTAAGAAATAAAATAAAAAAACATTAGAAAATAAATAAAAAACTCACCATATTATATACATTCTCCCAGTAGTCCAGGGTTATCAGCTGGAATGTGGTGAGCATGGACCACAGGAAGTTGTCGAAGTTCGTGTACCCGTGGTTGGGGTTGGGCCCCACGCATAGGCAGGTCCACTCGGGGGGGCAATGCCTCGCCCCGGTCAGGTTGCCGCATATGATAGGCACTTCATCTGCGTTCACCATCCAGTTGGATGGCTCTTGTATCCACCTGTAGAATTTGAAATGATGCTGATACAATGCGAAGTTTTTCTGTTAGAGGGTAAGTTGCTTTTTGGCGTGTATGAGGTGATATTTATTCTTTTAGCCGTTGAATATAGTTCTCTCAACATCAACTTATGGCTAACCTCAAGACTCACTCAGCTCGTATTATATTTTCTGTCTATCGTTCTTCTATTCTTGTAAATGTTTATACAATGTTGACGTAATCGATTTATTAGTGTGCATAACATTGATAAGTGAGTGAAAGTTTCTATGTGTGTTATATCATTGGATGATGATAGTTTTTTAGATAAAATGGTCGACAATCATACGGACAGATTTCAATACTTTTTTCTGATTTTACTAAGTTGAATATTACACGTTCTTCTGCATGGCGTGATTGGGCCTTGAAAGAAAATATGTTTTACAAAAAGCATTTTTTATATATACATTCATACAGCGATTCTTATAGTGTTTTTCGCAGAAACGAAATTTTTCAATATACTTATTCAGTAAAAATGCGAAACATGAAACCCGTCGATTGATTGAACTTCATAAAGTTCACTCATAAATCAATTACGGATGATAACCCGTTCATATTCATTTAAATTTCTTGGAACAGGTCGTAATTCAGAATGGTGTTCAACATTTTTACAGCAATTTGATTCGCGAAACTTGCTGGAAAGATAAGCCGTTCGTTAGAGTTCGTCAGTGCGGAAATTATTTCTACGAATCGTGTTAATTGCAGTGGATTTTTTTAATTTTATTTTTCTTGTAACTCGTTTCATGATGCTTTTTCATAGATAAATTATGGAACTAAGATTTTATTTTTGAATGAAAGTATATGTACTTAGAGGTATTTTTATTTTAGTTCCATTTGGTGGTAAACGCTCACTCGTTTACTATTTTTATTATGACCTAAAAAAACTAAAAAATAATAAGGGACTAAGAAACGTATCCAGGAATAATACTATGCAATATGAAAGCTCAAGTTACACGTTGCAAATGTAGACGCACAGCGTTGAATACGATCTGTGATTGGTTCATTTTGCATTCTTACGGTGATCTTTGGTGTTTCGTTAATCCCTTAGTTATCATAGTACTGTTCATGAATACGGGTGGTATAACCAATAGGTATGAATATTCACGTCCTATACCAGTCTCTGAAAATAAATAGCTTTTCTTCTCTGATCTACTTACGCCGACCACGCCTCATCTGTGAAGTTCTCCCCCGGCGGCACGACGAGGTTCTTCACGCACTTATTCCTCAGCTCTCCCATGTACACCTGCAGCGCGAACAGCGCGAACACCATGAGGCAGAAGATGGTCAACGTCATTACTTCTGCCAGCTGCTTGAACGAGTGCAGCAGCGCGTTGATGATAGTTTTTAGACCTGTAGAAGATTGAATCGGGTTATTTGCCAGAACCTTTAAGAGGTGAGGATCTCGTGGCTAATAAAATACCGTACGGGTCGATCGATCACAGGTTAAGCTGCGCCTGGCGCGGTCAGTCCGTGGACGGGTGACTACCTATGACATACCGAGACTCCTCCGTGCCTCGGAAAGCACGTTAAGCTATTGGTCCTGGTTGTCATTTTTAGATTTTTTGACATGTACGGGTAGTCAGAAGCTCGAAAGTCTGGTAACCAGTCTTACCAAGGGGTATTGTGTTACCCGGTAATGGTTGGGTAGGTCAGATAGGCAGTCGCTCCACGTAAAACACTGGTACTCAGTTGCATTCGGTTAGACTGAAAGCCAAACTCAACATAGTTGGTAAAAGGCTAGGCAGATGTTAACTGACTTAGAATACATACAGAGAAATGACACCTAGTTTGATCCTTAGTAAAAACGAAAGCACTTAACAGACGAGTAAGAAGATCTCCCTAGCCTTTGTTTCTGTCAAGAGGGAGAGAGACAACACGAGGATACTGAAGACGCTTATTTGATGGCTCATTAAACCTTATCTGACTTATTAAAAGCCTCAACGGCAAACTTTCAAACTGAGATCAAAAGACAGATAATGAAGATTGTTTCAATAAGGAAAATTAACTAAAAGATTAGTTCCTATTATTTATTATATTCGTTTCTTTTTCAGTACATATCTATATTATTAATATTATAAAGAGGAAAGATTTGTTTGTTTGTTTGTAGGGTATTTACTCAAAAAATACTGGACCGATTATAAAAATTATTTTACTGTTAGAAAGCTACATCTTTACGAAGTGTCATAGGCTATATTTATTTCCAAAAATAATTAGGGATCCCTACTAAAACTTGAATAAAGTAACCCAAGGTGTAAAAATGTCCACGTGGGCGAAGCCGTGGGCGGAAAGCTTTTAAATATATAATTGCTTACCCGGCATTATAGAAACAGTCTTCAATGCTCTCAGCACTCTGAAGGTTCGCAGACCAGCCAGGTTGCCAACCTCCATGCCGATAGTAGCGTACCCTGATGTGATGACCACGAAATCCAGCCAGTTCCAAGGATTTCGTAGGTATGTGTACTTATTTAATATGAACCCCTTAGCTATACACTTAATTATCATCTCCGCCGTGTAGATCGCCAGGAAAATGTATCTGAAATAGAGGAAATAAATCTTGATTAGGCACATATTAGAAGAAAAAAGAATAACGTTCTTTGAACCTAAACCTCTGAAAAACAATGAAATAAAAAAACGATCATAATTTGATAGATTACATAATTATTATATTTGGATAATTAATTTACGAGTACCGATCCTATTTTTGTGCCCTACATTTTCTGATGACGAAAAAAAAATTTGTAAAAACAAAAATAATTGTAGTATTATTCTTTATGCCCAGGCCATAGAAATGGCTGATTTACAGCAAAAAAAAACATTATTTATTTCCTTATTATATTAGTAAAACTAATCAGTAAAATTATGATGTTATCAAAAAAAGGAAGCGAGTTATGGGGTTTACTAAACTTTTCCTTGACAAAGTTCACTTAGGGTCAATCTTGATTTCCCTTGCGTTATTTATTTATGTTAAAAATATGTGTTTTGTCCAGAAAGTTAGTAAAATCATATAAAAGTTGCGTGTTGTAGCATTAAAAACATCATTAGCTTCATATTATATTTACGAATTGCGTTTCGTCAAAGAACTGCAATTTATCCAAAAATTAAGTTCCTAGTACATTGAGAACTACGAATAATCTCAAGCAATGTGACCGTGTTTTACGTTCCTTTATACCTTAAATCTATTTTCCTACCTTTTATTGCTATTGAGTAACACACACCGTGAAGAGCCGTAAAAGAGTGACTATTTTGAACAATTAATTTCTAAGGTCTCCGTCGACTAATAGTCAAAAACATCGTGAATCTATTAGGTACTTACTACAAAAATATCATAATTTTACGCTTATGCCTTAGCGGGAAACAACGAGTAAGTAAAAAGTTTTAAAAACTATAATTATTCAACTAAAGAATTTCAAGTCAATTTTAGTACATTGTCCCTGAAGTACTGTAGCCTCTAATAAATAAGAACACAGGTGAAACCTTCCATCATACTTATTTGTATAATCCTGTAGTCCCATAGTTAGGAAGGACCCAACCCTTCGGCGTTCGTAATACGGAACCACAAGCTGTGCGGTGTCAAATTCGACGGCTAAATTAGCATTGTAGGTCGAGATCTGATGGTCACCGGGAAATTTATGACACTTCGAGGTGTTGCCAATCGTTATATTGTGTGCAACCATTAGGGATTTGGTAGAAAAGCACCCGGTTGGTATTTTTTTTTTTTGGAAAAAAGGTTTTTATATGAAACGTGAAACTAATTTGGAAAACAAAGCTTTTTTAGGGTTCCGTACCTCAAAAGGTAAAAAAGGAACCCATATAAGATCACTCTCTTGTACGTCTGTCTGTCCGTGTGTCACCACCGATTTTCGCAGGAACGGTTGTGCCTAGCAAGTTGTAATTAATACCAGATACTGAGAGCTATAGTCCCTATTAGGTGGATACAAATCAAGTATAAAAAGATGTGGGCGAATTTAGATTTTCGCGAAAACTTGTAAGTACCAATATTGTTTTAAGCGTATGTTTTAGATAGATTGGTTCATGTTTTTTCGTATCGATAACAAACAAGTATTGTAAGCCATACCGTATTAAACATAGTAGCTATAAATGATTATAGGTATTTTATCATATACCTACGTGGTTGAAACTTAGTTAGAAACCTTTTAAAATAGCATAAACCTGAACGATGGTTTACCGTCTCCCTGCAATAAACTAAATTTAATATTATTAAACGCTAGATTAGTTAACACAAAGTACTTTACCTAAATAAACGTATTCTCTAACCAAAAACTATCCAGACTAGGTTCCTTCATTTGCATAGTGTTTTATGAGATAAACCACCTTGCTTGGGCACGGAACATTTGGAATTTTCGAGTAAAATTGCAAAAATAGGGAAACAGTACACTTTGTTATCTTTTAAAATGGCATTTGTGGTTAAAAATGCTGTTTTTTTAACCACTTTTATTGTCTTAACTTTATGCAAAAATGGTTGCGTTTTATTCCGTGTAATTTTAAGTGGCTTGATGATTTCAGACTTTGGTGCTGTCTTCGTGTTTAAAATAAAAATGTGCTTATTGCTAAGGATTTAACAAATTCTACGAGTAAGTTTGTTATGCTTTTACGGTTAAAGAACTGAACTGATGTAGACGAAATATGGTATGGAGATAGATGGAACCTTAGGGACTGATGAAGGCTTTTTATCCAGGTAATTTTGGTGGGTGAAACCGCGGGAATCGGCTAGTTCTTACAAACATCACGTTAGTTTTGTCGACAGGTTAGGCTTAGTTATAACTTTAGTACACCTACATTTCAAACCTATTGCCACTAGAAAAGGCAATTCAATTTTCATTTATTACATTTATTAGTGGTAATTTGTAATTGGCAATAAACTATTTCAGTTCAGTTTTCCTAATAAAATACGTTTCTAAATATGAAAAATACCAAATAAATAATCATCAATAAGCCATCGAGAATTTCAAGTGATTCTAAAAGAATTTGTGGTTAATCTGATAAAGAAAAATCTACGCTTCATTACTTGTGGGTCAACAACTTTTCAAGAAGGCCGCCATCTTATAATTTCTTCAGAATTTTGTCAAAATAGAACGACGCGAACATCTGAATATGACGCGTTAGATTAATTACTTAGCTCTGTTATTATTGGATTCCATCTTTAATCTCAATTTGTTAATGTCATTCTTTTTCCCAGGTTTATTTCGAAATGTAAAATAAAAAATGATCTTATAAAAATCCTTTTAAAATTTATACGGACCTATGCCGTCTGAAAATTATTTTTTTTTTTGTTTGAGGAAGTGTCATACTCTTTTTGACTAAAACCCATCCATGTTCCTTCCTTGGCCCTGTGCGTTCCGGGGCCACGGTACCCTTTCAACCAATCCTGCAGCCCCGACAGACCTTAAACGCTTTACACTAGAAATTATCTCCTGTACCCAAAGATATATTTTACATAGACAAACAGCCCCGGAACGACTAGGACAATATTTTGTATAATAATACCGCCAGCCCGCGACAACGCCCGTGTTTTGGTCATAAAACATAATTTACGTTAATAATAATATTATTTAATGATAGTAATGACAATAAATAACATAATATCATCTTCTATCTATATCTTCTATCTATCTATATCTTCTATCTATCTATCTATCTATACTTATAATAAATCTGTAGAGAGGTCAATTCTGTACATGAAATATATTTCCAAAATAACTATCAGGGAGTGATTAGGGATCGATACTGATGCCAAAAATGCAATCAGTAAAATTTTTGTCTGTCTGTCTGTCTGTCTGTCTGTATAAACTCTATAGAAACAAAAACTACTCGACGGATTTTAACGAAACTTGGTACAATTATTTGTCATACTCCTGAGATGGTTATAGTATACTTTTCATCACGCTACAATCAATAGGAGCAGAGCAGTGAAGGGAAATGTTGTCATTTTGTTTAAACGCGCTAATCTCAGGAACCGCTGGTCCGATTTAAATAATTCTTTCAGTGTTAGATAGTCCATTTATCGAGGAAGGCTATAGGCTATATATCATCACGCTAAGACCAATAGGAACGGAGCACCACTATTCCACGCGGACGAAGTCGCTGGCAGAAGCTAGTTATTAATAATATCATCCATATTCTGCCATGCACGGGACTACAGAGTCCCCGACTTTTGGGAGGCGAACGTGGGGCCAAAACCAACACGCAGACATCCTTTATGAGACAACTTTAATGAAATGTGATGGTAACACATGACCGGCGATTGTTCCTGTATACACTATAGAAATGCACTCAGAGACAATCCCCGGCTTGTGTAGTACTATTGCAAAACACCATTGATATTATTATTAATAATAAATATCATAAAACACACAGAGACAATGTAACTTACTCTAAGATAAAGCTATTTTGAAATCAGTTCAGTTGATTATCCTCATATAAAACTTACTAACTAAAAAACCTTTTGAGTTTTGTTCAATGCGAGAATCATAATCCAAGACACGAGCTGTGAAGCATTTAATACACAAATGCCCCTTACATATCAACCTACTAAACTATGCGAATATTTAATTGTTTCCTTTCCATTCATCGTAATAAACGATTGTTTCCACGAAAATACTTGTTTGCGTCGTAACCTGTGCTTCCTACATGCCAGCGAGTAAATAGACATGCAATGCCGTCGTTAACCGTACTGGCATCGGAACACAAGTAATGAAGGAGCCATGTTTCCAATGCTTATATACCTACGTCACTTAGCCATAATTTACTTTCCTACACCGAATTATAATGTGGTCCCGCGTAATTTATCATCGAAGTTGAATAGGCAACTTAGTAGTAACCATTTTGTTAGGCGTTTTGGGAATATCAAAAGTTGCTAACCATTTTTATGTTAGAAAGAAAGTTAATGTGTAAAAATGGTTTATGTTCGATTTTTAAAAACAAGTTTGCTACGAAAAAGTTTTTAATGCAATTAAATTCCAAATGATGCAAGCATTTATAATTTAAATTCAGAAACCATTTATTTCGAGGAGTAAATAATTAAATAAAAAAAAAAAACTAATGGCATTTCAATATTATGTTTTACAGAATACGGCCAGTATTATTTATAGTCGATAGAAAAAGAGTTTTAACTTAATTACTTGAATATTGGATTAGCAAGATTTGCTTTCTGAATTCCATGTTATTCTACATATTTACGTGTTATACATTCAGATTTAACTGTAAACAATACTATTACGTCTTAATCTTTCGACAAAACATATTAATTCTCTTCACACATGCTACTTATCGTGTGGTCGGGTGCCAAGGTACGTTTCTAACTCCCTATCTGTATTATTCCACTACTACTTATATTAGTGATGTGCCCAAAGTGTGTGGTAGACCGGTATAACTGAATTACTTATAAAGCTGGACTCGCATAGCACGAAACGTAATTATATTGAGGATATGGAGCAAACGAGTTTAACTAAGACTATGGTTTCAAGTTTTAGAATAATTTGAGATTCGGGTGTCATATGTATTTTGATGTATTAAAGTGGATGTTGGCTTTTAAAATTTGTTTGAGTGGTGGGGTCCTTATCTAAGGAGCTGCGAGATAGATTAGCTGCGCTAGTCGCGGCCTGTCATTGGATGGGTCATCCGAGACCGCTCTGTGTGCATGAAACGCATGAGTTATTATACCTGCCGGGGCTGCGGGACGTTCGAAAGAGATACCGCGCCCCCGAAATAGAAAGGGCTGAGGAAGGAACATGGATGGGTTTTAGTCAGTAAGAGTCTGACACTAACGGCGGGAGGGGTCATTTGATGATTTCCCATCCGAAAAAATGTACTAAACCTATTTAATTATACATCAGTATTTGTAATAAAAGATAATAAAATTCTTATTCATACAAATCCAATCAAAATCCTACGTATTCAAACTTAAAATATTAATTATGGAAATGAATTTTCTTGCGAACGTTCTCAATGCAGCGGAGTCCCAGTAAATCTCAGTTAACTTTATTAGTTAGTAAGAGCTGTCGGCAACTGTGCCACTTTATCATAGTAGTTTTGTTAAAATAAACTTTAGAATGTGATATATAGTAGCTTGGGTACTGGCTAGACTTGTCCCAAGAGGCGTAACTAGAGCTTCCGAACCTCTAGTTACGGAATTTCCAATTTAGGAACAGTTTCGTCGTTACTGAAATATCTATTGAATTGGTCCCGTATCCTGGTAGTAGTCAGAAATAGAACACTGAATGTATATATGGCCTGGTTGGAGGCCCTAAATTCATTTAAGGCACTTCACAGGCAAGCTCGGTTAAGCAGTCGACAAGCTTCTAGTTTGACCTGCGAGACGCCATACAAAAAAAAGGAAGGTCTATTTAGGTAGGTGGATAAATAAACTGTTATACATCACTAGCTGTTTCCCGTGGCTTCACTCGCGTCGTGTGTGCCTAGCACGAACAAATGTAGATGATTTTCGGAATAAGTACAATTTTACCAAAGTACAAATACACCCAGTTGCACCAAAAAATATCAGGTTACTTATACGTGAAACGGAAGAACTGTCATTTAAAGTCTGTCGAAATGGAGGATAAAATGAATATTTTTGCAATTATTTTATATTTTTCGTCTAAATGTTTATGATATAATAATATGTTTATTTAATTATTATATCTATCTATTTATATTATTAAAAAACATTAAAAGTATTCTAATTATTGATAACGTGTTTTATGATATTCGTAAAAGTATAAAGTATAAATGTGCATAAATGACATTTTGCAGCATCCAAAAATATGATGAAAGTCATCAATTTTATTAAATAGTACATACGTAAGAATATTCCATTCATAAATCGCTTTCAATAAGAATAGTTTTTTAAAGTGGTTTATTTGTGCTAAAGAAATTACCTATTTTATACAGTCGGATCAAAAATATCGTATATCCTTCTCCAGATTTCAATCTTTCTCCGTCAAAAAATTCATCGAAATTGGTGCATCCGTGAAAGCGTAGGTAACAGAAAAAAAAACAGACTTTGTTTCGCTTTTATACTTTTAACCATGATCGTAACAGACAAAAATACAGATTTAGTTACTACAGACTCATCTCCTTTTCAACTTAATAGATATTTATTTTATGTTTAGTATTGAATTACGCAAGTAGGGACTCGTTTTTGACTTATCCTCTTTTATCTTAACACCACACAGTTATAAGGTCTGCTACAATGTTTAGTTTCGCAACACAAGTGATGCGTGTCAAATTTAAATTCAAATGTTTTTATTTCAAATAGGCCTTTGCAGGCACGTATTAAACATCGAGCTAGTTGCACGGTTCCAAGGAGTGGGTCTTATGGAGAAAAACCGGCAAGAAACTCCATAGACACTTTTCAAAAGGAAATGTTTACAATAGTCTTTTTACAGTACAGGTTATCTCTGAGAAAGTTATACAATTCAAATGATGCTATACAAAAAAATAATGAAATAACAATTTAAATTTAGCAATATAAATAATGTTTCGAGTAGTTTACTGGTCGCCAGGGAAGCCACCTGTGCAGAAAATAAGTTATTAACGCCACGCATCCTTGTCGTCAATGAAGTCCTGGATTTTATAATAGGCTCTTTTTATAAGTGTTGATTTGACAACATTTTTAAACTTTTTATCTGTAAGATCAAGGATATATTTAGGCAGCTTGTTATAAAAGCGTACACAGTTCCCTAAGAATGATTTGTCGACGGCGCCTTTAAAAGAAATCGTGTGTATAACCCTTAAGCCTTCCGACTTCGTATAAAAAGCTGCAACTTTATACTTATGTTGTCGTTAATTTAATAGCTTGACTAGTTAAGAATTAGGTTAATATCGCTATAACAAGTTAAACTTAGCAGGAAAGTTCAGTGTTATAAAAACTGTGTTGGTTAATCAATATTATAGTAGTTAGACATCCGGGGCTGCGACATGTTCGAGGGAGTTACTGCTCCCCCGGAATAAAAAGGGCTGAGGAAGGAATATGGATTGGTTTTAGATAGTATGAGTATAACAATCCCTCCCGCCTTACCCACGGCAGAAGGAGTTATTTGACGATATCCTATCCGACAACAAAAAAGTTCTCATTTTATCTGCCCTAGTATAGCCCCATAGGTTTAATGGTCAAACTATTTTTTTTTTATTTCACATAGGTTTTTGGGGGCTTTATGAAACAATAAGTACTATATAGTGGCAAGGTTCTAAGGAGTGGGTCTTATAATAAGAACCAGCAAGAATTTTAAGAGACTCTTTTCAAAAATAAGGCTTTACTCAAGTCATGAAGGAACTAATAAAGTGCATCCAGATAAAAAATAGCCTACAACTCATTCCAGGGTCCCATCAATATCCATACTAAATTTCATCTAAATCGATTCAGCCGTTTTACCGTGAAAGCGTAACAAACAAACTCATTTTCGCACATATAATATTAGGAGTTACGCTAGAACCTCACGATTACAACTAAAAGCCTTTTGTTTCATGAAACGCCAGTATTATATACACTCCTGAACTCTAAATAAAGTTTGGCTTACATTTACGAGAACTCAATGAACGCTGACAACACAAAAGGGGTCGTGTGAGCACGGTGTAAAATGGCCTCCATTTTCTATTGGAACAAACACGGTTCTATTTAGATATTAGTATAGTTGCCGGCAAATAACTTGACCAGATTTTAACGTAGTTGAAACAGGTTTGCGCATGTGCACCCAGTGCAATCCAAAAGTAACACTTTCAATGCTTGTCATTACACTATCGTCTATTGTAATAATTTACTTTTAAACATTTATATGTAGAAAATAGTTGGAGAAAAGAGAAAAACTACTTACAATTTTGGCCAAGTTACGTGCCGACTACTATACTAATGTTCTTTATGGTTGCTTGGTTGTTTGTCAGCCTTATTTTTCAAGTGAGAAAAGTTAAGGTCCTGACTTTGATCACTACGGCCCTTAGCGTGACGTCGTGTGGGGTATCTTCAGATTTAGGGATCCGTTTGCGAAATATATCATCATCTGCCGAGCCTTTTCCCAACTATGTTAAGGTCAGCTTCTAGTCTAAACCGGGTGCAGCTGAATATCAGTGTTTTTTGCGAAATATTAAGTTTCAAAGTGTTATTTTTTGTTTACAATCAAACGTCCCCTCTAACTTTTGAATGGCTGTCCCTAGAAATGTGAAAACAATAGAGACATAGCATATTATAACGAACTTGTAAGGAAAACTATCACGGCTAACTAGGCTTTACCGGTTACAGAGTTATAGTCGATCAACTGATCCGTATAACAGAACCCTATTGCGCGTGGCCCAACACACTTGTTTAGCGTACCTACAGATGCTAGAGCTCACAAAATTTCGCAAAAAGGTTTCGTGAACACTAAATGTCTGCATCCTAAATAGCCGAGATCTACTAAATGAATTTCGTTCTTATTTACAGAACGGTAAGGTCGATGTTCTTTTGAATTTGTACGGTTAGGGGGTCTAACAGACTCGCAAACGCTTGTCAAACGGGATTTAGTCGCGTGGGTTGTGACAGATATCGCTGGTTTGGTAAAGTATTCCAATAGATTATGTTCTCCAGTTGAGTTTGTGTTCAAGCTTATAGTTATTAAAGTTCAATTTGAGATGAAATATGACGCACTTTGAGGTGTTTTTGAAGTAATGAGTTTGTTTGCTATTATTCGTAAGCGCTGAAGTGTAAGTCCATTATGGATAATGAAATCAAAAAAGACGTTAGGCACTGTTTGATGGATAATAGTTATTATTACAACCAATTTCGGTTTCAGCGGCATACCGAGGGACCAACTTAACGCATCGTATAAAAAAAGCTATCCTATACCAAGATTCCAACTATTTCCATACAAAGTTCCATCTCAATCAGTTCAGACGATTTGCCGTTCTAGTGAGGATTGACAATAATAAAAAAATAGTCCATTCGAGAGACTGCCAACGAGAGACTGTATCTCATGAACCATAAGTGGATAGTATACATTTTCGTAGTTTCTATTGCACTATAGCAAAAAATAATACAATATCTATATTCTTATGTCTTTTAATATGGTACGGACCCTTTCGTTTGTGAATCTGATTTATATTTAATCGTATTGATTTTTCTTTTATTTTTATTAGCACTTTTTCTCAATGTTATTTTACATTTAAAACCGTTTATTGTTAATGATCCTTTAAAGTCATATCTAATAGTGAATACAAAAATGCTAAACCACAAAATTCAACGTCAAAACACATTATCAACTTTCAACTTTAATTAGTCTCAGAACAAAGATAAACAAACAGGAGCGTGTTTTCAGCAGCGGCCATTGTTTGTGTTGTAACGTTACCAAATACATTCAACGATTTGTTTATGTCTGCTAGAAGAGATTACTGAAACGTAGGTATTTATAGAATAAAATCTGGAAACATTTTGAGAATTTACTTGACTAGCATTCCGCGAGCGGAATTCAAATTAATAATGACAGATATTCATACAAATTTTTGTCCGCTTTTTTCATCCCCCATAGCGTAGAATTTCGGAAAATCCTTTCTTATCGGATGCCTCCGTCATACAAAGAACACACCCTCCAAGTTTCAGGTCTCTACGATCAGCGGTTCAGGCTGTGCGTTGATCCGTCAGTCATTTAGGACAAAGCATTATATACATACGAGTACATATGTATAGACTATCCGTTTCCCGCGGTTTCACGCACATCCTGATGGATCTGCATAACGCATTTAAACCGTCCTTATACACTGTGTGTCTGGTTACACAAAGAGAAGGGACGCTCACTCACTGGTTGACGAAACACGAAATCTCGAAAACTACTTGGTCTCTGAAGCTGAAATTTGTTAGATGGTTAGTATTTATGGAATTGACGTCAGTTCCCGGGTAAGGGGATCTAAAGGGCCACGGATGGGTGAAACAGCGTGATACAGACATAATGAAACATCCTAAAAGAATGAATGAATCCACAAGCAATAGCTAGGGAATGAATAAAATCAAAAGAACGCCAGTTTTATCGTAAGGTAGTGGTTACTGCCAATAAAATGTTTTCGTTCACAATCCATCATTATTTGCAGTGTGTTATTTGCTGTGGGTGTTTGCACGATCGATCAAAGTCAAGACTAAATCAGGTTTCGTTGGCCAAACCGAGTTAATTTCAGATCGCTGCAGCTTACGGGGTTTGTACAGGGTTACTGTTTTAACGGGCAAAATCGTTTTTAGGGTTCCGTAGCCAAATGGCAAAAAGGAACCCTTATAGATTCGTCATGTCTGTCTGTCCGTCCGTATGTCACAGCCATTTTAAAACTATACTGTTGAAATTTGGTAAGTATATGTATTCTGTGCACCGCTTTAAGATTTTGACACAAAAATAGAAAAAAAAACAATAAATTTTGGGGGTCCCCATACTTAGAACTGAAACTCAAAATTTTTTTTTTTCATCAAACCCATACGTGTATCTATGGATAGGTCTTCAAAAATGATATTGAGGTTTCTAATATCATTTTTATCTAAACTGAATAGTTTGCGCGAGAGGCACTTCCAAAGTGGTAAAATGTGTCCCCCCCCTGTAACTTCTAAAATAAGAGAATGATAAAACTAAAAAAAATATATGATGTAGATTATTATGCAAACTTCCATTAAAAAATGGTTTGAACGAGATCTCTAGTACGTAGTTTTTAAGTAATCAGCAATTTTCCTTTACAAACAAACTTAATTATGCGGTCGGAAAAAAAAACAAGATAATTGCGATTTTATTGCGTATTTTTTCTTTCTAATGATCGGAACCCTCGGTGCGCGAGTCCGACTCGCACTTGGCCGGTTTTTTAATAATGGTGGGCAATCATATTTCAAGATACTCATCGAATTATGTCAGAGGATCATTTGTTGTATCTTTTTAAGAATATAAAAAAATGTGCTAAGATACAGAGGGTGGTAATTTATTTATTTAATAATAAATTAAATGTGAAATTAACTCTGTATCTCTGTCTGTCTGATCCGATTCACGGTAAAACGGCTAAACCGATTGAAATGTAACTTGGTATAGAGATAGCTTCAAACTTGTGGAAGGACATAGGATAATTTTTATCTGGGTGCGAGAAGTAGTCAGTCTCAGCATGCGGGCGAAAAGGCGGGAAAGAGTATTAAAAAAAAACATAAAATGTTACAAATAAAATCACAGAATATAGTTGCATATCATGTAAAAAGAACAAAATCATTATAATTTCAGCATTATACCTAAATAAATAAAATAATTGAATTGAATTGCATATTACGGCTATCGTAGGCCAGTTGATGCGTACCTTAATAATTCCATAAATATCTCAGTATTTTCCGGGAGTAATTTTAGCGACAATGTGTTGTCAGCTGTCCAATAAAAGTTATCCTGTTGCTTAACAAATGTTACTTCTGTACCAGATGTCTCCATATTTATAAAGATAACAAAGACGGGAAATGATGCCTCAAGTTTATTTGCTAACGGCTATTCAACAGGTTTATATGGTTTTAGCCACAAACGTGTGTCTAAATGGGCAGAATCCCATCTCCGAGTACCTCGTTCCTCTTTCTTTCATTCTTTATTTTCTTTAACTACAAACACTATTTAATTACCCAACAATGCGAATACTAGAACAAGAAGACGGAGCTAAATACTCTATATTCTAGCCAAGCTAGAATAATACTACTCTAGCTAGAATACTCTTCCTCTAACCTGAGTCAAACCGACTATCATACCTACTCCGCCGTAAATAAGGTCTAATATAATTAGACCTCACCGAGTGTCGTGAAAGGCAACTAAATGATTGAATCACGGAGATAGCTCGAGGCAACTGGTACACGCCAACTTCATAAGTACTTACAGCGAGGATCTAGCTCCCGAAACAGGAAGGTTATTTCACAAATGACACTTCGAAATTGGTAAAAGGTGGGAAGAAAAAATATGTACCAAAGTTCTGTTTGAGCGAGTACTTTGATACTAAATGGTATAAAAACGTTTCTGCAAGTTTGTATGTAGGCGGCTCTGGATTTACGGATCTAATTTTGATAATTCTTTGGCTAATGGATATTCTCCATCTATATCTATACTTATAATAAATCTGTAGAGAGGTCAATTCTGTACATTAAATATATTTCCAAAATAACTATCAGGGGGTGATTAGGGATCGATACTGATGCCAAAAACGCAATCAGTAAAATTTTTGTCTGTCTGTCTGTCCGTCTGTCTGTCTGTCTGTCTGTCTGTATAAACTCTATAGAAACAAAAACTACTCGACGGATTTTAACGAAACTTGGTACAATTATTTGTCATACTCCTGAGATGGTTATAGTATACTTTTCATCACGCTACAATCAATAGGAGCAGAGCAGTGAAGGGTAATGTTGTCATTTTTTTTAAACGCGCTAATCTCAGGAACCGCTGGTCCGATTTGAAAAAATCTTTCAGTGTTAGATAGTCCATTTATCGAGGAAGGCTATAGGCTATATATCATCACGCTAAAATCAATAGGAGCGGAGCATCACTATTCCACGCGGACGAAGTCGCTGGCAGAAGCTAGTTTATAATAAGATAAGACATTTAAACGCAACCTATTTACCGTTTGTTTCAGGCGCGGATCCAGGATTTGTGTTAGGGGGGGGCAGTCTTAGCTCATTTCAGCTCTGCTTAATCTTATAGAAAAGTGATAAATACATTAAATAATCTGTTTGTCCATAGACGAAAATATAAAAAAATGCATGTTTCAAAGACTTAATAACAATTCGCTGTTAGCTAATCATCATTAGCCTAGATTATTATATTGGTACACTGTTTTCTGTCGCAGCCCTTTCGCTTGCTGCAGATAGTCACTTTATCTTTCTGAAAGGCGTCACACGTTTGCGTAACTGTGGTCTCCACTCAATTATACCTATGGATAATAGTACAGAGAACCATTTACCACAACGGACGACCGTTTTCCGACGAATTTTTTCGTCAAATATGGCCTAGACTCGGATCCTGCCCCCAAAAAAGATAGTGGGCGCAGCCACTCAATACAATGTTCCAAATCGATAGCTTAATTTGAAATATAATCAGCTGTGACAGATGGACAGACATACAGATAGACAAAGGGAAACCATAAGGGTAATATTCCTTTTGGTCATTTTGTTTCGGAACTTGGAATCTTAGAAATACTAAATGATAGAATAATTGGAGCGCGAGCGAAGCGAGCGCGAAATTTTTTTAAGGAACACAAGTAATAGATAAGAAATTCAGCATTTTTTTTTACTTTTGATCAATTTGTTGTTTTTTTTCCTGACAATCCCTGTCCAGGTCCACGTAGTACTTTTCTGACTTTCCTTGATTTTCTAGAAAGTGGATACTCCGCTAGCTAAGTGTACAAATTTCGTTGCAATCTTGAAATCTTGAGTAGGTGGCGTCAACACTATCACTGAGGGGGCCTTACTTAGTCTTTCTCACAGAACTCTGATAGGTTTAGTCAGCCACTTTAACACTCGTCTGCTTTTTACACTTTTATATTTTAGATTCTGACTAACAAATTTCATCGACATCCAGACATACAGAAGTATGTAATAAATATATATGTATCTATATATGACTAACAATGCAGTGGTGCAAGTCGGCATACCTAGGAGTTGTAATGAAGTTGTGGGTATGATGTCACAAACTTCTTCCTATGTCGCGTATTGTGGCCCTAGACTACCGGGGCCCCGTATTTTTGATACGGCAAATACGGTGCTAGCTACGCTCCTGGCTGCACCTAACAAACCCTAGTGTCAGAGTTTTCTCAGAACCGCCTGATGGCATCTGACATGGAATCGTAACGACAAATCATAATTGTGGACGACAGTTTAACGCCTGGGAGGGCAGGCACGGGGGTGTAACACCGCTATCTTCCTGACTCCGGGCTGCTTTGTAAAACTTTAAAAAGTCCACAAAGCGTTTCATACCTACCCCCTAGTCTAACCCGAGACCCGTTTGTCGACGTTTAAGTGCAGTCGCGTTACTAGACCAACGAGGCAGTCCTGGCAGCTGATCCAGGGATATCGCACGATATCCCGCGAGGCGGCGGGCCTCGTCGCCGGATTGCCGCCGTGGGATCTGGAGGCTGGGTCCTAGCGCGCCTGTAAGAGAGGCGCGCGACGGGCCGACGCCAACGCTGGGGCGAATCTCCGCCACCGCGGCAAATCGCAGCTTGGCGGACGGAGCTCCGGCGTGATCTCATAGCGGAATGGAAAGAGCGGCTGTTGCAGCCCAGCGCAGGGCACGCCACAATCGCGGCGGTAAGTCCTCTCTTTGAGGAGTGGCTAGGGATACGCCACGGCGTCCTCACCTACCGCCTGACGCAGGTCCTCACCGGGCACGGAAGCTTCGGGTGGTTCCTACACAGAATCGGGTGGAAGGAAGCACCCGTGTGTTACCATTGTGCCCGGAGGCCACGGTGGAGTATACGGTGAGGGTTTGCCCCGCTTGGGTGGTGCACCGCCGTGTCCTCGTAGGGGCTATCGGCGGCGACGACCTCACGCGTTCGGCCCTGGTTCAGGCCATGGTCCGGAGCGGAATACGAGACGGAATGGAAAGCCTTCGCCTCTTTCTGCGAAGCAGTAATGCTGGAGAAGGAGGCAACGGAGCGCGTGAGGGAGCGACAGATCTCCCCAGCCGCCGCGCGAGACGCCACGGGCGTCGGGAGCCGCGAGACGACTCCCGGCCAGTGTAGGCGGAGGCTGCGGACGAAGGGCTATGGGTGGCTTGCCGTCGGGCAAGGACCAGACCAGCGTCGAGGGCGCGTTCGTATTCCACGCGCGCCTCAAGAGATTACAGCAAAAGAAACGGGGCCCTCCTCCAGGGCCATAGCCTACCGGAGCTGCGAGACGTTCGAAAGAGATACCGCGCCTCCGGAATACAAAGGACTGAGGAAGGAACATAGATGGGTTTTAGTCAGTAAGAGTCTGACACTTCCTTCCAACCCACCCACGGCGGGAGGGGTCATTTGATGATTTCCCATCCGAAAAACAAGTCCTGACAACTGAAAGACGTCCAAGAAGTATGTATATAGGTCTAGTAAGGGCGCATTGACTATCATTCTGAAGTTTTCTCTGGTGAATTGACTGTCCGTCCCGTATATATGAGACTGTCATTGTATATAAGTATCGGTAGTGAAATAATAAATCTATGAGATAGAATAACGATTCTTCGTAAACGGGACTAAACGATTTCATTTGAATTTCCCTCAGGGGGGGGCAATTGCCCCGTTGCCACCCCCCTGGATCCGCGCCTGGTTTGTTTAAACGATTTAAAACTCTATTACCAAGGTGATATGACAAAAACAGATGCAGAATATATTTGTTATTGTAAACATTATTTTGCTTTCAACACCATCCTTATCAGTACGGAATAGAACTCAAAATCTGTTGAATAAGCTGCAAAAAGTTTGGCACTTTTTCTAATCTTATTGTAAATGAAGTATATACATTATTCTTGAGTGCTATGGACTGGACTATAGATATTTCAGTGCTTATATCATGAACAAAGCCGTGGGCAGTTTTATGTGTTTGTAGTACCTATCCATGTATACTAAAGTAGGTGGTAAAGTGGTGGTTAAGGCATCACTTAACCACCACTTTACTTTACTCACATCAGCACCTCGCGTACGAGTTTGCGGGTTCGAAACCTGGAAAGTACCAGTGTGACTTTTCTAAAGTCCTTTGTACTTTTTAAATGTATCTTAAGAGACCATTGACTAATGGCGAAGGAAAACATCGTGAGAAAATCTGGACGAAAAAGTTTGAAACCGCCAATGCATCTTGAGTAAACGGTGATGGTGATCAATGCTCATGCCTTCTCTGTATGAGAAAAGGCCTTTACCTCACAGTGGGACAGTACGTAAGGTGGTCAATGATGTGCCGTGATGTAGATCATGTAGAAAGCTAGAATTTAGTGAAACATAAAATGTACAATATATATATTTCACTGGTCTTGCAATGTTAATTTGGACTGTTTAACAAATGAATGTAATCAGTGATTACCGCGTGTGAAGTGTGCAATGCAAATAACAAATAATTCAGATCGTGGAACTAACACTGACCAGTTTGGGTCATTAAACGGGACTGAATTTAAGGTCACGTAGGGTTGAGACTTTTTTACGTGTCAATCTTTTGAGAACAAGTTAATTATGGGCGAAAAATGCTCGAAATGGACAAAGTGGGAATATTTTTTGTAAAAAAGAGAGACAAGCTGGCAGGACACTTGATGGTAAGTGGTCATCGCCGTATATGGAAAAATCACCAAAGGTGCGTTTCCTACTCTTCTTAGACAAGGTATTCTTCACGAATATACGTTTAACCCACATCTCGATGGAACTACTTCACGCACCCGAATAAAAAGTAACCTTTAATTTCATTAAAATCTACTACTTAATTTCATTTAAATCGGTACAGTCGGCTTACCGCAAGAGCATGACAAACAAACCCATATTCGCATTTATTACATTAGATAAGATAGGATTTCTGGAGCCAATTCAACCAGCGCCAAAGTTGTAAACAAACTAATACAAGACTCCACAAGTTCGAATCCACCTACCCAATAAGCTAGGTACCAGTAAGTAGGTACCACAAAACCGTGAATCCTTTTTTCGCGTTTGGCTCGTTGCCAACAAGGAACAATTCCGAAGCGAAGACAGCGAACGGCCGAGACATGAAAAAATAAAACAGACAACTTACTGCGAAGGAGGCCAGATAACTCCGAGAAGAAACAAATGTATCGCGGAAGGTTTAATTTAAAATGTTCTTGCGTACTCCTTTTGTAAATGGAGTACGATAAAAAGTTGGTTACAAGTCAGGTAGTTCACTTAAAAAGTGTGAAATGTGGAGTATAAAACAAATGACGACTGATTCTATGTTCAGGGAGTATAGCCTTTATTTTTTTATGCTATTAATTATGAGGAGAAACGCCCTTGTAAGTATATCCTGATTTCACTCTAGCTCATTGGAATGTCATACTTTTGAAGTGGCGTATTACTAATACTGCATTTTTTTCAAATTAAACAATTTTACATTGAAACTCAAAAGTCATTGATTCATACTAGTCTTAAACTCTGAAATTTTTAAATTCAAATTTATAAAACCCAACCCCCAGCTCTTCACCGCTACCTTTGGTTTTTGCTGGGAAACAGAAATGGCGCAACAAATTCTCCAGCAAATATAGTATACCTAATATTTATTAATCATGAACGAGTTCTATCAATCAAAACCCTTTTCAATGAATAATAACAGCAAAAATCCTCTAAAAATAAGCTAATTCATTATCAATAGCACTATAAACAGTTCCAACCAAACACAAATAAGAAGAGCAAACATTTAACTAAATTAATCACGAAACAAAACCCGTGCATTTGCTCAGCGCCCCGACGTGTTTAATTAGGACAGTCCACAATACAGGGAAACACTTAGTGCCCTTCAAGTGAAAAGTTTGGAAAGTAAAATAGGATTATGTTTTAGTGATAGATGTGGTTGCAATAATCAGAAGTTTTTTTCTTTACATATTTTTTTTAAATATTTGAAAGGCTTACTATGGATTTTGGAAATTATATTTAGATTTTTTTCAAATAAAATTCAATAGTCCGTAGTAGAAATAATCACGAAAAAAAGAACCTCTTTCTTTATTTTATGTTTGAGATTCGAGCAGACAAGCACAGTGCGCGGTTCTATAACCTTAATGAAATTTCTAAGAACGCACAAGTGTATAGAATATGTAATTTTATCACTATATCAAATAACATGAGACTTATTTTGGTAGTGCCAAATTGTTTTATGCATCTACAACTATATGAATTCAGTAGCGGAAGAACTCAAAACTAATTAAAGACATGATAGTAAAAACAATTAATCTAACTGTTTGTTAGCGTGACTATATATTATAATACTGCGGTCATAAGAAAAACGGCCGTAACTAAATTTTTTTTCGATATTGCGTTTAGTACTATAGACATAAGGTACTGATTACGAATATGTATTTAATTTAATATCGAAAAAAATATTAGTTACGGTCTTCTTCTTATGCCGGCAGAATAAGTACAAGCTGCAGACTACAATTGATTACATTCGATTGTCCTAACTAAATTGATTAACATCGATATTTTCGATTCAACGATTCCAAACACTGACACATTATATTCGTTATACAGTGAAGTGCAGACTCCACTGAAGGAACTCGTAACTGAAATACGTCACATGTTTCTTTGACGGTTAGTCGAGACGTAACTATCAAGGATTCTGAGAAACGGCACAGTCAAAGGTAGCCTACCTGTATACTGCATCTATATAGTACAATGATGTTTGAACTGAAGTATGAAGGTAAATAAACGGAGGGGGAAGATCATAGCCATTCTGAAACAAAGTTAACCTCTTTGGTGCCTAGCCCGTATCCTTAACTTTCACGTAGGTAATACGAGCTTCAGCTTCACAGATATTTTAAGTACTATCTTCCCATCCAAGATAAATAACAGTAGTAAGGAATAGTCACTTGCCATAAGGGAAATCCAGTAGACGTTGAGATCACACAAAAAGTGAAATAAAACGACGATTATGTATTTTGTTCCTTTCTTCTTAAATGCGTCGTGGTGGCCTAGTGGTTAAGGCACCTGCTTCTCGTGTCCCTACGAGTGTGCGGGTTCGAAAACTTGGTAAATACCAATGTGAATTTTCTGATGTTTAATGTTCTTTCCAAGTATATCTCATCACTGACAAACGGTGAAGGAAAACATCGTGAGGAAACCTGGACTTAAAAAGTCTGAAATCGCCAATCCGCCTTCTCTGCATGAGAAGAGGCCTGTGCCCAGCTGTGGACAATATATAGGCTGATGCATTGATGATGATCTCAAATGCAGTGATTTATACATCGCTAGTCGTACTGATCATGTGTTGGATTCGATTTCCAAGCCTGACCTGTGTTATTGAGTTTTCCATTAGAAAATTACTATCAGTAGTGGCCTAAAATCAATGGCTCGTATGTGGAAATTAAAAACACCTGCTAAAATGTAGGTGTACTATAAGCACTTCAGCCTAATCCTGTAGAGAAAATCAGCGTGATGTTACATCAACGTCATCATCAGCTCGCATCGCTCGGTCTTTAATTCAAATATTCCTTGAAACAACACTCATAATATACGTACTAAATCTCAGTCAGTATTAAATGTACGTTTAACAATCTAGACACACAAACGCACACATTATCAAATCTTTGGCGAGTCAATAAAACGTCGTCAAGTCGTCCCAGACTCGACATGTCTGTTATCATTCGGCCCTTTGTAAAGTAATCACAACTATACGGCTCCGGAATCAACTTTGATATCTTTATTTGAGATTCGGATCTTGAAGATTCTCCGACGGTTTATTCTGGGTGATAAAGTAAAAAAGTTGACATTTCCGAAGCGATTTCTCGTTGTTTGATTGGATGGGTGACTTTGTCGTTTTTGAAACTTCAAAGGAGTGTTTTTTATTTGGTGGAATACGAATGAATGGAGAATCCACCTAAAGGTAAGTTATAGTCATGGTCGCCATCCATACATTGTAATAATCTGGCGACGATAACCTTCAAGCCTAGCAAATGATAGCATGCGACAGGATAAAGCCCGGTTAAGCAGTCGACAACCTTCTAGGTTGAACTGCGAGATGCCATATAAAAAAAATGCGACAGGATACTTAGTTTGAGCACAATGTCTTTGAATAAAAAAAAACGCGATGCCAATCAAAGAAATGAAATCAAGTGTAATTTAATCAAATAAAAAAGAAATACCGTCAAATTATACGATGGAGAAGTGTTGTCAGTAGAGAGCACGCCATGGGGCAATGCAGAACTGTCAACGCCTTATATACCTTACTTTGACAGGTGACGTCATAAAGTTATCCCACTTGTAGGGTACACTAACAATAAGGTAAAAAACCACAGGCGAATTCCTTCATAAAGAGTACTAGGTACTTATTATTTGTATTAAACTTTATCAATGAAATACCATCACAAGCTTATTGAAACGGTTGTATGAATATGTGAAATGAACATTGGCATTCAAGAAATGGCGGCATTCAATTTTAACTGTAATCGATTCAATAGACCGTCCGATCAATTGTGTAATTCAGAATGTTGCGATTCGATTTGTGTTGACCTGTCATTTTATTGCTGTACTTGTATTTGAACTGTCTTATTTATAAAGTTTGATTAATTTTTAATCTGCTGCTTAGCAAGGGATTAGCAAAAATCTCACTCATAAATGTTGCTTAGCGTTAACCCAAACTTAAGTCAGTGGCTTAATCCTGGATTACGACGTTAAGTAAGGATTAGGTGAGAAATGGTTCTTGAGATTACAGGTTTTTTATAAGTGAGACGGTTACTGTTTGTATATTATTGTGACTAAAGTTTAAAGAAAAATGACGCGTAGCATTTTAATGGTTACGAGTGGCTACGACGTAGCTAGCGTAGCGATGACGTCAGCTACAACGTAGCAGTCACGCTTCACACATCTTAGTTTATGGTGCTATGCTCTTTCAAGTACTTTTTGACATCTATACCAAGAAGAACTATGGGAAATTATATACCGTCAGTGTGTACTATCCTTTAACTGGATTGTAGGGGTGGTTGTATTAAGTACTTTATTTTCAGTTTCATCCCCAAATTACCATACAAATTAAGGTTATCAAAATTCAAATTCAAAATTATCCAGCGATTACTTTCAAACACAAACAGTTTGAGTGACCGCCAATCGGCGCCATGTTCATAAGCCGACATTTATCCGGGCGGCGGCTAATCGCGCGGCGGACATGTTGCGTGACGTCATTGGCGCCTGTCACCTCATGTTCCCTCGAGTGATCGGTGAGCGACATTTATTGTAAAGGTTTTAGGCATTGTTGAGATACATTTATAGAGATTTAATGCTGTGTAGAGTATTTTGTGAATAGGCATAATATTAAAGAAAATTATTTTATTAAATACATTAAAGTCTCTTTTTAGAATAACACAATAATCTATACTAATATTATAAAGGGGAAAGATTTGTTTGTTTGTTTGTAGGGTTTTAACTCAAAAACCACTGGACTGATTTTAAAAATTCTTTTACCGTTAGAAAGCTATTTACGAAGTGTCATACCTACGCTATATTTATTTCCAGAAATAATTAGTGATCCCTACTAAAACTTGCATAATGTAACCCAAGGTGTAAAAAAATGTGTACGCGGGCGAAGCCGCGAGCGAAAAGCTAGTATCAAATAAAAACAAAATTACTGCTGAGTGATAAATATTTTAAATATTAAATTTTCATAATCAAATGTTAGCTAAACAAAAATACCCCTAAAAATTATCACAAAACCTTTTTCTATAACATTCCAAATAACACTCGCAGTTTCAGATATTTTGACCGTACTGAAAAGTAACAATCAGGGTACACACACGTACTAAAACTAGTATTTCATAATATAATACCGACGTTGAGTAGGAAGAAGCTGTGAATTCATATTATAAGCCACGCTTGTTGCTTTTGTAACTTATTACGTTCCTACCTCCACTTTCCGGAGTAAGTTTGCGCAATGCGTAAATACTCGCACCTTTGTGTATAGTACTCATGGGATTAGGTTGAGTATCAACAGAATTGTTTTGGGTAGTGTAACTTTGAGGATTTTGTACATGGCGTGTATATATTATAGTATAACCTACAATATGCTGCTTATGTTTAATGCCATTGTGAGTTTGTGAATACCGTTAGTTTGTAATCTATCGCGTAAAATTATGAACTATCGAAAATTTGTGAATTTTACCATCTGAAGTTTATAATCTTACGCGTTAAATTATAAATTAATGGTATTCATAGATTTGCAGCGGCCGTTCTGTGGCTGAGAAGTAAAGTGTAAGATATAAAAAAACACAATTAGTAATTCATATTTAGGGCAGGTTAATGATAATAGGTCTATAAATGGCAATTTCAAGCTTGGACTGACTGTGTGTGTGTGTGTGTAAAGACATACACACATAGTTAATAAGATACCTTCTATCTCGGATCTAGACTCAATTTCGTCGTTTGTAAATCTTTGACATTCGTGACGCGTAGTCAGAAGTTTAACAATCAGTCTTACCAAAGGGTATTAGTAATTAAATTATATGAAAACCAAAGGTTTACAAGAGCGTAAAATGCTCGTTTTAGTAATTTTCTTTATACTAGCTAGTATATTTACTCCTTTTGCAGCTCAATACAGCAATGCATTTTTCCAGCTTTCGATTGAGGTAGAGCGTAGACTAATTAAGACGGTATCAACTTAGGTACACTACACTCATCTGTCACACGCGAAACATGCTTGCGTCATCTATTCAGATGCATGTTTGTAGTAAAAACAAATTAATAATAACAGTGAAATGTGTAAAAAGTTGAAAAGTTAAGGCAACATCGTTTACCGATTCAAAAATGCTGATGTAAGTCAAGTCTAACTCAGCGCAGTCCTGCCTGTTCACCATTTAGTTTAATCAATAAACCTGTTGATCAAACGACCCGATAAAACATGCTACACACTAATATTAGCCGGTATTAGTTCAAATACCGCAGTGCCACAATGTCGGCTGGATGCGGTAGCCTTTATATGTTAGCGTAGGATTATTCGGCTTGAAATGACGAGGTATAAAAGACGATTTCGCTGTAAAGATTATTTTGTTGAAAGTGATGTGTGTAGTCAAAGTGGTTTGTATTATAGTATTCCATTAATGAATGCTGCTATTAGAAACTTACTCTGGTAATTCTAATGGAATTCTTCAATAATGTTGAGTCTTACTTTAGAAAATAGCGGAAAAATCTAGTGTATTCATTGACTAATAAAAATTGAAAAGTACTATATCCTACTAATATAATAAACGCGTAAATTTGTGAGGATGTATGTACGTTTGTTACACTTTCACACAAAAACTACTGAATGGATATGGATGAAATTCGGTACACACGTAGTTTAAAACCTCGACTAACACATAGGATACTTTTTATCAATGTGCACGAAGCTGTTCTTAAAGGATTCGGGTGAAACTGCGGCAAACAGCTAGTACACAATACATAGTATATAATTAAATGGAGAACAAAGATATATTCCAAATTTAAAATAACTCTTTCTGATTTATAAAATAAGCTAGTATTTTCATACAATTCGTCAGCATAATTGTATACACGTATTTAAATAATTACAGGGCTCAAGGCCGCTGAAAACGTTACAATGTGTGTAAACGGTCCAAGTTTTATTTATAAAACTGTGCCGGCTCACATTGAAAGGCATTTGTTTGCCGAAAGCAAATAAGTATACCGCCTAAACGGTTTTTTCTCTTCTATTTATTCGTTTTTAGGTTAACATTAAACAGTATTATGAAAAAGTATTGTTTGTAAAGTATTTTTTTATTTCCTAAGAGTCTCTTTAATTCAATATATGTATTTAGGAAAGATTGTAAATATTTATAGGGGATTGACCTATATGAGATATTTAACATACTACCTATTATTTACTTAAGCCCTAGAGATACACCTATATGATAAAATTTTTTTATAGATACAAATCAATGTTTCTAATAAAAAGACTAATATTGACGTCAAATATCTATACTAATATAATAAAGCTGAAGAGTTTGTTTGTTTGAACGCGCTAATCTCAGGAACTACTAGTACGATTTGAAAAATTCTTTCAGTGTTAAATGGCCCATTTTTTGAGGAAGGCTCTATATCATCACGCTAAAACCAATAGGAGCGGAGCACCACTATTCCACGCGGACAGAAGCTAGTTCCTAATTAGACGTGTCTAGTCTATTCGCTCGTCGTTTATGTATGAATGTTATATTATTTAATACCTAGTCTCATCATGTTCCTTGCAGCAAAACACCGCAAGAATTACAGGTTCAACGAGATTTTACAAATTTCATATCAACAACTAGCTATTTCCCGCGGTTTCACTCGCATCCCGAGAGAAATATTTCGTACACATGGATAAAAAGTACCCTATGTGTTAAAACAGGTTATAGTCTATGTTTGTACCAAATTTCATTTTAGTTCATTTAGTAGTTTTAGCGTGAAAGAGTAACAAACATATATCCATACATTGTTACAAAGTTTCTCAGTTATAATATTAGTAGGTTAGTAGGATTAGAAGGATTTATAAGTCTTAATACACAATCAACTTAACTACCACCCATTACGATAACAGCCCTTGTCGGAGACCCATATCTTTGCAATCTTATCACGTGGAGACACTTCGGGGCGAACGTATGTTGCATAGCTGATTCCGACACTTCGCTCCGTAGTTCGGTCGGGTAGCTAAATTGAGTGTCGACAACTTTGTATTCACTTACATCTCAAATTACAGAGGAACGGTATTGGATGGTCTCTGATGTGTGGATTAAGAATAAGTTTTCGAGGTATTAGTGATGTTGTTTTTGTTTTTAATCGTAACTTCCAATGCGAAAGCGAGCGTTTGTTTGTTTGTTACGCTTTGATGGTAAAACGACATGAAAATTGGTACAAAGATAGAGAGGACCCTGTAGACTGTTATAGGCTTAGTTAAGTAGGTAGGAATCGCGGGAATCTATACTAATATTATAAAGAGGAAAGATTTGTCTGTTTGTTTTGTAGGGTTTTAACTCAAAAAGTACTGGACCGATTTTAAAAATTCTTGTGAAGTGTCATAGGCTATATTTATTTCCAGAAATAATTAGGGATCTCTACTAAAACTTGAATAATGTAACCGAATGTGTAAAAAAAATGTCCACGCGGGCTAAGCCGCGGGCGGAAAGCTAGTCATATATAAATGTAAAAGTTTGTACATTTATTACTCAATCACGTAAAAACCAATGAACAAAGATTCGTATGATATTTGGCATACAAATCAAGTTGTTGGCATATTTTACTGGCCAATTTTACTCGTTAATTTTAACAGTAGGTTATCTCACGGGAAAAAAAGCATACATAAATAGTCTATAGGTACTTAACCCCAATATATTGAGTAATAGTTATATTGATAAACAAAAAGATAAGAGACTAGCTTTTACTTCAAAAAGAAATCGTATTTGAAAACCCAGAAAAGCCAAGTTACTGATTAAAATACCAAATATACACGTATACTTCTACAATTTACGTAATACGAAGACTAAACTTTACTTAACCCCTCTCCCCCTCAGACATAAACTCCTCATTTCATTCAAACATCGCCACCTCAAGCCGGAACTGAAGTGCATCCCGCTTAGCATTCATAGCGCATCGCGACCGCACCGCCCTGTTAGCGGATATCCCGTTCGGATTTTAGTATACCTTCCATGAATATCGGACAACTTAAATTGGTTTGTTTTCATGCCGGATGTCGGTACCTTTAGAGTTTGGAAAGATTTTGTTTGCTATTTAATTAATATAAATTTATGGTCTTATTTTACTGAGCGTAATTTTATTCTTTGCGTTTTGTAAATTTGAGCGAAATTGCTGGTTTCTGGATTCGATGACCTGGGGCCTTACAATGACGTGCTAAAGCAGGAATAGTTTCGTTGTGAAAAAGAGATGGTGCTATACGACATTATTTACTATGTTTCACTCTCACACCTACATAGTGATTGCAAATATACGTGATGGTACATCTCCTGGTCGGGCAAAATGTCATGAAGAATATCTTAGTAGCAGTTTGGGATCAGGCTCTATGCTTAGTCAATCAAAAAAGGCTCGTCCTCTATTAGGTAGGAATTTAATATAAACTACCATAAAAATTACTGAATTCCTTTTCAAAATTACTCTACACTTTTACACTTAACAGCAATATTATTCGCGCCGTATTATACAATAATACCGCTCCAATAAATTACCTCGAACACATCCTATCAAGCATTACGAGGTAACAGCAACAACCACTTACGATAGTGCACCAGTTATAAATTACATACGCGACGGTAAATTATACCGTTCGCAGTCTGTAGACGGGGACATGTGCTTTCTACATACGGTTGTACAATCGCGCACACTAACGAGATCATTTATAACGTTGACGTAAACGCAAGTAAGCGAGTAACATGATTGATTCAGCCGTCACTGATGCGCGATCAGATTTTGTTGGCGACAGTACATTTAGGGATTTCGTGTATAATTTTGACGCTTGTTTTAAAGTTGAATTTGGAACGTGTCAGTTTAAAGTTAGGAATTTGTAAGCGAATACATAAATAGCAGGGAAATAGGCTATTTTGTCTCAAACCGTTCGTAGCAAAAGAGTCTTTAGTTGTAACTCAACGCGTGTAAGCTAACAAGACCATTGTAAGTTGTATCTTTATAGGTGTTAATGTTAAAAAAAATGGGTGTGGCTTTTATTGTTTAATTATAACATAATACTTCCGCTGATTAAACATTTAATTGTTTTGTGCCCTTTAACAACGATAGTTGATAATTTGACCCCTATCAAGTAGATACAACTTATAAAAATAAAACTATTAATAATATGTCTTTCAGCTCTTCAGTAAAAGTAATCGTTTGCAATCGCCAATTGGATTCATTTCATGTTCTGCCCGTGATTGCACAGACGTCGAAACCAAACGTTGGAAGCTTTTATTAAAATGCCGGTAATTTGACGAGGTTAAATATGTTATTGGCTTATGTCTCGTCAAGTGAGCAATTAACTGGATAATTTGGCATTATGGCTGGAAATAAGCTTAATAGAGGCAATTTGAGGTAATTGACTATTTAAACGTTTTATTTTGGGATTTATAAAATAAAGAGTAAAATACTGTTGAAAAGTCGTCACTGAAACGGAATTGTAAAAATTGGAGATAAATACGTAATGAGATTGCATGGATTTTCAATTGGCAACTTGTGGTGAGCAAAAAGTCGCAAATGCACTCAGAACACTAAAAATAACGGTAGAGTCGAAGCAAAATTTAGTTTTCTCTTTACAAATTATTATTTTTTCAGTGGTGTATTAAAATGTCTCGAGGTATTTGGTCACAGTGGACTACAAAAGAGTTTGTTACCACCGAGTTTGTATAGGACTAAGTGATCACGTTTTACGCAGAGGAAATTCAAAGTATTTTGCATTTTATAAAAAAAAATCTAAAACTTAATTCGGTTCCTAAACAATCTATCCTATGAAGAAGATCCGGCAAAAAAATGCATAAGGATAACCCTTTTAAAATAAATCATCCTTGCTACATTTGAAACAGTCGTGTAATTTGTAGACCATTTTAGTATGAAGAAGTTGAAATAAATAATAAAGAATACTCACTCAGCCTCTTCGATAGTCTCTGACATGGCGAGGAAGACACAGTTGAGCAGAATGGTAGCCATGACAAAGTAATCGAAGTACTGGTTGGTGGATAAGTAGACACACGCCCTGCGGACTGGCGACCAGGGCGAGTACCAGAACAGCGACCGAGTGGCCGTGAACCGGTGGATATAGTTCTTACGGAAACGTTTCGATACCACGCAGAAAGTCTGGAACAAAGAGAGACATAATATTAGATAAGTGTTGTTAGTATCATTCATCATCAGCCTATATATTGTCCCACTGCTGGGCACAGGCCTCTTCTCATATAGAGAAGGCATGAGCATTGATCACCACGCTTGCTCAAGGCGGATTGGCGATTTCAGACTTAAGTCCAGGTTTCTTCACGATGTTTTCCGTCACCGTTAGTCAGTGGTGTCTAAGATATACTGAGAAAGTACATATGACTTTAGAAAAGTCACATTGGTACTTGCCAGGTTTCGAACCCGCACACTCGTACACGAGAGGCAGGTGCCTTAACCACTAGGCCACCACGACTTTTTTGTTAGTATTATGATGAAGTATTTTGGTCTTCTTTTTATCGTATGGCCTGCAGGTTTTACCAACTTTACAAGCCCTAGTGTCCGAGTTTTCTTAAATACAACTAACGGCCTCAATCCTTAGGGTAACGTCACTTCGGGTGTCAAACTATTTTTTTAATTATAATTTAATTTCAGAGGTCCCTACATTAGTTTTGGTTGCTTAACCCCTATCCAAGCACACGTTTGTTCGTGGTTCCAGATGTGTAAAACATTATTAAATTTAAGTTATTGTTTAGATTATATAGAATAGTCCATGCCCAGTACATTTAAGTTGTCCACCATCTTACCTACATCACATTTTATTCTTGATCTTATCAAATAGTAGGCAATTACGAAATAAATCTACACAAGAAGCAAGCAATATCGCTTGCTAATTATCTCCATCAACTAAACAAAAGCTTACACAAGCAACAATTATGAGGCTTGCAAATTAGCGTGGTTAATTGGCGAGCCACCTGCCACCAGCCCGTCGGTCGTTAGCCATTAGCCACGAAGCTTCTACAGTTTTAATTACGAGCACGAATTAATACCGTGTTCGAAATAATTGTTTCGCTCTGTTTACCTGAAAATTACCTTCAAAGTAATCAGTTGCAGTTTAGTTTTAAACCCTGGGGTAGGCGTTTCTGCTGGTGGCATATTTATTTATTTTATTCATGATAAGTTTGTTATATTTGTGTTATTTCTTTATGATTTACATTGTTATAATTGAATTACTTTTGTCAAATGGATGACGATGCAAGAGCGCGTTTAAAAAAAAAGTAAGAACTGGACCAAGCCTTAGACTATACCAAATTCCAAAATAGTATAATGTTAGGCTTAAGACCAATTAATTTATGAATATGTATTTTTAAAAAACGTAAACATAACTTTAATCATTGAAAACGGTGCGTTCACAAAATATTATTCTACGTTTGTCGGAGATTGAATGCACGGCTTTTATTACGAGAACAAAAGCCCGCTCAAACCAATTTTGGTTCCAAAATTGATTGTCAGGTATCGCATGTTCGAATGCGCTTTTCTGTACGAACCACATGGCCTTTGTCCCATGATTCCTTAATTAATCCAGTAACAGCTAGCTTAAAGACATAGCTATTTGTTTTGAGGAAACTATACTCCGCGCACCCAGATTAAAAGTACCCTAACAGCCGGTTGCACCAAAAAATATGCAGTTATACGTGAAACGGAAGAACTGTCATACAAGATGTTTTTCGTCTTAATATGTATGTTATATGATTACTTAATTATAATTAATATGTGTTAATAACATAAAAAAATATTAAAAGTACCTACCCATGCCTACCTATTGATATCATGTTATTGTGATATTCGTAAAAGTATAAATGATAAAATGTTTGGTGCAACCGGCTATTTAATTTAGTGTTAATCCAGTACTTTATGCGTTTTATTACAATCTCATCCTAACTTATCCTAATCCTAACTGACTTTATAATAATAATACGCAAGGGAGTTTGTTTCACTCACAGTAAAACGCAGATTATATGGATGAAATTTGGTACGGACATAGAGGAGATTATGACGGATTTAGGCTACTTTCTGTCCGCGTGCGTAGTTGCCTAGGGACACACGTGAAACCGCGGTCATAGTATAAAAAGGACACAGTAGGCTATCTGTGGCCCAATCCGCGATGTAATTGCCTACCGTACTTGTCTGTCTCAGGGTTATCACTTTTAGCTAAATTTCAATTCGTCAATTATTTTAAATTACGATTTTATAACTGTAAGTAGGTGCTTAGTTACTATACCTGCCTACAATACTGAGAAATCGGCATGACGAAACGTAAACAAAGCAATAGCGGCATATCAATTTTATTAAAAGATCAAAAGTACCTAATACATTCTAGTGGACAGTAGGCCTGCCTACTTTGTCTGTCTAACAACAACAAAAATAAGTAGGTATCTCATCACCAAGTTAAAATTAAATGCTAGAATAAGTGACTTGCTTACCTTTCTTGTTTAGTAGGTAATCAGAACAGAGATAAATCTGGAATCGATGAATTATTTAGACACCTAAACATATAGCAATAAGTTCTCCTGCGATTATCACACATTTTTCATTTATTTAGCGGTGCCGAAAAGCCGTGACGCGTAAACTTTGTGCGGTGTTAGCCCCGACTGGCGCACTGAGAAACGGGTCGAGATTTTGTTAGAGTGTGCGTGCAGCGACGCATAGATACTATGGCGCACACATACAAGCCGCGCGCGGTGCATTTATATGAAGATAACATACTTGTTGTTTTTATACTATGCCGCGGTAAACTGCGAGTAGTTATACATATAAATATAACAACAATTCTACCATAACCGCTGTTTTCTATAGCTATAGTAAGACTGCAAAATGACATATGACCTCGCCTCGGCCAAAAGTATATGTTTTTTCTGTGAGCCATTCAAAAAATGTCGCAGCGGTCATAAATCTTCTCGTAAAAGGGAAGGCTTAATGCATCAAATTTACGAACGTTATGTTATTGCATAATTCTTATATTACTTTAAATGCTAACACGATAGTCGTACACACTAAATTTCATATTAGGTACTTTTAAATAGAACCCAAAAGGCAAAATCTTCTATCTATCTATCTATATCTATCTATCTTCTATCTATCTATCTATACTTATAATAAATCTGAAGAGAGGTCAATTCTGTACATGAAATATATTTCGCTTCTTACGTACCTACTATTATTTTATTTAAATGTTTAGTCTTTAATTATAACGTTGGATGCTGCAAATTGTTCTTTATGCATTTTAAACATAAATTAAGCCTTTTTTCGGTTTGGAAATTATCAAATGACCCGCCATGGGTGTGGCGGAAGGGAGTGTCAGACTCTCACTGACTAAAACCCATCCATGTTCCTTCCTCTGCCGTTCAAATTCGGGGGTGGGGGGTGGGGGGGTTGTATTTATGTTTCAAAAATCGCTTTCATTAACGTTACGATGACATTAGCGTGTTCGTGTTAGGCCTCATTGTTAATTACCCTTGCTCATCCTTAGGGATGATACACGATAAAGTTGTTGTAAGTTGCTACAGGTTGACACCGCGACATGAGTCTCAGTTGTCAGTTCATAGACAACGTGAGAGTCTCTAGAGAAGCATAATGTTTATTTCTGTGAAACATAGGCGTTGTTTGTTTTAAGTTATTTTTAGTTATAAAATGGGAATGGAGAGGATAGATCACAAAAGATACGCTTTTTTTCATAGTAGATTTTTCCGCAGATCCAAAATGGTGCTTTACTTTTATTAAAATATGTTTAATACCAGCTGTTTCCCGCGGCTTCAACCGCATCCTAAGGAAACTACTCCGCGCTCGCAGTTACAAACTATGAGTGTGCCAAATTTCATCCAAATCCATTCGGTCTTTTTTACGTAAAAGAGTAACTTACTTTTGGTATTTATAATATTAATAGGATGTATCCACGCGTCATTTTGACTTGAAATTAAAAATTTAATTTCCATTTCGATCAAAAATTGTGCAGGTAGAATACGCGAATAGCTTCTAATTACTAAAATACTTAAAAATACAAATGCAATCTATACATATAAAATACTATGTCCTGAATGACTGACGGATCAACGCACAACCAGAAACCACTGATCGTAGAGACCTGAAACTTGGAGGGGTGTGTTCTTTAAATGACGTAGATATAAGATAAGAAAGGATTTTCTGAAATTCTATCCCTAAGGAGGTGAAGTAGTGGGGCAAAGTTTTTATGAAACTCTGTCATTTTTTAATTTGAATTCGTATAGGCCATGCGGACGAAGCCGCTGGCGGAAAGCTAGTATACAATTTTACCTTCTTCATTTGTTTTTAGTACACATGGCCTTCAGTAACGTTTCTTTTTTATCTGTATATTTATCTACAAGGCAATGAATAGTTCTATTTAAATGCCAATCATCAATAAAAACCGGCCAAGTGCGAGTCGGACTCGCGCACCGAGGGTTCCGACCATTGGAAAGAAAAAATACGCAATAAAGTCCCAATTATCTTGTTTTTTTCCGACCGCATAATTAAGTTTGTTTGTAGAGGAAAATTGCTGATTACTTAAAAACTACCCGCTAGATCTCGTTCAAACCAATTTTCAATGAAAGTTTGCATGATAATCTACATCATATATTTTTTTTAGATTTATCATTCATTTATTTTAGAAGTTACAGGGGGGGGGACACAGATTTTACCACTTTGGAAGTGCCTCTCGCGCAAACTATTCAGTTTAGAAAAAAATGATATTAGAAACCTCAATATCATTTTTCAAGACCTATCCATAGATACCCCACACGTATGGGTTTGATGAAAAAAAAAATTTTGAGTTTCAGTTCTAAGTATGGGGACCCCCAAAATTTATTGCTTTTTTTCTATTTATGTGTCAAAATCTTAAAGCGGTTCACAGAATACATCTACTTACCAAATTTCAACAGTATAGTTCTTATAGTTTCGGAAAAAAATGGCTGTGACATACGGACGGACAGACAGACAGACAGACAGACAGACAGACAGACAGACATGACGAATCTATAAGGGTTCCGTTTTTGCCATTTGGCTACGGAACCCTAAAAAGGCAGCCCTTTTAGACATTTTTACGATTAGTTCGAGACGTAAAACAGTGATGTTTTGCTCTTATTTTAGTTACAAATCGCTGTGTTACGTTTTAAATCAATCATTGGTAACTATAACTGTTTCATAAAAATCACAGCTGTTTTCTTTTAATTAATAACTAGTTTTTACCGCAACTTCATTGCCTTGGACTTTAGAATTGATACCGATGTCGGGATAAAAAGTTTTGTTATTCTATACATACATAGATTAATACACTCTTAAATTTATTCCATGGGTGTTTTAAATTTCATCAAATTCGTTCAGTAGTTTTACGTGACAGAGCATCAATCTAGCCTTACAAAATATGATTACGAGAGGTATAGTCTTCGGGTAATTAGTACAGATTCGCCATGTACCTAAAATACTTTTTGTATGCAGATACTAGTAACTATTATTGTGAAAATAACTCGGGATAGCGGTTGAACTATATTTTATGAATGTGATATTATCAAATGGGAAAAAGTGTCCGACTCTTACTGGCCAAAACCCATCCATGTTCCTTCCTGATATAAGTGTCAGCAACTTCACTATGAGTGTCAGACTTGAGACAATTCACTTTGAGTGTCCGACACCACACTAAAAGTGTCAGGCACTTTACTGTAAGTGTCTGCAACTTCGCAGCGTAAATAAAAAAAAACGTAAAACACTTCATAATGACTGTTAGACACTTTAATATGAGTGTCAGACACTTTACTGTAAGTGTCAGACACTTCATAATCAGTTGTTAGGATGTGAAGTTATCAAATGGGAGAAAGTGTCAGACTCTTACTGACCAAAACCCATCCACGTTCCTTCCTATGAGTGTCAGACACTTCACTATGAGTGTCAGGCACTTCACTTTGAGTATCAGGCACTTCATTATGAGTGTCAGACACTTCACTATGAGTGTCAGACACTTCATAATCAGTTGTTAGGATGTGAAGTTATCAAATGGGAGAAAGTGTCAGACTCTTACTGACCAAAACCCATCCTCGTTCCTTCCTAATATGAGTGTCAGACACTTCACTATGAGTGTCAGGCACTTCACTATGAGTGTCGGACACTTCATTATGAGTGTCAGACACTACAATATGACTGTCATGAACTTCAATGTGAGTGTCAGCAAAATGAAAATGAAAAATTAGACTTTCGTAAACCACTTCACCATGAGTGTCAGACATTTCACATGAGTGTCAGACACTTCACTATGAGTGTCAGACACTTCAATATGACTGTTATGAACTTCAATGTGAGTGTCAGCAAAATGAAAATGAAAATTAGACTTTCGTAAACCACTTCACTATGAGTGTCAGACACTTCATTATGAGTGTCAGACACTACAATATGACTGTCATGAACTTCAATGTGATTGTCAGCAAAATGAAAATGAAAAATTAGACTTTCGTAAACCACTTCACTATGAGTGTCAGACACTTCACTATGTGTGTCAGACACTTCACTACGAGTGTCAGACACTTCATTATGAGTGTCAGACACTTCAATATGACTGTCATGAACTTCAATGTGAGTGTCAGCAAAATGAAAATTAGACTTTTGTAAAGCACTTCACTATGAGTGTCAGACACTTCACTATGAGTTTTAGACATTTCACTATGAGTGTCAGACACTTCACATGAGTGTCGGACACTTCATTATGAGTGTCAGACACTACAATATGACTGTCATGAACTTCAATGTGAGTGTCAGAAAAATGAAAATTAGACTTTCGTTAACCACTTTGTTATGAGTGTCAGACACTTTACTGTGAGTGTCAGACACTTCAATATAACTTTCATGAACTTAAATGTGAGTGTCAACAAAATGAAAATGAAAATTAGACTTTCGTAAACCACTTCTTCATTCTTCATTATGAGTGTCAGACACTTCACTATGAGTGTCAGATACTTCACATGAGTGTCGGACACTTCACTATGAGTGTCAGACACTTCAATATGACTGTTATGAACTTCAATGTGAGTGTCAGCAAAATGAAAATGAAAATTAGACTTTCGTAAACCACTTCACTATGAGTGTAAGACACTTCATTATGAGTGTCAGACACTTCAATATGACTGTCATGAACTTCAATGTGAGTGTCAGCAAAATGAAAATGAAAATTAGACTTTCGTAAACCACTTCACTACGAGTGTCAGACACTTCATTATGAGTGTCAGACACTTCACTATGAGTGTCAGACACTTCATAATCAGTTGTTAGGATGTGAAGTTATCAAATGGGAGAAAGTGTCAGACTCTTACTGACCAAAACCCATTCACGTTCCTTCCTAATATGAGTGTCAGACACTTCACTATGAGTGTCAGACACTTCACATGAGTGTCGGACACTTCACTATGAGTGTCAGACACTTCAATATGACTGTCATGAACTTCAATGTGAGTGTCAGCAAAATGAAAATGAAAATTAGACTTTCGTAAACCACTTCACTATGAGTGTCAGACACTTCACTATGAGTGTAACACACTTCATTATGAGTGTCAGACACTTCAATATGACTGTCATGAACTTCAATGTGAGTGTCAGCAAAATGAAAATGAAAAATTAGACTTTCGTAAACCATTTCACTATGAGTGTCAGACACTTCACTATGAGTTTTAGACACTTCACTATGAGTGTCAGCAACTTCGTTATGAGTGTCAGGCACTTCACTATGAGTGTCAGACACTTCGCAACAAAAACGAAATTGAAATCAAATTAAATATGAAAACGAAAACGAAAACTTTTATAAACCACTTCACTGCGAGTGGAATGTCAGGTACTTCAATATTAGTGTCAGCAAAACGGAAATGAAAACATTCTAAAAAATAAAATGTTCTTCTTAAAAATATTTTAAATGCTACTTTATTAACTTTGGGCCGGCTTGTTAATAATAAATTGTATTTTTATAACCCTACTGATTCATGTAAAAAAAACAAATAGTGGATACTTTAGGAACAATTGGCACCAGTTCCATTTATGTTGGTGGGTGGGGACGGAGCTCATACATTTGTGCCCATGGTCCTTTGTTATGGAGATGGTATGAATCAAGTGCGTGGACTAGTTCCCTCAGACCGCGGATGAAACCGTGGTAAATAGCTCGTATTTAATGAGGATATTAAAATAACATATAATTTATCTTTATATATCCTTATAGTAGTTGTGAAAAGGCCTAGAACTTTGAACGCCCAACTGACGTATACTAGGATGAATATTAAAAGCCTCAGAGTTTAAACGAGTCCACAACTTTCAATATTGACTTTGGTTTGAAATTGCAATATGTTTGCATTTACTCAACGTCAAAGTTGCCAGTTATAAATGCGGTTAGGTCGGTTTTCGTATTAAATTTTCTACCGCATTTTATTAACTGGCAATGTTTGTTAAAGGACCATGGGCAAAAATGTATGAGCTCCGTCCCCACCTACCAACACTAATGAAACTGGTGCCAATTGTTCCTAAAGTATCCACTATTTGATATAAAAACGTTTTTTTTACATAAATCAGTGGGGTTATAAAAATAATTTATTATTTACAAGCCGGCCCGGCGAACTTCGTACCGCCCCATATTTTTATTTTTTGTTATTTTTCCGATGTTTTAATATTTATTCTGCCATTTGGGATGGAGACAAATACAACTAATCAAAAACCATGAAAATCGGTCTAGCCGTTCTGGAGTTATCCTCACAATGCTTATAGTAAGCAAATAAAAATATTCAGTGTATTCTTATTGCCTGTTAGAGGAGCTCATGGCTAAGTAACAGCCGCGCAGGTCGACCGATCAAATGCACTTGCATATGCATGCAAACGCGTCTTCATGCTGCTGCGATTCTCCAGTGGATTGGAGTGTCGCAGTGTGGATGGCGCTTGGATACATGCGTCGTCCAGGTGAGTTTATGTATAATGGCCTCTGCTTGTTGACTGAACTGTGGGGGCCGTGCCGAGTTGCTTGATGTGACTGAAGGGTATGACCAGGCTTGCACGTTAGCTACAGGCTAGGTGGTCATGAACCCCAAGAAACCATGAGTGGTTGCTGGCTGGGTGACACGCTGGTTGCTGCTCGATGATAGTAGGAGGTTGAGGGAGAGTTGACAACTATGTTTAAGCTCTTGACATCAGGAGATTTGGCTGATGTTTATCACGTCGAGGTCACGAATATGGAGTATCACATCACATTATAAACCGCCGTCCACACACAGTACACAGTATCAAATTCAGTTATCACCAAGTCCTTTATCGTGTACGAAATATTTGCATAGAAAAGTTAGGATACTAGGAAAACCCAATGCATTTGGGCAACGTCCCCATAGTAAAAAATCATCAGCTTGATAAGATGTATCAATTGAGCTACATTTCATTTCTGTTGATGGGTGGGGACGATTCCGCCCATGGTCCTTTATCACCGATTATTCTGAATATAATTAATTGTCAAGCAAAATAATTCGGAAATTAGTAAATACCAGCATTTCATTTTTGTGTGAACGTGAAAAATCTCGTTGTAAACCCATTGTTATTTGTAACCACTAATTAAAATATTGATAAATGCAAGATATGTTGTAGAGATACCATAAATTTCACTCAACATTAACAATTTACATTAATACGAACAAACAACATGGTTTCGGTAATATTGTGTTAAATATTAAAATGAATACCTATTTATTATTTCACAAAATGCAAAAATTTGTAAACTGTTAAAACAGACAGACAGAATTATCTTCGTATATATATATATACGAAGATAATCATATACATAATAGAGAATAAGATATTTTTCTGTACTCATATTATAAAGAGGAAAGATTTGTTTGTTTGTTTGTAGGGTTTTAACTCAAAAACTACTGGATCGATTTTAAAATTTCTTTCGTCGTTAGTAAGCGACATCTTTACGAAGTGTCATAGGCTATATTTATTTCCAGAAATAATTAGAGATCCCTACTAAAACTTGAATAATGTAACCCAAGGTTTAAAAAAAATGTACACGCGGGCGAAGCCGCGGGCGGAAAGCTAGTAAATAATAATAAAAACCACAACATAGTTAGGAAAAGGCTAGGCAGGTGATAATATTAGTATAAAGATAATAGAAAAAAAAAACATTCTTTATTGTTTAACAAAATACATTTTCGTATACATATTAAAATATTTTGGCTTGTATATTTTAAGATTGTCCCAAAATTTATGTTTTAAGTTATTCAAAGCGTTAAGTAGAGGGTTGTAAAACGGTGTAAAGACCGACAAGCCACCGCTTTACGTGATGACTCATAACGTTGTAGGACAAAGTTATGTCGCACCTGCGGCCGAATTAAAATAGAACCACCTGAACGAACTCGTACAAGTGGCTATTTTCTGTTGTACTTACGAAATTTTGGAGACATTTATATTTCGTGTAAATGTTTTGAAGTATAAAATTAGATTAAAAATAATTTCACGTATATATAAATTAGCTATAGCTCGCTCTAAACGATTACGAGAAGAACTCTAATCAAAAACCATCAATGGCGAAGGTTGAATATGGAATGTAATCTATACTAATATTAAAAAGAGGAAAGATTTGTTTGTTTTTTAGAGTTTTTAACTCAAAACTACTGGACCGATTTTAAAAATTCTTTCACCGTTAGAAAGCTACATCTTTACAAAGTGTCATAGGCTATATTTATTTCCAGAAATAATTAGGGATCCCTCTAAAACTTGAATAATGTAACCTAAGGTGTAAAAAGAAATGTCCATGCGGGCGAAGTCTCGGGCGGAAAGATAGTGTTGTATAAAGCTGGTTCTTCAAATCTAACAGAAGATCATATATTGCTGGGGAGTTCGTTGCGCCACTTCCTCTTCCCAGCAAAATACATAGGAAGTATGGTGAAGGGCGGGCGTTTGGTGGACTGTCTTGTATAAATTTCACGTTCAAATAGTTCTGTTTTTCAGTCTATTTTGAATAAACGATTTTAAATTTTATATGTTGTGGTAATTGTTGTATTACTGTATTTTCAAGCGCATTTTAAATGTTTTAAAATTATAAATATGTTGCTACACTAGCATTAAAAATTGACAACGCTAAACACAATATTATCTGGCATAGCGCACTTGTGATCCACTTTTTTATTGAAAGCTTTTTAATGATACATGCCTTAGTCATTTAATATTTTGTATTTGTAGATAGTTTCATATTTAAAGCAAAATCATTTCAAGAAACAAAACTGGGCACACTACACACAAAACTGTTTTTTTTATGATACTTGCGACAATAGTTTGAAAAAGATATTATACGAAGCACGATGAGAAAAGATGTATATTTTTTGTTCTGAAATATTCAAGCGTTCCTCCTCTTCATTGTTTCTGAAACGTGCGGGAGACAGCGAAGAAATTTATTCGCTCGCCATGTTAAGTCTCATTTTGTGCTGCTCCGTGCAAATTATGAGTTATTGGAATATATTTCGTGAAGGATACATTTGAGCTAAATGCTATTTTTATTATTGATGTATTGTATATTCTTCTTGAACGCAGTTTTCAAATTGTTAGATTTTTTCTTATTTGGCTCAGCATCTCGACATTTCTAAAATGGCAAATCACAAACCTTCTTTTGACTTAGGTAAGGCCTATTTATATTTTATATAAAACTAACGGACTCGACAGACACTGTACTGTCATAACTTTGGCGTTTTTATGATAACGATGACATCTACCAAGTCCAATAGTATTTTCAAACTGTCCAGGGACCCACTCAAACATACACACAAAATTTCATCCATATCTAAAAAGTCGTTTAGGAGGAATTAGGTGACGATTACACGTTAAGAAGATTTATATTTATAAAGAAGCACGTATAAATAAAAGCAGCCATGTTTTCACGTACTATGTGTGAATTGTAAAACAGTCATAGGTCCCATTATTATCCAATTTATGGTCCAACTTGCGGCCATGTGGCGGCGGGTGACGACGTAATGCGGCCCATAAAACTCTCAGTCCGGTCCTGGGGCTGACCACCACGTGTTTTTGCAATCACTATTCAAGTTTGAGAGCGTGACACAGCTACTAACGTCGTATAGCTCCGTCTCTTTTTCATAACGAAAATAATCTTGTTTTGGCACGTCATGGTAAGGCCCCTGGTTGCTATAAAGATGGTGATGTTTTAACCCAAAATAACTTTATTTTTTAAGAAAGAGAATTAAATACAAATATATAAGAGTGTACGATGCAAATGCTATGTAAATGATCTATGCCTTTAGTATAAACTAGCTTTCCGCCCGCGGCTTTGTCCACGTGGACATTTTTTTTACACCTTGGGTTACATTATTCAAGTTTTAGTAGGGATCCTTAATTATTTCTGGAAATAAATATAAAGATGTAGCTTTCTAATGGTGAAAGAATTTTTAAAATCGGTCCAGTAATTTTTGAGTTAAAACCCTACAAACAAACAAATCTTTCCTCTTAATAATATTAGTATAGAAGTATAGATAATCTTTTAGCGTTTTATTTACTTAAACTCACTCCATTACTACAGCATAGCATGTGCATTGTTCCGAACAAATTTATTTTTAATCAGTTCAGTAATTTTGCCATGAAAGCGTAAGATACAGAGAGAGGTACTTTCGCATTTATAATATTAAGTAAGGCTATCTTAATGACATTGTATCATTAGGCAACCATCTTGAAATTCCTACCCGTATTGGCCCATAAAGCCGGGTCTCACCGACACAGTTCCCCGAACAAACACAGAAACTGTAACACCCATACAGACCCTCTCGTTAATTAATTCTGTACCTACTAATTGCTTTAAAGTTTTCTTGTAATTTCCATGTTGTATTTGAATTTCCTCTGAGATTGTTTGGGTTTTAAGACGGCGGTATAGAGAACGGGAATTATATTAGAGCGTTGTTCGCGGGTTTTGTTGATTTTAATTAGATCTGTTCCATTTGCAATTATGTATTACATTATTTTAATAAGGTGTAATGAGGAGCTGGTGGCTACGTAACAGCCGCACGGCTTGGGAAGTCCGTGTGGACGCCGTTGATTCTGGTTGTAGTTACGAGTAGTCAGAAGCCAAAAAGTCTGACAACCACTAAGGTGGTACCCGATATCAGGGTTGTGGAAGGCGGATGAGCAGTCGCTCCATCCTGGTAAGACTGGAAACCGACCCCAAAATAGAGAAAAGGCTAGGCAGCATTAAAAAGCAAAACGTGGTGAATAAAACGACTTTGTTTTTAATATCTTATAAGTACCTGTATTTTTAATATTATTTCAAAGAAAAGATTCGAAAAATTGCGTTTGTAATATTTAAGCAGAAAGGAATATAAGTGTTTGAGAAAATGAGCTTAAAATGGCCAGACGAGGTTAAAATTATTTCCTTAGCTCTTAATTAGGTCAGGCCAAAACAAAACCGTAGTTTAAAATTAAAATATGATAATTTAAATTCAATTTCAAACAATATTATTTAATACCAAAACAATAACAAAATGATGATACCACTGTGTAATTTAGCTAAAACATATTTTATTATAGACAACAAAAGCAACCCTTGGGATATTCCCCATGTAACTCGACGAAATGTAATATTCTGAAAACTTTCGCAAACATAATTTCATGTTTTTGGGCAGTTTTATGATATTTTCTATTTATAGAATGCGACAGCGAAAATAAATATATATTTATATTATTTATTCATGGAAAGATATATGGCCTCATGAACAAAATATAAAACTTCTGAAAATCTAATTAGCATTAACTTGAATAACATTAATCATACCTACTTGACCTTCTTCTATGTTAACGAAAAAGATATCATCAGTGAAGAGCAGCGAAGTACTAGGAGGTCATAGCTTCAAACAACTAGGTCAAGACGCAAACACGCACTCGGGAGATTCTAAATTCAAAAGCCGGCGTCGTGATTGCTTCTCCAATGAATAGAAGGCATTGAACGGCCATGTTACCTTACGCGCCATTTCGTTTAGCGTAACATTTCGTTGTACCAGGAATACAGAAAAGGTGAGGTTGTAATTAAAGAACGATTTTCTTTCTTTGTTGTATTTTTAGCTAAAATGAAACTTGAATGATAAAAAGGAATTTTTAATTTTAATAAATGTTAGCCGTGTTTGTTTTACAAAATATCTTAGTAGAGACTGTTGAATTTTCAATGATCATATATATATATTCTGTCTATAATAAAAACATTTTGATCGTAAGATCAAATATTCTTTAACATCGGATTGTTTTGGTTTTTCGTAACTCAGCCAATCTTAAATGCATACATTTCATACTAAGGCATAAGAGACATCAATCTCTAAGTCTAGCCTACTTACTACGTCTTTGAATCATACCCTTTGAGAGCTCCATCTCGAAGTAGATACTGTCATAAATGTCGTATGTCGCTAATGAATTTGACACCGTTCCAAATGTAGTCTCAAGCAATTATTTATTAATTACTAACAGTTTCCCGTGGTTTCACCCGCATCCTAATGAAACTTCACAGCGCACCCGGAAATACATAGGTATCCAGATTATGAACTATGTGTGTACCAAATTTCATTCAAATCTATTCAATAGTTCAGTAGTATTTTCGTGCAAAAGTAACAAACATTTATACAAATTCCTCTTATACAAACTTTCACATTTATAATATAACTAGCGGTCCATAGAATTTCGGAAAATCCTTTCTTATCGGATGCCTACGTCATACAAAAAACAAAACCTTCCAAGTTTCAGATCTCTACGATCAGCGATTTAGGCTGTAGGTTGATCCGTTAGTCATTCAGGACAAAGCATTTTATAGGTATAGATTATATAGAACATTTTACTTAAGTATATAGAAAAAATATAATCACATAAAGGAGAAAATGCAATCGAGAAACCTGCCACAACAAAAGACATAAAATAATAAGAGCGCTTAAAAACAACTGTAAAATATGACATAATTTTATGTTCTTTGATGGGCCAACGTAAGATATTCATATAAAAGCTAATTTAATATCACTTACGTAGTTTCGCCGCTTGGCGAACAATTTTAAGCAATTAACGTCATATTAAATTAGCTTGAAAACTTTGAAAATTAGTTTTCACATTTTCATTGTGAGGCTAAGTTTTTAGAAATTATGCAACTAGAAGTTGTTTTTTTTTCTTTCTATTATAACTGGTTCTTTTACAAGGCGCTATCGTTTATTATTTAACCAGAAGGATTAATTAATAGTGTCTTCGCTCACTTATATGATTGGGGCTAGGATGTGCTCAGCTACCGCGGCAATGGCGGCTCGGCGGACAGGGCTTCGGCGCGAGCTTATGGCTACATGAAGAGAGCGACTGCCGATAAAGAGTTGTTCATAAGAGAGGTGCCACGGCGTGCTCACCGTCCGCCTGACGCACGTCCTCTCACGGAACACATTTGTTTCAGCAGGTACCTATCTGTATCAAATTCGGCGGGAAGATACGCCCTCCCCCTTTCTTTCTTTCGGGATGAGTTTTAGTCAGTAAGAGTCTGAGTATGTATAAGTTGTATATTACTACCTTGTCAACTAAATAGCTCAAGTCATTCATTTCTTCATAACAAGCATACTTTGTAAAAAACAAAATTCATCGGCGTCACGTTGGTACAATCCATAAATATTTTATACACATAATGAACGCGGTTCGACTTGAACGATAACACGGCTCGCGTTTTCAACAATTAATTATTTAACTGTTTCATATTGAAATCCTGGCGCTTTGCGATTACAAATTACAACGCCTATATACGTATTTATTTGTATATAAATCTACATAGGTATATGTTGGACGCATTTCGTGTGTCACATGTTATTCGAATGATTTATGTCTTTTCAGAGCTAGATAATACATGTCGTAATATGTATATATATCCATACCCATCTATATCCATATCCATGAAAGAAATAATTGTTTGTATGTTGGCGTAATTTGCGAAATTATGGTAACGACCCTGTTAATTTTTTGAGAGCTTTCAATAAATTGGTATTTATTGTAAGTTTTAATAAAATGTGTTATAACTAAATTGGCAATTATTTTTTTCAAAGCTACGTAACTTTTCTTAATAGAATCCATTTAGTTTTTTCACAGATTACACCCTACATGCGAACTAACAAAAGTAACCTCATCATACTTTACCTATTTGATAAGATATTGGGTTAAATTGAGTTTAATTGCGAGAAATTAACTCAAATTTAGTAATTTTTAGTTTAGTTTTAGTTGTTTGCCAACAGTATGACCACTATTATCACACTTGAATTAGGAATGATTGCTTTTGTTATTTTTTGTCAATTTACAAATATCTGAAAGCTGAAAACACGAACGCAATTAAACAAACCGCAGATAGTTTTATTTAGGTTACAGTACAATTATTTAAAATTTCCATATTGTGTAAGAAACTACAACGAAACCCAACAGCTATTCATCGCATACATTAATCTAGTACTTAACTCAATTATATCCGAGCAATTTTTAATAAAAGTCCGCGAAACTATTTCATACATTTTTCAATTTATTATCTTGCTCACTTTAATGGGCTCCTCAGCAGCATCCCGGCTGACTATTTATGGTGGTGCATTCTCCCCGATCTTTGCGGCATTTGGATTTAATTATTCCAAGGGAAGGTCCGACAAACCCGCAATCTCGTATAATAAGGGGCATTTCTCATTACCCTCAGAAAATACGCCCTCAAATTGTACTGTTGTAGTTTCTGTCGGGAGATGGCCATCAAGGATTTTGTCGTGAAAAATTCAACGACGCTAGGTTCAATTGTTACTTAGAATTGAACTTTTTTGTTCGTGATGTACATAAAGTATTAGTAGTTGTAATAAAAATGTATTTAATTGTTAATGTTATTAACGTAGATAAATGAAAGTAGTTTTATTTCATAAAGAAAAAAATAAAATCTGAAACTTCAAGGTTTTTTGTCTATTCTGGGGTCAACTAATAAGCGTTGAATGATATATTTTATCTACAGTAAAAATAGTCAAAAATAAACAAAGAAAAGAATAAAAGGAATTGACTTAAAAGAAAGATACGACATATGATATTTAATTTGCTAGCCAAAATTTACAGTTTTCTTTATCAATGTTACAGACACCCTTCAAAATTACTCTATAAGGACAAACTATTGGAATCTGCAGTTGGCTGCCAACAAGGTGATCCCCTCGGACCAGTGATTTTTAGTTTAGCTATCCACCCTGTTATTCGAGAGCTAAATTCCAAATTTAACGTATGGTACCTAGATGATGGAATCCTGGGAGGTGATGTAGAAACAGTTTTTCAAGATTTGGTTTTTTTAAAAAATAAATTTCAATCGATTGGCCTAGAACTTAATCTTTCTAAGTGTGAATTATTCATACCGGACAATACCGACAGACAATTGACCCTTGCAAAATTTTACTCCATAGCTCCACAAATTACAATTACAGATAAAAATTCCCTCCGCCTCCTTGGGTCCCCCATCCTAGATGAATCATTTCCAAAATTTATTGAGGAAAAAATTGCGAAATTCAATGACATCTCGGAAAGACTACTCCAAATTAATATGCATTCGGCTATCACTATAATTCGATACTGCTGTTTCGGTCCAAAATTTACATATTTCCTTCGGTCTTCCCATTTGTGGAAGCACACACATCTTTTAGACCAAATAGATAAAATTATCCGTCATACACTTAGTTCTGTCTTAAATGTGGCCTTGGACGACCGAGCTTGGCTACAAGCTACACTTCCCATCCGTATGGGAGGCCTCGGAGTCCGCAAAATTACTAGTATTAGTTTACCGGCATTTATATCCTCAGTACACGGTACCGAGAAATTAACCAGGAATATTTTAGCTCATACACTGGTTAATTTTGATGTACCGTTCTTAACTGAGGCTATAGATGCCTGGAAAATCACCTGTCCGAATTCAGATCCACCCGCCAACCCGGCCTCCCAGAGGCAGTGGGATGAGCCGCTCTGCAAAGTAATACGGGAAAATTTACTTGAAACGTCAATTACTTCTGCCGAGCGTGCGCGCCTGCTGGCTGTGGGTCAATGGGAGTCGGGTCTATGGCTTCTGGCACTTCCGTCGTCAAACATAGGCACCATGTTTGACGACACTACTTTCCGCCTCGCTGCTTGCTCACGTCTGGGCGCTCCCTGCTGTTCTCCTCACCGCTGCCACTGTGGGGAAGCTGTCAATAGCCTCGGACACCACGGCCTGTCGTGTAGCAGAAGTGCGGGCCGTATAGCGCGGCACGCTAACATAAATGATATCATTCGTCGCGCTCTTGTTGCCGTCGGGGTTCCAGCCGTACTAGAACCAAACGGCTTGGCACGCGACGATGGCAAGAGACCAGACGGTATGTCGTTGTTTCCTTGGAAGATGGGTAGGCCTTTAGTGTGGGACGCGACCTGTGTCGATACTCTTGCGCCATCCCATCTTTCTGGCTCTGCGTGCTGCGCAGCGGCTGCCGCTGCTGCTGCTGAAAACCTCAAACGGCGGAAATATAGTAACCTTATTGGCAACTATATTTTCGAGCCGTTTGGGGTTGAAAATCTTGGGTCGTGGGGTCCAAATGCTCACCTTTTATTTAAGGAAATATCCAGGCGGCTGATTGACGCTTCGCGAGACCCAAAGGCTGGCTGTTATTTTGGCCAACGGATAAGCATAGCAATCCAACGTGGCAATGCAGCCAGCCTCTTGGGTACGCTCCCAGTTGACCGCGATGAGGAGGAATTTTTTGACGCTCTGTATTAGTGTAGTATATATGTATATAGTTTAGTTTTTAGCTATTGTAAGTTTTTTTGTTAATATGTAAATACTTAGTAATATTCATTCATACTTGTTCTCGGTAATAAAAATTACATTGTCTTTTTTTATTATGTAGTAACGTTAATTTGCTAGGAGTTATATTGCAATTCGCGTTTCTAAACGTAACATTTCACAATAACGGCTGATATTGAAAGAAAATTAATTTAATCTTCTCTCTCCTATTGAGATAACGTACAATATTTTCGAGTGGGCACGAAAAGCAAGAGGTACAATTTGTGTATAAGTAATATCAATGTTTTTTGTTACTCTACCATATTTTAGCATCTTAAAAACATTACCTGAGAAATTAAAAACGTTCCAATTGTTACAAGTACTTAATCGCTTCGCTTATGAATAAACGCAGTATGGCTTATGAATAAACTCTTTACTGAATACAGACTCCGATTCTGTCATTTTTAAATAACCTTCATATTAAATCATTAGCATCGCAAGGGAGTCCCATATAATCATTACCAAAGGATAATCTGTCGTATCATCAATCAGTGTTGGACCGTCAACGGCAGCGGTCGTCCCTTCGACAAATGTACATTGTCCCGAATTACGACGACCTTTTCCTGCAATAAACTTTTTTGAGTATTATGTAGACATTTGAATATCAGTTGGATTTCAGTTTTTACACAGTTTTAGTAGTTTTTATTACCTCCTTTATTTGAATTGCTAGCGTTAAAATTGTATCTTTATTTTTTAAGTAAAGCTAGTGGCCAAAGAATCAGCATTACCATGCAACGTACCAGCCTTTTGGGTACGATTCCCGTTGACAACGAAGCGGATGAATATTTTGATGCTTAAGTTTTGTACATTATTTTAGCATAATTCTTAAGCGAGCTTGATAAATATATCTTATCTGGCGTAGAAAGAGTCGTTCCAAAAGAAACATCTACCAATATTCTCCAGCAAATTTTCAGTAAAAATATCTATCTCGAGGAGAAATTGTGCGACACTGTTTAGATACCTATCTGCATTCATACACCAACGTCAATTGAATATAGATCACTATCTGTGTTTCAATCTGTCGTATTTCAACGTTCGTCACCGAGCCGTATTTACGGGACGATCTTGATTCATTCATGAGGATGCTGCGGAGGCCGCGGACTCGAACTACGCTGGAAGTGTTTACACCCGGTTTTAGGCGCACGTTTGGTTTTTGCTTGGGCAGGCTTTTAAAGTATGCAAAGGACGCATGAAATATATAGAGAACACTGTTCTTTCTTGTTACCATTTAAAAGGTTTATTTTTGTCCGTTCCATATAATATTTAATTCAAATGCGTCTTGATAAAAAAATTAAGCATTTGTATTTTTCATCCAATAAATATGGTAATGATTCCTAAAAATGTAGGATCCTCACAGAACAAAGCGAAATATTTCAATGTAGAAATATAATTTTCAAGTGTGTGGTCAAAGTGTCGAGCAGGTGGCCGGGCGCCTCATTACCGCGTGTTGGAGGGTGCGGGGGAAGTGACGTCATTCGCCATGTCGCATTGCCGTGTTGTTGCCGTGCCGCTAGGCTGCCGTGTTGCTTGCCGTACCAACGCGACGGCAAATGGATACATTGAATGCCTTCCTACTTTATTTATAGTTGCTAGTATGAAAATAATTGTTTTTAAGCTTTTATTGTTTACCTGTCGCGTATACTTTCACTTTCGGATAAACAGGAAAAAAGTAAGTGAACATTTTAAGAAAGAAAATTGCATTAAATGCACTACCTTGCTGGTATGGTTTACTCACATTCAATTTAAAATACACAACGTTACATTCGCAACAGTTTAAAGTTCCATCAAACACGAATATTGGAATATGTTAGGAAATAAACCGTTTGAGCGGAAATATTCTCATATTACAGTAAATATAACCTGGACAAAATTCAACTGCAACGATATTGAACTACGCTCTCAAAATAAAAAAAAATCTACGTAAATATTAGTCAATGGTAACTTTTTCCCGGACCTACACATATGAATTTAGTTTTTATGTACCTAACTCAGGAACTTTCGTCAGTCATGAATTCAAACTCAAACTCACTTTTTTTATTTTAAAAAGGGCTTTGCAGGCTCTTATGAAACGTCAAGCTAGTTGCACGGTTCCAAGGAGTGCGCCTTATGGAGAAGAACCGGGTAGAAACTCCAAAATATTTTTTTAATCTATTATATAAAAATTAATCTCTATTCCCCTTGGTCATCGCATCACGCGTGAACGGCTGAATCAATTTGGCTGAAATTTGGTACGGAGATAGAAGGGACTCTAGAGAAGATTCTTCCCTGCAGAAACTTCCGTCGGGACGCGGGTGAAACCGCCGGCAACAGCTAGTTATAAATAAAAGTGGAGTGATTATGATCACCTCCACCGAAATGATGAGCACTTTTGTCTCACTCTTGTGGTCAGGCTTTCTCTTTCTAGTAGTTACTAGATTTCTGAACATGTCAAGATTGTGGATTATTTTCAGCCTGATTTAACACCGTTATATTACAATTATTTACAATTTACTATCTACTTAGTAGGTCTTCTTGTATACAAATCCAGAAAGACTGCGATGCTAAAGTACCTACAATGTTACAATAGAAAAAAAGTTGAGAGCTTATTAGCATAATCGAGAAAAATATTACCATAAGCCCGCGTAAATTGCTTTTCTATAAAAGTGAAATAATAAACATTGTCCATTTAGCTGTTTTATTTATTTATTTTAGGAACGTTATTTTCTAGTGTTATACAATTTTAACTGTCGTTGGTGCAATTCTCAGATTAAGCAATGATAATATATATATATTACTAGCTTTCCGCCAGCGCAGCGGCTTTGCTCGCGTGGACTATACGAATTCAAATTAAAAATGACAGAGTTTCATACAAACTTTGCCTCCTTTCCTAAAATCCTTTCTTATCGGATGCGTACGTCATACAAAGAACACATCCTCCAAGTTTCAGGTCTCTACGATTAGCGATTTAGGCTGTGCGTTGATCCGTCAGTCAATCAGGACACATTTTATAGATATAGCTTGGGTTTTTCCATCAGTAACTAATCGGAGCCAGTATTTATACCTGTTTGATGGCAATAGGCCTGATTCATATAGTACTTAAACATAATAGGCAAATATGAACGTTCTATAAATAAACAATATGCCCTTCAGCTATAAATAGCAAAAAAAAATGTTTTCCCGCCAAAACATTGTGGGAGGGCCAACTGAAATTGACTTTCAGAAATGCCAACCTTATGCACAAAAGAAGTATTACTTAAAGATTTATTTAAAAACTTTTTTTATTTTCTTTGTTAATGGCAAACTTTTTAAGTGCCACAAAAATTAAACGTTTTGGCGGAAGTTCATGCAAACAAGAGTGTTATTTTTCAACATTAATAGCTTGGCAGAACTTTCAATTATGACCGTTTAATGGCCATAAATTATTATTCCGCCTTTATATATTAATTTTATGATGCAAACTGTTATGAATAAAAATTGAAATGCAACAGTTTATGGTGACAGATATTATTTATGGGCTTTTAATAGTAAATAGGTACCTATCAGGAGGTTTTACGTAAAATGTGGATTTATGATTGTTTAGTGAACCGCAAATTATACATGTTGATTGATATAATAAAACAATTTTGATGGCATGTTTGGCATAGTGGCAGTATGGCGGGTTCGATTCCCGCACGGGACACGTAAAATTTCGCGGGTCTGGGTGTTTATGCTATGTCATGTATATTTGTAAACGCACCCACGATACAGGAGAAATTCCTAGTGTGGGACAGTTTTATATGTAAAAAAAAATGTCTCATAATATTTAAATGAAAATTCCCACACTGTGATGCAAAGTACTCGTAGTTTCAGAGCATCTATATCAAAACTTTTTCATAGAACTGCTTTTGTTCGTATGCGAAACTTACGCTTGTACTTCAATGAGTTCACCCCAAAAGGTGTAAAAACCATCCATCAAGAGAGCCCGCAAATTGTTTTTATTTATTTACGTCTTGTTGGGAGTATTCTATTTTGCACACTGTGGAGTCTGCACGATTTATGACTACGATAAATTTTATTACTACCATGTACTACCGTTGTTATGTTATCCTGGTAGGCGCCAAGGCATACATTATCTAATTTATATAAGAATAGAGTCATTTTTTATGTTAGTTAGTAATAATTACATATTTTGATAAGATGTAACATTTTAAATTAGATTTATTGCACAAAAAAGGTCTTATCTTTTTTAATCTGTTCTATTCTAGTGCGAGACTGAGTACTTCAATGTCTGCTTTCTTTATGAGACTTTAGAAATATTAAGGTACTACAAACGCAGATTAAAAAGTAGTAACATTTGTTAAAAATACTTCTAAATGTGAGATGGATGGTCGTATCTTTTAGCCGAAAAGTTAAACAACAGTCGTTAACTGTAATCTATACAGCATAATGTATTGAAATTTTGAGAAATTTCCCACTCACTATTGGTAGAAAATATTCAAAAACTCCAAGAAAACTTTTCTGAGCAACATCAAAACTGTTTTCAATATTCTTGTTGAGAATTAGAGGTTTCCCATTCACACGGCAACGGGTTTAGAGTGCATCACACATTTGAAAACCAGGGGACCAGGCGGGCGAAGAAGTGTATATTTCTGAAAGACTTCGTCGTACTAAGGTGGATCTATAGCTAATATAAGCTGCATCTAGCTTGAAACGAACAATTTAAAAATTAAAAATAATTTCAAGAGTATAGTCCCTGTTTTTTTAGATCTGACATTACCGCCATTAATCTTTTTTTATTTCTTTTTTGTGTATTTGAGTGCGTTTGGCAACACCTCACCTGATACTGAGTGGTGGTTTCCTACAGAACAACCATGAACAAGGAAAAACGAGATCTCGACTAGTGTCGACCCTCTTTTTCGTGAGGGGCAAGTCAGGGGTTAAAAATAGTACGAATTCAAGATGTTTATCCGTTGACCCAGTCACCTTATATTCGACCCAAAACAATAATAGCGGACACGAACAACTCATAAAGGGAAATAAATTATTATGTAAGCGTTTACAGATTAGTTCGCATTGGCCCAAAAATGAGTTTATAATATTATATTTCGGAGTAATGAAATTGGTTAATCAAAAGCCTAGATATGGCTCCGAATAGGCAGTAAATGTGATTGTGAATTAGATTTGAGGGTATTATGGTAAACCGCTTCATACAAACTCATTACAGCTCAGTTGAATGGGTTTAAATGTGGTGTGAGCTAGCCTAGTTGGGTAGATATTAGTTTTCATTCAAAAGGTTTAACCGCTCCAATTTAGTCTAAAATTTATTAAACTGAATTGAAATATTAATAAAATTATTTTCCATTTCAGTTTGTTCCTTTTTTAACTTGTTCCTCTATTATTATTATTACTACTAGGTATTACTGAGAGTTTTTAATTATTGTTTAGTACCTCATTGAGCATAAAACATGATCACTTGAGCAATAAGACATGGAACTATCATATGAATGACGTTTGACAATATATTTTTAAAGCATTTGGTTTTCTCAACTAAAAGCAATATTATTTCCAGAAGTTTTCTTTTTTTTATAAAAAAAACTTATGGCATATAAGTACGTTTTAACACTTTATAATTTTAAAACAAAAATAAAATGTTTGATTATTACATGTTACTACAGAGCCAATAAAAGCATTTTTAATATATCCGAAAAATTTTCTAATAAATATGAATCCAATTTTCTATTATGTCAACATTTCAAGTCAAACTTGAACGGAATAAAAAATTCAACTTCGCTTGACTTACCTACTCAACTCGTAGCTGTGGGCAGAGCGGGCAAGCGAACATTCTGGAACCCTCAGGGAGTTGCTGTGGAGATGTTTGTATGAAATGACCGCGGATGCCCGAGTGACCAATTGACGTTTGCACGTAACTGCATTGTGCGCCGCAGCGTGTGGTCGTAGGTAGACGTTGAAATGGCATTGTATGTATTGAAATGGCCCAGTTGATTATTTAGCTGCCATTCTGTTTTGTTGTACAATCGAATGTGTAGGAATTTTTATACGTTTTGTCGAAAAATAAATGAAAAAAGTGCTAAAATAAAAACGGATGAAAAAATAAGAAAGTAAGAAAATTAAACAAAATAAGAAAATGTTTTGAAGAGAAACGTGAAAGTCTTACTAATCGTCTTTATTCGTTTATTAAACCCCATTTAGATATCGAACTGTTTTGTCCCTTTCTATTAAGCTAAAAAAAGTTTGTCAGAAAGGGACAAAGCAGTACGTAGCTAAATTAGATTGATTAAGCAAATGACTTTATTATGAATAAGAAAAGACGGTTAATAAATGCTACCCGATCCTAAACAAGTTAAATCTTGACATTAGAAATGGGTGTCAAAGTCACGTTTTGAGACAAAAAGACATTCATCTATTAAATGAAGTCTGTTAAAAACTGCCTTTAACAAAACCTTTTGTATTAAAACTTATACAAATAAAATGCTTTGTTCCGAATGACTGACGGATCAACGCATAGCCTAAGTCGCTGATCGTAGAGATCTGAAACTTGGAGGGTGTGTTCTTTGTATGACGTAGGCATCAGTTATGAAAGGATGTTCCAAAATTGTACGCCTAAGGTGATGAAAAAGGGGGGCAACGTTTGTATGAAACTCTGACATTTTTAATTTGAATTCGTATAGACCACGCGGGCGAAGCCGCTGGCGGAAAGCTAGTATAACATAATAGTGAAATTCTACCTACTCGACCCCAATCACAGCTCGTGAGAATAAAAATATCGGGTTCCCGTTGATTTCAATACACATAACATTTCTGGCGAGATTTTCGGATAAAATACGACTATGGACACCACATGCGACTCCGAAAAATAAAAATTACTGCGAAATAGATAATGGTCGAGGCTTTTGAGTTATCGACGTGTATCGAATTTACGGTTATGTGTTCCTGGCTTTAGTGGTTGCGAATATACGATAGGCAGCGAGAGACTATTTTCTGAATTTATCATTTATCGATTTTGTAGAGGCCTGTGGATTTTTTATTTTTACTATGCGTGGAAAGACCTTTCGATCATCTTTCCTCACCTTCTGATGATCCTGTGCACTTTATTTACCTTATCCATCATCTGGCTAGCCTTGTCCCAACTATGTTGGGGTTGGCTTCTAGTCTAACCGGGTGCAGCTCAGTATCAGTATTTTACATGGAGTGATTGCCTATGACCTCCACAACCCAGTGACCGAGTAACACGATACCCCTAGGTAAGACTGGTTGTCAGACTTTCTGGCTTCTGTCTACCCGTAACTACTGTTAAAGATCTAAAAATTACAGCCGGGATCAACAGCTTAACATATTTTCTGCGGCACAGGAGAAGTCTCGGTATGACATAGATGGTCACCCATCCACAGACCGACCGCGCTAAGCGTAGCTTACTTTTGACCGACCGACTCGTGCGGCTTTTACTTTGCTACGAGCACCTCTTCACTTTATCTTATTATTTTATTTATTTAAAAAGTTTATTTATTTATTTGTTTCTAGGCTAAACTATCAATTATAAATTTAAAGAAGTTCAAACCCCTCTGTAACAAAGAATCTTTTTCGGAGTAGACTACTACATTATTTTACCTCAATAGCCTACCAATAGGAACCTCTCTGTACATATAAATGTCTACAACTTCCCTACAGTAGGAGCCTCTGCTTATTTACCTTCGTACATAATTTATTATGTAAACGTCGAACCCGCTGTTATTAGGGAGGTCCCTAAAAACAACAGCTTTATAGGGTAGGCACACAAAACGCTCTCCGTTGTGAAGGGCAAATTGAAAAAGGGTCTATGTATTAGCATTTCAATATTTTCTTTATTAGATAATATCGAAGCTGTCTTTTAACGACAAAGCGATTTAAATGTAATTTCCTAGTTTTTTGACATTGTAGATGATATTATAGAAAATTATTGAATTCAACAGTTTATTGTCAAAAGAGGTTCTATCTAAAATAAGATTTCAAAATATCGACGTATCACGTTCCATTGTTTCTAAAGATTTGAAAAAAGGAACGTTACATGTTTTGCTATTTTTTATGAAATAATGCAAAAAGTATTAATAACTGTAACTGGCTAGTTAGACAAAATATACCCCCAGACAAAGAAATTGCATCAAAGTTTTTGTTTAAAAAAAATTGAATGGCCCTTTCCAGTATACAAACATACACTTAGGGATAATGGTTCTACGCTGTTATGAAGTTAACGAACCAAACTATAGGTTTCAATTTAAATTTGTTTATAAAGCTGGAATACTTGGATAAAATGTTTTTTTCAAAGGTAGGTGCGTGTTGAACATTGATGCAGTTTATTAGTCCGTCAGTGTAGTTTTTACTAAATGAATAAAACATCGAATCGTGTTTGATCGCCATAGCTATTATGGAATGCATAATACTCTTGACTCATTTCTGCTAAATAATCGCCCGCATGGTCTATATGAATTCAAATTAAAAATTTCAGTTTCATACACACTTTGCCCCTCTCTTCTTATCGATGCCTACGTCATGCAAAGAACACACCCTCCAAGTTTCAAGTCTCTACGATCAGCGGTTTAGGCTGTGAGTTGATCCGTCAGTCATTCAGGACAAAGCATTTTATATGTATAGATAGTACCTGCATCCTGAGAGTAATTGAAGCATAAAACTTATCATATAACCTTCTTCAGAGTTTAAGCTACCTCTAAACTAGATTTCATCTATCAAAATAACAGACTTAAATTGAACCCATGACCTAGCAACCAATGAAGGCCATAGCCATTAAACCACCTTCAGTAAAACATCTCAACAATGCCAAAACTGGTTGGCATCTTGCCAAAGCGATCCCATACATAATACAATGGATATTATTAATCACTAGCTATTCCTGAGGCGGAAAAAAGACGTGGTGGCTTAGTGGTTAAGGCATCTGCCTCTCGTGTACGAGAGCGGGTTCGAAACTTGGCCTATGTGTCTTTTCTGAAGTCATATATACTTTCTAAGTGTATCTTAGACGTCAATGACTAACGGTGAAGGTAAACATCGTGAGGAAACCTGAACCTAAAAAGTCTGAAATCGCAAATCCGCCTTGAGCAAGCGTGGTGATCAATGCTCATGCCTTCTCTGTATGAGAAGAGGTCTGTGCCCAGCAATGGGACAATAGATAGGCTGATAATGTAATTCCCGCGGTTTCACTTGTATACTAAAGAAATTACGTCAAGCACCCGGATAAAAACTATCTTATGTCTTTCCACATGTTTCTAGCTATCTTCATACCAAATTACATCTCTATCGGTTTTACCGTGATAGCAATAACATGCAGAGAGAGAGACAGAGGTATTTTTGCATTTAAATATAAGTAAATATTAACCGTCCTATTTATAATAAAGTAAACCTATTTTAGTTATCAAACTGTTTTATCCCTATCTGTCAAGTCAAAAATGAAGTTTGACAGAGAGGGACTAAACGGTTTGCTAGCTAAAACAGGCTTAGGGCCATCGAGATATATCAATAGAGATGCAATCCCGAACATTATGCGGTCACAAAAACGTAACCATTTTTTAGAATGCAGACGAAGCTTTGAAACTAGTAATCATTTTGATGTCAAATTATATCTATCTCTCTCACACTAACCGAAACGTAATGTTCATGACATCTGTATGATAAGGATGGCATTTACTACAAATTTGCCCATTCATTTACTACAAATTTGCCCATATGATTGTTAAAATCGTCCTGCTGTCACTCTGATAGATTCAAGCTGGCTACCAAGTTACAGATGTCATGAATTATGACTGGTCACAACTTTTATGGCACGCATTTTGCTTGGTGATTGCACATCTAGTTACTTTAGTAACATATATATCTATGCATAGGGCCAAGTTCACCAACTGTTGGTTTCGTAATCGGCCCGTAAAACAAAAACGTTTTTTAACCAGGGGCTGTACTACCGTGTTTTTGCAACCACTATTCAAGTTTGAGAGCGTGACACGTGAGCTACTAACGTCGTATAGCTCCGTCTCTTTTTCAAAACGAAAATAAACTTGTATTGGCACGTCATGGTAAGGCCCCAGGAAGCTGGAATTTTCGTGTTACCCACTTCTACTTTATATACTTACTAGCTTTCCGCCAGTGGCTTCGCCCGCGTGGGCTATATGAATTCTCAGCCCGATCGGTTTAAAATTGACAAAGTTTCATACAAATTTTCATCCCCTATTTTATCCCCTTGGGGGTAGAATTTATCAAAATCCTTTCTTAGCGGATGCTTACGTCATAACATCTACCTGCATGCCAAATTTCAGCCTGATCCCTCCAGTGGTTAGGGCTGTGCGTTGATCACTATGTCAGTCAGTCAGTTAGTCACCTTTGAGTTTTATATATATTTAGATTTAGATTAGTATAGAGTATAGATAACAAGGCTAGTAACAGAAAAACATAATAAAATACTTACAAGTTAATACAGACGACGGAAATAATGTTATTTTCTGTTATAGTTTTAGTTGAAAACAATCGAATTACCAACTAGTTCGGCGTGCGCACTTAACTTTTAGCTTAATGGACGAGTTTTTGTTATACCTATTGCTGGAGTTGCTATTATTGAACACTAGTTATTCGTTGTTAGATTAGGATACCTAATTTTAGGATTAATTGGGATTATACTTTAAATACATCCTTAATAGTATTACAAATCTGAAATGATTCTGTCTCTCTGTCTTTTCACGCTTTCACGGGAAAATGGCTAATCCGATGAAGATGATATTTGTTATGGGGTAAAAATGTTATTAGAAGCTAAAATATATTCAACAATTAGCAGGAATATCTCCCAGATAAGGTAACGGTCGGCATTTGCCAAGTTTTCCTAACTTGGCAAACTTGGCTAGCTGTAAAACCATCTGGACAAAACAGCGCGATTGTCCGTCGAATAACATTAAAGGTCTAGGAAGGAACATAGATGGGTTTTTAGTCAGTAAGAGTCTAACACCGAAATCCCATCCGAAAAAAAAAGTATTATTCACATAGTTTTTTTTATAGAAATGTATACAAGTCAAACATTTGTTGATCACGCATTATCTTTCTGTTATATTATAAATACGAAAGTTTGTGAGGACGGATGTATAGATGTTTCACGTAAAAACTGCTGAATTAATTTGGATAAAATTTGGTACACGCATAGTTTATAACCTGGATTAATATATAGGATACTTTTTATCCGGGTACGCGAAGTAGTTTCTTAACGGTGCGGGCGAAACCGCGGCAAACAGCTAGTTCGTTACATACGTAGTAAGCCGCTTGGATTATTTTCATACAGTTTTAACGTGTTGTGGTGGCGCCACAAAAACATACATGGGTAAGTAGAAGTACGAGTACCAAAATAGCTATACCTATCTAAAAATTCTTCAACATGAATTGTTCAATGCATAAATTAATCCCAAGAAAATACAACATACAATCAATGTTTGTGTGAGCTAATGCTCAAATACCTATTAATTGACATGCTGTATGCAAATGCTCATTACAATTCCTTATTGTCTGATCAAATTGAAAATTAGGAGAGGTTTACTACAGTATTTGGGGGCAGCCAGATATTTCGATATCAAGGAAATAGAGGTCAACTCAAATATCCACCAAGTCTTACTTTCTTATCTACAAGGTCAAGTGTACCAACTGTTGGTTTCGTAATCGGTCCGTTAAACGAAAAGGTTTTTTAATCAGGAAGTTGGAATTTTCGTGTTACACACTTCTAGTTCAACCCTGGTTTGGTAATCGACCGTTTCAGAATAAAAATCTCAAATAATACGTTACCCATCGAAAGTTGGAAGTTTGAATTTATGGTAAACAGCTGTTTTAAGTTAATCGGACCGTTATCTTGTCGGTGAACTTGGTCATTAGTAAGGTTTACGTCTAATGCCCGGTTTCTGAGGTACTGTAGTCGGTGGTTTGTCTATTCAATAACTGCGGTGTCAATAGATTTCTGCGGTAATTAATAGGTAAACCATCGACAACGTACCTTAGGAATCAGGCATCAGTAGTTGATAGAATCGACTGCCATTCGCTAAACAGACTATGTTGTCGAAGTCCTAGATGATTTCCATCTTGCGTACAAAAATACACACATTCGTTATATTAATCGTAAAAAGAAATCCATCTTCAAAACAAACCCAACAATTTTTATATGAAAATAATGAAAGCCCATCTAATTAGCTAAGTACTGGCTCTTGGAACGTCCAAATATCTTTAATTTTCCATTTTCCTCGACGATTCCACTTCAAAGTGAGGTCATTAAAAATTTATTTGATATTAATGAGCTGTGATTCTTTATGTAGAATTCCCACACATTTTTTAATGTTGGAACGTAGAAGTGACATCATTACACGTTGTTAAATTTTATTAATATTTGTTTTTCCTTCTTAATTTATTTAATGCTAAGACGAATAGCAATTGTTCCAAGCTGCGCTGAGGAAGCGCCTGTCATTCGGTCATAATACCATTGTAACAGGTGATAAGCTATGGAAACACAATACCACAATGGTGTCCAATGACAACTAAACTATTTTTTTTATTATTTTTTTATAATAAAAAAATTGATTCGTTGTAGTGTAGACCATTCTTTCCCATAAAGAATGGTCTACAACTAAACTTTTTTTTCTTAATTAGATTTTAGAATTATATTTTTTTTTAATTAAAATTAGATTAGACGCGTGCTTTGCGCAGCTTGCAACATTCACTATTCGTGTTAACTATATTCGTCTTTTTAAATATTTAATAGTAACATGCGTTTTTGAGACTAGATAATTTTCTTAGTATTAATGTTGTAAGAGTATATTTTTTATATGCTATGGGATTTTTTAAGGTTTCCTTTTGCGTTAGTGTAAAAAAAAATACCCTAGACTACAATAGTTAGATACGAAGTAAAAGAAAAGGTGTGTCGACAGAATGCATAATGTATTCAGGCAAGTCAACCCTACCTATGTTATATGTGTATATCTGTATCTGTATGTGTATAGTGTGTATGTCTGTGTATGTTAAATTAAATGTGAGTTGATTTTACTCAAACTCCTTAGCTCACTGGCTTATGAATTTGCCGGAAAGAAAACCTAAAATGAAAAATAATACGGGTCGTTTTAAACATATTTTTTTTACCTTTTACGTTATACTTTGTGATTAAATGTACAGTCCCATCATATGACCATTAACGTACGGCTACGACACACTAACACGTAACACATAAAATGCACATAAATGCATTTCACTGCACCAACTGTTGTAAACATGTGTGTAATAAAATTCCAGTTTCAATCTCAATTTACGAGTATAGCTCTCTGATCGTGTTTTCGTTCGACTACATTTTCAATATTGAATTATCTTCGGCTACATAGTATTTAATTGTTCAGCAGATATGTTGTATATCTAAAAGGAATTTTATTTTATGAAATTATGAAACCATAAGAATTATAGTAAAGAAATTAAGCATCAAAATATTCATTCATCCGCATCGCTGTCAACGGGAGTCGTGCCCAAAAGGCTGGCTGCATTGCCACGTTGGATGGTTGGATCTTTGACCGAAATATGAGCCTTTCTTTAATTATTTGAATAAATGAATGAAATGAAATAAAAGTTCATAAGAATATTTTTATGGTAAACTATATACATAGCTTCTGACCACGGCGCAATCCGTTTTGTATGCACATAAAACATACAAATGAAATAGTATGAAATTTGGTATGTACATACTTAGTCGATTAACACATACGATACTTTTAAAATATATATGAAAAACTAGTTGACCCGGTGAACTTCATATCACCTACATATCATCTTAACTTTTTCTCATCATTTAAACCTTCCCTGGACTACGACAAACATTAAAAAACCAAAATCAGCTAAATCGGCCCCGCCGTTCTTGAGTTTTAGCGAGACTAACAAACATCAATTCATTTTTATATAGATATGGAAATGAAGGTTTCATAGGACCATACCGAATGCTTTTGACTCAGATATGCATCACAAATATTACCATGTAAATACGTATATTATAATTCTCTAGTACCTACTGAGAATAATACCTGTACATCAGACTTATATATGAGCAAAGTTTAGTCCAGAACTAGATTTGTAATTTCAAATGCATTTGCGCTTTACTGCGGCAAGGAATAACCGTGTGGTATACGGGTATATTGTGAAAGGTCAAATGTTTACACCTGGTTTAGTCTCTATTTTATACGAGAAAAGTTCGAATGAACTAAATAAATAGAACGTGTTTCATGATGTAAAATACTTTATGAAAATATAATTTAATTATGAGTAATGATAAATATATCTTTGCTAACTACGAGCTAGTAATATACAACTATTTATAAGAACTAATTAACTTTATTCCTTTCTTCTCCTTTGACATAGTAAAATTTTAGTATGTTTGTATGCTGTATGTTTGTATGCTGTAATAAAAATGGGATCCACAGTTTTCGCTTCACATAAATTACATATAAGTTTATATAAAAATATTACATTTTTAGAATTATTATATTATTATATACAGTTTCGCCAAACCGTTGTACAGAGCAGACGTGTGTTAATTTAAGCGAAAAATAGTTAATTAGCGCTCCGCTAATCTAATCCAAACTTGCAAAGAAACTTAAACTTAAAGAACCTATAATTGTGCGAACTGTGTTATGTGACAAAAACCCTTTCAAAGTGAATATAACAGCGTTGAGAGCGTCGCGAGCGGCACCAGCGAGCGGGGCGACGCACTTCACCTCCGCGGGACCGGTACGGATGATATTTTTTGGCTCGCTCGCACACTGACCCTGCGTTTGACAATAACAGAACTGCGCGTGAGTTGCGCATTAAGTAACATATGTTTTCTGTTTTAATAAGTACCTACAAATTATTCTTAAAGCTGTCTGTAGCACTGTACACCAAATTAATAACAACATATGTTTAATTAAAACAATGAATCCAATGCTATCTCCACCTACCACCGTCACCGGCGGCGGCTCTCAGCCCGACTTGTCAAAGTTTAAAGAAGATAATCCCGTTTCGCAAATTACATTTCGGAAACGAAGACTACCGGATGATCGTGAATGTCAATGCTCGGACGAAATTAAACTAATGCGAAATGAGTTATCCCGCGTTGCTTCCCTACTAGAAAATTATGTGAGTTCAAACACACAAATATTGAGCCAAATGAGTCAAAGCATCACCGAAGTTAAAAGTGAGATAAAAGATCTGCGAACCTCGCATGAACAAACGAGAAATCTAATTAGCTCTAATGTAGCGGAACTTAATAAACAAATCCAGGACATTAAGTCCGCCGCGTCAAAAATGTCATCAGAACAGGGAAATTTAAAAACTCAGCTATCTGAGCTAGAGACAAAAATCTCAAACGATGAGGACAAAATAAAGGTGCTCGAAACCGATTTTAATCAACTTAGAGTAGCTCCACTATCCACTCAAACTGATCAATTGTATACAAGCGAACAAATAATTCGTGAAGTCCAAGATCGTAAAAGAAGGGAAAGTAATATTATTATAGTGGGCATACCGGAGCAAAATTCCACCAGTACCCAGGACAGAATCCTCAAGGACGAGTCTGAGGTTTTGAATATTACTTCTATGATTGATAGAAACATTCCGAAGCCAAATAAGATATTCCGCATCGGCAAGTATATCCCAGGAAAAACACGTAGGATCAAAGTCTGTTTTGACAAATCTGAGCCAGCTATGCTAATACTCCGCAGCAAAGATAAATTACCTGATAATGTTAAAGTTTTCTCGGACCAAACACCAACTCAACAAAAATACTTTTCGAAAATAAAAGATGAACTTTCACAACGCACGAAAAATGGAGAGAGTGATCTCACAATAAAATATATTAACGGTATACCAAGTGTTGTTAAATCAGTTCCAAAAAACTCCAATCCCCAATGATAAACAATACCCCAGCTGATACTATAACCTATCAAATTGTTAATGATCACCAACATATACGGACGGACAAATCACGATTATCTTTTCTGTACTTAAACGCTCGTAGCATTCGAAAAAAGGGTAAATTTGACGAACTCAAATGCATCATACAGTCAATACCAACAATTGTTCATATCATTTTACTCACAGAAACCTGGATACGGACTGAAAATCAAGCTTTACAACTACAAATAGCAAACTACACACATTACTATAACTATAGGACCAATATGAGAGGCGGAGGAGTATCAGCGTATATACACAATAACTTAAATCATAATCTCATCGAATCAACCTATCAAGATGGAAATAACTACTTATGGATACAGATTGAGAAATTTTCACTGGATGTTGGCGTGGTATACAACCCTGGAGACACAAATTTTCAAAACTTTATAGACATATACGGTAAACAATTGGAACAACATAAAAGAGCAATCGTTTTCGGAGATTTTAATATAGACCTTTTGACTAAGACAAAAAAATTAAAACAGTACAAACAAACAATTAACGAATCAGGATACAGATTACTTAATAAAGTCAACCAATCATACTGTACAAGAGACTCCATTACAAAGAAATCCATCTTAGATCACGTTAGTACTAACTTAAAAGGTGACCACTTCGATATTGCTGTTATCAACTCATGTATATCAGACCATAAACAAATTTATTTAAAATTAAAAAAATTTAAACCTCCACAAAAAGTGCGTACACAGTATGAAGCGATAAATTACAAAAACATATACAATTCAATGGAGTCGGAAGAACTTGGAAATGGGCTTAGTTACAATCAACTGGAAACTAAAATAAAAAAATGTGTAGAAGACAATAAAGTATTGAAAACTAAAATTCTGTATACACTTAAAGAAAACTGGATTAATAATGATATAATTACCGGAATTCGTCAAAGAAACTGTTTATGGATGCAACACAAAAACAATCAAGATGATAAGACAGTAGAGAAAGAGTTTAAACTAAAAAGAGACATGATGTCAAAATTAATTCACGATACAAAGAATTCCTATTATTTCAAACTATTTAATAATTGTATGAATAAGCCTAAAAAAATGTGGTCTTTAATTAATAATCTAGTCAGCAATAAAATAAAACAAAGTTGTGCTCCTCCAAAACTTCTTATAGATTCTAAACTAATTACTAACACGGAAGAAATTTGCGAGATATTCAACAGATATTTTTCAACCATAGGGTCCCAACTAGCAGAAAAAATACCTAAAAAATACCATGATGGCTCAACCTATATTTTCTCCAAAACACAAACAAATATTCATGAACTTTCAACACTAACCCCTTGTACTGCAGCCGAAATTAACAAAATTATAAACAACCTTGACCCAAATTGTAGCAGTGGTATTGATAAAATCAGTACAAAAGTGATAAAATGTCTTCAAAATTTAATATCGAATAGTTTGGCTCAATGTTTTAATAAATTAATGATCGACGGGGAGTTTCCAGATACCTTGAAGGTCGCAAAGGTTACACCGATCTACAAATCGGGACCCAAAACTGACCCAGGAAACTATCGCCCAATATCTGTGCTACCGGTCATGTCAAAAATCTTTGAAAAAGTCTTGCATAATCGCTTAAATAATTATTTAAACTCGTTTAATTTTATATCCGAACGTCAATATGGATTTCGTGCAAAAAGTAACACTACCACCGCAACAGTAGATCTCACAACTAAAATAAAGGATAGTATTGATAAAAAACACACTGTTCTAGGTATTTTTATTGATTTAAAAAAAGCCTTTGATACCGTAAGTCACAAATTACTATTAGAAAAGCTAGAAGGCATCGGTATCAAGGGCAGTGCTCTTAAAATTTTTGAATCATATCTAACAAATAGATCACAGGTAGTCAAGATAGGTAATTCCCAAAGTAAGGCTTTACCAGTTACGCACGGTGTGCCGCAAGGCTCTATTTTGGGACCGCTCCTATTTTTAATATATGTTAACAACATAACAGAACTAGGGTTACATGGTCATATAACTTTGTATGCAGATGATACATGTTTGTTTTACTTTGGAGCTAAGATACATGATGTTATTTCACGAGCACAAAGCGATCTAAAACTTTTGTTTAATTGGTTCCAATATAATCTACTTACGGTTAATACTGCTAAAACATGCTACATCATCTTCAAACCAAAAAATAAAACTATCCCACCACATGATCCATTGACAATTGATAACTCTCCCTTAGAACAAAAAACTTACGAAAAATACCTTGGCTTAAGAATAGACAATTATATAACATGGAACAAACAAATAGATCACACTAAAAACAAACTTTCGGCACTTATTGGTTCACTCCGTAATATTTCTCAATGTCTACCTAGAAGAATGCGCTTCACAATTTATAACTCACTAGTGAAATCACATTTGCTTTATCTCATTGAAATCTGGGGCAGTGCTGCTAAAACAAAATTACAGGAACTTCAAAGAACACAAAATAAAATAATTAAAATACTTTTTCGTTACCCATATATGACACCAACACCCAAAATTTATAAAGAAACTAAATTAATGAACATTAAACAACTGTATATATACAACACTTGTATTCTAATTAGGAAAATAATGGATAAATCCATCCATACTAACTTGTCTTTTGTAACGAAAGCACAAATAAGTAAACGCAGTCTTCGTCGTCCTAGCTTACTTGTTTTACCAAAAGTACGAACAAATTACGCAAAAAAGAGTATTACTTTTGAAGGAGCACAGCTATACAACAAACTACCTTCTTATATAAAAGAAATTACATCATTCAGCAGTTTTAAGTCTCAATTATCTCAGTATATAATTGAAAACTTCTCACCTTCCATTTGAGACTTATAGCTGCTGACTGTTTGGCGACCATTACTTTAGTTTTTAATTGTATGTTTAATATTCTCATGTAAGTGGCATTGTATTGTCTTTTTGGGAATAAATTTCTTTAACCTCATATAAAAACGTAGGTAGTTGGGGTAAAATCCTCACATTGCAACATGTAATACTCATAACTATATTACCATAGTCTATTATTTTACCCAATCAATATTACTAGAAAATCTTCTTTACTACTTAACCCGATAAATACTAATTTAAATGCCTAGGCTTTAGATTTAGTTCCCACAAATTCCCGCTACGGTAGCCCACAGATTATACGGGTAGAGCGTGCAGTATCGAGAGAGCTTTTTAGATTAAACCGGATTTAGCTAGCTAATTATAGGGAAAGTTATGTTCTAGACTATCTTTAATAATCCCCTCATTGAATTGAAGCCCTAGAATATACTTAGCTGTTTTTATTACGTCATCATCAGACAGCCACAGTTGAAAATACCATAAAAAAATATTATCAACGGGGCAAAAACCCAGGTACCGGGCTGTTACTAAGGAATATCATATTTTATGGGAAAGCGTAATTATAATTTGCCTGATCTGGAAATCGAATCCAGGAACGCATGTTTTGTATTCACAATCAACAACTAACCTATCTAAATACTCGTACCAGATTTAAAAAGTTAAAGTGAACTCAAACTAACTAAAAATAAGGTTCAAAATTATTTTGTACTATTTGAAACGAATAATGCAAATTGCTTAAGAAAAAAAATAATATAACCTTTTCCAAGTCAAAGTCAAAAGGTTTTTATTTCATATAGACTAATTACAAGTACTTATACAACATCAAGAAAAGAAGCTAGGCGCACGGTTCCAAAAAGTGGGTCCTATGGAGAAGAACCGGCAAAAACACCAAAAAACTACTTGAAAAAATAATTAACTGAGTATGAAGATCACTACAGTCACAATGTTAACATCCAGTCACGAGTCCAAGCACGTGGTAATATAAATATAACTAAACCAATAAAATGGTAAAAATAAATGGAAAACAGGAATTGGGCCGCTCCCCAGAGGCCACGTTAAAGACGGGACACAGATAAAAAGCGCCGACACTGGAAGTGACAGTTATTTAACAAAAATATAGGTACCGTAATGACCTTTTAATTTTTCTTTTTTTTTAAGTCGATTATTTGTTCATTACAAAATTCAATACAGCGATAATTTTGTTTTGCTCAACGTTTTTATTTAGTATTTGTCAAAATGTTGAAATCGGTTTCAGATATCACGACGGTGTTTATTATTAGATAAATCATTTAGTTTCGTATTTCAAGTTCATTTATTGAGCAAAAAATTCTTAGTTTGAAAAATCTAACTATAGAAAAAAAAATTTTTTTTTTACTTGTAACTTATTTATATTAAACATTTTTCCCTTTTTACAAAAAAAAAAAACATTAACAGGCGTCTGAATACTCATAAATTATAAAGATTTACGATTTTTTTTTTCGTTTCAAATAATGATTAATCTGGGTGCAGGTCAATGCCATGTCTAGTTGATCTTACTCCGCGCCCACCTACTTCCCAACTGCAACATAAAACATGCATGGTCGGCGTGCGCATGTGTAGCTATGACCTACCCTAACACCTATATTCTATATGCTACTGCATAGCTGTGAATGGGAAAGTCTTATGTTCAGAAATACTTTTACATTGTGTGTACACGAGATAAGATATGTATAAAAATATTTGATACCTAAAATAAACATGTTATAACGTTATTTAAATAATTAATGTTCATGAAAAAGTTCAGAAATGTGTGACTTAAAATTAATCTAAGATTTCTATTACCTACTTGTTGTGTCGTAGCGTGGCGTAGCCGTGACGTCATCACTTCGGCTACGTCGTAGTTACCATGTGAAGTGTCCATTCCCGTAGGCTTGGCTCATGTGAATTTTATGAGAAATGAATTTGCAATAAAGGATTTTACAAGAAAAAATCTTCATTATTTTTTTATTTACGATTTTTTAATACAAAAGTACTGTATCGTTCTTTAGGATAAGTGTAGTTAAGTGAATAAGACATAACTCTAATTTAAACTAACATGACGAATATATATTTAAAAATATGCTAAATATAGTCTTCATTTCAAAGACAAGTTTGTAGTTCAACCTATCAAGTAACTAAAGTAACTATGTCTAGTACTGCTATCAGTAAGGAGCATTTATTAATTTGTATAACCACACGTGCCGAAAACAGTAAAAAGAATTCTCACAATCCGACATTGTTCCTGAGAAATACAAGCACAAACATACGTACATTCATTGTGAAATTTAACACACGTGTTAAGAAGCCTATATAGACTAACATATAAATAATTATATACTATATATATGTACATACATAGGTACGAATATTATTGAAATCCAACAGTATTATAAGTTGAACTGATACCTTCTTCGATACCTCCTTATTTACGAACTCGGTTTAAAAATTAAATAAATGGAATATGTGTGTGATTCTTATAAAGGCCAAATGTATGGTTGGACGTCACTTTGACGTCACATCAAGGTCGCTAAATTGTCGGCCGTTTAAAAAACCTTCATCGGCATGCCATTTTTAACATTTTATTTCTTACAAAGTTTTAGTTTTAAGCGCTGGCTTTTTTAACTGGCTTATAACGATATAGACTATCATATAAAAAATATTAAAAAAAACTGGCTGTTGCCCGCGGCTTGGGAACTAATTAACGCACCTGCATAAAAAGCACAGCCTAAAACCGTTTCCAGGGTCCCCTCTATCTGTGGCTCGCCGTCCGGCAAGGACCAGACCCGCGTCGGCGGCGCGTTCGTGTTCCACGCGCGCCTCAAAGAGCTGTCAGCAATAAGCGACGGGGCCCTCCTACTGGGCCATAGCCTGCCGGGGCTGCGGGACGTTCGAAAGAGATACTGCGCCCCCGGAAGACAAAGGGCTGAGGAAGGAACATGGATGGGTTTTAGTCAGTAAGAGTCTGACACTAACGGCGGGAGGGGTCATTTGAGGATTTCCCATCCGAGAAAAAAAAAAGGGTCCCCTCTATCTACGTACCAAATTTCAGCCTAATTGATCTAGCCGTTCACGCGTGATGCCGTGACCAAGGGAAATATAGATTCATTTTTATATATACATAGACATATACATATATTCCCTATTGTAAACTGTAATATTACTTCTGACGAGGAATAGAATACTTAAAATACATACAAACCATGATACAAAAGAGGAACAATGCTAAAATAAACAATGGACGACCTGAATCGGAGTTTTTGTTCGCAGAAACTAATTGTAAATAATGCGAGAGTGTTTGGTTTTTGGACATACGTTTTTATCATGATATATTTTATGTATAAGGTACCTACTAAATCAAAATTATTTAAAACGGCTACTGGACTGATTATTTTTAATTAAAAAAAAACTAAATAGCGTCTTTATTTAAAGTATTTTTAATATATTATCAGACTAGCTTTCCGCCGGCGGCTTCGCCCGCGTGGGCTATACATCTCCAAATAATATAATTATATTTTAGCTAATATATACAAAACTTGACAAATTATTATATATCTATCTATAAAAAACCGCATTAAAATCCATTGTGTAGTTAAGACCTAAGCATACATAGGGACATACAGACAGCGGGAAGCGATTTTGTTTTATACTTTGTAGTGATTATCACCGAAAATAAAACCAAAATATGATCAAAACTAAGGATGAAATGAATATTATAATACCTTGATATACAGAGCGCACTGTATCAACAAATGACGTCAAACGTTGGCACGCCGTATAAGATACTGTTATTCCTTTTACGGGAAAGGGACCGAGCATTCCTTTCTAATACGATCAGGGGCCTTACCATGACGTGCCAAAACAAGATTATTTTCGTTATGAAAAAGAGACGGAGCTATACGGCGTTAGTAGCTGTGTCACGCTCTCAAACTTGAATAGTGATTGCAAAAACACGTGGTGGTACAGCCCCTGAAAACGCTTATATTTTGGAACTTATATTTTTATATAAATGTATGTACGCCCCACACTAGGAATTAGTCCTGCATCGTGTGTGCATTTACAAACATACATTACACATGCACAAACACCCAGACCCGGAACAATTTTAGTTGTCCCGTGCGGGAATCGAACCCGCTAAACGCAGCGCAGCAGTCAATTGCTTAGCCACAAGCCAATTATGCCGTCAAATGCTATAATGAGATTTAGATTGTTTAGTATACAAAGGTAAAAATAAAATTAACCTTATAGGTACTAAAGAATTAAGTAAATATACACCTATAGTACTCACAGTTATGTTAAAAGACACATCTCCCTCAAAATTTCGAAATATATTTGGGGAAAATGGTTCCCTATAAATAGATTTTGGTAAGCATCAAGTTTTAAGTTTTGGTACGATTGTGATCATACTTAGCAGGTATTATTATTTATGTTCAACTCGGTTTCTAATCAACCTAAGTGCATCTGGTAACGAAACAGTAATGCTAAATTTATAAACTACTTTTTAATTAAATTTTAACTTTAGTTCGCTTAGGCCCCTCGCCCACGACGACTTTTTGTAGCGATGCTGTCGCGCGTTTGGTAAACGCGCGTCAGTAGCGCTACTAACGCGTGTTAGTCGCGTTTGCAACGCGCTACTGCATCGCGACTGTATCGATGCAAACGCGCGACCGTGTTGGACGACATAGGGTGAAGAACGGATCATTGCCTACGCTTCGGCTGTTTACGTAAAAGCAGCACCAAAGACAGCGTGACTAATGTTACCTCAACGGAGTCCATCTTGCAACTGTAGCGATTGTAGGTATTTTTGTGCTGTTAGGGAGCATTCAAGTATTACGTAATGCAATTTGGGGGGAGGGGAGGGTCTTGTAAAACGTTACAAGGGCGGGAGAAGGGTATTTAAACAACCGCGTTACGTATCATTTTTTTATTTTAATAATAAAACTAGGGAATTAGAATCTTCCAAATCGGCAACCCTTTTCGTTTATGTTTTACGTGATATCCCTCGAAGAAGAAGGGCAAATTAGCTGCTCTGCATTGTGCGCCATAGTGAGGCATTGTCTGAGGATGCCGATTGGCTCAAAGACGAAGTTGATGCAAGTGTTATAACAATACCGGAACCTTCTTCGTCTGCTCTCCAAATACCTGTAATGAAAGAGTCTGAGTGGCTGGCAAACCCGTGGACAGAGGAGCAGTAATTACAATTGAATTGTGTTTTACGTACCTACACTTATTTGATTTATGACTAAATAAAAACATATAACTTAAAAATCTCTTATTTTGTTTATTACTGTTGCAAACGCAATTAATACAATAACAAAGGTATAATTTGTTCAACATAATTGTGACTTCAATGGTCACTTAAATGTTACGTAACGTTTAGGGAGGGGGGTACAGAAAAAGGTTACCGTGCGTTACATGGGTGGGAGGGAGGGTCTAAAATCTTCAAAAATTGCGTAACGTAATACTTGAATGCTCCCTTATTGAATCGCGTTTGCATCGCGACAGAAGCGCGACAGTATTGCGTTAGCATCGCGACTGAAGCTGAGCCCTTGGGCGAGGGCACACAGCTAGCGACCGCTTCGCGACTGTATCGATGCGGACGCGCGACAGCATCGCTACAGCATCGCTACAAAAAGTCGCCGTGGGCGAGGGCCCTTATTAGCGTACAAAGTTCTAAGTATAAAAATATAGTCTAAAAATATTTAAATTTTCAACACACCAAACAGTCTTAATTAATTGAAATGAGTCTTTATAGTCGGAAAAGTGTTCCGACGTGCAAATAAAAGTTACTTTTTAATTCATCTAGATGGCGTGCGCTGACAAATTGGCGCCCACCGTGGGACCACTAGTCGGGCTCTTATAAAATATGACTCTAACTCATAGCTGCTACAAAAACGCTTGTAGTTATTTTCTTTATACCATTTGTTAAGGGTAAATAGGCAATTTATTATTTATTAACAATATATATGGTATACCGACAAGTTATCGGTAGTATATAAACTTTAGTAGGAAAATTTAATGGTCGTGTCTTCTAAACTTAGTTATAAATAAGTATAACTACCAGAAAATATGTAAATGATTACTAACGAACAGTGAATCAGCTATTTTCAATAACCCATTTAGCATATTCGATGGTAAACAAGCCATTATACTGGCTCAGCATTTTTTTTTATCAGACAGTCCATTAGCTAGCAACTAACAAGCGGTGAGGCCACAATGAAAATAAACGAAGTAAAACCCCCCGTCTCGATAGCTTACTTTACATAATACTTTTGTTTCGTAAATCGCGGTTTCATGGAAGGCCAATAACAATTGGAGCGTTTGAGGGTAGTTTTAAATCGCACGGCGGGCGTCATTCAGTTTATTCGTGACGGTCACGCGATGCGGACGTATTGGACAGCGGAATTTATAGGCAGTGTTGCTAAGTGCATTCACATTCTATTTTATGTCTTTATATGCGTTAATATGGTTTAAAATGTTTTCTAAGTACGCTTAAACTCCTTCATCTTTATCATAAGCCTATTTAATATTAGTCCACTGTTGGACATAGGTCTCCCTAACGGTTACGAAATTGCCCGATCTTTATCTTGACGCATCCAAATTCTGCCCTAAAAACTCTTAATTTTCTGAAAAACTTTGCATAAAATAAAGTTATTGAAGCACAGAAAATAGCGATAAATACTCAATCTATAAATTCGACCCTCGTAATAAAAGTCAGCTGTTACCCCAAATAATACAATCTCAATCGTTACGAATAAAACCGGTTTGGCTCGACGGCCAGGGGGAGAGAAAGAAAAAATCTGTTTCTTATCTATCACCGAATCTTTCAGAGCATTAATAATCCCCGATTCAACTTCGCAAAATTGGTTTGAATAATTAGGAAGGTATTTTTTCTGTTCGATTTTGGTTCGAATGATTTAAAACTGTTTTTTTTGGTAATTATTTGATCGACATTTTGGCCGCCATATTTGATTGTGCCAGACATGTTTTTGTTCTTATTACAACTGATCAGTTCTCTTAATTAATTGGAATTGAGATAACTATTTGCTTTGTAAATTATCTGTTTGAAATAAGTATTTACATAAATGGTGATTTATTATACCTAATATGTTGAGGGATAGATGGAAAGCTCACTGATAAGGTAGTCACATTATTAAGAGAAAGGATTCAATAAATGGATATCTGAATAAAAACTGAGTAAATAGTAATAGCGGATTGCAGAAAATAAGAAGAAAAATAAACTCCAAGTCTAAGTAACAGGACTAGAACGAGAATAGTCTAGCTAGATTTCAATAGATATATTAAACACGTTGTATCTCTCTCTAATCTCTCTCCGGTCGTGTCAGATAGCCGTCTCATCAGATATAGAAAATGAAGGAGTACACCTTTGTTTGCGCAAACACTTTTACACTATAATAATATATGTATACTGCATAGGTGGCTAGTTTCTTTTGAGATAGGCCGCCGTTCTCGAAATTCGCTCTGGCTGGAGGACATTATTATTATCCTACGTCTACTATTTCAACAATAATATTAATAAATTCCTACATATAAATGACTACATATACCTATATGAAATAAATAAAACTACTAATAATAAAAAAACTGTATGTATCGTCAATCCTAAAGCTATCTTACAAAGTTATTGGTAAAAAACAAATCACTAACTAACTAATTAAAAAAACACATCATTTATCATAAAAAATAAATTCTACATTTAAAACTACCTCACTCAATAATTTCCAATTAGCAAAACTTTAAAGTTGAAAACCAGAAATAATTTGTATGCCACTAAATTGCGTGCATGACAGCGTGACGTGTCACGGACACCCGCGACACCTCTGACATCGTGGACAAACGCTGAATGGCCGCGGAGACACAAATTTATTTAACTCTGGACATTTAATTGAGGAAAACTGTTTGTTGAATTTTATTTCGTCGTCAATTTGTCATTTTGGTTTTGTTACTTTTGTAATGGTGGAGTAAAGAATTATATATTTTTTAAAATATTTGTATGAACGTTTACTTTAGAGATGCCATTTATTATTATTTTATAAACCACTGCCAAACCGTGCCGGAAAAAAAAATGTGTAATTTTTTTTATACCGAATCATGACACTTATCTAAAAAGAGATAAAAGCTTTTTGCGATATGCAATATTAATATATACACAAAACCTTTTAATAATAATGCATTAAATCCTTTCAAAAACCAAAAAACCCAGTATACATTTATAAAAGCCAAAACCTTCATCTAATCCTACACTCCTAGTACTTGTAACACGAGGGCCGATAACATGGCTATTTCAATTACCACGGCTATCGTTTCAACAAGGCGATATTAAACAAAGGTAGGCAGGCTTTGTTAGCCAGAATTAAGTTCAGCTGATAAGCTCAGCCGGATACAGACCGACGGATAGATTTTATCTTTCGCACTAACGCTTCCCTTCCACGTTGGTTTACATAGAACCTAGCGTTGAAATAACTTGTTACTATAGTTATTACTGAATAATATTTTTGGATCCGGAAATATTTTTAGGATTCAATGTTTTTTATTTTAACATAAATTATAGTTAAGATAAACATAAGTAATCTATATTGATTGATGTCTTAAAAGCTAATTAAGTCTGGTTGTTTGTATGACATTTTTTTTTCTTTATTATTTAAGGAAAGGTTAAAATATAATACCTAAATCATTTAATTTACTCCAAAACTTCCATTCTCTATAATCGCCCTTAACTTCTAATAAAACTGTACATCTACAATCTGTACATCAGTTCAATCTCAGATGATAATTATCAGCATGCAAGAAAGTACTATTTCCAATAAATCTATTTTTAATCAACAAGAAATTTAGGATAAAAATGTGGAATCTATCATACAGAGCTTAATTGAGCTTTCTAAATCAGTAGTTCTGAGATTAAGCATGCACTATCTATAGGTATAATTACATTGTACTGGTTTGTCTCAGAAAGATGAGAGCTGATATAGATATCTATCTACCAGTACCTCGTTCAGCCGAGGGCTTGCGGCGTAGAATTCTTGCTTTTACCTTAAACTGAAGATGAAGTTATTTATAAACTGGAAATGGTTATACATACACTTAGAGTTATTGATATCATTATTATTAACTTATTGCAGTATATTTCTTGACGTAGGCCACCCCTAATATTTGCCATACACCGACGGCCTATATATTGTCCCATAGCTGGACAAATACCTCTTTTCATTTGGAGAATGCAGGAACATTGATAACGACACAAGCTCAAAGTGGATTGGCGACTCCAGACTTTTTTGAAGTCCATGTTTACTCAGTATGTTTTCCTTCACCGTCAAACTTTCATACCGAATGTATGTGTGTGCCGTAGCATTATATATATATTCAATATTCGAAGGCATTATAATACATCATAAAAAAGTCCCACACTGTTCGTACTTATAGATCATATTTACTGGCTTGTTAAGAGACTGGTATCTGGGTCGCAGAACGAAGATGAATGAAGTATCTGTTTAATATTCCACAGTGTTCCCTTTGCCGAGGAATGAATTAAAACCTGGAACAAGATCCCGCAACCTTCCGGCGTGGCGCGCACCGCTTTTGTTTTAATATTACTTCCACTCCCACCAGAAACAATGGGAACGTTACGCAGAACTTGCAAATGAAATTATAGAAATATCGGTAAACGTGACGCGAATGTAATGTCGCGAAGACGGGGTGAATGCAGACAATTAACTTCATTTGCATTTTCGTAATTGATGGGAGACGAAGCTTGACAGATGCTGCTTGAAGCTATTCAAGCTCGAATTTCATGAGTTCAAGGTCTAGAACAAGATGTCAAATCGTGTTAACAAGCATCATCGATCGATATTGCCTTTTATATCCATAAAACAAATTAATTTGTTTATCGACTAACGCAATAAAAATAACGATCTATAAAAAGGCATAGGAGTCAATCGAGTAATATCCGAAAAACGTAAGATGTTCAATCGTAAAACCGTCAAGGAAATACTCAAAAGAAAATAAAACGACGCTTAAAATGCGATAAAGTAACAAAAATTCAGAGCAAAATTAATGTAAGTACAGCTTTTGCAGCTTACAATTCAATTTATGCTAAGAAACTCACTGAGACGCTCCATGTTCGTTCATCCGAGTAGTCTGTGTCAAGTGTCGGTGTTAAATTTAAATTATCTAAAGAAATTTCTAGCTCCCCAACGTGGCTGTCTACGTCACAGACTATAAAATGCAGTACACCAATGAAACATGCTACCAACTAAATACGGTTCGAAATAGATGTTAAAATATTCTGTTACAGAGCACGATACTTTGATTGCATTGAATAATAAATATAATTGCTCACCGTTTTCAATTGAGTGCTATTGGCTTTTTTTAGCCTGTGGTGTATTTTTTTAAAATAAAATTGTTTGTATTGTTAGAGTGTAATAAAATGTTATGTTCAAATAGAAGTATGTGGGTGTTTAAGTGCATCGCGATGCTTTGGATGTAATTAATAGTATATAATTAATAGTGTTTATTATATCGTTAGTAGAAGTATTTTATTCGAAAGCAGGTACGTTATTTAACGATCTGTTGTAACTTAGCTACACCTTACTATTTATTGTGATATATTACTGACTGATGTTATTATTCAGTAAAGTTAATAAGAATATAATTTAGGTACTGTCAGTTAACGTGAAAAGTAATATTACTTTGTACCTATTCTTATACTCAATTTCCTAAGAAACTGTCGATATCTAGGTGCTTTCGTAATATTTTACACTGTGACTCCAATTTAAAATACAGTTTACGACGTCGAACGGATCGGTGGAGGAAATAAATCCGTGACACGACAGCAGTCGGGGCATTATTTAGTTCACTACTAAATAGCTGGCGATAGTCAGCTGTTGTATTTTATTGACTTTCGACTTCACATTTTATAGGCTGTGGCTCTAAAGTTTTGCTTGAGTTATGTGTCTTGGCAGAACGGATAAATATTATAAACGAATTCAAAAAAAAAAGAGTTTCTCAATTCGACTGGTTTTTTTTTACATCGATTTTGGTTTAGTGGCTGCCACGCGGATGGCATTGTAGGTATCTTAAAAAATCATCATTTTCCAGTCTCGTCGCAAAAACCAGCCCTTGTCAATCAATTAAAAAAAACCTTTTTGGCCGTTGCATATAAGTATTTTTCTTTTATTATAAAACATCCTAAGATTTTTCATATGTCAGCAAGCCACTGGCACTTCTTTTAAACAGTATTTTATATTAAAACAGGATAGTAAACAGTATTTTTTACACAAACATACTCATTATTTTAACCTACAAAAATAACCATCATCAGAATATAAAAATACAGGCAACATGAGCTTTGACTACATTTGTTTTACACGACAACATCTACCCTATACCCCGGCGCAGTAATAATGAAATATAAAATCCGTGCGGTCCACAGAGAGAATTCGCCGAACAAATCCCAGCTTCCTGCAAAACATGTCACAGCCTGTATCCCCAGTGAGAGGGAATAAAACTAAACAAATCTTACTAATACGAACATGAGAACAGAAAGCCAACTCCCGACAACACGGAAGGAACAGAGCTGTTTAAAAGGACAAAGTAAAAATATAGGGATTTCATAAAGACGTATTTGCAATCTTCTTTGAAGAGTAAATGAAATTGGCAGAGGAAGGTATTTAAGGTTTTGTTTACGGTTCTAAAAATATGAGGAATATTTCATTTCAACTAGAATAAATATATTTTTGTAATAATTATGCGTGAAAGTCGATTTCAAAAATAAGAAACTAAATAAAATTATAAGAGAATCGTAAAGTTTTTATGTATGATAGATTTCTTTATAATCAAAGAGGTTCATAATCGTTCATGCCGTTTTCCTATTATCCTATATATTTTTGTCTACTGGCCACCAACTAAACATTTAAGTTGCTTAAAAAAGACAACGAAGAAAAACATACTCCTAAAAGACTAAGATAAATGAACGAACCAGGATTTCGAACGAGTATCTTTTAATTTATGTAACACAATGTACGTAATAAAGCTTCTGTATAAATCTGTTTAGTGCCAACAGCCAGTACAAGGCGACATAAGGGGTTTCTGCATGTGGCAGCTCCAACAAATTGCGTCGAATGTCCGCGTATATTTCAACTGGCAACACCTACCGATACGCTGTGAATAAGGCTGTGTTGGGAGTTAATGATGTGTTTATACCTACTGAGAAATATCTAGCGGAATTATTTTGGATATTAATTATGTAACCTACAGATTTATGGCAATTGTTAATTAAGTCTTTTGTTCATCCATATAAATATAAGAATATATTACTTGCTATTATTTAGCTGTGACCCTGGGCCCTGTCAACCCTGCTATTGCCTTGCTAACTATCTAGATTAGAATTTTAACTATAATAAAAAGAGCATTTTTTTAATTCATGTCGATTGCAAAGAAGTAATCCGAATTAATCCTTGTACCTACCAAAACATAACCCTCTAAATATATTTCGAGTACACAGATAAGCTCAATCTACTTAAGTAACCGTAGGAAAAAATCAAACATCCAAAAGGATTTTTAGCTTTGCAACACGTAACATAAAACGAACAAATTCCAGCACATCTGAACATAAATCTAACAAGAGTACCGGGAGCACCTACCTAATAGATTTCCCCCCATTTCTCGGTAAAAGCAACCTAAGTTTAGGTAACACTTGATATAAAGTGGATCCCTATACATTAAACCGAAACTTTCTTTCTACTTTTATTAGCATTTTAATTGGCAACTTTGCGAACCGTAATTACTTTTTAAAGTATTCGCGAGCGTACGAGCGATGAATAAAAAGATAATTTTTAACCACTTCGATGTGTTTTTGCTGGACCAGCCACATGTTTGTAGGCAGATGAAATGGAGGCGAGAAAAATATGTATTGGCATAAAATGCAGCGGAGTCGAAAGCGGTTTAAGCGCTTAACCTATCGATATTGCCGCTACTAAGCCTTATCGTAAAATTGCCTATATTTATGTTGTATACACTTACGAGTAACCACGCTTGACTATGTTAATCTACGCTCGTAAAATCTAGTGAATTGTAGTCTGTTTCCAGATTCCGTACTGAGGGTAATAAAATGTGGGCTTCCACAAATTACTTGTGTTTAATGGGAAACAAGGAACTGTCATAATGAGGAAATGTGAGCGGAATATTTAATTAGAGTTCACGCAATCGTATTAATTGGTTATACTTTCAAAATTTTGAAGATAAATTTTAATTGAAATCAAAATTCAGATATTTGAGAACAAAACAAAGGCGTACGGTCACGATGTAGGAGCTGTAGGAAGTTACTTAGAGGAAACACATTACGCGTCACAATGACAGTTTTATAGTCTCTTTAAAGGCTTTTACTGCAATTTAACCGTTGGAATCAAATATCCGTATCCCGGTACTTCTCTATCCTCATTGCTGACTCATATCCGCCATCAGAGATCGTTGGGTACAATACTAAACACTTGGATGGCAAGACTGAATCATTTGCTGCGGAACGTTCGAAAGAGATACCGCGCCCCCGGAATACAAAGGGCTGAGGAAGGAACATAGATGGGTTTTAGTCAGTAGGAGTCTGACACTCCCACCCGTCCATGGCGGAAGGGGTCATTTGATGAATTCCTTTCCGAAAAAAAAGCTATTCTTATGTTTGTAATTTGCAAAAGATTGGCTCAAAATTAAACTTTGATAAACTCCCATTCTTCCATTATTATTCTTATATTGTGAAGTTAGTTTCTAAAGCCTACATTAAGGTTAATAAATTACTTGTCCAACAATCATTTCTTAAAACTAAGAGAGAGTTCAAACTAACCTATTATTTCTGTTTTTCTTCTTTGATTTCTAACATTGTTTTATGTCCGTGCGAATTGTCTTGAGGACTGTATCAATAAAAGATTTTAATAATACAGTCGAGGGCGACTTTTAGTGATCAGAAATATTTTGCTGGAACATAATTACCCAAGGAATTCAGCACTATTGCAGAATTCAACCATGCTTTTTACACCATCAAAAACTGACAATCATAAATGGTCACATAAATCCCAAAATGGGTTTTGCTACCAACTTTGGCGTTGTTCCAAAGTGTTATTCGGTTCATTTGGCCAGTGAAAGTTTATCTACGCCCAATACTCCGGCGATATTTTTAACTGCATTGTCACCATGAAATATTTTACTTCGCGTTTTTGTCGCATAATTTGGAAATGTAAATTATATTTCTACGTAGTTTTACAAATGTGGTCTGATTTTTTTATATTTTTTTTTTTTTAATTATTTTGGTTTATTATTTTAATATCAAAATGGTAGGTGTTATACAGTGTTACCGGGCCTGTGTAATGATATATAACAGGTATCCATATTTCAGTTTGAAAAAAGAAAGTGGTATTCGAAAGTGGAATGCGAAATACAATATATTTCGCCATCTGTCTCTCGCACTAAAATCTGAATTCCAATAATTTGCTAAAATACTCCGTACGATTAATCAATCATACTATAGGAAAACAAAATAATATGTACCACTGTAAATAAGTATTACAAAATTCATTCTTTTATTTCCAATCTTCAACGTTGCTTGTCGAAGGCGCACTAAATTTCCCAAGAGAGAAAAAACATATGCGATAAACACATTAGGTACACACGCTAGTTTTACACCAGCGCTATTTTCTGCCAAACACAATTACTAAAACAATATCAAAAACATAAAAAGACAGTAAAAACGCTAAAAAAACAAAAGGCTACATTCCTATAGTGTCAGAAAAAACAGATGGAACATAAAATTTTATTCACTGGCAAAATTTCTGATTTCGTGTTATTTGTTTAGTGGCAACTCTGGCGATCTTAAGTCACTTGGGTCGGGACAACAGGCCATTGAGTGACACCCGACTTGCCGGAATAAATTAAACGGTGCCAATTGCGACTTTTCCGTCGAAAACTCGGCGATTTTACTTTTACGACAGTTGGCGATTTGTTAGAGGAGTTTTTTTATTTATAGCCTGAAGACACGGCACTTGAATAGTAAGCGGTGGATTAAAACGGACAGACGCGCTGTCGTTGACACAATGTATCTTTTTAAGGAATTTTTTGTTCTAAGATTATTTTATGTGGATGAAGGCAAGTTGTGATAGCAATAGTTCTATAATACTCTATCTATAAACACGATTAAAATGGATCAATAGGTTTAATTAAGCCGTTCAAAAATGTATTCGTCGTTGTAGAAATTTCGTTTCAATGACGCATATAATAGCATCAAATTTTAATTTAAATGCAAATAATATTTCATATGAAACAACTTTGAGAATAACTTAATCACTTGGTTGCTTGAAATTTTCTCCCACAGACATTCAAGCAATATACATGCCGATCATTCCTAATATTCTTTGAATTCGGACCTAAACTTAAGAACTTTCACTAAACAGTACGATGCCATACAATGGAGAACTCGATTATATTATCATTCATTACTCAAAGTCGATTTCACTCAGTACTTTGGTAGTTCAAAAAACCTACTGAAGAGTCTATATTACCGCTTTGGAATGCTAAAGTGGCTTCCCAAGAGTCTACCAAAGACGAGCACCCTGGACTGGCCACTCGTATGAAGAGCACTACGAAAGTGGATGAAGCAAAGAAAACGAGAACGCCGAGGGTTTTACAATTCGTGGTTTAGGGCTTTTATGGACTGAGACGTTTTTTAGTTTCGTTTGTATAATCTTGTATTAGTTTATAATCCAATCACCCTCCTATGTAAAATACGCGCTTTGTCGTGGAGTTGCAGAAACCAGCCCACCTAAACCTAACCTAACCATAATATGCTTACTGTGTAAATCGATGATGATGATGAGCAAGATGAGCAAGTTTTTGTTGCATTTTTTGGGCTTTATAACCAAACGCAATTTTCATTTATCTTTAAACTTTTATAAAATGATCTCAGAAAAACGTTTGATCCAATTCAGAATTCTTTTCTGCAATCGCAAGTAGCACTATTGATCTAATTCAGATTCGTTCTTTCAATCGTAAGTGGCACTAGACAAGTCAATTGATAGTTTGTTCCCTTATCCTGTTAATATTATAAATACGAAAGTTTTTTAGGATGTAGGTAGGTATTTACATAATTATGTATTATTTGATACTCTTTCACACAAATACTAATAAATGGATTTGATACACAAATAGTATATAAACTGGATTACCATATAGGATACTTTTTGTTGGGTTGCGCGAAATAGTGATGCGGGTGAAACCGCGAGAAACAGCTAGTTATTAATATTATAAATAACAAAAGAGTAAGACTGTCTATTCGTGATATTTTCTGGATAAAAATCTAAACAATTCTTTCCAAATTTGACATGATCTTAGCTTAAACTCCGGGTAAGGTAGACACAAGATTTTTTATTCTACTTTAGAAAGTTGTTTTTTAAATACGTGGAAAACAGATGAGTTCTAGTGCGTAATAATATTTAAACCCTTTATCTATATAAGATGTTGGAAGTGCAACAAGTGGGGTGGTGTGATCTGATAAGCCGGTTGGGGCAGTCGCGATAAGTCGCCACCTCGCCACCTCGCCGGGCAAATGTTTAACATCGACACGAAGTAGATGTCTTAGTCTATGGTAAGTGGATTTAAGTGGGCAAGTGCATGCGATGGGTTTGTAAAGAATTTTTCATTTCTCATACACGGAAAGTACGCTCGAAGTTACCTGATCAGAGGGACGAAAGTAGTACTTTTCGTCCCGGGGAAGCGATTTTCCCTGCTGTCAAAAAAAATGAAAAATATGCAAGCCATGTCCCTCTATACAGCCACTCTGTTATATCGCGGTGTAAAATTGCAATAAAAAATATTAACAATAATTTTGTAACACGTCTTTATACTTACCCAGGTATTTTTAATTTAGAATTCAATAAATTATTAATTAAATTAAAAAGATTTGAGCAATTTTTTTTCCAAAAAATTAATTTACTATCAAAATAAATTAAAACTGTCAAAAAAACTATGCAAGCCGTGTCCCTCTATACAGCCACTCTGTTATATCGCGGCGTAATATTGCAATAAAAATATTATCAATAATTTTGTAACATCCAGGTATTTCTAATTTAGAATTTAATAAATAATTCGGTTATTTATATAGATTTGAGCAAAATTTTTGACAAGAAAATACTGGCTGGTAGAATGCCACAGAAAAAAAAAGAGGCGGACAATCGATCTTCAATTGTTTCGTCGAGAGCTAATTATTTACGTTTACAAATAAAATATTGTTTGTTTATGTAATCAGGTTTGTATTTCCTTTCCTCATACTCGAAATGAAAAGCAGAGTGTTTACCTCGGGAGAAAGACCTATGTAGGCCCTCGAACTATTAGCGCCCTCGCTACGCTCGTGCGCCAAACCATCTCGGGCCTAAATAGGTCACTTTCATCCCTTGTGTAACAATCTACTATTATTATTATAAAGTGTTTCCTTCGATAAGTAAAGTTTGTCATTTAATTCTGTGTTGTTCAGTTGCATATTACGTTTATACTTTTTAAGTAGTACCTACTTTATCGTTTTTCTAGAAGAAAAGGTTTTTTGTGAAGAGCAAAAGAATGTTGAAATTCGAATCTAAAGGTGCAAGCTTAGCAAAGAATAAGGAAGAAAAGGTACTTTTTTGTGGTAGTGTTCCTTATTCACATTATAGAATACATATACATATGTAATGAAACCTTAGCAATAAATTTTCAAAGACTGTATTAAAATAACAATCATTTATAATCCAAACTTACTTTTGCAGTTCAAAACCCAAGTAGGAACTACTCTCAAACGCCGTGCGTATTTCTAAGGATCGTAATAGCCCAAAAAGCCAAAAACACTGCTACAATTAAAGAGCCCAATTTTACAACAACTTAAAAAATCTTATTGAATATTCCATTGAGTGACCACTTACAAGGGATTAACAGCAACATCACACCACGTACCTACAGCGTTAAGTCATTATTTTTTACGATCCGTCGTCCGTACACTTGTAACGGGAATACAGGAACCTATCAAATGTACAGAACCCAGTACTAAATGACCCGTACGTGACTCAGTTGCTTTTAAAACCTTTATAGAAAATTCGGAACCTGATAGATTGTTCTGGGTCAGAGTAAAATGGCCGCCGACACACGGCGTTGTTAGTACACCCCTGTAGATGTTATAGCAGTCTTAAAAAGCATTAATGTGGGTAAATGGTGGTATATATAGGGTGATATCACGTCCATCTTGTGGCTGGGATTGGGATGACGAAAATTGTGTGAGTTTGAGGTTATATTGAGGGTCGTGTGTCATGGAAATATGGACTTAAAACTTTTATTTGTTCGTTTTTTTTTTGAATTTATTGATTATTTGAGAGTTTCCAAAGACAAACAAATTTTGTCGAAAGTCAATTGCGAAACACTATATTGCGCATTTTTCCAATTATATGAAAATTGTAAAGACTATTCAATAATTGAAATCAATAGGTTCAGCCAACCACACCGACGTCACCTAAAATCCCATAGAACAATTGATTTGGTAAGTACATAAATATTATGTTTCCAATAACTCCTTTACCTATTCTAAAATCGTGAGTGAAAACGTGACGCAATTGTGACGTGACGTGCGTGTTGCGGGACATAAAACGTTGTGAGATGGAAAGGCCGACCTCGCTTGTCCTATTACCGGTAGCAAAAATGCATAGACTACCCAAAGATATGCAAAATTTAAACGAAATCGCGGCTGGAACTGCTATTTCCAACGTATTTCCATAAAGAGGAAACGTACAAAGACTTTTATGATTACGAGCAGCTTTTGAGTTATTATGCGTCAAGAGAATTGACAGCGAAATGGAACAACTGCAGCGAGGCACTTCTCTGTATTTAAAATGTTACACTGCATAATCATGCAGTTATAGAAAGTGGCACAGTAAGTTGGAGTAAAATTTAAATTAAAAGCTTACCTCATCGTAAATAAAGTTGTCAATCTCTTCGAGCGGTCGTCCGTACAGCTTGGGAGGGAAGGGCTCGTACTTGCGCGGCAGGCGCGCGCCGTCCTCCACGCTGAGGCGGCGGCGCGGCATGAAGCCGAACTCTCGCACCAGCTGCGCGCCGCGGGAGCCCGCGCGCCGCGCCGACTCGCGCGTGAACGGCGTGACGGCGGCGCGCGGCCCGTCGCGCTCAGCGCCCGGGCAGCTCTCGTTCGCGAACGTGACGCCCTCCAACGGGATCCGCAACTCATCCCGGCGCGGCTTCTCGCCCTCCACGTGCAGCGCATCTCGAGACTGTGAGGCCACCAGCGGCGCGGCCGCCTCCGGGTTGGTGGCCTCGAGCGTGCGCACGATCTCGCCCAGTAGCCGCGACCCATCGATCTCCTCCCCCGGCGAGTTGAGCGGCGCCGGCGGCGGGAACGAGAGCCTCCTCTCGTCCTCCTCCATGCCGCGCGAGGCTACGCGCGCGCCCGCCACATCGCCCCGCACCCACTCGCACTCACACACACTATTTGCGCACCGATGACGCCATTCTCTAATGTTATCTGCCACCTGAAACAAAAACAAACAGTTCAGTGCATCAGCTGGAGCCACTCACTAACATTAATATTTTCACGTGCTATATTAAACGTTGCTCTTTAAATAAATCAGTTTATTTGTGGATTTACGTAAACAACATTTTCTTGAAAACTAATAAACGGATTATTCCATTTGATAACGATTTAAATTCGTATGTGTTTATGAATTTGCATAGGAAAACATTTTAGTGCATTCTATTATAAAACAGCCTTTGTAGTAGTGTAAAGTTACGTAAACAGCTTCGTTTTATTTTAAAACTCTGTGATTAATATTCACAATAGCGAGTGGAGTGCAGTAAAATGTTGCCGACGTACGGAGAATTCATTGAGCATTGCGGCGCTACTTTCTTAGTCAAATAAAAGTGCAAAACGTCGAGCAGAGCCTAGCCGGGTACTACACCGGATGAATTGAAGTTATGAAAGTGTTTTTAAGAGTTACTTTATCTTCTCCCCGCGGCTTAAACCGGATGAATATTGTACGAGCTCTCGGCTGTTTTGCTATGAAATCCTGTACGTACGTACTCGTGGATACTCGTCGCAATTCCATTAGTGGCACCTTCGCGGCGTGGGTACCTGTACCTTTATTTTCCATACACTTATTTCTAGCGGTTAAAGTACACGTGTTTAGTGGATGATACAACTATGTATATCAATCAAGTAATTGGGTAGTACTTTTTTTTAGACATTCTGAGGCTCTCAAATTATTGTTTTCGTCCAGAATGAATGTTGCGTAATTCAAATATTAATGTGCCATTTTTTTATATATTATACTGTTTTATCTCTAGCACGAAATTTAGAAAATGTCTACATTTCTTTGCTTTTATTAGATACTTGCAGATAATAACTAACACATATACCAACTTATAATACGATAGCCTCTTCCACAATATGACACCATTGCATAACCCTCAACTACCTCAGCAGTTCTAACTCTAAAACAACACACATAAAAACAACAATACTTTTGAACTAACCACGATCTAGATTTAAAAAACAACCTCACAAACAAGTCTAGGATCTCAGTTCCAAGTATCTAGCACAAATCATAGACGTATGACGTCACTAGCGCATCGTATAAAGGCATAGTTATTGAGAGAGCTGGGAAATCATCATTGTGCCATTGTGAAGCCGCTGCCACTGCACCAAGTATTTTTACACTGAGAAAAGTTGGTCGCTTCTCAATGCATTCGCTTATGAAAATGATATTTTTTTGTTGTTGTTTATTTTGAAAGATTTTGTGCCTATGTTGAGTTGGATAGTGTTTTTGTGGTTGATTGGTTGATTGGTATAGTAAATTGTGTGTGTACTAAATCAGGCGAATGCTAAAAATCTAAAGTTTTTAAACAAGATCCTGGGGTCTTACCATGACCAAAGCAGGAATATTTTCGTTGTCAAAAGACGGTGCTATACGATGTTAGTAACTGTGTCTCATTCTCACATCGAAATAGTAATTGCAAAACACATGGTGGTACGGCCCCTGATTTTTTTTTTGTAGGCCTAGCACGAATCGTTTTCGAAAAGTATTTTGAATTGTAAGTGATTTTACCTTTTTCGAAAGTGATTCGTGCTAGGTCCACTGTATGCTTATCAATTTTCAAGAATAGGTCTAGCATTTTAAAATTGAAGGTAGTTTCGAAAAATGTGCGGTTGCAAAAATGTTGACAAAATTTCAGGATGCAAAGATATGGTTGGAGCATAAAGTAAATCAGGGTTGTAGGCAAAATGCCAGCAAGTAGCCTTAGTTCCTACTGCATTTTAAAACTCCATGTTTATGACGTCGACTTATAAGCTGACGCTACGGTTTTATAATTCTTATTAGCTTCTGCCCGCGCCTTCGTCTGGGTGATCTTAGAATTGCTGCTCGTTCTCTCTACTTTAGGCACCTAGATAAAAAGTCTAAAACCTTCCCCAGGGTCCCCTCTATCTTCGTAACAAATTTTATCAAAATTGGTCCAGCCGTTCACGCGTGATGCCGTGACCAAGGGAAATAGATATTAATTTTTATATATTTATAAAGATTTGTAAACTATCCATTGTATTTTTTTTTAGTATGATAACATATATATTTCTCAAAAAGGATTCTAAATGCAATGCAATAATGAAGTCGTGTGGAGCCCTTAGGAGTTGTAATGAAATTCTTGAAAATATAGCATTTGGGACATTTTCAAATGCTTTTGATTTGAATCCGACAAAAGAGATCTGACTGATTTCTAACCAGTAATATTTATTTATTTTAACCTCTAAGGATTAGACAGAGATGCCACTTTATTAGGTACCAACAATTCTCCAACTAAATAATAAATTCCAGAAAAATCATTACCTACATGCCAATAATCACTGAACAATGGCAACTTTGAACCCATTACACTTCAATTCATTCAAACACACATAAAAGATACCACAATAAAACCTTATTACTTTTTATTGGCCCGGTCGAGCCTCCTACCTGACATCAACGGTCGCGTAAATTCCACATATTACGCGGACGAGATTTACGCGCGTAAAACGGACGTTAATAGGGTGATTCATGGACGGAATACGTCCACAAAGGGAGGCGCGAAATGGATTGTATTTAGACGTCTTGATACATTCTACGACCTTTAGGTAGACGGGATAAAGGCTTTGTTTCAGTGAAAAATTGCCACCGATTTGGTTAGGGAGTTTCCGTATTTGTTAATGGAAATTAGTGGGTGTGGGTTACCAATACTGTAGTAAATAGAGCGATTTGCATCACTCTTCTTTCTCTGCCAGATATATAAAGAATTAACTGAGCCTCCCTTTTTTTTCAAATTACCCCTCCCGCCGTAAGTGTCAGACTCTTACTGACCAAAACCCATCCATGTTCCTTCCTCAGCCCTTTGTATTCCGGGGGCGCGGTAACTCTTTCGAACTTTCCTCAGACTAGCTGAGCCTCCCTGCGGGAACTACTACACTCACCCGGATAAACAGTACCCTTTAATTGTCTCTAGGGTTCCTTATATATACTTATTACTAACCAATCAAATCCAAATCAATCCGAATATTGTTCATCTTTCGTTTCAACATAAGCTGTATAAAAAAGCTCTTGTCGTTGTAAAAAGATTACCTAGTTAGGAAGGCGATAACGTTTCTGATATTCTACGATTTTTTTGTGTACGACTTGGCCCTATATATACACAGTACATACAGATAATATCCCTAGCACCCTGTCCCACAGACTAGTACATCTTTTTACGCTTTAAAAGCATTTTTACTCTAAAAATTCAGCCTCATCACTGTCTTCACAGTGTTACTAAATCTCAGAAAACTCTTGACGTAATTTAAGAAATATACAAAGATACCTATTAACCTAATAGAAGAGACTGATACAAAAATCCACTAAACACAATAACAACGAAATCACCCGATAAGCCCTATATGAAGCAGAAATAATCGCATCTCACTGGATGGGAGCAATCAAAATTGTCGTATCTCTGTTGTATCGGCCAAACAATTTGCAATATAATGCCCGGCCAGTGTTTGCGGAGCTTTGCCCCGGAAGGGATTGAGATAAGCTTGCCTACAGCGGCCCTGTTGCTCGCCGTTATGCGCTTGTATGAGCTTAATTGGATTAATAGCTATATGTTAAGGTGATAATTTGTATTAATTACAGTGGAAGTGACTTGTATGGGTTACTCGCTACTCCTTGGCTACGTCACCTGCTGTAAAGTCTAATCATATAATTTAAAAGACTTGATTTTTCTTAAGTCAGCTTTTAAGGCCGCACTGAGGGAACTACCTCAAGCAATCGGATAAAAAGTATTCTATGTATTAATCCAGGTTATAAACTATGTTTCCACTAAATTTCTCCCAAATCCATTCAGTAGTTTTTACGCGAAAAAGTAACAAGCATCCCCATTCATACAAACTTTCGCAGGATATTTTAGGTAAGTTAAAATAACTTTCAATATTTCTTACCATCTTTTCACAATCTATTCAAATTATTCTATATAATTAATGATTTTTTCAACTAACTCCACAACTTATTAAATTTATTATCATCGTACAGAGCAAACTCAGGAAGTATTTTTAACAAAAATCTCATATTAATATATTCAGTTAATGACTCATAAAATAATTTTATAACCCTATAATACTGAAATCTTGCAACCAATCAATATCCGATCTGACTTATCATAATTTTGTTGGGGAAAAAGGAAAAAGCAAAGATGAGCATTAAAAAGGTTAACGTTATCGTAAGCAGCAGTCACTTACTGTCGACACGTTCCGATCAATTTACCGATAACGTGTCGACACTTCGTGACTATGGTTGGGGTTAGCCGAAAATTGCCGATCTTTGCCGAACCATTACGTATGATTAGATAATACGGTTATTGGGAACAGCCTGTATTATACCTGTATATTATGTTTTATACCGCATTATTTTTATGAAAGTATGAAAATAAATCAAGTTATTAGGAATATACTATACCTTTAACAATCAAAAATACTTAATTTCACAGATAACAGATAATAAAAAAGAATTGCATGTTCTATCCATGACACATCTATTTAATAGATTTAGCTTGATGCGTATACAGCCATACTGACAGTTCTGGGGGGTTAGACAAGTGGCAAAACGCTAACGCTAACGCTATAGAATAGAAAACAAAATGTATGGGAATGACATTCGTTTACGACTAGCTATATGTCATTCCCATACATTTTGTTTTCTATTCTATAGCGTTAGCGTTTTGCCACTTGTCTAACCCCCCTGGCTTCTATTGCTATAATAACGAGCCCCATATACGAGTTTTTCTTCAATATCTACAATTTATAGACATCGGCCTACCACAATTTTATTATTAAAATTAAAATCGCCGCTACATTACAATCCATACCAATATTATTAATGCAAAAGTGTTAGTTTCCTCAGGATAGCGGATGAAAACACGAGACATTACTAGTATATAATATTTTATTTTATGACTACCTAATCATAACAACAGTCTTGTTATTATAAGCGGTCAATACTCCGCAAATAAGCCGCGGTTTAGCTCTCAAACAGCCTGCGGCCGCCGAGCTCAACTCATATTGAATCACGGCCCACAAAACTGCTAACTATACAGGATTATTTGTGAATATTATACTATATTATAATGGACAGTATTTAATGAAGATTTAAATTATCATATTTAGAATTCAATTCTGCTAGTGAAATTGCTATATTTATAGCCAGTTGCATCAAACATTTTATCATTTGTATTTTTACGAATATCACAAAACATGATATCAATACATAGATGTAAACATTAATATTTAGACGAAAAAATAAAATAATAGCAAAACTATTCAATTTTATCCTCCATTTTGATTTGACAAATCTATACTATATATCTATACTTATAATAAATCGGTAGAGGTCAATTCTGTACATGAAATATATTTCCAAAATAATTCAGTGATTAGGGATCGATACTGATGCCAAAAATGCAATCAGTAAAATTTTTGTCTGTCTGTCTGTCTGTATAAACTCTATAGAAACAAAAACTACTCGACGGATTTTAACAAAACTTGGTACAATTATTTGTCATACTCCTGAGATGGTTATAGTATACTTTTCATCATGCTACAATCAATAGGAGCAGTGCAGTGAAGGGAAATGTTGTCATTTTGTTTAAACGCGCTAATCTCAGGAAACGCTGGTCCGATTTAAATAATTAATTCTTTCAGTGTTAGATAGTCCATTTATCGAGGAAGGCTATAGGCTATATATCATCACGCTAAGACCAATAGGAGCGGAGCACCACTATTCCACGCGGACGAAATCGCTGGCAGAAGCTAGTAATATAATAAAGCTGAAGAGTTTGTTTGTTTGAACGCGCTAATCTCAGGAACTACTGGTACGATTTGAAAAATTATTTCAGTGTTAGATAGCCCATTTATTGAAGAAAACTATAGGCTATATATCGTCACGCTAAAACCAATAGGAGCGGAGCACCACTATTCCACGCGGATGAAGTCGCGGGCAGAATATTCGATAATAGTTCTTCCGTTTCACGTATATGTAACCGCATATTTTTTGTGTGCAACCGGCTGATTAGGCTTTAGAACTATTATCTCAGGATAAAGAATGCAATACATTCAATTTGCAGTGCAAACATCGGGGAACGTCTTAACCATCTTGAGAGAGGAGGACAACAGAGTATAATATAAACAGCAAAAAGAATAATCTGGGGTTAATGATAAAAGATGAACATTGAAATGATGTCAATCCATGGTATTCTCCTGCCCTTTGTGCTACACACACGTAAAGTTTTGTATTAAAAGGGAGCTTATTTTGACCTCATTATAAGCAGGACTGCCTTATTTGATACATTACATTGAACATTGAGTATTTTTGGGAAGAAGTGTAATGTCTCTAAATATAGCAAGCAATTTAATAATAGATAAATATCATAATTAGTCCCCAAACTGTTTAAGAAAAATCTGTCTCTACTCTAGCTAATTCAGTATTTTAACCTTTTCTAATTCATTGTAACGAACATAACTAAAGCTCATTCAAATGTAATTCAAACAAACCCCTCAAAGGCATCCTTTCATCATTATGAATTCAAAACAATTTCTCTCTTCAATGATAAAGTAATCTATTGTAACCGCACAATACATTAATCAAGATGAATAAACTTCAAACAACAACCTTTAAATGAGGAATCAAAACATCTCCTGGGAATTTGTCTTTTTGACAACTGGCGCGAAAATTATCTTATCAATGCTTGATGGATTGAAAATTTGGTCGAATTATTGCTAAAATATAGTTAACTAGCTTTCTGCGAGAAAAATTAAAATAATTGTAATTTAAATTCAATGAAAAAAAAACTGAATTATTTTATTTTATTTTTTACTTCAGGGTAGGTACTAGTATCTCCACTTTGTTACAGTTATTTTTTATGTTTTCGGTAAAAAGTACTTGAAACTAATATGATTAAAAAATAATTAATAAAATAAATACTGTTTATTTAGTTGACTGCGGCGTGCACACAAATTAATTACCAAAGCATTATTCGTATTCTATCTTACTTTGCAAGTAAAGTCTCAGGCCATTCATCACGAGCTATCTGTTTGTTAATATCATCTATTTATGTATGGATCTAGCTACTTAGTCGGTAAGTGCGAGCTTTTGATAAATGAACTCTCGGGGCATCATTGATTCTAGAGAATATAATTTTCTCAGTGATTTCTTGGCGGATTTGAAAGAGCGAAATGTGTTATTCATTGGGATCAAAGGGTGTTTAGCATGTAAGGGTGTGTGTGTGCTGTGAAGTTTTTTATTCATTTGATAATGTAGATATTTCAAAATATTGCTTCGCCGGCGTGAGCTGTACGAATTCAAATTAAAAATTTCAGAATTTCATACAATCTTTGCCACTCTTTTCACCCCCTTAAGGATAGAATTTCGGAAAAAATATTTCTTATCGGATGCCTACGTCATACAAAGATCACACCCTCCAAGTTTCCGGTCTCTACGATCAGCGGTTTAGGCTGTGCGTTGATCCGTGAGTCATTCAGGACAAAGCATTTTATATGTATAGGAACATAAATTCAAATTGATGGAAACAATTCTTTATTAAATTTAGCTTAATTTTCCATAGTCACATGAACCGTTAAACAATTAAGCAGAAAATACTTTTATAAAACGTTTAAGTTCCTTTTATTTACCAAATTAAATAACAAAATACACTATAAAATGCAATTTCACAAATAATGACGTCACGCTCATCTGGTCCTCGCTACAATGTAGCTACGACGTAGCGGTGACACGGGTATGCTACGGCGTAGCAGTTTAAAGCGTGCTGCACATTATCACACTTCACCAAATATTCATGCTGTTGCTGAGTTGCAACGCGCTCCTTATATTAAACAGAGCTCAGCACGAAGGTAGAATAACAGAACATTTAATAAAGCTTCTAAACCAGAAGTGCCAACTGCAGAATATGATGATTATTCTTTATGGCGCGTATTATTTGAGTTGTCAGTGTTCCAGACTTGAATGCGGTTTCATTACTCCGGTGTCTGCATCAGAATGTGCCGGAATTAAAACCACTGTGTTACTCCGCTGTGTTACTACTGTGTACGCTTTGAGGGATTTGTTGAACATTTTTGTTTGATAGAAATAAATGTTCGTTTTGAAATAAAATGGTATACATGGTTACCTACCTATCTGCCTGTAGCATACCTACATTTGGCTAGTTATCTTCAAGTCCAGTAGAGGTCAAGCATATTATACCATTAACCAGGCACAAATCCTAAGTGGCAGCTGCTAAAGAAATATTAATGATGGAAAAAGTGATGAACACTTTGTCCGACTAGGGGATCGAACTCAGGACCTTGATGACTACATCAAAGAAGTATTCTCGATGGTAAAACCCCTTTCAATTACTAGACTGGACTCACATCTAAAAAGCAATAAGACGAAGTCATTGTCCAAAAATGTCATAGAAAAAACCTACTAAAATTGTAAATAGGAAAGTTTCTATGTTTGCTACTGTTTCAAGTACAAACTACAGAGTGCATTGAAAAAACCTCATATCAAATTTATAAGCTGAATTAAGACATGAGACCCTTTTATTCCATGACATGAGACAGAATTCGAACACCATACAGACAAAGTTGCGAGCAGTAGCTAGTAACATTCTAGTAAAGTTGTCTATATCCAAATAACCATTACGAAATTCTCTTTCATTGAGCACAAAAACCTCCCAAAGCCCATTGAAGTGGCATTCTAGCCCATCATACGTCAAACAAAGGAAAATTCGTGGGTATTTGTCGGCGGCAGTGGCGTAACTATACCATCTGGGGCCCGTGGCAAATTCTTTTGATGGGGCCCTATCAGTAAGGCCCGTCACGTTGTACTTAGTTTAATTTTAATAAACCACTTAAAGTAGTAATCCAACAGTTAATAACAATTTTATTTTCAAGAGCATGGGTTTATACATTTACATAATCAGCGGCGGCCTTAGCCATTGCGAGGCTCCGGGCGGCAGGCCTTTGCGAGGCCCTTGTCTTTAGGCTTATTCTAATAATTATCACATTACTATGCACGGGACTACAGAGTCCCGGACCTTTGGGAGGCGAACGTGGGCCCGAAGCCAACACGCAGAAGCCCTTTCAGATAACTTTTATGAAATGTGATCATGACTTATGACCGGTTATTGTACCTGTATACACTATAGAAAGGCACCCAGGGACAATCCCCGGTTATATGTTTGATAAGAAATGCTTAAGATTTATACTTAAATAAATATTTTTTTACGTTTTTCAATGTTTAATATAATATATAATAATAATATAGTATTGGTTGATTTAGAATAGTTAACAAACACAAAGAGCAACTTTTCCTAAGACTAAATCTTTAATTAAAGCAGATTAGTGTCTTCAGTGCCTGATTAAGCAAGCGCGGGGCCCGCAGAAAATTTGATCGAGGGGCCCTTGATCTGCTATGCGTCTTAAGTGTATAGTGGTAAAAAATAACATTCAATACGCGTGTATGGATAACATATACGATACGACGACAGGTAGTAATACCACCAATTTTCTGAATCCGAGCTGCTTTGTGATTTTTTCAAATTCCATAAAGCGATACGTCGTTCTACCTATTATTCCATTTTGCCATATTTCCCTAACTCAGTAATGTCGTTTTGGAAGGAAGATATGAGTTATTTAGTTATTTTACCATGGCATATATCAGATAACCTATAGGGTTTACTGTAGATGACAGCGCGAGCTAAGTGAACGCGATTTTTTTAGCATGAATATTATAGGGTTTTTTCAATAAATAGTATCAGAAACAAAATGTCAAATAAATAGGAATACGCAATTGGAAGCGCGAGCGAAGCGAGCGCGAATTTTTTTGTAACATGATAGTAATAAATAAAAAAATTGTAACAAAAATAGAATCTGAAAAGATATAAGAATATATAATTGAAAACGCGAGCGCAGCGAGCGCGAATTTTCGTCAGCGAGACAATAAAATAATACATAAAAATAAAGCCAAGAATTTCAGGGTTTCCCTGACTGTTGACTAATCTCGATGCTTTCTCTAATCAACTCTTGCTTCCTTGAATTTCACGTTTTTCATTTTTTCGTTTTTCGTGTGGGGGCCACAGGTCTTCAATTATATGTATGTATGCAACAAAATACGCTCACGCGAGGTCGGCCGGTTGGGATGCGCGAGGCCCCTTTAGGCTACGTGGTTAATCCGGCACTGAGTGTCATCGAATTCCTAATAATTTTTAGTCTCAAAAACGCATTTCTTCAGAGGTAACACGTGTAGTAGCAATAATTTTCAGGACAATGTCAATATTGGGAAAAACTTCAGTTATTTTTTTCTGTTAAATTTAAACCTATTTCAGCACCGAGATGACATTAAGTTCTTCGGACAATTCCGCCCTGCCCTTATATATTATGTATAAGTTAAAACCTACAGCTATAAAGGTAATATATAAGCGTAAAGTGAATGAGTTGACGAACGTAATGAAACATACGTACATGGGGTATGCACCGAGCGGTAGCGGTAGGTTTACGATATTTTATAATGTAGCGTTTGGAGAATCTCTGTTTTTCTACCATAAATATATTATGCGAATAATACATCCATGGTTTCTACAGAAACCGAGCTTGAAGTGTTTCAACCAAATTAAAAAATATTGAATTAAAAAAAATATTGCTCGGGTTGTTGCGCGAGGCCCCTGCAAGAGCGAGGCCCCGGGCGAGTGCCCCGTTCGCCACCCCCTAAGGCCGCCTCTGTTTACATTCATTCACATTCACCAGCCTATACATATACGTCCCACTGCTGGGCATATGCCGCCTCTCAATTAAATGCAATGTTAAAAAAAAAATTGCTGAGCTGGCGGCCTCTTGGGCCGGGGCCCTCTTGGGTCGGGGGCCCGTGGCATTTTGCCAGCCCTGCCACCCTATAGTTACGCCACTGGTCGGCGGGCGAGTGTTGACTCTCGAGCCGTGACGAGAGCCCTACAGAGTAGCGTGGTGTCAAGGGGCGGCGGCCTACGTGCCTCTGAGACACGCGCGTACGGGGATTATGTGTCATGACCTCAATTGCAGGACGGGATGGGAAATGATTGGACTACTGTTTTAGGTTCTATACGGGCTTGTAAGTATTTTTTATATATACAAAAATAATCACACAAATAAGACCACATCGTCGCTAACCATCAGGTGAGATAGAGGTCAAACGCGAACCTATCAATAATAAAAAAAAAAATTAAAATAATCAAAAATATTTTTTTTATTTATCTTCTTTTTCCCACGCACCCCCGTGGGGCGTGCGAGGGTATGTTGTACGTCCCCGTCTGCTACCTTGACTTGATAGCAATCGTTGTTATAATTCCATGTCACAGGCCGCCAGGAGGATTTAAAAAGCCCTGATGCTATGGCTTGTTAAGCTACTTAACCTGCACCCACAGCTATGAAGAAGAAGGAATGTATTTAAGTAAAGTTTTATTCTTGGCGTCTACCAGTCTGTCTGATTAGGTATTGAGTTTTTAAAGCTAAACCAATAAGAAACATAAAAAATAATATTTCACTCAGCTAAAAAGAAGAAAGGCTTATAAACTTTATTAATGTTATTAACTTTATTAATTTAGGTCCATTTATTTTTTACAATTTAAACGCCACCCTGCAGACACAATTTAAAAACTATTATTTAAGGATCAGCTGTGATCATGTGACACAAACTTATATGTCAAACATAGCAAGTAGTGACCTCAATATAAAGGTGTGTCTAAGGGTGGAAGGGGAAAGGGCTCTATTGAATTAGGAATGAAAAGGTGACGATATCGAGCTGTCACCCCACGTTACGAGATGAGAATGAAATGGGAATTCAACACATTACGGCAAAAATTCAATTCTGAAGTGAGCTAGATTTTCTTTGCGGATAGTATATTATGAAGTCGAATTAATTCAAAAAAGATACTCAAGCATATCGAATAAAACTCACGACAGGACAAGATTTATACAATTAACAAAAAAATTAACAATGTTTAAAATGCACATTTATAAAAAAGAACGAAAGTTCTTCCCAAAATTTAAATAAAACATAAAAGATAAACTATTATTCCTACTTCTTCTTCTTATCGTGTGGACTGCAGTTTTTACCAACCTAACAAGTGTCAGAGTTTTCTCAAGTCTGCCTGACGGCTTCTGACATGGAATATGATACCAACAAAAATATTATAAATACGAAAGTTCGTGCGGATGTATGAATTTGTGCATATGAACGAATTCAAAACGGCACTTAGCGCTCACCAAGTGATTGCCTAAGTTCAGGCAAACTAAGGACACATTTCAATATTCCTATCGTAAAACTTCAGTCTTAAACGCAATATTAATAAACGAACCAGGTGAAACTTATCTTCGTTATTGAAATATCTCTGAACGGAATGCGCTCAAATTAATATTCTTAAAGCAAACGTAACTCGATTCCCTTTTTATATTAGATTTTTTCGCGTCAAAATTTAAGTATTCACCGTTGCATGAATTTTAATACATTGACTTCAATTTGCTTGAGTTTTTAAGATTTCTACGTAGAATCTCGTATTGGCAATACATTTTATGTGGAACTGTTTGATCAGAATGCAATAGATTTGAAAATGAATATTTTATTTTCTTTATAGGTACTGGTTTTCAAGACACGTGTTTAGGGTGTTATCAGAGGGGAATATCAAGTGTGTGTAAGCATATAGTACACTCTGGTCAGAAACCAGAGCAAATTATGGTAAAAATATACAAAAAAAAATATATAATAAGAAATTATATAAAATTAAACAAGAAGAAATAATTGAAAAGTATAGTACCTACATTCAAAAGTACTGACCATAATCCTTGATTTTGACACACATTGGTATGTTATTAAACTTTTAGACATATGATAACCCTAAATTCATAGCATAAACCGCTGATCTTAGAGACCTGAAACTGGAAAGTGTGTTCTTTGTATGACGTGGGCATCCGATGAGAAAGAATTTTCCAAAATTCTACCCCTAAGGGGATGACAAAGTTTGTATCAAACTCTGTCATTTTTTATTTGAATTCGCATAGCCCAAGCGGGCGTAGCCGCTGGCTGAAAGCTAGTACACAATAACATGAAAGCAAAACGTATGTATATTCAAAAAAAAACTGCCAAAGTTTGCACTGAAAGGACATAAACTTCTTTCGAACATACCTATCCTTGTTCAGCTGATCATTCACGTGTATATTATGATTTGTGACAAAAGTTTTACAAAAGGAAATGTTCCTCATTCGACACCCCGATAATGGGACAGAGTGAATAGATCATTCGCACCCAAATGTTTTGTGTTATTGTGTAAATCGATATTTGCTTTCAATGAACAAAGATAAACAAAATTGAATGTAACTTGATTTATGTTTTGTTTAGATGAAATAAAGATGATAAAATGATAATAAATTACTTTGTTTTTTATGTAAGCTGGATTCTAATCCGGAATGAAGATACAGGTTGACTGATAAAAAGTTTCTGAGGGTTTCTTCATGCTCATTATGTTATCAGATATTAAGTACTACTCTTTTTAGATAAGAACAAGTAAATTGAAAAAATCGAGGGCCAACTTATGTAGTAGAAAAGATAATTTCAGTAAGACTTACTGAATTATTCACGAACTTGTATACGCAGCTGCATCTAATAGTCAATTTACCATGAAGGGTTTAAGGTAATAAAAGGTTAACTTGAATTTTCTCGTGATTAATTTGATGAATAAGAATTGCAGAATAGGTGCATATAATTTTTTTTTTATCCTACCTCTCTTAGGACCAAGTTCACCCGACAGATGGTTACGTAATCGGCCCGTTAAAGAAAAAAGTTTTTTAACCACGAAGCGGGAATTTTTGTATTGTCCACTATTGGTTCAACCCTGGTTTGGTAATATAATCGACTGTTTTAGGAATAAAAGACTCAAATGATAGGTTATCGTAGGGTAGAAGTTTGAATTTATGGTAATCAGCTGTTTTCAGTTGATTGGGCCGTTATCTTGTCGGTGAACTTGGGCTTTAAGTAACTAATGTAAGTAAATACAATAAAATTGAGAATAGTTGGTTTTTGTCAGCCACGATACCACTTTGATGCCTGGCAATATTTTTACCATTACACAACATGTAAATTGCTATATCTACCTGAAAGAATCCACAATATCTTAAATAAAAACTAGGAAAAACATTGCAGAAAAATTTAAACAACTCAAAAGGAAAAACCGGTCATTACACAAGTGTTAAACTGCAAATAGTATAAAAGCATTTGGTGAAAAGCGAGTGGAAGTCGCGAATGGAAGCCGCAAGTGAAGTCAAAGCCGATCGCGTCAGCTCTGAGTGTTGTTTGAGGTGCACTCACACGGCACTGGGATTAGTCGCCAAACGACGGATCTATAGCTACCTTTAACCGACTTTTGATCTCGAGACTCGGTAGGATTTAAGTAATATATATAGAGTTTGATATTGAACTGAGTTTAATTTACACACTTGATAAAGACGATATATTTGCTGCGAGATGTTCGAAAGAGTTACTGCACCCCCGCAAAAAAAAGGCTAAGGAAGGAACATGGATGGGTTTTAGTCAGTAAGAGTCTGACACACCCTTCTGCCCCGCCCATGGTGGGAGGGGTCATTTGATGATTACCCATCCGAAAAAAAAGACGAAGTATTTATTTGATTCATCAAAAAAACATATAGCTGTAGTTTGGTCGTATGTTTTCCTTATTTCAAACCGAGGCTTATCATAATCTTTCGTAAATCGAAAACTGCCTTCTTAATTGAAAAGCCTAATGTTGAATGAAAAAGCCTTATGTGAGTCAGATCAATGTTAATAACAGATTTCTTTAGCATTTTTTTAGCGTCTTTGTTTGTTTATTAAAGATAATCGTTATAAATATTGTAATTTATAGTCTTAACTTAAAGGCTACTTAATAAAGCTTAAATATTAGCCAAGCCTGACAGACATTTTCACCCTATTTAGAGCCATAACATATGGATTATAAGACTTCATATTCAATGGTAGATAAATAACAATGACCCTGCAAGACATTATCGAGCAACTATGAATGTCAAGGCTAATAATAGACTGAATATTTGCCTTTACCTGTGTTATATAACGAACTAAGTAGCTATAAGGATTATTGTAGGGCAATACTTGTACTATATCTATCGTTATTTTGCCTTTTTAACCGACGAAAAAAAAACGAAGGAGGTTTACAAGTCGGCGCGTATATATTTTTTTTATGTGTGACCACGCAAAACTTTTTACTGAGTAGTCCGGTTCTATAATTATTTTTTAGTTTAGTAAGTCATACTTCAGAGGTGGTCCCATATATGTGGTGGTCCCATGGCAAAATACTAACAACAGTAACTTAGAGACAACGACTTCCAGAGCGATGTATTGGTCCCTTCATTAAAATAAAACTTATTTTTCTTTTTTCAGTATTTTTGGAAGCCGGTTGTATTTTTTTTTTCTTTTCTAATTTCAGATTCACAGTCCCTCCTTGTCCTCCATTAGTCAGAGAGGGTGTGCAGTTGAAATACTGGATAATGCTGCTACATAGCCGGCTGTAATCACAGAACCCCACTGTGAACCGAAGAGCATGTCAAGGAAAGCAAAGTATGGCACTCATTTTCTTTTTCTTTTTGTACTAAACCTATAATAATAGAAGACATAAAACCTTGGGTTTCATAGTAAGATATAAATTAAACTATGTGCATTTTTATATAACTTAGTAATAAAAACCGAGAAAATCTGGCAACCAGCCACGACGGAGCCATTTGATCAACTTTTAACCAAAATGTTACCGAACAATCGTTTAAATAAAGCTAGCTATACCTCTGCTGATCCAATAAAGGTTAGCAAGCGCGATATTTATGTATGTTAACAAGCCAGTAGTATGAAGGCCGACACAAGGCCACATTAATCTTCCTACCTCATTTTATGAAGTACTTTCATAGTTTCCTTATCCGGTTTTTTATTTTAGTATTTCATTCCCTCGTATCGAGTGCCAAATTTGTTCTACTTTTGTTAGAGACTAATATAAATGTTATTACTAGAAAAAAATTATCTGTAACTATTTTTTTTTATTCAGAATTAATTTCGTTTCAATTGAGCTTCGTTTCAACGCTTTATAACCCTGAACAACACATGTGTGTATTTACTTAAGTTCAAACTCTTCTATATACCTATCTAACTACTTCGAATCCTTACTAATGTTATAAACGCGAGAATAACTCTGTTTGACTGTCAGACCATTACACTTTCACGGGAACAACTAAGCCGATTTGTATTAATGGAAATACATAGTGTTAACCCTGGGACAGGACAAAAGGCAGTTTTTGCCGGGTGAGTGAAGTACCTATGTAGTTTCCTCAGGAGTTGACCAGGATGCCCACGGGAATTTTATATGTTTCTTATAGGTATAGAACTTTTCAGAGGTGTCAACGGAAGACATTAAGTAACCATTCCTTTAACTAAACAACAATCATATCTATATTAAAATAAGTCTTCGCTACAACGAATTAATAATGGTCTTTTGATTAGTTTGGCCATTCCTAATTTCAGGGTTATACAGCACAAACATGACAACATTTAAAATTAAAGCCGTTAGAAAACGGACTGTAATGCTCAGTTTTTAAAGTCGACATTTATATGAGGACAAGTGGCAATAAAATCACTTTTGAGGAATGTTTGTAGTCACGCACAGTTATAAATCAGATAAATACCTATGCGGCCATGATGATTAGCGGGTGTAGGTTTCACAGATATTTCAGGTCAATTGTCAAATAATAATGGGAAATACGAACTATTTTTACTTCAGTTATATCAAAATATACTAGGGATGGATAGATAGAATATATTTGTAAAAACGTAGTGTAGGATCTTACCGAAGTATAGATTGAGTTTCATTGGGGTCGGCTTCAAATTTATCTGAATTAGAAGTATTTACATGGAGCGACTGCCTACTTGACAATTACCCAGTCTAACCAGTCTTGCCAAGGGGTATCTTGTTACCCGGCTAACGGATAACAAAAATATTATTGCCTTAAAACAAAATTCATAATGGCCGCTACGGTGAAGTGTTCTTACAAATTAGCTTATTCGTTAGATAAGAGATAAGACCCCCATTGTTTGCACAACAGACACTGAGCCAACCTCGATACGAATCAGTTTTATCCACAAGAGACTACTCGATACCAACTCGATAAAGGCTCTATCGATACGAGAACCGATTCAAGAGGCTTTCAATAAAACCCTACAGTCTTAAGGGGTCCCCACAATGTTAATTGCCGACAATTAGCCAAAAATTGAAAGGAGTAAGTTAAGCCGGATTTAGAGTTGTAAGATAAATTTTGCCCTTTGCCTCGACCGAACCTTTCGTTGGCAGTTTGCCGACGCCTTAATTACGATTTTAATAAATTATTAGCCCAAACTTGGAAGGTATTCGGGGATTTAAAATCTGATTGTAGTCTACAATTGAGAGAGACTGTTGATTAATTTGTGAGTACGTTCAAAGTTCAGCGTTTGATCCAGGTGATTAGTCATTACGTAATGTGTCAAGATGTCCAATTTACTGTTGTTGTTAATCTTATCTATCTCCATTATATTTATTTACGTATCTTCATCAGCCTATATACTATCGCACTGGGCACTGGCCTCTTCTCATACAGAGAAGGCATGAACATTAATCACCACGCTTGCTCAAGGCAGAATGGCGATTTCAGACTTTTAAAGCAAGGTTTCCTCACGATGTTTTCCTTCACCGTTAGTCAGTGACGTCTAAGATATACTAAGAAAGTACATATGACTTCAGAAAAGTCACATTGGAACTTGCCACGTTTCGGACCCGCACACACGTACACGAGAGGCAGGTGCCTTAGCCACTAGGCCTCCACGACCCTATATTGTTACTCTATTTACGTAACAATACGTAAATAAAAACTTTCCATTTACACTCTAAGTTTTGCATAGTGCTCGTCCTTGACCAACCGATCCAAAACTTAGTAGTTCGAAACAAGAGCCAAGTTCTCTTCAAATAGTTTGGAAACATATCTAGAAATTCCTGCGGCCGTCTCAAACATCGCTCACATATTTGTGCCAATCTAAGTACGTTACTTGTCCTACGCTTGTCCCAATAGAAGCGTTTAGGAAATAGCTTCCGTCATTTCAGACTTAAAGAGCTGTTTGAACACTGTTAAGGATTGGGACGAAATTTAGATAGGCGGGTACTTAAACGAAGTTTTAGTATTGAAAATGGCTGGCTTCCTATTTAAATAGAAATGTAGGTCTTGGCTGCTGGATTATTCGAACGAGTTACGGTGGCTCTGGTATGCAAAGGGTGAAAGAAAGAAAAGAATATAGATAAGTTAGTCAGTAAGAGTCGGACACTCCATCCGCCCCACCTACGGGAGGGGTCATATGATGATTTCCCATCCGAAAATAAAAGCCAACTAAGAACAGGTATTGCTCCCATAGATTAGACTAGAAAACTTGCCCGGCTTTTTGCTGGATATCTAGATAAAGTGAGCGCAGCCGGGAGTAACATAAATAACGACTGGATAAGAGCATCTAGACATTTGTTGGATGCAAGTTTGTCCGGTTATTGTACATTTCTAATTGTAGTGCCTTTAAGTGCTCGTTAGTTTCATGTCAAAATAAAGGTCAATAAATGTAGTTGTTTTTCATTTGGCACTGTTATTTAGAGGAGCTCGTGGCTAAGTTACAGCCGCACGGGTCAACTGATCAAAAGTTGAGCTGTGCTTGGTGCGGTCGGTCCGTGGATGGGCGACCATGTTCCTTCCTCAGCCCTTTATATTCAGAGGGTGTGCTATCTCCGTCGAACGTCCCGAAATCCCGGCAGGCTATGTTCAAAGTTAGCTTCGACCCTGATGAATGATCGCCATACGAATATCAATATAATAATAATTATGATGAGACATCCTTTAAACTTGTACAAAATTTCACTACACCAAAATGCATTTTCGCAAGTCCCGTATGTCTCTCGAAATAAGGTTAAATTTAGTGTACCAAAATGAATTACACGGGATGTCGCCTTCGATTACCATTAGCCCAGTTCACCCCATTTGACTTTCAACTTGGGGAGAATAAGCATCTAATGCACTTTGTATAAATTCTACAGCCCTAGATCAGGAGTCGGTATTTTAAAAAGCTTTTAAACGTACTTTTACGTAAATAAGAGGCACTGTGTTATTCTTTGACCCGCATTTAAAAAAGGTTTTGATTATATTTAGTTTTAGTCTGATTTACATAGATTTTTTTTTATTTTTTTTATTGCAAAAAAATATAATAATGTATAATTATCCACTTTTAGGTTTTTCAATTTAATTTATTACTTAATAGATATTTCGCGTATTTTCACTAACATCGTAAAGGATATTCACGCACTAACCATTCTACGCATACTATATTACACCCTAGGATGCATTCCCATTTATACTCGTACTAGCTTCTGCCAGCGACTTCGTCCGCGTGGAATAGTGGTGCTCCGCTCCTATTGGTCTTAGCGTGATGATATATAGCTTGTAGCCTTCCTCGATAAATGGACTATCTAACACTGAAAGAATTATTTAAATCGAACCAGCGGTTCCTGAGATTAGCGCGTTTAAACAAAATGACAACATTTCCCTTCACTGCTCTGCTCCTATTGATTGTAGCGTGATGAAAAGTATACTATAACCATCTCAGGAGTATGACAAATAATTGTACCAAGTTTCGTTAAAATCCGTTGAGTAGTTTTTGTTTCTATAGAGTTTATACAGACAGACAGACAGACAGACAGACAAAAATTTTACTGATTGCATTTTTGGCATCAGTATCGATCCCTAATCACCCCCTGATAGTTATTTTGGAAATATATTTCATGTACAGAATTGACCTCTCTACAGATTTATTATAAGTACAGATAGATAGATTTATTATAAGTATAGATAGATAATTATTGTTAAAAATTTCAACCGGGCATGACAAATCCAACTCCTTTTTCTCCTTAACCCTAGATATCTAGTGACAAGAATTGTGACCCAAATCTTAGAAATCTGAAAGCGTCGTAAATAAGTAGATCCTATTCAATTTTCGTGACCGACATATTTACGAACGTACCTACGGGAATTCTATTCAGGGTGTTGATGACAGTTTCATGCTATTAGATTATTTTGTCCGTCTGTACGTCAGGCTGGGTATAAGGTTATCGGATTTATAGGAACATAGCCTTTACGATCCGGGGCTGCGGGACGTGCGAAAGAGATACCGCGCCCCCCGGAATACGAAGGGCTGAGGAAGGAACATGGATGGGTTTTAGTCAGTAAGATTCTGACACTCCCTTTCATCATATCTACGGCGGGAGGGGCCATTTGATAATTTCCCATCCGACAAAAAAAGCCATTACGATGATGTTAGAAAAATAAATCTGATAACGGCTTGGATGATAGTACTGATAAGAATCATCATCATCATCTGCCTAGCCTTTTCCCAACGAAATTGGTAGGAACATGAGTAACAATCTGCGTATATCTATTTATTTTTAACCGATCTTCAAAAAAGGAGGAGGTTCTCAATATTAGACTGTTTTTTTAACAATACTGATCATATATATCTAAAGAACTGTATGTTAGACCCTAGGTTTCAATAAATTTTACATTAAATTTTATCTAAAACTAAACGTTCAGCCGCTTAACCTTTTATAGGGCAGAAGCTTTCAAAATGGCAGATGGCGACCATTATTTCATCAGATTCAGCGCACTTAAATATCCTAGCTATTGAATTAGTAAAAATACAAATGAATTATAAAAATAAAACATTTACTTTACTAAAAGCGTTACAGACAGATAAACCGACAGGAGACTTTCGCATTTATATATAGGTAAGTAACCAAGTACGGATTATTTTAATAACAGCTTATAAATCAGTAAAATTCAAACTAAATTAATTGAACGAAAATTATTTTGACGAAATCCGTATCTTATCAAAACACGTAATGCCCCAGTAAATATCAAATGCCCCATTAACTCGAAATCTACTAACAAACCTTAAAATAATGTCTGTTTACCGTAATCCTACGCACAGTAATATACTCACATTCTGTAAACACTTATTATATATATACAACAACATTATCACCTCGGCTAACGTTTACGAACGCGTTAACGTTGTAGCAACTCCGGACTCGCGAGTAATGTGATGCTAATGGAATTAATTGCTTTACCACTTATTAATACAATGACTAGGTATGTGTCTGTCGAAGACCGATGGTAAAAAGACGGTTACAAGGTGGATTTGCAATGGAATGTTTGAAAGCCACGACCCCCCCTCCCATATCACTTAAAGTTTCAGTGATATGGGGGGGTCGTGGCTTTAAAAATCGCACCCACATAATCTCAAAAGTTTGCATTAACTTGTGCTACTATATATATTGAAAAGAGTGTATTTCTAATAAATATACGCAACTGCATTTCACAAGAACTGGGGCCGTACTACCCACGTGTTTTTCAAATTCCCGATTATAATTATCATAATTTATTCTGATCCAGCCTGTCTCTTGCTGTCCTCCCCCAGCGACGCCCTAAGCCGAGGCCCGTACCCCACTAGGGGGTGCCCTTAGCGTGTAGTCGCTTAGTTTTGTAAGTTAAGCCCTGGCTGGAGGTCCTAAATTTATTTAAGGCACTTCACAGGCAAGCCCGGTTAAGCAGTCGACAACCTTCTAGGTTGACCTGCGAGATGCCATACACAAAAAAAAAAAACACGTGTTTTTGCAATCACTATTCACTAGGTGTCAGAGCGAGACATAGCTACTAACGTTATATAGCACCGTCTCTTCTATTCACAACGAAACTACGTCCAGATAAAGTATAAAAAATACCAGTAAAATTGATGAATATTATTCACCAGAAGGAATAAAAGACAGAAGTTTTCCCCTCGTTTCTTAACAGATAAGAATAAAAAAGTTATTAATCCTTTTTTTATCTCATCTCATTAAACAATTAATTATTTTTCAGATGTCTTTTTCCTCCAACTTATCCAACATGCTACATAATCTTATAAACGTAAGGTGCGTTTTTAGGATAAGAAATCATCAAACGACTCTCTCTCGCTTCGCTGTGAGTGGAGCGCGCTGGAAGTGTCAAACTCATACTGACTAAAACCCTTTGTCCAGGGCCGCGGTAAATCTTCCGAACAATCCAACATAAAAACACACAATTAAATCAAAGTTTAGTTGCACTAAGCGCTCGCTAAACCACGATCAATGCTCTCAAAACCACAAAGCTAAGTCCCGCTACAATTCCAGCGCGATCATATTATTGTTTGCACTTTGCGTTGTTATCGCGGTAAACAGAATTAATATCGTTTCCTTTGCGTAAATACACCTAGTGAATGAGAGCTGTGTGATATTTATCTCTTCGCTATTCAAACATTTCATCTTTAACTGTATCGCTTACGGTTAAGCGGAGTTGCGCTTTGAAGCTGGATTCACACTACGACATTGTATGACTACAAATGTGAGTTTGATTGTTACGTTTTCACAGCAAAACGGCTGACCCCTATTTATATGTAATTTAGTATGGTGGTAGCTTGAGCCCTGAGGAAGATTATATAATACTTTTTATCCAGGTCCGTCGTATGATTTTCTCAAAACGCAGGCGAAAAACAGCAAATTTTTCATACAAGTTAAAATTATACACTTATTCTAATAAGAACTTAAGTTCCGTAAGAAACCACTAAGCTAGATGAGCCAATATTTTGTACCTAACTATTACTATACTATACTAAAAAAAAACAAATTACTGTCGAACAAAAACAGATCTAAATAAATAAATACAATGAATTAACAGAATTGTAAGAACCAAACTGTTAGAAACGAGTGAACGTTTGAAAGACAAGGCCAGTCTAAATATGTCAATACATAATGAAACACAACACATATGTAAGCCGGAGAAGAAGATGAATTGCAGAAATCGAATGTAATTAATTCAAACAAAACATTAATCTGTTTCTAATTATATCTCGCTGGAAATGTATTGGGATTACATCTGACAGACGGAATTTATGGCGTGTATAATATTAGATTACTGAATGAGAATAATGAAAATTAATAATTGTTGGCATTGATGAGAATTCTTTAAAAATGAAAAGGAATTGAATCTTCTTAAAAAAATACGATAGGGATAAATCTGAATGTATAAGTAACTAGCTGTTTCCCGCGGTTTCACCCGCATCCCGAAGGAGCTACTTCACGCACCCGGGTAAAAAGTAGCCTATGTTGTTTCTCAGGGTCTATTCTATCTCTGTACCAAATTTCATTAAAATCGGCTCACTGGTTTAGGCGTGAAAGCGTAACAGACAGACAGAGTTACTTTCGCATTTATAATATTAGTAAGGAAGTAAGTATTGAAAAAAAAAGTTTCCCTGCTTTAGGGAATTCTCACGCATACTACGCTTTGAAATATTACTAAGCTGAAAGGACTGATTGAGATAAAATTTAGTAGGGAGATGAACGGAATCCTGGAGCAGGACAGAGTTTTTTGGTTGCGTGAAGTAAACCTCTCAGGATGCGATGAAACCACGAAAAACTGCTAGTTTAAAATAAATCTTTACGAAAACGCATAACACACGCACAAACACTAAACAATTTCTTTGTCCCGTGAAGGAATCATATAAAGAGACTAGCTTTCCGCCCGCGGCTTCGCCCGCGTGGACAACTTTACATTATTCAAGTTTTAGTATCGATTCCTAATTATTTCTGGAAATAAATGTAGCCTATGACACTTCATAAAGATGTAGCCTTCTAATGGCAAAAGAATTTTTAAAATCGATCCAGTAGTTACTGAGTGAAATCCCTACAAACAAACATATCTTTCCTCTTTATAATTTTAGTATAGATATGCAGCGCACTCATCCACTGCGCTAATATAAATTTAATAAACGATGACCTATCAATCCATCAGTGTATGTATATATAAGCCTCTACTATTTATGATATACAATGCAAATACGCGCATTCGAGTATTCGATAGGTAGTTAGGCCACAAATTGCATGACGCCTACCTAACACCCTCCCACATTCCGGGAGGGCAATCGGGAATTAGATCCCTCGTTTACAAATGCATGACTTTACCGTTGTATAGGTTTTTTTTATTTTTTGTATCTAGAATTGGTTTTATAATTCAACTAACTGTTACCCGCGATCTGAAGGAACATATTCATACACATAAAACGTTACCCCTAACCGTCTACAAGGTCCCATTTATCACCATGCCGAATTTCATTAAAATCGGTTCAGCCATCACAAACAAACAAACTCACATTCGCATTTCTAATATATAGAAAGCTAAATAATTTATTTATATTTTAAAGAAGAAGAAAATATACGTACTATCTACATAGGTACAGTTCTGCCTATTTCTTCTGTATAAATAAGCATGTTGGAAAAAGTTTTAGCTCACCAAAACTTTTACTATCCGAAGGTCTAAAATTTGCGATTGAAGAATCCGCAAAGAGCATAGTCATCATCTGTTTGGCCTTTTTCCCAACTACAATGGATTGTGCACCCAATTCAATATAACCAGATGCAGCGACTACCTTTCTTATCTCCGCAATCCAGTTACTGGGTACCAAAGGTAGCTTTTGATAAGACTGTTTGTCATACTCTGGCTCATGGCCCGTAACAACTGTCAAAATTTTCAAATGGCAGCCGGGTCCTTAACATATAAGAATATTCTTTCCGAGGCTATGAAATGGATTCTGCACCAATCAACAGCCCGACCGACCATTACGGGACCACGAAATCTTTTCAATATAAAAACAAATATTAATCGGTGGACCAATTGAAACTTACAATTAATATTAATTGGAATATTATTGGAAATGAGCACAAAAGTCATTCAATAAAACGAATGGAAATCACTGAGCCGTAAGCCGAAAATGCTGTATGATACAATGAAATTGCTTGCTTTTAAAGAGAAGTTACGCCTTTTTGCGACTATCGACGTGGTTTTTGACATGAAAGATATTTCGAGTGTTATTATTTATATTATTTCTTTATTTCAGGCAACGGTGACCCATTCATAGTACTATACAAAAAATTACAAAGTAAAAAAAAACTTATAAACCAGATAATGAACCAGTAAAATCAAATTGAAGAAGGAACATCAGACAATACGTACCTACATACCTATAATACTGAAGGTCACTGTTCCGGTGTATAATTTTAAGTTGGGAGAAAAGGGAGAAAAATCCAATGATTATATCTATATAGAAACCTGTGGTGATGCTTTTGATGACTCTTCTTAATTAAAATAAAATTAATTACTGCAACGCGTTCAAAGCAAATTAAAGTCTAGAGTAGGTACTAGTGTAGTCGTTGCATCGATAGCTTGTCGATAATTGTAAATAAGCGACACGCCACAGCTCCTCCGAACTAGTTTCAACGACAGACTGATTCGCTAGCAGATGTTCGTCTTGTTGGAGTTAACACTCTATCAACTGAGATTCTATTTGAAGTAGATCTTGAACATAGGAATAAATTGTATAAACATTAACATTAAGCACTATATCGTCGCTGTGCAGGAAAAACCCTGTAAAGCACAAATTAAATTAACATATTATGTTTGTTTTGTGCTTGACGGAGGTTTTCTTTCCAAAAAAATAATAAAATTAAATCCCATGAATTTGTGCCCGTGTAGTGAACTCCTCGTAGGGTTCACTACACGGACACGATATCAACTAGCATACTATATATAATATACAAATATACTGACTTTAAGGATATTCGCCGTTTATGTATCACTGGCTAAAAGGCTTCTGCGTGTTTACTTCGTCCCTATGCACGTCTCACAAAGACCCTGGATCTTGCCGTCCCATCCATGGAAGAGACAACCAAGATCATATAGGTATGGTCTTCTTAAAAAATTCATCATCTACTATGTCTCAACCAGAGTAGAACAGAATGATGCTTTATTGTACAACTAAAACAAAACAATTTACATTAAAGTGAAAGGTATCATACAAACTAAATAATAACAATAAAATTACTTTTACTGTGTTTGGATAAACATATAATTAGAAACCCATTAATCGATTCCAATTCCAAAACTTAACTACAAATGTACAAGCAGTACCAAAGCGGGAAACATTTAATAGCCAATCATATTTGAACCGTATTATGTATACGTAACGTAACATTATCCTTTGTAACAACATTAAGGTACGCCAACGTGGACTGAATACAAACGTGACTGAGCAGAATATTCTCATGATGAGACCACTTATTTTATTCAACGTCACGAATAACGCTTTTGTGAATGGTCTTTATTCACCTTTTTTCAGTTAGATGATAAATATAAATGTATATGTACAAAAGAAATATATAGATGAACATGCAATATAATATATTAGTTGATGACGGAATTGGGAGTAGGGGATAAGCAGGTGACAACAACATTTTCGATTTACTAGTAGGATAGAATATATTTAACCTCAAATAATAGTAGGTACCTCATTCTAATTTATAACTGCAGTACCTACCTATCACTAGCAAATTAATTTCCCCACAAAACCCGAACACTGCCAGTATTTCCACATTAAAATAACTCCGAAATTTAATTAAAATGTCAGCAGGTAAATCACTTCAAAGCTTTGTCCATGTTGGCAAAATAATTGAATTATTAAACACGTACTAATTAAATGTTTTATTCAATAATAATTCAATTCTCTGGTCACCTATTAACCAAAGAAAATAACCAAAACCGAGATATCTTAAAAAAATAATTTAACATAAAAAAAACACATAAATAAGCAAAAATTTTCAATTTATAAAACCCCATACGCAAAAATTCCTTTCATCATTTTGGAAAAGAGTTGATACTCTTACACTGCTGGACCGATATGAACCAAACATAGCTAAGAATCACCACAAGGAAAAAAACCGCTTCGGCTTTCAAATGAAAAAACCGCATCAAAATCGGTCCATCTGTTTGAGAGCTACGTTACCACAGATAGATATACCCACAGACAGACAAACATTGACGTCGAACTTATAACACCCCTCCTTTTGCGTCGGGGGTTAAAAGGATTGTACATACCCGACATGACGAATATTCCGGAACACTTTTTTAAAAGACCTGCAAAATTCGATGAACTCAGACAGAGTGTTCCATTTTTCAACGGATGCCATACAATAGGTCCACAGGGCTAATTGTGAAGTTTCAGAGCCACGTCAAACCTCGGCGGGGCACGAAAACGGCGAGCACGAAACAAAGGAACGATTACCGATACAAAGCGGAGGATAGTACGCAGTCATCACGCCCCCGCGCGCTGAAAAACAACCTGCTTTTAACGACTCACTTAATTACTGGAGTTTTAATCAAGTTCTGCGGATCCATAAAAAATGGGGGGAACGGTTTCGATGTAAAAATAAGCCGTTTAATTTTGGGATTTTGTAGTTAAAATTTTATATCTTACCGGGGTCATCAATTTGAGCCTGTGTCCCCGTATATAAATAGACTCTTACCGCCTTGTTTAACTTTGTATCAGGTATAAATAGATCGCTGCTATCCTTACTAATATTATAAATGCGAAAGTAACTCTGTCTGTCTGTCTGTTACGCTTTCACGCTAAAACTACTGGACCGATATAAATGAAATTTGGTACAGAGATAGAATAGACCCTGAGGAACAACATAGGCTACTTTTTACCCGGGTGCGCTAAGTAGTTCCCTCGAGATGCGGGTGAAACCGCGGGAAACAGCTAGTTTATTATATTCGTCAGATCTAAAAAACTCATGGTATAGAAAGTCTAATAATATATCTTTCATTTAGGATTCTGAAATCTAATAAAACCATCGACTGCTTTCTATGTAGGATATGCATGGATTGCCTTCGAACGTAAACTGAATAGGATCTAAAATTACACTCACTACATTAAGCACTTCATAGTCATCTAGATTTCAGTGAGAAAAAGGGACGGTGTCACCTAACCTGTATAGCTCCATCTCCGTCTCGCACTGGAATCAAGATGACAATAACGTATCATAATACGGCTCCATCACCTGAGTATTTGCGGCCCACGTACGCAAGCTACCCCTGCGTAGCATCTGAATAGACCCACTCGTGTGTCAATGACGTCATTAAATCACGTGTCCATGCTTAATTTTCCGTATGCCATAGCAGATGAACCCGAGCGTGCGTAGCGTGTACGTGCGCAGTAACAAAACAAAGCCTTTGCCTTTAATCACTAAATGAACCTTCTAAATACAAATTGAAGGACAAAGACCTAAATAAATTCCTAGAGCTAAAATACATAGATCCTCGCTCTCTCAATGACAGGTAATATCTAACGCCATTCAAATTGTAGACAATGGAATTGTGTCGTACTTCAACTTCTATCTAATGTCAAATCGCTATTATGTCGGATCAAAGGGTGCTACCTAATTGAACACGACGGGAGTCCGGGAGACGAGTGTCTTTGCGATAACTTGTGTGGAACTGCTGCCTCTAATGGTGCAATTTCATTGGCTAGAATGGGTTTGACATTAGCACTTACAACTGATTAACTGGCGCTGATTGGTCGGACGGAATTAGGTGCAATGACTCGATTGATTGGAGGATTACCTATACTAAGTAATGTATTGGCAGACTCATTATTTTTAATGATTCTAAAAATGTTTTCAATGTGTTTATTTTTGGGACAAAAATACTGTGTGGGTTTAAGTTTAATGATAACAGGCAATGTGCGGTGTATTATAGGAAAACCTCTGTCTAACCTTTGAAAATATAATGTATGTATAAGACACCTCCCTCTTGCGCTAAAGAGGAAACTCATGGACATGTGCGTTCTCCCCACCCTTACTTATGGAGCGCAGACCTGGTCCCTTACAAAGCGTCAAAAGACTACTCTAGGGGTTTGCCAGCGGGCAATGGAACGCAGTATTTTAGGTGTGAAACTTAATGACCGCATTAGGAATTCGATACTGCGTTCCAAAACCCAGATTAAAGATGTAGGCCAAACAGCTGCTGGACTGAAGTGGAACTGGGCTGGTCATATCTGCCGCATGTCGGATGAGCTATGGGCGAAAACAACCACTCTGTGGGTCCCAAACAGCAGTAAAAGACATCGCGGCAGGCCCAGAAGGAGATGGCGGGATGAACTGGACTCCTACCTAAAAGAATGGCCCCAGATTGCACAAGACCGGAACAAATGGAAGGAGGGAAGGGAGGCCTTTGCCCTGCAGTGGGACACAATAGGCTAATAATAATAAGACACCCCACCTATTTATTATGTATATAGCTATATAGATACTACTATGGCCAAGTGGGTCGTGGAGGTCAGATAGGCAGTCGCTCCATGTAAAACACTGGTACTAAGGTGCATCTGGTTACACTGGAAGCCGACCCCAACATTGTTGGATGGTAGCTATAGGCATAATAACCAAAAGTATACACCAACAATAAACCAAAATATAGATACCTACAGTCAGAAACCGAAATAAAAAACGCAAATAGCAATCATAAAAATAATACGATTACAATAAACATAAAAACTTAATAATTTTAGAAATTATATTTAAGTAAATAATTTGTACACAATTCTTTGGAAATAATAAACAAGAAAAGTAAAGAACGCCGACCAAATAATATTAATTAGTATTATATTTTCCTCCTGGGAGACTAAGGGGCTTGGTTTTCACAACACGTACTTGTTCGTTGATAAAATGGAAATTGTATTTTATCTCTATTAAGTATATTTTGATATCATTATTTGAGATATTGTTTGTGTTATCATTTTATATGAAATAGAAGTTAAATGGCCGCCGAAAACAGTAAAAAATCAGTGCTTACTGAAAGGAAGTCTGGGCTTATATAACTTCGAAAGCAAATTAATATCTTTTTATATATAAAAATGGATTGATGTTCGTTAGTCGATTAGGTTTTGAAATGTTTGTCGTAGTCCAGAGAAGGTTTAAACGATAAGAAAAAGTTAAGATACATGTAGGTGATCTAGTAGGCACGATATAAAATAACTAGCTGCCGCATTCCGAGGTAAGTATTTAACGCATCCAGATAAAAAGTAGCCTAGTAACCTATAACCGTCTCCAAGGTCCACTCTATCTCCGTATCAAATTTCATCCAAATTAGTTTAGCGGTTTTACCGTGAAAGAGTACCAATGACAAATGACACCCGGGACCACGGGAGGCACGGAAGATTCTCGGTACAACATCTACGGAATCTTACGAGCTCTTATGTTCCTTTTCATCACAAATATATACACACAAAAGTAGAGTACCTTACTGATGAGACCTTTGATCTTATTCATACCTTTATCATCGTCATTTTGGATTAAAAGACTTAATTCCTAGGTAGTATAGCTACCTCTTCAAATATTGTTGGAATGTTTAAGAAAATGTATCATCAGGGTTTGATAAATCTCGACAAAAATCCGAGCTCGCTCAGTGAAATAGTTTGCAATGACGCTCGCAGACGATACGAGGAATTCTTACAAATTTGACTTCTCCTATGCGAAAAATGCAATGCTTTCATATGTACTCTGGCTGAACAAATATATGGCACATGACTGCAGAGGAATCTGGTTATATAGCGATCTATGTGCAAGTAGTGGACAGTAAAGGTAGAATTGGTGTTACATTTTTGATACTCATCTTGTACTGAATAGCGTTAACAAATCATTTTTATCAATCTATATGATTAACCTTTAGCATATTAATGAACTATCAAAATGCATTTCCACAAATTAAATAAGATTTGTATGGTAAAACCAGGCCGTGATGTCTCAAGGAGATGGGGCCCTCCCCACAGGGCCATAACTTGCCGGGACTGCGGGATATGCGAAAGAGTAAGCGCGCCCGAACGCAAGGGGCTAAGAATGGAACATGGATGGGTTAAATCAGTAAGTCTATATTGAATTTAAAGTCAATTTAAATGTATTTTTTTAGTTATTAGAGACTTCTCTAATAACTAAGTAATATTACTGCTTATTGTTTTCCACCAGCGGCTTCGCCTCGTCGGCTATACGAATTCAAATTAAAAATGACAGAGTTTTTTTTTCCTTAGGGCTAAAACTTCGGAAAATCCTTTCTTAGGATACCTACGTCTTACAAAGGACACACCCTCCAAGTTTCAGGTCTCTACGATCAGTGATTTAGGCTGTGCGTTGATCCGTCAGTTATTCAGGACAAAGAATTTTATATGTAGATATAAATTGGTGTCAACTACCTAACAACAGCAAGAATTTGTTGTTCCAATTATTCGAACTCCATCACTTGTTTCACAGTTTCTTCTTGCAAAAACCAAACAAACAAACAAACAAAAAACAAACAAATACTATCGGGGAATATAAACCTTTCTGTAATAACCTTTATATTCAGCACAAATAAACATTCACAGTGATTTCACATGAAAGGGGGCTCAACTCGTCCCTTCTTATGTTATCAACAATATCAACAGCGTGGAAGGACGCCTATAGAAATAAAACTGCTTATTTTGAGGGAAAATCGTGACCTATATATTCTAATCCAATTTATAAGTTAGTCTGTCTGTTAGTTACGCTTTAATGTTAAAACGGCTGAACCCATTATGTAAACTATTTTATTTTCGGCTTTAGTTACGTTTTCAATTTGTTGGTTTTCATTTTAGACGTAAAGAATAATACTAATACTTAATTCAATCTCTAAGAAATAAGTGACTTTGCTGTATTCAATCAAACATTTTCAACTAAACTTAAGACGACGACTACCGCCAATGACCTTGAGCAAATGGGCGGAGCTTGAGCTTCCCCCCCGCGACCCCGCAATGCACACCGCACGCTTGTCATTTTATATTTTGAAGAACTTTGACGGGTGACCATAATATTATGTAGAGATTCTAAGGACAGTCGCATATTGTATTTTGATATGCATGTCTAAGATATAAAAATAGAAATACAAATAACATCTGTCTGAGTAATACTTCGAAACACTAATTTTAAATTTCCAACCCCCACTGCATACTTCGTTTGCCAGAAAAGCAAAAATATTTTCAATTTCTTTAATCTGCAAAACATATTTATCGATCTGAATTGTTACAAGTTTCAAGAAAAAAATCTGAAACTAGCATTCTTGAATTAATCCGCTGTGAAAGATGGACAGACAGACAGATACAATCGCACCATAGGAGTTAATTTTTAGGCCATATTGGTGTCCATTTTGAGCTCTTCTAACAGAAATGCACGCAAGTTTTTTTCATATTTGCATTTTACGACATCTGCTGCTTCTCAAATAACTTCAGCTCATCTTCACTTGTATAGGAAAATCATATTAGTTTTGTAAGGAGAGCCTGGAAGCCAGTTAATTAGTCCGACGTTTCTGATCCATCTGTAAAGTGTCCGACCAAACCTTTGGCATCAGCTTTGGCCAAACCATTAGCTTAAAATTGGCCTAAGTTTTGACACCAACAGAACCGAAATTGAATAATCTATTACGTTTAAAGACCTAAAAGTGAGTGAGACTGTATTACAAATGATGTTAATATTTTAAATAAGCTGCAGGTAGTTTTATTTATATTATTAAGTTAATACACCGAACATATTAGTAAAAAGTCATTGTGGCTTCTTTGCTAAGGCACCTGCATCTCATTTATGAGTATGCAGATTCGGACTTCGAAACCTAGAAATTACGAATCTGACTATTCCAAAGTTTTACATGCACTTTTTTAGTATAACTTAGACACCATTGACTAACGGTGAAGGAAAACATCGTGAGGAAACCTGGACTACACGGTCTGAAATCACCAATCCACCTTGAAAAAGCGTGATAATTAATGCTAATGCATGTCTATGTCATATCCAAAAGTGGGATAGTAAAGATTCCGATTATGACCAGGATTTTTAAAATTTTTACCTATCATGAACAATGGAAATTCACCCGTTTTGGGCCTAATTTTGAAAGTGCCGCAAAGCAAAAATCAATGCAAAAATAAATGTGCTAAATTCGGATATAGACTTAGTCTGAATGAGAATTAGCTGTTACATTTTCAAGCACCAAATTTGTACGACCCTTTTCCACGGTTTCATGCATTATTGAAGAAATAAAGTAATGGAAAAAAATCCTACCATTGTATGGCATTTCGATAATCTTTTAGAAAGATGCAATATCGATTTTTGACTTTGAAATCATTTATAATTACCGATTTAAATATTTTTGATCTTTATCTTTTTACCTTATATTACTAATAAAAGGTTTTTTATAATTATTTTATCAGAAAAACTCACCGCAAAAATTGACAGATTTTTTTATAAAAAGATTATTAAATTGACATGCAGTAGCTCAATTTTCATTTAGTTTTCTTATTACAATTCATCGGAATTCAAACATAACCTTGGAATTGGAAAATGGTCGAAATACCATATTAAGAAAAGCATTTAAGAGAAAAATGTACGGAAGTCTAATTATTTCAGAATGTTTGTTTTACAAACTACGGAAAAAAAATTTTAAAATTTAATTCGTATACCAAAAGATGTCGAAGAAAACATAAAAAATATTAAAATATGCATCAAGCCTTTATATCAAGCCCTTTCATAATTATGATGACGTAGAAACTACACTTTGTAATTTTAAATTCCATTTTTCCTCGAAAGTAGTATTTTTCTACTTTATCCATTTGCGATATATTTCAACAATTATTCCAAATCGATAAGGTTAGTTATTCCTGAAGTAATTATCAGCTCTGACAGACAGACAGAGAAAGTCGCATCCCATAAGGGTTACTTTTTACTATTTTGGTTCGGAACCTTAAATATACTATTTGAATATACCTATCTTTTTTTTTTCATTTTCAGTTCTTCTGTCTTTGACTTCTGGATCAAAAATTAAAGAAGATCAAGTCCTTTTTATTTATCAGGACTTTAGCCAAAGAATTAAGCGATTGCCTATTAATCGGCTTAGGCCTAGCCAAAAATCGACGTTCTGTCGGATACTATTTGGTGTTAAAAATAAAACATAAGAGTGGCATAGTGAAGTAGGACCTTCATTTCTAAAACACTATGCTTCGTCTTATCTTTTAGATTGTGTGTATATAATATTATCCCACATTAGATACCTTGACTAATACATTAATACGTATATCATATGTGACTGCTTACTTGGCGTTTTTACTAAACTTCTAAAATGGTTGCTATGTAAAGCATCACTACCCAATGTTACCAGTAAAAAACCGGCCAAGTGCGTGTCGGGCCACACGCAGTAGGATTCCGTAGTAGGTCTTAGTTAGTCAACTATAACTATGTAACCGGTGAAGCCTACTTTGCCGTGATAGTTTTCGAAAGTTAGTTTTTTTTATTTTTGAAAGACCTATCTAACGATACCCTACATGAAGGGTTACGCAACAAAAAAAATATTCATCCTCATTTCAGATGTTCGGGAGCTTCACTAAATTATTACTTTTTTTTATTCATTTTTACCACCATTTCGGCGTGATCAATACACATATCTATACTAAATTTCAGCTTTCTAGTACCAAGAGCCTCTGAGCTATGCCGCGAACAGAGAGACAGACGGACATTGCGAAACTATAAGGGTTCCTTGTCGGACTACGGAACCTTAAAAATAAAACTAATGTAACCAATCCAAAATAGAAAAATGGTCTAGCTAAAATAGTCAGACAATACATTTTACAATTTTACATTTTACAATACTCTTTGAATAGCGTAAGCTTATTTTTTTATCATATTCTGCATTTTTTTTCAAATTCGTCTCGTAGCAAAGAAACTCGAACCCAAATTCACGTGTTTAGAAAAATATTTTCATTGGTAATAATTTAGAATAGCGCCACCTTGTTACCCATGGATAAACCGTTTAATTTACAAACCATTAAGTTTTTTTTAAGATATCATCCCATGCCCTGACTTATAGCTACTATTTCTATAAATTCCAAACTATTAGGAAATATTGTAACATAACATGAAAGAATTTTAATTTTGACGATTATTTCCGACCATGTAGGTCGGAAAAAAGGTAAAATTTAAATGAGGTATGCAATATTCTCGTTTTGAATACGCAATGTATTAAAAGAAATACATATTTAAATCCTAAAGTACATTTAATTATTTAGTAAGTTAATAACAAAATATATTTGTCCTGCCAAATTTAGATACACACATTTTAGATTATGACAGATTATGGATGATTTGGTTTGAAAACACGTTATTCACATCAAAAAAATATTTTATCCGCATGTAGTGCCTTTTCAATGTAATAATAATAATTCACCAGTCATCTTATCACAAATATAATAATTTATTTACATCGTAATGTGCTCGCTCTGAGTGACAGCGTCTACCCGTGACAGTGGTCACAGACGTACTGCCCCCGTCGCCCGGTGGAGCCCCTCCGTAATTTCAACTCAACGTTTTGACAAAAGCACAAAAATTGACGTAAATGTACGATTAAAAAAAAATATACGTATACAAAAAGACAGATAATTAACTTTTCTATAAAATGGTACAGGTTTCATTAAAATCCGCTTGATAAATTCTATGTAAAACTCAGTTTTTCTTCTGCGTTAGACCTAACTTCATGATTTTTTTATACAATGTTATAAATACATAATTAAAAAAAACGTTATACAAAATTATCAAGCATATGCTCTAGTTTAGTATATATACTTTTCAAATCATGAAAGCAAGTCGTTAAAGCGTATTCATTAGCTTTAAAAGGGGCAAAGTCGTATATCGCCGCCTTAATTGAGGATAAGCATTCTGAAAATAATATAACATTAAAGAGCGCTTCGGTTGAATTTAAGAATGATAGATAGTTAAAAAACTGTTTGTCGAGATGTGTTGATGATCTGAATAACACATAGGGTAATTTGCGCGCGAAGTTATTTTCTCAGTATACGGGTAAAACCACACGGAACAGCCAGTGTTCATTAAGAAAATTGGAAAAATCTGACAGCAAAAAACTAAAAAGAAAAAACAAGTGCAGGTGTCTATCTATATTACGTTGAGAGAGACTGAAAAGCGTAGAACATAGCGACTTATCAATCGGAACCCATTATTGTGACGATTTAAGCCGCTCTTTAGGTTGATGGGTTCTGACTGATATCTCGCTATGTTCTATGCTTTTCAGTCTTTTGTTTTTATTTGATATTATTTTTTTTATTTTCTTAAAATACCGTTTTTTTCGTTTTTTTTACCCAGTGTCACTATCACAGTAAATTAGAATCTAATGACACCTCTCAAGTTTTAATCCATGCGACTGCAGAGCGTGCCAAGCAATTATACATACATACTGTCGAAAAACATAACCTCCTTTTGACGCAGTCGGGTAAATATAACAGTCCCTATTGTGAAAATTTTCATGTTATTCCTTTAACTAGATATTACCATCTCCTACAACCATTAGTCGAAGAACGAGCAAATATATGTTTAGCGGAAATTAGCCGCGCTGATATTCAGCGCATTTTCCTTTCGTTGGCGTACCTATATATCTTGGAGTCATTTGCAACCGGCATACCGGCCATGACCCGGAATGGCAAATTAAAGGGTATATTCTGATTCATTTGTCGGTGAACTTACAGGAGTTTCGAAGTTATTTATAGAAAGAAAGAAAAATGAATGTTTTTTGGACACAAACCGAAAGAAAACAGCATAGCGATTGTTAAAAAATAAAGAGAGAGAGAAAAAGACATTTTTAATCATCGGATAAAAAGTAAATCACTTTTTACGATATAAAAACATACTTATTTGTTGTAGGGAGAAAGAAAGAAAAATACATTTAATTGCACCGACGCATAAAAATTTGAGACACAATATAAAACAAAAATAACCTCTCTTAAATTTTCGGGCATATTTATCTAAATATACTTTTGTATATCCAGAAGAACGGCTCCAGTGGACAGTCTCCGATGGACAGACCTGCTGAAGTCACTAACAGTACTTTTGCAACGTAAGAAATGGAGAGACTTCACGATGGACTTAAAACTGAAGTGGAAAAGCCGTCTTTAACTAAAGTCTAAACAGCCACGACTACTCTGACAAGAATCCTAAAGAACTTCAATAAATAATTACCAAATGTAAAGTTACAGAATCGAGTTGATTCAGAATCATTAGCAGAACTGATGCTGATATCAATGTTGTTCTTAGCATCAGCGATAATACGCACACGATAACTTTTTGTTGACACTATAAACGAAAACAGCTTCCTCAGTTTGTTAGTCAATTGTTTAAACCAACTCTATATTAAGATAGAGAATCCAAGCCTGATTTATTTATCGAATCATCCCAAACTTTTGTTTTTGAATATTCAGCAGCAACTACAAGTTTGGTTCGAAATATTTGCGAGTCTCGGTGGAGTAGACAGCGATGGAACGCAGGCTTTCATTCAGCCGTTCATACACATCAATTAACTTCAGGAACCCCACTTTTGACAGCTCCGAACATTAGTGAACCAAAAAAGATATAAAACGCCATTCAACATTATAAATGACTGGAATTTTATTAAATTTTGTTGAAAAAGTCCCTGGAGGACAGCGTCTGGTCGGGTTATCGGTTTGTTGAAAACTGTAAGACTGATTGGCTGGCCCCGTAGGTGCCATGTAGATTACATATCCGATAACGAGTTCAACAGGAGGGTAGATCCTCAGGGACTCAGGTAACATATTGGGCTTAATTATTCGGTATTCAGAATTAATATTCTGGGCCAAGTCGTGGTGGCCTAGTGGTTAAGGCACCTGCCTCTCGTGTACGAGTGTGTTCGAAACCTGGCAAGTACCAATGTGATTTTTCTGAAGTCATATGTACTTTCTAAGTGTATCTTAGACGTCACTGACTAACGGTGAAGGAAAACATCGTGAGGAAACCTGGACCTAAAAGTCTGAAATCGCCAATCCGCCTTGAGCAAGCGTGGTGATCAATGCTCATGCCTTCTCTGTATGAGAAGAGGCCTGTGTCCAGCAGTGGGACAATATATAGGCTGATGATGATGATGATGATTCTGGGCCACTAACCTAACTAGGTCGAGAGAGTAAGTAGGTACACTCGACAATATGCATTTTAATTTACGGCGATATTTTCCAACAGCAGACTTTTAATAAAATCCACTCTATCCAAATAGTTTTCAAACCTCTTTTGTTAAAAATACTGAGCTAACAATTTTGCAATCCAGTTTGTATGAGAGATTTAACAGAATTCAACCGGATAGCCGAAATAAAATATTGTGTACCAAAATGCATTTTTTTATAAACTGGTAATAGTTATAAATAAAAAGGCGGACGAGCATCGGCCTACAAAAATTTTGTAACACTGATGGCTCGGTACTGCTGATAAAAGTAACGATTCAAGCTGATCGAGCAATGAAAACTACGCTGCAAATCGTCTAATGTGCACCGGATTTTATTGCTGCTCGTTAGTCGCCCGTACGTTCGATTCGGTTACGCTGTCGAAATCAACCACAACTAGGAATGACAGACCGAAGTCGTATTTCAATTTGGTTGTGCATGAAATGTTACAAGATAAACTGGTTTAAAATTGAAACCGGTTTTGTGTTAAGACTCTGAATTGTAGATACATTTTCTAAGTGTTTATCTATCTTTAAAAGTCACGAGATGATTAAATTGTTTGTTTGTTTATTTGTTACGCTTTCACGGTAAAACGGCTGAACCGATTTGAATGAAATTTGGTGCGGAGATAGATGGGACCCTGGAAACGATTATAGGCTTTTTATCCGGGTGCGTAAAGTAGTTTCCTTTGAATACGGGAGAAACCGCGGAGAACAGGTCGTTGAAATATATATATGTTCTTCTTAATATAAATATACAATGATGGCAGAGCATCACATCAAAACAATTTTATTTTTAGGTTTTTTTTTAAATCGTGAGATTGAAAATTAAAGCCTATACCTACATAACAGAAAAAACTTTTTCGCCTAAACAAACATTCGATATCCAATAACGATTCCCTACACAACACAATACCGAAAGCTTCGCTTTTCTTCAGTATTCTGTACGAACAAACAATATATTTGAATAAACCTCTAAACATATTTTACAGTTCATGAATTAGCTACAATAATCACCACACAAAAGCTTTCCCGGGTCAAATATATCGCAGTGCATCGAAAATAAATACTAAGCACTTGTAACATAAATTGAGAGCACGTGCAGCGAGCTATAAAACTATATTTAAGTTAATATACATTATTCCGATAAACACGGTCTTTTGTCAATCGTTATTGGGAATATTTACACGCAATGTAGGTATTCTATATACATATATGTATGTACATAAATACATTTATTTTTTATTTATATGTTTGTTTTAAAATCTCTCTTTCTTTCTATAAAAAACCGGCCAAGTGCGTGTCGGGCCACGCGCAGTAGGGTTCCGTAGTAGGTCTCAGTTAGTCGACTATAACTCTGTAACCGGTTAAGCCTACTTAGCCGTGATAGTTTTTCTTGTAACTTCATTACATGTGCTACGTCTGTGATTTTTTTCACATTTCTAGGTATAGCCATTCAAAAGTTAGAGGGGGGGGTAACTCGTATCGAACAAAAAATTTCACTTAAAATCTAGATATTTCGCAAATGGCTCGCTTAACCGAAAAATGATCTTCACACACCCATAATATTTTTGAAAGACCTATCTAACGATACCCCACACGAAGGGGTACGCGAGAAAAAAAATATTCATCCCTACTTTACATGTTTGGGAGCTACCCTAAAAAAAAATATTTTTCAAAATTTTATTTTACCACTTTCTCGGCGTTATCAATATACATATTCATACCGAATTTCAGCGTTCTAATAACAAAAACCATGGAGCTATGCCGCGGACAGACAGACAGACAGACAGACAGACAGACAGACAGACAGACAGACGGACAGAGCGAAACTATAAGGGTTCCTTGTCGGACTACGGAACCCTAAAAACGAGTGAGACTAGTCCCCGATTGTACACGTTTTTTTTTATCTTAAGGTGCGTAACATAATATGTTATAAAACATTGTTATATAACATGTTTCAGTGATGTGGAGACTTAATCTTATAAAACGTGTTATAATAACAAGTTGTGTTACATGTTATTAATATTTACAAATGTTATACAACTTATGCGTACATGTGTACTCGAGATGCATGTCATATAACATTGCTATATTGCATTGCTATATTATATTGTGGACAGTATTATTATATGTTGAAATGTTAAAAAAGAATAACATTATGTGGACGTGTTATAAAACACATGTTACACAACATGCTACTTAATCTGTACGCACCTTTAAGTCATCATAATTATGATATAAAGTGATAATCTCATTTAATACTTGTATTAGGTAAGAATTAGCCAGCCAGCCTCTTGGGTACGCTCCCAGTTGACCGCGATGAGGAGGAATTTTTTGACGCCCTGTATTAGTTAGTAGTGTAGTGTATATATATATTTAGCCATAGTAAGTTTTTTTTGTTAATATGTAAAATACCCTATTAAAGAATATATTAGAAGAAAAAAAAATAGTATATTTTAAGCACAGCAATTTTTACGAATGTAATATCAGTTTAAGTTAATTACGATAATTTTAATAACCCATCTATCCGAAGATTGACTTACTAGAGATATAATTTTGACAGACGGTCCATACAAATGATATCAAAAACCTATCTCTAGTAAACAAATATAAGCATTTATAGAGATTATTAAAAATGGACGTGAAGAAGATTGCGTATTACATTGCCTTTTCACAAACCTCACCGCAAAGAACAAAACGGAAGAAACGTAGAAAAAACGGTAGACATTTTAGTAAAATCTACATTTAAAAACCGACCGTCCAAATTGTAACAAAAGAGGTTTGGTAAGACGCCAGCGCCGCCTGGCAACACCTGTAGCCCACTGGGAATTACGATCGATAGAAAACGGGCCACCTCTAGCCGTATGTAGGTGTCGAGAATTAAAATTTTTCGACAACTACAACATAGAGTATGGTCTCCTCTCTAAAATAGAGAGCTTTAAAAATTAGGATTTATTTTATTTCAAGATACTCTGTATGTGTGTGTGTCTTATCCTGGTTTAAATAGATTGTAATATAAAAATATTAATTGTAAAGTATTTAACTATTTGGATCAACTAGTCTAACCACCATCATATTTTTGTCTGTTTTTTAAAACCTACTAAATCTAAGTCTGTTTTTTAAAACCTAATTAATCTAAATCTTTGGAAAAGGTGAAATGGTTAACATTTTCCCTTACTTTAATACTTGAACGTAAAAACATTATGACGTACACGATAAAATGTAATAAATCTCAACACAATCTGAGAAGCAGTCATTTCAAAAGGATTTTTGGCATCATTATCACGATTTTCCGAAACTATTTGTATGCAACTCAATCCAGATTCTGCAACATTCTCTCTACCTAGATATAACAGTTTCGATGAAACCCTCAACCAATAAACCGATCAAACCAGAGATGTTGAGCGGCTAAGCTCTGACCACAATAGATCAGAAGTAGTGGCCGTTCAATAATGCAGTATTGCGGCCCGGCGCTCAATGTGGCGCAAACAACAATACCTTATCGAGAGCCGCTAAGATCGCAGACTCCAGCTCCCACTTCACTTGAAATGTCGACGACTGCTTGTTACTGTTAGACTTGTAAAGGCTGCCGTTTATAAATGAAATAGCTTTCTGTAATAACGCATGTATGCCATTGTTTATCCTTACTAATATTATAAATTCAAAAGTATCTCTATCTGTCTATCTGTTACACTTTCACGGGAAAACAGCTTGATAAATATTGATGAAATTTAGTACGGAGATAGTTTGAATCCTGGTAATGAACATAGGATGTTTTTTTCGAATAGACATGTTTTTTTTTCTTTTGGTAGAATGTTTTCTTGGTTGTTCGTTGTACATGGAAAGCGGTCGCCTTGGCTTGTAGAAAAAAATACAAATATTACTGGCAGTTTGATAACATAGTAAAGTGCGGAAAAGGGACAAGTATAGCTGCATTTCTCTTTCACACTGAAACATGAAAAGGCCTCAGGTACTATTGGTGCATTGACTGCCGTATTTTCTGTTTCCTACATCACAAAAATGCTTCCGACCCAATCCGCAGTAGACATAAAAGCACAAACTATACGCAATACTAAATAATAAACCTATTCACGCCCTCACACCAACGAAACTTGTTTCTTCGCCAACAAAACCGAATTGTTTAATAATTTAAACAAATGCTTCCCACGTTGTTCATTATATACGACGAGATTCTTCTTGTTTGTTGTTCAAAGCAATTCTTAAAGAAACACGTGGAGTATCCAGGATACAATGTAAGTAATATAATGAATTATGCGTAAGTCAGGTAGAAATGTGGTTCATCTCTGCTTATCCCGGGAGACACAACACAGGCGTGATATTATATTTATTTGTTTTATAGTCTGTACCTAATGATTTTACAAAAAAAAAAACAAAGTCGTAACCTATTTTGTTCCAATCCTTCATGCTCTAAACATCATTGTTCGTCATTCAATGCCATTTTATTTATCTATGTGGGAAAATTAGAACCAAATAGGTTATGGTTTTGTTTACATTTTCGTAAAATCAATTGGTATTGACTATAATAACAACAGAGCAAAGACTGCGGATCGAAGAACATGTTACACAAATATCTAAATATATATATATCTAAATATATATAAAACTCAAAGGTGACTGACTGACATAGTGATCTATCAATGCACAGCCCAAACCACTGGAGGGATCGGGCTGAAATTTGGCATGCAGGTAGATGTTATAACGTAGGCATCCGTTAAGAAAGGATTTTGATAAATTCTACCCCCAAGGGGATAAAATAGGGGATAAAAGTTTGTATAAAAGTTTGTCAATTTTAAACCCATCGGGCTGAGAATTTATATAGCACACGCGGGCGAAGCCGCTGGCGGAATGCTAGTTGTAAATAAAGTCAGTCCTCCATGGAAAAAAGGTGCGAGTTTAAACATATTCGTGTCTACACATGTACAGCTTTAATTATAATAATGACGTCATCATACTCATTATAGCGAGCGGATGTCGTGGGAACTATCGATCGTGTAGCTACACTGCGCGCCCATGCGGAAAAATTATATACGATTATACGGTGAGCATACTTTGAGGGTGTAAAGGACAGTCCGGTGTATGTTACCTAATGTCCTTGAAGAAGAAATTTTGAAAAACCTTTCCCTAAAGTTTTGTGTATGTCGTCCTTTTTAGTAACTATGGATTTTTTTTAATATATATTTTTTTAAGTACGTCCTGTTGTGTACTTAAATGTGTTATTATTCGATTCTAGAATGTTTGCATACAATAAAGTATGATTTTATGTTAAAATTAATATATTTATATATTAATAGAGCTCATCTTTAATGTCATTCTTAAGCACATTTACATAGATACATAAACCAATTAAAATGATTCGACAGACATGTATTTATATTTTTATTATTTTTCATATAGCAAGCACTTTTCACAAAAACTCCGTTGGTCACAGTAATGGTGACATTCTTTTATTAACATTTTTCATCATTATTTTTTTAAAAACAAATATTATAAATACGAAAGCAATGTCTCATTTTACTACGAAATTGTGGTCACTATGTAACGTTACAGGCAATTTAGAAGCGTTTGGAGTGTAAAACATTGCTGGAACTGTGAATTATGAATTCGAGTTTCATAAAATAGTGGCCATACAATGAATAAATGTATTCAAATAAAACCGACACATTTGGATAAAAATGAATAGTTAAACACTATCGCGTCGCTCGCGTCTAACTCAACTTAAAAATCCTAAATATAATATTGACTAGCTTTTCGCCAGCGGCTTTGCCCGCGTAGGCTATAAGCATTCAAATGTCGAGTTTCATACAAACTTTACCCCTCTTTTTCACCCCTGAGGGGTAATTTCGGAAAATTTTTGCTTTTCAGATGCCTACATTCAGGTCTCTACCATCAGCGATTTCGGCTGTGCGTTGATCCGTCAGTCATTCAGGACAAAGCAATTAAGGTGACTATGTGTCACTACGAAATTATGGACACATTAGACTTTTAATTTTTTCCTGCGTGACAGTGAAATTCATTTCTGGGTCTCATGATTATTTCACAAGAAATATTCGTGTACTAAAAATATATTATAACAATAAGTTGTAGGGTGACTATGTGTCGCTATAAAATTATGGACACATTTTTCATTTGTTTCTACGTGACGGTGAAATGCATCGACAGGCTCACGTGACCCCTCGCGTCCTTGACGTGACATTCGAGGTATTGTAATTGCAGTAAACAGAGGTTACATAACAACAGTATTGGGAACCGTGGGCTAACCATGAACTCATAATAATTAGCAGGATTACTAATATTATATTTATGTACAAACTAGCTATTTCCTTCGGTTTGCCCCGCTATCTGGTGGAACTACTGTAAGTACCAGAATATTAAGTATTTTATGTATTAATTTAGGCAATAAACTATCTGTATACCAAATTTTATCTTTATCCGTTCAGCTGTTTTTGCTTAATTGAGTAACAAACATCTAAACATAATTTTTCACATATACTCTCTGTAAAAAATTGGGAATCGATACACCTTCACATCAAAATGCAAATGGTAATGTATTTTGTTATTAAGCTAGCAATACTGCTTATCAAGAGTACAACCGATTTGCTTTAAGCTGTGCTATTGGGAATGGTTCTAGCATGTATGTCTATAGACATAAACTTCATTGTTACCGTACACCCAAAACAACTGCCTTAAATAATTGCAATGCAATGTCAAATCAAGTGCAATCACATGCAAGCTAATTAGGTAGCTCAACCTCTCTCGATTTCAATTGCAATATCTTTCATTTTGACAGTTCAATGATATACATTGCTTCATTGAAAGCATCAATGAGGTAAACGTCCAAACATATGCAGCAATGTATATTTTAATGGGTATGTCAATTGGATATCCGTTTTTGTTACGTAATAAGGGTGCTGATATTAAGGGTCCCAATTCTGTCATTATTTGGTACTTTTTCATGGAAAAATGCATTTTTTATCCTAAGTTAGCGTCTCTCTAACGGATAACAGGAAAAAACGTGAACGACAATTATAACGATAGCTCCCGAGACTGTCGCATGTCATTTAACGCCACATTGGCTATCCAGAGCGTGGCCTTATTTTATCACTGTTTAGCTACACCACAGTTTTTACTATTTTTATGTTATACTAGCCTCAGCCCGCGACTGCGTCTGCGTTATCTTGTTTTCGGTTTTTTAGGTTTCCGTAGTCAACCGTAGGCCCTTATAGTTTCGCCATGTCTATCTATCTGCGGTTTTTAGTACTAGAAAAAACTGAAATTCAGTATGGATATGTATACAGATTACGCCGACAAAATGGTAAAATAAAATAAGAAATAAAATTTTTAGGGTAGCTCCCATACACGTAAAGTAGGGATGAATTTTTTTTTTCTCATGTATCGCATCGTGTGAGGTATCATTGGATAGGGCTTTCAAAGCAGGTGTGTGACGACCATTTTTATATTTAGGAATCCGTTTGCGAAATATCAAAGCTAAAAGCTAAAGTGCTGTTTTTTGTTAGATTCGAGCGTCCTCCCCTCTTTAACTTCTGAATGACGGTCTATTGAAAATTCGCCAGCTGATCGATAAAGGACCATGGGCAAAAATGTATGAGCTCCGTCCCCACCTACCAACACAAATGGAACTGGTGCCAATTGTTCCTGTAGCATCCACTGTTCATAACCGAACAAGGGGTAAATAAAACGATGATTCTCCTTACAGAATACTTATTTAAAAAAAAAAGGGAAATTAAGATTACAAAGGTGGTTGTGAGCGCATGAGGCGACGACCCGAGATCTAATGCTAAAAAGTGGGGACAGTTAACCACTAACCGTTCGAGTTAAGTTTATACAATTAAAAGTCGCCTCTATTACTATGAGCAAAGGTTATATAATCAAAGATTTAATATATATACTTATGTTCTTTTGGTATGAAAACACAAAAACTAGCTAATGACGGCCATTGGCCGCCACAATATCGAATGATTTTACAAATATATCTATATTAACATCTGTTTAGGTAAAAAGACTGTACGTTGTCGGAGCGCAAGGGTATGCGCAGACATCCTCCGGGCCGTTGAAAGATACACCATAGCTTTCAACCTTCCTTTCGAACGTCAGCAGGCAGTAGGCAGATCCGATTTAGGGCGCGACGCACGGTGCCTCGAGATGTAGAGATGTCTGCGACGCGTGGAACGCCGTCCGCACCCGGAAAGACTTTGGCTACTCTGCCAAGACGCCAACAAAGAGGAGGGGCGCTGTCGTCCTTCAGTAAGACTAGATCGTCGATCTTCAGGTCTCTGCATCTAGTCTGCCATTTAGTGCGTTGCTGCAACTCGCCAACGTACTCATTTGTCCATCGACGCCAGAAGTGTTGGCGCATCTGCTCGATTCGCTGGTAGCGGTCGAGCCGGTGCACGCTGAGGTCCATCAGGGCCGGACTTGGTAACGCTGTGAGGGGCCTGCCGATTAAAAAGTGTCCCGGGGTAAGTGCCTGGAAGTCGTCAGGTGAAGGACTGAGAGGACATAAGGGTCGGCTGTTGAGGATTGCCTCTATTTGTGAAAACAAAGAACTCAGTTCCTCAAAGGTCAAATGCGACTCTCCCATTACCCTACGTACAAAAAACTTGGCCGACTTAATTCCTGCCTCGTGATAGCCAGCAAAATTTGGGGCGTATGCAGGTGTAAATAAAAACTCAATGCCTTGCTGAGCTGTGAAATCTAAAATAGAACTTATATTATTCTTGGAATTTAGAAATTCCTTAATTTCACGAGCCGCGGCAACAAAGTTTGTACCATTGTCACAGAATACCCTTTTAGGAAGCCCTCTGCGTGCAATGAAACGCTTCAGCGTCAATAAGAACGCATCTTTTGAGAGCTCGCTCACCGCTTCCATATGCATACATTTATAATTATAGCAAATAAAAATGCACAAATAACACTTCGTTATTTTACATCCTCTCCCCTTACGGTCTGTTATGTAAAAGGGCCCAGCAAAGTCAGTCCCTACATTGGTAAAAGGAAAATCAGGATTTGTCCTCTCAGGTGGTAAATTTCCCATAATGTTAATTAGGGGTCGTGCTTTAAATCGGCAACATCTGACACAGTTACGAGCTGTGCGTCTGGCTAAATTCCGTCCACCTATAGTCCAGTATCGATTTCGTGTAGAAGCGAGTAGCAGCTGGGGACCCGCATGCATTAAGCGTTTATGCTCATGCTGGAAGAGAAGGTAAGCAAAATGACTGTTGGCATGCAAAAGTATCGGGTGACGTTTATCAAAATCATATTCAGATTGGCCTATTCGTCCCCCGACTCTGAGTATGCCTTCTGAGTCAATGAAAGGAGTGAGAGAGGATATGATTGACTTAGGTTTAAGTGGCTTGTTATGTGACAATGACTGGAGTTCATTTGGGAATGAAAATTGTTGTGTGAGCTTAATCAAAATTTGTGTAGCTTGGTTAAGTTCTGAGACTTGCAATGGACCAATGATTTTTTTATTTTTATTTTCTTGTTTTGCATTATGAAACCAACGCAGTATACGTGCGTAAGCACGCTGGGCTATATTCAACCTAGAGATCCTTAAAAGGTCGGAAGGTGGCTCCCCCACCAAAGCGGGATTAGCTTTGACCTCTGGCAAGTCATCTGCTTGTAGGCTGTCGGACTCGATTGGCGGCCAAGAAGTTTCTCCTAGCTGTAAGAAAGAAGGCCCCTCCCACCACAGTTTCAGTTCAGACACTAGCTGTGGGTCCACACCGCGGGATACAAGATCCGCGGGATTTAGGGATGTGGGTACATAGCGCCAGGCAGATTTATCGGTAAGCTCTCTAATTGTACCAACCCTATTAGCAACAAATGATTTTAAATTTTTTGCTGAATGCAACCAACATAACACAATTTTGGAGTCGGTCCAGTATATCTGACGACCAATTTTAAATCGCAGAGCGTGTTTAACCATAGACGTCAGCTGTGCACCTAATAAGGCTGCGCATAACTCCAACCTAGGAATCGTAGTAGGTGCTACGGGGGCAACACGTGACTTGGCACACAGCAAACTGACCTTAGAATCACCCTGCGCATTCATAGACTTCAAGTAGACACATGCTCCGTACGCTCTCTCAGAAGCGTCACAAAAACAGTGAATTTCTACCTTAACTGGGTTGTCTATCAAGACATGACGATGTATCTTAAACTGAGAAATATTTTTTATGCCGTCGGCGAAGGTAAGCCACTCTGACCTAATTTTATCTGGGGCAGGATCATCCCAGCCAAGCTTAGCCTCAGACCATAGCTGTTGTATGAGCATTTTTGGCTTAATAGTGCAGAGAGATAACAGCCCCAAGGGGTCAAAGACCTTGAAGGTAGATGACAGAATAGTTCTCTTCGTGACGACAGATGGCGATATGGATTCCACTGGGAAATGGAGATCATCTGATGTAGGCGTCCAACCTATACCTAAGGTGCTCGTGGCATTACTAATTACAAGCTCATCACACTTGCTATTACTCTGACTGAGCAAGGTAGGTGAATTAAAACGATATTTTCTGAGATGAAAACCACCCTTCATGAGAGCTTCTGCGACAGACTGCTGAATGTGACACAGCTCGGCTTCAGACTGTGCACCTGTCAACAAATCGTCGACGTAAAAATCACGTTGGATTATCTCTTTAATATGGGGATCGGCACACTCTTCGCCCAGCTGCCACAGGCAGCGAGTGGAGAGAAAGCTAGCACTTGAAAACCCGTACGTGACGGTGTTTAAAGTTAGAGTGCGCAGCGGCTGTGACTCGTCCTTTCGCCAAAGGATCGACTGTAGGTTGCGATCATTTTCATCGACCAAGATCTGGCGATACATTTTCTCAATGTCGCCAGACAATACATATCTATGTAAACGAAAACGAATCAAAATATTGAATAGGGAGTCCTGAATATTGGGCCCTGTCATTTGAAGATCATTCATGGAAAAGCCAGATGTAGTCCGCATAGACGCATCAAATACGACTCGCAGTTTAGTTGACTCGCTAGTATCTTTTATCACAGGGTGATGAGGCAAATAATATTTTACCATAGCAGGAGAACTCTCCTTGTTCGCAGTTTCAGATAAATGACCTAGCTGAGCATACTCGGTCATAAAATTGAAATACAAGTCTTTTAGTGCAGGTTGTCTCTTAAAACGTGACTCAAGATTAATAAATCTTTTTCTAGCTAAACGAAACGAATCTCCTAGGCAATCTCTATCATCACGGAGTGGAAGTTTGACACAAAAGCGGCCTTCACTAGTGCGAGTAGTGTTGGCAAGAAAATGTTGCTCGCAGAGCAGCTCTTCCTCCGACAAAGCTACTCTCTCAGGAACCTTCTCTAATTCCCAAAAAATTGCCAAGTCGTTATGAAGCTTAACGAGATCGTCGGTTCGTGAGAGATTACAGTGTACTTGGTTCCGGTCTGGAAAAGATTTAAGAGGAAGCATAGGACCCGCTACAAGCCAACCTAGCTTGGAATTACGTAATACCGGATTGTTGTCGCCTAAAGATTGCTGCTCTGACTCTACAACGTCCCAAAACAGATCAGCACCAATGAGCATATCAACGGTATCTGACTTGTTAAAACTAGGGTCTGCCAAGGAAAAGCTTGATAACTTAAGATGCTCAATGTTGAATGAGACCTTAGGTAGTTTACCAGATATAGATGGCAACACAAGACAAGATAAAACCGCACTGAACCTACTACGCTTAGACCGAAGTCTCACAACACAACGTTCAGGCTTGTACTTCAACGATGTGTCACCGATACCTACAATATTCGTGTTGGAAGGCTGAGGAGTCAAATTTAGCTGCTTCATCACTCGTTCTGTAATAAAGGAAGATTGACTTCCGCTATCTAGCAACGCACGCACCGTCATATTGTTGTCATTTGTGGGATTGAGTAAACAAACCTCAGCTGTGCAGAGCAGTACCTGTGAAGAAGACAAGGCAGACATAGACACAGCTTCAGTATTAGCGACTTCTTCAGGTTTACACAGCGCCTCATGCAACAGTGAATTATGCCGATGCTTACATGTTCTACACCCGCTAGGCAGCCGGCAACGTCGCACACTATGACCCGTCCGCAGACAGTTATGACACAGCTTCATAGAAGAGACAAATGACATCCTATCATCCGCCGATTTGGACTTGAAAGCAGAACATTCATAAAGGCGATGCTCACCCTTACAAAAAAGGCAGACAAGAGACGAAGGCGGCGAAGATTTCTTAGTGGAGTCATTAACACTATTAGTATTGGTAGCAACCAACGCTCGTGACTGTGTTTGTGGTTTTGAATGTGTTTGTGAACTATTTTTTGAACTAGTTTGTTTGTTACGATTGACAGACTCGAGAACGTCAGCACGGTTTTTCAAAAATATAAAAAATTCACTAAGTGAGGGAATATCATCTAGGGAACCCTTACTTTCCTCCCATTTGAAGGAAGTTTTAGAATCTAATTTTTCACAAATTATAAAAATTATGAGAGCGTCCCAACTGTCAGTGGGGAGCCCTAACGTCTTAAGAGCTCGTAAATTTTTCGTGATATGATCTATAATAAACCGAAGAGACTTCTCAGTTTCTCTAACAGTTTCGATACTGAATAAAGATTTCAAATGATTATTTATCAATTGGCGTTTATTATTATAACGCTTACATAATATTTCCCAAGCTTGTGTATAATTATCGTCTGTCACTTCTAAATTGGAAATCACTCGTGCTGCTTCACCCTCTAAGTAGGAATTAAGGTAATAATATTTATGTATATTTTTTATTTTAAGGTTGTTATGCACTAATGAAGTGAATGTATCCCTAAACTCAAGCCACTTAAAATAAGTTCCATCAAAAATTGGAATTTTAATTGTGGGCAATTTAAAACCTACAGGATCCCCACAACCCTCATGATGATGGCAACATGAGCTGGACCTGCGGGAAGAAGCATTGCTGTGCTCAGAGATTTTAGGAGTATTTCTGTCAATCGTCTGCTGGGCTAAAGCTATACAGTGATGAAACTCTTGTTCTATGTAATCTCTGACCGATAACTCAGTTTCCAGGCCGTCCCCATTGATCGCTTCGATCTTGCCTTGTAATTCATCAAATTCAGTGAACAATAATTCAAACTTACTAAGCTTACTACGAAGTTTAATCACTTCGAAAGGACAAATAGTCTCAAGAGAATTTAAATTTTCTAAATAATTTTTAAATTTCGTAATACGACCTTTAACTGAGCTACGTGTTGTACATAGCCTTTTTAATTCCATTTGAGAATTCACAGCTTCATCTTTTTCCGACATTTCAAATAATTAATTAATTAGAATAAATATTAAAATAAATACAAATTGCATACGATACGCCCCTCGTTTGCTGGTAGCACGAAGCACGGAGATCAAGCGCAGGCCGAACAGCTGCGCGCGCAAGTGGCCGGCCGAAGCGCAGCGCTGCAGCGATGAAGACAAGCGACCCCGTCTAGCGATCGATGCACGGAGTAGCGCTCGAACGCTGGAATATAGTGCAGCGTAGCCGTGAACAATAGTATCGCTCACTCGTCACGCAATAATAGGATGATAATTATTAAGTAAACAACTCATTAGCTATTTATTTTATGGAAGATTTTTAGCAAATGAAATGTCTAATTCAATGAATTATTGCAGCAAAACAGGACAATGAAGATTGAAAACGTTACTATATTTTTTGGAAGTAGTGCAGATGCAAATTAATTGAAATGTTATTTTCAATAAGGTCCGTAGGCTTCTAACGAGTATGAATTGAGATAAATATAGCTTCAGCGAGAAGAAATTGAGTGAATGGTGAGAATTGTAGGTATAGCTCGATAATGTAAATAGGCGTGCTATGATAAGAATATGTGCGAAGATAGGCTAGCAAAGCTTCTTGCTTGGAAATACAGGCACATACAATGAATGTAGCACGATTAGGCACTGATTATCAAGGAACCGAGATCTCGTTAATCACATATAAAGGGGGAAGAATAGATACGGTAAGGAAAAGGAACGGGCTCACAAATCGGCAGGCAGATGATGCGAAGCACGTAGCCTGGTGGAGCTCACGGAGATGAAGACCAAACCGATGATGATGATGCTTCCGCCAGAAGAAGTAGTCTTCGTCACCTCTGGATAGGCCCCCTTGGACCTCATCACACCTTTCCAGGAGAAGATCGGAGCTGGACTGCACGCACGTCACTGGTAGTCCCGCAGAAGGTCCCAGGACTCCTTCTAGGGCCTCAGGAAACACGCGAAGCAGAATGGGCCAGCGGCGTTTTTGCGATGACCTCCGGTCGCCCTTCGCTATGGGCGCGGTCGTGTCGAGTCGAGAACAAAGAACCTTCCGGATGGTCAAGATATCGCGGAACGCGTCCTGTCACGGTCGCCAAAAACTTTGTTCATAACCGAACAAGGGGTAAATAAAACGATGATTCTCCTTACAGAATACTTATTTAAAAAAAAAAGGGAAATTAAGATTACAAAGGTGGTTGTGAGCGCATGAGGCGACGACCCGAGATCTAATGCTAAAAAGTGGGGACAGTTAACCACTAACCGTTCGAGTTAAGTTTATACAATTAAAAGTCGCCTCTATTACTATGAGCAAAGGTTATATAATCAAAGATTTAATATATATACTTATGTTCTTTTGGTATGAAAACACAAAAACTAGCTAATGACGGCCATTGGCCGCCACAATATCGAATGATTTTACAAATATATCTATATTAACATCTGTTTAGGTAAAAAGACTGTACGTTGTCGGAGCGCAAGGGTATGCGCAGACATCCACTATTTGATATAAAACCTTTTTTTATACATAAATCAGTGGGGTTATAAAAATAATTGATTATTAACAAGCCGGCCCGGCGAACTTCGTACCGCCCCATAATTTTTTTTTCGTTATTTTTCCGATGTTTTAATAGTTATTCCGCTACTTGGGATGGAGATAAATACAACAAATCAAAAACCATGAAAATCGGTCTAGCCGTTCTCGAGTTATTCTCACAATGCTTATAGTAAGGAAATAAAAATATTGAGTGTATTATTATTGCTCGTTAGAAGAGCTCATGGCTAAGTAACAACCGCACAGATCGACCGATCACATGAACTTGCATATGCATGCAAACGCGTTTTCATGCTGCTGCGATTCTTCAGTGGGTTGGAGTGGCGCAGTATGGGTGGAGGCTAGGTGGTCATGAACCCGAAGAAGCCGTGAGTGGTTGCTGGCTGGGTGATACGCTGGTTGCTGCTCGATAATGGTAGGAGGTTGAGGGAGAGTTGACGACGATGTTGAAGCTCTTGACATCAGGAGATTTGGCTGATGTTGATCATGTCGGGGTTACCAATATGGAGTATTATATCACATTACACACCGCCGTCCACACACAGTACACAGTATCAAATTCAGTTATCACCAAGTCCTTTATCGTGCACGAAATATTTGCATAGAAACGTTAGGATACTAGGAAAACCCAATGCATTTGAGCAACGTCCCCATAGTAAAAAAACATCATCTTGATAAGATGTATCAATTGAGCTACATTTCATTGTTGTTGATGGGTGGGGACGATTCCGCCCATGGTCCTTTGTATGGGAAGTGAAATATTTCATCTTTAATTTTACAAACTCGTTGTTAGTTTGGTGGTAGTAATCAGATCATAGAGCACGCCTCTCGTGCATCCTGTCAGCCTGTGTAATATTTGTATTGATAAAATGATACACAGCTCAGAAAAAAATGATTAATTTTCCCAACAAATATATAACACGGCAGAAGCAGTTTAACATCCACTTAGAAACTTATGGTTTATATTGAACGCGAAGTTATAAATAATTTATTGCTATAATAAACCCGAACGCCGCAATACGGGGAGCGATGACTTGTAACCTTTATTCGTGGAGCTAACCGTTTCTATTGCTCTTAGGTATTTATTTGGGATTGTGTCTATTTATTAAGAGAGAGAGTATGTATGTCTGTTATGCCTTCGAGTTAAAATGGGTGAAGAGATTTAGATGAAGGTAGATTGAGGCAGGCTTAAACGTAGAAACTATACGATAATTAATCAAAACGCTGGTAATACGAATCCATCGAGAAATAATCAAATAAATTCAACTTGCGTACCTATGTTTCTAATTCTTCATACCCTAAACGGCTTCTAACATTTAGTTGTTTTTTTTTAATGTACTCATAGCTACCCCATTGATGGTCATCAGCAATAGTTGGACCTAAAAGATTTTACGGTTTAAGACATTTATTTTCTCAAATACAATAGGTAATAAGGTTAAATATGATAAAAATAAATGGTACACATAGTACGACCTACATTAAAACAAAGTTGATTTTATTCAACTATCTGGGGGGCTAGACAAGTGGCAAAACGCTAACGCTAACGCTATAGAATAGAAAACAAAATGTATGGGAATGACATATAGCTAGTCGTAAACGAATGTCATTCCCATACATTTTGTTTTCTATTCTATGGCGTTAGCGTTAGCGTTTTGCCACTTGTCTAACCCCCCTGGACCCAATTAGAAGTTCAAGCAGACGAATTCAAAAACAGCTATAATAAAGTTACATTACATATACACAACAACTGTTTGACTGAATGTGTTATCATAAAACATTTTTTTTTTCATGACCTCTTGCAGAGTGCTTCTAACAGCATTCGAGCTGCTTAACCGGACAGGTTATCATAAAACAATGTCTCTCGTCAACACTTCAGTAAACACGTGCTGGTTAGTTAAGTAGTTATCAAATACAGTTAGTTAAGAAATAGCTTATCGATTTAACCGGCACCATTTAGCTGGATCGATGGTGTTATAAATAAAATACTCGCATTGAACTTCAAGAAGCAATCGAAAGGTCGATAATAGACGGAATTAGACGAGCTTTGATATTTTGTTATGTATTAGTAAGATTGGAATATAATGTTAATTTATTATACACAAACTCGTTGGTCTAGCTGTCGTTATGACGTAGTGGCTGAGGAATTGGCTGTTACGCTGCGCGTCACGGCTACGAATCCCGCATAGAACAAGCGAAATTCTTTCGGCTCTAGCCGTCTTACTTATAAAAAACCTGTAATCTGAAGTTTAACCTTTTCTTAACCTTATCCTTACTTAACGCTGTTATCCAGGATTAAGCTACTAACTTAAGATCGGATTAACGCTAAATAGCATTTACAAGTGAGATTTTTGCTAATCCGTTACTAATCAGCAGAATAAAATCTATTCGGGCTTTATAAGTAAGACGGTTAGTGTTTGTGCATGTGTTATGTATGTTTGTAAACGTACCCACGATTCAGGAGTAATTCTTAGCGTCATCATCATCAGTCTACTTAATACTCGCCCACTGTTGAACATAGGCTTTCCCTAACGTATGCCATAACACCCGGTTTTCAACATCTGCTTGTAGCCTATCACAGACCGAGTAGAGCAACGTTTTTTTTAAAGTCTACTTTTTGAAATGGGCAACTAAAATATATTTTTTTACTTTCAAATATGCTTGTTACAAGGCCTAATTGAAATAAATGATTGGAATGGAATTGAATTGAAAAGGAAAAATAAAAAGTCCTAGGCTTCCTAGGAAAAAATTATATCGGGATTTTCTATTAATTTTTAATTTCAAACGGAGGTCATAAGCATCACTACTATAATGTGGTAATTCGGAGTTCGTTAGTCTTCAGGTAAAACAGGCGATACACGATGATATAGGTGACCAGGGACACAGAAAATACAAGCACACAAGCATAATGAACCTAGAGCTGCATCTGCGTCTTTCGTCACGAACCAATACTTGCCGAAGATTTGTATTCTGTTCTTTACAAATAGCGCAGCCGGGAGATATATGAGAAGCTACTTGAATTTGCTCACATATTTTATTTATAGATTTACCCGGTAACTGGATTGGGGAGGTCAGATAGGCAGTCGTACCATGTAAGTAGTAGCTGCATCTAGCTAGACTACCAGCCGACCCCAAGATAGTTGGAAAAAGGCTAGGCAGATGAGTATGACCCTTGGCGAAATATACCATTCGAAAAATTTTGAGGTTGCCCAATATTATAATTTGGAAAATTAGAAATTCAGTTAATTCGAAATTTGTAAAATTAATAATTTAGACAAATAAAAGACAATTTAGAATTTGGAGATTAAATAAAGAGGTATAATCTGAATTGGGAACCCATCGCCGGCATCGTACTAAAATTAATTTGATTCACACAACCCCATTCCTGATGTCCTAATATCGTGGTGGCCTAGTAATTTCGTGGTGGTCTAGTGGTTAAGGCACCTGCCTCTCGTGTAAGAGTGTGCGGGTTTGAAACCTGGCAAGTACCAATGTGACTTTTCTAAAGTCATGTGTACTTTCTAAATATATCTTAGGCGTCACTGACTAACGGTGAAGGAAAACCGCCTTGAGCTAGCGTGGTGATCAATGCCTTCTCTGTATGAGAAGAGGCTGATGTTGATGACGAACCCCATTTCAAAAACAAAATACAAGCATTTACAAAAACAATTGAATATCCGCCAATCACCTTCGAATAATCCCTGTCGTTTGAACGACCAGTATACCGTGGTCACTGTATTGGACGCCTGCCATAACTTTCCCGATATTGAATCCAACATCATATTATTAGCATAAAGTTTGAAGCAGTATTGCCATTTTGTGGAAATGCAACTAGTCTCTCGCTTAAATTTATTGGACAAGATTTTAGATTTTCAATGTTATTTTTATGTACCTAGGGTAGTTTTTCATTTGCGTGTTACCGCTGGTTTTAATTTACTTGGCTTTAGTTTTTATTAAGACTTCTTGGGACAGTATTTAGCATGATTTGTATACAAATTAAAATATTTGAATCTACATAACCATTCACGTTTTAATTTTTTCTATAAACTTCCCTAGGTTGAGGAAAAAAGAACTTATATATATTGCATAGGATTCTTACAAAAAAAAAACAATTATATTAATTTTACGTTTAGCTTAAGAGTATCTAAATATGACCCAAGATAGACTGACGCTTAAGATCCACTTAATAAAAATCCAGAATATTTAAAACTAACATTTGCATAAAGCAAAACATTCTATCTACGATATTAATCCCATCATATCCCAAGGGATGTTCAATATATTATACCACGCGAGTGGACCCATAAGCCACAGCTAGTCTAAATTAATTTAATAATAAACAAACCAATTAGCCGAAATAATTTATTTACAATAGCGACACGGATTACAGACGGACGTTGAGGGATGAAAACGAGATCATAATCCTCCCCAGGGCATTCATTTATAAATATAAATTACAGCTCATTATTTTTACATAGGTATTTAAAGTAAATGCCACTATGTATTATTTATTTTATATTTAACTAGCTACGTGGGATATATGAATTCAAATTAAAGATGAACCGCTCGAACGATTTTATGCAAACTTCACATAAACCATCTACTAAAGAGTCCGAACAAATCCTAAACATTTGGTTTGGATAGGTGAGCCCGTTCTTGAGTTATAAATTACAACGAAAATTGGCATTGATATTTATTTATATTGATTTATTTAAAGTTATATAACTGAAGTGATTTAGCTACGTATGTAGTATGGTATTTATATCATACCAGCTCTGTTTGCGTGGATATCAGACTTCGGTCCAGATACCGAGATAAAAAGTATTCTGTGCATTAATCCAGGTTTTAAACTATTTGCCAAATGTCATCGAAATCCGTAAATCCGTTGAGCCGTTTTTATGTGATTGGGTAATACATACCACCCTCAACTTATGTATAACAAACAAATTTATTTACAAACTTTAAAATTATTTAGTTTTAATATGGTTATCTACAGCTTTCTGGCATTTAAATGATACAGGTGCACAAAAAACGTTGCCTAGGCGTTATGTTCGTTTAAAAGGTAAAACGAAAAAAGTCTTTTAAGTACACTAATATTTACTTCGGTACAAAATGTTAACCGAACTAAAATTCTAAAGCCAATAAATATAATAAAGAAATCGTTATGAAAAAGCAGCCAACGACCTTTAAATGACCCCACTCGCTTACTTAAACCTATCCAAACTACATAACAACCAAAGAAAATTAACATTTAACACCACGGAATTAGGTTGTAATTCCAACAACAGAATGTCAAGAATTATTAGCTACAATTTTTGCTGTAATAGAATAAGCTCATGACAAAGAAGATTTGCATAATTAGAGAGTCCGTTGCGTTTTCCGTTAACTCTGGGAGAATGCTTACTTTCTCATTGTACCTGCCTACTTGATGACGTCACTGTCTTGTTGGTATAGGATTAAATCGTCGGCGCTTAATTAAATCCCGCTAGTGATTAAAAATGTACAGTTCGAAACTGCAGCGCTTAAGCCGATTGGAAAATTATTAGCTTGATGCGCGATATAGTACTCTAGGCGTGAGGTACTAGAGTCCTTTGTATATTGGTGATGATTATTTGATTAATGGATGTATTGTGATCAAGCTCCTTCCTGTAAGACAACCAGTCCAACAGGCAATCATGCAAGAGAAAATTTATTTCCAGCATAAAAGGATAATAGAACGCTGTGACAAGATCTTGGCTTAGATTCCCTGGTTGGGCCGACATTGCTTTGTGGCTCTTTAAAAATCATAAAACAGCCCGGAGTCAGGATGTTGCAACACAGAACTGAATGACTGAAACTGAAAACTGAACAGAACCAATGTTCACTGAAAATTTTGTACAATTGGTATAATAGTTTCAAAGATTCCATTTCAGGTTTCAAACTTGAGTTTTTTGTTTTAGAACACTGTATTCAATTGTTTTAATGTAAGTACTACAACCTCTTTTAAACACAATCAAGAAAAACAAGGCATGTTAACAAGTAGACCTAAAAAACCTTTGAACACACAAAAATACAACAAAATCATGCGCTATCTCTGTGCCTTGACAAACGGATGTACCGTTCTTATACTTATTGAGATATTTCAATATAAGGCTGTAGAAAGGAAAGGAAATGCCCATCGAGGGCTCCTGGAGGGACAATTGAATTTAGAACCCCATGAAAGAGAAACGTAAGAAGAGCGAGATGGATGATCACTCAGTTTTGTTCCGCTACACGTCAACAACGTGTTCAAGTGGCTGCGCCAAACTGAAAGAGAATTTTACATAGGGTTGTCACCAGTGGCAACTTCATACTAGGAAAAAAATACAACTTTAAAATTTAAAACATTAAGGTTTCTATTAAATAACTTAAGACCCATATTCGAATCAGTATTTTCAGGGTTAACAAACAATAAAAAATAGTTATTAAAACCTCCAAACTGCTTTTGGGTTACCCTTGTGTTGAAACCAAGACAGTTTTCTAATATTTTTATAAGAAGCGCCATTCCAAAATATACCATACTATAAACATTGATCGGTAGTTAGTCTCAACTTCTAAGAAAAAAAGTTTTGCGTGCCAACCCTGTTTAAGGCCAAGCCCGCAGCCATGCCGGCAAAATTGTTTAAATATTTAATGAATTAAAATTTTCTATGTACCTACAACGAAAAATGCTTTATGAAAATACTTCAAGCCGACATGTTTTTACAAGCGTGAAGGGAACGCTTAAAAGACATTGTCAATTTTGCTTCCAATCCGGATTAAACCGGTGCTGACCGGATTTTGATTGGCTGGTCGTATTGAAAGGAGTGGTATAGATCGGCAAACTTCGTGATCAGTTCGGCAAACAAGTTCAATACTGGCGGATGATGTTCAGAATTCGAAGTTATTTCAGTTAATGTATAAACTGTGTAGCTAGCTGATTCCTGCAGTTTCGCTCGCACCTCGAGGGACGTCTGGATAAAAACTATTCTTTTCTTTCCTGGGGTTCAAGGTATCTTAATGTTCATTAAAAAAATTATCCAAGTCAGTTGAGGCGTTTTATGGTGATAGCATGACACATGCGTTTGTTCTTTGTATGACGTAGGCATCCGATAAAAAAGGTTCTTTTTTAAATTACAAAGCAAAGTTAGGCAAAGTTTCTATGAAACTCTATCATTTTTAATTCGAATTCGTATAGCCCACACGGACGAAGCCGCTGGCGGAAATTACTTATACGAGCTTTAATTACTTTTAAAGGTAACTTGCAACTCATAATACAATACTTTCTGTACGACACTGCTAACAAATCGCAATTTACTTAATTGCTTATTGGCTATTGACAGAAATGTATTTCAATACGTCATAGATGACGTCATACTACTGTTGTCGATGGTGACAAGGAAAAGGTCACACGTGGGTGTTGCAAAGCAATTTCGTTTGAAAAATTGGTCACATCGTTAACTCAAAAACCATTTACCGATTCATGTTTTAATTGTGGTGTTTTCGAAATTATCGGTTTTCATTAATTAATCTCTGGTATCTACTGATAAAATATTGTTTTATTACTAATGATATATTATATATTTTTTATAAAAACGTTGCCCCACACTAGGATTTTCCCCTGTATCATGGGTGCATTTACAAATATACATTACACATGCACTTAGACCCGGAACAATTTTAGTTGTCCCGTGAGAGAATCGAACCCGCAGAGCAGCCGCCATTTGCTCAACCACTACGTGAAACGTGCCGTCAAATATGGTTGAAGACGATTTATATACAGTAAAAATTAGATTACATCATCAGCCTACTCTTTTTCTAGCCATTTTAGGGATAATTTTCAGCCTACCCAGACTGAATCTGAATTTGTATTTTACATACAGCACCTAGCTAATCACCGTTGCCTAGTAACTAAAGGTAACAGAAAAGCCTTGAGTAAGACTGGTGGTCAGACTTTTAGAATTCTGATTATTCGTAACGATTCACAGAGATTTACATACAACTTAGTCAGGAAGACTAACGACAACCTGGCGAAGTTTATGGTGACAAGAAAAATCCAGGGAAAGCGTTCAAGAGGCAGGAGTCACATGCGCTGGACCGATCAGATCCGCATCACCACCAACTAAAAAGTGGAAAGCGATTGTCCAAGTGGAAAGAGATTGTTCGAGAAATAATTCGTGGAGGTCACGACCCTCAGTATTGAGGAATACGACAAAAGGAAGAGGAGGACAGCCAGGAGGGGCGCAAATACTTTCTAACGCACCGAAAGTGCTTAGTATGTGGATGTGTCAGATAAACCCCTTTTGTAACAAATACGGTATTAATCTCTTAACTAAATTGTAGGTCAACCCAACTGAAATAAGAATCAATACACTGCCCGTAATATTATTAAATCTATATTATAACCTGTAACGGTAATTACAAGGTACGAATGCCGTTTGTCGGCTCGTCCGGCGTCCCTCCGACTATAAGGTGACCATGAGACATGATAATCCGGGAACTGACAACTTTACACCGGTTGTCTGACGGGAATTATAAGGTGGGCCGAGAGATGTATTAAAATTAAAATAAGATGCCGAATTCTCAATTCAAAATACGGGTGTTATTTTTTTATATCTTTTTAAAAACTACAAAACCGTTAATAAAATGGGCTCATCAAAACAGACAAATACACTGTACAAACTTATTCCAGGGCGTTAAAAAATAATAATATACATCCAAGTTTACAAGGCTTTTCGGTAATCTGATAAAATTGTCAAAGCCAATCTATATTTTAATTATTATAGATAAAGTCCAAGCATCAGTAATGACTGAGCGTGCAGCTTCAATTAAATGAAAAAGAAATGCAGAAATAACGTAAATTTCAAATTGAAATGAATGGTTATTAAAAAAAACATATTATAAACATCATCTATGCATCTCATAGAGATGACAAACATTTTGATTGCTCAAGGCAGATAAGCGATTTGAGAGGTTAACTCACGATATTTTTCTTCACCCGTTAGTTAGAGCCGTCAAAGATTTTAGAAAAAACATTACAAAAGACTAAAAAGTCACATAAGTATTTGGTATATTTTCAAAACCGCAAACCTGTGTGCGCAGCCAGCAGGATATTTACATGCGATTCAAACCATAAAAAAACATAACTAATAAAAATTCTAGACACGCTCCCAAAGATCATTAATACAACACAAATTCGGCCATATCTACAATATCACATCTAATAGACATTCGACAGTTACTTTGCGCCACAAGATATTCTTGGGCACGACTATGTGACACGTTCCAGAGCTAAATATCCCAACTTGGGATGGAGTTGGGCGTTGGGCTCTGATCCAAATATGCAGCTATATTGACAATAAATGTCATAACCCAGTCCTGGTTCGTGTGATCCGACCTTTTCGGAATTTGTAGGATTTACTCTGGTTTTGTTTAATACTGTGGTGTTTTTGTGAGGCTGTTTAAGGCTTTCGCGCATAGCCAAAATAACCGCAATGCGTTTATACTATACTAGGGTTTTTCGCTGTTTCTCCCCCTGGGGGTATTACTCGCCCACCCGAATTTATAGTATCTATATGATAATCTAGATTATAAACGGTATGTGTACCAAATTTCGTCCAAATTCATTGAGCAGTTTTTAAAGAAGGAAAAACGATTTATTTCTGGACACGCACAGGAAGTAGATAATTAGTAGATAGTTAAAAAATAAAATAATAAAACAAAATAGAAAAAAATCAAAGACATGACATAATACCTGAACGAGGCCAGAAAAGGCTCCTATCTCAGCATAATGCTGCAACATTTACCTGAGTAAATGATGCAACGCTGATCTTCCGATAGGAGACACTTTTTTTTACTTGAAAGAGTTACAAATACATCCTCACATACTTTCGCATTTATAATATTAATAGTATATGTTCTCTACTAGTATATTTTGTATACCACGAGCAATATTATGCACAGCGGGGAAATACCGGTCTAAGTAATTGCATATCGACAGCAAGATGTATTTTGATTGGTTTTTCGCATTTGTGTTCTGTGAACAATACAAATATTGTATCGTCACAACTTTCCTTTTCTGAGAAAGAAAGAAAGAAAAAGAAAATGTATTGACAAAACAACACATAAAACACATTGTACTGCCGTCATAAGAAAAAAGCGCGTAACTACATTTTTTTACTACATATTGAGTTAAGAACATAATTATTTGGAATCAGGAAAGATTCTGATTACGAATATATTTAACTCAATATCGAAAAAAATATTAGTTACGCCGTTTCTTCCTATGACGGCAGTATAATACAAAGGGTTAATAATATGAGTCAAATTACAAATTTCTCTTGGTAATAAAGGCTAATTTAGTGTACTTTATTACTACTTAACTGACCACTAACTCCAAAAAAACTAGCTTCAACTTCAAAGTCATATATCACTCGCTTTAATTCAAAAGGCTTTTCAAAATCCCGTTCAAGTAATTTCTCAACCGTTACGAAAGAAATGGCCCGGACTAAGTCAATGGTAATGGAATTCACGCTCGGATACACGGCGCGTGGTCCGGTAAGCCGGCTGGTCCTACGGAACATTGTTGGACCTGGTGGGGGATTATTGTGACAGCCGTGGACGGGTCACGTACGCCGCGAGGATTTTTTTTTTGATAGACATTGTGGTGATACTCCGTATTTCTGTAAGAGATATATGAATAACGGCTAACAACAATGGCTTTGGTATTTTTCCTTGCAATACAGATGGCCGTGACGTCACGCGTGTGTTGTGCAAATTAAATATCGAAGAGATAATGCAGTTTTCTATTAGTGACGAACTTTCTGGAATAAGTCCTCCAGTTTCATAGTTACATATACGAAATAACAAAATTTAAGTACTTCTTTGATAACATCAGTGTAGATTAGTATAGACAAGCACGTGTAAAATTGTGTGTTTAATTATTCAAACATGTAAATTTTTAACCAACCCTAATACATAAACTTCGAAAGACACCGTCCAACATTCCGCCTCATTCCACATTGAAAATTTCAAAGAGCTACGTTTCTAAGCACCTACGCCCTATATACAGGCCAGCCATTGAAAGCAGCAATGATTACTTTCCGAAACACCCTGTATGTGCTTAATGACAGCTGTTTGTTTTGCCTTAATGCTTTTCTGATTCAACTTTAGCATTTAGTAGATAAAAGACAGAGGGTAGCTTTTGTTTCGTTACGTCATTGCATGCTTGACCTATGGCATTATTTGTACTTTGTACGACATCATCTGTCTTTTACTCTAGACTAGACAAGTAGGTACTAGCACTTTTATGCTTTGCACCTTAAAATGTACTAACACTTTTAGTTTTACTTTCTTTGACCTGAATAAAGTTTTTCAATAAAAGCTAAGAGGACGTCACTGCTGGACAATAGCCTCTTCACATGCAGAGAAAGATGATGACGGGGCCCTACCCCAGGGCCATAGCCTGCCTTGGCTGCGGGACGTTCGAAAGAGATACCGCGCCCCCGGAATACAAAGGGCTGAGGAAGGAACATGGATGGGTTTTAGTCAGTAAGAGTCTGTCACTCCCTTCCGCCCCACCCACGGCGGACCATTTTATGATTTCCCATCCGAAAAAAAAATGCAGAGAAAGAATGATCATTGATCAGCAATCGCCAATCCGCCTTGAGCGAGTGTGGTCAATACTCGTACATTTTCTCTGTAGTCAGAGGCCTCACACAAACAGCATTGGAACGCATGAGTGACATAATAAATAGGTTTGTTGCTAATTGCATTAATCACCAGGAAGCTAGAAACATTTTAAATGGTCAAAATGTGCATAAACCCGTAAATACATTTCTTGTTACTGCTCATAGAATCTTAAAATTTTTATTCCTTCATCTGAATCAAATTGGATAGATCGTGGTCGGATTCTTAATAGCGGTCTTTGTCGCCAATGAATTTGAATAAATCTTTTTAAGAAAATGAACGAAGAGAGAAATTTGCTTTACAATGGAAAGTGTTTGTACTTGACGAGTTTTTTAAAGTCTTCCATTTCTGTGGTTAATTTTTTTAGCTAGTACTCGTAGTATGGTCAATGAGTGCTCACAAGGGGGGTTTGGATGGATAAGTCGAAAGCAGAAAATTTGGTTTACTGCTTTCGACTTTTCCATTCACAATTATTCGTTGCCTAAACTATAAGTACTAGTCTCCTGACACGAACCGGAAGGCGCATGTAGATATTAAGATGTATGTCTTTAAAAATCCATTGCTCATTGCGCAAATACTAAAATATATCTAGAAGTAATATTTTACGACACCAATCTGTTTCAAGTGATGGAAAATAACCAGCTTAAATTGTTTCTGATTTTCCTTGCACCTGAAGATAATATTTCCAAGAAAATGTTCTTGTTATTAGCGTCTTCCGTTGATGTTGTTTCGAGCAATAATTAGTTAATTGAATTATGCTATTACCGCCCCTCTAGAGATACGATTTTGTATAATATTATACACAGAGTACCGTTCATTAAGGAAACTGTGACTATAATATGTTATTCGCGTAAATATAAAATGTATTTTATAATCCCTAAATATTTCTAAACATATCACGCATTTTTAGATGGTATAGGTACCTACCTAAAGTACACCCATATTTTACTAGTTATATGTAAGTCTCACGTGATAGCGGTGAGCATATGAGCTGACCACCATTCCAGACTGGCCTGATACTGAGAAATTCCACATGAATATTGCCCAAACCGGGAATCCATACCGAGGACTTTATGCGCAGCAGTCTTGCTCGCCACCATTGGGCAATCTCTATCCATACTATATAGTATATGTACTAATAATTGTGTGACCATAATAAATCAAAAATAAAATGATAAATGTGTCCTACCATACGCAGAAGCTTCCAGAAACAAAAAGCGAAGACGCGGAACAAATCACTCAATTCTGATGACAATACCACACTCATTAATCACTGTAACTTGTCGACTTGCCTTAGAGTATAAATAAGATAAGCTATCAGTCACATACTGTATCAATCGAGTGTAAGTTAAATGTTCTGGACCTTTGCGAAGGAACATATGTATAATATGTTTATATATTTATTGTTGTATTTATATATATATATATATTATATGTATAACGTTTATATAATTTATTTTTTGTAATTACATAATATTTAGTTGTATAGATATTATATTACTATTATATATAATATATAAGTAAGTGTACACCTTGGACTACCTACTGTTTGGTTTTTCCTTTTGTCCTCAGTCCATCCAAAGGTTGTCTGTAAGAGATCGCTTTTAGCGATAAGACCGCCCATTGTGTCACCTACCTTAATTATATTGTTAAGTTTTTTAATTTTAAAAGTGGTGTACATAATAAAGCATATTCTATTCTATTCTATTCTAATATTGTATAATATACATTAGACATTGATGTTCTACTATAGTTACTATCTTCAGGATAATATTTATCCTTTTTAGGGTTCAGACCTCACACAGAAAAACGAAACCCTAACAGGATCACTTTGTTATACTTCTATCTGTCCGTCTGTCAAGAAAAGGGAATCAAAATCTATAGGTTACCTCCCGTTGACCTGGAATCATGAAACTGTGGGGATATTGCGTATATTTTTTTTTCGGTTTGTAGATACCCTCAGTGCGCGAGTCCGACTCGCCCTTGGCCAGTTTTGTTTTTTGCATATGAAATTGTAGCGTAATTAATTAACTGACAGAAAACACACCATAGTCAATCTCAACATAGCATTTTTTTAAATCTTAATTTAGGACGAATTTACCCCAAAACTAATATTATAATCCTAAGTCAAATTAGCAGACAACAACAAAAAATCTTTTAGTAGTCTTCGTTAATTAGTTAAGCAGTATTATTGCATAAAATAAACTTAATTATAGACACGATTAGAAAACGAAAATCAATTACAAAATGCTTGCTACTCGCTATACGATATTCTATGTAGCTTGTGCGGCAAAATCATTTCAGCGCTCTCTATCTCTTTCATACTTCAAAGCTACCCCAAACTGTCTTCGTCACTAACAAACAGAAGGCTTTGCTTCAGTCGCTTCCACTAAACTCGTCTAAACACCTCTCTAATAACTAAACCGCAGTAACATCCACTAAGTTTGTTCTAAGTTAAATAAGCTAGTTGAACCGATTGCTTGATCCTTTGTTCATGTCCCAAGTTAAGTTCAAAGTTTGTATAACCAAGATGATGTTATCATTAACTTGGATATTGAAACTTAAGTTTATTATCAGATATACTGTTAAACTGTCACCCGGAGATAATTGACTTACGTTTTAACATCATTTAAATTACCCCAGAAATATTATACGAAGCAAAGTTTCATCATTATTCATCTGCCTAGACTTTTCCCAACTATCTTGGGGTCGGCTTCCAGTGTAACTAGATGGAGGTGAATACCAGTGTTTTACTGCCTAACCGCCTATCTGATCACCACAACCATATTACCGGGTAGTGATATTTCGTCAAAAGAAGTCTTATAAAGATACTCTTGGTAAGACTGGCTCTCAGACTCTCTGGCTTGTCGCTCGTAACTTGTTTTCGTTAGCAAAAACATCTTAACCATTAATTTTGGTTAGTCAAAAACTTGGAAACTCTTACTATAGACATTAATACTAGTAACAATGTTACTTATCACCACTTATGACAATCAATTTTCTTCTCAATACGGTTAAACAGGTTCTATTTCTATACCACTGAATATATCAGATATTTGTCTGTTAAACCCAATCAGATTAAGTAGCTCTGTATTACACCCTAAATAAGTGTCAGAGGTCGCATAAGCAGTTTATTTGGTAAACTTTTCCACTAAATATTATAGAAGATAAAGTACCCACAGAGAACAAAACACAAGGTGACGTAAACATGACGTCACATCTGGTCCTGCACTACAATCTTTCCATTAGATAAATTAGTACAAATAATGAACTCTTACAGATGATCCGATGGATCTTGTTTACGAAAATAGTTTTAATTCTTATGTTTTTCAATAAAAAATAATAATTGGTAGTTTCATAAATATAAGACACTTTATTTCACACGTCTTGGGGAGAGAAAATTGATACACTGAAATATAACCAACTAGGCGAAATTAAATTTAATGTTTTAACCAAACCAATTGTTGTTTTACTTAAATATCTTCTAAGATTCAGTCTCTCTATAAGAGGAAATAGGCTCACTTAGGCCCCCTAAGCGAGAACAATAGCCATATGAGCTTAAAAACAACCCCGCGAATAAACACGATTGGAATTCGCAATGTAGAAAACTGTTACTCAGTATGTGAAATAAATTAACCTTTTTTAGGAATGGAAAATCATCTTCCCATTGTAAAAAAAACCCATCCATGATCCTTCCTTTGTCCTTCGCGTCCCAGAGCCGCTAACTCTTTCGAACAATCTCGCAGCCCCAGACAATCCCTCTTTCCAGGAAATAATGCAGCCTTAGACCCATTACCCGGGGCCACTGTAACTACTCGCACACTTCTGCACAATTAACCTTAATACATTTTTTCATAATACATTCCACAGCTTTTAAGTAACATGTTAAGACACATGAATATGACTACAACCTACTTTCGTAAAAAGCTTGCATTTAAAATGTTCTGCTATAAAAAGCTCCTATATTTTACTTATATATACGCACTCATAAAACATCACTTGGTACTTATAAAATATAGGGCTGCGCCTAACGAGTCGACTTAATGACTTAGTGCTGTACTGCGCATGTCGGCATTTTAACTTCCAACCTTCCGCCGCCGATAGCCGAATACGTTGTAGACATTATCTGACTTTCTATTAACTTTTACTTTGTAATCTGTTCTGTCCATAACCGTTCGTATTGTGCCAAAAACGGTATGTCTCGAGTGTCCTTGATCTAGTTGGCCCGATATTGCTTTTGTGTTGCCGTTCTGGCTGTGACCAGTAACGAAATAAAAGTTAGTGTTGTACTACTAGCGGGGACTAAAAAACTACATATAGTGAAGTCCTGGGAATGAGAAGAAGAACTTGAACTCTATGTTAGACCAGCTTTTTTCGAGTTATCTGAGAGAGATCGCAGTTTCCTGCGATGTCACCTACGCGCATTCTTACAGTAATTTCTTAATATGCAGGGTTTATAGAAGATTATCGAGGTTCTCTCCATGAGGCGTTGCGGTTAAACAATCTATAGTACCATGTCCGCTCACCCACTCATATACTCATATATAGCCTTAAGGATAATGGCGTTGTGACGTCATTATCATGCTCGCGAGATTAATCATGTTACGTGGTTTTGGTAGTAGCAGTAGGCGCTATAAGCCAAATACGATATCTTTAGAAGGAGCAGTGGTATATGTATGTAGGTACTTACTTACAAAAATTACCCATGTTGATTCATTTATTGCTTTTGCTTTCCTGACAATGAAAGTTATGCCGGGAAGGTCATGAAAGCTAAATTAATATTATAAGGAATTTTAAACTATGTGCTCAAAGACAGATTGTATCTGGTGGTTTGTAAATGGAATTTTCTAACAATAGTTCATAACAACCTCTAATTAAAATCAGACCGGCTGACACGGTACTGTAAAAAAGTAACAGGTCTGTATTTAATTCTCATTTGTCCATTCAAAACTTTCGCCCACGTGCCACGTCCCTAAAATTAGTCGGGCGCCATTTTAATCGGTCCAAAAGTTCTTTAAGCGATGATAAATGTGAAATTTTTACTTCATTCCTGTACCTGTGAAATAACATAACATCGGGGGATAAATGGCTATTAATGCCCGATCAGGCAGCTACATGATGTATTGGAAATCCGATTACACCGTCCCAGGCTGTATAAATATGGAATTGGTACAGCGAGCTTGTCAATAACTCTTTTGCAGGCCATTTTTTATAAAACGTTGGGAAAATAAATTATAATTATTACCCCAAAAGGGGTGAAAAGGGATAATTTTTGAGCAAATTCACGCAGGCGTGCGTGTGAAATCTTCCTGTTATATGTTATAGATTTAGATAAACTCCACAATTATTTAGTAACAACACATTAGAGTAGTTTGGCATCATTATGAATGCATGAGCGCGCCCTCCCTGAGGTAATCACGGCTAAGACGCGCGCGTAGGCAGGCCGGGTATCTATTGAAACATTAATAACAAAATAACATATGTTTTAAGCCCGGAGATGTATTGTACGGTGCCTCCATGTGTATAGCCTTTTCTCTTAGGAAATTGGCGGCAAACAGTGCGAATTAAGATAAAAATCTGCAGAGATTGCTAAGTTTTTGTAGTAGGTAATATTTTTGTTTTTTTTTTTAATGAAATCTATAATACTTTATCCAAAATATACCCAGATTTTACCAATTATGATTAAGTCCAGTTTGTGACTTGAGAACCCGTCTCGGGCTTCCAGGCACCAATTCCTCATGCCTAACCAATCATACTATATCCCGAGGACCAGAAAGTTTAATTCATATAGAAATAAGAGAGAAATTATTATCATTAATAAACACATCTTTTTTCATTCAAAATTAAATAAGTACCTATGCAAATATACATCAAATAAGGCAAGTGTCTCAGGCCTGGTCACAGGTCTTCAAAATTCATTAAAATCTAAACGCGACACATTTTATCACACATTCATTAATATTTCGAATACTTTATAACGGTCACGGCCACCGGCCACTGCGGCTATATATAACTAATCGTTACTAGACATTGTACGTAACATTAATAATTTAGTACATTTGAATACCGTGATTTCCTTGCAATTAACTGAGAATTGATACTTAGTAACTTCTAGCTTAATTCAATACCTTTACCTCAACGGCATGTTGATGCAGAAGCGGAGAAGTGTGTCTACATAAAAAAAATACCAAGCTACGTGACGTCATTGTGTAACAATATATACATTCAAAATGGCTGTATCGGTAATTCAGTTAAAGCGCGCTCGGCAGTAAAATGAACGGAAAAGCGTCATAGCGATGCTAGTTTTAAACGTTTTTTTTTACGTTTTATTCCCTATCAGCAGCCGTTGCGCTGGCTAACTCCCGGTTCGCTAGTATGACGCACGAAGTTTGAAAACGATTCAAAGTTTGAACGGTCAGCGAAAAATGATAAGTATACGTCGACCAATGCTGGACAAAGCCCTCATCTAAATATCGCCAGAACATGAAAAATAATAATATTGGTGAATATTGAAGGAACACGTTCATTTTACTTTCTAATTTTAATTACATTACAAAAACACAAATTTCCTCTACCAAAAATAAATGTAATCAAAACATCAACATCCTTTGAAAGTAAACAAAACGTAAAGTATAGTTTCACCAACAAAAACTTAATTACAAATGGTAAGGGCGATGCTACACCGGCGGCTCGGTTCGTGTCATTTCCGGCCTCGCCGCCATCGTGTTCACAGACTAAAATATTATTACAGAACATTTTGGCACATTCTTATTCAACGGTATGCGGTATCGCGAAACCGATTAGTTGGTATTTATACCGGTGCTTACGTCTAAATGGAAATGTTGTTTTTATATTATTGCCTTGTGTAGCTTACACATTATTTTTTATTTAATTATAAGGTAAGGTTGCTGTGATGTACCCAACGTTGACAGGATTTTGTTCAATGTGTTTAATCCGGTGCTTGAAAATGTCATTGTTTGTTTCCTAATATACCTACGCTTGGTTTTCAGGAGTTTAACTGTTAACCTGGACTTTTATGAATGCTTGTCAGCGATTTCTGATTTTTCTATATATTCAAACCAAACTAGTGCTTAATGAGAAGACTATGACTCAGAAAAATACTTTTTTTTCGGATGGGAAATCATCAAAGACCCCTCCCGCCGTGCGGGGGGGGGGGTGCGTGTGGGGTGGGAGGGAGTGTCAGACTCTTACTGACTAAAACTCATTCATGTTCCATCCTAAGCCCTTTGTTCCGGGATTGTGATAACCCTTTCGAACATCCCGCAGCCAATTAACGATATTTAAGCCAAATTAGTGCTTAATAAGATGACTATGACTCGGAAAAATACTTGTGCTATAAATTATTAATGAGACGATCCCAATTAAAGTAAAATAATTAACTTAAAGAATCCATGCTAATTATTCAATCAGTCACTTATCACGTCTTTCAGTTAGACACTTTAATGAGCCGTTACAAATGTTCAGCTTTCAACCAACCAACCAACCCAACCTAGTACAGTCGGTGAAAAAACTAAAAGGTTACAAAACGAGCTACCATTTATCTTCTCATTAATCCTTAATTGCACTTTGCTTGTCTTTTCATTTCCTTAGTTGATCGTGCCGCCCATTCTTGGCGTTTTAATACTTGGTAAACGTTGTAATATTGTGAAGTGAAACTTTTAGCGACTGTACATTGGTTAGTGGGAAAGTTTTTGGAGCTGAGTCTTGAGGCATATTCCGTGGTGAATGAAACTGAGACTCACTGAGGTTAAAGTTCTGATTTGTTGCACTTTTAGTGGTTTTTAGGGTTCCGTAGCCAAATGGCAAAAACGGAACCCTTATAGATTCGTCATGTCTGTCTGTCTGTCTGTCCGTCCGTATGTCACAGCCATTTTTTTCCGAAACTATAAGAACTATACTGTTGAAATTTGGTAAGTAGGTGTATTTGGTGAACCGCTTTAAGATTTTGACACATAAATAGAAAAAAAGCAATAAATTTTGGGGGTCCCCATACTTAGAACTGAAACTCAAAAATTTTTTTTTCATCAAACCCATACGTGTGGGGTACCTATCTATGGATAGGTCTTGAAAAATGATATTGAGGTTTCTAATATCATTTTTTTCTAAACTGAATAGTTTGCGCGAGAGGCACTTCCAAAGTGGTAAAATGTGTGTCCCCCCCCCTGTAACTTCTAAAATAAGAGAATGATAAATCTAAAAAAAATATATGATGTAGATTACCATGCAAACTTTCATTGAAAATTGGTTTGAACGAGATCTAGCTGGTAGTTTTTAAGTAATCAGCAATTTTCCTCTACAAACAAACTTAATTATGCGGTCGGAAAAAAACAAGATAATTGCGACTTTATTGCGTATTTTTCTTTCCAATGGTCGGAACCCTCGGTGCGCGAGTCCGACTCGCACTTGGCCGGTTTTTAGAAAACTGAATGGCCTTCGTGAGAGGAAAGGAACCGTAGCAAATAGACACTAACGTGACATCTTATTCTTAACACATTACATAGTGTAATACAGAAATAAATTCAGAAGATAATAAACGACAAATTCTCATCTCGCAAGTTGTAAAACTCGAAGAGTCCCATTGACTTTTACATGTACTGTAATGGGCAAGCCAGCTGTCACCTGCATTATTGCGATCTTTATTATATGGTACACATTTACTTCCATCAGCTTGGCTCATAAAGTACCAGGCGACCATACATTGGTAGGAGGAATATTTGCCCTCATAACTCCTTAAGCTTGGCGCACAAAAACAAATGAACATTTTTTCAAATTATGTTCCCGAGTCTTATGAAAATAATACAGTCAAGCGGGATCGTGTGAGGTGGCTGTGATATGTTATTATGCAAAATATACCTGACTGAAGCTTCTTGGAATTAATGGCTTCCTTGTCGGAATAATTTATTTCAAAGTAATTTAAGTCTTGGTGAGTGCAAATCTGTATTTTTTTCCAAATCTTTGTGCAAATGTATATATTTGTAAACGTAGCTATAATCTTCCTAGTCATAATTTAACGTTAAAAAATAAGCATTTTTTTATGTACCTATTTGATTATTATAGCATTTCGTCATAAGTTTTTTTTGTGTCTTTTCAGGATTTTTTTATTTTTTTTAATTTTTGGTAGCCGAGACTGTTAGCTGTCAATTAATAAACATAGTCCAGAGTATTTTCAAACCTATTTAAAATACCTATTCTGTTCCATCAAGATACGCCCGGTAAACTCAAATTTACTTTTCCCTGTAATTTTTCGTCCATCGTTCCGTCATAATTGATTTATCTTGCTCCAATCCTATTATGAAATTTTATGCATGAATAGACATTTATCAAGTTATCAAAATTTCTTCTTCATTTATTAAATTTATTCATCGCCGCGCACAGATTTTCTTTGAATCTAAAGAGTTATTTAGAATCATCGTGAACAAACTTGCCAAACCAAATACCATACGTAATACGCACAGTGAGTCATGGTGGCCTAGTTGTTAACGCACCTGCCTCTTGATTGCGAGTGTGCAGGTTCGTAACCTGGCAAGTGCCAATGCGACTTGTCTAATGTCATGTACTTTCTAAATATATCTTGGATACCACTGACTAACGGTGAAGGAAAATATAGTGAAGAAACCTGGACTTAAAAAGTCTGAAATCGCCAATCCGCCTTGAGCAAGCGTGGTGATCAATGCTCATGCCTTCTCTATGTGAGAAGACGCCTGTGCCCCCCACTGATGTGACTATACGTCGCTAGCTCCGTCTCACTCTCACTCCTGAACAGTGATAGCAAAAACACGTTATGGTACGGCCCTAGATAAATAAAGGTCATTAATAATATAACACTATGCAGACTTTTATTCATAGTCTACAAATAGTTAAAGTCAGAAGTGGAAGTTTGTATAAAAACTCGACAAAAAGGAAGCCTATACGATTGGTCCCTCGGGCGTAGTGCGCGACGTAACGAATTAGTTGGGCTTAAACTTTTAATAGTTGCTTTATTGTAAGGAGTTATAAGTTTCAAGTGGAAACTAAATATAGGATTACGTTATATTTTCGAATTTGCATACTTATTTAAAGGCTGCAAAGTACTGATTAACACAAGTTTTTAAGCGAGAATTAAAGTATAGTACAATGACCATAGCTAATAAGTATTGTTTGAAGTAATTTAGAGCGAAAAAAAATAAACGATGTTTTAGAAAGAAATAGTTTAGACTTTAAAGTTTAATAACTACCGCGTTCTATTTCTTAAGTTACTTAATACTTCGTACATTAGGTATATTGAAAAAATAAATTAACCAAAGTTTCAAGAAATCACTTTATTTTATAAGTTCCAAACGTATTTTCCTTTCAATAAATTTGATTAAAACTCTAAATAATCTAATTTAGACTATCTCTGAGTTTAATCTGTAAACTTCAATTAAATTAAATTCGGTAGCTTTAAATCTCAAGACGACATCCACTTAGAAGGACACATTGTTCTTATTGGAATGCGCAACATTCTTAACTCCCACGTCATCTCAATGACGTCTTCGTTTTAATTTTCCCGGCGCAAAGTACGTCAGACTTACACTATGACGTCACTGGCGGGATAGAATCAAGTAGCCTTTAAAATTTAAAAATGCCACCAAAGAAACGAAATCACAGTGTCTCAGCAATCGAATTTTGCTCAATTAGAATGAGTGAATTCTATTAGATTTTTTTATACTAGATTTTTCGCGGTTTCAACGGCATGCTAAGAACACCAATTCGCGTACACTCAAATTAAAACTACCCTATGTCATTTCCCAGAGTTTAAGCTGTCGCCATACGAAATTTCATATCAATCGGTTCAGCTGTTTTATCGTGAAAGGAAAGCTATTTTTGAAGGATACATTTAAGCGTAGATATTCAGTTGCCGAGTAATTAGTCTAAAGGACTAGAAGATAGAATATAGTCACATAAGGAAAAGCCTTATGTGAATTTCTTTATCTCTGTTTATTTCAAATTTAAAATAGTGTGCGAGTAAGAAGCTTCGTTCCTGACGGGGTTCCCCGGATGGCAAACGTTTTTAGGGTTCCGTAGTCCTACAAGAAACCTTTATAGTTTCATCATGTCCGTCTGTCTGCCTGTTTGTCTATCCGCGGCATAGCTCAGAGGTTATTAGTAACTCTAACTTTTAAATGGCTGTCCCTAAAAAATCAGACGTAGCACATGTAGTGAACTTACGCGGTGTCCTGCGTGAGCGACGAACGCGACGCGACGCGACGCGACACGTCGCGACGTAATGCGACGCGATGCTACACGCGACAAATGTCCTACGTGATTTTGGTCATTACTTCTCGAACCATGGAGAAGTACAGTACAATTTTGCTCGAAAGTTCATATTTAAAGTACAGACTTTTAAAAAATATCGTAAAAAGCACAGAAAGAAAACGCTTCTGAATCAACCATTTCGAGTTCGTGGTGTCGCGTCTGGTCGCCCTCAAAACAAGTCCGCGTTACGTCGCGTCTTGCCGCAGACTGTCACATAGGCCGCAAGTAGGGTAGCCGTTGAGTTGATCGCGTTCGTCGCTCACGCAAGACACCGCGTTAAAAGGAAAAATAACATGGCTAAGTAGGTTTAACCGGTTACAGAGTTATAGTCCACTAACTCAAACGTACTACAGAACCTGCGCGTGGCCCGACACACACTTAGCCGGTATTTTTTTTTATTCCAGCTTTTAAAATCCTTAACAAATTTAATAACCAGTACAAAAACGATAAAACAGCTCAGTCCAGCCAGTATGGCCCGATATTTACGGTAGAGTGTTTCAAGTGTAGCGTAGTGCAAAACTTCGTAGCTGTGTGGCAACAGGTCGTCATGGCCACAGCCTAGAAAAATATATTCTGGTACTAACAGACGGAAATATTGCTGTACGAAAAATTGTAGGTTTTTATTTTGCATGATTGTACTGTACAAAGGGCACTTTCACCTTACCTACCAAAGAATCAAGTAATTGATTGAATTCATAAAAACTCAATAATTATGCTCACACATTATTTAATTTAATAAACTTGGTTACATACCATACAAAAGTGGCCTATGACAACGTCTACCTAAACAAAAGAAAAATACAAAAACTTCAAAAAATGCTGAAAAGAGAAAAATAAGTTTTATTTAAACGCTAGTGGATCAGTGCATCGCTCTGGAGTCTCTAAGTAACTGTTTTACTATTTTCTGAGTATGACATGTTTAGTAAACAAAAAAAGAATTATCAAAATCGGACTACTCTGTAAAAAGTAATGCGTGGTCATACATAAAAAGAAAATACGGATCGATTTGTAAACCTCCTCATTTTTTTTCGTCAGTCAAAAAGCACTCACATTCAAAATAATAACACAAAACCAACAAACAAAACACGGGAGAATAACTTTAGAAATCAAATAGAGATATCACAACATTTAATATTCATCCCATAGGGACCTTTATCATCCAATCTCAAACCCCAAATGATAACAAATCTTTTAGAATTTCACCTGAATAAAATCGCAATAAACTTTGATACAAAAAGGATCGAAGGAAAAAACATGGTTTACATGACCACAGAATCCCCAACATGTTACACAGCCTGTTTAATCCTGTAGCAAGCTTAGGGGACTCACGGGTATTTTTTTTATAAACAATTTTCCCGCTTTTGTGACGAGGGCGTGCCTTTTTCTTTGTGAAAATGAACGGCCCGTAACACTTCGCTGACCCAGTACAAATTGATGGACTTTAGATAAACATACTTGATACTTTTTATGCGATTATCGATTAAGTATCGATGCTTGTTTCGATTCTCGATAAGAATGTTTTTGTTGATTGATTAGGCTAATTTTAAAATGAACGGTTACTTTGATCTGGATCTAGATCTGCCTAGTTTTGATGTCACACAAACATGATTTTTTTTTCAATATATACCTATATATTTATTTAAACAACTATTTTTATTTTAGGGCAGTTTTTTTAATAAAGGATGTATTCATAAAATGTTATTGTTCTCGTTATGTTAATACGTCAGAGATATACTACAGGATTGTTCAAAAGCGTTACAGCTGTCCTGGAACACAGAAGGCAAAGGAAGGAAAATGGACGGGTTTTAGTCAGTGAGTCTAACACACTCCCTCCCGCTCCACCCACGGCAGATGGAATCATTTGATGATTTCCCATCCGTAAAAAAGCGTCAGGACGACCTTTCCCATTTTCCCAAAGTGACGTGAATAAACGGGCAAACAACAAAAAAATATGAATTTTAATGTTGCACTCTTTTCTTTGAGAATGTTTTTATGTTAACCGTGCTATTTGGTCGGTGGTCGGTTTCTTTTTAATTCCGTTGTGTACTTTAAGCTTTTTATTACTTTGCGTTTTTTCCTTATCATAAAAACACCTGACTCTTTATAAGTAACAGGTATAGTACCTACGAATAAATAAATAACATCATGCCGTATCTATCTATTTCTTTTGTGCGAAAATATTTTTTTATATCTGTTAAATAATACAAAAACAAGCTATATAAATGTAAGCTAGAACCAACTTGGAAAAACTAATTTGTACCCGTATTTAAAGTATCATATTAGTTTTCATACTAACTTTCAGGGAGTGATTATAAGGTAAGTTTCTATAATACTTTTAACTGGTTGCTAGGTTTGCACTACGACACCGTACGTACACCCAGTGTATACAGCAAGTGTCAGTATCTAAACAGATGAAACATTTATTACGACACGAGAAAAGTGTCGCGACAGCGGCATCACAAGAGAACTGTTGAAGTGAGAACTATACACATTTATGTCTGACATTTGTGTCGCAATTTCTGTCCTGTTCGGTCACATTTTAAGACCGACCCGAGTCCGGACGTCATTGAGCTTATGTTAATCTATAGCGAGACAAAATAAACTTCAACTAACCCGTAAAGTTTCCCAATAAATCTGACGGACGCAACATTAACATAATTATAAACAACAATACAAAACAAACTCCTGACTCGGTCGGCTGTGTAAACTTAGATTGGATCAGGAAGATCCGTTTGTGCATATTTAAACACCATGAAATATTTTCCCTCGCGCTCCCAGGTAAAGGTTTTGTATCCATAATACATAATCTATACAGTATACAGCCTATTCTAATCCTTACTTAAATTTAAAGAAATAAAATAATAATTAACTAAATAACTTAGGGCCAAGTTCACCGATAGATGGTTTCGTAATCGGTCAGTTAAACGAAATGGTTTTTTAACGAGGAAACTGGAATTTTCGTGTTACCTACTTCTAGTTTAACCCTAGTTTGTTAATCAACCGTTTCAGGAATAAGAATCTCAAATAATACGTTATCCATCGAAAGTTGCGAGTTTAAATTTATCGTAAACAGCTGTTTTAAGTTAAACGGACCGTTATCTTGTCGGTGAACTTGGGCTTTAATATTATAAATTTGAAAGTGAGTAGGTATGTTTGTTACGCTTTCATTGTTAAATCGCTAAACCAATAAGGATAAAATTTAGTACGGAAAAAAATGGACCCTGAAGTCATAGGCTACTTTTTATTCGGGTGCATTGAGTAGTTCCCTCGGGATGCTGGTGAAACCGCGGGAAACAGGTAGTATGCCACATCCCCATCCTCGCAAAACTTCTTCATGTACCCGATAAAAAGTATCCTATGTCTTTGACCCTAGGGTCCAAATCACCAAATCAAATTCTTCTAAATCGCTCCCAATTCCAATATTTATAGATCGGTTTAAAATAATTTAGATACGGCGATTAATATACAACCGCATCTTAATTTGACTTGAAGGCACTTCTAAACTCCTTACTTGAGAAAAGCCAGGCTATATAAAGAGACGTAAGACGTATAAGTGTATCGTAAAACATAGCTACGACATGGACGTCGGAATACGAAATGTTGTCGTGAATCGTTAAAACTGGTGCAGTTTCGGTATCGATATTACATTTCGATTACGTAGCGTTTGAACGGTTTCGTAGGAGTTTTTGGTGGTTCTCGATTTAAGCGGTGTTAGCTGACACATTATTTGTGTATTTTGCTAAATAATTTGAATTAATACTCATTTCATTTGAAATATCTATCTGTATGATTTATATTTGCTTATGTGAGCGCCGTCCCTTTGATGCACTGGAATCCAGATCGCTTTATCGCTTTTATCCTGTGGCTATATCCTACTAAAATGATTAGTGCGAAATATTGTGAGGATGTATGTATGTTTGTTAGTCTTACACGCAAAAATTACTTGATGGATATAAATGAAATTCGCTACACACATCTCTCTCTCAAATCTTCTTTGTTCATTTTTACTAATAAATATAAAGAAAGGTAAAAAATGTGCATTTTTTTTTCTTTTGTACTCAAAAGTTCGTGCAGCATTCTCTTGTATATCAGGAACATTTTATATAGATCTCATTTCTTAAGAAAAAGCGTTGTTATAGCAATTTCCTCTTACATTTCCTATTAGCAAGAAATACTTGAAAAGGAAATAAATTCCAAGAATAAATAAGAACTTAGAAATGGTATTCTTAATTTTCCATGTAATTTTTTTCTTAGAAGTTATTCTCAAATGGAATAAATGTGTTATGTGTTTATTGATTGTCCAAATTAGGCTCTCAGAAAAGAAAAAAAGCTTTTATAAGAATACATTTTTTTTTGTAATTTGTTATCGATTTTTTAATACGATAAAAAGTATATTTTTTTAATTTATTTCCTACGCAGTATATAATAGATTAACAGCCGATTGCATCAAAAAATATGCGGTTACTTATACGTAAAACGGAAGAACTTTCATTCCAGATCTGTCAAAATGAAGGATAAAATTCAATAATTTTGCTATTAATTTATATATTTCGTCTAAATATTTTTGATATATATTTACTTCATTATTGTATCTATGTACTGATATCATAAAATTTATTAAAAGTATATTAATTATTGATGTCATGTTTTGTGATATTCGTAAAAGTATAAAAGATAAAAAGTTTAGTGCAACTACTGTAAGGGTTCTACTATATAATTATACATATACAAACCAACCTTAGGTAGTTTGCCTTTTATTATAGATACCAAAGAAAGATAAAGGAAAAAAGCTGCGTAATACTAAACGTCTCGTACAAGGAATCTTGGGAAAACATACAAAATCAGGAAACTTGTTGACTCAGCGAGACTTCGTAAGACCCTTTAAAGATCGATATATAAGATAGCTTCCTTATACGTTCATGTTTCTTGAGTAGGGATAAACCAAATTAATGACATTGTATAATATGTACAACATTAATTGGCATTGCTTATTAATTATATCTGATTATTTCTTTTTTTTATTTATGCAACATATTTGATACATTTTTAAATGATTTTTGAATAAAACAAAAATTGCGATCCACCGATATCAGGAACAGAGTCCAAGCTACGAGTGCTTAGGGCTCCAGAGACAGGAACCTCTTTACAATACGAAATTAAGGAGTACTGCCTTCTGAATCAGGCCCATATACAACATTAGGTTTCAGAGTCTGTTTAGATCGTCCCCATTTACGTTTTTGAAAAATTATTCCTCATCCCCGATACAGCCTTTGTTTTCTCACTGAAACTGAAATAGAATCCTTTCCTCTCGTGAAAATAAGAATAGTTTTCCGTTGCAAAGCCGACTACTCTATTGGAAAATTGGATTTGCATGGCGAATGCGTTAGTCCGAGTATTGCTTGCGTATCTGTGGTCGGTGTGACGTCACACACCATGCCATTCCTATATGCATGCACTGTGAAGCAATGCTATAGATGTCGTGAGGTTTGGAGTTATTTATTAACTACTACCCGCGTTGTACAATTTTTCGTAGGGCTGTTATATTTTTTTTCCAAAATAAATGTATCCTAAGACATTTCTTATAATATCAGCAGTAAGAAAACAAGTTCACTCGTTTTTGATATCAGCCGGAACAAGCAGTCAGAAACGCAATAATAAATAAATAAAGTTTTTGTGTAAGTAGATAGGGTAATTTACTTCTTCTTTTATAGGTTCAATGGCAGATGGAAAATCTGACTTGCAAAGCCTACTATTAATTTGTCGAAAATCGAAAATCATCAATTGTTTATTGAAAATAAAAATACATTAAATTTAGATTAATTAAATTGATACTTTTCACGTCTTTTATGACGGCACGTGTAAAACGCTTAACGTAAAACCACGGATTGGGAAAAAAAAGTGGTGACGAACCAACTTTCCGGCAACGAAGTTATTTATTACCAATATTTATTTAAGTTTTAACATTGCATTATCTTTATTTTCTGGCTTCTGACTACCCGTAATGACTGCCAAAGATCTACAACTAGTAATTTAGAAGTCACCTATGTGGGAGACAACAATATTAAAATTTTGAACGGTTAGTCTCAGAATCAACTGTCGAACAACCGTGTGCTGCACCTTACCTGTGGTCTAGACGTCATATAAATAGTTTATGGCCCATTCTATTGATTTTTATTCAGTTTATTGCCCATAATCTTTCAAGTTTGGTGGCCAATAAATAAACTTTGATGGACGACAGTTTGCTTTGTGTTTGTGTTGGTTTTTGTGAGTTTTATTTATCGTTGTTTAAATGCTTTAAAAATGCAGAATGTTCATAGATTTCAGTTTAGTTAGTTTAATGAGGAATTATTTAACATAATATACTTTTGTACCACCACTATCATCCGAAACATAGGTTCTTACGTTTCCAGAAAAAAAACGATGATATTACCTTATAGTAAAAATACGTTACCAAAAAAAACCGGAAGATACCTTATAGTAAACACTCTTAAAATCGTAATAAAACTTAATCATACTATTTTTTTTATTGTCCGGTTAAGCAGGTCGAATGCTGTTAGAAGCACTCGCAAGAGGTCATGTAGAAAAAAAAACTAAAATTTTATCTTCGTTCCTCTTGAAATTCATGGTGTTACTTCTTAAAAATATTACTTTTTTTTAATAAAAAAATACATGCAACATCAACTGGGGATAGACCGCCAACCCCATGCGTCCACTACGCCAACAAGTCAGACGTAATTTAAAAAACATTAAAAAAATCTTCACGTAACACGAAGTAAGTCCCTATTTTCGTTAAAATCCTCTCTTTATCTACCTAGATGACGTCATAAGCAAGACGCGGCACTCCGATGAGATAGTAATCCCTGATAAGCTGGCATTGTAACTTAGGGAAGGAGCGTACCTACTATGAATACTGCCCTACGTCACACCTTTCTAACAATAGAACCTTTTTAAAAGCACGGCGTTTATTTTTATTTATTTTTTTTATTATACATAAGTAATTCAAACTTTTTAATGACGACTTGAAATTGTACGGATGGAGATCGTGTTTAGAACTGTTTGATTAAAGTAAAGTCTAAAATAATGCTGGCTTTAAAAAAAGGGCGCCGAAGAAATTACAACTGGGCGCCAGGATAATTAAGACACACATGTTTTTTTTTTCTAATAAATACTCGTAAAGTATTTATTTTCTTTATTTTGTATTGTTAAATCAAATAAAAAAGCATCAAAATTTAAAACTAATCCTAAATAAGTAACCTATGCAAAATCTACATTGAATTGTATGAGCAAACCTATAATATTTCAGCAACATATCACAAAGCTTACTTTTACAGCAAAGTAAAAGTAAGTATGCACAGTCTAACAATTTTGCTGCAATCAATCCCACGGCACAGGAGAGGCGTAAAATTTACTGCTCATTGATATTAGGCTACGGCCCGTGAGTTCGGCGCCGAGGTAGCTCGTAAGTCATGTGGAATACACGATTTTTATAAGAGCTATACGGGAAATTATATTTTCAAGCTCGTACTTTCGTATAAGGTCGACAGAGCTTTAAGGTCCCACCATATTTTCTGCGGGATGTTCGAAAGAGTTACATGGACACAGCGTGGGTTTTAGTCTGACACTCCCTCTCGCACCACCACGGCAGGAGAAAACATTCGATGGTTTCTCTTCCGAAAAAAAATATATTCGTCAATCCTTTGGTGAACAAAAAGACACGCTTAATACCATCGAAGTGTCAGGAAGCAGCAATTTTTTTGCTATTAAACACTAGCTTCTGCCCGCGACTTCGTCCGCGTGGAATAGTGGTGCTCCGCTCCTATTGGTTTAAGCGTGATATATAGCCTATAGCCTTTCTCAATAAATGGGCTATCTAACACTGAAAGAATTTTTCAAATCGTACCAGTAGTTCCTGAGATTAGCGCGTTCCAACAAACTCTTCAGCTTTATTATATAAGTACAGATAGATAATATAATTACACCCCAAATGCACGATCACAAAAGCCTCATTATAATTCACTTTATACCCAAATTACCGTTTAAGATAAAATAGATATAACTCTAAAATAATGATCATTGTAATCCCCGCGAGTAGTAAAATCGTTCGAGTATAATTAATTTAATTAACTGCGGTATTAGTGGAACAAATTCCTGGACGGTCCCGGTTACTAAAGGCTATGTGCGATGAGCCTTAGGGATTTATCAGAGGATGAGCCTAGCGTATCCAGAGGTATTACCGACAGACATCCATTCTACAGATCTGGCGAGATCTGAGATCAATCAGATTAACCTACGTGTTTATGCCATCACTACCTACTTTTTTAGCTCGATCTATTTCGCAACAGTTGAGAATTCCGATGGACTTATTTGGTGACTTTAGAAGACTTCTTTTCATTTATAATTTGAATTGTTTTGGTTTTGGCTGATAAGTTTTATAAGTTACTAGCTTTCCGCCAGCGGCTTCGCCCGCGTGGGCTAAATGAATTAAAATTAAAGATGAACCGCTCGACCGATTTTGTGCAAACTTCACATAAACCATCTAATAAATAGTCCGAACAAAGCCTAAACATTTGGTTTAGATAGGTGAGCTCGTTCTTGAGTTATAAAATTACAATGAACAGTGGCATTGATTTTTATATATATGAAAAAAAAAACTTTTATAAAATAAACTAGTTGTAATGTGGGTATTCGTAGAATATGGAAACAAGAAATGAATAATATATTAAACAGTGTAGGTACTCCATTACTTTAAGAAAGCTAAAATCGTCAATATTGCCCCCAAGGGATATAAATCTTTTTTCTTCAGATCCCTTAGAAAGATTGATCTTAAAATAATAAGATTAATAAGTGTAACAGTAACTGTTCCTTCGGTTATGAAGCCACAATGTTTAGATAAGGGGGCACGTACCGTTTTCCAATTTATCGTGCTAAAATGAATTATAGCATTTTCCCCATAAAGTATTTGTAACATGGAGGTAATATAGCAAGTTGAGAACGAATCTCTGCAGCCGCTTTGAGGAAAATTTTCTTTATATTCTGTTTAATTCTGTTACTCCTTTTCCCTTTAACAGAAAAGAGTTTTTTATATGGAAGATATATGTATTAAAGTATGTATATTAAAACTTAAATGTATGTGCCTTATTTAGTTTGTTATTATTTCACTTGTTTTCGACAATATTTTTTGTAGTGAAACCAGATGAGGTGTTGTCAAACGAACTCAAATATATAATAATAATTTAAAAATAATGACCTTACCTATTAAACCTAAAAAGTACTAAAGTACATTCAGTTTATTTTTTATTTTATAACATACTTTAATATTACACAAAAATATTTAAAAGAGGCTCGTTATGAAGTAGGTTTTCTTAGCTAAATAAATGTTATTATTTTTATGTTTGTCATAGGAGTGGTGTAAAATCAAATATTAGTTAAGTAATGTCAGTATAAACCTATCAATAAAGTAGTGGCTTTTCTGAACTTCCAAAACTTGCTCGAGTAAATAAGATCGCAGAGGTTTTTGAACAAACTTCTAATTAAATACTTAAGACAATTTATTAAAGAAGACCATAGACTACATAGTATAGCATCTTTTGGTAAAAAAATGAGGTTGAGGTACCGACTAGGAGATAAAAGTATATTTTATTGAGAAACTAAATGAACATAGAACGTCATTCGTATGACATTATCTGGCAGATAAGTTTAGTTTTGTACTTAACCACAAGCAGTGTAAAACATGTCACAAGTATTCAGATATGGTTTTATTATAACAATAGGCTATAACATATAGGCTTTTTTTTCGGATGGGAAATCATCAAATGAGCCCTCCCGCCGTGGATGGGGCGGGTGGGAGTTTCAGACTCTTACTGAATAAAACCCATCAATGTTCATTCCTCAGCCCTTTGTATTCCGGGGGTGCGGTATCTCTTTCGAACGTCCCGCAGCCATAACAAAAGGCTTAGTCCATTGGTTATAGTTACTATTTAAAGGGGTTGAAGGGGTCAACTTTATGTTACTCACCAGTTACCACCATGCAGATTTAAATAAGTTTAGTTACTATTACTGATAACTAGAAACAATCTACTCTAATTAGAGCCACATCTCAGTCAAGCTCTGAAAGATGATCTAACACAAAAGAGATATAATTATGTGTGGAAGTAATGTGTGTATTTTCCAATGACAATACATCTTAAAGAGATGTCATGGGAAATCATCAAAGGACCCCTCCCGCCGTGGGTGGGGCGGAAGGGAGTGTCAGACTCTTACTGACTAAAACCCATCCATGTTCCTTCCTCAGGCCTTTGTATTCCGGGGGCGTGATATCTCTTTCGAACGTCCCACAGCCAAGAAACATGTTTGAGTCCGTAAGAGTAACACTTCCTCCAGCTTCGCATATAAGGAGTAGTCAGTTCTTGATTTCCCATTCTTAAATAGAAAGGGCAAATAGACCCCCTGTTATTAATAATGATCAATCAGTACTTTTGCTTGCTAGAAGTTGGATTAAGGTTCATACAAGTAATCTATATGTAAATTGCTGGGGAGTTTGTTACGGTACTTCGGAAAGTTGGGAATTTTGAGGGCTATTTTCTGTAAATTTGAGGTTCAAAAAGCTGATTTTGAGTCTAGTTTAATTTTAGATCCGATTTTTGAATTTGAATCTCATCAATTTCAATCCTATCCTTATTAACTAGTCTACCGAGAGAAATAACCGTAATATTAACTAGAAGGCCATCTCAGACATACAATTTGTTTTTTCTATAAGTCCAAAAAGGTTGAATCTCCTTCGAAAGCGAAATATCTAACAAAGAACAGGCTTCACAGATATCAACAGGCTATCTTAGATACATGAATCAACGGATAGATAAAATAGTCTCTTTGTTATTCAAAGCCTTTGAAAAGTCTATTTCAAAACAGTATCTTTGTTCTGCTTCTGTTTTCCCAATCTCCACGGCCGCTGCCAAACAAACTATTGGAAATAACATTTTGAAAAATAGAAAGCTCCCACTCCGCTCATTGGTCGGCGGTCTATTGTAGACGAAAACAAGGAAATTGAAAGAATGCTATGAACAGTGAACACTCGGTTGTTCGGAAAAAGTATGTATGTGTGTGTGAAACTTGTATTATGGCATACGAGTAAGAACTCCTTTGACCGTGCCGAACTGTAGTGCGGCCGGCCGAAACAAGGCTCAACTATTTTATGATTTAATAACTTTGCGAATTTTGTTATTGAATGTTGTTTTATGTTTTAAATATAGTATGTTTGTAGTTTCGTTAACAATTTTAATCAAGTTTAAATTTTATTTTTTCTAAAAGTGAGGGTACCCACATGTTTTTTTTTATTTAAAAAAATATTTAATGCATCGTCCCTGTGGTTAATTCAGATCCTAAAAAGAGTTAATTAGTCCTACATCTGCAGTGTTCGGACGTAACGAACTTAGTTTCGACTTGCTGACCTTTTACCTTTAACGCAGCGCGTAGTCGCGCGGGACTTATTGTATTATAAGGACCAGTGTTGTGCCTACCAATGCTCCGTTACGTCAAATGATGTCGTCATCGATCTGCACTATTGAAGTAGGTCAGGATACTAGCATGGGATAGGTACATCCCGCACACCATCATACATTACCAAAGCGCGCTCCTAAACTTTTACCAAACAAGATTTTTACAAAATAAAAAATTCATATAACCGCCGTCTCAAATCTATAATTAGTTAAAATTAAAAATTAAAAGTTGATAAATAAATAATGTATCAGTAACGCGACTCACCAACAAATATCGATCTCGTCGAAGTAAAGTTCAATCGATTTCACATCAAAACTTGAAAGTTTCACTTGAAAAATGCTCACCTGTGACCGGTATCACAACACTCGCAACATGTTAAGTCCGCGAGCGAGCTAGGCGGGCGTGGGGGCGCGTGCGGCGCCGGCTCGGCGCGGCGGACGCGGCACGCGCGGCGCGCGCGGCGGGCGCATGGCGGGGACGCGACACACGAGCGGCCGGCGCGGGGCGCGACGCGGACTGGCCCGGGCGGGGTTGTCCGCGCCGCCGCGCCGATGCCCTAAATTCGCGCTACCGCCGGCACAATAATTGTCGTGCCGCTGCCTGCAGCCGCGACGGCCGCACACCCTATCGATTCATGGCGCGTACGTTTCGTGAAAGTAAAAAGTTAACTCGATCGAATACGATGCGGTCAACGGTTTTCTGAAAACGCGATCCAGTCGTTTTCTAGGTCACAAAGTCGATTTAAAAGTTACTATTGATCCTTTGACTTTTACATCTATTAAATGAATTAACGGGCAATATCCACACCACGGTAGTAGGAACCTGATTAAGTTCCATAAATGCTTTAATAAAAAATAAGCTAACAAAATTATCGTAGCCCTGAATTTTTGTAGCACAAGGAAAATTATTGAACAAATGGAAAAAATACTGTTAATAAAAAAAAACTGTTTCCAAAAAAAGATAATTGTAGCGTAAAATTTTATATTTATTTCAGTTCCAAATTTATATCTAATATGCTTTTATGAAGAGCTGTAGGCAGATACGACAAAAATAAGACGTAAATAAAAAAACGCTTTGTCCTTTATCCTTTCGGGTCTCCGTATTCGAGTGCTACAATAAGCTACGCGGCTACGTCGTCAGCGCTACGACTTGCTACGATGGATATCATGATTCCTCGCGATAGTGACGGACGCTTTGGGAAAAAAATCTGAAGAAAATCAGAATAACATTTATGCGAAAAGCGGAATTTTAGTTTCTATTTTTCTAAAAAAACAATCTAAGTAAAACAAAAAAAAAACTTGCAGACCTAATCCTTATGCCTCACACTCAACTCATGTATTTTAATTCTACAGCTTATTTATAACAAAAAGATTTATAACTATCTCGTTGCGTTTATAACAATCTCAAGTTTTCTCAGTATTTCCCAAATGAACGCGATCGCAAGCCCACGGGTGCAGGTTCGGGCCCCGGGCACTGCGGTGTAATCGACCAGCGCTCGTGGTGGCGTGCCAGCCGCTCGCGTGACCCGCAGATGCGTGCCACTTTCTACTTTGTTTGTGATTCTTAAAAAACTTATTAAAACCGGCACACCACTGACCCGCGACCATCCGAGATACTTGTATGTATGGTTTTGACCGATTTTTCAAAGGGTAGGTTTTGTTGTACACGAATACTTACCAATATTATGAATCCAAAAGTAACTCAGTATATATATATGTAAAGAATTACTAAACCGATTGAGATGCAATTTAGTTTGAAGATAGCTTGAACCCTGGAGAACCCTGGAGAACCAGAAGAGTTTTTTTTATCTGGGTTTGTAAAGTAACTTTCTCGGAATGTGGGTAGAACCTATTATGTACTTGAGGTACGAGCATGTGGGCTGGGAAACTAGCAAAGTATAAGTACCTATATGTCTTTATTAGATGATAATACAGATGACATAGAATGTATGTATGCGTATAAATATTTTCTTAGTTCATCTTGGATGCCTGATTAGCAATGAAAGAACCTACACTAGTTGGTATAAACATTTATTCGTGGTCATCAATGCTCGTGCCTTCTTAAGAGAAGAGTTACCGTGGCTCTGGAACGCAAAAGGCAACTGAAGGAATACGGATGGTCTGATACTCCCCCCCGCTCTGCCCACAGCGGGGTTCTATACCAAATTTAAGTTTTCTTGTACTGAGAACCTCTGAGTTATGCCACGGACAGACAGACAGGTAGATGAGGGCGAAAACATAAGGGTTCCAAGACAGTAAAAAAAAATCTCTCTGGGATTCGTCGAGCTTCACTGCCTCGACGTTTTCTTGTGGTCGCCACTGTTGATTCTGGCTCTCAAGAGTTGCAGTGGTTGGGAATGTGTAGCGGGCTTGTCCCATTAAAAAAATATATAAGGGTTAACCTTGTTAACTACGGAACCCTAAAAAAATACAAAACTATCTAAATTAATAGTTTTCACGGACGCCTGATACTATTGTATATTTGTGGCATAGGTATAGGATTACCTGTCTTGTTTTAATTATATAGGCGCTACAAGTAGCTAATTAATGAGAATTTAAATGTTGAATTCTAAACGGGTTTTCTTTACAGTGATATCGTACAGAAAACACGTAATAATAGTTATCCATCGAGCGACTATTTCTGGGGGGCCGGTTAGTAAGCTGGCGAAACACCGACTGCCATTTTACGTGTAGGTATATTTTACATTGTTACGGCAAGCGCCAAAGGTACCTAAGGTATAGTCACCATATCCTAATCCACTATCATCCCATCACAATAGCCTAAGTAGTATCTTTCCATGTTCTGCAATAGTCCTGCGCATGCCGGGGATTGTCCCTGAGTGCATTTCTATAGTGTATACAGGGACAATCGCCGGTCATATGTCACCATCACATTTCATTAAAGTTGACTCAAAGGGCTTCTGCGTGTTGGCTGCAAAGGTCCGGGACTCTGTAGTCCCGAATGGCAGAGACATATAAAATAACATTTTCCTTCCAGACTGACTTCGGGGCCAATCACAATGAACACTAGCCAGGTACGCAGGAGCAGGCTTGCGTAGATACAGGTGCTCTTCCAATCCCTCACTCTCATAGTCCGATGGGTCGGCAATCCAATACGATCGGAGAGAGATCATGTGCAGGACCGACAGCTTTACGTACTCAAACGAAAACCCATATAGGTACTGTAGACCATTATGCGGTGCAGTCAACAGTGGAATATTAAATGACCAATCATATTTGTACATGGAAACGTGCATTTATATGGATGCTGTATGTTATTTGAGCGGCAAAGCAATTTTTATTCTGTTTTTATGCAAGCTTTGTAGAGCTAGCTAAAAATATTTTTAGTTTTTGTAGAAGAGGTAAAACTATACGCAGTGCATGGGGAAATTGGATTTGACTTTATAGGTTTGATTGTATGAAACTAGTATTCCTATGTTCTATGTACATATGTATATTAATATTACAAAAATAATCTCTAGATTTCGATATCGAATTCTTTAACTAATAAGAAACTGCAGTGTCATCGAACTTTATAAACTACTAGCTTTCCGCCAGCGGCGTCGCCTTCGAATTCAAATAAAAAATTACAGAGTTTCACACAAACTTTGCCATCTTTTTTCAGATGAAAAAAGATGGCAAAGTTTGTGTAAAGTATTTTCCGAAATTCTACCCCTAAGTAGATACTTAGGGGTAGAATTTCGGAAAATACTTTCTTATCGGATGCCTACATCATACAAAGAACACACACTCCAAGTTTCAGGTCTCCACGATTGGTAGTTTGGGCTGTGCGTTGTAAAATCCGTCAGTTATTCAAGACAAAGCATTTTATATGTATAGATATTTAATGTGCATACAACACGGTGCGCATTACGCCGTAAATAGAAGCTAGCCCTTATCCAAACTATAAATGCGAAAGTGAGTTTGTTTGTTACGCTTTCACAATGAAACGGCTAAACCGATTTGCATTAAATTTAGTACAGAGATAGAGGAGACCCTGGCAACGGCTATAGGCTACTTTTTATCCGGGTGCATTAAGTAGTTCTCTCGGGACGCGGGCGAAAGTTCGGAAAGCTAGTCAAAAAACTTTTATTTTACGTACATAAACAGCCGTTTAGGTACATAATATCTTGCAAACATGCTTTTATCTCTAGTGGTTCAGGCTGTGCGTTGTTTGCGTGGACATATTAATCACGGGACACGAAACACGCTCGTTCTCGCCCGTACCTCTCGCCACAAAATGAGTACAGGCGGTGTGTATTAGTCATTAATTACTGTAACCTTTTTGAGAAATTATTTCTTCTTAAGTAGCATAGATGTCAAATTAAATTACTCTCAGTACTCCTAATTAATAAGCTCAAGAAAAAGGACAAACGCTCTGGGGCTATAGGATTGTTTGAAAAAGTTATCGTCGACCCGGTACACAAAGGACGAAGGAAGGGACTTGTATGGATTTTAGTCAGTAAGAGTCTGACACTCCCTTCCGCTCCGCTCACAGCATGAGCGTCATTAGATGTTTTCCTATCCCCAAAAAAACACACTTGTTTTTTATCAAATTTTCTTGTATTACATTTTCGCTTTGTATTTGTAAATAAATAACTCAAATTTGAGTCTGAGTCATCATGAACACACTAATCCTAATGATTAGAACATTTTATTGAGTTACAAATAAACTAATCGTGTCATTGTTATCACAACCGATCTGTGATAGGGATGACATATTTATTATTTGTGATAAATATCATAAATTATACCGTGTTATTATCTTCTTGAAAACTTCCTAGTACTAAGCAAAGGTCTGTTTCTATACAAGACGTCTATGTGTGTAGCAAATATAGTATTTTTTACGCATCTATACTAATATTATAAAGCTCAAGAGTTTGTTTGTTTGAACGCGCTAATCTCAGGCACCGCTGGTCCAATTTGAAAAATTTCAGTGTTGGATAGCTCATTTATTGAGGAAGGCTATAGGCTATATATCATCACGCTAAGACCAATAGGAGCGGAGCACCACTATTCCATGCTGACGAAGTCGCGAGTAAATATATAATACAAGATAGATGTTTCCCGAGGTCTCACCCGTGTCCTAATGGAACTTCTTCACGCACACGGGTAAAAAGTATCCTATATGTTAATCCAGGTTATAAACTATGTGTGTACCAAATTTCATCCAAATCCGTTCAGTAGTTTTTGCGTGAAAGAGTAACAAACATCCATACATCCATTCTTACAAACTTTCGCGTTTATAATATTAGTAGGATGTATTATCCATCTCCCTACACACATACACACACACTCAAACACAGACACACACACACACACAGAATTTAACAAGTTTGTAGTAACACGTTTTTCTCTAAATATCATTGTGTACTTCGTAATTGGCGTATTGTTATGATTATAAGTTAAAATGATGTGATTGTCAGCTGTAAAGGACCTATATGAAATAAATAAATAAATAAATTAGTAGGATTCAGGATTAGTAGTACCTAATGATAGAGCTCAAATTAGACCAAACATATTTCACTTCTTCTAATGAGTACGGAAAAAGAAAGATATTTCTCTAGTTTACCTCCAACGACACCAAGCCGAGAAAAAAGACTTTTTCTCAGCCATTTGAATACAATTACCATAACAATATTACTTCAATTACACTCAACGGCTTCCAAACTCTTTCGAAATTCAAAAACGATTTCAGAAACTGCATACTAAGGCCCAATTCCACCGACATGATAACAGTCTGATTAACTTAAAACAGCTGCTTACCATAAATTCTAACTTCTAACATTCGATGGGTAACGTTTTATTTGAGACTAGCTTCTGCCAGCGACTTCGTCCGCGTGGAATAGTGGTGCTCCGCTGCTATTGGTCTTAGCGTGATGATATATAGCCTATAGCCCGCCTCGATAAATGGACTATCTAACACTGAAAGATTTTTTCAAATCGGACCAGCGCTTCCTGAGATTAGCGCATTCAAACAAAATGACAACATTTCCCTTCACTGCTCTGCTCCTATTGATTGTAGCGTGATGAAAAGTATACTATAACCAGCTCAGGAGTATGACAAATAATTGTACCAAGTTTCGTTAAAATCCGTCGAGTAGTTTTTGTTTCTATAGAGTTTATACAGACAGACAGACAGACAGACAGACAGACAGATGGACAGACAGACAGACAGACAGACAGACAGACAGACAAAAATTTTACTGATTGCATTTTGGGAATCAGTATCGATCCCTAATCACCCCCTGATAGTTATGTTGGAAATATATTTCATGTACAGAATTGACCTCTCTACAGATTTATCTTCTATCTATATCTATACTTATAATAAATCTGTAGAGAGGTCAATTCTGTACATTAAATATATTTCCAAAATAACTATCAGGGGGTGATTAGGGATCGATACTGATGCCAAAAATGCAATCAATAATTTTTTTGTCTGTCTGTCTGTCGACGAAGGCTATAGGTTATATATCATCACGCTAAGACCAATAGGAGCGGAGCACCACTATTCCACGCGGACGAAGTCGCTGGCAGAAGCTAGTTATAAGTATAGAAGAAGATATAGATAGAAGATAGAAGATAGATATAGATTTTTATTCCTGAAACGGTCAATTACCAAACCAGGGTTGAACAAGAAGTGAGTAACACGAAATTTCCCGCTTCCTAGTTAAAAACCTTTTCGTTTTAACAGGCCGATTACGAAACCATCGCTGAACTTTTAGCCCTAAGTATTTTAAGTAAACAAACTGTTCACAGGTTCTCAGGCGTTACATGCTAAACTATTAAATATAATAGTGGCGATCATTTTGTAGCCAGCACTGGCGAACTTCACTTTAACGAGCTAAGTAAGTGAAGTTCAAGCTAGTTTCCAGAGTACGTGCCAAGCCCCTAAGCCAGTTCGCCAAATATTTGAATAGTTTATTACAACGCATGCCTCTTTGTTGCTGCGATTTTCATGAGCTCAACCACAGAACTCAACACAGCGCTTTGGCCTTTGATGTAAGTTACACAGACACAGGTTGGACACAGACTTTCAAAAGTCTGTGTCCAAAAAATGGGAAACACAGTTTAATAGCTATGTACTTACTAGCTTCTACCCGTGACTTTGTGTGTGCGGACTTAGAATTGTATTGATATAACTAAATGAAAAGTATCCCATGTGTTGGTCCAGGTTATAAACTATGTGTGTACAAAATTTCATCCAAATCCATTCAGTAGGTTTTGCGTAAAATGTAACAGTAACAGATATATAAAGGTAGATTGATCCTCACAAACTTTCTATATATCCTACATACAGGTACATACAGGGGCTACAGGTACGTACTACTTAACAATAATACAATGTATATAAAAATATATGTATATTTCGACTTTCCTTCTTAAAATTCAACATACATAAGGAATTAGGTAAAACAAATCTCTTCTTACGATAAACACAAAACAGAGTTGAAAAAATAAACGCATATAACAAAAACCGTCTAATATTATCTTAGCACAAAAATTAAGTTCGTTCCAACATCTTAAGAGCTCTCCCTAGCCTCAGGGCTGCCGTTGAAGTAGTTGATGACTAAGCTGAACCAGGACTGGAGGGTGGAGAACATACTGGGTTCGGGACCGTTGTACTGTACCTGAACGAGCCCATCATTGTACAGTTCACCGCTGATTTGAGGTACAGCGACGGGAAGGTCTTCATGGTCTACCACAACCACGGGAGACGGCAAGACAACAGGCTCGGGAATAACCACTTCAGGGACGGCAGGGGACGGCAATACTACGGGCTCAGGGACAACGACTTCAGGGACGGCGGGAGACGGCAACACAACAGGCTCGGGGACTACCACTTCAGGGGCGGCGGGAGACGGCAACACAACAGGCTCAGGGACTACCACTTCAGGGACAGCAGGGGACGGCATTACTACGGGCTCAGGGACGATAACTTCAGGGGCAGCAGGGGACGGCAGCACTACGGGTTCGGGGATAACGACCTCAGGGACTGCAGGGGATGGCAATACAACTGGCTGGACATTTAGTGGCAAACTGTTGTCAACAAAATTGACTTCACTTGGAGCAGCAGCGGCAGGTGCAGCCGCGGCAGCAGCAGCAGCGGCTTCGGCTATGCCAACGGCGGTGTAAGGATGCAGGAGGTTGGTAGCAGATACTAATTCACCGGCAGCGTGTTCATTCAGCTTAATGTCCACAATGTCGCTGACTTCCAAAGCCGCGCCTTCCGGAACGCCGTTCACGATCATCTCCACTGCATCACTGCCACTGTCTTCGGGAAGAGGGACGGCAGTCACCGCCGCGACGAACAGAGCCAACAGTAGCACTTTCATTTTTATCGACCTAAAACAAACATAGTCATGAAAATATGTTTTTTAAAACCAAAATACTGAACTACAATTCAAACTTTCAAAGCGAGTCGTGCCAAAACCTGCCAAAAACGATGTCGCTTTGTCAAAAAAAATACCAAAGATTATTAAAAACTTACTTGTGTTCTTTGCGAAGGTTTTACGCCTAATGCCAAATTTCCTAGACGGAGAAAAGTTAAATCGTAAAAAAATCGATAGTAAATAAATTATCGCGAACTATATTCTTCTAATCCGTTGTAAATTATATTGGCTCAATATTAATGCATTAAAAGATTTGGCTACTTTTGTGAACACTAGTTTTAGTTTTATTGAACTATAAAAAAATTGTAGATAAATTTGCGATAGCAATATATGTTTAGTCATTTCGCAATTAATATACTATTGGTATTTGTTTTTGTGCTATGCGTATTCTTTACCATTTTACAAACAGAAAATCTCACAGCACTTTCAAGACAAGTAACGCCATCTATCTCGCACTAGGTGAACTATAACCTCGTAGTTCATTGTTTCTGTTCTGCTTTTTAGTCTAAGAACAAAATACCAAACCCTAGGATTACTTCGTTCATACCAAAGGCTAGAGTAATGACAAGGTATTGTAATAATTGCGGGATTGTTCGAAAGGAACGCTAAAGGCAGTTGAAGGTACACAGATAGGTTTTAGTCAGTAGGAGATCGACACCCCTCCCTTTACTGCCCACAGTGAGGGGTCATTTGATGATTTGCCATATAAAAAAAATCGAATCTACATACGTATCTTTCACCAACGCAACGCCTAATATTATTTAATGTTTTTATGTGGCTTATAGTACCACTAGCTTCCCGCCAGCGGCTTCGCCCGCGATATTTTAGCTAATGGATACAAAAACCTTCCTCTTTAATCACTCTATCTATTAAAAAAACCGCATCAAAATCCGTTGTGTAGTTTAAGATTTAAGCACACATAGGGATATAGGGACAGAGTAAGCGACTTTGTTTTATACTATATAGTGATAATGAGAATTTTAATGTTAAATTTTATACGACTAAGACATAATCCCACCTGTTTCATCAGATGGGTTTCATAAAAGAGGTATCACGCATTTCATTTCATTTCATTTCTCACAAGTTATATAGGAATAACAATAATAGGATGAGAGCCTTTTGCCATCAAGTGGTTTTTTTTCGGATGGGAAATCATCAGATGACTCCTCCCACCGAGGGTGGGGCGGGAGGGAGTGACTTACTGACTAAAACCCATCCATGTTCCTTCCTCAGCTCTTTTTATTCAGGGGGCACGTTAACTCTTTCGAACATCCTGCAGCCCCGGCAGAATCAAACGGATACAAGTCTGAGTTTGTCAGTAAAGTACGTTCACTTTGTCCGAACTGCGAGTCGAACCAAGGATCTTATGTTCAGCTCTTGGCTAATGCAACGAGACGGACTGCAGTCGGGTTCATAGTCGATTAATAATAACTAAAATTATATGCTATCGCTGTGATTTTTTTCACAATATCTAGAAACACGCATTTACCTATGAGGCTATGCCGCGGACAGAACGACAAACAGAGATAGTGAAACTGTAGGGGTTTCGTGGTGACTACGTAACCCTAAAAATCATATCACTTATTGAATCATCTTGCCGTCTGTCTGTTATGACACCTGCGTCACACTGGTTGACATTGAGCGATATATCTTGGAAGATTCTCAGGAAACAAAGGTTCAAGTCATAGGCATATAAATAGAAAGCACAAGAATTATTTATTTGGATGACTATAACTTTGATGTGATGGGGTTTATTAGATTTCTGGTAGGATTCAATATGTTGCACGCTGATGTCATGAGTGTTCGGAGGTAAAGAGCCCGTTATTCATACACAAGAGGGCAAGTTCGAAACCTGGCAAGTAATAAGGTATTTTTTTTTAAGTATATCTTGGATGCCACTGACAGTTGAAGAAAACGTTTTGAGGATCAGAGACTCATAAGGTCTGCGATCGCCATAGGGGATAGGTAGAAACCGAAGAACGCCACCTGCTACATATAGTCAACCTACCTACAACTTAAATCATGTTTAAACTTTAAAAACATTCTTCTCGTCAACATTGGAACAGCAATTTTTGTGTTCTGCTCGAACAAATATTTACCGTTCAAAAAGAGATCCTTCGATTCCTCGAAACGTTCTAAATCAGTCTGTTGACTTTTGGGACTGTTTAATCGGAATGCTTTTCCAGTGTGGTTTTAGACTAGACAAATTTATTCCAAGCCTAGTGCCCGGATTTATTTAGGCTTTTTCCAATAGATTTCGTGTTTTGACTACAAGCTGCACTATGTTGTTTTGATACGAAATGGTTCATGCCGAACGCCTGCGTGATTTTTTAGTGCAATCAACTTATCTGCATCGAAACTATTCAACGAAATGTTATTTCCGTGATAATATAAACAAAATTATAGGTGCATACAACATTACAACAGTAACTTTGTATGTTTGTCTATATACGTTTTCCCGGTAAAACAGCTGAACGGATTTATCCAAGTGGAGTAGGGTGCGGGATAAAACCGCAAAAAATAACTCGTATGTCATAAATTAATAGCTTTATTCATTAATGAAGATACAATAAAAATAACATACAAAATAAATAGCAAAACAGATTCTGGACTTAATCTAAGGGTTGGGGGTGATTAGGACTAACACGGGGGTGAACTTGGGATCCCATGTGCCGTCATTTTTGGACAGAGGAGTCAGGTCCCCACTCTTGGCCGTCTTCTCAATCTGAGCGAAGACATCGTGGAACTTCTTAGGGGCGCTGACGTCAGCTGCGGCCTTTTCTACATCAGCAAGGGCAGCCCCAGAAGGAACGACTTGTTTTCCGGTTGTGTACGGTGTCTCCTTGCCGTACTGCAAGTCCATGTAGTCGTTGAGCATGCCCTCAACGACTTTCTTGGTGCTTGGGCACAGTGTGTTGTCCTGTGTCGCGTCCGACAGCTCGCGAATAGTCACGGTGGGAAGAGCCATTTTGATTTAGTCTGTAGAAGAAAATAATTAATTAATATTTTTTTAATTAATGTTATGGAAGTGTAGTTCCTCTTCGGTCCAATATTTAATTATCTAAAGGGATATTTACGTGTAGCTCTGTGGTTATCTATCTACATATATTTTATGGGCCTATTTTCGTGGAAAAAACTCAACAATCTATGATAAGCCAAATTTGATAGTGCCTATCTAGGTTAGATAGATTGCCCTACGTATATAAATACTAGATAAAAGTACATTTCATTGGCACACCTGTCGCCTACGCCTATGTATACAAAATGTTGTAGGTACTTATTGTATTGCGTACGACTGTAAAATACCTATAAATATTTTTAAAGTTTAATTTATTACCATCATACATTTAGATATAAAAAATATTCGTTACAGATTTATTTTTTTGCTTCATTTTCAGAAACTGTAATTATTTAAAGTCGTATGTATATACATATATCCCCGTACGAAGAATTCTCCATGATAATACGTAGGGTTGGATTAAATAATCAAATATGGCGGCAAATTCTAATCTTTCCACAACTTCAGGCCTGTATTACACTATTGTATTTTCGGCACATGTAAAAATTATCAGTAAACGTGTTTATTTACTTTAGATAAACAACATTCTCATTTTTTTATGTTTTGATATGTTGATTCATAAAGCAACAATTTGTAAAGTAAAATAAAAAGAAAGAAGGAATAAAAAATGCAATGATCAATTCCTCTAGATTTTAGTTTTTTTTTAAGAATCTTATTTATATTATAAACGTAGAAGTTTATGCGGTTGAGGATGGCTGTATGTATCTATGTATGTTTGTTACTCTTTCACGCAAAAACTGCTCTATAAAGGACCATGGGCAAAAATGTATGAGCTCCGTCCCCACCTACCAACACAAATGGAACTGGTGCCAATTGTTCCTATAGCATCGACTATTTGATATAAAACCTTTTCTTTACATAAATCAGTGGGGATATAAAAATAATTGATTATTAACAAGCCGGCCCGGCGAACTTCGGACCGCCACATAATTATTTTTTTCGTTATTTTTCCGATGTTTTAATAGTTATTCTGCTACTTGGGATGGAGACAAATACAACAAATCAAAAACCATGAAAATTGGTCTAGCCGTTCTCGAGTTATCCTCACAATGCTTATAGTAAGGAAATAAAAATATTGAGTCTATTATTATTGCTCGTTAGAAGAGCTCATGGCTAGGTAACAGCTGCACAAATCGACTGATCAAATTCACTTGCATATGCATGCAAACGCGTTTTCATGCTGCTGCGATTCTTCAGTGGGTTGGAGTGGCGCAGTATGGGTGGAGGCTAGGTGGTCATGAACCCGAAGAAGCCGTGAGTGGTTGCTAGCTGGGTGACACGCTAGTTGCTGCTCGATAATGGTAGGAGGTTGAGGGAGAGTTGACGACGATGTTGAAGCTCTTGACATCAGGAGATTTGGCTGATGTTGATCACGTCGGGGTTACCAATATGGAGTATTACATCACATTATACACCGCCGTCCACACACAGTATCAAATTCAGTTATCACCAAGTCCTTTACCGTGCACGAAATATTTGCATAGAAACGTTAGGATACTAGGAAAACCCAATGCATTTGAGCAACGTCCCCATAGTAAAAAAACATCATCTTGATAAGATGTATCAATTGAGCTACATTTCATTGTTGTTGATGGGTGGGGACGATTCCGCCCATGGTCCTTTGGATAAAAAAATTACATTACATAGGCACATAGTATACTTTTTATCTAGGTATCCGCATTTAAAAAGGTATCTAATATCACAATTTAAAGCTATTGCTTACTTTGAAAATCAATATCAATTTTATTGTAAATCGTGAAAGTAACAATATATTATTTATTTAGTTTTTTTTTAATCTCCCCAGTATTCTAAATTTCGTCAAAATATTTGAATATTATATAGAATCTGTAAACTAATATTCATGCGAACACACGAATATTCTAGGTACGGTATAGACAATGATATTATCAACGTACCAGGTATTCAATAACTCTAAAAAAGCATGGGAATAAGCTGTTTCAATATTTACACCTACACAGCAATATACACATGGACATGTAATGATTCCTAATGATTATTAACTTATTTTTTTTATTATTATTTTTTATACACAATGACATTATTTACCTACTGTTTAAAGTAGATGAAATTATTTGTATTGTAAATGTGAGAACAATGTGGACCTTTTGTTATTTTTTTTATTTTATCTCATTTAATATATTAATTGCGTCTGGCAGTTTGAGTAATTAGTGCGACCTACCCAAATGTCCTCTCTGATGGTATCGTTCGTTGGATTGTTAAGCTCCTAAGTTGCTGTTGAGTTAAACGAAGACCAACACTTGCGTGTCATTGATTGGACAGGTCCACTCAAATTTGTATGGCTCTTTCTTTAAAAGGTCATTTCAGACATGAGTCCACATTGTTCTCCCATATTGCAATGGTTATTAAATGTCTGGACGTTAAAAGAGACTGTGACCCTTGAGTTTGTTTCGGTGTTTCTTCTCAAGGTAGTCGGATAGGAAACACCGGCCTCACCTAGCTATAAACAAAAATATGTTTGACGTGTAAAAGTGTTATTTTATAACCAACTTGCAAAAATAAATATCATTTATCATCATTTATCATTTATCTAATTAGTACTCATATTGGTCAAAAGCATTTCGCCTCAAATAATTTGTATGGCACGGTTCAAACAGATACACAACAATGACCGATATCTCGTAATTCAGTACACAGTATATCTGAATTGTTCGAGTACTGAATTACTAACAATATTATTCACAGAATCATTAAAGGTTAAACTGTCAATGACTAACTTATTAATTGTCTAACATAGAGGTGTCTACCTAGATTTAATTAGATAAATAAAAGTTCAACAGCCAGTATTCAGTTTGTCTTAAAGTGAAAGAAAATACCATATGGCAGAAAAAAGAAGACTAAAAAAATCACCTTAACCAATCAAATCTAGCACCTCCCACATTATTTTTTATATACCACCTATCTAAGAACATTTGGACTAATAAGACGAATCTAACAATACCTTAATTAAAGAAATCCGTTAAATGGTTTAGAAAATATGAGGAAATAATGTATATTACAAACAAACAAAGTTAGGCGCGAAAACATAACCCTTTCCTTGCAGTCGAGTAAAAAGTATTCCTTGTTATCACTAAATACAAAGAGGAAATTTAAATAAAAAATACAAAATAGATTACCAACACGTCACTTTTGGAATCTTCCCAATATTTCATTTAGTCAGATATATGGCTGATTAAAAAATTAAGTACTATAACAAGCTTTAGACAATAACACTATAAAATTATATTAACCTATCAGAAGTGAAATCATTATCATTTATTGATACAATAAATAACTACTGATAGACTAGTAGCTACATAACGAGCGTGGTCATCGCAAAGAATGCGACGTTAAGCTGTGTCTGCAAGTGATGGGTGACCATTTACTCGTCAAAACTTTATAGAAGTAGTTAGATGGGCAGTCCCGATACTGCTATCAGTTACGGGTCGATAGAATCCTATCTGACTACGGGGCTTTGGTAAAAAGGTCTTCTGACTACGAAACTTTGGCAAAAAAGTCTATCTATGAGTCAAACTTTTATTTACCATTATTAAGGCTATCGGACATTCCTTATTCGAAAGAAATCTAGCAATAATCCGTCCTTTTTTATTTGAAACCTAGACTTTATAAATAAAACTCCGAAAGTTAAACATATTTCTGAATCAAGATCACGAACGAAAGATATAAAAATATAGAACAATGTATAGCTACTTACTTTTTTTTAGATTGTACTGCAAGAACTCCGTGGTTAGAACCTTAGTGAAGTACTGACGTCGGCTGGTGGGGTTCCAGTTTATAAATCACACCCAATCAATGTCTGTCGAGATAGGGCGTGGGCCGCGTCAACGTGTCATGGGTGTGTCAAGTGTGCTGGTGTGATTAAGTTAAGGTTCCGTAGGAAAAAATATGAGAATGTCGCAGTGGCTGATGTTATTCGCGTATTTGAATAATCTTCGGATATTTATTTCTTGCTTGTAAATATATTGATATTTATTTCTTACTAGCTTCTGCCAGCGACTTCGTCCGCGTGGAATAGTGGTGCTCCGCTCCTATTGGTCTTAGCGTGATGATATATAGCCTATAGCCTTCCTCGATAAATGGACTATCTAACACTGAAAGAATTATTTAAATCGGCCCAGCGGTTCCTGAGATTAGCGTGTTTAAACAAAATGACAACATTTCCCTTCACTGCTCTGCTCCTATTGATTGTAGCGTGATGAAAAGTATACTATAACCATCTCAGGAGTATGACAAATAATTGTACCAAGTTTCGTTAAAATCCGTCGAGTAGTTTTTGTTTCTATAGAGTTTATACAGACAGACAGACAGACAGACAAAAAATTTACTGATTGCATTTTTGGCATCAGTATCGATCCCTAATCACCCCCTGATAGTTATTTTGGAAATATATTTCATGTACAGAATTGACCTCTCTACAGATTTATTATAAGTATAGATCTACAGATTTATTATAAGTATAGATAGATAGAAGATAGATGTCGACTTTATAGGCCACTCAGGAATTCTGATTATTTCCAAAAATAGGTATCTTTTTATGAGTAAAAACTTGTTAAATTAAAATCTTGACTAAAGTCAATTAAATAGGGAATTAAGTTGAAAAATTCCAACTGTCGGTTTCGAGGACCTATAATTATTATTTTTATAAATACAAGGTAAGGTATTCTTTCAAAGTATTTAGGTAATATAAATATTTTTATGATACCCTTACTGTTTTATTCCATTACTGTCCCAAATATACAATAACACTCATTAAGAGATGCAATTAATTCGCAATCAGCTTTCAAAGCTCATTTTCCTAACCGATTTCCGTTACATTTAAAATAAGGACATGGATATTAATTTATTATAAGTAGTATATTCATGTCTATTTTTTTCTCTCTCATTTCCATGGAATCTAGTTAACAAATAGCATATTTATCGGTTGCATTATTTAAAACAATTTGCGAATGGTAGCTAATATTTTTTCATAATAATGACATTATTGTAATTAGCTAGTTGTGATTATAGCAAAGGTTACGAAACAACTTAAATCTGGCTGCAAAAAATCTGGTTCCACGACCGGCTGAAAATTTATTTCCTAAATTAGTGGTTCTTAAAATAATTTTGAGGAATTAATAAATACTTATTATTAAAATAGAAATCCAAATTATAAAAAAGCAACACCTATAAAAACTCTTGTGTTACAAGCAATAATTTTTAACACACCATAGATCTTTGGTGGTTTTTAATAGACTCATACGGTACTCTAAAAGCACCGCACACTATCAGCCAACTGATAAGCGTTTCGCAAGTGCGGCCAAAAATTCGCACATGATTCAAACCGCTGATAATGATAAAAATATTTCGTAAAATATCGATGCATTGTTGCGAAAATGCATAATCTATTTGATAAGATTTTTAGTGAGAACACTTGAATGGTGTCATCGGTGACATCGGTGTAGTGGGTTTGTCTATAACTTGTTTTGCGACATTGCTCACTTGATCTACTTTGAGTATTATTATAGTAAAAACCGTTTCGATATACATTTTGGTAATTGGGAAGGTGACACTAACAAAGAGTAATTTCAAGACACAAATTCTGTAAAAAAAAAAACACTTTATTTTAACCATTAAAACTCGAAAATTTTGGTTTACTTGTAAATATATTTATTTGGAATCAATTAATTCATACTACCTATTTTCTTTAGTTTCACCCGCATCATCGATAGAACTAATCCAAACACTCGGAAAAAAACTATCCTATGTCCAAGGTTAAATCTGTCTCCATACCAAATTGCATCAAAATTGGTTGAGCCATTTTACCGTGACAGCGTAACAGAGAGACAAAAATAATTACTGTCACATTTATAATATTAGTAAAGATTACGTCAGCTTGTGAATAATTTACATATTGTCGATTTAAAATAAATCCTCAAGATGTAAAGTACTGAAAACTGCTGAAACGTTTGTCATGTATTTCCTAAAAAAATCATTACGTGTAAAATTATTGAGAAAGTAAATCCCTACATGAATAAGTTTCGATAAGATTGTGACTACACAATACAAACTTCGATGTATCAGGATAATTACATTTAAAAAAAAGATTAATATAACATCATTGAGATTACGATAGGTTACAGATAAACGTGTAGACTTCTAAATTAGCGAAGCTGTAATTGAGAGATAACTTGCAAAGAGTACGCTACTGTATATTTGAGTCGTGGTGGCATTGTGGTTAAGGCACCTGCATCTCGTGTACGAGTGTGCGTGTTCGAAACCTGGCACGTACCGATGTGACTTTCTAAAGCTACTTTCTAAGTGTATCTTAGACATCATTGACTACTGGTGAAGGAAAACATCGTGAGGAAATACAAATGCAGACAAAACCACGCTGAAAAGCTAATAAAATACTGTATTATAACAAGACACATGCAACTCAATCACGACCAGTCACACGGAAGGCGGAGAAAGTTTAAATGACTAAAGTTACATCATAAATACATCGATAATCGAAATCCACGATACCCATATAGCATCGAATAGCCGTCTTGGCATCATTTTAACGTGAAGTTTAATAATTCATTCTGATTTCTATCCGTACTTAAGTCAAAAAGTTCATTGAACGATAATCATCTGCCTAGTCTTTTCCCAAGTATGTTGGGGTCGGCTTCAGTGTAACTGGATGCAGATGAGTACCAGTATATTACTTGGAGTCAATGCCTATATGTGTCCTTCAAAAGTTCCCAGTTACCGGGTAACATGATACTGTTTGTCAAATTTTCTGGCTTCTGACTACTCGTAACGACTATCAAATATCTACAAATGACAGTCGGGAGCAGTTTAATGTGCTTTCCAAGGCACGAAATAGTCTCTGTACATCATAGATGGCTACACATCCACGGATCTACCGCACCAAGTGCAGCTTATCCTTATCAATCGACCCGTGCGGCTGTTACTGAGTTACGGATCCTCTCAATAACTCTTTCTAACATTAATGAATAATTAAATTACGATTTAAAAGTAAAATTTTAAATCAATATGCTTTTGGTAATTCACTTTTACTTTTTTTGTATTGCGATCTGCATTATAATTAGGTTTGTGTAAAAAAGCTGTTTTAGTATCTCAGAAGTTTTTTTTATGTTGTCTAAATGTATTGACTTGATGACTTTGACACTTTGGATTTTATGACTGACCCCTTTTTTTTTTTTTTTTTTTTCGGATGGGAAATCATCAAATGACCCCTCCCGCCGTGGGTGGGGCGGGTGGGAGTGTCAGACTCTTACGGACTAAAACCCATCCATGTTCCTTCCTCAGCCCTTTGTCTTCCGGGGGCGCGGTATCTCTTTCGAACGTCCCGCAGCCCCGGCAGGCTATGGCCCAGTGGGAGGGCCCCGTCGCTTATTGCTGACAGCTCTTTGAGGCGCGCGTGGAACACGAACGCGCCGTCGACGCGGGTCTGGTCCTTGCCGGACGGCGAGCCACCCATAGCTCACCGTCCGCAGCCCCGCGCCTACGGTGGCCGGGAGTCGTCTCGCGGCTCCCGACGCCCGTGGCGTCTCCCGCGGCGGCTGGGGCGTGAGGACTGTCGCTCCCTCACGCGTTCCGCCGCCTCCTTCTCCAGCATAACTGATTCGCAGAAGGAGGTGACGGCCTCCCATTCCATCTCGCTCCGGACCATGGCCTGAACCAGGGCCGGACGCGAGAGGTCGCCGCCGCCGATCGCCCCTACGAGGACACGGCGGTGCTCCGCCCAAGCGGGGCAAACCTCCACCGTATGCTCCACCGTGTCCTCCGGGCGATCTACGCAATGGTGACACCCGGGCGTTACCTCCCGCCCGATTTTGTGCAGGAACCTCCCGAAGCAACCGTGCCCGGTAAGGACCTGCGTCAGGCGGTAGGTGAGGACGCCGTGGCGTCTCTCTAGCCACTCCTCAAAGAGGGGACTTACCGCCGCGATTGCGGCGTGCCCTTTATGACTGACCCCTGAAATGAGAGTTCTTTTTCAGTACGATGTTCCTTACAATATTGACGTTTCATTAACTTAAATCTCCCTCTGTGAGTGCGGTTGTACAAATTTAATACGTGTTGATGACACAAAAGCAGTGACTACAAAAAATTACTTATTAGTCTGTTAGTGATACATCAATGACGAATAATGCATGACGAACAATCCCAGTAATTCCAAATTATTCGAATTCTGTAATATCGTACTTTTTAAAAGAGGAAATTTTCCAATCTTTCATTTCCTGTTATTTTTGCAACCTTTTTTCCAAAGCTTAATAGTAAATCTATTAACTGAACCCGTTTTTAAATTAATATACTCTAAGGAAATAAAAATAAAAACATTTAAGCTGAAAATTGGTCAACTAAACCGGTAACCTACTTTATCAGAACTATTGTATACATAATGATGAATTATGTGAAGAAATGGCATGTCCTTAAAAAACATACCACAAAGACATCCATAAATCCACACTGGAGTCGTATTCCTACATTTAATTCCCTTTCACGGAGACAAGGACAAGCCTCATAAAGTGAATGACAACACCTAAAGCTGATTGTAAGTCAGCCTATCACCTATAGGACGGGATCAAAAGACCAGATAACGACCTATGCTTATCGAAGGACACCACAGCGGTCACGAGGCTCCAAGATACGCCTCTTAGGACCAGTGTGACAGATCATTCAGCTATGCAGTGCAAGTGCATGATTTAAAGTCCAATGATATGATTACACCATCTCTACTAAGAACAGATCGATCTGTCATCCTTATCTAATCTCTTATCGCCTTCGTCATGAAGAGACTAAACGCGACTTATTGTTGTTTATTTGTGTTCTTAGATAAAGAAATAGGTATTTTCGGTCTAATGGCTAGTTCACACGAAGCTAATATTCCCTATGATCGTAATCGGACGACCAAACTACTTTTATTGTTTTTTAAGAATAGGAAATCATCAAATTACTCCTCCCCGGTGAGGATGGGGCGGGAGAAAGTCAGACTTCTACTGACTAAAACCCGTCCACATTCCTTTCTTCGCCCTTCGCGGTTCGGGGCGTTAACTCTTTCTTTCCTTCTTTCTCTTCTTCTTCTATTAACTTCCTTCTTTCTCATGTAAAATCCCACAGACGACCAAACTTCTTTGGTTCTCGTTTGGGGATTAGCACAACGCAGTTCATTATTCACTGCCAAAGTAAGGTGTAGTAAATACATAAAAGACGATGTCTATGTCTGCTTAGACTCGGGTAGCGTGATAATTAAATTCTATAATACTTATTAATTCGTCGCGTTGCCAGCTTGTTATAAGGAAAATATTTCTACCACAGCATGATCTATCCTTGTACCTCGTATTTCATGAACTTATAAAGGAATATGATCTGTCTTAGTGTAATAAAGCGTCAAAATTTACTTCTTGACATAAATAAACATCGCTTTCGAAGTCGGTGGCGAAATACTAACAATAGTAACTTACAAGACACCGACTTCTAGAGCGATGTTTTGGTCGTAAAGCGTTTAAATAAAAATTATTTTTTACTTTTCAGTTTTTTTTGGAAGTCGGTTTTTTTTTTGTAAAAAGTTTTTTTGTTTAACATGAAGGACATCCTCAATTTATTATAGGTAAGCCGTGGTCACAAGAAGTAAATTTTGACGCTTTATTACACTAAGACAGATCATATTCCTTTATAAGTTCATGAAATACGAGGTACAAGGATAGATCATGCTGTGGTAGAAATATTTTCCTTATAACAAGCTGGCAACGCGACGAATTAATAAGTATTATAGAATTTAATTATCACGCTACCCGAGTCTAAGCAGACATAGACATCGTCTTTTATGTATTTACTACACCTTACTCTGGCAGTGAATAATGAACTGCGTTGTGCTAATCCCCAAACGAGAACCAAAGAAGTTTGGTCGTCTGTGGGATTTTACATGAGAAAGAAGGAAGTTAACAGAAGAAGAAGAGAAAGAAGGAAATAAAGAGTTAACGCCCCGAACCGCAAAGGGCGAAGAAAGGAATGTGGACGGGTTTTAGTCAGTAGAAGTCTGACTTTCTCCCGCCCCACCCTCACCGGGGAGGAGTAATTTGATGATTTCCTATTCTTAAAAAACAATAAAAGTAGTTTGGTCGTCCGATTACGATCATAGCGAATATTAGCTTCGTGTGAACTAGCCATTAGACCGAAAATACCTATTTCTTTATCTAAGAACACAAATAAACAACAATAAGTCGCGTTTAGTCTCTTCATGACGAAGGCGATAAGAGATTAGATAAGGATGACAGATCGATCTGTTCTTAGTAGAGATGGTGTAATCATATCATTGGACTTTAAATCATGCACTTGCACTGCATAGCTGAATGATCTGTCACACTGGTCCTAAGAGGCGTATCTTGGAGCCTCGTGACCGCTGTGGTGTCCTCCGATAAGCATAGGTCGTTATCTGGTCTTTTGATCCCGTCCTAGAGGTGTGAGGCTGACTTACAATCAGCTATAGGTGTTGTCATTCACTTTATGAGGCTTATCCTTGTCTCCGTGAAAGGGAATTAAATGTAGGAATACGACTCCAGTGTGGATTTATGGATGTCTTTGTGGTATGTTTTTTAAGGACATGCCATTTCCTCACATAATTCATCATTATTTATACAATAGTTCTGATAAAGTAGGTTACCGGTTTAGTTGACCAATTTTCAGCTTAAATGTTTTTATTTTTATTTCCTTAGAGTATATTAATTTAAAAACGGGTTCAGTTAATAGATTTACTATTAAGCTTTGGAAAAAAGTTGCAAAAAGAACGTTATTCAAGTCAAACTACCTAGAAGATATGAGATATTGGAAGACACACGCAATACATACAACCACTACACACACACACACACACAAAGGACTAGAGACAGAAAGGGAGCGTAACGGTTAATGAGCGAGCATCATTCCATCTGTCGTCACGTCATACGAGACGGTCATACCGAGACCGTCCGTTTTTTTTATTTTTTTCGCTTTTCAGTGTCTCGGTCTTGCTATCTTAACAAAATAAACACACCACTTTTTTAGGTTGTAATAAGCGTATATAACCAAATCATCTAAGTATTTGGCATATCAGCAAGTAGAGATAAATCGTTATTTTTGATATATTTATAAAACGGCTGAACCGGTAGTGATAAAATTTATATGGGACCACACGGCAAGCACCAGCTTTCAAATAAAAAAAGAATCATGAAAATCGGTTCACCCAGTCGCAAGTTATGAGGTAACAAACATAAAAAAAAAAAAAAAAAAAAATACAGTCGAATTGATAACCTCCTCCTTTTTTTGAAGTCGGTTAAAAATAGTTATTGTGCATCGACTGGTGACAGCAGTGCCTACCTATTGTAAATTTAATTGTTATCAAGTTCCTAACATGTGCCGTTTTTAAAGTTGTTCTTTAGAGATATATATATCATATTGAATTAGGACACGTTTTTAATTTAAGAAATTCATTAATTCATCCATTAATATCGAAAATGATATTATTGAATTGGAAAATTTATTTGCATAATTTAGAATTCATTAATGTATTTCGAATATCTGCTTCATCCACAACTAGTTTCAAATACGAATACACGGATTTTCTATAATTACTACATATTTTTGAATTTGATAATAATTGCTTTCAGGATTCACGTATTTTCAAACAAAAAGATCAAATTAATACTACCAGAGATGACATATCCAGAAAAAAATTATGAACCCAAACTAATGCATAGGTTTAAAAATAGACGAAGATCATGAGATTGATGAACGATGAAAATTAAGGCCAATAAAGTAACGACAATAAAACGAATGAGAGGGATTCTAATACATTATGTATGTATAGAATAAAAATACATATTATGCCGATCAAAAAAGTGTAAAGAGTCATATAAAACATTTTCTATGTCTACCTAGAATTCTGCATATCGATAGGCATAGAAATATAGATGTGTTCCTGTGTGTGTATACCTATGTCATTTCAGTCATCGATAGCGCCGCTTATCGATAGTAAGATTTGGGCCAAATTGAACAGTTTGGTATACCTACATGTTATCAGTGAACCGCACGGACCACAGACTAAAATGGCACAGCCATAAGCCCGTTGTCCTGCGGATGCTATGCCCATGATTATGATATTACGGGAATTTATTTTGACATTGTCAAAATTCCACTTGATGAGCCATTAAAAAAAATACTCTTAAGACCTTACCTGCTGTTGAAACTTCTCTTCTCTGTCCGAAGGAGTAAACTTGCAATTTTCAGAGATTAATGTAATAAAACCAATTACATGGTTACGTTTTGTATTGTTGTCAGTATGCTAAAGTGCATTAGCGACGTATTAATACGGTTGCGTCCGATCACTTATCCAATAAGTATTTAATAAAAGAACAAAGCTTAAATCGATAAACATGGAATGAAATAAAAAGAAATGAAAAATATTTTTACTTTAGAAGATCAATATATCATTTATTGGTGTAAATTGCCAGGAAATGATGACGAATTAAGCCTGTTGCTGGATGTTGACGATGATCTGGACAAGGGGGCTGGAGGAAGCAGCGGGGGCTTCAACGGGGGACGGCACGACAACGGGGGAGGGGGCGACGACAACGGGAGTCGGGACCACGGGAGTCTCGGCGGGCACGACGGGGACCAGACCAGCGGGGGCGACGATGGTGATAACTTCCTGAAAAACAAGAAAATATTTTATGAGTTGTTGCTTGAAGCAAATTACAAGGATTGTCATCATAGATATATAATCGTTTGTTACTAAAGTAACTAGATCTGCAATCACCGAACATAATGCGAGCCATAAAGGTTGAGCCCACAGACATAATTCATGCCATTTTTTTATGTGGTACGCCACACCGTATTATTCCTGTGAATACTATTGCCATCCTTATCATACAGATGTCATGAACATTATGTTTCGGCTAGTGTGAGAGAGATAGATATAATTTTACATCAAAATGATTACTAGTTTCAAAGCTACGTCTGAATTAAAAAAAATGGTTACGTTTTTGTTACCGCGTAATGTTCGGGATTGCATCTCTATCGATATATCTCGATGATTGTCATTCGATCATTTCCCATCCTAAAATAAAAGAATGTCTTTAAGATTCGCTTACCATCTGGTGGCCAGCGTATAGAGCATCCATCATCTCATTGAGAGCGTGGACGAGGTAGGGAATCAAAGCGGGGTCGGTGTTAGGGTTGTCAAGAGCAGCGTCAATCTCCTGGAGGGTCCAGGTTGAGGACTCCATGACAGGGACGGGAACGCCGACAGCCTCCTGGAAACGAAAGAAAACGTTGTGTTTCTCAAAAAACAGATTGAGATCCTAGAACTAAAAGAGAATTGAATAAATATTAACCACCTTCGGATTAAATTAATAGCGGTACTAGAACTATTTGAAGATATTAAATATTTCTGGACTATGACTATAAATATGACAAAAAAAAATGTAGAAGGGAATTTAATAGAAACGGGAAACTTAATAGAACAAGAGATGAATCTTCTTGCGAAAATTAAATCTCGTAGACACATTCGGTATAAATATTTTGGAAACAATCAAACAAATTACTATTTTCAAAATTCTTGGTACCTATTTCTCAAATACCATGATTCTATGAACTTACAACATCGATTCCAGCGAAAATCATTTCCATCATTGCGTTGAGGGCATGTTCCAAGTGTGGCAGAAGGGCGGGATCGGTGTTGGGGTTCTGGAGGGCTTCGGATAGGTCATTAAGAGTCCATCCAGTCAGGTCGACGACGGTAGGGCTGGGCACGACAACAGGTGAGACCTGGTAAGAAAAGTTATATCGGTAAGAGGAATAATCTACGAGGTGGAAGTAGCAGTTATCAATAAGAATACCCTATGGCCAGATTTAATATTACCACCTATGGACAAAATAAATGCATTACTATCTTATAAGTTCTCATAAATAATATAATCTAATCAATGCATACTTGATAATGATAATGGCCATAATAGGCATGCTAATGTTATGCTGGTTATGCAACACGAAATTGACATGTATCATCTATGGTTATATAAACCTCTATTTATGTTCTACCCTTCCAAAAAATCTCATGATTGTATCTTACGGTGCATTATTAGACAGGCTAAATAACTTTGGTTAAAAAAATCTTAACTTGAAAAGGTCTAAATTATAATTAAATTATTTGATGGTACCTATCTTCATTCAAATTCATTGGCCAAAGGCTTAGCATTGCCACCCAACGTGGCAATGCTGCCAGCCTCTTGGGTACACTTCCAATTGCGTTGAGGAAGAAATTTTTGACGCCATACTTAGTAATTTTATATGAGAATATTTATACTTTCTTTTTTTAAGTTTTCCTAATGTAAATAATTTCTTCATACATGAATACTTTCAAAAAACTTACCACGGGCTTATCAGCAACGATAGCGTCCATCATGTCATTGAGGGCTCCTACAAGGGCGGGCAGGATAGCAGGGTCGGTGTTAGGGTTCTGGATGGCTTCAGAGAGCTCGTACAGACTCCACGAGCTGTAGTCAGCAGCCACAGCGGCCACCAAGGCAACGAATACAGCGAAGAATTTCATCTTTAAGATTTTTTTGCTGCTGCGAAAAAGAAAATACATATATTGCAAGGTGATTATGTAATCTTACACTAATTGATAAAGACTAGAAATTTACAAGGTGTATTAATATTTGAAGTGGCCTTTACAGTGTTCCTGATTAATTTTTAAAAACTTTTTTATTCCAAATCAAAATTTTGGTTGCGAAAATAACCATTCCAGAGGGCGAATCATCACGTGTTTTTGCCATTACTATTCAGGAGTGTGAGTGAGACGGAGTTAGAAGCAACGTATAGTAACATCCCTTTTTTACAACACAATTATTCTGTTTTGATCCGCCGAGGCAGGGCCCCAGGGACGTGACAAGATTATTTTCGTTATGAAAAAGAGACGGAGCTATACGACATTAGTAGCTGTGTCACGCTCTCAAACTTGAATAGTGATTGCAAAAACACGTGGTGGTACAGCCCCAGGAAGCAAGACAAGAAATTTAACCTAGTACACTAATTTTTAGATCGTTTTTTTGTGTTATCACATTGAATTAATTACTCCCCAGTTTTTGTAACACTTTATTATGACAGATGTTTACTTACCTACCGTCGTATAATTTGACAAAAAATTGCAGTCCTTCAATATTTATACGAATTTCTAATCGACACTGTAATAAATGTTTATTGCATTTAATCATCTATATCCGAATAATAAATCTTGATATAAAAATCTCCTATAATAAAATACTTATATTACGAAACAACACGAAGATTTACGTACGTAGGTGGTCGGGATTATCCCATTAAGTAGCCCATGCATAATCAACGCATACATTTTGTCAAGACGAAAAACGTTTAGGGAAACTCTGTTAACTAACCTAACAAGAAGTTTATTATAAAGCGGATACCCAGCCCCACAAAGTATCCATAAAAGTCGGTCTAGTTATACCATTTATAACTCAAGAACGGCAGGACGAATTTTTATGATATTTGGGGGGTTAGACAAGTGGCAAAAACGCTAGTAGGTACAATAGAAAACAAAATGTATGGGAATGACAGATAGCTAGTCGTAAACGAATGTCATTCCCATACATTTTGTTTTCTATTCTACCTACTAGTGTTTTTACCACTTGTCTAACCCCCTTGATCTGTTGTATTTATCTCCGCCGCCCCCAATAGCAAACTTATTATTAAAACATCTGAAAATTCTACAGAAATCACATAATTATGGATTCTGGGGTGGTACGAAGTTCGTCGAGGCAGCTAGTGTGTTATAAAAGATGGTTGAAGTTGGTTTCCACTTCCAGATAATAATGAACCTGGACATAGTAATTGAAAACTAATAAATATTAGTTTTTAATTGATGTTCTGATAGACACGAATATTTACAAATAGAAACCTAAAATATATATAAGGTATATTATCTATTATAAATTACCTATAGTACAACAAAAAAAAACTATACAGACATGAGCGTCAATGAGATACGTAAATAAAGAATATATGAACTTATTATTATAAATTTATTACGGAAACCTAATATCTAATTAAATTTAAATTCCTTTGCCCATCTCAGAGTACCATCCGCATAATACCTGAAAAAATACAGACATGCCATAAATCATTTGATAAAACATTATTTACAATATTTTTACGAAAATAATAAAACATGAGCTCTAAAGCTTACATCTTATCCACATAGCATATTTCATTAAGCCTTACCGCTACAAATTATCAACTTTAATTGAAGGGACGGCCTCATTATAGTCATCAGGTGATGTCAACGTGGCGATAGAATGCTGAAAACATGGAGGGAATTTTAAGTAAGTATCTATTTCAATCTATAACAGATATTAGAATGATAATATTTGATATAATAATAATAAAAAGAAAGGTACATTTTGCATGTTTTTTTTAGTAGGTAATATATGTACGGTGGTAATTCTCACAGTTAGTGGTCCGATAATCACACACTATCTGGTCTACAATTAGCAAAGTATGGAGAGCGAACGAGTTATTAAAGTTGTTCGCTCTCCATAGGTGTTACTCCAAAAAAATATGTTATTGGAACATGCTCTAATAAGTTTTATCAGCATTATAATAGTCATCATAAAATACACTATTACAAATGATAAAGCATACCCAATTTTTGCCATTAGCACTCTTAACCATATTGAGACGCATCTCTAATTCTTCAAACAGTGAGGCAGGTGGCGCTCCGTCTTCGAGAATCGTTTCAACCTGCTTCAGCGGCCAAGTGAGAATCTGGACTTTGGGGTTTAACACTAATGCTGATGGCTGCAATAATAACAGGAAGATCAGGAAGATAACCATGAGGATAACCATCTATAGTCGGCTCCAGAATTCCGCTAAGTAAATTGGCCACAGGATACACATATCGCAAAGAGAACGCTAAAGAATTAATGAAGAATTAATTTCGAAAAAGAAAAAATAAAATCGTGAGTACTATCAAAAGGTTATCGCCTCAGAAATATCATAACTCAATCATCGTCTATTATTTCTTCTTCCTTAATGAATTTACATCGTTGTTTTTTTTTTGAGGATGAGTGTCATTTCCAAAATGGCTTACGATAACCAATGCACTAATTATAAGTATCTGTCCTGGAATAATGAGCTAATGATAACTCCGTATTGTTTACTGCTATAATGACAATGACTAGCATGACTGATGACGTAGTGCATTGTAAAGATTAGGCAGGGCCTAATTACCTACGTGCTACCAGGCTTTGCGCGGATCATGAGGGAGAAAAAAAATATTCTCTACAAATGCACTGGGGGGTTAGACAAGTGGCAAAAACGCTAGTAGAATAGAAAACAAAATGTATGGCAATGACATTCGTTTACGACAAGCTATCAGTCATTCCCATACATTTTGTTTTCTATTCTACTAGCGTTTTTGCCACTTGTCTAACCCCCCTGAGGTTCTGGAGGAGATAAACATGTTTCTCTTGAGGGGCAGATCAGAAGGGTTTCCAATCAAATAAACATGCGTATGCTCTTTAACACAGTTCTCAGTGTTTAACAAACCCTTCTCCCATCTGCCCCAAATAGTGATGTTGATGATATAGCAAGCGGGTTTCCACACGATAGAAAAATTAAGTAGTCTCTTTCAGCAAGTCTGTAAATTTATAATATTCACTAGCTGTTGCAACCTGCGTAGTGATGGAAGTCCTCAGTGGAAGATAAATGGATTTTGATGAAATTGGTACCCTATGCACATAGTTTAAAACCGTGGATTAACACATAGGATACATTTTATCCAGGTATCTGGACCTCATACTAATTCCATGCTGCGGGATGAGATACAAAGGGTTGAGGATGGAACATGGATGGGTTTTAGTCAGTAAGAGTCTGACACTCCTTCCCGCCTCACTCACCCATGGTGGGAGAAGTCATTTGATGATTTCCCGTCCGAAAAATAATGCTAATTCCACGCAAACGAAGTCGCAAGTAGAAGATAGTATACAATACAGTATTTTTACTTTTTGATTCTGCTTGGCATAAACCTCAGCTCTGCTCAACGCTGACCAGAATGAAGTAGGGCTCTTTTTATCCTTGTCAAATTGGTGTTCTATTCCTTCTCTTAGCTCCGCAATTGTCCATTCTCTACTCCCTGATGGAGAAGGGACAAAACTCCTCTCCACCAAATTCGGATACTGGAAATTGAAAATGGATAACATAAGGCAACAATAGAGGATTACGATGTACAATATTTGCAGAAGCTTAAAAGTTGACAACTATTCTTACCAAAAGGTATCGAGTGTTACCCGGTAACTGATTTGTGGAGGACAGATAGGCAGTCCGTCCATACTTACTAATACGCAGCTGCATACGGTTAGACTGAAAGTAGCTGACCCCAACACTGTTGGGATAAGGCTAGATAGATGATGATGATCTAGAATAATATTAAAAAAAACTATTTGCATAGCACTATTGGATAGGTGATTCCAGATTCACTTCTTGATATATTACGTGCATATAGCTGCCTTTACGAACTGTTTGATTTATTCTTATCTAGCTGATTCCCACGCTCTCACCCTCACTCTGAAGTCTGAAGGAACTACTTCCCGCACCCCGCACCCTGATACTAAACTAAACTATCCTATATTCCGGGGGCTCCCCCCGCAGGCTTTAAAGCAGGCTATCTTTTATATTGGTAAGAATATTAAAATTGGTTTAAACACGACTCAAGGCATCTACCTTCCAGCACCGAGAGCGTTTTTTTATAACAAGTCCATTATTCTGCCGGTCACAATAAAGATTCGAAATTTTTGACTCCGTTCTCATTAGTTGAAGAAGATCAAAAATTTACCTTATCATCATCATCATCATCGGCCTTTTTACTATCCCACTGTTGGGTAAAGGCCTTTTCTCATACAGAGAAAGCTCTAGCATTGATCACCACACTCGTAGGTATTCAACGAAATGTACCTATTCTATTCATCCTAAAAATCGGAAACATCCTAGGACATACATGTACCTACAAAACTTTCTTATTCTGCGTCTATACGTACCCAGCCATCGTCATACTGTTCTGCCAGAGCTTTAAGTGAGCGATCAATCCCAGTGCGGTTTGCTATTGCCGCGTCCACTTCAGCAAGAGTCCAGGAGATAACGGAGTGACTACTAGTAACCAGCTTTATTAATGGTAAGATGATCGCTAGCACATTTAACTGTATCATGTCAACTGAAAATGAAAATTTGTTACCGTGAGGCGGCTGTTTTCAATAAAATATCTATCCTTGGATTTGCTTACTACCGCCCTTTTTTCTGACGATGGGAATCAGATCAGACTCTTGACTAAAAGCTATGTATATTCCTTCCTTTGCCTTCCAAGGCCGCGGTAATTCTTTCGAACAAACCTGCAGCTCTTTGTATGGCTCTTATTTTTAGGGCCATTAGCCTTTCGCCTTTTAACGTTTCAGATTACCTGACTGGTAGCATCAAAAATTCACGTTATTCATACATGTTATTTTCTTTTCAAGTTATCAAAATGAAAGAAGAAGAGGTAAACGTGTATCGTAAATAATAAGACGAAAAACAAAACAAAAATATAGTAAAATCAGTCAAGTTTATCACGGATTTTGATGAAAGCAAATGTATTTTAAACTATTTTCACACAATACACAAATTTAATGGATCCTGTCATTATAGTCTATCGTTTAGGCGTTCTTCCTCTTTCACCAGTTTTGATTCAGTTTGTGACCTTTCGATTTGATCTCTCGTTTAATCCGTTGTTCTAGCATAGCCACAGACTAATAAACTTCTACTGCTGAACCCAATGTATAATTCTTTATATTACCCGATTAGGAAACGGGTTTTAAAACCTTATATTTACCTAGATTATGGGTTTCACTTTGTCACACACGTAGATTATTAAACATGTAAATACACGAACCGTTTTAGAAGAAACTTTTTGTAGAAATTCCGCCTAAACTTGCGAAATGACTGCATGGGAGTATACGCGAGTAAGAAATCGTTGGCCATTCGTCACACTGATAATCCTAGTTTTATTACAAACCTTAAATTTCTTTCTACATCGTAAAGTTTTACACTAACCGTTGTCCGCTGTTTTACTTGTAGTCAAGAGATGATATATATATGTATGATAGTTTTAATCACGTAAATTGTATGTCCCTTTCTCGATATTTACTTAAATCGGTCCAAATTTTATTTAAAAGCACACACATAACAGGGCCTATATTACCAAGAACGCTACACTATTTAACATTACATTGTAATTTGACTTACGTAAATATAAGAAAAACCCTACAGTCTTTTGTTTCGAACGATATTATTAATGTACTAGCTTCTGCCAGCGACTTCGTCCGCGTGGAATAGTGGTGCTCCGCTCCTATTGGTCTTAGCGTGATGATATATATAGCCTTCCTCGATAAATGGACTATCTAACACTGAAAGAATTATTTAAATCGGACCAGCTGTTCCTGAGATTAGCGCGTTTAAACAAAATGACAACATTTCCCTTCACTGCTCTGCTCCTATTGATTGTAGCGTGATGAAAAGTATACTATAACCATCTCAGGAGTATGACAAATAATTGTACCAAGTTTCGTTAAAATCCGTCGAGTAGTTTTTGTTTCTATAGAGTTTATACAGACAGACAGACAGACAGACAGACAGACAGACAAAAATTTTACTGATTGCATTTTTGGCATCAGTATCGATCCCTAATCACCCCCTGATAGTTATTTATTTTGGAAATATATTTCATGTACAGAATTGACCTCTCTACAGATTTATTATAAGTATAGATATAGATAGATAGATATAATATAATAAAAGTAGTCGTTGTTCGTATTAAGAAAGCGACGACGCCTAAAGAACAAAGTGATCAAAATAATAAATAAAACCACAACATTTTTATACACATTTATTTAAAAAACAGTCGTGTTTGAACTTAAGAACTATTAGGACCTATTCAAACTCAATCTTCACACCCATTTTATTTGAATATACCGCGACCCATTTGTTACGTGCCTGAAAATAAAAACGATCAATATAATTTTACGTTTTCACAAACACAGTTTCCTACACCAATAACACAAAAGATCAAAGAGAATTTAAAAACATCATCATCTGCTTAGCCCTTTCCCAACTATGTTGGGGTCGGCTTACAGTCTAAACCGGATGCAGCTGAGTACCAGTGTTTTACATGAAGCAACTGCCTATCTGACGTCCACAACCCAGTTACCGGGTAACACGGTACCACTTGGTAAGACTGGTTATCAGACTTTCTTTTTTTTGTTTAGTCGACTGTCAAAGATCTAAAGCAGCGTAACGTGCTTTCCGAGGCACGGAAGAGTCTCGCTATGATATAGATGGACTCCCATCCACGGACCGACCGTGCCAAGCGCAGCTTAACCTTTGATCGGTCGAACCGTGCTGCTGATACTTAGCCACGAACTCCTCCTTAGCTACGAACTCCTCAATCCTTTTAGAAGAATATTATCAGATGGAATCTGGTTCCCAATAGGTCTCTAAGCGTATTTACCAGTTTATAATCCTTTCTTCGTCTTCTTGATGGGATACTTTGAAGCCTTGCGTGAGACAATATAGTCTGTTTTCGGTGCAATGAATCCAACTGGAGTCACCATGTAGATAGAGTCCTGAAATAAATTTAAAATTGCGTATAACAAATATAAAATCAACATTTAGCTCGGATCCCTGGTGACTACGACCTACTCTTTTTCACGGAGAAGTTTTTGTTTCAATAGTGGGATCCCTGTGGAAAATACCCTTAAAACCTGCACTCTAATTACGTAAAAAACGTATATCCAATTGCCATACCCATCCAAAGGAGTTTAATATACATTTCTGCATATTTTTGGACGTATATCTCATTGATACTTTTAAAGAAGCAATGTATATCGTTGAACTATCAAAATAAAAGATATTGCAACTGAAATTGAAAGATATCGGCTTACGTAATTAGGGGGCTGGTTTTACTCAAACAAACCATCATTGCGATGTTTTTCTTGACACTTCACATAAAATATTGAAGGTCAGTCAGCAGCAAGAGTCGATAGCAATATCTTTAACTATAGGTGAACTAGGTCGTTACGTACTTTATATGCAGCAAACAACATGAAAAAATACATACAGGCGAAAAGAGAACCGCCTCCTTTTTCTGTCAAGTCGTTTAAAAACAGGCTAAAACCTATCACTTAAAAGAGAAGTAATTTTCCATTATTTTTTTAGCTACGCTTAGCTTTTATCTTAGATGGTCTTTTAACCGACGAAAAAAATATTTAAGAAGTTGAATGGTACAATTGGATGCGTATATATTTTTTATGTATGACCACGCTGACCACGCATAATTTTTTTTCGTTAAGTTTACCGCTAAGAAGGAAATTTCAAGATAAAGAGTTTAATTAATCAATCTTACGTACCCGTGTTTCTCCTTTTTCGAGAGCCTCTTGCAGTTCCTTGCGTGCCTTCTCCAGGTAAGGAATCAGGTTGGGCTTCGTGTTAGGACTTTTGAGCGCTTCGTTCAGATCTAAGGGAGTCCACGTCGATATGTCCAACGCTGGGATTGCAACCTCAATTGATTCCTGTAGGGAATAGGAAATTTTCAGTTATTTATTACATCCTATTTACTATTAACGTAAACGTGACAAATAGTGATCTTGTTTTACTTATGTTATAAGCAACATTAGTGAGAATTGAATAGGCTCTGCATCCCGCCGGATTGATTCCAGTTTCAATATAATCCATTTTTATGGAAGACTTCCGTACTACTTATATTTGAATACTAGCTTCTGCCCGCGACTTCATCCGCGTGGAATAGTGGTGCTTCACTCCTATTGGTTTTAGCGTTATGATATATAGCCTATAGCCTTCCTCAATAAATGGGCTATCTAACACTGAAAGAATTTTTCAAATCGTACCAGTACTTCCTGAGATTAGCGCGTTCCAACAGACCAACAAACTCTTCAGCTTTATTATATTAGTATAGATAGATTATGGTCTAGGACATGACTTTTTCATTATCATCCCAATATACACGCAAAAGTGAGTTTGTTTGTTACGCTTTCACTGTAGAACGGCAGAATACGAGACAATTGGGTAGTGGACACCAATAACAAATAATTCCAAGACACTACTTCTCTAAAAATGCACTTAATTTTATCCCTGTAAACCTTATTTATTTAGAATTTACTGTACAATTAGATACTTAGTGGCTTTAGAATCAATAAATAGTGAGTGAATTAAGTTGGAAAATTAGTGACGTCACACTATAGCCATACAAAATCTATATATATGTTACTAAAGTAACTAGATGTGCAATCACCAAGCAAAATGCGTGCTATAAAGGTTCTGACCAGTCATAATTCATGACATCTGTCACTTGGTAGCCAGCTTGAATCTATCAGAGTGATAATTTTACATCAAAATGATTACTAGTTTCAAAGCTACGTCTGCATTCTAAAAAATGGTTACGTTTTTGTGACCGCGTAATGTTTGGGATTGCATCTCTATTGGTATATCTCGATGGCATCAATGCTCACCTGCACCTCTCCAGTTTCGTTCTTTTGCTGAATTATGCTTATCGCTTGCATCAATGCAGGCTTGTACTCCGACTTCGTCTTAGGGTCTTTAAGAGCAATCTGCAGCTCTTCAAATGTCCACGTGGCTTGACCCGAAGGAGACGGCACTACTGCGTGAATTAATTTCTGTAAACATAATTATATAACAATCTGAGATAAGGCGGAGTAAAACAACGTAGACTAGGATAAAGGCTGGAACTACAATATTCCCTTTATCCTAGGTATGCACGTATTATTTAAAGGGACATTTTAAGAAAGGAAAAAGGCTAGGCAGATGATGATTTTAAGGAAGGGAAATCACCAAATTACCCCTCTTGCTGTGGACCGAGCAGGAGGGAGTGTCAGATTCTTACTGATGAAACCATAGATATAAACGGTAGTGAAATACTAAATCTATGGATAAAACCCATCCGTGTTTCTTCATTTGCCATTTGTGTTCCAGGGCTGCGGTAACTCTTTCAAAAAATACGTAACCCTGGGTTAAGTAAGGGCCTCAATCCGAGCATTACAAAACAACTAACGCGAATAAAATAAATAAGTTAAAGCTGATTTTATATTTGTCTACCTCTTTAGGTTTATTTTCCTCATTATAAACTGACAAAGATCAATATTTAACTTGACCGAACGACCTTGCCCATTATTATAATAATAAAATTAATCACAATGCTTAAATACATATTAAATTTGTTACCATACAAAAACAATACATGACATAACTACATGCCTACGATTTTACATAATATACATATGTATATTTGTATAACTAAACTGTAGGTTTAGAGTTCTTCAGAAAAACTTCTAAGTGCAGTCTTTTAGAATATTTACCTGTATTAAATGAATGCTTTTTTTTCATGCTTTAGGTACGCCAAAAATGCATTTAATAAATCATGCAAAACCAGTATCTAAAGGGAAAATTGCTACATAAACAAGTTAATTAAGATGTCCCAAGATTGTTTACGCTTTGAAACAGGTTTCACTCAAAACTTAATTGGGCAGATGGAATAAAACAGGACCAATAACACCGTCGTTTCTTCGTAGTATCTCGATGATTTTAACTTGTATAATACCATCCTTTACATAGTAACCTTCTACATCTAGTATAAAAAGTCGTGGTAGCCTAGTGGTTAACATAGATAGATGCCTCTCGTGTACGAATGTGCGGGTTCGAAACCTGGCAATTGTGACTTTTCTGAAGTCATATGTACTTCCTCAGTATATCTTAGACGTCACTGACTAACTGTGAAGGAAAAACATCGTAAGGAAACCTGGACTTTAAAAAGTCTGAAAACGCCAATCTGCCTTGAGCAAGCGTGGTGATCAATGCTCATGCCTTCTCAGTATGAGAAGACGTCTGTGCCTAGCAGTGGGACAATATATAGGCTGATGACGAATCTTCTAAATTTTATAATTTGCGTGCTAACGTTGTAATGTTTTATTTTTAACTAGCTTCCCGCCAGCGGCTTCGCCCGCGATATTTTAGCTAATGGATACAAAAACTTGACAAATTATATACTAAAACCTTCCTCATTAATCACTCTATCTATTAAAAAAACCGCATCAAAATTCGTTGCGTAGTTTCAAAGATTTAAGCATTACATAGGGATAGAGGGACAGAGAAAGCGATTTTTTATTTTATTTTTTAAAACAATGGAACGTACCTCGTTTGTCCCAGTAAACAACGCGTACATGATCTGGTTTAAGGCATCTTCAAGATATGGCATCATGCCAGGGTCTGCTTTGGAGGTCTCGATAGCCTCCGACAGTGCGTTTAAGGTCCATGTCTTCACAACTGGGTAACTGCTGGCCACTGCCAAGTAGGCTGAGAGAAACGCGAGGACCTTCATTTTTACTGTGAAAAATTATGAGTTTGAATATTTGAAAAGATGAAAGCAAAGAGGATACAATACTAAAAAGGAACAGATACAGAATAAAGCAGGTATGTCATAGATATATACATCTACTATACTAATATTATAAAGAGGAAAGATTTGTTTGTTTGTTTGTAGGGTTTTAACTCAAAACAACTACTGGACCGATTTTAAAATTATTTCACCGTTAGAAAGCTACATCTTTACGAAATGTCACAGGCTATATTTATTTCCAGAAATAATTAGGGATCCCTACTAAAACTTGAATAATGTAACCAAAGGTGTAAAAAAATGTCCACGCGGGCGAAGCCGCGGGTGGAAAGCTATGGGATATAATTATGTCTCGATGAGGTAGGTATTGTTGTTCTGTAGAATAACGATGGGAATAAAGGTGGAATAAAGACGTGTCGGCATTTCCCAAAAAAAAAATATCTATGCAAAGAGAACCTCATGTAAGAAATACAGACTCAAGTCTCAAGACTACTACAGAAAAAAATACAATGAAAAAAAAAACTAAACAACAAGTTATTGTTCCGCTCCGGTTCGTTGAGCTACACGAAGGTTGATGCAGTGATGCATCGGGCTGTCTGCCGGGCCAGGTCAACTCAAATCTTATGTGGCTGTGACCATTTTCTCAAAAGGCCATCTAGACTAGACATGGGCGATGTTTTCGTGATACTCCTTATACTTGTTTTGGAAGAGAAAAAAACCTTCTCAGAGAGCATCAGTTAAATGCCGGCTATATCTAGGTAGTTATTCAAAAACATTAACATGGAAAAAAGTATCTGTAATGATATACAAACTTATAAAAAAAATCGAATTTAAAAGATCGAATATAGCTTCGCTCCTCAGACTACTAGCCCAATGAACCCAATTTATTATAAACCGGACGGCTAAAAATAGATTTTCTTCACCATGCCTTTAATGAAACAATTAATTTATAAAGATCACAAGCATTTTTAAGGCAGTCAAAAAAATATTGAATTAATATCTATAACGAGTGAGTACCTAAACAAACCACATTAACTACTTGACTATGATAATTTCTCCAGACCGACTTCGGTCACGGCGGCCAATCTCAATGAAGACTAGCCAGGCACGCAGGAGATATTAAAGTGCACAAGCGCTTTCGCAGACACAGGTGAACTCTCTATTCCCTCACTTCTTGACTACCATTGTACCAATACATTATACACCTAAGGCTTTGATGGATCAAATGGGAATACTCCGATAAATCACCATCGATATTTACTAATATTATCAATGCTTACCTTATGCAACACCAAATTGAACAAAGAAGAAAATATATTAATATTTAATTTCCAATGCCAATGTACTTGCAACGAACACAACAAGCACAATACTAACCACATTCGAAGAACAACATCCAATATGAATTTTAATTCTCCCCCATAAACTTCATATATCTTACTCGTGATAAGCAAATATAAATTCTATTGCTTTTGCATAAAGTTTAAAATGCTGTGAGAATTTATTCTAACCGTATTTATTCTAAGGTACATGGCCGTTTGAGGAAAATAATCTTCCGAGCATTAGTGTCGCGGCCTACTGGCATAATGTGGTCTTTAGAGTCTCCACTAAGTGCATCGAGCCAGACATACTTTTACTCAACACACCTAAAAATTAAATATCAGTCACTATCAATAAGGCTACATCTAACAGAGCATAGGCAGAAATATTTTTTTATTGGTAACTACTTAGTTGTTTTTACCTGCATCCAGGGTCCCATTATGTCCATATCAAACATCTAAATCGGTCAGCAGATTTACCATAAAAACGTAAGAAAGAAACTCACGTCCGCATTTATAATATTAAGTAGTTAGGATCAGGATTCACTTCGCGAAATTTTCCTAAACTTTAAGACAGTAAATAAGGCTCCTAAACAGCTCCACAAGGACCTTCTGTTGCTTAAGTAATCAATCCTTGAATAATTTCACATATTCCCTTTTCCAGAAAAAAATGGACAGGCCTAGGTACCAGGAGATCATACGACAAAAGAGGTTTTGCGAGATGCACTATTCCTGATGTACCCCGTATATCGAACCTACTGTTGGATATCCCCTGAGGGCAAACTATGAATACATAATTAGCAGGACTGCTAACGGAATTGAACGTTCACGTATTGGTAGTTACTAAATATAACCATTCTGGGAAACTACCCTTAATTATTCTTCTCATGAAGGTTTAATGTGTAAATGATTAATTAGCAGTCTTAGGGCCCTCGCCCACGGCGACTTTTTGTAGCGATGCTGTCGCGCGGCCGCATCGATACAGTCGCGAAGCGGTCGCGAGCTGTGTGCCCTCGCCCACGGGCTCAGCTTCAGTCGCGATGCAAACGCAATACTGTCGCGCTTCTGTCTCGATGCAAACGCGATTCAGTAAGGGAGCATTCAAGTATTACGTAACGCAAAATTATGTTGAACAAAGTATACCTTTGTTATAGTATTAATTGCGTTTGCAGTAGTAATTAAATATATAAGAGATTTTTAAGTTATATGTTTTTACTAGCTTTCCGCCAGCAGCTTCGTCCGCGTGGGCTATATGAATTCTCAGCCCGATCGGTTTAGAATTGACAAAGTTTCATACAAAGTTTCATCCCTATTTTATCCCCTTGAGGGTAGAATTTATCAAAATCCCATCTTAGCGGATGCCTACGTCATAACATCTAGCTGCATGCCAAATTTCAGCCCCTCCAGTGGTTTGGGCTGTGCGTTGATATGTCAGTCAGTCAGTCAGTCACCTTTGAACTTTATATATATTTAGATTTAGATTAGATTTAGTCATAAATCAAATAAGTGTAGGTACGTAAAAACACAATTCAATTGTAATTACTGCTCCTCTGTCCACGGGTTTGCCAGCCACTCAGACTCTTTCATTACAGGTATTTGGAGAGTAGACGAAGAAGGTTACGGTATTGTTAAAATACTTGCATCAACTTTGTCTTTGAGCCAATCGGTATCCTCAGACAATGCTTCACTATGGCGCACAATGCAGAGCAGTTAATTTGCCCTTCTTCTTCGAGGGGTTCCCCGTAAAACATAAACGAAAAGGGTTGCCGATTTTTTTATTAAAATAAAAAAAATGTTACGTAACGCGTTGTTTAAATACCCCTTCTCCCGCCCTTGTAACGCACCGTAACGTTTTACAAGACCCTCCCCTCTCCCCAAATTGCGTTACGTAATACTTGATTGCTCCCTATCCGTTCCTCCCCCCGATGTCGTCCAACACGGTCGCGCGTTTGCAGCGATACAGTCGCGATGCAGTAGCGCGTTGCAAATGCGATTAACACGCGTTAGTAGCGATACTGACGCGCGTTTACCAAACGCGCGACAGCATCGCTACAAAAAGTCGTCGTGGGCGAGGGCCCTTAAGAAGGCTCATGTAAGGAGTTGATTGTAATCCCCTTGAGTAGCTATCCCTTTTAATCATTGTTATGTTTTAACCTTATTTCTACTCATCCCGGATCTTAATAAATATAAAGATTAGCCGCTACCTCAATCATAAACAATCACATTGTTTGGTAGGTACTTTACCCGTATTAAGTGGCACTAATTTAGTATAAATCTGCGACGTATAAAACCCTAACTCGTACCTTGTCTTTCGCATAGTGATAAAAAGAGACATGATATTGTGTGGCAGTTTTAAATGTCTAAAAATAATAAGGTAAAGGAATTCAGCGTCTTTTATATTATTCCAAACAAAATACTGGTTCCAATGGAACCATAGGTATTGATAGTTATTTTTGCTCTGTTTTGTTAAAACTAAAACAGTATTAGGGAAAAAGGGCACCACATGCAAAAAGGGCATCCACTCTCTGCCAAGTATTTAACCAAATAAATGAAGCGTTAGGTGCTGTCCGAAGGACAATCGGCTTAAATATAAAAGCTGTTTTAGAAATACTCTTAACAGCTTAACATAATATCACATTAGATAGGTGAAGTTATCTCAATGAACTTCCTTAAAAAAATCCTACATCAATGTACTACGTAAATCTAAAGCACGCAGTCTCGGAAAGCACGTGAACATGTTGAGGCGGTAACGATAAATCAGAAGCCAGTAAGTTTGACGACCAGTCTTGCCAATGGGGTATCGCGTTGGCCGGTAACTGGGTTGTGGAGGACAACCATGTAAAACGCTGATACTCAGCTGCGTACAGTTACACTGGAAGCCGATCCTAACATAGTTGGGAAAAGGCTCGGCAGATGATGATAATTAATTTGTTCAGAAGAATTAGTAAGTAGATACCATTGAGAATACAAGGAGTATAGAAAAGCAAGGTATTATTTTCAATAGCGTAGTGAATATTCGTCTCGAGAGGCGAAAACAAATTCCACGAATCACTAACGCGTAATAAGTAGTTAATTGCTTTCTGCTGTTCGAGATAATCCTTACCAACGAGCACTGAGCTCTTACAGAATTTCGAAATTACAATTTCGGAGTATAATTGTTATTTCGTACTTGACTCGAGTTAGTACTTGTATACGTACCTAGTACTAACTACTTATTTAATTCTTCCTAAAATACTTGTAGGTACTTGAATTATATCTATGTAGGATACTTGTATCCTACATAGATATTATATAATTTTATTACCATCCGAGGTCCAAAGATTAGGTAGTACCTCAAGAGGTACCTCAAGAGGTACTACCTAATCTTTGAACCTCGCTGTAGGTAGGTACCGATCCCAAAAACAACTTTTCGAAGTGCTATTAGTTGTTTTGCTGTCCCTGACGCTTCGTATACATCGTAAGGGCATTCAATGAATTTCCTACTAATGTTTTAAATGCAAAAGTTTGTGATGATTTTTTTCCGCCGTTAGTGTCAGACTCTTACTGACTAAAACCCATCCATGTTCCTTCCTCAACCCTTTGTATTCCGGGGGCGCGGTATCTCTTTCGAACGGCCCGCAGCCCCTACTATAGCTATACTATACTATAGCCCCTAGTATAGGCTACTTTTTATCCAGGTGCGTGCAGTCCCTCGGGACGCGAGTGAAACCGCGGAAAACACTTAGTAGTTAGTACGTAATAATTGTAAAAGTGCCAATAACAACAAATCATCCTAGCCCAACCAGAAACACGTTTTTAATATAATGCACCCGAACCGACAAAAAAATCAATTTCAAATGTACGAACGAACGTCTGTTTCTTGGTTATTCCACGCAACCCAATTTCACTATAAAACTTGGGAGCTTTTGGGAATTAATTTATTTAATCACTGATTATTTTATCTTAAAAGGTAAAAATATTAGGTACTTACCTATAGCGAACTTTTTGCGGTATTTACTCGCGTGCTGAGAGAACGCTTCCACGCACCCGGATAAAATCTATCCTGTCTTTCCCCAGTTGTCAATCTGTCTGCTTACCAAATTTCATCTCAATCGATTCAGCCATTTTTCCGTGAAAGCGTAACAGACCTATAGACAAACAGACAGAATTGCTTTCGCATTAATGATACCGTAAATCCGGATCTAGCGTTTTGTTGTTATAGTCGTTCTAAATGCCTATTATCAACAGTTATCTTCTATTAATAGCATTTTATTAACACCGTTATGCGAATAAAAAATCGTCTCTATTATGACGATTGGCGAGGTCGATAACCTTGAAAATAATTAAGTTGATAGTTAAAATATTATGCGGTCTATACCTAAATAAAAACCACGTCTTAGTTGATGGTCAGAGTTCAATGAACGACCCGCACCTGTCGGGTAAATACGTGAGTCAAAGGAGGGTAATGTTGTTCCAGGGTATGTATATGTATGTTTTTCGCTTGTTTCATTTAATAATTTTGCTTAATTTAATAGTTTTCATCCGAATGCGTCAAGTACTTGGCGTATATAACTCCATGCACTGTGCTTTGTACTAAAAAAACAAATTAATTACTGAAGCGAGGGTTTCTGTCATAAATAAAAAAAAGAAAACACAGTTGGCCCCAAATAAATTTTATTTTATTAACTCTTAACTATGAATAATTATTTATTAATATAAGTAGGTATACTTTACGATAATATATTTAATTAGATTCTTCTTCTTGTGTCCCTGAAACAAAACATATAGGTATGTTAAAGCAATGAAACGTACATAATTAGCCTTACCTAAGATATTAGATAAGTCTTAAGACTAATAAAAAAGATGTTTATATATACAGATAACACAATTATCTGTTACAAGGACCTTAAATGTATAGTTATAAATCTGTTTGTTAATTAAAGTACTTTTTAAAGTATATACAAATAAAGTTCATTCTTTATTTTTTTTGTAGAATTTGTCACATTTTTTTTTTCGTATTTCACTAAATCAAGCGCTAAGGTGGGTCTTCCGGATAATCCTTAATATTATAAAAGCTAAAACAATTTAGATGAATTTTAATATAGACATAGTTTGAACCGAAAGGCATAGGTTTTTAAGCATAGGTTATAAGTATGTACAGAGCATCAGATCGCACCTTACCGCGCCATAAAAAAAGTTATCGTTTATTCTATTTGTTTCCGAAGTTTCGGTGCCCTCACTCGACTAAAATGTATGTAAATACTAACTGTACATAACATAATCTCGTCCAGTCTTCCAGTCTTCAAGTCTACGCCTCAGCGGCCGACACGGCCAGCAGCTGCTTGTAGGAGCCGGCAAGCGAGCGTGCCGCTAAGTGCAGCAGCTCCCGCCTCGACACACCCGTCGACGCCTCCTGCCATTGTGTGTGTGGTACCTGGTATCATTCAAATACTTATTTCTGTAGAGTTAATTGTACCTTTCTAATCAGTAAGTTTCTTTAAAAAAATAGTTTTTTTTGCGTACTAGCGAACGATCCCCCGGGGCTGCGGGCTGTTCGAAAGAGTTACGAAAAAGTTAAGGAATATGGATGGGTTTTAGTCAGTAAGAGTCTTACACTCCTTCTCGCTCTGTCCATAGCGAGGGCTTCATTTGATAATGCCTATAAAAAGATATGGTTTAAGGAATCTTTTATTCTCTCTAATGATATGTAGTGAGATTTTAGACTAACCCGCCCACCTCTATCTAAAATCACGTGTAAGTATTTTGCAAAATTAAGATCAATACTAATCTCGACCTGAGACGCATAAGGTCTAAAATGGAATTTACTCGGTCTTGAGATTCAACCTTGTGGCTCTCAGATTGAGTTAATGCTTTATTTTAGCTCCACGTAAAACACTAGTATTCAGTTGCATCCGGTTACACTGGAAGTAAACCCCAAGAATGTCAGGAAAGACTAGACAAATGATGACTATAATATGATCATCCATCGTTATTATTTCAAGCAAAAAATCCCTACAGCTCAGATCACGGATGTTACTTACATCCGCAATTTAAATGTGACATTAAGTCCACCTATTATTTTACTTTATTCGGAATTACAAAATATTTTAACAGGCTTAATTTGGTCATATTAGGTGGTGTAGTCATCTGTAACCGAACTAGGCAAAGTCTGTATTTCGGCTATCAGCGCCAAACCCCTCGAGAATTATACATATAAAATAGCCATTAAGATGATTTCATATTTTCATATTCAATTTACCAACTTATTGTTTAATTTTACTTAGTTGTTATGTCCGTTTGGATTGAGGAGCCATTTTTTATTTTTCCACGAAACTTTGCCCAGATTTAGTAGGTCCTGAGAAAATTTTGTAGGCCAAATCCTGGAATTTGTAGTAAAATATAAAAAAAGTTATATCAATTTTAAGGTGGCTCCTCAATCCAAACGCTTCGCATATAAATAATTGACTGTAGCTACCTGAGGTCACAACGGAATCGGATAAAAACTACGCCAATATTTAGTAGAAATTTCTACTAAATATTGGCGTACAAATCAACACTGTACATATTCGGTATCCGAAAATCCAAGCTTTTTTCACTATTCCTTATGAACTCGCTATTAAGGGTGACCATGCTATGTATAAACGAAAGTAGGACAACTTGTTTTAGAAAATTGATTCAATTTCTTCTATGCAAACAAATAGGTACTTGATTAAAAATAACTGAATGGCAAATTTTAAATGGGTTGTTTTATAATAAAAAGGTTCAAAGGTATAAAAAAGGTACAACATTTATTAAGAAAATTGTAAACATTAAAATATCTCGCAGCAATGCCGTCAAAGACAAACAGAGCATGAAGTGCTTGCTGCTAGTCAAATTAACAACAATAAGATTACACCTGATTAGTACCGCCGTCACTAAACTCAAAAAACTCAAAACTCGAATGTTTTTATTTCAAATAGGTCTTTGCAGGCACTTATGAAACGTCAAGTTAGTTGCACGGTTCCAAGGAGTGGGTCTTATGGAGAAGAACCGGCAAGAAACTCCATAGACACTTTTCAAAAGGAAATGTTTACAGTCTTTTTACAGTACTTACAAGTTATCTCTGAGAAAGTTATACAATTCAAATGATAGTAGAAGATCCGACCCTACATCGACATTCATCGGGTTGATAATAGAATCAAACATATTTTATAATAAATTTCGTATAATAGAAAATATATTAAAAGTGGGTTGACAACAAAAATCCTGGACAGAATATTTTTAATTATTTTTTAAAAAACTGTTTTTTATAAAATTTTGCAACATGATGATAATAATAAAATTTTATACTGGACTTAAAGTATAAAACATATAGAATGTGCTGACGTAGGGTTGACTATTATTTACCTGGACGAACTACTGGGTTGACAGGTATAAAAGGTATGTAAATTCTAGTTACTTTCACTGATTTGATAATAGAAAAAAAATTATATCAGCATAAGCGCTGTTTTATTCCGAACACGATGATATAGGGTTGACTGCAAAAAATTCGGTCCTAATAGGGGTATACAAGTTTTAAAGATTTAAATTTCAACGCGTGTGGAAATTAGTGATAGATAGATCCGAGGTAAGTATACCGTGTGATAATAAAGGACCGAACATTGCAGTCGTGTCTGATGGGATCGTGAATATAAGAAAGTGCACATGCTCGGTATATAAACTATATGGAGAGTAGAGGTACCCCTGCTACCCTCCATATTGTAAACAGTACGCGTTATTTTGGAGCAATTGACATTTGAATTCAGTATGCGTTATTTCGGAGCAACTGAAAATATTTTTTTGTCTTATTTTCTTGGGAAAAAATAAAAAAAATAATAAAAATGTGAAAAGGTAGAAATTGAAAAACGAAAAAAAAACAGGCCGAGGTCCTTCAGAAAAAATATTTTTCAAATTATTTGTTTGATAAAAACAAATTCAACGAACGTTAAAATTGTGATATATTTCGAATTCTATTAGATAATAATTGGAGGAATCATATATTATGTACTTACTGCATACTCTGTAAAGAAAAAAATATAGTCTTCATGCTATTTACTTCGTAAAGCAGTTATTTTTTTGTTGGTATTGTAACCAACGAAATTGAGTGCTGCTTTAGTTAGTTCAACTTCATGATAATTGGAGAGGTGAAAGGTAAAAGGCTTTAAGCGACATTTTATAAACTTTACAGGAGAGCCATTTAAAGATCTAAAATTCGAAAAAAAAAACGTTATAAAGAAACTACTACTCCTACTTTAATGAGGATCGGGAATCTTTATTGCAAACAATCCACTGATGTTTTGGTATACTTGTCATAAAAAAAACTGCTATAATATCGAAAAGAATGGTCGCTTAATACAAAATGATCTATACTGTCTTATTTCTAGAGTAAGGAAAAAAGATTAAACTGCCAACAGTGTCTATCAGTTGACGGCAAAATGGTTAAAGTGACTTTTCAGTGTTATTCAGTAAAAAGCAAAGTGATATAAATGACTTAACTCAATGATAATGGGAAGGGCTATTTTGTTTTAACCACCAATTAGGTTTTGATAAATACTCACACTAGGTGGCTTAGGACACGTTTATTATACTAAGGCCCAAGTTCACCGAAAAGATAACGATCCGATCAACTGAAAACAGCTGTTTAGCTTAAATTCAAACTTCTACCATACGATGAATAACCTATTATTTGGGTTTTTTATTCCTAAAAAGAGTCGATTACCAAGCCAGGGTTGAACAAGAAGTTGACTACACGAAAATTCCCGCTTCGTGGTTAAAAAACGTTTTCGTTTAACGGGCCGATTATATAACCATCTGTTGGTGAACTTGGGTCTAAATGAGTTGTTTAGAGTCTCGTCTTTGAAAAAAAAATCATAAAACATAGTTTTTTATGCCAAAAAATAATGAATGAATGTTGCTGACAGTCAAATGGTTGAAACGACACTGCATAGTGTTAGACGAGGAAAGCAACATGTATGAAGCGACTTAACATTAATAGTTAGCTACATCGAACACGGTTAATCTGCCATTTACTTGTAATTTTAGGAAGAGAATAAAGGCTTAAGCTCCGATTCACTATTAATGAGTACAGCTTAAGTGAAGAACTAAATAAAATTGCCAAATTTGATGTCGGATCATACCTTGAGAATTATGGCCGAAAATTGCATTGTCTTTAGCGCCAAAAAAATGCTCAGGATCGTGCAAAAAATCGCTGATTCTAAATATGTATATAAGTCAATATCGCCCAAAATGTTTTACCTTTCACCCCTCGATATTTAAAGTTTTTTTTTACGAAAAGGTAGCTTTAACGAACAATTTTTAAAAGCTTCATCTGTAAAATCACTTAAAGAATCGTCCAAGTCACATAAATAACACTTTCTAGCCATTTTTTATCACAACGATACAGAATAACACGTATTTTCGATAAAATATAATATTATAAGTCATTAGCTACTCCAAAATAACGCGTACTGTTTACAATATGGAGGGTAGCAGGGGTACCTCTACTCTCCATATAGTTTATATACCGAGCATGTGCACTTTCTTATATTCACGATCCCATCAGACACGACTGCGATGTTCGGTCCTTTATTATCACACGGTATACTTACCTCGGATCTATCTATCACTAATTTCCACACGCGTTGAAATTTAAATCTTTAAAACTTGTATACCCCTATTAGGACCGAATTTTTTGCAGTCAACCCTATATCATCGTGTTCGGAATAAAACAGCGCTTATGCTGATATAATTTTTTTTCTATTATCAAATCAGTGAAAGTAACTAGAATTTACATACCTTTTATACCTGTCAACCCAGTAGTTCGTCCAGGTAAATAATAGTCAACCCTACGTCAGCACATTCTATATGTTTTATACTTTAAGTCCAGTATAAAATTTTATTATTATCATCATGTTGCAAAATTTTATAAAAAAACAGTTTTTAAAAAATAATTAAAAATATTCTGTCCAGGATTTTTGTTGTCAACCCACTTTTAATATATTTTCTATTATACGAAATTTATTATAAAATATGTTTGATTCTATTATCAACTCGATGAATGTCGATGTAGGCCCGGATCTTAGACCATGATGCTATACAAAAAAAAAAGAAAATAATGAACCTGCTTAGTGCTGACCATTTTTTTTCTTTTTATAAGAATCATGCATTCAGCCTAATGCCTTATCGATAATCGAATACCTGAATAAGTCGAAACTGTATAAAATTATATGAAAGCTCTGATTAATTTTAGCAAGTTTTTTTAATAAAAAAATATTAATAAAATAAAAGACAAAATAATTCGGTACTTGGGACAAAAAAAAAACAAAAAACTTTATGAAGTCACGTAACTCACAAAACAAAATAATTTGATTAATTTAATTTCGATTTTAAAAACAGATTGATAAAACGTCGCCGTCGACCTTAAAACAGATTGAAGAAACGTCACCATCTCTTTGAATTAGGTAAAAACATTGTTTATCTTGGCCTTTGATAATCACCAATATTTAGAATCTACAATTTTAAAAGATATAGCATTTCAATCTATTGTAATAAACAAATATTTAAATTCATCAAGGAACTAACTATAAAATACTGGCTTTCCGCCAGCTGCTTCGCCCGCGTGGGCTATTTGAATTCAAATTAAAGATTAACCGATTTTGTGTAAATTTCACATAAACCATCTACTAAATAGTCCGAACAAAGCCTAAACATTTGGTTTGGAAGTGAGCCCGTTCTTAAGTTATAAAATTACAACGAAAAATGGCATTGATTTTTAAATACTTATATCTATACTATTATATAAAATGACAACCTCATACACTGAATGACTGACTCATCAACGCAGAGCCGAAACGGCTGGACCTAGAGTAATGAAATTTGGACAGGAGGTGCGTTTTATTACCTAGACAAGTAATAAGAGGGGATTTTTAAAAAATCCAACCATAAGTATATTAAAATAGGGTTGAAAGTTTGTATGGAGTAAGTTTTATTTTTGATTCAATTAAACTCAAATTTTGTAGAAACACTGTAAAATGAAAATAAATAAACACGTGTTACACAGTTTTTCAATATTTTAGACCTAGGGTGAAAAATTCAAATTTTAAGTTTGTAAGAATAAAAATATGTTTTAACTTTACGCGAAACTCACCAAAAATATTTGTTATGAATCGGGTCAAGCTTTAGGCTACAAATCATCACGCTAATTATTATAGGATATGAGCAGTGAGGCATTGAAATAAGTTTGTAATGGGATGACCTAACAAGTTTTTATAATTATGCATTTTCGCTATCATTACAATCTTTGACATGAAAATCATCACGCCCGTTTCTAAAGCAGATAAGCAGTAATTAAAATACGTTGTATTAGAACGTCAATTTCACATACAATGTCAACGAGCACTGTAGCGAAGGGGCTGTATTAATGATCATGCGGATCGGTGACATCGAGTTCGAATCCCACATATTTTTGTGTTTTTTTAGTTTGGTGTATACATAATTTTCTTTTTCTTTTAGTTAATATCATATAATATCTTTCACCTTAGCGGCCTCAAGAATTAAGTTACGAATTTGTTAAAAGTAAGCGCTTTCAAGTCATCATATTATGTAGATGTTATTCCACTTTAGTAAGCATGGTGATTAATGCTCATGCATTCTATGTATAAAAAATACTTCTTTTCATACATAACAGTGGAATAATTAAAAGCCAAAAATATTAGCGCTTTGCATTAAATTAATTCTATTACACACTTCAGAAATTTAGAATCTAGAATTCATTTGACATTTGATTGTATTCGGATGGACCTGAGTAAGGATCGTTTGTATTACACCTAACTGTTAGCGAATATGTTGGCACGCGATGTCTTATAGATATAACAATAAAACATACATTCGGACATAATTCACCGTTCTCCAGCTTTTTCATATCATCAAGATTACCCGTACGCCCAGTGCATGGCACCCCACAATTGTGGCGATAAATCATCACTTTGAGGAGTGGCTAGGAAGGCGCCACGGCATCTTGCCCTATCGCAGACGCCTGACGCAGGTTCTCACCGGACACGGATATTTTGGGAGGTTCCTGTCCTGTTCCTTAACGTCGGGGTGTCGACACTGTGAGGGTCATACAGTGGAGCATACAGTGGTGATTTGCCCCGCTTGGGTGGCGGTGACCTCTCACGTTCAGCCCTGTTTCAAACCATGGTCCAAAGCGAGTGGGAATAGGAAGCAGTCGCCTCCTTATGCGAACAGTCATGCTAGAGAAGGAGATAGCGGGATGCGTGAGGGAGAGACAAACCTCATGCCCCAGCCATGCCATCAGCATTTGGAGCCAGGAATCGACTCCAGGCCACTGCAGGCCCGGGCCTGCAGACTTTAAGCAATAAGTGGCTAGCCGTCCGGTAAGAATAAGACACGCGTAGACGGCGCATTTGAGTTCCACGCATGCCTCAATGAGATATTAGCATAGTTGACGGGGCCTATCCCCAGGGAAAGTGCCTGGTGGCGCTGTTCGAAAGAGCTACCGCGACCTAAGAAAATAAAGGACGAAGAAGAGAACATAATGGATCGATTTAAGTCAGTCTGACACATACCTTCGCTCCGCCCACAGCGGGAAGAGTCGGGAGATGATTTTCTATTCCTAAAAAAAATCCTTATTGCAAAAATAGAACGAAAATACACAACACAATACCTAATTGGAGACACCGACTTTTGGAACAATGTATTAGTTATTTTTCAATTTGTATTATTTTCCATGCCAGTTCAATTTATGCAAAAAAAGTTTTTCAGTTCGCTTTGAGTGTAGTAGTTTGTAATTTAAATAAATAACAATATCCTAATATCTAGACAAATATTCATCACCTTGAATAAGGGCGACTCTATCCCTCTTCATTCTCCTTTAAAGCTTAGAGGTGTGATGTTATGTTATAGAATAGTGAAAACAATCACTGGCAAACGATCGCAGTAATCGCTGTTCCTTTACTATTAGTAATTGAAGAGTTCCATTGGCTATCACCGAAGAACTTCATCAGATCCCAATATACTATATGTTTTACCTATACTAAAAACCTTCCTTGAAAACTATGCATTTGAAGAACGAAAACTCCTATCCAATTCGGTTCAGTAGTTTTTGAGATAATCGCGGACATAAAAACATATACATACGGGTCAAATACAGAACCACGTTTTTTGAAGTCGGTTAAAAAACAAAGACTGCCTACCCGTGCGAAGCCGGGGCGGGCCACTAGTTGATTGATATAATGATAAAAAAAATCGATTTGTTATTTGATGAATCGAGTCGATCAAAATTTCAAACAGATTACATTTAAATAAAAAAAAACAACTAATGCTGTTTATTTTTTTTGGCGGCAAAACAGACGCGGCAGATTTCGAACACCAAATTCAAATTTTAAATAAGTACACTATTAATGAATTTGTTAAATAAATGAACATAGATATATTATGTTAGTAAATTAATAACGACTCATTCACTTTCCGTTTTATGATGTTTGTTCCCTAAAATGAGCACTGTTCCAAGACTACTGACGACAAATAGCGATTAAATATTGCATTATTTTGTTTTATAATTCAAATCTGAAAAAGATGAACAGTAAAAGTGTAACTTTTGTAGCGTTAAAATGATATAATTTTTATTATTGTGTACACAGTCTTAATTACATACACAGCCACAAGATTTGTTATGAAGCAAAATAATATGATAGTAACTAATAAGAATGGACTTAATTCTCGGCGCAAAAGGTCCATATAGTGAGTTTCTGTGATTGTTTGTTGTTAATTTGACTAGCAGCAAGCACTTCATGCTCTGTCTGTCTTTGACGGCATTGCTGCGAGATATTTTAATGTTTACAATTTTCTTAATAAATGTTGTACCTTTTTTTATACCTTTGTACCTTTTTATTATAAAACAACCCATTTAAAATTTGCCATTCAGTTATTTTTAATCAAGTACCTATTTGTTTGCATAGAAGAAATTGAATCAATTTTCTAAAACATGTTGTCCTACTTTCGTTTAAATCCGTCGATTAGTTTCGTGTAAAATTATAGGTCTTATGTATGGATTGAGGAGCCACAATAAAAGTATTGTATCTTTTTTTATATTAGCACTACAAAATCCATTTTTTTTGTAGGCACTCTACTAAATTACTACTAAATGATACAAAAAAATCATAAATGTACCTTCAATACTTTCGGAGTTACGAGGTGGCTCCTCAGTTCAAATGTTTAGATTGAGGAGCCACCTTAAAATTGATATAACTTTTTTTATATTTTACTACAAATTCCAGGATTTGGCCTACAAAATTTTCTCAGGACCTACTAAATCTGGGCAAAGTTTCGTGGAAAAATAAAAAATGGCTCCTCAATCCAAAAGGACATTAGTTGTTATGTAAATTAAAGAAAAATAGTATACAAAAAAAAAAACTATGTATCACTGCTGTACATGAATCCTTACTAATATTACAAATGCGAAAGTAACTCTGTCTGTCTGTCTATCTGTCTGTCTGTCTGTCTGTTACGCTTTCACGCCAAAACTACTGGACCGATATAAATGAAATTTGGTACAGAGATAGAATAGACCCTGAGGAACAACATAGGCTACTTTTTACCCGGGTGCGCTAAGTAGTTCCCTCGGGATGCGGGTGAAACCGCGGGAAACAGCTAGTTTTAAATAAATATCGAACAGTGTTCTAACCTGTAAGCTAGCGCCCATAATGGAGCCAATAGTGACGCTGTACCCGGTCTGCGCATGCGCATAGTCTTGCGGCGTGGCTGCGCAGGCGGCGGCTACGGCGGCGGCCGGCACCGGCGTGCCCTGCGACTGCAGCTGCAGCTCGATGCCGAGCGACGGCTGCGACAGGATCAGCAGCGACATGTCGTACCATCTGGGGGGGATTTTGAATTTTGAAAATAGAATATTTCTCGGCGAATATACAGGCTGATAAGAATATAAACGTGGAAGTTTGTTTGTAATCGGTCAGGGCTTAATGGATAACATTTTTATATAATTTTTTACATATAGTTCAGAGATGGGGCGCTTCATATAGTGCTTGAAATAGTTTTTGTCAGATGCAATCTAAATGTTTCAATTTTTTTCAAACCTTTCAAACCAAATTGCATTGAGTTCGGAAATTTAGTAGCAAAGAATGAATATTTTTTATAACATTTGTGACAACTGACACTATCTTCAGTTATCAGTAGCAAAAAGCAGTTTTAAATTTAATACGTATTTTGTTGCTTAAGGAACATTTTATCATGGGCCACAAAAACATGAGAGTGATGAATCCTACTAATTTTTTTTGTTACTCTTTCTAAAAATTATTGATTAGATTTGGCTGAAATTTAGTACACACTTAGTTGAAACCTGGTTTAACACATATAATACTTTTATTCAGGTATCTGGCTCCAATCCTAAGTCTTCACAGACGAAATCGCGGGTAGAAGCTATATTATATAGAAAAAGTTGTAAATAATAGTTCGAAGTTCTAAAAAAATCTAACCTGTCAGTAACAGACTCGTGTAAATAACCCTCAACAGCTACGACGGGCACGTTGTTATTCAGCTCTCCGTGCACTGAACGTATGTGAGCGATCCGTTGTTTGGCCGCCGCGTACGCAGCTGCGTAGCCTACTGGCTGCTCGGCTGTGACGTCACTCTGTGCTGCGTACCCACTGGAAATTGTACCGCATTGTGAAAGAAATAAGGTTGATTATTGCGTAAACTAGGAAGCCGCTGAAAATTTTACCAATGTATGAAAAAATAGGGTTGGGTATTGAGTGAACGAATGTAGCCGCATAGCCACTGGGAATTGTACTGAATGTTACAAGAAATAAGGTTGGTTATTCAGTGAGCAAATATAGCAAGTGACTACTGTAAACTAAGTTACTGTTTGTAATTAAATAAATGAATACTTACACTACATTAGCTTTGCCAAAGACAGTCTGAAATGCTTCTCTGATAGGTGATACCTTTACTTCCTTATCTGATGCAACAACTACTAACAGATCCCCTCCACTTCCTGGAATATATTCAATAGAATGAACAATGCAGACAGACATACACTAATATTATAATTCTGATGTAATTTTCCATCAATAATATCTTTTACAGTTATGGTAGTTCAAACTTTATTTAGAGTGCAGTAAAGTTTTTAATATAAAATCTAGTTTCTCCATAAGTTATCAATTTTGTATTCAGAACTCTATCCTAGTTGATATAAAGTAATTTTTATCACAATCAAATTGATTCCTAGCCATTACAGTGCAGTATGATGTTGTTGAAGTTCAGTCAACTTACTTAGGTACTCCTTCATCTGCGGGTCAAGTGTTGTGATCATAGAGTCTACTGAACTCTTCGCCTTCTCCGCCACCCGCTGTAATATCCCTCCAGTGGAGACCGCGCCCTTCATCCATGTAAACAATCCACTTCCCGGCATTATGTCACCTGTGTATTACAAAAAAAACAATATTGACAATAATTATTTCTCATTACTAAGTCTTTTTTTTTCTCTTGAAACAGTCCATATCTGATGTGGAATAAACTTTATTTGTTTATGAGAATAAGTCTGAGGGAAAGTATTGAAATGAGAGGAACAGACATGTAAGTGTGTCAAAGATACTAAAGAATCCATGAGTGTAGTTAAGCCTCTAAAAATATTATTTATCATTGGTTAGCTGAAGAAATCCATAATGTTATACAAAAAAATAAAATAAAGGCATCAGCTAAACATATCACAAGGTCTAGACTGAACTAACTATAGAGATGGTAGAATGATGTAGTAGGCACTCTCCATTTAATCAGTCTGTTAATACAAAAATCCAGACAACCACAGTGAGATGACACACAGGATATACATGGCTTGAAGTATGTACTGACTAGTCTCTTAGATAAACATAGAAAATGGGGTGTTGCCAAAACCGGTGCCGTACCACCACATGTTTTTGCATCACTTCATCAATCACTTTTAGGTGTGAGACTAAAGGTGCATACTGATTATGTAACATGTTGTGTGTAACTTGTGTTATATACAAGTATTATTAATATTTACAAATGTTGTACGACATAACATTCAGTATCCACATTATTGAAACATGATATATAACGTTTTATAACATGTTATGTTATATAATATGTACACAACTTAAGACACAGCTACAGCCATTGTATAGAACAGGGGTCTCCAAACTTTGAAGCCTTGGGGCCATAATAATTTTTTCGGTATGTAGCAAGGGCCATAACAATTTAAATTTTTCTGTCCACCTAAGCAAACATAGGCTTTTATTGCATTTCAATTACTATTGATTGTGTTTTGTATTACGTAACAACATCTAGTGTCGAGTAGTGATACTATGTACTGTTTTGGGTACTATCTATTTCAGCTACATATCATTCTGTGTTTTCATTCTCTTCCATTCAACTTATCACAGCAATAGTAACAACAGTAAAAAAATTGTCTGTCGTGGGCCAGATTGATGTCACTAGTCATAAGCTGTCGCGGGCCAGATTGATGGCAGTGGCGGGCCGGATTTGGCCCGCGGGCCGTAGTTTGGAGACCCCTGGTATAGAACAATTCCTTTTTCACAACAAAAGTATTCCTGCTTTGGTACATCATGGTAAGGCCCCAGGAATAAACAAAGTGTTACTTGCCAAGTTTATCAATTTCTGATGTTGAATCTGGCAATGAATCTGGAGATTGTGTGGCCTGTGAGTCTTCAGGAGACCTGATGGACATCAGTGGTTCACCCTTGCTCAGTGGAATTGCTGGGCTGCAACCAAGGTTATTATGTATATTAATGAATTGATTGTTACCATAAGTTATTTGGCCCTGTACCACCTGGAGGCGATCAGTTGAAAAAGAGGCTGCATCAACTGGTCTCAGCTGGAAAGACCTTGAAGTTGCCACACAATATTGCAAAAAATTGATATCTCTTCTTAGAGCCCTATGTCCCTGATGATGGACCACAGGATTGCTTCGTCATCATCATCATAAGTTATTTGATCATTTTAGATGTGGAGTTTTATAACACAAACATTAATTTAAAGTGTAATAGTTGATGTGTTGTAACTAATTAATATTTTGTGGAAGTAGCAAAATTTTTACTTTATAAAAAAGTTAATTAATATTCAGCCAATACCAGAAAAATAAATTAAAAAATTGAAGGTTTTTTTGTCTTTGTTACCTGAATTTCTCAGAGTCATCAGGTTTAGGGGGAGGTTCATCTCTTGCCTGTACAATGATAGGCTGGACTGGCACTGGGGCTGGTAGAGGCTGTCCTACTGCTTGGGGTACCTGAAATACAATTAAATAACCTGAAAATTTTTTAGAAGAGTGCAGAAACATAGCCCACGATTATAACAACAGACCAAAACTAGTCATGAAAATGGAACTTTTCTTCATTATTAATGTTTTTGAACGTGTTCCGTTAACTTCTCTTAATGACTTTTGCTTTAAAGCATATGCTACGTAATTGTAAACAAATGACACCTACCTCAACAGCAGGCACAATGGGGCTGGCAGTCACGAAGTTAGGCAACTGCGACGGCGGTGCCACGCTTGACAGCAAGTTGCCGGTACCACCAGCAGGCACCGGCGGCTGCGGGATCTTCTTCTTATCCATCCCACTCATTTTCATTCACTATCACCTATCACTACCAAAAAATAACAAAACAACTATAAAATGTTATCTTCAAACATACCTTTTCACCGGTTACAAAGATAAAAATAAACCATAACTGTAATTCGCTTTAATTAATATATAAACACTCATTTTATTTAAAGAAACATTTTTTTACCTTCACAACAAAACAATTTCGTGGATATTTACGATTTGACAGCTGATAAAGAAAGGCAGAGTTGCGTTTGTAAAGTTGTCTTCAAGTGCATTATATTCAAAGTACTAACAACTTTTCTATGAACAACGCAGAATAAAGCAGTTTAAATTTTATGAGATATTTAATCATACATAAACCAAATTAGCAAAAAAATATTTCTAAAGTTCTACAGAAACGATATTTGTAAACAGAATTGAATACGTCACTAAAAAACTGACACAATGGGAAACAGTCAGAATCATAGTAAGAAATGGCATGATTTTAAACATTAAACTTATTATTTCTCTTTCACACTTAGTAGATTTAAAACGAATGTCATTTTAATAATGTTAAAAATTGCAATTAATTTATAGATAATTATAGACGGGGGTTGTTCTGTATTCATTTCTGTCAAGCCAACCTTCGTATCGGAAAGTTATCTCGCTGTTTTCGGGAAAAAAATATTAGACGCTAACATTGTTCGTTCAGTCATTTGCGGTCGTGTCTACTTTTAGTGCAATTTAACCATGTCGGAAGAGGCAGATACGCCGCCCTTTAGCACAGTGGATATCAACAATGATAACAGGGATGACGAAGATCTTTTCGCGTCAGCGGTCCAGGTATCTTATTGGAATCCTGTTTTAATAACTTGTTGTGTCCGCGTCCGCCCCCCGGCGGCCGGCGGATCGTTGACGCCCCTATGCATGATGTGAAATAAACGACTTTAACATTCCACCGACCTCTTGTTGCTGATGCTAGTTTTATTACAGTTAATTACCCTCTATTACCATCGTTTAGCCGAAATTAACATGATAATCGTAGACAGTATTTTTGCACTACACACGGATTTCTATAGAAGTGGATTTCTCTTTGAAACATCCTTGAAACCTAATTTAATTACTGAATCAATAGCCTAACTGTAATAAATAACTCATTGTGTTATCTTCAGTACCTATTAGTCACCTTTCTGATAGCTGCCTGTTCTTTTAATTTCTCTCAGTTGTTGTTTTGGTTATCATTAATATTACTTATTTGTTTTTGAAAAGATAGCTGCAGTATATAGTTACTATAACTACGATGGCATTTGATTTTAACCCCGTGTTTAAATTTGTACAGGTAATTTATAAAATAGTTACCTGTTCTGCAATATTTTTTTTATTTTATTGCAATGTTCAATGTCAACTACATTTACATGAAGCTACAAGTATAATAAATGTCAGTATAGTGTCTGTTGTTGTTATTTAAACTGTTGCTGTCTATAAAGTTTTATTTTGTTATTATTTTTAGAGTTCATGTTAGTCACTCTATCACTGTCAATGTTTGTGCAATTAAATTATTTCCTCTGTTACATAGAGTTATCCACAGCATCAATATTAATATAAGCATCTGCATTAATAAGTATTTTTCCTCTAATTTACAAAATGTAAAGGAAATTATAGATAATTATAATAAAATATCAATTCTTTTCCTTGTTACTTTATAAAACTCGATCATGATATCATTAACTTATTTACTATAAAATAAAATTCAATCATATCTGCTAACAATGCCTAAAATTGACAGTGCTCTTGGTACTAAAATTAATGAAATAAAGTCTAACAATGTTTTCATTTAGATAAACAAGTGTTTTTATCAGTTCTTTTATTACAGTTATCATGGAAACCTTCCAAGATATTGTAGAAAACATTTAAAATCAGACTTTGTTGTCTTTTGTTGGTTTTATGTGCGTAGTTTCAATAGTTCTCATTTTAAAACAAATTCATGTTTTGTTGTATGAATATAGGATTTGATTACAAGAATCAAATATTTAGCCAAGACTATAGTGAGGCAAATAAGGCCAAATCATTTTGAACAAGTAAAAACATCCATAAGGAAAGTTTTGATGAGCTATTTGTTTTTTTTTTACTTTCAAAGCTAAAACATATGAGTCATAAAAAAAAGGAAAATGCATTCAAAACAATACTCCTTTGTTAAAAGCAATTAAAGAAGTGGTAAAATAAATTAATGATGGTGTGTGCATGATGGTACTACCCATTGTTTCCAAATGACATCACAAAAAAGGGGAGGGTATCACCATTTTACACTTCATCCATTTATAATAAACCAACTGTTTCCCTCAGTTTCACCTACATCTCGATGGAACTATTTCCTGGGTTTGAGTAAAACTGGTCCTTCCCCAGATTTCTATCTATCTCCATACCAAATTTCATTCAAATCAGTTCACTCATTTCCCCAAGAAAGTGTAACAGACTGACAGACAGATCAGTAAGGATTTCATAATTATTAGATACACATAGTGAGCAGTTTAAAAACTTGTTGTCTATTACAGGAAGTCAGTCTGGATCCAGAGGTGAATGGAGCTCGTGAGGGTCTGGAGAAGGTCAGCATAAGTGATGCTCCATCTATTACTGCTTCTCTCAGCAGCCCCATCATGGAAGAGGTGAATAATATATTTATTTATATTTTCAGCCTATAGTGTTCCACTGCAGGGCAAAAGCCTCCCTGCCTCGTTCCATTTGTTTTGATCTTGTGCAATATGTAGCCATTCATTTTTAGGTAGGAATCCAGTTCATTCCATATCAATAATAGAACTATAAAATATGACCAGTGGTGAATTTGCCCTAAGGCCCCATTAGGCCCGGGTCTAGGGCGGCCAGATGTTAGGGTCGGCCAATCGTGCCAAAAATTCACTGATGATGACAAGAAATAACTCGAAAGTTCTAAATGCTCGCGTACATTTTATGGTGGGCCGCAATAAAGAAAATTCGTTATGTATTCGTATTTCAAATCCGCCACTGAATATGACTGTCTATCCTTATTCTTTTTTGGTCAATATAATATACATTTGGCAAAAAAATAAATAAACCAGTGAACCTTCTTTACAACATATTTCGACTTCATAGGCTTCTTCTCTTTGAGAAGAAATAAGTGTCAGTCTACAATAAAAAAAACATGGGCCTATTTATTGCCCCTATACTAAGTTAAGGCCTCTCCTAATTCAGGGAAGGCATCTCGCTTGCTTAAAGCGTTTTATCGATATCAAACTTTTCTTATAAGTCAAGGTTTCCTCCCGATTTCCATTCAACTTAAATGAGTAGCTTTTTTAGGATAGGAAATCATCAAATGACTCCTCCCTCTGTGGACATTGCGAGAGGAAGTGTCAGACTCCTACTGACTTAAACCCATCTATATTCCTTCCTTCGCCCTTTGCTTACCAGGGCCGCGGTAACTCTCTCGGTTAATTCAGCAGCCCTTAAATTAGAAGTTTCCAATATCAACTTAGAAAGGCCGTAGATAATTAAAGTACCAATATATGTATGTATATACAACCAACAAACTAATCACACCAGTCCCTAGTAGGTAATTCGGGAAAAAAACCCACCTACATTAATTAACAACACTTTACGGCTTCATTCGTGTCGAATAAATCAGCCCGTCCCAATGCTTACGCTCTTACAAGGTCACCGATCAACTTAATCGGCTAGCATAATAGCTGATTTGAAATCCGTGACGAGACACGAGATCCGACGACGGTAAACCGAGCCAAGCGCGACGAATGAAATGTCTTGTAATTCCGGCTAAGTAGGTTGCATAGATATTTGTAAATGAAGTAAGTGGATACATGGGCGCTGGCTGGATTTTTTTAGCAATAATAATAATCTATATCTATTATATAAAAATGAATCCCTATTTCCCTTGGTCACGGCATCACGCGTGAACGGCTGGACCAATTTGGATAAAATTTGTTAGGAAGATAGAGGGGACCCTGGAGAAGGTTTTAGACTTTTTATGGTACTTGAAGTGAAACCGCGGTAAATAGCTAGTATAATATAAAATTTAAAATTATGTTAGCCTAACTGTTAGTCCAACTACTGTTAGTCCAAAGGCCAATTGGCCTTTGGACTAACAGTCAAATGCATTGGCCGAATATTGCCATAATTTAATAAATATTTTTTTAAACGATTTATATTTCGAAGATAGTTAAAGAAAGAAGAGACATTGTTACAGTCGCGATCACGGTTAAGCCGCGCTTGCCGCGGTTGTCTTGAAACTTGTATAATGTCTTGATACTGGTAATCAGCTGCTTCCGGTAAGAGTGTTAAATGGGTGTTCGCCGCCGTCCCAATGTATTTGGGTAACAGACTAAGCAGATGATGATTAATGTCGAAACTTAAATGAACACTACTATCGAATCGACACAATATGACTACTTTCTTTTTATCATGTTTTATTTGAACCTGAAAATGTTGGCGAGAGTAACAGGTATAAAAAATAAAAATACTATGTATAACACCAAAGAGTCTATTCTAGTGTTTGACACTCTTTCGTGTTACCTGCATAGCGTGAGCGGTGGTGAAGGTCGCATCGATCTGATTAGAAAATAAAATGAGAATGGGAGTATGTATAATGAACCTAATACAATTTGCAACTATATCTCAATCTCGCCTACTTTACTACTAAAGCAGAAACATTACTTCCGGGGTCCCATCTATCATACTAAATTTCATCGACATCGGTTTAGACGTTTTATCGTCAAAACCTAACAAACAGACAAACTCACTTTCGCATTTATAATATTAATTAGAATTAATCTTTAAAGTAAAAATATGGCAATGCTAAACACCTCTGTCTAATATTGTTGCAATTTTATATCATTACAGATAGCTACAGAACGGGCAAACAACATAATTATCACGGTCACAGAACCCCAGAAAATTGGCGAAGGGATGAGCTCGTACGTCGCATACAGAGTGCTCACTAAAACCAACATGCCTATATTTAGCAAGCACGATTTCGCTGTGCTCAGGAGGTTTAGCGACTTCTTAGGTTTACATGAAAAGCTCACCGAAAAATATCTGAGGTCCGGCAGGATTATACCGCCGGCGCCTGAAAAGAGTATAGTAGGTGGGTACATTCTAATTTTACACGCATTTGGAGATCTTATAACGGTGTTTCGAAGTTTTTTAGAGCTCTAAACCAAACAGTGATTTTCCCATCCACCCATATTACACCGACCACATCGTCGCTTACCATCAGGTGAGATAGTGGTCAAACGCGAACCTATCAATAATAATAAAAAAAAAAATATATATATATTAATAGAATATGCTATGATTCAGTGGCGGATCCAGGGCAGGGGCTAAGGGGCTCAAGCCCCCCCCCCCCCAAAAGCTAAGCAAGGAGACTTATTATGCGTTAAGCAAAATAAAATGTTCAGTGTTTTTTTAGTGTTTCGCTTGATAAAACCAAAATCCTGGATCCGCCACTGCTATGATTTATCATTTAACTTTTGCTTATCACATAATGCTTTTGAACATTCACGATTTTGAGACATTACAGCAAATAATGTATTAATAAAAAATGGATTTCTGTCTCCGTTTTATAGAAGTCATTATTCTTTTATTGTATTAACTAGCTAATAGCAATATGGCATACACTTTATCTTCCAATAATTCTTTTTGGTCTTTAGCTTAAAAAAAGATCTGGTAGACAGAGGCTATGTTTTTCGGCTAAAAAAATGTGTATTAACTGACTAAGGCCCAAGTTCACCGACAAGATAACGATCCGATTAACTTAAAACAGCTGTTTACCATATATTCAAAATTCCAACTTTCGATGGGTAATGTATTATTTGAGATTTTTATTCCTGAAACGGTCGATTACCAAAACAGGGTTGAACTAGAAGTGGGTAACACGAAAGTTCCAGCTTCCTGGTTAAAAAAAATTTTTTGTTTAACGGGCCGATCACGTAACCATCTGTCGGTGAACTTGGCTCTTAACAAATAAAAAGTCCCATCACGGTTATAATTCCATGGTTAGGCACCACAAAACTAAAGATGACGTCAACACCGTCTACGGAGAGCGCAAACGGCAGCTCAGCGGCTGGCAGCGTGCAGTCACAGTTCGTGGAGCGACGCCGCGCAGCGCTGGAGCGCTTCCTCAACAGAGTGGCGCAGCACCCCGTGCTGTGCATCGACCCCGACTTCAGGGAGTTCCTTGAGTCAGGTCAGTAGTAAACAGAAGAATAAAACCAGTGTTGCCAAAATGTTCCAACAATCGGGACAAAAAAAGTGGGTAAAATCGATGAAAAAGCTGAATGGCAATATCGTTTTTGCGGTCACCAGTTGGAGCCACTGTTGAGTGAGGTCCTGTGTGTCAACAGAAAAACAGCTCAAATCTCAACAATACAAACTTTTTTTAGATAATTACGCTGAAGTAAACAACACTGGGACATATAGATAGTAACTACAACAACTACCTTCGAATTAACTGTTTTCAAAGCTCCTTTATTTTGCACCTATTCTTAGCTTTTCGTGTAAAGAACTAACATTTATTCAGCTGTAAAGTATATCTGCTATTATCAATGGGGAATGGCACAATATTTGCGATAAACATCAATAATTTGTAGAAAACCGCAATTAAAGTGCTTGCAGTGAAAGATCCCATATATTTGACATTCCAAGCGCGGTATCCCTCATTTCACCCGCTCAGGATCGCTTTCTGAAAGGACTCCAAATAGTGGGACGGTCTGGCAACACTATTTAGAAATTAATTCATTTTATTTTGAACTTAGTAACTATGTAATCTAGAGATCAATGTCGTTTAACAAGTATTCTTGTTTATACAGACACAGAGCTGCCAAAAGCGACGAGCACCTCAGCGCTGAGCGGCGCGGGAGTGTTGCGCCTGTTCAACAAGGTCGGCGAGACCGTCAACAAGATCACGTACAGAATGGACGAGTCCGATCCGGTAATTGAACAATTTCGAGTGCTGTTATTGCGTCTTTTTACAGGGATGAGAAATCATCAGTTGTCTCCTCCCGCTGTAGGTGGAAAGAGAGGGAGTGTCAGACTCTTTTTAACTAAAATCCATCCAGCGTGTTTTTTTTTGCCCATTGTGTTCCAGGGCCGTAGACAATCCTGCTGCCCTTTTTGTGTTTGAGGTGGTTGAAGTGACTTCTATAACTGTAATTTGTCTTAATTAACAGCCGTGCGGATTGATAGATTAGCAAGGTTAAGCTGTGCTAGCTATGGTCAGTTCATGCATGGGTGACCGTTTTCTTAACATAGCGAGATCTATGTCTCGAAGAGCACGTAAAGCTGTCAGTCCTGCGCCTGATATCTCCCCGGTCATGTCAAATTGCCGACTCATCGAACTATGAGAGTAAGGTAATTAAGAGTACACCTGTGCGCAAGCGTTTGTTCACTATAATATCTCCTGCGTACCTGGCTAGTTTTCGTTGAGATTAGCTGCCGTGACTGAAGTCGGTCTAGAGTTCTTTTTTATTTTTAACCAATTACAATGATTAAACTTATAAGATACTAGCTGTTTCCCGCGGTTTCACTCGCATCCCGAGAGAACTATTTAGCGCATCCGGGTAAAAAGTAGCCTATGTTGTTCCTCAGGGTCTATTCTATCTCTGTTCCAAATTTCATCAAAATCGGCTCACTGGTTTAGGCGTGAAAGCGTAACAGACAGACAGACAGAGTTACTTTCGCATTTATAATATTAGTAAGGATATGTCTAATCTTATATATAAAAATGAATCCCTATTTCCCTTGGACAAGTCATCACGCATGAATTTGGATGAAATTTGGTACGAAGATAGAGGGGATCCCGGAGAACGTTTTAGGCTGTTTACCCAGGTGCGGAAGCAGCTAGTAGGTATATCATAATGATGCACGTGCGCAGTGGTTCGAGGAGCGGTCGAGCCGCGTGGAGGCGCTGGAGGCGTGCCTGCGGCGCATGGCGGGCGCGTGCGAGGCGCTGGCGGGCGAGCGGCGCGAGCTCAGCGCGCGCACGCACGAGGCCGCGCGCGCATGCGCCGCGCTGTCCGGCGCCGACCCGCACGCGCCGCTCTCGCGCGCGCTCTCGCACACCGCCGACCTGCACGAGAAGGTGAGACCGTGGTGGACCTATTGATACTTCTTATAGCACCTATGCTATACAACATGTCCTTTTGTACGTAGGGACCTATCCCTACGTACAAAAGGACATGTTGAAAATAGCAGTTCTTTTTGATTGCACTATTGCCTTTAGATTGTCCGCTTACTCATTGTAAATATAAAACTTGTTCTCATATACGATTTGTAAATGACGTTAAATACGTAAAAAAAAAAAAAAAATATAAATATAAAAAAATATTTATACAAATATATGCATATGGACAATCTGAAGCCAATTGTGCAATAAAAAGTAAACTGCCATTTTCGACATGTCATTTTGTACGTAGGGACCGTCGGTAGGATCTTACTGGCCGTTGGGTTATAAGTAATCTGTCACATGATGACATCTGACACTGATTTGAAATGAGATGTCGTTCTAAATAAATGTCTGTGACGATCAGCTGTGTTTCAGTGATATACACTAACTAATTTAGCACCTGCGATTAGGCACTCTGCTTTAGCATTTCCAATAGAACGGCACCACCTCCCCCCACCTTACGCTAGGCCGTCGACCATATGAGTCCGGCCTCTCGCTCCACGGACAGGCTCGCTAGCCGACGCTTGACCGCACGCGCGCTACGCGTCCACTAGCACTCTATACAAACACAGACCGCGTTCGTATCGACCTCGCCGCCGAAGTCCGTCACGACGACCTTATCCATGCCCTCCCGACCCTAGCTCGACGAGCCAGCCCGCGAGCTGAGCTAATAGCTTTAAAATTCCCGATTATAATAATCATAAATATTCCGATCCAGCCTGCCCCTTGTCGTCCTCCCCCAGCGACGCCCTAAGCCGAGGCCCCTACTAGAGAGTGCCCTTAGCGTGTAGTCGCTTAGTTTTGTAAGTTAAGCCCTAGCTGGTAGCCCGGTTAAGCAGTCGACAACCTTCTAGGTTGACCTGCGAGATGCCATACACAAAAAAAACGCACACTACGCTATTGGAAACGCTTAGTGCGAATTGAAGGAATAGCAACAAGGTAGGTATGGTACCTTTGAGTACGTCTAGATGTCCGATAGTAAAAGGGGGCCGGTAGGGTGAGATCGTGGAATTGTTGGGCACACTCACCGAAGTACAACCTGTAGAAGACCGACAAGCCGGCAACCTTACGACGTCATCGTCGCCAAGCTGTGAAGTTTGGTATCCACAAGTGCCAATGAGCTTCTTATTGGACTGCAGCTTAGCACTCAAACAGAGCCTTAGTGGTCAATAAGACAGCACTAGCGGGTGCAGTCGAGGTGCGAGCGCTCGAGTCTTGGAGTCTGCGTGTTCACAGTAGTTCCATGACGACGCTTCGGTAGATGAAAGGTGGGAGGAGCTCGTGGCTAAGTAACAGCCGCACAGTTCGACCGATCAAAGGTTAAGCTGCGCTTGGCGCGGTCGGTCCGTGGATGGGTGACCATCTATGTCATAGCGAGACTCCTCCGTGCCTCGGAAAGCACGTTAAGCTGTTGGTCCCGGCTGTCATTTGTAGATCTTTGACAGTCGTTACGGGTAGTCAGAAGCCAGAAAGTCTGACAACCAGTCTTACCAAGGGGTACCGTGTTACCCAGTAACTGGGTTGTGGAGGTCAGATAGGCAGTCGCTCCATGTAAAGCACTGGTACTCAGCTGCATCCGGTTAAGACTGGCAGCCGACCCCAACATAGTTGGGAAAAGGCTAGGCAGATGATGATGCTTCGGTAGCTGAATCAAAATGGTTTAGAACCACACGCGCAATTACCTAGCAGACGCTCAATCAGTACAGTACTGTGAACACCAGTGCCGGATTTATATTTTTTATGAGTGTAGGCCACTTTATTTCCGCCGCCCATGTACCTTCCTAAAATAATAATTTTACATTTGTAGTAAGGAAAAAACTAAAGTTAAATAAAAAAACCGGCCAAGTGCGAGTCGCGATCTTGTTTTTTTTTCGACCACATAATTAAGTTTGTTTACAATTACATATTTAAAAAGCATGTTAGTTATAGGGAATAATATTTTTAAATGGTAACTAAAACAAAGTTTGTCAAATAAGGCCCAGGCGCGGATCCAGGATAGTAAAATATAAAGAGCGCGACCGAAGCGTGCGTGAATTTTTGTAGGGATTTCAGCGGCTGCGGACTTTTTGTAACATGATAATATTTTTCAATAAGTAGTAACAAATACAGAGTTTTAAAACAAATACCTGCGTAATCGATTTTTTTTACGAATGTTTATTATAGGGAATAATATTTAGAAATAAATGATAACTAAAACAGAGTTTGCAAAGAAACACAAAGATCCACGTAACCGAAAGCGCGAGCGAATCGAGTGCGAATTTTTTTTAGCATGTTTATTATAGGGAATAATATTTAGAAATAAATGGTAACTAAAACAGAGTTTGCAAGGAAACACAAAGATCCACGTAACCGAAAGCGCGAGCGAAGCGAGCGCGAATTTTTTTTAGCATGTTTATTATAGGGAATAATATTTTGAAATAAATGGTAACTAAAACAAAGTTTGCAAAGAAACATACAACCCACAAATGGAAAGCGCGAGCGAAGCGAGCTCGAATTTTTTTTGGCATGATAGGGAACATGTTTCAATAAATTGTATCGAACAGAACGTAATCTGAAAATTAAAATAGGTAATATACGTAATTAGGAGCGCGAGCACGAACTTTTTTTTTAACATGTTAATTATATTTTTTAATAAATTGTAACGAAAACAGAATCTGAAAAGAAAAAAGAATATGTTATTGAAAACGCGAGCGAAAACAATGAAAAATTCTTCGACATCCAGGCTAACATTCTGTGTAGGTTTATGCAAACTACTCAAAATTTTTACTTTGTACAGAACAGAAAACAAGCGCTCCACGGACGCCCCAATAAAAATGTTGAATCTGTGACGTCCATAGCAACCAAAATTTGGGCGCCTGCTTTATTAAGCGCTTAGCATACGTCTAAGACTGGCTTGCACCATAACTCACTAAATGCAAGAATTGGTAGAAAAATATACTCACCTAAAAATGTTAAGACAGGGAGGCCTATGTTCAACAGTGGACCAATGTAAAATAGGCTGATAATGCTGATATTTATGACATCTTCTCTATCTTAACTAGGTAAAACAATAGTTTGAAAGGGACAAAAATATGTAATATATATACTTATATTTGATTTATAATAAAGGGGGCAAGTCGGTAGTAATTGTAATGAGGTTGTGGGTATGATGTCAAAACTTTCCCCATGTCACATGTCGGGGCTCCCATATCCCCGGATCATTGATACAGCTGATACGGCGGTAGCTACGCCCCTGGTGGTTACGATGAGCTACTGCCGCCCGCCCCCCGCTCTCATCCAACACTCACGCAGTAATATAGATAAAATAGGTACAATAACGTAACAGTAGGTACCTAGTGTTTGGGGCTTCAATATGGTCTTCAATGAAACTCCCGTATATAAATAACGTTGATATATTGATATAATAAAAGATTTTATATTAAGAATATCGGAGCGAAACTACGCGTCCAGGTATATATGGATAAGTGAGGGTAATGCAGTGTCGGTACATGTAAAAAATATTCTGCGCCTAGACAAAGCTGAATAGCAACATCACACGATTTGCTGTCTGTGTCCATTGTGAGCGCAGGCGTCAACATCCTCCCCCCGTTGAAACATATCAGTTTCAACCCTCCAGCAGTTCCTCTTCGGTTGGTAAGGGGCAAAGACGAACCAAAGGGCGTCGTACGGTTCCTCTAATAGTGTTTACGTCGGCGACGCGCGATATCCCGTCCGCTCCAGGGAACAATCTTGAAATACGCCCGAGTCTCCAACATAAGGGTGGCACGCCATCCTCTTGCAGCAAAACCAGGTCCCCAATTTTGACGGTTGCAGTATTGGTCTTCCACTTTCGTCGTTGTTGCAACTCTGCAATATATTCGCGTTGCCAGCGCCGCCAAAAATGTTGCTGTATTTGCTGAAGTCTAGCGTAGCGATGTAGGTTGTTTGGATTACAGTCTTCTAGAGCAGGTTCAGGCAGTGCGTTTAGAGCTCGACCAATGAGAAAATGCCCAGGAGTAAGGCTATGGAAATCGTTAGGAGAGGAAGATAAAGGACATAGAGGTCGACTATTTAAAATAGCCTCCACCTGCGCAAAGAGGGTTTGAATTTCTTCGAATGTTAAATGAGAATTACCCATTACTCGTCTAACATGATATTTCGCGGAACGGATGCCAGCCTCAAAAATTCCGCCAAAGTGAGGAGCGTAAGCTGGTGAAAAATTAAATTTTATGCCTTCTATGCATGCAAAATCAGACAGAGCGTCAGAATTACATTTAAAAAAATCGTTAATTTCCTTAGCTCCTGCAACGAAATTACGTCCATTGTCGCAGAATACTTCCGCTGGCCTGCCTCTTCGCGACACAAACCTGCGGAAAGTCATAATGAAGGCGTCTTTTGACATATCGCTTACCGCTTCCAAATGTGAGATTTTATATCTCAAACATATAAAAAAACAGAGATAGCATTTTACGATAGCTGCACCGCGTCCCCTTTTATTTAAAATTGAGAATGGACCAGCGTAGTCAATTCCCACTGTTTGAAATGGGTAGTTCGGCGTGACACGTGGTGATGGCAAATGTCCCATTAAGGGAGTTATAGTTTTACCCTGAAGGCGTCGGCACCTTGGGCAGTTACGAAATGTGCGCCTCGCCAAATATCTTCCGTTAATCGGCCAAACATATTCCCTAACGGTAGCCAACAATAATTGTGGGCCAGCATGTAATCCACGCTTGTGTTCATACTCAAATATTAATTTTGTAAAATAATGTGATGCGTGCAGAAGAACTGGATGTTTTTTATTATAATTAAAATCAGAGGAGCCTAGTCGTCCACCGACTCGAATAAGTTGGTCGTTACTTAAAAATGGGGTCAAAGATAAAATATTTGATTTAGGACTTAAAGGTTTATTACTGCTTAGCAAATTATACTCATTTCTAAATGATTCTTGCTGTGCAATACGACACAAACAAAGGAATGAATTATTTAATTCATCAAGTGTTAAAATTCCTGATATTTTATTTATGGTGTGTTTTACATTATTAATAAATCTGAGCACGTAAGCAAAAGAACGTTTTAATTTAGTTAAGCTAGAATAGTTTTTAAAATTGACTATAGGTTCCGTTTGAGTGACAACATTAGCAGCAATAGAAGTAGGTTTAGTTTCAGGTAAGTTTTTAATATTTTATTTTTATTATTTAAAATAGGCCAAGTACTTTCAGATTCCAAAAGAAATGAAGGGCCTGACCACCACAGATTGTTAGTGCAGAGCTGATTTGGACTAACGCCCCTAGATATGAGATCGGCAGGATTGACGGAGGTCGGCACGTAGCGCCAGAAAGAAGCATCTGTTAAGTCGCAAATCTCCATAATCCTATTGGCAACATAAGTTTTCAAGTTTTTAAAACTGCAGTTGAGCCATCCCAGCACCACTGAAGAATCGCACCAGTGTACTTGATGCTGGAACTCATAGCGAAGTGAATCTTTCACAGCCTTACATAACCTTGCTGCTAGAACAGCTGCACACAATTCAAGTCGAGGAATAGTCGTACCTTTAATTGGCGCTACTTTAGATTTAGAACAAAGCAATCTGATTGTGACCTCGTTCGAAGCATTTATTGAACGCAGATAAATGCAGGCTCCGTATGCATGTTGGGATGCATCACTAAATGAGTGGAGTTCGACAGATGTAGGCTCATCGCAAAGAACACGTCGAGGCACCTCTAGCTTAAGAAGACAAGGTAAAGATTGTGTAAAAGTATCCCAATTTCTTTGAATTTCATGTGGGACTGGAGAGTCCCAATCTAAGTTTTGGAGCCACAATTGTTGTAATACAATCTTCATTTTTATTACGCATGGACTAATTAAGCCCAAAGGATCAAATATCTTAAACAGAGCAGAAAGAAACGATCTCTTCGTTAAATTATTGCTATTAAAAGAAAGAGGAATATTAATTGGGAAATGTAATTGATCTGTACCTGGGTTCCATCCCATGCCTAAAGTACTGGTTGATTCGCTGACAATAAGATTGTGATCAGTGCGATCTGATAAATTAAATAAAGAAGGTAAGTTCGTCTTGAACTTGCGAAGATTGAAGCATCCTTGTTTCAGTGCCTCCGTTACGGCTTGGTGGATATAGCGCAAGGTATCCTCACTTTCAGCACCAGTGATAAGGTCATCGACGAAGAAATCATGCTGTATTATTTCCTTAACCTTAGGGTCAGAAGCTTCTTCACCAATCTGCCATAAACAACGTGTGCTCAAGTAGCTGGAGCTTGCCATTCCGTAAGTCACAGTACTCAACTGAAGCGTTTTGATAGGCATAGATTCATCTTCTCTCCATAAAATCAATTGAAGATTACGATCCTCTTCATGGATACGGACTTGACGGTACATCTTCTCGATGTCACCAGTAAGGAGAAACTTGTACTGTCGAGCTCTTATTAAAATGGAGAAAAGGGAATCCTGCATATTAGGACCTACCAAAAGAATATCATTGACAGACTGGCCCGACGAAGTAGGAGCAGAACCATCAAATACGACTCTAATCTTGGTGGACTCACTACTATCCTTAAAGACAGCGTGATGGCAAAGGAAATAGGAGTTGGATGGTATAGGTATCACGGACTCTGAAAGGTGACCTAGGTCGGCGTACTCACGCATAAAGTCTATGTACTGGGACTTGATTTGGGGATACTTGCGAAACCGTTTTTCTAAAGTTAGCAGCCGTTTTTTAGCTAGTGAATAAGATTCACCTAGACAATCAGGTTTATCTTTTAAGGGTAAGCTAACTGAGAATCTACCGGTATCCAGGCGGAAGGTGTGAGACAGAAAATGTGTTTCACATGCCCTTTCGCTGTGGCTCATAAGAGGTTTTGTTTGAGGAACATTTTCTATGTCCCAGAACTTAGTAAGTTCTTGATGTATGTTGTCATCAGAAGACACGTAAGAAACGATTGAATGTTGACATTGTCTATCTGTATTATTTGTAGGAAAATTTAAATAAATGGGCCCTGAAACCAACCAACCGAACTGAGAACTTCTCAATATAGGAGCATTAAGACCGAGTGACAGTTGCTCCCGGCCAAGAATATCCCAGAAGAGATCGGCACCGATGAGCACATCAACAGGCGCCGGTTCATGAAAGTACGGATCTGCTAAGAAAATATCACTTGAAATGTTGAGTTGTTTAATATCAATCGGTATTCTTGGTATATTACCGGTTAACGAAGGCAATACTAGAAAAGTGGAAGTGACGTTAAAATGTTTCATTAAAGATTTCAACTGAACTACACAAGTTTCTGTAGCATGACTAGTCGTCTTATTACCAATGCCGATTATATTGACATGCAAAGTAGTATCAGATTGTAAACATAGTTTTGTTTTAAGAGATTGAGTTATAAAAGATGATTGGCTGCCGCAATCTAAAAGAGCGCGCACCTTAGTTGATTGATTGGTAATCGGGTTTGATACTTCAATGTAAGCAGTAGACAATATGACCTGATTAGCATTCTGATTAGAAAAATTAACTATAGTGTCATCAATGTTGTCGGGTAAAGTGGTGGCAACACTTGAAATATTTTGACTGACAACTTGTTTATGCAATAGTCTATTATGCCGCGCATTGCACATGCGACATGGATGCATGCGACATTGGCGTGCAGAGTGACCGGCGCGCAAGCAGTTATGACATAATTTTAATCTATTTACTTCAGTGATACGGTCGTCTACACTCTTGGCCAAAAATGTGGGACAATCGTATAGACGATGATTACCGTTACAAACGCCGCACTTTATAGTATCAGTAACGTTGTGGACTTCGCTATTAGAGGCATATGACTGATGAGATCTAGTGTTAGGAACTGTAGGCTTTGAAATTATTTGAGTCTTAATTTTAGGGTATGAATGGCTGCGATTAATTGATTCGAGTATATCAGCGCGGTCAAGAAGAAACTTAAAAAATTGTTGCAAGTTAGGAATATCACTCAACGTGCCACGGCATTCTTCCCACTTCGCAATGGTGTGGCTATCAAGCTTGGAACTCATTATGTGAATGATCAAAATGTCCCACTGGTCTGTTGCTTGTCCGAGACTAGTTAAAGCACGTAAGTTTTTAGTGATGTGATCGACAAAGAATCTTAATGACTTATCAGACTCGCGTGTGATTTGTTGAATGTTTAATAATGAGTTTAAATGGTGACTTATTAACTGTCGTTTATTGTCGTATCTTTCACACAATAGTTTCCAAGCACCTTCATAGTTTGCGCTGGATACCTCTAAGTTAGAGATAATGCGTGCTGCATCGCCCGTCAGGTATGAAATAAGATAATGGAACTTATGAATTGAAGCGATGCGATCGTTATTGTGTACTAGAGATAAGAATGTGTCACGAAACTCAAGCCAGCGAAAGTAAGATCCGTCGAACTTAGCAATTTGAATACGTGGTAATTTAAAACCTACATCATGATGTCCATTATTACACTGACCTGCAGACAGCTGACTTGAATTTAAATCTTTATAAATGCTCTCATCATGTCGACCCGAGTTATATTTTTGTAGAACGCCTTGAGCGATTGCTATGTTGGATATAAACAATTGCTCGATAGTGTCACGTTCATCTATCTCATTAGGCAAGTTATCAGAATTTAAAACATCTATCTGATTTTGCAAGTCATCAAAACGGCCATAAATAGACTCAAATTTACTTAATTTTAATGTTAACTCAGCTAATTCAATCTGAGAAGGTGTCTCTTTAGATGTAATATTTGATAAAAAGTTTCTAAATTTTGTTATTTGACCTTTTATGGAACTGCGTTTTACTAACAGATCCTGTAAATCTTTAAGATCCGTGCTGGTTTCACCTCCACAATTTTTAGCCATTGTAAACTTAGTTATATTTATTTAGTAATTTATTTTAAATAGTGGTAATAAGGAATATAAAATGAAAATTAACCAACTAAGTTGATTACGGAGTTAAACAAGCACAATATCTAAGTAATTATTATGAAATAATAATAAAACTTTGCTCACGCTCCTCGCCTAACGTCACCTGAGACCGGCTTACTGCTCCCAGCAGTGGGCACGACTGCGCCCCGTGCAGCAGTCCGAACGAAGCACGAAACCACGGAGAGGTCGGCCTGGAATATTCGGCGAAGCGGGTGAAATGTATGTTTATTTTATGGCTGTTAGCCTGTAATGGTGTAGAAAAATACACTGATAGTGTAGGAATAAAGATGATGTACCTTGACTCTAAAGTAAAAGTACTCTTGACAAAGTTTAGCTACGAAGTTGATAATTAAAATTAATTAACTTTTAGGTACTAATTGTGATTTGGTGATTTGAACACCAATGCACAGATAGAAGCTACTTGAAGTAGATATCAGGTAGGTGATTAGGTCGATTTGGATCAGGTTATGGGTAAATAGAAGGGAATTCGTATGGAAAAGGGCACTTAGCTGCATTGGCCGGGGCTGCGGTACGATGCTGAATGCTGATCGTTGACCGGCGGTGGCTGCAATGGCTGGTACACCTCCAACAATCCCAAAATTATGCTTGGTTTGAAGAAAAACTAGCTGCGGCGCAATAGCTAGACCGGCAGCTGGTAGTCGATGATGATCGAACTTGTTTTCGTCAAAATTGCAGGTCCTGTCACGGTCGCCAGATGTTTGGGGCTTCAATATGGTCTTCAATGAAACTCCCGTATATAAATAACGTTGATATATTGATATAATAAAAGATTTTATATTAAGAATATCGGAGCGAAACTACGCGTCCAGGTATATATGGATAAGTGAGGGTAATGCAGTGTCGGTACATGTAAAAAATATTCTGCGCCTAGACAAAGCTGAATAGCAACATCACACGATTTGCTGTCTGTGTCCATTGTGAGCGCAGGCGTCAACACCTAGGATTAATAATTTTCGATAGGAATGAGTTTCTTTAGGGATTTGACGTAGTAGTATAAAAAACCATGAGAAAACCAGTGAACTTGTTTGACTTTTATCCTCTGAAATCGAGTGCCCGTCCTCTGAAATCTGCCGCCCCTAGGACGCTGCCGCCCCTAGGCCGCGGCCTATACGGCCTATTGACAAATCCAGGACTGGTGAACACAACTGGTGTCTTCATACATTTTAATTTACACACGCCCGCCTCCATTATAAAAGACTACTTATATTGCGCAGGCGCCGGTCACAGTAACTAAAAAAAACGTACAGTCGAATTAAGAATCAAACCTTTTTGAAGTCAGTTAAAAAGAAACATTGAGAAAAATTACTTTAATTTAGCCTTTTAATTTCAAGAAAAAAACGCAAGCTAGAGCACATAGCTCTTGTTTGTTTAATATCGGTTACTTTATTGTTTCACAGATTGAACACTTAAGACTAGAGCAGTCGAACACAGACTTCTACGTGCTAGCTGAGCATGTCAAAGACTACCTCGGACTCATCGGCGCCATCAAAGACGTGTTTCACGAGAGGGTCAAGGTATACAGATTGCTTAGTATCTCAACTCGAATGTGTTGCATTGGTTAACTCACCACTATTTTATTTGTGAAAAATATTCATGAAAAATTGCGACCCTATTAACTATTAAGCATAGAAGTCCGTATTGATCCCTGATTAATCACTCGCACGTTCAAAAAGATTACTTGGGTCTAAGTTCACCGACAAGATCGGTCCGATTAATTTCAAACAGCTGTTTACCATAAATTCAAACTTCTACCATACGATAGATCACCTATTACTGGGGTCTTTTATCCCTAAGACGGTCGATTACCAAGCCAGTGTTGAACTAGAAGTTGGCAATACCAAAATTCCCGCTTCGTGGTAAAAAAAACGTTTTCGTTTCTCTCTGTCAGTGAACTCGGCCCTGAAGGAAGGACCTGTGAACTAAACGCGTTCGTGATCTCAACTCTCAAAGTAAACATACGTATTCAAATTAAGAACACCGTCTAATACTTCCAAACGTACTCTATAGTATACATTTTAATTTTTGTGTGTGGCAAGGTATTCCAAAACTGGCAGCACGCGCAGATGCAGCTGACGAAGCGGAGAGAGAACAAAGCTAAGGCCGAGCTCGCCAACCGGCCCGAGAAGATCGAGCAAGCTGCCAATGAGATTATTGAGGTATGTGTTACGTCAACTATGGTATCTATGCTATATCTATACTTATAATAAAACTGTAACAGAGGTAAATCTGTACAAAGTTTTATTTTATTTATTAAGTTACTAGCTGTTTCCCGCGGTTTCACCCGCATCCCGAGGGAACTACTTAGCACACCCGGGTAAAAAGTAGCCTATGTTGTTCCTCAGGGTCTATTCTATCTCTGTACCAAATTTCATTTATATCGGTCCAGTAGTTTTGGCTTGAAAGCGTAACAGACAGACAGACAGAGTTACTTTCGCATTTATAATATTAGTAAGGATACATATGTAAAGTACGCGGTTTCTATGCGATCACCACTCTGTATACATTGAACAATGTTCATTTGGCAGTGGGAGGCGAAGGTAGAGCGTGGCCAGCAGGAGTTCGACACAATATCCCGCGTCATCAAGAAGGAGCTGGAGCGGTGGGACGAGCTGCGCCTGGCCGAGCTGCGGGCCGCGCTGCTGCGCTACCTCGACGAGCACATGAAGCATCAGGCACAGGTATGTATGCTTACAGTATCAAAATTAATTAATTATACACAATGATTTAATTACATTGAACATACATACAAATTTATTTATATCAAAAAGATTTCAGCCAGTTGCACCAAACTTTTCATCATTTATACTCTTACGATCACAAAACATGATATCAATAAATAGCATGCTTTTAATATTTTTTATGATGTCAATACATAGATATAATAAATAAGTAAACATATATTATACATCTAAATATAGATGAAAAAAATAATATAATAGCAAAATTATTAAATTTTATTCTCTATTTTAACAGATCTTGGATGACAGTTCATCCGTTTCACGTATAAGTAACCGCACATTTTTTTTGATGCAATGTTAATGTGGTGAATAGTATAATCTATAACACCAAAATATGAAATACTTTTGTAGAAAACCTTTAGCAGGGTTGGTTAACTGGTTGATCGCGACGGTTGCTCTAGTCGATTGTGGCATAACAAAAAAAATATAAATTTAATATAGGTTACATAAATTTAAAATAGGTATCGTAGTATTTAAGCATATTGCTGACGTATATTTTTTTCAGTCCATCCGCTACTGGGACGCGTTCCTGCCAGAGGCGCGAGCGATCAAATGAGTAGGGGAGTGACGGCGACCTCGCGCGCCCTCTATCTAACGCGCCGCCACACTCACCCAGCGACGGGCGCTCGCTACACTAACGTTAGTAAATGAATTTCATACTACCTTCTACCATGTGAGTTATATATACAGAGTGTAAAAAGACCCACAATAAAAACGAAAGCTACAGATTCTTCTCATAAATGCGATGTTTTTTTTTGTACAACACCAAACCTGGGAAAGGACTGGTTACAGAGATATTGCAGGTCAAAGTATTTTTTTCATGCAATTTATATCGAATGTACCCACACCGCTTGGATTTAGCCGCATGGCCGCTGCACGCACACAGACAAAGCATACATATTGAACACATAAAAATAAAAATATTATCTTTTTATTAATACTAATAAATTAAAGTCATTTCCCAGCAAAATATGTATTGCTTAGATTCTTAGATTACAGCTTGCGGCTTGTTCATAGGGGTCTTATTACACCCTGTATATTCATTTCCAGTGTAAAATAAGTAGAGTGCTTGTAAATAGGCTGAAGCGATTTCTGCAGGAATATTTTGTATATTATTATCGATAATATACCTAAGCCTTATGGTGCGCTGGTAAAAGATTTATGAAAAGTTTTCGACACTCGCCTTATTTATAAGGCAAGTTGAAATTAATTTTATTATAAGCACTCTGTTTATTTGCAACCTATAAAAGCTACCATATATTATTACTTCCAGAATGTAAAAAAAACTACTCATTTTAATATAAATAATGAGTAAGCTAGCGGCTTCTTAATAGCTAAATAAATACACCAATAGTCAAATATTGAATTCGTAGATTTGTGGTGAATGTTTCGGAATTTGCTCAGTGGTTTTCGAGATGAAACGCACAGACAGACAAAGTCTGACCGTGTATTGTATTCAATTACAAAGATCATTGTTGCTATGGTTTAAGTTTTTTTTGTAATATTCTGGAAAAATACATTCGGTTTCCTTGTAGCTACATCCATGTTAATAAAATGCATGTTATTTACCAAGATAAAAAATTCAGCATCATCACAGAGGTTGCTAGAGCTTCAGAGATTTTAAATACATTACAGTTTTATTTTTTTAATTTCATAGATCTATATCATAATTATTATTATAAATAAATATCTTTCTTATGTATAGTTTATATTATATTTATATTAAATCCTAAAAGTGTAATTGATTTTATGTTAAAATTGTATTCTATAAAGTGTTATAAATTTTCACAACAATAATTTTCATAAATATCGATAAAGTCGATGTAAATGAACCTAAATCTAGTGTAAATCGTAATACGACATTTAGTAGATAGATAAGTAATTTCTGATTAAATTAAGCGAAATTTTAATGCCAAATAAAAATAATACATTCCAAATTATGTTTCTATAGTTTAAAATAAACAATACGACATTTTTTATTTTATTTTTTGTGTTCAAAATATCGGCATTTTTAAATTCATTTACTAACGTTACTTTAAACAATTAAAAATATGCTATTCTAAATATGTGTTCGTGTAATCTGAACCGTATATTATTATTGTATTAAACAAATGTGAGACTTATATTCAATGAGGATCCGTAACGTTTTTAGTTGACAATGCAGATTTGTAGAGCTAAGTAATCCTTAACATACAGTGCAAAAATTTTGATCTACGATAAAAATTGACGAAGTTATGGCCAAATTACTAGCGAAGTTCACCGAGCGGTCGTCGCGATAGCTGTGACGTCACTCTAACGGTTAGCCGTTGGCAGCAGTATGGCGCGCAGTGTTTTGTTTGATTAATTGTGACTTTCAAACAAACTAAGTGTCCGATTTGTGTCTAATTCACCTTTTCAAACATGTATTAATATTGTATAGTGCCAAAATGTACAAATACTTCTATTATTACCTTATAAAAACTATTTTTAACGTGCCGAAAAACGCAAAACTTGTTCAAAATGATTTTTTCAAGCCATCCTGCCTAAGTAGGTACATCCTGAATGAATTATTTGTAACAATGAACGAGGTGGCAAAAAATAGCCATTGAAAACCAATATTAAGGTTTCCGTTATAGATCGACAAGTATATAGGGAACTATGAACTAAATAAAGCGCAAGTTGGTTAAATAGCCATCCGCGAAATGATCCGCATAGGAATGAACGAAAACAACATTTGTTTATCAAGATTTCTGTACCAATAAATTATATTCATTATTTTTTACACCTACCTACTAAGATATTGATTTAAAATCTTTAGGCCTCCACACAATCACCGATGATCGCGGTGATTTGCTATACATTGCTGCGTTGGATGAAAAACTCTCAAGAGTTTTTGAGAGTTCACAGCAATGTACAGCGATTCACCGCGATAATAGCCGATTGTGTGGAGGCCTAAAGATTTTAAATCAATATCTTAAGATTACTAATAAGTAACGTAGATTAACTTAGAACTAGATTACTGAGATAATCAAATATCATGAAAGAATCCACCTTTGGAAGATTATCTGATTGAGCTTGCACAAAACCAGCCTCTACTTTATTAGTACTCATATTTTAGGACGTTTAATATTCAAATATCACAAAACACACTCTAACAACACTTTACGTAAAATAAATTGCCAAATATAGTGACCAACCGCGTCGCAGCTCCGCCGAATAGTGAAATATGAATGCAGACTGCGCTCGGTTCCGTTAGAGTGACGTCACACGCTCCCGCGGACATTAATTTTTAGCGGCCGGAACGGCAAATGTTTATTACTTAATATCTTCATAAGTAATGGTCCGATTTCGATAATTCAAAAAGATATATCATTCTTATGTCATAAAGAATAACATAGATACTAGTTTTATTGAATTTGCTATTACATTACTGATCCTCATTCGTTACAGTTCACTTTATATTGCACGCCTCAGTCCGCGCTAGATACTATAATTTTCATAGGTCCAAAAACGTTCGTTCATCATTATGATCTCTGCGTTTTTAATACTAACGGCCATTTTCAATATCCTATCTATCCATAGATTTGCTTACTGGAGATAGATTTTTGACATTAGTCGTATGGACTTTATGTCAAAATTCTATCTCTAGTAAGGAAATCTTCGGATAGATAGGATATTGAAAATGGCCATAAGTGGATATTGGAGCCTGACTGTGATTTAATCTGGAGATTTTGAACACTGGGACAGCAAATTATATATTATTTTTTCACAATAACTTTAATTTCTCAACATTCAAAGGCCTTATGCCTTATAAAACCAATGCCTCTTACGGAACATTTCGTTCTAATTAATAGATGGTTGGAACCTTGGTGTTCAGACTTGCCCGCTAGTCGCTACGTCTAGGGCCTATTAATAAATCACAACCAGTCATGATTATGATTGATCGACCGAATTCACCAATCTGGATAATACATAAGGGCATGGACCTTCCTTCGTACTTACAGACATTTGCTTTCAAACATAACATTTAGGTTAATGCAGTGTGATTGTTCAGTTATCTTGCGAAAACGGAACGATAGTCGATCTGAACGATAGTCTAGGTTCAACTTATATTTATGGCACTTTTGGTTATTAAATAATACCTCAATGACGTTTTGTAATAATTATATTAGATTGTTAACGTTATTTAGGTTTTTGTCAATGAAATAGTCTGCTTTTCAGGCGTATCAGTCAGGCTTCAATTAATTATTATTGTAATAAAGCAATAAACATGTATAAATTTGTGATGTACCCTGCATCTAAACAAAATGATCTGTTTTGTCGACATTACCAATAAGGAAACATTTATTTCTGTACTAAAGTATGTATTAAGACATCGCTATTATTGCTTACAATGAAAATATAATCATCTTTTTTTATGATTTTTGGAGAATTCAAAGTACACTAGAACTCTATATAGGAATGACTAATAAACCAATAACATACAAATCGGACATATTATAAAGTTACTAGCTTTTGATCGCCCATTCGTTTAGGTGGTGTTTTCCATAGAAACAGTAAAAATAACTACGTCAATCGGTTACTCTATTGATGTGTGAAGAATGACAAATCACATAACACACAAAAGGTTCTTATTTAGTAATAGAATATTCTACATCCTCTTTAATATTATAAACGTGAAAGTTTTGATGGATGGATGTTTTTTATTCCATCTCGCAAAAACTACCAAACCGATCTGGATGAAATTTGGCACACAAATCTATACTAATATTATAAAGAGGAAAGATTTGTTTGTTTTTTTGTAGGGTATCAACTCAAAAACTACTGGACCGATTTTTAAAATTCTTTCACCGTTAGAAAGCTACATCTTTACGAAGTGTCATAGGCTATATTTATTTCCAGAAATAATTAGGAATCCCTACTAAAACTTGTATAATTTAACCCAGAGTATAAAAAAAATGTCCACGCGGGTGAAACCTCTGGCGGAAAGCTAGTAGTTTATAATCTGGAGTAACACGTAGGATATTTTGTATCCAGTTATCTGGACTCAATTCTTAGTCTAAATCTCTTCTCAAAATGTGGATAATATTTAGTTTTTCAAAACAGTCATTTCGAACGGATTCTACTGTCAGATAACTCTTTATGTCACATTGTATCTGGAACTTTTTAACTACCTGTCACTTCTGGTATTTTTTGCTGATATTTTTATATTCAATACTGTTAATAGACCTAATATAGTATTTTGTCTTTAAGCCTCACAACATCCATACTCTGTGACATAGGGTGTTTTTTCATATGTCCTAGTTCTATTCTTATTCAAAGTACGCTCGAATCTGGGACGACCAATTTACAACCTTATACTGGTAGAAATAAGATGGAAAACATTTCTCGAGTGTACGTTATATTTTCATTGTAAGACCACGCTCACCGCTTTGTCATTATAGTTTCGCGTAAAATAATTCTTTTTCTTAAGAATTTGTTAGCATCATTGTATATTTTTATATAGTCATTTGTTTTTTTTTTATCTTAAATGTAAGAATACTAGATATTGCATATTAGAATTGTATTTCAAAAGAATGGTTATGCGGATGTTACAGTCAAAGTATTAAATTGATGTTTTTTTTATAATAAACTTATTTTATAAATGTTTTGACACCTCTAAAAAGAACTTTAATGTAAACGCTTTAAAGTTGTTTATCCAAATTATTAGTTCTCACTCACTTTAGCAATACGTACATACATAGAATAAGCGTAATTGAAGTTTGTTTTTTAGGTGTCAAATCATTTATAAATAAATTGAAAATGTATAGTAATTAGTACGATTAGAATTCTTCCAAACATGCTTTGTTAGGATATCTACCTTGTACGTTATAGCTATGTTATAGTTTTGTAATAGTATCGTGTAGATTTCCAATTGTCCAAATTAATTACTATGACCGTAACACAATATTTACCTTAGATATGAATACTAGGTAGTATGATTGAAAAAAAATTCGAGTCTAATGTATTCCTTATTTTTTATATTGCCAAATATATTTTAGTGGTAATTTGGTGTAATGGAAGAGATGAATAATTATGAATAAAGTATATAATGTTGGTTTCCATTTCAATGCGATGGTTTTATTTATATTTTCTATACAATCAACTAGAAAAACTTCGGAGGAGAAAGTTAGGGCTTAGTTCTATCCCCATTGTAGCGTATAAGACTACGACGATTACTGGATTTACAAAACTTAGTACTCATTTAGTACAATTATCGATGAATCCTTGTTCATATAAGGATATACGTGGCCAACGTCCGATTTCGTGTAGATAAACTTAAAAATCTCCAATACCCGGTTCAGGTTTTTCCAATTTATAATCTTTTTATCCTCTTCAATTCTATTAAATTAGCAATTCACAGATAAAAATATAGATAGGAAAAACCGGCCAAGTGCGTGTCGGACTCGCGCACTGAGGGTTCCGAACTTCGAAAGGAAAAATATATGTAGTCAATCCTCACGCCCCTGCCCCCGCAGAAGAGCGTAGGCTAAGTAGCTTGCCGTCCGGTAATGACCAGACCAGAGACGACTGCGCGTTCCACTCGCCTCTCAAAGAGATGTCAGCGTAATTGACGAAGCCCGATAAGTACAGTACTTGCCGGGGCTGCAGACTTGTTTGAAAGAGGACCCTAAAACGCAAAAGCCGATTGAAAGAATGGTTTTTAAGATGGGTTTTAGTCAAAAGAAGTCTGAAACTCCCTGCTCCGCCCACAGAAGCAATGTACTCCACATAGTGTTGACTTCGGATTCTAAAAACAAAAGAAACCATATTAGATCGAATCCTTAATAAAAACAAATATGTGTATTTATTAAAATTAATCCTAGTCAGTAATATTAAGACCTGATTTTTATTGCAGGTATGTAATCTGCAAGACAAAACATATTGTTAATTAATCAGTTGATAAGCTGATTAGTTTTACGAGCCAACTGAGGTTGGTTATGAGATTATTGTTCAAGGAAATAGGTAACATTATAGAGCAATGACGAATTTAATGATGATCTATTTTTATTTGAAAGTGAATCAGACGTATGAAATCCTATTTACCATCTAGGTAAGTTGATACTTGTGCTATAGCTTCTTATCTTAATCATAATATAGTCTTTACCATGAAGCCGATGAACAAGTGCTCGAAAATATGAAAAAGAGTAACCATGGAGTTTCTTGCTCGTTCTTCTCCATAGGAATCTACGCTTTGGAACGAGCAAATAGATTCAATTTTTCTTTTTTTGACTAACGGACTGACTCTTAATTATTTGACAATACAAAAGTGCCTGTAAATGGTCTAATTGAAATAAATGTTTTGTTTTTTTTTTTTAAATATAGTGTACCAACGCTTATGATTGAACCAAAACAATTTAAAAGTGTACCTACCCACATTCGCTTGTTAGAAAATCTCTTGGTAAAGCAGATTTTTTACTTGAAACTTGATTACTATCTTAATTTATTTTTAGTTAATTATTATTGTTTTTTTTTAATCATGATTAATTTAGTTTTATTGAATCTATTGCTACAATGTGACGCTAAACAGTGATATCTGCGCACCAGTCACATATTAGAATTGAAATGTCTCATGTGCCTTTGCAGTTTAGTACATCCGGCGGCCAGGTTGCTAATAAAAAAAACTGTTTTAAAATATGTAAAGCACAGCTCTGTATTTATGGGGAGCGTTGATGGAGCCGTCTTTCGGCTGATACGACGAAGGTGAGAGGTCTAAGAACTTGCTTTAGAAAAACTTCCTAAGTGATTATATATTTCGTGAAAGTAAAAAACCTATCTAGGTGGATTTTCCTGAAGGGATGGTACGATGCTCGATATAAAACGACACTGTTTTGCTAAGATTATCAACCGTCTGACTAATCAATAACAACTTAGTTTAGTCACTAAGTACGTGCTAATAATACTCAAATTAAAAAAATCAGAACACGTGGACAAATCAGATTCACCTGATAAAATATACTTATCGGAAGATTAGGATAAGCACAACTAGATATATAATAAAGTAAATGTAATTAATGGCAGTTTATTTGTTGAACAATTAAACAAACAGGTGAGTACATACTATTTTTCTTTTATTTTTCTATAAAATTTTCCGCGTCTGCGATAAGCCATCTTTTAATTTGTTTACTTAACCAAAGAGTTTTATCGGTATTCAGCAAGTCAGATTAGTTTTAAATATTAGCGATTATGCAATTCGAGCTTCTTCCTCATCAGTTTCGTTACCTTTGAAAGTGTACTTTTGCAGTTGTCATACTTAGTTGTGGGGCAAAATATATGATCGTCACGGCAGCCTAAATCTAGTCATAGTGTGTTTGCTATGAAAATGACTCAATAATAAAACACTTACACTATTTGGCAAAAGATAAGATTTAGTTTCGAGAATTTACTCGACTAAAAAAAACGTTAGCGAGTGCTGATAGATTATAGCAATTTGTTTTCTGTTTTCAGCAAAATGAAACTCCTAATGGTACTAGCGCTCGCGGCTGTGGCTGTGGCCAGCCCAGTCATCCAGCCCATTATTTTGCCCGAGGCTCCATTGCCCGCTATGGAAGACCAGCCATACGTGCCTAGGATCGAACCCATCTCATTCATGCCTCTCTTTATTCCCAATGAGGTTGTAGAGGCTCTTAAACTGGCTGAGATCCCAGCTGACGCCCAGGCAGTTTATGACAGCATGGCCGCTGCCGCTGAAGATATTGCTGCTGACGCTGTCAATTTCGTCGACGTTGCAGAAAACATTGAGTCCGCTCTTGACGACGCTGAAGTGGTTGTCGCCGATGCCGTTCACTTCGTAGATGTCGCCGAAAACAATGACGTCGCTGAGGAGGAGGTTGCTGCCCCTGCTGTTGAGGAGATCGTTCCCGAGCCTGTGAACTTCGTAGATGTCGCTGAGAACATGGAATTCAACGAAGCTGCTGAGGTTGCTGCCCCCGCTGTTGAGGAAATCCTCCCTGAGCCTGTAAACTTCGTAGATGTCGCTGAGAACATGGAATTCAATGAAGCTGCTGAGGAAGTCGCTGCCCCTGCTGTAGAAGAGATCCTCCCTGAGCCTGTTAACTTTGTAGATGTCGCCGAAAACAATGACGTCGCTGAAGAGGAGGTCGCAGCCCCTGCTGCTGAGGAGATCCTTCCCGAACCCGTAAACTTCGTAGACGTCGCTGAGAACATGGAATTCAACGAAGCTGCTGATGAGGTTGCCGCTCCTCTTGCTATGGAGATTCCCGTTGGTATCGTGAGTGTCGTACATGTTGTCGAATACGTTGAACCGTATGACGTCGCTGAGAATGACCTTGCTGCTCCTGCTGCTGAAGAGATTGTTCCTGAACCCGTAAAGGTTGTCGATGTTGCTGAAAACATCGAAGATGTTGCTGCTCCCTCTGAACTCGACATTCCTGTTGATGCTGTGAAAGTAGTAGATGTCGCACCAGTCGCCTATGACGTGGAGTCTGTTGCCCAAGATGCAGTCAGAGTAGTCGACTCCCCCAGGTACCCCGGCAAGGTGTACGACAACCCCATGCTTCGTTAATTTACACTCATTTTGAAATAACGTCAAACTCTAAAATGTACCTATATTTTTAAAATCTGTTTTTTATTTCTCTCTGTACACAATCTCATTATTATATTAAAATATGATTTTATAACACCATTATTTTTATCAGGAATCAACTGCAAAATTAAAACACAAATAACATAGACAAACAGAGCCTATCTATCTCTTAACCTATTTCCTTACCCCAAACATTTAAATATGTATATGGACCAACAAAGAGGTAATGTGATTTTAAGCGTAATGCCACAAACGCTAGGCTTTACTTGGGGACAGTATGATAGGGTATTAGCGATCCAGCTCGGAGTTCATGAGAGAGATGGAGCTATTACACGATGAATAGCCCCATACTCTTTTCGCACTGAAATCTGAAGGCCTAGAAAGGGGGTAGAACTCGTTTTCTCCACCCTTTGACTATGGATTTTTTATTGAACAAGGGACAAAAGGTGGAGATAACACACCCCCCGTTCCAGGCCTGCTGGATGACTATCTTCTTTCTGTCCTTGTGTAGTTATACTCCAGCGTGTACGGACAGGTTATGGAGTTACATGTCCATATACCGGATCACGCATGCAAAAGGTCCACAATTGACTAATAACTCCAAGATTAGCGTTACCTACTTGCGTTGCAACTTGTTTACCATTTTACGAATACAATCAAATAAATCCGATGATGCGACCAAGTGTTCGTTAAGATAACTCGTCGATTAATTTAGATTATCATTCGACGTCGAATAAGCTAAAAATAAGAGTATAATTAATTAGCTACACGATAAGCGCGTAATTACCTAAATTTTTAATTCAGTGGGTGTTAACTGGAGCTGAGATTTAGGAGTTGTTAACCATATTTCTAGGCTTTCGTACCCAAATTAAGCCAACGTAACACAATTATTAAACCTGTCCTTCCGTCAGTCAGTCTGCCAGGAGACTGTATCTCATGAATATTATGATTTTTATATTATCTTAGATTTATTATTTATTCCGCCAGCGGCTTCGCCCGCGATATTTTAGCCAATGGAAACAAAAACTTGACAAATTATATACTAAAACCTTCCTCTTGCATCACTCTATCTATTTAAAAAAACCGCATCAAAATCCGTTGCGTAGTTTTAATGATCTAAGCATACATGGGGACAGACAGCGGGAAGCAACTTTGTTTTATACTATGTAGTGATAGTGAAGCTGTATGTTTACGTGTACGGAAATTCCACATTAAAATTTAAGGTCTGTGGAATTTCCATTTAAGTAGTAATACCCACTTTCGATTTATAAACACATCCTTTTTTGGGGTTCCGTAGTCGAAAAGGAACCTTTATATTATAGTTTCGCCATGTTCGTCTGTCAATCCGTCCGCGGCATAGCTCAGAAGTTGTCCGTACTAGAAAGCTGAAATTTGGCATAGATTGATGGATAATAATGCATATTGATCACCCCGACAAAGTGATAAAATAACATTTTGAAAAATATTTTTGTAGCGTATCACGTTGTATCGCAAAAAATGGAAATCTCTTCTTAGAGCCCTATGTCCCTGATAAGGGACCACAGGATCGCATCATCATCATCCCGTCGTGTGGGATATCGTATACGTGGTCTTTTTTAAATGTTGCAGGTATGCCAAGACCATTTTTCGATTAAGGATGCCATTTGCGAAATATTTAGCTTTTAAGTGCTAATTTTATTCCCTCCCCTCTAACTTTTGAATGGCTTTGCCTAGAAAAGATATGTGAAAAAAATCACAGATAAAGCATTTACGTAACGAACTTCCAAGAAAAACTAAGGCTAAGTAGGCTTTAACAGTTACAGAGTTATATTCAACAAACTAGAACATATTACGGAACCCTATTGCACTTTCCTAGTTTTTCTTTTTATTACATTAACAATACAATTTAATTTTAATCTATTATTTGAAGGTTGAAATAAGACACAATATTTCATCCTCATAATGTATTAACAAACTAAACTTATCTACTTATATTTACATTACAACTACACAATTTATTTCAGTACATAGTCTTCAGGATAATCCATGACTTTGGGAAAGGTCTTTGTGATCTCCTCAGGAATATGATCAAGCCTTGTAGGTACTAGACGTAACTGACGGATCTGGTTAGTCACATTTTGCAAAACATCTTCAGGCACCGTTTCACCGGGATATATAAACAGTCGCTCCATAGTGTGACGCCTTTGGAGATTACCTTTCATCGCTCTGTATACTGCTTTTTTGACAATCTGAAAGGAATACAAATTCTAATTAAATAAATATATTTAGTTTTGAAATTTCAGAAGCAGTCTGTTATATTTATTCATAGATATCACTGTCATAAAAATGTATTATTGTATAAATTTTACTGCATGAATATTTGTAATAGCTTTTTAGGAGAACTATTCTTAGATACCAGGGAATATTGTGTGTTAATCATAAACCATTACTCAACTCAATTCATTATCTTATGATGGCTGGTATACCTATTATCACTATCTAATGCACTAATAGTTATTTTTTATCTTAACATCATTGCTAAGGGTTGTGTGTGACCACCAAGAGTGGTGTTGAGAGTCAAAGCTCTTCTAGTTTTTCTATCATTTCTATCTTTGACCAAGGTGGAACAACTCACCCACCCGGATAATAAATAGCCTAAATCCCCATCTCCGCTGTGCTATCTATCTCCATAATCAAAACCATGACCCCTTTCATTGTGACTAGGGTTACCATATCTCAGGATTTGTCCTGAGATTACAGGAATTTTCGACTTTTCTCAGGATTGCGGCCGGATTTTGAAAATCTCGTGAAATCTCAGGATTGTCAATAAAACACAGGTTACATTTATAATAGCTCCGATTCTCGCTCGCTCGCCTGTTCCGTGGTGACACTCAACGCAGCATAGTCTAACCTTCGCAACCCCCCCCCCCCCCGTGGCTTGAGCTAGATCCGCAGTGTATAAAACGATAATACGTTTTTGACAGAAAATTCTCAAACTGTATAAAATCTCAGGACTTTTCCATGGTAATCAGGCCTTTTCTCCGGTCTTTTGATTTTTACATCTGGTAACCCTAATTGTGACTCACATTAGCATTAGGATTTATCAGTTACTGACCATTGTAGGATCCTTATTGTGTAGCTCCCAAGCCAATGTCCACGTAGCTCCACCAGGGTACCCAGTGTGGTGGAAATAGGCTCTCTTACGCCACTCGTCACCTCTCAACGCGATGTCTCGGCTATTGATGCAAACCACGACGTCTCCACAATCGTTCATAGGGTGATAGATAGGTTTATGTAAACCCATCAAGTATTTCTTTATAACGTTCGCAGACTCGTAAGGGTCTTGCCATTTGCAGTCAAATATGTGCCAAGTGCGAGCAAAAGTCGCCCATTGCTGGAAATTGAAAATAATAATGTTTTTGTGAGGTTATTTACTTAAGTGTATTTTTGAAACATCTTGGTTAACAATAATAACAGGAGGAATGTTTGTATAAGACCCGTAAAATAGTTAAGTCAATATTACCTGCACTCTTTTAGCTGCAGACATGGTAAATACAGCAGTTTTATTTAGAATTTCAGACAAAACCTAGATATTTTTAGGTTATTTTTTTATGTCACTGTCAAATGTCAGCATAACATTAGTTATTGACAGCTTTTTATTCGTTTGGTAACAGAGTGTATGAAAAAGTTTGACATCTACACTTCTACACTAATATTATAAAGAGGAAAACTTTGTTTGTTTGTAATGAATAGGCTCAAAAACTACTGGACCGATTTTAAAAATTCTTTCACCATTCTAAAGCTACATTATCCACGAGTAACATAGGTAAAATTTTATTTTGGAAAAAAATAGGGTTCCGTAAGATATTTGGGTTTTTCGGACATAAGGTGTAAGAAATCAACCAGAAAAGTTACTTTTTTTGCGTGCGCTGCTAATCTCAGTAACTACTGGTCCGATTTGAAAATTCTTTCAGTATTAGATAGCCCATTTATTGAAGAAGGCTATATTTATCACGCTAAAGCCAATAGGAGGGGAGCACCACTATTCCACGCGGACGAAGTCGCGGGCAGAAGCTAGTAGACATGAAATAACGTGGAATCTTATTTAAAGGCGAATAAGAGGCGCACTGCCATTATAAAGCGTGGGCAAGCGCTACTCATAGGGCAAGTCAATATGGATGGCATTTTTGGGCGAACCTACAGTTCAAAATCCCTTTCCTGTGACGAAAAGTAATTAACGATGACTCATTAATCATTTTGCAGGTGAGTTCGGAGAAAATTAACCTCAAGCTGCTACAGCTTTTCCCTAGTCATCGTCATCATGTTATTGTCCTTCCTAAATCTCATTAGTGCAATTGAATATTGCCTAAAGCGAGACCATGACCTCTTGAGTTTATTTTCTTTTTACCAAAGACACCAGAGTGGTAAGTAAGGAAATGCCGGTAGACAGCGAGGTTTACTTATACAGTTCAAAACCTTACTGTGAGGCAAAATAAAACTTACATAAAACATCATAAAATAATAATTTTATTCAAATCAATATTATGGCATAAAATTATAGTTACACTATCTTACATAATAAATGTGTAAAAAAATACTATTCTTTAGTCTTTTCGTCGAGATGGAGATCCTTCTTCAAGGTATAGGCTGAAACATGCATCATGTATTTTTCATTCTTGAGGAAGTTCTCTATGGCCTGTTCGCGGACATCCTCCCAGGCATAGAGGTCCCTGTATAGAGGACGCACGTACTTCATGCGGCCCTGGCTGTTCACGAAGTTGAATACATCGTTGAGCTTGCTCTGGTCTCTGCTTCTGACACACAATCTCAACCACCTGGAAACGAAGAATTTATTTTTATTTGGGTAATGCTCTGTGTGGCTCTGAAGTAAACCAGACTATTCTTTAAGAGGTTAAAAACTGATTTTAATATTGCTGGGCTAATTCAGGCTGGATTCTAATAATTAATATTGATTAGTGTATTTACTAATACATTTGTGACTTACAGAAATCGTAACTTTCAGCTTAAAACATTGTTTTACTAACACTAACAATGTTTATTTAATCCACTCACCTATACAGAATTTCGCTATTCTTATTCCCGCTGATCTTGTACTCCTTGCCGATAGCGGTGAGCCTGTCCAGCGGTAATGCGGGCCTGTCGATCAGCTGCTGCAGCAGGTGTATCATCTGGTGCGGAGTGAAGGTAGCGACGTCCTCGTGGGATATCGTCGCGTTCGGGTCGTCGATCTTCACGACGAGGGCGGATATCGCCTTCGTCATTGTTGTGTCGTAGCTGTGGAGCGAAAGAGAATTTTACAATATATAAAAATGAATCCCTATTCCCTTGGTCACGTCATCACGTGTGAACGGCTGGACCGATTTGGATGGAATTTGGTACGGAGATAGAGGGGACCCTGGAGAAGGTTTTAAGCTACTTTTACTTAGGTGCTTTTTTTTAGGTTTTTAGTTTCATCGAGACACGGGTGAAACCGCGCTTACAATATAAATCGATAATAATTATTATGATGACAGTTATCATGAATTGAAGTTTTATCTAAAATATATCTTCTTCTAATTAGAATGCGCACTATGGAGATAAAGAACCGTCAGCTGGTCTAGCACGTGGGTGAAGAAATGCGGTTTCTCCACAGTTTGTTCATGGAAAATGAATAGAACAAGGAGAAAGGGTGAAGAGAACATATAAGTTTGATCACAAATCGTTAGTGGTAGCGCTAAATAAGCAATTTCTTTCTCTTTAGATCAAAAACCTACGATAATTCTCTGGCTTTGCGTGTAAATAAAAAAGGCAAGTTTTTACACTTACTCAGGAATAATGGGCGGCATCCCACTCTTGTACAGCCACGTGTCCCAGTCCACGTTCTTTAACGCCTCGCTGTCCTTGAAGTAGTCGAGCAGATACTCCTTAAACTGGTCGGTGTCCAGCGACTTCTTCCTGAACTTCGACAGGTATGAGCGGAGGAAATCGTCGAACACTTCTGCGAGGGATAATGGGTTGCATGTTAGAGCTGAGTGAAGGGTGAATATTTATTATGTTAGATTATTTTTGGTATTGGTTTCAGTGTCTTTACATAAAAATGTCACCATGATTCTCAATGGGGTTAAGTTAAGGTTAGAAGTTCACTATATTGTCTTGTATTATTAGTTGTTAATGAGCAAATGTTGTAAAATTTACCTAGCCACAGTCCCAATACTAACAATTCGCACCTGAGACGAATATAATGTAATACAATTAGCAATGGCTTCAACTAGTTGAAGCCATTGCTAATGAAGTGATGATAATTATATTCTTACGGAAAATATGAAGACCCTTTATAAAGATGCACTGGATTCATTAATTTATCTACACATGAAGATAAACTCACCAGGCCCTCCGACCAAATTCTCCAAATACCTCAAGAACAACGACCCCTTCTCATAGGGAACCGTCGAGAACGCGTCATCAGGGTGCACACCATTCAAGTCTACGACCAGTCTCGTCAGGGGGTTCGTGGGACCCAACTCATCATTGATCTAAAACAGAGCATAGTTCAGAACTCACCGGGACCGCCAGCTTGGTCTTCGAGATAGCGTAGGAAGAGGGATCCCTTCTCGTAGGGCACCCGAGAGAAGGCGTCATCTGGGTGGATCCCGTTTAGGTCAACCACGAGGTTCGTTAGGGGGCTAGAACTGCCGAAGACGTCAATCTGTAATTTCGCGCAGTTATATGAACACATTTTAGCTCAATAATAAATAATATAAGCAGGAGTTAAATGTAAAGTTAGCAAAGAGATCCACCCAGATTAGACAAATCATTAATTTTGGGATAATATTGAAAAAAAGGAAAGTAAGGACCTGCAGCTACAAATAAATTAGTAGTATTGATTCCCATTTCATTACCATTAACTAATAAGGAATGGCGAAAACGTGCTTTTTTTTTAAACATTTCCAACACTGGGAATTACTCCTGTATTGTGGGTTTACAAACACGTTTCACATACACAAACACCCAGACACGGAACAATTTTAGATTTCCCGTGCCGTCATGCATGAAAAATTTGAAGTCTACTACTACTATTAAACTCACCGCTTCATTCAACTCTTGAAGGCCCAACAAGCTGTGGAAGTCACGACTCCTCTTGGCCTCCGCCGTGTCATTGATAAGGGAGGCTCCGACCTTCCTCTCCAAGAACACGGTAAAACCTTCGTTGAGCCAGAAGTGTTCAAAGTTCCTGTTGGTCACCAAGTTGCCAGTCCAACTGTGCATTATTTCGTGGACTATGACGTCAGCTTGACTCCTGTCGCCAGCCTGGTAAAAAAATTGACAACGTGATTTCAGGTCATTTTTTAAATAGATGCTATCGATTGTCCGCAACATATCCGACATTATTAGATGAATCATAGCCCCATAACAATCGGGGATAATGGTCAGTTTTCTGATAATTAAATTAGTAACTTAGTTATTAGACATCATGTTATATTAAAGCTACTTATATTGAACTAGTCATCAAGCATTTATGCAAATTAGATAAACAAGGTAGCATTCTGGTCAGCGACGTTAAGATTCCTTCATAAAAGATTAAAACAATATATGTTGCATCAAAGCATTACATCTGTTAAAAAAGTACTAGCTTTTATCTTATCAAGACAAAATCTTATCAGAATATAAAGTATTGATTGCTAATCCAATCGCTCCATTCATTAGTTAATTAAAGAGTTACATGAGCGTGGCGGTATTGCATCCATTTCAAGGTCTTAAAGAGTGCTTTGATACGTAATCGTATCGAGGCATCGTGAATCGATAATAACTATAAAAATCGATTTTAATAACGATTTATAATCGATTCTATCTGTATTTTTATTAATTGGTCCTTTAATGCTCAAAGGATCACTATCAAATTATTGCTTAATTTAACGAAGGCATGGAAAAGACGAACTGTAGTGTGGCATTCCAACTATATCAGTTATGAATTTAAAAACCGTAAAACTAATCAAATTCCGTTGCTTAGTGTACCTAATTTTTGAACTTACCAATAGCGTGGGTGTGACGAACGTTAGGCAGGGGTTCTCCATGCCGCCGTAGGGGAAGGAGGGGGGCAGCACCAGCAGGTCGTACTGCGCCCACTCGTAGGAACCGCACAGCTTCTCAGCGGCTTGCAAGTACTTCTCAGTCTCCGCAAACTCCCACGCGCTGCGCTCAATCTCTTCTTTTTCTGACCATACGTTTGATCTGTAAACGATAATGTGGAAGTGACTCGTTTTATCTCGAAAACGTGTATATGAAAGAATCTTAATAATCCGAGATTATATTTTACAACTCGAATAATCATTACTTTTAAGCCAAATAGTTGTTTTAAGGTGAAACATACGGTCTGTTCCCGGCCACTTTCCCGCTAGATGGCGTTGAAGTCAATGTTTTTAGTTTATTTGAGTTTATTGTGTAATTCGAACATATTAAGTCGTAGGAGTAGCTGTGGCGGTTCGCGGATTTTACACTTTATTGAACTGGGTCATTTCCTTGCCTCAAAATCCACCCAATTCGACAAAAAAGTTCCAAAATAACATTGTCCTTGAATATAGTATTTTTTACACACACAGACGTGGGCGAGTGCCTAGTCCTTACGTTTACGAAAATTGAGCACTAGATGGCGATTTTTCTGTATGGATGTAGGCACAACTACAGAACGCCACCTTCTACGATATTTATTATGTACGATGTACGATTATGTGATAAAAATAAAAGTTATATTTGTAGGCATAAACTATTTAATTGATTTATAATTTTAGGAAATAAATAATGACAAAATTATGTAGAAAAAAACGCAGTTTACTTTATTATCTCACAGTATTGAAATTATTTTTCAAATCACAAGTAATTGAAGTAACACATGCCTATTCAATCAAAACTAATAACACTGATGAGTTGTAACATAACCAATTATTACAAAGACAACATAACTCGTAAGAAATTACAATTCATAAACAAGAGATAACAACAAATCTAAAACACGATTTAGTATGAAATATACAACTATGATGTAGATTCTAAACAAACTACTACAAAAATACAATTAAAACATAAATCATTGGACTTGTTGATTTCCCCCTCTTCTGAGTCTTCTTGTCTTGAAACCACTGTTACACGGCTGCTGCAAAGAAAAAATACCTTATTTAGTATACTAGTTACTTTTTGATGAATATTATTTACCATTCACTTCAAAATGTTATTTACCATCCATCTCCAAAGCTGCTCAAAAATTTTTTTGAACATGTCTCAATGTTTTCTAGCAGAATAGTTTTCAAAAAAGTCTACATCATTTTGTCATCATATTGCGGATACATTCATTATCTTGAAAAACTTCTATCACAGTCAAAGGTGCCTGAACCTGAAATAGTTTTTGATTATAGTAAGAAAAAAGACACTAAAATAAATTATAATATGGAGATCCACTGATCTTGAGATAACTAAACAAATTTGAATTGTTCATATAATATTATACCTTGTAAAGTGCACTGCTATAGTGTTTTACTACATGATTCATGCATTATTGCACTTTCTATTTCAAGTTTGCAAACGCAGAGGAGTCTCAGTCTCCAATAAAACTCAAATAGCGACGTTGATGTAATTCTTCAGTCTTTTGAAAGGGCCTCCACAATACTTTCTGATTCCATAACTGTAGACGGTCCAGTGAATTTTTTGCAGCAATTATGTGCTTTCATATCCATGTTTCTCCTCTCATAATATTGACATGTATAACAATATTTGTTTTTAACACCAAGAAATAGATACTTCCTACTATCTTTACCAATAATGCAGGCCTAGAAATGAAAAACGACACTTGTAAATATTGCACAAAATAAGAAATAACACACAAAATAATATAAAGAACCTTTTTTAGATTAACCTACCATACCAGATGATAAATCAAAGTCATACCCGATCTTTTCAACCATCCTCCATCTACATATAAGTACAGTAAACAAATGGAACACCGTCTGAAGACACATGACCTTTTTGAATAGCAATTGATCTTTCTTGTTCACTAGCAGTTTTAATTTCCTCTATCAAATGTTCAAACCACACACTGCCCAAGATTTTTACAACACGTCGAAATTTATTAGTTGACAGTGTTGGAACATCCTTATGACTTGTTATGTGTGCTGCTTCAGTATACTAGAGCTACCAGAATTGACAGTTGCCCAAACAAATGCAGTGTTTATTTTATCAATGCTCTCCGTACAATGCCTCCAAGCTTTATGACTTATCGCTACTGCACGTGAAAATTAATTCACTTCGAAACCCATCAAGTCTTTCACTAACAAATTCAATTTGCGAAGATTCACACATATTTCGATGTCTTTTCAAAAGGAATGCTCACTCAATTACATGCTTCAAGTCCAAAATGCGATACCCAGATGTCTTAGATAAACATTTATTTGGAGCAGTTTCGACAATCAATTTGAAATGAATCAGTTTCAGTATCAGCTTGCGGCCAATGAATCTCAAAAGAACAACAAAAGCGCATGTTACTTTTAAACACTCAATATTTGAATAAAATTTAATAGTATTGTAATTCACAACCATGTAATGAAAGTGATCGCAGATCACAAGAGAATACAATACAATACTGCACAATACTACTGCAGGTCATCTGTGGTCATCTGAATTCTGATCTGCTGAGAGATAATCCAGATCATAGATAATACAATAATTCTTATTTGAATTTTAGGTTTCGTTCGAAAATTAAAAAGTCTAGAACAACAAAATGTAACAGTAAAATTTTAGTTATCTTTACATCAATGTTGTCTTTATATTCCTGGTATACGACGCATAAGAAAAAAAAACTGTATTATAAACAATAAACTACAATAACTATAAAAATAATTATACGTTTATTTGATTGAACCTTCGTTCGGAAGCCTGTGTTGCTCGAAGGATTGAACGCACCAGACAAATTTTAGGACGCGACCTTGAGCTTCTTGGTACTACAAAATAAAACAAAATAATAATAATGTGCGTCTGTCTGAAACTTTTTGCAAAATTCGTAAAAAGTGTTTTTTACGTAACCCGGCAAAACCATATTTTGAAAATGTTTATTAATTTTCTTTTGTGACTAGGTACCTACTTTGGTAGCTTACCGATTTATAATAATTTTATCCAAAAAAATAAAAATACATTAAAATAACATGAAACACTGACTTAGTACTCAACACCGACTCATACGGCATAGGTAATTAGTATTGTGACGAGATTTCAGCAAATCACGGGCCAACTTAATTAATTACTATATCTACCATAAATTACAATATAGTCTATTAAATTGAAATCAAAAACATACTAGAAATATTCCAATTTGAATCAATGAAAATGCATAACATACAAAATATAACACGCAAGAAATTCCGCGCGCAAATCCTATCGCGGGACAATTGAGAATTACTTCAGAATGTATTTTATAACAGTCAAACAAGTGATAGAAGTTTGGCAACGCTGTTTCTTCGTCAATGTTTGAAGGTCAGGTCTAAGTTTGCAAGAGTGGCAGCGTCGCTTATATTACCTACCTACGCAAAATGGTTTATGTTGCCAGACAACAATAATTATGATGTAATAAAATAAAATTGTAAAATTTGTCATCTAGGGTCTACAGTTTTATGTTATTTTATTGTTTTTTTTGTTTATGAATTGCAGAAAAGGAAATAAATAAATATTGTACATAAGAAATTGATTCATCATCTGTCGCCATCTAGCGTGCTAATGTCTAAACTACGCTTTTGGTTTGCTTGTCTATTCTATCCTATTCTATTTTTGTTTATGGCAAAAGACACTCACACTAATAAACAAAATGTCAATTTTTGCGTGAATTTTACTATTATTTTTCTTAGTAAATAATGTAAGTTATTCTCTAAAAAGTTGATAGGCGTACACATTTCATTGTAGAAAGTGATGAAATTATTAGTTTGAAACAAATAGTGGCTGTGTTTAGGATAAAGCTCAATCCCAAAATGTATGGACGGACTATCGGAACATCCACCTTAACATAAATATGTCACAGATAAAAAATACATATTATATCAAAATCGTATCAGATCGTTACACATTGTAAGTTTACGTTTAACGACCATATTATGCTTTTAATTTATTATTATCCTAGTATACATTTTATTCCAATTATAATGAAAAAAGTAACCGTATAAAAGAAAAAACAAACTCGAATTTAATATTCCTCTATAAATGATAATGTGAATATAATCCAAGTCTTACGTAAAATCTCCAGGTTTCCAGAATGGTCTCACCTAGGTCCTAGCGTCCGCGACTCCAGCACACCCACGGCAATAGCCACCAGGTACGAAGGCAGCGGCATGGGCTGCCTGAACGTGGTCTTGTTGCTCCGCACCTCGCCCCGCAGCGCACTCATCAGCACCGTGAACTCCTCGGGGGCTGTCACCTCGGCGTCGTACGTGAACTTGACGGCGGGCGTGTCTTGGCATGGTAGAATTGAGCGGGCGTGGATTGGCTATAAATATATTATATTATATTAGTGGTATTTGAATTCGAATTCTTGATATGATCAACTAGTCCCTAGTTGTCCTCCCCAGTGACGCCCTAAGCCGAGGTTCGTTCCCCACTAGGGGGACTCCTTAGCTCGCAGTCACTTAGTATTTTAGTTGTAAGCCTTGGCTGGAGGCCTTAATTTAATTAATTAGATTAGGACCTCAACACATTGTCCGGTTAAGCAGGTCGAATGCTTTTTTTGAATTATGTACTAGTGGTAGTGTTGAATTTTGGTTTTTGGGTATAGCAGTGTTATTGGGATTTTTATAGAATTTGTCAGTGGCAACGAGATTTTAGGCCAAACTTTAAAAATAACTATATTATCTCTATATTAGCACCCCAGCCTACCCCGTCGGGGATTTCAAGCGATTGTGTTATTATCGTCAAGAGCAGATTTAAATAATCGTCAAGTCGTTTATATTTCAAAACTCATACTTACATTCACAACAAAACAGACTGTTTTAGACCAAGTGCGAATTAAGGAAGGTTGATATTTGCGTGACTATTTTTTAACCATTCTAGTTCTTTGTTTTAAATACATTTACTTTACTCGATAGCCACACGGTCAACCATCAAACGAGAAAATTTACGATAGCTTGTCCATTACGTTATATAATGCAGTGTGTCAGGCTAGCAACAAGTTGAATAACGTTCATGTTAATAATCAATTGTTCTGTTTTATTTACTTTTATTTATTACCACAGAATAGTTTAGTCATTCCTTGTAATACGAGAATATCAAAAATGTATATTTTATCAATAAATAGGTATTTCTCAGTAAACAGATAAGAGCCCAGATGCCATTTTAACACATTACCGAGCTTGGCATTGTAGTTCTAGTATTGTGTCTCGTTAGTCATGTGAACTCGATTTCAATATAACGTAAACGGGAATTCCCCTTTTCTCCTGTCTGCTTAATTAAAGCGAGGCAAACGGGAGGAAGAGTCAAAATAATAATCTGGCCGAAATAAACAGAAATCAGGTTCTTAGCACGTGCCGAGGCTTCTGTCATTTGGCAAGTGACAGTGACAGGGATATAGCTTAGCCAAAGTGGCTGTGCTAATTCATCATCATCATCATCATCATCATCCCCCTGCCCTTATCCCAATTTTATTTGGGGTCGGCGCAGCATGTTTTCTTCTTCCATACTCTTCTATCTGCCGTCATCTCGCTAGTAACATTCATTCTAATCATATCAACCTTCACACAATCCATCCATCGTTTCTTCGGTCGTCCCTTTCCTCTATATCCATCCACATTCATGTCCAAAACCTTTCTCACTACATAATCCTCATTCCTCCTCATCACATGCCCATACCATATGTGTGGCTGTGCTAATTGATTTCTATATATATATCGCGGCTTATATGATGTTCAAACCAACCTGACATTGACTGAATAAGTAAGGGTGCTTCTTGCCCGAAGTTTGCTCCGGGTCCAGCCATTGCAAGGCGGACGCTTGAGGGTCCGTGCTGTATTTAATCTTAACTGTTAACCTGAAGGAAAAAACAATTATTTTAAAACAACTTTTATTAAACCGATGATTTCATTAAAATCCTAAAGAAACATTTTTTTAATATAAATCACTTTCGTGTAAGTTCAAAAACCGCTACAATGTCTACGGATGCCTACATTCACTACGAGAGCGAACCTACTCACAAGCCTAACATTACATTTCTGAACTACTACTTGAACAAGGTAAAGACTGGAGTTCTTAGTGCTTCAGACTAAAGAATTTAAAAAGTCGATTTTTCTTGCAATTTAAATGGTATTTAGGTAACAAATAAAATTATAATGTGTGTTAGTGTACAAATACTACTGCATTAATCAATGAATGTCAGAATAAAATTGAGGGTTTCCTAAACATTCAAAACAAAACTTTTGACCGCCACTGTCATGACATGACAAGGCAAATGTGTCCAGCACACCACGGTCACGAATCCATGACAGAATTAAAGAATACAAATGTAGCTTGGCGCCGAGAGTACGTTTTACATTTTTGGAGTGGCGGTGAAAGAGTTAAAATGTTATTTAGATCTTAAGTTCCAAAATCGCATTCCTAGTATTTTTGCCCAGTCAAGGCCTATGGCCTTTGTCCTCCAGTCTTTACCGACTCCTTGCTGCTAACCTATATCCTTCATAGTCGGCAACTCTCATCCGGCCACAACACCTGTCCCCCGTGCTAGATCCGCCCGTAGTAGTAGTAGTACTGGACACCGTAGTCCCTTCAGAACTATCCATGCTGGTGATTTGGTACATATATCCGTTGAAAACCAATGGAATATCTTCGTGGGTCGACGAATACTTGTCGCAAACGGTTTTGCACACAGCATTGCAATCCTCGTTCGAGACATCTTCGCTCGAACTGGCGGTATCATCTTTTCTTTCCAAAGAAAAAGGGTAAGTTACTAAAGAATTGTTTGGACATGGCTACCTAGCAAATTGTTAAAAACTTAGGTCCGCGAAACTAAGCTGGAGTTTATACGCTCATTCTGGCGTCAGTTCAGTCTGTGACCTTGATCACGTAATTCAAAATTCAAATCATTTATTTCAATTAGACCATTTACAGGCACTTTTGAATTGTTGCTATAATATTAGCCCTGTCTACGACGAATCGTAGAAAAAGAAAGCGGTGGTGTAAAAAGTGGAAAGAAAGAAGAATAGGTAAAACTTCCAAAGTAAGAATAAATTCTTTCTCCGAGGCCAATGGTTGTGAATGAAACGTCGGGGGTGGCGGTGACAAGGCGCAGGCGATGACACGGCATGCAACTCCATCGCTGTCTAAGTGGTGACTGATATCAGACTGACGGGTATTAAACACATGTTCAGTCTAGCGTCAGTCTCACAAGACTAACAAAAATTATTAAAATATTTAAATAAACATCATTCTGGGCCATCAATCCATCAGTCTGCGCGTATACAGTCAGTTTCCCGTCATTCTGAAAACAATCATGGACTGAACTGACGCCAGAATAAGCGTGTAAACTCCGTCTAAAGTGTCCATACGTAGAATCGCCTCTCGTGAGTTTTCTACATCGCTCGCTGTACGATAGAGGCCTTAATAAAACTCGTACGTGGTTCAAATGATTACATACTAGCTTCTGCCCGCGACTTTGTCTGTGTTTATTTAGAATTGACTCCAGATACCTTAATTAAAAGTCCCTATATGTTTAATCCAGGTTATAAGCTATGAGTACTTAATAGTAATTCTTGCGTGATGTGTTATCATACAAATACACATCCATCCTCACAAACTTTCGCATTTGTAATATTAGCAGAATTTGAAGTCCGATGCTCGAAATTCCTTTTTCCCTTTGCACAGATTTGGTGATACGACGTAAGGGGACCAATCCGAAACTAAGCCTAAGAACCAGAACTCCAGTTTCACCTTCTCAAGTTAAGAAGTATTTAGAGGTAATGTTTTAAATGTTACTAATACATAAAACACCAAGTCGACGATGGCTACCTGCTTCCTACATGATGCCCTATGACTGAAAATTTCTAACGCACAAATAAACAAGTTGGCTTGTTGAGCAAAAATATGCTGGCTAGTACTATATTTAATTACGACCTCCGTTTGTACGTAATATGATACGTGACTATGTAGATAAACTAAATCAGAAAATATAATTGATTTTCGGACAATATTGAAACATAAATACATGTTATTGTTCTACAATATAACCGTATTTCTGTGTCACGGTTATAATTTAGTAGACACAAGAATAAGAAATTTATTATGGCCCTACCTGGGCTAAACTCAAGAACTGGACATTATGACATGTTTACATTAAAATATTATACTGTAATTTTGAATAAATAAAAATAATTTCTATAATTTTACAAAAAAGAAAAGTTTTATTAACTAAAGGAAGACGAAAAGTGTTAAATAACAGATTCTAAAAAAGATTTTTAGTAGTATAGTTGTCATAGGATGATACTTTGCCCAGTTAAGCCACCGGTGCCTTTTACATTTCCTCTTTCATTCTCGAAGAAGTGTACAAAGCGACTGAATAATAGCGAAACAGCTTGCCGGAAAAATAGAAAAACAAAAAAACATCTCACGGCTCCCGAATAAAATGGAAGCAGCGCAGTAAATCGATAATTTTTTAGGACTTTTGTGTGTTTCATACTAAGAGGTACCTACAAAAAACGTTTAATAGTGAACCTACTATTGGTAAGTAAAATGTAGAACCTATGTAAAAATCCAGACTATCCTTCCTTTGTGAATGTGATGGATATGTCACCGTAAGACTAAGAATACCGTTGGTTTATAATTTTGCGAGTAAGATTATAAGCCGAAGAAAAGTTATGAATTATTTACAATATTACGTATACATTTTCGGTAGTTTATAATAGTTCGTAAGATCATAAACTAACGGGACGCAGTCTTACGTTGACAGATATACGAAATAAACTTACTTTTCTCCTGAAGCCTGTTGTTTCGGCAACAATATTGTCAGCTTAGAGCCCATGTTGGGTACATTTTCACCCAATTTGTACTGTAGTTGCGAGCCATCTTCCGCTTCTATCGACTCGATTTTTAGATTGCTAGCGTCTAGGATCTGAAAACAATACATTTATTTAGGTTTAAAACTGAATAATGATAATTATGCTTATTATTAGGATAAATAATAAACTTTTAAGGTACGTTACGTCATAATTATGAAGTGCGAAAACTTATTTGGAGTTTGGTAACGTTCAGATACTAATTAAGTGGGTTCGAACTTGTTTGTTACGCTTTCACTGTAAAACTGATGAATCGATTTGTATGAAATTTTGTACGGGGATAGATGAGACCCTGGAGACGGTTATAGGTTAATTTTCAGCCGGGTGCTTTAATTAGTTCCCTCGGGACGCGGGTTAAACCGCGGGAAACAGCTAGGAGTATTATATCTACTTGTCTGATTCTGATTATCACGCATCACTCCTTAAGAAATGACTGACATATCAATAAGTACTTGTAACTGTAAACTATTATCTCAACTCATGTTACTATTATCTCAGATCGCATCATCGTACACTGATGCGTACGTTAGGTTTAAAGAAATATTTAGGGCCCAAAATGATATATATCTCAATTTATCTGGTTCTCTCAGCTCAGCAATAGATTTTTACATTTTCAGAGTCCAGTTCGCAGTTTCAAGTTTTCGAGTCCAGTTGGTATAACACGAACCACTTTTTAAACAGTATTCGTAACGTAAGTAATAGTATACTCGTTTATCACATATTATTTATTCAAATAGTGAAGTTTATTCATATCTTTGAATACTACGAATTTTGTTCTATTTTAAACATAAATTTTGCTTTTGGATTATTGTATTTTCGATTAATAAATCGCTTACGATCATATGAGACTCACTGGTTAGAACGCAATTAGTATAACGTACTCATAGTTGTTCCTAAGATTGAAATATTTATGTTTGTAAACGAATTTATAATATTTGAATTTTTTTAGGTCCTTTATAGATTACGATCGGGCGGGCTTTAATTTTAGTCGTACAAACTGGGGCATAAATACTAGGGCATTTGGCCATCGTTATCCTTATAGAACTTACCAAATCGTTGATATCTGTCAGCACATCAAAGTCCAACGTGGCTTGACCACTCAGGACATGCTTCTCAAAATCAACGTTTAGACACAAAGATATGTGTTTTATTATCGCCTTTTCTGTAACAAGAAAAAACATTTCTATAACTGCAAACTCTTTTGCAAATAATTTCTTGGATAATTATGTTTATATTGATTTAATTATATAAATAAAAGAGAAATTAGATTCGTCAATTTAATGTTATTACTCCAATATTTTTCAAGTCATTCAGTATATAACAACAAACAAAACACCCAAAGTGATAGTGGTCTTTGAACATCAGTAATATCTCATATTTTTTTCGTTAAATTAAATAAGTGGTCTTTTAATACAGGGACGAAAGGAACATTTGTTTGTTATGGATCAATATAAAAGGTTATCACATTAACGACCGCCAAACAGACTTTTATCAATACGAATAATGCTCCGACTATCAAACTGTATACCAGGTCTGTTTCAACCCTTTTATTAAAAAAATCTGATCCCATTCCTTCTAAAACAGTGCCTTAATCTAAAAGCAAATTCAATTAAAAAAAAACTCACCGGGTCTCGAATACGAAGACGGATCGAGAGGACTCAAGGCACCCATGGCTCTGATTTGACTAAAACACAGAACAATAACGAAACATGATAGTAAAATACATATTTTATTCGCCATTGTCTCCACGTCCACACACCACTACGTTACAAACACGAGTGGCACAAAATGATCAATAGCCTCTTTTAACTAAACTAGATTGAAAAGATTAGAAAGTTAGGCTTCGTGCATAGAGTGGGCGAAACACGGCGGCGCATGCGCTTAGGCTAGGTATCTACTCTAGAGGTTCAATAACTTCATCAAAAGCACTCGAAATTGATTTAGTTCGCAATTTACTTGTGGATAGGATTGCGAGGATGCTAGGATCATTAAGGACAAATACAACCAAGGGAATCCAAAAATTAAGAAGAATGAATATCATATTTTTTTATATGAACTTTATAAAAGATTTCTCTAAAACTGATCCACTTCAATCTCATATTAGGCAGTAAACCGCTCATTGTTTCGTCCACTCGCTGTCGCGAATGAGGAGTTCGGCACACGAAGCAAGATGCTTTGCGGCGCGAAATATCGAATACTATCCATCTTGTAGATATTGCAGAATTAATCAATTTCTTGGAACATGAATACATACGAATTTGAACTGTTGGAAGCCGAATCTGTATCGGCTGTGGGAAGCGCTTCGCAACTCATCAAGCTTAGTGTATTGGCCTCCTCATCAGACAACATTTTTTCACATAAATTAAACTGTTACAATATTTTTTATTACAAGTTTTGTTTAAGGTATAGTCATAACATTAGAAACAGTGTCCTTGATGACACTGTCAATTTCTTTTGTCACCTCAAAGTAAAATTCTTTGTGAAGTTTGTATTATTTCTTGCCAGTTCTATTTATAGGCTGTTTGTATACTTGCAGTGAATTTTACAAATGTGTAAGATTTTATGATGCAGTCCTTGTGATTGCTGCCATTTATGTGGACTAGTTTTGCCTGACCAGATAATAATTTAAATCATGAATGATGAACTTGATCATATAGCAAGAAACCATCAATACTGAGTGAATTGAGCATATAAAATCTGCAGGTCATTGCAGGTGTAAATAATTTGATGATAGAATTTCCTTACAGTATGATTTTCATAAATTTAATATTAAAACAGTATCTACTAGCTGACTCGGAGAACTTCATACCGCCATAATTTATTTTCTAATTGATTTTTTAAATTATTCTTTTAGACAAACTTTGCCAAGACAATAACACAAAAAATAGAATTATCAATTTATAAATATAATTTGTATACATACATGGTGCGTACATACATTTCATTTGAATTTAAATAGAAGATTTGAATTTTGATTGAAAATAATGAAGTGTATTAAAAAACGATTAATGATTTGTTTTCATTACAGAAACCCACGCCTATGATGACCCATTAGCCACTGCTTACCTATAAAATTAGGTTTTGTTATAACTACTGTTTATTATATATGAAAAAAAATAAATAGTCACTTAATATATTAATTAAGTGACTATTTTTTTTATACATATAAACTGAGAAAATATTTTATATTTAAATTATCTGTAATATCGATTGTGACGCTAAAAAGAGTTTCTAAAGAGATCAAAAACCCAAAAATACCTATACCATGTAATGTTTATTATATTTTTAACAATAAAAAAAGAATATAAATATTTAGTGCTAATCAGTTAAAAGGGCACTCTTATCTCCTACTACAAGGAGAAGATGGGTAAAATTAGTTTTATTTGCGAATGACTATCTACTAAAAATCACATAGGTTAGGTTTCATTACAATACCTTACCTTTTATCTGGAAATAATGCTTGGAGAAACAAAAACTTTGCAGTTCGCAACTTATTAAAAAATGTACGGATATTAAATAAATAGGAAAACTATTTGCAAAATGTAATCCTACTTGACGCGGCACAATTTCTCAAACGTTTAGTTTCGACGCTAGCTACAAGTCCACATTTCCTCAGAGCACAAATATTCGAAAAAAAATACAACTAGTAATGACATACTTAATGATCATGTTAAATACTTAAGATAAACTTATTTTTGTTTAATTCAGTACACTGTAAATTAAACTATACCGAACAATAATATCGTAAACAGGAGGATAATAAACAACAACTAAACGCTTACCATTCTGCGTGCTTTGTTGACAAATCGGCTCGCAAATAATGCTTCGAGCCAAACAATTTTTGTTTAATAAAAGATATATTCTGGTGTATTGGTTGTTTTAAAAGTGCTGAACATGTTCTTGACCTAACATTAAAAATATTATTCCGTAAATTTAATTGAAAAACCCGCGTGACCACTTTACCGGAAAGTGACATTTTGTTTTTTTTTTTTTCGATTTATTCGGTACAGTACAGATATCATCAACCAACCAATTCAAGTTTTGGTTTAGTTCGTAGACAGAGTTTCTCTGTCTACGGTTTAGTTGAACCAAGTCTTAAAAAAACAAGACAGTTTAATAGTCGATCATAAGTTTTTGCAAGTTCGCCGCAAGCCCGTAACGGAGTTATTAATACTGATTTGCCACATGACAAAGTATTACGTCCTTTGTTGCATCTTTATACTAATTTAGCTAATATTAGTCGGCCCAGACAATAATAAAACATCAACGCTGTAAATGGCAAAACAAAGGAAGTCTGAGCGATAAAATATTTTCGAGCAGATTTTGTAGTAACTAGTAAGGTATTATATCGTCAGTAAAACCAAAGAATACTTGGGGCCTTGGGAGAAAGCAAGGACTATCGATGCGGCTGGATGTGATTAAAGCCCTGGGATCTGGGCCTTTGAGATATTTACTTGTTATAGATCTACTTCCTATTCGATATTCCTCTTATGTTCCTATTCCTTTTCAGACCTAGCTGGAGAACTATAAACTCTCATTAGGTACGACTTTTTAAAGCAAGTCTCTTTGCCATAATGTCTAATTAGCATGACATTTCTATTTCATAATGTCAAACTGTCAGGTCATAAATAGCTGTCATATGACTGTCAACCAACAAATTCCGCCTCCTTCGTCGAACAGCGACGGATGTACGTCGGTCATTTGTTCGGTTTTGTTTAATATAACTGTTCTGTTGTTCATAATAAAAACTGTTATATTTACTGAAGTGTAAAATTAAAGTGATAAAATAGTATACCTATTTGTCAGAAGGTTGCTTTATTGTGAAGTGCAAATGTGCCTGTGAATATGTTGTCGAGATTTCACCACTATCACGGATCTAATATTATTTTGTTTGAGGAAAATACTGTTGCGTATAGAAAAGCGAGCTTTGCTCATGGCTTAACGTTTAGTGAGAAGCCCCTGCTTCCAGGGGAAATATTTCTGGTGGAAATAGAGAAAACTGAAAGAGGTTGGAGCGGTCATATGCGATTAGGGCTGACGTTGCTCGATCCTCAGACGGCTGCACTGGGCGATAAAGGATTGCCACAGTACGCTTTGCCCGATCTGGCAAACACTGGTATGTCATGGATCTTTCCTATTTCAAAATCTCAAAACAATGTTCTTGTTGAGTCACTTGTGAATCAACTGGCCAGTGGGCGGCGGGAGAATGAGCCGCGCGTGTCTGTGCTGGGTGACGGACATGTAGTGAAGACGCCGCGCGGCTACGTATCAAAAATGGCCCTTAGACCACAAACACTATCACACAATGGCACCCCGCAAGGCATATTACCAATGGACGCTGGCAGTCGCATAGGTGTTATGTTCGTCCCCTGTGCCAAAGGGAGCAAAGATGAGCAGGATTTAGCAGAAATGCATTTTATAATAAATGGTGAGGACCAGGGGCCCTCCACCAAAGCTATCCCATATACTAGAGGGCCCCTGCATGCAGTAGTTGATGTTTATGGCACTACAAAACAAGTGAAGATAGTACAGCTATATGGAGGTGAGTGTGCTATGGTTTTGTTGCTATTGAAACTGTTTAATCAATATTAGACTTTATTGTTTTTACAATATAATTGAATTCTTAATATATTCATATTTTCTCACTATTTGGTGAAAGTAGATCAAAATCTGCAAACTATAGTTTTTTCATGAACATTAACACTTAATACAGTTATTTTTTATTTATTTCAGTAAAAACCTTACAAAGTGTTTGCCGAGATGCTATTCTGCAGTATGTGAATAATGGCTCTATAAAGGCGTTACCACTGCCAAAGTGTTTAAAAGACTTTTTACTTTCATAGAGTTTGGCTTAAAGCAATGAGTGAAATGATTGACAATAAAGCTGTTGAGCAACTGTTCTTTTAAAAACAATGACTGGGTGATATTGTAATTATTTAAATTTTATATATATATTCTTCTAATTTAGATTTACACTTATTGGAATTGTGAAGTGGTAATAAGTGAAGGTGAGCTTTGCAAAAATTTATGTTTATTAATGATTAACACAATCAGGTAATATTTTGAAGGCAAGTATGGTCATTTATTTCATTGGAATTTGATATCGGTTAAAGGCAATTCATATCTTATGAATAAATGTTAATAACCAGACAAGTAGATAGCCGTTGTATTCAAAAAAGTTTGTATGCCTGATATATATTTATTTTGCAATTCTATCTCTATCTTTATAAATAAAACAAATTCATTGAAACATAAATAAATAACACAGATTACCAAATAAAAATATGATGTGACAGTACCAAGTTCACCGGGCCAGCTTGTAGGTTATAAAATAACACTTTTACATGTCTTTTTAAAGCTAGATGATGCCGGTGTTTCCTATTCGACTACCTTGAGAAGAAACACCGAAACAACATGCTTGTTTCCCTCTATTAGGTATACAAACTTTTTTGATGTTCCTGATGATAAAATATAATGTTTAATTCATCAATGTAAATATGATTGATGTAAATCTTAGTATGAAGACTGAGGACAGTACTGCAATCATTACTTTTTTATGATTAATTACTTATTATTGTGTCAATAATTTCATTGAGATCGAATTTGTTTTGTGTTGGTTTTCTTAATTCTGTTTGAGAATGATAAAGGCAGACGTAATGATAATAAAAAAATGTTTTTTTTTTAATATAATTTAAGCTACTTTCCAACTATAATAGTACAGGATCCCTGGTACATCTTCCATCAGTTATTACTAACAAGCTGATGTTTCGTGAGTAGGTTCCTTTTGACTAGACGCCCAACTTTTTTCTCTACAGTAATGTTGGTAAGTGGTAGCTTAATAGGGGTAACAAGGATAAAATATGTTGATTTGACGAATTTAAAAATTTTATTGCTAACCGATTTTTTCTTTGTTTATTATCAAGATAATTATCTAAATAATGTGAAAAAATATTTGTCCTACAAAATGTAAGGTTTTGTTAGGGAGTCCCCCCGCTCCAACATGTATCGTAAACAAGGTCATGAAAAATTATTACTAACCAGCTGATTTTTTTTTTATTGGTTAGCTAACATTTGCATAGTTTACCACCCACATTGTCCTACAAATTGCGTGGTATGTCATATTGGTCCTACGCTCAAAAGTTGTCAATACCGCGGGACTTTTTTTTTTATTAGTAACTGTAGGACAAAGGTATCACGTGATAGGTTAATATATTCTTCGTCCAAATAAAACAATGTCCTACAAAAAAAAAGGTATGCTTTATTAGTCCTACAAGATTTGTAATTTTGGAGTATACAAATGAAAGGATATATGTATAAAAGGGTATAAGGACATATAAAACATTATATATAATATATAATGTATTATATATATATACATACATAATATAATGTTATATATTTATATAAACATTATTTTTTATCTGATTCATCTGATAAATCTCAATCTGTCTCTGACTAGTATATAGTAATCTGTGGTGCGCATGCGTTTGTGAGCAAGGATAATAGTGTGCCTCAGCTCCAATAGCAAAATGTACAAAATAATATTATTTTTAATTTCATGAATTTAAACTATGTAACTGGAGGGCTGGAATAACGTACCACGCAATTTGTAGGACAATATGGGTGGTAAACTATGCAAATGTTAGCTAACCAATAAAAAAACCGGCCAAGTGCGTGTCGGGCCACGCGCAGTAGGGTTCCGTAGCAGGTCTTAGTTAGTCGACTATAACTCTGTAACTGGTTAAGCCTACTTAGCCGTGATAGTTTTCCTAATAAGTTGATTACATTTCATCATGAATTTATTCAAATTTCTAGGGATAGCCATTCAAAAGTTAGAGGGGGGATGCTCGTATCGAATTTTTTTTTAACTTTAAAGGTAAATATTTTGCAAACGGATTCCTAAATCGAAGTATTGTCTTGACAGACCTACTATATTTTTGAAAGACCTATCCAATGATATCCTACACGATGGGAAACATGAGAAAACAATATTCATCCCCACTTTACGTGTAATGGGAGCTACCTTATAAAAAATATTTTACATAATTTTATTTCACCACTTTGTCAATGTAACTAATATACATATCTATACCAAATTTCAGCTTTCTAGTACCAAGAACCTCTGAGCTATGCCGCGGACAGACAGACAGACAGACGGACAGACAGACAGACGGGCATGGCAAAACTATAAGGGTTCCTTGTCGGACTACGGAACCCTAAAAATCAGCTGGTTAGTAATTATTTTTCATGATCTTATTTATGATACATGTTGGAGAGGGGGGACTGCCTAATAAAACCTTATATTTTGTAGGACAAATATTTTTTCACGTTATTTAGATAATTATCTCAATAATTAACAAAAAAATTATCGGTTAGTAATAATTTTTTTTCATTCGTCAAATCAACACATTTCATCCCTATTATCTTAGTTATAAACCACAATCGAGAAGTTTCGTACAAGAATTTGTTGGGCGTCTCATTGAAACGAAGCTATTCTCGAACATTCAGCTTGATAGTAATTATTTTGACATTAAGTATAAGTACTACAACTTTTGAGCGTAGGACCAAGATGACCTACCACGCAATTTGTAGGACAATGTGGGTGGTAAACTATGCAAATGTTAGCTAACCAATAAAAAAAAAATCAGCTGGTTAGTAATGATTTTTCATGACCTTGTTTACGATACATGTTGGAGCGGGGGGACTCCCTAACAAAACCTTACATTTTGTAGGACAAATATTTTTTCACATTATTTAGATAATTATCTTGATAATAAACAAAGAAAAAATCGGTTAGCAATAAAAGTTTTAAATTCGTCAAATCAACATATTTTATCCTTGTTACCCCTATTAAGCTACCACTTACCAACATTACTGTAGAGAAAAAAGTTGGGCGTCTAGTCAAAAGGAACCTACTCACGAAACATCAGCTTGTTAGTAATAACTGATGAAAGATGTACCAGGGATCCTGTACTATAAATGCTTGTAGCCAAAAAATAATTGCCCAATAGAAGACGTTGATACCACTAAATAATTTTCAAATATCATATTTTTTTTTTGTAAATGAATGGACATTGCGTTTATTTTCGTGAAAGGAATTAACTATATTGATTATTCAAATTTGTTTATGTTTATGTTTTGCAATAATTGTACCTATGTATTTACAACATTAGACTTTAAAAAAACATGTACCAGTGATTTGTAACTAGTGCAAATATAATTTGTACCAGTGGATTGGAGCAAGTCATCATTATTTATTTAATTATAATTAATCTTGTTAGAACACTTTCATATTGATTTTTATTGAAAAGTTGTGAATAATTAGGATGCAAACAGCCGTTAAGTTTTTTTACTTATAAAATCGTAGTCCTTAGTTACGCTGTTATTACTTGTATCCCTCCTAAGTGTTATAGTCTGTACCAATCGATTTTACGAAAGATGTTAACAAAGTCGTAAACTATTTTGTTCTAATTCTGCCACAGAAATTAACAAAATGGCGCAAGGATGGCGCATTTATGTCAATTTCATGTTTAGAGCATGAAATTGACATAAATGCGTCAATTTCATGCTCTAAACATGAAATTGACATAAATGTTCTAATTTTCCCGCATAGATAAATAAAATGACATTCAATTATGAAAAAAAATAGAACAAAATAGGTTAAGATTTTGTTTAAATTTTTCGTAAAATCAATTGGTACTTCCAGACTAGTAATGTCACATATATTAGCTGTACAGAAGGTATATGGACACAAATCACTGGTTATAATAATTTTGATCTGAAGTAGTATACTTAAGGTAATCACTGTTTAAACTGAACTAGGCTAGATGATATACACTTTGTTATGTACATGTACAACCAAGTAACATATAATATGAAATAGTAAACTGTTGCCTCTGCACATAACCACATTTTTTTTATATTTTGCAATCTTATTTTTATTCCAAGGACATGCCTGTAATTTTTTTATTTAATTAAAACCGATTTGCATTAAATTTATGCTACTTTTGTACTGCAACTACTACTGTGATCTGTAAAATGATTAATAAAACAGAAAATGGTTCAAAGTTAACTCATGTAAATTATGCTTAAAAGCATTTAACAAATTAAGTTCATGTGTGTTCATGGTTTAAAGTAAGACTGCACTAATTAAATATATGATGTTTTGTAATATCTTAAACTAATCAAATCTGAATTTTGGATAAACTAGTCTGTCCTGGGTCAAACTAGTATTGTTTCAGTCTAAGAAAAGCACAAACGGGGCACCAACTACAGCCACCGCCCACCTGTAGCTAGAGACGAACAGTTCACATGCTTTTTATACATTTTGTAGGAACTCGCCCCATATGGGCCATGCACGCGCTATGCTGTGGCAGGTGGATGTCGCTCGCTACCGTCGGTGAAGCAAAAGTGCAGGTAGCGCGCAACAACCACTTTCCTTAAAGTCCGCCTTCCAGCACACCGAGGAATCTCCTAAAACCGTTTCTATTACCCTAGTTTTATGATCTTTCGGCTAGTGCGATTTGGTCTAAGTTACAACCTACTCTCGCTAGGGGTACGGCTAGGGGGTTTTTACGTTTGTTTCCATTGAATTCAATGTCTGAGAGACCTCTTTTTAGTGGCTAAACTAATCGATGCGAGAGCGGCATCAATTGCCACAGGACTGACAAGAAGAAGGTCGCGGTGGTCAATTCGCCTTAATGTAGTTTTTCGGGTACGGCACCAAAAATGGTAAATAGGAAATAATTCAGAAACTACTAATGCTATCGACTTGTTTTCTTCTGAACCAATAATGCACGAGAAATGAGTTTGTCCCAGGCCAAACTAGTTCATCCGAAAGTCTGCTTTGATCGGTAGCATATCAGCGAAATGTTTCCCAAATCATTTTACCCCATTATTGTATATTTTTGTTGTAAATCACAACATTTTTTATTTTCATTCCATCGTAAATAATTAGAATGTAAATTTGTTTCATGTTACGACACCTCGATTGATATTTTATAAAAAAAAATGGCTGTATATTATTTTCGTAACCTGGATTTGAAGGAGGAGCCGAGGTAGACGAGATTTTCAATAATGTGCCAAAAAGGCAAATCTTTAGTGTGCCACAAGTTAATACTGTATACAAATATTTTGAAGAGAACCTTACAGACTAATAAAAGCACAAGTCCAGCCGTTTTGCTTTGAAGGTGCTGTAAGATAAAATTGCACAGCGGCATTACCCACCCATGCCTGGTGAGTATTTTTTCAGTTTCAATCCAGGAGAGTAGTCGTGAACAAATATCTTTATAAAAGATATCTAAATGCTTTGTAAATATTATAACTCTAAATTGTATTAGTATTTAGCACAATACTATGAAAATTATTAAAATGTACTTAGTTAATGTAAGCCAAGGAGACTTTAAGTCTTCATAACGCTTGTCTACGTCGGCCCCTTAACTGGTAGCTACCAAATTTTATTATTCAATAAAACTTATTTTGCGTATCACTATATGGATTTTAATTAAAACTCGAAACACCTTTTTTGGTTTTTATTAAACGAAATGAACTTAAATAACAAAAATTCTTATGTAATTTAGTTTTTTAATTAAATCAACTTAATCATTAAATAATTTTCTTCATTAAATTAAAATGTCAACTTACATAATGGCAATAAACTAAAATAACTCCTGTTTAAAAAAATAGACAAGTTTTATTTGTCCAAATCTGTTGGCAGCGGCAGAGTATACGGTATAATTGTACCATTCTCCGAATCGAAATCTCTGTAGTCCAATAGGTTGTTCAGCTCGATGTGCTCAGACCAGTAATCTATGAGCTTGGGGTTCAGGGTCCCTTTCCAGTGCTGAAAACATACGACATGTATTTTTAGCTGATGTTTTAACTCATATCATTGCAATTGTTTTCGGTTCATAGTACAGCATTTGAAACACACGTACGTTTTACTTCATACGACAAAAAATCCAAATTTTTTACCACTTTCTCTTATCAAATATTAATTAGCCTCCAGCTCGCGCTGCTATTGCAGTAAAAAAATATGTAAGAACCTCAGCTCACTTAAGAAAGTAATTGTGATCACCGCTCTAGTTAATATAGGCACTGCTTCTCTGAGTGTATCTTAGACACTACCGACTAACGGTGAAGGAAAACATCATGGAGTAGAAAGTCGGTGGGCAATGCTCATGCCTGCTCTGTATGAAAAGAGGTCTTCGCCCAATAGGGGGATAGTAAATATCCAAGTGCATGTATGTAGGATCCAGGTAGAATTTTAGTATAATAAGTAGGTAACTGGTGATGTGTTATAACGGTCATGGCGGTATCTTTGTACCTAATTAGGGTCTCAGCACACATATGGGATCGGAAAGGGATCGTCACCGTATCGCCTCGAGCCGTTCAGAATGGTTTGTATTAAACTCCCTACTGCAACGCACACTAATCGGAATAATAACGTAATCGCCTCGCCTCGGAACAGGCTCCGAACTTGAATTCCCGCGCTTACGGCTCATCGTCCCCGCGCTTACGTTTCTCCGTCCCCGCGCTTACGTCTCTCCGTACCCGAGCTCACATCTCTTCGTTTGGATTCAAACTGATCTGATGCCAACCAGGTCAGCCAGGGGGCGGCGAGGCGTAAGCGCGGTGTCGCCTAGCCGTAGCCGAGTTGACGTACAGGCGCTGCTGATACGCTTTCGTTACGTGCATACGGTAGGTTGACGCCTGGTTGACAGCGAGGCGAAAGGCGTTACGGTTACGATCCCTTTCCGATCCCATATGTGTGCTGAGACCTTTAAATGATTGCAATGATGAAGTCAGATTCTGCCGCGCAGTCGTCGCAAATTGTATAAATTGCTCCAACCTAATTTGCCCAAATTTACAGTGACACGAACAATCAAGTCGGTAATTTAGACCCGGTTTAATTTGTGAATCACGCTTGTCGGTGAAAATGCGTAGGGTGCTCCAAACAAGAATGCTGAGAAGGATTTATCTCGGGTCTCAAGGTTTCAAAACAATGGGTAAGTTAAGTCACAATATGAACATTGTCTTTGTCGAAGTAATAGAATTTGGGCTAAACGCACAATAAAAGAGAAGCGAAGCGTATTTTAAAGCACACTGAAAATTATCTCCACAAAATTCCAAATAAATTTTACACTCAGTTATATTCTTTCACACGATTTTGAACATTAAACAGTGGAAATAAAGTTCACTATGATCAACATTTTAGGTGACAAAACGACGTTTCGCCTTCATTTCCAAAATTGCTATCATAAAACACTAGAAAATGTTACACGTTTTATTTTCCAGACTAGGCCGGACTTTATCCAAGATGTCAGCAACTAATCGTTGCGAAATAGAATATTGGGGCAGTCTAGGTCATATTCCAGATTCTCTTAAAAAAAACGGTGCTGTCACTGCTATCAGTTCCTGTAACAACTCTGACAATGAATACGCCCCCCAAAATGAATCATGCAAACTTACATTGCGTGTATGCTCAACCCAAAACATGAGAACAAGATGCGAGTACTGTTTGGCGAGCTCTCTAGCTTTGTTCAGGTAATTATATGCTCGGTGCTTTCTCCCGCTTATATAGTGGTAGTACGCGTACATTAAGCAATATCTGCAAATTAAAATAAGGTAAGTAATCCACCTACAGACAAGCATCTAAATAATGTTAGTTCCTTCAACTCCACGAAAACCAAGCGTATCGCTTTATTTCTACTTTCTGTGATATTAGAAGACAGCTTTAGAGAATTTCTTTTTCCTGGCAAACATTTTTATTATTTGCTTTTATTATTGCTTCGAAGGAAGCAGTGCACTTCCTTTTGACACGCAAAGTACATACACTCACGTTTTTCATAAAATCTAATTGGTAGGTACTGACATATTTCTATGGTACTGACTATACCCGGCTTATAGCATTATGGTCGCTTAATATTATTTAGCTTATTTTATAACTGGCGTAACGCAAGTGTATTAGATACACATATTACACTCTACTTAACCTTTCGGTGTTGTGAGTAGGGGTGTGATATTTGGTCCAAACCAGATTTATCCATATTCGAGTTAATGATCACATATCACATATTTTGCTGTGCAAGGTACCTAATACTAATTTTGATACCTTGTACGATAAATAGGAGTTTTAACACACGCTTTCTCCATATCTTGAAACAATGACTTGAGGTGTTTTTCTAACACAATGATCTTCTTTATATTCCTGTTGTCCATCTGTCATAAGAAAATATTTAAGTAACCAACACGTATACCACAATTGGATATGGCCTTTCTATAAATGAAACGGAAATAATGAAAACCGTATAAAATTCTGTGTTCCTTCCTGATTGTGATTGATTTTTATTTAATTAATGAAAGTCAAGGCAGTCTTTGCACGAGTGCTCGGAAGCTGCGAGGCTAACAATCGCTATGTGGTCGCAATAATATAATCCGTAGGCAGCATTGGTTGTAGATTAAAAGTAACGTACCTACGGCACGGACATGCTGATAACAAAAAAAAAACTCAAATTTCAAATGAGTCAGGCGAGTGAATCCCAGACACGCTAATAATTTCATGGACTGATTAGGTACTATGTAACTCTACGTACACTATTTAGCAGGGCTTTATTTAATTGATTTAAACGTCTCTGTCATGCACGGGACTACAGAGTCCCGGACCTTTAGGAGGCGAACGTGGGGCCGAAGCCAACACGCAGAAGCCCTTTGAGAAAACTTTAATGAAATGTAATGGTGACACAAAACCGACGAATATCTCTATGTACACTGCAATGCAATGCACCCAGGAATAATCCCCCGCTTGCGCAGGACTATTGCAAAACATGAAAATATACTACTTGGCCTATTGTGATGGGATGTTAATGGATTAGCATATGGGGAACTATGGGAACCTATGGCGCCTACCGAAACTAATTGATTTATTATTATTATATTGATTAGATCGATGACCTACTGTTTACCGCCGAAATCCTGTGCAATCTGCCCGCCTTTGGAGTGATTTTTTATAAGTTAGGTCCTTATATTGACTTATAATTTATGCCTTGCCACGTTCGACTGGACCAATAGCCACGATCGACGGGTTGGCTAACCCAGCTATACTTATACAATATCTTGTACTCTCATTCTATATTTTGTACCCCCATCAATACTACAACCACTTACCTCCCTGACAAGAGTAATAAGAAGACCCTCGACTAATCTGATAACTATCATCATGTTGAACTCTTGTTTGTTTAACTTCGACGATAGCAGTTGTTTGATCTTCTCCTCCCACAAGATAGACCTTTCCCATGCACCTATTCTGATCGTTCTGAAATTGAATAGTTCGAATTGGATAGGATGTTGGTCACGTTGGGTAAATAGGTAGCTATCGAAAGTAGGTTATTCAGGATCTTACATGGAAAAGCCAACAATTTAAAAAGAGGATAGCGCTAACGTTTTGATGAATTTAGCATGAGCATGAGCTGTGGAATAGCGGGTTATGGACATGGGATAAAAATACAAAACTAGAAAGTATTTGTTACTAACACCAGCCACATGCAAACGAAGAAATTCCAAGCAGCTTCCGGCGTTTTGGATCTAAGTAAAGCATCCCCCTTTTTCATGTAAAATTTCTCACAAGTACTATACGACTCCACGCAGTATCCCGTGTCAAGAAGGATCACAATTGCGTAATAATAGTACCAAGTCTCGGCTGAAAAATACAATGAGGATATTAGAATCAGTACAAACGGATTTGTGCCCTAGTCATTTGGGCTATTCATACTTACAACACAAGTCATAATGATCCGTCAAATAGAAGAACTCCCTCATTATGGTCACCATGTCGTGTATCTTCAAGTCACTCAGCAGTAGCTTCAGCATGCACAGCACCAGGGTCTCTCGCGTGTTCATCTCCGTCCGACTCGTTAGCATGTGCATCACTGATAGCCCAAACTCCAGGCTTTCTATCTTTTTGCCGTTATCCACGCTGCAATGTAAAACATCTTCTATAGTCCTCAAAATATTGAGAACTGTAAAGCCGAGGAAACATATTTGGTGTTCATGACGATGGTTATAAACATTTCATTAAGAATATTCATACGATAATTTATGTGTAGTTAGTTAAATACATATTAAGTATTGGTGGTCTCCACGTAGAAACTAATTGTGTCTCACCTTGAAAACTACAGTTAAGTGACAGTAGTTAGGTACTAACTAGAAAAGAAATATGCTGGTGTACAGGTAGCAGACTGCTGGTACTTCGGTCACATCCAACTGCCCTCGTTTGCGGCGACACACCTCCATCGCGCGCTTCTCCAGTTTTTGGCACATCGAGAACTGCACGGGAGTTAAATTAGATATCGAGAACTGCACGGGAGTTAAATTAGATAGTATAATTTCTCGGTAGTGGAACTAAGGTACTGGGGCATGGTTCTTAATTATGGAATTAAATAGGGGATTTCTGTATACAGGGTACAGTAGAGGAGCTCCGTGAGATTAATTGGTTTTTATGCCAGCTAGGTTTTGGCTTTTTTAAGCAATGTTTATCGCTTAAAACAGACATTTCGTTGTGTTCTGTTCACCTGATTAAATTTAACACTTTGAAAGCCACGTTCTGGAGATACAATGCAAAAACTATTCTTTGGGGCTCACCGTTGACCTATGGGGTTAGTACAAGCATTATAGCAAGAAGCTTCATACCATCCTACTACTTGCCCAAGATATTTTTTCAGGTATTTTTTCAGCTATACTCGTACAAAAAATATTTACTTGTTGTCTTTGTCCATAATCTGCTATTATGTTTGCGTAGGCGACGCATAGCAGACGAAAATTGGAGTTGGTTCGCAGAGCGTAATGCAAACACCATTTGGCTGCTAAAGTTGCGTTTGCAGGCTCCTTCGCTTCCTAGAACATAACATTATTTTTCACCTCATTGTACCACAGTCGCTGAAGAAGATATGTCATTTTTTGGGAATTTCTTGCTGCATATAAACTGTAAGCCTTTAACCCAAACAAGGTCCCTTTCGACGACTTATGCCTCCGGCTTGCACGCAATCGTCAGAACCGCAAAATCTTTCGAATTAATGTTGCTATGCATTGTTTTTCAGTCAACCAGTGAGACGGTTGAACAATCCATTCGTCATGGAATTAATTTATTGACCTCCGTTTATATTCAACTAAAACTATTGAAGAAGTACGCCTATCATGTCGATCGTTGGCATCACTTTTAGACTTCCTCCTAAGTATCAGTCTATCTTACCGTGAATAGTCTGTACAATCTAAACAGCGTTATAGAGATATCCTCGTAGAAATTGCCGATGATGCCGCTGTCCCTCTCTATGTAGAGGTTGGGAGCAATGTAAAGAGCCATCACTTGATGAAACGACGCTCCCAAGTTACACATTTTTATCATGTGCCTGAAAAAAAATATTTATATTGGCAGCAATATTCGATTTCACATAGAAGAAGCTCAGGGGCCATACCACCGTGTTTTTTGCAATCACTATTCAGGTGTAAGAGCGAGACACAGCTTCTAACGTCGTATAGCACTGTCTCTATTTCATAACGAAACTATTCCTGCGTTGGCATGTCATGGTGAAGCCCCTGGACTTTGATATGTTGGTTTTACAAGCTACTTCCAAAAGTGCATTTACTCTGCTGGTGTTTAGTTTGTTGCTCTAAAGCGCTATCAAATAACCTCTTGGTTTATTGCCAAGAATGTAGCACATCATTTCTCGTTTAGTTTGTATGTCCAACCATACTTTGAAACTGATAATTATACTGGACAACTAGCTGACCCGGTGTACTTCGTATCACCTACATGTATCTTAACTTTTTCTTACCGTTTAAACCTTCTCTGGACTACGACAAACATTTGAAAACCAAAATCAGCACATCGGCCCAGCCGTTCTCGTGTTTTAGTGAGACTAACAAACAGCAATTCATTTTTATATATAAAATTGAAAGCTGCACTTACTTAGAAGACGGAAAAGGGTGTCTATACAGTTTCATAGCTTGCAGCAACTGCTCCCTAGCCTCGTCATGGTCTCCGGACTCGAGCATACATATTCCTCGCAATGAACATACGTTTGCCATGCAAAAATCTTTTACCCATTTCTTGTTCAAGTTCTTGGGGTAGAAGTTCTCATTCTAAAAATTTAATATGATATGGGATAAAAAGAATAACAACATTCACTTGCTCATGCCATCATACATGCTTATTAGAAAAAGCGACGGTGATATCAAAAGTTCAGAGCCACAATTGTCAAAGTAGTATTTATTCCGTTGCGAATAACGGATGGTGGGTGAATACATGGATATTCAATGAAATAATATTTCGTTAATTCAGAAACCTTTTCTCTGAGCTCTCGACGGAAGTCTTAAACTACCTGCATAAGTTTTCAAAGTATCACCTGAACAAAATTCTCAACTTCGAACAGTAAGCGTATCGCCTGGGGTATGTTCGTATTTATGTTGATGCACAAATCTGTGTACTCCAAATACGCTTCATACAGTTTCTGATATTCCCCTAAAATAAAATTTTTCAAATAGAACAAATAGCAAAATTCCTAAAATCAAGAGCCTTTAGAGTAGAAACGAGGACGAACATGGGTTCTTAATAGGGGAGAACACTTATGTTAGCAAAACCACCAAAAAATATAGAAAAATGTTACACTAACCGGCTCCGCGACAATGGTCGATGACCTGACTGTAGACACACAGTAGAATCGACAGACATTCACAGGTCTCCAGCTCCAAGGAGGAGAAGGACCGAACACGCTTATGCTTCGAATAAATTTGCTTTGACGGTCGCATGGACTGGTTTTCTGATGTGGAAAAACCAACATAATAATACTCTCAAAATCATTGAAGTACACAGTCCACAGTACGAATAAATAAACAACCTACCCAATATTCGACTCATCAAATTGCCCTCAGTTTCCAAAAGTTCGTAACTAGACAGGTCTGCTGGCGTATTCATCTTAAAAACAAAAACACATCGTCATCGCACGTTTAGTCACTCCTAAACTATGACGTCATCTACGTGTTCACAGAATATTTAAGAGAAGAAGAACGTATCCTATTTAGAACAGTTCTGAATAAATGGAGAACGTACCGTATACTTCGAACTATGCTCATGAGGATAGTACAAGTTGCCATTGTCTTCGCCGGCAATTCTAGCTTCAGCACTTAAGGCACTTATTTGGAGACGCGTTCGCTTTAGCTCCTCAGTTTCTTCGATCAGACCCTGGGTAACATAGAATCGCATAATAAGGAAAGCATAAATTAATTGCTGCTTTTAGGTAAACTAGCAATGGATAATAAGAACAGTCTGGGGAAGATTTTATATTGCAAAAAAGGCCAATGAATGTAAATTTTACCTAGATAGCTAGAAATGATGAAAATTAATAATTCTGTGGATAATTTTTCATTCTTGTTTCAATTTCTGGGGCTAAATCGTCATTTTCTAATAATATAGCTGGTATACAATGTGCATACATCATCGCAGCGCAGTCCAAGGAGTTTGGAGAAGCAGCCAGCACCGCAGCTACTGCATCGCCTTGTATAACGCTCCAAGTACAGTAATGCACGGGTATGCATTTCATGCTGTTGAAAAATCACTAAATACATTATTCATTAGTACAAACGCTATATTTTAATATAGAATAGGACAAATGCGTTAACAACTATCTGTTTTTCTTTGTATGGCATCTCGCAGGTCAACCTAGAAGGTTGTCGACTGCTTAACCGGGCTATAATCAGGCCCTGGCCCTGTCTGTGTTCACATATCTACGTCTCTCTCTCTCGTTTCTAATTTAATTTCAAATGGCACGTGTTTTAGGTATTTGACTTAAAAATATCGACAGGTGTCTTCTTACCTTCTGGCTCTCAGTCAACAACTCGTAAGTGGTTGTTCTGAACAAGGAGTGGCGAAACTTCATGTAGCCACAGAATGCGTACATTGGTAGATCCCGGCAATTCGCTATAATAAACAGTCATTTTACATTGGGCCTTTGTAAAATTTGCTAGTTTTCTCTATTCAAAGGTTTGGTTCACAGTGCCTTCGTGCCTTAAACATATATCTTTAGGTTGTTTACGCAATGTTATCTTTTTTGTGACTTCTTTTTTTTTTACTTATTAACGTGACGATACTCATGATGTATGAATATTCCTTTAGCGTTTTAGCAAAATAAAGTGTATTAGGTAAGTTTGAACTTTGTGTCTACATACTTATTTTGGGGCCATTATATCTTGCTCTTTGAATCGTTAAAAAAACATATCTTCATATCAAATTATCATACTACTAGCTGTTTCCCGCGGTTACACTCGCGTCTGGTTTCATACAAACGTTGCCCCCTTTTTCACCTCTTTAGGGATAGAATTAAGAAAAATCCTTTCTTATCGGATGCCTACGTCATACAAAGAACACACCCTCTAAGTTTCAGGTCTCTACGATCAGCGGTTTAGGCTGTGCGTTGATCCGTCAGTCATTCCGGACAAAGCATTTTATATGTATCTACGAGTAGATTGTGTGATCTTAGCCGGTGCCGCTTTTCCCTTTCAGTTTAAACCGAGACTAGAGTTTACATAGAAACTTACGAGGCTGCCTAGTGCCTAAGCATGCGCAGTACGGTGGCTTGCGGTCGGGCAGCGCAGGCGCCGGGTGTACCAACACCAACGAAGTGTCATGAGTGAAGTCCCCCCCCTCGCACTCCAGCACCCGAATAATGAACAGTTTTGCCACGGCTGTTAATAGGTGAGTTAAAATTGGTTAAAAACATTTATTTAAGAGAGAAGAGAAAGCTTTTTGGTTTGCTGTTCAGAAATAGATGATGAAAAAATAGCAGTTCTACTTTGTGAATGAATGAACTACTAACGAATTACAAAAATACATTTATTACAAACGCTTAGAATGTCACGGAAGAGCGTTTTTAAGAACATAAAATAAATACATTTATAATTCAACTAGATTTCCGCCCGCGGCTTCGCCCGCGTTTATATATTTTTTACACCTTTAGTTACATTATTCAAGTTTTAGTAGGAATCCCTAATTATTTCTGGAAATAAATATAGCCTATGACACTTCGTAAAGATGTAGCTTTCTAACAGTGAAAAAATTTTAAAATCGGTCCTGTAGTTTTTGAGTTAAAACCCTACAAACAAACAAACAAATCTTTCCCCTTTATATTAGTATAGATTAGTCATCACCTTGAGCAACTTTCCTAGGAGAATCGCTTTGTAACAAATTTAGCAACATTCGTCTTGAGAATACGTCGCCTAATACCGAGCCACATTTCAGTAGCATCTTTTCAAACGGTGTCAACGAGTCGTATGTTTTCAGAATTATTGCTACAAAATAAAAAAATATAAACAAATTAATTTCGACGAGGTTTAGTAAAGTTCTGCTTATCGCTGTCACTGCTGTCAGTACCTACATCGATTATATGTTACGGCCATACGTACAAAAAACCAACAGTGTGGTATAGGCTTAGCCCGGAATTAAAACTGAGACCCAGGCCACAGCCGTCGCGTCAGCGGCCACTAAACCACCGAGACAGTCAATGTACATTGCAACGTGGGCTTGCAGTTGGACCATTAATTACGGTGTTCAAATAATTTCTACAAAAGATTTTACCATCCATAGCCATATCGACTTTCATATCCTCGAAGGTGTAGGACTCGGCCAGCACCGCCACTTGAATCGCATCAGTGTCTGAATCGTTGACTTGACTCTCCTGTTTGCTCACCATACTCACATTCATCATACTGTAAATACTCTGAAATAGGATAATACATGTCAAAGCCCACATGGAATATGCTAGGTGGGTAGAAACTGATAACTGATGGATTCTTGGGTATCTCTAATATTCTAAAGCACCTGAAAACTATGTCTTCGTCCCAATTCGTCGTCTTCAATATCAACTGCTTTATGTAACAGCGTCATTGCAGGCATTACTATTCCTGGCTTCTTATTGGCCTCATGGCGTGAAAGCGTGATGATAGACAGAGCACCCCTCTGCACTAGGGCTATCAAGAAATTCTGGATCCAACCCGGCAGGCCACCACTTGCACTCTCGATAACCCTGTGAAGCATATTCTATCTAATATTACGAACAACAAAGAAACTACTTCTTTTTTATTGCAAGTAATATTTAAAGTTATAGTTTCCAAGTATGCAACGATTTGTAACAAAGTCGATCTAAGAAGCCTTCAACAGTGGATCGATGGTATATGAGGTTGCGGTCAAAAACAGTCTTCAAATTCCATCGTAATTTTTTCTCCAACTTTTTTTTATATTCAACTAACACCACTTTATCACATAGAATATTGGCTATCTCGGCAAAGGACCCACAAAACCGATCATATTCATAAATTCCTTTGATTTTTATGTGGTTACTTTCTAATGGGATGTCCTAGTACCTATACAAGTTACGTGATTACTTCTCTAAATCTGCAGGTATGGCTTGCACATCGAGTAGCTGGCACGCCAATGCAGCATGATACGTGCGATCGATGCCCGTGAGTGGAACCTTCAATATCATGTTGTTCGTTAGGCAGTTTTTTCCCACGGCTGAAACAGATAATATCGGTCGGGACGGTCGCATGTGGAAGGTTAAAGCGACATCCATGGCTAAATACTACAAGAAAATCCAAGCAGCCGTGCGAGGCCCGTATGTTAACTACCTGTCCTACCATAGGTCTTTAACCGCACGGATACAGTAAAGCAACGTTATAAAAGCGTACGAGCATTGAGTGTCATCCAAAATAATATAAAATCAATGCAGTTTTACCAGACACTGATTCCAAATCAGTGATGGATAAGACAAAGAACAGCAACTTAGTTTCCATCATGACTAGCATCAGACGCCAGGACTCGTCATCCATATTTTGTGCCTCTTCCACCGCCACCACCGATAGTTGGATCAAAACCTTGAAGATAGTAGTCACACTTTCAATACATAAACCTTGTCTAGTTTACTTCTTTACCAAAGAACAAAAATAGGCAAAGAGCTACATGGCTTGAAGTATATATGAATGGATGTTATTCAGGGATATCTGCCGGAAAAAAACGAAATTTCTGGTTTGGGTGGACTTTCTCGTTCGAGCGTTTTTATTTGGACACTATCAGACATGCACACACACAGCATTCGAAATTTGATTATTTTTTTAAATTGCGACGTATGACGAAACTGTGTACCTAATATTCTAAGGATATCAGAAGTATGTTATAAAAAATATCCACTAGGTCGCTTTGCCAGAAAGGTTGAATTCCCACTAAAAGCTCAAACTAAAGCAACTATCTAGTTAATAATCTCCCATAGCTGTTACCGTCAGTATCTATCTATTTCGTCTTATCGGCTATTCTTAATGATTCTGGATTGAGTAATTACCTTCTTACATAAATCCTGCACGATGATCTTGACTGTGAACTCGGACAAAACATCACCGTCAAATTCAAATTTTTCTGGCAACGGAAATTGGCAGTCAAATATGACGTTGATGCCATGTATCTGAAGTGGTGTAAGATTCTCCATATTGATACTAAGCATGGAAGAAAAAAAGAAAGTTTATTTTGAAGGCAATAATCATCACCTTTGATACAATTAAAGTCATTAAGGGCCTGACTTTGCGAATAAGGGCGACCACTTCCATGATCATTTCCATAGGACGCAAAAGGTCTTTTCAATAACAAATACGTACTTCTGTCTTATTTTGTTCTCCTTGTTTTCTCTCATACTCCGTGAACTTCCTCTTCTGAAATGTTTGCCCATTATACTTCGGAATAGATGAAACGGTACCTGTGCGAAAGATAACAGGTGAAGAACTGTTCTTAAGACTTGGACTAGCACACTAGCACTAGACTTGCTGTTGTCTGTTGGGTAACAGATATTTATATTGAAATGTTTGTTTTAATTCGACATACCGTTTCGTTTTCAGTGAGCTGTAGTTTCTCTTTACGTATGAAGTCCGGAGTGCCATAGAGACATTCGTCGATCAAACGAGTTTTTCCAACATGTGCTGGACCCTAAAGATTAACAATACATGCTGGATGAACTGTATATAGACGCGTTGAGTTGTGATTTTCTTAATGACACCATAATTCCGTAAACTAAATTGAAATTTAATCGAAAAAAGTATGTTAAATTAGCATTTACTTATTCCAAAGAAATGTTTCGAATAAATGGGACGTGTAAAAATGAACTTCGGCCGAATTTAAAATCATTGCATAAAAGAATTAGAACTACCAACGTTCTATATGTATATGCTAGGGTCTGCCATAATACTAGCGTCAATTTCTATTATAGCTGATTGGCTAAACAGGTTAAGACACTCTTCGTCTCGACTTAGGCGAGCGAAAAACGGTGGGTTGAAATCAAATTGTAAGGTGCTTATACCTACTTTTTTGGGAATAATAGGCAAGTTCATTCTTGCAGTTTAATACGAAAAGCAGGCTCATATGGCGTTACTATATAAATAGATGGATAGAATGTTAGGTTAAAGGTACTAACAGAAAAGGCTATTCCATAAACATGGTCGCGGTATCGGGTAAATGTCTTATACTGCTGTTCCAGCGCATTTTGGAGGGTGGTCTTGAATTTGCGCATTTCGTCGTTGCGACCCAGGATTGGGTGTCGACTACCGGGCGGTCGTTCTGGCCAGCTGTGTATAATAGAATTACATTTAGTACTTTGGACGTTTCAGGGGCTGTACCACCGCGTGTTTTTGCAATCACTATTTAAGTTTGAGAGCTTGACACAGCTACTAACGTCGTATAGCTCCGTCTCTTTTTCATAATGAAAATAATCTTGTTTTGGCACGTCATGGCAAGCTTCTGCCCGCGACTTCGTCCGCGTGGAATAGTAACTTTGTGCTATCGATAACTTTAACCCCCGATTTTGAAATATTCTTCATTGATGCTCCGCTCCTATTGATTTTAGCTTGATGATATAATATAGCCTATAGCCTTTCTCGATAAATGGGCTATCTAACACTGTTTTGTCTAGTAGTTCCTAAGATTAGCGCGTTCAAACAAACAAACAAACAAACTCTTCAGCTTTATTATATTGGTATAGAAGTATAGATGAACTGAATTGTTATTAGGCAGGTACTAACCCTGCATGATTAAATTCATACACAGGTCCCGGCTTAGCTATGCCCTTCAAAGGTTTATGTTCGAGTTGCCTGAAATACTCTTGATCAATTTTGCTTCTGAGGAATGTTTCTTTATCACAAGTAACTTTATCCTGATAATTCATCATCAGTCTTGCTGCCTACAATAAAAAAGGGAAAAATACTCAAAAACAACGACCTTTTTTTGTCGCATTCTGGTCTCTATTTCTTTCCTCAGAAAGGCGCCCTAACTATCTTCTCTTCTGTGTGATTGAGAAATCTTGGGAGCATGAGAAATGGTATTTCACTTATTCGAGGCTTGATTCTTATGTATTCATTGGTCTGCCATATCTAAAATTCCTGATAGTTACTATTGCTCACCTTATTGACTGCAGGTCCTATGACAGTGTATTCTCTTCGTAGAATGTGACCAACAACGCCGCAGTAAGTTGTCCCTGAACACGATGATGATATATTATTCAAATTTTATGTACTAATCCCTATAGTTCTAGCTTATACAGCTAGACCGCAGCTTTTCTCTCATCCTAATATTATTCTCCGGGCGGTGTATGAAACTACAAAGTGGGGTGCGAAATACCATAATAATTTGTATTCCAGTTCAACCATACCTAAGTCAGTATCAGTAACATAAGTATTTTAAAAGTTAGTTAGGATAGATAACCTAGACCGTAGCCTTACCGGAGCGGGCGTGCGGGATGTTCGGAAGAGATACTGCGCCCCCGGAATACAACGAAAAAAAAAGAAACCCTTACCGGATGTTACACCAATAGACACGCTGATGATGTTCTCATCAACCATTTTCTCTTTAATCTCGTAGGCGCAGAGTAGCGCGTGTTGCGCCTCATCCTCGTGGCTCAGGCCCCTCAGACCGAAGACTATGAGCACCATCATGTCTTTGTCGAACATCGACACTTTGTTCACTAGCCCGCCCAGTTCTGACGTCACGCTATAAACATAACCATGAGACAACCAAATGAGATTGGCATCCTCCAACATGCCAACGTTCAAACATCACTACATAGTATAAAACAAAGTCGCTTCCCGCTATCTGTTCGTATGTATGTACGCTTAGATCTTTAAAACTACGCAACGGATTTTGATGCGGTTTTTTAATAGATAGAGTGATTCAAGAGGAAGGTTTTAGTATATAATTTGTATCTATTGGCTATAATATCACGGGCGAAGCCGCTGGCTAAAGAAAAGAAAGGTAAGCGTAAGGTGGAACATTATTAGTATTCATATTCAAATTCAAAACCTAGCCTTCATCGAATGACAGACAGCAATCACCAGCCGGAAGATCCTCAGAAAAGTTGTTCAACTGATTAATTTTCTTGCCAGTACAGTCTAGTCAGTACATTAGATCAAATAGGTTGAAATCGAGATCTAGCTACATTAGATCCAGCATTGAATAAATCAACTTTGCAGGTACCCTGTGTGGCACGACAAAACGTCCACACATTCAAGTCTACGGCGTACACTGTAAGTAGAAAAAGTAATGAAATAATCCATCTACCTTGAAACATCTTTATAAACGGTATCAACGAGTTCAATAAGTGCATCAGGAGTGACAGTCATCGTAATAATATTGAGGAACACCACTACAACACGGCGGACTTCGGTAAGGAAGTCCATCGGTTCATCGTTGTCAACCGCTCGAAGGACGGGCGTGGCCATGAACCGACGGAGGCCTGGGTACCATGAGGTTCTTACTGCTGCGATTACGGCCGGGCGAACTGGAATTAAAAGGTAGGTGGTATGACTATTAAAGGGAGAAGGGGTATACAGATAGCTCTTCTGTTTTCTTATCGTGTCGGCTATCAGGTTTACTAACGTAACAAGCCCTGGGTGTCAGAATTCTTTCAAATCCGCCTGACGACCTGTGCCATGGAATTGTAACAACAACTGCTATCAAGGTAGCAGCCGGGGACGACGGCTTAATGCCAACTACCTGACTCCAGGCTACTTTTTATGACATTTAAAAAAGTCATAAAGCGATGGATGTTGCCACGTCTCAGGAACAGAATTAAGTAGGAGTACGTCTCAAATTACGTATCCCCTCTACTTCTTTAGTATAAAAAGCTTAGTATATTTGAACACGCTTTGAATAGAATAAGGTTGTTAATCTCTGGAACTCCCTTCTTTTTGCATTTGATAGACCAATCTGAGCAAATCGAAAATGATCGAGCTTATGATGTGACGCTGGGTTACCTACCTACAAGTAAGCACCTATCTACTGACTGATTACGTAATGCCTAAATACAAATAACTTACGCGAAAATTCTTTATACATAATTCCAGCTGAGTGGCCTGATGTAGAGAATCTATTCTGGTTTTGTTGGCTTGATGGAAATCCTATTGTTTCGGAATCTGAAATTAGTTATTCCATAACTAAAGGGCACCTCGATAAAATGTTATTGGTGTGTTAATGTTATTATATTAAGTAGGAATATTTTCTGTTAAACATTGCAAGGCTATACTTTGAAACAAAGATTACAATTTGGAAAATATATATTTTAATAATAAGTAAAATTAATAGCTGTTTCCCGCGGTTTCCGTCGTGTCCCGAGGGAACTAATTCATGCACCCAAATATGCTTCCGGAGATCCTTCTTCAGAGTTCAATCTAGTCTAATCAAATTTCAGCCAACCCGTTTTACCATGAAAGCCTAACCGACAGAAAGCTACTTTCGCAATTATAAGGATAGCTTCTGCCCGCGACTAATTATCTATGTGCCAAAATTCATTCCGTAGTCATTGCTTGAAATAGGGGTTTCAAAAATCCATCCCCTCTTTCGCCTACTACGTAACCTTATTATTGCATTATTGTCAGTACTTCCTACATATTCCTACCAAATTTGAAACAAATAAGGCACTCACAAGTTCTTTCTCCTAAATGTTCTTGAAGTTTTTCTACCCTCTTCCATGACGCACCTACTCCTAGAACCTAAGGTTTACACATAAAAATATAATAATTAACCCTAGAATTAGATTGGCTACGTAGCACTATTAGACAAACACAATCCTAGTTTATTGGGACATCGTAATCAATCTAAACTAGTGGGACTAATCTAACGTAGGTAAAAGTGGCGATTTTTTTCCAAGTAGTTCATAAGGAGACACGGCTTATAGTACTGTGTAGTTGCCAATAGGAAATCGAAAAACTGCTCTAAAATACGTGTTTTTTTTTATTCCAAACCTTAGTATGCCTCCCATCACCACATGGCTGCGTCCAATACTCAGCCTCATTGACATACATCCACGCACTAGCTGCTGTCAGCACGTCCCCAGACTTGGACATGTACTGAGCCATTTTGACGTCCCACACCGGCTGACCGATGATCACGAAGCTTGATGAACTCGACTGCAGCAAGTGCTCATCACCGATTATGGAGAAGTGGGACAGCCCCGCCGAGATTGCAACTTTAACTGTTTTTGAAAGGATTTTTGTCCTCATTTTGCTATGGAAGTACTTATTGCAAATATAATTACCTACATCTATCTAGTTCATAGATATTGAGCGTTGAAATGCATATATTAATTATATTATAATTAATCAAACTCGTGATATTTGTTATGAGTAGGAAAAGAAAGAAAACTTAAGTTTCGTCTTGCTGTCGCGTAGGTATCTACCGGAAAAATAAACTCAGACCCACCCGGTATATTATTGACTTATACCGAATACCTTATCACCATAATCTCTGCCTGATTTAGAGCATAGCTGGGTATATAATAAAGAACTGCTTTCTTTTTACTAATCTCCAGTATTTCCGCACCTCTCATAGCCTGTATCTACGTAGTTACCTACCAACTTCGACCAACAACAAACATTTGGTGATCCCATCAGATTAAGTTAATATAAATAATATTTTTAACTAACCCTTAAGAACTACTCCGACATCAGTGGTAAAATGACCGTAGTTCTTTTGAATAATTAGGCCGCAATCAATTGCGCTGTGCACCACGTCCTGCATAGACAACTTAGCTGTTTTCTTCCACATGGACAAGAAAGCGTCCCCGGAAAACTTGAGCACGTCTCCGTGATGGGTCAATATCTCCTGGACCATGGCCCCGATGTAGGAGTTCAGCACTTTAGTCAACCTCGAAGGACCACCACGGCCAGAAGTTGTGTATTTTTCGCAAAGGTCGGTGAAACCTTCAATTAACAGTTGTTTTATATTTGTCGCTTAATCTTGGCGCAGCATAAATAATAATTACCTATTATTTGTACTGTGATCTTAGTCTAAGGCTCTGGACATATATTACTGCTTCGGAAGTAGATCCCTTAGGCCATAGGTATTTCTAAGACGATCTTGTACGTCTATATTCAAATAGGTACCTATTCTTAATACCTGTCTAGCTTAATCAGTGTTTGATTTGATCACACGTCTGCCCTACCCTTGGCAGCTGTACCAGAAAAAAGTAGGTATCTATACCTACCTACCACTTTTGTATACAACAAACAAAAAGCAATATAAGTAGCATACCCACCAGAAACATCACAAAACATGAGCGCAGTCTCATAGCTTCTTATAGAATAATCACAATGCTTGTAAATGATCTCGTCGGGAACCATGGATGCAATGATGCCCATTCGAGCCGCCTCCGTCAACGAATTCAAGCTGCTTTTGCTATCCAATCTGAGAAACATTTAGGTACGTCTTTTATTTATCGTATGTGCTGCAGGTTTACTTAACAACCCCTGACGACCTGAGTGGTTCACGCAAGAGGTTCGATTCCCGGCCGGGCAGAAATTGAAATGATGAATTTTAAGTGAAATTGTCCAAAGATATTTATTTATTTATTATTATAAAACCCCTAGTGGTGTCACTGTTCTGAAATCTGCCTGGCGGCCTCTGACGTAGAATTGTAGCAACGACTGCTCTCTTGGTAGCCGGCTAGCCGTAGACGAGAGTTTAGCATGAACTACCAGGTACTGGGACGTAACACAGTTGACTAACTCCTGACTGCTTTGTAAAGTTTTAAAAACTCACTGCGATGTCGGCCCTATCCGGGAATCGAACCCTGACTCCGTTCACAGTAGTCGCGTTTGCTACCGCTAGTCTAACGAGGCTATGATTTAGGTTGGTAGACAAGGTACACACCACACCATCATCCCGAAAGGGTATGCTGGCTTAGTGAATTTTACTTTCTTCAATCTGATACAAATCCAGGCTCTTAGCTGATACTGAATTTGACACCGAAAAACAATTATCGCACCCGGGTATCGAACCTAGGACCTCGTGTTGATTAATTTCGCTTGCGATGTACAGCACGAACTTACTACCTACTAGTCGTAGTATTTTATTTTGTGCGGGAATCGAACCCGTAACACAAGCCAAATTCTAAGCCCTACCATCAGTCAGTGGCTAATTCATTTCTCATCTTTATCATCTGCCTAGCCCTTTCTTTTCCCTTCATGTAGGTACTGTAGGTACAAGATGTGCCAATGCAGGTCAGACAGGAAGTCGCTCCGTCTGGAAGCCTACACCAATACTTTTGACAGACCTATCCAATGATACCTCACACGATGGGATACCTACATGAGAAAAAAAATATTCATCCCCACTTACTTGTATGGGAGCTAACCTAAAAAAATATTTTTCATAATTTTATTTTACCACTTTGTCGGAGTACCATACCCTATTTCAGCTTTCTAGTACCAAGAACCTTTAAATATGCCGCGGACAGACAGACAGGCGGACTAGCGAAACTATAAGGCTTCCTTGTCGACTACGGAACCCTAAAAAGTTCGACAAGTGATGAATAGATTCTGTTATCATATATCATACATAGCTTGTTTCTGAATACTCTGCTTTCTTCGGCGCGCTCTCGGAGTTTCTATCTGGGCTGGTATCAAGTTCATTGCGGAATGTCTGTGGTGAACGCGTTTCATAGCCATCAGATATTCATCGTAATTAGTTTCGCTCTTCCTATCCTGAAGAGCTTTACGAGCGTTCAACAACGATTTCGAATAATTCACATCTAAAGAGAAAAATGATTTTTTTTACAAAAGGTACTTTATAGGTACTGCGAAACCATAATATTTATATTCTTGTTCTTTGGTACGTACTTTCAGAAGATTGCGTCGATTTCTTGTCGTCCATGGTGCAATTTAATCCTATTAATACAAGCTACATTCACAACAGACAAGAAGGAAACCCTAGAGGAAAATTCTGAGTGATGAGTGACTTGAAATTACGTTTTTTTTTTTGCTGACCAAGGAGCACAATCAAGTTAGCTTACATCCTTCATTGTAACTAATAATGACTGCTGCCACTTTGGTCTATCATAGTTACATACTAACGTTATCATCTGCTGAACGATTTCAAGAAATGAGGCGTCCCTGGGTTGATCTCATCGACCACATAGCATGGTCTCAACAAATGTATGTAGTCATAAAAAAAAATTAGTCCGGTTTTATTAGCTTTTAATCATACTCTGATGTAACTTATTTTTATAGAATTTGTTACCCTTGTGTGGTTTGTTTTGTTCAATGAAGTAGACCACTAATCCGTACGCGGTGCTTAGTGTCCGTGACAATACCTATCTAGTTTTGCCTTTCTGAGACATAATATTCAAGAAAGGTAAAGTGAAAGAATTTTAGTGTTCTCTTCCTGGCTAAGATCCGTATAATATTTAGATAAGGGTGAATTAGTCGGGACAAAGTAATAACACAATGTATCAACAATACTTTTTTATTGATAAAAGCACAGCTACAAGGAAAACACAAGTAAATAACCGTTATGACCTCATTACTTGTCTTGTTGGCGAACTTTTATCTTCCGGTCGTCGACCTTTGGACCTATAAATAAAGAATCGAAGCGGTACACACGTACAAACGCTCGAGTTAGTAAACACACACTGTAAGTGCAGATTTAGTGCATCGACTGGCTTAGCCAATAAAATCTTATGATTATTTAGACAGATTTAAGAAAATAACGTGTTAGAATGAGTGCTTGATATACCCAGATCAAACGAATGCTCTTCTTATTCTAATAATGTCATATATACATGGATCAAAATATTATCTTACGTTTTCAAACTAAATAAAAAAACAAGGTTTCACCTAAAATGCGATGTCTCTGCAATCAAATACAGATACTGCAGCAGAATTGCTTACCCAAACTTCCGCAAATACTTACGAAACTGATTCTGTCTTGAACTTATTCTCAGCTTATTCCCAGGATTCTTAAATCAGTTATTACGGCCAAATTGGATACTGTGTACTATTTAGTAGGAGCCTAATAAGTTATGGTTTTTTGGGTTTCTAGATCACAAGACGGGCGAACTCAACAAGACAGTTAGTTGCTACCATGTCACAGGGTCATAAGAAAATGTGAAAAGAACAATGCGTAACGAACGCGAGGGCACTTTGTGGATGTTCAATGAGAAAAAATGTCTTGTATCATTCCGCTCACGCTTGTCTATAGAAACACCAAGTGAATTCTGAGTTAAGAAATTAAAAGGAACCAAATTAATAATGCTAATTGATGGTCATTAGTTTTTTATAAGTACAAAATATTTGGAAAATCCTATTGTTGTGTATATCATCTTGTATTTAGAGGCTAATGATGGCAATAATGTTAAGTGTTTCTAAACAAATCATACTAGTTACTGAAATTAGTAGCGTGTTTCAAGCCACTTCTCAACAAGTTGTTTGCCAGTGACAATCAAACCTTTTTATTATTAAGCATTGTATAATTCATGTTTTGCCATACAATGGCTCCGCCAATCTCTATATTCTAATTTTACTCAGAATCCCTTTTTGCCGCGCCTCAGTGACGCGAATCGTAGTTTGATTGGTTCATTGCAGACAATGACACAGATGTATCAGCCATTGTTCCACATAGATACGGTGGCCCGACTATAGCACAGTAAAATATGTATGACATGCTTAGAAGCACTTATATCTAGGTAAATGTAATTTGAACTAAATACCTATACTGCAAGGAAAATGAAATTTATTGTATACACTCCTTCTGACGCTTTCTATAGAGGCGTCCATACTGTGTATCTAATATTTTTATAAAGTCTTATGTTAACATGACTAGAAAAAATTGTAGGTGTCACATTTAGCAGGGGTAAAAAGCTTCGAAAGCAGGAGGGGATTTTGCCCACATAATACTTACCAAATGGCGAAATACCAAATAGGTACCTAACTTTATCACTATTTTATAGTTCACTGTGATCAAAACTATAACTTTTTGATTTCAACCCAGCCCTCTGAGTTGTCACTAAGTCTACCTACACTTTGTTATTGTCTTATTTTAGTTTTTATGGACCACAACACAAACACAAGGCTTCACTGATTTATTTTAGGATTGAAGCATTTTCACTTGATTACTGAGCATTGACTTGAAAGTCAATAATGGTTTTCACTCAAGTGATGGTTTATCACCGAGGGCACATTTGAACATCACAAACTAATCACTAGTGTCAACAACTGCACTTACTGACCTGACCACTGACCACAACTCACAAGGTTTTTAAAAAAACTACATCATAAGATGAAATATTCTATTTGCAAGTTCACACACTTACACTACACATCACCTAACATACACTGAATAAGTATACACTATAACTTTTATCATAATAAATATACACTTAAAAATTGTTCAAAAAAAATATTTGCTGTAATTCTAGCAAAACTATCTTTCATCTACATATTTGCAATAACAATATTATTGTTGTCACTACAAGGCTAACACAGCACTTGCACAAATAATGTGAAACTCTCACAGAACTAACTTTACAAACACCTCACATCACTACACATCACAAGTATACATAATAATGTTATTATATTTTTGAAGACAAGGAAACTTTAAAGAGAACTTATATTAGTTATGTAAACTGAAAATGTGTAAATCTAATAAATCTGTTCATTATAGATAAGAGTCACCCGTCACCAACACTATTACTGGTCTCCTCTGAACTCTTGGCTAGATTGTGACCTGTCCGGTTTGGGAGCTCAGAGGCTCGTACTAGGCTGACCCACCCCTCACTACCACTATTACCAGATGGTCCTCTTTTAGACTCTCCTCAGTCAGGTTATGACAGGTCCGCTTCAGAAGGTCAGTAGAGAATTCACATGGTGGGAATGAGTACAGCACACCTGTCGCTTCTGTCTCTTTGTTAAGGAGAGAAATAACACCAGCAGCTTCTTTTTGCTTCAGGTAGGACACCAAGTTCCTCATCGGTCTAGTCTGAATACTGGCATCTTCATTAGTAATGGATGCTGTTGACCCTGCCACACCCAAGAAAATGGCGTGTGAACTCGATGTAGCAATGCGTTTCTGAACATCATCTAGTTTTGGTTGATCTAAACGCAGTCTTTGTGTTATCCTTAACTGATTTTTGCCATCTTCATCTTTCATCAAACTGTCAATAATCTCAGAATCGCCATCAGTCAGATGGAACTTAGTTGGAAATAGGGAATTCTTTAAGATCAGGGCTCCATTCCATATGGTTGTGGCTTTGCGGACAACTTCAGGCAAAGTACGCGCCGAGGCCAGCATGCCACCACTACGACGAGGTGAACCATCTGAATCACTGTCAGGAGACCGCCGGCGCGGAGTTCGCGAGCGGGAGCGATCCACACCTGGTTCCCGAGACCCAGAGCGACGGACTCTTCCCTCATATTCTGTATCCGCTGGTGCGCGCCTCCACTCTTCGTCGCGATAATCGCCTGAGCCGTGATATACTCCTCTATACATCCCTCGCCCTCGACCGCGACCACCTCTCCCCCTGTACCCAGGTGTACCATACGCACCGTAACCCTCTTCCCAACCTTCGTAGCCTTCATAACCTTCTACAGGTCTACCATCTTCCCCAACTGGGGGTGCATAAGGCTTTGGCCTATATGGTCCCCCAGTGCCCACATCCGCGAAATCAATTCGCAAACGGCGCTCTGGACCACCCAGAGGAAATCCTCTCATCTCTTTTACAGCAGCTTGGGCTGCATCAATTGAATCATACAAAATGTATGCATGGGGTTCCCCTTTAGCATATTCAATTTTCTTAATAGCCCCAAATCTATCAAATTCCCTCTCCAACTGGGCAACAGATGTCCAGGGACCCAGGCCACCAACCCATACTCGAGTAGTAGGTGTAGCCTTACCATATCCTATTTTACACTGGAATTTGCCAATATATTGGCCAGATAGTTCTACTTTAGCCCTATGAGCCATGTCTAAAGTCTGATAGCGAACAAATGCAAATGCATTTCCTGTCCCAGGTGGTGGTCTTTTAATGTCAATGTCCTCCACAATGCCATAACGGCCAAAGATGCGGCGGAGCTCTTCATCTGATATGTTGATCTCCAAGTTGCCAGCAAAGAGAGTCCTAGTAGCTAGTGGATCATCTTCTGGCTGAACATGGTGTAAATAGTTAGGGAATTTGTCTTTTTTGTTTTCTATTTTCTCAAAGGGAGGATGATGGGGGCGGGGCATGTATGGACGGGGCATATAATGAGGGTGAGGTGGATGATGCATAGGTGGTCTGTGATGCATTGGGGGTCCATGGGGTCCAGCCATAGGGTATTCATGCATTGGGGGACGAAAGTCTCTATGGTGGGGTGGTACTGTAGGGGGAATACCATAAGCCCTATCATCTGGAGGTGGTCTACGTCTCTCGGGCACTGGGGACCAAGCATAGGAATAAGGGCGCTCGTAATCAGGTGGTGTGATGCTTCTTGGCCTGCTTCTGTATTCAGCACGAACTGGTTCGTAAACAGGGTCAACAATAGCTACTTTATCATATAATATTATTCTTGGCTTAGCATGTTTAGCGTCTCTCGCGTCTTCAGCACTACGGAAGCAAACGTATGCGACTCTTTCATCTAATTCGTGAGAAATCTTGATGCTAAAATCACCAAACTTTTTGTACTCTCTGTATAAAGTATCCTTAACGATTTCATCAGAAGCTTTAGGGTGTAGTGCACTCACGCACAACACTTTGTAATACGGGCGAACAGAATCTTCTCTGACGTCACGGGATCTGACATAGTCATCACGGTGCGGAGACACGTATCGCCCCCGGGGGCTCGGCGAGCGCACCCGCCGGCGCACCCGCTCGGGTGTGACGCGCTCATCGGAGCTGTCGTCATACCTGCCTATACTACTGCGTGTCCTTTTCGATCGCGGCATACTATCCCTTGACGAACTTCTCTTCATGTTACGAATTTTCACCGTTATTCGATCTCTATCTCTATCGCTACGCGGTAATCCAATCATGAAAGCTCAGTACGACGAACCACTATCTGAAATGCACAACATTACACGTCACTTCAAAATGTCGCTTTTGTTCCAGAAGTTAATTCACCGCAACGCACAATAGTGTTTTAGTCTTACCACAACGAAATTAGCGACTATAGTCAGTCAGATCACTGAACACCTCCACTCTGCACAAGATAAAGACGATAGTCACAATATTTTAGACGTTCACGAAACGTAAAATAAATAGACAAAACTTTCACGGCTGAGTCACTCAACGCATCGCGAACAAATTGATTTCAATATGGCTACCAGACACAAAGCCACAAATTCCGCTCGCTTGACGTAGACGCCGCCCGCCGCCCGCCGTCGCCGCCGCCACCCCGGCCCCTCCACTTCCTTTGATCGACATCCGCTATACAGACTATATATTTCAAGTACTTCATTAGTTACATTCAAAACCTTATTTTCTATCATATATTTAGTCTATGTTTTCCGTCTGGTTGTCCCGTGTCACCGCCACTTTGCCATAAAATATTGAGGATTTTATTCACAATTTCATAATGACTGTAAGTTTTGTATTATGAAGAGTCATAGTTACACGACATACAGTGTCCTGTAAAGTAAAATAAAACGTGAAAATAGGCGCTTACCACTTTTCTTACAAAAATCTAAAATGCATATATTTTAAAATAACTTTGATCATTCCATGGCCCGTATATCTTTATTCTATTGTTCTAGAATAGTATCGGAACTGAATGCTGCTATAATTATAATTATGCTACTATGACTGCTATTATCACATCATGTAAACATACCTTAACATCCCTAACTAGTCTGTGGAACACACAACCCAATCTATATACAACGGAACTATTGTCAAAAAGTTGTCAAACATGAGAAGAAACGAAACGAAAATCGAAAATCCAACTTTGTTGTTGATATTTAATCCAACTTTTGTATTTGTGATATAATTTTCTGTATAAATAAATAACCCGAGTTCATTTTGAATGATTACTCCTTATGTGAGACAAGGTATTACAGAAGGAAATGTAGAATAAATTTTAAATAATAAACAAGTTGATTATATACTTATTTCATTAGTGTACAGGCAGTTCAAGGTTCATATTGAGTTATTGACTCAACAAATCGTAAACATAGGGCGTGCTAGGTAACTTTTATCCATGTAATAACAATGAATGATATCTTACTGATAGTGACTAAATACGGAAGATAAAACATAAAACTTTATTGCTGAAGATTTGCAGTTGGCTTTATCAATTTGAGACCACTGAGGAGTCAGGATGGACGTTATTATAAAAGTAAATAACCAGTCGAATGGCAGAGATAAACTAGCCAGGTCAGTACTGTATAATTATAATGCTTTGTTTGTATTAGAACCTTCAAATAGACAAACTCGAGAGTTTTGATTTTAGTATAATGTTAATGCATACTTACAGAAAGTAAATATTTTTTTCAGATTGATACAATATACAAGTCGCCTGGTATGGCACCAATTGGAAATCAGAAATGCAAACAAATACTCAGTTGATAGAATAAAGAATTTGGAACAAACATTTAGTTCTTTCCGAAAAAGTAAGTAACTAACAGCTACAGAGCTTTGGTGAAATAATTGTTTTTTTTTTTCAAATTACTGTATAGAACTTGCCACAGTTTTTCACATGTAATAGGTGCAAAATTTACCCCAGTTAACTATGATAAAACATTTAATAAAAATTTACTTCAACAAACTCTAATAAAACTCTTTTATATTTTTTTCAGTTTTAAGGCTTGGAAGATGCATAGACATCTGTTACACTGCCTTAAACAGCATGCATATTGAAGACCCCATTTTAAGAGTAACACTTACAATCAGCAAGTTGGCCCATGCTTTATTTCTTTATTCCGATCACATAGTCTGGCTCACCAAAAGTGGATTCCTTAAAACAGATTCCGAAAAATGGAACAGAACCGCAAACAAATTCTGGCTGCTTTCAATAATTGCAAACTTAGCTAGAGATTTTTATGAAATTGTTCACTTAATGGATTTGCACAATTCCACTTTTCTAAAGCCTTCGGAACTGTTGAACAGTTCGATTACAAATTATAATTGGAATGGTAGTATGAAACATATGTATATGTTAATGACATGTCACAAAGATGTTTTCATTGATACTTTGAAGAACTCCTGTGACATATTCATTCCGCTAACAGCTTTAGGGTTTACTAAATTAAGTCCAAGCACTGTAGGAGTGTTGGGAGCAGTTTCATCATTAGCTGCGTTAGTGACTGTTGTGAAACCGATTACTAAATTGGTTCCTGCTTGAAATTGTTATTTTTTAACGGATATGTTAAAATATGGTGCTGGGCTTAAATGTGTATATTGTGATAAAATATATTATGTACGAGTTTGGAAAGTACAACGAAAATTTTAATATTTTGTATTGAGATTAAGGGCTATTTTTTAGCAAGTCAAAAGTAAGGAATTTTAATTGAATGAAACACCTTATAATCTTACATGAATGTATTACTTAACAGATGTGTTATCTTTTTTACTTTTTGTACCCGGGATGTGTTTCAAAATAATTTATAATTTACTTGTTAGTTGTATCTGTTTCTATATCAATGCAGATTTACCTGTTACAATTATTAGTTTATGGGTTATTATTCGACATTAAATGTTCATTATTTAAGTCTATTTTGCGGTGTTTATTTTACTTCTTAGTACAGACGCCAACCTAATTCCTTGTGTAAATTATTTAGGTATTAAGTTATATCTATTTTCTGTTCAATATGAAAGTAAGTTTCATGGTGAAACATTATATAAACTTGGAATATTAAATTGTGTAGGGGATGAGTTATGAGTTAGTAAAAGCGACTTCATATACCATAGGAATACGACACACAAGATGATATATTGAGTAAATAATTCCGATAAAAATCTAATTAATCAGTCGATCGATTATAATTTTATTTAGTTTTAAATTGTGACAGGCTATATTTTTTTACTCAACTATGATTAATTTGGCAATACAAGAAATAAAAGACATGTTTGTCAGTGTCACTGTCATGTCAAAACAAATGTCATGTCTTGGATCTGAGCAGAGCTAGCCCAAAGTACCAAAAGATATTTTAATTTTTTTGCTTTTAATTATTAACTTTCCTGTAAGTCATAATAAAAATGGCTCGTAATGTAGCAGGCGCAGCGAGGAAATTTTTACTATTAGGCCAATGCGTTCCTACTGTAAAACAAAATGCTACTAAAATTAGAGTGAAGAGGTTAGAATTAGACGAGAATTTACTGATGGTTTGTATTTATTTAGTTTACTTATATTTTCGTTTGAAACACAATTGATAATAACTACTTAATGAACACCTTACTTCTATTTCAGTACTTTAGGAAGGACGAATTTTACTACTGCCATGATCCTCAAAAAGTCTGCAAGACTGGCGATATCGTTCTCATACAATCACTACCTCAAAAACTGACCAAGTTAATCACACACGAAGTTAAAGAGGTTGTATATCCATTTGGTGACATAACTGACCCTATCACAGGCAAGAAGGTTGCTAAAGAAAGATACAGAGAAGACATGGACAGGCAGGCCGAGTTGTATGGGAAACTTGATTCTACCTTCGACTATGACAAGGCGCCATCACGAGGCTGGCAAGATGGAAAGAAAGACTTCACATCAAAACCCACATACACTAAGTTTCATGTGTTTGATGAAAATGATCCTTATGCCATTTAGGTTAAATATAATGTATAGTATAATTTAGAAATAAAATAATTAGATAGTGTTATTCTAGCTTTCATTACAAATTCTTATTCCTAGTTGTGATAGGTATGCTTAGAAATATTTCCAAATATTACCGTTACAGTAATAAATAAGAAATTAACTGTAAGCCCAAGTTATGGTTGTCACAGTTGAATTTTCATGATAGGAATATTATCTTCTTGATTCAATAACAGTCCTGCTGTTATTTTAGTATTGAAAAAAATACATCATATCATACAAGTATTGATTAGTCTAATGCTCATTTTAGAATGGTAATTAATTTGAAAACCATAATAAAATCCAGGGATTGGCAACAAGTGACTGTGATCAAACATAAAAAAAATAATTTTAGCTTGCAGAATCAAATTCAATCTGATGAAACAAGTATGAACATAAAGATAGCTATCACCATGTTACTGTTACAAATTCTACTTCAATCAATGTTATGAGACTAGACTATATCCATCAGCTAGCCAATGCTTATTTTGAAAATATAATAGTTGAGTCAATTTATTATCACTTGCCGTGGTTGATCTGTAAATGGATGACCATCCCTAGTTAGGAAAATGGTTAGTAAAATTGTTATGACTTAGTAGGACACCATACACCTGCATGTCTGGCGTGTTTTGGCAATAAAACAATTATATCTAAAGAAAAGTGTTTATTTATTTTTTTGCCATAGGCTCATAATTTGTAAAGATTGCTTGTGTCGGTGGCATCAGTCCTGCGCCAGAAGTTCCTTCTCTAACGCCGCACCCATGAGGTTCCACGAACTGTCGTCGTCATCCGGTGGCTCGTCATCTGAAGCCGGTGATGATCTTCGTGGTCTCTTGCGAGGTCGGGATTCATCACCTAAAATTAAACAAAAACTTAAATAAGAGAGACACTTGGGAAATATTTAGGCTCGAGATGTCCTGAATAAAATACTAACCCATTTCAGAATCATTTGTTGCCTCTTGCGAATCTTGTATTCTAGAAAAAAAAAGAAAAGATTTCGTTTTTTATTATGCAACTGATAAATTATATACTTTTTACAATTTACTCTGAGGTAATCAAGCAGGTGTATGATATTATAAAGTGTCACTAAATTTTAGTTTCTTATTTACCTTTCTTGCAAGCTATCCTGCATGCTATTTTCCGCACTGACTGATATCAATCTATCCTCAGGAGGATTCTCTTCATCATCCAGGTCATCGTCACCTGGTTTCTCATCAGAAGAACTTTCGTCCGATTCATTGAATATATCTTCCACCTAAAAGATATAAAATATTTGTAGGTATGCAATGGACTTTCTGGCAGTTGATCATGCAAAGACTTCCATTTTTTAATGACTTGGTGGATTAATTATTTAATGACTTTTATTGGCTTTTCTGTATTTACGATGTTTAAAGGCGAATAAAACTAATTACTTCTCTATCCATATCAGCGATATCATCGCTTGAGAACGACAGCAGCGGATTGATAGTGTCCATGAACCGTCCGGAGGGCGTGCGCTTGCGAAGTGCGGCGACGGGAGCGGGCGCGGGCGGCGGGCTGCTGCAGTGAGCCGGCGGCCGCCGGGAGCTGCTCTGTGGACATGTAACTTGCTTGGTCAAGTACTAATCGGACTTAATACTAATCTTTCATCAATAACTTTATTGAACCAGACAATCAATTTCCACAAAAGTTCAAATTTGATTTTAGAACATTAGATTACGGTCCCTAGGTAACTTAGGATAACAGGGTTCTGGTTTGAATACAAAGCCTGGCCAATTCGTTTTACAAAATATCCAAGGTATATAAATTGAAAGTTAAGTGTTAGCTACTGTACCTGTCCACCTCTTTGTAAAGGGTACAATCTCTCGTCGACTCTTTCCCATCTCTCGGCGCACGTCCACAACCACTCTGGAGTCACTACGTGTAATTTGTTCGTTTTGCCTTCGCCCATTCGCCTGCTAGCATTCACTTTTGCTGTTCCTGTTAAAAATAATATTTTAAGCTCGCCTAGTCAAAGGGCTAGTCTTAACTATGAATGGTGAACAGTGAAAAACGTTTACCTGCCCTCACTGCCACCAAATGTGTAGTCTTATCAGAATAATCCTGTGTGACCTCAGCCCCTAGACTCTTCGCCACTTGATACGCCCTTGAGGTTTCCAGCCGCTGGTGCGTCGGCACTAAACCACTGAAGACTAGACTAGTACCAGCTAATACTTCGCATTTGACCTCTGGGATTATTGACTTCAAGTCTGGAATTTGATTCTTGCCCATTTTATCGTAATTATCGTAGAAGTGTCTAAAAAACATAAAAATATTGTTTAGTTATAACATAACAATTATAATACAGGTGTATGTATCGTTATTGTTAGATGTCTCCCAAGATAACTAATAAATAAGTAAATAATTAATTTTGATGGCAGCTATTGGTTCTTTGTTAACTTCACTTGTGTTCTTAAAAATATTATGTATAAATAGTGTGTTACTTACTTATGTATCCTTTTAAGTATATCATCCAAATATATTAAGTAGTCATCAGGATCCTCTACTTCTATCTGTCCATCTGAGGTCTCCACCCAAGTCGGCTCAGCCGGGTCCTGCGCTATCCTCTCATCCCCCTCTTGGTCAGCCTCTTCACTTTCCTTCCCCTCCGTATTAGAACTCTTAACATCTTTAACCACTATTTTACCATTACCACCTTCTTCCTTATTTTCTTTATTTTTTGATACATCTTTTTGTTCGGGCTCAGCATCTAATGTAGGCATTTGATTGGCTTGGGCCCCGTTTTTTCCACTTGGTAGTTTGTCTTTAAGTTTATCATCTACAAATTACATGAAACATACATTAATTCCAATTTTGAGTAAATTGATTGTTTATTTTAAGTTTTATACTGTGCTAAAATTTTATCAAAATATCTTTACCTGGTGGCGGAGGTGCATTTATATCTCCTGTGGACTGGAAGAAAGAATACGGTCTGACATGAATCAGATTGGTTGCATGCCGCCACACGTCTTCACGGTCATCTATTATGCACACCATGTTGTCGCCACAAGGGAATAATGCCCTGAAACATAGATAAAGACATTTTACCTATAAAAATTCCAAGATGTTACCCATTATGGTCATTACGGTTGAGTATGAACTTACTTTAAATTAGCTGCTTTTGTTCTAGCATCAAAACATTCATCCCTGGACAGTATTCTATGAGAAAAAAACTTTTTCTCTGGATCAAGTAAGTCTGCGACGGCGTGAGCATACTGGCGGGCTCCAAAGGTGCATACATGAAGTTCATAGTTTTTAGATGCTGATTCAAGGAACTCCTGAGTTCGTGGTCGAAGGCGCGTGTGGCACCAGCGACCTGGACATCCAGGGCCACGTAGGAAGAAGTGCAGCACTCCCTATAATGTGGGAATGGTATGTTATTAGAGCAATTAAAATAAAGCTGCATTTGCAGATGGAAGCTCTCCAAATTTTCATGTTTTACTAGTAAGTCGTAAATAGTTATAATTTTATTTACCTTTAAATTAGGAGGTATATTATCATTGGTTGTGTGAACCAAAGTTTGATCAAGATCCACCAGTAATACTAGCTTCCGGTCTTTTAGGAGCCGGTCAGCATCTTCTCGTCCCAACTTTTGTGCCAGCTCTTCTGACACCTGGAAGTTGAATTATTCAAGATTATATTAGGGTGTCAATTAAATTAAAAGCATTTAAGAATCTTAAAAAATAGTAATGTTTTTTTGCTATTAGTACTCAGGTAAAATATAGATGTCTTTGTTTGAAAGAATTTTACTTAGTTTCATAGCTTATTCATAACATACAAAATTTTGTATCTAAAATATTATAGAAATGTGTGGATTATTTTAATAATAACTTATACATGTAGCCCTCGTATCTGTCTTTCTTTCAAAGCTCAACAAAAGAAAGTCTTCATAAGGACCTTCGCTCTTTGGATTGTCAGTGAAGCTCTAACAAGTTTCAAAAGTTAGAACTTGTATCTAATCCAGTCAAAACCTACATCTATGCACTAACATGATTGTGCTGTCTCTGTAGAGCTATTTTAGGTACCTACCAATTTATAGACTATCTTATGGTATGTTTAAATGGATTGAATTCAATCAGTATTGTGTTGCATGTCTCACCTTTAATTCAGGTACCGAGTGTACCATGGGCACCACGGCGACATCCCTGACGGTCACCTCGTCCGTGCGCAGGTCGGCACCGCATTCCGCGCACATGTCCTTCATCACAGTCGGGTGACGACATTCTACGAGCTCTGCTATAGCTCCACTGAAAAATATTAATGGTACAATGAGTCATCAGCTGGGATACGCTACGACGCCGATGTAATGTTGAATAATAGGTTTAGATGAGTAGTTTAGCGACGTTTTGGTATATAAGCTCGTGAAACAAATTACTAATAATAACACACTTTGTTGTTGTTGTTTATAAATATTGTTATGTCTTGTTGTAAATTATATTCACATCTGGCAGTAAATTTACAAAAAAATTAATACACGAGCAGAAACGACAAGTTAAACATTTTAATAATGAGTATTAATGAGATGTTTATAGAATAATCAGTGCATTGCATTATAGGTTAAAATTTGCGCGGGAAGCTTTATATGCAGTTGTATTTGCCGCGCAAACAATGCAACTGCACCTTGAAATAAAGAGTAACCTTACCTATGCAATTAATTGCCATTAATTGATATTTCATATGGATATTTTGTAAATTAAAAGATAAATATTATTTTTGAGCGCATTTAAAGTGTGACGTCACTTACCCAGGCTCTACAATGTCTCCTTCCTTCACCTTGATCGATAAGATAGTACCAGCGCGTACCGCTTTATATTTCTTTAATTCAGTGCCATCGCCTGATGAATCGTTGTACAAAAATAATATTTGACCTTGCGACACAAAAACACCTTGTTTAACTTTCAACTTAACAACTTTCAAAGGTTTTTCTGATGGAACAAAAATAGGCATAGTTTTGTCGGCCATCTTGAACGGATATGGCGAGTTATTTGTAGAATGGCGTTGTGCTATTGGCCGGTGTCGTGTAGTTTTGGCGGTTAATGTATTCCCACCAATGAAATTACAAGAAGACCAAAATCAATGCGCAAAAGAATACTGTTTCCGGAAATAGTGACACTCATCTAAACGTCAAACAACGATCGTTCAAAAACCAAATAACTTTAAAAGTTAAAATGCTACTGAAAATAAAATATATTACATACTCAAAAACTTGTAGGCCTAATTAGAATGATACTAAGTAGATGGAATGATGATGAATGACAACCTGTAAACACAATTATGTTGAAAGATACATATTTATTAACCTATCCGGGCGAACTCCTCCACTAAATGTTATTGTGTGTGTTATTGTGGCATTCGATTCTACACAATGGTAAAGAAAAAGTACATAAACTCTTTAATTTAGTTTTTTTTTGTAGTTCTAGATTGTAGATATCAGTTGAAGATTTGTTCAATCGATTTCAAATGTTGTTGTATTGGGTCACATGATATTTTATGGTTTCGACAACATTTTGACTATGATTTATAAACTATTTTGGTCTGTGCTGCTCATCGTCGCTAATGTGGTCTATATTCTGTGGAACTGAAACCAAACGTCAAAAAACAGAAACAATTTCGTTGTGTATCTTCCCATGTAACGAGTTTTTGATAGTTATTATTTTTCCTTTAGTTTGTTTTGTGTAGAATTTAATGTAAATATTAATTCTTAACATTTGCAACATGATTGAAGAAAATATAACAGTGAGCGACAACTCAGATTTAGAGGATGGCGGAAATCCTGAACTTCGCGGATACTTGAGTAAATGGACAAATTACATTCACGGTTGGCAGGACAGGTTTATTGTTCTGAAGGATTCCACTTTATCGTACTACAAGAGTGAGCTGGAGAGTAATCTTGGATGCCGTGGTGCCTTATGCCTGAAGAAAGCCAAAGTCAAGGTGACTGCATAGTTGTTTTATCGGCGAAGTCCAATAAAAAGATTAATTTGTCCTTGTCGCGTCTCGCTTTTTTCGTCGCAACTGTTTTTGCTTTGGAACAGACAGACTTAGCATGTGATCTAATATTCAGATATTCAACCTTGGATGTTTATTATTTCAGCCTCATGAATTTGATGACTGCAGATTTGATGTGTCGGTAAATGATTGTGTTTGGTACTTGAGAGCCACTAGTCCAGAGGAGAAGCAGCAATGGATTGATGTCTTGGAGTCCTTCAAAGTGAGTATGAGAACATTTGATTATGATCTATAAGAGACACATTCATATTTTTTGTAATTACTTCTCTCTTTTGAGGAATACTGTTATTAGTTCTTTTATTCTTAAATGTATAATATATCTATAGTATATATTATAGATAACCTAGTATTTGTACCATTTATGAACTTAAACATAAGAAATAATATGATAATTATTCATAAAAGCTACATCCAAAAAAAAGCTTATGAATATTGATAACATCATTTACATAAAAAAATTTTTACAATGTTACATTCAAACTTATCATCGTACATATTTGCTGTGATAGATTGTTTACTAATATAATATGTTTGTTCTATGGCATAACATCCAGTTTTTGTTGATACACAGTACATGCCTCCAATTCTAACACAAATCATTACATTTGATTTTTTAAATTCACTACTTGATATCAATATATTCTGTTGACATCAATTACGGTGTTAATTGAGTTGTTTGCCTTGAGCTCTACATCTATCTACCTACATTGATGTACGGCAGCGGTCGGCAACCCGCGGCCCGCGGGCCGCATGCGGCCCGCTGACGTCTGACTTGCGGCCCGCGACTGTTTGGTAAAAAAGTTTTTACCAAAATAAAAAATACTAATAAGAGTAAAATTAGTTTCATTTAAACGTTAGTCAGTGTCTCTAAGCTACTGTTGTTAGTATTTTGCCACCGACTCATGAATTAATGAAATACGTTGGATGTATGGCTTCAAGATAAAAAAAACCGGCCAAGTGCGTGTCTGGCACGCCAAATATTTTTTTAAGCTCCATAAACAAGTTAAGTGGGAGTGATTTTTTTTTCGCGTATCCCTTCGTATGTTTTATCATTGGATAGGTCTTTCGAAAATATAATGGGTTTGTCAAGACCATTTTTCGGTTAAGTGGGCCATTTGCGAAATATCTAGTTTTTAAAAGCTAATTTTTGTTTGATACGAGCACCCCCCTCCCTCTAACTTTTCAATGGCTAGAAATGTAAAAAAAATCACAAACGTAGCACATGTAATCCACTAACAAGGAAAATTATCACGGCTTAGTAGGCGTAACCGGCAGGGGTGTATTTCAATTTTATTTAAATTTGATCATCCTATCATATCAGCCTAATTATAGTGATCCTAAACAAAAAATCGCGCTCGCTACGCTCGCGCCTTCAACTTATCTTATTTAGTTTTTACTACAATTTTGAGTTCTTTACTCTAAACCTTATTATCAAAAACAAACAAAAACAACTCAAAGTATTTTTTTTATTGTGACCCTACAAAAAAATCACTCTCGCTTCGCTCGCGCCTTCAACTGTTTTTATTTTATTTAAAAATTAGTTTTTGCCACAATTTTGATATTTTTTACTCCAAACATTATCATGCAACAAAAAAAATTATATCCAACAAAAAAATCGCGCTCGCTTCTCTCGCGCCTTAAACTGTTCTTTTTTCTTTTCACATTTACTTTTTGCTACAATTTAAGAGTTCTTTACTTCAAACATCATCATGCAACAAACAAAAACAAAAGTAAAAATTATCATTATTTTATTGTGACTCAAAAAATACGCGCTCGCTTCGCTCGCGTCTTCATCTGTTCTTTTCTTCTAACAGTTTTTTTTACTACAATTTATAGATCTTTACTTAAAACGTTATCATGCAACAAACAAAAACAACTCAAAAGTGAATTAAAAAAAAACTGTTTTGCAAAAATAAAACCGACTTAAAAATACACTACAAATTGAAAAATAACTAATACATCGTTCTAAAAGTCGGTGTCTCCAATCGTTATTGTTTTGTGTTTTTTCCTTCTACGCGCACTAGGGTTCCTAGTGCGCGTGACCCGCCTCGCACTTGGCCGGTTTTTCTATGGGAAATTATACGTAGGTATATCAGGTAGAATCTAGGGTAATATCACAAGTGCGGCCCGCCTATAGTTTATTTTGCTACCTTGTGGCCCTTGCTTGCCAAAAGGTTGCCGACCGCTGATGTACGGTATAACCTTATCCTTACTAATATTATAAATGCGAAAGTAACTCTGTTTGTCTGTTACGCTTTCACGCCTAAACCAGTGAGCCGATTTTGATGAAATTTGGTACAGAGATAGAATAGACCCTGAGGAACAACATAGGCTACTTTTTACCCGGGTGCGTGAAGTAGCTCCTTCGGGATGCGGGTGAAACCGCGGGAAACAGCTAGTAAATAAATAAAAAATAGTATAATACACTATCATGTGATATTTATAACAGCTTGTGTACATGAATCAGTCAATAACATTGAATCTGAGTACTTAACGGGTATGTGTGAATGTCTTGTTATCAAACACGCAAACACTAATGATATTACTCATGAACATCTAATAATTATGCAGTACACAGTAATAATAATTTTTCTTGTCTTAAATCTATGTTTATCATAATTTTCTAATTAAATGGAAATACTGAATTATAATTATTTATAACCTTGGTAGACCTTATTTAACTACCATTGGGTTTAATAATATTATTACAATATTTTTTTAACAATACCATTATAGTATATTGTGACTTGGAATCCTAACTAATATTATAAAACAAAATGTGGGTTTTTCTGTTGCTTTTGTGGTAAAATGGTTGACTGAATTTAGATTGACTTTTTACTTGGATGCGTAAAGTTAGCATGTAGCTGATACCAGGGGAATAGTTAGTTTTATTATATTTCTGTAATTATTGTATTGTGTTGCCTTTAGAAAGAGAACAAAGAAATATTTTTTTTTTCTCAATAGTTTCCTGAACTAAAAAAATCTTTACTGCCATAGTTTTGCATAATACCTCAATAGTTATTATATATGTGAGTAGGTTTCTATAAGGGGCCAGAAAGTGAAGAGGATAACACTTCAATTTATCTCAAACACTCATAGATAAGCATAGAACAGAACTTTTTTATCACAGAACTTGAATCAATTCCTACATTATATTAATTAATTAATTCATATATTGCTTCAGAGATGAGTCATCAGTTAGCTATTCTACCTACAACTGTATATTACCAGTTTTATTATACTTCATACTATCAGTTTACTGAGTAATGCCACTGATAAGAGCTGATATTATTCTCTATGAAATTTATGTTTGTATTCAATTGTTTTAAAAATAAGATTTGAGAGATTTTGTGATAAGATTGCCATTGTGTTATGCTAATGCTGGCTCAAAAGAAAAAAAATAACTTAACCTGATATGACATAGCAAGGAAAAATCTTAGGCAAATCTAAAAAAAAAATCAGTAAATATGAGAATTATCAATCCATACTCATTGTTCATATTAGGTTTCCATTTCCGTGTATGCTATGATGGATATTACAGGGAAAAAATGCTGTTTTTGTATATCTGGCTGGAACAAAAAGTTTTACTCAAAAAGTTAGAATTATTGATGGACAACAGCTAACGCTATCTGTACCATATAATGTTTGTGAGGAAACCATATGATGATAACAGTTGGATTCTGCTTATTATCAACAATATGAATATGATGATATAATTGTATTAAAATAAGTTTAAACAAATAACAGTAAATACAAGTTTTTAAAATGATTTTAATTACTACTAATTAATTAAAGTAATAAAAAATGCTGGTAATTTCATAATATTACATATAAATACGAAAGTGAGTTACATTACGTTTTTACGGTATATTAGCTGAACCCTGAACCAATTAGGATGTTTTTTTTTGCAGAGATAGAAAACGGCTATAGGCTAATATTTATAAGAGTGATTTAGGTAGTTCCCTCGGCACGCGGGAAACTTTGAGCCTGTCTGAGTTTAGGGTCACCATAAGCCACTACATTCACATCACATGATTCATTCTATTAATTAATATTTAATATAGAATTTTTAAACCACTATTATAGTTTTAATACTTTGCGCCATTATTGTGTTAGTCATACTAATTATTATCACATTTTAGGTATTTACCTACGTTTATTTAATTCTCAGGTGGAATCAGGGTACGGGACCAGCTCAGATAGCAGCTCCAACGGCGGTGGTCTCCGCAGACATGGATCAGTTACTTCGTTACAATCAACTGGATCTCATGGTTAATATTTATTTTTACCCGACTGCCGCAGGAGGGTAATTTTTTTATTTATATATTTTCCTACTTTTTGGAACGCGTGGCTATTTACTTATACGTCATCAGCCTATTTAACAACCTACTTTCAGGTAGAGGCCTCTTTACATACAGAGAAGGCACGAGCATTCATCAACACGCTTGTACAAGGCGGATTGCCGATTTCAGACTTTTTATTCCAGGTTTTCTCACGATGTTTTTCTTCACCCTTAAATTAGTGGTGTCTAAGATACACTTAGAAAGTATATTATGACATTAGAAAAGTCACATTGGTACTTGCCAGTTTTCGAACCCGCACACTCGTACACGAGATTCTTCGGCCTTAACCACTAGCCCGCCACAACATTCATTTACTTACAAGTATTACGTATACGTTTGCCAAATTCGTTTTCATTTAGACGCACACGTCCGTGGACATTTGACTGGGATTTTCTAACCATATCTGTGATATCTGTCAGCAATTATTTTGAGATCATCGTACAGATACAGTTGATATAAATTGACTATTTCATATCTTAATAACGTTGATAAAGAACTTAATAAGGCCATCATGAAATGGTAGGTATAATGCAAAAAACGAAAAATGTGTTTCATAGCTTATATAATTTTGATTGGCCAGTAATATGAGGCTGTCTCATTATTGTCATACTATTCAGTTCTCCCATAAAAATAAACTCTAAGGTCCAATGCACAATGACGCGACTTTTTGGCTATTCATCAGTGTACTAAAATATACATAATAAAAAAATAAATACTGGTGAGTGAGTTACGATTTCCATCTTTTATTTCATTTTCATTAAAGTTTATCACACAATCATATCTAATTATCAGAGTGGTAAAGTGGCGTGATCTTTAAGCCTATCAGCTTTACAATTATGCCTACGTACCTACTTAATGTAGCTATGTATTTCCGTAATCTATATAAATAAATATGATAAGAAATGCGGATTTCCCTTGGTCGCGTTTTTGATATATTTATAATATTAAGCCAGAGTACCTAAAATTTACTTATTTGAGATTCTCAGGCAATGAAAGGTAAAATAAAAGCCAATTTAATCTTAAATCTGTACAGTTTTTATTGGTAAAATAAAATAATTGATTACACAAATATGATTTTAGAAGATAGGAAAGACAGATGGCAAGGCTTAGTACCTCATGTACTAAGCCTCTAGCTGGAGACAGATGGCAAAGGCTTAGTAAAATAGTCCAGCAAAACATTTTGAAATCTGGGTTGAATACCGAAAAATAAAAGAAAACAGGGGGCCTACTCTAACTCAACGAAAACGAAGATTCGATTGGAATTCGGAACCTTTCCTTGTGAATTTGAGGGCGGTAAGGTTCAAACAATTGTTATATATGGATAGCATAAGTACCTACATCCCTCTATGTTGACGACCCGAGTGGTTCAGTGGTCAACATGCCGAAATACCACGCAAGAGGTCCCGGGTTCGATTCCCGGCCGGGCAGAAATTGAAAATATGAATTTTAATTTCTGTAACGGGTCTGGGTGTTACTATGTATAATATGTATGTATTTATAAAAATATATAAGTAGTATATCCGTTAAGCTAGCAACCATAACACAAGCATGCTTGCATTGATCACTTTGGGACTAGATGGCGCTGTGTGAAATTGTCCAAAGATATTTATTTATTTATTTATGTACAGAGTATGAGATCGCACCTTACCGCACCACAAAAAGTTATCGTCCATTCTCGGTCGTTCCGAAGTTTCGTTTCGGTGAGTTAGAGTAGGCCCCCAGAACTTCGTAGGTGAATGAACAGAATGGTAATGCTAAGTAGCGCCTTCATCTTTTCGCGAATGGAGAGGCCTTTATCTTGCCACGTAATCCACAGATAAGGTTAAGTTTGCATGTAATTATGAAGCAGCGTGTCGGGTTGCATGTCTGTGCCATGTAATTTAACTCGCACCGAGTCATATTTACTAGTTATTAAGATGCAACCTGCGATGCGGTTGCATTTTGCGGCGTCTCGGTATTATTAGCACGCTTCTATAGGAATTTGTTTCTAATTTCTAATAATAAAGTATTATAACAGGACATTTATAATTAACTAGCTGTTTCCCGCGGTTTCACCCGCATCCCGAGGGAACTACTTAGCGCACCCGGGTAAAAAGTAGCCTATGTTGTTCCTCAGGGTCTATTCTATCTCTGTACCAAATTTCATTTATATCGGTCCAGTAGTTTTGGCGTGAAAGCGTAACAGACAGACAGACAGACAGACAGAGTTACTTTCGCATTTATAATATTAGTAAGGAAAGTAAGGATCATTCCCATATGATGCGATAAGTAATTTAATTTGGAACTTCCCTTTATTTTGTAATATGTTATAAAAATCGACTGGATTTCCTTTTATTAAATACATGACTGTTCTATGAAACATTTTTTAAGGTTGCGTAGAAAACAGTGGATAACTATAATATTAAAACAGATTCCTCCTTTTGGAGTCTACCACAGATAAAAGCCTAAATGATTCGTTTGTTATTTTACAACGCTTATATTATGTAACAAATTTTACAAGGATAATGTCCAGTTTAGATAGAGTTATCTCACCGACAAGATTAGAGCATAGTATAGAAACTTTTAATATACATAAAATTTTAAAACATATTTAAATAAACATATAGTATGCCCTCATACGCCCCCAGTCCCTACATATGTACCGGAAACAAACAAGCATTTTGTCCTGCTTCACCCTATCTTATTTTATAAATGCGCTTTCACGGTATAATGAACCAATTCAGACGAAATTTGGTATGAAGCGAGAGACGTCCTACGAACCCTGGAGACGGTTATAAGCTTTACTTATTATTCAGGCCTGTTGAGTAGTCCCCTCAGGACGCGGGAAACTACCACCTAGGAGCTTATAAATATCACTGTATGTACATTTAATAACCTACTTATTATAGGCGGAAAATGTTAAATATGGCAATGATTTACGTCTGAACATGAACATATTGGTTTAATATAATAGGTAGGTATAATTTCATATCAGTAATTACGCCAGGCCCAGTTATAGAATTGGCTATTAATGAAATTAAATCTTTGCTTGTTTGGTCTGTGCGTTAAATATTGCCGCTTAAGATATCATCAATGTTCGGTTATATCGAAACCTTTGATTTCTTTTAGTGACGCTGTTATTGCTCAATCATTTGAAATTGCAAAGAATCAACAGTGTTGTAGGTTCAGTGGTTTGAGCGTGAAGAGGTAATACATATTAATTAATAATAATAAAAAATACATAGACACACTTTCGCATTTATGATATTAGTATGGATTTTCAATGGAGGACCTCCACACAGATCCACCCCACCACAACGTGAGGGATGTTAGTGAATGTTTAAAGGACGCATGGCTAAAAGGGATAATGGAACAAACATAATTAATATTATTTATGTAATTATTGCACCGACCCCGAATAATCGGGCAAAAATTAGAGAGGTAATGATAGTTGATAGAGGATCCTGGGTAACACGGAATAGGAAGTGTAGGCAGTTATTAGTACAACTTCAGTTCACAGTTATCAATGTTATCATTTCCCCTTTCCTGCTACAGTTAAACCTTTTTTGTCGATTGTGGCAAGCGGTTAAAAGTATTTATAGTTATCCTTCCTTATGACTTAATCAAGTCAATTATGGACCGATTATTCGATAGTTAAGTTAGATAGAGATTTATCTAAAGAATAAACGACGGCAGAAAGCGGAAATGTCGTATCTCAAAAATTGGCTTAAATGACTTATTAGTATTGATGTTAAAAAAAAAGCCGCGTCGAATGGTATATGTATCGTCTTTCTACGATGAAATTCTTTATTTTTTTCAGCAAACAAATAGGATATAAATTATATTTTATGCATATTAGAGTAGAGTAATCACAAAAAATGCAGAATGAAAAAAATTTTTTTTTTTAAATCGAAATAAAAGAACCAATCGAAACAAAAGAAAAACAATAATATTTTAAATTTTTCTCTAGGCCGCACAGCGCGTCGCCTGGCGGAGAAGATTGCGGAGCTGGACACGTACAACGAGCTGCTGTCGAAGCAGGCGGTGCAGCTGCAGCAGTACTTCGACATGTGCGTCGCTGCCTACCCACAGATCAACGACGACGCCTCCGAAGCAATTGATGCTGTTAAACTGGCCGATGGTTGGTTACATTTTTAACCCCCCACGCAAAAAAGGGGTGTTATAAGTTTCGATGTCTGTCTGTCTGTGGCATCGTAGCCCTCAAACGGATAGACCGATTTCGATGCGGTTTTCTTCATTTGAAAGCCAGTTTCCTTACGGTGGTTCTTAGCTATGTTTGGTTAATATCGGTCCAGCAGTGTAAGAGTATTAGCTCTTTTCCAAAATGATTTAAGGCATTTTTGCGTAGGGGGTTTTTAACATTTTTAATTTTAAATAATCTGTGTTAGTACTAGTAGGCACGATAGACGTTCTGCCCGATCCGGGGCAACTTATCATGTTTTGTGGTCCGTTTTAGGAGTTACAGCGACATATTATATGTACGTAAAAAAGAAATCCTTACTAATATTATAAATGCGAAAGTAACTCTGTCTGTCTGTCTGTTACGCTTTCACGCCAAAACTACTGGACCGATATAAATGAAATTTGGTACAGAGATAGAATAGACACTGAGGAACAACATAGGCTACTTTTTACCCGGGTGCGCTAAGTAGTTCCCTCGGGATGCGGGTGAAACCGCGGGAAACAGCTAGTATATCATAAAGAGCTGAAGAGAGTAGAACTCGGTTATATTTACTCCCATCATGTTAACAAATCTCTCTATGAACGAAAATCCTGTTTTCTAATCTAGGATCAATTTTAAGTAAATTGTTCAAACTATTATCATCAACTTTGTTTGCTGTCTACAGTTTTGAAAGCGGTACAAGCCTTGCGAACCTGGGATTTTTTCGTATAAACCATTGCATATTTATTGATTCCATTATTTCCGCATTCGTTTATAGCTAACGGTTAAAACCATATTTTTTAAAACTATTACCATAATAACATGTATGTGTATTGCCTAAATACACAAATATTTTCAATATTAATTCAAATATTTCCTGCCTATTTATTTTATTAATGCGCAATTTCAGTTCGTCTAAATAATTACCATCTTCGCACCGTGACATCATTTTAAATTACTGTGTACAAGGCTGATATAATTTTTGAGATTGAATGAATTGCTTTCAAATTAATTTATATCGTGTGTGGCTAGTAATTAATTGGTGGTTGCGGACAGTAGACTTCGGTCACTATTCAGGAATGAGGATTAACGCTTATTTGATGTTCAATTGAGAATTCATTGTAGATCGTGTAACGTTTAATATTCTTGAGAAAAAGTAAAGGTAAAAAAAATGAGCAAAGAAATTCTGTGTTGTTTTTGCTCATTTTTCGAAGACGATTATAGATTTAAAAAAGATCGGACCATAGACAATTTAACCAAAAATAGAGTCGCCATCTCCATCGGATAGATGGCGCTAGGTGAGAAATTGGCACAAAAAATTATCTAATTTTGCATGTTTAAATATGTATTTTATAATGTTGGGGAAGGTGTCTTCAAAATATATCATGTTTGCTGTAGGGTGACGTATATATACTGCTATATATATTTTGTTCAGTTTTACAAAACAATAAGCTTGTGTTTTAAACACTCTTAAATTGTGGTATAATGACTAAGCTATAGATTGACATGCTTTGTTAATGCTATATGCTATTGACCATAATTTCTCGGGAACTCCCGGGCGGTACTGAGATATCTCTGGTATTCCCGACTCTAACAACTCATTTACGTGTTTGCAATATTATGTAATGATATGCATAATTCAATATTAGGGACCGCGCCAAGCGGATCCAACCTTCATCAATCGACCCGTGCGGCTGTTACTTAGCCACAAGCTTCTCTTTTCTGGCGACAATAAATCTGATCGCGTATTTGTTTATCAGGCAACGACCTGAGCTTACACGTGGGCGAGGTACGCGCCACCAGTGCGTCCTTCCGGGCGACGTGTGGCGCTACGGTGGCCACACTGCAGCATTGTGCTGAACTGCTGCGGCGCAGAGAGAAGCAGGCCAGGCAGGCGGAGGAGCTTTATATGTAAGTAGCACATCTATTTGAAAGAGGCTCTTGGATTATCTTTTGACCTATCAGCCCTCTCAGGACATGTTCGGACAGGACCTTCATGTATCATTATCATCATCAGCCAATATATTGTCCCACTGTTGGGCATAGGCCTCTTCTCATACAGAGAAGGCATGAGCATTGATCACCACGCTTGCTCAAGGCGGATTCGAAACCTGGCAAGTACCAATGTGACTTTTCTAAAGTCATATGTACTTTCTAAGTATATCTTAGACACCACTGACTAACGGTGAAGGAAAACATCGTGAGGAAACCTGGACTTAAAAAGTCAGAAATCGCCAATCCGATCTTGATGAATCAGTCACTTTTCATCGATGTAGCAAAAATGGCACAAAATATGTATGGGTGTTTGGCGGCAAACATGTTTGTACTCCATCCGGATCTTTTCGTTTTCGTTGATGTCCCTCTTTTATTCTGTTCCAATATTTATAAAAAACAGGTCACATCACTCATGTATGGATCTATGTTGTTCGGCTACGCTTATTAAGAAGTCGTTGGTTCTTAGCCTGAAGTCTCTCCGACCGTGGGACTATGAGAGTGAGGCGAGAAAGTGCATGGCATTGTAAATAGATGGCGCTGCTGATATGATCATTAAAAAGAACTTTTCAGTTTCAAGAATTTGAATATCTTTGAAAAGCTTTAACATTGTTTTCTAAAACAGCTATACTCTAAGTGTGTTCCGCGGAACCCTAGGGTTCCGTGATACCTCTGTCGGGGTTCCGTAAGAATTTAGAAAAAAAAATCAAAACACCTCTCTCTGGTCGCTCCGCGGCTGCGCGGACTCCGCGGCCGCGCGGAGACAAAACGCTATGAACGTTACTTATTTATTTATTTGTATTTGTAGAAACATGTGTTACAATAGCTGGTACAATATATCATAAGTTTGGTATCAACAATTTTATACTTGTACAACCCGTTCGCTCTAAGTTTGCCGTTCTGTGGAATGCGCGTACCCTCCCCCACGTGACAACAAAACTTATAATGTGTCATAGTTTTACCCAAATATTACAATTTTTATTGTTACAATTAAATAAAAAATATTTTTATATTAGGTTTGGTGACGCTACTTTTCGAACGTCATACCTATCGCCAGCGGCAAACTTAAAACGTGCGGGTAGTATACTTGTGAGCGCGTAGTCTCTTTGATAAAAGCCGCCTCTGAATTAGACGCTATAGTTGTCAACAAGCGACTTTCGACTCTAACTTCAAAGGATAAAGTCGATATTGTTTACAACGCAATTTTTAAATTTCTGTTTTTATTTTTGCTTTTTGTTTATCAAAGGTGCCGACTCGAGTATTTTCGAGAATATTTGAGATCGAGTCTAGGACTAAGTATAAAAGCGTCGCCCGTCGTCAGTTGACGATTAGCGTTCGGAGCGATAAGTTACTGCCTACTTACAAGCTCGCTAGCGAGAAACTAGTGTTCATTGTTTTACTGCCTGCTGTATTCTGTTGTCTCAGTTTTGTACATTTCTTCACCGTAGGTACTAAATTTAGTCTCTTATACGCAGTAACGATTGTGGATTATTTAAACCCCACTATCCTGACGTGTAACATTATAAATAAAGAAGAATGGAACGTTGGCTTAAAGGTGTTAAACGTGTTGCAACAACATCTTCTAATGACGCTGAATGTTCAAAAGCAGTGCGCGCGGAGAATATAGCAACCACCGATTCAGAAGATGATGCCACGACGTCAAGCTCGACGGTTTCAAAGACGAAAAGAAGGAAGTATGATGAATCTTATATCAGTTTCGGATTTGTTGATTCCAACGGCTCACCTCTCTGCATGCTCTGTAGTAAACTGCTTCCTAATAGTTCCATGGCACCTGCCAAATTGCGCCGACATTTAGAAACTGTACACCCCGAGTCTAAAGACAAGAATAAAGAATTTTTTGTTCGCAAAAAAGATCAGTTATTAGAAAGTCAAAAAAATATTATGCATGTAACACAAACTATCAACGAAAAGGCCACGGAGGCATCATATTTAGTTAGCTATCGCATTGCACAAGCAGGTGAAGCGCATACTATCGCTGAGAAATTAATAAAACCATGTGTATTAGACATAACAAAATGTATGCTCGATGAAAAATCTGCAAAGCATCTTTCTAATGTTCCGCTATCAAACGATACTGTTTCACGACGAATCCATGATCTGGCAAGCTACGTCAAACAAGAACTAGTTACACGTCTACAAAATACACGATTCGCCTTGCAAATGGACGAGTCGACTGATGTCGCTGGTTTGGCTATCCTGCTGGTTATTGTGAGATATCCATATAAAAGTTCTTTTGAAGAAGACATGCTTATGTGTTCATCGCTGCTTACAAACACTACCGGGGAAGAAATTTTTAATAAAATAAATATATTTTTTGAAGAAAATAATCTCAGTTGGAACAATTGCATTGACATTTGTACAGATGGGGCCAAGGCGATGACAGGTAAAACAGCAGGAGCAGTGTCACGAATTAAAAATAAAGCGCGTAATTGTAGTTCCAGTCATTGTATTCTGCATAGACAAGCACTTGCGATGAAGCAAATGCCGTCTAATCTAAAATTAGTTATGGATGAAGCGGTAAAAATAATTAATTTTATCAAATCACGACCACTACAATCCCGATTGTTCTCATTATTGTGTGAAGATTATGGCAGCAAACATAAAACACTGCTGCTCCATACAGAAGTGCGATGGCTGTCTCGGGGTAAAACTTTAACAAGGCTATTTGAACTTAGAGCCGAGTTACAAATGTTTCTTTCAGCAGATACTTCTTTTAATTTGAAGGACCGTTTGTATGATAAAACTTGGTTGTTCCGATTGTCTTTTATGGCGGATATCTTTCAAAAACTTAACGAATTGAATTTATCGTTGCAAGGTAAACAGACAACAGTGTTTCAGGCCTATAATAAAATAACTGCTTTTAAAAGAAAATTTGATTTTTGGATCATTTGCATTGGTAAGAAAGAAATAGAAAGCTTTACGTTACTCAGTGAGTTTGTTAGCGAAAACGACTCAGTAATGTTTGAAGATGATGTATTTGAATTGGTCCAATATCTCAGTTCGATGCGCGCATCTTTTGAAAAGTATTTTCCCGAAGAACACAATACAAAAATTAAAGTGAATTCATGGATTCATAATCCTTTTTTACCCAACTTGGAAAAGCCTGAAAACATGTCAAACGAGATATATGAATCTCTTTTAGAAATGTCATCAGACACAAGTATGGAGTCACTGTTCAAAACGACGCCTCTCAATGATTTTTGGTGCAGAATCCAAGATGAATATGCAATGCTTGGCCAAATGGCTCTGGATATTCTGCTCCCGTTCCCAACTACATATTTGTGCGAAACAGGATTCTCTACCTACGCAGCCACGAAAACAAAATATCGCAATAGACTGGACGCCGAAGCTGATATGAGACTCCAACTTTCTTCCATCAAACCTGATATCAACCAATTGATGAAAAATAAAAAACAGTTTCATACCTCCCACTAGTTAGATTTTTTCTTTTTTAATGTTTTCTATTGTTGTCGTTGCCAAGTGGTGAAGTAAATAATAATTAGTAACTGTTAGATTGTACTTTTATTATGCTGATTAATAAAAAATACACTTATAAAAACAATTGTTTTATTGTAGGGTTCCATCAAGTATTTTGCTTCCCAAAAGGGTTCCGTCATTTCAAAAGTTTGAGAACCACTGTTCTAAAAGAAACAAGAGTTGCACTATACTAAAATATAATTAGTGTTGAAACTGACCTGGTTTCCCTTTTAATAATTATGATCGGGGCACTGTTTTTTTAAACGTGTGAATATTTTTTTTGCCTCATCAAGTAAAATATAATTAATATGTAGGTATATTTAGCTGCAGTTAATATATTTTTTACAAGAGTTCTCGTTAATAAAAATGCTGTTATTGTGCAGGGCTTTGAAGAATCAGCTGACAGAAGCAAGGTTAGCATCGAAGCCAGGACCTGACCATGAGGTGAGTCCTTAGTTTTTTTAATAAACAACAACATGAAAACGTTTTAATATCTATAGGTAAATATTTTTTAATACAACTGCAGCACTATTATCTAATTATAGCGATGTATCGCTTCTGTTTTTGTAAATTGTATGTATTTTTTACGAAGCATTAATTAAGAACAGGATTTCATCTTTACGCACTTCATTATTATACCTAAGTATTTTATTTATTCTATATAAGTACAGATTATTTATTTATTAATAAATATATATTATCTTTATTATATTGTTATTATTGTTATTTATTGTAAGGTAGTAAAATGCAGGCTCATTTCACGTATACATATAATTGATTAAAACACATTCCGTCTTACGTATAAAGTCAGATTAATTTTTAATCTGCTGCTTGGCAACGGTTTAGCAAAAATCTCACTCATAAATGCTGGTAAGCGTTAATCCGAACATAAGTTAGTAGCGTAATCCTGGATTCCGACGTAAGATTAAGTAAGGATTAGGTGAGCAAAGGCTAAACTTCAGATTACAGATTTTTTATAAGATTAAGTGCAAACATAATTTCCTATGAAATTGCGAATTTTAAATATGCCTTATTGTGCACAGACAAGCGTATTTCGGAGCGGAAGAAGTTAATCTGGTATGCAAATTGCATACCGGTCTAGTTAGATTAGTAGACGCACCTACCGACTCGGCGACAGCCCAAATAGTAGTGTTACGATGTGACGTCATGACGCCATCATGTCTCTGGATTTCATTAGAAGCAGAATAATTTTAGTATGCTTTTGGCGAAGACTGCGGTGGTGACAGACGAATGGTAATGAGGTACTTTTCATATCGATTATATTTATATTAAAAACACATTGATCGTAGCGTGAGCCCTACTGTAAATAATGTAATGGGCTTAGTGTGCGGTGCGTTCTGGTGAAAACCTAAAAAAATAAACTGATAATACATATCTAGTTTTCTTAATTGAGTATCGAAAGTTAAACAAGATCAAGAACACCTTTCAACATTAATCCTTTAAAAATAAACATTAAAAGAGATTAATTTTGTTACTTATTTGTTTTAGTTTAATTACAAAACGTAAGATTGAAATAACGCTGATTCAGTTCTACTGAAAGTCAAAATAAAAAGTTTTTTATTTCATGAAGACCAATTACAGGTTCTTATAAAACGTCAATAAGAGAAGCTAGGTGCACGGTTCCAAAAAGTGGGTCCTATGGAGAAGAACCGGCAAGAAACTCCATAGAACTCAAAAAAAAAACCTCATTTGTACTAACCAAAAAAATCAAATTTATTTATTTTCTTTCTCAGTTGAAATATAATAAAGCTAACAATGCAACATTTAAATTTGGAGCTGTAATTAGAAGTAATTGATTTTTAAATTAAGAACCAGTCTAGTCGTCCATTTTAAACGATACACGTCATTCGACGTCATTCATGATAATGGTGCTATGACCTCACTGTGTTCTACGGCGTTCCGTGATTGATTACGGCTACGCTTCAGTTAATATGAAAATGTACCTCATGATGACAGCATGCTAGATTACTTAGTTGCGACTACTCTGATCTGGTTCTGTAGTTTTTTTAGGAAATCGCACACATATGTAGTCAAATAAAGATCTCATTTATAAATAGTTCAAAATCTAAATTTGAATAGAGATATAGATATAGAAGTATCGTGGTGGCCCAGAGGTTGACGAGCCCGCTTCTCAACATGTGCGGGTTTGAATTTAGTAACTTCCAATATGTTTTTTATAGAAAAGTCCTATGTACTTCCGAAGTTTATTTTGACATTGATAAACAGTAAAGGGACATATTGTAAGGAAACTCTAATCCACCTAAAGCAAGCATCAATTTTGTTGCATCATGCATGCTCGTTCTCTGGATAGGAAGAATAGAAGTCTTTGACAACAAGTTTTTGTTAACAAGTAGGACTAAGAAGAGCTCGTGGCTAAGTTAACAGCCGCACGGGTCGACCGATCAAAGTCGGTCCGTGGATACCCGGTAACTGGGTTGTGGAGGTTAGATAGGCGGTCGCTCCATGTAAAACACTGGTACTCAGCTGCATACGGTTTAGACTGGAAGCCGACCCCAACATAGTTGGGAAAAGGCTAGAAAGATGATGAGATGTTGACAAGTATTTAAACTGATTAATGCTAAATCTGATACAACCTTTTTGTCATTCTCTGTCTCCCAAGGTGGTGCTAGATCTACAATTAACAAAATGCGAGTTTACCAATGCGACATGTCTGTCGACTGTTAAAAGTGTATATTTGTGTATTACATATTAATTTATTATGATAACATTGTTTGTTAATTACAGTTTTGCTCTGATTAGTTTCGATAAGAGATGTATTTATATCATGCATGTCTCTTAAGAATTATGTATAGCTGCATCGTTTTTGTAACAGTATTAATGTTTCTTCTAGCAGACTTGAAATTTATGAAATTTAAACATAAACAATGATCCGCATCTTTTTTGTGAAGAGTTTATGTAGTACTAATACATATTAGGCAGTCAACAAGGTGGCAATCTTCTCCATTCAAAACGATGATCAAATAAACATTTGTGAGTTCTGTAAATTATTCGATTTGGAATAAATAAAATAACTGCATTCCGATTGTCTTCGATGTTCAGCAGTCTTGTCTTCCAAAAGTTCTTATAATATGAAGAGTCTAAAATGTCCCAGACTTCCAAATTAGACCACTACACCCTTTCATCTTATATATCGGAAGTCTGTCACGCCCCTAGTGCAAAGTTAGTTACGCTCAATGATGATCAAACAAAATATTCAAATTCGCGTTGTAGGTAAGACCATGACCCAATAAACTTGTAATTATTGTAGTGTGGATATGATGATAGCAATCTATGACAGTTTGCAAGACAACTTTCCAAGTTTTTATGGAAGTGAAAATTACTTAGCGATATATCCAAGCGGCTGCTTACTATACAATGTTTTATTGGCGTATCGTGTACAGAATTATTTTCTACCCGAGCGAGCGTCACTTCGGGCGCGGACGCCAAGCAGAACGGACGTCCGTTCGTGCATATTTAATTTTTATTTATTTACTTTCGCGTTACGTTGACTTCGCCGCTATTTCTGTGCTTTTATCTCTAGCCTTGATATAAAATTAGTTTCCATTAAGTTCAGTGATGTTTGTATTGTGTTGAAGTGATATAATTTTGCCGATATGAAGTTTAAAATTTTCAAGAAGATTCAGCGTCAGGTATGTTGAGTCAGCAATGTTACAGTTTGATTTGTGTTCAATGTTTACACGATAGATTGCATGGTTCGTTACTTATAAATAGGTGTGTTTTATGTTAGGTCCATTTGACTATACTTCGGCTTACTGTTGCTTTCTGTAACTTGGATTGTTTGATCAAGTGTTTCTTAGACGTTTCCTACACAGTTCTTATCACTTATCAGTTGTGGTGGTACCAAAACTAATAGTGATTTTCTTCTTTATCATGCAAAATTACCGTAACAATCTTGAGTTCATCAATATCCTCGTGTGTTAAGTGATCCTAAAGTTCGTTCGTTCGATTCTCGAGTCCGTATAAGTGGGATCAGTAGCCGTTTTCGCCGTCCTATTTCTTAATCAGTGTGATTGGGATTATCAGTAGCTGGCTTGAAAGAAGGAGGTGTGCGCTTTTTCGTATGCTCTTCAATGTGGGCCCTAGATACCTGGTGGTGATGAATTGTATGCTATACAACTCTGCGTATGTGTCCTGACTTATAACTGTAGTTACCAACTAGATTTGGGCCACATTTCTAATAGTTAAATGTGTTGATTTGTTGACCCTTGGCCCTTGTGGTATTTGGTGCAAGGCGAAATGTTATTACCTACCAAATTAACGACATTAAACAACCAAGGGCAGACATTCCTGCGTGGCTAGTTTTTTTATTTACAAAAGAAAGCAATTCGAAACTCATTTCTTTCTTTGCTGTAAAAAGTACCTTTGTAATCTATTGTGTTTTCTTGCTGTTAGACTTTATCGGTTAACTGACTTCTGTGAAAGATTTGTCATAGGCATCTTGTTTTGAAACAATATTTTATCATGTGCTATTATTAGTTCAAAAGATACTAATAAGCATTAACAATAAGTTTCTATCATATTAAGTAAAAAGTCTCTTCTCATGTTTCTGGTTAAGCAAAGGTAACAAAATCACACAACCTACTTCTCGTACATTTGAAGAGGTTATCAGATTTTTTTTTCATTCATAAATATATACAAACTGCATAGTCTCGCTGCACGTAAGGCAAAGGCATGCGCGTGGTACAGCCAGCAGCCGGTTTCAGAGCTGCCCATCTAGTTCGTACCACACTGACCTACAAACAATACTGGTATCTTCCACTATCAAGTATCAACTTAATTAAATTTACCGGAGATTGAGACGGAAATGTTTAAAGTAAGCCTTAGTTGTCACTTGTTGTTAGGGGTTTAGGGGAATGTAGCCCAAAAAATCTGTTTTCCTACTTTGGAACGTGTCAAATTACATCAAAATCTTTTCATTTGCACCTGTAGTGTGAATTGACATGGAAGATCGTTCCTATTATAAGTTTGATTATGTGATAAGAAAAAGTGTCTATAATCAATAGGTCATCATCAGCTGCGTAGCCCTTTTCCAACTATGTTGGGGTAACCGGATGCAGATGAGTAGGTACCAATATTTTATATGGAGCGACTGCCTATCTGACCACCACAACCCAGTTAATGGATAACACGATACCTTTTGGTAAGACTGGTTGTCAGACTTTCTGGCTTCAGAGTACCCGTGATAACCGTCAAAGCTTTACAAATTTACTGTATGACATAGATGGTCACCCATCCGAGAAGCGATCGCGCAAAGCGTAGCTTAACCTTTGATCGATCGACCCGTGCGGCTTTTTTTTAGTCACCAGTTACTCTATAATCAATCAGTATGTTGATGATGTTTTTAAGGCAGCTGGCAGGAATTTGAGGAGAGCTGAAGATTGAGCTTAGTGGCGTGCCATGGGAGAGGCCTATGTGCAGCAGTGGACAAGCACGGGCTGATGGTGATGATGAATCAATCAGTACAGTGATGTACATATAATTTACATTATGTACATGTAACTGTAGATGCAAAATATACATTAGCCTATTTTCATAATTAGTTATTTATTGGTATTGATAAATATTTGTTGTTGAGTCGCTCTGAGTTTCAAAGGGCAAAATTTAGGTTCCTGATAAGAATAAGAATAATTTATTAGTCCACTGTTACAATCTTCACGATAAAATCTAAATAATTATAACCTTAATTATTGTAACTAGAATAAAAATACACAATGTTTAAACAACGGATAGCAACCATACTTAATTCGATTTTACAACTGAGTTTAAAATTGACATAATTATGTGTTTTAAATAGCTAGCATGTCAATTACAGCCTTTAAAATGCTTCTTCAATATGAAACCAAACGTCTATCAAAAGGAATTCAGGATAAACCTGTTATGAAGTAACAGGGCTTTTGCAATCTTTTACTTTCGTGCTGACAGCAAAGCTTCTTAATTTTGAAAAGCCCATCTGTGCTGTATTACTAAATAAACTCAAATTTTATTGTTGAATTTTACTGCTGGATTACTAATGGACTATTGAGTCCCTTGTATTAGTCACAAGAACTCTCAGTCTAAAAGGGATTCAACAGTCATAGTATATTGATACTATGACTGTAGAATAACTTCTTGTGACTCATATTTAGTAATAGTTACTCATTTCTAATTTTTTTTTATTTCGTTTGTACAAACCTTGTCCTGCCAATAATGAACACAAAAAAAGAATTATCCAATTTGAGTCGTTCGTACATAGATTTCGGCGATTCATTTTTATTTATATACTATATAGATATAGATTACGGTTCTGCATTTAGTAACGGACAGCCACTTTTCAAACTACTAAAAGCGTAAAGAAACAATAAAAGAAAGTGAAAGGATTATGCACAGTTTTATTACGTTTACTTCCTATGAGTATGTTATATTTTTCGCTCATTACCTACTTACATCGCGGTTATGTAACACCTTTTGCGAATCGTCTGATATCGCTCGTGTTGTAGTATGAATAGGAACGTTTTTAGCGATAGTTATAACATACCTAATTCTCTTTGGTCATTCAACTAGGTTAATAATTCAGCTGATAATGTCAGTTATGTAATTCGCCAACAATTTGACGACAAAAAGAGGCCAATGAGGCGCAATTTGACAATTTGGATCATGTCTTGCGTAATTTCAACTTTTTTTTTGTACACCGAAATCGGTCTTGCTGGTTGCAATTTTTTTTGTGTTTCGGCGCATTCTTTATTCGAAAAGAAGTTATGTATAAGGAAAATGCCAATACAAATATTGCTTGCTATAACTGGTAGCAAGACTGATCGAAATAAACACAACGTGTTAATAAATATTGCACCTTCCTTTGTAGCCCCCCAAAAGCTAATCAAGGAGACTTATTATGCGTTAAGCAAAATAAAATGTTCTTTTTAGTGTTTCGCTTGATAAAACCTACCCTCATCAGAATCAAGCCCCCCCCCCCCAGAATCAAGCCGCCACCCAAACCAAAATCCTGGATCCGCCACTGACTAGCTGTGTCCCGTGGTTACACTTGCATACTGAGAGAACAACTTCGTGCACCCGGATAAAAAGTATCCTATGTGTAATCCAGGCTATAATCTGTGTGTGTACAAAATTTCACACACATCCATGCAGTAGTTTTTGCGCGAAAGAGTAATAGGGCAATACATCACAAAGTTTCGCATTTATTATATTAGTATTTGTTATCTAAGGTGCATGATAGGTGCAAAGAAAATAACCAGCTATTTATTGCATCGTGCATGTTGCAATTCGGAAAATAGAACGTAATCTTTATTGTTCTTTTTAGTACTATTAAATTTATATTTATAATAACTTATCTATCCTTAGTTTTCTCCCTAGAGATTTTTTGACGTTATTTGTATGTACCTTATATCAAAATTCTATCTCTAGTAAGGAAATCTTCGGGTAGATAGGTTATTGAAAATGGCCGTAAGTGTTGGTACAATAAAATAACTGAAGTCGTTTATTGGACGTAGCAGTGTTGTGTAAAGCTCTACTCAACAGTAAACACTGATATTATTGTTTACTTTTTGCTGCAATTCTCGTACATAAAACATTTTCGAACAACAGCAAATTACAGATTTATGACATTTATCGTGTAAACGTGAACAGCAAATATTAACTGCAATGAAACGATACTATGAATAGAATACCAAGTTGACATTTCTTCGACAAATAACATTGTAGGACAATGGCATTGATCGTTAAATAAGTATAGGACACCCACGGTATTATTGTCAGTACAAATGTCCTTACGTAAAACGTGATTGGACTGCGGTTAAGGCACAGATAATCGGATATGCTTCTCTGAAGAACTGTACACGTGTACCATGGGTAAAGCCAACGGTAGTACTGTGAGTTGAGCTCCCGGATTTACGAAATTGCGTCATAATTTGAGCGATAAGTCCAAGCTGCTGTATTTCGAAACACAGGTCGAATTAATTTCAGTATTCCAAAAATGTTATGGGAAAACATCGTGGAGCTTGCTCTAGAAATCAACAAACATGCATCGAAACGCGTGGTAGCAAATCTTGCTACTAAATCTTTCACAAGCAGTGTGTTTTCAATGTTGTTGCCCGTATGCCATAGCCGTATTTAAGAAGAGTATTAGGCTAAGCAAGAAATTTACCAAATACCAGAAGATCAACGCAAAATGGGTTGATTAAGCGTCACATATCCGTATTCGACGCTGTGCGTCTGCATAGCAAAGGGTCCCTAGATTGACTAGTTTGTTTATGAACTGAGGTTGACTACAAGCACGATGACAAATTCCTAACTTATCATAGTATTGTTATGAAAACGGGTGCTATTCGTCGGATCAATACAAAATAATGGCTTGAAAAATATTATAGAGACTGGCTCTTTTATATCTCTAAGAACATCTAAAATTATAAATCCAAGAATGGGTCATAATAATACAAAATCAACATAATGTTTCGTAATTTCAAACTATTCAAAATGCATAGGTTTTGATCACCGAGTTCACCAGTCTGTAATGCTAACAGATAAGTGGAACCAGGCAAGCCATATGCCAACTAATCGCGACTGCAACCAGTTTAATCCGCCTGTGTCAATCTTGAGAGCTCATGTGTGATATAAGCATATCTTGAAGTAGCTTACCACATAATACTTGAGATTAGCTAGGGTTTTGTATAGCTTCTGAAACCATATTTTACTATTGCGCTTATAGATTTTGGACACCACGCATTTATATTTTTAGATTTTGTCCATATTTAGTCATTCTTACTTATTACTACTATACTAATTTAATTATTTATTTGTTTAGTTTAGGAATTCAAGTTGGTGACGAAACACTATTTAAATCGTAAAATAATGAGGGAAAAATAACCGAATTTTGCGGTTGCGGTTTTTAAACCTGCACAACGCACTATATCTGTTATTCCCCTATGCATTTGTAGTGTAACTACATTTTATCGCTTAGTATAAATATTGTGGAACTATAAATGCTTTCATGGTATAAATTATTAGAAATACTTGAATGTGACAGCCCTAGGACAGCACGCCGCACAGCCACCTGGCGCGGCGCCTAGGTCATCATGCCGCATGGCTCCAGTAACTCGTTATAGGACAATGGATCATTGACAATGTGCCAGATGCACTTAAACCTCATCTATTTTATATGCAAGCGGAATATTCAATATACATTCGAGTAAAACATAGTTTTATTTCATTTACTGCATAGATTCTGATCTTTTTGGTACCAGTACGAAAAATACGACATTTTGAAATTTAAATTCGTTTCGTATTCTAGTTTCCCTGGTACGCTCCTATCAAGATTGATTGTAACTGTTTTTAAAGAAAAGACATGCTTGATTTCTAACTTGTAAAATATATTTATGATTATTTAATCGAAAATGCTCTAACCTAACTTTGAGACGTTCAGCTTGATGGTGTGATCAAAATCTACCAATACGCTTAGCTTCATCAGTCTATGATCATGGTTCAGGACGCTTGCAGTATGCTACTTGTGATCGTCTAATGTCTTTGAATTTTTGGCACAAATCGCAAGTATATGCCTGTTTGGGTTAAAATCTAGGATGCTATTGTATTCAGGGACTCATAACTAAATGACAGGTTGTGCAGTAGATGGCTAGTTCAAGCTGCACTAGCAATGGTCAATAGACCGCTGGGGGTCAGATTTCATAACATATTGGGACCATCTCAATATTTCAGAGAGCACGTATCTGTTTGGCCATTGGTACTGCGCTTGTTCTCACCTCTGCCTTGATTGACAGATTAGCGTCCTCAGACTATCTGTACACTACAAATCTCCTGCGTGTATGCTCTCTCTATCTCTGCTGAAATTAGCCGCCCTGGCTAAAATTGGGTCTGAAGGACGTTACTGATACAGCATATTTCACGGGGCTCACCACCAATGTCTGCCAAAAGCCATTGTCTGTCGGGACTGCGGGATTTTGCGAAAGAGTTACCACGGCCCCGGGAGACGAAGGGCGAAAAAAGGAGCAGGGATGGGTTTTAGTCAGTAAGAGTCTGAAACCTTCCCGCTCTCCCCGATACTTACCAAGCTACTCACTTTGACGGGCTTATAGTAGATCAATATGTATTATTATTGCATAGTACAAAGGTTTATTAAGTTCAATGCATGAACTAGGGGGTGGGGAGGGGTTCATTAACCGCGACCACTTGTCATTGATCGGACGACGTTTATGTTATTAAAGTGTGGTGTGTAAGGTCTCCGATTGCTAGACTATGCTTTAGCAGAGCTAGTCTGAATCTAATATGCTATGTGCGCTTGATTTAACTCATGCAGCTATTTGATATACTTTTTAGATATAGAAGGATTATCTCTTTTAAAAATGTTTTGAATGCTGGTAGCTATAACAGGGTTCCAATATTAGTTTTCGTTTTATCTCTTGCAACATTTTTACACAATGCTTGTCCATTCACTGTATCTAGTAAGTCTTGAAGAAGACTTACTTACTATTAATTTGAAACAACTACTCTAGTTGATAAAGACTTTAAGCTACTTTCATCGCATGCGATCGTAAATTAAAAACAGAATATGGCGCCCTAATAGCTTTGTAATTAAATATGAATGTGCTATGAATAGTTCAGATACCATTCTTGATAGCAGTTTGCCTATTAAAGCATTTGTCGTAATGTGTCAATAGTAATAGTATTTAAATAATAACTTTTTGATTCAATGTAGTTAGTGGTCGTACAAAACGGGTATAGTAAATATAGTATTATATTTCACTTGCACTATTACAACAAATAAGCCTACAATTATGAACGTACTAGCATCAGCCCGCGATTTCGTCTGCGTGGTCTTCAGAATTGGGTTCAGATACCGAGACAAAAAATCCTATGAGCTAATCCAATACTTGGTATATCAGTGTGCCAAGTTTCATTAAAATCAGCTTAGTAGTTTTTGTGCATATGAATAATAAACACCCATTCCTGCAAACTTTCACGTATTACATTATTAGGATGTTCTCTGCTATTCCCCTCCAAACGTTTGTACGAAGAAAATCGTATATATAGACACGCGATGACTTTCCATTATATTATGTGATTATAAGACAATGACCGACCCGCATTCTAATCAGATTAAATAATATTCCGACTTGGCTAGTAATACTAGTGACTCACACAAGTGTGCAATAAACAATAGCGATGTGTTTTTAAAAATAAAAATGATTAGTGATGTCCTACATAAAGTTACTCATAGGAAAGTACAGGGAATAGATGACTCAGTTACCTGTTGAATTTAATGACACTATTGATTTTGTTTTGCTGAAGATTTCAGGCCTGTAAATGGATATATGCGTCACGGTATAATGTGCAAAGTGACGAACCTCTAATCGGATCTAAACTCAAATCAAATTGTTTATATAAAATATACGTCGCCTTCTCAACACTCGTTTCGATCTATAACTGTAAACCCACCATAAAGCAGAGCTCATCCCACCATCTGTACCCATGACCTTGCTACAGTATAGATAATTTTATTTCCATCGTTGTTACACCCACGAAATCCTCTGAAACCGTTTCCGATTGAGTGTAAACCGATTAGTCGAAGGTTATTGAACACAATGTCTATCGATTTTGGAACCCTAAACGTATTTCGTGGTATAACGGTTGGCTTTCAAAATATTTATCGATGTCTTGCCTTTTAACTGATTGTTGTTGTTTGATTTGTTTGTATTTTTGTAATGATGGTTTCGGGTCAAGGATCTGATAGTCCCACGCGAGTTTTGAATGTCGAGTCTGGGGAATGGTACTGTTGTCGTTTCGGTGCGGTGAAAATTTCTCTTATTGTATTCTATAAGATTATTCTTAATCGGATTCCTCATTGGCGGCTTTTATCAGTTTGGTTCTAAAAAGTATCTTGTTGGGTATTTCTGGTGGTTTCTAACTTTTGAGTTTTGTAACTGTTTGAAATGTAAGCTGTTCACCGCAAGTCCACCCGCTTGTTACTCCCAATTCTAATACGTGTCGCGTCGCCCGCAATTGCGTTTTATTTTGCCCGACCCCTAAAGGTTATAGCGTGATTTTAAATAATCTATAACCTGCCATAAAAATCTGCTATCATATGCAATAATATTCTTTCAAATCTGAGAGATCAAAGAAATAAGCCTTCGCAGTTTTTATAGTATACTAGCTGTTTCCCGCGGTTTCACCCGCATCCCGAGGGAACTACTTAGCGCACCCGGGTAAAAAGTAGCCTATGTTGTTCCTCAGGGTCTATTCTATCTCTGTACCAAATTTCATTTATATCGGTCCAGTAGTTTTGGCGTGAAAGCTTAACAGACAGACAGAGTTACTTTCGCATTTATAATATTAGTAAGGATTAGCATACAAGTTTCATTGGGCTTTGTCGAGGCTATGTACTTTATGTGTATCTACAATGCCCTTTTGTACACCAAGTTATTCCGATATAAAATGTATGAATGTATGTATGCATGCCTATCATACAATGTAATTGTTGTAACCAAAGTTAAATTTTGCAACTGTATTGTAACTCCATGAATGAAAACCCGCTGTTATGAAAAGTTTGGGTTTGTAGGTCAACAGATTCACTTGTTGTGCACTATTTTATTTTATTAAATTGTTGTTGCCTACCTGATTCTATGTGATTATACATATTAGGTTTTGATGAGCTGATTCTGCGTCTCTTTTCTTTTCTCTTCAGTTTTTTTTTTATTTGATTTGTGTCCTTAATTTGCCGTTTCTATCATACTTTTTCTTTGATGGTGTTTTAGCGTAGTATTGCAGGACGATCAGTCTCATTCCCATTACGTTTTGTATGTATGTACGTAAAACATCCCATCAAAGCCGCTGCTACTCGAGCAGTACCTAACATAATTGATGAGGCCACTTTCATTTGTGTGTTGAAGTATAATTAATTGATGCCCGATGTCCGATATATTCTGGAAAGGCTTCCTTCGATGGAATATTCCTATAACAATCTATTTGCCATGCTTGTAGTTTCTACTAGAATGGCAGAGAGATCTAAATATTGATCATAGAAATCTAAAATGCTTCTAAAGTTACCAACGAAGCGTAATTTGGAAGCTAATTATTGCTGTGCGCTGTTGATTATGATTATTAGTTTTCCATAATAGATTGTGCTGCCATTTTGGTTCGTTATTTTCACGGAAGAGATTATTTCGTTTCCTTCCGTATGCCATGTTTTGTGTATTAATATCGGGAAAACGATGAAATTAATTATTTATAACATGTGTGGATCCTATTTAGTATTCGTTGTTGACAACATTGTGATAAATCACTACAAGCAAACACTTCTTTTATTGCTTTTTTATCGCTATTGGCTGTATGCTGTTTAGCATTACTAATAAATTTAGCATATCAGATTATTTTAACCACAATCAAATGTGAACCATTTAAAATGTATCTACTGACCTTTCTTGCGTCATCATTGGTCTCTAGCGTAAAAGTCGCAAATATCACGTTGCCTATAAAAAAGAACATTCGGTTCCCCTCATCATGACGTCTGCCGGTGGCCCTGACGTCATCCACCCCTGTTCCCGTAACAAGCGTTTCTGACCGCAACATGGGATTAGTTGTGTGTGTGTGATGTCATGAGGCAAAGTAGATATACCTAGATACCTACCTGTCGAAATGGTTGTATGTTTTGGTAAGGAGGGCTTAAATCTGTTAGGCGTGAGTTTTTTTTATGTAGGGATGAGAAAGTTATTTCCTTTTTCAGTTGCTCATAAATTGCCTATATATGTACTATACTTGATGTCGTAAACATTTAATTTTGCTCCTTAAAATATTTGTCAACGAAGTGGTGTCTTATACTATAATTAGTTTAATCATGAATGCTCTGTACGAACTCCAAAATTCATATTTCGTTCGTTCTATTTTATCTATTCGGTCCTATTATCGTAATATTTTGGAGTAATAGGATAATATAGGTTATTAATTCGTACTTAGATACACTATTATTTTAATTGACCTTTATATTGTCTAGAAAAAATATGATGACAAATATTTGATTTGCTTATAGATTTTTGATTGTTTGTCTCTTTGTACTTTTTGAGCTTCACGCAAAAATGACTTGTCGGACTTACTTGGTTTTTCCCAAAAATGTCTATTGCAAACAAGGCTACATGTTATCGGGAATAGCAATTAGATAGTATGGAAAAGTTCGAGTTTGTAATATAATAATAAAAAAATATAATATAATAGGTCAAGAGAATGCGTATTTTAGTTATTGTCACTCAACCATATGCTATGTCTCACATTATAAATTGCTAGTTCTGTCTGCAAGCCTACTTGTAAAAATTATTTTTTCTTATAAAATATAAGGAATATTATAATTTATGGAAATAAGTCAAGGATCCACATGGTAAAAGTCACAGGCTGTTTAAGATTTTCAAACAATTTCTCACAGATTTCAGACACGCAGTTTAGTCAACTTCAACTGTATGCACTTAGAGATAAGAATGCAAATTAATTGCACTATCGTAGTACCTAAGCTCCTATCGCTAACAAATAATTCACGTATCAGCAAAACAAAAATGTCCGGTATTACCTGTTTTCATAACACCAGCCAAGTATTTAGTGTACCGCTAACGACCGAGTATGTTCTACGTCAGTATCTCCTTTGATGTGCTAATTCCCTCACTTTATCCCAAAACAAAGAACTATTGTGGGTTTGTGAGTATTCCACGCTGGTCTCACTGTTGATGTAATACATTAACCTTGGCTAGTATATCATGTGGTAAAGTAATATAATTCGGATGACTGGACGTGACTCGTATGTGTGCTAAAAATATTCAATTTGTCTAAACTTTTATATGATTCGATAAGAAATCTGTATATAGGAAGATGTCTAGTTTTTGTTGAACAGGTCGTCGGTAATGAATAGGAAAACTTGAAATACCACAACTTATTAACGTTCAGAAAAAGTGTTTTCTTTTTAAAGACCACAAATGAATCAATTCCATCGGTATTTCAGTCAAATATTTGCAAATATTTTTTTTACAACGTTTCATAATTTGTGTTTGTAGTCTACAAGACTGAAATACGGTATAAAATACATTCTTTAAAAAAACATATATTAGGTATTTCTGAGGATATATTGTATTGTATTTTGTTCTGAACAGTTATCAGTTTTGCTATTTATAAACCATTTTACGACAGTGAAAATAAAGGTCAAGGTGTGTATCTAAAATGATTATTTATTTAAAGAAGATTAGATGTATCTTAAATGTCAACCAGTCTCTCTTATTACCAGTTGATAAAATAATTACTTTTTAACAAGTAATAACAAAATCTGGTCATAAGTTTTTTTTTCTTATATGATAGTGTAGCAGTTTTTTGGGTCCCTGTATATTGTACGTCAGCGAAAATAAAGTTCAAGGTGTCGATCTAAAATAATTATTTATTTAAATGTCATTGTCCTGTCTCTCTTAATTCTGGTTGAAAAAAGAATGACTTTTTATAAGTAACTAGCTTTCCGCCAGCGGCTTCGCCCGCGTGGACAATTTTTTTACACCTTGGGTTACATTATTCAAGTTTTAGTAGGGATACCTAATTATTTCTGGAAATAAATGTAGCCTATGACACTTCATAAAAATGTAGATTTCTAATGGTGAAAGAATTTTTAAAATCGGTCCAGTACTTTTTGAGTTAAATCCCTACAAACAAACAAATCTTTCCTCTTTATAATATTAGTATAGATAACAAAATCTGGTCATAGGTTTTTTTTAAATACATAATTATATGATTGTGTAATAATATTTTCTGTATAACGAAACTAGAAATGACTAGACTTAATTATATTTAACATAAACTAGCTGTTTCTCGTGTTCACCCGGGTCCTAAGAGAAGTACTCCCGGATAAAAAGTATCCTATAATCGTCTCCAAATCTGTCTCCATATCAAATTTCATCTAAATCGGTTCAACTGGTTTACTGTCAAAGCAACAAACACGCAAACTCACTTTCGCATTTTATAATTTAAAAAGTTCCAATGAAATATTCTTCCTTGCATACATTACTTTTTCACTTTCATTTGCAAGCTGTGACTAAGCTTTCTGGTCCTACCGCGTAATTAATTTATAATATTAATAATTAATAAGCAGCTATAGATTATTGTTCACATTAGTATTAAGGTAAAGACCACGATGGCCTTGTAGAATCTGAAGATAAAGCTGAAAACATCACGGTTTTGTTTTGACAATAAGGCTCGGAAGCTTTTCGGCTTTTATGGATCCTTATTTGTCCCTCATTGAAGATTTTATTCCTAATCCCACAAGCGACATTAGAGATTGCAATAAACTTTCTATTAGAAATGCAACATATTCCCGTGGTTCATATAGAAATGTATATTTATATAGAAATATGCGGAATTGATGCGGGTATCGCGTGGCGGCGCTGTCATAAAATATACGTAACGCTTGTGAAATAAATGCTTTGAATCACGGATTGGAACTGCTATAAAAAATATAAGCATTTAAATTAGTATCGTGAATTATTAAAAAGACTAGCTTCTGCCAGCGACTTCGTTCGCGTGGAATAGTGGTGCTCCGCTCCTATTGGTCTTAGCGTGATGTTATATAGCCTATAGCCTTCCTCGATAAATGGACTATCTAACACTGAAAGAATTTTTCAAATCGGACGAGCGGTTCCTGAGATTAGCGCGTTTAAACAAAATGACAACATTTCCCTTCACTGCTCTGCTCCTATTGATTGTAGCGTGATGAAAAGTATACTATAACTAGCTCAGGAGTATGACAAATAATTGTACCAAGTTTCGTTAAAATCCGTCGAGTAGTTTTTGTTTCTATAGAGTTTATACAGACAGACAAAAATTTTACTGATTGCATTTTTGGCATCAGTATCGATCCCTAATAACCCCCTGATAGTTATTTTGGAAATATATTTCATGTACAGAATTGACCTCTCTACAGATTTATTATAAGTATAGATAGATAGATTACCATTATAGTAGGTATTGTTGTAATTGGTTTGTCTTTAATATAGAACCTTCAAGTTCAAGCCCTTAAAAGTCGATGCCTTCTCTTGAATTCGTAACTCCTAGGTCGATATTGATGTAGTCAATCAAACGGGATCGGTTATAATCGTATTTTGCTGTGCTGGGTTCTGATATTCTTTTTTCATGTATTGTACACAGATGTGTAGCTAATTACCTAATATCTAGGCTTCACTGGTTAGCCTAATAATAAATTGATATAGTAAAATTCATACACAAGCTCCAATAACAATTTCGAAAGGAAATGCTGTTTCCGTTCAGATATGATTTTATAAACAAATTCCTCTATACGATTGGCTAGTCAAACAACTAAACATTACATTTCAATCATTTTTATTAGATTCAGAAAAAATATCCACTAAATTGCCGGAATCGGGTCCCAGAATAGACATCATTACGGTTCCGAGTCGCGATGGAGTATCTATTTATGTATAGCACGTTACTATGGGGACTGGGGAGTGCCATGGTGACGTCATTGGCCTCATGGCGTTCATGGCGCAATAACGGGGTGCGCCACTACTACCCTTCAGAGGGAATTCCAAACATCCCGTAATGTACGTATGTGTGGTATGTCACATATTTTATACTGAAATAAACACGCGATGAAATGCGTTAGTCAAATTAGTTTAATCGACTTTGTTCGTAGTTTTGTTTCAAATTAATGGTCTTTGAAACTCGTAAAGAATGAATTATTGTTCAGGTGTTTAATTTTTGCCCATATATTTTTTAATGTTGATGTTTAATTATCATAAGTCTTAAGTTCTAAGCATAAGGTTTACAATGCTTAGTTAATCTATAGCGACGTCTAACGTAGTATTATCGCACTAGTTATCTGAACACCATAAAATAAATGTTGTAATTTACATACAGTTCTTCAGTAAACAATAAGTACTAACAAGAAGTAAGAATAAAAATAAACTCGTCACAAATTGCTGGGTTTCACATTTACTGTTGTCAGTGTTTGTGACTAGTAAACTAATAATACATTATAACCATGAAATTACGAAGTATTTTCCCTCAGGTGTTAACATTTCTGCTCGATCTTTAAAATACGGTGAACATATCTGTGCTATTTGAATTTATGTAACTTTTCATTCACAACTCTTCATTATGAATAAAAAACATTATGAATAATGTAAAAACAAACTTCCAATCAATTCGTCAGTTTTCGTGGACTTGAGTATTTGCGGACCTGACTAGAATAGCTGTACATACGTTTTTATATAAAAAGTGACCTTTTTTCGCATCAAGTGAAGGTTCCATCTAACTGTTTTCAATTTATTTTAGAGATCTTAAATCTTTATATGGATCCTGGACCTATTATACTTTAGCCGAAATTTTGATATTTTAATAGCAAGCTTTTCTATAGACGTTTCAATCTTTCACCCCAGGGTTAAAAGGGTGCGAACTACAAACCTAATAGCAAAACAAAAGATACATAGTGACAGTCCCACTAATTACCCTTCGTTAACCCAGACGCCACCAATCGAGGTCACAAAAGGTACCAGACAGACTATTGTTCTTATTTAGGGCGTAAAGCAAATCTAACCTACATACGGTGTCAGGGGAATCTCCTAACAGGCGGCGAAATGTTCTCCACTCCACAATTTATGAATATTGTTGTTTAAAAGCTTTGCCTCGGGAAGATGTAGTGTACTTTAGGAGCAGGTGTTTATTCTGTGCTTGGGGAATATCCTTGGTAATATTCAGGTTGGGATAAACTTAGTTGCGAGGTGGGGAAAGTTTGGCGGTCAATCTGAACTGGTAGTAGCCAACTACGAAGGAGATATTATAAGTGCACAAGAGCACGCAGACACAGGTAGGTACGCCCTATATTAACTCTTCATAATCCGATGGGACGGCAACCCGACATGACAGGGGAGAGATCAGGTACAATGTACCTTATGTACTCTTAATCATTCACGGTCCCTAGCAGATCTGTCGATGTACATCGCTTTCATAAAACCCTTTGTACGTAATAATCGTTATTAACTCTATTCAGTTCAACGCACAGAAAACATAATCATATTACAAAGAGAATGAACAGTTATTGAAATACTCTTATTCGAATGTTTATGTTTACGTGATGGTATTTTAGGTTCATGTGTCGGTTGAACCCTGATTACTTCATTGTAATATTTATATCTGCACAGACTTCCATTTGTATTGCTGTTGCATCATCGTAACGTAAAACTATAAGAACAGATGTTGTTTATTGACTTACAATTTGAGAGAGTTTTTGGGTATCGTCTGCAACGTAAAATTTTAAGCAGGCGTTTGGTAGATTTAAAGTTATTTTTGGACGGTCTGCAGGGGTCGCGTTTTTGAACATTATGTCTCCTTGTTCAATACATAGAATACAATAGAATATTCTTTATTATGTACACCACTTTTAAACTTAAAACTAAGAATATAATTAAGGTAGGTGACACAATGGGCATATAGAGAGGAGAAACGGGAGACGCATTTGTTCGTGCTAGGCCTGCTAGAAAACGGGTCTTAGAAGCAGTTAAGCCTCGTTTCCACTATGCAAGTAGCCTGCTTGATGAAGATATTTCGATATTTCACGGGTATATACACGGTATATGACATTACGTTAAAAAGTACAGTTACAAATGACCTCCACGCATGATTTTTTGGTGTGAGCAGTCGCTTCGTAGTTCATTGTTTAATCGCTCTGGTGGGCATCGTTTTAGTTAATTGCTGTGGTTTACTGGTACATACTAATAATTTGTTACTAAATCAACATTCATTAGGAAACTTGATCTGGTTTGCTGCCGTTTAAAATATCTGATGGACGACAGGGCTTGTCTTAAAAATCTAACGCAGTTTTGTTTAAAACACACGCATAACTAGAAATTAATGTCTAATGTTGTCTCACGATCTTGTAAAAATATAGTCTGGTAAAGTATATCTATAAAAAAGTATTCAAGTGCATATAATTATTGCAGATAAATATTATCTGTATATTCTTCATAAATAATTTCGGATTGTCAAAAGCAAATGTCATCGATTGTAAACAAACTTTGTGTGTATAATGATTTTGGATCATGGAAAAATATTGTAAAATTGCTACGCCTACCTTTGTGGTTAAGTATAACTTTAATTCCTTTATTTATTAATCTTTTCACCGAAAAAGGGTAATAAACAAATATACAAACAGACTCACACTCGCATTTATAATACATATTAGTGAGGCTTGGTTTACGAGGTCGTGTGATGATATTGTAAATTTTCAACATAACGCACAGTCTAAACCGCTGATCATAGAGACCTGAAATTTGTATGACTTGGGCCGTGGGCATCCGATAAGAAAGGATTTTTCAAAGTTCCACCTCTAAGGGGATGAAAAAGGGGGGCAAAGTTTGTATGAAACTCTATCATTTTTAATTTGAATTCGTATTGCCCACGCGTGCGAAGCCGCTGGCAGAAAGCTAGTTCTACAATAATATCCAAGCAGTTGCATTACGGGATTGCAAATCAATCATACGATCCAATATCGTCGAAGCGTGGTTCCCAAACCAATAGCAATTTTGATTAACGAGCATAACAATTATACTTAACATAGATGAATTGGTTTCGCCTGCTTTTAAATGGACATCGTAAATGTTGGCCTTAGCGTCAGCTGAATCGATTTTTTTAGAATAAGTACTAATAGAGGGATTACCTTGCCAACTGAATGCGATGCGAATTCTTTTGGCTTGGCAATTAATAAAAATCTATAAAGGACTTTGTGTAGGTTTTGCAATTGTCTATACTAATATTATAAAGAGGAAAGATTTGTTTGTTTGTAGGGTTTTAACTCAAAAAATACTGGACCGATTTTAAAAATTCTTTCACAATTAGAAAGCTACATCTTTAAGAAGTGTCATAGGTTATATTTATTTCCAGAAATAATTAGGGATCCCTACTAAAACTTGAGTAATTTAACCCAAGGTGTAAAAATGTCCACGCGGGCGAAGCCCCGGGCGGAAAGCTAGTAATTGATAATTTTATGCTTTGAGTGCGGATTTTGAAGGTCTGAGTTCTGCTTGCGGCCTTCGTTTACTGTTATATGTTCGTTGTTTTTGATAATCTCAACTAATATAAAGAAATAAATTTGTTGCCTCTGGTGTTACGGTAGCAAGATGTTAGACCTAGAGCTCAAAAGTACTCGGATTTCGGACAAAGAAATAGCTCAAAAATGACCCTGGTGATTGTGGTTAGGATATTTTTATCCGAGCGTGTCAGACAGTATATACCCCAGGATTTTAGAGAAACTGACAGAATCAGTTTATTTTAATAATTCTATCTATCAAAGTAAAATAGAAAAACTTTTCCTGTTTCGTATCTAATTCCATCGCCCTTGGGCTTGTCAGTCCCATCTGCCGTAACTAATAATTATGCGTGGCGAACCATCACGTGGCTCGCGCAATCAACCAAATTTCATTTACTATGTCCTCACTGTATGTATGTGTGTATGTAGGTCGGAGCGACGCGGAATAATATTATCTAGAGGCGACAGATACCACTTTATTATTGTTTGTTTACCTTTGTGTTTGATGCCTTTGTAATAAGAATTGCCTTTCCAGTGTATGTAAATATGTATGTGGATGAAATGTGTGATTGCGGAAAACAACGTTGACTGTGTTTGGTTTTAGAATCTCTATGATTTACCACAAGGTGTACAATCGTTTCAGTCTACTCGTTTTGCAATCTTAATAATGTAGATGTCTAATCTTTTACCCCACTACAATATTATGTAATAAAAATAAGAAAATCTGAACTCATTTAAAATAACACAATTAAATCTGTGGTATAACCCGCTTATTTTTAATAGCGCCATTCTTCTTATAAGCCTCTCCTAGCTATCAAGTGTTTTGTCCTTATCTGTCAAATTTAATTTTGACTTGACAGATAAGGACATATCACACGAATAAGACGGTTAGTTTTAAAAAATATATAATAAAAACTATAATGTATATGTCTAATAGCTCTCACTAATTAGAAAATGCATTAATACAAGCATTAGTCTGCCTGAGTTAAGCTTCGTATGACTAATTTAATTCAGCAAAATAACGACTGGAAACTAATTGGCACTTAAACTGGTCTACTACACGAATGTAGACGTTTTTGAAATACTAGAAATATTATACGAATAAAGGTAGTTATGTAGCCAGAAAGTTGAAATCCAGTCTTACCAAGGGGTATGGTGTTAGTGTTACCCGATAACTGGGTTGTGGCAGTCAGATAGGCAGTCGCTTCATGTGAAACACTGGTACTTCAGCTGCATCTGGTTAGATTGGAAGCCGACCCCAACATAACTGGGAAAAGGCTAGGCAGATGATGACTTTTATTCGACCGACCCGTGCGACTGTTACTTATCCACGAGCTCTTCAGGACAAACCCAGGGCAGGGATTGCGACTTCCAAATACAAAAAAAAATAAGGTTTTTTCTCAGGCCTCTTTTACCAGTCCTTACAATTTAACAGCCTTCTCGTATTCCTCACAGGAGGGTCCTCACTCCACACTACCGGACGACGAGTTCTACGATGCGGTGGAGACCGGCTTCGACAAGATGGAGGAAGAGCGGTGCGCGCGCGTGGTGCCGCCCAGCGTGCACACACGCGACCAGGTCGAGCTGCCCCCGCCGGCCATCGACAACCGGCTCACTGTACACTCTTTGTGGTCTGAGGTGAGAAATGTTCTTGTTTTTTTAGGATATAATGTTGGCCCAAATGATACCAAAGAATGTTATGGCCGATTACACCTTCAGACAAGTATCCGGTAACTTATGTGTTATGTGGTAGATAGCTCTTATCCAGAATTCTTGAAACAGGAAATCAAATAAAGGTAACTTTTATTAGTTATTATGGACTAGCTGTTTCCCGCGGTTTCACCCGCATCCCGAGGGAACTACTTAGCGCACCCGGGTAAAAAGTAGCCTATGTTATTCCTCAGGGTCTATTCTATCTCTGTACCAAATTTCATTTATATCGGTCCAGTAGTTTTGGTGTGAAAGCGTAACAGACAGACAGACAGAGTTACTTTCGCATTTATAATATTAGTAAGGATAATATGTGAATCTAATTCACTACAAACAGTGATCCACTTTTTATGGAATAATTTGTACTTACGAAAAGTTTAGCGATGACTTGAAGGGATCATTGTAGACATGTTATTTAGATCAAGCCTTTCTACCTCTGTTCCACTTTCCCGATGCCCCAAAACTGAATGCCAACGAAATTACGTGAGGCCAGGTATTTGTGATGAAAATACCGCAGTATTAATATTCTGGGTTAATGGTCCCATAAGGACAACATTTTGTTTATCTATGTCTAAGGTATGCGTACATCTAATGACATAATAGACGTTTGAACTGAATTACAATTAACCACCACACTATTTGCAATGAAATCGTGTTCTATTGGTGGGGTACTTGTGATACAAGCCACGATCGATCTTGCGATAAAGATGTTTCGTCAAATTACAGTTTTTAATCAGAACTCTTCCTTTAAAAGTTTCCATTGTATAAAAATACAATGTATTGTTTGTGTTTGTCTTCAGAATTTCGCGGAATATATCGTGAGATATTCCATATCGTAAAGTAAGCTTTTTTTCAAAGAGTACTATGTTATTTTACTTTAAATTATTGCATAAGTATGATAAAATAATTTGATATGCCTATTTCTTAATGTAGGACAAACTCTTTCTTTTGGGGAAAACAGGCGTACCTATGTTGTACCTATTGTGCTCACGTGCTAAATTAGAAATAACGCAGGAAAAGTAATAGTATCATCTATATTACTCAAAGAATTTGCTTTAGTATCAGTGGTACTATTTAAAAATGAGTGAGAACTACATCAGGAACCCTAGCTTATATGCTAGGGTTCCGTCGTCAAATTTGTATTCAAACCATTTGTTACGATTGTTAGTTGTGATTGTACAATATCGCATAGATTCTGTGAGGAACGTTGTATATTTGGAGAAAATAAAAAAATGAGTCCCGGATAAATAATATCGATATTCGCCTTTCCAGATCGATAGGATATCGACAGAACAAATTCAGGCGGCGTTCGAAGGCGTCGGCGGTGAGATAGGATGGCAGTTGTTCGCCGAGGAAGGCGACATGAGGATGTACAGGAGGTACGTGGACTATTATTGTACGAGGGGGTATGTGGACATGATTCTTGTACACGATTATTCTTTACACGATTCTTCCGTGAAATTTTGAAACGCTAGTTATCGAAAAATGTACCTTTATTGATTTGTTTATAATGTTAGCTTTCATAAAGAATTATTTAAAAATAAGGCTATATTTGCATGAATACCTATATTTTTGGACCTATTGATTGGATATAAATGTTAATAAAGAGTTAAAAACCACTATTGCATGTAAATTCAATTTTGCATTGCCATTTTTCTGAAATTACTCATTCACTTATATGCCAGAAAATATAAATGTCGCATTTTTTCATTAATAGCATTTTGATAAATAGTTCTGTCACTTTAAAGGAAAGAATAAGTTCTAGTAATTACTTATGATATAAGAATAAACAATTCTCAATATAATTTACAAATTGAATTTTTGAAAAATACAACACTATTGATTTGAGTACATAAGTAAATATTAACACAGACTTTAGCTTGAGTGTCAATTCCAGGGTGTTGAATTTGTGTGCTTCCCCAGGGAGATGGAAGTGGACGGCATGGTGACGGACCCGCTGAAGGCGATGCACAAGGTGCGCGGCGTGACTGCGCGCGAGATGTGCCACTACTTCTTCAACCCGCGCTACCGATACGAGTGGGAGAGTGAGTACTATTATAAAAAAATATACTGAGAAGATGATTTTCAAGGCCTTAATAGTAGGATTTGATACTATGTAGGTGTACCGAATTGTAAAATTTTATGAATACCAGTGAGTGCTGTAGGTTTAAATAATTTCGTGTAAAGTGTGTACCTATATTCATTATTTAAATAAAATTTATTTTATAATCACTGACATAATCTAATATTTGTATAACAATCACTGGTGAAACATGCTGAACTAGCCATTATTGTAACATCTTCATTACCATGTTTTTCACAAATAAACAAATTGATTGATTGTGTCCAGTAGCCAGCCTTGATGTAGCCGAAACATTACACCCTTCGAACAACGTACTCACGTGTTCTCTTACCTGTTTATTTGTCATTCCAGCGACACTAGAAACGATGACGATAGTGGAGGAGATATCGTCGGACGCGCTGGTGTTCCACCAGACGTTCAAGCGCATCTGGCCGGCGTCGCAGCGGGACGCGCTGTTCTGGTCTCATGTGCGACAGTCCAGCGACAACACCTACGCGGTCACCAATCATTCCACCACAAATTCTGATTATCCGGTGAGTATTAGTTATACTGTGCTATGTAATGGTAAGAGGGGTCGTGGGTAATAGCCATGCAAATCGATAGTTCAGCAAAGTTAAGCTGCGTTGGCCGCGGTCAGTCCATAGATGGGTGATCGTTTTCTCCAGGTAGAAAGAAAACAGATTTTCTTCACATACTGTTATCGTGTTTTAATTTTTGGCATGGACGTCCCTCGCTCCCTATAATTATTTGTATAATAAATGGAAGCACTGATTTTCGTCTGTGGAACTAATGCCAGTGAATGCACTCATGGATACGGAACTCACTCCTAGAGTGGGATATTGACAAAATATTGCATCATCATGGTACGATAATGAAATAAGACCATAAAAAAATATCTCTATACTTACTTCAATTTGTAACAAGAGCTGTTTTATCAATTGCAGTCTAACACCGGTGCGTGTATCCGCCTATTCGTGACGGTGTGCCTGGCTTGCCGCACCACGTACCCGGCCGGCGAGCAACCCACCCGGAACAATATCACCACCAGCATTGCTTACTGCAGCACAGGTAAACATTATAACACGAAATAGAGCGCTCCTATACCTTCCTCGTTATGACGGATTGAGGAGCTTGATATAGAAAGAAACAAAGAAAAAAAAACGTTTAAAAGCGCCAAAGATTTGCCGCAAAAAAAAATTGACAGAAAAAAATATATCAAACAAAAAAATATATGGAGAATTTATGCGTCACATTAGTGGCGGCCATCGTTCAGCATAACTCATGCGCACAAACAGAGCCACAGCGCTGGTTTTATATAAAAAATAATATAATTTCATTTGAAAAAGTGTGAGGTTGAGTTGTGCTTGCCGCGGTCAGTCCTTGGATGGGTGACCGTTATTTAAATAATGTGATCGCCATGGCTCGGTGTGCGTGTATAGCCGTTCAATGTCTTCCCGCCTGTGTCGGAATATAGGATTATAAAATTATGTGAGTAGAGATGCTTGTGCACTACGTTGTTGTTATGGCCGAAAATGTTTTTCTGCCAGTGTAAATGCTATAAAAGACACACGAGACATCACAATTTTGTCTCTGGGATAACAACGTTGCACATTACTGTCATTACAAAGGTGCATAAGCAGCGGTATCTACAGTATCGATATCGACAAAAAAACACATCCTTGACTAAAACACGTGTTTATTTTCCAGTAAACCCAGGAGGCTGGGCGCCTGCCGGCGTGCTGCGGGCGGTGTACAAGCGCGAGTACCCCAAGTTCCTGAAGCGGTTCACTAACTATGTGGTGGAGCAGTGCCGCGACAAGCCCATCGCCATCTAGCGGCGCCGCCCGCCCGCCGGGGGACGCGGCACTACCGCCCGACCGCACTAAATGGCACACTTGTCAACTTCAGGGGACGAACCTGCACTACATTAGGTATTTTCGAATAAATATACTTCTCAGTTTTCTATCGACTCTGTCCCTTTCAGTTATTATCGGTGAAATTGAGACAAAAAACCACGAGAACTGAAAATTCCTCTATACCGATATGTAGTGCTACTAGACGTTTAAATAGGTGTTATGTAATGTTAAAGGTTTTATTCAGGGTGATGTTAAGGATTCCCGTCTCATCGTACTCGGTTAAATTGTACTTTCTTCGCGATCTCTGTGTGCCCGAGTCTGATTTTTACACTAAAGTGCTGGAACATTTTCGTTTGAAAATAGACCCGGGCATCAAGTGGACAGGTGTAATTCGATGTCGTTGCGGAACGAGGACTTTTTTATCGATTGAAATTAATTCGTATGTTCGGAATGACAGAATAGTGTACACATCCGCCTGCTATGCGCTAGATATCTAACTATACTCGCTGTGTAAAATTTTATTTGACAAATAATTGATAATTCATTGTCATTAGCCTGTGTGATCAAAATATTTAGTTTAATTTTTAGTTTACAACTTATTGATTTTTGATACTGAAAATAAATATAGAAATTACATTTTTAAATAATTGTATTTGACAGATTAATTAGCAAGCAATTCTATGATGATTATATTTTGATGTTGAACATTGTATAGACTCTGCAACCAGACTTAATTAACAGTCTTAATTGTATGTTAATGTGAAAGGGATACACTATAAAATTAAATGTATATCGTTGGGTGTTATAATATAATAAATTTATACAATATAATTCTTTAAAATATAATAATAATTGCTCGTAATGAGTATGTATATCACTATAAAAGCGATGTTGTGAAAAACGTAAATATTTCTAAAGCACTTGACTGCAAATATTATGATTTGATTGCAGTATGCTATTTTCTATTTATTTATAATATATTTTTGCCTATTGTATAGTAATGAGGGTGGGTACGGCCAGCAGAAAAGTTAGCATACTCGCTTACGCAATAACTATTTTTACGCAATAAAAAGCAACTCGTGTCAAAAGTTTGTTTTTATAATGTTTTAATATGACAAAAATTATGTGTTCACTTAATTTTGTTGCTGGCGGTACTTGTCAAGCTTCTATGGGAAAAATATGAGAGAAATACTATTTCGACTGTATTGATAGTGAAAACATGATTAAAATGTAGGCTATGGGAAAAGTTTTGTAATATATGTGGCCAGTCTCCACAATTATTATGCACGGATTGGGGACTGGGCCGTAAACTTGTCAAAAAAATGCCTTTTGTAAATAGATTAGTATTGGGGGGCACTGTATGGTTCTTAGTATTTATTGGACTCTTTTAAAAGTACGAGTGGCATATAAAGAATCTCTGGATGGCAAAATTAATTTCGAGGCGCGTGGATGTACCTGACGTAGTGTCACGCCGATTTGAACTTTATGGCTGAACAATATGATACTAATGATAGAAAGAAATTGTATAGCAAGCATGTATTCGTATAAAGATTGAATTAGTACTTATCTTTTATAGTTCTTGAAATTGTATGTAAAGAAAAGAGGGTAATATTCAAGGTTCGGTGATAGTTGGATGTGTTCAGTTAGATAGGTTTGCGAAAGAAAACGTGTACTTTAGCACTTTCGGCTGTGGCCCCGGGAAAAGCGAGAAGCGAATACCAAAACACCAATCACAGATTTCAAATTGTGGAATAGCTGAAAAAAATTTCTTCTCGCATGTTTAATGGCCTCGCTGCCGCTTATTCCTGAGTACACGGCCACAATCCATTTCATGTACAGGGTGGGACTAAATAAATGTAGTTCTTAAAATACTATCAATTATTTTTCTTCGGTTTTTGACCAAATAATATCTAGACAAGGCTATTTAATTGACAGAAAAAAATATTGAAATTGTTCTAGATTTTAACTACCCCGGAATTGACTTGTTGAATTGTCTGTATTAATTGTTAATGTCAGCATGAATTTTAATTGTTTTTAGGGTATTTTTTAATAATTATAAAATCAACTTGTATTGCTCTATCCGGTGGAACCACGGAGTAAACATACAGAGGAAACACTGTAATTCAATTTCGTATACTGTGTGCCGTTTTGCCGTACTAGAGGAGTTCAGATACTGTGATGACGTCACCAGCTCCTCTATAATTTTACTCTGTGGTGGGTCCAGGGAGCCTTGGTGTATGTTTGGTCAAAAATATTGATTGTGCACATAAACGAATTACGATAGTATTACTTACGTCTTACTGTCCTATAATTTTTTACTACTATTACTTATATGAAGCAGACTTCCATTCCAGCTTTTTTTAAACTAATATCTGAGTTTTGTATACATTATAAAATTAGTTTTAATAGTAATACTTGGATGAACATAAAATACATGGTGTTCGGGACAGATTGGTCTTACGGATCTCCACAGAACCCTTTTGATCTCTCGGTCCTGGCCGCCCAGTAAAAAAATATTGTACAGAATTTCACGTTTATGTCTCAAAGTAATATATTATTTACTGTTACGTAATGACTTTACTGTTCACCTTTTTTGTGTGTAAATGAAAAGGTTACCGGTAAACATTACGACAGATAAAAAGTTAACGAGAGCGGAAGTGTAAAGAAATTGCATTTATAATACCGCAATGTTGCAATTGTATTAAGTTATATAAAGTATGTTATTTTTAATAATTATTGTTTATAATAAAATGTTTTACGGAAATCTTTGTTTTGTGTGTTGAAATTTTGTTCAGGTATCAGATAATGTCCTCTAAAAGGTATACCGCCATGTGAAGAAAGGCCGTAACTGCATTTTTTAAACAGACTTAAAAAAGGATGTTCTTTTCGATATTGAGTTAAATATATATTCGTAATCAGAATATTTTCCTGGTTCCAAATATGTACTTAACTGAATATCCAAAAAAATGGTAGTAACGGTCTTACCTTATGATGGCGTTATAATTGAACTAGATTGTAAGCTTCCAAATAGTGTGGCCGCATCTTTTCAGCTCTCAACTGCGACTCACCGGGACAAGCGAGTGGCATACATAACGTTATTGGAAACTGGAAGTAGTAGTTTTATCTTGAAAATAGACAAAACAAAAATAAATAATAAAACGCGCACATTTTACCACTTCTTCGTGAAGTGTTTTGAATCTTTATTCATTTACATTAACATTAATTAATTGGTACTTATACAAGTAATGCATAGCACACGTCTCCGCATATAAAATTCACAACAATGTAATTGTATCTATACTCCACATTTAAATATGGGGACCAGCCCCCGTTATCTTAATAGTTATAACTTCTCAAACATGACCAACTTACTTACATTAAACTCAATATAAATAGAAATCAGTTGGATTAGGTCTTGATTTGTCTACAATAACATAAACATTTACAAAGTTATAAACTTCTGTAGGACACTTAAGTAAACCCTGGGAGCGGACGAAATTATTTCCACCGTACTACACTCCGAAATCAAGATGTAACAATCATTAAAAATCTAATTAAATTGAGCTAACTATAACAAATAAAATTAACTAATTTGATCATTAGAATTTGTTAGTAGGCGAAAAATTACGATTTGGTAGTTTCATATTAATAAAATAATATAATATGAGATTGTACACCGCGACCTAGTCAATGCAGTACCACAATGGATTAGCAAATTGAACTACGTAATAATATGTGTATAAAGTGTACGAATATTGAAGTAGGTATGTATAACATTAACATTAGACCGCTATGTATTGACATTGAGCACAAGGAAGCGTATTTTATGATCTCATTACAATGTATCAATTACTATAGTTATATAGTACAACTCTTAAATACCAGCGTCATAAAGACGAATACAATATTCCATAGTCGCTATTACATACATGTTAGACCTTATTCGAATACAATAAATTATGTTTTTAAAGAAATATTCAAGTTTTCTAATATATCTATTAATAAATAACATTAACATTTATAGTTTAGTATAAAATGTTATAAAATATTCCCCAGGAATGAAACGAAACAGTTTAGGTAGAATTATTGTTCAACAGTTTTTTTTAATATCAAAATCATTCGAAAAATTTTGAATTTTGATATGGTCGAGGCCGAAAGTGTGCACTACAAAAAGTTTTTATTATAAAAATAGGAATTCTTTGAAAGCTCAAGTGTATAAATGGACCAATTGTTCAATAGTATAACAATATAAGAAGTAGACAAATACTTTTCAAAAGTTTGGTGCGATTCTACAAGTGAGGGCTTAAGGGGTGATTTTATCTATCGATAGAGAATTCCAGATTCCATTAGATTTTACGATAAAATTGCCTACGGCAAATATTCCTTAGTTCGGTCGAAAAGTTCAAGCGACTAAAGTCACGCCCTCACTATTGTTGAATCATATTCTATCAAAAAACTAAACGGTAATGTGTGGTGATAATTATACTGTCATGGGACGCAGTGAGAAGTGATCATAACACCGCTAAATGAAACATGGCCAATCGTTAATATGGCACTTATATCACGGACATTGTAAAACATTATAATTACATAGTATGTAACTAAGATACCTACCCGTGTATATGGCAACTTGAATACAACAATTAGTGGATTATGCCGATTGTCTAGTTTCCACAGACGACACTAACAGACAAATATTTGGTGAAGCATAACGTATAATATTGTATGTCGTATTACTTTATAATGTTTGATATTTATATTATTAATAGGACGATACAAGCCTATGTTTCCTGATTTGATATACTGAATAGTTAAATTTATCGATAAGGCCAATATGTATAGTTCAGCACAACACTAGTAAACATAGACTATCACACAAGTTAAAACATTTAAGTACACACAAAGCCAGACAAAAAGATGTCATCTGTGGACAGTTAATGAAAATCCAATGATACATTTATGTAGTAAATATTTTGCATTCAATATAAGTTACCTAATAAATACAACTACTTAAAAAAGTAGATATCAACAATTATAATTTTAGTGATATCCACACTAACACGGATATATAAGTATAAAATAAGCGTATTATCGGACACATCCGTCAGGCATCCTAGTGCCCATGATCCGTTTCAGACTTATAACGTTGACATCCAAACCCGGTTCACCCGCGCGCTGACGTCACAGCGCACAGTGAGCTGCCTATCGAGTTTTATAGTCATAGAACGACGAAAATAAGTTATTTTCACTTTTAATGAGGTACCCATAAAAAGTAAACCTTACTATAGAAACACTGTAAAAGGGATTTATGAAAGATATTTTTTCAATACAGTCGTTTCTTGACACAGTATCTTTCACCATTAGAAATTCGATCTAGAATATGTAGGTAGTTAAAGTTAACGATTTTAATCGCAAAAAACTCAACAAACTTCAAAAAGTCGTTAGTCTATAAAACTTGATATAACCCACAGTGCGAAGGTAAGAGCAGTGTGACGTCACCCGGCAGCGGGTGGTAGTCGCTTCCCCAACTCGAGCACCGCGCAGTGCCGGCTCACTCCTCGGCGGTGGTGGCGGCGTGCGCGTGCAGGCGCTGCGCGCGCCGCACGTCGGCCAGCGTGGTCACGCCCGCCTCGTCCAGCTCGCGCCAGCGCGCGTGGTTGCCGCGCGCGTGCAGCACCAGCTCCGGCATGTCGATGAAGGCTGGATAGACATGTTTCATGGTTACAGGGGTTTGACAAACTTCTTAGTACCAGGATTTAAGGGAGCAAGTTGGCCAGTGTAGTGGCAATGAATTAAACCGAATGCCGTACTACCCCGCCTCCAGTCAGTGTCCTGAATCAGTGAAGCGAATTCGGGCGCATGCTCTAGTCTGCGGTCCACCGGCATGTCTAATGCTTGCGCATACTCGCGCATCTACTGGCTATTCTCAAAAGAAGAAGCTCAAACTTTCGTGGAAAGTGCGTGAAGATTTTCCCTCCAGAATGCCGTTCAGCCGTGATGGATTAACCAATATTAAGAGTCAACAAATATCCAAGCTGCCTTACCAGCCCATGCTTCCATCATGTCGATGATGATGTAGTCGATGAAGCCGATCTGCGAGCGCGGTATGGAACAGGTGGCACGGTCGAACATGGGCATCACCACTGGCAGCTCCTTCGCCTTCTCCTCGTCCGTCTGCAGGAAGTACTCTTCCGCAATCCTGGAACATAATGGAATGTAGTGTTAGAACATAAACCAACTTTAAGTACATAGAAGAGAATAGATAGTTGATCCTTAAATTCCTAGTGGGTCCCTACTGATTGAAACATCATTATGATTCAGGCCATCCTCAACCATCGCCATATCCCATGTTTCTACGCTGTCCGCATTCTTCCTGGAATTTGATATTATTTGGATCTTTTGGATTCCAAATCTGATTACTTCTAGAGTAAGTTATATTGCCAATAGACTTACCTCCTGGCCCATTCAAAAGCGAACTTCTGCGGTCGCGACGCGTTGGACACGTCTGCGCACTTGATCATCATCCTCTTCACTAGGATCACGTTCTCTGGTAATGACAAAGCTGTCGTATCCAGCGCTAGTGGTTCTTGCTGGATATGAATAAATACGGGTAAATTATTTTCTACAATTACTTACAGTGAAATAAAGTCATAATTTTAACACCCTATCATTAAATCAAAATGCTCCCTTAGCCTTGCAATTATTTTGCCAGTAATAAAGGTTTAAGCTTAAACGCTTCTTAGGAAAGTACGTAAAATTTAAGTTGATTTTATCCAGGTACATAAAGTACTTCGATAGGATACGACTGATACGAGTTAAACCACAGTCCTAGCTAGATTTAGACTCTGCATTCAACTGTATTGATACTCACATCAGTGTGCATATTATCCTCCTTGCTGCCGCTGGACTTGGCGTAGAAGACGTTGACGAACTTGGCGAGGTGCTCGAAGTGCTTGGTCATCTCCGTGGCGAGGATCATGTCGATGACGTTGTGTCGCACCTGCTTGTACGTCTCGCGTTCCAGATTCTTGAATATGTTGACTCGGTCGTCGTCTGTGGAGTTTAATTATGTAAAATAGGAGAACAGTATAGTAGATTGTTATTTCGAGGCTTAGATATGGTGTAGTATTTAGGTACATACAAATTAATAATGCTATTTTCTTTGGTATCGGTATGAAAATTATCAGAGCCGAAATTTTGTATTTTGACGTTTTCCAAGTCGTTTTTCCAAGGTGGTAGCGGGGTTGAATGTTTATTATGTATCGTAATAGAGGTAACTCTTTCACTAGCAATTTTGTCAGTACCTATGATTCAGATTTTATGATACTAGATATCTACAGTTCAAAAAACATCATGTCCTCGATTTTTTTCAACGGAATTGCAAAATAAAATGAACAATAAACTAACTGAGCGTGAGCTTGAAGGTGAGGGCGGCATGATGCGACTCTAGCACGCTAACGTCATTGTAGAGCACGGCGAGCGGGTGCCGCGCGTTGCACAGGAACGCAGACGACGTGCCCGGGTGGTCCACGTCGTGTGCTGCCGCCGCTATCAGAGCTGCTGCAGCTTCTAGGGGCTCTAGCACAGTTTTCAGACGGTCCTTTTCCAGGAAGAACGCTACGGCCTGGAAAGTTAAGAAAAAAAACTTTCATTATCATCTTATTAGAATAACAAGAAATTTACTTTTATCATCATGTTCACCTTTTTAGCCTATTGTAGACATACAGTTATTCACTACTGAGTAACAGTAGTACAGAACAAATTACTTGATGAAAACAAATTATATGAATTGAAAATAGTTTAATGGAAGAGGGCCAAATATAGAACCCTTAGGAACACCGTTGTTTTGTGTTGAAATACAAAGTATCAAAAATAGTGGAATATCGAATATTTTATATAATTAATACTTCTTTCAAGTTACGAGATGTACTAGCAAAATTACTTTCAACATTTTATGATTAATATTTCATTTCACAAACAAATTCTCATGGGTATATCGAAAGCTTAGTCAAAAACTGTCTATAATTTGTATTAATAAATTATACCTGAAGCACATCAGCAGCATGCGTAGAGTTATGATAAGTGTTGACAGCATGGTAGTTGGTTTCCACGATAGTGAGCCAGTGCAGTAGGGTGCGCTCGTCGCACTCGAGGGCTGCGCATACGTCGAAGCGTCCTCCCATGAGGGCGAGACCGAGGTGTGCCAGCGGCCGGCCGCGGGTCAGGTCCTCTAGCTTGAAGATCTCAAAGTCCCAGCTTAGAGCTGTGTCTAGGAGTTCACGAAGCTGGCCTGTCGTCTGCAAAATAATTAGTAATGTCGGCCAATTAAATTTTAATAGTAAGGGTTGAAAGTTTGATAACGTCGAAAATACGATAGTGAAATTAGCTCTAGTCTGTACCTATTTAAATGATGGGAGGGTAGAACTTACCATTAATTGCCTGAAATGGCATATTTTTTATCAAATAAATATTATATGGGCCATGGTATTTTCAAGTATTGTTGACAGAAATTAATGTTCTTTTAGCTTATACATCTGGAATGATATTTCCGTATATTGTGTAGGCTGAAAAGAATGTTCTTTTGGAAAGCATCATAAATAAATAAGTCTATTAAGCCTTCAAAGAACTCTTTCCTGTTTTCTAAATATAAGTTCCAGGAAAAATTAAGGAGAAATTCTGTGGATGTGTGCAAATCGTTAAACTAGAAGCTCCTTAGAAGAATAATTCATGAAGGCAATTTTAAAAGAGGCTGATTTATTTTCTTTATTCAGTAAATTGGTTACACGTAACGCTTTCTCGTCATAAAGTGTTTTCTTTTCCGATCGCCTCTTAAAAGCAACACAGAAAAGAACTCTAGGTTATTTAATATTCACTACATGTTTGATTTCGTCTAAGTAGATTTTGACTGAAATACTCGTAGGTAATGATTTTATTATTTAAGTAGAGTGTCTTGCAAATCTACGCAATGAAATTACACTAACAATATAAGTTAAAATCCTTAGGTAAAATTTGACTTGTAAATCTTGGTTTGAAAAGAAATTAAATGGTATTATTACCTTGTGTTTGATATTCGTCCTGTTGGTCTGGGATCTGACGACTGTGGAGTCGTTGCTGCTTCGTCGCGAGGACAATGTATTTGTCGGCCCTTGCTGAAATGGAATTCACATTTTTTTCATTAATGATCTGCCGTCTGTTTCGTCTTCTAGTGCTACTTCATGAGATGTTTCTGTTGTAAGTACTTCTACAAGTCTAAACATGCTAGTTTCAGAATTCATTCATTCAATCATTCTTTTTTAATATTTTGTAATAGAAAATGCCATCTTTTTTATATTGTTCATAGGTCATGTTATTTTTTTTGTGATTATTGTAGCTATAATGGCACCTCTAATTTTTTTTATTAATTTTTACTCTATTATAATATCGTGAAATTAGTAAAACAGTAATTAGTACCAATTATAATATAATTTGTTAGTAAATAATAAATGACAGGTTATTATTGTATACTTCTACAAGATTAGGTACGTGATATGCGAAGAAACTTAAATAGGTTATTAGAAAATAGTGCTAAACATAACTATACATATTATAGTGGTACATTTGAAAAGGCTCAAAAGAATTAAGATCAAGATGGAAATTACGTTACTCAGGGTTCATTTTACCTATACTTGATATCATAAATACGGGAGTTAAATAATTAAATATAAATTAAATAGTACATACATATTCAAATAGTTATATATCATAGTTCATAGGAATATTGAAGCACGCTATTCCATAAATACAATTAAATAAATATCCATAATATATGAAATAACTAAAAATAATGTTGCTTAAATTACCCAAAAATGAACCCTGCGTAATAGAAGACTAAAGCATGAATCACAAAGATCTATGTAATATCTAACTAGTCTATATGTTTGAAGGTATAGACATAGACAGGCTGTGGTAATACCAAACCTCCTACCATAAAGAATAGGTTTGTGTTCACTTGCTCCCTCTTCCCCACGCGAACAGGATCGTAAACAAATAAATACCAATGTTAGTACATACATAAACAACATTACATGCATAAATTACTTTAAATATCCGCTATCTACACTCAGATATGTCACAACAAAAAATAAATAAAATTGTATAAAATATTATTTTAGAACATCATAATATCATCTATATAAATAAACGTAATAATACACATAATTATCGTTATGTGGAAACACAACATCAATTTGATTATTAATTAGAATAATTATACGTGTGCGGGGCCAGCATTACATGTTTGGTAAGGTACACTGTGTTTTATAAACGAAATATTTGGTATAATTAAAAGCTGCTTTAAGGTTTGTGAAATGTTAAATAGACTTTGACTCACCGATAGTAAAGCTCCAATCAGGTCTGTAGCGATGGGGTCTTCGACACGCATTTTGGGGTCGTCCCTCATTTGTGGAGAGTACAGCTCTGATGTTCTAAGCATATCAACGGCTCTCTCGATGCATGCCACAGTCGAAGGAGGTGCTCCTTCAGTTGCCGCGGATAAGAGAGATATCACCTAAGAACAGAACTAGTTAGAGTCCAATTATTTAATTTTACGAACAATAAAATTAACCACCAATGGATCTTCAATGTGTTTATGAATGTTACTGATGAATATTACAAAGTTAAAGCAGTTGATTCATAGCTTTTTTATCGGACGATGCTACATTCATATTTTTATATCGCATAAAGGATGTGTTATTATAAACTGAATCACTGTTTGTCAAGTAATATGTGGCAACTTTTCATGATGTTACAAAGGGATTGTTTGAATCATTCCACGCAAGGTCTAGCAAGGACATAATATAGCGAAAAGGTAAGATTAGATAAGCCAGAGAGAGTTCCAGGTATTGTACGAAAACTTTATATACAGAGACCACTATATTTTCATTAGGACTATCAGTGGATATGAAAATTTATAACCCAAAACTTTATCAAGGTAGCCGAAAGTTGGTAATAATGTAGATACCTGAAGCTACACGTATGAAACACAGGCTTTATTATTAATACATGGACATAAAAGGACTCATAATAATGAACTGTTATTTAATGAAATATGTAATAAAACTTAGTGGCATCATCATCATCACATGTGTCCCATAAAAATATAATTTCTCTACGACAGATGCTCTATCGTTATTTCAGATCTTTCATAAACTAACCACTTACGAAATTGGCTATCAAGATTTTCCTCAATTCATCATTATCATTAATTTTAGCAAACTATTGCGTTTCACTGCTCTGTTTGGATTTGTCAGCAAAGGTCTCCCTTGTCGTATATGCTTTTTCAAACCTCATTTTCACGTGCTTTATGTGGTCAATTTTCCAGCAGACTAGTTCAGATCTCATCGCTAGCATTTTGGCGGCCCTTGACATTACTTACCTTGGTGATGGGAGCTTCAAGCGGCAACCCTTGCAGTTTCGCAAGGGAAGTTCGTCGCAAGCCATCGGATGCGACCGAGCGTACATCCAGTGATCCTCGTCGAATGGAGTGGAGGGATCCGCGCCCGCGCTCGTTCTCAACTGCGTGAGTCGGCTCGCAGACGAACACTACGTGAGATGTGCTCCTAGGAGAGAGAGATGAATTATTGAAATTAGAAATCGGTCATAGAACAAAAAAACTGTGCAGTTCAAGGATTCATCTTATAGGCACGCCGCGGCATTTAGTTGTAGAAAATTCTTGGATGCATACCGATACTTGGAGTAGTGCTAAAAGTAGGTCATGAGAACTATAAACTCGTCTATAAATTGAACGAAACTGAATATCCGGAAGATCACACTGCATCGGTCATGTCTCTTGGGTTGATCATGACAGCTGTGGTCAGGATTATATAACCACAGGAATGTGTACTGAGCGCTTGCTACTGAATACTATTGTTTTATAAAAGCATTCGTGTTCTTAAATATACAATTTCAGATATTATAGGTATTTTTGTTTCGTGAACAATATTCGTCTGTTACGTTAATGAGGAAATATTCTGGGCAGTATCAAAACTTTAACCATAACACAGGAAGCCACCGGATAAGAACTAAATAATAACGTCATTAACATGTGCATATTAAAAAAGAGTCGATTAACATTAAAATAACAACACAAATATTTGGATGCAGGTTCCAGAGCGTACCTACATCGAAGAATATGACGTCTTAACAAAATATGTAGAGGTTGTTCAGTAATCTAGGTAATATATTAAGCCAGGTACAAACTTGGTGAGTCCAATAGCAGCTCCTCGGCACGGCAGCAGGATTGGGTCGGGGGCGGCGCGGCGGCGCAGGGTGATAGGCGCCTCCCAGTCGCGTGCGCCCGTGGTAGCCAGACGCAAAGCTTCACCGCCGGCGGTCTCCGACAGCAGCTTCGGACCCTCGTCCACACGCCAACCGAGTACACGGCACCAGGATTTGTTGGCGAGCTATTCAGGAGTATGCACTTAGATAGTTCAATGCCATAATGGTTTGAGGTCCTAGATTGTAACTACTGATAATGCAAAACAGTAATGGCGACACTCGCGTGTACAGACGCACTCGCGCTTCGATACTGCGCGACTTGGCGCGCATACGACCTTATGGTAATTATTGTACTGGATATCTACGCAGTACGGGTGCGTCTATGTACATATGTTCGAATAAAATAATTGAGCTCGGTAAGTACCATAGAAATTTTATATCTTTGCGTGAATTGAACCAAATCGAAGAAGTAGTTATTTGGTGACTGTTTTTGGTGGCTTACTGACAAGTATTCTCTTATAGGATCTTTGTTACTCTCCCGTCGGAAAAAAGTTCGGCCAAGATCTGATAGACCGTGGCACTAGAAGTCACTTTCCTTGGCTGGAGCTGGTCGAGTTTTGTAGCCATCGCCGTGGAGGACGCAGTGGAAAGCTGTAGCAGCGGCCCTATGCTCCTAGTGTTACAGAGCTCAAGAAGAAGAAGACTTACAAGTATCCTTTGCTGATCATCAGTGATGGCGACCAGATCTCGACAGCGGTCGGCGGCGGCCGCGAGAGCGGCTACCGCAGCCACCTGCGCCCGCACCGATGCACCTGCTGCACGCGCCTGAAGAACTTCTGCGCACCACGCTGTGGCGCTCAAGGTTTCCACCATCACCTGTTGAAGAAAGCAAGAAATTATTCGGGTGCAGAAAATGAGGTGCATTACGACAGCAAAGAATAATAATTATATCAAAATCGTACTTTTACCAATAACTTAAGAAGTTCAAACATTTAAGTAAGTCCAGTGGTTGCAGTCAGACGGTGTAGATAAGGTAGTTTTTTATTTTGTATCTTCCTAAGACCACTTCACTGGCTGGTTCATCTTTAACAACTTATGTTTTCTTTGTAAACTAATTCATATCTAAAGTCAATGGAAAGACTGCAATTCGCAATGTAAAATGAAGCTTAAAGTCTTGTAACATAGTGAAGTACGTAGGCTCTTGTCATTATTTTTACAATATCAAAAGGATTCTAACAACTGTTTTATCAGACAAACGGAAGTTCAGAAAAGGGACGTTTATTACCTACCAGCATTTCTAGATAATAATAAAATTAAAGACGCCGACGTCAAAGAGATCTCATATTTTACTCCGCACTAGAGAGTCCTCTGCAATTTTCTTCCTAGCATAATTACTAAGTGAAAATTGAAATTTCATATTTACATTGTAACTTTAATAAGATCCACGGATGAGACTATACATTTGTATCGCGGAAAAGTATACATAACATGACTTTTACTGTTTCAGACATCGCTAATTTATATTCCTTCAGGTCTTTCTATCTTTCTTTTTACTTTAAACACATCTACCTACTTGCCGCATGCATGACACCCCTTAAAAATTCTCAGTTAGTAGATCATAAAATTTACTATTTCTATGTTCCGTACAGGTAAATACCAAACTCCTGATACGCGATGCAGCATTCATTTGCTGAACCATTGCGCCAAACATAGATTCACATTATTTTCAACTAGCTTCTGCCTTCGACTTCGTCCGCGTGGAATAGTGGTGCTCCGCTCCTATTGGTCTTAGCGTGATGATATATATATATATATAGCCTATAGCCTTCCTCGATAAATGGACTATCTAACACTGAAAGAATTATTTAAATCGGACCAGCGGTTCCTGAGATTAGCGCGTTTAAACAAAATGACAACATTTACCTTCACTGCTCTGCTCCTATTGATTGTGGCGTGATGAAAAGTATACTATAACCATCTCAGGAGTATGACAAATAATTGTATCAAGTTTCGTTAAAATCCGTCGAGTAGTTTTTGTTTCTATAGAGTTTATACAGACAGACAGACAGACAAAAATTTTACTGATTGCATTTTTGGCATCAGTATCGATCCCTAATCACCCCCTGATAGTTATTTTGGAAATATATTTCATGTACAGAATTGACCTCTCTACAGATTTATTATAAGTATAGATAGATGAGTAATTCATTATGGTGTAACTCTGAGATGAACATAAAAAACATAGGTCTATTGAATTTCGTGTCCATTCCCCTAAAAATAATTCGACAACTTTGCAACGGGTGCGTTTTGCCGACGCATCCTGCAATATTGCACCGAATAAAAGCTGCCGTCGAAAATATGTGACGAACTAAGTAGCTTTGGCGTTGCAAAATTTGTTTGGCTACGTATCTTGTGTGGGGCGCCAAATGTTGCCTCACCTCCTTTACGATTTCAAACTTATTACGCAATACAAAAGGATTCTTAGTTAAGAAATGATGTATGATAATTTTAGATTACTATCGAATTATATTTCCTTTTTAAAGAGTGACTGTGCCAGGACTATGGTGTAAAGTCTAACAATTCTCAATTTGAAAGATGGGAAAACAAATGCGACAATTTGGAGCCCTAGGAATATTTGGTTCTCTTGAAAAGAAATTGATCTAGTTTTGGGGTAAATGTATTAACCGTGAACAGTGAACCAAAACCTTTTTGTAATAATTGTTTTTTTTTAAGAATGATGTAAGGTCTACTACCAATTAAATTATAAAAATACTTTTATGGTCCTTTTTCTTTTAGAATAAAGAAAATTAAGAAAAACCAGTCTGTTTTTCTACATAAGTAGTTTTAACTTGTAAATTTCTAATCCCAGGATTAGAAGAAACGAGGCTTCCGGCGACCGGGACCGCAATTAACTGATCCGCGGTGTGAGTCGCCGGATGGATTTAATTTAAATATTTTTCTTCCGGCGACTGGGACCACTCATAAAATATAAGGTTCAAATCAAAAATAGTACAGTCAGACAAAAAAATCTTCAGTGCACTCTATAATATATATTAAAAGAATCAAATGGACATTGAACATTTGAAATGTTGCGTCACGAAAAGTACTAGGACATCATAGAATGAAAGAGACCGCAGTGTTGTTTCAACTACCCACCCGTACATAATGTAAAACTTTCCCCACCCGTTACTTTGTAAATGCCACGTAACATACCAGGGCTTCATAAGGTTGCAGAAGTTCCGTCCGCATTCGGATAACGGAACTATTCAATTCTACCAACATAGTGAAATCGAAAGACGGGATGTGTAGGTTGCACCTAATTCTGTTGTTCCCATCCCGCTAGTGAAGTTACTAGGACAGCATAAAATGAAAGAGACACCGCTGTGATGTTTCAACTACCCACCAGTTACTTTGTAATAATGCCGCGTAACATACCAGGGTTTCGCACTTCTTTACTTCGCTAAGTGTTGATTGGCTGACGACTGCAACTAACCGACGAATACGCGGGCCCGCTCAAGTAGTTTTCTTTGCGAGACCCGCGTATTCCGTGCGCATTTTATTTACATTATATACGGGCGGGTAGTTGAAACAACACTGCGGTCTCTTTCATTCTATGATGTCCTAGTACTTTTCGTGACGCAACATTTCAAATGTTCAATGTCCATTTGATTCTTTTAATATATATTATAGAGTGCACTGAAGATTTTTTTGTCTGACTGTACTATTTTTGATTTGAACCTTATATTTTATGAGTGGTCCCAGTCGCCGGAAGAAAAATATTTAAATTAAATCCATCCGGCGACTCACACCGCGGATCAGTTAATTGCGGTCCCGGTCGCCGGAAGCCTCGAAGAAAAATACTTTCTTTATTCAAAAAATTTACAGCATTCTCTCATCAATATGGGTTCATTATTTATTTTACAAAACCTCATTCTACCTGCATTGCGACTTTTGCACGAGTATTTTTGGAGCCACACAAATATTTTTGGCAAGTTTGAACCTTAGCCTGGTAAACATAAAGTCTTGATCTTAATAACTCGAAGTCATTTGATATGAGTTCGTTAAAAGTTGTTCTTTCGAAGCTTATTACTTGAGTACAGGTGAGGGGGAGTCAAACTTCAGCCGAAGCTATTGTTCTGCGGCGTTGTTGGCAGACAGATACTCATCTCTTGGCGCTACACGTATCTACCTATCTAGATTTGTTGGTGAATGTCTAGACATTTTGGGAAGCCAGGGCGGAGAAAGGGCTCGAGGGGTTGATTTAAGTCGCTAGAACTCCAAATCTATTATTATATTTTAAAGTATGTTATTAGATAATTCATTAAGCATTCTTCATTCCTCAAGCTATTTTATAAATGCTTAAAAAGTTATTATATTATAAATGAGTATTGATATGATATATTGATATTGGCTATGTTTTATGTGCCAGTGTTATACGGTAGCTACACGACTGCGCACAAAAAGGAGTTATGATTTTTAGCTTTCATGTGTGTATGTGACTTGAACTAAGTTACGAAAGTATTCTGCAACAAAATATTATCCACAACTTGTTTCTTACATTTAGACTCCTTTACACTTTGACTCGTGAGAAGGTGGTAGCCTAAATTCCAAAAAAAAAACTTGTACATTAAACACAATATTCCATAATCTGGCAAAAATCGGTGTTCAAATGCATTATTTATTCAATTTCGTTTTACCCTCTACAACTCCAAACCATACATTGACATAAAACGGTCAAGTAAACAAAGAGGAAGAAAGCCCCCCAAGTCCTATTCAAAGTCACTGTAGGGAAATTAAAGATGACAACTACCAAGCCACTCCTTACACAATGGTTTCTTATTACACGTATTACTAGGTCAGTTCAAAGCCGACGCTCAAGCTAAGTGGCTTGCATTTACATAAACATTGGTATTCAGTGTAGTCATTGTAAGCCGCGTCACTCGGCCCTCTCGTCTCCTCTCATTGAATGGAAACTAGGTAAAATATGGATCGAGGGTAGGTTAAATACTAGTGTTATGATAATACTGTTGTGTGAACAAGGGTAAATATGAGCATTTAATGTTATGTGGTTAATTGTTTTGTATGTACAATTTAAATGAAAGTTTTGATTTCATGTCTGTTTGTTTGAGATTACAGAGTGGGTCAAAAATATCCGACAACAATAATTCAACCGGCAGTAAAAAGATGTACAAAAATATAATCTTCTTAATAAATTCAGCTGGCAGATGAAGTTGCTTCGCGGGCGTACTATACCTACTTACATTTTTGACAACAGAAATCTGCCAATTTACGTTTGAAATGCAAATTAAGAAACACATTAGCATAATTGAAATTTATTGTATTTTGTAATCCCAAAAACCCTCGCTTGCCTTTTAGACGACGAGGGCAGACAATGCGTTTTTATGTCGTCTTGTTATACTGAGCTTCAGCGCTTTCATAATAATGTAAGAATTGTACTTTTATAGGATTATATATAACTTTTTTTTAATTTTACGAAATATTTCATCTCCATTGAGGCTTTCGAGTCAGTTAATAAAATATTGTTTTTAATTTCTCTCATTTACTTGTCAAAATAATAATTATAATGACACACACATGTATGTACATGACATTACACTATCCTATCTTAAAAGCCAGCGTCTAAACAGATAAAGATATAACCCGTGCAAGATTGTAATTTTAGAAAATTGATCTTTTTACAGCTTTTAAATTGTAATGTAAACGGCGGTAGTCGAGAGAGCTTAGATACGATAAGATTTTTAAATAATTGGTTTAATAAAATAGAGTGTATATTACACATTGTATTCTGGCAGTACAATAGTAGAGGTACATAGTAAACTTAATAACGGAGCTGCAACCTGCAACAGTGTATACTTATTGCATTTTTTATTACCCAAATCTAATTTGTAAGGATCCCCGTTGAGGAGATGTGCTTAAACTAAACAAAGTTTGTATTGAAGACTATGCAATAAAAATGTCTGTGAATAATGTTGTAGAAGTGTCGGTACATTGTAGTACTAGTCGCTATATAATCATTGCTAAGCAATATACATTATTAATTTTAAAAAAACAGCAGTTTTTTATTATTAATCATTTAACGTTCAGACCCATTTCAAAAACCGATCAAGAATTTGTCATTTTAAAAACAAATACTTGAGCATTCATCTTATTTTAATTATATCTACACTACTATTATAAAGAAGAAAGATTTGTATTTATGTGTGTATGTTTGTAATGAATAAACTCAAAAACTACTGTGCCGATTTCAAAAATTCTTTCACCATTGGAAAGCTACATTCACCCTGAGTAGCATAGGCTACCCGTGCGAAGCCGGGACGGGCTGCTAGTACCTACTACATGAAGTAGAGAATTGATATAAAAGTTATCTATAAAGTTCACTAATAAGTAAAGATTATCTAGATATTCTAGCTTGTTTTATTAATTTATCATTTCAGTATTCGTGAACTCACCCGGTTGAAGCCAGCATCCAAGTATGGTAGTACCACGAAGTCATCTTTCAGATAAGCGCTGTAACAAACAAAGATTCAACATTAGCAATCTTAGAACAGTTCTAGGTACTTCCTACTAATATTATAAAAGCTTCTCGCCAGCGGCTCCGCCCGCGATATTTTAGCTAATGGATACAAAAACTTAACAAATTATATACTAAAACCTTCCTCATTCATCACTCTATCTATTAAAAAAAACCGCATCAAAATCCGTTGCGTAGTTTTAAAGATTTAAGCATACATAGGGATATAGGGACAGAGAAAGCGACTTTGTTTTATACTATGTACTGATGATGCGAAAGTTTGTGAGGATGTATGTATGTTTGTTACTCTTTGACGCAAAAACTACCGAATGGATTTGGATGAAAATCTGTACTCACATAGTTTATAACCTGGATTAACACATAGGATACTTTTTATCCGGGTACGCGAAGTAGTTTTCTCAGGATGCGGACAAATCCGTGGGATTAAACTAGTTACAATATAAATATGGTAAGAGAATTACTGTTAGTTTGTATTCTCACTTAAAACGCTAGCATGAATACATATTATACTTTTATATTGTGCATGGATGGTGAACTATACTATCGACATATCGTCGCTTAGGTAACAATGCCGCGCAAGTTAAATTTGACAAGACTCCAGGAGAGATAAAAAACTGATTATTATCTTTGAAATACTTCAGACATGTGTACTGAATACATAAATAGGTATATATTAGGTTCAATTATGATAATCTTGACAAATCTTGGAATCTTGTCAAATTTGACTAGCGCGGTATTGTTACCTAAGCGACGATATGGCAAATCTTCTATGCCTCAGAGTGCAGCATTCAGTACGGTTCTCACCGAAATATCTGTCACAGTCGTTACGAGTAGAGGCCTAAAAGTTTGACAACTGACCTTTTCCAATACGAGGGACTCAAATAAATGAAGTTAATAAAAATATTAGACAAAATACGACCTCTACGTAGATAGGAAAAGCTAGGCAAAATTATGAGAATTAGATATTACAATTCGTCAAACAGACTAGAACAGACAGTCATTAAAATATCAAGTAACATAGTATTTCACAGTCGCTGGCTGTATTAAGTACCTAACTTTCAGAAACAGGCATTTAGTCTGGTTTAGTCTGAATGGTTTCGACAGTCAGTCGGTAGTTTCATGAAACTCAACTTGTTTTTCCGATTCGCTATGAATAAGTTCTGACGTTTCAGCGAAGCTCTGTACTGTATTTACGAATCAGCAAGCAAGCAGTCGGTTTTTGAGATGAATAACTAATTATTTTTAAAGCAAGCTGTATTTTTTTCTTTTGAATAGTACTCGGAGGATTTTGTTAAAAAACACGCTTTTAGTAAGTAGGTATTCTGTGTGGTATTGCTGGTGACTGTGACAGAAGGTTCGGTTTCCACGCATTTGAGGATTTGGGGATTCGATTGGCAAAAACATTTTTACCGAGACATCTCACTGAGCTGAACTAATTGAATTTTATTTATTTTAGATTTGAAAACTATTTTTAAATTTCCCCGAATAGTCACACACATTGTCCAAATATCTAAATAAAATCAATACAATTTTACGTATCATTAAAATGTTTTCTATGAAACATTACCTCCATTTCGATAGCGACAGTTTCACGTAAAACAAACACATATACCAGTAAATACCTATCCACGTATATACCTACTAATATATCGTTTTCAGCCGTTAAAGGTTCCTGGAAATTGGTATGTTTATATAATGAGTAACGCGACCGGCTTTTAGCAGTTCATGTGGAAATAATATTGCCTTGGAAACCAAGTTTACGAACACAGTGAATGAATCCAGAGTACCTAATGGATTCTAAATGAAAGTAACATCTCTTTTAAGGAAAAAGTGTGGCAGATAAAGTTGCTACATCTGCAAGTTGTTGAGATAGCAAACAAAAATCTGAAATTCTCGTAACATTTTAATACGTATCGTTAAATGATTTTTTAAGTTGGATTCGGTTTCAATATAATTTTTCACTCTACACTATGCTTCATAATAATTATTTCATAGACAGCCATTCGAGCTCTTTTGCTACAAAATTCTGTTTCTAACGATAATATTTTTAATATTTTGAGAGCTTTCGAGTTGAGTCGAGGTAATAAAGTTTTTCCAAATTACTTTTTAAAAAGTAGGGAGTGTTCCTTTCAGATTGAAATCTATTGAGGTCGTTATGACTGAGCAGTGATACAACATCCTAATCTTTGTACAGGTCGCTGAAGAGTTTCTCTTCTTGTACAAAGAAGGCTTCAAAATTGTCACCACGCTTCCTCAAGGAGGATTGGTGATGTCAGATTTTTATGTAACCTTTTAATGTTTAGCTAACCTTCTACTTTACAGATAAACTTAGAAATATTATTGTAAGTCCTTCACCTCTTGATCAATACCACTCTCCACTTCCAACCCCTAATGCGGCCAAACCACGGGAGATTTCTAATTAAATAGCAATTTTCCAAAACAACGAAACAGAACCGTGTCAAGGCTAACAGAGGATCATAAATTCATTTGCAGTAATCCTTCTCCGCAGTGTAAACGTTTATTCATGTCGCAACCATTCATCAATCCATCAACGAGACCTTCCTTCAACGGCTGAGCGTCAAGTTCGCAACAATATTATCTAGGAACATTGTTTCTCTATTCAATTCCGTCCGAAATCGGACCTACGCCAGTCAACAGACAATAGGCCCCGTAGACTAGATAGGGAAAGTCCTTCAAAGAGTATAGTTGTCTAGTTGCAATGGTGGTGAATGTTGACATTATGAGTTTGTAATGTGGAAAAGTTTAAATATGCCATGCTTTCCGTAGTCGATAGATCAATTTTGATAGTGTATAGTGCAAGTTATTGTAAGTATTATCATTTATTACAATACAATTTATATCAGTGTGAATTATATTGTATGAATTGTTGTGCAACAAGTTATAAATTCTAATTACTAAGATTTAAAAATTGTAAAAACCAAAAATCTGAAAATTCTATGCACTATCCCTGATTAACATGTAAATGTAATTTATACAAATATATTTTTGTAATCGGCAAATCGGCGATTTAGCAATTTGCATTACATGAAATAGAGTAACATTGCTAGATTAAGATAATTTAATGTGACACTACTACCGGTACTTCTGTTACGAGTCTTTAATGTAGTTTCAGAGTGCTTATACAAACGTCTCGTACAGACCCCTGTGGTACATCCATTCACACAGTGTCATACCAGCTACAATAATGGTCGCAAATCTCGAAGCTTTCGTCATTGTCAGTACGCTTTATCAAAACAAATTGCTAGGATTTGTGATCACGGCTCAGCGTACACGCGTCTGTCCTTCGTGCATAATAAATTAAACTGTTCAAAGTACGTTATGTGGGCTTAATTATTTGCATACAACAATTAATCTTGATAAGAGACAAAGCTGTGTTTTATAGTTGGAAGTTTAGGTGGTTTTACGTAATGTGGAGTTGGATTTTGACTTGTTGAGCGCTTTTGTTTTAAAGTTAAATGAGGTCTGTACCTCGTTATGTATAGGGGCTGTGAGTTTATTCAACCTTTTTGTGTATCTGTTTAGAAAAGGTTTCGTATTGGATGCGATATTTCTTGGTTTGCTTAAAGGTGAAAGGTCAACAAATGCTTTAAAATTTTTTAAAGCTTTTGTTGACGTTACTAAGATTTAAGAAGCTCTAGAGTAGAAAATCTTATAAGAATAATTGAAGATAAAACACTGTGGACTAGAAAATATAGATAATATTCGATACATTGGATAAGAGTCTCTTTACACAAAACAGAGGGTGTCTCGGACAAAAGCTAGTCTGAAGTACATATTTTGAGGGTCGAAGGCTGCCATTGATTACCCATTCAGGGCACGGAGTAAAGAGCACACAACACAAAAGGTATCGAATATACCCCGCAATTTCATAACAACATTTTTGTTAGGATAAAATACAAAATATTGAGTGAAAATAGATTGTGATTCGTTTATAGAGATTTTTGGAAGCAGTGTTACTATGTTTTCGATTGAATTATGAAGTTATTTTTTTTTTTGCAGTGAATTAATAGTAGAGGGCGTAAATAGCCGTTACGAATAGCTATATATTTAAATGTATGGAAACCTGAACTACAAAATCTGAATTCGCCAATCCGCCTTGAGCAAGCGTGGTGATCAATGCTCATGCCTACTCTGTTTCTTCCAACAGTGGGATAGTATGTAAGCCCATGATTATGATGAAATGGATGACCCAGAAATACTATCCTATGGGTTGAGCAGGATTATTGTAAGGCATTAATGATATGCTAATATTTTTACCACTGTATAAGCTACTGCATCAAATTTATGTCGATACGAAAGAAGTATGACCAGTATTTTATACTGATGTTTAAAAAGCGGCAATATTTCCACAATTGCCGAAATAAAAAATAAAATTCAAATATAATTATGCCAGACGATTCAATAAATAAATTATTTATGAACAGTATCTAGTTTGCAACTCTATCATTCAACGCAATGCTATAGCTTTTCATATCTCATTTTGCATAACCAACAGAATAAGAACTTTAAAAACATAAGCACTCCAAAGCTTTTTATGAAAGTTCCCAACTTCATCTATATCATGTACAAAGAAAAATGTGTAGCGATACGTTCTATGTACGTGAAAAGTTTTTCCAGCCCAGTGGGTTGAAAATCGTGGTGTTCAGCAAAAATCCAGTCAAAGATTTTTCACAGTGGTTAACCTCTTAGGTAGGAAACTGACCCTTCACTTTGTTAATGGCGTTTGATGGCTTCTGTCATCTTTGTGTATTAAGATAATCTTTGAGCTCGGATAACGAGCTTGTACTAGTTACATTTATTTGGTTGTTAGTTCGTTGTTGCGTATGTAGGGAAATTCGATGGATACTTTATATTTTAGGGTTATTAAGTCTTATATTAAAGAGATAAAGTTTATGATTTTTTTTGTACGTAATCGATAAAATTTTGATCAAATAAAGCAATTCTACAAACTATATTTTCGGAAAGAATGTTTGAATTTGTTTGCTGTGCTGCAGCTGTGTACAGGTTAAATTCCCGGGTCAGACCAAAATCGCTATGTGGGTTTTTAAAAATTTCATAAAGCAGCTCGGAGTCAGGTAGTTCGTGGTGCACCTAATGGTGTTACGCCCTAGTGCCTAGGAAGGCACGTTAAGCCGTCCACCGGTGGAACTTCGACAGCAGTCGGTACAATTTTATTCTATGTCAGTGACCGTTTGTTGGATTTGAGAAAAAACCTTGACACTAGGGCTTGTTAGGTAAGTAAAACCTATAGCTCAAACAATAACAAGAAGAAGACTCGTCTATGAGATTCTAACAAGACCGCACGGGTTTTTTTTTATAGGTATCGTTTCGGTAGTTCCGTAAATTACGTAAATACAAGAGATTATATACTCGTACAAACTGATGTACTTTCATTTGAAAAAAGCTACCGCTACGAACATTGAAGTCATATGAAACTGTTGTTCGGTATTCAATGATACGAGACGAAATTGTCGAAGTAATTTCCTTTGTAAGAAATATTTTCCCGGGTATTATGCGATTGGAATACGTAGAATGCCTAATATTGTAGCTTTTATGGTATTCACGTACATTGACAATATTATATTTAGTTATTTAATAAACTATAATTTTATAAATGTTTAAAGGTTCCCACTATTTCACTTGCATCCTGAGGGAACTTCCTTTTGCACCAGGATAAGAAGTAACATGTGCTTCGTGACATCAATTTATCCGATTCTTCTAAAATCGTTTTTCTGTTAGGGATCTAGTAAGGCGGGCAAAATAATATTTTGAAAAACAAGACGGACATTACTAAATTTACTGTAAGACGGAGATTACACGCTCATTCTGGCGTCAGTAAAGTCCATGATTGATGTCAGAATGACGGGAAACTGACTGTATACGCGCAGACTGATGGATTGATGGTCCAGAATGATGGTTATTTAAATATTTTAATAATTTTTGTCAGTCTGGTGAGACTGACGCTTGACAAGCTTTTTTAGGGTTCCGTAATCCGACAAGGAACCCTTATAGATTCGCCATGTCCTTCTGTCTGTCTGTCTGTCCGCGGCATAGCTCCGAGGTTCTTGTTACTAGAAAGCTGAAATTTGGTACCTATGGATATGTATATTGATCACGCCGAGAAAGTGGTTAAATGACTTTTTTTAGGGTAGCTCCCAAACACGTAAAGTGGGGATGCATATTTTTTTATCGCGTACACCTTCGTGTGGCGTAGGTATAGGTGTGTTAAGACCATTTTTCGCTTAAGTGAGCCATTGGCGAAATATTTAGCTATAAGTGCAGTTTTTGTTCGATACGAGAATCCTCCCTCTAACTTTTGAATGGCTGTCTCTAGAAATGTAAAAAATCACAGACTTAGTACATGTAATGAATTTACAAGGAAAACTATCACGGCTAAGTAGGCTCCACCGGTTACAGAGTTATAGTCGACTAACTAAGACCTACTACGGAACCCTACTGCGTGTGGCCCGACACGCACTTGGCCGGTTTTTTCTGATTAAAATCCATACCTAACGCAAATTATGCGTGCTAACGCGTAGAAGTTTTGGGTTGGACTGATCGTCAGTCTGACTTACCGTCTAATACCACCTGTCAATCCATCATTCAGCCATCAGTATATACGTGATCAAGATCACAGACTGAACTGACGCCAGATTGAGCGTATAAACGCCGTCTAAAATTGAGAATAATTAAATATTAAATGTAAATATTACACGAATAAAATAAATGAAAATGGAATTATAAATATCTACATAAAATAATTTAATACTTTTTAGTTTATAAAATAGATTAAAATTTACGCAAATTATTATGCAGCTGTAAACTTATTTTATATTGTATTATTTAGTTTATTTAATATTTTACTGAATAAGAGAGTTTATCTCGTAAAAGCTGTTACTTATTATAATGAAGATATTAGCTAAAAATAAAGATATTTTCTGGACAAAATGCTGTGGCTTATCTCAGCGGCAAAATTAATAAAGCTTTGAATAAAATCCCTCAGTTTACCTTTCAAAACAAAAAAGGACGCTGTTTAGTCTACAGACTTAATAGTAAACTACTTAAGCCGTTATGCTTTTAATAACAGTGCAAACCAAACTTGTAATAAATAATAATTTAACGCAATAATGAGACCCCTACCACTTCTCAATAACTAATTCTTACTATATTTACTAAAATTATAAATCCGAAAATAGCTCTGTCTGTCTGTCTGCTACGATTTCACAATAAAAAATTTTAACGGATTCGGGTGGTTTGGAAATAGCTTGAACTCTGAAAAAGGACATAGAATAGTTTTGTGATTGTGAAGTAGTTCAGGATGCGGCTGAAACTTCATGACGCGTTTACCTAAGCAAAAAGAAAAAAGTACCAACATGGCCCGGTGATAGGTAAGTATCGGTAGGGCAAAGCTAGTCAATTATATGTATAAACAGTGATTTATTTAATAAAAAAAACATGTTTAAGAAGATAATAAATAATTTGTCAAATTTAATGTTTGACAAAAAAAAGCGCTGAATTATGAAAATTAAATATTATGATTAAAAACGTTATTTTTACAGTATTTTGTTAGCAAACACTACCTAAGATCAAGAAACACGTTTCTTATAAAGAAAATAGGTACCTAACAAGAATAAAAATACACAGCTAAAATTTATCCCAAAAGTGCAAAACGTAAAAAAAAAACTAAAAAAACCGGCCAAGTGCGTGTCGGGCCACGCGCAGTAGGGTTCCGTAGTAGGAGTTAGTTAGTCGACTATAGCTCTGTAACCGGTTAAGCCTACTTAGCCGTGATAGTTTTCCTTGTAATTTCATTACATGTACTACGTCTGTGATTTTTTTCACATTTCTAGGTACAGCCATTCAAAAGTTAGAGGGGGGGGTAACTCGTATCGAACAAAAAATTTCACTTAAAATCTAGATATTTCGCAAATGGCTCACTTAACTGAAAAATGGTCTTCACACAGCCATAATATTTTTGAAAGACCTATCTAACGATACCCCACACGAAGGGGTACGCGAGAAAAAAAATATTCATCCCTACTTTACATGTTTGGGAGCTACCCTAAAAAAAAATATTTTTAAAATTTTTATTTTACCACTTTTTCGGCGTGATCAATATACATATTCATACCAAATTTCAGCTTTCTAATAACAAAAACCACGGAGCTATGCCGCGGACAGACAGACAGACAGACAGACAGACAGACAGACAGACAGACAGACAGACAGACAGACAGACAGACAGACAGACAGACGGACAGAGCGAAACTATAAGGGTTCCTTGTCGGACTACGGAACCCTAAAAAGCACCTTCACACGCGGGCCTCGTGTCACAGTCCTTCAAACTTTCGACGTCAAAGCGCACACTTTAATTATAAACAACGCGTTTCACAAAAGGGAACTACGTTTTGGTATGTTTTGATAATTCTTTTGATCTTTACACACTGCCAAAAGCTTGTGTATGAATTGAGAAGTTTGACGTTGACGCGTTAGTTTGTATAAAACCTTTCATGTTGTCAAAAACGAAGTTAATCACTTTTAATATTTTTTAGCAAAAAATAATTGCCATACCTACAACAAAATACACTTCTCATCAAAAAAATCGAAACACCTCGCAGTTTATGATTTGATAAGGATTATCAGAAAAATGTGTATATTTAGGAATAAATGTAAAATGTCATTTAATAGTGAGTAGTATGAGGTTTTTAAATCCTAATGTTATTGTTCTAAATTCAAATTAAGTCTTCATAGATTTCGTATTTTGTATAATGAGTAATTTTTACCCTGTATGGAATATGAAGGAAATGGGTAAAACAACACGCGTAAATGAAAAAAAAAATTAAGAAACGTTTATTTAATAACTTGTATTCCCTCCGCGAGCTCTTATTACTGCTTCCATACGGTTCTTCATCGATCGGATGAGAGTCACGATCACATGTTGTGGTATATTATCCCATTCCTCTTGGATTGCATTTTGCAGCTGGCTAAGTGTTTCTGGGGCTGGATCTCTTGCTCGAATTCGTCTCTTTAATTCATCCCATAGATGTTCAATGGGATTCATGTCCGGGCTTCTTGCTGGCCATACCATAATGGAGATACCGACTTCGGTAAGATAATCTCGTACGACGCCCGCGGTGTGAGCTCTAGCATTGTCGTGCATGAATATGAAGTCGTTGCCAATAAAATGTGCATAGGGCATCACATGAGGTTCAAGACACTGTTCGATGTACCGATGAGAGTTTAGTGCAGGCAGCCGTGGCCCAGACACAAAGGCAAGTTCTGTCTTACCGTCGGCGCTGATTCCTCCCCAAACCGTCCACGAACCGCCACCATAGCTGACCTTTTCTTCAATGCAGCATTGTGCAAAGCATTCTCCATCTCTTCTGTAGACCTTGTTCCTTCCGTCGTTACCATACAGCATAATTTTACACTCATCAGAAAACAGTACTTTGCTCCACTGAAGGTATGACCAAGTTAGGTGCTCGCGTGCAAAGTTAAGGCGCGCTCTTCGATGGTCTGCAGTTAATTTCGGCCCATTCGCTGGCTTATGCGGTGCCAATCCGCGTTCCTTCAACCTTCTTCTTATTGTAGAGTCACTTACAGCTACTCTTCGTACAACGCGAAGCTGCTGCTGCAGTTGAAAAGCGTTAAGGCGTCGATTTCGTAAAGAAGTTGTTACAATAAATCGATCATCTCGCTCAGAAGTGACCCGATTCCTGCCAGATCCTGAACGGCGCGTGAACGAACCAGTCTCCCGATAGCGTTTGTAGACTCTATGAACAGATGATAAGCTTAGATGCAATCTTGCAGCCACAACACGCTGACTAAGTCCAGAATCCAGCAATGCCACCACTTGGGCGGCTTCTGCGGGCGAAGTATCCATATGTTTTAGAAAAAAAAGTTTTTTCAGACGTCCCAAAGTCACAGTAAATGAAATAAGAAACAAAAAGTTTAAAGACAAGCGCTAATTTTTAGTTTTTAAACGAGAAACGTACTCCAACCCTAAATACACATTTGTCTCAAAACAGTGATTAATTTCATTTATAGGATAAACAAATGAAATTCTAATTTCGAATTTTGATTTTTTTCTTCTTACTGTAATGACCAAACTGCCAGCTACACAATAATGTTTTTTTTTTCATGGAATTAATTCTCTTTTGTAATAAATTAGGACAAAAACAATAAAAACGAAAGTGTTTCGATTTTTTTGATGAGAAGTGTATAATCGTAATCAACACATACCAAAGAGAAGATAGAGCAGTAAGTATTTGTGTTTAATGTTGGCTAAGGGCGCACAGATGACTTTCCATATTCAAAATTGGAATGTCGTCAGTTATTCTGCCAGTTGGTCGGGCAGACTATCGAGACAGCAATATTATTGTAAATCAAAAAAGGATTAAAAATAAAGGTTTATTGTAATTTTCAATTCTAAACTTCTTTTCTTGTTGGCGTCTAATACTATCACATTCTTGTTTGCGGGGTGAATAAATGGCGGTAGAAACCTTAGGCGTGGTTATCAAAGTGGACTGTATTTAGAAATGAAAAAAAAAAGAAATTATAGAAATCGATGAGTAATTGATTTGGAAAGGAAGATGACCCACCGATCCGTTATACGGATAGGAGCTCATTTCATAAGCTGCGATATGTGGCTTACTTTCCTTCCAGCTAAGACACCGCCCACGTTATGTTCCTCTTCAATTTCACTTCGATATCTTCTTTTCTTGAGTATGAGAATGTTCACACGATAGACACAACTACACGAGTACATAAGAGTTCACGAGTACGAGTACACGAGTACACGAGTTCCCCGTCGCGAATCCGCAAAATAGAGTTGCAGACCGAATGCACTAGACGGTCATCAAGCACGCATTGTAATTTGCGGACAGTGCAGATGACCATCGTCGTCGAACTGAGGTCGCGGTGACGTTGAGTGAGCGGTGAGATAGGAATAGGAAAAAAGGGGCGGTAGTTGGATATTTAGGAAATTACAAACTACCCACCTATTTGAATTATAAAAATCTATTTATATATAAATGAATCCCTATTTCCCTTGGTCACGACATCTCGCGTGAACGGCTGGACCAATTTGAATAAAATTTAGAAGAGGAGAAGGTTTTAGGTTATTTTTTATATGGGTGCGTGTCAAAAACACGGACGGGCGTTTTTTTGTGATTTTAACGATTGGAAGTTTATACAGCGAAGAAGTACAGCCTAATTTAAATAAACGATTATAAGTTTTCGATTTTTGAAAAAGAATGCCATAAGTTTACAGCAGATTTAAGTTACTTCTTTTGGATGAACATTTGCAATTGTATTTAATAGTGTAAATATAATTTGTGATTGTCATCGCACCCACACGATACAGGAGAAATTCACTACCGTAAAAACTAACTGTAAAGTATTTTTTTTGTAAAATTGAAAGATATACAACTAAGTAAATAGATAATTATGTATTTAAACTAAATACATCGACAGAGATGTCCAACATTTTAGGTCGCTCGTTCGGGTCGACGCGCTCTTTATGGTCTGTAAAAGGGATTGCTTCATTAAAGGGATGGATCGCTACGGAATATTGCATCGCATTTATTCTGTTTTTTATGTTTCCGAAGTTTAATTTGTTGCTTCTTGATATCGGGGTTGAGATTATTGGGCTACAGTGTTACGGTTTTTTTTTTATTTAAAATTTCTATTAGTCCCTATTTGACTGGGGTTGTAGGTATTTGTTGGCATGAAATCAAAACATCAACTATCTAATGTTTAAAATGAAGACCGATTTTGTATAACCCAAGCTTGTAAAAACCAAAACGAATTCCATTCGAACACAGATATTTGAATTCAAACAAACAATCAAAACAAGAAATGAACTATTCATATTTAAAAAAAAGAACATAAAATACACGTGTTTACACGGCACAGGTTGCCAATAGTTTCGAATAGCAGAAAAAAAACAAATTGCCCAAACGCGCGTACAAAATAATCCACTAGGGATGTGTGAGAAATGAAATAATATTTTTTCATTTGAAATAACGTATTGTACCGATTCACCGTAAGTACCTTCGTGGTTCTCGGAAGCAATTTTCCGATATTAAAAAGTAATTTAAGCTGGACGGTAACAGATACGAAACAAGATGGTTTACGAGTCATGTTCCGGCTATTAATATTGTTCGAAACCATCCGCTGTGCTCCCAGCATTATTTACGAGAGATTTTATAATTAAATTGTTTGTTTTTAAATTGAATTCAAGTGATATTTATGACGATTTTCAATTGGTATATTGTTCATCCTTGACTTGCTGATATACTCGTATACAAAATATGTTGTTGTTATGCCACGTGTTATAAGATGTTGAATAAAAAAAGTATTAATATATGTTTTTATTCTATACAATTACAATAATATACACTTCTCATCAAAAAAATCGAAACACTTTCGTTTTTATTGTTTTTGTCCTAATTTTTTACAAAAGAGAATTAATTCCATGAAAAAAAAAACATTATTGTGTAGCTGGCAGTTTGGTCATTACAGTAAGAAGAAAAAAATCAAAATTCGAAATTAGAATTTCATTTGTTTATCCTATAAATGAAATTAATCACTGTTTTGAGACAAATGTGTATTTAGGGTTGGAGTACGTTTCTCGTTTAAAAACTAAAAATTAGCGCTTGTCTTTAAACTTTTTGTTTCTTATTTCATTTACTGTGACTTTGGGACGTCTGAAAAAACTTTTTTTTCTAAAACATATGGATACTTCGCCCGCAGAAGCCGCCCAAGTGGTGGCATTGCTGGATTCTGGACTTAGCGTGTTGTGGCTGCAAGATTGCATCTAAGCTTATCATCTGTTCATAGAGTCTACAAACGCTATCGGGAGACTGGTTCGTTCACGCGCCGTTCAGGATCTGGCAGGAATCGGGTCACTTCTGAGCGAGATGATCGATTTATTGTAACAACTTCTTTACGAAATCGACGCCTTAACGCTTTTCAACTGCAGCAGCAGCTTCGCGTTGTACGAAGAGTAGCTGTAAGTGACTCTACAATAAGAAGAAGGTTGAAGGAACGCGGATTGGCACCGCATAAGCCAGCGAATGGGCCGAAATTAACTGCAGACCATCGAAGAGCGCGCCTTGACTTTGCACGCGAGCACCTAACTTGGTCATACCTTCAGTGGAGCAAAGTACTGTTTTCTGATGAGTGTAAAATTATGCTGTATGGTAACGACGGAAGGAACAAGGTCTACAGAAGAGATGGAGAATGCTTTGCACAATGCTGCATTGAAGAAAAGGTCAGCTATGGTGGCGGTTCGTGGACGGTTTGGGGAGGAATCAGCGCCGACGGTAAGACAGAACTTGCCTTTGTGTCTGGGCCACGGCTGCCTGCACTAAACTCTCATCGGTACATCGAACAGTGTCTTGAACCTCATGTGATGCCCTATGCACATTTTATTGGCAACGACTTCATATTCATGCACGACAATGCTAGAGCTCACACCGCGGGCGTCGTACGAGATTATCTTACCGAAGTCGGTATCTCCATTATGGTATGGCCAGCAAGAAGCCCGGACATGAATCCCATTGAACATCTATGGGATGAATTAAAGAGACGAATTCGAGCAAGAGATCCAGCCCCAGAAACACTTAGCCAGCTGCAAAATGCAATCCAAGAGGAATGGGATAATATACCACAACATGTGATCGTGACTCTCATCCGATCGATGAAGAACCGTATGGAAGCAGTAATAAGAGCTCGCGGAGGGAATACAAGTTATTAAATAAACGTTTCTTAATTTTTTTTTTCATTTACGCGTGTTGTTTTACCCATTTCCTTCATATTCCATACAGGGTAAAAATTACTCATTATACAAAATACGAAATCTATGAAGACTTAATTTGAATTTAGAACAATAACATTAGGATTTAAAAACCTCATACTACTCACTATTAAATGACATTTTACATTTATTCCTAAATATACACATTTTTCTGATAATCCTTATCAAATCATAAACTGCGAGGTGTTTCGATTTTTTTGATGAGAAGTGTATTTTAACAAACTTTGCTTTGTAATGGAAACAAAAAATGTAACATTATAAAGTTGAATGTATGCCTATCTAGACGAAACTCAAATATACGTTAACATACGAAAAGACTCATCTCATGTCGAAATGTGTGTGTTTACGATACCTACGATATTACTCAACCCTTCGGAGAGACTAGGCGTGATGTAATTTCACAAGACGTATAGGAACTAGACAGCTTTGATCTCGTTTCCATTGTTACCTTTACCTTTTATAAATACAAGACAAAAGCAAGTCATGGACCAGAACTCTTTAATGAGCATGCCAACTAGAACTACTAGACCACTGGTATTGACAAAGGATGGTAATGGATTGTGTCAGAATAGATAGCAGAGAATAGGGTTGTTGGCTACCACAATAATACAGGTAGTTCTAGACTAACATTATAATATGCGAATTTAAGTTCGTTTCTTTGTTAAGGTAAAACGGCTAAACCTATTTAGATGAAATTTGGTATGGAGATAGATGGGACTCTGAAGACGTTTGTTTATAGGTTGAACTTTTTATTTAAATTAATTAAATACTTTTTAAGGTTATACTTTTTATTTAGATGCGTAAAGTAATTCCTAATGAATATTTAAAAAAAATATAATAATAAAAAAATCAAAAATTTGTTACATATACAATTTGTTTGTCACTAAGATTCAGTTTGATTTAAAATAAGTTTAAGTTAAATAAAATTGAAAATTCCTTCGGAAAACAATATGACATTTAGTTCAGTACCTACTTAGTAAACCACCCCCCATTCGTCTAATCTTCCTCAACAAAGTTCAAGTAAAATAAAAAACCTAAAAACTGAATAAAGCAAAATCATCAATTTTGTGTTAACTGGTCTTTTACAATAAAAACTTTGCCGAGAGTTTAATGAAAAACCTGAAATAACATCTACCTTGGAATTTTTATGACATTGCGATTACATAACAAAGAAACAGTAACCATGGAGTTTCTTGCCCGTTCTTCTCCATAGGAATCTACGCTTTGGAACGGGCAAATGGGTAAATGGTCTAATTGAAATAAATGTTTTAAATTCTTTTTTTTCTAATATTTTGCAATCACCTATGATAAATAATTTATTTTATGAAAAGTGTTGTTTTTTTATAAAATTTAACCAATTTTAGGCGCTTTTGTTTGTGACAATCACATAGATAGACTAAAACCAATTATGGATCTTATTAGAGTGTTCCTTTATTAAACTTAATTATTTATTAGGATCTCCAACAAGAAATACACTATAAAAATACTATACAATATCAACAATAAAAAAAAACTTGTGCTTCCTTAATTATAATATCCACAGATGCCACAATTATAATTACATAATTATATAATTGTTATCGATATTTTAAAACCTAATAAGTAATAAGAAACTCTTAGCATTCGATATACTAACCTACTTTTTAACTACACAAACCCCAGTTTGATCCGATATAAATATCGTTTCTTATTTTATTCATATAGGTACTAAAAGATCGTAAAACTTAATGGATTTTTTATTACTCTGCACGCAGCCTTTGTGAATGAACTCAAATTCTTGAAAGAATATCGTGGTAGGGATAATGAATTCATGGCTGGCACTGTATTTTTTAGAAAAGTAATAAAAAAACCTTTTTTTTCAGATTAAATTTCACGCTATTAAAGTATTAATTTTCTGACTAATTTAATTCCATTAGGTCTGAACTGCCTCTGCAAAAAGTATAATTAAAAAATATAATTTTAGGTTATGAATAAGAATAATAAGAACAAATCCGAAAGAAGGTGGTCTACAGTTTTCTAAAAAAAATATAAAATGGTTGTCTATTTTGTCTCAGTCTTTTTACCTTGTAGGAGGTACCTCACTGGGAGCCGCGTGAATCACAACAAATTCACTAGTAAATAATAGTTAGCCTTTCTCGTCTCTCTACAACTAATATTATAAATTCGAAAGTATGTCTGTCTGTCTGTCTGTCTGTCTGGGACATCTTCACGCTTAAACCGCTGAGCCGATTGGATGAAAATAGAGGGGAGCCTTTTTTCCGATGGGAAATCATCAAGTGACTCCTTCCACCGTGGGTGGGGTGGGAGTGTCAGACTCTTACTGACTTAAACCCATCCATGTTCCTTCCTCAGCCCTTTGTATTCCGGGCCGCGGTAGTTCCCGTGTGAAACCGCGTGATACGGCTAGAAATATGATAGCTAACCTCACCTTATAACTAGCTAATCAATATTCGTACTCTATGTGAGAACAGGCCTTGATCCTGCAGTGGGACAATAATAGGCTTGTAACATTATAATAACAAGCTGAAATAATTTCGAACCATGTTTCCGCTTGTATAATTTTCGAATTTTCCGAGTATTGAGTTGCGAGAATATTATTATAACGTACAAATGTAGTAGATTTATCATTCCGAAACTTATTTGTATAAAAATAAAATAAACATGAAAATTAATATTGGTGAATAATTTACTTCATGTTAAATAAGCTCAGAATATATATGTAATTCAGTTTTTTCGGGAATAATGTTATTTCAACGTTAATTTCAGACACAAAAGAAAAATATTCATTTGTTTTTCTTTCGCAATATGTCTCACGGTTAGAGAATATTTTTGTTATTAACTTTTTATATTGTTTTTTAGTTTATGTAAAAAATAAAATCTACGAGTATTTGATTAATAAAAAATCGTTTCTAATCCCTAAGACAAAATAAATCAACAACGATAGTTAACTTTCTTTTAAATAAAAAAAATGAAGAGGAGACTACATAATATCAAATGATGCTTTCTTTGTAAATTTCTTATAGAAAATTACCTTTTATTAAATAAAACACAATGTTTTCAGACTTCAGCATTGAAGGCAATAATGAGGTTGAGATCCAGTATCATAATAAAAGAAGAAAGATTTACAATAAATAATAACAGCTTTTAACTTAACGTTTCCTTGAAATTATTTCAAGCTGTAATACATTGTCTTACATTTATAAGTTGTAGGAAAAGAAATGAATTACAGCGTATACACAGCTTGCGTACTAGAATATTATAATTAAAAATAATAACTCAATGTAAATGGAAATTCCCACAAAAAACCTAATACTTTTTTGAAATTGGAATAGAATGTTTTAAGGTACAAAACGCAAAACGTTTGTAGGTTGTGTATGAGAAACGGACTCCATTGTTTTTGGCAATTCTTATTTCGTATTGACAAAAAAAAATGCCGAGGCAAACATTATTATAGGCCAGTAGCAGGCAGCAGGACTAACTGCCATGTTTTTTTAATACCTCCATTCGTGGTGGATATTTTAATGTACTTTATAATATCGGTGTAAATAACATGATAAAATGAAAGTGATAATGATAAACGTTAATTCCCTCCGTATCCCCTCTCTGTAAGCTAATGAGGCTGTGACACAGTTTAACCTCTCAAATAGATATTAATTAATTTTAGTAGTCTACCCAAAATCATTAACCTAATATTGTTTAGCTTAATAGTAGGTAAAGACTCGTTAATGCTCGTGACTCCACGTCGTTTTTTTTTTTGATAATTAATATATACCTTTTGTGTTTACGCGTAATGATTCGACTAAATTGTATGTTTTATATATACAATGTAAGTATGTCAAGTAATTTGTTATTTATTTTATAGCCCTTGATTTGTCAGTGCATTTAGCCCCAACATCCATTCTTTCTACCAATCATTACAATTTTAGAGAAAACCAAAGTAAGATGGCGCTGGTAAGAAAAATATCTCTAATTATAAAAAAATATAAAATGTACCAAAAAATAAGTAGCTAGCACAGAGAAAATCTTTTATAATTAGGGTTCCTTACTCAATTATGCGAAAAATGCGGATATTATCAGCAGTAAAAAACTCATTTCCTTCAACTCGGTAAAAAAAATATCACGTGTCAGTGTCACATTTTCCCGCGCAATTTTTTCTCGATACAGTTTGCACTTAACAATCTATTTAGTGATGGTGCCGTCCGCAAATCCAATTTATCTGGGCTCAAAATTAAATTGCGTCTCATCCCCTCACGTTGGCTTGTCTCTACTAACTACAATTCATGCCGACCCTATTAGTTCCGGTTAGGGTTGCTAGTTTTATAAAATAATAATATTTAAATAGGTTTTTATACAATAAGCGCATAATGTTTGTAGGTGTGAGTTACGATTGCTGGTATCTCCTATCGTAGTCTTAGTATTTATTCTTAGTATCGGAACCATTGTTGTTCGTGGTGTTGCGATTCTTAAACATGCCAGGGGCCATATTATGTCTGAAAAAAGTGATTCAGATCCTACCGTGAGATAGAGATTGAACTATGAGGGCTGCAAGGGATCGCAATTTTTGGAACTGGCGCTGGAATCTCTAACGTGTCACAAGGATCCAGGTTCCTAACGATTTTTTATTTTACCGTCTGAATAGACTTCTTGCATAATAATATGTTCGAAAGCAATTCTACTACTAAAGTTCTATTTTACCTAATGTTCTCTTTGTAAGTCTCATTTTCAGTATATTTCATTTTGTTTAAAATTGGTTGCTTTTATAATACAATAGTTTAACTCAAAGATAATCCGAAATGTCTTCCGTTACTAATTATAATTAGATTTTTCTTATAAGTAAAATTGAAGTATCTGCTGATTATTTGAAAATACAGATATTTGCTAAATTGATAAGAATGTCCATGCGGTATCTAACAAAATAGAAAAATAATTCGTTAATAAATCTATCTGTAAAGTGTGGGCGTACTGTACCTCTGGTTAACCCTACTGGAAGAACAGGCGCGATTTCATGTATGTAGCAATAACAATTGTCGGCCATCTTGATAACCCTGGTCGGTTCGTTCACCATCCCAGCGGTGACTTTCATTTAGTATCACACGAGAAAAGTGGCAAAATGTTAACAACTAGCCTGGATTTAAAATAACTTCGTACTTAAACGAGTTTATAGTAAAGAAGTTTGAGTAAGAAGCGAGCAAAAACTTTTGGACCAACTTTTGTTTAAAAGCTTATAATTAGCATTTCCAATCAAAGGATTTTGAATGCTCGATAAGATCTATACTTGAGTATAAGTACGTCTTAAACATCGGTCATATTATATGAATATTATATTATATTTAGATTTTTCCTGAGATTTCTCGAACGTTCCGAGAGAACTTTTTAACGCACCTGGATAAAAACCATTAACCGTCTCTAGAGTCCTCTCTATCTCCGAAACTAATTTCATCCAAGTCAGTTCAGACGTTTTATCGTGAAAGTGTAACAAACAAACTCACTTTCGCATTTATAATATAAGTTGGGATTAGTAAATATTAAAAGAAAATAAAGTCCGTTTCGTACACAAGTTCAATATTTGTCGTCATTTATCAACATTATCAAAAAAGAATTTTCTGACAAACATTACACCAGTGCCTAACCCATTTCTGACTCTAAAATAATAATCAGAAACATTTACTTGTAAACCTTTTCGTAATCATAATTACAAATACTTGGTACTGTAAAATAGATCAAAGGTAATGCCGTTGGTTTAATTTATTATCTGCGTTAAAGGGTTTAACCACTAAAACTGAGTGGTGGACGGTGGTAACTATTTATATGAGGATTGAGGAAGGGATGAGTTGTAAAACAAGGCGTTATTTTAAGTAGCAATTTGGGTTCTAGTGCTAAAATTGTATGTTTCGGAAAATTTTAAAAAGTCGATTTGAATCTTAATATAATTAAAAAAAAGGTTTTATTTTGTTTGACGTGATTTTAGAATGTATTATAAAGTTATATTGGTAATGACAATAACATTAACTCGTAATATGTGGTCTGAAAATAAGTAATTGTTCGAAAGAGTTACTGCGGTATTGAATCATTACGTGAAAGATGTAACACGAAGGGGATTTACTCAGTAAGATGTCTGACCCTCTCTCATGCTTTTCCATACTAAAAATAAAGATTATACGATAGAAGTCAATTTCGAAGAATCTGCGGCTTCCAACTCGCCAACCAACTCCTAATAATAGTCTTCGCCTTTACAATCCCCGAAAAATTATACCAAGATATATATAATGTTACAATAATAATGTTTTTTATAACTATCTATTTAAACGCCGTGGTTGACATACATCCATTAATTAATACATACTCTATATTTTTGCAAATACTGTAAGACTTTGTGAAATGATTTTTTTATTAAAACACACAGATAATTTTTTGCAATGCAATTTATTTCAGAATATTATTCAAGCAGGGCTCGTTTAAATTGGTCAATCGGTTTTTTAAATACATACCTATTGGTGCGCTGTGAAATGATATTGTTGTTTACTTATAAATAGGTACATTTCATGAACAAGCCGAATATTATATATACATTTTGGACGTTTTTTTTGTTATGTAGGTACCGAGAAGGCCTGTATGAGAAGAGGCTTTTATTCTGCACTGTTACTTGAACAGACAAGAATCAGAATATCAATAAAATTATGACTGACATATGTACATAAGGAACCGATAAATACATATTATGGTTACTTCATTCTGTTTCTCTCAATAATTTTAAATTGAAATAAAGTATTGTATTTATCAGTGAGCAGTGGTCTTAGCTTTAAATCTATGACACTATACTGTCTGTGTGTAAACGGGTATGACCATAGATATATATGTTACTAAAGTAACTAGATGTGCAATCACCAAGCAAAATGCGTGCCATAAAGGTTCTGACCAGTCCTAATTCATGACATCTGTCACTTGGAAGCCAGTTTGAATCTATCAGAGTACAGGAGGACGATTTTAACAATAATCTGGGCAAATTTGTAGTAAATGCCATCCTTATCATACAGATGTCATGAACATTACGTTTCGGTTAGTGTGAGAGAGATAGATATAATTTTACATCAAAATGATTACTAGTTTCAAAGCTACGTCTGCATTCTAATAAATGGTTACGTTTTTGTGACCGCGTAATGTTCGTGATTGCATCTCTATGGATATATCTCGATGGGTATGACACATTCATTGTGATACAAGAAACGTGTGGAGACAGCGCCATTACAGAGAAACTGCTGAAGTGTAAACAGTAAAAAAATGTATTTTGACATTTCTGTCACAATTTTTATCGTAGTATAAACTTAGCTTTACAACTTTGCATTGCACTCAAACAAAAATCTTCCCCTTCAAAAATGACCCCCACAAAAGTTGTTCACATTCGTCGTGAAAAGCCGAAACGTTTATCTTTTGTTTTGCGTCAATGTTTTATGCGATAGTTAATACAGTTTTTAGTATAACTTCTTTATGTCGCATTAAAAATCATGATCGTAAACACATACCCACGGGCTTTTGTGAAATTACTACAATATTTCACTGTGTGTAAATAAAAACATGAAAATGAAATTTTACGGCAAACTACTGGTAGTAGACCAACTATTTCGTTAGAAACGCTTTTTGTGTGAAAACTGCTTTTAGAGTTTTAATTTTGAAGATTTTTTTCTTATTCCTACTTTTGTATTTCCTCGACAAAATTACCAATTTTTTTGTGTCTTTTAGAGATAAGTTCAAACCTTTTGTATTTGACTCTTCTCCAAAACTTTTTTGTTCATCATAATTAACATGCTATCACATGCTATTCCTCATTACAAAAACATTTCAAAAACTTTATAATAATTCACCATAAATAATAAAAACTATACAAAACCAGCAAACACTAACAAGCAAGCGATTAAAATTCCCGATGGCCACGCGAAAACGGATTTTTCTAGGTAATTAACTTCAGGGAAAATTGGGTTGGAACTATTACTCGAATCCACAGCCCAGTACATACCGTTCCGAAACCGTTAAAGTCAAATATTAAATGCTAAACGTATTTGCCTAGAGTTCAGTGCATACTAAAAATCCAATTTAGTAAATGGTTTAACATCGCGGTTACTCGTTAATGTGAAATAAGCTTCCAGACTAATGGACTCAAAAGTTTATTATTTGGAAAACACTTTTCTGAAATAATTTCCGTGTTACCGACCACTTTTCTCACTGACTTATTGCAAATTGCAATACACCTATTTTTGGGTCAATGTATTTTTTTTATAAAGAACGTATTTTTTAATATCGAACATCGAAAATTTCACGTTCAATAGAATTTATTGACGCTGCCTGTCGAAATTCATTTTTGTCATTCAATATGGTTATAATAGGCGTGTGTGACACGAATACTAGGAACTCGTTACATTTATGCATTTTTTTGAATAGTCGAACGCATACAATCCTCACACAAAATAGATAAATTAAATTTTGAGATTCAAAATAAAATGTATTCGAAATTTAATTATTATTGTTCGAAATTCAAAAGAATTATCTATTTGTTCAGTCTGTTGAAATGTATAGCAAAGTCTGCAGGAAATCTCATCTAGGTCAGCTAGCACAGGTCAAATACGAAGCACTACTAAAAAGCGAGCTACAGCTGGAATAATTAAAATTCTTCCGCACACATAAACAAGACAATTGAATCTAGAAAGTCTTTATTAGTCATCTAACAGAATTCTAGTTTTATTCTTAAAGTTCTTAGTGTTAACAGGTAGTAGATAGGAATATTCTCACATACTATTTATTGAAATTAGAGACATTATTCACATCTTTGGTTACCACGCATGCTTATTTTTCATTTTGAACAACTCTTTTGTTGTAGAATAGTTGTATTTTTCATTAAATAATGGCTTACATTAACGTTACGATTATAGGTAGGCCCAATAATGAAAAATATTTTATTTTTCTTGTCGCGAGCAGGCAAAGTAAAAGAGTTGAAATTTAAAATTTGGACGTCAAACCCAGTTCTGTATTTTTGAATGAATAGGTATTCGGTTACATTAAGTATGGGAGAATATTTTATTAAAAGATTTTTACTTATGAAAAACATTTGCGGTTTACCCACTCCGTTTTCACAAGATACTCGTACACAAGGGTAAAACCAACGGAGTATTTTTAGAGTTCGCTAATTGGCTCCAGGCTCAGTATATTCCGTCTTGGGTTGCAGACTCATACTTATCTCACATTGCAGACTCCTTTGAGACTGATATACAAACCTCCTTGGCTTAAGCAGCTAAACCTCGGAATTTAAGGATTGGAATGGACTGCAAAGTTTAACTTAGAGTTGGTTTTTGTAATGAAAAAAGGTAGATTTGTACTAATTGGCAAATGTAAAAGAATTTATTAAAATAATACCTTCTGGGATATATGGATCGTCGTCCGATCATATAATTGGACAGATAATGAAATGCCTCGGCATATTATGAAATGACACCGTATCATTCAACACTCATCGTTTCATGATTTGCTTCTGTTATCGATTGCCATTAATTAAAATAAAAATATCTCAAATATTGGATTCAACTTCAAAATTCATGTCTTCCTTTTGTGAACCATTTATTTTCTTTTCAAATTATATTTAATTTTAAATTAAGAATAAACGCGTAAAGCCGCTTTAAAATGTAGGTGAAAGCGCCACAATGTGTCTGAAGCACATCTCCAACACTTACGGAACTGGGCTAAAAGCGTCACTACACTGCTCCATATACCTACACGGCACTGACTACTTTGTTACGTCATTAGGTACATATTTACACTTAAAAGTTAAATAGATATTCATTACTATAATAGTACCTAAACTGTTTTAAATTCCAATTATAATTAGGTTAACAATTTAAAAAGTAATTTTATCATTGCACTGAAAAAAAATCCCCAAATGAAATCATTCATATTCCATAAAAGATTATAAAGGAATGATAATAAGTAGGTACTTCTTCATGAGACTGCAAAAAAATATTTTGATATAATCTAATAACAGTAATGTTAAGTAATGTAAGATTTAGGATAAAAAAAGAAAAAAAACATTTGGAAGTCTTCTCCCGCAACTTGTTATAAAAAAAATAAGTAAAAGTGCCGTGTCCCCAAAAAGTAGAAAGCTTACTTTTCAGAACAAAACAGCTTCAAAAAGGTCTACCACGTGCCAAATAATAAGATGGAGGAGGTTCCAACAAACAAAAACTTATTAGTCACCTACATTGAGCTCCATTTATTCGTCACTTGTACCTGTTGGTAGGGTTGCCAGGAGATCTTAACGCTAACTAATATTTTGCTTTTCGAAAGAAGAAAGGAAAGTTCTTGTCCTGTAGAGACAAAAGGCAGGAAATCTTTTAGCTTGTAAGAATAACCGACGATTAAAAAAAATAGCGTGCGTAGTACAAGCGTAGTGTTAGATTTTCGAGTCGAACATAATATAGTTTTTTTCCTCCAGGTTTTTTGCCCGTAGAAGTATGCTTGATTAAATGTTCAATTTCTATTAGAATTGGCTACAAGCGAAGTTTGGGTGAGTTATCGGTGTAGAAGCTTGGTGTTATATAAAATAACTTCTCTTCAAATAATGTATTTTTTGTGACGTAAGGTAGCTCAACCTATAATAGACTTGAAAAGTATGAGATAAAAAAAATAACATTAAGAATATATTTCTGACAGCCCTGGTTTCGTCTCAGTCACGAACTTCCGATCGTAATGATGACTTCTTTATATCTTCTAAAGGTGTTCCCTTTTGCCCTAACGCTCGGCGGTACTGTTTGGGTCATTACTTCGGCAACTTTACTGTATTATATCGTTACCAAAGTATACCTCTGAAATAAATTCTAATGATACTTATTTGTGGGTATTATTTAGAATTTGCTACTAGGTTATATATTTTTATTTTTTATTATTAAACCTGTGGTATCCATCTACTCATATGCTTAACTGACTGACTGCTGAAACTTGAGAGATTCAGGCTAGTCTATATAGAAGGTGTAGCTTATTACTAGACGCATTTTTCCTTTTCAATGCGCGAAAAGTCAACGCACAGCTTGAATGACAGAGTATTTGTTATTTAACTAACAAACTTCACTGCGATACAAATACGGGTAGGTCCACATTTACCTATTTCGAGAGTCTAAAACCATGATGGCCAAATAAACAGCAGGGTTAAATCCAAAAGCATTTGACCGGTTCAATTTCGGTGCACGATACTAAAAAGCCTCATTCACAGGCTACCAAGCCAATCGGGTAGATCGGGCTGATTTGCCCGAAACGAATAACACAAACGATATTTAGTTGATTAAAGCGGGAAAGGGTTGACAGAGCACTTCCCGGATGCGTCGTGCTCGTAAACATGGAGCCAGGATATGACGTCACGGGATGGCTATGTGATTAATTTAGCTTTCTATGTAGGAGATAACTTTAAATTACTTTAAATTACTGCCTACCATGGCATAGTAGCTTCGGTATTAAGATACGGGTTCATCTTTTGGGGAAACTCCACCAACAAAAATATGGCATTTAAAGCACAGAAGCGCTGTATTCGTGCCATGTTTGGTCTCAAAACCATAGACAGCTGCAGACCTTATTTTATCAGGCACAGAATCCTGACACTTCCTTCCATATATATCCTTGAGGTGGCCTTATTTGTTCACAGCAATCCTACATACTTTCAGCGCCTCTCAGATGTAGTGAAGCGTAATAGGCGATACAATAATAATAATAAATTGTGTGCTAACAAGTCAAAAACGGGTCTAATGGGTAAAAGTTTATTAAGTTTGGCACCAAAAATTTATAATAAAGTCCCGGATGAATACAAGACCTGCCATAAAACATTATTTAAAACTAAAATGAGTAACCTCTTGGCCAGCAAGTGTTACTATAGTACTGAAGAATTCTTTGAAGACAGTTTGAGATGATTTTATATACCAACTTTTATTATATTTTATTTTGTATTTGTTTTTTTTTTCAATTAGCTTTTGTATATTATAGTATTTAATCCAATTAAATGATTTAAGATAATTAATGTAATGAATTTGACAAATAATTAATTTAAGTTTATTAGTGGACTGTGTGTTTATTCTGTTCATATGCCTCAATTGGTAGATTTTGGTGAAACACATTTTATTTAAGACCTTATTTACCTACCCAAAATGTAATGAACAAATAAATGATTTATGATTTATGATTTATGAACTTATAAAGTCGATATGGAGATTAAGTTATTATTAAAAAAAATAATTGTAAATATGGAACACATTTATTTGAGTAGGCTGCTAGCGCGCGGATGGGCAAAAAATAGGGTTTTGGGTTTAGTCGAAGGAATTTGCGAGTATTTATTGTTTTAATTAATAAAATAATGGTTGAACTCTTTAAAAACATATAAGTTCCTTGTTTGTCTTACCGATTTCTAAATATGTATAGTCTAGCTAACTATCAGCCATGTCAAAGCGAAACCGCCGAATCGAATACAAGATCTCAAACAAAAGAAAAGAAAACAATTCAATCCCCGAAATAGATTTTGTTATTTTTTTACGAACTAATTGGTTTAGAAAATAACGAAAAATACCTATTAGTTATAATGATTCGCAGTAAAAGAGCTTAGTAGGATCTTTTTTTTTCCTAGAAACCAGGTTGTCGAGACCTCTGAACACTATTAATAGGCAACTTGTTGTTAACAAAACAAGTCTTAAGACTTAAGAAAAAAAACATACCACGTACCACGATAACATCAGCCTTCGTCATCATCATCATCTATGTATTTAATATTCGTCCACTGTTGGACATAGAGGAGCTCGTGGCTAAGTAACAGCCGCACGGATCGACCGATCTTAGGTTAAGCTGCGCTTGGCGCGGTCGGTCCGTGGATGGGTGACCATCTATGTCATAGCGAGACTTCTCCGTGCCTCGGAAAGCACGTTAAGCTGTTGGTCCCGGTTGTCATTTGTACATCTTTGACAGTCGTTACGGGTAGTCAGAAGCCAGAAAGTCTGACAACCAGTCTTACCAAGGGGTATCGTGTTACCCGGTAAACAGGGTTGTGGAGGTCAGATAGGCAGTCGCTCCATGTAAAACACTGGTACTCAGCTGCATCCGGTTAGACTGGAAGCCGACCCCAACGTAGTTGGGAAAAGGCTAGGCAGATGATGATGTTGGACATAGGCGTCTCTAACCCTCTTACGGATTACCAAAAATCTCACTCATAAATGCTGTTTACCACATTAGTGACAGACTTTGTAACTAGGTATTATACACGAAAAACCGGGTGCTAGAATAAAGTCGTATCAATATGTATACTTACATAATAATATTTTTTTACAGGCTGATGTCTGTCATTATAGATACTGAAGCAAAACTTATATGGTGGTTTTATTACAGTTTATTAGAGCAACACAAGCACACATTTTTTTTAACTTTTGTCTGCCTGTATGTTATATTATGTTTGTACACGCATCACGTAAAACTTCTAAGGTCCAAGTTCACCGACTAGATTACGGTCCGATTTACTTAAAACAGCTGTTTACCATAAATTCATACTTCAGGCTTTCGATGGGTAACGTATTATTTGAGATTTTTATTCAAGAAATGGTCGATTACCAAACCAGGGTTGAACTAGAAGTGGGTAACACTAAAATTCCAGCTTCCTTGTTAAAAAACCTTTTCGTGGACGGTGAACTTAGCCCTAAATGGATTAAGATACACATAGGATACTTATTATCGAGGTCGGCGAAATAATTCTCTCAAAATGCGGGTGAAACAGCTAGTTTAATATAAAAACAAAACACACTGATGTACCTATGTATATACATTTACGTGCAGTTGTAATGCATGTTATAGTAAAAAGTATCGTACATTCCAAAGTAATGTTTAACACAGTTATCTGGCAAGCAATTCCAAAGCGGTAAAGACCAAAGTTTGGTTTAAGCAACTTCAGTTTATATTCACTTTTGGCTATTAAAGTTTCACCCCTAGACTAAAGAGACTCGCGGTGGAGAACTAAACGGTTTTGTACTTTCTGTTGGCGTGCGTCAGTTTGTTTTAGTAATTAGTCTAAAACTTGTGTTGTTATTTCAGCCCTTGTCCAAGCTACATCGTAGCGTAACATTATTATTATATAGATCTCAGATCACTTAAGGAAATTGCTGTACGACTATCTTTTTAAGTTTATTATATAGAATTTGAAACTTCCAAAAAAAATTAATTGTACTAATATTTTCATCTAGCTTCAGGCTTCTGTGAAATTAAAAAGCAATTATTTTATTTTTAACTTTTGCTTCTATAAATTTGTTTTGTAATTATAACTACATCCATCTTTTGAACTTTACTTTGGATTCTCCATTTTTAATACGGAAGAGATACGACATTCTTTTTCGACACAATAAACTTGTTGTCGAGATGAGACACACAAGCGCAAATATTACAAAACCCATGAACATAATAAGTAAAAACGGAAATAAATCAATTAGTTATACATCCCACAGCGACCTTTTACTCTGCCTCCACACCGTTCAATTCAAAAGAATTCCCATTCATTACAAGCTGAGAGTATTCGACTCACCGATGCCTTTGAAACTCACATTAAAATGTTTGTGAACGAAGTACAGCGAAGGACAGTAAAATCAACGGGCCAACGTAACTTCGAGTTTAGACTGATTCACCAGTGCAGAGCGGTGCCAGAGAGAAGCTATATTATGTGATGTCTTTTTTAACAGACTTCAAAAAAGGAGGCTCTACATTTACCAAAGTTAATGGACAGTTTCTCAATTTCCGGATAAGTACCAGTTAAATTTATCAGCCAGAGAACTTCATACAAATGTTGTTACAAGTATGAATTAATCTGGTAGATAATTCATAGGCAGAAGTGTGTACGCGCGGCAGATGTCCGATGCATATTGACTGATGTTTGGTCTCCATTACCTTAGAGACAAATCGATGATAGTCTGTTACGCGGTATATCTACCTACTAACACACAATGCACGTAACAATTTAATTGGTACTATATTGGGTACTAGCTTCTGCCCGCGACTTCGTCCGCGTGGAATGGTGTTAGAAAACCCAAATATCTTACGGAACCCAATTTTTTTCCAAAATAAAATTTAGCCTATGTTACTCGTGGATAATGTAGGTTTCGAATGGTGAAAGAATTTTTAAAATCGATCCAGTAGTTTTTGAGCCTATTCATTACAAACAAACAAACAAGTTTTCCTCTTTATAATATTAGTGTAGATTTACCCAATCCATGTGACATACACATACGTAATTCCATTCTTCGCAGTACTGTTACATTGCTCTTATATATCACTACAGCACGACTACTAAATGAAAAAAACAATGAAATTAAGCGGGAAATTGGTGGTTTCTACTCGCATCGCTATCCGTGGAAAGGCGTCATAACATTCCGAAGGATATTTCAATACCTACGTTAACAACTGTCTGGAAACTTGAGTAGTGCATTGCAGCTACAGTTCGTAGTGGTCGACATAATGCATAAGTTTTGACGGCAATGTACTCGCAAGTTAGTTATTGTGTCTGTACATGTCTCGACTTACAGGTATCGTATCTCAGTACACAGTACTTGTGTTATAGACAAGTTTGTACCTCGGACGTCGAAGTTAAAGTGGAATGGGCCAACTTGATACTTAAGCCGTATGCAAAGATTGATTTCTATGGAAATAGGACGACCTATATTTCTGTGTTGTACAGTATTATAAATGCGAAAGTTACTGTTTGTTTGTAACGTTAAATGCCCAAGGGCCGTACCACCGCGTGTTTTTGCAATCACTATTCAGGTGTGAGATCGAGACAGCTTCGAACGTCGTATAGCACTGTCTCTTTTTCACAACGAAACAATTCCCGCGTTGGCACGTCATGGTCCAAGGCCCCTTAACAGATTTTTGGAGAAATATCTAGATTTTCAAATATATGATCGAGAATATGATAGACATTAAATAACCTAATTCATTGTGTGTGTTGAGTGTTTCTGTTTAGGTATAGGATATGATCTAAAAATTCTACAGTGATCAGCGTAAATAACGAGGACAAACAATTAGCAAGGACCCGAAACAGGCGTTAACATACTTATAACTAAGTAACAGTTAATCTAAAAAAACTTAATAAATTAATAACTTTCCTTTACTCTGAAGTTGGCTCAAAAAAAATCCTCGAATCAATCAGACGCCAAAATAAATTTCTTTCAATGTCTCATTAACTGTCTTTTCATTCTATCGCTTTCACATTCGCTTCTCTTACAGATACCTACTCAAAGTACCTACGTATAAAAAGTACTCAAATATTTCGCAAAATTAGCATACAAAACAGTATACTCGAAGCTAACTTGGAATCCAACAAAAAGGAAGTGTGTGCCGTATATAACTTTTACCACGCACTGAAAGCAACTTTTCAGTGTCTACGTACGTTATAATATATCTGAGGATGAATGAATATTTGTGTTATTTTTTTACATAAAAATACATGACGGATTTGCGTGAAAGTTGGTACTGAGATAGACCATACTTCGAGACACTTAATTATGATATACTAGCTGTTTCTCGCGGTTTCACCCGCATCTTGAGAGGACCACTTCGCGTACCCGGATGAAAAGTACCCAGGATTTAAACTGTTTGTGAAAATCTCTTCAGTATTTTTTCTATGAAAGAGTAACAAACATTTTTATACATCCTCATATACCCTCACAAACTTTCCTATTTTTAACCGACTTCAAAAAAAGGAGGAGGTTCTCAATTCGATCGGTATTTTTTTTTTTTTCTATGTATGTACACCGATTACGCTGAGATTTATGATCCGATTTACGTGATTCTTTTTTAGTTTGATGCGGAATAGATGCCATTTGGTCCCATAAAAATTTCACATGGTTTGGCCCAGTAGTTTTCATTTTGTGAACATTTTTTACATTTTTGTTTACATCGATGACGTAATTGTTTCGGAGTCGATTTATATTTTCCGTTCCTGTTTCTTGATCTATATTGTTTAAAGCTGCACCTTTCGTAGGCCTACCCATAGCTACTTAAAAAAAAACTATTTAACATATAATTATGACAATAAAAACAACGAAATGTTATAGCCTTCTTTATGTAATCTATAAAAATCCTGTAAAAAATACTGTAGTTTACAGAGCAACTTATTACAGACACTAAAAAGTAAAAAATAAATTAAAAAAAACTACGTTTAAAAAAACCGACTTCAAAAAAAAAACTAAAAAGTATTAAAAAAGTATAAAATAACTTAATAAAGATTTAACACAAACCTAATACCTTTAATATTAATAAAACACCATTATTTGTATGTGTTACCTATTGACAGGTTTGAAGTCGGTGCCAAGTCCTAAACAAAATGAAATTCCTTAAGATTAACCTACGTAAATAAACTTAAAGAACAATGTGAATTAATGTGAAACAGATGAAAACTTTTTAATACCTGAATGAGTAACACTATTACATTTGGCTTGGCACCGACTTTAAACCTGTCAATAGGTAGCAAATACAAATAATGGTGTTTTATTAATATTAAAGGTATTAGGTTTGTGTTAAATCTTTATTAAGTTATTTTATACTTTTTTAATACTTTTTAGTTTTTTTTTTGAAGTCGGTTTTTTTAAACGTAGTTTTTTTTGATATTAGTAGAATCTAACCCAAAAATATACATGTTCGGGTACAGGAGACACGGCGGGGCAAAGCCAGTAATAATATTTATGCGTCTCCTAACCCTCCATCTGCGACTGTAAAGAATATCATAAGAAGTATGGACGTTAAGTTAATGTCGAGTTACGTTTTACGTGCCAGAGATAAAGATAAGGCATAACCTGCACTCGCCGGGGGCTGCGCAGAATACTAACTGAAGGGTGTTAAGTATCCTTGAGTATATCTGAGAAAAATATGTCGCATGGGGTGAATTATTATGTTTTATTAAGATTTTTCATGTAAGTATGATAATTGATTTTTCATGTAAATGATATTACTTGAGTGAAAGTAATACACGAGCTTCAGACTTTCTACAAGTATCGCATGTTTCATTACAGTTTTTTTCAGCTAGTTAGACACCTTGTAGATTCATTCAATATTGTTATACGTCAGATGTATAACATCAGCTAATGGATTTTGAATAGTACCAGCTTTTCCTTCCTGCATTTCTTCTGTATATAAACTTTAACTATGCTCACTCTCACTCACCTCCATAACAAAATATATATGTTTAAAAATGGGTAAAAAAAATCCTATGCACATATTTAGTAGGTAGAAATTATGATTTAAAAGCGTACATTAAAACTTTTATAACGGAACATTAGCAGCTGTTATAATAACTTGTCTTTGAGACAGAAGTGTTATCAGATCTAATTAATCTCACAACTTTCATTAAAGTCCAAAAACACTCTTCAATTCGATACAGCTAATAGTAAGCAGCCTCTTCAACAAAATAGTCAATAAACTGAGTTTTAAAGTAATTTAATTAAAGTATTGAAGACACGAGTCGGCTCAGCTCTGTATCGATTCGCTGTGTCAAGCTCGCTTTGCCTACAAAACTTTTGAACTCAACGAATTTGCAATGTATCTGTTTTATGCAAAGTTTTTATGAAACCTTCAAAGTTAGCGTAAAAGGTGTATAGAGTGAGGAAGGTATACCCTGGGAGTTAGGGAGTGACGATCGATTGTTGGTGATGAATTGTTTTACTTATTTTCCCGCAATAAGTCTTACAAAATCTTACTTGGTTCGGCAAAGGAAAGGACAACATGGCTTATTTTTTACATCTACACTAATATTATAAAGAGGAAAACTTTGTTTGTTTGTAATGAATAGGCTCAAAAACTACTGGACCCATTTTAAAAATTCTTTCACCATTCGAAAGCTACATTATCCACGAGTAACATAGGCTAAATTTTATTTTGGAAAAAAATAGGGTTCCGTAAGATATTTGGGTTTTTCGCACACAACGTGTAAGAAATCAACCAGAAAAGTTACTTTTTTTGCGTACGCTACTAATCTCAGGAACTACTAGTCCGATTTAAAAATTCTTTCAGTGTTAGATAGCCCATTTATTGAAGAAGGCTATAGGCTATATTTCATCACGCTAAAACCAATAGGAGCGGAGCACCACTATTCCACGCGGACGAAGTCGCGGGCAGAAGCTAGTATTCCAATAAATCATAAAATGTCACATTCAATTGTAATTTCATTTACAACATCGAATCGAATACACATTTTGTCGATAGACGTATCAATATGTAACTATATCGATAAACAACAAGAAGACAAAACGTGAATAACGAATGGAATATTGCAAATCTGCACAATGCATAATGCTATCGGAAATATCGGGACAATTTCCGACTGAGATTTAATTATGAATCTGTATGAAAGGGATATTTGAGAGCCTGAATTTCAGAGAACACTTGATATTTCTTTAAAAAAAAGAATGCTACGAAACGATTGTGAATTAAAATTGAGAATTGCGAGTAAAGCGGATATTGTGTTATATTAGGAATTCGTTTCACAATCTTTTGGAGTTACTGTATTTAAAAACCAAGACTACTAAAACATTAGACATCTTTAATTAAAAAAAAAATATTAGGTTCCTGTCTAAATGGAGGATAACATTGAATAATTTCATGATATATTATGTTTATTAAATTATTATTTCTATATATCCATTAATGTCGTAAAAAATATAAAAAGTATGTTAATTATTGAAATAGTGTTTTGTGAATTGTGTGTTATTGATATTCTATATATATTATTATGTTTGTGATATTCGTATTAAAGTATAAATGATAAAAAGTTTGCTGCAACCGGCTGTACCTAATACTTCTACATATATTAGAATTTATCAAATATCTGATATTGAGATAATATCTGTGTCCTTCATCCCCTTTTCGCCCAGCTACCTGCGCAGGTCGCGAGCGATGTCAATAAATGTCGCTTCGTACATTTTACACTGAGCTCAGAGCGAGGGTTTCATTCCTATATTCGATGCAAATATATTTCATGGTCGACCTTGACATAGTACGACATTTTGCTATTGAAGTTTTGAATTTCAGATATGTTCTTTGTGCATGAAGTAGATAAGCTAGCAGAAAGTTGGACACGATACAATTTATATTTACGCCGAAAGTAGAAGTATATAATGGAAATAGAAATATAAAACTTCAAAGAACTTTCTAGTTTTTTTTTATTACAAAATGAATAGCTGATACGGCTACAGACATTGCGTTTTCTACGAAAATATGAACCCATCCTGTTTTTTTTCAACTGGGAAAATTGGTTTAATGTAAGAATATAACGAGCTTAATAAATTAAATTTCTTTATATATTACATAGAAAAACATACCTTTTCTTCACGACGGCGATGAGAATAATATGCTGAGTGTTCTTAGTGCCTCTTATCGCTCTGAAACAAAGATAATTTCATTATTATTAAAGTGGATTTTGTAAATGCTTTTGGCATTCGCGGCCCAGTAACAGCCGTTCAGGTTTAACATCTATAGTTGCCGTATAGTTCTGGATTTAGGAGTCTGGGGCCTTACCATGATGTGCGAAATTAGGAATAGTTTCGTCGTGAAAAAGAGACAGTGCTATACAACGTTAGTAGCGGCGTCTCGCTCTCACGCCAGAATAGCCATGACAAATACACGTGGTGGTACGGTCACTGGTCAGTGCAAATTAAAAGTTAAGAGATACTTTAATACGTTTGTATTTAATTATTTTATAAATTTAGGTAGGTGCCTAAGTCTACCAACAGTCTCGTATGTTGGGGCTATCATCTCTTCGTTGTCTATCTAAAGGAAAAATATTATAAAATCTTATTTCAATGTAATCAAAGCGCAGGTCTTATTTAAATAAAATCAGTTCGTTTTGATTTATTAGTTTTTTTTTGCCGTCATATTTCGTTTGGGACTACTTAAGCACACAAAGTATTTGAAATTATAATAACAGCATTAATTTCAATTTTACACAAGCTATCAAAATTATACAAGCTATTAGCTCAATGCTATGTTATTTAATTTCAGATAGTACATGACGTAATATTTACCCACATCGTTTGTTTAAAATCAATTAAATATTCGAAAATTTTCTGCGAATTCAATTTTTCTCTTTCTTATATATTTATCTATCCCTTTCATTTTGAGCATGACGTCATTGACGTGTGTTTTGTTTTGTAATCAGATTCGTACATTGCTGGATAGTTATTTTTTACTCCTTTCTTATTAGTAATCTATCTCTTTCATTTTGAGCATGACGTCAATGACATGTCTTTTGTTTTGGAATCAAAATATAATAGTTGGTGGAATACATATTTTTCTCATTCTTATTTAATATTCTTTCTCTTTCATTTTGAGCATGACGTCATTGACATGTCATTTGTTTGGAATCATAGTCTCATAGTTGATGGAATATATATTTTATCTTATTCTTATTTATTATTCTATCTCTTTCATTTTGAGCATGACGTCATTGACATGTCATTTGTTTGGAATCACAGTCTCATAGTTGATGGAATATATATTTTATCTTATTCTTATTTATTATTCTATCTCTTTCATTTTGAGCATGACGTCACTTACACGTCTTTTGTTTGGAACTACTTATTTAGAATATATTGATACGATTTTTTCAAACTATTGTGAAACAATAGAAGTTTACTTGTTTACTATACATAATTTTCCTTTATATTATTACAGTTCCTAAGGTATTAATTATCTATACATATAAATTGCTTAGTCCTGAATGACTGACGGATAAACGCACAGCCTAAACCGCTGATCCCAGAGAACTGAAACTTGGAGGGTGTATTCTTTGTATGACGTAGGCATCCGATAAGAAAAGATTTTCCGAAATTCTACCCCTAAGGTGAGTGGAAAAAGGGAGGAAAGTTTGTATGAAACTGTGTCATTATATGTATGGATAATTTTATATGTATAGATTATTCTTGAATACGTTTGTTAAGTTTATCACCCGTGAGTCCTACAAGCAGTATTACAATGGGTATCTTTCGTATTAACCAGTAAAAACCCAGTAACTAGGGTCAGGAGGAGACTAGATTGGACGTTTTAGGCCCAAGTTCACCAACAGATGGTTACCTAATCGGCCCGTTAAATAAAACCGTTTTTTAACCAGGAAGCTGGAATTTTCCTGTTACCCACTTCTAGTTCAACCCTGGTTTGGTAACCAACTGTTTCAGGAATAAAAATCTCTAATAATACGTTAACCATCCAAAATTGGAAGTTTGAATTTATGCTAAACAGCTGTTTTAAGTTAATCGGACCGTTATCTTGTTGGTGAACTTGGGCCTTAGTCATATTGCTTTTTGAGAATTACACACACACATCTTCTCAAACAGGTTGAATGGATTTTGTAAAAATAAAGAGTGACTATAGGGAATAACTTTGACATGTGGAAGAAACAAAGTGCGTTGTCTCCAAATGAACTGAAATATACCCCCAGACAAAGAAGCTGCATCAAAGTTTATGTTTAAAAAAATTGAATGGCCCTTTCCAGTAAACAAACATACACTTAGGGATAATGATACTACGCTGTTATGAAGTTAACGAACCAAACTATAAGTTCCAATTTAAATTTGTATAAAAAGTTGGAATACTTGGTTAAAATGTTTTTTTCAAAGGTGGCGTGTTGAACATTGATGCAGTTTATTAGTCCGTCAGTGTAGATTTAACGTTATCAGAAATTTTACAATTTTAACTGCCCCAGTATCATTGCAATGCTCTTGACTATATTTTATTCCAACCATTTACAATACTTGGAAATTCCTTGTCCGTTTACTGCAATACCGAAACCAATCACATGGAAATGTAATGGTGTAGGCAAAATATCTTGCGAACGAGGGACTCCGTCAAAACCGATGTTGCGAACATAATTCGCTTTGTACCTCCGCGATACAAGTACATGTAAATATTGCACGAAGACGGAGGATTATGGATTACCAGTCTGTTTTCAGTGAGGCATTTTGCATAACTTATGAGTTGACATGTGTAGAATACTAGCTGTTTCCCGCTGTTTCACTGCATTCTGAGAGAACTACTTCGTGCGCCCGGATAAAAAGTTCCCCATGTGTTAATGCAGATTATAAACTATGTGTGTACCAAATTCCATAGAAATCCATTCAGTAGTTTTTGCGTGAAAGAGTAGGAAAAATACATCCTCACAAACTTTCACATCTATACTTATAATAAATCTGTAGAGAGGTCAATTCTGTACATGAAATATGTTTCCAAAATAACTATCAGGGGGTGATTAGGGATCGACACTGATGCCAAAAATGCAATCAGTAAATTTTTTGTCTGTCTGTATAACCGTTATAGAAACAAAAACTACTGGACGGAATTAAACGAAACTTGGTACAATTATTTGGCATACTCCTGAGCTGGTTAAAGTATACTTTTCATCACGCTACAATTAATAGGAGCAGAGCAGTGAAGGGAAACGTTGGGAAAACGGGAGAAGTTACTCAATTTTGTTTAAAAGCGCTAATCTCAGGAACCGCTGGTCCGATTTGAAAAATTCTTTCAGTGTTAGATAGTCCATTTATCGAGGAAGGCTATAGGCTATATATTATCACGCTAAGACCAATAGGAGCGGAGCACCACTATACCACGCGGACGAAGTCGCTGGCAGAAGCTAGTTTATAATAAGAATGGAAACGTCACTCAATTTTGAGTGGCATTCAACCTTTTTGGGTGATGCAGTCATAGACAAAATGCAATATCCATTATGACTCGCGATCTTCTTCTATTATTTTGATATCAGAATCAACGATAGGTTTTCAATCAACTATTAATTTTTAAGATTTTTCAAATATGGAATCCCCTGGTGACAGTTTTCTTCAATACCCTCATTTTCTTTGCGAGGTCTTGTCCCATCGTATTATGTGAGAGTGAGAGAATAGAGACTCAAACACTTGTACACTATAACATCGCTAATGGCTAGTGTCCATTTAGATTGGATAACCAAGCATATGTTTGTAAATGCACCCACGATACACGAACTCCTAGGGTGGGGGAAAAATATAAAAAAAATAAATTGTAGCAGTGCGCTTGCAATTCTCATGCCCGTTCGCTTGCGCGCTGTTCTCGTATTCAGTGTGACCTAGCCCGTAACATAGACAGAAGTCCTTGTTGATTCCACGTGACATGTCTTCAAAGTCTTTGTTATGAAATAATATTGCAAAGGAGCTTAGGTCGTCATTGTTTATGAAATAGGATAAAGTTTTAGACAACACTATTCTTGTTTTGGCGTAAACATTTCAGCCTGATATAATTTGTAACTAGCTGGCGAAAATATAAATAAGTTGGTATATACGAGAAGCTCAGGCTATGGCGTCAGGGGTCGATGCCCTCGCCGTGTTTGACAATTATATAGAAACCACTCACTGGCATTTAAGGGACACGATATAAATAAAGTTCGTATTCCGTACAAATATAACCTTTTTGGTTGAAGTCTCCATGAAGAAGCCTTCAGTAAGTAAATGTACATACAGCTTGGCAAAAAAGAGTAGAAATTAATAGGGGCGCCACTTTACCGTTCGCGTGGCAACCCGCTGCGACCATATAGCGTACCATCCTATTGTCTTGATACTAAGCTGTATTTCTATAATTAATTAAAATCAGTAAGTATTATAAAATGTAATAACAAGTATTCACGTCATGTAACTGAATACAAATTACTTATAAGCACTAATAATGTAAGCACTCCTGTGTTTTCAATTTTTTTTGGGTATAATAAAAAGGCGTATGAATATAGCGTTATTATATTTGATTTCAATAAATCTTCCTCTAAATATTCCACGCCCGCCACATCCATGTCTTGGCTAGAGCTAGCCATAAACTCATCTGAGTCACACTCAGATTCAAAGGCACTGCGCTATCATGTTGGAGATTGATTCCTAAACGTTTTATGTCCAAGTACGAGCCCTCTCATAAATTCATAATACTCCTTTTCTGTTTTGTTAACATGCTGGCATGAATTCTTTTGAACTCCTACTCGGTTATAGATTGAAATGCACGTTCGGTGCTTCCTATAAAGATAAAAAATTTGATTAAACCTCTATCAATATTAAACGTAAATCACAAAAAATAGATAGGTACCGTACCTATCTATTTTTTTTGTGATTTTTAAATGCTAGTTATAACAAGTATTGTTGTGTTGTGATCACACTCATAGATAAAGTTATGTAGAATTCGAATTTGCATATTGCAGAGTATCAAGGCTCAAGCCACTCAAGTATCAATATTATCTAGTCGCGCTATACCAAAGTGTCAAAGACAAAACGTAAACATAACCTATATGCTCGATGTTTATTGTTCAAAATTTCACTTATTTCGTATTCAAGCAATTCAAAACCAAATAGAGATCATAAATTAACACTTGATACAACTAAATACAACAAAACAAACTCTTACATACCTGTCATAATGGCGGTACTTTGGTAAATATCGTCGAGATCGGAAAGAAGAGTTTAAGCCTCATGTTCGACCAGATATCGCCTATAAACATTATAAATTGTTTCCTTGCTAGTACTCCGAATGGTTTTATTTATTATAACGTAGTTTTTTAACGTTTTGATGGTCGAAATAAAAAAATAAGTAACTCGCGAACTTTGTTTACATCGAACGACACAGAACGACATTAATTGCCAGCAATAAAAAAAAATAGTTCCGTTTCTAGACTTTTTTGCCAAGCTGTATGTAAATAGTATGTGTTTTTTTTCTAATTAAACAAAATGTACCTATTTACAATTTTAAGGTAACTAACCAAGTCTTAGTTCTGGTAAAGATCATTTCGAGCATACTAGACTTATACTTATCAAGAAAATAATAATGTAAGAAATAAGTGGAGCTTCCACATAAAATTAATTTCAAATTTGCGTAACAGTCACAGGTTTTACGTTACAATGAACAAAAACAAAATCTAATTACCAGAATAAAGTGTACCTAGGTACGTAAATTAATTTCAGGTGCTTATCCAGGTAATCAGGTCATGGGCCCGGGGCCGCGCTTGGTGTTTACGTAATTAAATTGGGTTTACCCCCCGTTTGGGGTGCGTGGTGATATTAAACCCCGTATGTTAAAGGTGATAATATTTAGCTAGTTACGTGTGATTATTATTAAATTTTGTATCTAAATAGGGTGATCATCAAAATGTGCTAGATTGTTTATCGGTTTGCCTGAACTGCTCATTAATTTTGAAAATAGAATTTAGATGTCAAAATGGCCACGTGTACAAATGTACATAAGGAGGGTTTTCCTCCTCATGGTACACTGGACATTAGAGTGGTTGCGGTGATTTGAAACCAATAACCTCTTTTTAGGGTTTCGACCAAAAAAGAAACCCTTATGGTTTCATTTCGTCTGTATGTCGGTCTGTATCTGTTTATCACTCTCTGTCTATCCGTCTGTCATAGACGATTATTTCAGGAACATTAGTAGTAGCTATTGACTTCAAATTTGGAACAGTTCTAAAGAATATCTGTTCATGTGTATTTTGAATGAAAGAAGAAAAAAAAACAACTATTGTTTTTATGAAAAAAGTGGTAAACAAAAAATTTACTTATTTTCGAAACGAAGAGAGATTATTTTAAGCTACATAGGTCAAAGGGTGGCCACAATTAACATCGACTGGAATTGGAGCTGTTTTTGAAGTAGGTATTATACCTACATGTAACCCACGCAGTGGTAGGTATTAAATACCAACATCCCTTTTGTAACTTTATCTAATAATCATGTCTAAAGTTTCAGTTTGGAGTTCTTGTATATTTTGGTGGTACCAGTACGAATTGTGTAATAATTGCTCGAGTCTTGGTAAGTAATATATTTGCAAGTCAGAAGGTGGAAGTGGCGTGGGGTTCAATACCTTGTGCCCCGAAAAGTAGGTACTTATTACAACCATACGTCTTCTATACTTATAATAAATTTGTAGAGAGGTCAATTCTGTACATGAAATATATTTCCAAAATAATTATCAGGGGGTGATTAGGGATCGATACTGATGCCAAAAATGCAATCAGTAAAATTTTTGTCTGTCTGTCTGTATAAACTCTATAGAAACAAAAACTACTCGACGGATTTTAACGAAACTTGGTACAATTATTTGACATACTCCTGAGCTGGTTATAGTGTACTTTTCATCACGCTACAATCAATAGGAACAGAGCAGTGAAGGGAAATGTTGTCATTTTGTTTAAACGCGCTAATCTCAGGAACCGCTGATCCGATTTGAAAAATTCTTTCAGTGTTAGATAGTCCATTTATCGAGAAAGGCTATAGGCTATATATCATCACGCTAAGACCAATAGGAGCGGAGCACCACTATTCCACGCGGACGAAGTCGCTGGCAGAAGCTAGTTACACATACAAACAAAAAAAAAACAGTTATTTTGTTATGAATTCATGTCGTTATCAATGTGTAGTCATGAATTCTTGCTAACTTAATCACACAGGTGAATCTAACATTCATGAATAAACATTTTGTCACCAAAGTAACAATAAACGAGAAAAACTATTTTCGCGCGTATTTGTGCGTAAACTCGTTACATTGTTGCCAGTGTTGCCACACGGAATTTCATAATCACCTTTACAGAGAGGAAGTTATAATACCGCAAGAAGCTTGAAGGTCTTACGATATTAATGAAGTTTTTAGTGATCTTACGGCATAAATATTTGACATTTTGTCTGATGTTTTCTATAAGATAATAGCGTTATTACGAGAAAATAATTTTAGAACTGTGAATTTACATTAAATTTTTTGCCACTTTAGAATAATGTACCTACTGGTTTGTAAAAGATTAACTTGAAATTGAAATTACGATTATCAAAATGCATGATATTCTATTTTAGTTTGAAGGAAAACTTAATAATGATACGACACGGGAATTGCTGTCTTGCAAAAGTAATAAAAGTATTATCAGATAAGGCGTTTGTGTGAAGTTACAATTTTTTTTTAATAGGCCAAACTAAGATTATTGGAAACGACGTAGATATGTGATTTTCCTATTGGTCAATAGTTTTTTTTTGTTTTATCGATATTCATAAAATCATTACAATGAACAAAAAAATTAACAAAGACTACGACGAATTGAAAAGCTCCTTCTTTTTAGAAGTCGGTTGATAAATAGGTAACAGAATGGAAGTTACAGCTGTCAGGAGTTTTGTTTGCGCTCATGCTCTGCGGGCAAGTTGAAAATTGTAAACGTTGAAATAGTATACCTACGCAGAAAAGTTTCGTAGTGAGTGGCCGTCGGTGTAAATAACGTTTTGTTCTCAGTTACTATTGAAATAGATTAAAGTTAAAATTTAAATGGGTAATTCTACCGTAATGTAACTTTTGTCTTTTTGTTACATACGTAACCACCAAATAGACATAGGCATAATGTTTAAATTATCATCATATTATCTATTTTTTGTGAAATGACAGAGTTTTTGACCCAGAGTACCCTAATTGAGAGTACACAACACCTGGGAACTAGGTTCTATCTGTAATGGCACTTTATAATATTATACGTATGTGTTAATCCAGGGTATATAGTATGAGCGTGCCTTTCATCCAAATCCATCGAGTAGTTTTTGTGTGAAATATAAATAAACATACATACATCCCCTCAAACTTTCACAATTAGTAGGATTGTACTAAAGTGGTCTATACTAAAATTTCATCTCCTATAAGGGAGTGACCCTTAGGGTTAGAATTTCGGAAAATCCTTTCTTATCGGATGCCTACGTCATACCAAGAACACATCCACCAAGTTTCAGGTCTCTACGATCAGTGGTTTAGGCTGTGCGTTGATGCGTCAGTCATTCAGGACAGCATTTTATATGTATAGATATCTTTTCCGAAGATATTAATCCGACCTCAATTCTAACAAACATAAATGTGCAGGCATAAACCCAGTCACTGACCCAACCCGGAAATTACTTCTGCGGGGTTTTAACAAACGCCAATAGGAAGAAATTACCCTTTACCGTCGACTGGGTGCAAACAGTAGGCTGCCCCGTTTCATTAGTTACCATGGGGTAACCCGTGACGTCACTGAGGCGCCTCCACACTAATGACTACTTGAGGCTCCTTTAGTGCAGGTTATTGACATTATTGTGTTCTTAACTACGTGATTTGTTCGACAGGGAATTGTTCATTAAAGAGGATTGTTTGAGGGTGTGAGATCGACTTTCTAAACAATTGTAGGTGTTTAAAATATTTGAAGACCGGTTTGTGTTTTGAATGTCGTGGTAGCCTAATGGTCAAGGCACCTGTCTCTCGTGTACGAATGTGCGGGATCGAAACCTGGCAAGTACCAATGTGACTTTTCTAAGTGATACATACTTTCTAAGTATATCTTAGGCGTCACTGACGAACGGTGAAGGAAAACCAACGTGAGGAAACCTGGACTTAAAAAGTCTGAAATCGCCAATCCGCCTTGAGATCGGCGGTGATCGGAGGTGATCAATGCTCATGCCTTCTCTACATGAGAAAAGGCCTGTGCTCAGCAGTGGGACGATATATAGGCTGATGATGATTTTGTTTTGTTTTAAATAAAAAATTTGGATGATTGTTTCAAGAAGCCACTGATGAGGCCGAAAATCTTCAGTGTGTTTCGTTTCAGTTGCCGTGTGTTTCGCCTCGCAATGGCGTTTTAAAATACTTCCAAGATTTGATTAGAGACTAGCGGGATACAACCAATCTCATGTTGTCGAGTTCTGATTGACAGGAGTCACATGAATTAAGAAAAAAATAAAGGTTCAGCCTTCAGCTTCTTTGCGCGAAATGTAAAATACAACTGTAACCTTTAGCAGCAATTACTGAAATAAGTAATTTAATTTAAAAAATAAATAAGCTAAAATAAGAAATATCAGTTTACGATCCTTGTTTTACCTTACAATAATAATTACTAATTAAACTCCAAGCGTGTGAGTTGTTTATTGCTTAGTGTGTGGTAGTCTAGTCTTGAACGACAAACCTACGCATTTGAGTAAGCTGTAGAATTTCATGATCATTTATATGGTTTATGAAATAGTAATTATTATTTAAATTCTTATGAATTTCTCTACTTTATTTTGATAGCTATCCCTTTCAACTAGATTGTTGTCGCTTGTAAATCTATCTAGATGGAACTAAAGCTAGGTTTACACTATGACCGTACACTCACTGTAAACGGCGAGTGTCTGTGTGTAAACATATGTGGGACATTTATTGTGACACGAGAAAAATGTCGCGACAGAGGCATTACATAAAAACTGTTGACGTGTGGACAGAATAAAAAATATTCTAATATTTATTCATTACTAGCTTCTACCAGCGACTTCGTCCGCGTGAAATAGTGGTGCCCCGCTCCTATTGGTCTTAGCGTCTTAGCGATGATATATAGCCTATAGCCTTCCTCGATAAATGGACTATCTAACACTGAAATAATTTTTCAAATCGGACCAGCGGTTCCTGAGATTAGCGCGTTTAAACAAAATGACAACATTTCTCTTCACTGCTCTGTTCCCATTGATTGTAGCGTGATGAAAAGTATACTATAACCAGCTCAGGAGTATGACAAATAATTGTACCAAGTTTCGTTAAAATCCGTCGAGTAGTTTTGGTTTCTATAGAGTTTATACAGACAGACAGACAGACAGACAGACAGACGGACAGACAGACAGACAGACAAAAATTTTACTGATTGCATTTTTGGCATCAGTATCGATCCCTAATCACCCCCTGATAGTTATTTTGGAAATATATTTCATGTACAGAATTGACCTCTCTACAGATTTATTATAAGTATAGATATAGAAGATATAGATAGATAAAACATGGAGCGTCTACCAACTTACACGTCTTATGCAGTCAATTAATAAATGGACCTTTATTTAAATAATGTTTGTTCTCGCACTATTGAAGTCTGTTGTTTCAAGCAAATCAATTAGAAAGGGCATAATTAAACCAGCATTAATCTTTGAGCAAAGTCAAAGTGACCGTGTCACTGCTTCGGGACTGAAACTAAGCAAGTCCTTTTGCCGTTTGAATTGATTGAATTATAATAATTGAATTTGTATTTGGCTATGAATGTAAAGCATCTCAAAGAGGTCGTTATGCTAAATTTAAATTGTTCGAAAGCAAACGTTTGCAACAAACTTTTTATAATATTAACTTTTACGAATTTGTACTTTTAAAACAAGGATATAATACTTAAGTAAACATAAGACAAATATTTAGACGAAAAACATAAAATATAATATTCAATTTTATCCTCCATTTTACAGATCTTGAATGACAGTTTTTCCGTTTACCGTAGGTAGTAACGTGATATTTTTTGGCGCAACTGGATAATAATGCTAGTAATAAAGAGTGTAAGTGACGAAGATGACCAGTATTTGAATAAATCATATTAAATGGTCTAGAAGAATATTTTCTGCAAGCAAAATTAGCTTCAACCCAACATAAATCTCCAATCCTATTACAAACTTTCATTTTTAAAGTGTTCCGTTTAAAATCAAATTCTGCAAACTAATGACGTCCACCAAACGTATTACCTTGCAAAATGAATACCTATAAAATGTTATGACCGATCGTCTGTCTATAGAAATTCAATCTAAATTCCAGTGGCTAAGATGCAAATTGCTTTGGAGCAATCAAATTGCAGTTATATGCCCGTTACGGGATATGACGGGCTCATCAATTACTATTGATGGCGATTAAACATGAATTGGGAATGTAAGTCACTATTGAATCGATTTTATAAAAGGTAATCGTGATAACATTATATGTATTTCGAGTGATGTCTCAATATTTAAGCTCCTATTCTATATTTAAACGATAAAACCAATTTGAATTATTCATCCCACGATGCGAAATATATGCATTTCCTCTATTTTTACCCGACTGCGACAAAAGGAGGGTTATGTTTTTTTATGTAAGTCTTCTAAATATGGAAATTACTAATATTAAGTATGTGACAAAAGTAAACATACTATGCAGTTTTATGCAACCAGCCGTTATACTACCGTACCCTATTTTGTGTCCCTTTGTCTTAAGTATGTATAATAAATATTATATTCTATAATAACTTGCTAACCGGTATTCCACAGAAAAACAGTGCAAACTCCTATAACCTCCTGACTGAATTAATGAAATGAATGTCTTTCTTTTACATAAAAGCACACTTTTGTTTCCAAAATGACCATGATGATAATGTTGACGCACTATCATACTCATCAAATTGATTGCAGAAATGTGTAAATCATTTCACAAGTGCACAAAACCACCGAACGAAATATGATTGTCGGATTGATACGGCTTTAAAAATGAAGCTGCATTTAATCGAAATTTAATTTGAGCTGAGCCCAGTGTGACATACCGCCATACCAATAATATTTATCGTTATTGTAATATGGGTATTGTGTACTCAGTTGACAAAGTGAAATTGGTAGCTTGCTTTTAATAAACTGTGAAACCTTATGGGTTTATTTGTATGGAATTTTGGTGCATTTATCTACTTTGAATTTAAATTAATATTTACTATATCTATATTAATATTATTTGAAATGGGTCAGCTATTTTTAAAATTCAAAACGCTTTTAAACTATCATTTTTATCATTTACACTGATCTAAGTAATACATTCTAAATATATAAACTGGTGGTTCTTTGAACGCTTACCAAATCTAGTCTCAAAAAATATTTTGCATTTGTTAGCCAAATTCTTGAGGAAGGTATAAATATACGCTATTTAACAGTTCGCTGTAACACTAAAGCTTGGTGTCCATTAGCGACGGATCGGGGCGGGTCGCATCAGATCGCACCACGCCAGTATGAAAATACGTTGCGGCCTGCTCCATATATTTTTTACAAAACATAGGCAAGCGTATTTTTTCGTTGCGACCCGACCCGACCGTCTGGTGGGCGCGAGGCTTAAATCGTCACGAATGGGGGAAACTTTGGGACGCAGCTAGTCAATATAATAAAAGGTATCTAAAATGTTAAGAGTTGGTCATCGACAGATAGAGCTGAAAGAGATTGCAGTGATTTCATTATAGTTTTTAAGTAGAAGAACATTTAAGAGCCACGATATTCCTGACTATAAACTTTGGTTAGTGTGGTTGTAACAGAGACTCTCTCGCTCTCGTTCTGTCTCGTTCCTCAACAATACATTTGATATCTCATCGTTTATATGTCCAAAAATATACTCCTTTAATAGCTGCCTACAATAACAACAACCTATGTCATGTAACTGCAGCGCTTAAACAAAGGCGCACACAGACCAGTGGTACCATGCGCTTGCATGTCGCGATGCGGTCGCATGCATTCGAATAGCTGCAGTCGGCCTGATTGCGTGCGGCTGCTATTATAATTGAAAAAAAAAAACAACTTGGTGCACGTCCAAACACGGTAATTATGGGGTTTTCCAGCACTAAGGTTTATAAGGAGTTAATGCATGAAGTACTCATGTATTTACATCGATAATTACTTATGTTCTTTACTATTTAAATAAATACGTAAAAAACTCAATCTATTTGTTACGCTTTCAGTCAAAAACGGCTGAACCGATTAAGATGAAATTAAGTATAGAGATAGATTGAAACCTGAGAAGAGACATAGGATAGTTTTGATTCGAGTATGTGAAGTATTTCTGACAAGATGCGTGTGAATATATAGATGATATATAGACAAAGTGGCGCAACAAATACCTTAGCAAAAATGTGACGCTTCAAATTGACATAAGATAGTCATAAAAAAATTGTAAGTAAGTAGAAGGCGCAGGTTAGACTAAACACAAATAAATAACATAAAAAATACGCGATTGATATTTTGTTTATACCTACCATAAGGCTTCTACCTAATTTGGCAAAACGTGGGAGTTAATCTTCTACAAAAAATATTGCTACGCATAATAAAAGACAGAAATCACGAAATAACCTAATTCGTTTCTGCCAAGGAAAAAAGTGTCAAATAAAATGAAGATGAAAATCTTTCATAATCCACTTATGCGACGCTCCGGCCATTTGCAATGCGCGTTAATATTTAAAAAGTATTCCGAAAATTGTCACTAACTGTCGTCATTAATTTTTCATGTATACAGCTGTGCTAAAAGGTTTTCTCACTTCTCTTAACGACGAGTAAAAAAAGAACTGTGACAAAATTCTGGAAATAATTACCAGTTTTGTCCATCATCTTACAATAATACAGGCTTTAATCTTGCCGGGTATCCGGGATGTTTGAAAGAGTTACCAGGCTCCCGGAACACAAAGGGCGAAGGACCGAACATGTAAGTACTCGTAAGTAAGTAAGTAAGAGTCTGACACTTCCTCCCGCTATACCCACAGCGGGGGTATTAATTTTGATGATTTTTCGTTTTTAAAATTGAACTATGTTGAACTTTTATTCACAATGCTATTTGTCAGGGATCCTAACTAGAAGAAGTTCCCGTAGAACGAGAGCGAACCCAGAGGAAACAGCTAGTTTTGTATAATGTCTCGGCTTTTAGAGTTTGTAATATTATGAGAACATTTGAAAATGTATTTTATTACCTCTGACTTAATCCTATATTATTTAGTCAATTCCAGCATCAAAATTCATCATACAACATCATAAGCTAAAGCAGATCAAATCTTCTGAATATGACATTTATAGTCAACGTAGAGGTCCTAGCGATGTGTGCCCGTACAAAAATGTAGGGAAATGAAATGTTTGAAATAACTGCCGGAACATAATGTATTTTCCGTTCAAAATGCTGTCGCTTTTCCGCTGTTGAGTGAGAGAATATCTTGTGGAGCGTCATACCTTTATGTGACGTGTGAGTATCTGAATAATCTACGAGATGACATTATAATAAAATATGTTTCCCAGATTTTTGGAGTAGTACACTAGCTTTTATTAAAGTCCACGATGATATAAAAATTAGCAATAGAAGCAATATAAGTCATCCTTTCATAAGAAAATATACAGTTTGGATTTTTTAGAGTAGTTTTTTTATTATTTATACGAAACCTTTTATAAATTAAACTTAACATAATTATGGCAGGCGACACAATGGGTGCTCTGATTGCGTTTCTCTATAATTAACTGTTATCTTTATTAATTATTTCACATGTTTAGGTTTACTACTATACATATAAATCTACTAAAGTTAAGTATAGTTAAATGTAAATCAAATTCTAAGAGCTAGAATCAGTATTTTTTTAAGCATTTATTGATAGTTACTGAATTTAAAGTTTCAAGTTAAAGTTGTGCTCATTTAATATTTATCTGGATCAAAAATTAAATTACCTATAGTTCTAGATATGAGATACTTAATTATGAGAAATAAGGTGTCTTCCAGACAGAGTAACTACTAAATTTCTTTTTAAGAAAGTACCAGTAATCTCAGCAGAATTGGACTTAACAAAGTTGTCCTCACCGTGAATTGAATTCCGAACCCTCGGATACAACTCCGTGAAAGGGATAATACACTGGCGGCGTTAATGGAAATCTTGTGTGGGGAAGTGTGGGGAATACAAAATATCGGGGAGAATGATGACATACACAAAAGCTCTTTTATTTCACCATATTGACGGTAATAGTGTACTCGAAATTGACCCAAATAAGGTAAATATAGGTTACACACAACACAATAATGTGAAGAATAAACGAGCAGAGACCAAAAAGAAGCTATTAATATTTTGAGGAAAACATCAAAAGCAAATAAGAAGTATTTTACGTGTAGGTACCCAAAATAAATTTTCCATTAAGCGAAGTAGGTTTGAATTTAGAAATAATATTATAGTACTGACATGTTTAAGTGTTAGAAAGACGCACAGAGTACATTATACTATAGCAAGACGTTAAGCTCTAAAAGGACCAAAAACCTCTTAAAGGTCTAAAGGGAAAAAATATTACCTAAAAATAGCGTGTGTTCCAGAACATTCCAAGGTTGTTATCGTTTGAACAAGGCACAGACAACACACTCATTATTCCATCAAAGGTAATCGTCTCAAATTAGCCCCAACTAAGAGGCAATTAGCAATAATCAATGGGCTAGTTGCCCAGGAGATTTGGGCATTAAATACTCGATGACGTGAGTGATATGGCGCTGGAACGTCTAAATTCTATTTATAGAGTTTCTTAATGAATGGGAAATTAGGGCAAACTTTGATGGTAGGGGTAAGGTTTACCTGTTAGGGATTAATGGGAAATGATATCGATTGATATTTAACTTTAGACTTAATTTCATACAAAGTAGTATTGTTGCATGTTACGTAAATCAACAGGGAATATAATAAACTCGGAAGGTTTTGTGTCAGTTAGAAGCTTTCCTTTTTAAAATCTTTATCTTATTTTCACTATTTGTAAGAAGTGGCAGAAATGAAACTGAATAAAAAATCTATTATTGTTTGTGATAAAAGGGAAAGGATTTTTGATATCGATGGGATCAATGGTGATCCTTATTGTCCCATAGCTATATAGCATAGTAGAAATAAATGATGAACTCAGAAATATGACGGATAACGCAAATAGTCTAAATACACACAAACATTGGAACAAAAAAGCAAGAAAGTCCAGAAACATTCTATAGGAACTAAAATATTAGAATTCTTCATAATCATTAGTGACGCAGTGACAGCTGTCAGAATGAATGCCAATGTTGAAAAGGTGACAGATTAATAAATAGGATTTGGGGAGCTCTCGGATGTTCATCCGATATTGAATGAATCAGATTCAATCTCGTCCAATTACGTTAACTGTTCAAGAGATCTTCAAACATTGGAATTACTTTAGTGGAAGTGTAAAAGTAGTGGGACGATTTCATTACACCTTCAAGGAGTTGATAAAATTACAAAAATCATTATTTCCCGGAACGTAAAACACAATGAGACACAATGTCGTCTCTATTATGTCTTTGATTCTTACAGCCGGTTGCACCAAAAAAATATACGTTTACTTATACATGAAACGGAAGAACTGTCACACAAGATCTGTCAAAATGGAGGATAAAATTGAATAATTCTGCTAATATTTTATATTGTTCGTCAAAATATTTATGATTATATTTACTTAATTTTTACATCTATGTATTTATAACATAAAAAAAAATAAAAAAAATATGCTAATTATTGATATTATGTTTCGTGATATTCGTAAAAGTATAAATGATAAAAAGTATGGTGCAACCGGCTGTTTGTGTTTATTTGTTAGTTCGTGTGATTGACTGATTCTTTATTCTTGTCGCAGTGTATAGGGCCTATAGGGCGAGAGGAGCTCGTGGCTAAGTAACAGCCGCACGGTTCTACCGATCAAAGGTTAAGCTGCGCTTGGCACGGTCGGTCCGTGGATGGGTGACCATTTCTGTCATAGCGAGACTCCTCCGTGCCTCGGAAAGCACGTAAAGCTGTTGGTCCCGGCTGTCATTTGTAGATCTTTGACAGTCGTTACGGGTAGTCAGAAGCCAGAAAGTCTGATAACCAGTCTTACCAAGGGGTATCGTGTTACCCGGTAAACTGGGTTGCGGAGGTCAGATAGGCAGTCGCTCCATGTAAAACACTGGTACTCAGCTGCATCCGGTTAGACTGGAAGCCGACCCCAACGTAGTTGGGATAAGGCTAGGCAGATGAGTGTATAGGGCCTAAGTATAATAGAGATACATGCCAGAAATAGAACAGGACTATGCTAATCTAAGATCGGGCTAAATCTTCCTCAAATCTAAGATCCGGAGTGCAGTGGTTTGCCGACTATCTTTGGATCTTTGGCGTCGGTTAGGGATGAGTTTGATCATAACTTGGTGAAGTTGTTACGAACAAAACTTATAATTGCTGGAGCTATTAAAAGTTAGACTTAGCACCAATAACGGGCATTGAAATTGTGCCAAGCAAGTTCTACCAAATCATATTACTGTTGGTACATAATGCGAACTGTGGCTTACAAGTACAGTCAAGTTGAAAAGTGCCATTAAAATGATGTTTGGCAAAGGTAGTAATCTAAATTGTTATTTACTAAGTTGAAAGCAATCAGTTATTGTTAACAGAACCATCGCATAGGGAGTAATATATTCCTTCTAAAGAATAGAAAAATAGATGGCAAAATACGAAAAAAAATATGGAAATCTCCAATTTATTTTCACCACGAAAAACTATTGATGTCAGTACACAATATTATATGTTAAACAAAATATTTGAACAAATCCTGTAACTTAAAATAAATGAGTGGTGCTGTCAACATTTTGTATTCGAGTAAACATTCAATATGGACACCGAAAATATTGCGAGAGAAAACTTTGTGCGAGCTTTGTGACGATGGATATGTGGAGTGCTTATATACACATCTATGTATTTATATTTGTGACCGTGATTGGATGCGTCCTTAAATTTTCAGCTGAAAATACTCTGGGTAAAATGATTGACCGCAAAATTTACATTATTAACCGACATAAAAAAAGAAGGTTTTGTATTCAACCAGTATGTATGTTCGCGATTTTTTTTAAAACTACTCATCCGACTGTAGGACTTCCGAATTCAAAAGCACTATCATTAAAGGCCTCTTCCCATAAAGAAAACAAGATATGAGCATTAAAAATACTACATTACAGATTTAAAAATAAGTTTTACCTGCTGAAACCGGTAAACCTACCGGTAGATACCCATCTTCTTGTTAGTCTAAATACAGCAACGGAGTTTAGGACCTTTAATACTCTACTATTAATATATACTTAACATAGCGTGATACATATTCAGACAAGGACGACACACCCCGATTGTCTTTCCCTCGTTAATTGCATGTTATTAATTGCTACAATGCACTCAGAAGCGACCGGACGCAAAAGGGCGTAGCTGCAATTTCTAATGCTTCGGCTCCACTTGCGGCAAGGTTAAAATTAATGTCCAGTTACGCGTAATTGAAAAAAAACATGAATATTCTTTAAATGTTGGCCAAATCTAATTAAATCCTAATGCGTTATCACGCACACAATGACATGTCATTCATACGTCTTCTTCTATGTCATTTCTACAACGTGCACATCTGCAAATCCCTAGAGTTGCAAATGTCCAAAAACCAGATAACCACTTTATATTAGGAGACCCGTCAACCTGTACACTCCAACATATCAATGCATTAACCCTCCACCGTCAGAGGTAGAAATACTCACAAATAGTATTAAGTTTCGGACGTTAAAAGCTTAACCCTATTACAGTTTGCAGTTCATGTATACCACAGTATAGATAGTTGTTTATTTGCAAGCGGGCAGGGATGGCGTGCACTTCAATTTGTCAGTGCGTGGTGCACGTCACGGCACGTCCAATTTAACATGGCCGCGCGGACGGGACGCAAATTGTGTTCCGTACAACGCAGCACACAAGTTGCTCTCATGATAGTAATGGAGATTGACTGTAGAAGGTATTAACTTTTGTTGACTGTTTTCGTGGTTCATTTGTTGTGCTAGTATTTTTGCTACATTTACTTTAATGTGCATAGAATATTCTTTATTGCATACCAAATAAACAAAGATTAAAATTAAACACAAAAATTAAAACATACAGTAAGGGTGGTAGTGGGCGGCATTAACCGCGTATTTTGCTTATTAATAATTTGCCTACGTATAATTATATTATCATTTTAAATGAATTAAATTCTTACCCAAACCCCTTTTAAAATAAATTGCGATACAATTAAGGTTCGGTTATGGATATTAATCAAAATAGTTATGAAAATATAATTAATGTAGTTCCAACTTAACATTATTAAAATATGAAATTGGAACTGATAAAAGTCTATCTTTTTATAACCAAACAGCACAAATGCAATGAAAGTGTACGTACAACCTCAAGCGAAATATGTATTTCTTTCAGACATAGAAAAAATAAAAGTAAGTTTTGATACTAACCTGGCCAGTAGGGGGGCGTCTAGCGTCTGTGGCTGCCGCGCGTCTACGATGATGACGTGCGGCTGCTTGGTGTCCGAGTCGCGTCGCAACGCGTCCAGCGCGTCGCGAGCGGTTCGAACCGAGCGCGTTTCGCCGCCCACCCGCGCGGCCGCTCCGCACGCCGCCGCGCACACGCGCGATGTTCGCTCCGGGAACACGCATAGTAACTGCCAACAAACAATTGGATAGATTACACTACCAATCAATTGCCATACTTTTTATGAGCTGTCTTAACGCGATTCTCCCATAGATTTTGTATGGGATTAGCAAGGTGTGATGTCACTTATTTGACAACTCAATTCACTATTTGTTGATTCCAAAGCAACTAAAAATCTGATTTTAAGTAAATTGAAAATAAGTCGTTCTGAAATAAGGTGTTTTTTTAGGTAACTGTTTCCCGCAATTTTACACGCTTCCCAAGGGAACTGCTTAACTCACCAGGGTAAAAAATAATCTATAACTGTCTCCAAGGGCCCGTGCCTCCATACCAAATTAAATCTAAATATCCATATTATTTAAATCCTCAAAAAAGCATTGCCAGAGTTTATTTTTGTAAAAATTCAAACAAACACCTCTATAGCTTCTCATTCTTCGAAGCCTTTGTTTCAGTTTCAGTACCAAATGTACGTCAACGGCTTTTGTTTTGAATCTATTCTCATTCTCCCTCAAACACAGGCGCTGAGTTCATTCAATGAACGATTTCTTCATTCATGGCGTATTTCAATGTATTGGGATTGTCAGAATAGGCCTTCAGGTTTCTATTGTTAGTATTGACAATGTACCATCACGTCTGTATTACGTACAAAAATATACGTAAACGTACATTGTGTAAGAACTAAGAGTAAATGTATTGAATTATTTGTAGTCTGATTTTACCAGACTGAAGAGGGTTATTTTAATAATGAAATAGTGCTAACACTGGAATATTAAATACATCGTTTTCGAATACATTTTACCAAACTATTTTTAAAGTAGTATTAATATTTATCGACTGTTTCATGAGACTGATATATTTTATTATGGACTTAATGAAGACTGTGTCTACTTACAATAAATGTTACAAAAACAAAATACATTATATTTTCGGCTAAAAACAAAAAAATACCACATCACAAACCTCTTACTATATATAACCAAAACATTTGTAAAGTAGACCAAGATAAATATCTAGGCTTAATACTAGACAAACACTTAACATGGAAGCCACACATAAATAAAATCAAATTAAAAATGACCTCTCTAATAGGTATGTTGAAGAACGTCACAAAATGTTTTCCTCGTCAAACACGATACACCATTTACAATTCTCTGGTTAAACCACACTTAGACTATTTAGTTGAAATTTGGGGTACAGCTGCTCCTACAAATTTAGCTCCGTTACAGACAGCACAAAATAAGTTAGTTAAAAGATTATTTAATTATGACTTTCTAACACCCACCCAAAAAATTTACAAAGATACAAAAAATTTGAATATATCGCAAACTTATCATTACTCAAATTGTGTATTGATAAGAAAAATACTAAATAAAAACATACACACACAAATACATTTCTATAATAAACAACAATCAAGTAAAATACAGCTAAGACGTGCTAATGACATAAAACTTCTAAAACCTAGAACAAATTATGGCAAAAATAACATTATGTACGATGGTGCGAAAATATATAATATGCTACCAAAATACATAAAAGAGGCAAAATCAATGAAAGCGTATAAAAAAATACTAAAACAATTTATTAAAAATACAAAAACATAAACAACACACTCAAATACATGCCACTTCTAGCGTCGTCTGATCCGTGTAACTTTGCTATAACGAGAACTTGTTTACTTGTACACTAATTAGTTGAAGTATTCATAGTTACCCACATTTTAGTAACATTCATTAGTTGTTCTCTCATAGAAGTATCATTGTATGTTATTTTAATAATATTATTTTTATTTTATTTTTTCTCTCTTGTAACCGCCACTCGGTAGTTCTTGCATGCATTGTATTCTCATGTAAGTGAATGTTAATTCTTTATGAGAATAAAGATTCTTTAACCCGACTGTGCACCCGTCCAATGCTTTGACTATACTAGTGCTCCAAAAAGTAATGATAAAACGGGGTTACCTTTATTTGCCTTGAATATAAGTACATATATGTATTAAATTGCACTAATAATTGCAATATAAATTTAACTAAAATGACAAATAGTTTTAGGAAAAAACTCCGGAGAACTTTATTGATTGATGTTAGGGTCCGAAATTTAAGTGAAAATGTCATTACGATGACGTAAATCAATTAGTACGGTCCGAACTGCTGAGACAAGATTAAGAAGGTAAATTATTGGCTTCGACTAATATTTCAGTTCATGTATTGGTAATTATTGTCATACTTGGAGGTCAAATATGTAGGTGCTCTATGTAAAACACTGATATTCAGCTGCAACCAGTGAAATTGGAAGTCGACCCTAGGATAGTTCGGAAAAGGCTAGAGTCTAGACTTTTCGGCTTTTTAACGGCTTGTTCAGTTTTTTACAATTTCCTAGTCCCATGAATCGTATGTAATTTCTATTTTTTGTACTTAAGCGGTCATCTAGATTGTTCCTAGTCATAATTGGACGTGGCAGTGGTATTTTGGGAAACAATAAATAACTAATGTTGCGTTGACACAACGTTTGAAAGACATACGATATTGAAAAGAGACTGCCAAAAAAGCTTAACCAAATATATTACATCGGTCGCAACAATTCATGTGACAAGTGCAATTCATGAATATTTTAAATACAGCCTCCTTATTTTGAAGTCGGTCGAAAATACAAAAAAAAATACTGAATAAAAAATAAGTCTGGCCACATTTCACTAAGAAACAGGTAAATGGATGAAAGAATAGGAAATAAGCGAGCTTTGAATGGAGCTGTAATTTTCAAAAGATTTCGTTTGTAAAGTGGAAATTATTTCAAATTGTTATGACCGAGATCTTATGTACCTATTTAAAATATAAATTATTTATTTTGTTTTCATTATGCACTTAGTTACTTTAGACTACTGTTGGGTATTAAATAATAACCAAATATTGTTCCCAATTATATGGTTGCATCATTTTATAACAAAACATATAATAAAACGCAGAACACCCACAAAGGAAGCCATTTTGAATTTTAACTCCAATTAAAAAGCACCGCATCGCGTTACCACAGATTGTGTTAAAATATTTTAATTAACAGTGTTGCCAGTGTTAATTGCTAATGTCAGTTGGCAGCACAACTCCATTGCTTTAGCACACACTAAAAGAGAATGTTGCTTGTAAAAATTCAGCAAGGATTGTTGCTTTTTATTTGTTGTGGTTCTATGTTTAAAAAAACTTTGCAATATAATGATATAAAAAAATTCAGTGTACAAATTACTAGCAATGACGTACACATTTTTTTTTCGAATTGAGCGAGTGGTAATCGATCATCAGCATATGTGAGACGAACAACAGATCAGTAATCTAAGTGAAGATCAAGTGTTTATGAAGGTAATAATGATATGTATTTGTGATATAAACAAAAACATATTTTTTTATTATGTTTCTAGCTGATGCCTGCAGCTTCGCCCGCGTGGATGTCGGTTTTTATATACCAAAACCTTCTTTGAGAACAACTCAATCCATTGGTGAAATCAGCATGAAAATTGTTGCAGTAGTTTTTGAGTTTATCGCGACCAGACCGACAGGCAGACGCGGCGGACTTTGTTTTATAATATGTAGTAGCAGAGATACCAGATGTTTCCCCTGGTTTCATCAGATTCTGAGGGAACTAATAAATACAACCGCATCAAAAGTAGCATATATCATATAACCATCTCTAGGCTCTTATCTACAATCTCCATACCATTTTTTTCCAAAATTAACCAAAATTTCCGACTCCAGAAATGCCAGTTATCCCAAGTGTTATGTTACTACGAGCTCCTAAAATCCTATAGCGATTAGTTTTAATTGCAACATGAATATTATATGGGTGGAAGGTAAGTTCCATGTTACAGTATAACAACGAGGCGTTTTACTCACGGTTTCGCTAGTCGTCTGCTTTACCGACCGTTAGAGGTAATTGAGGGGTTGTGTTTCAGAATGTTATGGAGATCTTTAGAGTTACCGCTTTGTTTTACCTTCTTCACCTTAGTTCAGCCGACAGATGGTTACTTAATCGGCCCCCTAAATAAAAAAGTTTTTTAACCACGAAGCGGGAATTTTCATGTTATCCACTTCTGGTCCAACCCTGGATCGGTAATCAACCGTTTTAGCTTTTACCCAAATGATAAGGTATCCATCGTAAGACAGAAGTTTGAATTTATGGTAAACTGTTTTGAGTTGATCGGACTGTTATCTTGTGGGTGAACTTAGGCCTTGATTACTCAAGTACAAAGCGATAGTTAATAAGTTGTCCCACATTTTTCGCCACGACAGTGTGACAGTATACTTGCTATGTTTGAATTTTTTTAGTTTTAAGTGTGCTATAATTTCGAGTATATTTTAAGTCTCTAGTTCTGCTTTACTCTCTGAGGAATTCAGGGGGGCTAGACAAGTGGCAAAAACGTTATAGAAACGCTATAGAATAGAAAACAAAATGTATGGGAATGACATTCGTTAACGACTAGCTATATGTCATTCCCATACATTTTGTTTTCTATTCATAGCGTTTCTATAGCGTTTTTGCCACTTGTCTAACCCCCCAGGTATGTTAAACTTTCTCACCTCTAGCGGTTCCGGCGGCGAGTACAGCATAGCATTGGGTATATGCGCAGGCGGCGGCGACCTGTTCTGCAAAGAGATACTTCTGTGTAATATACATTAACATCACATTAACTTATCTAGTATTCAAACCTTAGTCGTCTTTGAATAGTAAATCAGAAGGTAAACATCACTTTATAATAATTTTTACTTGTAACCGATTGACTGAAATAAAAACAACCAATATAATTTATTATGCTTAACAGAATTCAATGGACTTTAAAGTTATTTATTTTTTTATTTATTTATACTTTTAAAAACAAATAGGGACACAATTAAACATCTTAATAAAATATGCCCTGGTTTTTGTTAAAACTCTATCTTGTTATATTGATTAAAATTGTAATTAAATACGCAATACGCTCTCTAAATAAATCGAAAAGTAATTGTGAAGAATTATCAATACCTTAAGAATAAAAGATGCTAATTACAGTTTTTTTAAAGAATGGGAAATCATGAAATGACTCCTCCCGCTGTGGGTGGGGCGAGAGGAACTGTCAGACTCTTACTGACTAAAACCCATCCATGTTCCTTCCTCAGCCCTTTGTGTTCCGGGGCCGCTGTAACTTTTTCGAACAATCCCACAGTGCTAACTACATCTCATTTTAAATAATAATGCCTTTAGCCTTGATACGAAAATGACTTTTCTGCTTTCCCTTTTAAGTTTTGAATTTCCCAATCGCTACAAACTTCGAAGCCTTATTAGACCGACCAATGAGAAACTTTGGCTAAGTAGGTGAATTTAATATTTCTACCGGTCAACATGATTCAATATCTAGCTCTCTAGCTTCTGTCTGCGACTTTGCCTGGATTTTTTTTCGTTTCGTAGTACATTTGACGACCTGAGTGGTTTAGTGGTCAATATGAATGCCACGCAAGAGTTCCCGTTTATTTTTGTAACGGGTCTGGGTGTTACTATGTATAATATGTATGTATTTATAAAAAAATATAAGTAGTATATCCGTTAAGCTAGCACCCTTAACACAAGCATGCTTGCTTTGCTGACTTTGGGGCTAGATGGCGCTGTGTGAAATTGTCCAAAGATATTTATTTATTTGTCCAAAAATATTTATTTTATATCCGTTCAGTAGTTTTTGGGTCAAAGAATAACAAATACACATACGTAATCTCAGACTTTCGTATTTATCTATATTATGGTATGCAAAAGTAACCCTTTATGTACACACATAGCTTATAACCTGGATTAACACATAGGATACATTATACCCAGGTGCACGAAGTAGTTCTCTCAGGATGCGGGTGAAACCGCGGGAAAAAGCTAGTATATAATAATCAAGGATTCTACACAATAAGTTCCTTTAATGCTTAACATGCTTGTAGAATGCTTGATAAAACTGTGGTAAATTGAGCATCGTAATCATAATGTAACACCCAGGTAAGGTGTCATACAATGCAGCGTTCCCGGAAAGTTATGCGACGCCTCACGCCACGTCGGAATTCATATTTTAATTTATATTCTGTGTAAACATGTGTGATTTCTTTAAAGCTTTACCCTCTGATTCATAATGACACCTTTTGGTCTTAAAAGCCAATGCCATGTCAAGTTAAATTGAAATTGGACAGATAGGGACAAAACAGTTCCAGCCAAAAGAGGCTTTTAAGACTTAATTGTCCATTCAAATTGGACCAAAAAATAGGAATAAGCTCAGATGTCTAAATTAATCGGACTAAAAGGTGTCATCTATCTATACTTATAATAAATCTGTAGAGAGGTCAATTCTGTACATGAAATATATTTCCAAAATAACTATCAGGGGGTGATTAGGGATCGATACTGATGCCAAAAATGCAATCAGTAAAATTTTTGTCTGTCTGTCTGTCTGTCTGTATAAACTCTATAGAAACAAAAACTACTCGACGGATTTTAATGAAACTTGGTACAATTATTTGTCATACTCCTGAGCTGGTTATAGTATACTTTTCATAACGCTACAATCAATAGAAGCAGAGCAGTGAAGGGAAAGTTGTCATTTTGTTTAAACGCGCTAATCTCAGGAACCGCTGGTCCGATTTGAAAAATTCTTTCAGTGTTAGATAGTCCATTTATCGAGGAAGGCTATAGGCTATATATCATCACGCTAAGACCAATAGCAGCGGAGCACCACTATTCCACGCGGACGAAGTCGCTGGCAGAAGCTAGTTATGAATAATAGGGTAAATATCCACATAAAACATTTAAGTCTGCCTACTCTTCCCACTGTTACTTTATAAAGGCCTTCACTCTTCAAGACTGCGGGCCTGGTTGGGTTTTCATGTACTTCACAATGTCTTCGAATCAAGGTTCTATAGCGGTCCTTTGTTATTTTAAGAGCATTGGTAATAAAAAATGCACCAGCCTGAATTTGAACTTATGACCTAAGATTCATAAGTCAAGGTCAAAGGTCAAGGTCATTTTACCTAGACTATCTAACTTAATACGTAACAACTTAATACCTACGCTCCGATAAATATGTAGCCGTCCATTATTTTCTATTTCTATCAATGTTTTTACGCTGTACTGCGTGCACTTATGATTTAGTGAAGGATCGTGACCTTATAAACCACCCTTTTATGCTCAACTCAAGGTCAACCCTAGAATGTATAGATATGTGCCGCGTAGGCAAGGGGTTAAGACGGTCTCTTTATTTGCGTCATTTGATTCGCTTCAATCCGATCAATCAAATTGCTTGAACATGCTGAATTACAGGCAAAATGGGGCGATACAAGCCTTCGTAGTTTAGTACTGAAAATCTGATTTATTACATCCTGACATCTTTTTATTTATTTAATCCCTCTTTTCAATTCATTATTTTAGAAAATGCAAAAATATAAACCTTTCGTTAAAATTGATTTCAAGGCTTGTCAACAGACCATAAACACAACTGGGAGGAGGGTATTTAGTTACTTTAAACTAGCCGTTTATCGCGGTTTTACCCGCATTCTGTGGCAATTACTTCTCTTACCTAGATAAAAAGTATCCTATATGTTAAAACAAGTTATAAACTACGTGTGTTCCAGATTTCACCAAAATGCATTCCGTAGTTTTCGCATGAAAGATTAACAAACATCCATCCATCCTCAAAAACTTGGGCATTTTTAAATGTTAGCAGGATTTAAGAACAATATAATAACATTTAGTAGCTCTTTTAGGGTAAAAATAAAACTACAGCCAATTACAAGCATTAATTACAAATGTTTTGAGCTAAATAATTGGCCTGATTTCTATCTAATATGATGAAATCAAGAGCCATCTACAACAAGCCACTTGGTTTAATTAGATAAGGTATCTTTCTCTATATTTAAATCAAATTGAATATCTTAGAAACTTGCCTAGGTATAAATGTTTTGTCTCACTGTAGTAGATTGTAAGTAATTGAAGTATTTTGAACAATTAGTAGCTACTAATGCGATATATTTTTGATGTTCAAATGATGAAGTCGTAATATTTAATACGTACTTGTAATTAGTTCTGCCCAACCATTCGTGTGCTTGCTTGTCAATTAAAATGTTTCTCAGCGGTTACTCAGTCATTTATAACATCTATCCATATAAAATGCTTTGTCCTGAATGACTGACGGATCAACGCACAGCCTAAACCGCTGATCGTAGAGACCTGAAACTTGGAGAGTGTATTCTTTGTATAACGTAGGCATCCGATAAAAAAGGATTTTCCGAAATTCTTCCTCTAAAGGGGTGAACAATGGGGGCAAAGTTTGTATGAAACTCTGTCATTTTTTATTTGAATTCGTAGAGACCACGCGGGGCAACCGCTGGCGGTAAGCTAGTTGTACATAAAATGATAATAATAACATACAAGATTTCTCCACATCCTACTAATATTATAAATACGAAAGTAAATCTGTCTATCTGTCTGACTGTCACACTTTCACGAGAAAATCGCTGTACCGATTTTGATGAAATTTGGGGAAAGACACGGGCTGCTTTTTATCCGGATTCTTGAGGTAGCAAATGAAATGCAGTTGAAGCCGCGAAGAACAGCTAGTATTGAATGTTATAAAACGATAAAACCTTTACAGTTTGTCGCCTTATCGAAGCCTACAAAAGTATTTAGGACACTCATAAACTTAGCTTCTATCTACCTTAAGAAATCCCCGGGGATATCCCGCCCGGTTGTGGGAATGAGGGCGTATAACTAGATGCCGGGATAGTGTTCCCAGGGGTGGGTCTAGGAGACCCCGGGGGGCCTGCGGGCTCGCGTGAGTGCCTTTTTGATCCGATTATGTTATGTAGCTTACGTTCCTTAGCTGTTAAGAGCAATTTAAAAAGAAAATTGGAGTTAAAATAGAGCCTTATTTTTAGTTTTATTATTTTGCTAGTAGATAGATACGAGTTCGTTAATAATTACTGCTATTATAAATTGCGAAAGTAATTCCGTTTGTCTGTCACGCTTTCACGGTTAAAAGGCTGAATCGACTTAAACCCAAGTTCACCGACAAGATAACAGTCCGATCAACTCAAAACAGCTGTTTACCATAAATTCTAACTTCTGTCTTACGATGGATACTTTATCATTTGGGTGTTTTATTCCTAAAACGGTCAATTACCAATCCGGAGTTGGACAAGAAGTGGATAACACGAAAATACCCGCTTCGTGGTTAAAATACGTTTTTATTTAACGGGCCGATTAGGTAACCATTTGTCGGTGAACTTGGGCTTTGATAGAGATTAGGTATTTTACCATTTACAGGTACTTTTCAAAGTCGGCAAAGTATCGAAAAGAAAGTTAAAGCTATTTGCCCGTTCCAAAGCGTAGATTCCTATGGAGAAGAACGGGCAAGAAACTCCATGGTTAGGTACTCTTGTTCAACATGTTTTACAATGTTCATATATACATCAATAATGTTTTTTTTTGTGTATAGATTGAGACGTTCAACTGAGATCAATAAACACATCGAACTACATATTTCCGGCGGTTTTATACGTCTCCTAAGAGAATTACTTAACGAAACACTGAAACACTAAACCAGAGGTATTCAAAGCAGATAGTCATAAAATCACTTTCTACTCTCTCAAAAGCCCCAAAAGTTATCTACTTCCTTTAATTAATATATCCAACATCTTAATTGACATTAAACTATTTCCGTTACCTATTTTGACTTTCTATGTTATGAAACACGCGAATAATAATTATATTATCAATGCATTAAAACAATTTAATTAATATAGACTATAACCAACAAGGTGATTGAATTACCTCAACCAATCATTACATCGAATAAATTAACTATTGAATTACATTAATTGAATTATCCTTTTAAATATATTGGATCGAATATAGTAGTTATGACTGGAATTATTACATTTATCGAGAATTAAATTAATCTTGTATTAATAAGATAAGTTAGATAATATACTCAAGTAGCTTATAATTAAAAAAAATGAAATAATAATCTAACTATTTTATTAATGCATTAATAAAATCCGTCATTAAGTCATTAAGGGCCAAGTTCACCGACAGAGGGTTCGGTAATCGGCCCGTTAAACAAAAACGTTTTTTAACCAGGAAGCTGGAAGTTTCGTTTTAACCACTTTTAGTCGAACCCTGGTTTGGTAATCGACCGTTTCAGGAATAAAAATCTCAAATAATACGTTACCCATCGAAAGTTGGAAGTTTGAATTTATGGTAAACAGCTGTTTTAAGTTAATCGGACCGTTATCTTGTCGGTGAACTTGGGCCTAAGAGTGCAATTTAAATAAAATAATATAAAGAAAAATATATCGAAACAAGTTCTTGCTTTTTAAAGAGCTGTGTTAATTGGTTATTAGCAAAGTTAAGCTGCGCTCCCAGGATGGGTGACTATAGTTATACATATGTAAGACTCTCACTTCTGCCGTGGTCAGAAAAATTCTCTTTCAAAGACGAAACCAGTCATAGTTACATAGTGCTCGACAAAAGCATAAACTATGTATGTGTCTTTGGATAAGAATTAGCCACTAGATAAACTCATAGTAGTAACATCATATATACGAAATTATCTGCCAGATAATTTTAACATGTATTTATCTAGTGGTGGTGAAATTGACCATAGTTTTTTCTATTGAACAATGCGCTATTTTTAATTCAATGGCATTAAAAATAGCGCAATAGAATTATACACAAAAGCTCTTGTATGTTTCGTGTCTGATCTTTGTTATTTAATTTATCTTCATCGCAATAAAAAGTAAAATAATGTATATTATAAAAGTACATCAAAGGTCTTTCAAAGTTAAATAGAAGCTACAAAGTGAATTTGCCAGGAGTACATGCACTTTTATATTTTATATTTGCTATGCAAAGAACATCGCTCAAACATCGTGTTGTTTGCTGCATTGAGGAAAAAAGTGGATTTATTTTTAATTTGTTTTAGAGGGAGGTTCTGTTTAAAGAGAAAATTTTATACTCTTTTTGCTTAGCAGTTGAAATTTTTATATCGTTGTTTAGAAAGTAAGTTAAAAGTAACGACTTCTTTGTAAAAGTCGATACACAATAACACGTAACGCAGGGATGAACACTTGAACGTTTTTGCAAAGTAAATCTTTAGTTTCAATACTTATAGTTCAAAATAATTATTTCACAGCATTGCACTTTCAACTGTTTAAAAATTCACAATCAATTACACGGCACATTATTATTTAATGCTGCTTAAATTTAGGCTGCAATTAGTGATTGGAGTGAGGCATATGGTCTTAAGGTAAATCCTTCCAAAACCCAGGCTATTGTTGTTGGTAGCTCTAGGATGACCCCCAAGATTAACTGGACGCAGCTTCCTCAAATCAAGTTCAGCGGGACTGCTATTCCAATAAGTGACAAAGTCAAGAATCTGGGGGTACTCATTGACAAAAATCTCTCTTGGGCTCCCCAGCTACAAGAGGTTAGCCGCAAGGTGTTTGCATCTGTCAGGTCCTTGAGGCGTTTGCGCAATTTTCTCCCAACTGCCACTAAGACTGCGCTTGCCCAGTCCCTCTTGCTTCCCATCCTTGACTACGCAGATGTCAGTTATCTCGATCTCACTGAGGCACAGCTTGACAAACTTGAGAGACTTCAAAATGTTTGCATAAGATTTATATTTGGCTTGCGCAAATATGATCATGTATCTGAATTTCGTTCAAAACTCAAGTGGCTTCCTATACGTCTTCGCCGGAATTCTCATATCTTGTCTTTGCTGTACAACATTTTGTTCAATCCTACAACTCCCCCTTATCTCAAAGAACGTTTCAAGTTCCTTCATGACACACATACGAAATATCTAAGGTCATCAGAGAACTTGAGGTTAGAGATGGCAATGCATGCCACCAGCTTCTTTGATAAATCTTTTACCATTCAAGCTGTACGGTTATGGAATGCATTGCCCGTATCGATAAGACAGGCTCAATCGCTAGCAGTTTTCAAAAATATGTTAAAAAACCACTACCTTTCTCCCTAACATTATTTTTAATAACTTCCTCTTCTATAAAATTGTATTGATATTTATATATATATACATATATATATATTTTATATGTACAATGTTTATATATTTATTGTTGTATTTATATATTTATATATATTATATATATATATATTTTATATGTACAATGTTTATATATTTATTGTTGTATTTATATATTTATATATATATATATTATACTAGCTGCCCCGCGCGACTTCGTTCGCGTGATATGCAACTCCTACCCAACTCCTACCCAACTCCTACCCAACTCCTACCCAACTCCTACCCAACTCCTACCCAACTCCTACCCAACTCCTACCCAACTCCTACCCAACTCCTACCCAACTCCTACCCAACTCCTACCCAACTCCTACCCAACTCCTACCCAACTCCTACCCAACTCCTACCCAACTCCTACCCAACTCCTACCCAACTCCTACCCAACTCCTACCCAACTCCTACCCAACTCCTACCCAACTCCTACCCAACTCCTACCCAACTCCTACCCAACTCCTACCCAACTCCTACCCAACTCCTACCCAACTCCTACCCAACTCCTACCCAACTCCTACCCAACTCCTACCCAACTCCTACCCAACTCCTACCCAACTCCTACCCAACTCCTACCCAACTCCTACCCAACTCCTACCCAACTCCTACCCAACTCCTACCCAACTCCTACCCAACTCCTACCCAACTCCTACCCAACTCCTACCCAACTCCTACCCAACTCCTACCCAACTCCTACCCAACTCCTACCCAACTCCTACCCAACTCCTACCCAACTCCTACCCAACTCCTACCCAACTCCTACCCAACTCCTACCCAACTCCTACCCAACTCCTACCCAACTCCTACCCAACTCCTACCCAACTCCTACCCAACTCCTACCCAACTCCTACCCAACTCCTACCCAACTCCTACCCAACTCCTACCCAACTCCTACCCAACTCCTACCCAACTCCTACCCAACTCCTACCCAACTCCTACCCAACTCCTACCCAACTCCTACCCAACTCCTACCCAACTCCTACCCAACTCCTACCCAACTCCTACCCAACTCCTACCCAACTCCTACCCAACTCCTACCCAACTCCTACCCAACTCCTACCCAACTCCTACCCAACTCCTACCCAACTCCTACCCAACTCCTACCCAACTCCTACCCAACTCCTACCCAACTCCTACCCAACTCCTACCCAACTCCTTTTTTTTTTTTTTTTATCCTATGTCCTTTTCCTGGTTCCAAGCTGCCTCCCCTCCAATTTTCAGCCAAATCGGTTCAGCCGTTCTCGAGTTATAAGTGGTGTAACTAACACGACTTTCTTTTATATATATAGATGTATAACGTTTATATTTTATTTTTTGTAATTACATAATATTTAGTTGTATAGATATTATATTACTATTATATATAATATATAAGTAAGAGTACACCTTGGACTACCTACTGTTTGGTTTTTCCTCTTGTCCTCAGTCCATCCAAAGGTTGTCTGTAAGAGATCGCTTTTAGCGATAAGACCGCCCATTGTGTCACCTACCTTAATTATATTGTTAAGTTTTTTAATTTTAAAAGTGGTGTACATAATAAAGCATATTCTATTCTATTCTATTATCCAATAATTTATATTGGTTTTTTGGAATAATTATTTACGAAAATTTCAGTTAAGTAGTAATTTGGGTAGTGAGTGATAGCATTTCCTATATTAAAGTCCGGTTAAACAGTAAATATGTAATACTAAATTGAAATTTCTTTGAGGTCAGGGTACGTAATGGAACCGACTCTGTAAGTATATTTACAGATAACGTTGGAAATGCAATCTTGCATCAAAATCTTCAATCTTGCTACTTGCAAGATTAAAACATTTAATCGCGCTAGATGTTCGTATTTTACGATCTCCAGCAGGTTTTAGAAAATAATTTTGTAAGAATTAAGATTATTTCTATAGCAACTTAGTTTTATTTATGTCTTAATTGCAGTTAGTAAAATAAGAGTAGGTTTTTAATGAAATAGATGTAGCTATTAAGATATATTGCCTAGACAACTGCTTTTTGTAAAATTGCTTTAATTGCCCACTAGAGAAAATTAAATTTAATGCCAATTAATTAGAAGTAAACTTTATTGAATTCAATCTAAACTGCATGAATTTAATTATATGAAAATACATAGTAGTTAGTTACTATAGAAAAATAAACAATGTATTTTTAATCATAAATTGACAGTTTTACATTATGCGATGTATATGTCGCGTGGCTATTCTTGTTATATCGTACACTTGATCACTTCATGAATTAGTTTCGTTAGGTTATAATTATATATAGGCATATGTTTCATGAAATTCTCGAGTATTTTATAAAGTGAGCAAATCTATGATATGACCACGACATATACATGTAAAAGTTACTTGTATATATCCCGGTTGAAGTTGAATTTAACCTTGAAGCTATTTATACTGTGTTATTGTTTATTTTCTTCAATAAATATAATAAAAGTCGAAGAGAAAAAGTTTTCATTTCTTTGCTATCAAAGCAAAAGGTTGTTATTAAGTATACCTAAAGACCCAGGACCACGTCCATAAATATGGGGATTCGAAAAAAAACAGTTTTTGAAAAATACGTTAATTAATCTGCACTTTTCTTTAGAATAAACCATCGAACACTGAGCACAGATCGAGCTACACTCATAAGTATGTGTACGTCACGTCTGAACACCGATTGTGAATGTGTGCGTAGGTGTGTATCTATTAAATCCAATCTGACAACAAATCATTACACACATCAGTGGTTTTCTGCACAAGCCGCAAACATGAAGAGGGGAGAAAGGTCTCTTTATATATTTAACGATTATATATTTATGTGAATTGTAGACAATAGAAATTATCGTGATCGCATATTTTGTTAGCAGTTATTGTTATTGATTAATAAACTAAAATTAAAAATACATTTCTGGAGATGTATAAATTCGTCAACATCAAGACATAAAAATATTATTTGACAACATATAGATGACAGCTCAAATGGTATGGTCATGGTAAGTGATCACTGCCACTGTTGCAATGTACACCCTATATCCGAAATAATATTTAAATGCGAAAGTGAGTTTGTCTGTTTGTTTATTTATATGTTATGCTTTCATGGTAAAACGGCAGAATCGATTTAGATGAAATTTAGTATGGAGATAGAGGGGACCCAGGAGACGGTTATAGACTTTTTTTTCGGGTGCGTCAAGTAGTTCCCTCGGGACGCGAGTAAAACCGCTAGACATAGCTAGTATATTTATAAAACCTAAGAGTTGCATTGAGGAGCTCGTGGCTAAGTTACAGTCGCACGGGTCGATCGATCAAAGATTAAGCTACGCTTGGCGCGGTCGGTCCGTGGTTGGGTGACCTGACCATCTATGTTATAGTAAAACTCCTGCCTCCGTGCCTCGGAAAGCACATTAAGCTGTTGGTCCCGACTGTCATTTGTAGATCTTTGACAGTCGTTACGGGTGGTCAGAAGCACCACAAAAAGTCTGACACCCAGTCTTACCATGAGTTATCGTGTTACCCGATATCTGGGTTGTGGAGGTCAGATATGCTGTCGCTCCATGTGAAACAATTGTACTCAGCCGCATCTGGTTTAGAAGGAAGCCGACCCCAACATAGTTGAGAAAAGGCTAGGCAGATGAGTTGCATTGAGGAATCCTTAATAAGGATAATAAATACATTTATTAAAATAAATATCGCTCCGCATAGCAATAATATTGTTGACAAGAGTCATCAATACGTCACTTTATAATACGATAAGATGCAACGTCACGAATATTTTCGTTAGATTTTTAGATTACCTACTGACGTAAGTAAGTAAACAGGTATGTGATGTCTCCCGCGAGTTTTGAGCCTGTTCTTATAAAGATTATCTTTGATATTTGCGTCACAAACCAGTCAAGGCGCGTCATAATCAGCAATATTGATAATAAGTTTGTGACGTCAGATTCGGCGATGATAACTGTTTCTATAGCGATGTTTGAAAGTGTTGGCTTTATGTACGAAACAATGTGACGATTATATCTCAACTTGGCTCTGGCCAAATACTTATTTAATGTTTTTCGTGGGAACTTAAACAACCCAGCGGTATTGGCACGGTATTGGTGACAATAAAATTACTTGTCACTAGGCTGTATCTCGTGAGCCTTGAAATGATAGCTAGACAGTCGAAATTTTCACAGATGATGTATTTCTGTTGTCGCTATAACAACATATACTAAAAACAGAATAAAATAAATATTTAAGTGGGGCTCCCATACAACAAACGTGATATAAATCACGTGCATGTCTACGTTTCACAGTCTACATTTACAGTGTCTAATGTTGTATTGCGCGAGTCCGACTCGCACTTGGCTGATTTTTTAATTGTACATTGAAAGAATTCGAGAGGAGGACCCTTGATCACCTATCAAAATAGTAGCGTAAATTAGTTTTTTTGTACATTGTCGTATTAGGTTAACCTGTAAGGACAATTGTAACTTGTTACTTATTTATAATTAATAAATAAACTTTGGACTTTTTATTTGAGAAATAATAATCATAGGATAACGAAAACACTTATTTAAGAAATGTCAACCTTAAGAACTTCTTAAGCATTTTACATGGAAAAACTAGAGACGAAATTAAGATAGATATGGCCCTAAAATATTACTGACAAAACGGTACAATTCTTCTGGGACAGCCGAATAAAAAATCATTCAAATGGTTCCCCAGCGATACGTGTCTGACTGTTTAGTTATTACAACTTCTTTACCCATAATAGTGACACAGAAAATTATTATATTTTTAATCGACTTCATAAATAAAACGTCTAAGTGGATGTCGGGCCACACGCAACAGTAGGTATTCCGTAAAACGTTTTAGTTGATCGACTATAACTCTGTAACCGGTAAAGCCTACTTTGACGTGATAGTTTTCTTTTAAAGTTCGCCATATATGCTAAATCTGTAAATTATCATAAATCTGGGTACAGCCATAGTAGTAGATGCAGTAGATGGACGAAAGGGGAGAGGAAGACCAAAAAAGAGATGGATAGATTGCGTGAAATTTAATATGAATGAAAAGGGAGTGAATGATAGTATGACGGCTTACAGAGAAGAATGGAAGCAAAAAACATATTGCGCTGACCCTAAATAGATCGGGAACAGTGCAGGAAGAAGAAGAAAATCTAGGAACAGCCATTCAGAAGTTAGAGGGGGGTAAGACGGAACACTAAAACTGTCAAGCGAAAACAACAATGGTTACAAGAGTACTAAAATTTTTCATAGATCTGCTTGTAAAGAACACGATGTGAGGCAGTCAGATAGGAAATACCGGCCTCATCTAGCTTTAAAAAATAATTGACGTGTAAAAGTGTTATTTTATAACCCATTCGCAAAAATAAATATCATTTATCATCATCATTTATCATTTGATGTTTCAATTGAAGTCAGCAGAAATGATAGCTGTATTCCTAGCGAATGTTCTGAGTAGACGTTTTGTAACGTTATCGTCTCGTTTTGCCTGTATTGCTAAGCTTCAAGCTATTGTATTGCTCGTATTTCCAATATTTCTAGCCCCTTGTTACATTTACTTTCATAGAGTGCTTTGGACGTATCGGAAATTTGCTTTTTGTATATGTAGATAGAGAGGATTGTGTCAAGTATACCTACTTAGGTGTTTGACTCAATGATGATGAACTCATACTAAAGGATTTCTTGTATTCGGCGGGCCTAGCACGATGTCATGTAATTAATCGATTTTATGATCATAAATACAACCATACCAAAGCGAAATGTATGTTTAAAATGCATAAACAACAATTTGAAGCACCTAAAGATATGATTAAAGTCATCAATTTAATTAATAGTAGGTAAGAAGCGTGTATATTCCATTCAAAAATTGCTTAAATACATACCGTAGCGATGTCCCATACAATTTTTCTACTCATTCTTAATTAGATCAATATCAATATTTGCGTCACTAATTTGTCGAGACGCGTCATAATTATCAACATCGTTGGTAAGTCTGTGATGTCAGAGTCATCACTGATAACTGTTTCTATAGAATTGTTTGAAAGCTTTGACTTTATATAGCTACACCTCCTTGTTTTACCTTCTCGAGCTATTATTTCATTTTCGCTTAGACTGAATAGTCTGACTTATTTTCTCTTTGCTCCGCTCCTTAAGGTGCATTTCCGTGCATCGCGGTCAATCGCAGCCGCGCGCGACTATTCGCATGCGCCGCGATGCACGGAAATGCACCTTTACGGTCATAACGTGTTAAACAAGCCATACATTCATTCATTAAGAATTGGACTATCAAATGCAAAGATAAGTTTTTGAATCCAACTAACAGTTCCAGAGATTATGGCTTGTAAACCAACAAAAAACGAGAATCGCTGCTTTATATATACATAACTATTAATATAGATAAACATAAGTACCTACTCATATATAGGTCAACCAAAAAATAAATTTAAAGTTTATTCCCTCAACTAGATATAAGGTCTCAATCGCATTTGGGATGACTCAGAAACGGCTTTAGAGTAGGTACAGTGAATAAAAAAACAGTTAACTAATTCACGTCGACATAAATCAGTGAGGCGCGGACGTGTTGGCAGCGCTGACACCGTGGCGAACCGAATAAATATCAATTTGTAACTATTTGCTAACACTCAAGCCATTTGTTTACGAAAAAACTGCGTGGGCGTGAGGTCTCAGTTTTGGAGCTTTATTAGATTGTTTTTTTTGTTTAGTGGAGCTAAAAATAAAGTATAGTTGAAGCTAGGATTTTGCGAAGTCAATTGTGTCACATTAAAATGTATGATTTGCATTGTTTAATTAATCTCTTCGTTACTGCAAAAAAAAATATTAAAAAAAAACATGTTTATAGATAGATACTTTTTAGAAAAAAAAAACAATGTAAATTATGCCAATTTATTTTTTTGAAAGTATGTGTCGTTGATTAAGATCGCAATATTTACTCCTCACAGTGAAAGCAATAAAAACGTCAAGACGAATGCATAACCTCTTAATAACCTTTTAATAAAACGTTAGAAATAATGCTATAGAAAAAAAAGCAATTTATAGCAAATAAGTAAATCACTTGTATCTCTCAGTACGTTTCTGGTACATGTACGCACAGAAGCGCCGAGTAAGATTAATGCCGACAGTGTAAATCTCACAATACTCAAATATCAAACAACTAATATTGGATTTGCGGCAACTTCATTTTATTTGCAAAACAAGTAACAACACTTTTGTGTTTGATTGTACCTTATTTTAGGTAGTCTTATTAGTATTGCGGTGAATATAAAATTATATTCTATCGACACTTGACGTGTGGTGTGGTTAATCTAACCCCAAATAGTTGGTGAAAAATGGAAAAATGTAACCACATTTTTCCAGTTGGTTAAGTGAAAATGGGTTCTAAAAACTTACATGCGATTTGGTGAAAAATGTGTGACTCACATAGAACTATGATTCTATATATAAAAAACTGATGTAGATTCACGTTGATTTAAAAATAATAATAGTAAAGATATTTTGGTGGCTATCTTTTTTATAATCATGAAATTAAATATATTTAAATATATTAGATTTTTAGTCTAATTTAAATAAAACTAGTTTTGATTGATCGAAAGATATGGTTAAAGTCATCAATTTAAAATAAATAGTACGTTAGAAGCGAGTATATTCCATTCACAAATCGCTTTCGATACGAATACTTTTTCGAAAGTGATTCGTGCTAGGCCCACTGATCGCTGCCTTAAGAATATCATCATCAGTGAATAAATCATCATCATCAGTCTATATATTGTCCCACTGCTGGGCACAGGCCTCTTCTCATACAAAGAAGGCATGAGCATTGATCACCACACTTGCTCAAAGCGGATGTTTTCCTTCACCGTTCAGTCAGTGGTGTCTAAGATACACTCAGAAAGTACATATGACTTTAGAAAAGTCACACCGGTACTTGCCAGGTTTCGAACCCGCACACTCGTACACGAAAGGCTGGTGCCTTAACCACTAGGGCACCACGACTTTTTAGTTAATAAATATACCTAGGTAATTTATGAATAATGTTACAAAGTCCAGATAAACAATATTACCTTGCTTTAGACACGTACGTATATATAAACAAGCCCGAACAATATGGCGCATATAATACGAATTAGTAGATTTTCAACTAGATTAAATACTAATTATGATGAAGATTAGGTATTTATGTAGTTTTAGATTTTTATCGTCTGAAGGCTAACATGTGTTAGTAGTGTTTTTTAGTCTCTAGATTGATAGTGGCGATATAATAATTTATTAAAGAGTGGATGGTTTTTTGGACACTTAAAATGTTATTTATGTCTAATTTGTACTTAAATGAATTTATACTTTATTTAATATATATTTAATGAATATAATGACGTAATAAATACAATTCTCGGATGAAAAATTTAAATGAATTTTACATACTTTTTATCGATAATTGGTATGATTTTCATAAATTTATAATTATAAAGTACCTAATAGACTATTGCATTTTGATTGATGTAAAATAAAAAATATTGTAAATTCGTAAGGAACTTCGCTTTCATTGAAAGAAGCCGATAGCAGAAAAAATAAGCATCATCAATATGAGGTCTTGAGTAGGTACGATATTCAGAACGTATTAATGATTATTGTATTTTGTTTTCATCAGGAATATGTCCGTAGCAGTCCGCAGTTGATACGTGTGTTTGGTTGCAATAGACTTGTGATGGGCCTAATATAACCTACAATTTTTATTTGGGATTACATGGGACTCTCTGTTATGGCTAATCTCCGAAACTGCTGGAGAGTATCGAGTGAACTTTTACTGGCAGATAAGATAGTGTGTGTTATGTATGTTAGAAGGAGTAACTGAAAAATCCTTAAAATTGTACAACACGAAGTATGTGACGATGTAATAAAAAAACACACACAAATTGATAACCTCCTCCTTTTTTAAAGTCGGTAAAAGATAGGCCGTAACCATAGCGAGGAGTAGAACAGTGACAACATTGTATACTGATTATATTATTTATAGCATTCATTATACGACTGGCAATTGTCTACAGTGCACAGTATTTGATCTTGTCAATCTCAATTAAAAAAGGCTACGTATAGCTCACGCTTACGTGTTTATATAAAATCAGCTGTTACTATGCATCTTGTAGTATTTTCGATCGCGGGTAGTCGGTGTGTAATGTGTAATAGGTACGTGACGTCACAGACGTGCGCGTACGCAGATTAATGTGTTAGTTACGTGTGTAAGTGATTTATTGGGCGTTATAGAGGTAAAAGGAACGAATCGGTATTTTTTTGTAGCTAGGAGAATTAAACACATTCTGAAAAAACAACGTCGTGAGCTATATGTATGTGTTCACACCGGACTTTTAACATAATAATCTTGAAATGCTAGAAATGATAAATTTTTTTTAATTTAGATATTTTTTTAAAATTAATAATGGCTTTGAAGCTACGTTTTGAATTATCTAAGGCCTCTTCTATTTGTATGAAAACTCTACAACAATCAAAATTCCATTCCGATTAAGAGGACGCTCGCTGACTCGACTCTCTTACGAGAGCAAACTCTCGTCACTGATAATTAATTATTCCATACGCTAACAGGCAGCGTCCAACGTTAATAAATAAATGAACTCGTATTGTAACAAGTTTTGTATAATCACCATGGTCACCTATCACGAAACGACCGCGCTAATCGCAGCTTGACCTTTGATCGATCGTTCCGTGTGGCTGTTACTTAGCCACGAGCCCCTCAAGCTAAACATTCTAAAAATATTTTTTCAATAATTAAAATAGATAACGGATTCTTAGGAGGTTTTTCTCTCTGGAGTCCTGGGGCCGTACCACCATGAGTTTTTGCATTCCCTATTGTGAGAGGGAGATGCAGCTACTAACGGCGTAAAGCACCGTCTCTTTTTCACAACTAAACCATTTCTGCTTTGTTTTGCACGTCCAAGTTTCCGATGCCAGTGGAGTACTATTATTCTATTTTTAAACTAGCTTCTGCCCGCGACTTCGTCCGCGTGGAATAGTAACTTTGGGCTATCGCTAACTTTAACCCCCGATTATGAAACATTCTTTACTGATGCTCCGCTCCTATTGATTTTACCGTGATGATATATATGCCTTTGGCCTTCCTCGATAAATGGGCTATCTAACACTGAAAGATTTTTTTAATCGGTCCAGTAGTTCCTGAGATTAGCGCGTTCAAACAAACAAACTCTTCAGCTTTATTATATTTTTTTATATTGAATATTTAAAAATGTAAATATATTTAAATTAAATGAATAGAAGAAAATAGGTAATAACGTAACGTATCTGCGATGCGAGATAAATCGTGTGTGCACAACCAACCGATGCGAAATTGCTCAACTAACCAGAGTACGCCGCGTTGCACTCGCCCCCGGCGTCAGAACATCAACCATCATTGAAATAAAAATATACTTTACTGAAAATACCATATCATTCTTATTTACTTTAGCAGGCTGTTTAGGGTAGGTTTTTTTCTTGCGTTTGTGTTATTATTATTATGAAAGAGTGTATTATAAATATTTGCATAGTCTATTTCGGAGCTAACTTTTGTCGTGGTGGCCTAGTGGTTTAAGGCACCTGCCTCTCGTGTACGAGTGTGCGGGTTCGAAACCAGGCAAGTGTTACTTCTACTACCAATGTCACTTTTCTAAAGTCATATGTACTTTCTAAGTATATCTTAGACACATTTGACTAACGGTGAAGGAAAACATTTTGAAGAAACCTGGACGTAAAAGTCTGAAATCGCCAATCCGCCTTGAGCAAGCGTGGTGATCAATGCTCATTCCTTCTCTGTATGAGAAGAGGCCTGTGCCCAGCAGTGGGACAATATATGGGCTGATGATGTGGCTTTTGGCAACGGACTCCTCTAACAATTTCCATTTCTTTCTGCTTTTATATAGTAACTCTTTTCCAGATTGGGCCTGTAGTAAGCTTGAGTTCGTTCTCCCACCTTTTACATTGTCAGCCTCTGTTTAATTTACCATTACTAGGGGACGCGGTAGAGCAGGTACACTATCTAAGTTTATCCATAGGACACCGATTTTGTTTACCAAATTTTTCGTCGTACAAAAGTACTCTATGTTTTTACTCGACTGATTCAGAAGGAGGGTAATGCTTTTTAGAATTTTCACAGTTCGTCAGTTGGAAATAGAATTCAAAAGAAATACAATAAAATATTACAAAAAAATACATAAAAAATATTTTATTCAACCCGGTTTGTTTGTTAACAGATTTGTGCTCGGGGCGGAACAAAAACTAAATAGATTTTGTGTGTTCTATTTACAATACACGAATGCAAAAGGCAGAATATTGGAAATAACAATGCAGATTATATCCTGGAGATAAAGTATTAATGCCATTTTACAGATAACACATTAAGCCTAATGACTCGGAAGGGATCCCACAGTCTCAGAGATGAGAAACATAATAAATGTAAGTATAAGTTTATCAACCTTGAATAATTCATGACTGCCAATAAAAAACAGCTCGTGAAACAAAACTCGATAATACACATATATACTTTGCGAAATGTGAAAGTTTGAAAGGATGTAGGTATGTTGGTTTCTTTGTCATGCAAATACTACAGCACTAAAGCTATATTCTGCCCTGATTGATTTTACGATAAATTTTAATGTAAACAAAATCGTGACTTATATTGTTCTAATTCTGCCACAGAGATTAACAAGAAGGCTTTTAAGGCGCATTTATGGCAATTTCATGCTCTAAACATCATAATTTAATGCCATTTTATTAATCTATGTGGTAAAATTAGAACAAAATAGGTTATGATTTTGTTTATATTTTTCGTAAAATTTATTAGTACAGGCTATAGTGTATCTAAAAACATTTAAGTTTAAGCACTTAGAAGAAAACAGTTAATTGTCAAATTAAATAAAATGAAAGAAAGAAAAGAAAGAAAGAAAAGACATTTATTGACACAACAAAGGACAATCACAATATTGAATAAAAAAAGGTACAAAAATAAAAGAGTGTTGTGCCAAATAGGTCCAGTTCAGCATTATGCCAGACAGCTAGTGCCTGACGCTGGTTTTCAACTGGACCTAAGACGAGTTGCGGGTGTCAATCAGAATGAATCAATTACTCTTTCGAAATGTTAGAATAATAAAATAATAAAAAGTATAGTTATGCGAGCAAAATAGCAAATGAAAATAAAAAATAAAAAAAAATATATAAAATAAAAAAGTGTAGCATAGGTAAACAGTAATTAATTCAAACCGTGACTGTACGCAATTCCGGTGAGGCATCACTCGGCGACAAAAATACCTTACACCTAGATAAGACGAGTACCTGCAGCCGGCTCATCTACTCAGGACGCACACAGCTGATTATTTGATATGGTGGTATACATACACATCGAAATAAACGTAACCGGTTGCCGCATTCGATTCCATTTCGCAGCGCGCCACCGATCACGGCCGACATAGTTTAGTGAACAGTGAATTATGCAAAAATAATATTCATCATTCCGCGTATACCATAAATAATAGTAGATAACAAGTTTAGTGGTATAAAACACAACCAAAATGTGCCATTGGGTAAGTATAAACTAAAAAATAATAGCTATTTCACTGTTTGGTCACACATATAAAAATGCATTGTACAATAATACGAAAATTTCAATATTTTTTTTTTTACATTTTAGGTACCCACATTCTCTCTACGGAAAAGTTGTTACATTCAGGCGTTTGCAAGACTAAAATTTAACTGTGTGAGAAACGCCCAGTGCGCACCACATGCACGCATGAAGGCAAAACTCTATAAAGCTATTACGGTGGATCAATTACCTTCCCACAACGGATCAACGTCAGGTGGAATCGTGAAGACCTAGACTATGGCACTCCATCGCACAGCCTATTAGGACCCGTCAGCGCCAATATTTCCACCAAGAGGATTATGTGCCGTCCATGTTCATTATGCACGGGAAATAGCTTCCGAAATTCAGATAGCTGTATGGAATTATTTACTTTACGGTATAAAGAATTGGGTTCGAAATGGATTGGCGGGTGCTGATTTATTAATGAGGTATGAAATCTCGCTTGAATGAGCTTCATTGAGAAATCGTTAATGTTGTTGAATTTTAGCATGTTAAAATTTAGATACGAATGTCTCAAATGAAATGGAATTTAGGTACCTATAAATACAAAAAATGAGTTCCTTAATTTAACGTATGCATAGTATTAATAATAAAAACTATCGATAAAATGTATACCTACTCTCATCATATAAAAAAAAGCATGTATCAGAAGTAAACATACTTAGCTATTAAATTGTTTAATTGCCTTGCTATAAATTCAATAAGTATTAATATTTATTTGCAATTTATATTATTCCTAATATTATCACGAGGAAGTAATCAGAACTTATAAGTATCAATACGACGTTATTTACAACTTCTGTGACAAAGACTTGGATTTACGATAAATTATATCAGATTAGGATTAGGTCATTCGCTAATCCCTGTTTTAAATAAAACTTCATTGGGTATAAAACCCACGGACGGGGGCATCCCCTTTAGTAAATAAATTGATATAAAATTAATAATAAAATTTAAATAATTAAGAATGATGATTAGGCCATCTTTTAATCCCTGTTATATGATATAACTCTATAAATAAAAGTTCCATAGTTGGGGACATTCCCTTTAGTAAATAAATAAATATTAAATTCATCATAATATTTAAATATTAATTTATTGATTTAAATCCAAATTCCAAATTCTGCTTTAACTTTCGAATTTACAATACTAGTAAGGATTTCCACAAATAATTTTGTTATCTTCATTTGTTTTCTTACATTTTGCAATGTGCTAGCAGGCATATCAATTTTAGGAGAAATTCATGCGGCTATCAATATTTCTGACAACACAATTCGTAGGTATGTTTTCATGAATAATCTCACAAAAAAAACCTGTATTACCATGTTTACTATTTCATATCTACTACAGGTGTACCGTGTTAGTCTAATAGTTAAGATATAAAATAAGTGCAACCTGATTAGATAATCTAATCGCCACGGTTAATGACTACCTTGGTCGTGAGCATATCGTGATCTGTGAATTGTCAAGTAGATATTTTATATTGTCAGTAGGTATCGTTTTTAACCGACGAAAAAACGGAGGAGTATATTTTTTTATGTAGGTATGACCACGACAACTTTTTACGGAGAAGTCGAAAATAAAATTAGAAGTTAAGTAAAGTTTTTAAAAATATTGTGATTAGTACCTACAGTCACTGTGAAGAGGAAGAGGAGACCTCTTCCATTTATCAGAAAAATATCTTCAGATCACATTTACCGTAATAAACAGAAAATATTACAGATCATAGGTTTATTAGCAAATAATTCTTATCCTAATCTATACTTATATATAAAGCTGATGAGTTTGTTTGCTTGAACGCGCTATTCTCAGGAATTGGACCAGTAGCGATTTGAAAAATTATTTCATTGTTAGTTAGCCCATTTATCGAAGAAGGCTATAGGCTAAATAAATATCATCACGCTAAGACTAATAGGAGCGGAGCACCACTACTCCACGCGGACGAAGTCGCGGGCAGAAGCTAGTCCTAAATAAAAATATAAATGCGAAAGTGAGTTTTTTTGTTACGGTCTCACGGTAAAACAAATAAACCGATTTGAATGAAATTTAGCACGGAGATAGAGGCAACTTTGGAGACGGTTATAGGGTACTTTTTGTCTGGGTGCGTCAAGAAGTTCCGTCGGGACGCAGGTGAAACCGCGGGACACAACTTGTAATGTTATATTGACTAGCTTTCCGCTAGAGGCTTCGGTCGCGTGGGCTATACGAATTCAAATTATAAATGATAGAGTTTCATACAAACTTTGCCCCCATTTTTCACCCCCTTAGGGGTAGAATTTCGGAAAATCCTTTCCACCCTCCAAGTTTCAGGTCTCTACGATCAGCGGTTTTGGCTGTGCGTTGATCCGTCAGTCATTCAGGACGAAGCATTTTATATGGGCTTTAAGGCGGCGATATACGACTTTGCCCCTTTTAAAGCTAATGATTACGCTTTAACGACTTGCTTTCATGATTTGAAAAGTATATATACTAAACTAGAGCATATGCTTGATAATTTTGTATAACGTTTTTTTTAATTATGTATTTATAACATTGTTTAAAAAAATCATGAAGTTAGGTCTAACGCAGAAGAAAAACTGAGTTTTACATAGAATTTATCAAGCGGATTTTAATGAAACCTGTACCATTTTATAGAAAAGTTAATTATCTGTCTTTTTGTATACGTATATTTTTTTTAAATCGTAGATTTACGTCAATTTTTGTGCTTTTGTCAAAACGTTGAGTTGAAATTACGGAGGGGCTCCACCGGGCGACGGGGGCAGTACGTCTGTGACCACTGTCACGGGTAGACGCTGTCACTCAGAGCGAGCACATTACGATGTAAATAAATTATTATATTTGTGATAAGATGACTGGTGAATTATAATTATTACATTGAAAAGGCACTACATGCGGATAAAATATTTTTTTGATGTGAATAACGTGTTTTCAAACCAAATCATCCATAATCTGTCATAATCTAAAATGTGTGTATCTAAATTTGGCAGGACAAATATATTTTGTTATTGACTTACTAAATAATTAAATGTACTTTAGGATTTGTATAGGTACTTTGGAATATCTTTAATATCTTTTAATACATTGCGTATTCAAAACGAGAATATTGCATACCTCATTTAAATTTTACATGTAGGTCGGAGATAATCGTCAAAATTAAAATTCTTTCATGTTATGTTACAATATTTCCTAATAGTTTGGAATTTATAGAAATAGTAGCTATAAGTCAGGGCATAGGAAAAACTTAATGGTTTGTAAATAAAACGGTTTATCCATGGGTAACAAGGTGGCGCTATTCTAAATTATTACCAATGAAAATATTTTTCTAAACACGTGAATTTGGGTTCGAGTTTCTTTGCTACGAGACGAATTTGAAAAAAAAATGCAGAATATGATAAAAAAATAAGCTTACGCTATTAAAAGAGTATTGTAAAATGTAAAATTGTAAGATGTATTGTATTGTCTGACTATTTTAGCTAGACCATCTTCCTATTTTGGATTGGTGACATTAGTTTTATTTTTAGGGTTCCGTAGTCCGACAAAGAACCCTTATAGTTTCGCAATGTCCGTCTGTCTGTCTATTCGCGGCATAGCTCAGAGGCTCTTGGTACTAGAAAGCTGAAATTTAGTATAGATATGTGTATTGATCACGCCGAAAAAGTGGTAAAAATGAATAAAAAAAATAAAATAATTTAGTGGAGCTCCCGAACACGTGAAATGAGGATGAATATTTTTTTTGTTGCGTAACCCTTCATGTAGGGTATCGTTAGATAGGTCTTTCAAAAATAAAAAAAACTAACTTTCGAAAACTATCACGGCAAAGTAGGCTTCACCGGTTACATAGTTATAGTTGACTAACTAAGACCTACTACGGAATCCTACTGCGTGTGGCCCGACACGCACTTGGCCGGTTTTTTACTGGTAACATTGTGTAGTGATGCTTTACATAGCAACCATTTTCGAAGTTTAGTAAAAACGCCAAGTAAGCAGTCACATATGATATACATATTAATCTATTAGTCAAGGTATCTAATGTGGGATAATATTATATACACACAATCTAAAAGATAAGACGAAGCATAGTGTTTTAGAAATGAAGGTCCTACTTCACTATGCCACTCTTATGTTTTATTTTCAACACCAAATAGTATCCGAGTCCGACAGAACGTCGATTTTTGGCTAGGCCTAAGCCGATTAATAGGCAATCGCTTAATTCTTTGGCTAAAGCCCTGATAAATAAAAAGGACTTGATCTTCTTTAATTTTTGGTCCAGAAGTCAAAGACAGAAGAACTGAAAATGAAAAAAAAAGATATATTCAAATAGTATATTTAAGGTTCCGAACCAAAATAGTAAAAAGTAACCCTTATGGGATGCGACTTTCTCTGTCTGTCTGTCAGAGCTGATAATTACTTCAGGAATAACTAACCTTATCGATTTGGAATAATTGTTGAAATATATCGCAAATGGATAAAGTAGAAAAATACTACTTTTGAGGAAAAATGGAATTTAAAATTACAAAGTGTAGTTTCTACGTCATCATAATTATGAAAGCTTGCTTTTTGCTTATGGGCTTGAAATAAAGGCTTGATGCATATTCTAATATTTTTTATGTTTTCTTCGACATCTTTTGGTATACGAATTAAATTTTAAAAAAAACTCTCCGTAGTTTGTAAAACAAACGTTCTGAAATAATTAGACTTCCGTACATTTTTCTCTTAAATGCTTTTCTTCTGTCTGTAATGCTTTTTTTCTTTCTGTCGAAATACCATATGTATTTCGACCATTTTCCAATTCCAAGGTTATGTTTGTATTCCGATGAATTGTAATAAGAAAACTAAATGAAAATTGAGCTACTGCATGTCAATTTAATAATCTTTTTATAAAAAAATCTGTCAATTTTTGCGGTGAGTTTTTCTGATAAAATAATTATAAAAACCAATGGTGTCTAAGTTATGCTAAAAAAAGTGCATGTAAAACTTTGGAATAGTCAGATTCGTAATTTCTAGGTTTCGAAGTTCGAATCTGCATACTCATAAATGAGATGCAGGTGCCTTAGCAAAGAAGCCACAATGACTTTTTACTAATATGTTCGGTACATCAACTTAATAATATAAATAAAACTACCTGCAGCTTATTTAAAATATTAACATCATTTGTAATACAGTCTCACTCACTTTTAGGTCTTTAAACGTAATAGATTATTCAATTTCGGTTCTGCTGGTGTCAAAACTTAGGCCAATTTTAAGCTAATGGTTTGGCCAAAGCTGATGCCAAAGGTTTGGTCGGACACTTTACAGATGGATCAGAAACGTCGGACTAATTAACTGGCTTCCAGGCTCTCCTTACAAAACTAATATGATTTTCCTATACAAGTGAAGATGAGCTGAAGTTATTTGAGAAGCAGCAGATGTCGTAAAATGCAAATATGAAAAAAACTTGCGTGCATTTCTGTTAGAAGAGCTCAAAATGGATACCAATATGGCCTAAAAATTAACTCCTATGGTGCGATTTTGTCTGTCTGTCTGTCCATCTTTCACAGCTGATTAATTCAAGAATGCTAGTTGTCAGAATTTTTTCTTGAAACTTGTAACAATTCAGATCGATAAATATGTTTTGCAGATTAAAGAAATTGAAAATATTTTTGCTTTTCTGGCAAACGAAGTATGCAGTGGGGGTTGGAAATTTAAAATTAGTGTTTCGAAGTATTACTCAGACAGATGTTATTTGTATTTCTATTTTTATATCTTAGACATGCATATCAAAATACAATATGCGACTGTCCTTAGAATCTCTACATAATATTATGGTCACCCGTCAAAGTTCTTCAAAATATAAAATGACAAGCGTGCGGTGTGCATTGCGGGGTCGCGGGGGGGAAGCTCAAGCTCCGCCCATTTGCTCAAGGTCATTGGCGGTAGTCGTCGTCTTAAGTGTCTATATTTTGAACTCAACTCTTTATCAATGTTAATCTTAATTTATTTTAACTAACAGATAGGGTTTGAAGGAAATAATTACGATTAGTAAAGTAATTAGATTGATAAATCAGACTCGGTAGCGTCTACCACACTTTGTTACAATGTAGGCGTATCTTTTTTAAAATCTGATTAAACCATTAGGTAGTGTTTATCGCTTTTAATGTAATGTTAGTTTTTTAACTTGCAATGATTTAATAACGAACTTAAACAAAATTGAATATTGGTATTTCATCTAAATCTATTCAGCTAATTTACGGTAAAGCGTAACAAACTAACATAAAAATTCACATTTGCATTTGTATTCTGATCCAGCCTGTCCCTTGCTGTCCTCCCCCAGCGACGCCCTAAGCCGAGGCCCGTACCCCACTAGGGGGTGCCCTTAGCGTGTAGTCGCTTAGTTTTGTAAGTTAAGCCCTGGCTGGAGGCCCTAAATTTATTTAAGGCACTTCACAGGCAAGCCCGGTTAAGCAGTCGACAACCTTCTAGGTTGACCTGCGAGATGCCATACAAAAAAAAAAAAAAACATTTGCATTTGTGAGTTAGGATTTTTTCTAAGGTACCAAAATATTGTTCCGTATCGGTGTCGACGGGAATCATGCCAAAAGCTGGCTGCATTGCCACATTAGATGGCAATGCTGAAATTTCTAAACAGGTAAAGTTTTTTTTTTATAATTGGTTTGCTCTTGACTCTAGTCTAGTCAAAGAGACGAAGTCAAAGATGGCAACCTCACCCAGAAGAAGCCTGTCCACTGTTTAAACAACTTTGAATGAATTAGGGTTAAATGCTTTGGAAATATATACCCCCAGACAAAGAAACTGCATCAAAGTTTTTGTTAAAAAAAAATTGAATGGACCTTTCCAGTATACAAACATACACTTAGGGATAATGATACTAAGCTGTTATGAAGTTAATGAACCAAACTACAGGTTTCAATTTAAATTTGTAAAAAAAGTTAGAATACTTGGTTAAAATGTTTTTTTTAAAGGTAGGTGCGTGTTGAACATTGATGCAGTTTATAAGTCCGTCAGTGTAGGTTTTAAAAACGTGTAGTTACACCAAAAACCTTTAACAACACAATTGGTTACGTAATAGGCAACACGTCACTTCAGGGATACGACGTGAATGGGCAGCCACACATGTCCATTGTCAACCATTGTCCGACAACCAAGCTTCGGTTTTGTTCGAGCCTATTGTAACGGCAGTAAATTGAATATTCGTTTTCGAAGTCTGAACGCGTACAGGTAAATTACTCATAATAATTCTAATATATATGTAGAAGCCTCGTGCCTTTTAGGTATTTTAGGATTTATATCTATATACTAGCTGTCTTATCTGTCCTGCGGTTCGAAGGACCTACTCCTTCGAACCGCAGGACAGATAAAAAGTAGCCTATGACCGTCTCCAGGGTCCTATCTATATCTATCTCCATACCAAATTGCATCTAAATCGGTAAAGCCGTTTTATCGTGAAAGCGTAACAAATAAATTTTGCGGTACATTGAGAGTTGAGTTAAAAGCGAATGTATGTTTTTTTACAAATACATTTTGTTGTACATTCATCCAAACTTTCACGATTATAATTATTAGTAAGACCTTCTTCGTTTTCAATAGCATTTAGCAAATAACACAACCTTCTTGTCACTCAGACCTCCAAATCAGTACACAATGAACCGCTAAATTGCTCTGCATCCTGTCATATCAGATCGCTCCAATCCAATTACAGTGAAAGTCATGTTTCACCGGCCGTCAGTGTTGCCAGAGGCGTTTACCGTTCATGCTATCAGATTAATTCGAATCTATCCACGCTTGCAATGACAGGTCAATCTGTCACCAACGCACAGATAATGTATCAAAAACTAGTTCCATTTAGTCTCATATTAAGACGTAACAAAAAACTAGTTTGTATAGTTTCACTTATTGGAGTCCGTGACCGGCCTTCTGAATCAAAATATAAGTTTGGAATAAATTCAAAATTTGTTTATTCAAAGTAGGCTGAAAATCAGCACTTTTTGAACGTCAAAACAAAAGACAGGCCTAAAAATGCCCTCCGTTCACCACTAGCTATGTGTTTCTGCTGTGAAGAAGAAGTGGCGTAACAAACTCCCCAGCAATTATCCCCAATCATAATTAAAACAGCTAGCTTTACTAATCAAATGATAATAGACAGATCAGAAAACAGGAAACGTATTAAATCACGTTTTAACACTACTTAATTTGATACGTACTTCTTTTGTGATTAGATTAGGATTCCATTCCTTAATGACGATATTTCCAAGTACAAAATTATTCATTAAACAACACCACAACTCTGTATTATTCAAAGATTATTTTAACTTAGTGTCGTGGTGGCCATCGTGAGAAAACCTGGACTTAAAAAGTCTGAATTCTCCAATCCGCTTTGAGTAAGCGTAGAGGCCTGTGCCCAGCAGTGGGACAATATATAGGCTGATGATGTAATTAAACTTAATGTTCACTTACCACTTCTATTTCATCATCTGGTTCTTCAGCTATGTTAGTCAGAATGGCACTAGGTCTCATAGAAACTCTATGCCGTACTGACTTCCTCCACAAATCAGGTTCGTCTTTCGTATCATCGCCTAAAGTAGCAAATTGTTCATAGAAATTAATAACACCACTTAATTCACCGTCTATGTTATTGGTATTGTTCGTTGCATTATTGGCTTGAGGCTTTTTATCTTTACTGAGAGTCGTTTGCCGTTCAGAAATTCTTCGATACCCTTCAGCTTCCTGAGTTTCTCCTAGTAAACTAATCGGCCTTGGATTTCGCGGCCCATATTCATACTCTAAATCGAAACCTCTATCTTCGAACAAGCTTTTGAAGCGCGCCCAACATCCCAAATTCTTATTTTTATCTGACGCTTGTTGATTCGCTACTACAGCTTCTGTACTTTTATCCATTCTTGCTGTTTACTCTTAAACAGGATAAACACTAACATAATTTTCATTACACGATCATCGTTTAGTGTCGTACTTTGCCTACGTGTACCGAGTATATCTCTTTCCCTATTAAAATCAATGCCAATCTAAACATTGGCGATTATGTAGATAATGTGTAGTTCCTGTTTCTTGATAATGATGATATTAATTAGAATTGCTTCGAAATCGTTACATGCTGCTTGATTTAAAGTAAAAAGTGTTACTCAATAAACATTATTTTATCGAGTCATCGACATTAAAATGCTCTTCAAGCAGTGAGTGGCATCGATTGCGTTTGCGTGATTATCTTGTGTAAATGCAACAGATGTGTTCACTCATTAACACTACCACTTTTTCACTTATGTAACAGAGTAAAAAACTAACACTATAAACACAAAATATTTTCACAGTTACATCACTAGTTACTTTGCACGTGTTTTTTTAATTGATTTGTACATCCCCCGTGACTTGCCCACAGCGCGCTTTATATCGAACTAAAACATTTGAGAATTATTGATAGCACTTATCGATTACAGTCGCACTGATTACGTTTTATAAGTCATTTGTAAATGTAGATTAAATAATTATAGAATTTCAATGCTGAATTTTTCAAGGGTATTTTAATAGCATTGATTTAAATAGTCAAAGATTGAGATTAGAAATTGAGCAAGTTACAATAACTGAATTGGGGGGTTAGACAAGGGGCAAAAACGCTATAGAAACGCTATAGAATAGAAAACAAAATGTATGGGAATGACATATAGTTAGTCGTAAACGAATGTCATTCCATACATTTTGTTTTCTATTCTATAGCGTTTTTGCCACTTGTCTAACCCCCAGCTTTGTAGCCAACTCGGGGTGTAGGGCTGCGATTTTTAAGGAAAAGCAAGGAAAAGGAACGATCCGAAAACCAAATTTTTATTCAATCCGTCAAAAACGTCAAAATACAATATTTTTCTTCTTTTTCAAAACTATTCTAAAATTAAACAGTTCTGTCGCCTACATTATCTACGCCGGTTAGTGGATTATTGACGTTTCAGCGAATAATATGACATTTGCTATTCAGCATTGTCTGCCAATGAAATTCGTCATATCAAATTGCAAAGCCAACAATATCAGTTTACAAATTGGAATTGCATACGCTGCTATTGTTATTGCAAATTCTGTGTTTGTATTAAATTTGCTAATTGACAAATTAGGTATTGTGGAGATAGTAAATTGATAGGCAGGTCAGCTTTGTACTCTATGACGTACCTACTTTAAACAAAAATTACACGTTGATTGTTCATGATTGACACGGCGTAGTTCGGCTGATAGATCTATCGATGTTCTACATGGAACTAATATCAACATAGCAACCTCTACTATCGGATCAGATACTTAGGCTATTTATTTAGGTCTTGTGGTCAGACTTTCGGTAAATGACAATTTGGCCGACAGCCGCTCCTTTCATGTACATCCATTAAAATAACTACACGTGTCACGAATGGCCAATAAAATATCATTCGATTTATTATCCAACTATCTTAAAATGAGGGTAATATTTTGTGTTTTAATATGTGAAAAAAGTGAGGAGCTCGTGGTTCAGTAAGATCCGCACGGGTCAACCGATCAAGATTAAGCTGTGCGTAGCATGGTCGGTGCGTCGATGGATGACCATATATATTATAGAGGAACTCTTCGAATTGGTCTTAGCTGTTATTTGTAGACCTTTAACAGTAGTTTTGGTTAGCAAGAAACCAGAGAGCCTGAAAACCAGCCTTAACAAGGTGTATCGTGTTGACCAGTAACGTTAAACACTGGAATTCACCTGCATCCAGATGGGACTGGAAACCAACCCCAGGATGATTGGGAAACGGCTAGGCAGATTATGTTATGAGTTTTAATTCCTACCAGTCCTTCACGATGATTTAGGTGTTTATCTTACTTAATTCTCAAAAAGAAAGTTCGAAAACATTGCCTTTAAATATAATGCTTAATATACATATCAGTAAATAGAATACATGATCAGTATATATGTAATTATAAGGCTTGGTATTCATGGTTGGATGTGTGATTGGATGCAGATGAGCGTAATTTACCAAAGACCAAGATACTGGCGTGTGCTGTCATTAGTATAGTCTTGAGTTTATGTAGAATCTATCTTGATTGTAAATGCATTAATTTAGTCTAGCATAATATTGTCTCAATTGAACTATTGTGACACTGAATATAGCTAAATAATAATGTTACCCCGACCGATTTTAGTCATGGCGGCCAATCTTAATGGAGACAAGCCGAGCTTTGCAAGAAATATTTCAGAACAACAGTTTTTGTAGACTCAGCTGCGCTTTAAAAAAGTTCAGTAAATTTTCTCATACATATTTATTTCTATACTAATTGATTTCACCGGTTACACTCGCCTCCTAAACTTCGTTATGTATCAAGATAAAAAGAAGTACCCTTTATCCTTGCCCAGGGTTCAAGATATCTGCATATAAATTTCGTCTTTAACGGTTCAGTGATTTAGCCGTCTTGTGACAGACAGACACAGACAGATAACATTACGCATCTTCTCTTGGAAAGTTTAGTTTATGTTTTAGAGCAAACTTATAGTCACAAAAAAAAACTCGTTCTTAAGTATTTCTTCAAAAATCCTAACCTTAATAATATATTCAATGCAAATGCGAGTATGTTTGTTTTCACGCTAAACGGCCGAACAGATTTAGACGAAATTTAGTATGGACGACCCTGGAGAAGGTTAGGTTTTTATTCGGGCGCGTTAAGTTATTTCCTCAAAATGCGGGCGTAACCGCGGGAAATACTTAGTTTGACCAAATTCAACTTCAGAAGTGTCAATATATCCTTGACATCACGGAGGGTGACGACAGATTCTTCAAGTGACATTCTTTAACTGAAAAACTGACCCGCATAACTCCTCCATTCTTTTGAATTAAGAACTTTTTTGCACCAATCAACAGCTCGTAAAGAATGATCACATCATCATCAATCACAACAAATGGACTCGCTCTTGCGCACGCCATCTTAAGTGAGGCGTTTTGCCACATGCGGATATGACCCTTGACCCTTTTGATTGGTTCGGCGCCAGAATTCAATTAACAATTTAGTCTTTTGAATTCGTTATTGCGAATAAAGAGATGTTTATTAATGGGAAAATGTAATTGGTTTGTTTTGTAAATGGGTTTAGTGTAATTGTATTGAGTTGAAGAGTTGTACTTATTGTACGCGTTCTCATTCATCGGATATATTTATTACGAAAATTAAATATTACTTCCCGACTTTTAAAGATTAAGGTCGCATTTTTTTACATGAAATGATGTGTCCTTTGTGATGATATTTTAAGAAATGTGAGAACTGTTAACAAAGTTCGTAATAAGTGTTATTTTATGTGGAATAAACGGTTACGATTTTTTGTATAAATTTATGTTCCTATTAATATTAAAAACAGGAACTCGACACTATATTTCTATAGCACGGATTAATAAATCCCTTTTTTGATGAGTTTTATTATGTATAGTACTTAAATATCCTACTTATAATACAAAAATTAAAGTTTGTGAGGGTTTACGTATAATGTATGTACCTACTATGCTATTTTTTCACGCAAAAACTACACAATGGGTTTGAGTAAAATTTAGTATACAAATAGTTTATAACCTGTAATAACATATAGGATACTTTTAATCCGGTTGCATGTAGAAGTCATCTCATGATGCTGGCGAAACCGCGGAATACAGATAGTACAATATTCTATACTTTCTAGTTATCTACATACAATTCATGCCTAGGAGTTCAAAAGAGAAAAATATTCATGAAGGAATAATTTAACTTCATAGTTATACAGTGTGTTCATTAGGCTATCACATTAATTGAAACCACGTACTCTATATTAGGCAATTAATCATATAAAACCAACATAATTTATTAACAATCAATAGTATAGCCGTGGGACCTTTTTTTCCATTTTAATATTTCCCAACATCCTGTATTGCATGAACACAATCAGGTGACCAATAAATGTAGGTCAAAGACCCGTGGCCGGTGAAGATAGTTCATAAGGGGGCGTCCATAAATTACGTGAGGGGATCGAGTCAAATCTCATCTAATCTTATATTGGAGAGAGGGGGGGTCTCGGCAAATATCACGCAATTTTTATTCTGATTGAAACAAAAAAAACATATTTTGGACCATTTAATCCAGATTGTACATGCTTAAGATTTAATCTATGTATTTAATCTATGTAATCGAAATACGATTAAGATCATTCACTAATTCGTTCGAAAGAAAATAATTTCATTCATACTTCGACGTAAATCTCACGTGAAATTGGAGGATGGGGGAGGGTTGAATAAAATCTCATGACATCTCACCAGGGGGGAGGGAGGGACAGAAAATAAAAAAAAAACACCTCACGTAATTTATGGACGCTCCCTAACTTCAAACGTTGCCGTTCCGAATTACCTACAAGCAGTAAACTACCCCATTGTACAAACTATTTTTAAAAGAAACTTAAACAATTCAATCGAAAAATGTCCTACGGCATAGGACATAGGTGAAGGTGTTTTTTTGCGTGCAAAATTAAAAGATGAAAAGGAACCGCATCGGACGTATGAAAAAATATCCAAAAATATTCTTTCGGTTCACGAGTTAAGGTTTAAATTTCTATGCGTCAAATTCTACGGGGTGCTTGTAGGCATGATTCGAATTTCTTCGGCGCGTGCGACGGATGGATGAGTCACTCAGTCCGCCGCCAAAATCCTTGAGAGACAGTTGACGAGTTTATTATCCGCGCGCGCACCCTTCCTCGGTACTTATTGTTATTGTTGTTATTTTGTGGACATTGTTTAGTGTGTGTTTTTTTAGAATAGGTTAAATACTATAGTATTTAAAGTGTTGTGTGACAGTTCATGCGAAATCAGACGCTTAAATCCGTTGTGTTTTCTGTGTTTATTTGTGTTTTCACGGTCTTATTGTTTGCAAGGCATCATTGCCTTGCATCAATTTCACAGCTTCGGAATACACCAATATGATTTTAATTTATGGAGAATGCCAGCAAAACGCAGCGCTGGCGTTACGAACATACCGAGAGAGGTATCATACCACACGTGTATGTCCTACAGATTCACGGATTTTTATACAAAATTTAAAAATGCATAATTTAAACATTTAAGTGGAAATTATTGTTGTGATTGTTTAAATGAGAATTTAATTTGTGATTATTTCATAAAACAATATCATAAAGTATGTTGTTAAAATGTTGATTTACTATCGCAACACGCGCGCGTGCCTACATCCACAAGTAGATGTTCGTATCTACCTTGTGTAGGTACGGTGCGTGTACCGCCACCGCGCCGCTTTGCCGCTTCTACAGGTCAGTAACCTAATATTATAAAGGCTGATTTATTTTTTACCAGTTATAGTGCCATTTATTTTGTTTGAAAAATGCATTTTCTTAATTTTAGTAAAATTATTTATTTTATTATTTTAAGGGACTGATAACAACTTGTAATACATGCTGTTCAATTTAATGTGATAACCTAATGAACACACTGTATAATACAAATACTTTGACTAAGAGAGGTTAAAGTTGAGTGCAGTAAGAATTAATTAGCAGCATGTCATGAAAAGCAAACGATGCTGAGGTTAGGTGTTAACGACATAAAATTAGTTGTAAGTATTATATGTATATTGACATAACTAAGAATGTAGATATTCATTGTTTTTAAATATACTATATTTTTTTTTAAACTTTGCCCCACACTAGGAATTACTCCTGTGTCGTGGGTGCGTTTACAAACATACATTACACCTGCACAAACATCCAGACCCGGAACAATTTTAGTTGAGTCGTGCGGGAATCGAACCCGCGACACGCAGCGCAGCAGCCAATTGCTCAACCATTACGCCAAACGTGCCGTCAAATTATCAATTTATTCTACTAATCCTAAAAATATTATAAATGCGAAAAAATAATAAAATATTATAAATTTTGTGAGGATGAATATATATATAGGTATATATGCATGCGTGTGTATGTTTGTTATTAATTTTTGATGCAAAATCGACTGGGTGGATTTGGTTGAAGTTTTGTACATACACGATTATAACATGGGTTAACATAATATAGGAGACATATATGTATTTTTATCCGGTTGCGCGAAGTAGTGTATACTAATAAATGCTTAGAAAGTCCCTGTATAAACGAAAGGGTTATTTATTTAGGTACTGCTTAACTCAGAAACTTTTCAATTTATCGATAGGCGATATAGAACAGTATTCGTCATAAGATATATCCATACTTATATTTTAAAACAGAAAGTATCTCTGTATACGTCTATCTGCTACGCTTTCACGGAAAAACGGCTGAAATTATTTAGATAAAATTTGGTATCAACCTAGCTTGAACCCTGAGGAAAGACATAGCTTATTTGTTATCCGGGTGCATGAAGTAGTACTTTTTTGATGTGGGTAAAACCGTGGGAATCAGTTTGTTTTGTACTTTCCTATTTTACTGATTTGGTTAGTCTGGAAAGTAGAGAGTACTACAATGAATATTGCTACACGTTTAACCAAGTAAATGTAGCTAAGTAGGTATATATGATATTCAGCTACCGGAGTTAGCTACTCCGGTTATAATTTATTGTAATAACAAAAACAACCAATTATGTTTGTACATTATCCCGCCTGATAGAATGCAATGCAAGACATGGAGTCCTTAAATTTCTTATTAATACTCACGTAGAAGGAAGTATGATCTACTCCAGATATACAGATAGAATAACCTATTCTTACTTATATATTGCACCCCCGGCGCAACACTGTCGCTTATGTAAAATTGTCAAAAATGAGCAAAGTATGTCATAGGTTGCCTAAAGTACCTCTGCACATAACATATCCATTTCCCCTAATCGGTAAGTGACCACGGTGAGTCAACTTATAGGATACTAAAGTTTAAAATACTTCTTCTGGAGATAATGCTTTTTGCATAAGTGACAGTGTTGCATGTGTGCGATATGTATATTTATGTAAACAGCAACTTACGGCGACATCGACTAGGGGCTCGTCCTCCGGCGTGAGCGCGAGCGAGGAGCGTCGGCCGGCGCGAGCCCCAGGCGACCCACTCGAGCTGCCTGCGACAATACAAATGCAATATGATTAGCAATCCTTACGCTTTAATAGGAGTTACATATCACCTGCCTAGCCTATTCCCAACTATGGTGGGGTTGAGTGACCGGATTTCGCTGAGCATCAATGTTGAGCGCCTGCCTATCTAACCTCCACAACCCACTAACCTACTGTGTTACTTTCAGAGGTATTGTGGAGTCCCTGTATGTGGTCAATTAGTCACCCACCCACAGACATACCGCGCTAACCGCAGCTTAACCTTTGATCGGTCGACGCATGCGGCTGTTAGCAAGCCACGAGCTCCTCAATAGGAAGTTACATAATTAGTAGAAAATTCGGTCGATACGGACGTTTGGTATATGTGAAACATCAAAGGTAAAGGCAGTACACACACCCTTATGGAGAAACATTGTAATATACACATACAATGCAGTAGATAGCAGCGAAGAGAGGGCATGTTGGCATAAGCGACCGTCACACCGTTTGCCGTCACAGCATACGAATCAGTTAAGCACTTTTTCTTTGAAAATTTTGTTACACATATGGTCTCTCTACTTAGGTACAGAACTTATCATACGTTGTAAGTTTTTGTGGATTTAATATTATGAATTAATTTATTTACATTTTATTTAGCATTTTTAGCGACAATAATTTTTAATCTGTCTGAGCCTCCATTCTTCATTGAAATTGCTTTTCTATCCAACATTATGCGGTGTACAATAAAGGTATGAATACATACAAAGTTCACCACATTTTATTTATAAAGCTAAAATAGCTGTAAGGAAAAATAAAACACGGGCTTCAAAAAAATGTTTATAACGTGCAACTGTTTAAAACTTTGAAAACGAGAATTAAAAAAAATCTCTTATAATGAGTCCTGGTTACAAAACGTATCACTTATCTATATAAAAAAAATAATCGCTGAAATAGTATGTTCGCGCATAACTCCCAAACGTTTTACAAAATTAGATAATTCAGGATAAAGTTAGTATAAAATAAAATAAAATCGAACCGATAAAAAATCTGGCGGTACAAAGTTCGCCGGGTCAGCTAATTATTAATAATATCTGTTATTAACCTGTATCAGTGTCATCACTGCCTCGTCTCTGAAGCCACCTTTGCACCAATTCGATGCTGGCTTCCTGACCAGCCAACATTATCATTTACATATCATAAAATCACAACATTTTTGGCATCACTGTTTATCACATTACACATTTCTTACAATTTCACTAACACTAATGAGGTTTTAAGGAAACTTAAAACTTAAGTAACTATATTTTTTTAATTTTAATTTTAGTCATCACCAAAACCGAGCGAGGGTATACCAAAAAACACAATGTAAAAAAAACACTGGTCGAAAGAAATGACAGCACTTTACCGCGTTCAAATATCGAATTAATTAAATGACGAACGTCGACGGCCGAATGTAAACAGCGAGTAGAGTAGATGACGCCAAATTAATTTTGCACTGGATGGAAATGGTTATTATTAAATTTTCAACCATATTACGATGTGATAAGAGGGTTCGCTGTATTTTTAAGTCCGTCAATATTTTGGTGTTGTGGTGAGGAGTTTGTAGAGCGCGCAAGCGGTCGGTTAGGTAATGGCCGTCAAGCAGAGACAGTTGATCGAAGAAGGGGGGTGAATGTAGGACGAGTGTGGTCTGAGAATACATTAACCCACTGGAAGGGATACAGCTGACAGCCTGTTGATAGGTCTCGTGATATACTACCAGTGTTGCCTGTTGACAAATTGTGGTGGTAGCTCTCGGGTCAAATTACTCACATATTTGCTTGCGGAATGTGGTCCAGTTTCGAAGTTTAAATGTCATGGGAGCGATGGCTTTATATAAACTGTATGGAGTAGTCAACTAGACCGTTATACATAAATCATTAACTTGTAACTTTATTTCTGTATCGCTAAGAACTTGAAGTATTCGATACGAGTACGGATTACTTAATAATGTATCAGTTAGCAGGAATCATGTTTATGGTGTTACAATTTTTCAAGATGTAAACTTATTTTTTACTATTATATTTCTTATAAATATTTTATCAAAGCGAAAAAGTCGCTGTCAGTCTAACTTCTACGCTCTCGTCGTAAAACGTCTGAACAAACATAAAATGAGTTTTTATACGGCTGATGAAGTCATTCCTTCAGGATGTGGGCGAAATCGCGGGAAATGCTTGAAATTAATATAAGTATATAAAAAAACTAGTTTTCCGACAACGGCTTCGCCCGCGTGGACATATCGTTTTTACACCTTGGGTTACATTATTCAAGTTTTAGTAGGGATCCCTAATTATTTCTGCAAAAAAATATAACCTATAACACTTCGTAAAGATGTAGCTTTCTAACGGTGAAATATTTTTTTAAATCGGTCTAGCAGTTTTGGAGTTAAAACTCTATAAACAAACAAATAAATCTTTCCTCTTTATAATATTAGTATAGACTAGCTGTTTCCTGCGGATTCGTCCGGATTCTTAGGATAAAAATATTTCCTATAACAGTGTCCCGGGTCCCATCTTCCTTCGTACCGATTTCCACCCAAATTGTATCAACCGTTATACAAACTCACTTTCACGTTTATAACATTAGCTAGGATACTTAGTAAGTATATTTTTTTGGTCTTTATCTTGACAGTGGCCAGACGTCCTTAATATTTATAATATAAATTACTGCCATTAATTGCGCAAAAGAGACTGTGTTAGTTATTTACGAGTGGGAGGTCCGATTATTTCGTTTTGCCTAAGTCACTCTAAACAACTTTCACGATAATCACGTGGCCTCAAGAATTTTAGAGTCGCATTCCTATTAGTTGCCAAATGTTTAGTAGTATACACTCTAGGTCTCAATGAATTAAATGTAAATAAGCTTAGAATAAATACCTGGAGAGAGCATCTAATGACTTCTCAGGATAGATGACGGCGTTCTATAGTCCGTACCAATTGATTATACGAAAAATGTAAACAAAGCCGTAACCTATTTTGTTCTAATTCTGCCACAGAAATTAACAAAACGGCGTAAGGATGGACATGCTGGATGATGGATGCATTTATATCAATTTCATGCTCTAAGCATCATCATTCATGATTTAAAGCCATTTTATTTATATACTAGCTGTTTCCCGCGGTTTCACCCGCATCCCGAGGGAACTACTTAGCGCATCCGGGTAAAAAGTAGCCTATGTTGTTCCTCAGGGTCTATTCTATCTCTGTACCAAATTTCATTTATATCGGTCCAGTAGTTTTGGCGTGAAAGCGTAACAGACAGACAGACAGACAGACAGAGTTACTTTCACATTTATAATATTAGTAAGGATAAGGATTAGTAAGGATGTGGGAAAATTAGAACGAAATAGGTTATGATTTTGTTTTCATTTTTCTTAAAATCAATTTGTACAGTGTTTGTAGACACAGGTGCACTCTCTCTTTCTTTACAAACTCATTGTCCGATGTAGCAAACCATACTATTCAGAAAGATAAGTTGCAGGACTGACAGCTTTCCGTTCAAAGCATCATAATATCGACCGATCACTCAGTTAAAAACTTCAGAGCCTCATCTCCTTGGATAAAAGTTTGATCATGGCTGGTCTTCACTCTTCAGCTTTGATTACTTTTATGGCTACTGTGTTGGAAAACAAAAAGTTAAGCAATACAACTATAGTTACAAGACTAAGGCACAATTCTACACATCAATAACCATGTCAGGATTACAATTGGCACATTAACTTACTGCAGTAGTGCATTCATTTTCTGATAAAATCCTATCTATTCTACTAATATTATAAATGCAAAACTGAGTTTGTGTGTTTGTTACGCTTTCACGGCGACTTACATTGTAAGGAAATAAACGGTTATAATTGTTTAGGTGCATGTAGTAGTTCTCTCAGGACACGGGTAATACCGCAAGAAATAGCTAGTTATCTATAACGTATGGAATCTAAATTAACATACCAAATATTATGTAATCAAACTAATACGTCTCAAAATTCTAATCCTGCATTTACAAACCGAAGATGTATCGAAATTCGAAACTAATTAATTCCTAAACTTCAGTATTTGAGACTGCAAACATTAATCAGAACACACCTTAAGCCGGTGAAGTAACCTTTTGGTAATATTCCGAACGCGTCAACGTACCTAGTTTTCCCGCCAAGTTAGACGTCAAGAGAAAATTACGCGGTATAAAGCAAGAAAACTAGTACGTTGTATGCAGGTGGTACTGCCATTTTGCAAGTTAATTTTGCGAAGCTAATACAAGCTAATACATCTTTTATGCATGCCCGGACCGCTCGCTCTTAGAAATGGAGGATATAAAGGTTGTACTAGATATTGTTCAAACTTCTAATTTGAAAATAGAATGAATTGAGAAGATGAAAAACTTAAAAAAAACATATACGTGTCGAATTTTCAATAATAAAATAATATTCTACTTATTGGGAAATAACTTTTTTTTATTTTTATGATTGACCGAAGTCATACTACCTATTTAGAGAAATTGCATCTGTCGTTATGTTATGGTTAATAACGTTCCATTTTTGTAAATACAAAAGTGATATAAAATATTATTGCGATACCACTCTCTTTGAAAGCTGTGTAAAAAAAGTTTTTCAGGCAAAATTTATACCCGTGTTAAAAAACATCACATATGTGTGAATACACACACAGTATATTCATAACGCCATTATATGAATAATAAATAAAACTTTGACAAAAAGTTTAATAATACAAAGTCTAGTCGCATCTAGTAACTCTTAACTCCATGACATCACTTGATATGGAGTTGCGTTTATCATTCCATATAGCGCAACTAGCCAGCTAGTCGCCTATTGTTCAAACCTGTTTGTAGTCCGGATTCAGAGCCGAGTGATCGATAGCTTGCCACTGCATTTGTGATGAAATTACATCTATCAGCCCTTACTCATGTTGATTATTGTTTGCGTAATAGATTAAAGTAAGTAAGTCGTGGTCTAGTGGGTAAGGCACCTGCATCTCGAGTAAGAGTGTGCGGGTTCAAAACATGCTAAGTAGTGCTAAGTAGTTTTCTAAATTCATCTATCATCACTGACTTACGATGAAGGAACATAACGTGAGCAAACCTGGACTAAATAGTCTGAAATCGGTAATCCGCCTTGAGCAAGCGTGGTGATCAATGCTCATGCCTTCTCTGTATGAGAAGAGGCCTTTACCCAACAGTGGGATAGCAAATAGGTAGATGATGCTGAATGATTTTGTGGAAACCATGTTTTATTTTCTTAGGATTATTTGCGATCACATCGGCCTTATTCAATTTCATCAGTCTAATACAACATCAATGGATGATGTTCATATTGACTATGCATTTGGACCACTTGTGTAAATATTTTATTAGCAATATATTATTATTATTACATTTGTTTTTATTTTCTAGGTAAGTATGTTTATCAAGATTTCCAGTTTTCCGTTATTTTAATTCTCACACATATTCTTCAAGACTTTAATTAGTTAGTACCTAATAATAATAAGTTAGTACCTAATCTAACATTCTTTTAAGCTGCGAGAGCAATATTAGAAGTCCGCAGTATTTAGCTTCATGAGATGCTAACGTTTATTAGATTTGCGTCGTTTCCACCACAGTAGGTATCTCATTTGGTGGACTTAATTGGTGAAACTGGGAAACTAATTTCATTGGTGCTGTTTCCGTTTATGCCATATTCTTACTTGTTTTTTGTTTTCCAGGTTAAATAGCTGAGCAGCTTTGTAATATGATACATAAATTACGGAGAAGGGTTTATGAGAAATATGTCTAAAAATAATATAAATCTAAATATATCTGTATAACCTAAGACAAAAACTAAACTCATTTAATGGCCATTTTCAATATCCTATCTATCCATAGATTTGCTTACTAGAGATAGATTTTTGACATTAGTCGTATCAACTTTATGTCAAAATTCTATCTCTAGTAAGGAAATCTTCAGATAGATAGGATATTGAAAATGGCCGTAAATCAATTCAAAATATTTGTAATGATTGTCTATTGAAATCAAAACTAAACGTTTTTTGTATGCAACATAACCACATATTTAGCTTCCTAAATGCTTTCTAAAATAATCCGTTTCAATATACAGACATATCATTTCCTTCGACAATAAAACAAAGAAAATGTGTCACCAACTTGCAATGGCGGCCATCTTTAATAAGGCCTGACTTTCATTGTTTCCTGAGATACAACACCAGATCATTGTTTACATCACAATGAAGAGTGGTGCAAATAGCAAAGATATACAAAGATATAAAAGATATACATTAGAATACATCGTTCCCACGTATTGCACTCTACACGGGCCAAGCATCGTTATATGGCAGCTAATTAAGGGAATTTCCACTGGGGCTTAATTAAGACCCTCAATATGTAGCTACAGTACATAGAAGCACAGTAAGTTAATTTCGAAGTATAGTCGAGATGATTTCGCAAGAAAATGTACTGGTACCGAGATAGTTCTGTTTCTTGAATTCGTAGTGGGTAACTTAAATTAAGTTGCTGCTTCGAAACTTATAAAAGATATCGCAAACTTTACGTTAATTTGATTACTTTTTGAACATTTTATTGAGTTCAGAAGTTATTTTAAAGACGTAAGTTGTAAAGGTAACTTATTAAAGTTGAACAAATTGCTTATAAAAATATTGTAAATCCAGAATTATCTTTGTGTCACGTCGGGGTCACCACTATGGAGGAACACTGAGTGGGGTCCCTCCATTGAAAAGGGAGGATCCTCCGGCCAGGCGGGTGATATTGCCTGGCGGGCTACTGTCCGATGGTTGATGTCGGGAAGTTCTATATCTTCTAATTAGCTTAAGAACTCTGTTTGCGCGATGCAGGAATCTTGTCTTCGTCATTCTCATGTAGCGAGATAGGTGTCGCTACATCTGATTTAAATAAAAATATTCGTTTGGAGGATGTTTTTTTACAAAACAGCTGCTGCAGCTGGCACGAAAAATTAAGACACAAATAAAACAAAAATAAATCTACACAGAAAAAACCTTAACATCTTAAAAATAATGTCAGAGCCTGCGAAACTTTTTCACGCGTATTAACTAAAAAGCTGTGAGGTAACAAACAGCCCAATAAGTTTCACGCTCCTCTCACGGCTAATGCCCCCTAAAACTATTACCGTTTACGGGACGCTGCCGCACGTCATTCGTGGCGGCGTGCTACACGTCATAGCGAAGTTGACTTTCTGTATACCTTGAGTGCTATGACGCATGGGAAGACGTTCGCAGACTCAAGGGTTGTTGGCGCTGATGGTAGGACGTATAGATAGGTGACGTAAATAAGTGTTCGTGTAGGTATTCTAGCTGTATAGATGTACTTTTTAAGTGTCAGTTGAAATCTACATGCATAGCCTTCAAGAGTATATTGTACATATACTTCGATGACTATAACACCTCGTTGACTGAGCAATATTTTGATTTTGCGCATGATTTATTCTCAAGAAGTTTATACAAAATACGAAATAGAATGACAGACAAATCGTTTTTTTTCTACATGACCTCTTGCAGGGTGCTTCTTACAGCATTCGACCAGCTTAACCGGACTATGTGGCGAGGTCCTAATTTAATTAATTACTGACTGAAGGTATATCTTTTATACTTAAGTCTGTACCTACTCATCATCATCACCATCAGCCTATTCAATATCAGTCCACAACTGGACAATGGACATACGCCTCCCCTGTACCTCCGCAAACTCCCCTCTCAAGACGTACTTTTGACACCAGACCGTTAGTTTTTGATATTACTCGTAAGATTATAACCTGACGAAAAACTGTGAACTAACTGCTTACAATATTACGCATTCATTTTCGGTAGTTTATAATCGTTTAGTACTGTGTTGTTTTATACATTGTTGACTATTTATAGCTATCGAAGGCACGATGTTGTCGAGTTTATTGCCATTTACTGACTACAACCTGTTGCCTGCGGTTTTACTTAATATTCCTAGATTAAAGTATTGTAACTATGTATCTTTGAGCCTTATTAAGCTCGATATCAAAGCCCGTATTTATATTCGCATAAAACATGAGAGACTTACTAGCTTTCCTAGTATTCGTGAAATAATTTCTAAAATACGACTAGGGGCCGTACCATGACGTGCCAAAACAAGATTATTTTCGTTATGGAAAAGAGACGGAGCTATACGACGTTAGTAGCTGTATCACGCTCTCAAACTTGAATAGTGATTGCAAAAACACGTTTTGGTACAGCCCCAAAACTTTTAAATACGGGCCATATATTTATACTTTTTACAATATTGGCGTAGATAAATAACCGTTAAATAAATGTATAGTTTATAAAAAAGAGTATCAAGTCAACTAGAAGTCTTATTCAGTAGAATTTTAATTTAATTTACAGCTTCAACATCCTGACAGATTTACTCAACGAGTTAATCAATTAAAAGTTGAGACATTTAGTTGAGAAGGGTTACATGGTAAGCGCATCTTTGTAATACATAATCAGTATCACTCTTTTTCCTAGTGGCTATTTTTTGTTTACGTTTTACTTTCGTAAGTATAAATCGTAATATGGAGCCTTATACTATCTATTAGATTTTTAGACAGAGTTTTCACCATTCAATTGATGTTAATTTGGTTAGACATATTTTGCTGTTTCACTGTAATAAAGGATGCCAATGCTTAATGCCATTCAAGTACTTGCCACAATTTTAAACTTTGAGCTACTTTCCTGAAGGTAAAAACGAAAACCTTCGAATGTAATCCTCACGCTCACGTTACAAATATATGTAGATGTTCATAATTAATATTCCCTTACGTCCTGAGTTAACTAAGTTTGTATATGCTTGCATTTAATTTAATGAGATATTCTATTCGTGTGGTAACACCGCGAAAACCACGTAAGCCCGTTAATCATAACAATATTTCGTTACATTAGCAACTGTGTATTAATAATGTACAGATTATTCTGAATAAATACTTAGGCGATATAGCCTGAGCCTGAAATTTCATTTTGTAGGTTTTTATTGTAGGATCCATGTTAAAAATTGGTGATGAAAATGTTTCAAAAAGTATCAAACATTTTTATTCATAAACATATTATAACGACAGTCTATCTTTAAAAATAAAACTTAACCCATAGGTTGCTCAATTTTCTTTTTTCGTCGACAATGTCAGGCAAAATTTTGATACTTTATCATGTCAAACGAACTGAGTGTCAGACAGTTTTCTTCGTTAAAAATAATAATAATTGTGCTTCTCGTTAAAATTTAAATGCTTCAAAATGTCAGACACTCGGCTTTTCAACTTGTGACATTTGTAATTACTTACAAAATATTTTTGTAAGCTCGAGTTAAATTTTTGAACTGTTTCGGCAAATTGTTTGACCTTAATTTACATACCTTCGCTAAAGTGAACTATGTCGGTAAGGAAAAGATTTATGGAGTACACGTACGCTTCGTATGTAGATATTACTTCAGATTAAAGGCCAAATATTTCGGCGTCTTGGCTTTAAAAGAATGCTCACTGACTGTTTCACTTTTAAAGAGGGCACGACAGTATTTTACCCTTAATTTATTGTTAGTCTAGACCTACATCTTACGTCTAACCTCAATGTCGTATGTTTTAACGCTTATAGAATTTTGTAAAACTGTTTTTTTTTAAGGGATGGGAAATCATCAAACGACACCCCCCGCAGTGGGTGGAGCAGGAGAGAGTCAGAGTCTTACTGACTAAAATCCATCCTTGTTCCTTCCTTCACTCTTTGCCTTTCGGGGTCATGCTCATGCAAACATCCCGCAGTCCCGGCAGGCTTTTTTTGCTTATTGCTCAAACACCAGTATGCGAGCTCGCATCCAGCCAAAATCATTGTGACTTTTATAAACGTTATAATCTAAGACGCCACTGACTAACGGAATACATTGATAAAAAAAAACTGGACATATAAAGAAAGTTTTATTGGCTATAAACAACTATGATGATTAATGCAATTCTTGCTTCTCAGTGTGAAAAGAGGCCTTCTCTCTGTAGTAAGATAATAAATAGGCCGTTCATATTGTTTGTAATGGTCAACGAAACTGAAGAAGCCTAAGAAGGTCGACGTTTACTCAAAGTACCGCAAACGCATTCAATATGCAAATCGCTCGTTCTGCCGACGTAATAGGTAATAATAAGCGAAATTAGCACAAGGCTGTCACTTATCAATGTGGAGATATAGTCAGCGCCTAATGCTCGTATCACGAGAATGATTGTTAGATATGAAAAACAATAAGGACGTGTTATGAACGGTGAGTGTTAGAAAAATAGAACTGGTATGTTATGTTTTATGTTGCACTAGCTATTTCACGCGGTTTCACCCGCAGTCTGAGGGAACTACTCTACAGACCCGAATAAAAAGTATCCTATGTGATAATTCAGGTTATAAACTATCTGTGTACCAAATTTTATCCAAATCTATTCAACAGTTTTACGAGAAAGAGTAACAAACATACATACATATATCCTCATAAACTTTCGCATTTATAATACTAGCTATTTCCCGCGGTTTCACCCGCGTCTCGAAGGAACTCCTTCACGCATCCGGGTAAAAAGTTTATCCAAGTTATAAACTACGTGTGTACCAAATTTCATCCAAATCTGTCTAGTAGTTTTTGCGTGAAAGTGTAACAAACATACATCCATACATTCTTACGCATTTACAATATTAGTAAGAAGTAAGATGTTTTTGCTTGTTACTCGTTCGTCGTAGTTCACTCGTTATTATACAATTGATAGGTGATATTGATAGCAGTGGAATAACTGCATGAAATATAATTTATACTTAGCCGTATTTATTGTGACTGGAAGTAAACCACAAATTAGATGGAAAATATTCGAAAAACGTGAGATTTTTAAAAATTATTTTAATTAAGGACTTACTTCGGAAACTCGAGGAGCTCGTGGCTAAGTAACAGCCGCACGGTTCGACCGATCAAAGGTTAAGCTGCGCTTGGCGCGGTCGGTCCGTGGATGGGTGACCATCTTTTTCATAGCGAGACTCCTCCGTGTCTCGGAAAGCACGTTAAGCTGTTGGTCCCGGTTGTCATTTGTACATCTTTGACAGTCGTTACGGGTAGTCAGAAGCCAGAAAGTCTGACAACCAGTCTTACCAAGGGGTACCGTGTTACCCAGTAACTGGGTTGTGGAGGTCAGATAGGCAGTCGCTCCATGTAAAACACTGGTACTCAGCTGCATCCGGTTTAGACTGGAAGCCGACCCCAACATAGTTGGGAAAAGGCTAGGCAGATGACTTACTTCGGAAACTGTGATGTGGGTACAGAATTCCGTAGGTATATTAATTTATGCGAAAATAGTCTTCATACTAATAGATATAAGTTTGTAATTTGAAATAATAGAACGTCAAATTACTTTGCCTGTTCCTGGCGTTAGATGTCGTGCATTATGATGTAAGTTTATTCGATTCCTTCAGTTTTTTTTTATAAAACATATGTACACATTAAATTCCTTCAATTTCTTTCAGATCTATTACTTAATAATAAGATTGTAGTTTATTTTCGGAGGATATTATTATAATTACTATTACTAATTAATTAAATATTGATAATATTATAATTATTATTCCGTTTATTCATTTTATACCATATCAATTATATTTTTAAATATTTTTACAAACTATATAAAAAAAAAAAAAAAAAAACATTTAAAAATATAAAAAATAGTATCCCACCGGTAACGAGACAGGGTCCAAGCTACCGGCGGTCAGGGCTCTAGAGAAAGGAACCTCCTGACGATACGCGCAGTGTCTAGGAGTACTGCTTTCTGTATCAAGCCCTTGATCCAGCTGCCTAACGAGAGCCTCTTTAGATGTTGGTCGAGGCTCTTGGCTAGTAGTCCATTGGCCGAAACGACTATCGGCACAATATTATAATTACTATTACTAATTAATTAAATATTGATATTATTTAATTAATTAATTTAATATTAATTACTATTGATATTATTATAATTACCAGTTAAAATGTTTACCTAATCGAGAAACTATAATGTGTAATGTTCCTTATATATATACGAGGCACGAAGCAGGAAGCGGCTACTTAAATGTTTGCTTCTCAACAAATTATCAATAATGTAAGTACTAAATATTACAATGTTACATGGAAAAATCTAACGTAAATAACAAACATACAGATCTAAATTGTACCGTGAAACAAATACTGTAAATGACGTAACTACACCGACACACTGTATCTGTGCGGGTGGCGAAATCCAGAACTAAAATGGAATGTACTGAATTTGACAGCTGTTTGACACGTTTCCTTAGCAAGCAGCGCCGCCATGATGCGTCAAGTTAAGTTTGTCGGTGTATATGATTAGATATTTTTTAATGTGTCTCGTAATATTATGTACACATAATTGTTGACGTCATCGCACCTTAGCGTCTTATCGGCCAGGCGTATCAAGTGCACGAGGACATTCGCCGTATATAATGTAGTAGACTGTAACTATGTGGTAGACTATGTCAATACATGGTAGGTTACTGAATAGGTACGCAGGCTAGGATTTTGAGGGATAAATTAAATATGAATTAATTGGTGAGAAAGAGGTTTTTTATCAATTTTATAAGTTCTGTTCTGCAAATAGCTTCAAGTAAATTTCAAGGTAGGTACTAAAATATTGTTAGGGCTTATTGCGAAAAATTTAATTAAAATAAATTTAAAAGGCACTATCGAAAAAAGATAGGTTTGTACTGAAAGTTTTATTTTATTCTGTACTATAGACTCAAATAAACCGTCTGCGGGATGTTCCAAACATTTACCGCGCCTTAAAGGTCAGAATAGGTAAAGGTCATTGACCTAAGATTGTGTCAATGTTTATATAATTTGAGTACCAGAACTTTCCTGAATAATATTTTAAGCGCAACAGTATTAACTACTTGCCTAATACAGACTAGTAACAACTTCATATAATGATTAGTTTACAGGTTGCATGTTAACCAATTTAGATATAGTCTAAATTACGTTTATATCAAGTACCAACCGCAAACAAAGCAGCAATTAAGCTGGGCCGCGCAATAATAGTTCAAGCTATCTGATAGCTAATACGAGAGGCATATCCAGTCTCAAATAAGGCTTAATAACGACTGGCGGCCAGGTGGGCTCAATTAATCACTGCGCTATTATCTGTGCACACGCTCGACTCTCGACTCCTTACGAAATGATTTATGCTGTGCCAACTACAAACCACGTGTACAATACAAAGAGGATTTACTATATGTTTACATACTTATTCTGTAGTTTGTGGTTGCCAGGATTTTGAAATCCGAATGTTTGATGTTCCAATTTCATAAAATCGATTTAAAAGCTAAAAGCTGAATACTGTTTTTACCCAAGTAAAACTAAAAATATTTTTTCCTGTGATTGCGAGTAATTTGAAAATCGAATGGATCACCTAGTTTGAATACAAATTCTCTATTAGGGTTTGCGAACAAGGCTGAAAGGTTTTATGACCTCTGCCTTAAATAAAACGAAAAGAATCATTTTCATTGCAAACACATTTCTGTGAAAGGAAAAGGTATTTCTGTATTTTTTTTACCATATTTTCCAATAAATGATTAATACTTATAATGTAATCTTGTCATGTACGTAGGAACATGTGCAAATATTCGTAATTAATACCTAGCTCGAGCTTGATGGTTTGACTAGGATCAGAATCAAAACCAGTCCTAATATTTTGATAAAACAACTACATATTTAGTGCATATAAGACACTTCTCGAATACTACGGAATCTGATACGGATAAGTAGCCAATCGAATACCTCTAGATGTCATGTACTATGCCAAAAAGTAATTCTAAATTGATTAGTTGAAAACTTAATTAAAAATAACTAAATTAAAACCTATGTTTTTTGCTATCCAATCATTAAAGATTAATAAAGCTTGACTTAAGAACAATTTAATTTGAATTTACGCTCAACGGAAGCAGGTTTTGAGCTAGCAACCTTTTTGTAACAAAACAATAAAATTGGTAGGATGTTTGGCGCAGTGGCTGTATTAGGCCCCTCGCCCACGACGACTTTTTGTAGCGATGCTGTCGCGCGTTTGGTAAACGCGCGTCAGTATCGCTACTAACGCGTGTTAGTCGCGTTTGCAACGCGCTACTGCATCGCGACTGTATCGATGCAAACGCGCGACCGTGTTGGACGACATTGGGTGAAGAACGGATCATTACCTACGCTTCGGCTGCTTACGTAAAAGCAGCACCAAAGACAACGTGACTAATGTTACCTCAACGGAGTCCATCTTGCAACTGTAGCGATCGTAGGAATTTTTGTGCTGTTAGGGAGCATTCAAGTATTACGTTACGCAATTTGAGGGGAGGGTCTTGTAAAACGTTACAAGAGCGGGAGAAAAGGTATTTAAACAACGCGTTACGTAACATTTTTTTATTTTAATAAAAAAACTAGGGAATTAGAATCTTCCAAATCGGCAACCCTTTTCGTTTATGTTTTACGGGGAATCCCTCGAAGAAGAAGGGCAAATTAGCTGCTCTGCATTGTGCGCCATAGTGAGGCATTGTCTGAGGATGCCGGTTGGCCCAAATACGAAGTTGATGCAAGTGTTTTAACAATACCGGAACCTTCTTCGTCTGCTCTTCAAATACCAATGAAAGAGTCTGAGTGGCTGGTAAACTCGTGGACAGAGTAGCAGTAATTACAATTGAATTGTGTTTTTACGTACCTACACTTATTTGATTTATGACTAAATAAAAACATATGACTTAAAAATCTCTTATTTTGTTTATTACTACTGCAAACGCAATTAATACAATAACAAAGGTATACTTTGTTCAACATAATTGTGACTTCAATGGTCACTTAAATGTTACGTAACGTTTAGGGAGGGGGAGGGGGGTACAGAAAAAGGTTACCGTGCGTTACATTTCTAAAATCTTCAAAAAATGCGTTACGTAATACTTGAATGCTCCCTTACTGAATCGCGTTTGCAGCGAGACGGACGCGCGACAGTATTGCGTTTGCATCGCGACTGAAGCTGAGCCCGTGGGCGAGGGCACACAGCTAGCGACCGTTTCGCGACTGTATCGATGCGGCCGCGCGACAGCATCGCTACAAAAAGTCGCCGTGGGCGAGGGCCCTTAGATATCGTAGGTTTTATTTTTGCTCTTATCTATTATTTACAAAATATCTTTGGTTTACATAAAATAGACAACTTTTAAGTGTAAATTAATTATGCTAATTTCATTGGAATCTTCTCTTACTAGAATTGTAATGCGATGCGCGAAATGCGTGCAAGTTAAATATGTATGTCCGTTATGCTTTTATGATAAAATAGCTAAACCGATTTAGATGAAATTTGGTATGCAGACAAAACGAAAAGGGTCTGTGAAGTAGATCGCTCAGAATGCGAGAGGTTCTGCGCAAAACAGCTATATCATCCTACCAATGGAAAACGATAGAATACGATTTATGTCTCAAATTTCTGTCGTAGTCTAAACATAGTATCAGGGTATCATAACAACGCAGCGTCTCGCCAGCCGCAAGGAAAGTCAGGTAATAGAACAACAACCTTAATCATTCAGAACATAAACCATCATCATTTACGACACTGAACTGCAAGAAAAGAGATTGAATTTTATTTCTTTTGAATTCCTACTGACTGCTAGAGCTCATTCAAAATAAATTCGTCTTATAAAATTCTTCTAGCTATCGAACTGTTTTGTCCCTTTCAAACTTTTCTGTCAAACTTTATTTTAACTGCATAGATAAGGACAAATTAGTTCGATAGCTAAAAGAGGCTTATGAATAAGATGGTTATAAAAGTGTAGGGAAGCACCCACAACGAATTTATATCACGAAAGGCAACTGCTAAAAAGCTAACGCCAGAACTTGCATAGTAAATCCTTCATTTAAAAATACAGATGTTCAGGGCAATTGTGATGTGCACACAGAAGCCACTCCGGGCACTCTCTGACGAACAGAATTATAATTATCAACATTGGCAATACCATAGGTTGCTTATATTTTATGTCTTATATGGAATTAGTTTTATTGGCCTTGGTCCTTTCTATTTTGTAATTTAATTTATCTACCTCAAAATATATCAGTTAGTGTAAACCTAAGAAATTTTGTCTACTACACGGAAAAAAGACTGACCACCATTGCAGTGTGTAGACACACACAATATTTGCATTGTTTCTGCAGCGTTAAGAATAGTTTTTGAAACATGTCTGGGGTCACAATAATTTCTGACCCCAAACAGTGATTCTTAAACTACATGGCGTTCATAAACTTAATAATACCACGCTTAGTCCACGTTTAGTGTTACTTATTCTGGACGATCGGCTTTACTTTTAAATAAATTCCAACCTTCGGCGGTAGCTGCAAAGCCAAATACGTTGTATGAACCCCGTAAAACACCATAAAAATAAATAAAAGTGGGGGGACTGGCTAACGAGTTAATCCCACCATTATTCACACAACTAACTCTAGTTAAGCTCGCCGCCCGGTGCTGTTTGACTGGCGCGAACTAAGTTGCGTTCAGTTATATTTATTAACTTAACCGCGCAGTGGGCACTGTGAAGTTTCGTGAATATTCCTGGCTTTCACTTGGAAATTGCGGTCACTTTCGATGCAAATATTAGGCTAGCTTTTATAACAGGTACTATAAAACGGTAGTTTTAGAATTTTATATAATTAGAAGTTTTGGTTGCTAAAGAATAGGGTTAAGTAATAAAATTAATCATCATCCTCCTGCCCTTATCCCAATTATATTTGGAGTCGGCGCAGCATGTTTTCTTCTTCCATACTCTTCGCTAGTAACATTCATTCTAATCATATCAACCTTCACACAATCCATCCATAGTTGCTTCGGTCGTCCCCTTCCTCTTAAGTAATAAAATTATTGAACATCATTATTATATGTAGAAATTCACATAGAAATGCAATCTTTGATCCACTTTTTATCCACTACGAACGGAGATGGTTTTATGCGTTTAGGGTGTCCTTTATGGATGTTTGTTGGGTGCAGTTCCAGTAAATAACTATTACTTACTATATACTATAACCGGTGAACTTCGTATCACCTACATCTATCTTAACTTTTTCTCACTGTTTAAACCTTCCCTGGACTAACATTTCAAAATCAAAATCATCTAAATCGGCCTAACCGTTCTCGAGTTTTAGCGAGACTAACGAACATCAATTCATTTTTATATACATATAAGAATATAGATATATAAATATTCTGATCACTTATAAGCCGATTCGGTATGTAGGCAGTGTATTTTTAAATTCACCTATTCCATGTCAGAGGGCGGTGAATTTGAAAAAAATCTGACCCTAGGGTTTGTTACGGTAGTAATACCTCAATAAGTAACCTCAATAAGTAGAAGAGTTCACCCACAGCGCACAATAAGCAGATTTTTAATATAAAGCAAAGAACCTATTGTATTTTTTATTATCTATATTCTCGCAAATAAATATCATTCATTCATTCATTCATTATAAATGCGAAAGTTTGTGAGAATGTACTCGTATGTATACATGCATGTGTTTATGTAGGTATGTTTATAACTATTTTCCGTAAAAACTTTTAAATGGATTGGGATGAAATTTGGTACACATATGCATAGTTTATAACCTGGATTAACATATAGAATATTTTTATTTTATTTTTTCCGGGTAGGCGAAATAGTTACCTGAGGGTGCGGGTAAAATTACAGGAAACCGCTACTAATATATATTAGTAAGCGACTGTATGTTCTAATAGAACATGTTTTACTCTACACTATCTCAACGCTACTGGAGAGGTTACCTATACTATTTTATATACTACAACATCCAAAGGTCATATAAGGTCTTAATGAAACATGTATTTACGTCCTTATGTGCAAATAGCTTCACATGGACTGGATTCACTGATCTTGGATATTGTAGTGCTTTTTTCGCAACACACAAAAACTTGTCTTTTGGACTTGAATTTTATAGCTTAAATAATCTTACAAAGGATACACTAAAGTATAAATTAATTATTATATTCACTATAAAAATTACCTAAAAATTCAACAAAAATAATTATTAACTTTACCAAACTCCGAGTCTAGCATGTAATGTTTCCTTAACGTAGGACCACAACACCACTTCATTTTTGTGAGTAACTATCACACATTTTCACATATCACACACAACACTACATCCTGATTCATTGAACACTTAATTACTGACGAACACTTGTACATTTACCTACATTAAAATACACAACATATTACAAAAATAAAAACACGAACTAATAAATATTATTGACACAGTCACGCGTGTATGTCGCGTTGAGATTAGCAATGGACTGCCACAGATATTATTATTATAGATAAGGTTAGGTTCCTTAGGTCATTAGGTGTATACTCAATCAGAATATGTGAATGGTTTGATAAATATACGCGCATGTGACTACGTTTTATTTCACCATGGACTGAACAAAGTATACCTTTAATAGTAATAAATATACTCGCAATTATAAGGCAAAAGCGATTATTCATATGTCTAGTAATCGAAAAAGCGACTAATGAGCTGTGCGTAATATAAACCCGGTTTTTACAAATGGAATTTCTCAGTACCTGCTTGGAGTCTGTATTTTTGCAGGGATGGGTAAAACAGGCGAGCCGTTTTTTAATGTCATGTAAATATAACTTACCAAATGGAGGATACATTTAGATATTTATATTCCTTCTTTCCCTTTCGGGGAATACAGGCGTGTCGTAAGATTATTGTTTTACGGAAAGCAAAAATGGTAAACAGGTAAGTCATGTTGTTGTCTTCAAACTTCAGGCAACAGATAAACCTACACTAGGGATATTAAACCAGGACTACCCAGCTAAAGTTATAAACTTGAAAAGCCAAATCCCTTTGAAACTGAGCAGCTCAGATTGTTAAAAACTTATCAAACTTAACGTACAAAGTTAAATTTCCATAAAAGTCAATTAATCTGTTGGTTTATCAAACTTCCATCTCATCACAGGCATGCTACCGCGACAGATCGAACACAAAGTTTCCCGCCGCAAATAAAATTGACTGCAGCGAATATCAAAAGTATTAAAGTTACTAGACGCGTTGATAAAGTTCGAGTTCAACTTTGATTAACTTCTGCAATTCAAGCTTACAGATAATACGAGATAGGAATTTAATATAAAGTCTCTGTCTTTAACATTCTGTGACGTCTATTCACCTGTAAGAAACATAATTACAACTAGAGTTCAAAGAAAACAGATGCATTATAATTTATCTCAGATAATATCGGACTATGTAAATAGTATAAGCACATTGTAAATTGCTTTTGATCTTAGCGTCCTTCACACTCGTCGGAAAAGGTCACGCTGAGAATAATTTATAATACATACTTGTATTTATTTTTGCGCTACGGACAGCTTCAATAGTCTAAGATATATTTGAGAAATTTTGAGAAGAACGTAGCTAAGTAACAGCTATGCAGATCGATAGATTTTTTAAAGTTAAGCTGCGCTAGGCGCGGTCACTTCATGGATGTGTGACCGTTTTCTAAACATAGCAAGATGGCTCAGAGACCACGTAAAAATGTCGGTCCTCCGCCTGATCTCTCCCGGTCGGTTTGAATTGGAGATGAGAGTGAGATAGAGATATCTGTGTCTGCGCAAGCGTTTGTGCGCTATAATATCTCCTGCGTACCTGGCTAGTCTTCATTGGGATTGGCCGGCGTGACCGAAGTAGGTCTGGAGAGATTATTATTATTTGAGAAATTTATTAAACTCCTGGATCCCTACCTTGGCACTATATCATAAAACACTATTTAGGCATAACGTTTATTAAGACGTAGAGTTTTTGCTGTTTTTCGCATTGGCATATCTTTGACATTCGTTACGGGTAGTCAGGAGCCAGAAAGTCTAGCAACCACCTTAACTAAGGGGTTATCGTTTTACCTACTAAATGGGTTGTGGAGATCAGATAGGCAGTCTCTCCATGTAAAACACTAAGACTCCGCTGCAGCCGAAAGCAATCTGGGAAAAGACTAGGCAGATGATGTTATGATAAAGATTTTTTAAAATATGTAATTAGTTAGTAGCAGATCGGAGTATGGGTTTGTGTTTAATTGATGACAATACGTTATTCCCCTATTTGTTATTACATAAACTTTTATTTTGTCTATTTGTTATTAAGCGGTGCCAACTTAAGAATGACCACTGATGTTTAGACACCACATATAAACCCTTTCAGTACGAGCATTGAGCACACTCAGTGCACATTTTCGTGACTGTTATGTTGTTATTCTTCTTTTGTATAATTTTGTAATTCTTTCGTGTTGTGTTGTGTCCGAATAATATTCTATTCTATTCTATATACTTCTGTCTAACACTCCGGGGTATACAAGCGTAACGTTATGTTATTTCACTGTCATTCCAAACATATAAATCACGTTGATTGGTATATATCAGTCAGTATTTAGGCCAGCTGTCGGTCAGCGGTCTATCAGTTCAATGAGCTCGGCGTGTCCATATTAGGATGTCGATGCGGTGACAGGTCTGCGCAAGCGCCGCATTTAGATAATTGATTTTCTTTCTGTCAATGACTTCTGCTATGTTTAGCGTTGCGTAAGTTTAGTAAAGACTTAATTAAACATTTTAAAAGAAAGTTAATTAAAAAAAAACATTTAGACAATTGAAAGTAGTTTGAATATTCAGGAATAGGATAACTGAAGAATAGATCGATTGTGTAAAGGATATGAGAGTGGATGATATTGACAATGTGGAGAAGGTAAAAATGTATTTCTGATTATTTATACGTTTTGCCGTAACCTAAATAATTGGGAGGACAGGAAGATATATGTTTATTTCAAAATACAGAGTTAATTTAAGACAAAAAATGTATGAACCAAATAAAGTCCTTTATGGTTACTGAATCACTTTTATGAGACGTATAAAAATGTATTTATGTTTATGATCTGTAACATTTTGATGCGCATCGTACATTATTATGGGTTTGTTTATAACGGTTCACTTGTGGCTACTGAAAGTATACTGAGGAGCTTACCATGAGGTCATAACTAGCAGGTCTGCGGGCACGATTTAGAACATGTACAAAGCATTAAAGATTTTAAGAAAGAGTGTCTTTTTCAAAATGGTTGCCGCGCTCAATGACATACCCATTAATGTCAAAAAAAGTGAATACTCGCGCATTACATATTCACGAGTAACACAACATGCAATATATGTATATTTTTATTGGGTTGATTTTCGAGACTGTTTTTACCTAATTTAATATTAATTTTATAAAGAGGTTGTTTTATTTCAAGGTACTTTTAATAGGTAAACAATAGGTAGGAAAAAAAGATCTCTACAAGATAATCTCCGAGAGCGTTATGGAAGGCTGTCGACAGTTAATCATGGCACCCAGTCAGGTAATAATGACCAGTATTTCACGGCAGGATGTCCTAAATTCGGAATCACGACTCTATTGTGAATGGCGCCGGCGAATATTCCAAAATGGCAGCAGAGATTGCGAAACTAACGTGATAGGTACGGGTCACGATGAGTTGTATTTTATCCTGCGCCATTTTGTTTTATTTGAACGTTTTTTTTATTAATTGTAAGTACATAAAGGGTTCTTTATCTACTTCAAAATACAGATGAAGTACCAACTTCGACCAACCTACCACGTAATTTTGAATAATAAGCCGAATAACAGAAATGCATGTTTGCAAAGCATTTTTTTTGCAAATGTTCTCGTACAGCATAAATACGAGTGATGTTACAGATAGAAGCTAAAAGAAAAAAACCCAATGAAATGCATTGCAACTATTTGCATACAAAGTAGCAAATTCACGCAATCTTTTAGTTGCTAAGCTGAAAGATACTCTCTTAAGAATAATTTTGTTGAAAAATTTATCCAACCAAGATACACTTTGTAAACTGAGAGTAATAAGGCTAGTCAATTTACAGAACCATGATAGTTGTAAGAAGATTAGCTATTAAATACCAGAGTATTATTTTTTTCTCTGATTGGTATTCATACAAAGAGGAAATTAGAATGGCCCATGATTGATTAACGACTTTAAAATTTCGTTTTATTTTTACACGTCCAGATTTCAGAATACCATTGACCTTGAGTTCCTACAACTTAAATGATTTCACTTTCTGAAAAAAATTACAACGTTTATATTAATTAATTTAAATTACTTAAAACTACTAAGGGTAAAGATTAACAACTACTACAACTACATCATAATTATAATATGCTAAAACTAAGATTAAGCTTCAAAATACTCCTCCACATCTCTATAATCTGGTAATGTGCCCAGAAGACTGGCAGCATTGCCACGTTGAAGAGCAATGCTAATTCTTTGCCCAAGAAATAAGCCAGCCCTCTGGTCTCGCGAAGTGTCGACAAGTCTTTTCGATATTTCCTTGAAGAGGAGACGAATTTGCTATTTTTCAATCTCAAATAATCTTACCTACTGGCTAAACGGTCTTCTCAACCACAGGGCCACAGCCGTCATTTTTAAATATTTATGACCAAAATGATCGTGTATATGTAAGTTCTGTATCCATACAATATAAGATGATTACAATTTGCTATGGGGAAGGCCGGCTTCTCTTTATATTTTCATTTAAATGCATTTTATGTTCGAGACGAAGCCGTATTTCAATATCAGATTGAGACGTTTCAATAGGGCTGTCGCATTAAATCGAATGTTTCTGTAGAAAAGGCGTGAAAAAACTGATTAGTTATTTTACACAGGTACTAATGGAATTTACAAAAAGTTCTTTTTTAGGGTTCCGTAGCCAAATGGCAAAAACGGAACCCTTATAGATTCGTCATGTCTGTCTGTCTGTCTGTCTGTCTGTCTGTCCGTCCGTATGTCACAGCCATTTTTTTCAGAAATTATAAGAACAATTCTGTTGAAATTTGGCACGTAGATGTATTCTGTGAACCGCTTTTAGATTTTGACACAAAAATAGAAAAAAAGCAATAAATTTTGGGGGTCCCCATACTTAGAACTGAAACTCAAAATTTTTTTTTTCGTCAAAACCATACGTGTGGGGTATCTATGGATAGGTCTTCAAAAATTATATTGAGGTTTCTAATATCATTTTTTTCTAAACTGAATAGTTTGCGCGAGAGGCACTTCCAAAGTGGTAAAAATTGTGTCCCCCCCCCTGTAACATCTAAAATAAGAGAATGATAAAACTAAAAAAAATATATGATGTAGATTACTATGCAAACTTCCATTGAAAATTGGTTTGAACGAGATCTAGCAGGTAGTTTTTAAGTAATCAGCAATTTTCCTCTAAAAACAAACTTAATTATGCGGTCGGAAAAAAACAAGATAATTGCGACTTTATTGCGTATTTTTTCTTTGCAATGGTCGGAACCCTCGGTGCGCGAGTCCGACTCGCACTTGGCCGGTTTTTGGTAATTTGAACTGATTTATTGAATGACTTAGGGCTAAGTTCACCAACAAATTGTTATATATAATCGTCCCGTTAAACGAAAACGTTTTATAACCAAGAAGCGGGAATTTTCGTGTTGTTAACTTCTTATTCATCTCTGGCTTGGTAATCTATCGTTTTAGGAATAAATAACCCAAATGATAGGTTCCTTTAGGTGTTTTTTTTGTTTTTTTTTGTATTTTATATTTTTTGTTTTGCATTTATGTATGTCGTAGTAGTAGTCTTTAGTCTTAAGTAGTTTAAATTAATTAATTTAATATTATGAACATTATAACTTCCTTAATAAAATTAGAGGAATGATAGGTTATCCATCATAATTATGGTAGAAGTTTGAATTTATACTAAACAGCTGTTTTCAGTTGATCGGACCGTTATCTTGTCGGTAAACTTGGGCCTTACAGTTTATTTTTTTAAACCAATGAACACACTTACTTAGTTTAACAAAAACTGAAGCGAAAAGAAATTTAAATGATATAACTTTAATGATTTCAAACTCCTTGGTCAAAACCTTATAATGAGTTCCGTGTTCTGTTTTTAAATGAAGCAACCCTATCCTAACGTTGTGTTCTATATGCTCGGGGATTTACCGAGGTTACCGCAAAGAATAACGCCGGGAAGACAATGTATGGCCCAGCTTATACTTTAAACTTGGCTGTAATACTCGTAGAAGCGTATGTAATTCGATTTTATATACAAGTTTGTTGGAGTTTGAACATTCTCCACCAGCGAGTTCTTTCTAGGTTTAAGACATATTCTTAAACTGTTAGTAGTCTATACTAATATTATAAAAAGGACAGATTTGTTAGTTTGTTTGTTGGGATTTAACTCAAAATCTAATGGACCGATTTTAAAAATTCTTTCGCCATTAGAAAGCTACATCTTTATGAAGTGTCATAGGCTATATTTATTTCTAGAAATAATTAGGGATCGATATTATAACTTGAATACATAATTCATTTTTACCCAAGGTGTAAAAAAATTGACCACGCGGGCGAAGCCGCGGGTGGAAAGCTAGTTACATAATAATTTTGTTTATTTAAGTATAATCTTTTAAATTATAATTTTTTTCTTGTTAAGTATTTTTGAGGTTAGTGTTCCTTAAAGATAAAAATATGGTGGCATTGTAAACGCATTACTGTCCACGCGTACTTGATAAGATACCGGCTCACAATAATAGCTGATTTATTTAGGACTAGCTTCTGCCAGCGACTTCGTCCGCGTGGAATAGTGGTGCTCCGCTCCTATTGGTCTTAGCGTGATGATATATAGCCTATAGCCTTCCTCGATACATGGACTATCTAACACTGAAAGAATTATTTAAATCGGACCAGTGGTTCCTGAGATTAGCGCGTTTAAACAAAATGACAACATTTCCCTTTACTGCTCTGCTCCTATTGATTGTAGCGTGATGAAAAGTATACTATAACCATCTCAGGAGTATGACGAATAATTGTACCAAGTTTCGTTAAAATCCGTCGAGTAGTTTTTGTTTCTATAGAGTTTATACAGACAGACAGACAAAAATTTGATTGCATTTTTGGCATCAGTATCGATCCCTAATCACCCCCTGATAGTTATTTTGAAAATATATTTCATGTACAGAATTGACCTCTCTACAGATTTATTATAAGTATAGATAGAAGAAGATTATATATGACACGCCGACTAAAAAACAACAGCTTCAGTTATCAACATTTTGTTTAGACTGTAAACAATATAGCAAGTCGGGTACAATTTAAACTTTTTACGAAAAATACTTTATATTTCACAAATTGTTTTATGTCCAAATATTCCAAAAAAAAAACTATATTTTATTACGCTTTGACTTCGATAAATGGTACGCTTGCTACCTAAAATATTTTGATATAATTTAGCCTCTAGTTATCTCTATTGTATACCAATGGAAACAATAGAATATGATTAGTAATCTTTTTTCAAAGAACGTTATAATCAACTCCGCATTGTCAATGGACACAAATTGCTTATTGTGCTCTACTAAAATAAGGAGCCAATACATCAATCCAACCAACCACATACAATATAAGCCTACATAAACCGGGACCGACCATCTTAGCGCCTCTTGTGTAAAACCACATTTAATGAATATTTTTACTGCGTCGTTTGTAGGCCAACTGTTAAAGGGATTTACGAGGCGGTTCACTCAACTTGGGGGTATAAATCTGCGAAATAGTATGTCTACGTGTGTCGTATAAGTGTGGAATATATTAGGGTAATTAAAGTGAGTAAACTTTGTTGGAAATGTGGGGCGGACGGTGCAAGGAGTTTTATTACATGGAACCTTCTTGCGGTGACGATCATTAAAGCGAAACAAGGCTGAACGTGTTTATTCCTTGGCCTTACGAGAGTGTGACGCGCGGGAAATTATAAATGTCAAAGATATTTTTTGTTGTTTTGTGAAGAAAATAAAATAATATTCGATTCAAACGATCGGTTGCACCAAACTTTTTATCATTTATACTTTTACGAATATCACAAAACATGACTTCAATCATTAGCATACTTTTAATATTTTGTATGTTACAATATACATAGATATAATTTAAGTACACAATTGTCATAAATATTTAGACGAACAGGACGAACAACATAAAAAATATTAAATTTTATTCTCCTCTGACAGATCTTGAATGACAGTTCTTCCGTTTCACGTATAAGTATAAGACGGCGTTTATACGCTCAATCTGGCGTCAGTTCAGTCTGTGATCTTGATCACGTATATACTGATGGCTGAATGATGGATTGACAGGTGGTATTAGACGGTAAGTCAGACTGACGATCAGTCCAACCCAAAACTTCTACGCGTTAGCACGCATAATTTGCGTTAGGTATGGATTTTAATTAGAAAAAACCGGCCAAGTGCGTGTCGGGCCACACGCAGTAGGCTTCCGTAGTAGGTCTTAGGTAGTCTACTATAACTCTGTAACCGGTGGAGCCTACTTAGCCGTGATAGTTTTCCTTGTAAATTCATTACATGTACTAAGTCTGTGATTTTTTACATTTCTAGAGACAGCCATTCAAAAGTTAGAGGGAGGATGCTCGTATCGAACAAAAATTTGCACTTATAGCTAAATATTTCGCCAATGGCTCACTTAAGCGAAAAATGGTCTTAACACACCTATACCTACGCCACACGTGTACGCGAGAAAAAAAATATGCATCCCCACTTTACGTGTTTGGGAGCTACCCTAAAAAAAGTCATTTAACCACTTTCTCGGCGTGATCAATATACATATCCATAGGTACCAAATTTCAGCTTTCTAGTAACAAGAACCTCGGAGCTATGCCGCGGACAGACAGACAGACAGAAGGACATGGCGAATCTATAAGGGTTCCTTGTCGGATTACGGAACCCTAAAAAAGCTTGTCAAGCGTCAGTCTCACCAGACTGACAAAAATTATTAAAATATTTAAATAACCATCATTCTGGACCATCAATCCATCAGTCTGCGCGTATACAGTCAGTTTCCCGTCATTCTGACATCAATCATGGACTTTACTGACGCCAGAATGAACGTGTAATCTCCGTCTAACCGCATTTATTTTTTGCAACCAGCTGGTAGTGTTTTACTGCTTCTAGGACAAAGGGATTGCTCTTCCTTTGTTTTCGAAATGATTAAAATAATCCTAAATATCCCCCTAACTAAGATAAAAACTAATGAAGAGGTGAGGTGTCACAGTGCAGACTATCTTTGTTTTATTTTTATTTTTTATATTGGAATTAAATTTTAAAAAGCAGTCTTGTTTATGCCGCATTAAAAGCCTTGTTTATGAGAAACCTATCCGCCGTCAAAACAAAAAGAAAATACCAACGAAAACTGAGGTACACATCTTAAAAAAATTAAATAATTGTTTATAAACACACTTACCCTTGCGAACCTTGTTATGTCTATACATGATCGCCTCACAGATCTGACGTCACTATTTCATTTCTCACGATAAAGCAAAAAGCCGCCACGATTGTCTCGCTACAATACAAAAACTAACAAAAAATATCTAAGTTGTGTTCTTGGCACTGCGTTATCATGCTATCTGACGTAGGCACCTGATAATGTGATAGAACGTCGTGACTGCAGTCGCTGTCAATGAATTGTTGGCAGGAGGCAAATGTCTGACGCGACGCAGGGTTAACGGCACACGTCATCTTTGTAAATTTTTATTCTTTGCAGGAATAAATTGGCAGATTTTGTCGTACGACTTTAATTATGCTGTGTGTGCGATGTTTAAGATTAGTATGGGATAAAAATTTTTGGTTTTTTTTATAGCATCCATCCAATCACATGTCATTTTATGACTTTAAAGAGTACAATAAACCTGTAAACTCTAATGAGTTGTGTGATATTGTGACCGTCAAGCAGTATTAAACTCGGCCAAAATTGTTTGATGTTTTTAAAAGAGAATTTGGCATGTTTTGATGATTTTAAACATTAAGAAATGGCAAATAATTTTTCACGGTCAATTACATTTGCAGTTGTAAATATTTTAGGCGATTTAAATATGTTTTATTGTATTTCCAAGAAAACAAAAACACAAAAATAAAGAAATATTTCATCTAAAAAAATGCAAATGTTTTGTACTGAAAATAAGACAAAGCTAGAGTATTTATTGTTGCAAATATCGAGTTATTGTTGTAATTAATTGTTATTATTTTGATTGGCTTAGAAATAACAGCAATTATTAAACGATAATGACTGATGATTGTAGATGCACAGCTGCATTCTTTTAATTGCATTTATTGACAATGGCTTCTGATTCTGGCATTGAATAAACTCGACATTGTAATACCAATCAAATTGCATTAGTAACTGGGGGTTTATCATGAGCTAATAATTTGCTAAAGCCAAATTGCAAAGACAGTACTTTTTGTAAAGGTTCAACGGTTAAGGTACAAATTGATGTAAAAAAATCGTTGATATGTGCTTTGTCCTGAATGATTGATGGATCAACGCACAGCCTAAACTGCTGATTGTAGAGACCTGAAACTTGGAGGCTGTGTTCTTTGTATGACGTAGGCATCCGATAAGAAAAGATTTTCTAAAATTCTACCTCTGAGGGGGTGAAAAAGGGGGCAAAGTTTCTTTGAAACTCTGCCATTTTTAATTTGAATTCGTAAAGACCATGCGGGCGTAGCCGCTGGCAGAAAGCTAGTGTAACGTATATAAAAATGAATCCCTAATTTCGGAGATAGACGGTTATAGGTTAATTTTTATCCAAAGTATATAGGTATTTTCCTAGGAACGCGGGTGAACCGCGGAAAATACTTAATAATATTAATCAATAAAAATAATACACAATTATCAGTGTGTAAGATATCGGAATCAAAATAGGTAAGTCTGGTCATAAAAACGTAGACAACATGCCACCGTATATCTTATAGTACGTAATGTGTCGTGTGCAAGTAATTCCTAATAGTAACAAGACATCACGCCTGTTTACTTCAAAGAGCTAGGCAGAGCTGTATCTAAACATTTAAATTTTGTCAGTAACATGCATTTATATACAGGCTCTCTTATATACAGGCAGTGGCAATAAGCCACCATCATTTTCTGATGAGCCTTTTACCGGCTATTTTGGGGTCGTCTTTCATTCAATCCAAATGCATACCTCCACTACGCCCCTTGTCCGCTACAACACTATACCCTTTGGTATATATACAATCAATCGGTTGTCAGACTTTCTGGCTCCTGCCTATCTATAATGACCGTTAAACGACTACAAATGACAGCCGAGACAATAAAAAAAATAAGTTGACATTACGGTTACGTAACGAACGTTCGTGCTAGGCACCCAGATTTAGGTCAGACTTAGATCCTCCTAGGTCGCCTAGACCCCCGCGGTTACTCCTAAAACCAACTAACGAACTGCTACTAATAAATAAGGAAGCGAAGAATAAATAGACCATGAATGTCTGAAATAACCATCTTACTTAGATTTTATTGCGACCTTGTCGTTAACGCGTACCGGCAGACACGAGTCGCCATCCGTTTTACATTAAAACATTATGTAGGATGTGTGTATTTGTGTGTGTGTACATAATAAATTAAATTATAGGTAAAACGAAGCAAGCAACGTAGAAATTGATTTTGGTTATATGTTACATACTAAATTATTGGGCATGGACGTAAAAACATATTTGGGGTTGATGTTTTTAGATGGTGTGGAAATGAAATTGTGGACGGAAAAATATATTGACGCGTGTGAGAAGTAAAATGTGTTGTTTATTTTAATATAGACTAGCTTCTGCCAGCGACTTCGTCCGCGTGGAATAGTGGTGCTCCGTTCCTATTGGTCTTAGCGTGATGATATATAGCCTATAGCCTTCCTCGATAAATGGACTATCTAACACTGAAAGAATTATTTAAATCGGACCAGCGGTTCCTGAGATTAGCGCGTTTAAACAAAATGACAACATTTCCCTTCACTGCTCTGCTCCTATTGGTTGTAGCGTGATGAAAAGTATACTATAACCATCTCAGGAGTATGACAAATAATTGTACCAAGTTTCGTTAAAATCCGTCGAGTAGTTTTTGTTTCTATAGAGTTTATACAGACAGACAGACAGACAGACAGACAGACAGACAGACAGACAGACAGACAGACAGACAAAAATTTTACTGATTGCGTTTTTGGCATCAGTATCGATCCCTAATCACCCCCTGATAGTTATTTTGGAAATATATTTCATGTACAGAATTGACCTCTCTACAGATTTATTATAAGTATAGATACAATTGCTTTGGTATTAATGTACTCGTACTTATGCATCTTACATAATAAGCCAATGTTTAATAAATAAATAACACGTAAAATTAACCCATTTATTTGTGTAAAAAAGTTATTATTTTATTTTGTCAATTATGACACCCTTCCCGAATAGGATTACTTTACTTTACTTGTATTGTATTTATACCCAGGAATGTATACTATACAATTGCAAATATATAATGTGAACGTGCATATAAATTATTTCGATTCAATGATTCATTCTGTAAATACAATCGTACACAAGTACTACACGCAATCGCGTTTGTTAATTTGCAGTCTATTAATTCGTTGGGAGCTGAATGGAAGCATGGCGGCTAGCCAACAACCAGAGTATTAGTGCACGAAGACAAATAAACATGGCGCTATGGGCGACATGATAATAATCCGTGGATTTGTAAATGGATTACACGTGTCATGTGGACATATTGGTTTGTTGATCTTGATTAGTGCTACTGTTGAGCCTGATTGTGTTTAGGTGTAATTTTGGCCCACGGCATGGCTCGTGTTGTTTGCGCATTAAACGAATCTGCAAATAGATGTCATGAGTGATGTGCACTCTGGGATAATGGAACTTTTTATTAGTAAAAACTTGATTGATATCGGTCTAGTAGTTTCAAATATTACCCCCTTTATACAAACTTGACCTCTTTATAATATTAGCGCAGATTTCAATAAACAGGTGTTGTTACGATTAATTGTCTGATGATCAGACATGCTAATCAAGAGAAAATGAGTGTTTTTTTAGTATGCTAAAGTTCCCTATTTAAGTCATCTAAAACCCGAACATTAGCTGGTAAAAGTTTGTTGATAATAATATTCATTTATAGCCGCTATTATAAATAATATACGACTATTAATCAATAATAGTAGATTATTTAGACGTAGATTATTTGTAATGTCCCAAAGAATTGTGTTATTGATAGTCACAAGACATTCTACATACTTATCTGGGGAACGGAATCTAAGGAATTAGGTGCCTAGAACTCTCGGGTGTTGAGACAATGTGGTTTTGTGGTTGCTTCCACCACAAAATCCATCTACTGCTTAAACTAGTCTCTGTGTCGTGCAGTGGATCGTAGTCTACAAGACTTACTATTCGGATCGAATGCCCCATAAAGGTTAGGCTTGTCTTGTGTCCTAAAAAATCTTGGTGTTTAAATGTGCCAGTGTAGTTAAGTTAATACATATTTTTTCATACAGTAGTGGGTGATAAATCAAACTGGGCCAAGTTTAAGGCCTGTCTTTTCACGACTCACGAATCGTAAATCGAGGCCATTAACCCCTTGCCACCATTTTTCAGAGATTTTGTTCATACCTTGTTACTTATAGGGCAAAGGTCAATGCCCTATAGTGAGGCACTATGGATTGAAAAATAAAAAATGCACATGCAAAAGTCTGTAGTTAGCTTCACGTAGAATCTAGTTCATAGTAGTAATTCAAATACCTTTGAACAGCCCGTTTGAATAACGACTCGTTTATAGCAAAGAAATTTTCTACAGGATTTAATATTCAAATCAGGGAGACCATCACGGCAGTTCAAATTGTACCTCAATGAGCCACATTTACATTACAAATGGTTTGCAGGAAACGTTCCTGTGTTTATTTTCTACGTTCAAGAATGGCAACCAAACGTGCCTTGATGGTACTAAATTAATCCTTTGTGCTGTATAGGTATTTAGTAGAGCGGTGTATAATGTGTGCTATTATTTGTGTGATTTAGTGACTAAAGAGTTGTGTTGTTGGCTGTATAGTGACTCTATGGACATTGATGCACTCTCCTTATATGTACTTGAGGACAGAATTGGGTGACGTTTCTGGGACATGAATCACGACGACAGATACTACTAATTGAAATAAAAGCTATTATAAATATGGCATACTTTTAACCGTTAACTGACTATAGCTTTGTGTCCTCGATTTAGTTTAAAAGTAATATTTTTATTATTGGACACCCTCCGGCAAGCTAACGAAGAAGACGCAGAAGTTGGATGCATCAGGCTAAAGACCGGGTAACTTGGCACGCGTTATGATAGGCCTATGTCCAGCATTGTACTATTGTTAGATAGGCTGACGATGATGATGATGATTGGTTGTGACTGTACCTTATGGCAGGATAGGTATACCATGACTGTCCCCGGTCTATCCGTCCGTCCGTCCGTCAACTTCCAGAATGACTTCTGGGAGTTAATAAAAGAAAGAAAGAGCATTTATTTCAGGACACGCACAGGAATTAAACAATGAGTAAAAATCAAAGTGTGACAGGTAAGTCTACCTGTACGAGGCCGGAAAATGCTCCCATCTCAGCATAATGCTGCAGCAATTATTATAATAAGCGCTGGTCTTCCGATAGGATCCCTAAAGTGATGTGGCGGGCAACAAAGAAATTGTTATAACCCGTAGGTAATAGACGAGTATGAAATGAAGAAAAAAAATTTTTTTTCAATACCTTGCATATTTTTGCTCGTCAACTGCATATTCATCTATTTTTATGTAAATTTTGTTTATATTAGATTTTATAAGCGGAGCCGGTAGCTAATCCTTTATAATCAACGAAATGCGTGTTCCAGCTTATTTTACAGCAAAAAATTAGATTTATTTTCATATCAGGATTACAAGAGAGAGCCATGTTATTTTAGGATCGGCCTTAAAAAGAAGAACACATTTTTTGTGTAAACAGTGGTGTTTTTAAGATATTAATATTTTTGGGAAAACGAAAGTAATTTTATTTAATAAGTTTATTTATAATGTTTTTACAGTAGACTGTATGTGTATTTACGAACTTACTGTTTTTTTCATCAGTTTATTTATTTGGCTAACAGTACTTATTTATTCCCGTTCTAATTGCGACTTGTAACACTATTGCATGAAGTATAAGTACCACCTAAATAAATTTCTCATCAGCGATAAAATCTTCTCGATTTTCGTGTTTGTTTTTACAAAATCCGTACCGTATTTTATCAATGCGAACATTATCGATTCGTATCGGCCCGGTTTCTACTCATTTCCATTTATTACACACTAAAATTTACTATTACAATTTGTTGATTCCGAGATACCAACATTACAGCATGGAATCTGTATATATTTAGATACTCGATTTTCCGTGTATCGCGAGATTTAGGAAACATTTTGTACATCCAGTTGTCATGGCCAGTTGAATGTTACCTTTGCGACGCTACTTGAAAATGTTTTCGATCTCTACCTTGTTAAAGGTGAATGGAGTAACATATGTACAGGCTGGAATAGAAAAAAATAGAAGACAATAAATAAGCAAGAGATTCTATTTTTGAACACACAAATTGAATTTTGAATCACTTTCAAAAATGGAACTGTAACTTCTCTTAATTTTCTATACCAAAAACAAAACAGTACCTATTGTGTCTATTTTTATCTGGTATTATGATTTAAGGAAATCTTTGGTTTTGCTAAAATTCAATCAAAACCGATTCAAGAGAATTATAGATTATTACATATAATAAAACAGATGGATCATCAATCAATGGTCTCATATTGAAAATGGAATACACTTTCGTATTATTAACGTGGTAAGTGTGTATGTTCATTAATTAATACCATCGTGATATTAAACTAACATTATATCAAGTCCATTGGAAATGCAATGTTTATTTATCTTACTAGACTTAAACACGATTATTAATTACACGAGCAAAATTACACTGTAATTATCTTAGCATTTATCAAGACTAGTTATTAATCTTACTGCGATAGGTGTATGTAGTTTTATTAATAATAATAATTATTATTATCATGAGTAAGGGTTTCTTTGTAGTAAAAACTGCATTAATTAATCTTCATTTTCTTGCCCATATCTGTAACTCTCTTTCTTTGAAATTTATCTATTTAGCGACGTTTGTTTGTTTTAAAATTCTGACGTCATCAATACCTAATCATGTACTTTTCTTTCCAATACCTGTATTGACTGTGATCAGTATTCTCCATTGAAATGTGCAGTGCGAAATACAGAATCCTATTTGCCTACACGCTGTATATCGGATCAACTTCATTCGTATAGGGCAGAATATTGCCGAAGCAAACTTCGCATGCAAATGCAATTTTTGAAGCGGGCAACATTTCAAATTTACTCAGTGCCGTACGTAAGTGAATGCTGTGGAGTCTGGCAACACTGTATACCTACGTACGAGTAGTTTACTTTCAAACGAGGCGTTGACAACTTTTTAAAGTTTAGCGATCAAGTTTGGTTTGTATAAAGATTTGAAGTATCATAGAGTTCCTTTGGGTTTTTTGAGTTGCAATTCATTTATTATCAATTTTTGCTTCTTGAGCTTGTCCGCAAGATGAGTCGTTGAGAAGTTGTTCATAATCAGTCGCCATTTAATTTCATTATCATCACCAGCTTATTTACTATCCCACTGTTGGGCAAAAGCCTATTCTCATACGGAGAAGTTTATGCATTGATCACTACGATTACTCAAGGCCAATTTAATTTAATTTCGTACATGCCTCTATTGAGCTATTTCAATAACCAATATCGAGTAAGTTTCATTAAAAAGAATGATTGCTACTTTAATGGAATGTTGTTGAAATGCCATTTCATTGTACCTATACTGATAGGTATTCGACATGAAAACAATACCTATGTCTAAAAACAGAGAGATTAGGGCACTTGTATAGTTTATAGTTATAACCTAATGGTGACCTTAACATCTTCAGAAAGACTCTCCCCTAACATAGGCACGGTTAGAGTCTGTTCCAATAAGGCCGTAGGCGAATAATTAACATCACCGACAATATCAATGCGCCGTGACGGACCTGTCGTCAACAAATACCATACAATACTCTGCGTGTAGGGTTGTCACCTGCTTATTAACTTTATTTTTAAAATTGTTTATTCCAAGGTCTTACATATCGCGGTAAGTTTCCACTGTCTTTGGGGCTGGTGCTGTAAAATTATCGAATTTATTTGCTTCGTAAAAAGTCTATTTGAAAAAATGTTACGATAATTTTAAGCCGTCCAGGCAAAGGGTGAAAGCTCTTGAAAATTATAAAAATTGATAACTCAAAAACAAAAGAAAATCGCGAAACACACATCAAGATTTTGCGGCCTGACGCCAGCTTCTGGGCCACACTGTATAATATAAAGATTAGTAGTAGTAAGCCAGCTTTAATTATGATTTTGAAATATTAGGAAAGCTAGGTACATATATCTTAGAAATAAAGTTAAGTCTATTCCCTTAGGGCTAGGTAAAGAGTACCTATAACAATTGCCAATTTACAAGTAAAATAAACAAAATTCTGCACTAAAGCATCCACTATCTCCGATGAAGACAAGCGCCGTGTACCGCGGTATACTAGACTACTAACATAAAAATAAATTATTTCACAAGACACAACCCTACCTCACCCTAGTCAGTTTGTTGTGTGACATTTGGCTAACTTCCACGACGACTTCACGACGTAGCGTCTCTATTTCTATCAGGCATTCCTGTATCGCGGATATTTTATTTCAGCGTTTATCAGTTGTTCTCTATTTGTTTTTCTACCTATTCTAGATTGGGTGAAACCCCCAATGGAATACAGAACGTTTTAAGAAATCTTATTGTATTATTGTATTTCAAACCGATTTTTGTCATGGGGGCTAAACTCAAAGAGGACTAGCTATCTAGGTAATTTATTATCGTGTACAAAAGAATAGGTAGGGTACGGGCAGATACAAATGCACTCTCTATTTTCTCAATTGTATGGTAGTTCTAAGTAACATGGAACGGCAATCCAGTAAGACCAGACGGGTTTATGCCCAAAATTTATGGAAATGACATTCGTTTACGACTAGCTATCTGTCATTCCCATACATTTTGTATTCTATTCTACTAGCATTTTTGCCACTTGTCTAGCCCCCCAGGAGCTCAGCCTTATGTGCTCTGCGAGATGTTCGAAAGAGTTACCGTGCCCTCGGAACGCAAAGGGCAGAGGAGGAAAATGGATGGGTTCTAGTCAATAAGGGTCTGAGACTCCTTCCTGCCCCCATGGTGGGAGGAGATATTTGATGATTTCCCACCTGAATAAAAGAATCTTTACTTGCTCTTGGTGTAAAAAGATAATCTTTATATTTTAGGAAAACGGTTACCCATCCATGGACTGTCTTGGACAAGTTTAAACTAACGGATCTCTTCTTCAACTCCACAATTTTGCAAAGTTGAGAGATATAATTATCCTATGTCTCAATAAAGAAGTCAAATGTATTATGCATTGAGAATAAGTAATAGAAGCACTTCAAATCTAATTTCGTATTGTTTAGAGATAGTCAACATATTCAATAAAGTATATGGTAATTGATTACTTAAAACTTATTAATGGTCAGCTTCGATAAGGGTCTAAAGTGCTATCAAAACTTTAGGGTCGCGTCGGGAGCGTGGATGCAAACTTCTCGTGACAGACGGACATTGCCCTTTACGAAAAGTTTAGCAAAGCACTTTTCAATAAATTGACTTTAAATTAACATGATAAAAGGAAAATTGAAAAGGTTTTTTCATCACATTGGGACATTGGCATATCAAGGATCAAAGAATATTTTGTGTATTTTTAGTTTAAAATTGCTTTTACAAAAGCTGGTGTGAAGTCTCTGTGTTATTAAGTCTATTTGACGTACCTAAAACGGTAAAAAAATAATTTAAAATTTATTCTTTTTTAATTTTCCATGTAGATACTGTGTATATAAATTGTCACTAATTATATTTACCATGACGTAATTTAAACAAACGACCTCCCAAACGCCTTATTTTCATACAATTACTGTTATCACTGTCTATACAAAAAGTATTTATATTTGCATGTCTGCATATTTGTCTTGATCTCAAAAACGAGTGAACTGATTTCAAAGAATTTAAGAATTAACTTTTTATAAAAAAATCTGTTTGATGTGTAACGTTAAGTTTGTTTTTTAAATTTATGTTTCGTATTTATACTTTGTGGGTGCGCTTAAAAACTTTTTATTTCGTAATATAAAACCAATGAAACTGAAAAAACTGTCAACCGAACTTTTTGTTTCATGTGGAAACTAAAATATTAATTAACCTTGAAATATAAAAACCTGTAGCCATCTGTTTGTTTTTAAAATGTCAATGTATATTGACACTACACGAGAATAAATTGATGCAAAAATAGTGTGATCACCAACGGACGTTCTGCCATTGAACTGGCAATTAGTTGGCAGATTCGTGTTGACAGCTGCCAGTCGTGGTAAAGTGGCAAATTGTGACGGTAATATTGGAAAGTTTATTTGCCAGACTTGTCACGCGATGCCGGAAACTTGCTATGCCGCACATAGGAGTATTGTCATGTAAAATCCGGACAAAATTATTTAATGACTTATTTAGTAATAAAACATTGTAATACGATTTAAATAATCTTTAATGATAATAAAAAGTGAGTCTTAAAAAATCTGAGAGAACGATCCAAATTAGTTTTTTTATCATCAGGGCATTGGGTGATTTCAACTAATTTTGTTCCCAAAAACTCCAATTTTTCTTCAATTTTCTTTCCTTTACACTCACGCATGATGTCGTACAAAGCTCTTCTTGTAAAACTAACAGTTGATTGTACATTATCTGAAAATAAAACAATGTAAAGTCAAATATATCCCCATTTTACACTATCATCTTCAAATAATTAAAAATAAAAATGGCGCGGGTAGGCGCAACAATTTTTTATAGTTTTTACTAAAGCATATTCTTGGCAACATATTGATAAAAAAATAAAGGTCTGACAAGCCTTGACAAGTAAACAAAAACACGATTTAATAAAACCTTTTATACATTTTATTTGAAATTTTCGGTTCATCTTTAAAAAAAAATCTAAACACATAAATGAAAGATAAACTATTAAATATTTATGTTAAAATAATCTACGTACCTTGTACTTCCATATTCACAATGTTTTTTCCCACTTTTTATCACACCAAACATACAGTTCAAACTCTAATGCAGTTAAAATAACAAGTGCCGAGAACAAAGACATGCGACTGAGACAACGACTGGGTTCCGACTGCTTGTGCGGGAAGGGTCGACTATCTGAGTTAGGAATGTGTCCTTTTTCCAATGGACCGGTTATTGAGCTGCAAAAACGTGTGGCTTTAATAGGTTTTTATTTAACTTCGTAAATTCGACTTTTGACCGGATTTTAGATGGAAATACTCCTATGTGTGCCGTTTGGCAAAATATTATTTAGTTTCAAACTGATGACGGAACGTGATTTTGCTACACAGATTTACACAAATTATTTATAATGACAGAATTAGTATTTTAATGTGAATATACATATATCATACTCAGTGGCGGATTTTCCCTGAGGTCCCAGTAGGCCCGGGCCTAGGGCGCCAAATATTAAAATCACTGATGATGAATAAGAAATATCTCTAAAGTATCGAAATATTCTAAAAGCACATTATTATGGTTAGCAGCAATAAAAAAAACATTATGTAGTCTTAAAAGAGGGAGGAAGAGGCAGTATTTACAACAAGGCCTGAGGACTAGGGCGGCCAAGACTGCAAATCCGTTACTGATCATATTATCATCATCTACCCAGCTTTTTTCCAACCAAATTGGAGTCAGATTTCAGTCGAGCGAGATGCAGCTGAGTACTAGTGTTTTATATTCAGGGACTGCTAGATTCATCCCTTAAAGGTGTGAAATGACCACATCGTCGCTTACCATCAGGTGAGATAGTGGTCAAACGCGAACCTATCAATAATAATAAAAAAAACAAAATAGGGGGTGAAAGTTTGTATAAAACTCTGTTATTTAGCTCATGCAAGCGAAGCCGCTGGTGGAAAGCTGGTCTCATAATAAATCAGTGGGCCTAATACGAATCTATTTCGAAATAGTATTCCGATCGAAAGCGATTACGCACCCGAATCTAACCTGAAAAAAAAAAGCTATACAATTTTATCTAATTCAGTTGCATACGAAAGATTTACTAGTCAAAGTAAATATATGCCTAAAGTATTACTAAGTCCTAAAACAGTATATCGAGATTGGATTCGTGCCCAAAAACCAGTCACCCAAAATACACGTACCTATGTATACATTGAACGTACCGGACCCGATAGATTGGGTGGAACAGGAGATTCGGTGTGTTGTGTACTGCACCCAATTGGGAAATCTCTAATGAAATTGATGTGGGACAGATTGGATCTAGAGTACTAGGTACTTAGTACTAGGTAACGTTGATCATAATAAAACTTTGATGAAATTATCAAAGGCTTTTATATTCCCACATTAGTATCGGTTGTAACGTAACTTTTAAAAAATCGTCCGATAGACCGATGATGGTAATAATTTATTTATGATACCTAGTTCTATAAAACATATTTATTATCTTAGGTTTTCATAAACTGTACAACAACCGTTCAAAGAACACATTTTTTAAATTCACGAAACTTGACATAGAAATTACACAATTACAATTGGTGATTAAAACAACGCGTACGCTACTTTTCTGTCTGACGTATTCACCATCGGTCTATTTATTATCCCACGACTGGGCAAAGGCGTCTTATCATATAGACTAGGCATAAGCACTAATCACCATGCTTGCTCAAGGTGGATTGGAGATATTTTTAATTTTTGAAGTCCTGGTTTTCTCACGACGTTTTTCTTTCGTCGTCAGCCAGTAGTGTACAAGATACGCTTATAGGAAAATATAACATTGAAAAAGTCCCAATGTTACTTCTCGATTTTCGAACTTGCACATCCAAAAGCTTTCCTGTTAATTGTATATCTATTTTCTAGTCCGGTTTATACTTAATTACATAGTTTCATTATGTACGTGATAACACCATGCGGCAGCGGTTACAGACCTACATAAAAGTATAACACCTAGGTGTGTGTTATCTAAATATTTGAGTAAACATGTATTATTGATTTTTGCCCATAATCCGTCGAGTATAACACTGATAAAGGCAGCGGTTACTGAAAATGTATACTAAGGCTAAAAAAAGTAACAGTACTGCGTCAAAATCCTTACTAATATTATAAATGCGAAAGTAACTCTGTCTGTCTGTCTGTCTGTTACGCTTTCACGCCAAAACTACTGGACCGATATAAATGAAATTTGGTACAGAGATAGAATAGACCCTGAGGAACAACATGGGCTACTTTTTACCCGGGTGCGCTAAGTAGTTCCCTCGGGATGCGGGTGAAACCGCGGGAAACAGCTAGTCTTTAATAAAGCAAGTTTTTTAAACGATCTCTTTTCATACATAATATGAACTCACGCCTGTTTACATGGGGGGTGGGCAGAAATTTCTTTTGTTTCGTCCACATTAAAAAAGTAAATAAGATCAGTGTCCTTTCTACACCTCCTTTCCGGACTTTACCATTTACATCTGCTTTGTATATCGTATGTTTCAGCTATTCCATATATTATTTACCTTTCAAAGTTAGTCCTACAAAAAGATTATCTAGCTAACAATAAAAGTAACGAAGAATAAATCTGGAAAATAAGGTGATGCTTTTCAAAGGAACTGAGTTGAATGTTTCCATTCACTGCCAGCTCTGAGTTAAACCACGCTTGCACTTTCTGATCTCATCACTGAGGCACGTGTAGCATCGGGTTCAAGGTTAAAATGGCGCCAACATTACGGATTAAAAAGATGCTCGGACTAACACATGAGAACTATAACTGGATTTTAATAGAACAAAGAAATGCATCGCATTCCCGCGGTTTCACCCGCATCCTGAGGGAACTACTTCAGTTACCCGGATAAAGAATATCCTATATTCTTTTTCATGTTTCAATGCATCTCCATACCAAATTTCATTAAAATCGGCATACAATACAGCTGTTTTTCCAGGAAAGCGTAACAGGCAGACAGGGTTACTTTCACATTTATAAATAGTAGCACAGCGAGTCGAACAATAACAGCGCTTTTACTCGTAACAAAGATGTTTTGATTTCATGTCTCTACGACATCTTCTGTCCTGAAGATAAGAATTTCCATGTCTCGTTGTATACAACATTTTTTATAATATTTTCACACCGACGTCATAAACATTCAAGTCTAGTTATCATCAATAACTGACGTTAAAAGATTATTGACGCACAAGTTTTACAGCTGACCGCGAAACCGAAAAAAATTGTTTACGGAATATGTAATGAAGGAAGAAAATTTAATAAATATTTTGACTGCGGAAGTCTGGCTATTATTCGGCCATGTTTCATGGATCACAGAGAGTTTCCACGTCATACGATAGGCTATTTTTTACCCCGGCCGGGTAAATGTTAGCTTTGGGACATTGTGAAATGAACGGTTTCCGAACTTGTGAAATTCAATCGTAGTTAGTTTATGTAGAAAAGTTAGATTTCGCGGTGAATTGAATTTGAATCTGATTTTAGGGGGAACTTTTACGTGTAAAATAAGTTTTCGTGTATAAAAAATAAACCATTTTCAATTGTATGTAATTTCATATTGATCATGCTAATCGTTTGGGTTTCATGATTAATTTGTAATAAAAATATATGAACCTGCAAGCGTGCTTGCAGTTGTAAACATGATAAGAAACTTAACTCTAACTAACTCTCTTAGGTAACTCCTTAGCTGCAGGATTAATCAAAGGAGTTGCCACGACCCTGGAACGCAGCAGGCGAAGGAAAGAACATGCATAAATTTTAGTCAGTGAGACTGAAACTCCCTTCCGCGCCCTCTATCCCTAAAAAACTGTAAAACAGATAAAACTAACGAAGTTGTCTTCAAACAACCTTTACAATAGTTTCACAAAGGAATTTCTACGCCACCACACTACTGAACTAAAATAATGTTAAATGCTCACCTCACTATAACGAGAATTTAATTAAGGTTCATATTTCGCTTGGTATTCTACATAATGTGCTGTTGTTTTAGTAATTTCAGCAAGCCGCTCGGTGTCGGGTATAGGTGTCCAATATAGCAACTAATTTGCTTTCTGAATAGTTTGTTATGGTTATTATCTTATGAAAAATAAAGGTCTATTAGCTGACTGAAGAGAGACGTCACGCCAAACTAAAAAGTTATAAAATAAAGTTGGAAAAAAATGGACCGATTTAAGCAAAAATGTTCCAACCCACAACCTCGACAATTTCGAGATTTTGTGACCTATGTACTCCATATAAGGCATATTTTAACATATCAAAGACTCATAACTCTATGTTAATAATTGTCGAAAATCCGTATGGTCCAACCCACAGCTGAAATGTCGAAGACCATTATGTAAAATGAATAAGTGTTTCAAGCTATTAGAATCATTTTTGCATTTTCTTGATTGTCCTAACGTGTGTTCTTTTCTTTTTTGCTATAATGATCCAAACTACTTGGAACAATAATGCTTTTATACAATATAGAAAATATTACAAAAATCAATCTGCTTAAATGTTCCAATAACCTTGAATCATTTTAACTCAATTCCAAATGAACCGATTTAAGCAAAAATGTTCCAAACCACACCATTTCAAGATAATTGACTTTAAAGTTTATTGCTGTATTTCTTTGGCTTTGTAATGCTTAACGTTGTGTTTTTAATTTTATGTAATTCTAAGTGTACTAAAGTAATTTACATGCATGTATTTAGTGAATAAATTGTAATAGTTAAGTAGATATTCAAGAAACTTGCGCCTGGATCATTTTGACAAAATAAATTTTGTATGGGTTTTGCTGTGTAGGCTGCCGAAAGAAAAATGCAAAAATGTTTCATAAATGGCAAAAATAGAAACTCAAAAATGTTTATTATTCTTGTTTAATTTAAAAAAATACAAAAGTTACCCTACTCCTCATCCAAATCAAAGTCAGGTGCATCACAATAACCATGTATATCATCTATTATTGCATCGTCTCCCTTCAATTTTTTATAGTAATCAATGCAATCATTTGGTCAAAATGTCAAAATGATCCAGGCGCAAGTTTCTTGAATATCTACTAAACTATTACAATTTATCCACTAAATACATGCATGTAAATTAGTTTAGTAGTTAGTACACTTAGAATTACATAAAATTAAAAACACAACGTTAAGCATTACAAAGCCAAAGAAACACAGCAATGAACTTTAAAGTCAATTATCTCGAAATGAGGTTTGTGTGGTTTGGAACATTTTTGCTTAAATCGGTCCAAATGAAAGTTGATACGGAAAAACTCGATCAATCGAACTCAATAGCGTGAAACATCAACGACCATGGCTATGAGATTTTTCGTTGTTGGGTTTTAGGTTTTTAATCATTTCTTTTTAACATACATTTTCACTTTCGCTGGCATATTATGTGAACCCAAAAAAACATACTCACATATTTCTGTTATACAATTTATATTTGCTATATATAAAAAGCAAGGGTAGCGGATATGGCGGATCACACACTACCACGGGTAACACTGCAGTGCGCGGGACTGCGTTGACTGTAAGTTCTTCAGTTTGCAAACACGCGTATAGTGCAATACACTGAAAATGCGGAGACACGCGTGAGGCGGAGCGTGGCCCGTGGTTGTATGTGATCCGCCTTTGTCGTATTTACAGCGATGCGGAATAGACACTTTTGCCTCTAAATTGTATTTACCTTGTTTATATTTCTAAGTGTGTAGCTCGTGGCTAAGCAATAGCCGCACGGGTCGACCGATCAAAGGTTAAGCTGCGCTTGGCGCGGTCGGTCCGTGGATGGGTGACCATCTATGTCATAGCGAGACTCCTCCGTGCTTCGGAAAGCACGTTAAGCTGTTAGTCCCGGTTGTCATTTGTACATCTTTGACAGTCGTTACGGGTAGTCAGAAGCCAGAAAGTCTGACAACCAGTCTTACCAAGGGGTACCGTGTTACCCGGTAACTGGGTTGTGGAGGTCAGATAGGCAGTCGCTCCATGTAAAACACTGGTACTCAGCTGCATCCGGTTAAGACTGGAAGCCGACCCCAACATATTTGGGAAAAGGCTAGGCAGATGATGATGTTTCTAAGTGTGTAAATATTGCGTTTCTATGGTGTTAATTATTGTATTAAAATTAAGCATAAATTAATAAATTATTAAGTGCCAATTATTACGTTAAAAGTACCAACATATTTTTGTATTAAAATAATATATTAAATTTAAATTACATCAAATGTATTGAAATAAGTCCCAATACAAGCAAACATTGGAGTCTATCACTCCACTACCAACTAACGTTTGTTACGATGCAAGTGGGGCAAAAAAATCTGAAACACTAGTGATGCGCCTTTGTGCAGCTAAAACTTTTTTCCAAACTCCTAAGTGGGTCAAACAGGCATTTGTATGTTAATGAATGTGCAAGCAAGTAAATCGGAGACTTAAATTGAACATTAATTTGGTAAATTTTCGCAAAATGCCGACTAAAGGAGTCTGTTTTTTTTTTGTATTGCATCTCGCAGGTCAACCTAGAAGGTTGTCGACTGCTTAACCGGGCTTGCCTGTGAAGTGCCTTAAATGAATTTAGGGCCTCCAGCCAGGGCTTAACTTACAAAACTAAGAGACTACACGCTAAGGGCACCCCCTAGTGGGGTACGGGCCTCGGTAAATTGTAATGGGTTAAATTCAATTAAATTAGTCTAAGTAGTCATAGCATCTTTATAAGGTATTTCTTGTTTATATATATATATTGATTGTTTATAATAATGTAACAAGTTTTATCGCTTCTTTTTGCCTTTTCTTAATTCGTGGACAATGGTGTGGGTTACATGTTTGACAAATCCTAGCTTAAGTATTTCTCTGTATATGAGCATATAACTGTTTTTTGTCCCAAATAAAAAAATAAAAAAAATACCTTTAAAAAATAATGAACAAAAAAGTACAAATGGCTGTTTATGAAATAGTAGGTAGGTAATGAGCTTTTTCCTCCTCATTAATTGTATTATTTATAATATTAATTAATAATTTAATCCCCATCACCTATAACAACACGTTTGTATTTAGGTAACTATATGTATAGGTTTATACCCACAGATAAGTAATAAGACTAATAATAACCAATTACCCATGGCCTGACGTGTATAACGTGACGTCATAAATTGATAGATAATTGTAAATAATAACGTCGTGTCGTAGAATATTAAACTCTGTAGTACGAATGCGCGAGCGTAGTACAAAAATCCACTACGATTTTTATTTGGAAATAAAATAAAAGATTTGAAGTAGTACAAAAAAATACGCGCTTTTAAAATAAAATAACAGAATAATTAAGTTTTGTTTTTGTTGAAATAATTCTTTTAAATATTCGATTTTACTGAGTTTTCTTACGTTCAAACAATCAATAATAACAAAATAATAATAACAATCAATAGTAATAACAAAGAGTTAAAATCGTTTAATATAAAAGCAGACATTATAAAATAAAGAGAATTTATCATTCCACTACCCCACACGCGTTCGCAAAATATTAATAATTTGATTTTTAATTTAATTACCTAAATAAATTCAAAATATTTTTAACATAAGAGAGGTCGAATGATTTACTTTGAATCTTAAGCGTGACAAGAGTTAAGACTTTACCTTAGTCAAAGTTACTTCAATAGGTATCTTAAGTAATAACTTCACCTGTATTTTCCTCGTTGTCTACATCCATGATGTCAATATCCTTTACTTGAGTTATGAAAACTAGCACTCACACACAATGTTTGTCACAAAAACTCCTTCGTTTTGCACCATTTTCCACTGACACAAAATTATCGAGTTTAATACTTGAAGACGTTCACCGCGTCAAAGGCGTCGCGTGTCAAATCACATACAGAAATTCCAACACTAGTGACGTCCACGCAGTATATCGATATAATTGTTTAAACAAATAATTTGTAGCTAGGAAGTTGCACACTCACGGTAGTAGTTAGAACAGTTTATCGAACGTCGAACGCGTTGAATATCACTGACTAGGCAACACGTTATCGTCTACAGTAACACGATATACGGCCGTAAACAAAGCGGCAGCAGTCTGTGCTCATTAAACGCCTGCGCACTACAGCACACTGATTTTTTATTACACACATAATTTTAGTTTTGGAACACAGCATTTTTAAAAATTAGTAATTTAGTTCAACATCCCTAACCAGTGTTCCTTGCCACAATCGCACTTTGGATTAATTATTTATTGGTAATTCCATGTGATTTACTCAATATAATTGCTAATTAAACCACAATACAAACTCATTCTAAATAAAATTACACGTTTGTCACAAACTCCGTCACGATTCCCCACGTGTTTTTCATTACGTTATTTAACACTGTAAGGTGTGAAGTGTGATCACAAATATTTATTAACGATAGAGTATTTGATTTTTTTCTTCTAATTAATAGAGCAGCGGCTTTGCACGTAACTGGAGGTCGACTGATAAGCGCCGGCGCAGGCCGCGACACACAGTCATGAACTACAAGATATTCAACGTGTCTACACACCATTTTTAATATTACAGCATTGTGTTAGACATGAGTTAGCGAGGAGATAAAAACATTGGCATATTTGCGCGGTCCACGTGAACGAAGGTCGACTAGCCTGCCTCTGCCATCGATTATATTATCTATTAGCCTTATCGAGCGATTATCGCATTCGCCTCTTTAATATTAACTTGTTGTGTTGTTTGAAGAAATTACAGTTAACGTAGTTTATATTACGTCATGTGACGTCACGCCAATTTTTCTGACGAAGTTACTAAAGACTTACAAAATAGTGACGTCACTGCTATTTAGGGAAATTGAAAGAATTCGGAATAGGCACAAAATATTATCACGTACAAAGCGACAAATTAAGTACAAATATGTATATTAATTAAATCATTATCTTCTAATTACATTTACAGAGCAAATTACAAAAACAAACTGATCATCTTGGCTGATAAATAAAATACCATAAAGATTTTCAACAGACTCTGAGATTTATCAAAATGAAACATTTATCGTTAAGATACAGCCGCAATACAAAGTACAGTCATTATTAGTCAATTTTATGTGGGTTCTTGCTAATTAGTGCAAAAAAATTACGGTAGCACATGTCAGAAAATGTCTGACACTTATATAAAACTGAAGGTTTAAAATAAAAATAAAATATTAAAACTACTTATGAATTTACATAGTCAAAATAGAAAAACAAAAAAACGAACAGACACTGTGTTAGGTTTTGTGTAACAGCCATAATATCTTAGCATTTTCATATTTATAATATTAGCATTACTTTCCTAAACGAAAACAAATATTTTTAATAAGTTTCCTTTAGGTAATATTATGATTCATCTAATGTCGAAGCCGGAAATCTACAAATTTAACCGACAGATTAATCGCGAAATAAAAAATATGATAAATAATGCTAGCAGAAATTTTGGTAGTTTAAAGAGAAGTTTGTAACATTCGAAACGTTAACTTTCTTCCTGTAATAATGATGTCACCTAAATTTATTCTTTAGAGAAATAGTGGTGCTAATTCTTTTGGCACAAAATTCTCCAAACTATACTAAAAATCACTAAAATTGTTTTTAATTTAATTGAGAAGGCCAAACTCAATTTTGCTATTTATAGAATTAGGATTTATTATATATTTTCATTGCCTGTTTTGAAGGATAAAAAATCCTTAAAAAAGTTTAAGTTTATGTCATCACATGCACGTGTAGAATTCTATCTTGATGTTTTACATGAAATTTGTTATTACTTAATACTTGTCTCTATATCTTATCTTCAAAATGTATCGATAAACGAGTATACCGTCACTAGTAGAAGAATAGAATAATTTAAATATAAGTTCAATAGTAAGTGTTTATGACTTTCAATCTTTTGAAGCTCATAGACTCATTAGGTATCGTGTTTTAACATTCGTCGTCATAGATGGGTAATGTGGACCCTAAATATTTTTAGGTAGGTATATTAATCCCAAAGATATATGAAAAAACTCAAGAAGCGTTTTAAATAGCGTTTAACAAAAGGTAAAGATAGATTTTTATGAAAACAACCTATAAAAAGTTTCACTTATCTTTTAACAATATAAAAAAGTTTGTAAGAATAACAAAATGATTATAATAGGTAGGTACAGTAACAACAAAACTTAAACAGTAGTCACATTTTTCGATCCAGAATTTGATCAATGTATATACTCGTACGTAGTCGACATAAAAGAATAAATTTCGCCACCTCGAACGTTGACGCGTTAAACCAACTAAGCTGATTAGATACAGTCTGTATTACACCATTCAATACAAGCATTTTATCAGACACGTCTAAATAATCGATGCTCATAAATTTTATGTCAGGGCTTCCCATCTCGCGAGTAATGAGCGAATTTTCATTACACATGATCTCTAAGCTTTATTATGTACTTTAGATAACAATGTGCGCTGTTTTTATTATTATATTTATTTTCTACTTTTCAGGTCACGCGTTCGATTTACTATCGATATTTAAATCTTGTTGTACATCACTAATTGTTTGGTTGTTTTTATTTTAAATTCATTGGAACAGTGATAGTAATTATATTATACTAATTAAGACTAGTCTATGTTATACATCGAGAGCAAAATAGTGTAGCGCAGTTTCGCAGTATGCACACAATTAAAGTACGATTACATCTGACACTACCTTATCCCACAAACTATGTTACCCATAAAAAAGTAACATATGGGGATAGTATACTTGCACTTCAATATGAGACCACCGCTGCACTAGTGATTGTTTAACCGCCATTCTGCGTGATCCTGCATGATTTGACGGCATTAGAGAGTTTCGCAGACAAAAAGTGGACTAAAAATATGTCTTCATATCATTGTGTAGGTTAAAACCCGGATAGTTGGATGCCAATCTCAATTCTATGCACCATTTAGTTAAAGCCCAAAATGGATGCATTGTTTATTGCCACGCAAGAAGATAAAAAAAAAACTGAAACAATAAAGTGCTGCTATTTTAATATGAGGAACGTTGTTATTTTTCAGGAGCTCAAAGTTTATTTACCCAAATTCAGTGTGCATGAGCTCGTGGCTAAGTAACAGCCGCACGGGTCGATTGATCAAAGATTAAGCTATAATTGGCACGGTTAGTCAATGGATGAGTGACCATCTGTGTCATACTGGGACTCCTCTGTGCCTCAGAAAGTACGTCAAGCCGTTGGCTTCGGCTGTCATTTGTAGATATTTTACATTCGTTACGGGTAATCAGAAGCCAGAGAGTCTGACAACCAGTCTTACCAAGGGGTATCTGGTAAGACTGGTTGTCAGACTCATATGGTGTTTGCTGATAATGGCTGTGGGGTTCAGATAGGCAGTCGCTTCGCGTAAACGCTGGTACTCAAGGCATCCAGTTAGACTAGAAGCCGGCCTCAATATAGCTGGAAAAAAACTAGGCAGATAATTCAGTGTGCAACAGCCTTTAATCGTATAATAAACATGAATGCAGAATACGTGTGTAATAATCCACCACTTGTTGCTGGAAAAGTCAGCTCGTGTAGAAATGCCTTACATGTGTAAGCGCCACCGAAACCACGATTAACGTAATCCGGGCTTAAGATAACAACAGCATTTAAGTACTGAGAGGTTACTAACCTATTATATCAATTTAATATCAGAAATGGGTCACCCCAACGTATCCATAGCGACCGTCATAAGTAGAGGGGTGTTATTATCGGGTGTTTAATAAAATATTTTTGTTGTAGAAAATAAGCTCGTTCGGACCATAATTTCAGAATGTTTCAACTTTCTTTAATCGGTTACAAATACAGCTTTTCCCATGGCTTCATCCGCATCCTGAGGAAACTATACTCGCTATGTTTTCGTGTTCCTTCCCTAAGTTTTCAGCTATCTACAGATCCAATTTGGCTCAGCCGTTTTACCGTGAAAACAGACAAGAGTTAATTGCGCATTTTATTCTCATTAGCACCTAAGGATTTCTTAAAAAAAGCAAAGCTTTCTTGCCTTTTTGTGTGGGTTACAGAATAATTGGCCTTAAAGGCTGCCAATATATTTGGTGATATGATATAGTAGCAGTAGTAGTTAGTACCTAAATTCTTCTTTACTTAATGTTGATTTTGTCATAATAGCCCAGCCATCCGCATCCCATTTGCTTCTTAAAAATTCTAACACCACCCAAAGGTAGACTGGTAGAGAACTCCTAAGGCGTTAAGTCCGCGATTGTATGTACATTTTCTGTGCAAAGGTATAAAATAAATTGGAAAAAAATCTTGTTAATATTATACCTACATGTTATTTTTTTGAGATTCTTATTTTATCTTATGTCAGTCAGGATGAATAACACATAAATAATTCATGTTATTTTACTTATAATTTTATTTTAAAAAATCTGGCACGAAAGCTCTATTTTGAAAGCCACCTAATCCAGCTTGTGATTACAATTTCATGTATGCGCTCGGTGTCGGGCCCACAAATAACAATGGACTTTGGAATTAAACCTAATTGCCACTGTGTTCCCGTAAAAATGGATATGACTCCAAATTTCCATACAGATTTGAGAAATATGGAAAATATGGCACATAAATTTACCACGTAAATATAATGGATGGTATTTTGTGTGGCACAGTGACAATTAGTTTTTTTTTTACAGGATTATCAGCCTGTAAGCTGTGCGGCTATAGACACATATTTTAACTAGCTTCTGTCCGCTTCTTTATCTACCTGGACTTAGGAGGGTCCACATATTTGAGGAAAAGTATCCAGGTTACAAAATGATGTGTGTATCGAATTTCATCCGAATCCATCCATCCTCACGGACTTTCGCATTTGTGATATTTGCAGGATTAAAAGTAATCTATGTAACCATTGGCTTTCACAGTCACACCGTTGCAATGGAAGGAACATGGATTGGTTTTAGTCGGTATTAAGAGTCTACACTCCATCACGCTCCGCCCGCACCGGGGAAGGAGTCATTTGATAGTTTTCCATCCAAAAAAGGCTGTTACGTGTATAACTTTATATGAATACAACTAAAGAAAGGCAGTAACCAATTTTGTTACTAAAATAGACATATAAGGGATTGTTTTATCTGAAGGAAAATACATTTTTCCCAGTAATAAAAAAAAAAGGTTAAAGGCTCACTTTAAATAAATGTCCTACTTGTACTATAAATAGCTACATCAAGATAAGGATAGATCTACTATTATTTGATAACTAGTCTACGTACTTAAACTGATAAACAAACTAAAAAAAACAACTTATTGATACATTAGATTCGAAACACAAAACGCTTCTTTACTTTTCGTGCTTCAAAAAGTTGTCCAATCGATTAAAAACTATATTTCATGCGACATAAGATATAAAATCGAAGTGTGGAAGTTCCATGACATTTCAAACCGTTATCAGCTGTTATCGTTATCACGGTTATGACGCACGGGTGACAGTGGGTACTAATTTACATGTAGCTATGTACCTACCTGTGCCTATTTACTAAAGGCCTACTTAAACACTATCACATCAATATTCCTATTTATCAATTCGAATAAGCCTTGTTTGGGACCAATATAAAAATTTACTTGGACCAATTTATAAGTTGCCTGAGGGAATATTGAAATTCAAAAGTCATTTAGTCAAATGAGGCTGAAAATCAGTACTTTTTGAACGTCAATTTACAAGAGGCAGCCCTCAAAACGCCCATCCGTCACCATGTTTTTGCCGAGAAGAAGTGGCGCAACAAACTCCCCAGCAACATGTCTGTCTGTAAAGTTTGAAGAACCTTCGTTTATACAATATTAATAAAAATGGGTAATTATCATATTTAACATAATTGTAATAAATAATTTTGCCACATGTTGGCTAGCACACACCTTTACCTATAACAAGTGAATACTCAAGCATTTAATTATTATTATGAAATATTTTATTAATTGTGATTAAGGAAGGCTGTAGGATTATTCGAAAGAGTTACTGCCCCGGAATACAAATGCAGGTGCGGACAAAATGGACCGAACAGAAGGCAGAGTTGAAGGATGGCGCGCTTGTCTTGATTAAAGATTCCAACCTTTAAAGTGGCACATGGGTCGGGTTCTGCATACAATCCCAAGAAAGGATGGGATCGCAAGAGTTGCTGATATACAAACAGCTTCAGGCGTTGTTCGGCGGGCTTACGCAAAAATCTGCCCCCTCCTTCAGGATGAGCAGGAGCAGTGATGTTGCTTCTAATTTCGAAGACATTGAAAGCGCCTGCTTCCAAGGCCGCGGGCATGTTCGGATTTATGGTTAATATTTTAAGTTAATAGACAATGAAGAGTCGTTCGTCGCGTTAACCATTGTTTCGGTGCTCCAATCAGAGCGGTCAAGACCGACGTGACATGCAAAAGCACAAAGCTGCCATTGGTTATAGTATTGTACCTAACCCCACTCTCCTCGACTAATGTAACTTTAATTTGAATACACTCGCCTTATGGTTTTCAACGTTAACACATCTTTTATTTAAAATTCCCATATTAATACAGTAAATAGACCGATAATTAGGCTACACAAATTCGCCAAAATTCAAGTACCGGCGCCTCAATCCGGTACATGTGGCGAAGGAAGGAACATGGTGGGGTTTAGTCATTAACCGTCTTACTTAGGAAGTCCAATTAATTTTTAATCTGCTGCTTACCAACGGGTTAGCAAGAATCTCACTCATAAATGCTGTTTAGCGTTAGAACTTAAGTTAGTAGCTACCTAAATTCTGGATTACGAGGTTAAGTAAGAATTAGGTGGGAAACTACAGACTACTTACAGGTTTTTTATAAGTAAGGCGGTAAGAGTCTGACACTCTCTCCTGCTCCATCCACGGGAGGAGTCACGTGATGATTTATCATTATAAAAAAGTGGTTGAATTTTTAGGCCAAATGCTGAAGCTCCACATATTCTAATTCGTTAGTGACAGTGATAGCAGGATATTGCAGTATCATCGCTTAAAGTTGGGGGATATTTCAGTATTGCATAGATGCCCAAAATTAACGCTTGGCTAGGCTCCGTGGCTAAGGTTGGTGGTTAGCTTGCACTTACCACAGTCAGCGCATGTATGCCTCGCGTAACATATTGTTGAGGTATGTATCAAAATCAAAGTTTCGGGCTGGTTGTTCTTGTAGTAAAAACTTTATACGTTCGTACCACGGACATACATATAGGGTAGTGGGAGACTCCTTAATTACACGCAATTCTATAATGAAAAAACTTGAAGTTCATCACGATAATATTTAATGAGTCTGAACATTAACGTCACACGGTAAATGGACCGCGAATTGCCTCAACGCATCTCCTGTTCGAATACACTGAAATATTTTGTTGGCAGCCAAATATTAATACTCCTGATATAGGTGAATGTGCGTAGTTTCAAGATAATAAAATAAAATTAAATGACTTTGACTGGCTGAATGTTACTCTAAACATACATTTTTATTACTTGTTAAATATAAATCTAAAACAATTGTACTATAATCTGTACCAATTGATTTTACGAAAAATTTAAACAGTCGTAACCTATTTTGTTTTAATTCTGCCACAGAAATTAACAAAATTGCGTAAGGATGGTGCGGTTATGTCAATTTCATGCTCTAAACATCATCATTCATAATTTAATGCCATTCTATTCATCTATGATTTTGTATATATTTTCCGTAAAATCAATTGGAATAGACTATAACGTAATCGTGAATAAGTTTTGAATAGATTGAAACGAGTATATTCAATATTCATCATCGTCGGCCTGTTTAAGATCCTGTTGGGTAAATGCGTCTTCTCAGGCAGAGAATAAAAAGTATTGGCGATTTTAGACTTTTTGTGTCCAGTTTTTCTCACAATGTTTTCGCTTTACTGAAGTTAGTGGTGTCTAAGACACTTAAAAAGTAATATCAGTTTAGAGATGTCATATCGTTACTTGGCAGGTTTTGAAGTCGCACACTCGTACTGTACACGTGCCTTAATTACTAGGCCACCATGACTTCAAAATACTCGTTTGGCACATTTCCCTATTTGAATTAACTATGGATGATATAAATAGTGCATGTGGCATTTTAACATATCTTTTGGTATAACCGAAGTATTACAGTATATGCCAGAAGCATAATAGATACAGCATTAAGGGATACTATAGCTTTCTAGAGAAATAATGTTTGAAATCGGTTCAGCACTTTCAGACTACCAATAATACAAATTTCACAAATAAACAAATACCTCTTTATAATGTTACTAGCTCTTTCCTATAGTTTCGCCTGCGTCCTGAAGGAAAAACCGTCTCCTGGTTCTCATCTATCTCCGTACTAAATTTCATCCATACCGGTTCTGCCGTTTTGTTGCTGTTTCCCGTGAAAGCGTAACAAACAGACAGAATTCGCTTCCAATTTACAATATAAGTAGGTAAATATTTGACATAGGTATCTACTCAAAGTAAAACAATTGCTTGTCATACCTTTTCACGAGAGCACTCTATACGTCTCTTTCAAAGGAGATTTGATACAAGTGGGGTAGTTAAAATAATACTACAGTAAGGATATGCTCATATAAAGGGACACAATGAAAGTACGGTGAAGTGGAACCCTGTTCTAACCTCCTGAGTTGGGAGGTAATAAGTTTTGTGTGTAGACAATACAAAGAAAAACATGGAGATTTTAGATTTATAGTACTTTCAAGGTTATTTAGTCATAATGGGAATGGTTTATGAAATATAATTAAAGCTATTTCGTAGGGAACTAAACGCACCCGAATAAACAGTTCATAGCCATTTCCAGTCTATCTCTTTCAAAGTATGACCTGTGAAAGCATAAAAAAATAAACCAACTCACTTTCGCATTTACAAGATAGAATACAAATTCTCATTAAAATTTATAACTCTGCGATTTAATAAAAAGTTTTCTGTCTTCAAAAGATTTTTTATCTAAGTTGAAACTTTCATCACATAGATACCAAGTTTTGGACCCACATTCTTCCACTGTCACTCATATGCCTAGCCTTTTTTTCCCAACTATGTTGGGGTCGGCTTCTAGTCTATGCAGCTGAGTACTAGTGTTTTACATGGAGCGATTGCCTATCTGACCTCCACAACCCAGTAGCCGGGTAGCACGATACCCCCTGGTTGTTAGACTTTCTGGCTTCTAACTACCTGTAACGACTGTCAAAGATCTACAAATGACAACCGGGACCAACAGCTTAACGTGCTTTCCGAGGCACGGAGGAGTCTCGCTATGACATAGATGGTCACCCAACCACGGTCCGACCGCGCCAAGCGCAGCTTAACCTTTGATCAGTCGACCCGTGCGGCTGTTACTTAGCCACGAGCTCCTCTATATATACTTCCACTGTCACTACGAGTACAAAATAAAATGTGCAACATAACTATAATCCCTATGGCACCTTCGGCTATAAATAGCAAAACGTGTTCAACACGAAAGAAAACACAATTGTTTATGTTGTAGAGTGTTGTAAACAAGTTAGCGGCTTACGGGTAATACGTCACAAGACTACATCTATTATAGGTACCATAGCATTGTAAAAGAAGCTATATTCCCTAGGTTATACAGTTCATTTTACGTCGGTAATAATATTTTTTCGTAGTGACAAAATCTAGTCTGTATCGCACTTGATCGTCTCTAAAGATTATATTTCTGACTAGCTTTCCGCTAGTGGATTCACCCGCGTAGGCTATACTTACCCTTTTTCACCCTTTTAGGGGTAGAATTTCGGAAAATCATACTAGGAACACACCCTCCAAGTTTCAGGTCTCTAAGATCAGCGGTGCAGGCTGTGCGTTGATCCGTCAGTTATTCTGGACAAAGCATTTTATATCTATAGATTCAATATGTTAAAACGAATGCTACTTTATTTCCATAATGGCTTATTTACGGTTCTTTAAAAACTATTAATCCTGTATTTTATCAATTTATTCGATAACTAGCTGTTTCCCGCGGTTTCACCTGCGTCTACGAGGAAATACTAAACGCACCCGAATAAAACATAGCCTATAACTGTCTCCAGACTCCTCTCTATCTCAGTGCCAAATCTCCTCCAAATCGGTTCAGCTGTTTTACCGTGAAAGCGTATCAAACAAACAAACTCATTTTTGCAATTTGTAATATTAGGATTTCCCAAAAGTTCGACGTGTATTTTTGGAGAGTAATTTTAGTTTTATTTTTACATGCACATGCACATGCAGGGTGCTTCTAACAGCATTTGACCTGCTTAACCGGACAATGGCAATAATAATCCAATACATCTACACATTGGCGCTATTAGTTTTTCATCTTAACAGATGGCTCAGTTCAAATGTCACTTATTGTTGGCTGTAAAATATCTCTATTTCAATTAAACACCTTTGATCATTCCCTAACCATGGACACATGAAATTTAATTAATTGTGTAGAAAAAAAACATTCAAAGCATTTTTGTCACCCTTGATATTTTGATATCAAAACCATTTTATAACCAATCTGCAAGCCTAACCCATATTATAGTGTGAACTTTGCGGTTACCCAAACCAATTACAGAAGCTCACTTAAGATTAGACCACAAACAAACAGTGGCTTGGCTATCGGTTTCTGCACTGTAAGGAACAAATTGTAATTTTCTTCTTATCGGGCTGCAGTTTTAACCAAGCTAACAAGGCTCTCTGGCATTTTTATATTTTTATTTTATTTGTAACATGGAATTATAACAACAACTGCTATCAATATAGCAGCGAGGATCGACGGCTTAACGTGTCCTCCCAGGCACCGGGGTATAACATCACCACTTCCTGACTCCGGGTAGTCAGGAAGTAAGTGAAAAACGGCCTGACACGGGAATCAGATCCGAGACACCGTCTGCAGCAATCGAGTTAGTCTAGATCTAAGAGGTAGTCCAAATTGTAACGACACACTGTTACGGATTCTTTGTACGACCCGCACGGGTCGATTGATCAAGGTTAAGCTGGGCTTGCCGCAGTCGGTGCGTGGATGGGTAACCATCTATTACATAATGTTAAGTGATAGTCAGCTATCACTTATGGTATAGACCTTTGACAGAAGTCCACTCGGGACGCGAGTGAAACCGGAAACAGCTAGATTCAAATAAAGAATGAACAGAGAATTCCTATCTGAACTTAAAGTACCATCGAATCGTGTGCTGGGCCTTAGGTAAGTAATCTATACCAGTGCTCGGGCACACCGATTACCTATGACGTCATAGGTAGCGTGCAACGTCACAGAGTGGCACTTTGTAAAGTTAGAGTAGTGCAGCGAACTAGCACGCCACTCAAACGATTGCAATTCTCACTGCAAATTAACAACATGAACTTTTGTTCTAAACGAAATACATTTGCTTTTTAATTAGTTCGTTTTGTTTTAATGTTCTTAATTAGTAAGAAAGTATTTAATGTACGTAAAAGCATGATTTTCGTTAGTGCTACTTTCTTTATAAAAATAATAATTATGAAAGAAAATTTAAAGTCAGCTGTTTGATCTTATTGACCTACTTGTTTGTTAAACCCATATTGTCCCACTGCCGGGCAAAGGTCTCCCCATGGTCTTCCATATCTCCTATCAGCAGAATGATTCCAAAAGAAAATACCTATTCAATAAATATATATGTTATTTTAATTCGTCGCGTTTATTACTCTGCGAGGTGACCATAATGTATTTATCACAGTTGTAATGTAGTCACATGGCGTTAGTTTTTGGTTCTAAGTAACTGTTGTCATTAATATTTTCCTTTAAGGTATAACAGAAAATGGCAGACAGTAAGAGCCCGTACTGCTGCGAAGGGAATATATGAAGTTTATTCTTCTTTGAACGCAAACTAAATTACACTTCATAATTCACATAAGAGCTTGCGTTTTATCTTTTATACGAGTACTCAGTTTTATTATACTGTAAGTTTAAAAACTTCGCATATTACCTCAAGCATCAAACTAAAAGTACCAAGCATAATATGATTATGTACAATCTACATATAAATAAGTGTCTTGCAAGCAACTTGGAAGTGCTTCTACATAACTTGGATACAACTTGGTCGCATGTATTCTGTAGAGCTTAAGTTGTTCTCGCTTAAGTTATTCCGCAGAATATTGTATGCATTGTAATTAGCTTTTGTGCGTCTGTATGTTTGTAAAGTTGGAATTTCTTGTGCTTCGAAATTGCTAATTGGTAATGGTGATCAGAATGTTGCGGGTTCACAACCTTGTGCAATGGACAATTTTGTTGCTCATCTATACTAATATTATAAAGAGGAAAGATTTCTTTGTTTGTTTGTAGGGATTTAACTCAAAAACTATTGGACCGATTTTTAACCCAAGGTGTAAAAAAATTGTCCACGTGGGCGAAGCCGCGGGCGGAAAGCTAGTTTCAATTATATTGAAAGAAATACAAATTGTAACTTTGAAACACCAAGAAGTAAAATTAATTTTAATAAAGTGTGAAGTGTTAAGCAATAGAAGGCTTTCTAGTCAAAAGGTAAATCGTCTGTTCGTTTTCCTGCATATTAAGTCTATATTTAACAAAATGCGGTTTGACAATCGTTTTAATTTATTTATATCTATTATTGCTTGTGACACTAAAACAATAGTTAACCTGTGGTTATACGCAGATTATTATTAAAATACATTACGTACTAGCTTCTGCCAGCGACTTCGTCCACGTGGAATAGTGGTGCTCCGCTCCTATTTGTCTTAGCGTGATGATATATAGCCTATAGCCTTCCTCAATAAATGGACTATCTAACACTGAAAGATTTTTTCAAATTATTAAGATTTTTTAATTCGGACCAGCGGTTTCTGAGATTAGCGCGTTTAAACAATATGACAACATTTCCCTTCACTGCTCTGCTCCTATTGATTGTAGCGTGATGAAAAGTATACTATAACCAGCTCAGGAGTATGACAAATAATTGTGCCAAGTTTCGTTAAAATCCGTTGTGTAGTTTTTGTTTCTATAGAGTTTATACAGACAGACAGACAGACAGACAGACAAAAATTTTACTGATTGCATTTTTGGCATCAGTATCGATCCCTAATCACCCCCTGATACTTATTTTGGAAATATATTTCATGTACAGAATTGACCTCTCTACCGATTTATTATAAGTATAGATAGATAAAAAAAGAATCGATATTATTCTTCCCTTTGTAGGGTAAAATTATGAGCCTATAATATTCAAGCTTTTTAAAATGGTCCTCATTGATCACACCCATGATAGTTCCGACACCTCATGTTTTCCAATTATTTAAGCCGTGTCGAATCAAAAAGACGAAAAAAATAAGCCGTCGTGTACAAAGCCAAATTAAAGTTTAAATATATCTTTATGACCTTTCATTCTTTCAATTAAGAGAATTATCGGTGCCATCTACTGCGTTTTCATTCACATAAAGTACCTGCCTGATCTCCTGGTGCAATCGCTCGCTGCCACGCATACGCCAACGGCAGCGTGTGCCGTTACACAATTGATACTTCGAACTTTTATTTAAAAATTAATTGATACGATAAATTCATGGGACTTTATTTATATGAGATGTATTTTAAATCTGTAAAAGAATTTATTTGTGAAATGAAGTACCTACACATGTTTATTACTGAACAACGCAAAACAATTGAAAGGATTTGCATAGAATTTGGCAAATAATCTTCATATTTGTACGATATATATATAATAGATTATATGTACCTATTTCTGAAGTACCTGCAGATAAAGTCACGGGCACATGTTAGTAAAAATTTTTTGCCAAAAATAAGAATTATGATTACACATACATACATACGTATATAATTTTTAACGAAAGTTACACCTGCCTAATCATTTACATTTCGTCAGTAAATATCCCTTTTAGGAAGTTCGTAAATGTGTAAGTACAATTTTATTGGATGTACATAGGGACCGTCAAGTTCCGTCCCTCGATAATTTCAATGTTTACATTCAATTCACATCGTTCCCGACTTAGAAATATACTTGTGAAATGTATTAAATATTTTACGTAACAGTTATGAACGAACGAACGTACTTACGAACTGCCGACGTCAAAATAAATATTTTAAAAGGACGTAATGAGATATTTTTTTTATTTTTTTTCAGATGGGAAATCATCAAATGACCCCTCCCGCCTAGGGTGGAGCGGAAAGGAGTTTCAGACTCTTACTGACTAAAACCCATCCATGTTCCTTTCTCAGCTCTTTGTATTCCGGGGGCGCGGTATCTCGGTTCGAACGTCCCGCAGCAGGTACCTATACCTAGTAATTACGTTATTAGTAAACACTCGCTCGTTCTTCAATCCTAAACAAATTGGTGGCCATCATTTGAAAAGCAGATATCCTCATTACTCATACTTGTCGAATAAGTGAATTATAAGCACTACACACTCTATTTCATAGCTCAACCATAACTGAGAACATGTATACCCTACCTCTGCTTACCCCTTTAGAGAACACAGGCTTAATTTTTTCATACACAAATACAAAGCTGAGTTTCAAATTTGGTACACTCACACATGATAAATTCCCCACCATGCCCTCGAGACACGGCATAAATAACAACTTAACTTTAATAAGATCAAAATCCTTTAGGATCAAACAAATTGTATGAACAATAAAACGAATATCTCTCTCCCCCTGGAGTATTGAACTAATTTTAGCCTTGAGTTATCAAAAAATATTACCAATAAAGTGTAATATTATATTTTCCACGAAATTAAGGCCTAGACGTAACTCTGTATTATAATTGAAAATATGAAGCCGATAAAATTCTCATAGTTCTCATAAAGAAAGACTAGAAAGTTAATATAAAAACAATTTGCTTCGTAGTTTATTGTGTCCCACTATTGGGACTATGGCTTACTGTCTATTAAATATAGGTAATGAGTTGAACGCCGGCGTGGGCTTAGAGTGGGCTTGTGAACATTGCTTGCATAGTTTTCATTGCCAGGGGACCTACTCTAAGGCCCAAGTTCACCGACAAGATAACCGTCCGATCAACTCAAAACAGCTGTTTATCATAAATTCAAACTTCTGTCTTGCGATGGATACCTTATCATTTGGGTTTTTTATTCCTGAAACGGTCTATTACCAATCCGGGGTTGGACAAGAAGTGGATAACACGAAAATTTCCGCTTAGTGGTAAAAAAACGAGTGTATTTAACGGGCCGATTAGGTAACCATTTGTCGGTGAACTTGGCCCTAAGTCACCGAAACGAAACTTCGGAAACATCGAGAATAGACGATGACTCTTTCTGTGCCACGGTAAAGTGCAATCTGATGCTCTGTACGTAGAGGAATATACATATACAGTAAAACCCGTTTAAGATGATTTCACAGGGACTCAACCAAAATCGCGTCTTAAGCGGGAAAGCGTATTATGCGGGATATAGGGAAATAAAAAACGGACCTACTACATACGTATGTATTAATATTAGGTATTGAATTGTACATTTCAAAATTATGTACATTATATAAAGTGCCGTGTATCTATCACGTTATTTAAAATAATCACTTATTTTAGTTTGACAAAAAGATTTTGAGGCATTAGAAATTACAAGATTTTCAACGTAATTTAACTTTAGTAGTGCGTCTTCACTTTGATTCAAAGAAGTTACATAGCGTCTTAAATCATTAACTGACGATAATGCCTGGGCGTGTGACAAAATCGGAGTTGACTCATCTTCTTGATCATTATCAGTTTCAGCCTCTTCTTGTGTGTTATTCACATTCTCAATAAGATCTTCAATTGATTGAATTTCGTACAATGGAAGAATATCCTTCCCAAGCTGCTGCAATGTTTAGAATTGCATCATGCACAGTCAAGGGTCGCTTGCTATCAGGGTTTTCTATTTCCGCCGCTGGCCGCTGCCGCAGAGGTAATATGTGTTGGCGTTAGGCGTATTAAACGGGATGACGAATCGTATTAAGCGTTAAAGAATGTATGAAAACATGTCTCAAGTTGCAGGGACTGATGCAAAATGGCGTATTATGCGAGAAATCGTATTAAGCGTGATCGTATTAAACGGGTTCTACTGTACTATCCACATACAACAATTGTTTGCATCTTACTGTCGTAAAACCCATAAGGAAACGTAGAAACTTCAATCGAATCTTCGTTTTCTCCCCAGGTCATACTGGCTTCACGGATTTCATACGTGATGAATCGAATTGCAAAAAAGTGCATAGCTTAAATGTATTTTTGATGAAGAATTAGCAATTTTAATCAGTCGTGATTAACCCCGTTAAGCAAATTAATGAGTCTAGCCGGCTTTTAGCGCCTGCGGCGGAATGCTGGCAATTATTACGACAAGCGATTGTAAACACATCGAAGTTATTGCTCAGAATGATAAATTGTTAGGGACTGTGCTGATTAATGATTTCAGCAGGTCTTTTCGCTAGATATTTCGAAGATATTAATTAAAGGAGGAATTTTAATTGTCTTTCGTTAAGTTAATTTGCCTTTAACATCTTTAGAACAGATTCTACGGGACAAAGACCTTTCCAATCTTCAGCTTTGAGGACCTACCGTGTATAATATCTAATCCCTATAATATTCATGTTTGCTGTATCTCAAGATTTATTTAAAATTAGTTTCTTACAAAAATATGATGTTGCTGAGCGTAAAACGTAGGTATTTGATTGCAGAGAACAAATAGAAGCTAAAGAAACTGGTGTGCTTCTTATTTTTTTTATTTTAAGTCTTATGATTTACTCTTACTCCTACTTCATTATTAAAGCAACCTTTAGATAAGGTATAATTTACAAATATCTGCGAATAACCAAAAGGTATCCTAGTCCCTGGTTTTAGTATCAACCGTCCGATAATTCTTGGAATCTAGTCTTAAAAAATAACCTGTTAAAAATTGTTACCTGAAGTTACGAACACCGATTAATTGATGGAAATAATGATTAGGTACGTTGTTATTGGAATGAGTTTCATCGTATCAAATTGATTAATAAATAGAAAATTATTATTTTACTGGAAAATTACTACGCTCAGTTGAGATTAGCGCTGAGTACTTAAAGGTCACAGTAATTTTCGCAATTTTCATTAACGTCCATACCCTTGCGAATTGAAGCGATGAACAAATGGGAATATGTAAGTGTTTTTATTGTTTTTAAGCGTTTAAACTTTTCCGAATTCAAAGAATATTTTTGTTAAAAATAAAAATAAAACCTTGACGTTTCGCGAAAAGTGCTGAAAATTGTTTATGTTTTTTTCTGTACAACATGGTTTCACAGCAAAAAACATCCAAGAAGTCAATTTGATTCTCTAAAACTACTAGTTTAGATTGCGCGTTTTTTTGTTGGTTAGTGATTTAGATTTCTGCGACTTTAAAAACAATGTTTCTAATTATTTTAAAATACTACTTTTTGATTCCTAAATATGAAACACAATGGTCATAAACTAATTCATCCTAGGACCAGGAACCTATAAAATAATTAAATAAAATCAATCGAGTTTGAGAATTAAGTCTTGGTTTAGCTTAACAGATTATTACTCTTTTATGAATATTGAAAGTAAATCAATTCTCAAAATTAAATTTCTGTTTACAGCTACTTCTGCTCTGCATTTTAGAATTTATAATTTTCACAGAAGCACTTAAAAGAGATGATGAAAGAAATTTCAACATTGAACGTAGTATGGGGTACCAAGATTTCAAAGTTAACACCATAAAGAGATACCTAGAAGAGTGCCCCTATAAGGACTTAAAAAAATGTTTAAATTGGCATAAGAAGAAACTGAGGCCTAAATTACGAAATAGTTTGACCCCAATTAAGAGACAGAAAAATACCGATCGGATACCGGACGGTGAGGATGGCGTAGAACGGATGCTGTTCAAGCCTCCTAACAGGCAGAATAGACGTTACGTATTGGAAGTAAAATATTAGTGTAATAAAATGATAATGATTTTTATATGGACTGCCTGTTGATTGGTACCGATCATGTTTTTTTTTATAACCTGGTAGTTCTAAAGAGTTTTTTTATATATTTTATAATTAAATACTTGCGGATTTACTCCTGTTTCTTATCAGTTCTCGTTTGTATCGTGGGTGCGTTGATTAACATTAATTACATATGCACACCCCAGAGTGGTCCCGGAACAATTGTGCTCATAAACAAGCGTATAGGTCAAAAAATCATTGTTTAGCATAATAATTCGTTGGTTGTGTTGTGCATCATTCTCAAAATAAAATGCTTCTGACCGGTCTAACTAATGCTCGCACTTAGCAATGCACTTAACGAACTAATTATCCATATTTACCCATGCACTCCCGACCCTAGCTCGACGAGCCAGCCCGCGAGCTGAGCTGACCTAATAGCTTTAAAATTCCCGATTATAATAATCATATATATCCTGATCCAGCCTGTGCCTTGCTGTCCTCCCCCAGCGTCGCCCTAAGCCGAGGCCCGTACCCCACTAGAGCGTGTAGTCGTAGTTTTGAAAGTTAAGCCCTGGCTGGAGGCCCTAAATTAATTTTAGGCACATCACAGGCAAGCCCGGTTGCTAAACCGGCTTGCTTAAGCAGTCGACAACCTTTTAGGTTGACTTGCGAAATGCCATACAAAAAAAAATATCCTTATTTCCATATCATATGTACATATATTGTTCGATGTATATTCATTCATTCAATTAGATTCAATTGTTTCTAGCTTACGCCCAAACCTTTGCTACAACTATAAAAATATCGGTCTATCCCCACATGAATGCTGTGCTTGAGTAATCATTATTTTAACTCATAGGTGATTTAAGGCAAAATGGTGAGACAATCCCGCCAGTAAATTGGAGAAGAAAGTGAGTATGTCTTTATATTGCAACAGTTTTCGAAAATTCACCGTAATTTATTATTATAATATTTAGACACATTTGAGGTTTACTGAACTCTTTCTCCATTAATTTTAACTGTGAAAAATATCATCGTGCAAGTTGTTTAAAAAGAAATACCTGCAAAGTTTTCTCATTGGAAATGGTTAATAATATTACCCTTTACTATAAATAAACATAAGGATCACCACACAATAACAATCTGAAGATAAAAAGCGACATAGAGATAGACCATGACAACGCCAGCGAAAAGACTTGGCAATTCTTCAAAGATCAAACAAAACTCACCAGATATCCTTTTAATGTGTAATTGCGTCGCAAAATTATTCCCCATTTGCGATACATAGCTGTCCTTCTTGCTGGACAGCTGGATGCTGAAGCCATCGGACTCCAAGGAGGCTCTTGGGGCTTTCGCGGCCTGCACAGCTTTGTTGCAGACCGGGGTAGGGGCGACTTTAGCCAGGGCTGCCTCCTGCGAGCCCGTGCTATCACGGCGACGACTCTTGTGGTCGAGCAACATGCTTGGGGTGCACCCCATGTTGGCACTACACTTTGGCACTGACACTCACACTGAACTTGGATACCATTGTTTGATCTGCAACAAGGAGATTGATAGTGTAAGAGATTGCGGACTAGTCTGTTATGTGGTGGTGTTTTTATATATAAGTAGGGTTCCAATTATTCATAAACTTGTCCTAACTGATTAATGCTTATGATTCAGAATTGCTTTTTCTTCATGAGACAACGCTGAAATGTCTCGTGTGGCTTTTAAATTTACACTTACGGCATTAATGCTAGCGTTGCAAGCAACTCAGAAATAGGTTTGATTGTAGAATTTGGATGTATTTGTCGTCAAAATGACATGTCACAAAGATTATGATATATTAAATAAAATACAAAACTAATTCGAATGACTATTTTCTTGTAGCGAGCTTAAAAACGGGTTGAATTGAGGAACGCTTTTTCGTAGACGACCTTGAAGGATAGATATCCGAACACGAGACGAGAAAGACGGCTCGCCGGCCGGGTCTTTGCCCTAAAAACAAGGAACAAAAAATAAAAGCTAATAAGTATCCCTATCTTCAGAAACCTTTATTATGTTCGTCATGAAGTAAGAAACTTTTCCTATAAAACATAATGCCGTAACAAACTTTTCTTTGTATCAGTTTCACTGTCTCAATAATTTGTAGCTTAAGACTACTTAACGATGTTGGCGCAAGTTTTTTAATTATAACTTCAATGCTTCTTAATAATATATTTAATTCTTATTGTTACTAGTTGTTGCTTTATTACCGAACTATTCGTTTTAAAAGACTCGGTGTTTATTTAGAACTTGTTTTAAAAAGTTTTTGTAAAGCCTAGTTGCTAAACACACTGTTGCCAAAACAGTCTATATTTTACAAAGCTTCCCTCGAAACATAAAAACACAGAGAAAAATGCTAACAAGTATCGTTTACTTAAACGTATCTCTTTGTGATTACTCTTTGGACTTTTTTCACGACTTTTATTCGCTAAGTTTTTAATGAAATAAAACATCTTATTAGGAACAAAGCAACACAAAGACAAATAAAAAATCTTTTACACAAATTGGCGTAACAATTTTATTCGTAACGTTAAGTAATATCACCCGGGGCGTTCGGACTGACCGCTTTTCCGGGAAAACCCTGAAGCGAAGATACAGATTCCTTTTAAAACATCCTATATATAAAAAAATAAATATAACGTTGAAATACCTTTTTTTAATGGTACATTGGATTCATATCTTGATCTTTTACGAGGGTTTTATCTGTACTAATATAATAAAGCTGAAGAGTTTGTTTGTTTGAACGCGCCAATCTCAGGAACTACTGGTACGATTTGAAAAAATCTTTTAGTGTTAGATAGCCCATTTATTGAGGAAGGCTATAGGCTATATATCATCACGCTAAAACTAATAGGAGCGAAGCACCACTATTCCACGCGGACGAAGTCGCTGGCAGAAGCTAGTATATAATAATCTTGTATTAGATAGTATTTGGTTTCGGTAACACGTAATCAAACTAGTTTTACATTAATAATATCTAATAATAGAGTGTATAATTAGTACAGAATTCATCATCAGCAACCTAGCCCTTTCCCAATTAGGTTGGGGTCGGCTTCCAGTCTAAACCGGATGCAGCTGAGTACCAGTGTTTTACATGGAGCGACTGCCTGTCTGACCTCCATAACCCAGTTACCGTGTAACACGGTACCCTTTGGTAAGACTGGTTGTCAGACTTTTTGGTTTCTGACTACCCCTAACTACTGTCAAAGATGTACAAATGACAACCGGGACCAACAGCTTAACTTGCTTTCCGAGGCACGGAGGAGTCTCGCTATGGCATAGATGACATACTCGTAGAATTAGTACAAAATTATAGATTGATATTCAGTTGCATTCGGATAGACTTAAATCAATTTATCGTTACAAGATAAACAAATACCTATTTTTATTCTCAGTTAATTTAGGCCTTTTGTGTACTTTCATAATAAAGTAACACGTCCAATTACTTGTTTTTTAAATAAGCCTGTATAAACAGCTTTTTATTTTGTCCCAAAATTTCTTCCGTGAAGCTTATGCGTTCACAGTTGGGTGGAGGTTGGGAAAATCATGAGATATCCTTAATGGGTATTCGAGGCGGCAAACAGGTAAACCCCATGGAATTAGAAATATTGTTTTAATTTAATTTTTATTATTTGTTTGTTTTCGAGCAAAATTAAAAATATAATGGCCAGTATTCTTTAGAATGTTGATTAGGTATGCAAATAATTACTTTGTTGTTACGTTTTTCCACGTATATATATAAAATGTAGGTATAATAGGTACTGTTAAAAATACTTCTTACATGCACAAACACTAAAACCAAAAAAATAAAAGCCAGAGGACTGGTCAGGAATACACCTACCTAATACAAAGTTGAACTTGAGACTATCTAATTTTTGATATCTTGATTATTAACGTTATGCAAAAGACCAGGGGCCTTACCATGACGTGCCAAAGCATAGGAATAGTTTTGTTGTGAAAAAGCTGCTATACGACGTTGATAGCTGCGTCTCACTCTCACACCTGAATAGTAATTGCAAAAAGGAGGGACGGCCCCAGAGTGCCTGATAAGTACCTCTGTGTGTACTATATATACACACACACCACATCAATTCCTTATCCTAAGGGAAAACAAGTTTCAATTATTATCTAAAGTACAAGAATTAATTTTCTTCAACACAGACCCGAAATAAATTAAACAATTAATTTTCCTTTCTACAAGCAGTACTGTCAAAAAGTTTGCGGTATAATTGTAATCAAAATTATGTTTCTATGCACATGTTGATGGGATACATCAAACAAGTACGAATTATATACCTCAGGGAATAAATTAAGTCTATAATATACTAGCTTCTGCCCGCGACTTCGTCCGCGTGGAATAGTAACTTTGGGCTATCGCTAACTTTAACCCCCGATTTTGAAACATTCTTCATTGATGCTCAGCTCCTATTGATTTTAGCGTGATGATATATAGGAAGGTTATAGGCTATCATCATCTGCCTAGCCTTTTCCCAACTATGTTGGGGTCGGCTTCCTATCTAAACCGGATGCAGCTGAGTACCAGTGTTTTACATGGAGCGACTGCCTATCTGACCTCCACAATCCAGTTACCGGGTAACACGATACCCCTTGGTAAGACTGGTTGTCAGACTTTCTGGCTTCTGACTACCCGTAACAACTGTCAAAGATCTACAAATGACAGCCGGGACCACTGCTTAACGTGCTTTCCGAGGCCCGGAGGAGTCTCGCTTTGACAAAGAGGGTTACCCATCCACGGACCGACCGAGCCAAGCGCAGCTTAACCTATGATCGGTCGACACTAAAACCAATAGAAGCGGAGCACCACTATTTCACGCGGACGAAGTCGCGGGCAGAAGCTAGTTAGTTTATAATATTAGTAGAATAGGTTTTTTTTTCCTAATTGATACTAGATCAGTGTGATATGAAAATCTATGATCCATCTTCTTGTTAAGCTAAGATATTATGTTCATGATAATCCATACAGTACTAATATAACGAGAAGTTGTAAATAACGTAGTACCTACATATCTTTATCTTTCAATTATGTTCCTGTCAGGTGTAACTCAAGACACGGTGACGACATCCCATTACCAACTAAACCATTAACCTCTTTTGCTTAAAAATAATGGAAACATGCGTAGTTATTGTCACAAAATCCTAGTTAAACATAAAAGTAAAAAAAGTAGTAATAGTTAAATACAAATTTAGACTATACAATGGTTCATTAGGTTTATGAAAGCTTTTTTTATATTTATAAATTTATTTATAAATACAATCATTACACATTGTTATTCTTTAAAAATATTTAAAAAATCCTAAACTTTTCGATAAATTTCGTGAATACACTATAGGTAGTCCAACTCCTATTTATCACTCCAACATTAATATCTAGTTACATAAAAAAATAACATTAGTTTGTTCTTCAAATTCTACACTAGAATTTACATACATACGATTATGAGTATGTCATAATATAATCTTATATTTCTGTATATTTTAAAGTATAAATGCAAGCAAGGATACATAATGAAACTATCCCGACTAGCTTACTCTTTCTCAAAATGGGCACAACTACTACTGGGACATGAGGTGTTTAGATCAATTCTCGGGTTGCGTAAAGAAGTCAGTACCAGCACTTTTGCAGAAGCTGTAATTGGATTTCTGTCACCTATTAGGTACTACACTTCTATTACATATACCTCTGCATTACCCTTCGCTTACAACAGATACTGTTTGTTACATTTAATAAAAAACGAAACAAAAAAATAGCTATTACATTAAAAGATAAGTAAGTAAATCCTATTCGGACAGAGGTTAAAGTGTATATCATCCCAAGTACTTACATAATAAAAAAAGTTTTCCCACTTAAAACCTACCATAATAAAACGCACTATCTAAAATTATTTCTCGCTCCGCGAACAATAAAACCGTGTCTTTATGACTGTACATTAGATTCATACTCGCGAATATGAGGGTAGTATCATCCTTCACTGGCACCTTTTGACGTTTATTTACAACCTCCGCAAGTAACAAAATAAGAAAAAGATTTTTCATAAACCCCTCGCTGGAGTATGTTTCATGAAAACTAGTAATTTGTCATTGTTTTTTCGGAGACACTGCATATTTTTTAGAAGCTCAATTGGTTTTATTTTACAGAATGTTTTAACTGTAAAATGTTTCAGTATTTTCAACAAAAATAATTTACTTTTTAATATAGAAGTAAGTTTAAGATCGTGTCGATGATCACAGAGGTTTAACTCTAATTTGCTAGAATATTCTATAAGATTACTTAAGTTTAGTAGCCGAGTGGTAATCTTCAAAATTGATTGGTCAAATTTGCAAGATTCCTTAAAACAAATTCCACCCAGATGAACCGTCAAGAAAAGCCATAGATACCTAATATATTTCCTCGGCCAAAAATTAAACAAACAATTTTCTTTTCCTTATCATACCTACCTAAGTATACCAAGCTACTCGAATAATGTATTTTATTAAGATAGAAAGGTTTTATTAAAATGAAAGACTTTCATTGCCATTTTGTACTTTACTTTGAAAAGAACCCTCTGTGAATATTCTTCCCCTCCTTCCCCCTTAATACATATGGTTGATTACCAACCCTTCTTGGCAATTTGTACTTTGTAGTAACGAGATCTATGATGCGGAAGACCTCTTGTGTAGCAATATTTTGTAGGGCTTTATCTTCGTATCTGAAGGTCTGTAATTTATGACTCTTAGCTTTTGAGAGGGCGAGAGACTTTTGTATAGGTATTTAATCAATAATCAATCGCAGTACTTTGCTGGTTTATTAAATAAAATTAAAAAAAAAACCCTAGTCCAAAATACCTTACATCATTTTTGAAAAGAGCTGATACTCTTACACTGCTGAACTGATATTAACCAAACATAGCTAAACACCACCGCAAAAAAACTGACTTTCAAATGAAAAAAACTGCATCGAAATCGGCCTATCCGTTTGAGAGCTATGATGCCACAGACAGATACATACACAGACAGACAGACATCGGCGTCAAACTTAAACACCCCTCTTTTTGCGTCGGGGGTTAAAAATAGTTATGCGTACTACCGACAGAAGTGAAAACTCAATTTGTGTATGTGCGTTTGTGCACTCACGATACAGGACATATTCCTAGAGTGGGGCAACGATTTTTCAAAAACAAAAATAAATACATACTTCACACGTTAAAATGATGACCATTTATACACGACTGCCCACAAAAAGGAGTGTTGTTTTTAATCAAAATGTACGCTTATTAACACGCACGTTAACATAACCACAACCACAATACACACACACTTACATTCTTCTTACAAAAGCTTTCATATTTCATTATTTAAACTGATTTAAAAGCTTTTACTACATTACTTAATATAATAATGTGACAATAGCCCTCGTAATAATGGCCTACCCATTAACGATGTATCCGAGCGTTATGAAAACGAATAATCGATGGGCTCTCGATTTTGTGAAGCATCGAGTAAATTCAATTGATCATTTCGAGACTTTTGGAGCTGTCGAGATTTAAATCGAAGATCTACTAGATGAACTCAGACGATGCCGCCCCGATCTAGCAGTTGTAGGTCGTCATTTTCCTTCAGAACTGGCTAGGCAAATTATGGTGAAAAAACTAGCTTTAACTACAATCAAGGAAAGCATGTTATAGATCGCAGTATTGGTCTTGTGACGGACTACGGTCTACTCAATTTTCAACGTCACATAAACAAAAGTTTATTTTTCGATAACAGAGAGTCAAAAGTCGAATAAGTATTAATACCATCAAGTTTTAAAGAAACACGACTAACACGTGTTTTTTTTGTAGTTTTTGATACGAGATGCCTGACATGTGCCCTGTGCCATTTTTGCCATGAACAATTACATAATTTTTTTTTGAAGAGTTAGTAAATATACAGTCTAATATCAGTTATACGAATAACTGAGTCTTTTAATGAAATAGTCTGAAAGTTACCTCTGAAAACCCTCTCTAAAATTTTCAATGTTACACAACTTTTCAACTTTTCTATCTACTGCTGTTTTTAATATCAAACATCGTTCAATTTCATCGAAAGCGAAACCATGCGTTCTTACTTCGACACAAGTCACGTATTTTCCGTTCGTGACACGAATGTAATACACAGAGCGCATTGCAATGCACTCCGGAGTCTGAGTACCGGATCATAGGGAATCTTGTTTATTATTGACAATGTCATATTCCTTAGTCTAGTCTAGATATAGGAATGCACGAGCGGAATGAAATGGGAGTTCCACTGTAGAGAATGGTAGGTGCTTATTTATGAATGGAATGGAGCATTGAGTTGGTAAGGAGCTTAGTGTAGTTTGTTTTGATGATCAACGATTTATTCTTTCGAAAAGTGATTAATTAAATGCTTATCAATCTGTACACCAAGTTTTGAATAAGACACGACTGAATCGTGATTTTTTTTTTCTTTTGTTGCGAGGTGTTCAACTACATATAAAACATTTTTAAACACGAGTAAACATACACACACTAATATCAGTTGTCAATTTTGTGAATCCGTTCTATTAAAGCGTATTTTAAAGAATATTTGTGAATAAATTTGCCCCCTGCCTGGGTATACTACACAAGACTTTCAGTATAAGCCTAGCAAATATAGTTTATGGGTACAAAGTCGGCCAGCACTATGTTATGTTATATGTTATAAAAATATGGGTACTAGCTGTTTCACGCGGTTTCATCCGCATCCCGAGGGAACTTCATCACGCACCCGGGTAAAAAGTATCCTATATGTTAATCCAGGTTATAAACTATGTGTTTACCAAATTTCATCTAAATCCGTCCAGTAGTTTTTGCGTAAAAGAGTAACAAACATACATCTATACATCTTTCTTACAAACTTTCGCGTTTATTATATTAGTAGGAAGGATATCGCCCTTTACGAAGTTTCTTTTTTAATATATCCCTAGGTATAAAAATATAAACCACAAAATATCAAATCCTCCCCACTCCTAATTTAGCCGTTCATCATGAATCGTGAACCACTAGATAACAGCACGCACGCTGCTGTCGCTACCAAGAGCCCTTCACCTATTTTTAAACCTACCCTTTGCCCACATGACGTCACACGGCGCCATAATAAAAGACTGCCTTTTAATTTATTCATTCCTTCCCAAACAATGCAATTTATTCATATACGAGTACCTACGCAAGTACTCTCTTTAGTTTTCGGAGCACAAAGGAGTATGAGTGCCGCTTATTTGCAATCAGGGACATTGATTTCAATTTAATCTTGATAAAGCCTGAATTATTTTTTAATTAAAATTTATTTAATGGAATGGTTTCAATATTCTTTGCTAAATAGAGATAGCATTGGACGATTACATTACTTATGCACTACAATATGATTAAGTTTACTTAGTAATAGAATATTATATGAAAATTACTCTTTATAAAATTCTCTCTCAGTTTTGTCTCTGAGCTGTAACTTCTGTTCAAGCTTTTAAATAGATATTTCAGTTAGAATGTCAAACACACAAATTTTAAACTTTACTTATACTCCATTTACAATAAGATTAGACATTTAAATGCACCACATTTACCGTTCGTTCAAACAATTTTAGGCTCTATTGCTAAGGTGACATAACAAAAAATAAATGCAGAATATTTTTGGTATTGTAAACATTATTTTGCTTTCAACACCATCCTTATCTATATGGAATAGAACTCAAAGTCGTTTGAACGAACGGTAAACGGGGTGTGTTTAAATGTCTAATCTCATTGTAAATGGAGTTTAGTTTGTCATCATCATCGACCTATTTACTATCCCTATTGGGCTAAATCCTCTTCTCATACAGAGAAGGCACTAAGTATGCACCTACTATAAACCTTTACTTTCTTTGTACGACATTTATTGGTCATTAAACCGGCACAAAGCCTGCTACTGAGAATTCCGTTGAAGAAAACCCAATAACCCAGTAAGAAATAGGGATCGAACCCAAGATAGCAGTATACAAGTATAGATACCTAGTATAGATTCCATCTGCCACAGTTCACGAAAAAACTAATAAAGCAATCAAAACGAACAAATATTTTCTTCAAAAAATAATTATATTATATACAACACATAGGCGTTCCCCAAGGCCCGTAGCACTTCACATCGAACCACGTAAAGCGTTGAAAGATTTGCGCCAATATTCCAGTAATTTTTGCCTATTCGACATTTTTATCATACCCCAAAGGAGGATAATTTAGTCCCCCTTACAGAGGAAATTGAACAGGGAATGTGGGTTAAGGAAATGAATAATAATATGAAACAACAATTTGTTGAGTATTTTTCGCTAATGGCAATGTAGAACCTTATTTTAATAATATTCTTATTGTAAACGTAACATTTAGTAATAGATATAATAGTGTGAAGGTTTCTTTCAAAACTTTCGGATAAGATTTATCTAGGAGATAAATTCATAATTTGAACAGATTTTGTATGATATTATCTCTCGGATAAGGTTACCGGTTTTTTAGGGATAACCTAAATTATAAGTTTAGTTACATATAAATATATGTTACATAGCTAAACTTATAAAGCAAAATATTACCTCAATACAAAATTACGTCTCAATCGCTAGACCGTTTTCCGAGAAATTTACATAGGTATATGTTGCTAGCTGTTTTCGGCATGCGTTTTTCAACTTAAAACTTTTACGGGCTTCTGCAGAACACATTGAGTTCCATCGCAATCTGATGTATGGTTTAGAAGCGCATAGAAGACAAACATAATATATTATATGTGTATATAGAAGACATAAATACCGCAGTCTTACGATATATGTAAGTCCCAAGCTAGAACCCAGGTATAGAATACAAACATTACGGCAGCGTGTAACCATCAATACTGCGCTAAGCTATCGTCGACAAACACAATATTAATCCATTTCCCCACTGTTGACTTCCACTCATTGGAAAACTCACTGTTGGTGTTTTATATAAATACATATATCTATATATTTCCTATGACAAGGATGGCGTATCGTGTATGTATAATACTAGCCTCGACTCGCGAGTTTCTCTGCGTGGATTTTAGTTGGTTTAGATGCCTAAATAAAAAGTTTAAAAGCCGGTTACACCAAACCTTTTACATTTATACTTTATACTTTTACGAATATCACCAAAACATCCTCTATTTTGACAGATCTTGGATGACAGTTCTTTAGTTTCACGTATAAGTAACCGGATACTTTTTGATGCATCCGGCTGTATGTTTCCTATGTGTTAATCCAGGTTATAAACTATGCCCACCAATTATTATTATCCAAATACATACAGTAGTTTTGTGTGAAAGAATAATTAGCATACAGACATCCCAAACATACATACATCCATCCTCACAAAATTTCACATTTATAATATTAGTAAGATGACCTCCTCCTCTTTGTGTCGTATTCCTCAATACTGAGGGTCGTGATCTCCGCGAATTACTTCTCCGACAATCGCTTTCCACTTGTCACGGTATTCTGCAGCGTGTAAAGTAGGATGACAATATGATGCTAAATAATAACATTGAAAATACTATTCTATATGAGTATTCTATCAACTGTATTGAAAACTTCGGAACAACGTAATTAATTAATTTTACTAACCAGTGTCACAGGGCTCAGCTAAGCCCTGTCAACTTGACGTGTCAAAGTAGGAATAGTTTTGTTATGAAAAAGAGACAGCGCTATATGACGTTAATAGCTGTGTCTCGCTCTTAAACCTGAATAATGATTGCAAAAAGACGTGGACGGCCCAGCTCCAGGCAAAAATAAATTTAATTGTAAAATCTGAGCAGGCAGTGAATAAGCGAACTTCAGTTAATTGAACAACAAAAGCAGCTGCCAATACAATTATAATTACTTAATTACCCGTTCTCTGAAAGCTGAATTAAGCAATTAGACGAGTTTCAGGAACAATTTCTTAGAATTTCGCTATCAGTCAATTTTGGTTACGCTACACTATTATTAATTTTGGGCTCAGTATTTAGTTTCGGAAGTCAATAAAATTCTGCTATTATTGTAGTCAACAAGAGGAGCTCGTGGCTAAGTAACAGCCACGGGTCAATCGATCACGTGGATGGGAGACCACCTATGTCATAGCGAAACTTCTCCGTGCCTCGGAAAGCACGTTAAGCTGTTGGTCCTGTCATTTGTAGATATTTGTCAGTCGTTACAGGTAGTCAGAAGCCAGTTCTGTCTGACAACCAGTCTTACCAAGGGGTATCGTGTTACCCGGTAAATGGGTTGTGGAGGTGAGATGCAAGATCTAGAAGTTGATGTCTTCGAGTTACTGTTGTATTTTGCCACTGAATTCTAGAGCGACGTAGTGGTTCAAAAGCGTTGATTACCTATTTTTCTTTTAGTTTTCTTTTTCTATTCAGTGTTTTGGAAGTCGAATGTTTTTTTTTTACAAAAGATACCTTTTTCACGATTTAATTATAAAAGAAGATAATATTGCCTTGGATTCCCCCCTCCCCAAAAAACAGACAGAAACGATACAATCAAATTCTATGATATCCTTCAACAAACTATTAATTGTAGATCCTTGATAGAGCGCTCGTATCACTCAGGAGTTTGCCAATTTATGGATCCACGAACATTGTTCAAGTGGGACCAATAAACAATAATCCCCGTAGAGTTGGATAACTATAACAAGCTTGTCTGTGGTAGTGGGTGGTACAAGCGGTAAGAAGATTGAGATTTTTAAGGACCGAGATAAGTATTTTGGTTTGAATTCTGTGGGGTTATATATTACTAGCTATTTCCCGCGATTTCATTCTCGTCCAAATACAAAACCTATCCTATTACATTTCCAAGGGTTCAAACTATCTCCATACCAAACTTCATCTAAATCGTTACAGCCGTTTTTCCGTGAAAGCGTAACAAACAACAGTCACATTTTAATTTATGCTGTTTCGCGCGTTTCCACTATCATCCTAAGGAAACCACTTTATTTTTGTATCCCAATAAAAACTATAACCTACCCCAGACTTTAGTCTATGTCTATAAGAAAATTGTTCTCAAGTAGTTTTGCAGAGTTACTTTCGGATTTGTAATATAAGTGATCTAGTTTCGGTTTTATAATAGGCTTTGTGTAGTTGGAGTAGTTCTAGACATAAAGGCTAGACATACGACAAATACAGGTCAAAGTAGCATACTTTACTCTACTTATATAATTATAAATGCACAAAGTAAAAGGAAAAATTATGTGGAACTCAAGGTTGCTTCATAGCACTACAAGTTCGAAGACATATTAGATCTAACACGCAAAATTCAACATTTAAGAGCAATTTATTCATACTAAGTTGAAAATCAGCACTTTTTAAACGTCAAATTTACAAAAGACAGCCCCCAAATCGCCAGCCCTTCACCACTTCTTATGTGTTTTTGCTGGGAAGAAGAAGTGGCGCAACAAACTCCCCAGCAACACAACAAAGAAAGCACGGACCCACCGTGTGGCGGCTAACTAGATTGCTATCAGTGAAACCTTGAAAAGTTATACTATGGTTTAGTATATCTTTCTGTTTTCACGTTCATATCAATTGATTAAAAGTTCACATCGTAAGCTACAACTTTAGACCGCTTGCCACAATAAACCAAGCCCGAGGAAATTCCAATAGTTCTTGTTAGTGTGTTTTACAATACTATTACTGTTGGATACCTGGGTGGAGCGGCGACAGGATAATTGAATTGTCATGTGTCTTAATGTGTGTATGTACGTGAATGTTTCTCGAAGTGTTAGGCTACGTTCAGATGGCTTTATTTTTCCCGTAAATGAGGTTTTATCGAATAGAGCAGTGACAATAGAAAAATATTAATAATTTATTAAATCTATACTAATATTATAAAGAGGAAAGATTTGTTTGTTTGTAGGGTTTTAACTCAAAACTACTGGACCGATTATAAAAATTATTTCACCGTTAGAAAGCACATCTTTACGAAGTGTCAGGCTATATTTATTTCCAGAAATAATTAGGGATACCTACTAAAACTTGAATAATGTAACCCAAGGTGTAAAAAAAAAGTCCACGCGGGCGAAGCCGCGGGCGGAAAGCTAGTAATTAATGAAATAAAATATTAAGTGTTCAATTGTTATGTGTCAATATTGTATAATATAGGTGCTAGCTGCTGTTTCCCGCGGTTTCACTCACATTCTGAAGGAACTACTTCGCACACTCGGTTAAAAAGTAACCTATATATTAATCCAGATTATAAACTATTTGTGTACCAAATTTCATCCAAATCCATTCAGCAGTTTTTGCGTGAAAGAGTAATACATACACACATCTTCAAAAACTCGCATTTATAATATTACTAGCTTGCCTAGCTAGCTTGCTTGGTGTTTTCACGATGTTTTTAGTTATTCTGCTATTCGGGACGGAGACAAATACGACAAATTAAAAACCATCAAAATAGGACCAGCCGTTCTCGAGTTATAAGTGTTGGAACAAACCAGACTTTGTTTTCTATTCCATGTACTGTATATGAGAGGCCGTCTAAACGAAGCCTTACTATTGTTGTTTTGTTTCAATGTTTGTCTTATTATTTGAAGGAGTTAGTGACGCTGTGTGTTAGTGTTGAATAACTCCATAGGACGATTTGTGTCGTTGCATTCTTTTATTGACAGCCATTATTTTGCGTTGCAATTTTATAAATAAGCGACTATTCCAGTTAAGGAATGCTTTCAAGTGTATGTATGTCTGTTCATTTTGTAAACCTTCAATCCTGAACAGCTTGATTAATATATAGTATATCTTTGTATTAGTTTAACACTAGTGGTAACACACTGGTATTTTGATAAATATAAACTTCTATTTTTTTAATCCCAATAAGGAACTGCAAGACGATGATGCTATTTTGTTTTATTTCATTAATTACTAACTGCAATCGCGTTATTCATTAATTTCAATTATGATTAGAACTAATTTCAAACTATGCTCCTTATTTTCATACGTATAGCTTTTCCCTAATAAAACACCACTAAATCTAGGAAAAAAACCCAACTCCTTTTAGGCGAAGAAAGGAAATCTAGGACGCATTAATGATGCGGTTCATTTGCCTGAACTCCCCCACACCTCTAACCCTTTCTCCCCTACACGTGTCGAGACTATCAGACAAAAATCACTCGGAACAATTTAGTCGATAGTCCTTTAATCGGTACCCTGATCCCGAGTGGTAATCGAGTCGCGTACTACTAATCCGATCGAGTGAAACCGATTCGCCGACCGACGGTTTATTTTCGGTCGGTGAATGGTGAAATATTCCGTGGTTTCCTACTAATTGCGGGCCCTTTGTTCCAGTCTGCCTCTAATAGTGTTCTCGACAAATGTGGAATATGCTGTGTATTTCGTCACTTCTATGGAAACGAGTATGTTGGGAAATGCACAGCGATACCGCATTGTAAAAAGCTTTGATGCGGAAGAGAAATATAATTTTAGTTTTCATAAATTTTACTTGTATTTCACAAATCATTTAAATCATTATGAATGCAATTATGTTTCTCGTAAAGTTATGTACCAATACTTAACATACGGAAGGCATGATAGGACAAATTAGGCAATAAAGTTCTTACTTTACTTACTTTACTACTTAACTTTGTACCGCCCCATATTATTTTTTTTTTGTGATATTTTCCAATGATTTTAATAGTTATTGCTATTCGGAACGGAGACAAATACCTACAACAAATCGAAAACCATGAATATCGGTCCAGTCGTTCTCAAGTTATAATTCTTCGAACAAACGCGACTTTGTTTTATATAGATAGGTATATAGATAATGATTAAAAAGAATTCTCTCTTAAAAATTCTTTAATGCAGTTCGCAAGAACTTGAAGAAAATGCAGGTTTATTTCTACGCAAGACGAACTAGAGCGCCATGATATTACATTCATAATAATTTATAATCTTTTTCATAGCTCTGAGATTCTAGGTAGCGTCGTGTTTGCGGGAACATAACGGTATTTTTAGTTTATTTACGACGTTGGAAAACTAATGCGTAAAATGTAGTCGCAGTATTTGTCGGCTGTTTTCAAAGAGTTATTGCGATACGGAGTCATTTACTCTGTAATAAGACTTCACTAAATAATTAGAGATTCTTTTAGATAAAAAAAAACGGCCAAGTGTGTGTTGGGTCACGCGCCGGATTCGGTAAAAGGTTTTAGTTGGTTTACTATAAATCTGTGACCGGTAAAGGGTGGAGTTTCTTGCCCGTTCTTCTCCATAGGAAACTACTTTTTGGAATGGGAAACTAAATTCTTTTTTTTTTGACTTTCGAAAGGGCTTGTAATTAGGCCTAATTGAAATAAATGATTTGAATTGAAAAGCCTACTTAGCCGTGATAGTTTTTCTCTTATGTTCGATATATGCTACGCCTTTGATGTTTTTCACAAATCCAGGAGCAGCCATTCAAAAGTAAGGGGGGACGCTCGAACCTAACAAAAATATTTTTATCCAAATGTCTATCAATAACTTAGTGCAAAAAATCTATCAATAAATCACTGGGCTTGTATAAAATCATCTACTTACCTACTTATAAAATAATCAGGCTTAATAATATTTACTATCCAATTCACATACTTTCATAAAAAACTTCGATAAAAAAATTAAAGCATGCGTGCTTTAACTTTTATACCTATTTAAAAGTTAACTTTATATAGTTCTAGCAACTGCAAAAATATTCGTTGGTTTTACCGTCGACGATTCTCATTAATAGAGCAAGAGCCCGTGAGGGCCAGACCTTCGTCTTTTTATAAAACCTGAAAGTTCTTCTGTGTATATCCCCAATACAGGTAAGAATGATCCCCACCCATGAAACCTGGGTAGTGGTGGCTTTGGCAGGTAATAGGTAGCAAAGGTGTAAAAAATTCCGCCTCAAATTTATCAATTTATAAAACTCAATTTCTTTATATTTTATTCATAATAATATTAAAACTCGCGTTGCTCATTGCCAGACACTTAGTATGGTTACAACCCCCTGCCGGACACCCCTAAACTATTATAATTTGTAATTATACTTACGTTATATTATAAAAGCTAAATTTTACATATGTTTTTTGGAGAACTATTTAATAATGTTTCCTTAGTAGCCGGACAGTTTCGAGGGTTCTATCGTCCTGCCAGACGTATTGAATGTGTACAATACTTGTGAGCGCGAGGAGCATATATAGCAACGGGTGCGAGTGAAATAGAGTGTTCGGTCTATTGCGATCCTTTACTGCACATCTACTGTTGTTTACTCCGAATTATCTAGTAATCTTTTTTCTAATTTTTTGAGAAATTTGATTGAATAAAATTATTACAGTCTGAGCAATAAATTTTTAAAACAATATTCTGTAAAATTTTACAATAAAATATCAATCATATCAAAAATCTAGTAACTCAATTCATATTATTTCTAAATTTTATGAAGTTTATTATATTTAATTCAACTGAAATTTCAAAGTCATCAAAATCTTATTGTTTATTATACGGAAGAACAATTTTTTTGTTAATAAAAAATTTAGAGGAAAATGAATTTATTTAAATCAAATATTTAATCTTCTTCATTGTCATCGTAGTTGATATCTTCATTTTCGTCGTCACTGCTACTCCACTCCCTAGATTCATCGTTATCAACATCGTCTTCTTCGCCTGCTTCTGCAATAGTAAAATAAAACCAAGTTAATTTAATTTTAATTAGTCACAAATTAATGTGAAATAATTTAACATAATTATTATATACCTGATACGGTTTTAAGCGATTCACTGACATAATTCGGTAGTTGATCCCCTTCAAACCATTTAAATTGGTAGTGGTCATCTTCCAAAATCCAACCATTATTTACTGGTTCATATGTTGTTGGTTTTTTCAAATGAGCATTGTTCCAGATAGCGCATATATAATTTGCTCGCAAAAATTGCTGTAGTAGCTCACTTTTACAAGGTGGTAAACTACTAGCGTCGAAATTTCGCAACTTTTTTCGATTAAAAGCTTCGTTCACATCAGACACTGTATAAGAGTCTATAAAAATTTGTAGTCTAGCAGCATCAACATCATTTATATTATCAACATTGTATAAATAGCATATAAAATGTTGAATAACATTGAAAAGGTCTTCTTGTTCATTATTATCTTCGATGATTTTGCTGTCACCAAACTTCATGAAGGCTTGCTGAAAGTCTACATATTTTTTTAATATCTCATACGGTTTCAATTTTGCTTTTCTGAAAAATGAAGGATTGTAATCACATCCTGTAATTGCATGTAATCCAGGTAAGCTTTTACAAATAGATTCTCCCAATTTTTGGTATATCTTAGTCAGGTTCCAATCGAAGAATCGCAAGTTTGGATGCTTACGGGAACTGGAAATAATTTGAGATATGTGAACCTGACTAAGATATACCAAAAATTGGGAGAATCTATTTGTAAAAGCTTACCTGGATTACATGCAATTACAGGATGTGATTACAATCCTTCATTTTTCAGAAAAGCAAAATTGAAACCGTATGAGATATTAAAAAAATATGTAGACTTTCAGCAAGCCTTCATGAAGTTTGGTGACAGCAAAATCATCGAAGATAATAATGAACAAGAAGACCTTTTCAATGTTATTCAACATTTTATATGCTATTTATACAATGTTGATAATATAAATGATGTTGATGCTGCTAGACTACAAATTTTTATAGACTCTTATACAGTGTCTGATGTGAACGAAGCTTTTAATCGAAAAAAGTTGCGAAATTTCGACGCTAGTAGTTTACCACCTTGTAAAAGTGAGCTACTACAGCAATTTTTGCGAGCAAATTATATATGCGCTATCTGGAACAATGCTCATTTGAAAAAACCAACAACATATGAACCAGTAAATAATGGTTGGATTTTGGAAGATGACCACTACCAATTTAAATGGTTTGAAGGGGATCAACTACCGAATTATGTCAGTGAATCGCTTAAAACCGTATCAGGTATATAATAATTATGTTAAATTATTTCACATTAATTTGTGACTAATTAAAATTAAATTAACTTGGTTTTATTTTACTATTGCAGAAGCAGGCGAAGAAGACGATGTTGATAACGATGAATCTAGGGAGTGGAGTAGCAGTGACGACGAAAATGAAGATATCAACTACGATGACAATGAAGAAGATTAAATATTTGATTTAAATAAATTCATTTTCCTCTAAATTTTTTATTAACAAAAAAATTGTTCTTCCGTATAATAAACAATAAGATTTTGATGACTTTGAAATTTCAGTTGAATTAAATATAATAAACTTCATAAAATTTAGAAATAATATGAATTGAGTTACTAGATTTTTGATATGATTGATATTTTATTGTAAAATTTTACAGAATATTGTTTTAAAAATTTATTGCTCAGACTGTAATAATTTTATTCAATCAAATTTCTCAAAAAATTAGAAAAAAGATTACTAGATAATTCGGAGTAAACAACAGTAGATGTGCAGTAAAGGATCGCAATAGACCGAACACTCTATTTCACTCGCACCCGTTGCTATATATGCTCCTCGCGCTCACAAGTATTGTACACATTCAATACGTCTGGCAGGACGATAGAACCCTCGAAACTGTCCGGCTACTAAGGAAACATTATTAAATAGTTCTCCAAAAAACATATGTAAAATTTAGCTTTTATAATATAACGTAAGTATAATTACAAATTATAATAGTTTAGGGGTGTCCGGCAGGGGGTTGTAACCATACTAAGTGTCTGGCAATGAGCAACGCGAGTTTTAATATTATTATGAATAAAATATAAAGAAATTGAGTTTTATAAATTGATAAATTTGAGGCGGAATTTTTTACACCTTTGCTACCTATTACCTGCCAAAGCCACCACTACCCAGGTTTCATGGGTGGGGATCATTCTTACCTGTATTGGGGATATACACAGAAGAACTTTCAGGTTTTATAAAAAGACGAAGGTCTGGCCCTCACGGGCTCTTGGACTATAAATTCAGTCACCGTGACAACCAACAGGCGTTGCGTATTGCGACAAAATGTCATTCCCTTAATGGCGGTGGTGATATTATTATGCGCTTGTTAAGCTATTATCCACGTAGCATTTTTCAAGTAAGACATACATACTCTTTGGTGTAAAAAAGGGGTTTCTAGACATTCTAAGTAAAACTACTCAACCGTTTAACATTTTCCAATTAAGGATAAAAATCGACGGTTAAGCTTCTTCTTCTTAAGACAGACTGGTCTTTCAGTTCTGGTCAAACTAAGACAAGTGTAGCTTCATGGATTCTTAATCCTTACTAATAATATAAATGCCTTACTAATCTCTCTCGTCTTACTAACTCTGTTTGTCTGCTTCTTACGCTTTCACGCAAAAATGGCTGGACCAATATTGTAGAATATGGGTATAGAGATAGCTTGAACCCTGGTTAAGGATAGTTTTTAAATGAGTGCGCGAAATAGTTTTAACTACTGAGCACAAGGCGTAGGGCATAGGGTTCCGTAGTCGACAAGGAACCCTTATGGTTACGCCATGTCCGTCTGTCTGTTCACGGCATAGCTGCGAGGTTATAAGTACTAGAAAGCTGAAATTTGGTATTGATGATGCTGACAAAGTGGTAAAATAAAAACCTGTTTATATTATGTATAACAGTCCAGGGCCTAGTTACTCCTTTTGAGAGATATAGGTGTGATTAAATTCCCACCGAAACATACAAAATGTTCACAATTTGTCATATTGTTGACATGTGGCGAGTGCCAAGATATCAGCACTTGATATTCCGTGACTAAACGTATTTATCCACGGACGCGACTTTGACTCGATGTTCCGTCCGTTCGACATAAACTTGGCATCTGCCACAGTGTTGACGATCCGTTTTAGTACTGTTGCCATCTTTCACACCTATACGGTAATTATAATACATACGAGTATACATAAGTAGCTAAATATCGCATGTATAAGTCCTCTCGGTTGTAAGTTTTTCGTGCCTGAAAACTCCTACTTTCATCACATAAAATGAAAACCTAATTATGTATTTAACTAATTAGTTTTTTTTCTATTAAATCATATGTATGTGTCGCATTACACTAATAAGTTTTACAATAGATTAAAATAAATTATTTTATATTCTCTTTTTTTCCAAATTCATTTCATTTATAGCTTTTATTCTGTAATATGGATAAGTGACAGAGGTACATTCCATTCAAAATTGAGTCAAAACCCACAGTCGTCCTAGCCGCTAACAAAATGAAAATGTAGCCCTACAGTCAAACATTTCCGTCAAAGAATAAGTTTTGTATCCATTCCCAAAGTCGAAGTCGAAGTACAACAGGTATTTAAAATTTCATATCATCATCTACCTACTTAATATTCGTCCACTGTTGGACAAACACCTCCCTTTACGTGTGCCATATCCCCAAAAAAAATATTGTCGCATCCAACTTGTCTTCTGTCTGCAGCCTTTGGCAGAGGCTTTTTTCACTCTTATCTTGCCAGTGTGCGTCCTGCTACTACTAAAATTCATATAATGTGCGACAAAAAATCTTGACACAAAAAAAAACAGTGGTCGTATCGTATTTATAATGTGCGACAAAATTCTTTAACACTAAAAAAATAGCTGTATCCAGTAGAAATTTAGCGCCGTTTGAAAATGCTTGGATTGTGTTCCCTGACTTGGATGACATATTTTTTTTGTGGCTCTCACATTATATTTTGGGCTCAATATGAATAATTTCCTTTGACTTTTATTCAGAGATATTTAAATAAAAGCAGCTTAGCAGACTTTATAGCACAAGAAAATTAACTAGAGCGTAAGTGACAGTGTGTTTAAAAACACGGTAACATAGGGTCGGGCGCTGTTTGCGTACAAATTCAATACATTTCACTCAAGCGTGACCTCGCGACCCTCCCTAATTGACCTGTTGCTGTCTAAGGCCTTACGCAGACTACGAAATTTATTTACCAACAAAATGTGTGTAATGATATTAAATTCTTAAGCGCTTGTGACCTTTTTCGACGAACTCGGTTTAATTAAATAAATCATGTTTGTGTAAAAGCTATTTCTATGCTCGTCTCGAACAGAAATTTGTTTTAGCTATTCATACTGTTTTACGTTTAAATTAAACAATGGTTCATTCCGTTTTTCTCATATGTATTGTGTGGGTAATAATCTACTTATAAGGAAGAGGCTTATTTTAGACACACACACAGACATGCACTTTGAATTTAACAAAAAATACCATATTAGACTCCATAGTACAGAAAAATTACTGGCGGTATATTACCGCCCGTTTAGGTATTCACATAATCCCATCCTACCTCCTACTAATATTATAAACTCTAAAGCTCCTAAGAATGTATGGATGTATGTTTGTTACTCTTTCACGCAAAAACTACTAAACGGATTTGGATGAAATTTGGTACACACATAGTTTATAACCTGGATTAACATATAGGATACTTTTTATCAGGGTGCGCGAAGTACTTTCCTCGAAATACGGGCGAAACCGCGGGAAACAGCTAGTCTAGAATAAATGGGATAAAATGACAAAGAACCCCATGGATATTCTTTCCAAATTAAGGTTCAATGTATGTAGGTACAATAATGAGGCATTCATCGAGATAAGACAAGATTACTCAATCCAACAAAATCAAATCTAAAAGGCGTAAAATGCCGTGATCCTACTCCAAGATTCAGAATCCTGAATAAAACACTCGACCTTACAAAATATCTTTCACAGCAAAAACTAAAGACATCAAGATTTTCTCAACCAAAGGAAATCATAGGTGAGACATAAAAGAGTATTGAAGATCAAATTTCATGGTTCGCTATCTAGGATTAGTTTTCAAAGGAAGGGTTCTGTATAAACTGGCTGGAACAAACTGTGGTACAATATTGTAGATTCTATTGTTACTGCGAATGGTAATCTTATGCGGTATCTTGTTTCTTTGAGAAAGGTCTTGTTCTCTTGTGAATTCTTAAATTTTATTTTCATATTAAACTAAGGTGAGGTTTATTATAATATTTCAGGATTATATTTGAGCTGAGCAAGTATACAATTTAAAAGAAAACTGTATACTATTTTTTTCTATTTTTAAATAATTATTTTATGTTACATTATTTATAGACATATTTTAAGGTTCAAGTAGTATAATTTATACTTAAATATTATGAGGTTTTATTTACAATACTAGCTTCTGCCAGCGACTTCGTCCACGTGGAATAGTGGTGCTCCGCTCCTATTGATTGTAGCGTGATGAAAGTATACTATAACCAGCTCAGGAGTATGAAAAATAATTGTACCAAGTTTCGTTAAAATCCGTCTAGTAGTTTTTGTTTCTATAACGTTTATACAGACAGACAGGCAAAAATGTTACTGATTGCATTTTTGGCATCAGTATCGATCCCTAATCACCCCCTGATAGTTATTTTGGAAATATATTTCATGTACAGAATTGACCTCTCTACAGATTTATTATAAGTATAGATATAGAAGAAGATAAATATCTAGTGAATTAACTAAAAGTTTTCATCTGAAAACGTTTCATGAATATATAACGAAAGTGTGTATTATGGATAAAACAATGAAACTCTTTTTATTTTCCTTTTTAAAGAAATGTTTTTTAATAAAACTGCACCCATAGCACCACTTGAAACTGCATTGGAGCTTAAACTACCAGTAGTTAGAGTTCCAGTGGGGTTGTTACACACTGCAATTTTAAAATGGCTGACTGTGGAACCCAATATATTTATTATTATAATACAGCTGTGAGATCCTTTGAGAGGGCTCTTTATATAAATATATTTTATAAATTCTTGGGAGAGTTTAGTCCTATTTTATTTTATATAATACAGTTTATAAAAATAAAAATCTTCTTTGAAATAAGAACTACGTGCTCGGCAATTTCGCTGTGTTACCTATATCAAATAGGACATACTTATTTGAAGTGTTGTAAGACCAATTTTTCTTCGGCTCTCATTTTAACTAGGTATGGCCTTAAAATATAGTATATGTATTTGACAACAAAATGTAAAGGTAGGCAAACCTTTATTCAGCTCTATTTTTAGACTAGTAACAATCCCATTATAATTATAATCACAGCAACTAGCTTTTAACCTGAAACCGCCTAAATAAACATTACTGTGACATTCTAGTTTATGTCCACACGTAACAAGGCAAGCAAAACTATTACCGTAAAAAACAAACAACGCTTTATGCTTTATGTTCTCTTGTCCAAATGGTCCACTACTACAGGGACTGGTCCCTAAAACTAAAAGCTGAACTAAGTCCAAGGGCAAATAATTCTATATTCTGTTTAGACGTACCTACGTCGCTAATTTACACAGGACTAAAACAATATAGAGTCAGTAATTCAAAGATTATTTTGTAACTAGCTATTTTCAGCGGTTTCGTACGCATCCTGAGAGAACTACATCATCATCTGCCTAGCCTTTTCCCAACTATGTTAGGGTCGGCTTCCAGTCTAAGCCGGATGCAACTGAGCACCAGTGTTTTACATGGAGCGACTGCCTATCTGACCTCTACAACCCAGTAACTGGGTAACACGGTACCCCTTGGTAAGACTGGTTGTCAGACTTTCTGGCTCCTGACTACCCGTAACGACTATCAAAGATCTACAATTGCCGCCAGGACCAACAGTTTAACGTACTTTCCGAGGCACGGAGGAGTCTCGGTATGACAAAGATGGTCACCCATCCACGGACCGACCGCGCCAACCGCAGCTTAACTTTTGATCGGTCGAACCGTACGGCTGTTCCTGAGAGAACTACATGCAACTAGATAAAAAGTACTTACTTAATAGTATATATTGAGCCTGGCAAAATTGGAATCCCTAATCTATGCCATGTCAGGGGGGGAGTCTTTGCCGGGGCTGCGGGACGTTCGAAAGAGATACCGCGCCCCCGGAAGACAAAGGGCTGAGGAAGGAACATGGATGGGTTTTAGTCAGTAAGAGTCTGACACTGACGGCGGGAGGGGTCATTTGATGATTTCCCATCCGAAAAAAAAAGGGGGTAGTCTTATGTTAGTAGTCTTATGTGTTAGTCAACAGTAGACGAATGTTAGGTAGGCTGATGATGATGATGAATTAATCCAGGTTATAAACTATGTGTATGCCAAATTTTATCCAAATCAATTCAGTATTTTTAGCGTGAAAGAGCAACCAACATACATACATCCATTTATAATATCTTTAGGATATTCATACCGAGCAAGATGGCCGCTCTAATTAGCTAATGGGTTCCGTTGATAAATTGTTAGAAATGATAAATGTTACTGTTTCGAATTAGCTGCAAGTTTAATGGTTAATGGCGTCGTAAAACATTAGTGTGAGAAGTTAGAAACATCAAAGTGTTAATATTTTATTTCTTTGACGAAATGAAAAGCAAGCACAGGCGAACATTTCAAAATATGTAGTGTTTTCATTGTAAATCACTAAAACATGTGAAATTGGCGTTTTATTTCAGATCAAAGGAATTACGTTTTTAATTATAAATATGTGAAACTGCGTTTGTTTGTTTGTTACGCTTTTACGCTAAAATGGCAGAGCCGATTTGGATGAAATTTTATATGGAGATAGGTAGGACCTGGGAGACGGTTATAGGCTCTTATCTGTGTGCGTTAAGTAGGTCCCTTGACACGCAGGTAAACTGCGGGTAAAAGCTAGTCTTTCAATAAATATATCCAATGAAAGAATTACTTTTAATTACAAATAAGTCTGAAATAACAAGAGATGCTACTCTAAACTTGCTTTTTCCCGCGTTTCTACTAACTAGAACTACTTCGCGCACTCGGATTAAAATCACCTATGTATTAACCCAGGTTATAAACTATTCGTCTACAAAATTTCATCTAAATCTATTCAGCAGTTTTTGCGTGGAAGAGTAACAAACATACATACAGACATCATCACAAAACATTCGCATTTATAATATTTGTAGGAACACAAAAACCCTTTTTATATATATTTCATTTTTACAGCATACACCAGGCACTGCCCTTTAATCTGACGTCACACGATTCTTGCGCCTGGTGAGATTGGAAAAACAAAGAACGAGATAGGATTGTTTAGAAGAAATTAAAGGCTTTGTAACTTTAATTGGACGTAGGTGATATAGCAGTGGTGAGAATGACCTGTCCATGGAACAGGGACTTGGAACTATGCTACTGAGAAGTGCACTAGAGTTTTGATGTCCTACTAATATTGTCAGATAGGTTCTAGAACGTATGTTCGTCGAATATTCTAGAACCAATGTTCTAGAGCTAGGACCTAGAATGATCTAGAAAATGCTACGCTATTCAATTCAATTCAATTCAATTCAAATCATTTATTTCAATTAGGCCTAATTACAAGCACTTTTGAAAGTCAAAAAAGAAAGAATTTAGTTGCCCATTCCAAAAAGTAGTTTCCTATGGAGAAGAACGGGCAAGAAACTCCATGGTTACTCTTTTTAAATAAGTTTTAACAATTTTCATGTATACATAAAATAATAACATGCGAAGATCATGTAGAATCAAAATTCAAAAATAAATAAATAAAAAATGGTAAGGTAGGAAGTCTATTTGGTAGCTACATGGTATTCACATTTACATTTTTTTATTGTTGTGTCGAAGATAAATGCAATTTATATAGTAAAAAGAAATATAGTAATAAGAAATATTTATATTACATAATTATGATTTTAAAGTTTGCAATCAGTTTGATATTGTCAAGGTTGTCCTATGGAGCAGGACCAGCATGTTTCCAAGCATGTTTATCCTGAATGTAATCTTCTAGTTTATAATATGCTTGCTTACAGAGCGTGGCTTTTATATAAGTTTTAAATTTTTTCTCATTTAGCTCTAAAATGTTTTCTGGTATTTTATTATAACATTTAACACAGTATCCCATGAAAGATGTATGTACCTTAGATAATCTGAACTGTGGTAGAGCTAGTTTGTTCTTATTCCTAGTATTGTAATCATGTCTATCACATATTTTATCAAACAAATGAAGATTTTTTCTAACATACATAATATTTTCATAGATGAATTGGCAAGGTACCGTCATAATATTAATATTTTTAAACAGTTCCCTAAGAGATTCGCGACAACGTAAATTATATATGGCTCTGACAGCTCTTTTTTGTAGAATAAATATGGATTCAATGTCAGCAGCTCGTCCCCACAGCAAAATGCCATAAGACATAATGCTGTGGAAGTAACTAAAATAAACAAGTCTTGCTGTATCCACATCCGTTAGCTGCCTGATTTTTCTTACAGCATAAGCGGCTGAGCTTAGACGACCCGCTAAAGATGTTATGTGGGGTCCCCATTGCAATGTATCGTCTAGAGTGATTCCAAGGAAAACTGTCTGATTAACAAATTCTAGTTTTTCACCATTTAGCATAATGTCACATTCGCTACTTTTTACATTTGGTAAAGAAAATCGAATGCATTTAGTTTTTTTCTCATTAAGAACTAAGTTATTTGCATTAAACCAATGTTGGACCTGAAGAATGGAGTTATTTACGTCGTCAAGATTACGTCTCCGTCGATCAATGTTAAAAATAAGTGAAGTATCATCTGCAAACAACACCATCTTTGGTTGATTTTCAAATAAATGTGGCAAATCATTAATGTATACTAAAAAGAGGAACGGACCTAATATCGAACCTTGTGGAACACCCATTGCCATCTTAGAGCCCAGTGAGTTTACGCCGTTTACCTGAACTTTAAGTTGCCTATCATTTAGGTACGATCGTATTAACCCGAGGGATGATTCTTTTATTCCATAATGCTCCAGTTTTAATAAAAGTGTTTCGTGATTTACGCAATCGAACGCTTTTGAGAGGTCGCAGAAAATTCCAATAGAATCTTGAGCTTCCTCCCACGCCTTAAAGATGTGCTTGATCAAAGTAACACCGGCGTCAGTTGTACAACGACCTTTAGTAAAACCATACTGTTCTTTGTGAAAGATGGAGTTTACATTAAAATGACGTAACATTTGTGTAAGCATCAACTTTTCAAATATTTTACTGAGAACCGGTAAGACAGACACGGGTCTATAGTTATTTGGTTCTTTACTATCACCTGATTTGAACAAAGGCACTACTTTGCTGTGCTTCATAAGATCGGGAAACACTCCTTGGTCTACACTTGCGTTAAAAATAATGGCTAAATAGGGAGCAATTGTTTCTATAATCGATCTACATACCTTGACAGACATACCCCAAAGATCTTCTGTTGATTTTATTTTGATATCTTTAAAGGCTTTAATAACTGCCTGGGGGTTTGTATGTTGAAACTTAAATTCAAAAGGGCATGCTTTAACATTTTTTTTAAGTAAGGCAACTGATTCTACAGGTGAGGAATCTACTACCGTCTAGCTACCTAGCTACCGTCATCTGTTACCTTAAAAAGCTAAGACTATACTAAAATACACAAATACCACTAAAATACAGCGCAGTTTGTTCAATAATATTTATTAAAATGAATCAATTACAAAAAATATGTATTCTGTTATTATTGATTTTTTAAATAAATTTATTTGGTATATGTTTTACGAATTGTAAAATGTAAAACATATTTTTTTTTGCTTTAAAATAAAATTAATATTATCTATAATCGGATAGCAAAACTACATAAGTCATAAATGGGAACAATAACATAAAATCATCAACATAAAGATTTTGACTTTTTAGCGTATATTATATAATGTTTGTGAGGATGTAGTATGTATGTTTGTTTGTCACTCTTTCACGCAAAAACTACTGAATGGAATTGAATGAAACTTGTTACACAGATAGTTTAAAATCTGGATTAACACATAGGATAATTTTTATCTGGGTGTGCGAAGTACTAGTTTGCTTAGGATGCGGGTGAAATCGCAGGGAACAGTTAGTCAACAAATAATCCATAAATATATGTATTTATAAATCATAATACAATAATATACATACCAAAAAATGAGTCCATATAACGCCAACACACATTTTTTGTCACAGTTAATTTAAATGTAAATAAATAATTAAAAAAAACCGGCCAAGTGCGAGTCGGACTCGCGCACCGAGGGTTCCGACCATTGGAAAGAAAAAATACGCAATAAAGTCGCAATTATCTTGTTTTTTTCCGACCGCATAATTAAGTTTGTTTGTAGAGGAAAATTGCTGATTACTAAAAAACTACTTACTAGATCTCGTTCAAACCAATTTTCAATGGAAGTTTGCATGGTAATCTACATCATATGTTTTTTTTAGTTTTATCATTCTCTTATTTTAGAAGTTACAGGGGGGGGGACACACATTTTACCACTTTGGAAGTGCCTCTCGCGCAAACTATTCAGTTTAGAAAAAAATGATATTAGAAACCTCAATATCATTTTTGAAGACCTATCCATAGATACCCCACACGTATGGGTTTGATGAAAAAAAAATTTTTGAGTTTCAGTTCTAAGTATGAGGACCCCCAAAATTTATTGCTTTTTTTCTATTTTTGTGTCAAAATCTTAAAGCGGTTTACAGAATACATCTACTCACCAAATTTCAACAGTATAGTTCTTATAGTTTCGGAAAAAAATGGCTGTGACATACGGACGGACAGACAGACAGACAGACAGACAGACAGACAGACATGACGAATCTATAAGGGTTCCTTGTCGGACTACGGAACCCTAAAAACGAATAAAAATATTAGTATTATTATTATATTTTTTATAAAATATTTGAGTGCGTTTGACTGCATCTCACCTGATGGGAAGTGACGATGCCGTCGAGGATGGTACATATTATTATAATGACTCGTTCCATTTTCATAGACGTTATGTTTAAAATGCCAATATAAAAATACAAGTTTATTAAAAAAGGTTTTGCTGCGTCCAAACTATAGCCAGCTGTTTATAAAAAGAATGGAGTCCACTGTGGTTAGTTTGAGGTGACTTGTGGCAAAAAAAACATAAATATAATAATGTACTCAACAAAGACTATTGTCGAACAAAGAGGATTCACTTTTTGTAACATTTCTATTATCGGTTCATTGTGTCGTTAGCAATACCTAACAGGTAAAAAAAATAGTTAATAATCATTACTTTCCTTATCTATTCATCACTGCTAGTTATTAAACTATTTTTTTTTATCTCACGTATATTACACTAACTTCTAACATCGGCGTCGCCCACTTAATTTGGACTTGAAACAAATCCTGTAGCACCCTAGTGACGTAGCTGTAGCTTTTTGTAACTGAGTAAGTAGAGTAAGTTTTTAGTGAATATTACTATCCGTTTTATCCAGGAGGTTTTAATTGGTACAGACTATATCTACATGTCTGTTGTAAGTATGATCTGTACCAATAGATTTTACGAAAAATGTAAACAAAGTTCTAACCTATTTTATTCTAATTCTGCCACAGAAATTAAGAAAATGACGTAAGGTTGACGCATTTATGTCAATTTCATGCTCTAAACATCATCATTCATCATTTAATGCCATTTTATTTATTTATGCGGCAAAATTATATCAAAATTGGGACTGTCCTACTGAACTTCAAAGTGATGATTTTGTTTATATTTTTCGAAAAATCAATTCGTACTTACCTATTTAAATAGATGACATGAGTGTGCGAACGTTGGGTGTCAAAAGAGAGTGCAGTGCACTTCCTTCGACGTCATTTGGATTTAACCGCGCTCCACGTTTTCGCAGAAGATGTCAACTGAAAGCTAGATAAACGCATATATTTTGTGCTGTATTCAGTTGCAAAAACTGTAAAGTTTGTTTGCTGTAATAAAGAAATGCATAAACACGCTCCTGTGGTTTTACAAAAAGTAGAAATAAAGTAACATGTTTGGTTTTCATACAAATAACGGAACTTACGTAATCTATTCCTCCTATAAACAAACTTTGCTATAATATTAGTGTATTATATTATACCGGTAAACGTTAATTTCCTGTTTACAAACACATACAATACTAATTTATCACCATTGTCATCATCGACCTATGTATTGTGAAGGCACGAGAATTTTATAATAAATACTAATTTCCAACAAAAAAAATCCCGTCGCACGATGCTTTTTAAGCCAAAATATTCACGAAAAAACTTAATCATGTACACATGTATACATAACTAAGTTTTTTGTGTGTGTAAACATCATTGTTGACACCCTACCCCGAATTCTTAACAACCCTAATCCCCTCGTAGGCCGTGAAGGTGAGTAGTTTATGGAACCCACCCTTAATAGTAGGTTCACCTGTTGATATTTGGCCGACGTCCAAACGAATATTTGGTTATACCTTCATATATCGTGCCGAAGTGGCCTCTTTCACGAATTTATTAGACAGCTGGATACATTAAACATGTATTATAGGAGCTTACATTGATGTTGATGCATTGCTAGTAGCGTTAAACCATAATTTTCTGAACAATTTGCTGTTTTCCACGAATCTTCCCATAATGTTACCAGTAGAAAATAATAACATAATAGTTCGCTTTGTTATATTTTAATGTATTCTCGTGAAACTTAAAATCTTTGTTAGTTTGTCTTTCGATCCCGCAATATAAACAGTTTTCAATTTTTATTTGTGTAAGTAATAGTTTTCTAGCTTATTTAAAAGCCCAGTTGCAAGCTCATTTAATCAGCTTTAACGGTCTTTGAGTTTAACATTTAATTCATACTTAATAATATTACTTATTCTTTAAACTTTCTACTTTGTCTGAAAATCTATCGTAAATTGTAAGGACTAAAGCAAATAAGGAAATCAATGAAGTTTTTTTATCCACTTTAACGGCAAGCAATTATGTTTTAATTGTGAGAATTAAGCAAAGCCGTAGTAAAATTGTATTCTTAAACGGCTGGCTCTAGGTAATAGATAAAATATGCGTGGGCAATATTCATTATTTGATATTTTTGATGTTATTCTAAATAACATTTCGTTTCACGGAACTCTGTTACTAAACAAATATTCACTCAGACTAATTGACTTAAAACTAGTCTTAATTGATGTTGATTTGTAAATGACTGTAAACTTGTCAGTCAGCTGTCAATATGCATAACAAGCTTTGTTAATGCAGTGACTGCATACGATATTTCAAACAGACGACTTAGCAAAGACAATGGCGGTTTAAAAATAAGACAATCGAACGAAGTCGAAGTGATTCATTCGTTCGAATATATTTATTACTGCTTCTGTCCGCGAATTTGTCTGCATGGACTTCAGATTTGGGTACAGAATAGTATAGAATAGAATATTCTTCAAGAAATATATATGACATTGGAAAGAAAGTTACAAACGGTAACACAATGGTGTTACCAATGATTTATTTCATTTTTTGCTTTTATTAAATTTTTGCTTACATTTTTTTTTATGATTTACTGTAACGAACCTATTTTGGTTTAATTTGGCATGCGGCGATGACAGGGTAGTTAATTATTATTGCCATCATCTCAGCACATTTTTGATATTAACATTAAATACTCTCTAAAACCTGATTACATTCGGAACTACTTCACGCACGGCGATAAAAAGTAACCCTCTCCATCTCCGTACCTAATTTTACCCAAATCGGTTAAGTCATTCTCAAGCCATGGGGTGACCAAGGAAAATAGGGATTCATTTTTATACATACATATATAAAGATTAAAGACTCCATAAAAAAAACAACATAGATCTAAGCTCTCATCCTTCCATCTACGCTTCTAGAACTTTCCACTTTTGAAAGTCTACACTATCCCTCGTCAGCTCATACATGCTCCTAGACACAACCCGAATAACGACCATAATACCTAAATGTATTGGCTATATTGCCTCCAGGCATCTCGGAGAGGCAGACATGTTTGCCTGCTCCAATTACTCAAGTTTCGATTTTGATTGAGAAGGACTCTTTGATGTCTAAAGTACCTACCTACATAGATATTTTGTAATCGGGGCCTAAGTGGTTCAGGCAAGGTTATTGTTTTTAAATTAAATATTTTTGGTTAAAACATTAGAGGTAAAAATGAGTGAATGAACCACTCACTAAATACACTTTCAATCTATGGTACTCTCTTATATTACAAAGTCTTCTGTTTTCGTAATTTGAATGCTATTTCGCTAAGCTTTGAAAGACAGTAAGAATAGGAAAGATCAATTTGAAAAAGACTCGGTTTACTGTAATCCATATACTTACATAAGAACCTATGCGGCATATATTTATGAGCGTTCATCATTAAATAACATAGACTGATGTGGCTAATTTCTTTTGTTTTTGTATTCGTAAATTGTCGGTATAAGGTTTGTATGAAAGTATTATATTATTTTGTAAAGTTTTCCTAAAAAAGTGAAACCTAGTTTATGAATTTGAGAAGCCAGCTCTAAAGTTCTCTTCTCACAAAGTTGGACAAAACCAATGTAAAGAAATTGAAGTCTGTTTTTAATCAACTAAAACATTACATTTGTTACTTCCGACAGAGACGAGTTGAGATGGATGACATCAACTATGATCGGTATGAGGCTATCAATGCGAAACTAGACCGTACAGCTTAAACTGCAATGCCTACAATCCTTGATAGATTGCGTTATAACTCTGTGGAACAGTGGGAAGATTTATATACCAGCTTCTGGTTACGGCGTTGCTCATGTTCTTAGAAACAGCATAATAATATAGCACTCAAGATGACGTAGCTTATTGTAAACGAAAGAATTATTGGGTATTGGACTACCAAACAACATGTACTAGAATTCTATCTTAATATAAATATTCCATAAAAAACAACGTCTCCAACAATAAATAAAATCAAGGAAAAAAAATAATTTAGGCCAAAGAATCAGCATTGCCATCCAACGTGGCAATGCAGCCAGCCTTTTGGGTACGATTCCCGCTGACAGCGATGCGGACGAATATTTTGATGCCTAACTTCTGTTTTTTTTTATTTTTTTTGTATTATACATAGAATAATAATAATAATGTAAATATATTGTAAATATTAGCAAAAAAAAAAAAAGGAAAAAATTAATATGAAAAATAAATAAGTTACGCGCTTGACAAGGATTTGGAGATGGGAGTTCTCTATCCTTACCACGCCAAATGTATATTTTTATAGGAATTGTCCAGTTACTTAGCGTTTTAACTCATAATGACGTCATAATTCATTCGTGCTCTCTTTTTGTAGCAACGACTTTTTAAACGCTTATAACTGGACTATTTTTTAAGATACATTCTTTTGAGTTCCTGTGTCTGCCTGGATAGAAAAACTTGGTTTTCTTAGTTACTTCAGTATCTGGATTCATGATCGGTGGATGGCAATATTCTTACTCCTTTTTACATGGAATTTTAATATAAATGGCTAAATCAAAATTTGCTATACATACCTCTGCCTTGGATAATGCAGTTTTGTTAAGATGTTACGTAACTATAGACAAATCAATCAAATCAAGATACGCATTGTTATTATTTGGTAATCTAAAACACGTGTTTGCGGCAACTATTCCAGTCTCTTCGCGGAATTCTCTTATTTACGAGTATGTGCTGCATGTGGTAGGCATGTTGCTGTTTTATAACCTACATACAACCAGACATTTACTGCTTACATCTTACAATGCGCGTTCTGAACAACATTGCTATATGTATGGGCTGTTTTTTAATATAGTTTCGGGACCTAGAAAGTGTTGTGAACTTATAAAATCTAGCTCGATAATTTAATTGGCTTTATTCCTGTCTAAAATGATTAATACGTAAGTGAGTTTGTTTGTAGCGCTGTCACGGTAAAACGGCTGGACTAACTTGGATGAGATTTGGTACGGCTATAGATGGGATCCTAGCGACGGGTATAGGCTATTTTTTATCTAGGTGCGTTAAGTAGTTCTCTCGGGATACGAGTAAAACACGGGATATAACTGGGGGCGAACTCTAACTCAACGAAAACGAAGATTCGCTTGAAATTCGGAACCTTTCCTTGTGAATTTTAGGGCAGTAACGTTCAAACATTTGTTATATATGGATAGTAAAAGTATATCTCTCTATGTACAGATCGCATACATCAGATCGCACCTTACCGCACCACAAAAAAAAGTTATCGCCTATTCTCGGTCGTTCCGAAGTTTCGTTTCGGTGAGTTGAAGTAGACCCCTTGGTTCTTAATAAAAAGATCTTTGCCACTCTTTCTTCATTCTCATTTCTTCTTTTAAAGACTCTTACCTCATTTTTCGGGCCTATGACATAATGTTTTAGTATAACTATGTTTATGGTTCTGTAAACTAGCTTCCTTATAAAAAAAGATTCGTAGACAATGAAGATAAATGTTTGTTTTTTTTAAAACCCCTTGATCGTGTGCCAATGTAATCATAGTTGCTATTGTGTGCAGTCCATTGCGTTGTTTTAACGACTTTATTCGTGTTTGTTTTGAATAAACGTTAATGTATAACCAACTTTGTATACTGTATTACTGACCTTATTTTATGTCTCGGTATTTTTATACGATTTCGAAATTAAAAGCGGGTTTACGGGCCGCAAAAAAAAGTACATCGAAACCCTTTATTCCGATTGTTTTAGGCCATCAGCGCATATCCATTAAAAAAATTCGATGAGTCGAACAGGGCTTTCGCTTAAAAGGTTGACCGCATTCTTAAAATTGGGGACTTTAAATTCGTAAATATTCCCGTTTTGGAAATCTGTGGTTGAAACCTTTCAATGTTTTTTGATAATTGAAAACAATTTGTTGTCAAAACATTGCTAAATCAAAATGTACCTAATCATTAAGACTAACTTTTAACTACCCAAATAGTCCATCCCTTATTTAATAACTAAATAAAAATTCCTACTAATAACCCATGTACCTATACCAGAATATATAATTGAATTAATCGTCACATCATTTTCTTCTATAAACATAGAAAATAAACTTTTCCTCTTGTCACAGTCTAGCTAAATACAGCGTGTAACTTCGCGTACCATGCCATGCCACAGACTAGGAAACTACGCCGTCGAACTGTCGTGTCAGATAGTGCGACAGTGCTGTCCGTTACTGGTAAGTGTAAAACGTGCAGGTAATATTATATTATGTGTTTTGCTCTAGTTGTCTGTTGAAAATAGCTTTCTATTTAAGGCGGCGATATACGACTTTGCCCCTTTTAAAGCTAATGATTACGCTTTAACGACTTGCTTTCATGATTTGAAAAGTATATATACTAAACTAGAGCATATGCTTGATAATTTTGTATAACGTTTTTGTTAATTATGTATTTATAACATTGTATAAAAAAATCATGAAGTTAGGTCTAACGCAGAAGAAAAACTGAGTTTTACATAGAATTTATCAAGCGGATTTTAATGAAACCTGTACCATTTTATAGAAAAGTTAATTATCTGTCTTTTTGTATACGTATATTTTTTTTTAATCGTACATTTACGTCAATTTTTGTGCTTTTGTCAAAACGTTGAGTTGAAATTACGGAGGGGCTCCACCGGGCGACGGGGGCAGTACGTCTGTGACCACTGTCACGGGTAGACGCTGTCACTCAGAGCGAGCACATTACGATGTAAATAAATTATTATATTTGTGATAAGATGACTGGTGAATTATAATTATTACATTGAAAAGGCACTACATGCGGATAAAATATTTTTTTGATGTGAATAACGTGTTTTCAAACCAAATCATCCATAATCTGTCATAATCTAAAATGTGTGTATCTAAATTTGGCAGGACAAATATATTTTGTTATTGACTTACTAAATAATTAAATGTACTTTAGGATTTAAATATGTATTTCTTTTAATACATTGCGTATTCAAAACGAGAATATTGCATACCATATTTAAATTTTACATGTAGGTCGGAGATAATCGTCAAAATTAAAATTCATTCATGTTATGTTACAATATTTCCTAATAGTTTGGAATTTATAGAAATAGTAGCTATAAGTCAGGGCATGGGATGATATCTTAGAACAAAACTTAATGGTTTGTAAATAAAACGATTTATCCATGGGTAACAAGGTGGCGCTATTCTAAATTATTACCAATGAAAATCTTTTTCTAAACACGTGAATTTGGGTTAGAGTTTCTTTGCTACGAGACGAATTTGAAAAAAAATGCAGAATATGATAAAAAAATAAGCTTACGCTATTCAAAGAGTACTGTAAAATGTAAAATGTATTGTATTGTCTGACTATTTTAGCTAGACCATTTTTCTATTTTGGATTGGTTACATTAGTTTTTAAATTCATTTATTTATTTTACATATATTTACATTTTTAAATATTAAATTATAAATATATATAAAAAAACATTTAAAAATATAAAAATAGTACACCACCGGCAACGGGAACATGGTCCAAGCTACCGGCGGTCAGGACCCCAGAGAGAGAAACCTCCTGACTATGCGTGCCGTATCCAGTAATACCGCATTAGTATAGTCGGGAGGTTCATATTACATTAGTTTTATTTTTAGGGTTCCGTAGTCCGACAGGGAACCCTTATAGTTTCGCAATGTTCGTCTGTCTCTCTGTTCGCGACATAGCTCAGAGGCTCTTGGTACTAGAAAGCTGAAATTTAGTATAGATATGTGTATTGATCACGCCGAAAAAGTGGTAAAAATGAATAAAAAAAATAAAATAATTTAGTGGAGCTCCCGAACACGTGAAATGAGGATGAATATTTTTTTTGTTGCATAACCCTTCATGTAGGGTATCGTTAGATAGGTCTTTCAAAAAAAAAAAAAAAAACTAACTTTCGAAAACTATCACGGCAAAGTAGGCTTCACCGGTTACATAGTTATAGTTGACTAACTAAGACCGTGGCGCGTGGCCCGACACGCACTTGGCCGGTTTTTTACTGGTAACATTGGGTAGTGATGCTTTACATAGCAACCATTTTCGAAGTTTAGTAAAAACGCCAAGTAAGCAGTCACATATGATATACATATTAATCTATTAGTCAAGGTATCTAATGTGGGATAATATTATATACACACAATCTAAAAGATAAGACGAAGCATAGTGTTTTAGAAATGAAGGTCCTACTTCACTATGCCACTCTTATGTTTTATTTTCAACACCAAATAGTATCCGACAGAACGTCGATTTTTGGCTAGGAGGCAATCGCTTAATTCTTTGGCTAAAGCCCTGATAAATAAAAAGGACTTAATCTTCTTTAATTTTTGGTCCAGAAGTCAAAGACAGAAGAACTGAAAATGAAAAAAAAAAGATATATTCAAATAGTATATTTAAGGTTCCGAACCAAAATAGTAAAAAGTAACCCTTATGGGATGCGACTTTCTCTGTCTGTCTGTCAGAGCTGATAATTACTTCAGGAATAACTAACCTTATCGATTTGGAATAATTGTTGAAATATATCGCAAATGGATAAAGTAGAAAAATACTACTTTCGAGGAAAAATGGGAATAAAAATTGTTTTCTTCGACATCTTTTGGTATACGAATTAAATTTTAAAAAAACTCTCCGTAGTTTGTAAAACAAACATTCTGAAATAATGAGACTTCCGTACATTTTTCTCTTAAATGCTTTTCTTAATATGGTATTTCGACCATTTTCCAATTCCAAGGTTATGTTTGAATTCCGATGAATTGTAATAAGAAAACTAAATGAAAATTGAGCTACTGCATGTCAATTTAATAATCTTTTTATAAAAAAATCTGTCAATTTTTGCGGTGAGTGTTTCTGATAAAATAATTATAAAAAACCTTATATCTATACTAATATATAAAGTTGAAGAGTTTGTTTGTTTGTTTGTTTGAACGCGCTAATCTCAGGAACTACTGGTCCGATTTGAAAAATTCTTTCAGTGTTAGATAGCTCATTTATCGAGGAAGGTTATAGGCTATATATCATCACGCTAAGACCAATAGGAGCGGAGCACCACTATTCCACGCGGACGAAGTCGCTGGCAGAAGCTAGTTAGTAATATAAGGTAAATAGATAAAGATCAAAAATATTTAAATCGGTAATTATAAATGATTTCTAAGTCAAAAATCGATATTGCATCTTTCTAAAAGATTATCGAAATGCCATACAATGGTAGGATTTTTTTCCATTACTTTATTTCTTCAATAATGCATGAAACCGTGGAAAAGGGTCGTACAAATTTGGTGCTTGAAAATGTAACAGCTAATTCTCATTCAGACAAAGTCTATATCCGAATTTAGCACATTTATTTTTGCATTGATTTTTTGCTTTGCGGCACTTTCAAAATAAGGGCCAAAACGGGTGAATTTCCATTGTTCATGATAGGTAAAAATTTAAAAAATCCTGGTCATAATCGGAATCTTTACTATCCCACTTTTGGGTATGACATAGACATGCATTAGCATTAATTATCACGCTTTTTCAAGGTGGATTGGTGATTTCAGACCGTGTAGTCCAGGTTTCCTCACGATGTTTTCCTTCACCGTTAGTCAATGGTGTCTAAGTTATACTAAAAAAAGTGCATGTAAAACTTTGGAATAGTCAGATTCGTAATTTCTAGGTTTCGAAGTTCGAATCTGCATACTCATAAATGAGATGCAGGTGCCTTAGCAAAGAAGCCACAATGACTTTTTACTAATATGTTCGGTGTATCAACTTAATAATATAAATAAAACTACCTGCAGCTTATTTAAAATATTAACATCATTTGTAATACAGTCTCACTCACTTTTAGGTCTTTAAACGTAATAGATTATTCAATTTCGGTTCTGTTGGTGTCAAAACTTAGGCTAATTTTAAGCTAATGGTTTGGCCAAAGCTGATGCTAAAGGTTTGGTCGGACACTTTACAGATGGATCAGAAACGTCGGACTAATTAACTGGCTTCCAGGCTCTTCTTACAAAACTAATATGATTTTCCTATACAAGTGAAGAGGAGCTGAAGTTATTTGAGAAGCAGCAGATGTCGTAAAATGCAAATATGAAAAAAACTTGCGTGCATTTCTGTTAGAAGAGCTCAAAATGGACACCAATATGGCCTAAAAATTAACTCCTATGGTGCGATTTTGTCTGTCTGTCTGTCCATCTTTCACAGCGGATTAATTCAAGAAACTTGTAACAATTCAGATCGATAAATATGTTTTGTAGATTAAAGAAATTGAAAATATTTTTGCTTTTCTGGCAAACGAAGTATGCAGTGGGGGTTGGAAATTTAAAATTAGTGTTTCGAAGTATTACTCAGACAGATGTTATTTGTATTTCTATTTTTATATCTTAGACATGCATATCAAAATACAATATGCGACTGTCCTTAGAATCTCTACATAATATTATGGTCACCCGTCAAAGTTCTTCAAAATATAAAATGACAAGCATGCGGTGTGCATTGCGGGGTCGCGGGGGGAAGCTCAAGCCCCGCCCATTTGCTCAAGGTCATTGGCGGTAGTCGTCGTCTTAATTAGAAGTTTTAAAGAAATAACATTATATTGGAAGAATATTAATTATTTATTTATACTTACTGCCCATAATGTAGGTATATGTACAATAGCGGATTTACCACCTACTACTACCAGCCTATCTACTTTATAAATAGAATTTCAACATATTATCTACTTCTAGGCCGTGTATCGGTGAATTTCCTGTGAGTTTATAAAAAAGTTCTTCTATTTAATATAATATTTATTAGATAAAAAATAACATCCTTGTCTTGTTAAGAATTATCAGGGGCCCTACCACCACGTGTTTTTGCAATCACATTTCGATGTGAGACGGTGCTATATGACGTTACTAACTGTGTCTCAGTGAGACACAGTTAGTAACGTCATATAGCACCGTCTCAAGTCTCTTTTTCACAACGAAAATATTCCTGTTTTGGCACGTCATGGTAAGGCCCCAGGTGCTTAAACAAAATCATGGATTGTTATAGAGATAATAGATAGGCCTAATACTGAAATGAAAACTGTATTACAGAAGAAGAAAAAGAAGAAAGAAAAAAAGAAGAAGAAACTATATTACACAAAAAAAAATGAGTAAAGCCGGTGATGCGTGATATGATTAAAGTTGCATGTAGCTTAAAAGCCTTGTTTAAATTAAAAAATATATATATTTAAAATTAAAACAAAGGCACTAATGAAGCACATAAAACTGTAAGAGCAAATAATATACAGTAATTATTGTACTACGGCCTGTAGATCTTTGAACAATAAACTAGCAGTGGTAGAAGGAATATAGCCCAATTACTCACAACTAATTTGAAACTTTGTCATTTAGTACCAGGACAAAACTACATTGTGTGCCTCAATTTTGATGGGTCATAAATACCGAAATAACTAAATAGGTTAGGTATGAGTAGCCAAGTGTGTTTCAACAGCTACTAGAACAACTATTACCATTGTAACAAGAACTATATAGTGGGCCATATCTGACGAAGGACCGATAACTTGATACCTTTGAGATAAACGGGAGCAGAAAGGTGGAGTGATATTCTGCGAAAGGGTCCCTTTTTCAGAAATTAAACGTTTCAAGCTTAAGCGTGAGAAATATACCTACCTTAAAGAAGTCCTATGTGCTGCGAGATGTTCGAAAGAGTAACGCACCCCCGAAACGCAAAGAGCCGAGGAAGGACCGTGGATGGGTTTTAGTCAGTAAGAGTCTGACACCCCCTCTCGCCCCACCCACGGCGGGATTAATTTAATGATTTTAAAACCAAAACGCAATAACACTACCTGAGGATCTTTAGCCAACTTGACCGACGTCCGACTCTTTTAAATGCACAACTTGTTTTTGTTTGTTTGTTCTCTTAAGCAAAAACTGCTGAATGAATTCAGATGAAATTAGATACAGGCTTACAACCTGGATAAATACATAGGATGCTTGAGGTATCTAGACCCAATTTGAAGATCATGCAGATGAAGTCGCGGCCTAGAAACAAAGCAGTTCAAAAAAGGAGGAGATCAACAAAGGAAACTCGTCGGAATCTTTTTTTTTTTTGTTACGTGACATTTTTCAGTACGACAGCACCAGTCACAAGGAGAAAACCTATTTTCGTACAAAACAACATTATTGTCCTGTCGTGAGGGTTAACTAACACCCACATCAAATAAAGACGTCAATGTCTGCGAGATTTCACCAAGTAGGTATCAACTGAAATGACGAAAAAATATCATTTCCATCAAATTGTAGTGTGACGTCAATGAGAATTGAGTTGCAACAAAAATAATATCATGTTTGAATTCGTCTTTCGTATTTTGGTTTATTGTTTATGATTTTGTTTGTTTGATAATAGAAAGAAATATATTCGAAGTAAGGAAAACTTGAATGCATAAGGAAAACTTGTAGTTATAGGTAGTATGTTTGATAATAGAACAAAATATATTCGAAGTAAGGAAAACCTGAATGCATAAGGAAAATAAAAATAAAATTGCAGCAATTAAATTTCCACTCAACACTTCAAAAGTGCCTAGTTTCCAAGAAACTAAAAATGGCTCTCGTAAATCACGAGCTCTAATTATCTTCTGGTACAGTCAGCAAAAAAAATCTAGTGTTAAGAGTTATTAAAATTGCTAAACTTAAATCACTATTACTATCGTACAACCACGAGCCAAACTTGTGCTCACCCAGGTTGTACACAAAATTCAACATTACATAGTCGAGATAAAATTCAGTATGCATTGTATTTTTTTGGCGATGGACCTTTGACTCTGCGTCAATGTCTTGAACTCTGTAAGTACTCATAAGAAGTTAGGTAATGTCAAAACTTGTTTGAATTGAAGGTTTAAAATAGTTTTTACTAACATTGACGATGTGAGAGCGGTGTTTGTTATAGAATTGAATAGATCATCATCATCTGCCTAGCCTTTTCCCAACTATGTTAGGGTTGGCTTCCAGTCTCAACCAGTTGCAGCTGAGTACCAGTGTTTTACATGGAGCGACTGCTTATCTGACCTCCACAACCCAGTTACCGGGTAACACGGTATACTCCTTGGTAAGACTATGGTTGTCAGACTTTCTGGCTTCTGACTCCCCGTAACGCTGTCAAAGATTTACAAATGACAGCCGGGACCAACTGCTGAACGTGATTTCCGATTCACGGAGGAGTCTCGGTATGACATAGATGGTCACCCATCCACGGACCGACCGCGCCAAGCGTGGCTTAACCTTTGATCGGTCGAACCGTGCGGCTGTTACTTAGCCATGAATTGAATAGATATTTATAATCTATTTAATTTTACAGGTAGCTGCTATCATGTCAAAGGCGTTCAAAAGGATTTGACAAGAACTTTGAATCTAGAGCTTGTTAGGTTAGTAAACGTGCAGCCTATATGATATGAACACAAAGGACAAGCAATATAATTTTCAGAATTAGCGTACAATTTTCCAACCATACAAAATATAGGGCTAGCCTAATAACCCAATTGTAGACCTAGCGTGTTTGCTTGCCACTGTCAGATTATCTCAGATTATGACGTGTATCTATCACCGGTTTAGCCACTAACATCACAAGGTTAACATCACGCCATACGATTATCAACCTTCACTGAATGCTAATTAGGTGCATTGTTGTTGTGAAGTATTGAGTGTTCATAAACACAGTTTTCCCGAAAATTGTGTAATGTATCGTTATGACGTAGATATGAGTTGCTAGATGTGGTATGTTTTAATATTTAGGTGAATATTTGAAACGCATTGTTCTTTGATGGACATTTTATACGTTTTATCATTAGGTACGTACTATTTCTACTATAATATAGGTTTAAAAAACATCTAGATTTTGTTGCGATATATTCTATTCTATTCCAATATCTTTTGAGTAAATAACGTGAATAAAGATTTATAATTTTTCATCTTCATTTTGATAATGAGCTTGTTTCCTCTTATACCTATAAAATTTTCAATTAGCAAATTGGTTAGCTTTCGAAAGTGTTATTTAAACGTCATTCTTAGTAAATCTGTGTATTAATGAGCCAAACGAAAGTTGCCTTCACGGTGTCATCAATCCAGCCTATTATCCGAGGACTGGCAGAGACGATGATCAATCACTCATAACCCGACACCCTGGCTCTTCCAAGCTATTTTTATACCAAAACTAGGAGATTTTTAATATAATGACCGACCTATTTATTTTGATAAGGTTTAATATTGCTTGGAAACCGGGACTTTCCACTTTAAGGAAATTAGTCTGCTCAAATTTGCAAATAGTTAATTGCATTGCAAATTAATGTAGGTAGGTACTTTTGGCGTAGTAATGATTGGTTGCTGTGCTGCATGTCGTGGGTTGGATTCCCGCACGGGGTTATTCAACAGTTACAGTTAGTTTGTGTGTACTATGTATATAGAATGAAATAGAATGAGTACGTGTGTTAATTTTCTAGATCATGTATGCCTTCTCTTTACAAAAAGATGACTTTTATCTAATTTTCCAATGTCATATGTTTTTTTTTTTGGTGTACATAATAAAGAATATTCTATTATATTCCAATTTTTTTTCCTGCTGTGAGACAATAACTAACTTTTTTTTTAAATTTATACCGAATTCAAACAGGAAATATAACAATTTTCCTCCTAAAATCATAAAATTCCCGACTGCCATTTCCAGTTCAATATTGAATCATCGAAGCGTTTGATTCCAAAAAATCACACACAAATTATTATACAAAAAAGAACTTAATCACATTATTAGAGAGTTGACTTTTGCATGCACATTGCAGTTTGAGTACGCAGGTGTTGTATTATGCGTCACGCACATTTATCTTCCCGTTACAATAATGCGATACAGGATTATGATATGTCGGTTAAATGTATTCAGATCAAGGCTGATTGTGGTATATTTGTATTTTAAAGAGGGGATCGTAGCTAAGTGACAGCCGCGCGGATCGATAGATTAGCGAGGTGATCTCTCACGTTATGGATAAGAACATAATTTTACTAACACTTTGAAAACTAACTAATCGTAAATTAAATAGCCTGCAACCGTTTAGTCCCTATGAAAGCACATCATTTTTTGTAAAATGCTAAAAGTAAAAAAAAAAAAAAACAAAAAAAAAGAACTGTTCAATTCTCGCTTATTCTAATGTAATGTGTCATAAGCCTTAATAAACAGTATTGTTCGCGCTGCAGCGCACCTATGGGCGCACTTACTATACACAAACTCGACAAAAAATTATTAACATCTACCCTACTAAAATCGCTAATCGGTTACTATGTTTACTTATTACTGTATTTTCTCTGTAAGTGATTAATGTAATCTTTTGAGAAAATAAATGTCTTAAACCGTAGGTGCGCTAGTCGCGGGCGGTCTATAAATGTATAGTCTGTTTTCTGAACACACCGCAACCACCTCCGTGCCTTAACGAGCACGTAAAGCTATCGGTCCTGTGCCTGATCTTTCCCCGGTCGGATTCCCATCGGACCGTAAGAGTGACGGAATAGCAAGAGCCCCACGGATACACTTGGGCACTTTAATTTGTCCTGAGCAGCCGGCGTTTTTTTTTATTGGGGTCCCATGAAATATAAACACATTAATAGGGTACAAATCCTTACATAAGTCTGCTACTACAAAAAATGTCGAAAGCTGATCAAATCTTGAACTCTTGACGAAAGTAGGCTCGCATTATCTCGTTTCGTTTCTGGAGACATACCTCTGCCTATCCCTACAGAGAATACAGACATGGTATTGTTACTTTAGGAATATTCCTCACAATGAACTAACATGAAATAATCCTCGACGCTACATTTCTAGCCTCTGCTTTTTATAAACAGGCCTCATTATTCTGTACATTGTTTATGAAATGAACAACAGTTTCAGTGAGCAGTAAAACCTTGGCATCATAGCAGTGACTGTGAAAACACGATTTAGGCATGACTGAAGATTTGTAACGCACTGAGATATTGTTATAACAGTTCAGTCATAGCATATTTATAGTGTCGTGGGTGTTTTATATGCATTTATCATACCTACGCGAATATGCAGACTTGTATGTTTAAACTAGCTTTCTGCCAGCGGCTTCATCCGCGTGGGCTATACGTATTCAAGTTAAAAATGAAAGAAAAGAAAGAAAGAAAAAGCATTTATTTCTGGACACGCACAGGAAGAAGACAATCACAAATGAAACAAAATAGAAGAGAAATAAAAAATAAAAACAAAATTAAATTAAAATCATTACGTTATACCTGTACGAGGCCAGAAAAGGTTCCTATCTCAGCCAAAAAAAAATGAAAGAGTTTCATACAATATTTGCCCCCATTAGGGATATAATTTCAGAAAATCCTTTCTTATCGGATGCCTACGTCATACGAAGAACACACCCTCCAAGTTTCAGGTCTCTACGATCAGCGGTTTAGGCTGTGCATCGATCCATCAGTCATTCACGACAAAGCATTTTATATGTATAGATAGATGCAGTTTGTCTCTAGACGCATAAAAGTACATGTTTTGACGCGGTTATTTTCAATAACTTATCTATTCTTAAATTTGGTTACATTAGATAGGTTTTTGACACTAATTGTATGGACTTTATGTCAAAATTCTATCTCTAGTAAGAAAATCTTCGGATAGATAGGTTATTGAAAATGCCGTTAGACCTCTTCATTAGATATTATGTACCTAGCCGCAATATCTCTTACCTTTGAACGATACTACAATACTTTGACACCCATAGTATCACCTTATGCAACTTACCTTTATATATTAATTTATTTTTTTTATTTTACTTTGCAATATTTAAGATCAGAATGTATGTATCTTGATCCGTTAGAGAAAGCAAAGTTAAAGGTGAAAGGTTTAATTCGTGATCATCTATGAACAGACAGATTGTAACTACTGATAGCATTATACTGAGCAACATTGTAGCCCTCAGTGAGTGCAGCACTAGACATTGTACCTATATATATATAATGGGCTAGCAATGCAGCGATACTATCTACTAAATGCATTGATTGTATAATATAATCTTTAACGTGTTTATACTTGTTTATTGTGATAACAATCTAGTCCTACTTACAAACTACCGAGCATGTGGTTGCCATAGAAGATTCCACAGTTCATGTATGACACCGACAGTTTCTCCCACATCCTGAGGAAACTATTAAATTAGTAAAAATAATAATAGATAAAAAGTTATAGTATAAATGTATATTTAAAGTTTTTTTAAATTTTATGTTCGAGAACATGACAGACATTCTAATGCTATTTTACCGTTTTTTGGTCGCTGTCTATGTATGCTTAAATCTTTAAAACTACGCAACGGATTTTGATGCGGTTTTTTCAATAGATAGAGTGATTAATGAGGAAGGTTTAAGTATATAATTTGTCAAGTTTTTGTATCCATTAGCTAAACTATCGCGGGCGAAGCCGCTGGCGGGAAGCTAGTACAAGCATAAAATAAAAATTGCATATTTTCTTTTCATTATATTATTATCGTGGGTGGGTAACATGAGACCTTAACTTTGAATGACGTACGTATGCCTTATATTAAAATACAATTATTTTTCTCAGGGCAATAGCACCCACGTCTTAATATTGGTATCAATAACCTGAAAAGGTTGACCATTAGATACCTCTTTCAGCTGACCTTCGAAATACAAAATAAAAATATTTTTTTGATTAAAGTTGAGGTCCAGGTTAACACCTGTCTTTCACTTAGGACCCCTTTTTATATAAATATATCCTCAGGTATTAAAAACTTTCAACCAGTATTTCAGATAATTTAAAAATAGAATAACTTTAACTGTTTAACCCTCACTGGCTGTTTCCTACAAAAGTTTAATATTTAATTGCGTCAAAGACATTTTTAGAATTGTGTCGATTTTTTTTCTTAAGAAAAGATGCAAAGATTGTGACATAATCCTAATTTAAATATTATAAATGTGAAAAGGAGTTTGTTTGTTTTTTTTTATGCTTTCACAGTTAGACGGCTGAACATTGCATGAAATTAGGTACGGAGATGGAGGTCACCCCAGGATGTAAAAGTAACCTGTCTCTGGAGACAGGTTTTGATTTATTATATGTATTATTTATGTATTGTAAGTATGTTATTATTATATTATGTATAGTAAGTATTCGAGCATATTAGTATTATATCTGTACATTATGTAAACAGTACACCATGGACTACCTACATCATTACTCCTTTTATCATAAATCCATCCAAAGGTTGTCTGTAAAAGATCGCTTTTAGCGATAAGACCGCCCATTGTGTCACCCTATATAACTAACTTTCCAATGTTATATGTTTTTCTTTTGGTGTACATAATAAAGAATATTCTATTCTATTCTATTCTATTTGATCGGTTGACCCATGCGGCTGTTACTTAGCCACGAGCTCCTCTATTAGTACAAATAAACATGAGCTCTATAATCAATATTTCCCTAGCGAATTAGCATTATGAACTGGCTATATACAGATACCATTAATAAAATATGCAAAACCATCGATTCTGCTATCACTTTAACATACAACAGAGCCATCGATTTTTAAAACTATGCAAACTGAATTATTGCCATTAGTTTCATATTTTATGTCCATCTTTGCTAAATCATTTGAAATCCGAAAGTAGCTGTCTACCTGTCTGTCTGTCTATTACACTTTCACGATAAAACCGAACCCTGGAATATATTTCCATAGATTAAAACTTGGAGACTGACATATGATTATTATAATCTGGGTGCAAACAGAAGTTCCTTGAAGATGTGTGTAAGACTCGCTATGTTAAGAAATCGGTCACCCATCCATGGACTGACCGCGGCTAGGGCAGCTTAACCTTGCTAATCTATCAATCGGTACGGCTGTTACTTAGCTATGAGCCCCTCAACATAGTAATTAAATGAATAGGTACCTAATGTATGTCAGCTTAAAATTAATATTAAGGAGCGGATAAAAAGTAGCCTATTATACCCATCTCCATGGTCTCCCCTATCTCCGTATCAAATTTCAGCCAAATAGATTCAGCCGTTTTGCCCTAAAAGCGTAACAAACTAACTTTAGATAGAATAGAAGATTATGTCGATAGAAGAGAAGATTATGTCTTGCCGTTGTTGTATACCCACAAAAAAATACACATAGGTAGGTACCACAATATAGTATTGTAAGTATAGCAATGTAACCTAAAAAGTGATACGTACACTAGTGTTGCTGACACCTCCTATCTGTTATCATAACTATTTGTGATCTTCATAATGGACCGACCCTACTAACACTCCACGGATATAACAAATATACAAAAAGCTACTTATTTCTTTTTCTTTTAAAAGTTGTTTATTTTCTTCGTTATCTAAATAGAAACGTAATCTCACCATTTGTCTGTGAAACGATGTTAATGGCCGCAAAGTACTGCGATGTACTTAAGTAACGCTTTTAATATTATCAGGTTTATTTTAATTGGAGGTATTTAAATGGAAGTCGTGGCCTAGTGGTTAAGGCACATAGTCAAGTCAAAAGGTTTTTATTTCATATAGACCAAACAGATACTTATAAAAGAGTCAAGAAGAGAAGCTAGGTACACGGTTCCAAAAATGGGTTCTATGGAGAAAAACCGGCAACAAACTCCATGGATACACTTTTTTTAAATAATTTATTAAGTAGTACGTAACAAGCGAGTATATTCCTTTAAAAAATCGCTTTCGATACGAATACGTTGTCGAAATTGCGTGAAACTTCGGGCCCACTTGCGTGAGTAGCGTCACGCCACGCGCCTTTCATACAGCCGGGTTCGGAAAAGATCGGCAGGGTTCGGCAAAGTTCGCACGTTAGAAGCATACGGCATCATATCCCCATGCCTTGCTGTATTATAGCAAGATGGATCGGATTCTGCGGTGTTAAGATGGCGTTATTAAACAAAAGACCGCGAGAGAACTTAAAGTGCTCTTTATCCAGAAAGCTTTAGGGCCAAGTTCACCCGGCCCGTTAAACGAAAACGTTTTTTTAATCACGAAGCGAGAATCTTCTTGTTCAATCCCGACTTGGTAATCGACCGTTTTGGGAATAAAAAAACCCAAATTATAGGTTATCCATCGTATGGTAGAAGTTTGAATTTATGCTAAACAGCTGTTTTCAATTGATCGGACCGTTATCTTGTCGGTGAACTTGGGCCTTAGTACTACTACGACTGCGTTGATGGGTATTCACACCCAAAATGTTTTTAATATAAAATGAATGAGTGTGAATGAATGTATTTTTAAGTCTTATGTCTGACCAAACCCTCAGGTTTCCTTTAAATTATCCTGTTGGTACAATATGACAGACGAACTTACGCCTAATATACTTAAAATAATTCCAGCTCACGCCATCTTAGCTTCCCGCATAGAACTTATTTATAACCACACACAATGCCTTCCTAGAAACGATTCCAGGACAAAATGCGTCACATATCGTATTAATAGAAGCATTCACACCAGTTATATCACTTTCCTTGTTATTGAAACAAATATAGGAATAGTTACAGCGTTTCCGTCAGAGTTTCTTTACAAGGTGAAAGGCGACATACCGCGAAGAATGACATAAAATGGAGTCAAAACAGTGTTAGTGTTATCTTACAAGATACAAACAAATTCCTAAAAGAAATTTATTCAAATTACGAAGAAATTAAGTTTTAACTTCCGAAATACAGACTTTACGGGAAAAAAACCTTTCACGACCTAAGGAATTAAGAAGCGCTTACGACCACTAGATCTCGTTGATTTAGTAGGAAATATAAATTATGATAAAATAATCCACTCAATAGTCCCAACGATGTATTTTAATACTGCGCAGAGCTCGAGAGCTCATTATCAGGCTACGTGAGTACATTCTGTGTCACCAAACACGAGAGATACTGACAGCCAAAAAGTCAGTTATGCCAGTAATGGTTTGAATGCAAAAATACAAGGACCACGCAGAAGAAATCGCGCAAAAGCTAGTTTCGAATATAGACACAAAACAAAACAGGGGGGTTAGACAAGTGGCAAAACGCTAACGCTAACGCTATAGAATAGAAAACAAAATGGGAATGACATTCGTTTACGACTAGCTATATGTCATTCCCATACATTATGTTTTCTATTCTATAGCGTTAGCGTTAGCGTTTTGCCACTTGTCTAGCCCCCCAGGCGGCCACACGCTACATTATCTCAAACATATAAGTGAACCTCTTCACGAGATAACAAGCGAACAGTGTGTCAAGGACCCGGCTTTACGTCACGCCTGTCAAATTAGAGCATTTACCATACTTAATTACTTATTTTAAAAAAATGAATAATGAGTCCGACAACATCTACCAAGCGGTACAAACCACAATGCGACACGGCGAACAAAACATTTCTTATTCACAAAACAATAACGACGTTTAAACACAGTATTTCCTTATACGAGTACCGAAAAACAATTTGCATGCTAGTTAAATTATTGTATTTTTTTCTCGACAGCTTGTAATTAAAATTTATTCGCGCCATCTTTTCAAAGCGTGGTGAGAAGTGGGCCATTGTTTTTTTCATTCGTTGAGCTGAAATGCTTACTAAAACGTCTCAGTGATTTGGACTATTGGAATACACTTATCTAGTAGCTATTTTCCGCGGTTTCATCCGCGTCTCGAAGGAACTATAATGCACTCTGTTAAGAAGTACCTATCCCATAACCGTCTTCAAGGTCCCATCCGTCTCAGTACAAAATTTCATCCATAACTATCAGTTCAGCGGTTTCACCGAGAAAACGTAACAAACAAACAAAAAACTCTCTTTCGCATTTACATATAATATTGGGATGACAGTAATAAAAAAACATTATAATAAATAAGTAACTATATGTCGTAAGATTTTTATGTGTGAGCTAATCTCGAGAACTTCTGGAGCGTATCTCTTGGGGTTATCGGAATTTTAGATAGTTATTAAAAATGGTGTTAGTTAATGATATTAATCAATAGCAATAATATTTATTAACAAAACGATATCTTACGGTTAAAATGGTAAATATATGACAGGCGATATTTTATTCCTGCAGTTAAAATACGAAGAAGATACAACATTTTCTGATAATATAATATAATATGTTAAAATCAACTTTAGGCCAATATAAAACAAGAACAAAATTCACTCAGGTTTTCAATATTTTCCGGCTATGCTATTGAAACCGGTCAAAATATTGCACGACACGAAATGGGTTTTTATTGACAAACTTTTACCGTTTATCCCGCCAACCTTTTTGTTTTAAGTTAAAATTACAACCTCCTAGCTGTACCTACCATATTCGCTTTATAAATATGAATTAACGAAATTCAATACTTTGATTCATTAAGATCGTTTTCGTGTGAACAGTTGACCCTAGAATTCGTCAAAGTAGGCACTTAGTTTGTAATTTTTTAAACGTAAGTCAAACCCTACAGGTCCCTCCCCACAGGGCTATAGCCTGCCGGGGCTGCGGGATGTTCGAAAGAGATACCGCACCCCATAACATAAAGGGCTGAGGAAGGAATATGGATGGGTTTTAGTCAGTAAGAGTCTGACACTCCCTTCCGCCACACCCATGGTGGTAGGGTCATTTAATGATTTCCCATCGGAATAAAAAAAGGATAAACTTTACTATCAATTATTATATTTTTTCCGGATTAACTAATATACTCAAATAAATTCCTTCCCCAAATACGACGACCCCTTTCCATTACTGCTTGTTAAGAGCGGGATATACGCCGATGACCTTGCTCGAGTGGGCGTAACCAAGGAAAATACCCCGCGCAGGCTCCACACCTCCCCTGACAAAAATTACGTACGCGCAGCGCATGGCACGGCAAAATAATAATCCAACTATTTGCACAGCACGATAGGGCTGCCGGCTTACAGTATTTCTGCCTACTTGAGTTTCTTTCTATTTTTTTAATGTTAATATATTTTTTATTCAATTTGTGGATAGTGAAATAATAAGAAGTGTTCAGTTAAAATATTTTTGTGTGCTACCATTTATTACCATCTTCTCATAATCATTTCATTATTTTATTACCAATTCAATTCAATAATATAGTAAGTCGCTAAGTGCCTACCTACATAAATAGATAGCCCAGCCTAGAAAACCTACAAGTTTTTTCACGAGATAACATTTCCGTGCCTATGATGTTACTTTATTAGGTACTAGCTTTTGCCCGCGGTTCCGCACGATTTCTTCCGGGATAAAAAGTACAGCCTATGTTTGATTCCAAGCCTAGGACTACCTATATGTAAAATTTCAGCCCAATCCGTTCATTAGCGTTCCGTTTTGGCGTGAAAAGGGAACAGACATCCATTCCACGGTAATATTATGTATACAGTATTCCAACTTCATACAAACGGATGAATCGCGAGCTATGCCTACGCGCCTCGATCTCGGCATGCAGATAGTCGCGACTGTGCCGCAGTGACGAACGGACGGTGTGTTGTTTTTAGGGTTCCGTACCAAAAATGGTAAAAAGGAACCCTTATGGTTTCAATTCGTCTGTCTGTCTATCCGTCTGTCACACTGACTTGAAATTTGGAACAGTTATAAAGAACGATTGTTCATGCGTATCGCAAATGAAAAAAAAATAAAAATCATATTGCATTTATTGGAAAAGTGAGGGAAAGTGGGTGTTTAAAATTTCAAAGTATAGTTACTAGGTCATGTGAGGTATCATATGAAAGGTCTTTATATATATTTTTTTGTTTTCTTGTATGTCTTTTAATTTTCGAATAATAATGAAATCCGCACAAAAATACCGGGGGAACGGTCATTTTTATCTCCGTAATTTGAGAAGGGAAAAATCTAAAATAATAATGATTGATAGACATTAACCTAAATATTACAGGGAAAATAAAACTATGAATTTAAGTTTAACAGTTTTTAAGTAATCAGCAATTTTCTCCTACAAATAAACTTAATTATGCGGTCGAAAAAAAACAAGATAATTAGGTATTTGACCACCAACTAAAATGTACTAAAATGCTGTTTCATTAAAAAGATTCCATAGAAACAAAACGAAGTGTCGAAAAATAAATAATTAAATCAATGTTAAAATAAATAACATCCATGCTTTTAAAGTTTTTGGAAGGGGAATTCTCTATCCTTATCACGCGAAACATAATTTGTTCTAGGAAATGTCGAGTTATACAGCGTTTTGACATAATGATGTGCTGCATGTGCTCTCTTTTTCTAGCAATGACTTTTTAAATGCTTATAACTAGGCCGTTTTTAGGATAATACATTCGTATTTTCACTGTTGTTAATCTTTTCGTTAATTAGTTATGTATTTCTAATAAAAAAAATACAGTCAAATAACCAATTGCGATTTTATTGCGTATAATATTCTTTCCAAGTGAAATTTATTATAATTTCAATTTAATATTGGTTTTAAATTTAATTTAATTTTTAATTTTGATTGTAACTTTGATTTTAATTTTTTATTATGATTGTAATTTTGATTTTAACTTCGTTGTATTGTCATCATCAAAGTATGTTCATAACTGAGTAAGTTAGCTTCACTTTTGGTCTGATATTAATTTAAGCATGTGGTGTTCACTTATAAGTGATTGTTACACTGTAATATTATCGTTAAGCATGTGTTTTATAATTGAAATGGTGTAAACAATTGTTGGTGAACCTATTATAATAAAATAAAAAATAAAATTCCAAATGTCGGAACCTTCAGTGCGCGAGTCCGACTCGCACTTGGCCGGTATTTTTTAACAATAATCGCGCGATTTTTCCACTAAAAATAAGTTCATGTACTTATTTAATATGTATTGGTTCCTTGAATTAATCAATAACATTTTTAAATTACCTGGATACTCCGGAAGGTATAACTATAATTTTTGGATATGTCTACCAATGACGTAATCTGTTTTTGCTTTTAATAGGCAGATATTTCGATTTTTCCACTGAGTAAAAAAACCCAGATTAATTAATAAATAAGTAGATAGGGCGTTAAAAGTGCGCTTACGTTAAAAAAAAAGTAGTTTACCACTCTAGGCTATTTACTTACTTATGTAATTAGCTATTTATAAACATAAATATTATTGAATTAGGCGAAATATCATTATGAAATGAATATGTGAGTAATAAATGATAGGTATCAACCTAGTAAGATTTACATGTATTTTTATTGAACACTTCCTATTTCATTCACAAAAAAAAACATTTTTGAAAATAAAAATATATATTATTTACATTCACAAAACAAGAAAGAAACTCAAGTACGAGTAGGTTGATGAAATTAAAACACTATATAGGCAGGCAGCCCTATCGCGTGTGTGAGTACCGCGCGGCTGTAGGTAGTTATATCCCGAACAGGGCCGAGTCACAATACTGTTAGATACCTTTACCGTGTCCATACATCCATCCAAACTTTCGCATTCCACAAATAAAATAATAGTGCAGTTTTCGGAGAAAAGTGTCACAGGTCCGTTCAGCACAGCGTCTCGTCCCGCACTGATTCTTAGGACGGCAGAGGGGTGCTCACGCGAATAACGAGTATCGATTACGTAAAAAAATCGTTAAAAATAATTAGGGCATTAATCTGGAAAAATAAGAAGAAGGTTCCCTCGGTATTCTTTTATTTAATATGGTGATGACAATAAAATAATCCTGAGATTGATAGTTTACGAGAAAAACCGTAGTAACTAAGAAAATAGATGATACTTTGCTCAATTATTTTTGATATTTAAATTGATTTTTTTTTATTTTTGAAAAGAAGGGGACCTGCCTTGTATGGCATAGATTATTATGTATTTTTTTCGAAGCATTTTCGATAAAAATGACGGAGAAAAAACGTTTTAATGTAACACAAATTACACCCAATTCACATATATCGCCGCCTTAAAGAAAAACATCTCAAACTAATGAGAAAAATTACTTTAATCCCAAAAAACACTGAAATTAAGTGTGAAATAAATAACAATGATAGACAAAATGGCCTTTATTTGAGCACTGCAAGATGCAAAAACATGCAGACACAATGTAAAAACTATTGTTTTTCTTCTACGGTGAGCGTCGCACGTAATTACTTAAAGTTAAGTATTTTGTGATGTATTAAAATGCTACTAAGTAGCTACGTATGGATAAAGTATAAAATCACTTCGATTTTTCCTTGAACTACGTGCCTAGTTTATTAAAATGCTACCAAACAACGGTAAATAAGCTGATTAAACAACTACACTCAGTAGCAATAAATCTGGTCAGTTAATAAAAAAAAACACTAAACAGTATATATTTAGCACAATTTCATCTACCATCCTTTGCGGCTATGAGTCACATAAAACTATTTATTGTCTATTTTTTAATTTTATCAAATGAAACTCTACAACCAATGTTTACTTCACTAAGCTTAGATCCTTAACAATCAAGACAAAAATAAGAATTTCACTGACTCATTATATAGCCTCATAGTTGCAAAAGCAACTGTCGAGCATGAGCTCTTGGGTTCGTATTTACACAAACCATATCTTGCATTCTATCACAAGAAACCGAAAACATAATGGTGAATTGTGAAAGAAGAAGTTATAAACTCCTGTAGGTCGAGGGGTTTAGCCCTAACCACGGCCGTAGCTAGCATTGTAGCTTCTTAACGCGGTGTCCTGCGTGAGCGACGAACGCGACGCGACGCGACGCAACACGTCGCGACGTAATGCGACGCGATGCTACACGCGACAAATGTCCTACGTGATTTTGGTCATTACTTCTCGAACCATGGAGAAGTACAGTACAATTTTGCTCGAAAGTTCATATTTAAAGTACAGACTTTTAAAAAAATATCGTAAAAAGCACAGAAAGAAAACGCTTCTGAATCAACCATTTCGAGTTCGTGGTGTCGCGTCTGGTCGCCCTAAAAACAAGTCCGCGTTACGTCGCGTCTTGCCGCAGACTGTCACATAGGCCGCAAGTAGGGTAGCCGTTGAGTTGATCGCGTTCGTCGCGTTCGCAGCGTCGCGTCGCGTTCGTCGCTCACGCAGGACACCGCGTAACCGATTTCACAATGCCCTACCTTAAAAATACCAAAAACTAAGATAAATTATTATTTTTAAGTAAATTGTTTGTTCATAGTTTGAGATAAAAATAATGTAGCAATAGGTGATTGATTTAGGAGCCCGTGCTTCGAGGGCAGATAAAATATGATGAAATTTTTACTTTCACCCTACCTGTAACCAACGCTGCCCTACCTTCAATTTGACTCTAGCTACAGCCCTGGCCCTAAACTTACCTTCTAAGAAAACAGGAAAGATGTTCTGTTATAATTAATATTTCGTACCGGACCCAAATTCATTGGTCTCAAGTGTAATTTAAAGCAGAGTCCACACTATAATACGCCATTAAAATGCAGAGTATAGTCCTGTAAACATGACGAGTAAGGGCAGGGGTTCACGTGCCAAGGTCCTATTTAACTTACATCTTACACAATTGTTCTCATATTTTATGCTGAAGATGTTTCTTTGAAGTTATTGTGAATAATGATCAACGGATGTCAGGTGAAGTAGAATGCAGAGTTGTAGAATAATTTATTTATCTGATCAACGTGAGGAGGGTGTAAGTCGATTGTGCAAAGGAGAAAGTTATAAACGTGTTTCCAAAAAAAACCGGCCAAGTGCGAGTCGAACTCGCGCGCAAAGGATTTCGTACCATTATCTATACAACACAAGCCGGCCGCGAACGGCGTACCGCCCCATATTTTTTTTTGTAATTTTTCCGATGTTTTGATAGTTATACTGCTATTCGGGACGGAGACAAATCAAAAACCATGAAAATCGATTCCGTTCTCGAGTTATAAGTGTTCAAATAAACCCGACTAATATCTAATTTAAGATCTTTTAAATGTAAAAACCTATGTTTCACAAATGAACGCTGATTCTGATTTTATTTATATGTATAGTAGATTAGACATTATATTATAACCGTTTTTGGTTAGGTACTACAATTTTTTTTATCTACGTATATCATTTTAAGTATTGATTGAAGATTCATTGACAACATAAAATAACAATTAATATTCTATACACGTACACTTAATGACATTCTTTATTAAGGCAAGTTACCTATAAATAAGGAGTCGTTGACACTTGATAAGATTTACTAGCTACTTCCTGTCTTTGGAATATCATGGTCAATCTGTACGGAGTATGTATAATTCAAGAAGTCGAAAATACACCTTGACTAGCCTTTCCATATAGTTCTAGAGTTTTATGAAATCCGCCTTGAGCAGCGTGGTTATCAGTGCTCATGCCTTCTCTGTATGAGAAGAGGCCTGTGACAATATATAGGCGATGATATAATTTATAATGGTACTAGCTGTTTCCTCAGTATCCCCCACATCCTATGCGAACTAATACACGCACCCGGGTTAAACCCCAAACTAAATTTCATAAAAAATAATTCAGCCGTTTTACCATGAAAGCGTAAAAGACAGACAAATTTATAATATTAGTAACGATCAGTAAAACCAGGTTTTCAGACTTCTACCCGTCGTCGGGCCGTACAACCAGACCATAAATGTTTCAGGTATTGTCACCCATCCATAGGATGACCGCGGTCAGTACCGCTTTACCTCACTGAGATACTCAATCGGCGCTACTGTTATTTAGTCATAAGAAGAAGATATATTATAAGTAATTAACAGTTACTTTCTTCTACATGGAGAAAAAAGTACAATTACAGAATAAAAGAATACTCCTTGGTAAGACTGCTTGTCAGACTTTCTGGCTTCTAACTACGAATCCTCCTCCAAGCGTCGTGTTCCTCATTACTGAGGGTCGTGACTTCCCTTCAGAATCATCTATTTTTATTGTCTCTCTACAGCCGTTACGATACTTGGCTAAGTGGAGGTCAGTGTGAAGTCTGATGTCCAAAGAAGATTTGATTTGACCCAACCTCTCGGACGGTAGTCACCTAACTATTAATAATTATCTCCTATGATTGCAATGGAAAAAGACGCTTCATCTATTCCAGCAGTTTTTAACCTACCCATAACAATTATTTTACAATGACGCACGCACCATTATCCTATAATAATAAAACGCAACTAAATTTATCTTAACATTCCACTTCGTTAGAAAAAAGTGTTAATTTCTCCAGCCGTCAGGGCTAAGATAACATAATTAAAACTGACGATGGCCAATCAGCTTGCGAAAACAACGAGACCCATCTGGTTGGAACTAAAGTAAAGCTTTTCGCCGACACGGCCGATTATAGTCGGGGTCCGATTTTCCGTCACAACCAGATATTTCTGCCGATTTTAAGCTAGATTTTAACAGCGATGCTATTTGAAGGAGAAAAAAGCCGTTGTAACAATAGGAATAAATTTAATTGGCAGTATTTTCACAAAACTATTGGACGGCAAAGAGAGGTTATGTTTTATGCATCTATGAAGATGGTTACTAGCTTTCCGCGACTTCACCCGTATCCGGAAGACTTTACGCATGTGGATAAAATCTATTCTTTATCCTTTGCCAGGTTTCATTATATCAGATTTTGGCTAAAATCGATTAATCAAGATCCAAAGCCAACCCATCTTGTCCTACAAGACCTACAACTATAATCGCATCGACAACAATCAGTAAATATACTATTATTTGCCGTCCGACAAGTCGGTCGTCTGCACACCCGCTAAGATTAATTTAATGCCAGATATATTTTTCTTTGCACAATTTTATTGGCACTAAATTCAGTTTCTTTGCGTTACATTTGTGATGGTGATTCATAATTAAAGTTTTATGGTGGGTGTAAAAGAACGATGTTTATTATCGTAGCTGTCAATCTACAGATAGAGTGGAGGAGACCGCCCACGGTGCTTGAGAATAAAACCTGTCGTTATTTACACGCGAATTTGATGGTAAACCATTTCTATTAACATATACAATTTTATCTGTTTACGTTAAAATCGTCAGTCTCTTTTCAGATGGCGTCGGATATTCACTTCATTTGTTTTTCACTTCTGGTAATAACTACATATTTATTTCAGCGCTTCATGTTAGAACACTATTTCGATCTATTTCGAAAATACCAGAACATAATGATATTAACTGCAGTGAGTTTACGAATTCATTATTATTTTCCGATGATTAATAAATCCCGTCAGCAGACAGCCTATATTTAACACATATAATATTTTCTGAGCAAAAATAGTTTTCCGATATGTGTAAAGAGCTTGTACCGATTACATTTACTCGTACATTAACTATTTATTTATTCCGGTTATTGACACGCATGCACTAGAAGCCACATCACTTGATGACAGATATATACTTCCCCATTTTCAGGAATACTATTGCACAATAACAGCTTCTATAAAAGATAATATTTTCTTCAGACATTGTGTAATATCTCTCCAAAATAATAGCATCAAATGATTAATTATTTCATATAAAAACATCATCAAACGCCCGACGAATCGTTTGAAAAGTAAAATCATCCGACACACAGACTAACATTAATATTAATATAGAAAAAGCGTTGAGATGGTTACGACCTGCGTCATGAGCTGTCGCGTTTCAACACACATTTTATTATTAGTGAGTAAAGCTAGGAACATATTTATATCACTACACGCGGTCACGCGCGATTGTTATTACACATTTTACTGTGCATCGACTGGCCATTGCAGCTTGCATGAACTGCAGTGGTCTACGACTAAGGCTCAATGCATTCTCTTAATCACAAAACTTGGCTTGGATTACTGGAAAGAACTAATTCTTATAAGCTCAGTCGTGGCTAATAACCGTGCCAATATTCTACAGAAATTATCTTACAAATAAGATATCTATATAAATGGACAAGACAGATAGACCAATTGCCTTCGACTGATAAAATAACATATCAATAAATTGGACTTGTAATGATGATCAATGAGCACGCGTGTCGCGTGACAAATGTGTTTTCAGCCTAAATTTTGTGAAATACGTAGAGTAATTATGAGTGACTGGAATCGTGTTAATACAAATTAATCTTGATAGACGCTGGAATTAGTTAAATAGCTAATACGTTTTCGTCGGATATTGCAGACTTATGCCAAATTCTAGGTCATTTTACAAGTTTTAATTTGTCATTAATTAAAATCAAAATTTATATGCAAGTATCAAGATTTTTTACACCATAAAACAAATAGATCCTTACCACTTCATACTAATAATATTAGTGTAGATGTCATGTTTGTCTGTTACGCTGTTACGATAAAACGGTTGAATATATTTAGATGAGCTTAAAATAAATGTTCAAATAGATAATTGAAAGCGGAACCAGTGTCCTATACAAAATCAGCGTTTTTCGAACGCAAAAAATATTTCGAAATATTAACTTCGAAAAAAAAAACCACAGCAGTCGTTCTAAATGCGTTCACGTCGCATATAAGCGTGTGACAAATTACCTTGTCTACACCGGGTTAAACTACGTTTATTTACCGCAGAATTTATCAAAGTCCATGTGCACGTCCACTACGCTAATGACTTCTTGTTGGTACAGTTCATAGTTAATACCAATCCTTCAGCTTCGTAAGCTGAACACACGACAATTAGAGCTGCAGGATTCGAAGTAGTTCGAAAGAGTTACCGCGCCCCCGAAACGTAAATGGTGAAGGTAGGAACATGAATGGATTTTAGTCAGTAAGAGTCTGACACTTCGACCTTCTCTACTCACAGTGGAGGGAGTTATTATTTTGATCATTACCCATTCCTAAAATAGCATACGCCGATTATGTTATATATTTTTATATATTGCCGATTATGTTATATATGTTATATATATTTGCTATAAAGGAGGGGAAAAGCTTTCAATGACTTTTGTGAAGCGGATTTGCAGATTTCATTGTTAAATTGTTTTTTATTTCAGGTTTCCTCACAATGTTTACCGTCAGTCAATAGTGTCCAAGACAAGAAAGAAATTTTACCAAAATCGATTCAGCTGTTTTACGTGAAAGCAAAACAAACAAACTCACTTTGGCATTTATTATATTAGTTGGAAGTGTACATATAAAAATATTTTCTTTCGTACAACAGCTTTCCATGGAAAGCTGTCCTTATCAACATGTGCCGTATGTTTCCGCCACCATAATGGACCACGTCGAGTGACGTCACAAAACGGCGCGACTCGACGCTATTCTACGTCGACACGTCTCGCGCGATTCTAACAACGCGTGTGTAAACTCCTTTGTATTTGTAAGCCAATCAAGTAAAAGGTAATGAACAATTTTTTTATCACATCATAACCGAAGTACAACTTGGTGCCTATACAGAAACCGGTCAAACGCGAGTCGAATTCGCACACGAACGAGACAAGATCCCATAACATTTCGTACTTTGTTTTTATACACACACACACATATACTATGAAAATTTCAACTGAATCTATTATGGATCATGAGATACAGCCCACTGATAGATACACGGACGGACAGCGGAAGCTTAGTAATAGGGTCCCGTTGGTACCCTTCGGTTGCAGAACCCTAAAATTGTCTGCCTGCACAAGCAACGGCTGCCTATTGGAAAAACTTATATCTACATAAAAGAGTTAGTACGTAAAAATCTGTGAGCAACAGAAGCGATTTATATTCGCATTCGAGACAACTCAGTCAGTATTCCAAAAGCTAAAAGCGAAAAAAAAGATTTTTTAAATTATCCAAAAATATTTTGAACCTTCATTCTGCCAACACCTTCGGTTTATTTCATAAAATAAAAATATAAAACACCTTGCAACACAGCGGATATTATATAGTAATTTTTATGAGAAGTAGGTCAAGTGCCAGCTAAGACCGTCATCGTCCTTCGTCTGGTAATCCCTTTGTTTCTCATCTCAGCAACATGAATTTGTTTTACTTTAAGAAAATTTGGTGGAGTCCTTTTTTCTTGTGAATATTTTATAACAGTTACCTGGTTTTATAGCTAACCAAAGAAATACTGTATATTCCACATAAATTAAATCAAAAATTTTATTAAAAATCCCCCTCCGCTAAAATGCCTTACATCATTTTGGAAAAGAGCTGATAGTCTTACACTGCTAGACCGATGTACCAAACCAAACATAGCTAAGAACCACCGCAAGGAAACTGGCTTTTAAATGAAAAAAAACGCATCGAAATAGGTCCATCCGTTTGAAAGCTACGATGCCACAGACAGATACACACACAGACAGACATCGACGTCGTATGTTTGCGTCGGGGGTTAAAAATGCTTCACATTTTTGGGACGCTATAGGCTAAAAATAAAATAAAATAATGACAATAGAATAACACCCTGCTCACAAAAAGTGGTTGTTGACTTGATTTCGCAAGTCAGACTTGTTGCGTGATTTTCAAAAAGAAAACCTTTCTTAAAATTGTTATTACCGTAGAATCGCAAATAAGGCATTACCTAACCATCCATCCACATAAACAACATAAGGTGTAAATAAAAATAAACGAATATTAATAGCTAACGTTATACACAGAAACTATTAAATCGATTTTACCGAGCGATATAAAATACAACCAATTAAGGCTGACTCGACTGACAATACAACTCGATTGACTAGACAACTTCATTAGTTCGAGTCAACACACCTCTATTAATGAGAGGGATACCACCATTTGTTACAACACGAGCCAAGGGAAATGAAATGTCTTCGTCAGTTGAGAGAGATATAAATTCTGCCTTGTCGTTAACTTGGTAAAAATATTCAGAAAAGCTCGTACCGACGTCAGGTCGGTACGAGCTTTTCTGAATATTTTTAACCTTGCGGATCAGTGGATACAGTTGTCACTAGACTTAACAACTTGTTAAATCACTTTGTTACTTTTGGCAATCATGACTACATCTATGTGAATATATTTACGTTAGTGTCCTTTCTGATGTATTTATTGGAAACCAGGACTTAAGAAGTCTGAAATCGCCAATCCGCCTTGAGCAAGCGTGGTGATCAATGCTCATGCCTTCTCTGTATGAGAAGAGGCCTGAGCCCAGCATTGGGAGAATATATAGGCTGATGATGATGATGACGTGGTGGTACGGCCCTGTGTACATACTTGTGCACTTATAAATATCTCCTGAGCTCATGGGTAATCTCCATTCAGATCACCGTTACCAAAATTCGGTCTGGAAGACATTATTCTTTAGCTGGGTACTTCTCAGTCTGACCCTACTACCATTTGCCCTATTAAACCGTCATTTGGAAATAATTCAGTTAAGTACATCATTAAGCCAAAGATTTTAGCTGATTATTTCATCGATTAAGGTAAAACAGATGGGGTTTAAATGGGATAATTTAGTATCGACTTTGGACTTCAGTGTACTTTAAGTTATTTAAATATTCATTCTCTGATGTTGAACGAAGTTTATTGTTTGAATCTATGAAAATATGCAACTTAGGTACTGGATAATGGCGTACAGTTAATATATAATTATCAGCCTACTTACTATCGCACTGCTGGGTAAAGGCTGCTTCTCATACAGACAATGCTGGACAACTGATCACCACCATTGATTACATCAGACTTTAGTCCAGGTTTCCTCTTAATAATACCTTTTATCTCGGTATCCAGATCAATTTCGAAGATCACGCGGACAAAGGCTAGTAAAACTATATCTGTTTTTTTTATTTTACTCAATTTCTACATCATAAATACCACAAAACATTAAACAACAAGCGTTTGAAATTGAAAGGGACAGATACAAAGTTTTAAATACATTTATCGGTAATTATATTTAGTGAACAGTGGTGACAACTGGCCTTAATAATAAAACCCTTAAATAATTAAATTAATTCTAAATCAGAGGCGCAGACTCCCATTCAACATTTTAGGATAACTAAAATAACTTTACAAATTGAAGGACTCAATTGAGTTACACAGTTAAAATTAATCCCTTTAGAATAGGACAATAGGTTTGTATAAGTTATTAAAGAGTTTATCTTTGCTCTACGTTCTTGTTTACCCTTCATAAGAGTTTGGAAGTGGGTTAAATATATGTATGTATATAGAGATCTGTAGGATGTTCGAAAGAGTTACCGCGCCCCCGGAATGCAAATTGCTGAGGAAGGAACATGGATGTGTTTTAGTCAGTAACAGTCTGGCACTCCCTCCCGCCTCACCCATGACGGGAGGAGTAATTTGATGATTTTCCATCCGAAAATATCTATACACTAGTGGCCCGCCCCGGCTTCGCACGGGTAGATAGTCTTTGTTTTTTAACCGACTTCAAAAAAGGTGGTTCTGTATTTGACCGGTATGCATGTGTTTGTACGTCCCCGATTTTCTCATAAACTACTGATCTGAATTGGATGAGAGTTGTCGTTCTTCAAATGCATAGTTTTCAAGGAAGAAAGGTTTTAGTACAATATATATTATTGGGATCTGATGAAGTTCTTCGTAAATAATCAATGGAACTCTTCAATTACTAATAGCCAAGGAACCACGATTGCTGCGATCGTATGCCTGTGATTGTTTTCACTGTTCTATAACTTAAGTCGGTGTCTCCAATTAGGTATTGTGTATTTGCATTCTATTTTTGCAAAAAAAAATGTTTTCTTTTTAGGACTGAAAAATCATGTCCCGAGTCTTCCCGCTGATTAGGCCTGTCCTAATCCTTACCGGACGGTTAGCCACTTATTGCTCAAAGTCTGGAGGCCGGACCTACAGTGGCCTGGAGTCGATTCCTGGCTCCAAATGTTGATGACGTGGCTGGGGCGTGAGATTTGTCTCTCCCTCACGCAACCCGCTATCTCCTTCTCCAGCATGACTGGTTAGCATTAGAAGGTGACTGCTTCCTATTCCTACTCTCTTTGGACCATGGTTTGAACCAGGGCCGAAAGTGAGAGATCGCCGCCGCCCAAGTGGGGCAGACCTCCACCGTATGTTCCACCGTGACCTCCAGGTGATCCTCACAGTATCGACACCCCGACATTTCCTCATTCGCTTGATTCGATCCAGGAACCTCCCAAAATCACCGTGTCCAGTGAGAACCTGCGTCAGGTCCCCACGCAGGTTCATCCGAATCCATTTAAATGTTTGGCCTTATGATTTGTTGATTAGCAAAGAGAATTCTAGATTCTTAATTTCTGAAGTGTGTAATAGAATGAATTCAATGGAAAGCGCTATTTTTTTTATTTATAATTATCCTGCTGTTATGTATGAAAGAGGCCGTTTTCATATATAGAACGCATGGGCATTAATCACCATGTAATAACTTCTATTCATTATGACTTGAAAGCGCTTACTTTTAACAAATTCGTAACTTAATTCTTGAAGCCGTTAAGGTGAAAGATATTATAATGTGATATCAATCAAAAAAATAAATGAAAATTAAATACCAATCTCAAAAAAAAAAACAAAAATATGTGGGATTTGAACTCGATGTAACTGATTCGCAAGATCATTAATAAAGCCCCTCCACTACAGTGCTCGTTGACATTGCAGGTAAAATTGACGTTCTAATACAACGTGTTTTCAATTTTAATTACTGCTTATCTTCTTTAGATACGGGCGTGCTGATTTTCATGTCAAAGATAATAGCGAAAATGCATATAGGTAATTATAAAAACTTGATAGGTCATCCCATTACAAACTTATTTCAATGCCTCACTGCTCATTCCCCATAATATTTAGTGTGATGATTTGTAGCCTAAAACTTGAACCGATTCATAACAAACATATTTGGTGAATTTCAAGTAAAACTGTTCAGACCTTTTGGCGTAAAGCTAAAACAGTTTTTTTTTCTTACAAACTTAAAATCTTCATTTTTCATCCTAGGGCTAAAATCTTGAAAAACTGTGAAACACGTGTTTAATTATATTCATTTTAGAGTGTTTCTACAAAATTTGAGTTTAATCGAATCAAAAATAAAACTTACTCCATACAAACTTTCAACCCTATTTTAATATACTTAGGGTCAGAATTTCCAAAAATCCTTTCTTATTACTTGTCTAGGACATAAAAGGTACCTCCTGTCCAAATTTCATTACTCTAGGTCCAGCCATTTCGGCTCCGCGTTGATGAGTCAGTCATTCAGTGTATGAGGTTGTCATTTTATATAATAGTATAGATATAAAATGCTTTGTCCTGAATGACTGACGGATCAACACAAAGCCTAAACCGCTGATCGTAGCGACCTGAAACTTTGAGGGTATGTTCTTTGTATGACGTAGGCATCCGATAAGTAAGGATTTTCTGAAATTCTACCCCTAAGAGGGTGAAAAAGGGGGGTAAAGTTTGTATGAAACTCATTCATTTTTATTTAAATTTGTCCACTCGGGCAAATCTGCTGGCGGAAAGCTAGTATATTTATAGAGACAAACAAAAGGGTAATAGTCATGTTAACACATACATATGTCTCGATTTTTCAAAACAGTATTGAAAATAATATATATTTATTTTAATTTTTTTCCGGTCAAGAGTAAACTATTGTTTCATAAAACTGAAAACATAATTAATACACTAGTATCGATAAATATGACTCTAAAACAATTCACAATATCCCATATACTCCCATAGGGAAACCTATTCATGATTTTTCACAGACACGCCACAGCAAAGTCGGCCGTGTATAGTAAATTTAGACTAAAATTCAAGTTCCTACGATTGTTTGTTTAAGTTAGTTACACATTATAGCGGCTTAACCCGCTGTCATAGATGACAAAGGTTGCTTTAGAATTATTAATTGCTTTAATGGAGCTTCATTATAATGTTTGTTATGACCAAGGGAGTACTTGATGGTCAAACTAAGGGACTGGGACGCTTGAATTTAATTTTACTTTGAATGTTGAATATTTTGGTTTTTGTTTTATGTCCCGATGGATTTTAAGGGTTATTTAAGTATGTTTTTGGTTTGTTTTAGTGCCGGATTTACTCAGCAATTAGGGAGGAACCTACCGCCCACAAATCAGATAGCCAGTGATAATTGCTTATAAAATATCTTATTTATAAACTAATTAAAGTTAAATAAATTATTTGTAATACATTCGCATATAGAAGTAATAAAAAAGTAAAATAAAAAGTCAATTTCTCAGTTTTCAGCTTCAACTTTGTCAATTGCCAAATTTACTATTGTTGTTAAGAGTAAGTTGGTTTGTTGTAAGTTGTTTTCACGACGATAAATTATATGAAAACAATAAAAATGGGCACTGTTATAAAGAAGTACATGAATTTGCTTTTATACTTGGCCAAAGACTAATGGCCGAAAATCCAAATGCTTTTAGACTAAAGTGTCATCGAAGGGCAGATGTTTTAAGAATATCTATATCCTTACCTACTGCAGTAATTCATGAAGTATGTACCTATCCTATCCTACATACTGTAAAAAATATCTCGGTTTAGTTGATCAATGTAAAGCTGCGCTTGCCCCGGTCAATCTTTGGATGTGTGGCGTTTTATTTTATAAATCCCGAGTCTCAGAGAGTATATCGGGCTGTCATTTATTGATCCTTGACCTTGACAGAAAATAGAAGGTCTGACAACCAGTCTTACCAATTAACCGGGTTGTGGAGGTCAGATAAGCAGTTGCTCCATGCACAATACTGGTATTGAGACGACCCCAACGCAGTGGGGATCTGACTAGACAGATGATAGTGCTGTATTTCGTCATAACACATTTACAAAAAAAAACACTCTTGAGCAAGATTCGCATAATTGTTATGGCTTTAAATAGGTGTACGGAATTCCACCTTCAATACGGACTAGGAATAGGACGCCTTGAAATAGCCAACGTGTTATGAAAATATTTTATTTGTTTATTTTTTCTCGTGTTTTCATTACAAATTGTTTTAGAATTTACATGAGCACCAATACAGTAAATAATGGTTTTATAATAGCATAAAATAAATCTGAATACATTTTATTTATTTATTTATTTATTGACCATTCTACAACTATCATTACAGGCATTATCCTAATGCGACAGTGTAGTTATCAACTTACAAAAAAAAAACTTATCTAACCTTACAGATCTACCAAGAAATAATAAAACTTTTTACCTTATATAACTAACTACATCTTCTATCTATACTTATAATAAATCTGTAGAGAGGTCAATTCTGTACATGAAATATATTTCCAAAATAACTATCGGGGGGTGATAAGGGATCGATACTGATGCCAAAAATGCAATCAGTAAAATTTTTGTCTGTCTGTCTGTCCGTCTGTCTGTCTGTCTGTCTGTATAAACTCTATAAAAACAAAAACTACTCGACGGATTTTAACGAAACTTGGTACAGTTATTTGTCATACTCCTGAGATGGTTATAGTATACTTTTCATCACGCTACAATCAATAGGAGCAGAGCAGTAAAGGGAAATGTTGTCATTTTGTTTAAACGCGCTAATCTCAGGAACCGCTGGTCCGATTTGAAAAATTGTTTCAGTGTTAGATAGTCCATTTATCGAAGAAGGCTATAGGCTATATATCATCACGCTAAGACCAATAGAAGCGGAGCACCACTATTCCACGCGGACGAAGTCGCTGGCAGAAGCTAGTATATAATAAAACTCTTGCGAGTTCACTCAAAGAGCACGAAAAAATGTCCAGTCTCTCATGGACTTCGTTCACGACACGGATTGTTCGAGTAAGGGGTGCTTTCGCCAGTAGGTTGGTTCTGGCCACGGGCACTTTTAGTAATTGCGGGCGTATCCGCCTCCACACGTACCGGTCCGGCACTCTTAGTTCCAGTCGACGCAGCACTCCAGGGTTATGTGCTACACCACGCAGTAGCTTCACTACATACGCAGCAAGACTGAACTCCCGGCGAATAACATATATGAATGAAACAAATCAGCAATAATGGTATCTAAAAAAATATCATTTATATCCATTTGACTGTCGACATGCACCCATACTCCACTCATCACCACCAATTGCAATTCTATAGTGAAAATATAATCTGCAGCCCAATAAGAATAGTAAAACATATTATTTAGGACTTTCTACTGCTTTAAGCTTTCTACTGCTGAAGGAATTCATAGAAATATTACACTTTATTAATAAATATAACATTTAATATTAATATTTACTTTTTATTATATTAGGATAGGCTTCTATTCTGAGATTGGTGCGCTGCTATCGTATGCAGCAGTTACTGTAATATATACCAATGAAAGGTTTAAAATAATATCACAATAAAATAGGATTTCTATAGAAGAATGAGCGCAGTGAAAATATTTTATACAATATAATCCGGCCGCTGTTGTACGCGAGTGTACATACAAGATAACGTGTGTTTATGTTGACGCGGTGCAACGGAACTGTACTCCGATGAAGCGAGGAGCTGTGAGAAAACTGGGAGAAATATATAGAACTAGCTGTTTCCCGCGGTTTCACCCGCATCCCGAGGGAACTACTTAGCGCACCCGGGTAAAAAGTAGCCTATGTTGTTCCTCAGGGTCTATTCTATCTCTGTACCAAATTTAATTTATATCGGTCCAGTAGTTTTGGCGTGAAAGCGTAACAGACAGACAGACAGACAGAGTTACTTTCGCATTTATAATATTAGTAAGGATATAGTAAGGATAAGGATTATAGATGTTTATATGAGCAGTAACGTAACCGGATAACAAGAGAAATCAAAAATTAAAAAAACCCTACGTAAAAATGCATTACATCTTTTTGAAAAAAGCTGATACTCTTACACTGCTGGGCCGATATTAACCAAACATAGCTAAGAACCACTGCAAGGAAACCGGCTTTCAAATGAAAAAAAAACCGCATTAAATTCGGTCCATCCGTTTAAGAGCTTCGATGCCACAGACAGACATCGACGTCAAAAACACCCCTCTTTTTGAGTCGGGGGTTAAAAAGTAGCAATCTCCAGGGTCAAAATTCCATCCAGATCGGTTCAGCCGTTATAATATTAGTTAGGCAGTTAATATTTTGAGGTGTGTGATCTATTAGTGCGCGTAAAATGAATTAATTTCCGAGTTTTATAACGACACAACAATGACCTCGTCCCGCATAAAAAGACAAAAACTTTTTTGTTCGTAGAATTGTACGCGTCACTTGTTCTAAAGTTAAATTTTCTACGCATCAAACAGATGTCATAGAAAAACACTTCATTCATGCCATGATGTAAGCTAGGAAGAATACTTCCTCAACACTTGCGTTGCCAGACGGCTGATAATGCTAGACGCACCGGACAGGTGAAAGTTAATTACAATATAACTAATGTAACTGTCTGTCGGTTTACGTGCTCAGCCTTCTATATTAGACTTAGAACATTCCCTTCGATATATTTGCTCAAAGAATTAAATACGAAATATAAATCCTACGTTTGTAGGTAGGTACTGGTATTCGTAAAGTATTTACAGATTAAGCTCTTTAATTAATTACTAGTTTTGGAATTCTATATTTTTCGTAAATAGAATACAATAAAGCAATCTCTATTTTAATTCACAAAATACATCAATTGAGTTTACAAAAAAATACGTCAAGTTTTGATATAAATCTAAAAATAATAAAAAGTACGTTAGCCCGACATCGTAACCCTGCCCTCGAATAAATGCATGAATAATCGAATACGATCTTCGAAAGTATTCGATTCAGAGAACGATTGTGATTGACGTACAATGTATTTATATTTAACACCATGAAAGCAATCTGAGAGAGTATTCAACTGCAGAAATCATGATAATATATCGTACTGAACAGATATAGGGGATCAGTCGAGACTGGTGCCAGATACATTTGACAATCACATGAACAATAATAGTCGGAGTATACGTGTATATAAAACTCGCTTAATACGGCGCCTGCGCCTGTGTATTTTTCAGAAAGCTTTAGAAGTATATCATCCCACTTACGCACATATAATTTTTGGAATCTGTGCAGTAGTTCCAGATATTTCCCATAACATACAAAATAATAATCTAAATATTAGTATAGTAGCATAGATGTAACAACACACTACATGACACACTTTATCCTTAAAGTTTAGATAAGATCTTCGTTTGCATAACTACTTATTCTTATTACTTCAATTAATCAATGCAACGCTTTGGGCATCCCCATACAATATATCACGGCTGTTTTGATAGCTAACAACGACGATGTGTCAGAATGGAGTCATAGAGTCCCGTCTAGCTTGCCAACAAACTGGATAAAATACAAATACAATATACAACGGACGTTGAATACAATGGAAATATTATAGTAGACAAGTATTTTGAAAGAAGCAATTTTTAGATTTTTATTGCATCCAACACAACCAACTTCAAATAAAATAAATTCAGAATTCCAGTTGAAGAGTAATTATAGCTTATTTACATCAAATAGAATCGATTTGAATACTTACACCTCAATCGAATAATTCAGGCGTATTTACGTTAAGAGCGATATCGATTCCACAATCTTTTCTATAATATTATCTTTGATTCGATTGTATCGTATCTCTGTCGAACTAACGGACGGCGAAAGTTATTTATAATATGACGTCAGAGCGACAGCGAGAGTATTTTAGATTCGGTGCACGAAATATGAATGGCGTCACTACATCAGCTGGATCAAATATTTGTTGTTTATTGCGTAGGGTAGTAACACCGCACACTGTTACAACAACAACTTCTTATTCATTATCCCACTACTGGGTTCGTTCTTATAGGCATAATCATTAATCATCACACTTGGCGATTTCAGACATCTTTAGTCCAGTTAAGTAAACAAATAAGTAGTTAGAAGTGCTATATATCGCTTTTTCACAACGGAATTATTACTGCTTTGATCCGTCGTGACGTCACCCCAGGTCTCACAACGCTTCAACTTTTTAACTGATCATCCGTGGCGTCCAAAATGAATTTAGAATATGGCTTTGAAAAAGCCACAGTAATACTTGCCGGGATTTGAACTTGTATATTAACAATCGCTTAAAAGGAGGTCTTATCCTACGGGCCACCATGACACGTAAATAAAGTCTTAATATTGCTCATATTTTTTACAATTTTCCAGTTAAAATGACAGAATTTTAATCATCTTCACCTGCATTATAAAAATCTGTAATCGTATTTGTAAAACATTAAAAGATAAAAGATTAAAAGTTAGAGCAAAAATAATATTTGTTCAGGAAACTTCGGAAGATAAATTGTTAAACAAAATTAAACGAGATCCCGAAGATATTTTTACGTTAACACTGAAAGTATTTATCTAACTTAACTTTTATAACAATTTTGGCAAAAAAGGTGAATGATTAAAAATTTAATTAATTTCTTTTAGAAACGAAAACATACTACATAAAATGTTCAAATACTTGAAAACAATCAAATTTTCGATGAAACCTTAAAAATATTCAAGTTTTTGTCTTTTACAATCTTTGGACTTTGTAGTTCCTTCGAAATATGTATATATTAAATATTTTATTCTTATTCACTGAGTAAAATTTATTTTAGTATTCAACTGTTTGTAATTTTAAATGCAAAGTCAAAGGTATGCAACCCACTTATTATTAGCCGTCTTGTTTTTATTAAATAAGGTCAGTACACGTTTACTAATGGGAAATATATCAGATTCCAGGCTGGTACTGAGAATATCCCATGAAAGATACACTAGCTTGAAACTCATCACCTCATCTACTTAGCCTTTTCCAAACTATTTTGGGGTCGACTTCCAGTCTAACTAAATGCAGCTGAGTACCAGTGTTTTATATAGACTGCCTGTCTAACCTCCAGAACCCAGTTACCAAGTAACACAATAACCTTTGGTTAGGCTGGTTGTCAGACTTTCTGGTTTATGATTATTCGTAACTATTGTCAAAAATTTACACATGACAGCCGGGCCCAACAACTTACCGTGCTTTCCGAGGCACCGACAGCGGGATCGACTCGTGCGGCTGTTACCTAGCCAATAGCTCCCCATACACTGACCAGCTTGAAATAACTATAAACTTAATAATAAGTTCTATTTTTTCAGCATCTTAGCCAAGAAATTTAACCCAAATCGCCAATATATATAAAATAATTGTACGTAAAAACAAGTGAATATATGTAGGTCATTGAGTACCGCGGCCATTACTATACGCGCGTCATAACAACACTAACATTAGGTTCTAAAGATAAAAAATGCATTAATCATAATACCGGTTCCTTAAACCAAGACTAATTCAAACGGTCAGACTAGAGGTGTTCCGCAATTTAGTCGAAATTAAATCCCATACTTCATTTAGTAGCGGGAGAAAGAGTCAGACTCTTACTGACTAAAACCCATCCCACCCCATATTCTTTCCTTCGCCCTTTACTTTCCGGCGTCGCGGTAACTAATAAATAATAAATGATACCTATTTATTTTGCAAATAGGTTATAAAATAACACTTTTGCACGTCAATTACGAAATATTACTCTCTCGAAATATCCTGCAGCCCCGGCGAACCCACACCCTTCACCACATCACGCACACCTTTCAAAACGAATCATAACAATACTGCTTAGCAGCAGAATCTATTTCTATGTAGGTAACCCGTACCTATTGTACGGGTTACCTACATAGAAATAGATTTTAGTGTTCTGGACGAAAACCTGCCCATTGAGCTCTTTTAAAAATCATCAGTTTGTTTGCTCCTATGTCTACTCAGAAGTTAAAATATAGCTAATCTAAAGGCACCATAATCCAACAGTTCCAAAATAAAACATGTAAGTAAAGCATCCTCTACGCGTGCGTCACAAATTGCCCAACTATTTTAAGACTGGTGTGACCCGAGTGAGATAACTCGCCTAAGTGCTCCGTACCCTCTTATCTTTATTTATCGCTGTGATAACGAATGATGAGACCGCTTATCATACACAATGTATTAGAACTAATGCCCCCTTCCTACTACCTGTTGAATGCATGGATTTTTTGGAACGGATTATACATATCTTGCTATGTATCAGAATGAGCAACAGAAAATTCATTTATTGCTTAGTTGGTTAAGTTTGTTTCAATTGTTTTTTTTTATGAATTAGGATTTAATTCGCTGCGTATAGACAGACGCTATCGCCCTCAGATTAGTAAGTTATTAAAATTACTTTCTAATAACTTGTTTTAAGTGCCAATCACTAACTTTAATAGAAGTAAATATTTTAAATTGGAATATATTTTTTTAATAATTCTAAAAAGGTTTAACCATATTTTCAGCCATTGAAAGTTATTTAATCTCTATTTATTTCAGTTCACTTAAACTCTTTTAAAATAATTCACTTTCGTTAAACATGTATAATTTTTAGTCTACTTTCGTCTGAATATTTCATTTTATTTAAAATTCTCTAAATTAAAGTCTAAAAAGCATCAGACCGTGGACTAAAAACTTTTTCAAAACTTATATTTGAAATCAAAAGTTTTGAATTATTTGTAAGGGTTCACTCAAAGTTGGATAGAATTTATTTACTGGCATAACTGCAAATATCTATAAAATATGTATATAGGAGGTACATTAATATTCACAATAAGTCTAAGTTATGTTTAATTGTATATTTATAAGAATTATTATTAAAAAAAACATATAAAATGGTAGACATCAATCAACAAAAACTAACCATTGAGGCGAAATAATTAAAATATTTACATAAAACATTTCTTTTTCTAACTAATTCGCCATTATTTAATCTAAAAACTCTAGAAAAATCCCTTATCAGTATAAAACAATAATAACAATCGGCACACACGGTAACACAGTCAATATCACGAGTGCGAACCGACAAACAAACACTCGTATTTAAATAACATAATTAATTGTCGCTTCTAGAATATAACAATAAACTTATATTGCAGCACTAACCGAGGTTTATGATAAAAGAGTTTGGCGTAGGTTTATTGACATGGAAATGTTATATTAGATACTAGCTGTACGCCCGCGGTTTCACCCGTGTAAACTACAACCCATGGCCAGCAGTGGGATAAAAAGTAGCCTATGTTACTCGTGGATAATGTAGCTTTCGAATGGTGAAAGAATTTTTAAAATCGATCCAGTAGTTTTTGAGCCTATTCATTACAAACAAACATACAAACAAAGTTTTCCTCTTTATAATATTAGTGTAGATAATATACAGGAGCAATTAAGAATCCAAACATTTTGTTATGCGGATTCGCAACGCAGAAAACGGCGATGCGATTTTGTTCGGCATCTCCCTTCTACGTCGTAGAGTAGTCAACAAGTGTGACGTAACATCGCAACAATACGCGATGTGAATCAATTTGCGAGTTTGATGTGACATGCGAAATCGCACGATCTGACGTTGCGTCGCGCATCGCAGTCAATCGCACGATTCAAACACTAGCTCGACGAGCCGGCCCGCAAGCTGAGCCAATAGCTTTAAAATTCCCGATTATAATAATCATATATATTCTGATCCAGCCTGTCCCTTTCTGTCCTCCACCAGCGACGCCCTAAGCCGAGGCCCGTAACCCACTAGTGGTGCTGTTAGCGTGTAGTCGCTTAGTTTTCTATGTTAAGCCCTGGCTGGAGGCCCTAAATTCATTTAAGGCAATTCACTGGCACCTTACGGCACCTACTAGTGCAATCATGTGTTTTGACCCTTATCCAGGTCGAATACAAAAACTTTTAGATGACCAAAGTTAAGAATACTAGATATTTGTAAGTAATAAGAACTAATGAAAAGCAATTAGTGAATCAAAATTCAAATCATTATTAGTATATATTTATTAACAAATTAGACAGTAAGCAAAGTTTTGTAACTACATTACTATGCTAAATATTATTAACAATGTCGAATATTAAGATTTTCATAACCAACTCGTTTTTGTTGCTATCTATTGTATTCTGAAAGTCGAACATCTTAAAGATGACCTTTGATCAAGTAATTATATTAGATATCTATAAGTATTGTTATTTTATAATATTATTTATTTGTACTAAATTATTTCTTTTTCCTAATTGATTCCTAATTTTGAGATGTTTAGTAAAAAAATAAGTAGTATAATATCTCAGATCCTATTATAATCAAGCTATCATTTTGTTGAAAACTGATAGTGTTTTCAATACTCTCTCAGTAAGTATGCTAATATTATAAAACTAAAAATACTAAGCAGAACCTTGATAACAATATCGCGACTTAGAAGTTCAAAGGAATCTTTGATCCGTGTCCTTTTGTTCTTTATTTGTAATTTATACTACATACTATGTTAAGAACTCATCTCGTAATAGGCCTAAAATAAGATTCACAGAATAAACTAATAATTATATGTATATATTGCCCCCAAATGCCAGGTAATAAGTGGGCGATGTGGAAGACCTAAACCAAATTAGTAGGCTTAAGTATTACAGAAAACTAAATAATAAAACAATATTTCCAAAATTAATTTCAATCAATTACACTTTTATGACAAAAGAATCCTGAAAACCTTTTTTTATAAAAATAAAATGTCATAAAGTTTTCTGACAGCTACCCAGATGTTTACCTGAAAAACCTGTTTCAATATTCTCAGTCGCTGTAACGACCTGCTTGAAGTATTATTAATTCAGGAAATCCCGAGAGTATTGTGTCAACAGCCAGCCGTCAGCATGACGAAATAGTTAGCGTGGCCTCGATCGATGTGTGTTCACAACTTTACGACGAACGAGTATTTGCGATAGCTGTACAAGACGTCTAGGAAAATATGGGTGCGTTGGCTAACTTTGCTACTTGTTTGCTGTTACCACAGGACCTGGCGTTTCAATGGCTTCGACATTTCATCCATGCTCAAACATTCCAGTACCTCTCCATATGTATATTTTTTCTCAATTTCTCCTAAATCCCAGACAACACAATCTTCTCGATAAAGTTAGAGCCTTGTAATTAGTGATATACTACTTTGAGAAAAAGTAATGAGATTCTTACCTTAACTACTTAAAAATTTTGACCTTTCTAGAAGCCTCACCAAGTCTCACCAAGAAGAATATTTTTAAAACATTTAGATTTTTTTCTACCTTTCTACTACTGTAAGAGCTTAAAAGCACTAAGAATGATTACCCAATTTTTAAGGATGATCCAACATTTTAACGGAAAACCCTTTTGAAACCCTTTTAATCTAAACTAAATATTTGAACCGTATCTGTTATTTGCCCTAGTAAAATCCACCGGCCGTTTCGAGTAAAGAAATGGAATAACATTACGCTTACGTAGGTATCTTTGATCGGTGCGTGCGTGAACCAAACGTCAGTGTACCTAACTTTGTACGCGCGTCAGACGTAGCGTACGGACGCAAATGTGAGATAGCTCATCTGTGGCCTAGCACGTTAATGTAAGTGATTTCCGAACCATAAATACAAACATACCAAACCTTTTTTCTACACTAATATTATAAAGAGGAAAACTTTGTTTGTTTGTAATGAATAGGTTCAAAAACTACTGGACCGATTTAAAGCCTCCGATTTAGCCTATGTTATTCCACGAGTAACATAGGCTAAATTTTATTTTGGAAAAAAATAGGGTTCCGTAAGATATTTGGGTTTTTCGGACACAAGGTGTAAGAAATCAACCAGAAAAGTTACTTTTTTTGCGTACGCTACTAATCTCAGGAACTACTGGTCCGATTTGAAAATTCTTTCAGTGTTAGAAAGCCCATTTATTGAAGAAGGCTATCGGCTATATTTCATCACGCTAAAACCAATAGGAGCGGAGCACCACTATTCCACGCGGACGAAGTCGCGGGCAGAAGCTAGTTCGTTATAAATGCATAAATAACAATTTGCAGCATCCAAAGATATGATTAAAGTTATCAATTGAAATAAATAGTACGTAAGACGGAGATTACACGCTCATTCTGGCGTCAGTTCAGTCTGTGACCGTGATCACGTATATACTGATGGCTGAATGATGGATTGACAGGTGGTATTAGACGGTAAGTCAGACTGACGATCAGTCCAACCGAAAACTTCTACGCGTTAGCACGCATAATTTGCGTAAGGTATGGATTTTAATTATAAAAAACCGGCCAAGTGCGTGTCGGGCCACACGCAGTAGGGTTCCGTAGTAGGTCTTAGTTAGTCGACTATAACTCTGTAACCGGTGGAGCCTACTTAGCCGTGATAGTTTTCTTTGTAAATTCATTACATGTACTAAGTCTGTGATTTTTTATATTTCGAGGGACACTTTGCACTTATAGCTAAATATTTCGCCAATGGCTCACTTAAGCGAAAAATGGTCTTAACACACCTATACCTACGCCACAGGAAGGTGTACGCGAGAAAAAAATATGCATCCCCACTTTACGTGTTTGGGAGCTACCATAAAAAAAGTCATTTAACCACTTTCTCGGCGTAATCAATATACATATCCATAGGTACCAAATTTCAGCTTTCAAGTAACAAGAACCTCGGAGCTATACCGCGGACAGACAGACAGACAGAAGGACATGGCGAATCTATAAGGGTTCCTTGTCGGATTACGGAACCCTAAAAAACCTTGTCAAGCGTCAGTCTCATCAGACTGACAAAAAATATTAAAATATTTAAATAACCATCATTCTGGACCATCAATCCATCAGTCTGCGCGTATACAGTCAGTTTCCCGTCATTCTGACATCAATCATGGACTTTACTGACGCCAGAATGAGCGTGTAATCTCCGTCTTACAAATGAGTATATTCCATTCAAAAATCGCATTCGATACTCGTACTTTTTTTTAAAGTGATTCGTGCTACTAATGTACGGCAAGCCGCCCAAATAGATGATGATACGAATTCATTGAATGTAATTGTCAGACCTTTGCCATTAACACCAATGAATTAATTAGTAACGTTCCATCTCGACTTAGTAACAGGATTTTCTGGTAATTGATTAAATTAATCTGTTTCTGTTGAAATTCAAAGATGTTATTCAGAGGGCGGACTGGTCTTGAATTTAAATAGTAAAAAGAACTTTGTTTTTTTTAACCCCCGACGCAAAAAGAGGGGTGTTATAAGTTTGACGTCGATGTCTGTCTGTGGCATCGTAACTCTCAAACGGATGGACCGATTTCGATGCGGTTTTTTTTTTCATTTCAAAGCCACTTTCCTTGCGGTGGTTCTTAGACATGTTTAGTTAATATCGGTCCAGCAGTGTAATAGAGTATCAGCTCTATTCCAAAATTATGTGAGGTATTTTTGTGTAGTCTTTTATTTTTTTAATCGCATTGCTACAGTAGAACATCCACTATACTAGCTTTTCTCAGTCCAGTGTTATATCGACAATTGTCACTAATTCTACACAATAAATAAATATCACTTGCCTGCACAAGTCCTAACTCCAGTTAAAGATCGCTTGATTAACAAGGTTTATTTTCTTGCAATTATAACAAGGACCATTTGACCTTGCTATCTTTATCACTACACAGTATATAACAAAGTCGCTTTCTCTGTCCCTATATCCCTATGTAAGCTTAAATCTTTACAACTATGGAGTTTAATGCGGTTTTTTAATAGATAGAGTGATTAATGAGAAAGGTTTTAGTATATAATTTGTCAAGTTTTTGTATCCATTAGCTAAAATATCGCGGGCGAAACCGCTGGTGGGAAGCTAGTAATTATATAAAAATGAATCCCTATTTCCCTTGGTCACGCGTGAATGGCCTTATAAATTTGGCTAGTACTTTGGATGGTACGGAGATAGAAGGGACCCTGGAGAAGGTTTAGGCTATTTTTTATCTGGGTGCGGAAAGCAGGTCCCTCGGGACGCGGGTGAAACCGAAGGAAATAGCTAGTCAATGATAAGATCGTTTGATCTTTGGAAATTATCATTGACATAAAATATTGGACCAATAGCCCTCAAGATCGGTCACCTACGGGAATTAGGGTTCCACTGGAACGCATTCGAATCGTCTTTCCTATTAGACTGGGGTCATTGGGGACCTCTAAAGATAAAATTTCTTATTTGTCCGTATGAATGAATGATTGATATGCGGGGTCAGTAGCTAAACTGTCGTTTCCCATATTTCTTAGTATTGAGTTAGGGTTTAGAGGATCTTATGGGTTATGTTACTAGTCATGAATATTTTGTGGTGTATGTTCTTCTAGTTTTTAGTCATAACCACATTTCATTGAACCACAACTGTGGTTGTATTATTTTATTTAATGAAAAACACTTTTATATAAGTATTGCTTCTAATTTATGCTGCGATGTATTATTTTTTTCATTTCTTGCTTCACAGAAATATCAAGAATTCTGACTTAAATTCTGCAAATAGCTTTTAAGATATTTTTACCAACAATAAACTTAAAAAAACCCCCAGCAATAAACAAGAGATTTTTGTTTCCATCCATTACGTTTTATTGTTTCCTTTTTCTTTCAATCCTTATGAAAAGATCCATCTTTCACGGTATTACTGAGCAGTAAAAGGTTTCCGAACGTGTCAAAATAACCTTCAACGATTCCCGACACAAAAACAGATACGTAGTGTTTCTTATATATTTCCGAACGCCGTGGAAATTGATTAAAAAAAATAATATTTTGCCAACAATGGTAGGGTTGTCGACCTCCGATAATGGAGTGTAAGTGAATTTTATGAAGTATATTATATTTCTTTTGTTATGCTCAGTCGAACAATGGTACAAAAGAAGGGGTACAACGGCTGAATGAACATTGAGATAAGTCAAACATTTGAGCGCTCATCAAGATCTTGCTTGCTGTGTTGAGAACGTGATTGCTTATAATGGTATTATCGCCCCATCCCATGGGGTGACAAGGCCAAATACCTGGGTGTAACCCTCGATAAGAATCTCACGTTCGGTGAACACATAAGGACGGTGCGTTCGCGCGCCGCCTTCGTTCTCGGACGCCTCCATCCCATTCTTAATTCACGCAGCAAATTGCCTCTCAAGTGCAAATTGCGCATCTATACAGCGTGCATCCGCCCCATCATGACCTATGCCAGCGTAGTGTTCGCACACGCCAAATCTTACCGCCTCCATAGGATGCAAACCCTCCAGAACCGTTTCATGCGCAGGGCCACAGGATCCCCGTGGTACCTTAGAAACGAGAATCTCCACCTCGACCTCAAACTGCCTACCATAAAGCAGTTTATGAAACGCGCTTCGAAGCGCTACTTCGACTCTGCCGAAAAGCACACCAACCCCCTGATAGTACCAGCTTCCCGTTACACTCCCTCCCAGATTAGCTCGATTCGCCGTCCGCGGCATACTCTCACGTTCCCTGACGACGAAATCACCCTCCTCCAAGAGAGTAATAGGGAAACCAGCACAATACACAAACACAGACCGCCGTCATACCGTCCTCGCCGCCGAGGCCCGTCGCGACGTCCCCGTCCATGCCCTCCCCGACCCTTGCTCGACGAGCCAGCCCGCGCGCTGAGCCAGTAGCATAAAAAGTCCCGTAATAATAATATTGTTATGATCCAGCTAGTCCCTAGTTGTCCTCCCCAGTGACGCCCTAAGCCGAGGTTCGTTCCCCACTAGGGGGAGCCCTTAGCGCGCTGTCACTTAGGTTTTAAATTTAGTTGTAAGCCTTGGCTGGAGGCCTTAATTTAATTAATTAAATTAGGACCTCGCCACACTGTCCGGTTAAGCAGGTCGAATGCTGTTAGAAGCACCCTGCAAGAGGTCATGTAGAAAAAAAAAAAAAAAAAAAAATGGTATTAATGTAGACACGTAATTATAGGTTATAGGTACACTATAATACAAATATTATTATGTACTATACTAATATATGTAGGATTAATATTTTTAGTTAAGATTCCTAAACAGTATGAACGAGAATATCAAGCGTAATAAAAGTAAATCTTATATTGTTAAGTAAAATAAATAAGTTTCTAAACGAATGAGTAAAAGGGTGAAAGGGGAGGGATAGGAGGAATGAATGAATAAGGTTGAAAGATGGCAGTTTAAGATGTTTTTTTGAGATGTGAAATGTGAAAAAGTATTAAACGATTAATAAGAGTTTCTGTTTCATCATTTAACCACTACATATATATGATATTCAAGGTCAAAGCGAAGAACAAAAGAATATAAGTAAAAAACACGCTGACTAAAGCTCCAACAATTAGTTTTAGGAATTTCATCTGTATCCTCACTAATATTATAAATGTAGTAATTCTGTCTGTCTGTCTGCTACGCTGTCATGGTAAAATGGCTAAAGCGATTTAGATGAAATTTGGTGTGGATATAGATGGGACCCTGTAGCTGGTTATAGGGTACTTATTATACGGGTGCAAGAAGTAATTCCCTCTGGAAGCGGGTGAAACCGCGGGAAATAGCTAGTAGGATATTTATTTTATATCACAAGTCATTTGTATAAAATTAGTTAAGAACAGAACAACTGCTTATAAGCCAAACACTGATTTCCAAAATCATTTCTAACAGTTTATATAAAATCAGTCAATATCTTCAAGATGATCATTAAAAAGAGTGTATTGAATTGAAGATAATGGCTCAAAACCTTATAAACTTGTAAGAATGAAATAACAAGTTCTTCGTTGTTATTACCCATGTTTATTTTTTCTTTAAAGATCTGTACAAAATAATAATCATTTGTAAAATAAATAAATTTGAAACATAACCTACCCATTATTCTGAGGATAATATTTTTATTTCTTGAAACCCTATGAACTTATTTAATATAATCTGTACCAATTGATTTTACGAAAAATGTAAACAAATTCATAACCCATTTTGTTCTAATTTTCCCACATAGATAAATAAAATGGCTTTAAATTATGAATGATAATGTTTAGAGCATATAATTGACATATATGCGTTATCCTTACGCCATTTTGTTAATTTCTGTGGCAGAATTAGAACAGAATAGGTTACCACTTTGCTTTCATTTTTCGTTTTAGTAAAATCTATAAGTACTATTATATTATATATTATACTTAATATATTATATTATTTATATATTAAAGGATAAGAGTAGAAAATCATCCGTAAACCGCGCGGCACATTCAACAAGTAAAACCTACTATATTGTAAGAACATAAATCCTTTACTTCGCTTCCACCTCACCGACTCTTAAAGCCGAGATATCCCTTAATAGCTAAGTGCTCTACATTCCATACGATTACTACTTAAAATATTTCAAGATAACAGACATAGACTTACTGTCTACTAAGAAATATAGAACATCGTTCAATTCTATTCAAGATATTAGGTACAGTATGCCCAGTATTTGTAAGATGGCATTTCTAGTCTAACATTCAGGTAGGAATTTCTAGACTAACATTACATTTACAATTAGGTACAGTATTCCCAGTAAATAATGCAGTTAGGCTATAACCTAACAATGGGGCCAAAATAAAGATCTATTATTTTTTTATCAGGTAGGTAGGTACTTATATAAAAATAACGTCAACAGATGTTTTAGAAGATTAAAAACATTACCAGGAGGTAGAAGTAAATTATACGAGAGAAAAAAAATAAAACGGTAGTATTGAAAATAAATACACCAATGTTTCTTCAACAAGCTTATTTGCATAATAAAAGTAGGTAGGTATTAATTTATTTTTCCTTTTAGAAAGCTAGTGTAATGCGCAATTCATGCACTTTGTGTGTTTTTATTTATCCTTCAATAGTGTTTACTAAAAAGGTAAAGATCTACCTTCAAATGTACCTAGCCCCTCATTCCTTCTCGGTTATTATCTTCACCTTTTACAAGCTAGTTAGAATATTCAAGGCTAGTTCCACTACCTCTGAGATGGGTACCAGTTAAACTTATCAGTCGGATAATTTCATAAGGATGGTGTTGCAATCTGGTAGATATTCCTGAAGTGCAAAAGTCTGTGGCATATTATATCAGAGACTATAGCAACAAGTCCCTCCCACAGTAAACTATACAGATATCTATATTCTGCGAACGTTGTTATAAATTATCACCCAGATAAGAGGCTGCTACAGTTTAACTTAAAATATAGCCGACAGTATACAATATAACATGTTGTAGGTACATGCCAGTAACAGTGACATAAGACCTGGATTAATTTTGGCGGGATTACACCGTAGCGAACATTTCGCTCGGATTTTCCTTGAGACTAAAGCTTTCAATTTCCTACCTATTACGTTTAGGATTTCCCAAAATAAGGATAAAATCCCTAAATAAATTCTATATATTTTTAGGTATTTATACAGTTGGAAATCTCGGTCGTATTTAATACTAAATAAATCCCGAACTATCAGCTGACTACGAAAACACGTCATAGTAAATAAGATTATAATAATAATAATAAACGCCCACTTACCTACTTCACACACAACACAAAAACACACTAAACACACAACTAGTTTTCGCGGAACGTCAATTTTCATATCACGATGTCCATTCACGGGGTACTTTTGTTACTGTACGCGTTCCCCTCTGTCGCCATGCGGCGGACGCACGGCGGGGGGCAGGGGAGCTCTCGCACTCAAACAAGTCGGCGATTTCCGAGGGTGCCTGATAGAAACGACGCGACGTGCACCTCCAGCGACGGGTGCATGACGACTGGCGAAGAATCCCCGCCCGCCCATCGCCTCGCCACCGCCCAAGCGAAAAACGTTTGCATAACCACCAACTATAACACACTTTTAATATTGTTGTTTCATTAATATGCTAATTCTAATAGTGTTCTGATGACTTGCGTGCGTGATGTACTTGTAACGTCACTTTGCGACTGTAGTTTTTATTTACAAGTAGGTATATTTTTTGCATACAGTTTTGTAGTTCGTTTTTCATGCAGCGTACAGTTGAATAAATTATTTAGAAGGTCTTTTATGAAAAAAGTTTATTATAAATTCGTAAATGTCGTGTTTTAAAGATACTTTGGTAGACTTAGATTATGGTTTTGGTATTAGACTTAAGAAATGAAAAAATAATGAAATAATTTTGTAAAGATGTTACTTTAGTAGACGAAAAAATTATTAAGAGATGTTCAGTCGCAGACCTAGCGTGGGCCGGACAAGACGCCAAGCTCACATAAAAATATCATAATTACAGACGAACGAAAAATAATGGCCAGACGGTGTTCTCTGGTTATTGTCTTGATGCTGTATGTAATTATTTTATGAAAGAAAAAAGCAAAAATTGAATGAACTACAAAGAACATTGAAATGAATGACGAATTATTAGTAGTAAGTAGATGAAGTACTTTGTTGATTTTTTCTAGACTGCGTCGAAATGCAATAGGAGGGTAACTAACTCGTATTATCTAAAAAATTAATATTGAAATAAGATTATTTTTTTAACTTTTGGTACACTTTGTGTTAATTGAAATAATATTTAATGTAGGCAACTTTACATAACATCTGTTTATTAAAAATATAGCAGTGCAAGGTAATTGCATTTAAACTTCTCGAAATAGATAGCGGAATTTTTTATTTTCTTCACTTAATACCTAAAATTAAAATGCTGTTGTGTGCAGCCTAGTGTTAAAATACATTTCCATTAGTTTGAGTATGTATTAACATAATATGCAAAGAACCTTTCTATACAAGTATATAGCTAGCAAATAATATATAACGGAGAAGGAGACTCTCTTCTCTCTGGTTATCAGTCATGGAAAGCTTCTATCTTGTGGGCATATGATGGGAAATGTTGATTATTAAATAAATCATCAAGACGACACTGGTGCTAAATAATGTTTCATCCAAGAGATTCGTATCTTCTCCAACATATATCTGTCTTTATTATAATTCTTCTGTACGAGTGTTTCTCACCTAACTCCTCCTAAACGGCCTGACCGATTTGGATGACATGTATGTTTATTTGAGTGGGTCCCTGGACGGTTTGAAAATGCAATTGCACCTGGTAGATAACACAGTTTTCATAAAAACATATACACGTGAATAGTACATCTATGGTCGGGTCCATTAGTATATAATATACATATATCAACATTATTATAACAAAATAAACATCACAAAATATACACTCATCGCCTCGTGTATGTTGATATGAAAAATCTTTCGAGCTCAATTTTCACCAATTTCCTGATACCCGACCGAGGCCGTAATTGGCATACACTTGGGAGTTTCGTGACAACACGCCACGAAATCTTTTTTGTATGTCGCTTTGACACAGATATTCTGTAATGAAAATACCTGTAGATTACCTTGTTTTTCGGCAAACAAAAAAAACACCGTATTTTTTCCTCTGTGTAATAAAGACAGTGTAATTATATTTAAGCTAGCTGTTTCCAGCGGTAGAATTCGCTATCTACGAGTATCTAAATATATTAATAAATAAATACGAATAAATATATTTATAAATATAATAAATGTAATAAAAATAAATAATATGGATTATAATTAAATCTGTTGGCCTTCCTTAGATTTCAAATTTGATACATCCCTAATTTTAATTTTTATTTGATGTAACAAATTTCATCTAAATAAATAAGTTAAGCGGTTTAACTGTGACGTAACGGGCATACAGACAGACAGACAGGGTTATTTTAGCATTTATAATTATCAATAAAATATTATTTAAGGTGAAATTATCCTCCATCTATAACATTTGTATATTTTTAAGTGGAATAAGTGGTCAATGCCTAAAGTAGCATCACCGCACCGCACCGCACCGTTATCCTGAAATAGCAGGAAAAACGTAGTTTTTATTACGTGCCCTTTGATTTCCTTTATTCTCTCTTATCGTATAACAAAATAACATACCATATATAGATATATTTTTAGGGACTCGTGGCTTCATAATTATAATCGCACGGATAGATCGATCAGAGGTTAAGCTGCGATTGACGCGGTCGGTTAATGGATGGAATCTGTGTCATACCGACACTCCTCCGTGTTATCGGTAACTAGGTTGTGGAGGTCAGATAGACAGCCGCTCCATGTAAAACACTGGTACTCGGCTGCATACGGTTAGACTGAAAGCCGACCCAGTTAGGAAAAGGCTAGGCAGATGATCTTATAGTTTTTTAAGAAACAGGTCAATCGCCTCATGTGTGCTGATCGAAGAAGCGGTGCTGAATAAACTTCCCAGAAAAACCTGATCTAATCATCATTTTTCGCAAATATACATTACAAAAATTTTGTGGCAGAAGATTAATTCACCAATGTACTGACTTTTGTGACATTTGGTCATTATACTAACCCAGTACAATACGCTTACTTGCCCAAAATTAACTATTAACACCCTATTATCGACAGAACACAACACACACTTCCACCATGATGTGACAAAGCAGGAATCGTTTTGTAGTGAAAAAGAGACTGCACTAAGCTATATGGCGTTAGTAGTTGCGTCTCGCTCTCACACTTGAATAGTGATTGCAAAAAAAACCCGTGGCGGTACGGCCCCAGTACTTCACACTGTTGTTATCATAATCCTATATCTATTCCTAATTATCTCAAAATCACAAACACTGAATCATACATCTGCGAATTGAACTGATCTACCCGAATTTTCGCATAGCTATGTGATATGCGTTTATTTTTAGATTGCATTAACACTTCAATACGTGGCTACTATAGGGAATATGCGTGTGATTTTAATTAGAACCAAAGATTTTTTTACGTACTTTATTACTTCAGAATCATATCTGCTTATGCTTTTTTATTAACATGTATTTTTTATTAAAAAATAATAAGTAAAAACTACAATAAATGAGCGCGAAAAGTTAAAAGTCTTTTTTTATTTCAAATAGGCCTTTGCAGGCTCTTATAAAAAGACACACTAGTTGCACGGTTCCAAAGAGTAGGTCCTATGGTGAAGAACCGGCAAGAAACTCCATGGATACTGCTTTTAAAAAGAAATGGTGTTTACAATAACTCGGTTACATTGGTATAAGCTAGGAAAATTATGTAATATTTTGCACGGATGGACCTTGGGCTGGTTTTAGAAGGGATTTCTAAGGATCTCTAATTTTTTCTAGTAACAAATATAGCTTATAATCAAATCGGCCCAGTAGTATTTAAATCTTTCCTCTTTATAATATTAGTGTACAAACCAAAAAAGAAATTAAAAGCATATGAAACGCGACTATATTAGTTCGATCGAATGTGATGTCAAAGTCTACAATAACACATTTTTCTCACTTCAACTGATTGTTATTATAGATTTTGTCGCCACATCAAACGCGTGAAAATGTCGGCCGTTCAAACTGTCCGTATCTGTCTGCTATTTTTAACTTTTTTTTTTTTCATAAAGTTTTATTTTGGCATTTAATATTTATACTGGCTTCTGGGAGTGACTTGTTGAGAAGACAAATTTGTGGAACGACTTGTGATGCAGGGTAAAGGCACAAAAGCGTGTGGCAGATCACCAACGCGTTTGAACAACGAAGTTAAAACTGCACTCAATGAGCCACTCCACCAGTGTACAAGAAAAGCTACACGCATGGGAAAAGTGGCAGCGGATCGTGAAGCTTGCTACCACCACTGGCGTGACAACTACGGCCACTTTGCCAAGAGTGTGATGACGTAGAATAAGACCGTGACTTTGTCTGTGTGAACTTCAGACTTAGTAGGTTTATATACCGAGATAAACCAAGTAGGTATAACAAATACCCAAACACGAACTTTCATACATATTAGGACAGTAAATCGATATGTCTAAAAAAATAAATGTCTTTGGTCTTCGTCAATAGAGTGTAAACTGGAAAATTTCATAAACCATTTGAATGGCAGTAATTTTATTTTTCATATTTTGTTTTTTATTTTATTATCAGAATACCTAGATCAACAATTTACATGGTTAATGATGAATTAAATGGATATTTTAGATATGACATTGAATTTAAAGACATCAGCCTTTTAACTTATTTACTGTTTCTCTCTCAAAACAATGGCTAGTTATATAAATTCATGCTCTTGATTTTTTTCTATAGTAGTTACTCTAAAAAACAAAGATCATAAAAACTATTTAAATCATTTTCTGCGATCTTAAGCGCCAAAATACAGACAAAGCTTAAAAATATCAATCAGAACCTAACTGAAATTGTTATTTATCTATTTACTGCTACAAAGCTAATACAGCTGAAGTGAAACCATGGAGTAACATTTTCCTTATAACAAAGCAAATTAGCTAGCATAGCATTCTATTATTATTTTGTAACAACAATATCAATTTGTGTGTAAAAAAGGGTGAGCTACGAACCATGGGAAAGAGGGACGTAGCAGCTACGACATCGTAGCACCTGGCGTAGCAGTAAGTTACGAGACGTCAAAACCAGGCGTATCAAGGGACTTAATCGTGCGTATCGAATCCGATGCATTTACTTGATGATTTCTTAGAAAGTCACTGATTTTCTATGTAAGAAATATTACTGAAAAAGCTAAAGTATAATATACAGTGGTCCCTTTCAATATAAAAGTTTTATAACAGTATTATTACTCATAAGGCAGCCCGTATCGATAAAAGGTTCTTTAATATTATTAGGGTAAAACGTATTCAACATATTAAAAAAATCGAAATAAATTTCATTATTTCACAAAATCATCTTACGAATACTCCAAACTTATTAATTGCTTAACTAGAAACACGATACTACAAAGCGAAAAAAAAAATAGAAACATTTATGTTATGACTAGACGAAAAACTATATACAAAGATGAAGCTAAAAACAACTATTTTTGTCTTTAGACTGTACTAGCTGTTACCCGCGGTTTCACCCGCGTACCGAGGGAAATACTTAACGCACCACACCCTGCGTACCTACAAATATGTTTTGCTGTGCCCGACAAGGTCCACAATGTCACTATTTTTTTTCATCCCACCTAAGCAATATTGTGGAATGCAATAAACAATTGAGTATTGAAAGCGTAACAAACATTTTAATATTAGTTATCATTTATCATCTGCCTAGCCTTTTACCAACTATGTTGGGGTCGGCTTCCAGTCTAAACCGGATGCAGCTGAGTACCTATGTTTTACATGGAGTGACTGTCTATCTTATCTGACCTCCACAACCCAGTTACCGCGTAACACGGTATACCCCTTGCTAAAACTGGTTGTCAGACTTTCTGGCTGACTACCCGTAACGAATGTCAAAGATCTACAAATGACAACCGGGACCAACAGCTTGACGTGCTTTCCGAGGCATGGAGGAGTCTCGCTATGACAAAGATGGTCACCCATCCACGGACCGACCGCGCCAAGCTCAGCTTAGCCTTTGATCGGTCGAACCGTGCGGCTGTTACTTAGCCACGAGCTCCTCATTATATTAGTTAGCATTATGTACCTTTAACTAATGGTTCAACATTTCAGCCGAACTGCGGAAGATAAAATTTGAGCAAAAACATTTTTGTTTCGTTTTAATAATGTTGTTGTTTGTGAAACATTTCGCCCTCCCCTCGGAGTAATAGGCGACGTCGCGATGCGGCGCAGCTACACATCAAAGTTATATCGACACGCACCTTCAGCTTGGATATATTACAATACAATAATCATTATGCCTTGTTGGTCTAGTCAATGCGACTGTTGTGAATAGGGTCTTAGTTTCGATACCCGCGTCAGGCTGAAATCGCTTTGTGGGTGTTCCTTTTTTTTCGTATTTTATATAAATACATGCATACACTTGTGGAGTTTAACACACGTACGTAGAACCCCATGAATTCCTAACCTCCTTTTTTATGAAGTCGGCTAATAAGAAAACGCCATGTCCCTTCCATCCGATATTATCATCGATTCTACCCTATAACGACATTCTAACTATATATATATATAAATTAATTGTCTTATTTACTTACTTTAAAAGCAATCCATCGAACTGTCAACAGAATCAATTAAAACAACTTAGTTGTAATAACAGTATCTATCTAATAAGGTTCTGTACATACTCCGCGAACCATATTATAAATAGAGGTCCTAAGCCAACAGCAAGGGGCCAAATCTCAAGGCCGGGGTTCAAAGAGCCTCACTAGGGGTCAACTTAACCACTTAAGCTCTATTCAAATGTTAATTTTGGACCCTTAGGAACTAGACAATTTGGAAGTTTACAAGTTCAGGGCCGGGTGAAGTCAGATGAAGTTTGTGTTGAGATTTTCGGTATAGCACTTTAGTTGTTTGGGTAGGACCGCAAAATTCCTGTCGCTTCATTAATAGTGTCTTGAATTTTGGAAGTTAGGCTATTTTCACGTGTTAGAAACTTATTAGACTAGGCGAAGTTTTCAAAGGCCACAGGCTTGCTAGACAGTTAACAGTTCAGTGTCCTCGCCATTTTAAAAGGCTTCAAAATAGGAACTTCTCAGATTTTGGGGAAAATGGACTGAAGAGACTCAGATTCAAGCAATGCATCTCAGATAAATGAGTAGAATTTTGTTGCTTGTTATCAGAAAATCAGCATAGCAAGCGCGCGAACCAGCGGCGAATGCAGCAGAGCCTAAGACAATGCGGGCTGATGCGGAAGACTAACGAACTGTGTATCACTGCTGTACATGAAGTTTAAATAAATAAATAAACTGTGCATTCTGGGACATAATATATGGAAGGGGAATGAGAATCTTAACCTATTTGGTAACAAGTAGAAGTAGTACTTACCTCATATTTTTGTCAAATATAATCTAAGTAGTCCTGCGTCAAGCCAAATGGTCGGAAACTAGCATGGGCACTTTTAATCTAAAGTTAAAATTTGAATATGTGGGTAGGTAATCATTAATAGTTTTTTAAACGCCAAAGTAAGTCTGTCTTTACTATATTAAGATTAAATTAAATATATGAATGATAATATAAATAAAATAAAATATATTATAACGATTAAACTGTTGGTAAAACCCTTGATACAGTAAGAATTTCCACATCTCTCATCATTTGTATTTAGGTGAAACTCCAGATAGGACTTGTAGCGTTATCTATTGTCCAAGTAGGTGAATGCTTCACACCCTACCTCAGTTGAACAACGTTCATTGGCGTTCTGTAAAAGTTTGGCGCTACGTGCTACTTCCTAACGTACACAACAGATGGCGCTGGCAATTCATGATACAAAAGATTCATAGTGTTGAAGATAGATGGCGCTTTCATTAATAACCAAAATACTTCTCGGGGTATTTTAGGGTTAATATATATTTTTAGTGTATTCGTTCCCGAAATAACGAGTTATTATATAAAAAAATATATATCTTTATTTTGAGATCTCCAAAAAAAATGAAATTCTTCGCAGAAAGTGACTATCATTTTAAGATGTATTGTGGGGTCATGCAAAGTCAGTGCGAATTATAAAAAACATCAGCTTCCTTCGGCAGTCTGGTAGAAAGGGTTCTTTATCGGTTGAATTTGTGGAGTCAGGAGAATAATAAAATAAATAATTCGTAATACATAATTATTTAATTGTGTATAATTATTTGAATACATCAAAAATTTTTGGTGTAATACGAAATTCGCTAATGCGCAATCCCCTGGCTTACTACCTGTACATAAGTAGGCCAGTGCATATATACTGTTGCTCTTAACAAGTATTGTACATCGTCAGGAATGTACTAACATCTACCACTACTTAGCTCCAATAATGCGGCTAATAGTTAAATTGAATTTTACACAATAATTCTTTAAAATTAAATACATTAAATTAACTAAAGTTATAAAACATTAAATCAGTCATTTACAAAAGAAAAACATTTTTCAATATTTTTTACAACATCGCTACGATAAGATTTTTTCTATTTTACTGGAGATTTTTTTTCTTAATTTTGGATATCGCTTATTGCACTACGGTTATTAATTTATGAAAACTTATGAATAGGGCAAGCTGCCTTAGCTCCATCGACTCGACTGTTCATACAAACGGACACTCCTCATTCGATTATTTCGATGAACTTACTAAAATTACACTTAACTAAGAAAATGGCATGTTGTGATGCTAAACGAACTATTTGTGAACGGATTTAAGTAGCCCGAAATGTCGTCCAAAATGTACCTTGTCTGAATTATTCAATAAAATTAATAATATCGTTTGATTATTTCAAACGCCTATTCGAGAAATACTTTCAGAATCACGATTTCTATTTATCTTATCGATTCCTCAAATAATTCGATAAATAGAAGTTGTGATTGTCTGAAATAAAAAATGTAAAAAAACGTGTACCTCATTTATTTAGTAAAATTCATTATTATTACCTCTATATTTTAAAGAGAACCAACTAACACTTTGAATGAGCAAGCCACTTTGTCATCCATTGCGCTGTTTCTTACTGAATCAAGAATTAATTATTGTGTTTTTCATAGAAAACTCGCAATGAACAAGCTACTTAACAAAAAGTGCCTACCCGCTCCATTCATCAGTAGTCAATCGTCTTGTCCATTCAAAGTACAGAGTTTCAATCCATAATTTATAAATACCTACTCACTAAGTACAATACTGACATCTTCATAAAAAAATTAACATACACCTTTTGAATCAAAAATCACAAAACATACGACACGGTGTATATAACGTTGCACTACCACACAATAATATCTCTATTTACAATAATATACAATTACGACAAAACATATTTAGATTACGTTACCTAAGCACAGATGATATAACCGACCTTATTAGTTGTAGCACGTGTCTACTTACGTACTTAAAACACATTATTTTTTTAAATTACTTGTCACGTTAATGGGTTTTACATAGATTTATAATAATGCTACAACTAACAGTTGAGTTGGACAAGCTGCTAGTGCAGTAATAAGGAAACAAATTATAAGTACAAAATTAAGTACCCATGCATCATAATTAACTCACTCAATGGCACTTTGCATTTCCAATTTGCTCGCTCACTTCTGCAGCTGAGTATACTTAAAACAACATAATCTAAATATATTCTGTCACGTTCCGTTTCACGCAAACACAAGAACAGACGCGCGCTGTCCACTCATCACACATCTGTCAAATTATAAATAACGTAATATCTAAAAACTATATTTACACAAATTGTCATAGCTGTATGACATCATAAAAAATGTATTAAAATTATCATACAAAACATCCATTAAAGAACAGCGATGAAATTATTTTTTTGTTTTTATTTACAAATAATTTCACGTTCTTCTTAGGCAGTGTATTTTTTTGAGAACTATAAATACTTTGAAAAAAATCAAATAAAAAAACTTAATCACATTTTTAAAATAACTAAGTACATACGATAATATCTCTATTGGATGATCCGTAATGTGAAAATTTTGTACTTATCTCGAATAATTTGAGTTCAATCTTTAAAACAATACTTTTTTTTTAATTTTACGATTTCAAGTCCCGAATATTTTCGGAGGAACTTAAAATGGCGCCAGTGTAAATTGTGTTGTAACAGCTTCTGTTGAGTTTACATCTGACTAATTTTAAGATATTTTAAAATATCTGACAATGGAACCTCAAGATTTTGAGTTTTGTAAGGTCAATTCATTCGTAACCTGATTTCTTTTAATTAGTATACAAGCAATCGAAGACATAAACTCAACTGTAAATACACAGTTTGATGACGAAATTCCTTGCCTATGCTCTGAAGAGGTGAGCCAGGAGATGTGGAACTGGGATGATCTTGAAACGTTAGATTTTGTAAAAATAATACAAAAAAAGGTATTGTTGAAGATGGAATAATCAACTATTTAGAGAACCCATTAGACAGTAACCGCATCCTCTAAACCCAGCGCAACTCCTAAACATGGACAATTCGTCAACATTCAGAGTATGATGTTCTGTTTTTAATCGTTCTGAAGACACTTAAAGAATCCAGTAATTTTGACCAAAAACTTCCCAAAAACTTCAATTCAACTTTGGAATTTGACTTCATGCCTGATATTTTGTGCTGTACCATAATTGAACAGGTTCAGAAACATCCGATGCTTGAAACCGCAGCAGCTAATAACTACGCTACTATGATGTGTGTGTTTAGGACACCATTTGTCTGTGTCCGTTCTGACCGTTACCGGAGGGGAAGAGTACGCCTTCATACGTGACGCCGTTCAGCTCTATGGACACCACGAGCTGCTGGTCACCTGTGCTCGCATCTCCTGGTGGACAAATCGATATATTATAATATGTGGGACAAACAAGAGCAAAGCTGCAGATATGTATTATGATTTCAGAACGATTGAAAGAAGGATATTTTAAACTAAGTTCTCATTATGTTAAACTTCCCAAACAACAGTAAAAATCTAAACAAGAAGTAGACGTAATAAATTCTTGATAAGCATGTGATCTATGTAGCCATGGTATAATAAAGCGATGATGAAAGATGCCATGAGAGAAAAAAATAATCATTTAGGGGAAAGACCTTAAAGATCCCGGAGATAACACAAAACTGTAGATGCTTACCTCTGGTGGTAATTTTGAAAGCTGCTCCATTGACTCCATTGGTATTGGGCATGCCATTGATCTGTGGCGGCGACGTGGCGTCCCGGCGACTGTGGCGGTGCGCGGGCGGCGAGTGCAGGTCGCGCGGGTCGGTGCGCGGGCTGGCGGGCCGCGAGGCGGGTCGTGGCGTACGTCGCTTGGCGGGCGGCGCGGGCGATCGGCACGCCTCGCGCTTGCCGCCGCTCGTCTGCGAGTTAGGGCTCTCGCTCAGGTTCAGAGCCTCGCTGTAACCCATACTGAGGATAAGGAAATGTCAGAATGACAGATGTGTCAACCAGTAGTTGACCTTAAAATAGCTGTTGCTGAAAAAACTTAAAACTTTTAATCCTTTGATCAAAAATACTTATTTCGTCACTGTTGATTCTTTGTTCACAGTAAATACAGCTTTAGAATATCCTGTTTATCTAAAGCAGCCATACTTTGTATTTATTCTTTAACTCCTATAAAGATATCGGCTAAAAGGTCCACCAAAAATAAGGTGTTCCCAAGGGTGCTATCTTAGGACCGTAATAGAATTGTATTTTCTTGTAAGAGAATCAAGTAAAATAAACTTACCGTTGGGGCTCAAGGTCCGGTTGTGGGCTATTGTTGTTGTTATTATTGTAGAGCGACCACAGGGTGAGGCGGGAGACGTCGATAGCGCTAAGGGCGGCTGCGTCACGTGGAGACATTATTGGGGCTGGACCATTGCTGGGGGGTGATTCGGAACCTGCGAAAATATCTTGTTATTAATTGTTTGGCTTAGAATTAGAAAAAGAGCGGAATTGAAAAAAATGACAATATTCTACTGATAATAATTCTTCCTGTTTGCATTCTTGAAGACCTCACAAAATATGAACAAATTTTCATAAGACTTATTATATCTTAGATCGTATAAGTTTCTTTTACAAATATTATCTCACATCATCAGAGAAGAAAACTTGGTAACCTTGTAAAGAATATCATACAATAAATTTCTGGAATGGAATCAAAAAAATACAACCCTCAGTAATGAGGAACAGCTTGACTAATATAACAAACATACCATTTCTCATAAGCTCCCTCTGCTGCTGTATCATCTTCATGTACTCCCGCACCCTGTACTCGATGTCGTGCTGCGCGATATGTGGCGCGTGCGGCGGCAGCGGCGGCAGGCGCGGCGCCACGCCCCCCAGCGACAGCGACAGCGGCTGCATGTGCTGCGACAGCTGCGCGAGAGACGCGGGCACGCGGTTTAGAGGGGGCTGTAAGTGAAGGCGAGAAATAACGTCATGATGATCAAACGCTAGAACCTGGCAAGGTACTGTCAACTAGGAAAATGTGTTGTATAAGTACTATAGTGAAATTCAACACCGAGTATCTCATTTAAAGGTTGGAGGAATCAATGACGTGCATTTAATTTTTATCCTTAAAGTAAACGCGAGTATACACTATAATTAATAATGTCATATTGCCATAGTTTTCTATGAAATAATCAGTTTGGAATTGCGTTAGCCCGTTCGTTTTAACACTAGACTATGACAAGGCTATCTAATTGCTTATGTATTAAGAGCAGACACAGCAAATTCTTCATCAATCTAATATGATCGTATAAAATCATATAGAGACACTGTCATTTATGAATGTCAAATAAAATCATCAAATCATTTTAATAATTACTTACCATAGCTAACGCAGCTTGTGCGTCGTACTGTCCCGAGGCGCGGCGCCCCTCACGCTTATTGCCTTCAATAGCTGCGTCCAGCTCGCTCCTAGTAGACAGATTTTTCTTCTCACACTCATAGTCGTATAGGTATTTCATGTATCTGTAAAGAAAACACACAATATGTTAGGTATTTCATCAAACACCTTATGGTTTGACCATATTAAAAAGAAAACCTTTGGATGACAATTTATTATGCGCTATTGACAATGGACTTTAAAATATTGTAACACCAAAACAGAATGAAGGACAGGGCAAAGAAGTACCGCCAAAGCCCATTCCGAATCTATTATCATTCAAACTAATCTCCGTATCTATCAACTTAGAAATAAATCAAAAGACATCACCAAGCAATTCTTAAGAACGAACGAATCTAATAATAAGTTTATTACTCCGCCCGCGACCTGACAACCTTATAAATCATATTCCAAGCCCAATTATTATCAAAAGTCTATCCTTCAAGTATAATACGTGTCATTACAATTCTAATCCTATTCTGTAACGTGTCAATTTTATATGACCCCATTGTGGCTTGTACCTTCCATATGTCATATTAAGCGGTCACATATTTAATGCGTAACACAATGAGAGCCGCCTCGTCATAAAAACGCCACCTTTAAAACTGTCACATGCGATCTCTAATATACGACATTCGTCACTACCGTTAGTCTAATTATATAAACGTTTTTAGATGTGAGCTTTGGCATTAGAATACTTTTGTCTCGGTAAAATTTGACGTATGACTAATGTTTTACTGCAAATAAATTGGACATGATTATGATATCTAGGTACTTATTTTGAATAAATAATTGATCATTCAAAACGTACAGCTATTTCTAACTAACATCAGTTTTGCATTAATGAAGCAATAATGTGTACATACCAAACAATGGTTAGCTTTCTACTATCACAATACCTATTCAGGACAACAATCTGCGACGTATAGTTTGAAATATTTAGTTACAAAATCACTTCGAACTCCAAACACACTATGAAAATTAACGTAACGAGACGCATACAGAAACAGATCGAAATAAAAGAAGCTGCGTTCGAAATCATCGGTTCGTGCGTAACCGTCGTACATTTTGAATCATAAACGTAAACCACCTTTATGACATCCGACAAAAGGAGAGGTGAAGGAACTCTAGAGAGATAAATGGGAAATTATATCGGCTGAGATGAGCTAAGGTTATTAATTATGAAGTTGTCATATTGTCGCGTCGGACGCTCACGTAGCGCCATTGTGGGCCATCTTTTGTCTCCACCTCGTGAGAATTTGAATGAGGATGTGATACAAAGCAGGTCGAATATGGAGCGAGCTCCTGACTTGTAGGACCACACAGACACATCTTTTGTCGATCATGTTCTAGATTAAAGGATAATAGATAGAGAAGGTTTGGACGAGGTATAGTCGGGGAAAGCTAATATGATAGAATTTTGTTTGATTGATCTCATCTGTATTACATGTTAAAATGTGATACAGATATATTATGAGTTCCTATGGTGTGTAACATTTAGTTTGTTTTAGTTAAAGTTGCAACTTAGCAAAATTAGCAATGTACCGTCATGCGCTAAAGACCTTTTTTGCCTTAGCAGTGCAAAGTTCTGTGTCAAGCATCTACTATATAGGTCGGCGTCAAGTCATTATTTAAAAAATATCTCTCATACTCACTGTGTACGTAACGTGAAAGCAGCAGATGTGATAGAAGACGGCAGCCGCAATCCCTTGATGATCTCCTGCCACAGCTTCTTATTGATCACCTCGACCAGGCCGCCGCGAGCTATCACCAGGTTATACAGCTCATACAGGTCCAACACCGACTTCGCCATTATCGGTAGCCGGTTAATTGGAGTGCCTGGAACAAAGGAAATTTAAATTAGTCTGAGAAGGAGTAGAAATAAAGTGTATATGAAGATGTTAAAATTATTGCTGAATGAAAAAGAACGCTGAACCCAGGTGGTTATTTTGATGATAATTATAAATAGATACCTAGATGTTGAAAAAGTTCAAGCTATAGATACTTATGCTAACTTAGTTGTCGGTAAATGTTATTTAAACGAAGAAAGAAGACGCGACGAGAGACGGCAATAAACTTCATTAGAAGATGACATCTTATACTGATGAAATGAACTAAATCCAAAGTATCTCAAATAAACTTAGTTCATTAAGGCATCTACTGAAACAAGGACCAAGTCAAACAACGAAAGTAGTACTTCCATCAACAATAAAATTTTTCAAAATACGTACAACAACACCAATTCAAATTCAGACATACCAAACATATGCTTAACAAAAGAGTCTTACAAACACGAGGTACATGTTCATTACGATATAACTCCGAATAGAGGAGAGCAGTGCATTCGCTCACTATTGCAAGTTGTAAAACCCTTTACTGCGTACTTCATAAAGATCGTAAAAGCAAACTACGTTTGTATAACAATATAGAAACAGATACAGCGCTTGATCGCGCTAGAGAAACACTCAATTATTTGGAAATTTTGACTATAATGGTCCACTTTTTTAGTTCATCGTTACTTCCAAGAATAAAGCCATCGAATGAAAAGATCCTATTTTACTACTTGAACCGTGTATCTAAAGTCAGTGACGATAAAATGAGAAGAAAAGCTGATTACGTTGACAACCATAACTTATCGCCACCTGTATCCCTTAGGAGACATTAATCACAATTTTATACGACGACATTACACGCCTTAATATGATCTCACAACACTGGCTTTATAGGTAAATAAAATATGCCGCGTGTCGGATAGAGATCCCTGTCAGTACTGTAAAATCCAGCTAAAAAGCGCTTGATATGATCATTGTATAGAATACGCTTTAAAGTGTGTACATCATTCTATCAGATCAAGCTGAAAAGCGCTTACTCGGACAACAGGCGTCAAGTGGGCAACAGGGCGAGCGTGCTAAATCGCATCGCATCGCACGATCGATGATTTACGGGCGCGAGCGAGTCAGATCGCGCTTTTACGATGCTCGCGCGCAGCATTAGTGGCCCCGATTTAGCACAGCCCGTGTGGCCACGGAAGCCAGCCCCGTTTGTTCTATGTGGCTAGTTTGCGACTATTTGATTTACTGTAATTTGGTTGTTAACTTAGCCGATGACGTGACGAATCCGTACCGACAGCGCTAACACTCCGATTTACAATAAGGAACTGTTAGCCACTTAGTTACGCTAGTGAGACAGTGGAACTGTCAGCTTCAGATGTTTACATCTTTTGAACAAGAAAACAACAGTGTTTATATCCCATTACTTCGCCGGCTGCAGACGGTATTCTATTCAGACGGAATAGATGTCAAAATACCGCCTAAGATATCCTTTTTTTCGCTGAAAAGATCGTGGCTGAGTAACAGCCGCAAGGGTCGATCGATCAAGGCAATATATTCTTGCAGCGCTGTGTATTTTATAAAGAAAGAAACTGCCGTGCAGTTTTATGTCTTGAAAAGTATTAAGCCATTGCCATTGATTGGTAGATCTTTGGAAGTCTTAACGAGTAGTCAGTCTAAAGCCCGAATACCAGTCTTATCAAATAGCAAGTTGTATTATGTTACATATGTTGTGGAGGTTGCAGTTCAATTTAAAATATTGCTGTTCGAATATATCCAATAAGTCGTGAAAAGTCTTATTAGCATTTTAAACTAAAACATATTGTAGTTATTTTTAATACCCTTTCGTATTTTGCAAAGTCATCTTCACGTGATAACTGTCAGTAGAGCATACTACCTATCCTTATCAGAAAATATTATCATCGTTAACAAGTTATTTCAATTTGACTTGTTCCAACGTGCGCCGGCAATCAATCAACATTGTCTAAATGATCGTTGCAAACAATTCGTTACATTTGCACAGTCACCTCGCACTCGATATCGAGTTACAAGCTGTCTTAGTGCGCGCCGCCGACATTAAGGGTTGCTCTTATTTTGTTACACATCGATTGGTTCAATACTATTGAGAAAATTAGTTTATGGTTACCATTGAAATGCATAAGTTAAGAAAATTTGCTAGATCGATTCCAGATAAAAAAGTTATCGATTTTGATAATACTTTTTCGGTTTAAGCTGAAAATGTTATTAGCGTATTAAATGTAAACCTGTAACGCTTCGGAAGTAATGTAGTGAGTAAGATGGAAGAATTGATTAAGAAATACTTATGTCCCACAGTGAACATTATTAAGTCGATCATTAACAAATTGATTCATACTCATTATGGTCTGTAAACTGTACTTAATACCTACACAGACATTTCTACTTACGAGCATCAAAAAACTGAATCTCCATCGCTCCCAAATCGCGAATACCCGAAACGAGAACAACCCCCATGTAGCAGCCTCGATCGTTTATTAATGAGAGCGAAACATTAGCGAAATACCTAAACGACTATTTGTCAATCCGTCTTCCTGTCTGCAGTTAATCATTCCCCCCGTTATCTGGGACGGGGGTGAGAGGGGGTGAGCCGGGGTGTGCGGGGGTAGCGACTGAAGGGGTGGCAACGTCACCCGTTCAGATTAATTGCCACGTTTGAAGAGTAAATGGAACAACATGATGGGCAGGAATTGGACCTATTCGGTGTGCTGTTTGGTATTGTGTGGGAGTACCTAGTATTTTTTTATTACTTAGGTTCGTTATGCCTGTCAATCTAATACCAGTAGGTAAGTTTACCTGAGGCACAGACTGACTTAAGAACTCAATTGTCAAAAAACCAGATGATGGCTTAAAAAATGAACAGAAATGTGAATTCAATCTTCGATTATTTCAGTCCAATTATTAAACCAGACGATGGAATTAAACAGATGGGTATCAATTTTATTAATCAGTAATCCTTATACAGATAGATACAGGTCTTAGCTGGCTTCATAATCCATTTCCAGTTAGTCCAATTCGAAGACATGTGACGTCAACCAACCCGCTCAAGGACCTCGTAATATATTAAAGAGTTAACCAACTCGTAAAGATTAATCTAAAAACGTAAATCTACCTAATATGGAAATTACAGAAACGTGAATGCTACATGAAATGTTCGGAAATTCCGCGTATTTACAATTGACGATCGTCAACGGCTATGACTAACGGTAACACCTAAACACTAATAAGATAGCGTAAACTGAACCGTGTAACTGGTAGTCAATAATAAAATGTAACAATAGATGACTCATGATCAGCTTCGGTGACTGGGACGATGGATTTTGGAAAGATTATGAAAATTTGCATAACAATATGTAACAAGCATTTGAAGTACCTACTTAAATTAACATTAAGTTTTTCCAAAAGTAAACTCAAATTCAGGGAATTTCTTCATTATAACAAAGATGAAGAATGAAAGAGACCATTCAATGAGTAATCCCGTAAATCTTGTCTTTTAATTCAGCAGTAGGCATTAGTCATCCATTTTCAGATTCTGCGTAACAAACAATAGTCAATTCGAAATTCGAAAATACTGTTATTGGGATTTCGCAAATCAATATTCGTGCATCACTAATCCTGACTATCGATTCTCTCTCGATTCGCCGCGCACTCGCCACCCACGCTCGTCACAGCACGTTGACAACCTTTATTACACCCTACTAAGTTGCTTTGAGTCCGATAGCGACTTTTATGGCTAATATTTCACCCACAGTAAAATGACCTGTGACTCTTCAATGCACTTATTCATACCTTAAAGGATCCAAGTGTCTAAGTATGCTGGTCATCTTTTGATAGTGCACCTCGCTTTGATGTGTAAGATTATGAGTAACTTTTCTATGCATCGACGTAAGCAATGGTCTTAATAAAGTGAAACCTTAAGGTCACCTTAAATAAATACTAGTGCCATACTACAGTCATAAATTACCTGACTTAAATTGTAAAGATGACTAGTCACAGTGATTTCTAAGAAAGGAAAGTTCTAGAAGTTAGGAAAAGTATTCTTACTTTGTACCGACGGCCTTACAATATTATGAAATCAGAGGTAAATGAGGCTGGGAAACTTATGGGTCAGTGGTTACGGTGAATTACGAGAATATCGTAAATACATAATACAAATTACCCGCAATTGAACATGGTACAGATAAAGCACGATTTCCAACATCGAATGGCTTCTAAACAACATTGCATAAACGCTGGGTGCGTTATCAGGCGGGGCTCGCGCCGGCAGTCCCGTTATCCGTCTAAATAACACGAGGCTTACAAGAACCCGTGGACAAAAGCGATTGTTTATGAAAGCAATCACCCCAATAACGATTTCCACAAAACGCACGGGCTCGCCGGCGGCGGAAAACGCGCGATTCGATGCGCGTGCGCCGAGCGGCGCGCGCTATTTGCATACACGTACCATTTATAAAGGCCCACACAGCGTAGCGCGGCTGACGGCTCACTCAATTCGGCCGCCCGAAGCGTTATTTACGACCTATGTCAAATCGCCAGCGGAGCCAATCTAATCGTGCCCAATTGTGACAAATTATTGCTTTTCCTACGAAACCTTACGCTAAATTTGTATTATGAATTTCACTTTATGGACTAACGCACGCTTTATGGAACTGCGTACGGAATAAATTCCAAGTGTTGCCCGCTACAGTGTTGCCCGCGATTATTCGCACCTCGCCCGATATTTATTGGCACTCGGTGTCGCTTAGAAAGGCTAATTCTTTTGTGCTGGCAACTCGCGAGTGTCGTAAATCGTCTAACCGAACGCCTCCGAGTGCTGATAAAGGATTGTAAATAAGGGCCGATTAGCCGACTAATCTCTTTTAAGTGTTGCAGATTGCAACTTTGATTTGCGCACCGTTTTACAGCCAGATTAAGTTGGAAATTTATTTTGGTTAAGGTGCGTTAATAAATTTTGAGCGACGTTTTATTAGTGTAAAATGGTGATTTGGTTATTAAATACGGTAATAAAGTGTTGTGATGACACAAACGTATTAATGACGCGGCGTGGGTCATCAAAGTGTCAAGTGCAGCAGCCGCGCGGCGTGACTGGCGTCGCGGTCGCCGGCGCGAGACGACACGGGCGATAATCGATCGAATCGACATTCAACGCCTCCTGCTTATCGAGAGCAGTATCAAGGCCCTTGGAACCCGACAACCCCGCGGCGAGCCAATGAGAGGCGTCCGCGAGCCCGGCTCGGCCGCCCATTGGTCTGATACGCTTTTGATTGCACCGCCCCACTCGATTCACGACTCGATCAATCTTAATTATTCGTGAGTGTTGGTAATACTCCAAGTGGTCGGGCTCAGGCGCGTTTAATTGCACATTAACTTCAGAGGAATTTGTTTCACAATTCGTACACTATTAGGATTAGATAGATTTGATACGTAGAGTTTCTCTTATGGTGTTCTGTAACTAAATAAACATGAAATAAATGAAGATTATGTGGTTAAACATTGAGAACGTTTATTCTTTAATTTATTATATTATAAATCACAATATAATGTGCAAAAAGTAATAAAATATACAAAATTAAATGAGCATTATTAATGCGTGAGTAGTTAAGTGAGATCAATTATTCTTAGTCGCGTATTCGTTCAGGAACCCACCTATGTAAAAGCTAAACATTTACGATTGTAGATAAATTAATGGTAATGTGACAAATAAACCTACATTAATTATGAATAATTTACATAAAGCTGAGCTATCTACGTCTGTAGAAAATTTTAAAACGAGCAAAACCTAACGTTCCCTCTTCAACGTAAATTAAATATAATAACAACCTACCATTCTAACAACAGTCCCCAATGATAAACTCGTAAATAAGTTAAATAGCTGTACCTACATAAACCGCGTACGGCTAGCCGAGTTGAATCCTAAATTTCTATTAATTTCCATCTGTATGAGAATTTAAATGAAAGCCTCTCATTACTTAGAAATAAAGCAAAATAATGTCTTTAGAACACTCATTATTAACCATTTAATCATGCTTTCATTCTGATTTAAATAATATGATTTAATAGGTACTAGCTGTTTCCTGGTTTTACCTGCATACTAGCATCCTACATACACACGATCATCCTCACAAACTATCGCATATATAATATTAATAGGATTATTTGCAAAAAAAAAAGTGTGCAAATGGATCAAAAACACAAGTGCATGGTGTTTATTTTATTTCTTATTCGAGTATTAAGGCTATAAACGACAGCTAGCCTCTATTTAGACAGTCGTTATGAGTTTATGGGCGGAAGAATTTATTGCTCCTCGGAGCGAGGTTTTAATTTAGAAATACGATCATTCTAGTGGTAATTTCTACACTTCAGAACAAAACACGTGCACAAACAAGAAGAATAAAAAATCTTCTTCAATACGATCAAATGATTATGAAAACACGATTGAAATTGATAAATTTTAAGCACATTTATGAAACATATATTGTGAAATTTCATAAGTAATAAGAATGAGTTAAGAAACCTAATAATACACAGCGCCAGTAAAATACTCATAATATACTATATAATTTTGCGAAATTACCATAACTCAATGTAATATTTATTGCTTGTAGTACAAATTCCAGGAGATACGGCGCGAAAATGACATAAGGCCGAGGATACAACGATCAATCATGAAGGGAGCAGTAAAGTTGAGAACAATCCAGCGTAATTCCGTCTGAGAGACATTAAAACAGCCGGTCGGCCCTATCCGGTGCAACATTGTGGCAGCCACGCCATCGCGCACCGGCCCTCACCCCGACAGCACTCGCTGTACTCACTTCTAATGTGTAATGATCGCACGCGGGAACCACGATCCCGCTTCGGGATTTGACAACATTAAAAACCACGAATGGATCAAAAAAACGTCACACCATAAACCCTGGATCCTATACCCCAATAACACATAAATCATTTATTCGAATGCAAATCAAAACTGAGAAAGATTAAAGTATCGCTCTCAGTGGAATTCAGGAGGCCATTCGATGTAATTGGCAATCATTCAGAAAAGAATATACTCTCGCTCGAACAATCAAGACAAAGGCGGCCGATAGTACCTACAGGCGAGCCATTACGGGTCAATACCCATTATTATGCTATATTTTCGCGAGCACAGCCCTCCGATATCCCGTACGCTCACATGAGACGGCAAATATCTGTAATTAAAGGTTGTAAAGTTGATTTACGGTCAGGGTCCGAGGATCGAGGCCCGGGGAGCGAGTCGGCCAATGGCGCGTCGCGTAGCCCTCGTATCAATTTATTAGAAACGAATGAAAATCGCGGCTGCGGTGGCGGTGGCGCGCGATTATGTGGCGCGGTGCGGTCGCGGGGCCCATCAGCCATCAGGCCGCGGAGCTCGCCGCCGATAGTATCGAGCGCTGTTGCGTAGTTTACGATCTCCGTCAGCACGGTAACACCGGCAATAAAATTGCAACAATGGAAATGTCGGATGCGGCTGAAAGACGACGATGCGACTACGCCGGATCATTGCGATGAATGCAACAATGGAATCCTCCAAACGAAGGTGGCAACTATCGACGGCCGTAAAGCTGAACTATCCGGCGCGACGCGGCCTCCGTTATGACACTCGACAGATACAAACAATACCAACATAATGAAATTGCAATAAATGAAGCGTACACAATGTTAACGAACGAATACTATAACCGTATTTCACTTATTTAAAAGACTAGGTAAAACGCAGCTACGCGACGGTTTGATATAAATTTAGGCTGTAAAATGTTCGTTTAACGCACTGGACTCGTCGGAACAATCATGTCAAATATCACAACAAAGCCACCTGACGCACTGCAACTAAAGAAGCCTTTCGAATTTATTCTACAATAAGTCTCTAAGAGGATCGATACTATGCATTGTTTCGTATCGTGAGCAGAGCCGAGTACGGGTCGACCCTTGGAACATTTAGTATCTGAAAAGTAATTATTGGCATTTGTTGTTTCAGAATGGTAGTATCTTCTGACTGAGATGTATGTAATTTATTATTAACGTAGTCATGTTTGCGCTTTTTATGGCCGCGGAGAAAATTGACCGACAAAACGACTCTGAGGCTTACAATGTTGTTTCCACTGCAGCGCGTAATTATACATCGACAAACATCATTATGTATCTAATATAATTTAACTTTACAAACTTTTTTTAACTTTTAGCGATAGCCTCCCAGACCGAGTGCACTGAGCGCACTAGTCCGACATGGTAGCTATTGTGCAGGTGCCATCAGTTTACAATCTATACTTATTACATGGTCTCTTTTATGACCCTCGTTTTGTCGCTCACGGCTATCGTAAAATATCATCGGAATGGAAACCCTTAATTTGTGTATCACTTCTTTTGTTGTAATACACTGTTGCTAATCTTTGTTTACGATGTTCCAAGGCAAAGATTGGTTTTGAAGAAAACCCATAAAAAGTTTCAGGTCCGTGTCGGGGTTAGGGATTATCCTGTAATTTGACTCTATCGAAATTATCCTCATCGTCATAAAAAATATTTCCAAAATGTATTCCGTTCACTGGTACACAAATAATAGAATTCAAAAAACCACCATGTTGGACGTGTCTAGACGAAGGTGTCGAGAATTCGAGTGCCACCGCGTTTACTGTCTCCTCTCAATGGTAATTTGAATGACAATTTAAATTACAATGCGGAACGGCGTCCCTGCGGTGACGAGGCATATTTGATAACAACACCCACGGCGTTTATTCAACAAAATATTGTTACTAATAACCCATTATAATAAATTAAGATTTATCATTGTTTTTCTGGGATAAGAATAATTTAATAAGACCTTAATTTACGTCTTTCGGAGTATAAGAAGTTGTATTCACGATGCATAACCAATACATAAAGACATATGTTACATATAACCAGACTAATAAATCCACTGTGGTAAATGTCATCTTCGAAACCAAGTTTAACGGTCCACGCCCATGAAATAATAAACTAGCATATCACAATAAAAACTAACATACACGAATCAAAATGAAAAGTGAATGGGGCTAATATTGATAAACATGAGACAACAAAACAAGAATAACATATAACGGAAATAAAATAATCTGGTGTTGGTTGACAAAAAACAGACAATGGAGTCAAAGGGCAAGAAGTTTGACAATGGTCGTGCTTGGCAGATAGAACAAATGAGGTGTCTGCCACAATGCTGCATTTACATAAATGGATGGAAGATGGGCTGAAGGAACAGGGTGACATTCGACAGTGGTTTATAAACGAGAAGAAAGGACAATTATTATTATTGATTCTCTCATGAATATTGTTAGTGGGACTGACTATCTGTTGGTTTTGATGGATGTTGGTTTAGTGATATTAAATTTTAGATTGAGCTTGGCACGTTTATCCCCATCAAGTTTTGTTATATCCTTGTACATTATTGTGTTTTCAATTTTATTGTCGATGTCGTCATAATTATTATATTTTCTAGTTATATATTACCATCAGTATTATAGATTGTTACAGCTGCATTAAATAAATCATCTTTCATAAAAATCTCTCAATTTTTATAACAGCATTTTGAACAAAACCTTCCTCTTAGAACTTTTGCGCAACTAAATTGAATTTCCTGAACTTTGACATTTAAGATAATCGAATTAGACTTGGATGTTCTGTATCTGAGATGGATCGATATTCTTTGTGCAGTAATCTGATGAAGCGATAGGTTGAGCTTATCGTGGCGTTATATCGCTCGCTTCCGGCCGCCCCACCTCGACCCTATCTATATCTATATAATAGATTACATTTAGATACGTGTAGATATTATGTTGTGTACTGATTTCTTTTTGTAGGTATGTGTGGGTTTATTGGTGTTGATAGTGTAATTGTGATTTGGCTTTCCATGAAGCAAGTTATTTTGTTTGGTTGTTACTTTTTTCATTTCTTGCCTTTTGTACATCATTCATTTCTAAAACAATGTCAGTCTATACTTTGACCTCATTTATACGATTTCTTGCTATTCGTTAACTTGCAAATTTTATGTCTTTTATATATTGCGTCCCTATTTCCTCTTCTTCTATTTCCTACTCCCTATCAAATAAATAGTCCTATAAATGCAATAAGCTTTCCCCTATTAGATCCGCCCAGCTCGCAGGGCGGGCGGGGATCTAAGGCGGGCCGGTGCCGCCTACCCGAGTTACGTTCTATCATTCAATTAATAAATTCGTGGTAGCTTTATTAAATTGCGTGGTAAATTATAATTGTCATAGTAGTTTTGTATCCGTCTTATTCCAAAATTATATTCATCAAATAACAACTTATGAAGCTAAATGAGACTAATTTAAATAGGTTTATACAAACCATGGTTAATGTTCACAATCATATCTCCAAAATAATTAAAACTAACAATGCCCAAATGTGGACATCCGTGGGAAAGACACACATTATTGCATTTCGCGGATATGAGATAATGTACACCGGCCAACCAAAGTAATGTACTTGTGGCGTACAGTCGTGACATTTCTGTTTGAGTTTCAGAAACTATAAGCAAGCTGCGTTGCCATGTGTACAAAGATAACGAGTATCCGGCACCTTTAGATTAGTCGATCGGCGGATATTAACTAATACTGTTAATATTTGACTTACGTAATTGGCTGTAATGATGACTGGGTCAAAGTAGCAAAATTATTATGTAACTATTTATAATTATTAGCTGTACTTTGAGTACTTCCAACGGCATAGTATGAAGTGCGTTTTAAACGGAATAGTAGAATATAAAGCTATGAATAATTAGCTTACAAAATTAACTGCCAGATTGATAAGGTTACTAGAATTTTTTAAGTAAGATTTTAAAATTTGTCATGTCAAAAACCTGTCAACACATTCTTTTAGAATTTTCAAAAATGACACCTCTAGCCCTCGCGACCGACGCCACGGCGTATTATTATCCACATCTACAATTTCAACCACAAATCATATTTTATCATTCTGCGTATACTCAGCACCTGTATCTATTCGAATAGTTCTAGATTTCAATCGAGCAGCGTCTTAATCACCAGTTATAACGCCGGAAGTGCTGTCATCACCGGTATAAATAATCACTTTTGGCCAACGGGTCGTTAGTGGGGGAAGCCGGGGTGAAGCATGAGGGGGGGAGAGGTAATTTAGCTACTCATCCATCAAGCACACCTTCGTACTGACCTGGATTTAGCTTTCAATTAAGAATATTAAAGAATCTTACAATTTAACGACCAGGGAATTAATATAAATCTCGAATGAAATATATATTTAAATAACTTTGGAAAAGAAATAAAGTATGGGCGAAAATAATAGCGTTAAAAGACCATAAAAACCAGTTCCTTTTATCGATATAGAAGTCAATGTTGACTACATCAGTTAATAATGATCGATGATCGTCACGGATTCACATTTAGAATTTACAATAAAGTACATGTCACGTTCAGTTTTTTGGAAAAACAAACTGATTGGAAATAAATGCCATTTTAGCTATCTCATAAATATTTGCAGAATTATGACGGTTCTAGTAAGACGAGCAGAATATGTTGAAAATAATGAACATACCTACTTTCGTTGTACGTACGGTGATATACATTGTTTTAACTATTAATATCGCACGTTGTTATAGACATGGTCACATGAGCGAATCGGATTCGTGTAGGCTGCACATTTCAACCTGACACGCCGACAGACGTTTGATTTTTCGCGAATAACAAACTGAGTGGGAAGGCCGAATCAAATACAAATTATTTTCCACAACTATTGAAATAGACGCGATGACTGATCCGTGGGCTAATTAGATTCTAACGAGCGGTGATCAGCGACATCTCCTACTATCTAGATGGTCGGCGGTCGTTGAGTGATCCTCTTTATTTTATAGCACGACACGGAGGTGGCTACTATTCTCGGCCGAGGAAATGGATACGCGTCAATCGTCCGACAACACGAAAAAACGTTATGAAAAGAACAATGTGCGGCTTCCGTGCGGCTATGTTTAGATGGTGTGCGTTTCAATGGGCTGGTAGAATTGACTTCTGACCTTCTTAAAAGCTGAATGAGTGATATAAGACATAACATCTGAAATTAATAGTTTAATTAAATTGTTAGTGCAAACAGTGCAAATCAGAATGTGTGTAGCCATCTACTACAAATCGAAGAATGAAATCGCAACTTTTTTATATTCAGAAATTATTTTCGTTAAGCTAAATCAATTAACCAAACGAGATGATAACAATAAATTGTAGCATCCAATTGTGTTATCTCGTGCGGTAGCGGGATTTTCGCTTCGCTGTCGACTGGTACGCGATCACAAAGCAAACGGTTCGAATGCTGGCGGGCCCTTGTTAGCACCTCCGACACCTTGGAACACGATCGATTAGGCCCGCGGCCGCTCACATTCAATTATTTATTTATTTATTCGTAATTAAGCCGCGCGAGTTATGGACGCCGTTTCGATTTACGATCCGGCCAGATGAGTTATCAGCGATCGTCGATACGATTGCTTTATGGGACGGCCAATTGACGAAAAAAAATTGTTTTCACACTCTTCTGAATTTTACTACGTTTTAACGTGGGTGCATTTTTCGCAAAATAGTATTTTTGTGTTTTTTTTAAATGACTGAAACTTTTCAAAAATACCAATTTAATATCGGCATCAACAAAAGACATTTCTATATCAATCAAATTACTTTTTTGTAGATATGTATTTGAAAAAAAAAACTGTCTGAACAAAATATTTTTGCTGAATCACATTCACTAACAATTTCATCCACTTCAATACCACGACAACTAGTTACAAAACAAATGTTATCTCATTACAGAGCACAATAAGCTTACCATTAATAACCTTGTATCGATACATCGGCAACGATTTTATCGATTCTCGCCACTCGATAAGGCGGCCGTCATGAGGCCAATTTGTAAGGGCCCATAAATTACTTTATTAAAATAAATCAGCCAGTTTATTGTTCTCTTCTCGCCTTAGCGACTATTGTTGTTTTGGGAGACGAATAACGCTTTCAGTTACGTTGTAGTACATATTGTTAATGTTACTTCTTATTGAAATGGTAACAACGAAGTCTAATGTTATAAGAGATATTCTAAGACCGTTACAATGAGTTTTAAACACATTTACGATACAGAAAAATTTACAAAAAAAAATCTGTAGCAGGGAAAGAACTCTTAACATAATGAAATAAATATCAAAAGGTAATTAATAATATTCTAGACATAACTAGATAGCGTGTGTTTAAATAAATACAAATCATTGAGAATAGCACGCGACTTGTTGTCTTATAAATATTGCATATGCCGGCGGGCTGCCTATAGTAATTCACACATTATTGGACCACGCAATGAGTATAAACATGTTACTCGACCCCATGTTGCAATGGTCGAAATAATTGTGTAACGAAATACGATATTGTAAACGCCCGAAGCTCCAAATTGCACATAGAGCACACTCGCAAATATTTCAGGTAATTAATGCTGTTATGTTGCTAAAAACAATTAATTTTCAAACTTCTGACTTGTCAATTAGTGTCAAAAATTCGTTGTACCATTACATTTGCACATTGATTTTGGAATATTGGCATAAAACAACAAAATTAACATTTACAAACTAACCAACTTAAATCAAATTATATCAAACATAATTTCGAGCAAGCTATATGCAATAAATAAGACAATTAAGTATAATGAAATTGAAGGCATAGTAGATTTATCGGAAGAAGGCGCAAGACGTGTAAACGAAGCACGGGACGAGTCGAGTGAGTGAGTGCACATACGACCCGCAAGCGTTAATAAACGATATTAATAAGTTATGTTTTTAATTACGGCCCGATCGTGTGCTTATTTATCCGTGTGATTTTATAGGCCCCCGCGGCGGGCCTGGGCCCAAGGCCAACACTATAAAATATACGCCGATGAATAAATTCGATTCGTAACGAGATGTATCGGCTGTGGCAGCCCATTACAGGTTATGTTATCAATGTAAGGAAGTGGTGTAAATATTTTGAGATGAATTAATGGTGTCCAGTTTAATATTGGGAAGTGATTAATTATAGATGCGGGAATTATTATTTTACCTATTACTTGAATTTTTATATTTACTGATTATGCGGAAATAAATTCCACCCGCTCAGAAATAAGGAAAATATATGTAGAGACAACACAAAAAAAGGAATACAAAAAGGTCCCCCATTTTTAAACTCGTTTAACAAAAAACTAATTTAAAAACAGAATCAAAACTAAATATATCATACAAAGTAATAATAAAAAAGAACTCGGTAACGTCCCTTCATTGTCAAGAGCTAAATCCGATACCGTTCAAATCACGTGACGGATCGTGAAATAACGTCGCATCCAACGTCGCGCCGCAGACGCCACAATGTGGAAATCCAACAGAAAATAGGAGAAAAATAGAATAGAAAAATTGAAGTGACAGCAGACGTAGATTGACGGCTGTGCCTACATACATAATGACTTATTGTCACGCCTACACACGCGATAGTGTTTTATTTTTAATGCAATGTAGGTACATCTAATTACGTCAAGTTTGAGAACTTTGACGAACTAACACAGTTTCTATTCTTGTTTTATAAAAAAAACTGGCGTAATATTGAGAACAATACATACTCAACCAATATAAAATTAAACTTAACTTTACTTGTGTAAATACATAAACTTAGAAAACAGAGACAGATACAGACAAATAAATTCTCCTAGTGACAGATGGATTAATTTTGTGAGCACGAATAATTTATATGGTTATTAACTCAGGCAGTCAAATAACTTTACTTCTGGCGACAACCGTTTTAGGGGTTTTAGAAGTAGTCTCTTATTACGTAAGTGAACAAGGCCTTGATTAAAAGGAGTCATGTAACAGGGTCACGCCATACTCGGCAGCATGTTTGGTCTGGAGAGCGCCACCGCCAAAATACGGCGCAATCACGACCCGTAAATGGGTCAGAGCAACAATGTACGACCTCTGTAGACCTGCACACAACTGTTATTAATCAAATTTTACAACATCGTAAAACCACGACGGGATTAAAAACCCACTCGAAAAATACTGGAAATCATATTTTTATGAGATTTAGATCCGAAGTTATTATTTGAGATTTTTATAGAGGCGAGCTGTTTAGCGGTGGGTTTCCAATTTGTGGCGCGAGTGATTTACGAGCGGCGAGATCGACGCTAGACGCGGCGCAGACGCACCGTCACGCGGCCGCACAATGAGCCACTGTTGACTGTATCACCATGATGACGACTAGCTATAAAATACATTAACGCCCCTTTACTTCTCAAGGATATCGATAGGAAAAACTTTGAAGAAATCAGATTACTACCCAAGCGTTTCGAATCAGTACTGCGTTTATGTTTTATGCTGAAGTTCACGACTATACCTATTTTTCTTAAATATTTACTTTGGAAATACTACTACTTTAATAAAAAATGAATTCTGGGAAATTTAAATAGATATTTTTATTTTTCTCGTAATTTTTATGTTTCGTAAGAATGATTGTAGATTAGCTGATGTGAGGTAAATTATAGTTATGATAAACGTGCAGACTCATCAAGATAAAAGTAACAATTGTAAGTAGATGTAATGATTGCTTACAAGATGAATCATTGTGGAGCAAGATTCGAAAGTCGATGGCAAATCTATTCTTACAAAGCATTCTAATTAACCGAGACAGTGTTCCGGTGAACACAACCCGTCTCGAGTTTCCAATCAGAACTCTAGGAACCAACTCGATCTAATGTAATCGTAGACTCGGACGCATTGGCCGATCTCCCACTAGGAATCGGGATACGACAGCTGATTTCCGGTCTGAGATACGGCGGGCACTAGATAGCACCAAGTCTCCGATTCAATCCTGTCAAAATGAAGATTGTTACTAAAATTATGTTGGCAGCCTCCTGAGCAGATGTTGCTGATCTGATAGATTCTGTGGCTGAATTGGCAGTTTCTATTAAAATGGCATTTTCAGAACGTGTTCAATAATTTCGTGTACGTACAGCTCGTAATGTTGGCAGGCTGTGCACTAACGTAACGCGGCATGCGCGTGCGCCGGTAGCGGGTGCGCGGCGTCCGGCATTGCGCTCCGCTGCCCGCATCCAACACGCGTATAAAATCTTTGATACGCAGCACCGATGGAATCGAAATCCGATATTCAACTCACAAGTTTATTTATCGCGAAATGCGACGATATTTTCGTCCGTCCGTCACTTGGACAGTTCACAGAAGCGGCAAGATTAATTGTATTTCGGTTGAGTCATCAAAATAATTAGAATGACGCTATTTTCGTTTGTGATGCTAATTTGACAGACGTCGCGGGAGATTTCATGTCTTCTTGTTTGCCGGCTGAATTCTTTGATTGGTGCTTTGTTATTTATTTTAATTATTTTATGTATTAGAAGCACGAGCGCGAGCCACATCTGTTTTAACAGTGTACGCGTTACGAATCGCATCATAATAGGTGAGCGGTTGATTCCTGACGCTACTGCGCACCAAATGTTCAACAACGACATGTTATTAGAGCTAAATGACATTATTATATTAACCATAATAAATGTCCATAAAGCATTGGCTGCAATCCAGAAATATGACGTAGCCATTATTGTGGTTGTAATGTTCAGATGGCACAAGAATCTGGGTAGTTTAACAGCGGGCCCAACTGGTTTATTGTAGGAAATATTTGATAGCCAACATTTCTCAGAACTTAAATTTAATATACGGCAGTTAATTTTGAATGCGACCGCAATAAATGTGTTTGATTAATATCATTCTCGCGAAACAACTGTAACGGGTGCAGCCGCCTTTGATCAGAGAGCGGCTGTAGATCATGTTGAAACAATGCTATACATAAAGCGATTGGTGAGACATGGCGAATTATTTTATCATCCACCTCTCTGCTAATTGTGGGCAAGTGCTGTTATTATGGATGTTGGCACGTGGCCGAAGACGCTGGAGCAGACATTGTGTTAAACTGAACTAAATCAAATCATTACTGCTCTAATGGTGACTGTAAAGGAAATTAAAATGATGCATGCGTGGTGGACCAAGTCTCATTTAGTGCACAAGTACAATTTGAGTAATACCTTCATCATGTTTTTGATCCCGTGGAAATTTTACAATAACCACACGATGGAACAGAGCCAAACACGTTTCCGCAATCCAATAATAAATATGAACTATTGTATTTTGATTATGTGGATACAGTTAGGGAACTAGAACTTTGTCATTCCGGTAGAGGAGCTGACACTGAAGTCACAATTATTATAATGGGACAACAATCTATGTAGTTAATCTTATGTGACAAACTGAATTGAAAGAGAGTTCAAGTGTCCTACTTATTTTATGTGAAGAAAAAAATAAAAGAAACACAATTTAAAAGCAAAAGCGTGGACGTGTTTTGACACTATACACTGAATGATTAATGAGACACACGCTAATCGTGGCCGTTTTTATTTATAGTCTAGTCACCGGCAGGAGGGAATCGGCGTTTGTTGACATCAAAATAGGCCATTGGGTAAACACTTGATTCGAACTACAATGTGAGTGCAAAGTCACAAGACAGTGGAATGTGAAAACACGAACTGAATCGGCACTATATTCTGTCATATACTCCGTTTATTCTGGTCATCGAAATATACGAGATTAATTTTAAAGAATGTGTGAGAAATATTTAGCAATCGAAATACATTTGAATTTGACCAGTGATAACGTACATTAAATTCTGAATAAATGCGATGTCAGTGTCGTATTACCCAGTCCACAATATGTGGCGGTTCAGAGCCAACCACATGACCTCCAACAATATTCCATTTATCTGGAATTAGACCATTACAACATTGGACTATTTCGATTCCGAGTTTTTCGTACAGTTTATAAATTCATGTTATGTTTAAATAATAATCTTGATTTCATTTTAAAACAAAATTGTTTTAGTCTTTGTTGGTTGAACTATTTCGGACACTTTTGATGTATAAATACATAAAGTTTTAGTAAATACTACTGAATCATTAACTCCAAGGAATTAATAGCTGAGGATAATAACGAACGCTGAAACCTTCACTAAACATTTTATGGTTTATTATGATTATTTAAACTTTTAAGACGTTATAGAGACCGAACCTTCCCCTTTTCTTCTGCATTTAATTATTTGTAAACAACCAACTTTCTTTCGCTCGTTTTCTTTAAATAATTACACCAAACTTAAGTCGTAAGGTTAAACAAAATGTCAGAACATGTTACTGCAGTAACGAAACGTTGCGTGCTGTAATTATCTACTCATATAAAGTCATTTGCGTCGGCCGCATACTTTTGAATTCAAAATTGCCTATCCACTGTTATAGTTACAAATCAAGATGGCAAGGTGTGATTCGCACGTTATCCATCTGAGCAGCCGCAATCGCCACGACAATTGGACAATTATTTTAATTAAGTACCACGCAATTGCTTCCCGCCGCTATTCACTTAAGATTCACCACAATGGTGTTAAAATTACTGGTGAATGTTTTATGAAATAGATCGTCTTGATAGGAATTCATAAGGGTACTAAAAATTCTATTTATATTTGATTATTACATTTAATTTTTATGTTAATTTTACTCATTCTTATCCAGTTGTTTCGTCAGCAATAGCTTTCAAAATAAATCAAGTTGTTGATATGTGACTTTCTTGGTTGGTAGCTCTTAGGTTAATGGTTGTTGAATAGTTAGTCTCCGGAACAGTGTAACTTTTATTAATGAAAGAAGAATCGTAATTGTTTCAGTATTACCAGAGTTAACACCTACATGCAAACAAGCAAACTAAACCTATGTATAATCCTTATCCTTACAAATCCTTACTAATATTATGAATCGGAAAATAACTCTGCTTGTTTTTCTGTCTGTCTATTACACTTTTATCGATTGAAACCTGAGAAAGCGCACTGGACCAGGGATTTATTTTATTCGGGTGCCCGAAGTAAATCTCTCAGGAGCTAGTATGTTATATCCTGATGAAATTTTCGTATCAGTGGCAAAGCCAAAACTCCATATAACCTAGAGTCCCTTGAAAATATCCCCCTACTTACAAGTATAATGAAGATAAAGCTCCACTTATATTGTGACACGATCAATAGAAAGGCCGATGAAAACAATTAGGAACCGGCCTGCCACAGGGACGGCATGTTTGTCCGCTCGACTGGCGGTTAAGTACCGTGACTACTAGCTCCAGTACTGGCAGCCAGTTCACTCATCCAATTGTAATGAGTTTGTCAATATCTGGATTTGTTCGATGCACTTGTTATATAACTTGAGAGTGGAAACTTTGTGGTGGGTCAACCATTGAGTGAAAGATGTTGATGAAATTTCTGGCCAACTGGGGGGTTAGACAAGTGGCAAAACGCTAACGCTAACGCTAACGCTCAATGTATGGGAATGACATATAGCTAGTCGTAAACGAATGTCATTCCCATACATTGAGCGTTAGCGTTAGCGTTAGCGTTTTGCCACTTGTCTAACCCCCCTGATCATACAGAGGAGGTATATGGCGTCTTTTAGAGTTAAGATATATTATTGAAACAGCTGTAATTTTTTCAGATTTTCACTAAGAAAACATAAAAGAGCATTGAATTATAAGAACTACTTATAATTGGTATCACAATCACCAATTATAGTCTGTATTGATTTTAAATAAGCCATATTTACGCAATTTTGCTAATTTCTGTGGCAAAATAAGAACAAAATAGGTTACGTCTTTATTTACATTTTCCGTTAAAATCAATCGGTGCACACTATACCCAACTAGACCAAAACGCAAAAGACTAAATTGAGTCGTAGATAAAATTATAGCCTTAAACATTGTTGTGGAGCACGCTAAGAAGTGGAAACATTTAGCAGAGGGCGGCGAAGGTACAATTACAGTGAAATAGCCAATAAATTATATAGCAATGGTGGGTGCGCGGGCGCAGCGTGACGCCGAGCGCCGCTTCCGCGAAACTTCATCTAGCGATCGGCAAATTGCGGCGCGTTGTCGAACACGATCGATATCTGGAAGGGCTAGCCTAGCTGTAAATGAAGCGCTCGATACAGTGCTCGTTGGAAACTGTTGTTAGATCAATGTTGGTAGGTATATTATGTTGCACTTGTGAACTGGATTCTTAAACGAATTACCCATAAGATTCAAAACAGCCAATAAAAATTCAGTCGCCTCTTCAAAGATGTTTAGAAGAATACCAAAAGGATTTTATTCCTGTGCTTTTCATGCGAAAAGATCGATAGTAGAATACTTATCGATTATAATCGAATAAATGATAATAACTTATATTAAATCATGCCTTGAAGATGTCAAACAATATTCTATCTTACAGTATGGACACTGATAAAGAATAACCAACCCTGTATTCTAATAACCTAATCATTTTATCTTTCCTACTTTCATGAAAACTGACCGTATCGAATACCAATAGTTACAAGTTGATACAGTCCGATATCGATTCATGAATCGGTAACAATGTTGCAAATCATTTGTTTTACTTCATTTGTTTCCTTATGCCTCGTTTGCGACGGAAACGCGTGTTGACATTACCAGAATAGTCCTTTGTTGGGTGTGGTGGAGCCGTTTAATAACTTGAAACGTTTTATTTGAACGAACTGTACTTACTTATTGCCTTCAATAAGGCGGCTGCGAGTAGCCTATTTTGGTTAGCACTTACATTTTAAATAGTTCTGTGTAATTATTTTACATTGATACAAAACTATTTTCGAATAAATGGGAGAATTTTATTTTTACACTGGCCATAAACTGTGCGAAGAAAAGGAAATTATGAATTTTAAAAGTCGAACTCATTGTTCGTTATTTAAAATTTTTAGATTGCCGTTTCAGATTCTCGGAAAGTAACGCGACATCGAATAGAAAAAAATGTAAGACGGCTAGTTTTTTCTTACGTTTTATTTTATAGGGGCTGGGCACATTGAAAAGAAATTGGGATGTTTGTGTAGAAGCACGTGATAGACAATGGCGGTATCAGTAAAAGATTTCATTGTGGAAATACCCGACGGCCGTCTGGTCATCTGGTGCCAAATGGGCAGTGTCATAAAATAAGGCTGATCACAACAATATTAGTTTTTTTTTAGTTGAGAATTGTACTTTGAAATATTATTTGAATATGTGTTTTTGTTACTTAGAAGAACATATTAAAAAGCTCATTAATAAATAAAGAAAAAAAATTGCGTGACTGTACAATGAAAATTTAATTTAAAGAATATTTTTTATTAAAATTTTTTTATTACATTATAGCATCAAACCTGAACATTATGTCATAAAAATGTACCCGAACTATCAGTGAGATTTCGTAGTAACTGAATATCTTAATTAAGTCCGACAAACCAAAACAAACAGAATTCGATAAAAACATTCCTTCTATCGATAACATTGCTGAATCGTGAGTCAGTCGACAAATTATCGAGTTTTTTCTACGTCTACGTATCTATTGCAGCTTAGCGATACTGTCTCCACCAATTCAGGTAGACGGAGTACAATAATAAAACATTTAAGTAAAAAAAAACTATTTCAAAGCAATTAACTTGAGTAAGCCTCCGTGGCGTCAGAAGGATTACAAAGGACTTATCACTTTTTTGTCTCTGTTCTTGACCACTATCAAAGAAATATAAACTTAAAGTTCCATGTTCTAGAGTTGGTATTCCCATGTGTTTCTTTGTCATATTGTGTAGGTGGTCACGTATTTGTTTTTGTAAGATAACAAATTGGTAATTTACAAGACCTCCGATGAAGCCGTTCAAGCTATATCGTCACTTGTAAATAAAATAATATCGATTATCAAATCGATTTATTCAACATTACTGCATCGAATACTCGTTTGACATACATAATATGTATCTACCTAAGTAGACTGTCATTTCAAAAGTTAAGTCTTAAAACAAATTCAATAAAAATCCTTTTACATTACACGCTGTATATAGAATTAAGTGTACAACCAAGCAGCCTCTTAACACTTGACGCATCTTCTCATCAATATTGAACCTTACCACCTTGTGATAGAGGTGTATCATTCAAGAACTTAGTTAACGGAGTACAGCAGATGTCGCCGCGACAAAGTAAACTGTACGTGCTTGTCGCGTAAACACGCAATGATGTGTGGGGCCGACCACGCAACAATAGCTACTGTGCAATTTGTGATTCTACTCTATAATACACCATAATTGCCACAAGAGAAAAAATATTTATTTTTCCCGATTTTCGTAGCCTCGAGGTTTTGTACATTATATTCCACAATAGCCTTTATATGCTTACACTGCTTTATATACACAATAATTTGCGTTCCAAATTTAAAAGAGCGCGTCCTCTTAAGCGGCCAAAGCGTTCATACAATTATGCTTCATAAAGAATGTCACACACGAAATTCGTTGAGATTCAAATAAGAACAGATCTTTCATTGTAACTCGTATTGAATTTACGACGAATATGATTTACGGGCGTATTTGATGCGGATGGACAGACGGACAACAATAGGCTCGTACAGACTGGCGGGGAAGGAACGTTCGCCGTGTTTTAGTATTATAATGCGGTCACACTCCCCTACTCGGCCTGAATAACTTTTTTTTACTGCCTATACTTCTCGGAAACAAATGCTCGATTACTTTTATCGCTCGCTTTTATTGTGTTAAATTGAAATGAAAGGTGGCCAGTAATCGAGTATTCAAATGAACAGTCAGTTAACCTTACACCACTTTCATCATCACTGGTTACGATTTCCTGTCGTGTGAAAGACCACAGTGTAATTTATTATTATTACATTTCATTATTTTATCACTTACATTTGTTTTAATAAACATTCTACGTAGGTACTTCTACAAACCCTATATGGAACCTGCTCCTTTACGAAGAACATTTTCATATTAGATTGGAGAAAATTAATAAATTACTAAGGTAAAGAAAATATATTAAACAACCCAGCCATTGTTAACGAAAAATTAAAAAACGAATCAAAAGTTTCGAATGTCAAAAGATCAATTAAATTGCAAATATCGCCGGCCGAATTCGATACCTAAACATAATCGATTAAACACGCGGCTCGTATCGAATACAATGCGGTTTCGGCTCGGAATTATTTTTGGCAGAATTAGGACCAGTCATGTGACGAATATAATAATATGAATCATGTATTTATGTGTGTGTAACACTCATACTGTAATAAACAGTTATTGTTTTATGCAAATCTTAGATTTACCGTATTAGATTTAGTCAGATGGCCGCTTATGTGCCGAATATACTTTTATTAAGTTTTCTAAATAGGCGATGTCTTTTTATAGCATGGAATAAAATAATAGTAACCAATAATAAGGATGGGATACAAATCACATCACACGTCATTAAGAATAAAACTCATCTAGTAATTGAAAAATTCGAAACAGCTGTACCAAAATTTCTTACAGAAATTCACTCACACTTTAATATGATCTCAAAAGCTTTATAAATTGATATCAATCTAATTTTAATTCACCACTAAACGAATGTACAATCTAAATTTAAATGAACTTCAGAAAAACTATTGTCACAAAAAAAAATAATTGACATTCTCAACTCTCGCACACATTACTCAGTTCCTGTATTTGTCATTAAAATATGCATTAACACTGTTTTCTTTTATTCTATGTGATTTATTCACGATATTAATTTGCTGCGATGATATACACCCACTTGTTCTCAAGAACAGTTGATGGCACCGCGGACTAAATCGCCATTCAATGACGTGACAGCTCGCTATGTTGATAGAACCCACTGATTTATAACAGGAAAATTATGTTTTTCTACTTTATATTTTGTGAATTGATGAGGTGTTGATGTATAAACGAAAGATTTATAAATTATGGTGAATTTTGGCGCCGCTTTCTCAGTTTGATGTGACCACATTATTAATATTTTTAATGGTTTTTTTCCCCAAACAACTTAAACTTGTTTAGATAACTTGATTGTGGGTAAGGAACTGTCGGTATTTAACATATTAAATGTCGATAAAGTATCGTATTAACATTACAATCACTTAATCCCTGGAAGTTCACGTTAAACCGAGTTTAACCGTACCGTGACCGCGACCCTTAACTTACTTTGACTTTTATTAATGAACACTAAATATATGCAAGCAGAACTCATTCAAGCTTGTTCGAAGAATAAATATTAAACTCTGGGAATCTGATGGATCGGCCTTTAAGAGAGCCGAATTTGTGAAACAATAAACATTAGCATTATGAAGGAAACCGGTTCATTAAGCGATCGTAAATACTGAACGACGCTCACACTTTGTAATTTGTATCCGATAAAAACTTACAAATGACAGTGTCCAACATAAAAAGTAACATTTGAATGCGTTATGGAAACAGATATATAGCGTTTCCGAGATCAAAGCGCGTCGCATAAAGACTAATAAAATAATTTTATTGGTAGCAAAAACAAAAGGAACGTTTAAGACGCGATAAAAATTATTAATAGAGCGGTAAACGTTGGCGGGACGATTTCGTTAAATTAAAAATGTGTAAGTCGGGCATTCCGCGACTTTGATATATTAATCCACGTTTCGGCGCGAGATTATCATCGTATGTGCCGCCGCAGGAAACTCCGGGAACCGCTCATCCGCGCCTCCGCTAGTGGTGGGACCGAACTGAACGCTAAGACAATATTCAAGTACATGACTATACCACATTAATTAAATAGATGCATCGAAAATTATTAAAAATAATACTTGTTAAGAAATCTTCAAGAGACATATTCGAAGGATTTTTAAATTCACAAAAAAGTTTTGATAAAATTGTCTTTTGGTGTTTTTTTTTTCATCGGTCATTCACTTTTTCTATAAAAAACTAGAAACTGTCCCAACACTAGCGGTGCGTTGATTAATTCCACTTTTATTTGTATAAGAATCAAGCAGCTGGCGACGAGCTTTTGATCCCGATACGCCGTAGAGCGCGTCGACGTAATGTCGCTAGCATTTTTCACGACACGACGAAAACACGACAAAAATAATCGATCATAATCTTGAGAATTCCACGAAATGAGATTGCTGTATTTTTAATTAAAATCTTCTCATAGAGTCTGTATATAAATAAATGAAATGGTTTTCTTTAATTTCAAATGGAATGTTAATAATCCGATACATAATGCTGGCAGTCTAAAATGGCGCATCACTTTTGAAAATGGAACATCAAAATGACGCAAATGAAAACCGCGATTGTTTTTAAAATATCTGTCAATCATTAAATAAATGTTCAATCAGTGAGTTATTCGATGAACATGGAATGAGAGGCGAGCAAACAAACCAGTAGCGGCTACTAGGCTTGTGTAAACGGCATAATTATCAAACGCACACGCAGGGAAAGTCGGCTAATTGGGAAAGCGCATACCTTTATGTCAGAATATGTCGTCATATTGTGTGTAATGGAATTTTTGGATACCGTTCATGTGCCGAATGTGATTGGAATAATTAATTTTGAGAAAACACGAGATTCACAATACAATTTCCATGCAATCTCTTTTATGTTAAGTCAGATTTTTTATGTAAGTATAGTCTTAAAACTACATTATATATACGGTTACATCCTTTTTCTAGTTAGTCATTCATTCGCCGTATACAAATTTCGATAGTATTGCCTCTTTGCATACTGCTTTTGGTATACTTCAGAAGCGGACGCGGCGTTTATTACCAAGTCAGTGATTATGTCATGTATATGTATCATTTAAAATGAATATTTTGTAAATTTTTTTTTGTGGGGAAAGTTTTGCTCAAAATACAGTCTAAGCCCGATGAAACCAAACTTGTGTCTTGTCTTTATTCCTACTTTCTGCGACGTCCCTTTATTTCTTTTTATGACGTCACAAGAGCTTTTTAGTTTTTATATCTCAATGCATACAATGCATTTTTCTAGCTTTTGGTTGACTTTTGGTGCCAATACGGTGGAGCGCGGCTTAATAAAAACGGCATCGAAGGAAGTTCACTGCACCTAGTTTTGTCATGCAACAACATTCACTTACGTCATCTATTTAGTCACATGTCTGTGGTATAACTGCTTCGGCAGCAAAAATTAATGCTTTTTTACACACCAAAATTTAACAGAGTTTAATTTTCACTCGTACCAACACAGTACAAGGCTCGCTCCCGCTTATGCCTTGTACCGCTTCATGATGCGGGTCTCCCATCATGACACAGCGATATCTGGACCGTTATTGGCGCTAGATGACCGTCACAATGTCAGATGTGTGCACCTTCTACTGACACCACTGGCTTTATTGGGGAAACGGGCTGAAGATACAATTTCAAAAACGAATAGATTACGCAAAGGAACACGTGTAACTTGAGTTTTATAATACGTACACATTATGTCACATTGTTTTTCAATATTGCAACATACAAATATACTGTACACAGTAGAATAAAAATGCAATATAACAATGTTATATGACATGCATCTCGATTACACATGTACACATAAGTTATACAACATTTGTATTTGTAAATATTAATAACATGTAACACAACTTGTTATTATAACACGTTTTATAACATTTAATCTCCATGTTACTGAAACATGTTATATAACAACGTATTATAACATGTTATTTTATATGATATGTAACATGAACTTTTTGTACCTTTCGGTATAAAAAGTTCATGTTATTGTCAGTCCGACTGGGATAATGAAAAAGCTGCTGAAGAGAAAGCTTTGTAGCTTAGTGAGCTGCAAGAGGTTCGGTTGCCGCAAGATGAATCGTGAACAGAGACGATTATTATTAAAGTAAAATATACTAGCCTCTGTCCGCGATTATGTCTGCGTTGTCTTCGAATGGTCCAGATAGCGAGATAAAAAGTATCCTAAGCGTTAATTGAGGTTATAAACTATGCGTGTACCAAATTTCATCCATATCCGTTCAGCAGTTCTTGCATAAAGGATTAACAAACATAAATACATCTGTCCTCACAAACTAAAAATAGGATTATATAATTTTAAATTTCTTCTAATTCTACTAATCTATATTTAAATAAAAATGAATTGCTGGTCTAGCTGGCTTGTTGGTCTAGCTAAAACTCGAGAACGGCTGAGCCGATTTAGAAGATTTTGGTTTTGAAATGTTTGTCGTAGTCTAGAGAAGGTTCAAACAGTGAGAAAAGCTAAGATACATGATGATAAGAGGTTCACCGGGTAGTGTTTTAATAATTGTGAAGTTTTCCAATATACTAATAGGGAAAATTGCATTTTCTAAATGAAAAACTGTCAATCAATTTAATGTAAAATTTTAAGGATTGCACACACATACAAAGCGTTAATTCAGATTAATTAAGAGCAACGAGCGGTGTCTGACTTTGATGTCTACTTACAAATAAAAAATCCATGTTAATTAAAATGTCAAATGTTTGCTTAGTCACATCCGCAAATTTTCATTGATATTTAAATAGGTACGAGGTATAAGGTACCTACGTGAGAACACGAGATTTAAAAAGCGCCATCGATTATTTAAACTGAGGTATAAGCAAATATTTAAATTAAATTACTAATAAGATAACTTCCTGTTTTCATTTAAACTTAGTTTATGTGAAGATATCTTAAGTCCCCATTAATTCTTTTATCCAATACCTACATAAAAATATTTATCTTCTGCAGGGCAAAGCCCTCTTCTCAAAAAGAGAAGGCACGTTTGATAATCATGATAGCTTGAAAATAAAAGGCAGAATTCTCTAATCCATACTTAGAGAATTCAACCTTTTATTTTATAGAGGCCCATTGTTACTTCACAGTAGTAAGTGGCATTCACAACAAACTTAGAAAGTATAAGATTATGAAAAAATCAGAAGGATAGTTTTCAAGTCCCGAACTCATATGTGGGTGCTTGGGAAATGAGCCACCGCGAAAATATAAAGAAACCATAAAATATCACATGTATTTAAAGCTAAATTACTAATTTCCATCATTGCTCAGGCGCATAACATTATTTGATAAACGTATAAGCCAAGCAACTTGATAAATTATAGTGTACACGTATCTTAATATTAGTACTAATATTATAAAGAGAAAAGATTTGTTTGTTTGTTAGTTTGTAGGGTTTTAACTCAAAAACTACTGGACCGATTTTAAAAATTCTTTCACCGTTAGAAAGCTACTTCTTTACGAAGTGTCATAGGCTATATTTATTTCCAGAAATAATAAGGAACCCCTACTAAAATTTGAATAATGTAACCGAAGGTGTAAAAAAAATGTCCACGCGGGCGAAGCCGCGAACGGAAAGCTAGTGTATTATAAATGCGAAACTTTGTGAGAAAGAATAATGTATGGATGTTTGTTACTCTTTCACGCAAAAACTACTTAACGGATTTGTATGAAATTTGGCACGCACATAGCTTTATAACCTGGATTAACACATAGGGTAATTTTTATTCGGGTTCATGCAGTAGTTCCCCGAGGATGCGGGTAAAACCGCGGGAAACAGCCAGTTAAAAATAAATTATTATTTTTATTATTATTTATTGCAATTCAAAGAGTGAAACAAAAATGCAATTAAAACAATTTCAATAGAACATCGCCGTGACAATGATTACTAACTCGAGCACCATTAATCTTCCCCCTTGTCCTAATCGAGGAGTCGTCACCATCAATCTTTGGTTATTTAAAGCATGCGACATGCCTAGACTTGTAACTCCAATAATACGGACGCGTGAAGAATTGAAAACATTCGGTTTTCAATATTAAAGTATTATGAAATAAGACTGTATAAATTTTATGATATTTTGTATATTTTTTATTTTCAGTCACCAAGGTCCATAGCATGTTAGTAACAATAACTTTACCCATGTTCGATATAATGTAAAAAACAAAAGAAGTGAAAGATTTATCAAAGAATAACTGGTGATACTAAGAGGATAAATATGAAAAATCGTCAATAGTTAGGTACTATACATAGACAAAGATCCTAATTACCGGTTCCTTTTTAACAGTTAACACAGCTATTTTCAAGTATCTAGTGTATGGACTTTAATTAAGAAAAATATCTAAGTAGGTACCAAAAATAAAAATGATTATTTTCCTCAATCCGATGACAAAGATCAAGTTCGATAGCTATCAGTCACAAACCCCCAGACAATAGCAACCTACTCTAAAACAAATTATCCAGATCAACAAAAACAAAATTACATTTTTTCCATTCATATTAAATCCACAATCCACTTACAAAACGTATTAAAAACCCCGCCCATTAATACATCGAAGTCTCTTCTAATCAATCAACCTTAGATTAACACTCGTCTAAACTAAAGGCTAAACAGACAAAAACAAATGAGCGAAGCCCAAACTCAAAATCGAATTAACCGCATGCATGTTTAAGACACCAATTAAACCTCCAACAAAGGCTATCTTCAATGAGACGAAAAAAATTTGATAGATCAACTCCTTAACCTAATCTATAATCTGTTTGATCACAAGCAAAATAACACCCAATCCCGGTGCAGTATGGTTGATATTTGAAGGGTGGGATGTATGTAGAAACTCGAGAAGGCTGTTGGCACAACATCTTATATCGATTAAACAGATAATTAATCACGGGAAATGAATCCGAATGAGATGTTATTAGTTATACCACACTCGCTATTACCAAGTGAAACAATAGCCCAGTGTTACATGGTGATCGTTAAACGGAGATTAACTGAACTTTATGTTACTATAAGTAGTATTGTGAATTCGACGGTTTATCAGTATTCGATAATAATTATGATATGTCATTAATTTTAATTATTGTTTCCGACAGGAAGAAATTAAATTTTATTTTGCAATCAGTAAAGGTAGATTTATCAGAATCGTGATAGGAAATTTTATATGTTAAATGTCTGTTTCTATGTTTAACTTTTTAATAATCTAGCAAATAAATCTCTATTCCGGAACATTAGCTATGACACATTTGATATGATAAATAAATACCTACCTATTAACCTTATCCGAAGAAAATTTAAAACGTAAATTGTGTTCCGAAAAAAATACTATCAATAACCAGACTAAAGCAGTTTTTAATCTAAAATGTGTATTTAGACTTCAGTAAATACATGTTTTCGATAAAACATTGTAAATTAAAGTTGAAATTTAAAATCATGCTGTATATGAGTGACGGCAAGGAGCGGCCGCTAGCCGATCAATCAGCTGCTAACGAGCCGGTCACGTGGTCACAGCATCCAACACACTTACCATATCTTCTATCATAATTAGGTGACAAAAAGTACAAATAGACCAAAAATACAAAATATAATAGGAGTTTAGGGATAATGTATCCTATACCTATAAAAATAAGATCAATTCAAAAATTGACAGGCACAGTTACACTTCTCAGTTAATTGCATTGTGAGCCAAATAAATTAACTGTAATGTAGTTTATATTTAAATCTTCAATAACAAATTAGCCATCAATCGACGTCAAATTATCGAGTTATTTTCCTTCAATCAAACTCACTCATCGATTTGCAATTGCAGCATTAGAATCGATACAAAAAACTAATCGATTTATTTACGAATTGGAACACCCACTTCGCGAGACTTGTAACATATACAACGTTTTGATTAACATTTACATAAACGTTTGTCGCTCGCATTAAAACCGAGTCGGGACGGAATAAAATTAAAAAAAAAACGTTTTAATTTCTTTTTTTAACTGAGACGAAGACAGAGTGCGGCGAAGGCGCGGGGCGTGGCGGACTAACTTTCATTACTCACGAGCAATAATAAATGATAAAACATTATTAATACGAGAAGATCACTCCGTTTGATGCCTCACACATGCTAACCTACGTCGAATAAATTAATTCTAATTATTAAATGTTGTTTCCTCCCTCGGGCTGTAACAATTTGTTGCTTTTGAATAAAATATGTACATATTTATTCAGAATTGAAACTGAATATATTTGATTAAAGTATAAACATTGATTTCTAGTGGCGCAGCCAACAAATCGTAATCAGTCTTATGCGATTAGTTTCCTGTGTTATCTGGTCGCGTAATAATAACCAGAAGTTTATTGGCCGGTTCCCCGGAATGATAAATTGAATAATAATTTATTCCGAACAAGATAAGGCAGCGCACAGATCGTGCGCAGCGATTCTCTCAACGTGTGAGCGGGTGCTTGTCACACCGAAGCATAACATAATTGCAATTATTATGAATTTACTAAATTTAAATAGTCTCATATTTCAAGTTCCTTACTTGTGTCTTTGTAGCCCGCTACGATTGGCTACGTGAATATTGATACAGAATCCTTCTATTGGTTTATTAATATTTTTACAAAAGTCAATATTTTTATTTCGCCCTGTGAATGTGTTCAATTAATTTGTAGTGTTCTGTAAAAACAAACAATAAGGAATTTATTTAAAATGTATCGTCGTAGCAGTTTCGTAGCAAATTGCCTACGATTACTACGAAAGTGTCAAAATGTTCAGAGATTTTTTCTTTAAAGAGCTAGAAAATATTATTTTAATGTAAGTGAATATAATTGTAGTAGTATAAAATGTAATAACCATTTGCCTTAAGGAGATAAATTATTTTTCAATTTAACTCTAAATGTTCCACAGAATAGTTTCGTTTTAGAAGATCGCTCCGGTGTAAATGCGTCCCACATTCTGTTTCAATTACACACAGGGGCTAACAAACTGCGGAGCGAATGGTGCCGCCCCCGATGCCAACCCCTGATGAAGCTATTGGGTTTTTATAAGCGTACCAACCCTGCACTTATCATCAAGAGTTGTGATTCAAAAAAACTATACGAAGACGAAAAACTATAGTTACGTAGAAGATACGAATTTTAGTTTTGATACATATACATTTTTTGTTTTCGTATAGAGTCCCCATTATCTGCAATGTCTATCGTTTAATGGAATCTTTAAGTTGATAATAAGTATTACTTTTTTCCTACCAACCTTTTTTACTTCTAGTAGGTACTCTGAACTGAAAAAACATATAATTGAGCATTGCTAAAAGCATAAAATTGAGCATTGCTCAGAAAATTGATCCGTATTTTGAAAAGAAAACATGTTTATAAGTAAATTACACTTAGGTACAGCTGACAGTTACATCTGCTTAATTATTTATTACGTTTGCAAACTTAACAACGCAGGTAAATTAAAAATATGCTAAAATGTCAGCCTTTTAATGTTTCTGATGATGTGAATGCGACATAAGGCATTAAATGGGAAATAAGAAAAGAAGTATACTCGTTACAATACTGATCCAAAGTCGAAATATTTGAAAGAACAGAATTTACTGGGTAGGTACCTATAATTCTTCTTTCTAAAAAGTAGACTTTTCAAACATATTAGTTATGAACTAAAAATCAACATTAATTAATTCCGTTTTAGAAACAAAAAGCAATGATGAGCAATTAGTTTTGTTAATTACTTTAGACTATGGAACAATTTATATCATATCCCACGCAAGATCACAACTTAGCTGCAACTGCAACAATAAACATTGATTTGACTAACAACAAGGCGGTCGGATATCAACATGATCTATCTAGCGACAATCGGCGCCATTTACAACAGAGATCAATTAATGCTAGACAAGAACAGAGATACTGAATCACATGCGAGAGAAAGAGACAGGTGTCGAGTTATCAATCACGCGCCCGCGCACGATCTCGACGCCCGAAGCGATCGGACGATCTCCCGCTTAATTATTTCTATTATGATATTTAAAATATAATGATTATCTCCACGGATAAGTCATGTATGGCGAATTCCCACAGTTTTGAATATTACACCTCTATAAATTTAATGAATGATTGAGAACTGTAATAAATAAATTCAATGTGCACTTACAGGGTCGTTAGAGAAATTAATGTTAATTGTAATTTTAATAGTTTTGAGATAGCGCAAAAAAATGTGTTCTTGCTTTGTTTTTATTGTAAATGCTATGTATTACAAAAAATACATGTACCACTGCAACATCAATTTCTCCATATTCTATTTCTAGATAGAATTAGAAATATCTAGAGTGATAGAATCAGATTCTCTAAAACACAATCACGCACTGATTGAAATTTCCCCCTATTAATTTGACGTGGTTCATATCTTGTAACTAAGCTTCATTAATATCTCATAGTTCCACCATCACGGTCGACGCTCGTCCATCACCCGTGATCTTATCACCCGATCACCGATCTCCACAATATAAAACCGTTTATACAACCAATGACTGATATTACCCTGTATCTGATTTGTATCTAAAGACCATAATAGTTTGACCCCTGTTTCAAAATTAATTGTTGCCGAACAGATATCTTACTATGTTGGCTTGTATCGTATCATTCGGATCGATGATTGTGAATGGAGCATTTGGAGTAGTGATAAATTACAATGAATATCAATCGTTACAAAGGATTAATCAAAATATGTTAAGGATGAGGTTACAGATAGAGACGTAGCGTTTTAGACGGCATGGAACTTGATTAAAAAAAAATATGAACTGATCAAATACCTGGAATGAAAATCTATGTTTATGACAAGATCTACGGGGATTGTTTTTGGAGTACTGGATTCTTACAAGTATTATTCATTTTCCTGAATTAAATCTATCCATTTCTTAAACTAAAATGCAGATCATAACGAAAAAGCTATATAAGTAACTATTTAATTGCCTCTATATCTATTATGGAATAACTTAGAAAACCTGTTTAAGTTTATCTGCAGATGAAACATTCAATATCGCTCCCGCTATTCGTAGAGGTTGTGCCTTATGGATGAATGATGTGGGAAATGGACTTACCTCGCTTTTGCATGAAGGAGAACAGGTCGTCCAGGAATTCCTTCCTTTGTGGATCATCGCTGATCTCGTACAACTGGAAAAAAAAGAAAGAGAAGATTATTTTGATGAAGAAGATTCGGTACTTGAGAGAGGTAAATCTTTCATCTGTTTTTGAGTGGAAATGGAGACTGGATTAAGTAAGAAATGTTGTACGATTAACTAGAAGATAGCTGCAGTTGAAATTAATGCTGATGCAAAGATGCAGGAAGAACAAATACATTTTGATATAAAAATTGGGTACATCATGAAGTAACAAATTCTCACAAGGTGTTACTCCAATCATATAATTCATACACCACAACTTGCGGGTACAACAAAAAGGACTTAAAAAAATGTAGTGTTCCGTAGAACAGTAGTCATAATGAAGATATTAATATTCAAAATAGGAAGTGATGTTCAACGGTGCGAGGCAACCACGTGCACCCGCATAAACAGAGAACATTGGAACTGCATTACACCTTATTTAATTCTCATAGGTTAGATATGCGTGTTCAGTTGACTATTAAATTGGACTATTAAGTTCTTTAAATAGACAGCAGGAAATTATTACGTCTTTAAAAGCAAGAGCACGTTTGCTTAGGCTAACATTTTAGTGGAAATTTTATAGAAGATTTTCATTATTTATTTTTTTAATTTCCTTGGGAGATTAATTTTCAAAAGTAATTTTATATACCAATAAAGTTAAACTTGCAATTCCATATTTGATCAGATTTTAATGAATCAAGAAACACGGTGGGTCAAATAGTTGTACTTTGCTTATTCTTTCGCGAGACAAAAATAACAGAATTATCGATTCCCTTTTCAATATCGATACCTATCTTTAACATTGGCAAGTGTGTTTCAATATTTAATTACACAGAAACCCGGGGGTCCCGATAAGCCTTCTGAAAATTCTGAAAGCCGTCGCAGAAGGCGTGTCTCCGGCATAATTACATCGAATATCCGCCATTTAAATGCACTCGGAAATTTAAATACTGATAATAAGGTCGTATCGCTAACTGCCGCAGATAATATGGACTCGCTTGATTGGTCAGGACGGAGTATAGGTATTGTATTGAAATTAATGCCTACTGTTTTTGTTTTGGTGTTGGTGAATTTTGGCTTGTTTCGAAGTTCATTTGTTTCTTGTCTTTATAGGAGCCTAGCTGTCCATACCAGGATGACATGATGTTATTTGCATGTGCGTCTGTGCTTCTCCATTGAATCTCAAAAAATACACAAACGAAGATGTTACATTTGAAGTCTTAAAGTGAGTGAATGTTAATCGGTTGTAATGATAATGTGTAGCGTCAATATTTGACTCCGACTTAAGGAAAATCCGATCGCATTTGGGATATCGACAAATGATTAACGTAACAACACCTCATGGCCACGCGAAAGCGTGATACTGACATCATACTCAAACAAAGGGAATCCCGTTAAACAATCACTCGCAACTCGTCCGGTTTACATTGAAGAGAGGGCAAAAGTGTCCCATAGCTCGAATACATGTCGGCGCCGGCGTACATGCGATCAAACACCGAGCTATTTGCATTGCCCGGGCAATTACATCGACGCACTTAGCGCTACGAAGAACTGGGCCGTGGAGAGACAACGAAACGCCATTTGACACTTCCTGTTTCCGCCTAACACCTTTGTATACACTCATTAGAAATATACTGTTCTTGCAAAAAAAAAAACTATTACGTATTCCTATTAACCCTTCGAGAGCGGGACAATATTTGACCGCGACTAAACGCTAAAACAAATGGTGTACGTTGATCGTTCGTAAATGGAACGTGCTTTTTTATTCCGTGTGTGCTATCCGGCGCTAATCGAAAACGTTCTGGCTGGTGATTAATCGCGGGGGGCGAGTCCGAGTCGACAGTGACGATCGAGAAGATTGATGCGAGAGGCGATCGCCTGTTGCCGCTATTAAGAGTCAAGCCCTCGCTCGCGCAAACGCTTATGATCGTCTATTGACACCGACACGACTAATGTAACAACACCTGGGTAACACGTGTCTAACGAAACGTAAATACATTTACAGTTTTAGCCGCAGAATACTAAATTGATTATGTCTCTCTAGTTTCTTTGTAAAAACTAAAACCGGTATTTTATACAAAATAAAATCAGGAAATGAATTTACAAAAATTATACAGAACATTAATCTTTACAAACTCAAAAATAAATCCATAACAAAGCAATCGACAGTTTCTTAGAAATGACCCCGAACTTCATCGTAAGTCAGTCGTAACTCTCATAGGGTAAGACACTACATTATGCATTCCAATTATCGCAAAACAGACGTTGACAGTGTTATAAGGGTATAACAACGTCCACCCGAACAATTCCCGTACAAATTATTGTATGAAATGACGGGAATATTATCATAACAGGGCCGGGATACAGTCGCCCACCGCGGCCATATTTGAATCACAAAACTGGCCGGCTAATCTCCGTAATCTCTATTGTGATGTGCCAATTAACGACTCTCCCCTTCCGCTTGAATAAATAAATAAATATTTTGAAAACATGATCATTGTACCGTGGTAGCCGCACAGATTTTAAAAAAGGAATTATTTTCTCATCATATTTTGTAGTCTATTATGTCATGAAGCGTCAACGTTCACACATAAAAATAGTATCGTTTTTGTATTATTTTTGCGCGTACGCACATCGCACATTTCCTGGTTATACAATTTGTGTTAAATAACTATTGACATGTATGTTAATGTAGCAATTTATAACTAAAATGGGACAAAGTTATAAATAACATAAAATATGCAATTTTATAGTTTTGAAACAATAAAATTATGATTACAATGAAGATCATAAATATTACACTAGTGACTGACACTGTCGATAATTTTTATCAGGAATAATGAAAATTGCAAAAAACGCATGTTTTTAATCGAAGATAATTACAATTTTAACAATCTTAAAGGTAGGTTTAATATAAAAACGATAGAATTTCCAATAAATATTCTTGATTTAATAATATCGATAAAGACGACCCTTAAACAGGAAATTTTAACTTTACCTACAAAATAATTACATATACATAAACTCTTAATTTATAATATTAATAATTATATTTTTCTTTGACAAAATATATCTTTGATGAACTACTCTTACCAAAATACTATTTGAATACTATCTTATATACCGGTCTACTTGTAAATCAAACAAAAACCTGCTAACATCGATATCGATATGAAAATCGATTTGAATCACAAGCAGACGATTTGATCGCACACATTATTAGTCGTTGCAACAGCATTTACGATCGCATTGCTTATGTACAACAATAATACAATAAGCGCCAATCACTGTCGTTTGCTCGATGTCGTAGTCCTATACACATTTTATCGATATGGCCTTTAACTCAAGGTGATTTTAAATCAATCTTCTAATGTGTTATTTTTATTCTGTTTTATAATTTGTCGATATTGATGGTACTTTAATCGTTCAAAGATTCCAACTTTATCTAGATCAGTATTAATTAAGATACTGAAAAAAACACTGATTTGAATAAAATATGTTTTACATTTTTAACTCTTTCCTATGATTATCTAATAATCTCGTACTTTTAATCAAATTAGAACCAGACAACAAGTCCAAAAACAACAAAATCAAATTCAATATTGCAAAAAAAGGCCAAACAAACACATGATGTATCGAATAACATAAATCAATGGTCCAACACTGAATCGCTAAACGTTACAAGGTGTACTCGCTATTACCTTTATATTCCAAACGTTCAATTTGGACGTAGGCGAGTCCATTCTGATAGACTATTGTGTGCCAAGATAGATTTATGTAAGGATTTTTATAACTTATAAGGCCTTCACGATAAAAATCATTGAAGTCACTATGTTTTCATTTTGTACAACGTTATCATTTAACAAGTTTGCTAAGTATGGGATTTCATAGAATACTGTATGTTTTTCTTGACCAATTATTGTCAAAGAGTTGAGCAGTTTAGTATACTTTTAAAGATGTGGTGGCCTAGTGGTTAAGGTCTACATCTCGTGTACGAGTGTTCGGGTTCAAAACCTGGCAAGTACTAATGTGACTTTTCTAAAGTCATATGTAGGTAATTTATAAGTGTATCTTAGATACCACTGGTGAAGGAAAACATTTTGAGGAAATCTGGACTTGTTTAGCACGATTGCATCAGCGCAATGTGTATTGTAGAATTATAAACATGAAGACAAGATATGTACATATTTGTACTAACTGGGAATCACAATGATTCGGATGTTGTAAAGAAAACACTACCAAGAAAACCTTTTCTTCTAACTCTCTTATACAATATGGAATTATGCATAAGTTTTGTGCGTCATATTTCCTTCGAATACACGAATAATAAAATAAAAAAATTAGACTGTACATACGCTGTACAGCCAAAAATAAATGTTAAATACCAGTCTACTACGCGTTATCTACACTACTTCTCTATCAAGTAAAAGCTATCTTATCTACATCGAAAGTCAGGTACCGGTATGTCAAACAAACAAGTTTGAACCAGACAATGTGTACAACTTTCTTCAAATCACAATACAGGTCAACCATTCATATCAATTCCATTCGTAACCACTGATTCAAAGTCTAGGCAACCTCGTGAATTTCAATACAATTTACACAAACTCTTGTCGACACATGGGCGCTTACATTAAATAACATTTTAGATTTCGAACGAACTCGGCTGGTCCGCTAACGCGCGCCCGCGCCGCGCCGCGAGACAATTTCAAATTGCTTGCAATAATTTAAAGGCGTAATATTTAAGAAGGATGCGTTTATAAATAAACTCGTGGTGGGTATCTAAACATACTAGTAACAGCGTTTATGGTAATGTAAAAGATTTACACTTATTGCTTTTGATGGTTTACAGGAGAAATTACTGTATAAATTTCGCTTTGCATACAATATGGTCGGTGTTAGACTAGTTTCTACGTTTGTTCGTGTTTTGTTTAATAACAAATAGATTGCTATTGCGTTTACGTGTACGATTTATAGCGTGATGCATTATGCTGTTAATTTCAGGAATTTATTACACTTTCATTTTATTTATTGTTTCGAAGCGTTTCTTTCATCTTCTGTGTAGCTATTAAATATATCTAGTAACGAGACGACATCCAAATCTTTTTTTATCTCATCAGTGCCGGATTTATATTTTTTATGAGTATAGGCCACTTTATTTTCGCCGCCCATGTACCTTCCTTAAATAATAATTTTACATTTGTAGTAAGGAAAACACTTAAGTTAAATAAAATAAACCGGCCAAGTGCGAGTCGGGATCTTGTTTTTTTTCGACTACATAATTAAGTTTGTTGAGCAAAATTGCTGATTAATTAAAAACTGCAATACGATACAGACCTTTCATATGATGCCTAAATAAATTTTAAACCCCCAAACCTACCTCCCAAAAGATGTTTTTTCAACTTTTTTCATTTACGATACGCATACACAATCGTTCTTCATAACTGTTGCAAGCATGAGTAATTCCTGAAATAATCGGCTGTGACAGATAGACAGACGAAGTGAAATGATAAGGCGCAGGCAGCTGAGTGCAGGCGGGAAGCGGAGGTGGTTACCAGTTGCGTAGCTAGCCTTTTAGGGGCACCATATCAACTTTTGCTCGGGGCCCTTGTAACAGACTGGGGTGAAGTCCAAATGGAGGGTAGACTTTTCACAAAAGAAACAAAACCTTTCGCATTTTAATAAAATAAATAAACACTATGTTTTACTTTTTTAACATGATAATATTATTAGAAATCATATTTTTCAAAAAATAATAACAAAAACAGAGCTTGAAAAGCAATTCATACGTAATCGAAAGCGCGAGCGAAGCGAGCGAAAATTTTTTTTGTACCTTGTTAATTATAGGGAATAATATTTTTAAATAAATGGTAACAAAAACAGAGCTTGTAAAGAAATACAAATAGCCATGTAATCGATAGCGCGAGCGAAGCGAGCGCGAATTTTTTTAGCATGATAATTATAGGGAATATTTTTTTTCAATAAATTGTATCAAAAACAGAATCTGAAAATAAATAATATACGTAATCAGTTTTTTTAAACAGGATAATTATATTTTTCAATAAATTGTAACGAAAACAGAATCTGAAAAGAAATAAGAATATGTAATTGAAAACGCGAGCGAAGCGACCGCGAATTTCTTTTTTAGCAAGTAAATTATGGGGAATAATATTTTTTTAATGGGTTGCAATGATTGTTGATGTTGCGACCTATTTTATTTAGTTTCCGAAGATGGGAGAATTTTTCGCTAGTTCTATAAGGTTAAGTTCAGTAAGGTTGGCTAATCAGGTTTTGGGAGCTCCGGGGCACTGCCCCGCCTAGCCCCTGGGTAGCTAAGCCTCTGCTCACGCTTTTAAGTAAGTGATAACTGTAACAAATCAAAGCGTATGTTGCTTTTCCACGAAAACAATGTAACGTAAACAAATGTAACACTCACGCAGTAATATAAAATAGGTACAATAACATAACAGTAGGTACCTAGGATTGATAATTTTCGATAGGAATGAGTTTCTATAGGGATTAAACGTATTAGTATAAAAAACCATGAGAAAACCAGTGAGCGTCCTGAAATCTGAATCTGAAATCTGCCGCCCCTAGGACGCTGCCGCCCCTAGGCCGCGGCCTATACGGCCTATTGACAAATCCAGGACTGTATCTCATGTTCTTACACTGCAGTTTGTATTGTCTTTTTATTAGCATTACGCCCGCCCTTGTCGCACTTAAATCTTATTCTTTTGTTATCATATTCTACGCTTCTTTTAATAAAACATAGTAACAAATTATTATAACATTCACAATATTACTGACTACTAATTACGTAGCAAGTTCAATACAAAACAGGGTATATTATAAACTAATACCTATACAGTATCTACTGAGGAAATTGATTTTCCATTGCGTCGAAGGTTTACAATGACAATGTTTCATTGCAATCAGTAACAGCACTAAAACGGTAATGCCTGCGCGTGTATTCGCGCACATTACGACGATAATGCGACCCATATTGTACCAACCGATCGGCTGCATATCGCTCAAATGCTATAATTATAAGCGACGTCGCAGTTTTCCGTTTGTAATAAATTAAAATGTATTGATAAGTGTCAAATGCTAAGTTGCTGTAAATTGTAGTCACGCACTGTACGTACTAGCCTACCTACCCAAGATAGCACATTACATGGAAGGAAAAGTAGTGTGAAACGATACACATGAAGCAACATAAAAGCTTATGTAATTTTCCTATGTTATCAATTAATTAAATACCTCAAATTACCGAAATAAAGAAATAGATACTACACATAATAAAACAAAGTATTGCCAATGCAAGAATCTTACGAAACAATAATTAAAAAACCCGAAGAAGATACACCTCCAACTTCCTACAATGATAATAAGTCTCCTACAGCTAAAGTCAACTAAACAATTAATGAAATACAGTTACCAGATCGTGAGACACATGTTAGATCTAATCGGCTTCCCACACTAAACTATTTAGATAGAAATCATGATAGCAAATCATTTGGAGCTGCAACTGCAATGTAGTATGAAGTCAATGTAATCACAAAATGTACAGACGATCACGAAGCTCACGATTATTTTACTAACAATTACTAAATACAACATGAATTTTATTACAAATTCATTGATGAGCAAGAGAAATCGAAACTATGGAAATATTTTTAGTAACTGTAAAGATGACAAATGCTAGGCAATAAATTAATCACCATCAATTTATTTTGCGTTAGACATTTTATATAAGACTTTCATAGTACCGAAAAGCTCATCAAACAACAAAAATCTAACATGAAGTGAAGGTAATAAATGTGAAGTGAAGGAAATAAATTCATTTCAACCGTTTCTATTTGGAACAGTTTTTATTAAGAGATCTTTCTTACAAAATTTCAGCCTAACATGTATACTAGCTATTTCCCGCGGTTTCACCCGCATCCTGAGGGAACTACTTCGCGCACCTGGATAAAAAGTATCCTATATGTTATCCAGATTATGAGCTATGTGTCTACCAAATTTCATCCATATCCATTTAGTAGTTTTTGCGTGAAACAGTAACAAACATCCATATATACAAAAAGTTATATTTATTAGTAAGATCTTCCCGTACCGATCTCTACTTAGCAGTGAGTCAGTTAAAAGCTGAAATCAATAGAATAATGAAGTGAGAGAGAGTTGCCGAAGAGGCAGGTGTCGCCTTTGTATTGTGTGTAGCACAGTTTTAACCGGAGCTGTAATGAGGTAAACAAACGTTGTACCAGAGTGGGACAAGTTGTAAGTGTAAGCGATATCTTCGCTCCATTGTTAAGAAAACGAGAGGAACCACTTAATTTTACTAGTGGGGACATTTCTTCGCTTGCATAATATCGAGCTTTACAGCGTAATTGCTTTCGAAGGAAAGTGTACAAACCCATTGTTTTGAGTTACTTAGATGTTCTCGTGTGTCATAAGAATAATGGCGTAAAATGTTTACAATCAGGCAATACAAGGCTGGATTATAATAATTTTAAATTCTATTTGTAGTGACTTTAATGATAATCGACACCAGGATATATTCGAGAGCAACAGAAATAGACGAAGACATTTCGAAGAGTTACATTGTTATAAACTTCAACCAATATGTGTTCGTTGCAAATGAGTGTTAACCTGTCTAAAAGATTCAGACTATTAGACAAATAATACGTAGTTCTGTCAATCGCTTTCGCCTATGCCTTGTATTAATGTACGCATTTTATGTAAAACACGGCAAAGTAGCTGAGAGGGCGTTGGCCGCAAAAACAATGCCTCAATTGATAGCTGTGTCTAGTGTTGAAATCAAAGTGCTTCGCGTAATGGAGGACCAGTGATGGCTAATAGAACCAATTATAACGGTTTTTAACGTTTAAAGTTACCATTCAAACTTTGGTGAAATTAGAAAAAGTTTTGAATACATAGTTGAAACAGCGTTGAAACAAATGTGAACAGGGGCTGTACCACCACGCGTTTTTGCAATCACTATTCAAGTTTGAGAGCGTGACACAGCTACTAACGTCGTATAGTTCCGTCTCTTTTTCATAACGAAAATAATCTTGTTTTGGCACGTCATGGTAAGGCCCCTGAGTAGGAGAGTCGGGGTAATCCAAATAATGACTAATTTTGATTGATTGACAGCTGATGATAACTATCACCAGGAAAATAAACACAGATTTGACGGGTCACAAAAACAAACACATTCACAAAACTTGAAAAGAGTCCAAAAAGATGAAGAAATACGAAATAACAAAAAGCTCTTGTCCACATAAAAACATATATTCAAAATTGAATATCGAATTTTCAAACAACTCCATGTTCCTCATTCAAATAAAATCTCAGAGGAGAGTGTGATTTCTTGTGAAACTGCTTCAGATAGATGTTAAAAGTTCGTGGTTCTGTTATGAATGAATTGTTCCCAATCGGTGCGTACGCTTTGATAGCAAGTACGAAAGTGCTAAGTGATTCCCATCCCATATGTTTACCCATAAATTACTTCTCATTTGAGAGCCTCACTTTGCCAGATTGATAGGTAACATCGTACACGTGTAATTACACGAACATTTCCACCTACAATTAGATTAATTTATACTTGTTTGATGTTGATATGAATTATTAATGGTTACGTAATAACAATTCGTGAGAGTGGTGATAGATACGTCTGCTTGCTACCATTAGTGATGTAACGATTTCATCAATTCAGTTTCGGGTGTGATTGCTTTCATTGATCGATTGGATCCGTATTATAGAAACATAAGTCTTAATTTTTCCACGCTTAATTTTTGCTACATCCTTACTATTTCTGCTAACATAACTTTATAAGTGGTTAAACCGCCGAACTGATTGCTTGTTTAAAAAATAAAGGTAGATTGAAATTGAAGAAGGACAATTATATCTTGGTTTTATTTAATACCTAGTTCCCTCAAAATGCAAGAAAAACCACGAAACAAATAGTTACTAATAACAACCGAATACCGACTTTCAAATGTTGTAGTCCTCAAAGAAAATTGCAACCCAATATTTTGTAGGAATACATGTAGTTCTTTGAACAATTAATAACATACGGCAGAGTAAGTACATAATGTACTATACATATAACCACATAATAGTGAGCGGCTTATGTCCAGGCAATAGGATAGCGCCCTCTGGTGGAATTATTCCGGGCAAGTAATCGCTTAATTGACGAAAACAATACGCGCTCGTGGTCATCAACGCATGTGAACACTGATTTATTATTCACTGGAACTGGCACGTAACGCTTCCAGAAAAACAGGCGAACATGAAGATTGTTCTTTATGAAAATAATTGACCTATAGGATTTCTTAATTTTTTGAAAAATAGAAAAGATTTTTTTGTTTTTGTATGGTGTATATTATAAAAAATTACAACTGTAAAGTCCGTAAAGTTACTTAGTTAAGTTACTTTTTTGTGTCAAAACCTAAACTAAACCTCGTGTCAAGACTTTAATGACCTATGTTTTACAAATAAATGATTCTGATTCTGAAAAAATACCTTATCCAAATATAATAAGACGAATCTAGCCGCTTCCATATCTCCAACATCGACGTACGCTCAACTATAGAGTATACACAAAGTATAGACGATTACACGCCCTCTCTTTGATCTCCAATTAGATGAACATTTTGGGGTTCCGCATATCTGCCGTATGATAGGGGAGCCGCCGATTGTAAATAAATATGTTCGTGCTCGTCCGCCCGTGCTGAGGGTGTGAATTACTTTCCCAACTGTGGTAAATTAGATCATCTTGTGGACAGCAATTTATGGCTGATAATTATTTTTTTGTGGTCTTTTGAGTCATTTGAGGAATTTGAATTAACTTTAATAATTGCTTAATATTAATAGAAATATAATAATAACGTTATCACTTTATAGGTTAAAACCTGTTTTTAAGAGTTTGATTTTAAAATTTAAATAATATTGTTTTACAACATATGTATTTCAGAGTTAATGTCAAATGAGTAACTACAGTTTAACTGTTAATAAAAATGTGAACCAAACAAGTTATATATCGACATAATATGTAGGTACATACCTAACCCCTTCACTAACTCCTATAATAATTTTCTATCCGAAAAACAGAAACTATTTGTACAAATAATCAATCTGAAATAATAACGTGGCAGTAGGGCGGGCGGCACGAACTAGGGCGGGGAAAATTAATCCGCCCGCAAAGCCTCGTATTGCTGGCCGCAATTATCCAACGGGGATTAAGCCGGTTGTCGTCGGTTTTAGCCGGATCGGTCCAGTGCAAACTAGTATTGATGTTATAATTAGAACAGTATACAGTATTACTGTCTCTTTGTAATAATACCTACACTTTTTTATACAACCGTGAGACTTAAAATAATAAAGACTTATAATAACATAAGCTATCAAATAAAGGGACAAAAACTCTGTAAATTTTCACTAAATAAAAAGTTTTTTTTGGTTAATAATCGCAAACCATTAAACAGAAATTTCAAAAACAGTAAAAGAATAATAAAATATGTTAGTTTGTGAAAGGACCAATCAAGATTAAATATCGCTCAAAATATCTCTTTTCACAGTAATAGGATTTATTACAAAAATAAATTGAAAGAATTCGTGAAAACGTGTCGAAATAGAAAACGGATAGGAAACTCTTTCAGATCAGTTTGACCGATAAATTGTCGATTTACACCCAGTGTGGGGCATTGCATTAAGTTTACGCCCCTCTTTAGAGAAACTAGATAAACACCAAATTGAAAAAGAGAACACTTAAAATAATCAAGTAAACTAGTCATCACTTTGTATAGGTAAGTTAGTTTTATACCTTTAGGGCTAAACCTTTTTTCGTAAGCTTATTCTGTCGCGCCACTGTTTAAAAATAGTAACCATGGAGTTTTCTTCCCGTTTTTCTCTATAGGAAACTGCTTTTTGGAATGAACAACTTAAATTCCATTCTACCCTATTTATTTTTGAGTTTCATAAGTTTAGAATCTAGATTATTGTTTGATTGGAGCTTTATTTTAACTGGGCAAAGGTTATTTAATTATTCAGCCATTTTTTATTTATTTCTTTACCTTTCTACAGATAACACTTCAAAATTCAAATTCATTATCTAATTAAGATATAAAAACAGATCAGAACAACTGTTTTCAAGAAAATAATACACATATATATAAAAATTGTTTTGTCAGAATTCTTTACCTGTCTGCGATGAAAGATTTTCTTGGCCGTTTGAGTAGTTTCCTTCGTCTATTTTTATCTCTTTTATTTGGCTCTTATTCATAGTTTTCGTAGCACATTACAATAGATACCTAATTACTTTATATTTCTATGCTATGGTTCCTATTTTTAAAACTACTATGTCAAACAGTGTTGACGAATTGGTAGGACTAGGACTGTGTAACTGTTTTTCTTTTAATAGAAAAAGTTGAAGAGCGCGTGAGTCTATGAGTGGTTTCTAGATCAAAACTAAGCGTTCTATTTTTAATTTGACCAAATGAATGAATATATAGATAACTTTAGTTCTTAATTCAAAAACCAGCCTTGAAGGAATATTTTGTATTATTATTTTAAACCAGGAATTATTTATATGCACTACAATAAAAGCAGAACCTACAAAGAAAAATGTTATATAGTTGCAAGTCACAGCCTTTAAACAACTCAACTATTAGTGCAAAGAGAACAAAGATTAAATATGCAAATAGAAAACTGTTAATCCATACATTTCTCAGTGAAGCACATTGAAAATATTTGAATACGTATTCCAAAGGCTTATTTATTCTGACTTCATTGTGTAGAATATTATTTTTCCGACATTTCCCGTCGTGTTTTCACCTCTCGCATAGGGAAACACGCTAAACGCCGGTCAGCGCGTGTCCGAGGCATTAGCGAGCCCAACGCACACATGCGTCTGCGCATCCATTCAGATATGTGTTGTGTAAGGCCCAGGCTACACTACCACAGAGTACTTGTACACAAGATTTTAGATATAATAAATCTATACTAATATTATAAAGCTGAAGAGTTTGTTTGTTTGAACGCGCTAATCTCAGGAACTACTGGTACGATTTGAAAAATTCTTTCAGTGTTAGATAGCCCATTTATTGAGGAAGGCTATAGGTTATATAATCATCACGCTAAAACCAATAAGAGCGAAGCACCACAATTCCACGCAGACGAAGTCGCGGGCAGAAGCTAGTATTATATATTTTTGGAAACATAATACGGATTAACATTTTGAAAATACAATATTTTGTGTTGACGCACAGGAAATTGTTTCTTAGATAAATAATTTGAGGAACACACGAAACCTACGTCATCTATTTACATCTCAACTTGAATAGTGTCGTTTGCGGATTGTCTGTTGTATATTTAGTTTTCAATCATATATGAACAGTAATAATGTTCAATTGACAAACGTATGCTATTTTATTAGTTTATTCTAGATTATCAAATACTCCAGGGTGTTTTAACTTTAATTGTACAACGAAAATAATAAAAAATATCTTCCTGAATAAATGATATGCTGTGTAATTTATATCCGAAATTGTATAATTGATTTCTACGGTTGAAAACCCTCACCAAGCCGAACGAACGGCAACTAAATATTACAAGTCCCAACGATAATTCACAATGATTTCTATTTAAACAAATTATTCAAACGCTGCGCCTAAATAATAAAACGTGTTAAATTCTCTACGGTGTTTGTATGTACAACATTAACACACAGACATAAAGATCGCATGTTAACGTGCGCACAAAGCCAAGATTTTCACTGTATAAGGTGCTTAATGAATACACACTACATGGAAACATGCATTTATTGGTCCCGCGAATGGAGTCCAGTTTATTTGCAGGTGAAACAAACGCTCGGTCAACGCTCTCGGGGCCGCTGTGTGCGTCGCCACACTCACAACACACCCTCGCGTGTTAACGCACATAGTTGCACACACGCGCGGGCCGAAGGGATGACCACACCGCGCTGAGCGACGACATGCTAATTTCTTACCAAGCCCAACAATCGCTCTGCTGTACGTATAAATACAAATGACACCCGGCTCCAGGCGTGTTTGCAATACTTTTGTTACTTACCTATGTGAACCTACAATTATACCTTTACTTTGTGCTCAGTTCCAGATAATCTTGCTACATGACGCCATTACTCAAAAATGTAGCCGTTAAAGTTTAGATCAATAAAATTTAAGTGATATGTAGAAATAAATCAATGGGGATAAAGAAGGGTTCTAATCCGATCATTAAGATATGTTGTCGTTATAAAATGATCCGTTTCACGCATTATCCGGTGATAAAATGGAGCTGCGTCATAAAAGTAAACGGGCGAGAGTTTGACCACCCCTGATAGCCTAATCAGTAGAACATTGTGAACTAGATAAGAGATGTTTAAAAGCGACTAACATTCTGAATCATTTTGGTTAGATACACATTTATTAGTACGTTGCTATCAAAATAAAACCTACCAAAAAGATAAAAAAAAACTCCTGTTAATTAAAAGTGGATCTCAATTAATACCTATAATCGCTATGAATAACTACGATACGTTTTTTTGTACAGACAGATTAATTTTAGCAGGATATTCTCTGTTCTTTCAAATATGTATCTGACTATTCGGAGAATCTCAATATCCAGATTTCTGGAACTTTCCAAAGATCAAAGCAGAAATGCATTCAAATGTTTTATGAAAACGATCAGACAAAGTTTTTCTCAATATTATGATAAATAGCTACCTATTATGCGTATAGTCTCGGTATTAACTTTATTTATTATCCGTGAAGCCTAATGTTACCCCCTTGGTAGAACTGCAATTGCCTATTTTTAGCCTAAGGACCACCCAGCTTAAACAAAGTTAGACCTGCTTGCATATATTTGAGAAACAAACACCGAAATGAATGCTATGGGTAGGTAGGTATAATAACTTTAATTCAAAATGACACAATTATCAAACGCCTATTAAATACCCCATAAATAATATTAATTTATATCGAATCCATTTTTTTAATCCGTCCGCTTCTCGTTATTAATTCGGCATCGTTTTATATTAAAACTATAATTAACTTCCACATAAAAAGGTCCCTTTAAACAGATCGCCAGTTTTTATTAAGCGATTTAATATTCATATAAATCTTTTACGCTTCATTCCTCTATTTTATTACTAATTTATTTTATATTGTTTAAGTCAGCCATTCAAACCCGTTCGTTAGCTCATTTCTGTTTCGAACTTTGAATTATTAAAATGGGAATTCGAATTATAATTTTATGTGCTAATATAAAACTGCAGAATTATTTTTGCAATCTTTGAGCAACATTGTAGGCAATAAATATGAATGTGAGTCAACTTATTTATGTACAGTATATACAACATTGTATACAGTACAATTTTGTTGTGTTACAAACTAATTATAAATAAGTTTAATTGTAAATAATTGATTAATCAAACAAACATAATTAATTTCGAACCTTTCATCCATGTCCTTAATTAACTTTGGAAATCATTTAAGATCGTTAGCGCCCGATTATTTGGATAAACAAATTCATTATAATTAAATAAATTCAATACCGCCTAGCTGTGTAAGTAAACACTAGTATCTAAATTATTTAAAATTAGTGGAAAATGTTGATAAATAAAAGGAAGTCAATGAAAATAGGATAATTGATAAAGATATTACATTAAATATCGACTGATATTGCTTTATCGCATAAATCAATAATCCTTTTTTTGTGTACTTAAGTTAAAAATAGCAAAAAACACATTAGTCATTAACATGTCACTTCCTCTGACATTTCAAATAACAAAACAAGATTTACTGAAAAAAAAACGAATTATCGGGAACCAAGTCTTTCTAAAAAAATATAATTGGCAATCGATTAAATAATAATAAGAACTAATCAGCCAACCTTTTTCTTATCAACCTCGAAAAAATTCGGCATCTTCGGAGGCTCGCTGTGCGAGTTCTGATGATGATGATGATGGTGGTCCTCCATGAATGTGTTGAAGAAATCCATGAATTCCATTTAATAGTACTACTATCAAAGTCCAATAACTCACTCAAAACAACAATAGGAACTCAATTATTTACCGCGAACTAATAATTCAAATATGTAATAAGTCGAGCGCGCGACATAAACACGTGCACAATGAAGTAGGGCGGCACGCCAGACGTCTTGCTCTTGCCAACATCCGATATAAACTAAATTGAAAATTGGAAACAAAATGCAATGTTCGAATCTTGATATGACAATAATAGGCGAGACAGAGATAAACGGAGCAGCGAGGCGCGAGCAGGATGGCGCGAGCTACGAGACGGCTCCGCTCCACCCCATCGACATTGGCGGCGCAGGGGTTGTCGCGACGAGATCGCTACGAAATTTTAAATTCCTACCTGCTTACTAAGCCGAAACAACATCAATTCGTTCAAACGATTATGAGCTGTATTCCAAATGGCAAAGATACGATTTTTATATACAACCGCAAGATAAATAAGCTTTTTCAGAACGAGATTTTTTTAAGTTGTAATTATAAATAGCAAACGCGTGGATACAATGCGCAAGGCTATTCTGAGAATTTGTCTTGTTTTATAATATAACATTGATGATTGAAAGATACTGTTTTAAATTAGTGCGTGAATTGTGAGCAAAACAACACATAAAAGTACAAAGAGATTCTTAGATATGTATTTATGCTTTCAAACAACATTTAGGTTAACAGAATCATAATTTACCATCGGTTATACCTATTGAAAACCAATAAACACCACAGTCAACGACACGAACACGCATTAAAAGCGTAAACGAAGATATGAGACGCGGAATGAACAAATAATTCATGCATCGAGTTACAGTGAGACTCTTAAATATTTTGGTATTAATAGAATATAGGTGAAGAGTTGCTGAAATAGTTATGAAAATCATTGCAGACGATACTAAAAAACACTTCAGTAATAAAGTTTTGCGATGACATATCACTAACATCCTACCAGCGAATGTAACAGACCCTACAAATTGTGTAATCACACAGCGATGAGGGGATCCCATATTAATTTCGGCACAAAATAATTTCGTCGGTTCACAAATAATCAATTAAATTCCTACTATTGAAATGTCATAGTATTGCATGGGGCGAGTTTATCTTGTTATTGATATCTTTATAAATGGGGTAAAGTGGGCGAATCTGGTCATACGGGCACTTGAATTGATACGGGTGGATTTGGCAGGGTTAGTCATGTTGTGACAGGTCCATTGAGCCATTCAACGGGTTAACTATTCATTGTAACAATTCTAAGCTAATAAAAATCTTTTCCCTCATTATTTAATTTTTTGGAATTATTTATTTGCCTAAAATTAATTTTAAAAATTATAAATATTATGTAAGACTCAGAAAATCCGTTCCTGTAGCAAGAATTTCTTTATACTCCACCGATTCATTCCGATTCAAATCAATTATTCTAAATTATACAATTGATTTGTATAACTGCAGCTATAAAAAATCATGTTTCTGTAAATTACCACACTTCCAATAACTCTCTTTGGAATGCCCGACCGCCGGTGCCGTTATTTCGGGAATCTACTGAATATACGCCGAAAAAATCCCAGTGACGTCATCGACCCATCCCTTAGGGGATCGGAAAGCACAACCTTTGAGCTAAGGGCGGTTGATTTTTCCTTAAGTATATTTAGAAAGATTTGATAAATAGATGGATAGATATACTCTTTATTACACACCAAATTAATAAAGGATAAAAAAAAGATTGATCATTTGATTAGTAACTTGTAAAATTAATTTATTCGGATAATAACATATGGTTTCTTCTCTTACTCCTAGAGGAATAATAATCGCAATTATTATAATTTAACATATTAAATAAAAATGCATACATACAGAGGTACGTATTATAGTTTTAGAATTTGGCATTTTCAGTATTTGGTCCTTAATGATCTCATCGAAAGCTTCAGTTAATTCTAGAAGCTTACTTTACCTGAATTTACGCTAGGGGTATAAAACTTTTAAACTCAAACGTAATAAAATTTACAACTGAATGCCTACGATACGATTCACTATCACCAAACTCTCTATCCTAAGCATAATAATATCTAACTACAATAAAAATTACAATAGAATGGGTCGACTGGGTAATTCACGAAAAAAGTTTAAATAACGATTAAAATATTATTTTTGTACCCACAAACAATAGGCCGGCGAAGAATTTTACTATCGGAAAGGAAGTCAATAGATACGGGGCATTATTGGGCACGTTTCTGGGAAATATTCTGTGAAACCATGAAACAATGGGCCAGTCCGACATCAATAGTTTTTATTCACCATGTGGGTGAGATGAAAGATGTACAATAAAGATTTAGTACAAAGCAATTACAATGAAATGGATACGAAAAATTCCAACCTAATCACTAACAAATGTTCGACTTTAAATACACGGTATTTTAAAATAAAAGTATTGTGTGAATTGTTGTTAATGAGTCACGTTTTCTTTAAATTTAGATGCGTGAATTAGGCCTACATCATGTCTTTGAGCCTTGGCTTCTAATCTCTCAGCAGTTTGGTACTTAAACAAAGATTTTTAGATTACCTAGTAACACATATTACAGTAGAGTAGTCTTCTAAAATAAATCTACTACGTTCACAATCGACCTCTGACATAGGCCTACTGACCCGTGCGTGTCTGGGCTAACTTTAGCATCAACCCTACGAGACACAAGGATAAATATAAAACATTGAGAATTCATAAAAATGTGTAGTCCAGATGGATATTTACAACATATTCTTAGTAAAACGATTATCTGCTTCAAAATACTTATGTAATTAACATTCTTATAACTGATATTATTGTATTGGGTGGGTGCGGACAAAGCGAGGATACTAAGCCATCGGCAAGTAATTTCTTTATCAGTTCACCAATCCGGAACGTGTAATTACAGTTTGGAGATAACGTTTTGTTACAAAAAAAGGAATCTTTTTGAATATTCGAAGCGATTGATGATTAAATTACTTTGACAATAACAATGTCGCTGCATGTAGGTCGTACGGTATAAAATTAGTTACAATAATTTGCCATACGATCACAAAAGATTTTCAGTTACCCTCAGATAGTTCAAGTATCATCCCTAATTGCCTTTTGCCAACACTCGGCGATTCGCACGGGGCGAAGATTTATCGTCACACAATTTTAATTAACACATGATAGTCAATAGTTCCCAATTGCCGATCTCCCCTTGCGATGAGTGTAATTAAGCTCGTGATAGCTCAATGTTTGGGTGAACTTGGGTAGTTTGTAACGTGATCAGGAGTAATTAAGGAGAAATGAGTTATAGGTGCCAAATGAAACATCGAATCAACAAAATCATGGTAAGAGAAAATTTAAATCAAAACGGGGATGTAGGAAGATCAGGGGCCATCATATTTTTGCAATCACTATTCAGGTGTGGAAACGAGACACAGCTACTGACGTCGTATAGCACTGTCTCTTTTCCACAAAAAACTATTCCTGCTTTGACACGTCATGGTAAGGCCCCAGGATAATCTAGTTTCACGAGAAATAAAGCGAGAAAGTAAAAATAATAATCATGAAACAGTAAGTATCTCGAACGTCAAGTAACAATATAAATTAACATTTAATTAAAAATAGATTTAAATTATTTATGCAAGGAAAGATGTCAATGAGAATCCCATATTGGATTCTTAAAACAAACATAATATTATGTATTTATCTAAACTGCTTCCGCAATTGAAACTTGATTCTGAGTAACATCTATTAATTCAACAATTTCATTGTCAATATTTACTGAAAGTGTAAACGCTTTCGGTTTAACACCAGATTTAAACTAAGCAAGATTAAAGGCAAAATATTTAGGAAAATCATTTTAACAACTTTTGCGTGCTATAAAAATTAGTATCGATGAAAGAGTTTTATTTTCGTATGAAAAAGTTTGGAATACTTATATTTAAGATGGATCTATCTTTATACAGTCGTAAAACTTTTTTTTTATTTAAGCATTTAGTGTCACAATTCGCTCGGTTTCGGTTTTTTGGAACACCATTTGCATGGTGATTTCCATTCGTTTTGTTTTCACGTGATGAAACTAAACGTAGTATCAATCAACGTCTTATCTTCCCACATAAGTTGTAAAAGTCTTCTAAGAAGAGGGTTAAATGGTTTTCAACAGATAACGGGCCGACAACGCATTACTAGCCCTACCTACTTACGAATTGTAAACACAACTACTAGAAGCATCTAGTAAATTCTACCTGTCTGATAAAGAATTAAACACAATAGGGTTCATTTGCGGGTGCCCATATAATGTTCATGGGGAAAATTTGGAAAGTCCCTTAACGTTTTAAATATTTTTCTCGGAGACCTTGTATAATTTTCAGATGACTGATAATAAATAATAAATTGGTCTCATAATATCGTTCTCATCACTACGAGCTTATGTAAAACACTTGGAATTGCAAAATATTTGTATCTCTCGATTTGTCCCTTTCTCCAGCTTAAGACATGACTGTACATTCAAAAATTCAATGCATGCCCTAGCAGACGATACATCAGCTGTAACCCACGTAATATAAGCGACTTACTTAATTAAAGTAGTGTTTAAAACGCCTATAAACAGTCCGTTAATGACGGGTCGTTACTGCCCCGCGCCCTAGGTGGCGCGCCCGTCGCTACTTCGTACGAGTATTGTTCACCTACTGCTATCATAGACAGGATTTTAATTTTTACTTGATATAATGCTTGTTCTTTCGGAACTTTTAAACTAGCATTATTTGAATTGTAAAATTTCTTCCCATTTTATGTTATTGGCATTTTTTTGTTAACGAAATAGATTAGATTTTCTTGTTTACTTTTTGAGACTTGAAAAAGTGATACTAATGAGTTTCACGTTAGAAGAAGAATATAATTATTTCTTGTAAGACTTAGTGTATTGTTAGAAAATGAGACACTAAAGTCAGTTTTTGTTTGTTAGGAAAATCAGTAACATACGTTCAGTACATAGCAAGCTTATAAACAATAACAACATTATTTACTTCAAACGCTAGAAATGTATGACAAAATCTTGCACAACAGATTACAACCACCAAACGTAATAAAAAACCCATCAGCAATCGTAACAGTTGCTTGTTTATTTCTAAGAATATCAGGAATCACACGTTGTACCGACGTGGCGACGGACGCGTTCCGTTCTCAACACAAGTGATAAATTATTGAAATTGATAAAACAATGGATATCTATACAAAGTGTTCCACAGTTGGGGAGGTCGTAAAGAGGAAACGTTACAGGCTGATCGCCGCCGCTTTGTGATCGCCGCTGTCTAAACAAATCAAGCGCACTCCTCTAGTGAGGATGACGCGTACGCTACCGGCCAGCGCTTGAAGCGTGCTCAAGCGATTGATTGGGCTTTATTGTGCTTTTATTTAAATAGGCTGAGGTTTAATGTTTCAGTTTGGTCTTAAAATGCCGGGCGTACCTTTTTTGTGCCCTGCCCTTGACTGAGCCATATATAATATGACATTTACAGAAAATTATGTTATCAATTAGAAAATCTACCAACCTTAGTACCTATAAGAACATTTCTCTAATAATCATAACCGAAAAAATATGTTAATGGAACTTAATATTAGAAAAGTAATGTCCAGAATAATAAGAAAGGCAATAAAGCAGAAAATAAAAGCAATTCTTGATATAAAATATAACAAGTGCTACATCAATGCTTGACGAACAAAATGTTTGCAAACAGATCTCTAAAACCAATAGCAATAAGTCTTTTATTGCATCAAATAAGAATCTAACTAATACTTTTACCAGCGAGGCAAAAAATTCTTAAGAGACATTATTTGACAATCCTCATACCTATAACCGCGGTAGAACGTATCTACTTTAATCTCGGACACAAAGACCAGGATCCATAAGGACCAGTGATACCAAGCACCTGCTATTCTACTTAGTCTCCAAAGACGTAAAGTGCATCATTTGTAAGTGCAACAAGCTACAGCTGTTTACGTGCAACTCATTAAGTGATTTCCTAGAACATGTTTAATTGGGCTCTGATCAAAGGAGCCATGTTTTGACATGTCCATTGTTAAGGAATCCTTTGGAGGAAGATCATTTGCCTTGCTGTTTGCTTGTGGGTGATTATTGAGCATGGTTTCTTATTATTAGGCTACTAAGAGTCTTAATTGAATTTAATGGTATTTATTACAATTGTTGGATTGTATTTGCTTACTAGATGAATTATTTTACGCCCTGAAAAGGTGGTGAAAGAGATATTGATAATTTTATAGATTTTTCGGAAATATGTACATCTTTGAAAGTCCTTATTATAATTTTTAGGTACCGAGGACAATAAAAATATTTTTAAACAGTTAAGTTAGGTCAACTGTTACATTCGAATCGCAAATCTTAAAGGTGCGTACACATAGGCGCGGCCGCAGCGAATCGCGCGTAATAAAATCATATTGACGTATCGACCGACAAAGTGCGCCGGCGCACCGAGCTCGCCCTAATAAACAATTACGTGTATAAACAGTAAAATTATTGTTGTTCGCCATTTTATCGTCCGAATCGACTGTGCCGACAACCCATGTAAGAAAGTTGAGAAAAAATATGAGGTAGCCGTCAATTTAAACATTAAAAAGCACTATCGGAGCTCTTGACTGCTACAAGTAAAAACACGCCTGGAATATAAATATTTTCATCATACAATTTATAAAATAAAATGCCTCACTCCACAAATACACGAACAATAAGTAACAAAAATTAATATTATTATTTACACTAATTGTGTATAACCAGCCCAAAAACATACAGCCAATAATTTAATACGATCTCCCCTTCAAACTTTGAATATAAAAGTATGGCATCGCCTGATCGTTCAAAACGTTCAGCAGATACAAAGTAATAACAGCGCTTCAGCTTCCCGCCGTAAGCAAAAAATATTATGTTGTAAAATTTAAAATAAGAACAGGAAATGATAACCCGCGGGTCGGCTGCGCCCGCGCCACCCCCGGCATCGCACCAGCACATGCAAATAACACTGACATAAACAAAATAGTTACGCATACATGAAAACGATGGCTATTAAATTACACATACTGATGAAGAATTTTCGTAATAAGTCGTACAGGATTTTCTTGAATTCCAAAATTGAATTAGCGAAGCTGCCATGTTTCAGTAAATAGTACCTAAAAAATGAGTTAGTAATACTCATTGCAAGTTTTTGTATGAATGCTTCATCAAACATACAGTAGCTGTTTTCCAAAGATGAAATGTACTCTATTTTATCCCCCTTTATTTGATCTGATTTTCACATATTGAAAGAATTATAAAAACAAATATTAAAAACTCTCATAAAAATGACGGCAGATTACTTCTCATGGTTCGAGACAGCGATAACTGTAAATCTGTATTTCAAGGGGATTGTAATCATCTACTCGAGGATTCGGGACATTTTTTGTGCTTGCATTTGGATTTATTTATTTTTTGCCCGGGGTGGCAATCTGGAAATTTTAGAATAATCTCTAGTCAAGAGGGCTGCCGCCACATGTGTACGAGGCATCGGTGATAAACATTTTATAGGAATGTTTGGAGCAAAAACTGCCAACCAAATGTTCGTATCGATTTAGGGTTTCACGTAAAGGAAGTTGTAATATAAATAATAAATCCGTGTCCGTGGTTTTGGTACAAAGAAACGGAGGCATTCATCAACTTGCTGAAGGAAGTTGAAATGTTTTGTCAAATTACTCGTACAATACTTAAAGTTAGTACACGCAGTCAGCATACCGCATATTGCAATGATGGCAATGACATTTTTGTGTGCAAAATCATGTACTACAACAAATTAATGATCGGCGATTGACTACAAACATTAATAAACACAAAATCTGTTTACATAATCAGTTCATTTTCAAAAGTCAAGCCATACAAAATAATCACTTATACACAACATCTCTCCCAAGAACAATCTTCTCGTTTTCATTCCCGTTGTTTTGGTTTAATACCCAAACAACGAATCCCGGTCCTCACTTAGTAATCACGTGATATAAACGTCCGCGTCCTTGATACTACATTCACTTTGGGGGGCTATTAATACCGGCAGATGCTGCGTGCGCCTCTATTTCAGGCGCCCCCACCCTCGCAACCCCTCGTAGCGCGAGCCACTCTAGTTACACGAGAATTTCTTAGACGCGTGGCCAAGAGGGTTACGAAATGAGATCAGTGATTTAATGTACGTAGAGAAGGGGAGTTGAGTACAGTAGATTTGGCAGTAGACAAGATTATGTAAATCCATCAGGTAGATTGGACTAATTCTATATCATAGACTGACCCAGCAATAGGCAATTGGCCAAAAAACAATGCGCTGATGAAGGATATTACGTAATTGATTTCTGTTCAAATATTAATTGAAAGGGGAAACGTAAAAGAATATATTAATACCAACACGACCGCAGCAGAAGAAATCTTTAATATCAATCAATCTTACAAAAGCATCTATGTATGTCGATAACATTAGAGATTTAAGAAAGACATCACACTTGGACTTTACCAAATAACCAAATCTAGATAAAATTCATTATTATCTTCTTAACATCATTAAAACCATTCAGTGATTTCTAAGACAATGATAACAGAATCCCGGTTCAAGTATTTATAGCGTGTTGCACGGTTGCAGAGTGACGGTCACCCGACACGCTAATGCGCCATGACTCGATACATATGGCCCACGTGTACCGATGGCCATCCACACTATTTCGACATTACAAGTGAAAATAAGATTGCTGATCTGTATTAATTTATAATGGCAATACTATATAATCATCACAATTAAGAAGGAGATAGGACCAGCAATTTACTCCAAAGGCTTTAGTTAACCGAAGACAGGTAGGTACAACTTGGCTGTAAAAGGAATTTATTTCGAAGTAATGGTTATTCATAAACCATTAGAAATGCCCCATATTTCTGATAATTACAAGATGATAATGGAAGAGAAGCTAACAAAAAACAAAATCATAAATGTGAGAAAAACACATAATTGCAAAATCAAGAGGAAATATTCATAATTTTTTTACGCAACCGAAAACTGTCGGAATTGTAATAAAACATTGAATTGTGGTCCGTTAAACAAAAACTACAAATACACAAAAATACTCTAAGCGTATACAGTTCCAAAAATAAAACAATTCAAATAAACATATTTAAATCACACGGAATCGCTTACGGACGCAGGTTACTAGAAACGTAGATAACACACAATAAAAAACATATTTCTAACAAGTTTGTATTGAAACTGTGAGCCGTCAATCGACGGATCATATCAAACGATAAATCAGTCTATACTCTTAAACAGTATACTAATGAGAATGGCGAAAACAAAGCTGGCCTGCTCAATTGCCATCCATTTGCCATCATCAATATTATTTCAGTCCATCCACAAGTTATTTCATCTATAAGTAGAAGTGCCAATAACTTCACGATGTAGTAATCATTTGATACGAAAATATCTTGTAGTACGCTAAATTCTACTATGAGAGCTGCATTTAGATTTGTTTTTGTTCACATTTCAAACATTCGACTGATTTCAGTTGCGAATGATATCATCCATTCTGTTTTCAAAAAGATTATTGCGATTGAACTATAGCATTCATTAAATGACTCCGTTATTATTATCTTAATACTTTGCAATAAATCTTGATTTTTTTTTAACTATAACTAATTATAGTCTACTTGGATATAGGAGAATTAACAACGACGTTAATTAAAGTCATTTTAAAGAATCAATCACGTCTTTGACCAAAATCAAGAGATTTTGGTCCTTTCATTTAAAAACCGTATCCAAAGACCACAATATGTAGAATAATACACTATTTTGATCAACGACCATATTTATTGTTTTCTGCATATGCGAATAAAAAGGATATCAAATTAATACGCCACATGCGGCATGTTGCACGCATTGATAGCACTCCCACTGGTTAGACACTGCAACAGTGTGTAAGACAGAAGAGAAAGCGGTTAAACGTAAAAAATAAAGAAATCAAACTAAATAAAGGAAAATATTTTTTACCAAATAAGTGCAATGCAGACAATATTTTTGCTGAATATCTACGACTCTTCGTAAGATTAAATCTTCTGCAAAATAATGTCCAAAGAATATCTTGAAGTTTCTATGTATAAGTCATCGAGATGTTGAATTATAGCCTAAAAAGAAATCCACTTTGAATTAAAAGGGGAAAGTCGAATAAAAATATTTAAACTTTTCTGTATTTTTTTAAATCGAATCAAAGTATTTGTGTCTTGTAAATCTCGAATATCAAATTTAATTTCATACAATGTTGTCTAAAATGCACCACATATCTTATTTCCCACATAAAACTTTAAGCCCGACCAAATTCCATAAATCGATTAAGTCCCATCAATAACACCATCGTTCCACAGCTCTCGACTCCCATGGCGCGTGACTTGCGCCGGTGTAGGGGCCCCATGCAAGTCCCCAGAAATAGCGATCAGCTGGGGTGCGTCAGCGCCGATATCACGCCGAGAACGACGCATGCGCGTGATATGTCGTGGAAATAGAAGGTAACTCTATACTGATCAAATTTTCTGGATAAAAAATGTTAGTTAACAAAGAATCGTGGTTGAAAGGCAATTTCTTTCAACAAAGTGACTACAATAAAGAGTTTACAAGCCAAATTCACAGGATTCAATAAACTAGTAACCGGCTTCGCACGAATAAAATTTGTTTAATTTTGTTTTTAATATTCCAAAAAAGTATTTAGAAAACACGAACCTTGTCCTGAAAATTACGAATACAACAAAAAAACAGCCAAATCTGCGTTCTGAAGCGATGATCTCACATAGAAGCGGCCATCGATTTTTATTTCTATAGGTAAATATAATATGATAATCCAAAGCCTTGTAATATTAAACTTAACACAAGGAAAAGTCGTTACCAAACCGAACTAATCTAAGAATAAACCAAACAATACCTACAATTGTCAGCAATTAGTTTCGACGTCTCGTCAAAATGTCATTATCGTAAGAATGACATTCAATATCGACAAATCGGGGCACGTCACTAGATAATGTCTTAGTAATTATTGCTTCACTAGTTAAATGTATCGATATATTTGTATGTAGTCCACTGAATACTTTTAACGAGTTCATATTAATGATTATTACTGTATTAAAATAAGAATCGAATATTGCTATGACTTCAATAATGAGTTGACTGAAACATTGAAGGTGAGGCGTAGGTCGATTTTAAACTTATTTCTTGACTAGCTTCAGCCCACGCAGTCGCCTGTGTTATATGCAAACAAATAGCATCCAGTGATGATGTAGCTTTCTATCATTGAAATATTTTTTTAATCGGTCTAGTAGTTCCGGATATTCGCCCCCAAAAATGAACTTACAAAATTTATCTCCATATAATATGGGTGAGTATAGATGAAGCAAGTATTAATTACTTTAATAGGAGCATGTTAAAACACAACCCTATCTTTCCTGTCGTGAAGGCGGGTAAAAATGACTCATAAGTCTACTTCACATTTCACAATTTTTATTAATGCTACGACAAATAGCTACAAGAATAAGCATCATCCAAATTCATTTTGGTAGACTTGCTACGAGATGCTACGACAGCTCTTTAAAAAAATATCTTGCTACGAGCTTTATTAACATTTTTTGTCCTAGTTACGTAATGAATATTCATGGTGTACAAATTAATACTTCTAGATGTCACAACAATAAACTATTCAATGTTAACTGTCCATATAACACGTAGTTTACAAGATAAATGGCTGCACTGCCGATAATGGGGCCGATACACGTAATCATACCGATTTATGTACAACTAGGCATTTTAAGGCTAATTGCGACGACAAATCGGCTATTTAACGATAATAGCCGCATCTAAATCTAAAGAAAAAACAACAATAACGAGTTTGAACACACCTTAATTAGGATCGGAAGTCTCGAATGCTTTTTAATGTTTGACTAATTTGTTTGTTATGTAGCTGTAAGTGTGACGTCACGAGAAAGTGCCACGATAACACCAAAACTACTGTTGGAAACAAGAGCTTATTATCATTCGAGACGGCATTAAAATTACAACTAATTGGCAGAAAAATATGTGTAGCCAAATAACATTGTTTAAAGAAAACAATAATTCGACAAGAATTGTACACCCATTAAAAGATTAACGCCTAATAGATAATGACATTCTTTAGGCAATTACAACTGATATCTTTTAAATAGCTTAAACGTTACACATAGCAACACTGCAGAAAAAAGCTTAAAAGCTCATTCGTCGTTAACTTTCCAATTTCAAGTGTATAAAACATTCCACCCCGATAAACGTATCGAAACCATCCACTAGATAAACCGTCTAGACGGAATAAATATCCAAAGCACTCGAATGCCAGCACGATGGCTCACTTGGCTAATCGTTTGGGTTGCCAGTAAAAAAAATAAGTAACTTTTTTTTTGGACGAACGCACCCATAACCTACTACCACTTTAAAAGGTTTACGGCGAATCTAATAGTTCACGTGCATTTAAAACAACCACCTTTTGAGATTACAGAAGCGTTGGGTGTGGTAAAGTTGTTTACATTTAACAGCTCAGCTTCGAAGAAAAATTAAGCTATTTGCAATCTTATGGACTTGCTACTTACAAACCACAGGGAGCTAAACAGTGGATACTGATAACAATAAATCACTCAACGGTAGAACTTGGCAAAAAAGAAACTAAGGAATAGGAGCTATTTTTCTGTCAAAACAGACTGCTCTCCACTAGCCTATGTGTAGTATAATTGTAATAGAAGTATGTATTTAAAAGTGGGGTAGTCTTCGGGCTGCGGGATAGCTCGAAAGAGTTACCATGGAACTAAATTAGGGAAATTGAAGAAATACAGATGGATTCTAGTCAGCATAAGTCTGCGACTCCCACTCCACGCACAGCGGGGTGAAACGATGATTTCCTATCCTTAAAAAAAACGATATCAAAAAAATTTTAACCTATTAAACTTTACACTAGATAATAAGCATAAACACAGGCGACGTCCAGAGCAGAAGCTAGTCAAAAATAAAAACTTAACTTGATTAATTTTATGATTAATATAAACCTCACAATCGGCCTATAACCCCATCAATTTGTAACAAGCAACATGTTTTGCAATGTAGGCAATTTATAGCAATGATAAATAGTATAAAATCAAACGTGTCGCACATAAACTGCGCCTGCGCGGGGGGTGCTTGACTAATGGAGAAGCGGCGTGCGCGCAGCCGAATACGTGACAATACTGAATCTCGGACATTGGGAATATTATAGGAACTTTTAATCCAACCTATTTTAAATGCAAAAATGTTTTAGCATATCTAACTGCAAGTCAAGTTACTGATAAGTCTCCAAAAAGTCCTAAGGTTGATAAGTCCAATTTTATATAATGATCTTAATTTCCCACTTGCACTAATATGTGCATATAAAAATAAATTTTAAGAATTTAATCTCAAAGAAGCTTTACTATCCTACACGAATTAAAAAGAGGGACAGCAATTTTTATATTTGGATAATTGCAACAAATCTTACAAAGTTTTCTAATAAGTTGCAAAGTTTCACAGACGATACGTACTAGTAATGAGACATAGGTTAAAGCATTTTTTGTTTGCGACACAAAAAGTACATTTTAAAAGCCCGGCCTATTCACGTGCCTACATTGTTGTAGGCTTTAAAATTACTCTATGAATACGCTATCAGACAAGCAGCAACACAGTAGACGCTAATAAAAGGACGGAACAACAATAATCCGCGACAATGATTTAGGGTCGGAAACCAGCGTACTTTCCAACATGGCCGCCGTTTATGAACGCGCAAGTCTCACGTCAGTTCTACACTTTTTAATTCATAACCCTACCGACGTAACCACAAGGTGGAAAATTGAACACTTTTCGTTTTTTCCACAAATAACTGTTAATTCAACGACAACGCCCTAAAGAGGGCGCGATTATAATACTATTAGCAAACGTATAAATGTTTATACACACGGAACTTCGCTGGAGTATGAGCCAGGCAATTTTTGTTACAGGGAACAAATTATGTGGGAGGAGCAAGGGGGAAATGTCGCATTTTTTGCTTTATTATACTACCATTTACCTATTACTTTGTATTTACTATTAAGCAACTATATAACGGTTAATAACAGGTAATTATTAATAAAGGTAATAAATAAACATATTATATTCTAATACGCACGCAAACAACGTGTACTATGTAATTAAAGTTGCAAAAGATTGTGGCTTGTCATTAAATTCACGTAGAGGTGCGATCCCTACGTAATCACTGCACAGTTTATCTTCAATTGAAGAATGAAGTACGAATGAATGAAGTATATTTAGTGCCGAGTCCCTTGTCCAGTTAGAGTAAACTTTGTCACGGATTTCATTCAATCGTCAAATTCATCACTCTCTGTGTCAATAGTAACAAAATGTATTCATCAAATAGTAGAAAGTGATAGAATTATAACATCACAGTGTGATACTAGGCTTGACTCATTCTTATTCATGTTGGAGATAGTTTTCTGTCAGGTAAATAAGGAGAAAGATTGATTCAACTAGTTAAACAGACAAGGGCCAAGGACCAGGCAGTTTATGAACAAAGAATTTTTTTACGAAAGCTTACTTCAAAACTGCTTAAAAGATGGTAAAACATGTATGACGGCGAATTCTGGAAAGAAAATTTTGCAACTATAAAACATTACATCTAGCTAAATTCGTGCTTGTTAAAGAAAACGAATCCTAACTAAGCGTTTAATATGAATCTGAACTATATTAACTAGAGCATTAGAAGTATAAGAACAATATCTAAATAGCGGGTTTTACATCGGAATCGTACAAAGGCACCGTGACGGGCTGCAAGTGGACCGGTGTCGGCGCAAACACACCGCAGTCGCGCGTGCAAAGCGCGATTATCAGCCGCGCGTGCATGCGACCGATTAGAATAACGCGCGTTTGTTTCGGTCGGGGCGATTGGTAACGACTATCGCAATGTTATTTTGAGATTCATTTTATGGTAATTAATTTGTTGCAACAGTAAAGTAGATACCAAGTCGTAAGTCGTAGCTCACATTTAGGATATTAATATCAGCTACAATCATGCAGCTACAACATGGAGAATAAATTACCTTTACATATTAAAGCAAAATGTTAAATGCGCGTTTTAACGGGGCTCTAAAATTTGAATATTAATTGAACCATACAAGCGAGTTTTATAACAAAGTTCGATAGGTTACACTAATTTTATGTGAGTACTCATATAAAATCTGAGTAAGTAGATAATAAATTAATATCAGCGTAAGTTTTGTTCCTCAACATTGTATCATTCAAATAAACCGTTCACATAAAAGCTTACAGCTTTATTAATCGCGGTGATCTATACATTGTAGATTGTAGACGTATAACGCTCAACTTTCATCACAAAGGAATAATGCATTAAACCGAATAAATACCAATAACACATCGTAAACTGAATTCCTTAGAGCTCTAGTCAACATCCAATTGCAATACATTAACACATCGACTATGTTTCTTTGTGAGTGCTCATGGTCCTTTGTCCTGAATTGTTTGGCCCCACATTGTGTCGCAAATTGCTATATGCAGAACGTATAAGCGTACTAAACTTTAACCTAGACACAAAGGACCGTGGTCTACACCTTATGGCCCGAAGGACCAAAAACCGAAAGTCCAATTAAACAGCAAAATTACTATTATTTGATTTTTGGGTTATTGTCCGCTGCTGGCTCATTTCCAAAATTACTTTTGCCTTGGAATACAGGGTGTGCTTACGGCGTAATTATAACAATTTGCTTGATTTCAAAAGGTGTTAATTTGTATAACCTCATAGGTTCTGCGTTTATCAAAACAATATTGGAAATTGCTTAACTTCCTAACAAAGCAACCTTCTGAAAGAAACAGCCCTGCTTAATTCCCTCTCCATTTTGAAAACACAATTAAACAGTATATTATACAATATTGTTCGATGCACATTGTATATTTTATTTTAAAATTAAGCTTTTAATGAATAAAATATTACACATTATATAAATGCGTACATAAAATTGAAAACCCTATTATTATTGCAATTAAAGTGTTTATTCCAACAATATCTCGCCAACACAATACTCGAGTCGAGTATATTCTTAAATTTTATAATTGATCCTTTTGCGGGTAGGTTTCAATTGGGTCTTTGAGCGTCTCGTTAACGTGCGGGGCACGCGAGCAGACTCAGATAAAAGAGACTATGCCTCATTAATTTGCCTCCAATTTGCCATATGTACGGTAAGGTGCCCATGGACTCTGCGATAAGACTGTGGAAGCATACGTGTAATTTTGAATAATAATTATTACATATATTTAAATACATGTCTGTGGTAGATAACAACAATTCTATTTGCTGCCTTAACAGTCTAGTAGTCGCAAACACTACTGCAGAGCGTGAGGTCCTAGATTCATTCATCAGGTTACGTACGGGTGTGTTCCATGATAGTGGGTTTTACATCAAGAATTTCAAATGTAAGGTCGATGCGATAGCAATAGACTTATCTCCCTTTATAAAGTACTCCTAGGTTTCGCCAATGATGTCTAGATCTGTCATGTATCAGTCTGAAATCTGGAAGTACCTACTTTAGGAAGGCCTAACCTAACCTAACGAAGCAAATAGGCGTGATGTAATGATAAATATTTTTATTCAGACTATTGTTAAAAGTTAAGTTAAACAATAATTCAAAACAAATCATCTATAATCAGTATGTTCATTCTGTTCCTAGCCAATAGTTTGTTTTTTTCTTTTCAACGTTGAAGAATCGTCATTTTCTCAAAAAAATGGTGACCAAAAATTCATCAGAATCTTCAAGTATGTTTTTAAGCTTACCGACATTAGATATGTCTAGAAATTATTCGATTCAGTTCAGGCACAGAATAGAGGTATAATCACTACGACAGATAATCTCCCGAAGACCATTATAGAAATAGTGACTCAATTCAAAAAGGGCAAAGACATTGGCAATATCTTTGGAATATGTCGGGACGTAATTGTAACGTCTTGCCGTGAATGCCTCTCTTTATTCAGTATTACTTAAAGGCATACAAGCGTGCTTCAATTTAATAAGTGAACAATAGAGGCGTGATCACCAACAACAATTTTATACTTTTCTTCCTTTTGATAGAATGTTTAACAGCTCGTTACTTGAGATCGTGAGGTGAAAATAAAAAACTTATAATTAAGTATTGTATCAGGAGGGAAATTACTGAACTTGTTAACTTTCTGCTAAATGGAGTTAAGTGCGCTCGAATTGGAGGTAACGGAAGGTTAATCCTTAAAGAAAAATAATTAAAAGGCTCTTTTTCTCAAGCTGACACTCTGTCAAAATGAATGGTACTTTTTATTTTATTTTGAATTAAATATAAAAATTGTCTCCATAAATCAAGAACCTAATACAGCCCTTTCCAAACATCAAAATAACTAAACGCGCCTCGTAACAGCTTGTAAGTTGATAATAATAAAAACATCACCAATTCACTGCGGATCCTTCACACAACCACAATAAAGTCATAAACAACATTGACAATCTGTCCTCAACCCTCCCAACGCGACAGCAGATTATTATTCACCCGGGGGCCTGAATGACCCCTCACATGTTTTGACAACCCTTCGCGAAACCAATGAAATATGTAACAAAGGAACGGGTTGAACCGACTATTATGTAGCGATTTAGGAATCCATTTTATTGGACACATAGACACGTAATGTGTGGCGGTTAATAATTCAGCAGGGTTGTGTGAGGGTCGGCGCGATTTTATTTGATTGCTCTATGGTAGGTAAACGCGTTTATGATATATATTATGCAACTGTTTGGACTATTACGATATTGCTTTGCTTTGAACGTTATAGTTATCGATTCTGTGGGTGGTCAGGCATTTGAAATTATTTTTCGGATTAACATTGAATTTATGACACTGATGGTTTTTGATGTCTTAAAAGACGCCTTGATTTATAAGTACAGTTTTTTTAAAACACTTCTTCCATATCAACAAAACTCGAACTTACCTGACGGACCTGCTTGTACTGTTCTTCAAAGCTCCACCCGGCAGCACTGCCTTCTGACGATGACGATGACGCTGAGCCGGCTGGCTGCGCCGGTGGCGGTGGAGCGGGGGCCAAGAAAGCTGGCGGCGCGTAAGGAAAGCCTCCAGTAGCCCCCGCGCCGGCCAGAGCGAACACACTGTTGGGGGTCGATAAAGGAGCCCCCTGAGCTAGCGAAGCCAGTGATGATAAATGTGGGTGTAGAGACGACTTGAGAGACTCGAAGTCATCACGCACCTGGGGGGAGAGAGCTTGAATTAAAAGAAGTACTTGAAAATATAAAACTGTTAGCACTAAAATTACTTCTTAATTTGTGAATGGCTATTAAGTCTCAAGCTGTATAGTGAGATGGTCACAATAATTAATAGGGCGATGTTAATTACATATATGCCTGCAATATGTTTAGAGATTAATGCCCATAGCACTTAGCATGTAGATTAGGAACATCATGATAGGCTGAAGCCTTGGGCTATAAAAAGAAAACTTGGATAAATCCGAAGATAGATCTTATAACTCAAATTGCTTTTGACAAAATAAAGGAATGTCAACTTACTTTGAGTTCCCTCTCAAGAGGTCTAGGCGAATTCCTCTGGTGAGGATGCGTCATCTGGTGACTGTTTAGTGGCTGATGGGGCACCGAGGCGTGGTGGCTCAGGTTGTGTGTGGGTTGGAGCTGCATCGGCTGGTGCAGCGACTGGTGTGTCTGCAGCGACTGGTGCGACTGCAGGGGCTGGTGGGGCTGGTGGGGGTGGGAGGCTGGCGCGTCCCGCCCCACGCCCTCGTCAGAGCTCTCGCAAGATTGCTCCCCTGAAGACTCACCCTCAGACCGTGCGGACTAGAACAACGAAAAGTTTAAGTAAATCATATGTTTTGAAAGTGCTCTTTAAAATGTAATTGATGATGCTGATTTCAAACTCAAACTTGAAGCTAAACCCAACTTCATCTCTGTAAGTAAGAATATTATTAAATGTTGTTATAGTACCAATAATTTCAAATAATCTAAGGATGTAACAAACAATAATACAGGCAGATCAAACCATTACAATAAAACAGCCAAACCTAATTCTATAATACAAACAAATCTAACATTGAAACATTAATAAATTTCCAACTAAACAGCACTGGTTTAACCCGTTAGTAGGCAGGCTAAAGTTTTATTACAAATCATAGAATTTTCCGACATAACGTTAATATAATTACAGTATGCGGCTAGGTTTCATATGACTTATTTTTAAATTATAAGCGAGTGGCAGGTGCAGCCCACAAGACTATTCATTTTAAACTGCAATTACATATAAATGTCGCAAGGCGTCAAACTTACACGTAAATGTAGAAAAATACGAAGATGACACGTTAAGAATACTCTTTACATGTCCAAGTTATTGTTAAAATAAGGTTCTATAAATAAATAGGGCCGGTATTCGTCTTAAATTGTGCGAGTTATTGCGATTTTTTCTAGAGCAGCGTTCAGGGGCGTTCGTCGGCATTCAAAGGGTTAATAGCTAATAAAGTAATAACATTGTATTCTGTATAATTAGTCCAAACTATTATTCACCTTCGATTCGCATTTAATCTACATTTGTTTACTTTCTAATGCATACATTTAATAAACACAATTTGCCGTGAGCTTCCGCTCCTGGATTGCCCGAGGAGTTAAATTTGTTCAATTATTTATACTGCATTCTTTGTTTATAACGATATCGGCAGAGTAACATGTGGTGGCCGCAATAACTCGCCTTAGGCTTTTAACATTTGCTGAAACTTGCCTTATTAGTCAAGTACTTGAATTATTGTTATTACTAGTTTATACCTACTGTTCAACAACATGAACCACTTTTGTACAACATTGAACAATATTTCGAACTTAATCCTTTTGAAAATACACCATTATTATTTGTGAAAGAGGTGTAAAGTGGACCCATAAAAGTCGATCCTTCCTAGAAAGCAACAAGACAGGTCCCAATACTAATACAATTATCTACCGTTCTATCATTACAACTATTACAGCAATTGAGTGAATTTAATCGGATTCACGGAAATCCAAGAACGCTGCCTCGGTACATAGGAATTAATGGTAGGTCTCACCGCGTAATGCATCATTCCATTGCGAGAAACACAAGTACCGACTATGCGAAACCAGTCCCAGTATTAATGCACTTAAAGTTCCATCGGAATCAATATAAGCCAAGTGTTGCGAACGGCAATCAAATCGTTGTTCGAAATGAGCGCGTTTTGCGCCGACACAGCCCCCGGCCCACAATTACGACATTAAAATTATTATTTTATTTCCATTTTTATTTATTATTCGCATTATTATATTGTGTGGAGTTATTATCGGTGAAATGTTTCGTTCGGATAAACGCTCGCCTCTGAACGACACGCAAGCTTCCTTCAACGGCCCACTTCAGGGTTCCGCGTGTTCCTATATCAATTAATATGTACAACAATTTATCGTGCTTCATATTACATGTCGGGTATTTTTTCGAAATTGGATACTTTAGCACGAAAGTATTCTGAAACCGATAATTGATTCGTGGCGTAGATCCATTGTACTTTTACATCGAAAAATTCTGTATGTTACAACACGTTTATTCGCCCAAAATTTAACAAAAATGTCAGTGTCATCGACCTGGCAAAAATATTTGCTCTCAAAATGCCTTACATTCACATAAGTTTTAATCGTCGCTTTATCTCCATTCCAGAGCAGTATAATCTCACGTGAAATGGTCTACTCCCTACGGAACCCTATAATCACATCAATCGCGCTCCCGTATACACACCCTGTCATTTCATTCGACTTTTCTTTCTCATGGGTCCAGACTGCTACTGGATTCCTTCCACCTTTTATTACTTTTTAAGGTGACCGCAATTTTATTTAAACGTTATATCAATAAAATGAGCCACTTAAGGCGTTTATTTTAAGTTCGTCTACCTTATAAGCTGCGGATTCACCAAATTCAGTGAAGAAAACAAACAAGCGGCACACTACATGTTGATGTTATTATCGTGTGACGAACTGTAAAAATCAACAGTTGCACGCACCGATAAGTAGGATAGCGTTAGCACAACTCGTGCTAACGCCAAAACAAACAGAATCGGAGCAACTTAGCCGCTTTGTTGGAATCCCTCGCGTGATTTTATAATATAGTATTAACTGTAAGCTGTTTAGTAGGCCGATGAAAAGGTACATGTATTAGACGAGTCAATAAAAGCGACCGGAATTTCAATACACGTTAACACGTCGCCAATGAAATGAAGAATGAAACGTCGCCGTCGTCTGAAGCGAAGCGTCCACTTGGCACAATATTGCACCCAATTTGTAACAAGTAAACAAAAACACACTGATACATTTTAGATCGTGACCCCAACAAAGAAACGGAAAGTGAAAGAATTCATCCATCGGAACCATTAAACAAGCCACTTGCTTATTATTTGAATAAACAGGGAATGGACTCGGTGCCCTTCTCAGAAGAATCCCGAAGTAATACCCAGATATAAGCAGGAGGACACACCGTTGATTAGCGCCTTTTACTGCCGACACCGCGCTACCAAAAGTTGTCTTAAACCATCCAGAATTAAGCTCAATTCTAAATAGACCATGATTTACAGCTACCGATATCAATGAAGATAGCATCTTACACTTAGCTTTAATGGAAAATATACTCTACGTCTTTGGCAGAGAAGCCGCGAGCCGATCTATCAGTCATAGAACAGGGACAACACCTGATAATGAACTCTATGTCGTCGAAACACTGTTGAATATAATAAAAGGTAAACTTTCATATACTTTATACAATGTAATATTTGTGATAGAAATCATAATCGTGTCTATGCGAGTAAATTTTATGAGGCGAAATCAAATAGAAACTTGTAATGAAAGATGTCGTGTGCGCTCAACATGTTTGGTCGGTATGCAAGACAAATACGTGCGGTAATAAAATATTGAACATTTAGTTGTTAATGTCGACGGAGATATCGTCGCCGTGCGAGGTGAAAACATTGATGACTGTGTGAATTGATCGAACACACGGCAATTAACCAATAGGGGTCGAGAAACAAGCTTGATATCTAAAAAACAGAAATAGTAACATTGGGGGCAAATCAATCCATCAATCGATCAAATTATAAATATTGCTAACTTATTTAATAAAAATATCATATAAGTAATCATGCAATATGAGAAAAGACAAATCATTCGTTTGAGAAACGTTGCACTATTGCATAAAGGACAAAGAAGTTCATTAGGTTCCCGTCGGAGCGCGGCGTGATGGCAATGTTCGCGCGTCCACACTCCCTGGAATATTTATTAGCAGGATTCGTCACGACGAGCTTTGTCCACACATTAGCAGTGTTAGCGCCCGGGATGGCTACCTGCATGTTTACCTAGACATAACTCCTCCATATTTGCCTAGATATCCACACATATCTGGTGTTTCGCAGAGGTCGTTGCAACACTCATTTGAGCAATGTATTGTTGACGTCGAAGGGAAATCTGCCTTCGTGTTTGCGTAATATACGAGGGAATGCTGATTGTACAAGATGCTTCACACAAGTAACTTGTAAATGCAGCCATTCTGTGCCAACTGAAGACGTCACTTGATGCGTTACGGTAGACGGTAGCTTCTGCGATTTCCTAGGTATGGAAACAAAATATGAATTTAAAGAACATTTCAATGTTTGAACGAATGAACTGAAATGGCAAGAATACCGCGTCTTGGGAAATGTGCTTGGTGACACAATGTTGCCACATTAACAGCCGCACTCGCATTAACATTAGCAGACATAAAATAACCGCCAATAAGCCGAAGCACGCATCAAAACGTCGACAAAGCAACAGGTTCTTGGCTCGACAAACACACATTGTTTACATTACGATCCTGGGGCTTCATTTAATAATTCTCGGGAACTAAAAGCCTTTGAACATTTCATCAGATGACCCTCGCTGTTTGCACACACTCCTGGCTCGAGATGCTAATGTGGACACAAGGACCTGTATCGCCGATCGGCCTCCGATGCGTTTATTGTTAGCCCTTCCAATAGCTTTGGCTTCTTCTATTTCACTGCGATGTTCGATATCCTCGATATCTTGCGCAAACACGCCTCAAATACTTTAGTGTATTTTTTTTTTTCTCTTTGAGTATGGAATTCGAAATTTTAACTGCCTAATTCGGAATCAGTCAAACAGTATCAAATATTACTTATATAAATATACCTAATAATATGGCATATAAATATTTTAAAATTCTACTACATGATGTAGGAACTACCTTTGCATACGAGGGCAGCGTTAGGTAGATACACCGTCACATAATGCAGGCGTGCAGTAGCGTATCAGGAAGCTACGAATGTCAAGCGAGACATGTATTTGAGCAAAACAAAAGGTGATAAGGAGAGGTAAATAACCCGGGCCATTGACGGCGTGACGGCGAGCGGCGCGCGCAGCTCCGCACTCACGCGCCGCGCGACGCCCGCCGCCTGCCGCGACACCCGCAACCCGCCACCGGCGCTAAACTCTCGTTCAACAGCTGTTTAACGCTTCGAATACCGCGCTGAAATATTTTCAGCGTCGACTATTTAGTGACCGACGGCTACCGAGTTGAATGGAGCCGTTGCGAACTCACCGACCGATTCACTACACAACATATTTTAGAATCGAGGGGATAACGCCGGAGCTACAAGCTGTGTATTGCTTGAGTGTCAGGTACATAAACATTTGTTTCGCCGGTTTCTAATAGATGCTCATTACAACCGTACGCTATTGCATTTGAAATCATTTGGCCTCTTAATTTTATTCAAAATACCGCAACAGCGGTAAGTAGAAAGAGATCGCGTCACTTATTGTGATGATAATTATTTTTAGAAAACAAAAACTAGAAAGCGGTCGAACGGAGATGCCTATCTGTTAATTATTGTCACCAAAATGGCGACCGTTATTGTGGATATCTCAAAATGGCGGAGTGACAAATCGTTGGGTTTCGTGTACGTTCCGTTTGATTGACGCGTGCCAGATTCCGCAGTAATATACCTTTATACATATTTATTTATGCGTAGAAAGCGCAAATAAAAACGAGTTCTTTAACACTGCGATTGAGATAATGAATCGATGTTTACGGAGAGCCGCGGTGCGCGATCCGACGCGGACGAGCAACGTCGATGGCCGATTAATACTTAGGGAATCTGACGCTGTCAGTTATTAAGATAATATTTGTGATTGGAAAATATCGAAATCGTTGAGACAATTTCGAAGCGTAGCAACGAGCCGGGGTCAAATATTGACAGTTCTCACGAGCGACGGCGGACGCGGCCGCGGCTGGACGCGCCGCGCCGCCCTATTCCTTCCGCTTTTCACACATATAGGTAATAATCGATCGCTTTTATTGCGTGGCGTGTGTAGGCGCGCCGGCCGACGGTGACATTTCGAGGAACCTTAATGTGAAATGTCGTTTGCCGACAAATCGAACGCGCGACGGACGTTAAGTGGACCGACAAACTGGAGCGGTCCTTAACGCGTGATTTCATTGGAACACACGAGGCTGAATACAGGGCTTTTGTCATCGATTCATCTGTTGATCAGATGACGCATCGCAGTTGCCGTGTGAAATGTGAATATGTCAGGTAAACTTCGAAGCTCAGCCTTTATTTGCATTATTAACTTATTCTGCAAAGCGGCAAACAGCCATCATCGTGTATAAAGTTCTTTGTGACGCTAAGCGTGTTTGGCTTGACTCATTATTTTTAAAGGGAAGAGTCATTGATTCGCGAAAGTGACCCTGGGTGACTTTTTCCCGCATGGACGAGGAAAATTTGCATATGATCAAACAAAATTTATAAGGATTCATAAATAATTGTGCTCGATTAAGATCACTTAAAACACATTTGCATAAAAAATATCATGCTTTTCAAGACCCATGCTATTTTTTATCCTCATGATGATGTAGCAGCAGACAAAAAAAAGGTAGGTACTTATAACTTTAATGAAATTTTGATTAGTTTGATGCCATGATTATTAAAAAAAATAACATTATTTATACCCTATTCAAAAATCTAGCATGCCTTCTTCGAAATACGTAAGTAGTTGCAGGAAAACTTAGTACGCAATCCATCTAAGGAAAATCAACTCATTATTATATCATTGCAAATGTCTGTGACAAACGCAAGCAATAATTATATCTATCACAAACATTTAAGTGCTTATTTTCATTGTAACAATTTGTACTAATCTGCGCAGTATATATTGACTGAAGCTGATCAATAGAGGCGCCAAACGGACATGTTCTCTGTATTTGTATTAAAGATGGCCGACTTGTGTCATTTCCTTTGTAGAAATCGTTAATGCCTTTCATAGGCAGGTGATCTGACCTATATGAGTAATAAGGAACTTTGATAATATGTTCAATATTTACATGTCTTAAGTTTGGACAAGTGACGAACGCTTTAAGCTTCAATAACGTAAACTTCCTCAACTTAGTACCTACATGTTGATTCAAAACCTAAAGGAGTTCATACACCTATAATGCTAAACTAAATTACATTGAAAAGCATTATATCAACGCTAAGTATTTTTGTACTTACTGAGTAATGTTGCGTAATATATTGGAAATCTCATTGTCTATTTACATAGTTGCACATTTGGTAAGACTAGATATGGCACATACAATGGACGCGTGACGGCTATAAACCGTATCGTTAAACCCAGCCCTAACCGAAGTTTAATTACCTAAGGCTTGCGGTGCTCGTAAACACTTCAGGAAACTAATGCCCTGACCGCAGGTAGGTCACTTGTCTAGTGAAACGGATGCGTTTACATTGTATCAAGTACTCAGACGAGAAAATACCTAATGATAGCATCCCTTGAACCAATGATCGAGAATAGTCCAAAACAGCTTCTACTTTGATCGGCAGAAAAACAAAATCTGTCATGTCAAGCTTGCTATAATGTGCTACTAGTAATTCCCACAAACTTAAAACCAAGAATGTCTATTCAGAAACATTACTCATTACATTATTAAACTCCTAAATATCCCAAAAATAATCAAAACCAAATCATTACACACAGTCAAAGAATTTTATAAGTATAAACAAATCGATTCGCATTCCGTCAATACAATTCATTGGTTTCATAAATCAATGAGAATATCGATGTGTACCTGCTGCACGATCAATCTCTGCTCGATTTAGTATCGAGTAGTTCTGTAGTGACACTTATCGACCCACTAACATCGTTAATATCGATCCCTATGATACACGATGAATGCGGTCCGTGGTTTGTTCTTTGACATACTCAAATTCATGCAGTTGCTTTGTGTCTTTCGTTTATTTGGAGTGATGGATATTGTTCATAGCAGATTAAGTCTTTTTATTCTTGTTTTCGACTACTTCTTAAAAATGTGTACTAAGCTAATTATCATTATCATCGTCAACAATACGTCTATGTACACTTTAGAGACAAGTCCTTTTATCTGAATTTACTAATTATAATTTATTAGCTACTTCTCGCAGTTTACTCGCGTCTCGAAGGAACTACTTAACGCACCCGGCTAAAAAAAACATGGGCTTTTTAGCCATTTCGGTTATAGAACCGTCTCAAGGATCTCCTCCATCTCCATATCAAAATTTCATCCAAATCCATCATCCATCGGTTTTACCATGAAAGCCTAACAAATAAACAAACTTACTTTCAGATGTCTAATTTTATTTAGGATAGCAAATAGAGTTTTTGTATTTAGCCTCGAATCTTACTGAGGTTCATTATTTACGCAAATGTTGTTTTAATTTGGTCTTTGCAAATGAATCAGTAATATGATCTTACATCATTCTTAGAAGAATAATGACGTCTAGGCCCACCTTCTTCTAGGCTGTTTTCAAGTTTATCCAAACAAATGATTCAAACATTTGTATCAACATGATGTAATTTATCACAGATTTTACAAACAATATTTTTTTTTTACTTAGGAAAATTTTACTTTGATGCAATTTTGTGAAGAAACCATAAATAACAAGTGACTTATCCATAATCGTGGATACTCCCTTTCTTCGCTGATGATGGCTTAATAAAGACAAAAACGTGGTCTATCACATTTTTCAGCCTTCACCCATCTTTACTTGCCGATATCATCCAAATTCAGCCCCTAAAAAGCATATCTGTATATCAACTGCCACAAAAACTACCAATGCCGAATCCATTATTTTATTTAAACCTTCCTAAAGAGTCAGTCCATCAAAACAAACATACATTTAAAAAATCAATAACGTGAACCCTTCCCGATAGCGTTCAAATAAACCATGTCGATTCAAATAAAAGCAAATCGACAAAAAATCTCGGGTTCCAAAAGAATCATAATCGAAGACCAACAATCTGTCAACCATCATTGTATTATAATATTTGTATCCGACGTAACTTATAATATAAATACATGTTATAATAAATCTACCGGTTTTTATCTACAGATTGAATCTGTTCGACTCTAAAAATCTATGAAATGGAATCAATTACTTTGCTGATTGTTTTAATTCCTAATAATACTGAGCCACAGTGAGCCCTGTGGCAAACTTGACACGTTTAACTTTTTCGTAACAAATTATACGAGGCAGGCACAGGAGACAATAAGAATGAGGTGACAATGTCATTTCGAAACCACAGATCCTGTCACTTCCTAATAAAACGGCGCACCCCGCTGCGCAGGCGCACCCCATTTACAAACAATACATCACGCAAACATACACATTCGCATCCGATTAGTCCCTTATAATAGCTTTATAAAACCACTACGTTTATCATTGTTATTTCAATCTCCTTTCATACATTAAAAGTATTACTCATACCAATCAGATAATACCAGAATACGCATCGAACACGGTAATTGATGATTTAATTCAAACGGTATGACATGAAAGTAAGATCGTGTCTTAAAAATACCAAGCTCGCATACCTGAAATAATTGATAAATCAATGCAGTTCTCAACGCGAGGGGCACTAAATCAAAAAGAATAAGTGACCGTCTATCATAACATTTTGACGTAGAGAAACGTGCTCGATATTAAACTGTTCCCGCTAGATGGCGCGATAACGGCCTGTCAAACTCGCCTGTCATTAGCTTATTAATGGCCACTGTACGCCATTTTGATAGAATAAAAAGTTATTTGAGTTTTATTGGCCCTTTGTCTCACTTTGTGTAGGCACTCATCAATTATACATACAAACAAGACATCTCAATACAGTAGAACCATTTGACATTTTAACCATCGTAGCAAAGGTTTTTTTTATCAAAATAGTTTATAAAGAAGTGCAAATTCTGTGGAACTTAATATAGCAAATAATTGCATTGATATCATTTTATGAAGCGACGATTTAAATTATCTAATTAAAGTTTGCGACATTGAATGCGTAATAGCATGGTCGCCAGTATTTCACAGAATACAATGGCTCTCCCACGCAACGTCTGGCGTGAAACTTGCACATCCTCTTGCAATTTGAAACAATTTGCATATCTACACACGTCATTCGTGTCTAAAAATAACGTAAATTCAATTTATGTGTTTACAAAAAGTTAACAAACCAGATCGACTTAACACTTTCGCTATTATCCTTCTTTTTTTTTCAAAGGCAACACTGTCTTATTTAGCCAAACATTCGGAAGGCAATCTGGTAAGTAAATATTTGAACAATCCAAAATGTGACCTTATGAAACTGAAATAAGATTCAAGTTCGTGTTACGTATTGGGCTAGTTGTAGCATTTTGTTTAGGACCACGTGCGGCCATAGGACCACACACGGACGTAAGTCAACATCGGTCCCTAGAACAACACTATAGCACTTAGTATACTTTACAGGTAAACTAGTAGCTTTTGAAGGCACACGTCACACAATTTGATACGCGATTGCGTGCCCAAAAGGATGAGTATATTTTAAGTGAGAGTAATTTGATGCGTAGGTATTTGTACACAATTTCTAATCTAGCACTTATTGTAGTTGCTGTTTCTATGTGTATATTTTATTAATTTCTGATATGATCCTTAACATAATGAAAAAAAACCGGCCAAGTGCGTGTCGGGCCACGCGCAGTAGGGTTCCGTAGTAGGAGTTAGTTAGTCGACTATAGCTCTGTAACCGGTTAAGTCTACTTAGCCGTGATAGTTTTCCTTGTAATTTCATTACATGTACTACGTCTGTGATTTTTTTCACATTTCTAGGTACAGCCATTCCAAAGTTAGAGGGGGGGTAACTCGTATCGAACAAAAAATTTCACTTAAAATCTAGATATTTCGCAAATGGCTCGCTTAACTGAAAAATGGTCTTTACACACCCATAATATTTTTGAAAGACCTATCTAACGATACTCCACACGAAGGGGTACGCGAGAAAAAAAAATTCATCCCTACTTTACATGTTTGGGAGCTACCATAAAAAAAAATTTTTCAAAATTTTATTTTACCACTCTCTCGGCGTGATCAATATACATATTCATACCAAATTTCAGCTTTCTAATAACAAAAACCACGGAGCTATGCCGCGGACAGACAGACAGACAGACAGACAGACAGACAGACGGACAGAGCGAAACTATAAGGGTTCCTTGTCGAACTACGGAACCCTAAAAATCAATCCAAGTAATGCAAGAACTTGAAACTAAGAAAATAAAGCCTTAAATAAAACCATCAACGAGATTAGTGCTTAGTAATTAAATATCCCTTTCCGGCTTCACGCGAAGATAATTCAAACAAAAAGTTTCAACTAACTTCTAGAAAAAAAACTTTTGTTTAACAAACAAGACTTCCAGATAAGTAAAACAGGTTTCCAGATGATTTAATTACACTGTAACGAAAACAATAAAATTAATGTGCGAGGTGGTGTATAAGCAGTGAAGGTCGTGTGGGCGAAGCTGCGCCCGCGCCGGTAGCCAGACGAGCCGACGACACCCGATGACATCCGACAACAAGACGCATAAGTCACGAACACTGACATTTTAAGTGCAACTGCACGTTGCAGAAACAATGCAGCTGTATCGCACTATTAAATTGAGCAATCAATTGTTATATTAGATTGTTGGCTGATAAAAGACCAGGGGCCTTACCATGACGTGCTAAAGCAGGAATATTTTCATTGTGGAAAAGAGACGGTGCTATACGACGCTAGTAGCTGTGTCTCGTTCTAACACCTGAATAGTGATTGCAAAGACACGTGGTGGTACGGCCCCAAATCTGATCAATAATTCTAGGAATTATCTTCATCTACAAACATATTGTTAAAGAGTATACTAAAGAGTATAAGGTAATAAACCTTATACAGGACACATGCTGATCTACCGATATTTATTTCCACTAAACATTCAAGTCTCTCATACAAAAAAATATCAATAAAATTCAAGTTTGGTCCTTTGAGTCGAAACAGACAAAACGTAATCAAAGTTTATTTAAAGACGATTAACTACTTAATAAAACTTTTAATATGGATTTATATAGCAACACTTTAAACTATAGCTTTAAACAAACTTCATATCAAAAATATATAACAAAGGATCTTTATCAAAAACACAGCCATCAGTATAAAATCAGATAATGAATGTTTGATTGATAACATTAATCAATGACTCAATAGCGATTACTCACTGTTAAATTGCGTGCGTGCGTATGAGAGTGAATGGCACGAAATGATGAAAATGATCTTGATAGGGTTTTTGGTACTCCTCAGACAATAATTTGCCAATTAAAAAGTTCTATAAATTTGCATTTCGTTTTTAAAGACTGATAGAGTCAGAACCATCAGTAACTACCATATTTTTCAGTAAATAAATCTGAGGTCTTTGATTATTAAAAAAGTCTTCTCAAAAATACAACTGTATTCATATTTACAAGTCATTAAATACATAGATGCAGTCCTGAAAGCTAAGTGATTATATTTATCCTGAACCTTCAGCTGCGCAGTGTCAGCGGCGCAAGCGCATCGTGTCCGGGGGTGAGGCGACAGGAAGGGGCGTGGTCGCCGCACATTAGCGACTGTTCGGGGAACACACTGGGCCCACTCCCAATATCATAAGGACATTAATAACTTGCGTCATATTTAACGAAGGAAAAATGCTATAATTGCCACTTAACTATGTAGCAGAAGCCCATCATTATCTAAAATGGTAATTAAAAGATTTTAGTGTGTTTGTCGTAGGTTATATGTGTTTTTCTTAGTTTCGATCTAAATCTTATTAGATAGTAAATAAGACATTCGTTTACAACATTTGTTTAAAAATTATCAGGATATAGAATAGACAAAACTTTACGACAAACTGTAGGTAATTAGCAAACAGTGTTTGTATAAGATTGTTAGTGGCAGTGGTTTGGTAACCAAGCTACAAGAAAAAAAAACTAAAGCGAGCTTTCACAGATATCTGCACTTACTTTATATTGGCTTAGTCATAATAGGTACAAATAGTTAAAACGACAAGTTAATTACAGAATCCATTTTCTTAAAAACTTAAAATGTCCATTAATTTCCAGTTAAACCACTGCGCAGTTCATACATCAAACAATTGAACAAGCTACCAGAGTTACGGACCACACGTGGCCGGCCAATTATGTGACAACGTAGTCCAAGGCTTGAGAGGGTAAACAGTGTGGGGGCGATCCGTAACACGGTAGTGATGACCCTCAGATGAGAGTCCTCCTGGGAGGCGCGAGGTGGGAGGGATCCGGTACTGACGACATATTGGTTATTGTAGATGAAATTAAGGCAAGCGATATAAAATGGTAAGGACCAAACCGGTTTGGACGTCAGGACCAAAACTATGCAACAAAGACTGAATTTCTACTGGCTCGTTAAGTTGCGTATCTGAGATTGTAGAATCATATGACAATCATCTCTGAACTCTTAAACCAATATTATGTAGTAACTCCAGAAATAATTTTTAAACAACACAGACACCAAAAGTTTCTGAAACTAAAAGTTAAGGTGGAAACAAATAATTCAACACTATCACTAGTTTTAAATGACAATAGCTATTGAATTATTAATTACAATCAAATACAGTAAATAAAAATGGAAAGTTATATCTGACGATAAAATTACCATAATTATATGCATACATAACCCTCGAGCGCTCACTAGTGGGTGCTTATTAACAAATAGAAGAGGTCGATGAGACCCCGGGTCCCGTAGGACCACCGGTGTTAGCATCAGCAAGTCAAATGGAGCAAGAAATACGCGAGTCATTTTAGGGTTGATTCTACTTAATGCGACAAAGCGACTGATTGCAGCTTGAGGCGTATTATTGGAACAAATTTATATTTACCTATCAGCAATAGTCATACGTAACTTGGATAGAAAGTGGTATATAGGTGATATTCACAAAATAATGAATAATGATAAAAAATGTAGGTAGGAAAAAAAACATATGACAATTTTTACCAAGATTTGAAACTACTAATCAGTCATCCTCAATCATAAACAAATTGGTCTCCAAGAGTTTATGGTGACTAATACAAAAAGTAATTTTGTATACTTACAGTAAGAAGACTACGCATGTGAATCAACAAAACATGTTTCAAAACCATGTAAAAATAATAAACTAGGAACAAAAGAAAATCAGCGTAGCTTTACGATAGTAGTGGAGTTAAAACCTTACGAAGGCGCTTCAAATGTAGCTACTGAATCTATACAATGAGCTGAGATACCTTTGGTATAGTCGACTAAGCTCTATTTGTTGTATGAAAAATGCCACAACTTTTAAAGAACCTGTAGTAGCCATACAATATTTGACTCAAGCACACATTTCTGCTAAGCGAAAAGTTCATTAATCCATTTGTATGCAAATTAACGCTTAAGTAATGCCTTCATTGTTCCACTGTAGGTATAGAATAAAGTTCAACATGCAAGCTTTGACGAACAAATGCCTAATTCAATTCAACGCAAAAGGGTCCCCCAAAACAAAGCAACGAGCGCTAAACGACTGTTTTATGTGCCATTCGCAGTTGCGCGGGCGCAGGCCTCGCGCCGTCCGCTGCCCCACGACGTGGATCGATACTTATTTGCATACACAATAAAAGAGACCAGTCAACATGCATGATATATTAAAATCACGTCTCCGGAACAATTAACAGAAACGAGAGAGCGATCAAATAATAAAAAGTGCCTTTGTCATTACAAACAGTCGAGGCGACGAACATTCTTAGAAACACCATAACGCCAGGAATAATAATAACTCAGTATAGTCGATGAATCGGTTTTCAGACGCTAACCAATCGGACGGCGCGCGCTCAAATCGCCAATATGGCGGATATAATAATTACTTACTATATTGTGTATTATAGTTCCATACGACGTCTATGACTGTATCTGAAACTATCGAGGACGTTACATTATTTGTAATGTAGTCAGAACACGTACATTTTATAACGGATCGCGTACAAAGTTTCTAAAGACGTCTCAATCTTTTTATCTGACTATGAGTCATTTTCATGTAAGTTTTTCTTTATATTTTCCTTAAATGGTAGTCCATTGTCATTAATATTTTAGAATTTCCAGTTATCTTCATGTTACTTTTATAAGGTCCTAATTATTGTAAGTACGTTTCAAATAACATTATTTAAAAACCATGAAATCTAAAGAATTTAACTTAATTGTCAATTCAAAGTCAATGCTAGAATTCGTAAACTGAAAATTATAATTTGTATAAATTTTCCAGTCGTCAGTCACAATCACAAACTCGTACACAATAAAATTAGATACGTTCAAGAAATCAATGCGGAATGACGCAGATATAGTAAATCACAATAATATCACAAGTAGGTATCTATTCAAACCGTGTTGAGCATTTGAAAACAATTTTCCGTCGCGAAGAGCGAGCACAAGTCAACCTCAAAACATCAGAGGGGACAAAAAGCCGAGACGAGACACATCACCTCCAACCTCCGATCGAGAAACCCAATTTGAATAACAATCAATAAATTAATGTACAACCGTAATTTATTCATAAGCGGAGAGTCTGTGACACACCGGCGCGACGAGCACTGAATCCAAATGAAATTTTATAAGAAACGCTCCTTTTCAACGGCCCATTATGGACAGAATGTAATACTTTTCTTAACATATCATCATTATCGGTCCGCATCACAATGCTCCTTTGAGTAAGAGTGTCGTTTAAGTGGACTAATCTCTTTACACGTAAAAACTGACGGCGCCGAATGAGTTTCTCGTGTTGGAATAATTAGTCTGCAATTGAAAGCGTGCTTTATTTCAGAGACCGGACAAAACGGACATGACACGGTTGGCCAACGGTAAAACACTTTCACGAATACAATGATAATGATTACAAAAGAGTATGATTCCGAAACGGTCGGGGCTCTACGCAACGCCATTTTTAGAATATGAAAAGAAAATATTTAAATAATGTCGCGTAGGCAGCCCATAAATAGCGGCTCGTTAATTACCGACTGTAATCACATTTCGCCAAACGCGTTACAACACACATGTCCCATCCCTTCGCTGTTCTAAATTTAAATATTATTAAAGGCGGGAGCTGGGCACGCTCCCCATTTCGATAGAATCGAAAATAATTTATGCTACCTTGTGTCATTTATAAAGTGATAATCGTGTGTCTCGCATCTCCTAACATAAGTACAAGATTGTAATTAACCAACTACAGTACATTTAATAGCAATGCAAATAGTCGCAACAACAAGTTTTGTAAATATATTTCAAAAATATGCACTTACCAAACCAAAATTACGATTCTGTAATGCAATCCTTCGTCATACATTCACATACATTCATCCTTATTGTTTCTATATTGGTCTCTTGATCTTCTTGATTAGTAAATCGTTTCTGCAAACTAATGCGGAGCACCAAACGACCATCAAATTGCAATAACCATTTTGAACCTAAACCTCAAAGTAATTGTTGTCAAATTGCGTTCACATAAAAACCAACACAATTTTCGCATTCCATCGATGAAAAAGTAAAATGATTATGAAGAATTATTTAGTTTCAAATTACTGAATAGAGTTGCGCAGGAGCATCGAGTTAGATTCGCGTGTCATCACGAGAGCCGGAGGCGACAGCCGAGCTCAATTGTACATGGATCCACATTTTAGTAGTCATTTGAACATAATCATCTCAATTTCACAACAACGTCTAACAAAATACTTTTGCAGATATGTGCGAAAACCGATTCGGGTAAAATTAGCATGTAATAACTATGACAATATATTACAACGGCAATGATCGATTCAACTTAGACATTCTTTGTCAATTTTCCGGGAAAATTGTGGCTGAATAAAATACTACATGTAAATCATTCAAAAATATACTTAGATATTGTAAAAATATTAATTCTCCAACACATTACAAAATATATTCACCACAAAAACGACCTCAGTTTAGGCAACCAGTTTTTTGCGATGTCTTTTAAGATGACATAATTTAGCATTCTTCTGTCCCAAGTTTTTTATTCAACAACTTCGTGTTGATTCTAAAATGTTTTGTTAAGATGCTGATTTTGGCGTTCGTATGTATGTATTACTTAATTTAATGACCTAGTTTTTTAAAGAGAACTTCATATTATTTAAGAGTAAGATATAACCGATATTGTAAACGTCATTCGTTGATATTATCTATAATTGAAAGATATGTCTATAAGTATATATCATACTACCCATCAACATCATTAAAATTTTGGCTTTTTTGTTTCTCTTAGTATCACATTGCTGGCTGGAGCTTGCGTGTCCAAATCATGGCTTGAGGGGAACAGTAGCACTGATCGTGGTACCAAATTGCACCCTGTCAGAGCCGCAGTCAGGACGAACCGATCCCACAGACCGATCAAACTCACTGCTAAATTGTGGGAATCGATTATTCCATAGCTCTTTGTCTGATATGACAAAAAATGCATCAATGCGATTTCTAACCTGTTAAACTTCGATATATTTTTAATTAAATTAGCGTTTAAGTGGCGGTTAGTTTTTATATGCAAGTTCCAGTTGATGGTTATTCGTGAGAATTAGGATTTTGACTAAATTACGTTTTTTGATAGAGGATAACTAACGAATCTAATAAAGAACCACAGAGCCACAAAACAGATTATGATGACTTGTACGCGATGTAGACTTTCTTCAGATTGGGTGCGCTAGTTTATTGAGCTTTGACGACTTTCATAGTTATAATTCCATAAGATGTACGACTAAGCTCGATATGCCGTGATCAAGCGGTGTGCGGTTATGGCTAATTGCAAGCTTTCCCGCCATCGCTGCTTCATTTTCAAGATGGCGGCGGGCGTCGGAGTGCGATTTCACGTCATTAAGACTAGTTATCGCGCGACCTGCCCGCAATCCTCTAATTATCCGCTACCGGTGCCTCCCAACGCAATGGAAATAATATTGGATATTATAAACTGGAATATAATTCACTTGATCGACGCGGTGTTACATGTGGCGTAAAATGGGCGTACACCCGTCGAATAATTGCTTTCTAATGTATGAGAAGCGTTCGAAGTTGGCTGATTGCTGTCCATTTTCATCACAGGATGCATAATCGAGGTATTACATTTCTTTGATTTTCAAACCATTTGCTCAGTAATGGCTGAGTAAATGTTCAATGCGATAATATTTAATTATTAAGACCTCACACAGTCACCAGGTTTAGTCATTCTATATCGTTGATTTAAAACCTCGACAAAGTTAAGCATCATATCAATATCTTAAAATCACAAATGTTGACTCAATTTTAGCTATGATAAATAGTGGCAACACAACGCTATGCTAGCGTGCGCGGGCGCACCGCCCTCCACCGCGCGTGTCTCGAGAGGGATCCAGATACGTAATTACTGTAATCTGTAATCAAAACGCCCGCTATTAAACAGTAGCAACACTGCTCGATATGGACACAACTTCGATGGAGATTCTAATAAGTCTTTTTAGTTCACGATCATATTTTTGCTTTATCTTTCAACTAGCTTTCCGCCAGCGGCTTCGCCCGCAATATTTTAGCCAATTGATACAAAACTTGCCAATTTTATACTTAAACCCGAAACCGAATCACTTTATCTATTACGTAAAAATCACATCAAAATCCGTTGCGTAGTTTTAAAGATCTAAGCATACACAGTGACAGACAGAGGGAAACTACTTTGTTTTATATTATGTAGTAAAGCAACTATAGATAAATTGACCAATGTTTCTTCGACTGGTCTTAGAATATATTTTACTTTGATTAATTAATCAATGCGAAAAACATGATTAATTTTTTGCAGCCCAATTTATTAATTTAAGCTTCACTTTATAATAAAGAAGTATAATTCAGATTTCAAGCAGACGCGGATAGCGCGCATACTAATGAAAGTCAATGGATGATAAAATTTTAATTAAATGTTTACTCTCTTGTATTACCGTTCCGATAAATATTACTGAGAATTTGTAACATGTCACAATTTCTACGAACTTGTTTGTTTGCTATAACATCGATTAAATGATAAGCTTCCTCGACTTTTCTAAAGTTCAACGACCTATCTATATTTTATTAAGGCTTTTGCAGACCTACGAATTAAGCATTACGTAGTAATTCTGATAAGATTCTTTTCACTGTATTTTTTTTTCATAAATATTGCAATAGGTATACTGTAGCAAATTTATGAGCGATTCCTGTCCTTTAAAATGTGGCTAATAAATGACAGTGCATTATTTTTCTGACCTCATTAAAAACAAATACACGAGTCTAGTGTTTAGAGGCTCCCCTATTTAGATTTTGATTGTTGTATCTTCAAGTATAGGAAACGTATCATTAGGGCTGCGATACACATCATTATTCCGAGAATCGGGTTCGACTACATAGAGCCCGCTAACTATAGTCCGCGGTGGCGTGTGAGGCCCGTGAGAATCTGTGCGATATCTCGTAACCTGCCCGATTGACGGGAGATCAATGTCAGGTTGGTGTTATTTTGTTTGTATTCGGACTTACCTTATCATACGTCAGTAGCTTTAGTAAACATATACATAATTTACCTGTGTTTTGAATAGAACATCTTGGCTGGAGGCCTTAATTTAATTAATTAAATTAGGTCCCCGCCACATTGCTCGGTATAAGCTGGACGAATGCTGTTAGAAGCACCCTGCAAGAGGCCATGTAGAAAAAAAGAATAGAACATCATGTAGTCTCTTTAACGATGGGACATTATTTTTAACGGGATTAAAGTTTCCCCTAATTGAATATGAAGTAATATTTGAAAAACATATGTGGCCTCGACCTTAAGTTTAACTAAATTAAACCCATATTTTTTTATAAAAAACATACAAATGATCGCACATTATTTTCATTGTAACATTTTGTCTCCAAACATCTTTTTACCTTCAATTATAAAGAGATTTTTTTATAGTTGGCCGTGATTGGACAATTAATCACGTCGATTACGCATGCACCACATCACTAACGCCGCGCGTTTATAGAGACAGCTACTTGAAAAGAAACATTCGACCATTGAATAGCTTTTGTGAAGATCGCTTAATGCTCTTTTATGTGGCGTTAATTAATTATATTTAATGCGGTCGCTCGTTTTTGTCGCGTTTGTTTGTCACTGCGAAGTATTAATACTTTTTGTGCGTTGCTGATGAATTTGATGTTGAATAAAAGTTGAACACTTTGTCGGGTAGATGAAATGACATTTTGCAATGCTTATTCGTATAGGCTTATAACTAGGTACTAAATTATATTATAAATGCGAAAGTGACTTTGTTTGTTTCTTACGCTGTTATAGTAAAATTTCTTAACCGATTTGGAAGAAATTGGTACGCAGATCCTTGGGTCCCTGGAACCGTCTCCGTATAGGCTACTTTTATCCCGGTGAGGAAACAATGTGGTTATATATATTGATGCGTCAGAATAAAAAAAAATTGCTTGTTTTAAATAATTTATTTAAACAAGTAAGCTTGTTTCGTTAAGCCAACAAAAGACTTGTTTTCTGATATGGCATTCAAACAATAAACGTAACCCGTCCCTATAAAAGCGAAGTAACAAATTAACAAACAAGAGAATGTATTAATCGTCTCCGTGGGTTGAGGAGGGGAGATCAAAGTGTGCGCACGCGCCGGTTACAGGGCAAACTGTTTATAAACAGCTTGATAGCCCCATGATACTGACTGAACCTTTATAGGACTTTTAATTGATTGAATTAAGAAAATATATAGGTATTTTTTTTATTATTAGGTATTTCATAAGGATCTTTTAAGGAGGAGCTCGTGGTTAAGTAACAGCCGCAAGGGTCGACCGATCAAAGGTTAAGCTGCGCTTGGCGCGGTTGGTCCGTGGATGGGTGACCATCTTTGTCATAGCAAGACTCCTCCCTGCCTCGAAAAGCACGATTGGTCCCAGCTGTCATTTGTAGATCTTTGACAGTCGTTACGGGTAGTCAGAAGCCAGAAATTCTGACAACCAGTCTTGCCAAGGGGTATCGTGTTACCCGGTAAACTGGGTTGTGGAGGTCAGATAGGCATTCGCTCCATGTAAAACACTGGTACTCAGCTGTATTAGACTGGAAGCCGACGCCAACGTAGTTGGGAAAAGGCTAGGCAGATGCAGATGATGATTCATAAGCATCTTTTAGATGGTAGTTAACCCATTTATATTCTTCTTAACATACAATTAATTAATAATTAGAGACAACACTCTAAAAGAACAAGTTTTTTTTTTCATCATAAGAGTTCAGTTCTAATAATATTCTGTTACAAACGTTCAATAAACTTTATGTAAAGTACACGGGTAATAGTTTGCGCAAACATTTTATATTCGACTGTTAAACTAACGGTATTAGACGAGAGATCACGCACACACAGGTACTTCCTTAGCAAAAAGTGTGACCCAACCTACTTGATACTAGTTAATGCTCTGCCAATCGTTAAAATAATGACATACGCTAATAGAAATATATTTTGTACCTGGATGCTAATCATTAATATTACTGATTGCTATCCGTCATCAGTTTTGCTAGTGAGGAAAATAATTTAGTTTCAATTTTGCCACGGATTGAAATCTTTAAGTCAATAAGCCATAATTTCCATGCCCATGCATGTAAATCTTAAACTACAGTTAAATATTTGACATTTCTAACATTTTCACCGTAACCATACAAGTCGTTAACAAAAGGCGCCTACTAGTACCAGTTCTAACAGTAAATACAAATACATTACACATCTTATTTATATACAAGAGTGAACATTTTTCAAAACAGAGTCTTATAAGTATAAAACCATTCACATTATTATGATGAGAATTCACTTGCATGAAGGCAAAACACTCTCGTGGCACTTTATAACATTTAATTCAACAATAGACCATTCACATTAACAGACTCGCAGTAAATAACGATAAACATAATTATCATAAACAATTATTGTATAAATGTGACAAAGATCAAGATTGGTTCAGTGATGCAAACAGGACATCTTGTAATGTGACGTAAGGGAAATAACCTGTGATGAGCCCTTTAGAGAACTATCTGCGATTGACTGAGATTTTTAGTCATTTTTTTAATTGCTAGTCTCCCGTATCACCGATAGAACTTAATATAAAATTATATTTTGTTTATAATTAACTAGCATATGCAATTGTGTGATCTATGATTTTGTGCGCTTTTTGTATTACAATTATTTTTAATCATCTTTAGGACATTGGCAATCCATTTATTCATTCATCTGTGGTCATAGGCAAATATTTTGGTGCAGCAAGCGGCATCTTTTACATGTGTATGTAAACACATCACTCATTCATTCCAGATTGATAATAGAGGCATACTTGCACCTACATACGTTAACAAATAAACAACAATACTATAAGATTTACGAAATGCGATAATGGATCACTTATTAGTTGACGTCAGAATTAAACAAAATATACTTGAGATTTCTAACGACGTAAAAAATAAAAACTTCTTTTTGAATTGGATACCGTCAAAATAGAACCGTCTTTACATTTTAAATGTGTAAAAGAGGCAAACATGTTAGGAAAAATTATGCTTTTCAATAAATATAAATGTTACCATATTTATTGAAAACCGTATAACTTTATCGATAAATCTTGTCATCGTATACGTCGTATCTTTGCAAATAAATTTCCTTGCAGCGCAACAAAAATGTTAGTACATTCGTCCACAATAAAACTAACTCAGCGTTTGCGCAATAAATGATCATTTTATTGAGCGTAACCGGCAGTTATAAGTGGACGCCATTGGTGAATCGTCGCGCTCGTAAAATTGTCAAACATGAATTGCTGTTAGTCACAGCTGAATAGAACACATAAAACCTACGGCTTTTGAGCTTAAGGTCAACATACAACGCCAAAGATGGCGTTGGCAAATCTCAGAGCGGGTAATATCAATCGTTAAACGTAAACATTCGGTCGACTTGTTAAATTCTTTGTGTAATGTATTAAGTTGCGCACACCGATGTTATGTTGTAAAGTCGCACACGCAGCGTAAATAATGAATGACGCAAATCTTGATGCATAGGATATGTGTGAGATTAACTGAAATCATAATTATTTTAATAATACAGACCGGCGTTCTAGCACAGATGGCATGTGTGATTGACACAAAAGTTTCACCACTCCTTTACTATTTAGATGGCCATACAAAATAAATAAATCTTACTTTATCTAAAAGCTACACTAATGAAATGGAAAACTTCCTTTTAAATTCATTATTAATGTTTAGACTAATTATCTTGGACTAATGAATACAGTCGTATGTTACTTAACCTCAAATATGAAGACATACGAACATATAGGTGAGCACTTATCCAAAATTAAAGGAAGAATAATTTATCCCCAAAGGAAAAATACACCTGCCTCAGCAGACTGCTCCTCACATCACTTTTATTTCCTCCAACGTTTTAGTGTCCGAAAAGACTACCCTAATTTGATCCTTGAAGAGCCGTTTATTTTCCCCTCCGCCTCTCGCCCCGGTAGTAAAAGGAGGGTGAGGGTAGGTCAAGTTATATTTTGTAAGTGTTAACAGTACGCTTTAGTGCTAGTAAATAATTAAACCGCCTAATTTGATGCGAAGGAAGCTTTCTTTAGTGAGTAGTTTATGTCGGCAGCGTCGATTGAATGACGGCGCGCACGCTTGTAATCATGGCGGGATGGCGGGAAAATAACACTTTAATTAAACAAGGGAACATGAGAATATCCAAAGACATACTTATCAAGTATAGAATAAATTGGAAATCTTAGAAGACACTCACAAAATAATTTATGCCAAAAAAATCTTATTATAAAGATTGGCAAATTTCGAAGTTTTAATGTCATTCTCATCATGTCAATTTAACTTAATTAAATTAAATTATTTAACCAATATTTTTATACTAACTGGTAAAAAAACTATTATAAAAATCCCGTTTTCCGTAACGATTCAGATCATGTCAATGATTAATTAAAAATGTTTCGCTTAAAAGTCCGATAGATTAATTTTGTAGTCGACTGGTTTTAACCATCCATAGACGACCTCTGAAAAAGTTAATTGATATAATATAGCTATAATTGTCTTTAAAGGTAATGCTAATACATAATTTCAAAACAAAAGTCTATTATAAAAAATCCGTTTCCGTGTTTGTGACAATATTAATTATATTATTGATTACAATCCAGTGCCTATCGTATTTCAAGCAAGAAGTCTTGAGAAGCCGTACGACAGGTAATGCGATCTAATCTGCAAGGTATGGTATCAAAACCTTCCACAATTGTTATAAATAAGCATATTTATATAATTATGAACGATTCCTGTTATTTTGAATGTACTGTATGATGACTAACATATTATATTTTACAAAACCATCATATTCTCAAAAGATTCATCACCGATTTAAAAGTTGGTATAACAGATGAGAGAAGCTAATAATTAATATCCATGATCCGTTAAGTCATCGTGGCCTAGTGGTTAAGGCAGCTGCCTCTCGGATACGAGTGTGCAGGTTCGAAACCTGACAAGTACCAAAGTGACTCTTCTAAAGTCATATGTGGTTTCTAAATATATCTTAGACGTCACTAACTAACGGTGAAGGAAAACATCGTGAGGAAACCTGGACTTAAAAAGTCTGAAATCGCCAAACCGCCTTGAGCAAGGGTGGTGATCAATGCTCATGCCTTTTCTGTATGAGAAGAGACCTGTGCCCAGCAGTTGGACAATATATAGGCTGATGATGATGATGTCCAGTTGTGGATTGCTAAAGGCTTATGTTGAATTTGGTATACATCATTACTTAATTACACAGTCCAAAATCAATGGGAAATAAATTCTCATCCAAATGGCGTCTTATTTTCAACAACCACAACCTCTTTTGAGATAGACTTTTACTTTTAAAAATATATTTCTTATTTTCAGCCAGGATTGAACATACCAAGAACTGGATGATTCTTCAAAAATGTGCGGTTGGTTTTTCGACATTGTTCGCTTCCTCTCACGAATTTCATCATTATCAGCCGTATAAAATTCAACCTATTCTACATTAAGAGGCTATATCTATTTCATTATTTAACATAATAATTTTAAGCTTGTTAATTATACAATTTAAACGACAGTCGGTGATGAGGGTAATGACGATTCGGAAACCAAACAGCAAAAATAGGATTCACCCAACTATTGATTGTATCACTCATAGACATGGCACATCACTACCAAGTTGCGTTAATCGATAAGTACGAGTAACGACCTACCGTAGAAGCATCGGATTACCTTGACGAGGCAAAGGAAGTGATTCAAGAACTGTGATTCAATCAAGTTTTAATAAATTAATTTCGCCTACTATATAATATAATGTTATAGTCCTAAAGTGTTTGCCCAAGAATACGGAGACTCAACAATTGAGAAGTGGCGCCCTTCAATGCTGTTCTAGCGGGTTTTGCTGTTCCGGGACCACGGGGAGAACATTTGTGCCGAAATTGATCCCGGATAATTGATTCAGTTGGTGTAATTGGTCTAGGCTGTTCCAATTTGAACTAAAATAAATAAATATAAATAAATATTCAGTAAGTTTTAAGTAACAAACTAAATCCCAGTTCTAATAAATAATCTTATCAAATTCTTTACCGTCTGACTTATAAAGTCCGATTAATTGTTAATCTGCTGCTTAGAAACGGATTAGCAAAAATCTGAGCGTTAATCCGAACTTAAGTTAGTAGCTTAATCCTGGATTACGATGTTAAGTAAGGCTTAGGTAAGAAATGGTTGAACTTCAGATTACAGGTTTTTTATAAGTAAAACGGTAAAAGTTCCAGAGCGAAATATTTATCTTACAACAACATTACACCATATCTAATCATAAAGCTCCATTTACACCTACAAGAAAGTCCTCAAATATCCAGTATATTCATGTATAAACTCTCAAAACGGAGGAAAATTATTAAAATATTTAAAAGGAACGATTACTTGCGCGTCGTGACCGCTTGAGTTGCGCGCGCGCACGGCTGTATCAATCATCCCCACTCCGCCCACAGAACAAAGCTGCGATCGTGCATCTTTGCCATTACTTTTTACCTTAATATCGGCTATCAGCCATGTAAAACGTCATTAGTGCTTTCTTACTAACGTTTCTACTTTGAAGCTTCGAATATCGTGGTGTTAGTTAGAATTAAAGTACGTTAATTACTGATAGTTTTTGCCGCAATTTTTCTGTTTCTTGCACGTGTGTGGTCTGTGATCGACAGATGGTCAGTACCTTGCCACTTTGTCTGAACTTTGACAAAGTTGCAATGTCAAATAAGGGGGTATTAAAATAGCCTCTAATATTGACGTAAATCTATATCCACCATATCATGGACAACCACCAGCTAATATTTTGCTGACTTTCTGTTCCAGTAATATGACGCATAGCATAGCATTTGAAAGTCAAATTCATGCATAGTTTCTTAATCAAACCCAATCTTTTTTTTTTTTTTTTCTTCTTCGTCTAAGTCAGAGGTGACAGAGACAAAGTCTGTCAATTAGAAACACCATTACCCACTTTCCATCACTAACTCCTACACTACAAAGCAGTGCGACGTGCATACGCGACTTTTTAATTAAGGACAGGCGTGCACTGATCGCAATATCGGAACGCGATTATAATATCGTATGACTTCGCGAAGACCCACCGGTGCTGTATGATACGTGCGGTGTCGACTTACATAACTCTTATGTTTGTTATTGCCTTTTACCATTTAATAGAAGGGTCCTTCCTCTTTATCAAAATAACTAAATCAATCTACCTACTAATATTTTAAACGAGAAAAGAACTGGGTCTGTAACGTACGCCTTCGCAGTATAAGAGCTACATGATGTAGATGTAATTTGGTTTGAAATAAATAGATAAATTAGTAGATTGAGACCTAAGGAAGATCTTTGAGGATGCGAAAGAATCCAGTGAAAGTAGCTATTGTTTTTATAAAAGCTTTTATCTATTAGAGTATATGTTATAAGTATACTAAAATTAATTAAATGTGTGAGATCATATCGACAAAAGTTTTGAGTAAGTGGGTAACAATTTCAATTTGTTCTCGTGTGATTTCCTCGTCCAAAGGTGTTAGTTAGTGAAATATGAGCATCACTCGTCCAATGGTTAAATGGCAAATGGTTATTATATTGCCCACTAAAATATCTGCTGTAGATTAAAATTACTTTACCCCAGTGTTGGAGAAAGGCCTGTTTATAAGCAATGTCATTCGCGCGTTTATAGACCTTTGTTTGCTTTTACTATGCATTAGATCTTAGGAGTAATCAGAATGTGCTTATATTTGTTTAAGGAAATTTATGATACAGACTCGAATATTAATGATCTCTTGTACACATACAATTATTGCAGCTATCAAATTTTATACTGGTTTCTTGACAGTAAAAATATTCTTAATAAATTAATTTCCGTTTTGAATGACCACTTCAGAATATTTCTGCAATAAAATGTCTTCAAAATAATCGTCCAACAATATCTTCACATTTCTTGATACTTAAATAAATAAATACTGATAAATGAAAATGTTTCAAATAGTTCTCCAGGAAGTTGAAATATTCACTAATATTAGGTTTTTAACTAAAGTCGCCTTCAGTAATAGGTTCAGCAAAGTCTAATAATTAGATTTAGAGACATGAACGTTTATTCACATGCACAATGCTAATTGAAGGTTTTGAACTTTACCATTCATCCCTTTTAGGCCATGTAAGCGTGACGATGTAATTTTTTGTGTTGATTTAACACAATTGTGTGAAATATTACTTCCTTAACAGTTAAATTGAATGAGTCAAGGCGCTTATTTCTTTAGCTGGCGAGGTTATGATCAGTTATGTAGGTACTGTATGAATGTTTGCGATCATAATATATTTGCGTATCACTCATAATTAAACATCTGACTAACTATATGTATCATAGACATATGAAATACAATAATCAAATTCTCAGAAATATCGATGAGATGTTACACTTATTATATTATCATTATGAATAAAATAAAGAACAAAAGAATATTGCAATAATGTAGGTATCGCATGAATACATTTTATTGCTTGACCTTCATGTTTAACAGTTGTTAATTCTGATTAACACATTCACAAAACCATATAAAATCCTAACATTAAATTAATGAATAACATTAGTCATTAACTTAATGTCAGATAAAACAATTGAGTAATCGTTGTTTATCCTTTGAATTATTAAACATCAAATAAATTGAAGTGTTAGATGTCAAATAAACATGATATAAAATTGACAATAATTCTACTATTCCACGCAATTGCCGAAGGAAATTGGAAACTCAATGATGATTTATTATATTTGTTAATAAATTGGCTTCCGACATAAAACAGACAAGTTTTAGTAGAGGTTAGTGGTATTTGTATTATTACAAAAGAAAGCTAACGAACGTCTCAGTAATAGAATGTTAGCAATTTCACCTCCGCTAGATTTGAATAAAATGTGCCGCCCGGTGTCTCGCCGCCCTATCATCTATTGGGTACTTATGTGTATGCAAATCAGTAGTTACGTCTGTAATGACAGACAAACACACGATCAATGAAATGTGATTAAACCGCTAATGTGCCGACTTAATTAGACGACGCGGAAATGTTGCTGCACCTAACCTCAGGAATAACCATAAAATATGAAATTTACTTGTATAATGACAACAGTTTCAACGTGATTGAATAGAAAGCGAGAGAAAAGAGATTAGCGATGAGTTTTAATTTCTCAAAAATAATTATTATCTATCCGTAATAATCAATGAATTCGTTATAAACCACAAAACCGTTAACCAACATAACGTTTGAATTGTTATTGTTAATCAACAATATTAATAGGAATGCTATATTAACCAATAGGGAAGGTATTATGGAATAAATTGTTTCTGTTTGTACGAATATGCGGGCGCCCGCGCAGTCGCCGTCGTCACTAGCACTGACCTAACATAACAGAACATCATAACCGCCACATATGATAGAAAAATATAGTAACCGATAAGGTTTTCCTAAGAATTGCTACGGGTTATGTTCGCCATGCATGTTGTAAATAACATAGCGAATTACATTGAACATGAAAAATTAATGTATTCTGATAAAATAAATTGTACATTAAATATTAAAAAAGAACACATACATTGAGTGAGAATCCATTTCTTTCTTTTACTGCCAGACCAGCAATCTGGAGCAAAACAAAAACAAAGAATATATCAAACATTAATATTTACATGTAATTACAAGTAACACTAACTATTCTACTACGTAACCATTTCGAAAACTGATTTAGCAATAAATAAATTTTAATAAATCTTCGTTTACTTCGATACACTCACACAATAGAATAATTAATGCCTCGTACATACTTAAGTAAGAACTAACAACAAGAAAATAAATTCAACAACAAATTTTTGTTTCCTATATTCATTTAAACCACATATTCTATATATTTTTTAAATATAAGTTATATAAAAAAGGTAAAATAATATGACTATAAAACTTTAAAAGCATTCGATGATAAAATTATGTCTAAGAATCGAATTATAACTACGAATATCGATTTTTAACTACTCCATCAGAAAAACTTATTAACACAATCAATTGCTATAAAATAAAAATAATTGTGCACAAACGCAAAGACTTGCCATAAACCCCCATTATCACTTACAGATGTCAATCAGTGCATTTACCCCTTTCATTTACATTGACATATCCATCTATCATTTTCAATAAAATCAATAAAGTCATATTCTGCAAGAATATTCTGCACTCATTGAATTCAAAGAAATCACTTTTTGTACCAGTAATTTCATAGCGATAAACGGTATAGTTTGTCAAAAAATCACACTTTAAACTAATATTTCACAGTTACAATATCAGAATCAGTGAAAAAATCTATCAAAATCGTATAAAAGTAAATTAAAAAACTCAAGAATTTGTTTCTACCATGCTCACACGCCGAATCTGTCGTACCATTTACAATCAATATATTTCATCGATAGTGTCTTCTACGCATAGTTCGAGGCTGGAAGTGTAAACCCAAGTTTGGCTTATTTAGCATACCGTGTGTCATTGTCCGCTGCCATTTTTTGTTTCTTGTTTTTTTTAATTCACTTACAACCTATGTCATTGATCATGGACATCCCAAACTTCATACATTTTTGACAATATTTGTTTTACGGATAGTTAATTAAGTTCCTACAAGAGTCAAAATAGTCAGTTTTCTTCGACATTAGAAGTAGACATAATATCGACATGCGAATACCGATGCCTCTTCAGATAAACAGGGATATTATTAGAATAATGCATCTCTATTGTGACTACTTACACTTGAGGTCGGCGCTCGTCACCTCACACACACACTTGCAAATTGCGTTGTTGTCGGTGGAAAGTACACAATTTTCTTTATTAATAGGATTGTTGAAAAGGTGAATGATATTAGAAGGAATACTTAATTTTATTGAGTTTTTTCTTGCATTACTTCTAAGCAGTAGATAAGTGTCACTGTGTCTGAATTTGGGGCTTTTAGATGGAAATAGGCAGGCGTTTACATGGAAATTGGAACTTGAATATATCTTATTGGTGAAATAAAAAATAGGCAGGGTAAATAGGCGTTGTGTTTTGTTCTACAGCTATTCCTTGCGGTTTCACCCAACTAATAATAAAGATATTAGATACCAACTTAAAAGACTACGTCCTAATTTTAGTCTAGAAGTAGGCCAAATAAAAATCATAAAAATCGGTTCAGTCGTTCAGAGAGAGTTCATGAATTTAGAATCATTGAAATAGACAATTACCGACTAAAACTTTTATATCTACTAATCTTAGTAGGAACAAAGATGTTTAGCAGAACTGACAAAACCTTTTGTTGCAAAGAGCTGCTACATTATCAAGAATTAAACGAGCCTGACATTTAACGTATTAGCCAGGATTAAGAGCACAAAATGCGACTTAAATCCATGCGTGATTCCTGATCATAGATACGAACGATAATTGAATCGCTCCAAGTTACGTGTCGGTGTGAGGGGCAGCCGTCGCGAACCCACGCAACCTTTCCTTTATAAATATTGAATGTCAATACGATTATTTACGACAGATATGTTGAATATAAATGAGAGATAAAGGATCAAGTTCGATTTCTGTATAAAGAACTGTGACAATGGTTCTTTTGTCGAGTCAGCCATTTTATTTGTATGCAAATTAAAATCTTCAACAAAAGGCCGTTCGTGTCGGATAATCAAAATATCTGAACATATGAAAAGTATCAATTTGATATGCAGGTTCGCATAAAAAATACAAAAGAGATAGAAGTATGTAGGTAAATAACTACATAAGTTAACAGTTAGGTGAAAGCACTGAAGATAACGCTGAGGTCAAATTAATATAGGTGAATTAAAACAATAGAATAGCAAACGGAGTTTATAGCTACTTTCAAATCTTAACGGCCGCTCTATTGGAACTTTGATTTGAACACGTGTTAATCAAATGTACCGTTATTCTTATTGACCATAGCCTGCCGGGGCTGCGGGATATTCGAAAGAGTTCCCGCGCCCCCGGAACATAAAGGGCTGAGGAAGGAACATGGATGGGTTTTAGTCAGTAAGAGTCTGACACTGCCTTCAGCCCCACCCATGACGGGAAATCATTTGATGATTTCCTAAACGAAAAAAAAAGGTCGCGATTCATTTCAGCACGGATTCTCCTTCTTCAGATTAACCTTGTCAGCAAAATGGCCAGTATTATACGGTAACGGGCTAACAAGATACCATAAAAACGTGTGATTTTTTTTTCTAATGCAGCCAGTAATAGATTAGTACGGTGAATTCCCACATTGCCCACCTACCATTGTGGCTAGCACGTGACCAGGTAGCATGGTGCGTTCCACCTGCCGACAACTGTGTGTTACACCTCTTTGTGTCACAAGTGGGTTGCGTCAGCAAAAAAATGTAACGTTAAAATATTAGATAAACGTCTTTATTTATCGTATAAGAAAAATCTAGATTAATTTAGCCAAACGCATTTTTTTGTATTGTTTCTGCGCTGATATAACTTTATCTTAGAACTGAAGGTGAATGAAAAGAATGAATCTAAAATTTCATTCTTAGTTTGAACATTACATTTTACATTGTTTTTTCCGTACAATTAGTATTACAAGAAGAAATCCCTTGTACCCACTTACTCAATAAGTCGGCTAAATCTTACTTTTATACAATGTTTGTTTCCCTATTGAGTAGGTACCTACCTACATCGGCGTTTGAAATGAAGTGAAATAAATACTCTAACGCGCAATGTTATGCAATAAACTGATTCACGAGTTCGAACATTACACTGCATAACTCGGTTTTCAATTTTCTGATAACATGTATGTTAATACGACGGAAAAAATATTGTGACAATTAGTACATTTTCCTTGTATAAACACCAAAGTAAATATAATTTGCACGAACGTAAATCGATTCATTTGACTTGTGAAGTTTAAAAATACATTTTTCAATGTAATGTGCGACACCAAATGTCAAGCACCTTCCTATAAATTACTTTTATAACTTCATAACCGAAATCGCAATTTTTCATCGAAATGCCAAGAAATTGTATAAAAATAAGTGCCACCCAGGCATAGTTAATTAAAATTAATGCAAACCGCCAAGCGGTGTTGTCAACGCGAAAAAATAAAATCTCGGAGCCCGCCAATTATTTCAATTAATGGTACGTCGCGGTGTCGACAGGAAAAGGAAGCGTGCGGTCGGGATATGAGCTAAGTATAGTCGATTGTGCACTGAGTGACAGCTAGGCTTGATTAATTAATTCATGGCCCTCTATTCGCCGAGTGGGGATAATAAATCGTGCGTTCTGGCCTCCCGTGAGATGTCGCCAAAGCCAGACACACCGCTGAATAAATGATTGAGTCAAACGCAAACATTATATGTGTCGGGACGGGACAGAAATAAACGGCTAATGATGTGTTATACAGGTAAGCGATAATAAAGTCTTCAGATCTCGTTACTTTACATCGTTAGGATTCCCGGATTGTTCATCAATTCTGACTCGCTGAAACTGTTTTAGATTATATTTGTTTCAGTTGCATTTGATGCGGCTTCAGCTATTTCAGTTTCAAATCTAGATTATTCTATTATTACACTATGTTGGAAACAGTAAATCATGTGACAGCTTGTTTATTATCACCGAATGTATGTCTTTTATGATTCACAGGTGCATATTTATCAGTTTAGTTTAGAGCATCTCTCGATAAAAACAATAACTGTCAAACTAAAGCGACTCCTTATCAAGTGCGTCATTATTAGCATAGAAATCATAAACCTTTGCGGGAAGCACAAAAAACAGACGCCGAAATATCGATGCCGTTCCTTTTGACGAATTATGAACATGGACAAAAACAGTTCCGCTAAATAAACAATGTGCAGTCAAATTTTGTAGAGCCGCCACAGATGGGAACCTTCGTCCTGCAATAAAACGAGCTTGAAACCGAATCGCAGCCGAATTCGTTATTAATAATCATATCGGCGCCATTTTGTTAAAGCCGCCACATTGACGGCGACACACGTGTTGCATAGATGTCGCCAAACATGGAGTTTTGTTTGCTGTGGAACTGCAAATTTTGTGCATTTCATTTATTTGAAAGGCAAGGAAAGACTTTGGACAAGATTTTTGTTTTGATATTTTCTAATAACATTATTAAATATTCTGCAGCAACCGTATAATATGAGCTCATATTTTAGTTTTTTGGCAGCCACTTATTCGAACAGAAAAATTAACAAGATTTTTTTTTGGAGTCATTGGTGACATGTGCATCGAGTTCAGATTAGTGCAACTACAAGTCCTAACAAAATGCTCCCGTAATTTTAAAAATATTATACATATGATTGAAGTTTTACTTTTCAGGTTCCTGAACTCGTTATAAAAATGAGAATCACGATAATGTAAAATGATGCTGACATGTACAATTGGTAACATAAACTATGGTTATTAACCTCTTTGTGCTTATCTAAGGATTAAGGACCATAAAAAATGCAGGCCGTTATGATGACACATAGGCTACTCAAATAATAAAAAATGCAATGAACCCTATGTTCAGTAATGCAGTAGGTACCTGACTGGAACAATAGAAAGATCCCAGATGTGGGACAGACGCAGTTATCGGTACTAAGCTATACGTGATAAGTTTTTTGCCATCGAAGAAAATACCACGAGGAATTGATATGAGTATGTTTTTATGGCTTTATTTAAAAAAAAATAAGCTCCAAACTTGAAAAGTTACCTACCCATATTAATGATAATTGATATCACTAGGTACTGCATCTTATTGGAATTGTTTTTATAAACTTTATTCTGCAGCAATCTTGATTCTATTTCATCACTCATGTGCAGTAAGTCACTCTCAATATTTTTTAAAGACATAGCTGTTTATCGTGGTTTAACCCGCGTCCTGGGGGAACTACCTACTTCATACAACCGGATAAAAAGTAGCCTTTAACTGTCTCTAGGGTCCTGTGTACCTTCGTACAGGTTCAGCAGTTTTATCGTAAATGCGTAATATATAAACAAACTTGCATTCGCATTTATAACATTAGATAGTATTTAATTTATGGTTGATATGAGAATTTTATCAACTTGAACTTGCAAAAAGTTCATATTACGTTAATTTTCAATTAATTACCATCCAATGTTTATTATTTTCCATACACCATTAGGTTTATCATCATTTTTTCAAATCAATAATGCACCTACAACCTTCTAATTGAAACACATTAAGTTGAAAGATTATCCAAATTTTAATGTAAACTTACAAATAGTGTCAAAGTCTACATAAAAACGTCAAACATAGAAAGAAGAATAAATTTTTAGAACCAGATGAAATAAATGATATGTTTGATAAACAAAGTGCACACAAACTTTTTCAACACAGTAAATAATGCAATGGTGCTACACGAATTGTTTACTTACAATGTATATTTTGGAATGTCTCTAACAAATTAAAGTAACACAAAACATGGACGACTGAGGTCCGTTTTACAAAACCTAGCTCAAAACTTACCAAAAAAAACCGACAATTAAATGGGTCCCAATCTAGGCTCAATATAAAATGAACGCTTGAATATCATTCTACAATACCGGGCGGCTTTAAGAAATAAATTATCATCTTTATCATTGGTCTGTCTAAATAATTTAATCTCTCATTTCAAATTGTATGTAGGCTGAAATGTCAAAGTCCTACCCACCACTTTTATTTGTCTCCTCATCAAGGGAATGTTACATTTTTTTCATTACATTACCTAGACACTCATAATTACATAAGAAAATTTTATTTTCTTTCCGTATTAGACCCTCCTTTCTAATATAAATTTATATTTCACCAAACAAATCCAGTGAAATGATGTTCATGTGTATGTTTATTCGTAATTTACATACTCATATTTAGGACATATACACATAACGTAAAGTACATATTTATTTCTATATGAATGTACAAATAAATAGGTTTATGTTGTACACCAGTTTTTTTGCGTAAACTCGGCCTGGGGGCCTGGGTCTGTTAACACTACATGACTCTTGTGTTGCTTCAAAAGAAGTGACAAGTATAATATCATTATCCTCTGTCTATTTAATTTTTGCATCTAAATACATATTTGCTCTTTAAAATTGATCATTATTAATCGATTAAATTTCTGTAATCGTAAAACAACCACATTCTTCATTATCAATTAAATTACCAGAGTTAACTTCTTTAATTATTTTAGACCTACCCTCATAAAAAAACATTACATCTTCTAAAAGTGATCGGTATCAAACAATTATTTAACTTCTAATAAAGATAGGCAGGTTACATCGCTTATCAGGTTACGGTTGTCATAACAACCGGTTGCAGTCGGCAACATAACAACGCGATACGGCCCGCCTAACAATACGCTCGCTAACAACACTTCAAACATACCTTCCACGGCCAACAGAAATGCCGACAACTGACAACACGACTGGAACTAACCGCATGGGAAAACAGGAACCAGAACTTATAAGAATACGAAGATAGAAAATGCCAGTTTACCCACATAACGTTGACATTGGCAGCGAAAGTTGCAGGCCGTCGACACCTTTGTTGTTAGAAGCAGTTAAGACAAAAGACAACTCACCACTGGACTGTCGTCGCCAAGGTCCGAATCACGGTCGGCGTCGGCCATGGCGTACGCCGGCACCGGCTCACGATTCTTCACCCGAATCTTGGCGGCTTTTACAATGCACGGTGCAACGAATACGCCACGGAAGGCACGTGCTTGGCTCACACACTCGCGTCGGACATACAACGGGTACACGGGCCGCAGAGGCGAGAAACGAGCGTTGCGTATGCTCGCACGGAATGGTATGGCGCACCCGTTCGCCGGTCGCCCCTCTCTACGAGGCCCCGCCTTAAGGCGTCCGCGTCACGGCGAATCAAAGCGCGCGATATCAAACTGATATTTCAGCCTCACGCTCCGCCCGCTACACTTATATTGTTTTTATTCAAGCTATAAAATAATCGCGTGGCATTGATCGCTCTTTGTGATTAATAGCGATAGTGAAACGTGATATTAATGCGCCTTAATCGGAGTTTCGTTTGCGCATTTAATGAGCCTGTTAGTGTTAGTTCTGTTGGTGTACGTATAGCTGCGTTTGATTAATGGATTGGATGAATGAGGTCGGCTGTTTAATGAACAATCCGTTCATTCATTAATTTGTTTCATTTTAATTGGTTCTTAGGAAATTTAATAAGATTGATAGGCTTTCTAAAACAGTTTTCAAATAAATAAAGTAGGGAAACTAAATTTTGGATGTTGAGGTACCTAGTGTAATCTGACGCGTTGAAGTCTTTACTTAGCTTATAAGCACATAATCGTAGGTATCTATTTCTTAATTGACAATTAATTGAGAAATATTGAAGACAATTTTCAGTAAACAATAATCCACGTCATTTAAAACTTTAGCTTTTTAAACCTAATTGAAAAGGAACAATGAAATAGATGTAGATTACAAATAAATTGAAATGCTGAAAAAATGCTTTGTTTATGTAATGTCTATCTATCTATTTACTGACAACAAGAGGAACATAAATGAAAGATGGTTACGAACCATCTTTCGCAAGTTCAGCAAATAATACAAAATTAATTAAGTAGGTAAGTATAAATAAAATAAAAAATCATCAAGTTAGGCAAATAATAGCAATATTAAAATAAAATAACAGATTTCAGGATAAAATAGATTCATCATTGACTGCCTAGCCGTTTTCCAACTGTTTTACATGGAGCGCCTGCCTATCTGATAAGCCAACAACCGTGTAACAAAATTCTCCTTGGTAATGCTGATTGTCTGAGTTTCTGGCTTCTGACTAGCCGTAACGACTGTCAAAAATTAACAAATGACAGCCGAGGCATGTCGTGGTGGCCTAGTGGTTAAGGCACCTGCTTCTCGTATACGAGTGTGCGGGTTCGGAACCTGGCAAGTACCAATGTGACTTTTCTAAAGTCATATGTACTTTCTAAGTATATCTTAAACGTCACTGACTAACGGTGAAGGAAAACATCGTGAGGAAACCTGGACTTAAAAAGTCTGAAATCACCAATCCGCCTTGAGCAAGCGTGGTGATCAATGCTCATGCCTTCTCTGTATGAAAAGAGGCCTGTGCCCAGCAGTGGGACATTATATAGGCTGATGATGACAGCCTAGGCAGCTTAACCTTGTGCTTTCCGAGGCACGCAGAAATATGTCAGGTCAAAAAGTCATTTTTTTATATCAAATAGGCCTTTACAGTCTATTATGAAAGTCACACTAGTTGCACGGTTCCAAAGAGTAGGTCATATGTATGTCCCAGTATGACTTAGATGGACACCCAGCCACGAAGTGACCCAGCCAAGCTGCTGTGGCTGTATGTTACTTAGCCACTAGCCCCTTCAGATCGGGTGATCTGAAGGGGCTAGTGGCTAGTGGGGGTCCTCCAAGAACCGTGGTTCAGATACTAATTCCGTAGGTACACTAGACACTAGTGTACAACCAGTGGCTAGACACCAGAAATCTCTTGCAGTTTGAACAGCATAAAAAAATATTCTGACATTTACGTCGCAATTTCCGTAGTATGTAGTGTAAACTAAGCTTTACGTTTCACAGGAAAACAGCTGAATTGATTGAGACGGAGTTTGTTATGAAAATAAATTAGAATCTGGTGAAGGACATACTTAGGATGGTTTTTATCCTTATATATGCGAATAGTAGTCTCAGGATACGGGTGTAACCTCGGAAGACAGATAGTCAATGATAATCGATGTAGGAAATAGTAATAAAATAGAACTAGCTTTCCGCCAGCGGCATCGCTCGCGTGGGCTATACGAATTCAAATTAAATATGACAGAGTTTCATACAAACATTGCCCCTCCCTTTCACCCCCATAGGGATAGAATTTCGGAAAATCCTTTCTTATCTTACCTACGTCATACAAAGAACACACCCTGCAAGTTTCAGGTCTTTACGATCAGCGGTTAAGACTGTGCGTTGATCCGTCAGTCATTCAGGACAAAGGATTTTATATGTAGGTATAGATATTCTTTATTGTAGGTACACCATTAGACAACAACACAGGAAAATACATACAAACAAAAAGGTAGCAGTACAATCGGTCTTTACAGACAGACAACCTTTAGATGGAGTCAAATTGTTAAACAATAGATAAGGGGCAGTTATACCTTAGTCTGAAAGTCTGAAAAGACAATATTGATAACCTTAGAATATATTCGAGTATATAATCTAGTAGTTGTCGCTAGGTCGGATGGTACTTTCACCATATTATTATGTAATCTGTGTTTAAACCAGACAGGGTCTCACCTACCTAGCCTTTTTACAACTATGTTGGGGTTGGTTTCCAGTCTACCGAATGCAGCTTAGTACCAGTGTTTTACATGGGGCGACTGCCTAGCTGACCTCCACAACGCAGAACACGATACCCCTTGGTAAGAATGTCATGTTGTTCAATGTTGCCAGAAAGTCTTCGGACTACCCGTAACGACTGTTGAAGATCTACAAATGACAACCGAGATCAACGGCTTTCCGGGGCACGGAGGAATCTCGGTATGATGTAGATGGTCAGCCATCCACGGACTGACCGCGCCAAACGCAGCTTAACCTTTGATTGATCGACCCGAGCGGCTGTTACGTAATTATTAGGTATGTATAAAGGTTACATACCAGGTATATTAGTGTAGCTATACCTACTAGCATACTAGTATTCAGTAATCAACCTAAAATAAAATCGAATGAAATTAATCGATATTTCCAAACTCAATTAGCATGCGCTTTCGTTTTCAAGTAGTCGGGAGCAGACAATACAAACAAAGGTATCTGCTATGGCACGTACACGGTGTAGTGGCGTAGGTATAGTACAGACAGCAACAATTAATACGGCCGGCAGATCAATCGCTTGTCGAACACTGCAAGCGGTTTTGTGTGGACCAAGTTATAGAAGCTTATCAATATAACCTTCAATCTATCAGGTAAGTTTTTACCTTAATCATTCTTTGAGAACTTTATTATCAATACAAAATCCTTGTTCACCATTTGATTTAGTTTCCACTAGTTTTCCGCCAACGGCTTCGTCCGCGTGGGCTAAACGAATTCCAATTAAAAATGACAGAGTTTCATACAAACATTGCCCGCCTTTTTCACATCCTTGTGGGTAGAATTTCGAAAAATCCTTTTTGTCGGATTCCTGCGTCATACAAAGAATACACCCTCCAAGTTTCAGGTTTCTACGATCACCGGTTTATGCTGTGCGTTGATCCGTCAGTCATTCAGGACAAAGCATTTCATATGTAGGTATAGATAGATAGATTTGCTGTTTCGCCCGGTTTGCTTCAACTGCTTCATACACCCGGATAAAAACTATTCTATAATTTTCTCCTGTTTTAATTTTCGACCCTATTTTATGGTGTCTTTTTAAAATATGTAGGGAAAATGCATACTGATGAAACCAAAGCCATTGTTTGACTTATGAATTAGAGGTAGTTATTGCACTCTGACGCGCCACGGATAATCTACAAATTGATTCTAATTCCTAAAATCTTTTTTATTTTTATTTTTGAAAAACAAACCTGTTTCGCTCTCAACTTGCGCCACCGTCGCTGTAATCGCTCCAGGCTGATTGATGAACTCCCCCTCCCACCTCGCCGGGTGGAGTGGACTCCCCCGCCGTTTAGCCTGAGTGATCCATGGCTATGAGATCTATTACCCAGGCTACATTACCACAATGCCCTGCAAAGTCTGTTTTATTTTACACGTTTCTATCATGCTTAATTGTAGCTCCATTTTCATTTTGCAATGTAAAATGTACTGTCCCAATGATTCTTCAATGAACTAATAGCAGCAAATAGGAGCCTAAATAATCTTCTTGCAGATGAAATTATTTCTTGCCAGAATTGTACCTACACTCGATTTTATTACGAAATTTAATCAAATCAAATCATTTATTCAAAAATTTAATAAGTAAAATACAGTAAAAATCTTAGAAATAATAAAGGTAGGTATAATAATGTTAAGTGCCTGTTCTAGGATAAACCTGTATTACAGGCGGTATAGGCACTTACAACCTTCTGTGTTGAAATGACTGCCTCAAGTGATGCTTTTCTTTTCAATCATAGTTATAGATAATCGTAGAATGTAAATAGGTAGATACTAAAGAGTGAGTATTCTTTATATTTATTACTCTTCAACTTCATATAACGAAGTCTAATAGGAAACCTAGATCAAAATATATACAGGTTTAAATAACGATTTTATATTAATAAGTACTTATCTTAAACTTACATTTTTATCACTAGTAGAACGATGGATTTTCGATCTTTTCTGTCATCAGACAATTCGCTTTAATTGTATTATTTACAGTCTTATTTCTCAAGTATTAGAAATAAAATGTCGTCTACATTTAAAATGACTGTCACTAAGAACGCATTGTTGCCGTTGACAGTCAGGTGTTAAAGTCATAAGTTCAACTTCTATTTGTTTTATTTTCGCTAAGAAATCACGCTTAGCTTGCGGTCAAACCCACTGTACCTTATAGTTTCAAATATTTAATTTTACAGGGTTTGATTTACAGAGCACTTCTAAATCCTTAAGAGAATTGGATTTTAGCATTGTTTTGCTCAGTATATTAAAATTTAAAGTTAAAAATAAGAAACTAAATTAGTATATTTTATCCTGCTTTGGTTTTAATTTTTATCCTAACTTATCCTTACTAATATGAGAAATGCGAAAGTAATTATATTTGCCTGTCTGTCTGTGATACTTTTACGGTAAAACGGCTTATCTGATTTGAATGAAATTTGGTACGAAGATATCTTGAACCCTGAGCGAAGTTATAGGATAATAATTTAGTCTTCATGTTGTAAACTTTAATCGTACTTTAATTGTACCTTTTGATGAGTTTTTTTTAAGAATTGAGAATAATTCGAATATAAGACATTTTTTTCTAATAGTGGACGAAAAAAGCTTCTCATGCGCTTAGAAAACTCGCTGTTGGTTTAGTCATCTATTGAATCTTAAGCTTTAATATAATTTATAATAATCTTCTTTGTTCAGTATATCTACAGGTAATGAAATTGTAAGTAAATATTTAAATATATTGGCAAACACCTCGACTCGCTAACGTTTCTAATTCTGTTCTACTAAACTGTTTGGCAATAATGATCTATGCGATGATCTATAAACAGAAGTTCTGTTCAGTGTACAAAGATGGCGCTACTTGTTTTATGTGCCGTTGTATAGATGGCGGTAGTATATGAGTTTAATTAAAATGATGTATTACATTATGATAGGTAAGGTCTTCAATCCTGAGTAATATTATAAATCCGAAAGTTTAATCTGTCTGTCTGTCTGTTACGCTTTCAAGGAGAAACGGTTGAATCGATTTTGATAGGTATGGAGATAGTTTGAACCCTGGGGAAAGACAAGATGAATGTTGGGGTTGTAGCTAGTATCATCAAAATTTACGTCTTTTGATTGCATCCACAAGCATTGCAAGACTGGTCGTTATGGTGATGATTGGTTGAGGCCTTTATCAGTACTCGCCCATCGGCTTACAGGGTATGATTATGATATAAGAGTAGTGTGAGGTTTGATTTTGAGAATAATTGGTACCTACTCACTAGCAGGTACTTAAATTACAGAAAAAACCCGCTTTATTCCACATAAATAACGAGTATCTACCTATATACCTACCAAAAACACTTGGTACCCTCGATCATCAACAAACATTAACGTGCAAATTATCGGAATGCTGTCAGACAACCCTCGCGCGCAATGATAAATTAACAATATTATTGGACTCAACACATCGCGGGTAAATAAATTAAATTAGTCAAACACATCCCATAATGGGCCCCGACTATTCGCCACGTTGACATATAGAAAATTTGTCATTACACTGTGACAGCTCATACTTGGTGCACCACAAGTTGTTTTACATTAACTAGTGAAGGAATTATTGTTCATTATTTGTAGTTCAGTGTGGTGCGTTTGTTCTTTCTTCTTTGTGGCGAGTGCGTTTGCTAAGCATTAATGTGCACTCGCGGTTTGCACCGAGCCCGCGACGGTTAAGTGTTTCTTAGTAATGCGTTCTGTCACTTATACATGTAAGAGTGAATAGTTGCCAGACGCAATTGCTTGAGGCCAGACAGTTTTAGATATAAGTACAACGATTTTGTAATCAATGATCAAGTAGTGATAACAATATCGTTAGATTATTTCGAGTCTAGGCCCGAATTCTAGATTGATATTCAACAATAGATATTTTGTTGAGCATAGATTTTGGAGCCATTTGATTGAATTTACAGTTAGTGCGTCATCATAGGGGCGGGTTCTGTAATATGGACCTTAGGCCGATATTCTAGCACGGTATTGGAGTATAGATCTTCTCATAAGCTACCTGATTGGTTGAATCGAGTTTTGAATATCGATCTATTTAGTATTTAGGCTTCAGACCATTTAATCTCAAGTCTCGCATTACATTTCCTTTATTGTTCTTCTTCTGGGTTTCCGTTGGATATTTGATTAGTTTGAAACTTTCTTATCTATCATGTAAAGATTGTATAATTTCTAAGCTGCAAATGGAGACAAGATGCAGCATATTAGCTTCTTAGTCAACGACATAATCCATTTACAATAAGCTGTTATTTATTTTCGATATTCGCTGAACAAAAATAATTAATGGTGATTGGAATCGTTTATTAAATTTTATTATAAACAAATGATATTACATTCCTCTTTTATACAAATTAATATAAAAAACCTAATTCGTTCATTTCGAATCGCTAATCGTTATTGGCCAACAACGGCGCTTATAATAAATGCTATTTATGATTCGATCGTTGAACATCGATTAATTGATAATATCGATGTCTCGTTAGATAAGGGGGTATGATATAACATTAAGGGGAGGTGACGATAGGTACTGTTTGTTCACGGGGCTGTTCTGTGACAGGTTCAGGTTGCTTGGCGGGGCCAGTCTTCGTGATGGGGACTATTCTTTCGCCTGCATTGGGTGGGGGTCGTTTTGGTGCTGTGATGGTGAGGACGCCGTCTGAGGAGAGTGTGCTGACGAGGTCCTGGACGTCGTAGCCGCCGGGGAGGATGTACCGACGAGTGAACTGGCGGGAGATGAAGCCGTGCTCATCCTGCTTCTCTTCATGCCTACCCTCGACCACTACGCTGTTGTTCGCGGCTTTCACTGTGATCTCTTCAGGTGTGAATTGCTGGACATCCAGGATAACCTGAAATATACAGAAAATAATAATTAAAACTGATTCCTCATGAAACGAGAGGTGTGAGAGTGGGGATGTTGATAGAACTAACCAATTGCTCGATTATGTATATCTAAATATAAACTTTCGACAATACGTCTTTTTAAACGTAAAAACTGGCTACGGCAGACAGGTGCCATACATAACGTAATAACAAGGAAATTTAAGCAGTCCTAACTCGCTTTATTGACTGTGACAAATTTAATCAGGCTGGAAGGTACTCGGAGACATGTCGCGGCGTTGACACGAAATATACATATTAAGGTGTAGCGTTTATCTCTCTTAATCATAATGTTTAACGCTTATTAAATCGGCCGAAGGTCAGTCGACCGAAGGCCTAATATACTGGCAGGAAACTTCAGGTTATTCATAGAGTATGTAGTTTATGTGATTGGTCGTTCACATTAGTAACACATAGGTATCTCCAGCAAATTCAAACTTTGGTAACTAAACAAAAAATCTTACCTCAAATTTCTCCTTAGTTAGGTTAATGGTAGAGGCAGACTCCTGTCTCGTAAGGCTCGTTCTCCAGGGCCTGAAGTAGGAGTTCCTGAACAACGAGGAGGATGGGAGTGTGGAGAGGGAAGAGAGGAGCTCGTCCCTCTTCAGCCCCATACCGAAGTGCTGGTCCAACAGGCGAGAGGGCCTGTCCCACTCGTCCCACCAGTCACGGAACATTAGAGGTACTATCGACATCTGAAAAGTGAATATTATAGAATAACATAATTGTATAGTAAGTATGTACTGTATCAACTCAGTCTAAATGTGGATATTACATTTTAAAACAAGACCCATTTAGGTATATTAAAAAAAATAGAGGTCACTGAAAATTTTCCTGTTTCATAATAGCGCTGACGGAGTAACTAATATTCTGATCGAAGTATTAAAAATACAAACATCCAAATTGATAACCTCCTCCTTTTTTTGAAGTCTGTTAAAAAACAAAACTTTTTTGATTTGGGATAAATCTTTGGCAAAATTTATTCGGTTGCAATGCATTGCAATATGTACAATGTTGAATCTGGTTAAATGAGATGCACAAAAATGAGATCTTATAAAGTTCACATGAGATTTCAAATCAGACTTTTATTCATAAAACCTATCTTTAATCATTCTTTTGTCCTAATCTTACCCAACGTGGCGGTACCTACAATTTCAATTTCTAAAAAATGCATCTATGTAAATACATGTGTTTTCTTTATCTTTGTATCTACAAAAACTCATTATTTTAATAAATGTAGCAAAGGGCCCGCTGGAGGATGAGCCCGCTGCTCATCTCCGTAAATAATTTAACTTGTAGTTAGTACCAAAGTTAGAATGTACCTACTAAGTGCCAACTCAAGAAATCGGCCATGGCAAAACCATAGGATACCGATACCCTTGCGAGAGATCGTAAAACTTATCTTTGGACTGAAATAAATCAACAACATTGTCTATTCATCGCGTAGATATAAACAGCGGATATTTTCATGGCGCGTTTATTTTCAGCGGTTACATATACTATGCGCTTGTAATGGACGACCGAGACCAATGTTATTTGAATGCGCATATTACAGGTGATTCTAAATTCGATTTTTTATTTACATATTAAAATAGATCGTTATGTCGATTAATAAGTCGTCCCTTGAGTTATTTACGTAAGTAAACATATTTTGTTCCCAAGAAATTACCACAATTAAATACACAAAAACTTGCTCAATACTTTACTAGCTTTCCGCCAGCGGCTTTGGTTATACGAATTCAAATTAAAAATGTCACAGAATCATACAATTTGCACTCCTATTTCTCCCCCTTAGGGATGTAATTTCGAAAAATCCTTTCTTATCGGATACCTACAAAGAACACACCCTCCATGTTTCAGGTCTCTACGATCAGTGGTTTAAGCTTTGCGTTAATCCATCAGTCATTCAGGACAAAGCATTTTATACGTTTAAATAAATGATTTCGTTTTAATCGATCGATTTGTTTCGACAATCCTAATATAATAATTTAACAGAGTCCCAAGATACGTAATGACGATTTAAATTATCATTTTCGGAATCAAAGTCTCGTCTTAAAAAACCTCTGAAATTGTATCCTTTACCGGATTAGGTATGAGACAAGAATCGATAACGGAGAACATATACAATTATACATTCCAACACTATCAATAGAGCTGTTCAATCGACTTTAATGTAAGATTAACAGTTATTTTATTGCGCTAACAAAAAGGTCATTGAAGTTTATCGATCTTGTTTACACGTAGAAGCAATAATACGGTGCACATAACAATCTACGAAATTCTGGAACGATTCCACGGTGAGTCACCTGGGAACGGTTATAGAACTGATGCAACGCTCTGAACTGAATATTGAAACGCTTTGAAAGTTATGCGACATAATATTAGTGTTGTAACAGGTACGATTTTAGATCTAGTGTTGATGTAAACAATGTGAAGTTGCGTTATCTTTGTTAACTAATTTAAACTTTTTCGGAGATGTTGAGTTCCGAAGATAGATGATGGATAATGTGCCTACTTATAGGAAATATCCTTGTCTCGCTGGTTTGCGACTTCGTCTGCATGAATTGAAATTGGGTACAGTAATCTGTATAAAAGTATCCTATGTGTTAATCCTGTTTATAAATTCTGTAAATACCAAATTTCATCCAAATACATTCAGCAGTTTTTGCGTGAAGTAACGAACATCGAGACATGCATACATTCATCTGAATTAGACTACGATGCGTAGTTCAAGACAATAGATATTTCATAATTAAGTTTTCTGATTTGAAATAGTTTATTAGATGTCCTACTTATTTGAGTGAGGTACTTATTTTATTTACTGGATAGTTATAAACTGCATAATCGCAAAACTATAACGCATCAGCATTCTGTTTTATTGAAAATCTATAAGTACCGATTACACGTCTATCTATAAATGCACTTGTTCAAACTAACCGATACTTCATAAAACCGTACTTCCATAAATAAGAAACAATTCATTCACGATTTGCAATTTTTGAAAATCAATTAGTTAAGATAAAACATTTGTCAATAAAAACTGAGCTTTTCTTTTAATAAAAAAAACAAATTGGAAAAATTGGAGCTATCACATATAAAAAAAAACGTTACCTTATTATCACAATCGATAAACAACACTACGATATTAGAATACAAAAAAAAAAACAATAAAAAATCACCTTTGTGGTTGTTAGTTCGTTGCAGGCGCGCGCCGCTCTGGACTCGAGACTAGAGTTGGTCGCGCTGTAATGTGATTTAAATAGAACTTTCAGCGGCCCACACGATCTGATTCATGAGGATACACCTTGAACTTGACGCGGTACGTATCTATGGTATCATTCATTACCGTATGACGAATTGTTTGGATGAGAAAATGCCGTGTATGGCCCATGCATTTTGGAGGAGACAGTCCTGTTGTAGTCACCACTAACTAGGTAACTACTGCAGGACTAAAATGCACTCTTTATGTATAGAATTTGTATTTTACAAGTGGAAAAAAAGTGTTTGTCCTCCAGCCCTCCTAGGCCTGCTAATATTTTTTGTTAATTAAATACACTACCGCCCTTTCGGGCTTCGCCACTGTCGGGTATGGGTATGGTACGGGGATACAGTATGGAGATACCAGGATTGAACAGAAGATACACAATTCTATTGTACGCTTTTGAATTATCAATCCTATAACGTTTTTGAAACTAGACCATATCTTACATACAGTCAAGTTTCTGATAGGAAAATTTTTAGGGGGGGTGCTGGATAATTTTCAGGGGGGTGCATTATTTTAGCCGATTGTCTTCACATCAACTTAGATTAATAAGAACTTTGTATTTGTTTTTACATTCAAGAGGGTACATGTGCACCTCCTTGCACCCCCCCCCCCCTCCCGGCGCTTATGTTATGTCTATCTTTGTAATAACACGAAGCTTGTGTCATGTAAATGTTTCATACCATAATACATACATACTGCACTAAAAAGAAAAAGTCTGGATTAGGTAGCAGGTTTGCCGCATATGTTTTTAGTATTCTTAATAATTCAAATCATGGACACCATGATGTTCTTAAAATATTCCCGACTTTATTTACTGAAAATCGGTGGGTGTCATTCGAGAACAAATCCACCTTTTCATAACTCGTAGGAGGATAATGCTGCTTTCGCCATCATTCCAGACCACTACTCTCAGAACGTAAAAAATATCTTTAGATGCATTGTCATCATACGTCACGAGCGATCAAAATAAACACCTATTTTTAGTAGGTGACAATTTTATCCCAATACAAGAGTAGTGTGATGATTGTAGAACTTATAAATAGATATGAAGAATACTCCGGCCAACGCTTTCTAAATAACATTGTGGCGTAAATATACTGTTAATCATCAGAACTGGAATTATGGCATGATATTTAAATCTTGAAAAGGTTGTAATTAAATAAAAGATGGTTCTATGCATGGTACCTACCTACCTATTTATTAATTATTATTTTTTACTCCGGGAGTCAACCAAAGTTATCCTCGAGAATAGAAGAGAATAGCAATGTCCTCGAGACCGAAATTAAGTCACGGTGGCCAATTTCAAAGGAAACCAGCCACCTGCGCAGGATATAATAATATTATAGTGCACAAGTGTATGCACAGACGCTGGTGTACCTTCTCTCTATTCCCTCACTCTCAAAGTCAGATGGGACCATGGGATGACAATCCGACATGACCAGGGACAGATCAGGCGCAGGACCGACCGACGTCTTGGAATCTTCAAAAAACTGCCACCTATCGTAGCGTAGCTTCGCCTTTCTGAGATTTCGATCGGCACGGCTGTTACGTAGCTATGAGCCCCTTAAAACTATACAACATCGATACTCTAAACCAGCGGTCGGCAACCCGCGGCCCGTGAATGTTTAGTAAAAAGTTTTTACCAAAAAACAATACAACCGACTTCCAAAAATTCTTATAAGAGTAAAATTAGTTTCATTTAAATGTTAGTGGACCAATACATCGTTCTAGAAGTCAGTGTCTCTAAGGTACTGTTGTTAGTATTTTGCCACCGACTCATGAATTAATGAAATACGCTGGATATATGGCTTCAAGGTAAAAAAAACCGGCCAAGTGCGTGTCGGGCACGGTAGGGTTTCCGTAGTACGTTTTCGTTGGTCGACTATAACTCTTACACCGGTTAAACCTAAGTAGCCGTGATAGTTTTCCGTTTAACTTCATTAAATGTGCTACGTCTGTGAATTTTTTCACGTTTTTAGGGAGAGCCATTCAAAAGTTAGAGAGGGTGGACGCTCGTATCGAAAAAAAAACGCACTTTAAAGCTAGATATATTATTTCGCAAACCGATCCCTAAATCGAAAAATGGTCTCAACAAACAATCAAAACATAAAAATTGGCATCCTACAAAAAAATCGCGCTCGCTTCGCTCGCGCCTTAAGCTTTTCTTTTTTCTTCTCCCATTTACTTTTTGCTACAATTTACGAGTTCTTTACTTTAAACATCATCATGCAACAAGAAAAAACAACTCAAAAGCAAAAATTATCATAATTTTATTGTGACCCAAAAAATTCGCGCTCGCTTCGCTCGCGCCTTCGTCTGTCCTTTCCTTTTAGGAGTTTGTTTTTACTCAATTTTATAAGTCTTTACTCCAAACGTTATCATGCAACAGACAAAAACAACTCAAAAGTAATAAAAAGCAACTGTTTTGCAAATATAAAACAGACTTCAAAATACACTAAAAATTTAAAAATAACTAATACATCGTTCTAAAAGTCGGTGGCCCGGGCGCTTAATCTTTAAATACGCCTCTGGTAACCGGTTACAGAGTTATAGTCGTCAACTAAGACCTACTACGGAACCCTACTGACCGTGCGCGCGTGACCCGACTCGCACTTTGCCGGTTTTTTATGGGAAATTATACGTAGGTATCAGGCAGAATTTAGGGTAATATCACAAGTGCGGCCCGCCTTTAGTTTATTTTGCTACCTTGCTTGCCAAAAGGTTGCCGACCGCTGCTCTAAACATAACTGATACGGTATGAGATTTTTCTAAATAATGGCATGATTGTCTTATTGCCGAAGTACCTACAACGAGAGTGTTGTACTCTTTAACTATCGGGAAAGAGTAAACATGGTTCCATGAATCAAGTGACAGAGGGTGCGTCCAAGTGATCCTGGTTCCAACATTAACTCCACAGTCCACATTATTTCAGCATCCCTGCGAATTAGCCCGCGTCTTAATTTAATATTATTTATATCTTAAGTTTTAGATTATTTTTTCTGTTTTACCTAATATTGATTAATGCTCATGCCTTCTCTGTACAAGAAGAGGCCTGTGCCCAGCAGTGGGACGATATATAGGCTGATGATGATGATGACCTAATATTGCTTTATGTAGGTACATTTTTTATTGCCAATGAAGGCAATCTGGGAAGGTTGTCCCTTCATCCACCTGAAGATGTCCAATGGGTTTTATAACAAAAAATATTAACGTCCCTCTATATTCGACTGAATAAATTATATATTCATTGATGTAAACTAAAAGGCCTCTGTCTGCTTTTTAAATAAAAAAGTCATAGTGCCACACTCTTAATGTCACTGTCATCTAAAACGTCTAATTTGACAATGACACTGACTCACAAACATTAGTGTTGTCTTTGCTTATTGTTTATAAGTGATTCGATTCGGTTCGATTTATTTTAATCGTGGCGAAATTAAATAAATAATTTACATGTTCTATAAATTATTCAACATTCTAATACAAAGTAATGTTTATAAACACTGCATTTTGTAACAAGTTTTCTTGTTGACTGTCTTTAAATAATGAACGTAATAAAGGCTATAAACACGCCTTATCGTGAATTATCACGTAATTGATAACAATTAAATAATGTAACATTAGAATCAGTTTTAAAATCGATTGGATGAATGAGCTGAGCTGCCGTACCAAAGCACAACACTTAATTTAAAACGTAGTGTTTATATGCTCTGTGACTTAATTACGCCGGCTATTTGGATGTCAAGCATTTTCTCTTCTTCTACTTGATTTTGTTTTAATATTTCGATGAACTTCGGTTCTTTCCTTTCCTCGCGTTACTATTATAGTCATAAAGTCTTCAAGTATTGTTCTTCCATACGCCTACGTTAGTCAGGTTACCTACTCAAACGTTATAAAAGTGTTCTTGATAATAATTCGAAGCGATCTTATCATGAATTCGTGATCGTTTCTGATAATAGCTGAATAGGTGTAAAGATACGCGTCGTGTCGGTACATGTTGGATCAAATAATACTTATCCGCATTACACAATGTGATTTCCTATAGCGGGAAAACATGTACTTTTGATATGAAATACTGCAGAAGCGAAAGCGTGTTTACGTAGCGTAAAATTCGTCGAGTGCCGGTGATTCGGATTTAGTGTTTGTGGATGTTTAAAGTGATTGGTACGCGGCAAAGGTCGATCGTCATGCTGTCTTGGATACAGCACCGATGGACCGGCCTCTGCCTTCTTGTGACGGGCCTTGGCGCTTTCATGCTGTTCCTCTATGGATTTTTCCCATTGAAATACCATTCTGGGAAAATGTCCCATATGGATGATCTGCCAAATTTTATTGATGGTGTCAGGTTAGTATTTTCACTACTTATTTATTTCAATTACATTCCTTAGTTTTTTTTTTTATTGAACTTTTCAAAAACCACAATAAACAAAAGTAAGTTAAAACTTATCAACTTACAGAAAAAAATATACAGACTTTTTTTATTTAATTCTATTTTTAAATTTTTCAGTATTGATGGCCAGCAAGTGTACAACTCTGGTGAGAATAGTGTTGTCCTAATGGTTATAGATGGCCTTCGTTATGACTTCGTAACTGAAGAGTACATGCCATACACTGGACAGCTGCTGAAGAACAAGTCCGCCTGCATTTATGTGTCCGTGGCAGAACCACCCACTGTCACCATGCCGAGGATCAAGGTAAGAAGAGCATTCCAATAAGAAATACACAAATAAAAGGAAATAAAACTAAATACCTTTTTATAAATATTATTATTATCTGGAAAGATCACATTCCTAATATATTGCTGAGATATTTCATGTATTTCTTGTGACTATTCCAATCACAAAACCAAAGAAAAAAGTTATAAAATGATATTGCTAAAGAATTAAAATAATATCCCTACCACCACTTTAGTTATAATTTTTAATATTATAAATACTTGCAGGGTATAACTGAGTGTTACATAAAACAAATAAGAATTGTAATTATATATTATTCTGTTGTGTACAGTCACCTGAACGTAAGAAGGAAAAGGCACAGTGGAGGCGCACAATAAACTTCTGGCGGGATATATTTGCAAGTGTCACCTTTACATATATGTATATAATAGTATTTTTGTTCAGTTTTCCGTGCATGGCCTTATGGACAAAGAAAAAACAAAAAAATGCTGAAACTAATATTAAACAATTATATTTAAAAATCAAAAGAAATGTCTGATAAAATTGTTACAAGGAACATGTTTTTTCTTTGGTCTTGTGTTTGAAATATATTAAGTTTATTTGTTTGTTTTTACTCACATTATCACTGGCTTGGGTTCTTTGGGTTATCATTTCATTTTTAATAGCATGCATTATTTATAGTCATTTTTATTGGCTGGTCTAAGGACTCACCCGCATCCTGAAGGTACTTCTCCTGGCACCTATATAAAAACTATTCTACTGTAAATCCAGGGTTTAAGCGTTCACCATGTCAAATTTCATCTTAATAAATTCTGTTGGGAAAGTTAATGAGACTTGAAACATAAGGTATTATTAGCACAGAGTGTTAAAATGTAAACCGAGCACTTATCATCATCTTGGCACATATTGGATACAATACTGAAATTAATTAATAAAAAATATTATTTAAAACATTCTTTTGTGAAGATAACATACTTGGCGTGTTTTGGTTAGTGTGTTCGAAAGCATGAAGATATGCCAACCGGTATTTCTACCTTAATTAATGTTTAATTTTTCATCATTAATTTCATAAAATATAGGTATCCTTACTAATATTATAAATGTGAAAGTAACTCTGTCTGTCTGTTACGCTTTCACGCCAAAACTACTGGACCGATATAAATTAAATTTGGTACAGAGATAGAATAGACCCTGAGGAACAACATAGGCTACTTTTTACCCGGGTGCGCTAAGTGGTTCCCTCGGGATGCGGGTGAAACCGCGCGAAACAGCTAGTTTTCTATACTACTAAAAATACATCCCACAAGAGTACACTGTTGAAAATTAATAGCCTATTGCACCAAAAAAATATGTGGTTACTTAATGGAGGATGAAATTGAATATTTTTGCAATTATTTTATGTTTTTCGTCTCAATATTTATGATAAATGTTTACTTAATTATTATATCTATGTATTGATCAAATTTCATCCAAACCGGTTCAGCCGTTTTTCCGTAAAAACGTAACAAACAAACTCACTTTCGCGTTTATAATATTAGTATGGATTAGAATGTATCTCAACACAACTAATATTCTGTGTCAAAAGTCCTAATAAAATTCTAAAGTACATTTGCATACAGAATTAATTTGCAGCTATTGTGATTAAACTAATTGTTATTACACAATTAATTACCAATATTACATCGGTTCCTGCCGTTCTGAGTCAATGCACGTCGTAAATTTATGTGGCTTCAGTCTTGCGTATCACCTTTAGGAAGAGCACGCATTAATTGATATCTGTTGCACTTTCCCTTCCTTATGACTCCCTTTCTCTCCATTGGACAAATTAGCATTGCTTGGGCTAATGAAACTGTATTGTGAATGCATTTCCGCGTTAGATAAGCTGGTGGCGTGCCTTTGTTTTAATTACATAGCTTATTGCTAACATTGTAACGAAAATATGGATTCAAACATTTGTAACTTGATCTGATAAATGTTATTACTAAGTCAGTTTTTTTTTTCCTGTTATCTAGCGGCATTTTTTTATCATAATTATCAATTATGTGCTTTATGAAAATAGTTTAAGGAAGAAAAAGAGAAATAGATTAAAAGCCTTTTTCCTTCTTAAACTTCTGACACATTTAATTAAATGCTTGATAATAACTTAGCATACTAATACATCATCATATTAACTGCACTTGGCTTAGATAGTCATTGCTTTTGCTAAAATCACAAGCTATAATAATAGTATAGTATAATTAGTACTTATACTAAAATTCGTAGCAGGGTAGCACCCATATTCTTTTTTTTCCTCGGATGGGAAATCATCGATGAATAAAACCCATCCATGTTCCTTCCTCAGCCCTTTGTATTCCGGGGGATCTCTTTCGAACGTCCCATATCCTTGAAAGTAAATTAACTTATCCATGTAACTTATTTCTTTTATTTGTTACAAACTGCTAGATATGTTTACCTGCGACCAATCAGAAACATTTCATTCAATGGATAATCGAATAATTCTTTTTTAAATAATCAAGCATTACCTATTTTCCAGGCCATGATGACGGGCAGTGTATCTACATTCGCGGACGTAGCGCTGAACTTTGGTGCGCCTGCCGTCCGCGGGGACAGTGTGTTGCGCGTAGCCAACGCTAGAGGGCGCCGTACTGTGATGTATGGTGACGACACGTGGCTCAGACTGTTCCCGGGACTGTGGACTGAGTTCGATGGCACAACGTCCTTCTACGTCACGGATTATACTGAGGTACTTAGACTTACTGTCTAGCTGCTTTTAATTAGTCTGACAGCCGTGACCCCAATGTAATTGGGAAAAGGCCGACATTGTCTTGATGCGTTCGTTTTTTTGAAGATTTGTTGGTCGCTAGAGGGCGCTGTAAAGTAATACTTGAGACTTATCGATTATGAATTTTATGGTGCCTCGATCAGATAAACTAGTTAATATAGTACTCAATATGAATTAGCGAATCAGAACGATACTTGCACACTGTGCTAAATGCCCTGCTATGCTATGCTAATAAATATCTAGTTTATCACCACTCGTAGAGGCTATTTTACTTTTCTCTTTCAATAAAGTATGAAATACTTACGAATCAGAATCAGAAATCATTTATTTGTTAAACATAGGTAATAACATTATACAGGTCTTATATTATAATATTTTGAATGCTATGTTTTGTCAACAATGACATACAAATTAATTATAAAAGATAAATTACAGTATTAAAATTATTAGGTAACGAAAACCTAAAGAGTTGAAAAAATAAAAACAGTTTAAAAAAAAATACAACCAACCTCCAAATCGCCGAAAAGATCGGTTAAAAATTAAAGAGCAATTCAACCTGCTTTATAGTTAACGGTTCATAATTCTTCTTTTGTAGTGTATTACCGTAAATTTGTTACTCTTCAATCTGCCTTCTGCAGGTAGATAACAACGTGACGAGACATTTAGACAAAGCATTGGCCCCTGACGAGAAGAAGAAGCCTACATTCGACTTCCTAGTGTTACACTACCTGGGGTTAGACCATATCGGTCATCTGGAAGGCGCCCGGAGCCCCAAGATCAAACCGAAGCTGCTGGAAATGGACGAAGTCGTCAAGAAGATATTTACTGCCATGCAGAAGTGGGTAAGTATCTCCCATTCAGTATACAGACCCTGTTCTTGTTACTTCTCTTAAAGTAAACATATAACAAGTTTTGACTCATCTTTTGTGCGAAATACAAACTTCATTAAAAGATATAATGCAACCGTGAAAGTTCTAGGTTTGACGTTTTACAAGAACTCTTTTTTGACCTCTTGCAAGGTTCTTCTAACAGCATTCGACCTGCTTAACCGGACAATGTGGCGAGATCCTAATTGAATTAATTAAATTAAAGCCTCCAGCCAATTATAAGAATCTGTCTGGTTACTTAAAAATAAAAAAACTTTGACTTTGACTGTTGTAATAATAATCTCCAGACCAATTTCTGTCACGGCGGCTAATCTCAATGACTAGCCAGGTACGCAGAAGATGTTATAGTCATTGATATAAAAACTAAAGATACGGCCGTCCGAACATTTGCCTGACGCATTCGCGGTACAATAAACACTAACGCCATCTATCAGAACTACGCTTAACTACGTACGATGTCAATCGCTCGAGCGAGACAAGTAGGAAATAAAATTCTTTTATATAATGTTATAAGTTGATTTAATGATATATTTTTGACTTATCGGTGATATGAAATGTTATTTTCTTTTTTGTTTCTATTTTTATCATGGTTCGTGCAACCGTTCACAATACAAAAAGGCATTTTTAAAATACGACCGCTCCCGAAGTTCGCCGATCGCGGACTAGTTCATTCATGTTGGCGCACCAAGCGCACCAAACGCGTAGCGCCGTTTTAACATGCGGTCCGCCCTGTCCTTACATATAAGTCAATGGTTATAGTGCACAAGCGCTTACGCAGACACAGGTGCACTCTCATAATCCGATGGGTCGGCAATCTGACAGGACCGGGGAGAGATCAGGCGCAGGATCAACAGCTTTACATGCTCTCCGAGGCACGGAGGGGTCTCGCTGCGTTTAGAAAACGGTCACCCATCCTTGGACTGACCGCGGCTAACGCAGCTTAACCTCGCTAATCTATCGATCGCACGACTGTTACTTAGCTACGAGCCCCTCGTTATAGGACCGTGACGGCGTGCTGATAGTGTGCGGGGACCACGGCATGCGTGACGCGGGCGGGCACGGCGGGGCCACCCCCAGTGAAGTGCTCGTGCCGCTCGTACTCGCCAGGACCAACGACTTCGTGTGCCCGCATCCGTATGTATATGTCTAGTATTTACTTGGTATTAAAGGAGATTTCTACAGACCATTATGTTTAAAAATAAATAGCGAACTTAGATAAATCTTCAATCCGCTATTTAGGCAATTATGGAGTTGTAAACACGCGTTCGTTAGTCACAAATGGGCTGCGTGTATAAAATTATAAAATACTTGTTAATAGGTGGATAAAATAAAATTCCAATATATACAATCTATTCCAAAGCAGACTCATTTTGATTGTAAGTTTCTTGATATAAAAAATGTTTGGAATCGGTATAAATAAAACAAAAAAAAAACTTTAAATATTCTCTCTGTGTAACTTTTTTTGGAATCCTAACTAAACCTAACTAATATAGTAAAAGCGAAAGTGAGTTTGTTTGTCACGCTTTCACGGTAAACTGGCTGAACAAATTAACATAAAAGTTGGTGCGAAAATAGATGGAACCCTGAATTCGGTCATAGGCTAGGTGTGTTAAGTAGTTCTCTCAGGACACGCGTAAAACCACTGGAAACACCTAGTTTCATTGTGCAGTTCATATCAGCCATCATCATCATCATCAGCTCAGGATATCAGCCATTTACTATAGGGACTTATTCGACAATCTACCATAGTTGCTAGCTCGTCTGACCCGCAGCCTAGGCCCGGGCCCCACGGTGGCGCAGGTGGACGTGGCGCCGTCGGTGGCGTGGCTGCTGGGCGCGCCGCCGCCCGGCGACAGCGCCGGCCGCCTGCTGCCCGCGCTGCTGCCGCGCGACACGCGCCAGCACCTGTACCTGCTGCACGTGCTGGCGCAGCACAACGCCAAGCAGGCGCTGCCCACCGACACCGGTATGTGCTCATCTTACAGCCGGTAGCGCCAAATTTTATCGTTTATACTTTTACGAATATCACAAAACATGATATTGTAGCGAGTAGGCAAACGCATTCGCCGTTTGAACGCAGCACTAAAATCACGCCACCCCTACGTCATATGAGGTGGTCCTCAGGTATACAATAATTAGCATACTTTTAGTAGTTTTTATGGTATCAATACATAGATATAACAATTAAATAAACATATATCACAAATATTACGACGAAAAACATAAAATACTAACAAAATTATCCTATTTCATCGAATTTTTGAATATGTTGGAGTCGGCGCACAGTCTCATAGGATGCAGCTGTGTTCTTACCTCCACAACCCAGTTACCGTTATTTTCTTCTTTCAAAGGACACCCGAGACCAATGACCTTACATGCTTTAAAAGGCATGGAGGAGTCTCGGTATGACATAAATAACCATTTGTGGATAGGCACCGTGCCTATACCATTGTGTCATAGTGCCGTCTGAATTCTGACGTATGAATATATTTCAACAAAAAACTGTGGCACTGTCTAGAATTCCTAGATCGCTGTTCGAATCTTCTTGAACATTCTTCTCTTTACAGAATTCTACAAGCAGTTCCAACGTGCAGAGAAGCAGTTCGCGCATTACCTAGCGACCGGCCAACAGAGCGCCGCTAAGATCGCGAGGGAATTCTACGAGGACTCGCTCGAGAAAATGTCGGAGATCCTCACTGAAACCAAGACCGAGTTCGACATGTTCGCCATTGGGATCGCTATAGTTGTACTGTATTTGGTAAGTTAGCTCAAATTATGTGGACTAAAACTAAGTATTCTAATATGAGCCTTATTATCATGTGTATTAAAGATAGTTACGATGGAAGTAGTTTGCGATGTCTAACTTACTACAGAGGCAAATTTTAATGTTATTTTGAGTCGATGCGCTGACGATTTGCAATTTAATCACTACTCCTATAAGGAATCAAGAAAAGCCTGCTGGCAAATTAGCAGGGTAAACAGGGTATTAAGAAAAACATTGCATTGCACTTAGTAAGTGCCTATCGCCTGTCACGGTCCATTAATAAAATATGACTCGAAATTCGAAGCCAAACGGCCGTATAGTAGTCGACAAAAATACTAACGATTATGTTATTTATTCCAGATCGCCACATCTCTCCTATTCGTCACTCTATACTCGTTCCAACCGGAAACTCGTCGCAAAGACAGCATCTCCGGCCACTCGCACCACAGATCCCACATGGGATCCTTCATCGCGTTCCTCGTCATCTTAGCCATAAGCAGCGCCGTACTAACCACTGCATGCTTCATCACGGAAACCAAGAGCCAGCTATGCCATTTCACCTCACCATGGATATTTGCCTTCGCTGCAATAACCTGCGTTTTCACAGCCACATATTTCTTAATAAAAACAGGCATAGAACGCATAAAAGACCTGTCTACGCTGAGAGAATTAAACGCAACTGATTACCTTCTGATTGGTGCCACCATTTTCCATTGCTGGTCGTTTTTTGGGACCAGTTTCATTGAAGAAGAGCATATGACGTGGTACTACTTTTGGAATACGTTAATGTTTTTTGTACTGGTGAGGACTGTGGTGGTGTTGCTCATGTATTTGAGTAAGAAGTGGACGGGGGCCACTGAAGTGCAAGAGAAGCCGGAGTTGGCGCAGCGAATGAGTGCGGTGGGAGTGGGGATACTGCCGAAGTGGGTGCTGCTTATCGCTTTACATAGGTAAGATGTAGTGAGGATTTTCTTGTCGAAATTAGTTTTATTGGCTCTCTGCCTAGACTTTGCCCAACAATGTTGGAGTTTGCTTCCAGTCCAACCGGATGCAGCTGAGTACCATTGTTTTATATGGACCAACTGCCAATCTGAGCCCCACAACCCAGTTTTACTGGCTAACACGATACCCCTTGATAAAACTGGTTAGCAGACTTTCTGACTTCTGACTACCTGTAGCGACTGACAAAGATCTACAAATGACAGCCGTTAGTTTTAAAGGTAATGTAAGAAAGTTTCCAGATGTGAATCAAAAATATTATACTTTGATCTGTCAGTTAACTCTCACACACACATATCACTAAAAACATCTCCTGACTGTTTGAGTGTCCTGTGGCTGTATCTTTCCAGACTAGAGGATAAATAAATAGCATTTATATTTGCCGTTATCCATACACTCCTCATTCATTGTATAGTGATTCAGTCTAATCCTTTGATCTAGTCTCACTACGATGTTATCTAGCCCATCTTCATTGTCTATCATTTATTATCCCAGGTATCTAAGAACAATGAACCAGACTGGAGACCGCTGGCTATTCTTACCAGACACGGCGGACTGGTTGAATGCACCAGAAAATGCCTTCTACCTACAAGCACACCTAGTTATAGGTAAGCTAAATTCCTAGAATTTAATTAGAGTAACATTTCAGACGCAAAAAGCATTGCTTTAAGATATTTCATTAGAATGTTACTTATCTTTTCTTCTTTCTGGTCGTTCCCTCAATGCTGAGGATCGTGACTGTATGTCAATCTTCTCCACTCGGTCCGGTTCTGCGCCATATGTACCGCTCCCTGTATCTTTTAATTATTGCTTATCTTTTAATGTATCGATTATGGTAACATTAAAAAAAACAGAACAAATTTCCATTTATTAAAGTTCGTTTTTGATCTAGAAAATAAAATTCTAGTATTTTAATTTACAGGAACAATAGCAACCTTAGCAATATGTCTGTGGAACCTTCGCTATTTAAACAACGTTGTACACATACAATCGGGGCTGACAATCGCCGCGGTAGCGTGCATACTCTGCTACCGAATCACTTCCAAAGCTCTAGAGTCACCATTCTCCGAGATCAAGACTTGGGATCCAGTACAAATAGTCAACTTGTTCTGGGCCATACTGATAGTGCAATTCATTCTTGAAATAATTTCGTACATTGGTGCTTTGAGGAGCTGTGGCTTGAAGCCGGTTGAAAGAAACACAGCAAGCGCTAACAAGTTTGTCTACAACAAACCGAAGGCGAAAACTGAAGACTACTTCTACAATAGCTTGATAGAAGAACCTTGGAACGTTGATGAAGTGAAGTTGAACTTAGTTCGTTCAGCTTCCCACCTCATGTTGAACGATCTCATGTTGATTGTTATACTACTAATGAGACCGCACAACGTGATAATGGTGCCCAGTATTTATATAACGTGCGTCCTGACCTCGGAGTGTATGGACCATAAACTTTTAGATTCTAAGTCTGGCAAAAAGACTGAAGTGGTTGATATACTTAGTAGAACGCTAGTGCATATGTGGATTGGTATCCTGTTCTTCTTTTACCAGGTGAGTTTTTCTGCTAAATGTTTTTTTTTACGATTTCACTCTACTTTGGACAGTCTTGAAAGACCAAAATTATAATTTACGAACACACGTATTTCTTCATGCATACGTTCTTTTGTTTCGGCTCGGGATTCTCAACCGGAAGAAGTATAGTTAATATAAACTATCCTATGCCGATGCCCCACAGGATACAAGCTATCTCCATACAAAATTTCTTCCAAATTGACTCAGCTGTGTTACCGTAAAGTTTATCAGACAGTTACTTTCAAATAATATATTATTAAAGATGTGAAAGTAGTATGAGCGCTCAAGTTGCAGATGAAACCGCGATAATATATGAGTTTTTTTTAATCAATTTATTTTGCGCCATAATCTGACATGAACTTTAAATACCGTTATGTTCCAAGGGCAACTCCAACAGCCTGTCGTCGGTGGACCTGGGCTCGGGCTACGTGGGGCTGCGCGAGTACTGCCCGGCGCGGGTGGCGCTACGCATGGGCCTGCACGCCTACGCCGCGCCCAGCATCGCCGGCGCCGCGCTCTTCTGCAGCGTCGCCGCGCACGCAGACACCTGGCACCAGTCAGTATACTTATACTTGCTTGTCCAACTACTGCACGCCTACGCCGCGCCCAGCATCGCCGGCGCCGCGCTCTTCTGCAGCGTCGCCGCGCACGCAGACACCTGGCACCAGTCAGTATACTTATACTTGCTTGTCCAACTACTGCACGCCTACGCCGCGCCCAGCATCGCCGGCGCCGCGCTCTTCTGCAGCGTCGCCGCGCACGCAGACACCTGGCACCAGTCAGTATACTTATACTTGCTTGTCCAACTACTGCACGCCTACGCCGCGCCCAGCATCGCCGGCGCCGCGCTCTTCTGCAGCGTCGCCGCGCACGCAGACACCTGGCACCAGTCAGTATACTTATACTTGCTTGTCCAACTACTGCACGCCTACGCCGCGCCCAGCATCGCCGGCGCCGCGCTCTTCTGCAGCGTCGCCGCGCACGCAGACACCTGGCACCAGTCAGTATACTTATACTTGCTTGTCCAACTACTGCACGCCTACGCCGCGCCCAGCATCGCCGGCGCCGCGCTCTTCTGCAGCGTCGCCGCGCACGCAGACACCTGGCACCAGTCAGTATAATTCCTTGTTCAGGAACGAACTTCTCCTCGAATCTCTATCGTACCATAGCGCGCAAATTGTTGGTGATCCATTTCCCTTGATACGTGCACTCACTCTGAATCTCGTGCGTGAACTGGACGCAAAAAGGCATCTCTACTCGCGCGCAATACGTGTATATCACGCGGTGATATGGTGAAAATGTGGTTTGATGGATGGTCCCCCCATCTTGAGGGAGACCTGACCAAGCCTGGTGATTAATGCTGGTGCCTTCTCTGACTGAGAAGAGTGATACAGTATTAACAGGCCTATGGATTAATATAAAATTTTATAGCGCAATATGGAGAGGGGAATAATCTTTAAAATTAATAATTAACTAAAAGTTATTTTACTAATAAAAATGTTCCGCTAACATGCTCGGTTGTTGTTCGAGAATATTTTCCTAAAGCAAATATTATTTTTCCAGGTACTTACAAACAACATGGCGAGCGACAAGCATCCTCGCGTTACATCGAATATATTCCGTAGTGATATACTGTGTAATAGCCACAATCTTCAGAGACCACCTGTTTGTGTGGAGCGTGTTTTCTCCTAAACTGCTGTACGACTTCGTAGCGACAGTGTTTAGTGTTCAAGCGTTAGCCACCATCGCGCAAATAGAAGCCCTGGCTCATATCACCAACTGGCTGGCCAGAATGTTCACTTACAAGTCAAGACTGTGATATACAAATTGAATAGTTATCAAAGGTATATATTCAATTCTATAGTGAATTGTGAGACTATACGCCATGAATGTATTGTGATTATTGCGTATTAAAGCAACGTCCATTATTAAGTTAAAAACTTTGTTATGGCCAAGTCACCGCTTTTGGATAAGTAGCTGTTAAACTTATCTCTTTTCCAGACAAATGACGTTCCATTTATGTAATAAATTAATCTGGTAAATAATTCCTAACAAAAGTGGTGATAGAGGCCCTTAATATTTATTTTTATAGTTACACGATGGGTTGTAAGAGGCTTGGTGAGAAGTACAAGCTCTCTTTAAATATAAGAGACTAATTATGTATCATAATACATGAATATTATCTATTTTTACTTACAATAATGATAGACACTAAACAGCTAATAAAACTAAATTTAGAATATTTTTAAGGGACACTAAAAAACTGTTTTTCATTGACATTCCTCGGAGCAAAACGATCATTATTGTATGTTTATGGTATAAATTAAAATTATAGGGCATGCTACTTTAACGGAGTAGAAAATAAAACAAATTATCTTAACATCTTTTTTTATTAGTGTAAGTGTATACTGGAACCACCATATTTTTTTAGGTTTTTTTTTTATTCATAATGATATCCTATAGGAGTCACAGCGACCCCTTACCAAACCAATGTCCTAAATAAATCTAATTTTACATTACTTTGTGTGTATTAATTCAATTGGTAGAAATAACTAAATATTGTGAAATATACTTATTTTACTTTTGTAAAAATGATCACCAATGTTAGATAAATTGTACCGTAGTTTCACCACCTAAAAGCGATATCTAGAAGATAAACGAGAAACTACATAATTTATCTAATGAATAGCTACCTGGAATCGAACAGATGGTAGTGAAACAACAACGGACACATAAATGCGAGTGAAAAGCACCCATAAACTGGAGGAAGTTTTCCATAAAAAAATATTGTGTTCTAAATAAAAACAAGTTGGAATGCTTCAAAAATTTACCCGAATGCTTCCATCTTCTCCTTTGCAAATATAAGAGTCGAAAAATATGTCTTAAGTTTGACTATTATTTTGTTATCTATAAATATCTTCTGCATGATGTGATTTAGACATTGTATTAGGTATGATATACCTACACATAGATATGATACATTTTGGCACTAACTATAAACAAAGAATTAACACATATAATTTATACATAATATATATATATATACATAGAAATTTAGACGTAAATGCACGTAGCGGCGAACTGTCGTGAAAAGCCAATGATTAATAAACTAACTTGTAACTACATCTAGCCCCTTTTAACTATACAGTAGGTACGTTAGTATTGTCTAATATGCAATAGCAATGATTTTTGGGATCCCAGATCTATGTAGGATTTTCTTCACAAAGATTGTGAGTCTTATAATATTGATAGATCTTATCAAATCAGCTGTTACCTCTCGAAATTTGTTCTAATCAAATACTGTCCGACGACCACATAATTTAAGCCTGCTGTATTTGTCATAGCGAAAACAATTCGTTACTTGTATAAATATAAAAAAATAATCCGATTGCCCATTGGCAATTCTAAAGACAACTCTTTTTAAAGTAAATATTTACAGCAGTAACAATAACTATACATAATATATTCTGTCGATATCAATACGTAGGGCGAAGACCGATAGCTGAACGAAGGCTTATTATTTTCTTTATCAGCGAAGATATGACATGGCCTTAAGTATAGTGCGCACCACCCCCCTCCAATAACACCATTGGAATCTCCATTACCTGACAAGGGAAAAACAATATCAATCAAACAGTCACTCATGTCGCTAGTGTTGGCAGAAGTTCGGCTTTTCAGCACGCTTAGAACATGTGCTGCCAGAACCTTAGACACCAAAAATCCGGCTTTTTTGTCATAGTTCAAAATAACAAGAGCAATAGGCGAGCTCCATACTCTTTTTCTCCTGCCCTTCTTATATATTTGGAAAAAATGGATCTGACAACAATTGCAATCAAAACTGAACCTTATGCAATAAACTTAAAGTTTATCGCAAACAATGTATCTTGTCTTACTTGTGGTCTATAGATCGGTCCGTGACGTCAATGCGCCTGTATCTTGTATCGGTAGACGAGCACGCTCGCCACGCCCATCAGGATGCTCAGCAGCAGGGAACCCCACATCAGCATCTATCCAGGACAAAGAACAGCATTTAAAAATTATATTGTCACATTTAGAATTAGAAGCAAGGAGGTTGCTTACGAAACCTATAGACTGCAGTGCTGTTAAAACTCCCGAAATCATAACCGCGTTAGGTCGGTTTACATATCAAGATAGTATTTACCATGCGAATATATTCGTAGAAAACCACTAGTATTACATTAATGCTAATGTGAATTTGTTTGTTACACATTTGCAGTATAACGGATGAAACGATTTAGACAGAATTTAGTACAGAGATAAGTTCCAATGAGAAGAGGTGAACTTTTTATGCGGGCACATAATGTAGTTGCGCGGGAAACAGTAATAACTAAATATCTCACCTTAGCTCTACTAGGTTTCTTATCAGGCGAGCCACCCTTCGCTGGGCCTGTACCCAGCATTCGCTTAGCTAGCCTCCTCTCCACAGACCTCTCCCGGGTGGCTCTCTGTTCGCATCGCTGGAGCTCCTTGCGAGCCCCGGAGTCCTCGGGCGCGGCGGCTGCAGCAGCCCTTGCTGCTTCCAAAGCTTCCGAATTCCGTCCCATCAGGGATAAGATCCGAGATTTACGGTATAAAGCTTTTGCGTTCTTCGGCTGGCAGGTTAGGACCCTGGTTACTGCCTGTAAATAAAGTTAGTGGAGATTTGATATATCGAAGTTTTTTTGTTGCGGCTTGGCTAAAATTATAGTCGTGCCATTTGGTGAGTAGTGAATGAAAACACAAATGATAAATAATAGTTCAAAAATACATTTTAGCGTCACGAAGGCTTGAAGAATTTATGTTTTCAGAAACCTTGTCATAATAAGCATTATAATCGGCTGCGGGATGATCGATAGACTGCGCCCCCGGAATGAAAAGGGCTGAGGGAGGGACATGGATGGATTTTAGTCTGACACTCCCTCCCGCCCCACCCACAGCAAGAATCATTTGATGATTTCCCATCGAAAAAAAACATTCATCATCCGGGTTGTATATTTTCCCACCACACTATTATTTATTCTGTGTCACCATTTCTCGACCAAAAGCCAATTAATTATCTTCGTATTTTAACCATACCTGCAGAGCAGCTTCATAAGCTCCCGCCTTCAACTGTGCAGCCGCCATGTTGTTATGAACCCGCAGCCGTTCCTCCAGCAGCGCCTGCAGGTCGTCACTGGTGGGCGCCAGGTCGCCGCTGGGCGTGGGCGCGGTGATGCCGCCGTCGCTCTCGTCGAGCACGTCCAGCGCGCGCCGGTACAGCTGCACGGCCAGCGTGGGCTCCCCGCGCCCGTACCACCAGTTGCCGCGAGCACGACGACGGATACTGCGGAGTTAAAATTTGTTTTAAAATTTATAAACCCATAATAAATTATTGTTGAATATCTGTTTTCAGATTGATGCGTTAATAAATTTTAACCGTTTAGATTAACAATGTCCCTTTCCCATAATGTCCAAAATTAGTCCCGAAATTCGGGAAGGGACATTTTGGGAAAGGGACAATCTAAGCCTAAACGATTGTAACGACTGCTATCGGTTTATTCAGTCACCAACGTAGGTGCAAAACAAACTCTCAAAATGATGCTGTATGACTCATCTGTTAAAGATGGAAAAGGCCAATGATGAACTACCGCCACTTGTTGGTTGAAAAAAAAACTCCCGCCTATTAATTTAAAATTTAAAACAGCTCAAACTTTTGAATCGGTCGACGGATTTTCACTATCTCGATTAGGTTCAGCTTTCAATAAAAACTGCATTAAAATCGGGGAATCCGTTAGGGAGCTACGATGATACAAATACACACGTTTAACTTGTGGAATCTCTTTTTTTCGGAGGTTAAAGAAAGCCTTTGTACCTATGCATATTAGGTCCAAAATGGAACAAAATCTGTTGAGGAAGTAATTTCAACAAAGCTAGTACCTAAGTGATATTTATAATTCTGGATTTTAAAACTAGTACATGACGGGCAGCAATGGAGCTGTAAGATTAGCCTTTGGGATTTTAAGGAAATTTCAAGCTGATTAAAGTTCATTAATATCATATATATATATATATATATATGTGTTTCAAGCAAGAATAAAATAAGGAAGCAAAAAAGACACATTGAAATAAACTTTTTTTTCTGTACGTTATTGTGCTAAGGATATTATAAGACTCGTGAACGACCGTTTATCTTTATTAGCTAGTGCACATCGCTATTTTGAAGATAGAGATGCAATTCCTTAAGTTAAAGTTTTATTACTTCCACTTAACATTAAGTAACACAGATTGTGTTGACAAACATACATTTATACGAAAAAACGAGGCAAAAGCGATTTTAATAAATAAAACAGACCTATTTTAAGAAAATTCTATTTTTGGTAAAAGGTCAACAGGTGCTAACTGTCACTTCCTACTGCGAAATGCGCATTAAGTTTATCTAGTAGGTACCTACACCTATTATAAATAATATTATAGTCTCATTCTGTCCCATGGTCACCATGACCATTAAACAAAAACATTTTAAAATTATGGCAATCAAAGGCAAACAATTTTTAAAAGTCTTACTTCGTAAGAACTAACGAAGAATTACCATAATATTTCGGTAACAGTTCAAAAATGATGTCTAATAAAAATAGTATAAGTCAAACCTAAGCATGATTAGAAAACAGTATACGCTTTATTCACTGACCCCAATACCCAACTTACAATACATACGTCCAAGCATTTGTCAACGTTTAATTTAATGTGTCAAGGTTCCGATATCTACATCAGACCGCGTTTTATGTAAATATATTCAAGGGCGACCCTTCCAAACAATCGCATAATAGAATAATATAATATCATACGTGATTCTGATGCGAGACATTAAATAAAGGAACAGGGGCCTTACCATGACGTGCCAAAGCAAGATTATTTTCGTTATGAAAAAGAGACGGAGCTATACGACGTTAGTAGCTGTGTCACGATCTCTTGAATAGTGATTGCAAAAACACGTGGTGGTACAGCCCCAGGACAATAGAATTACTAATTACTACTTTCTAACTTCGCAATATTTACAGTTGATTTTGGCACTTATGAATAAGTAATGCGTAAAATGCACAGAAATAACAAGTAACAAATATAATTTCATTGTTAAAAAAAAATTGTAGCTTAATAAAATTATCATAAGTACACAATCAAGTTTAATCTGTATTCTTATTTTAATTTGATAAAAATAAATAATCAAGTTCATTCTGAAGATTTGAAAAGGTCAATAACCCAGACCTGTTACGGTGCGTACAAGTGGAGGTAGCAGTGAGTATTATTAATTACATTCTAAATATACAGGTTTACAAATTCGTATTTGATTCTTTTTTTTCTTATGTTCACAGAATATTAAATGTACAAGAGTCACAAATACGAAGGCCAGCTTTCATTCACTGTAAATATTTTAAGTCTGTAGGTAATACCAGTCTTGTTTCAGTTTAAAGTAAATAATAACAAAAAATATACTAATGCATACCCTGTTTCCATTCTTTCAGCTATCGGCAAATTTTCATGTTCAGGCTCTTCAACCCAATCATGCAGCTCCACACGGGCATCAAGCCAAGTATCTGCGTCTATAACAGGGCCTTCGTACTTGGGCCCATCAATCTCTCCCACCAGGCCCAGACTTTCACCCGGCTTAAGGCCAATTTCACCATAACCAAATCGTGGGGCCATTTGTAAAAGACATTCTTCACCTTTGTACATCATTGTTACTGCTAAGTCCAGTCCTTGCAGAATCTAGAAAGATAACATTGGCCATATTTTATCACAATCCGAAATAACTTTAAAGGAATAGTAATTCAATTATTGAATTAACACTTAGTAATCTATTGTCTTAATATGCATAGTACATACTTTCTTTGTCCTGATAAAATAAATGTCTTTGGCAAAGTTCCACATCTTTGTGTGCTTTATTCAGCTACACTTGATTTGGAGAAATAAAAGTGCATAGCACAGAGACCATAAATCAACTTTAACTATATTACATCCTAAATCAAACACAATACAATATTGTATTTCAGTAGTGAAAACCTCGGAAGTCTGTTTAGCTTAAAAAAAACATTTATTTGTTCTTTAGATTGATATACTCGATAAGCACAGTTTGCTTTGACAAACTGTAAAATTTGGTTTTCAAAACTTACAAAAGTTTTCACTGCTGGGCTGATATGGAATAATCATCATTCATCATCCACCTGCCCTTATCCCTAACTATTTAACTGCAAATATTTTGGGATAAGAACATGTCGGTTTGACTAGCCATGCTACAAATTGTCTGCCAATGTTTAATGACAATACAATCTGGAGTTTTAAGAAATAACAATCAAATGCTTTGACAGACTTAACACATAACAATACAAATATTATGTCCTTGTATTTAAATGACTGATAAGATTATTATACACAACTATGTTACACTTCCTTTGAGTGCAAGTTTCAACCAAATGCTATCAATGATAGAAAGATGCAAGATAAGATTCCAGCTTGTACCTATTATGATGGAAAATATAAAGTCAATAACTGATTAATTGGTAAAATTAATTGCATTTAATTATGCATGAAATATATTTTATACATAGGTATGTATATTTAAGGATAAAAACTCTTTGTTCATAAATTAAGATTAAACTGATAGAACAGCTGCAATTCACCAGCCATGACTGGCAGAATTTTATATCCTGTCATGGTGATACATATTTTTTTATTCATTACCAATTCTTAATTTCCGAATGCTTAACTTTTTTTAATAAACTACAGAATGGACTATATTCTCACTAGTCTATTTTTTTTTACTATATTATTTTCTGCATGACAAGAAAAAGCATTAATTAACAACTTACTTCATTGTCACCCAAATATATCTTAACTTGATCCCTCTTCTCCACAATGGTGTCAGTGTCTTTAATTTTGACCTCATAACTAATTCGGCAAATATCACTTCTGTGGGGTCGAAGACCATTTGATTCTTCACCAACTTTTATTATCTGTAAAATGAGGTTTCCAATAATTAAAGTTGTTTCATATTGGTGTATAAAGTCTCTAGAACTTAGGAAACAGAAACAACAAGCAACCAATGACTTTCATATTGCGTAAAGTTGTTGTTATTATATGAATCACTGACAGAAGAAAAAGTAAATGATTGGTTGAACATGTTTTCTATTTACATAATTTTAAATACCTGCAAAATAATCAAATGAGGCAAACAAAAACTAAGGTTATTAACAACAAAGGATATCAGTGAGTGTGCAAACTAACAATACACTAAATGAATGGGCAAAAAATGGTGAAGTAATCAATCCCATTATGTATGTTGAGTTATAAGTACTTTCGTAAAGTAAAATGAAGAGCATGGAATAATATTGAATTTTAAATTCAACAAGAAACTTAATCTTATTACATTATTTATATATCTGCTCAGATAATCAGTCTCAGCTGACCTTTTTAAGTAGTGCGCCTGACCCGAGCAAATCTTGCCACTCATCAGTTTTTGTTTCGTCCGTCTTCTCTTTGGAAGCTGCTGCCTCAGCGAGCTTCGCCTCCTCGATCTCATGAGCCGCGGCAGCTGCGAGGTCTTCGAACGAGCTACTCTCCGACTTGTCTACCAAAGTTCCTTCGCCTTCGCTCATCTACAAACACGCGCTCGTGATATGTGTTCATCGTCAACTAATACGTAATAATGTTTACTCTTTCTTTACAATTAACAAAATTTAATACATTTAACAAAATACTTAATGGTTTAAAATAATCATAAGAGTCTTACCTTAGCAGCTCAATAAATCAAATAAAAATAAAATTTAGAATACTTTCCAAAATAATAATAGTGATGTGATGATTATGACAATTCAACTTTTTGGATTTGACTTGACTTTTTTGTGAATGATTTTTGATTGATCATTTGAATGAATGTTTGCAAACATAGACGTTCACGTTCTGCATGTATTAATTTGAATTGAACAATATTTACTACAAAATTAATGTGAATTTAGTAGAGTAATAGAAAGTAATAAACTTTTGAAATGAATATTGTATGTATGTGTGAATATTGTAATTGTTGAAAAAAAACATAGCAAATGTTATGAAAATAATTTATTACATTTTTTCTTATTGCAATACATTTCGAACTTGCGTTTAATTTGGACCTATTAGCTTTAGTATTATTTTGTCCTGAAACTAAAAATGTATAATTTTTACAGTTCTTAGATAATTTATTAATTAAATCTCCATAATAGAAAAACATATAAATAAACGAAATAACACGATTTTTTTATTTTTTATTAAAATAACTTAACGTTACGTTTTGGCTTAAAAAATTAAAACTGATTCTTGTCAAGTAAGAAGTGTCAATCAACTGTCAAGCCACAGGAGATCTGGGAGCTGGGAGGAGGTTCTACGTTAGTATTGTATTCTCTTTGGTTCTGTGCTTCACGGAGCGGAATAAACAATCGATTTTACACCTTTGTTTAACATCAAATTGTAAAATATGCAGAAATACGAAAAACTAGAAAAGATTGGAGAGGGAACGTATGGAACTGTATTCAAAGCTAAGAACAAAGAGACTCATGAAATAGTGGCTTTAAAGCGGGTGAGGTTAGATGATGATGATGAAGGAGTACCATCGTCCGCTTTGCGTGAAATATGTCTCCTCAAAGAGTTGAAGCACAAGAACATAGTTCGGCTCTACGACGTGTTGCATAGTGAAAAGAAATTGACGCTTGTATTTGAGCATTGTGATCAAGACTTGAAAAAGTATTTCGACAGCTTGAATGGTGAAATAGATTTGGACGTTGTCAAATCGTTTATGTATCAGTTGCTGCGAGGGCTCGCTTTCTGTCACAGCCACAATGTACTGCATCGGGATTTGAAGCCTCAGAATTTGTTGATTAATAAAAATGGGGAGTTGAAATTAGCTGACTTTGGCTTGGCTAGAGCTTTTGGTATTCCAGTGAAGTGTTACTCGGCGGAGGTAGTGACGCTCTGGTACCGGCCCCCGGATGTACTCTTTGGCGCCAAGCTCTACACTACAAGCATTGATATGTGGTCAGCAGGCTGTATATTCGCAGAGCTAGCTAATTCTGGGCGGCCCCTGTTCCCTGGATCTGATGTTGATGATCAATTGAAAAGGATTTTCAAACTTCTTGGTGAGTAGTTTGAATAGTAGAGAGAAAAATCATGATTTAGTGTTTAAAATCAGTAATGGTTATTTATATTTGGAGTATGTATGTTGCTCTCTATGTTGATCTTGTTATCATATGGATTTTACAGTGGAACAAAACACATCATTATATAAATAAACAAATCCTTCACTCTGTCATACAAACATACTACAGACATGTTATAATATCATAATAATTAGATGAAATTGTCAGTCTTCTTTCCTAACAAGATGTATTTCAATATAGAGTATTAATGTGTTTACAATACTGCATTTTACAGGTACGCCCAATGAGGACACATGGCCTGGTGTGACCCAGCTGCCTGACTACAAGCCGCTGCCAGTGTATCAGCCCAGCTTAGGACTGGCCCAGGTAGTGCCCCGGCTGCCAGCTCGAGGCAGAGACCTCCTTGCACGTCTACTGACCTGCAACCCAGCCCTAAGGATGCCAGCTGATGATGCCATGGCTCATGCATACTTTCATGACCTCAATCCGTCTGTGAAGAATGACAGATGTTAACAATCAATACGTCCTTACCGCTGCACCTCGGAACTATTGGTTAGTGATAAAAACAATGATGAGGTGCACGAGTGTTGTGACGAAGAGACTTGAATAGAATGTAAGGATAATGTCATTTTAGTGAAGCCAGTGAATTTATAATATAGTTGGTGTGTTTTTGCATTTGTCCTAAGATATTGTTATTCTGTTGTTATTTTTTGTTTTAAATCTAGTATGCAAATAATGCTAGAGATTACGAAATATTGAATCGAGAAAAATTGTTGGTTTATATAATTTATTGCAGTTGTACATAATCAATTCTTGACTTGGAATGATCTCCATTACATAAAGGCTACAATGATTTATGTTAGAAATTGTTCTATCTCGGTTTATACTGTTAATGTGTACTTGATATTAGTCTTCAGTGATCTCTTTATACTATTTATTGTTTTGATATTAATGTGCTTCACCAAAGTGAGGATTTATTTAAAGTGATAATATGATTTTATCAAAAAATGAAATTACATATATAATAGCGTTCATGTTATAATAAGTTGACAAACCAATTACTTAAACTTAAAATAAAGTAAGATTCGAATTTGTAACAAACCCTTATATAGTTAAGTAATAAACATTATTATATAAAAAAAAATAGGTAACATTTTATACATTTTCAGCAGCTTCTTTCAATTCAGCACTAATGATGTCACTCACATATTCACCAATCTTCCCACTGGTCTTTATGGTTGAAGACATAGATGATGATGACTTGTATGATGATGAACTCTCTTCTATCAGTGTCTTTGACGAGTTAGACGAGCTTTTCATTGCACATAAATCTGAAGTTGAAGCCAAACTTCTTTGTCCTAATTGTTCAGTCAGTTCAGATAACCCCAGACTTGATTTTGCTATGGTTTCCTCGATTTTGTTCGATTTAGCTCCGAGATTTGTTGCGTCTTTCTTTTCAGATGTCCCCATGATTTCAATAATTTGTTTGGACGACATTTTCTCACCATTCGTATCTGAGGTTGCCTCTTTCAAAATTTCTGGTTTCAGTAGACGACTGTGCTCTTCTTTGTTTAGTATCTGAGTTTTATTTATGCTACAGGCCTTGTCTTCAAAATCCTTATTATTTTCTTTGAAAGAATTTTGTAAGATTTCCGAAGTATTTTTTATTTCGATCTGAGATTTTCTAGGGCTCGTACCACACATCTTGATGGGTACAATTTTTTCTACACCTTTAGATATCTTTTCAGAAATAATAGTGAGGACACCGTCTGAAGACATTGTGGAAGTGACATTCTCCGCGGGACAGTTACTTGGCAAGGGATAACGCCTTTTAAACTGTCTCGAGATAAATCCGTGCGCGTCAGGTCTATCTTCATGTTTCCCTTCTACTATTATTTCATTGTCCGTCACTTTCACACTGATATCGCTCGGGCGGAAATGTTGAACATCCAAAGTTATTTTAAAGTTACCTTTCTCGTTTTCTATTGTGGATCCAAATTCCTTAGAGATACTTTGGTTATTGTACCATTTCCAAGGTCGAATATAATTCGAATGCATGTCGTAGAACGGGCACAAATAGTCGCGTGGTGGCATGCACATGCCGAAGTTTTCGTCCGACAGCCATCGAGCTGGACAGATTCTCGGAAACTCCATGTTTTGGCGATGTGCGACGTGAGAACACGAGTAAATAATCAGAACGACTGAGTTGCACAGACTGTGCCAAATGCTTTTATAGACAACTACTTCCTATTGTAAAAATGCTATGGGTATGGTTGCCTCTCGCTAATTTATTATTTTCTTATGAATTGGAATACCCAGTAAAATTTTAACCCGGTAGGTAATTGGGTTTTGGATGTATCCCATAGACTAGAAGCCGACCCCATGATAGTTGGGTTAAAAGGCTAGGCAGATAGACTTATTAATTAACTAGCTTCTGCCAGCGACTTCGTCCGCGTGGAATAGTGGTGCTCCGCTCCTATTGGTCTTAGCGTGATGATATATACTATAGCCCTCCTCGATAAATGGACTATCTAACACTGAAAGAATTTTTCAAATCGGACCAGCGGTTCCTGAGATTAGCGCGTTTAAACAAAATGACAACATTTCCCTTCACTGCTCTGCTCCTATTGATTGTAGCGTGATGAAAAGAATACTATAACTAGCTCAGGAGTATGAAAAATAATTGTACCAAGTTTCGTTAAAATCCGTCGAATAGTTTTTGTTTCTATAACGTTTATACAGACAGACAAAAAATTTACTGATTGCATTTTTGGCATCAGTATCGATCCCTAATCACACCCTGATAGTTATTTTGGAAATATATTTCATGTACAGAATTGACCTCTCTACAGATTTATTATAAGTATAGATAATAAGCCAGATAAATAAGGTACCTATTAGTAATGATACCATTAACATCTTTGATAGTGGAGATTTTATGTATTTTGAAGCACTTATGTATTTCACTGGTACATAACCGGAACAACGATCAATCAAATAAAAAGTTAAAAGAAAGATCGCGACTGTCGCGGGGATGGAACCCGTGACATGCGGCCGCAGTAGCCTACACTCAGCCAATGCGCCAACCGAAAATATTAAACTGTTTTTCGCGGTTCGGAACTAATTCGGGCACCTGCATTAAAGGTATTTTATGTCTTAATCCAGGTTATAAACTATGTGTGTAGGTACCAAAGGAGATAATTCAAGCTCCATACATTATAAGCCTTTTCTAAAAAGTGCCGGTCAACAAAAAAAGAAAAGGCTCAAAAAATTGTATTTTATCCAAATCCATTCAATAGTTTTTTTGCATGAAATAGTAGCAATTACACCTACATACATCCCCACAAACTATGGCATTTATAATAAGTATATTAGTAGGATTATTTACCTTGTTTTGATAGCAAGGCCCATCCCTGAAGCAAACATCGATACCGGTCATTGATGGAGCTCGAACTTTCTCATCCGTATAAATAGCCTGACATTCAAACGTAGATCCTCGCTCGGTTCCAATGTACTTATTATTAGAATCATGATCGAATTTCTGTTGTTATTTAGCTGTTCCTGTTTACTTACTGCTTGGGCTTTATTGCATTTGTAGTTCACACTGTTAGCCACACGGATCGGTCGATCGAAGTTAAGCTAGGTTTGTCGTCGATGGGTGACCATTTCGTACCGAGACCTCTTCGTGCCTCGTAAAGCGTGAAGTCAAGCTGTTTGTCCTGCCTTTCATTTAAAACGTTACGTACGGATAGTCAGATTCAGAAATTCTGACAACCGGCAACGCGTTGTGATACCCTACTAACTGGGTTCATGGGTCGTGGCGGTCAGATACGCTGTCGCTCTATGTAAAATATTTATATTCAGTTGCATCTAGTTACATTTGAAGCCAACTTCAACCTTTGAATGTCCACATAGAAGGCGCTTTGCAGATGGAGCAACTTTAACCAAACTAATATGTTGCATTTGACTTCCAGTTAAATGGAAGGCTGCTGCATACTCTAATATTCGGATCACACACTAAGGTGTATCATCAAAAATCGTAAAAACTTTTCACTTTATTGATGCATGGTGGTTTCTGCTATGGGTAAAAGTTTGTAAATTAAACAGAATTCCATCATTAAATAATAATTTATTACAAATATTTACAAAAACAATACATACTATTTTTTTTACTTCAATATCTTATCTAGCCGACTGGTCTTATCATCTGTATAAAAACAGCAATACAATTCTTCATGAATTCCCAGATATTATAATTGCTCCATTTTTAACAGACTTCAAAAAGGAGGAAGTTCTCAATTTGATTGTTATGCCATATTCCAATTTACATGATTCTTTTTTAATTTGATTCAGAATAGTTGCCATTTGGTCCCATAAAAAATTTACATAGTTTGGCCCGGTAGTTTTCATTTTATGAACATTTTTGTTTTCTATTTAGATGGAACTTACTTCTACTAACTGGGTGTCCAGACAACTAATAGGTGGAGAAGAATTGGAACAATGAGTTAATCATCAGTATCAGACATCATAGTTAAGCTATTAATTGACACAGAAGGTAATCACATAAACTAGGACCCTAGCATAATTTCCTTTTCCATACTATTTTCTAAAGCATTTCCATTTCAGCTCTTTTTCTTTTACGGTGGTTTGCTACCATGTTTGCAGTAGTAAGTACACTGTCACCTCTCTGCAGCCAGGTGGCAAGTGCTTTCTCAGTACTGGCGGCTTCAGCGGCCTGGAGCCGCTCACTCACTGACAAGGGCTGTATGGCTCCCACTGAATCAGTCGATACACTGGCTGACAGCAACATTCTGAACCTTTGTCTAAATGTCTGAAAGAAAAAAACTATACTGTGCACACCATAGTACGGCAGATTATAAAAAAGAAATATAGCTGCTTCATTAAATAATGTTATTCTCATAGGCATGACAAAAAAACATGATAAAACATTTGATTAACAAAACAGCATCAGCAGGCCTACCATGGAGGGTGGAAAAATATGTCTTCTGTCTTCTCTTGTCTTTGTCCACCCCCATGCTAGGAAGGCCTGCAGTTAGTTGATTAGCATCATAATAATTGTGTGCTTACATTGATAAGGGTTGATGACACTTCACCTTTGATATCATGCTTTGCAATGTAACATCCGAATTCATAAAAATATTGACTTAACTTGTGCATATCTACTGTACAAGCATCTGCGTTAAGGATTTCTCTATATGAATCTTTATAAATTTTGGGTAAGTCCACATTAACTAAAGGTGGTCGCCTCGAATGTAAAGATTCTGCTAACCACAAAGGTATTTCCACATTCGTTCCAGCTTTTAAGTCATCCTCTGCTGCGGAGGGATCTAGGAACCCTAAAACAATACAATAAACATAGATAATCCTTAATTAATCCAAAAACCAATGATTTTTAGTCAATTTGATACTGACCCATTTTTGGTAAATCGTGTAAAAATTTGCAAGGTATTTTCTCATTTGTGACTAAAATATCAGATACAGACAGATAACTGCTGTTTTCCATTGCTTCAAATAATTTTTAATTCAATTTACTAATTAATTACTTTGATCTGTTAGCCATTGATTTAATAACAAAATATACGAACGAAGAGACGGTTCAACGGTTGTCTTTGCCTGGCATTACATACCATACAAAAACATTAACTGACGCCATCTATTAGAACTATTCCAAACTTTCAAAGAGTATACAGTGAATTGAGTAGTAATATCGATCGATCGGCGTGGCCTGTTCGTCAGTGTTGCCGTTAGCGTACATTTGACGTACCTTTTATGTGTAATGGGGTCCATTTATGTCCCTTTTCAACTTAACATCCATAAATGATTTAAATTACTAATTCAAACCTAAAATTCAAAGGCAGTGTTCCTTTAAAATTTCAAGGTAAGGAATACGTAAGGATACCCAATAGCATTATTGATAAAAAAATAGTACTATTAAACGTTTTATTTATTATAATAAAAAATGAAATGATGAGCATCCCAACAAAATGAAAAACTTACTGTCTCAAAAACTAAAATATACAGCTTGGCAAAAAAGAGTAGAAATTAATAGGGGCGCCACTTTACCGTTCGTGTGGCAACCCGCTGCGACCGTATAGCGTACCATGCTATCGTCTTGATACTAAGCTGTATTTCTATAATTAATTAAAATCAGTAAGTATTATAAAATGTAATAACAAGTAACTGAATACAAATTACTTATAAGCACTAATAATGTAAGCACTCCTGTGTTTAAATTTTTTTTTGTATAAAAAATAGCGTATGAATAGAGCATTATTATATTTGATTTCAATAAATCTTCCTCTAAATATTCCACGCCCGCCACATCCATGTCTTGGCTAGAGCTGGCCATAAACTCATCTGAGTCACACTCAGATTCAAAGGCACTGCGCTATCATGTTGGGGATTGATTCCTAAACGTTTAATGTCCACGTACGAGCCCTCTCATAAATTTATAATACTCCTTTTCTATTTTGTTAACATGCTGGCATGAATTCTTTTAAACTCCTACTCGGTTATAGATTGAAATGCACGTTTGGTGCTTCCTATAAAGATAAAAAAAAAATTAGCCTCTATCAATATTAAACGTTAAGTTGAAGTTTACGGTACCTATCTATTTTTTTGTGATTTTTAAATGCTAGTTATAACAAGTATTATATTATCTTGTGATCACACTCATAGATGAAGTTATTTAGAAATCGAATTTACATATTGCAGAGTATCAAGGCTCAAGCCACTCGAGTATCAATACTAATCTAGTAGCGCTATACCAAAGTGTCAAAGACAAAACGTAAACATAACCTATATGCTCGATGTTTAATGTTCAAAATTTCACTTATTTCGTATTCAAGCAATTCGAAACAAAATAGAGATCATAAATTAACACTTGATACAACTAAATACAACAAAACAAACTCTTACATACCTGTCATTATGGCGGTACTTTGGTAAATATCGCCGAGATCGGAAAGAAGTGTTATAGCCTCATGTTTGACCAGATATCGCCTATACACCTTATGAATTGTTTACATTTTATAATACTTACTGATTTTAATTAATTAATCATAAATCAAAGTAGTAAAAAAATACAGCTTAGTATCAAGACGATAGGCTGATACGCTGTACGGTCGCAGCGGGTTGCCACACGAACGGTAAAGTGGCGCCCCTATTAATTTCTACTCTTTTTTGCCAAGCTGTAGATACGAGCTGTTTCTGAAAATTTTTAATTAATTTAAACACGTAATTTATATAATCGATTTACTAAAAATCTATTAATATTACTACAAAAATTGAAAATAAAAAAAAAAAGATTTTAAGAAATTATAATCGATATAAATAAAAAACTATTATTTTTTAACATCCCTAGCGAATACCGATTGGCGGTTTATGTGGGTTTATGGCAGTCAGGCAGTTTATCAGTTTATGGTTGGAAATGTGTCGGTATCGGTTCGATTGATAAAATTTGCCGAATAATAATTTAAACTAAGGTTACAGAAAAGTGTTCGTCGTGCATGCCTTCTAGAAAGAAACAACGTTTCTACGTCCATTCATCAAATTACCGTATTAAATGATGTTAAAGAGCTGACTGGTGAAGTGTTTGCGGAATATTTGTGTACCTACATATTTACGTTGAGCATCAGCACTTATAAAACAGAAATTACAAAGCAAAATGTCGGGGTAAGAGTTTAAATGATCGTTATGGCTATAGGTTCTCTGAAATTACTAAATTTAACAAATAAATATGTTATACTTGTTGTGTACATTCATAAAATTCTGGTCTTCTATGTGGAGTGCATATACCTTGCTCACTTTTACTGTTTCTTGTACTCTGGTAATTATGTTTTTAGAAAGCCGTACAACATTGGAGAGATGAAAAGCATAGTGGATTATTTAGTAGAAAATAAGTTATATGGAGAAATCAAAGCAAGAAAAATGTGGGTGGATTTTGCCAATACAAAGGTATCACAATGCTTATGATCTTGTTAGAATGCTGTATACTCACTAGACTAATAGTTTATCTATAAAATATAAACTACTTAAAATTTTTTAAATAACATTTTTTTGTTACTTTACATAACAGGAACAATAAATTAAAACTACAATAAAAAATATTCTTGTTTTCCTGAACCATTTGTTTTCTAATATTATTTATACTCCTAATACATTGTTTTACAGCTAACTACAAGGACTTGGCAGAGTTTAAAAGAAACCTTTTTAAAACGGATTCTACCTGATATACATAATCCTTACTTCAGGCTGACAAATGAACAAATCAGCAGCTTCAGAGCTAGGTGAGAATCTATACATATAAATAAAATTGGAGTGTCTGTTTGTAATAAACAGACACTCCAATTTTATTTGTATGTTGAAATAACCATTTTTTACTACATGTATATGAATATATATCGACAGTGGAAAGGTAAAGTCGCTTAACCACCATTTTGGGCGAAAATGAGTTATATATATCACCAGAATCAGCAATTTTTTCTGCGCCAATCTGTTTAGGACTCGTGTAAATCAGAGCACTTTTTTGGCGCTTAAGCGGACCAAGTTTTCATGTTTTTTTTACATTTCATATCACTGAACCGACGCTATTTCCCGGCTTTTTGAACTAACGTCGGTTAAATCTCCAAATTTTAGGTCAAGTTCACTATTAGCTATTTTCATTAACATTGATTATTAAAAAAATAACTCATTAGCGTTTTTTGATTCCTTTCTTACCTGCCGATAACAGTAATAAGTCATTTGAAATTACTTTGAAATTAATTTTTAAGAGACATTAGCGTTTTTTCCTGAATACCACAGCAGAGACACTGGCGTATAAGCAAAAGTGCTCGGAACTTGTTTATTTTATAATTCCTAATATGTTTTCGTTATTATTAGCATATATTATAACTTAAGCTGCATCAGCTACAAAAATTGACCCTTTACAGGCTTTTCACTGATTTCGATTTAATAGATAATTAATTATTCATTAGCAAAAACGAGAAAAACGCTTCTTTTGCATGTTTAGGTGTGTTAGTCATTTAAACATTTAATCAATATTGATATTAACGCTTACTAGTCATTACCCTTTTTTGTGACATTGCAATATATAGGTTGATTAGTGATTTTTCGCTGACCAAATATTTAGAACGGAGAAGTGATTTACGCTTAACCGACACCTAATTTGGAAATTAAAGGCACTACATAACTTTTGAATAAAAGGATTATTAGATCATTTATTTTGACGAATATGTTTTCATTTTTATCTTTATACATCCCATAGAAAATGAGATAATGATTTTTTAAATAAAAAAAACAACTTTAAACGTCTGTTTTGTAAAATTACCAAAACGGCGGTTAAGCGACTTTACCTTTCCACTGTCGATATACAGTACATACACGAAAATAACATTTTTTTACAATTTTTGGCTGTCTGTCTGTTTGTTCCGGCTAATCTCTGAAATGGCTGGACCGATTTGTATCGAATTTGGTAGATAGAGGGGACCCTGGAGAAGGTTTAAGGCTTTTTCCGGGTGCGTGAAGTAGATACCTCGGGACGCGGGTGAAACCGTGGGATACAGCTAGTAATAATTTAAAAATAAGACATCTTTTAAAAAAATAATGAAGAAAATTCTCTCAACCAAGTTTCATGCATTTTTTATATTTAAAAATGGATTTGTGACCTGTAAACAAGCATGATCATGTTAGGATTTTATATATAATGTGGGTTTGTAGAAATAAAATACATACAGTTCAGACTTGGTTTTGTAGATCATTTAATCAATTTCTTTTACTGCATTATACTTTTTCACTTAGGCAAATGGCCCTTTTCCCAATTATTTGGAAATGGTTTATGACACTATGGGTCAAAAAAATTAAGTGAACAGATATATGATGTATATAGTTTTTTTCAGCATTTACTCCCATTGTATTAATATCATTCTTCACACAGATATTTCCAATTCTTAATCTTCCCTGAATGTATCATATCCACCTTTAATATTAAAACTTATTTTTTTCTATTTCACTTTTTTTTAATATTTGATTTTATATCCATTGTTGCTTATCTTTTCGTTAGCTGGTTATGGTTATGGTTATTACTGATAAGAAAAACTGATTTGTATAAAATTATTACAGACGTGATCTGTCCGATCTGAGCAAAAACAAGCTTGAAATCCAGACTATTAGTGATGACTCCAGTTCAAATGGTATGTATAAAACTGATTAACACATAAACTTCTCTATTTGTGTGGGAATAGTACAAAAAACGATATTTAGTTTAGTTTACAAAAACCCAAGTATAGTTCTTTCAACAATACTATGCTAAGTAAACAATTTTTCATACAGTTTGTAGTGGCCAGCCTTTTAATTCCGAAATAATGCTCAAGCTCCCCATTGCAATGCAGACACACAGATTCCTAATGTGATCTCTGGTGTTTGGTACATCCCTTACTTAGCAAAATATTGTTGAATATAGATGTTAAATGCACGAAGGAGGTTGGAAGGAGGAGGAGGATTCAGTAATTTAATAGATTCAGAGGGCAAGCATCACAGTTATGCAGTTTTTATGCTCATTACTGCCATTTATTCTTTCTTAATGTCTATCATTTAATGTACACAAGTGTTTTTATTTTAGATAATAATCGGAAAGATAATGAGCCATCAAATGATGAACGGGAGACCACTGCAGGTGAGAATATAAAATGTTCAAAGATACCTACACGAAGTAGATCTTCTGCTGATACGATAATACTTGAAAACTGCTATGAAACTGCTGAAGAAATACAGAGGGATTTGGAATCCAAAGACTCGGATGACAAGCCAGTTGCAATATCCAAATCTCTTAGGGATTGCATTACTTATTCTGAACCTCTAACACCTATGCTGCAAGAAGTACTCGATGATTTTGCATCAGAACCTGAAGATTCAGATAGAGAAGGTCGAATGGAAATAGTTGAGAGTGTACCAGAAAATGATAATACAGAAGAAATTGAGCAGCTTCCAGAACCTAATAAAGATACATCTAATACAAAAGCAGTAACCGATGTAGCAGAAAATGCTAAGGGACTTTCTGCAGAAGCGGTTGAAGAAGTATTGGCTCAAGAATTAGATGGTGGCACTAAAGCTGACAATAAATCTAAGGAAAGTGCAAATTTAGTAGGTGATAGTGAAGAATTGCCAACTGTTATTTTAGATGATGAAATTTCTTCAATGCAAGTGGAAAATGGCACTGAAAAGGTTGATGAGACTAATACTGAAACTCAGGGAGCAACAAAGTTCTTCACTGCTGAGAATTCGGAAAAAACTCAAGACAAAGTCCAAGATACTGAAAATACTGAAGTTTCTGTTGCTGAGAATTCTCACTCTGAACCTCAAGTACAATCTGGAAACTTAAATAACTCTAATAGTACAGTAGATGCTTCTCTTCCAAATAATCCAGAAGCATTAAAAAATAAAAATTCAAAAAGCACTGAAGCTAACCAGAAAGAAGTATCAGAAAATGTAGCTGAAGTATCAAACAACTCTGAGTTTGCCAAAGGTCCAACGCCAGCTATTAGGAAACGATCCTGTTCTGATGACAACTCAAAAACTATAGAAAATAAGAAAAAGAAACTGGAAATCAAATTGAAGACAACAGCAAAGAAACCAATAGCCGAATCTTATTTAGTCGAGAATGGGGAACATGAGCATCCAAAAGAAAATGAAGAATCAAACAAGACAGAAGCAATTGAAAAACCTCAAATAGATAACAAGGCTTGCGACATTAATAAACCTTCAACAAGTAATGAAAATAATATAGTAGAAGTCATTGATCTTGATAAGGAAAGCAGCAGAAATGAGCCAGAGGTCACAAACCCCTGTTTGCAAAACGTCAGTCTATTTGATGAACAATACAATAAGGCTAAATACAATATGTCAGAGTCTAGTGATACCGAGCAAAATAAGAAAGAGACACAAGTGGATACTCAAGAGACGTCTGTAACAAAGACTCCTAATGATGTGGTGATGTTGAAGTCTCACTCAGACTCAGATACAGTGGTAGTTCAAACTACACAGAAGAAAAAGAGCCGGGCTGGTGTGTTATCAACTAAAACAGAAAGGGACAAAGCTATAGCCAATATGTTTGGATTTACAAGTGGTAAGTGAAGTATGGGGCCATCTTGTGAGGTTAATGCTTGTGGAGTATTTGAAAGGGAAAGCATTTGGCATGCTTAATGTGGCGCCAGGTATATAGATTTTTTACATGTTTAGGTAGTTGAATGCAAAAGCATTGGAGCTTCATACTAAGGGAAGTACTAAGAGTTTATAGAATTTATTCCTTATAAACATAAAATAATTAGGAAAATATTATATTTCAATGACAGACCCGCGGCGTGCATAGTCAGCAATAAAATTCTAAAAATTCATTTAATTTAACACACAGATAGTAGTGCTCGAAACAAATAATAGTACAGTATAGAGGAAAAAACTTTTGATACTAAAACCTTCCTGAATTGTAAATAACTATACAGTCACAATATTCATGCTCATATCGGTTTTAAGCCTTATCTTGTGGGTAAAAACAGTAATGGTGCTAGCATATTAAGCATGATACAATTTTCGACAAGTAATAATAACTCATTTTATAAAAAACAGATATGTATGTAAAATATTTGCAATTCTAAAAGCTTTAAAGAAATAGGAATGCATGAAAATTAACTAATTGCTTTTAATTTAATAAGAAACATTTTATATGGAATGCTGATTAAAAGATGTGACATTATTTTACTCCAAATATGAATCTTTTATTGAAGCCAGTGTCCTTTTATTTTTTACATTAACATACATTATAAAATAAATGTTCATTTAATTTTGGGTGAGTGAGTGTCATGGTTTTGTGTTCTAGGTGGAGTTGGTTCGAAGCGTAAAAGGCAGTTAAGTCGGCGCAGAAGGACTATATCACATAATAATAATCTGTCACAGTAAGTACAAAACTGGCACTTTCCAGCCATATTTGCAATACATAAAATGTATGGATTAATAAGTACACCTAAGGGTTTTTTTGACAATGTTGTATTGTTTATTAAAATTTTAGCCAAAATGCCGCCATCTCAAATTCGAGTGACTGGACGTCGGAGAGTGAGAGTGAGGCTTTCGTATCGCCACCGCGCGGCCGCAAGAATAGACACACCAAGAAATACTTGTGAGTCGTTGTAGTTACCCACAGATATAGACTAGATAACTCAAGTATCCGATTTGAATCGAAACCAAGCGTGCCGACTTTAACAGCCACTGTGACGTCACAGCCGAAATTTAGTAAAGAGAAATCCAAACCGATTCAATAACATCGATTGGCGCCGATGATAACGCGGCGCGCGGCCAACCTTGACGCTTGGTCGGGGTTCAGACACGCGAAGTACTTGCATTTCGTTATCTAGACTATCTATATCTGTAGTAACCTAATAAAAATTAAGTTATGCTAGTTCTTAAGATGTGGTGTATTCATCTTCATTTTATCCTAATATGTTCAAAGGTTTCCACTTGCTTGAGTTCAAACATTCAAACTTCTTCACCTACTTTCACATTTATAATTTACTAGCTTCCCGCCAGCGGCTTCGCCCGCGATATTTTAGCTAATGGATACAAAAACTTGACAAATTATATACTAAAACCTTCCTCATTAATCACTCTATCTATTAAAAAACCGCATCAAAATCCGTTGCGTAGTTTTAAAGACTTAAGCATACATAGGGATATAGGGACAGAGAAAGCGACTTTGTTTTATACTATGTAGTGATGTATCTAACATAAATTAATAATAAAAAAACTTTTTTGTAAAGTTCTTTGTTTGTTAAAAGTATTCTTCTGTTTTTAATAAAAAAATATTTGTGCTTAATAAGAAAGTCATACAAAAAATTGACTGCTCCGTAGTCGTTGAATGACTCCTCATCAAAAACAGTGATAAGTTTGACACATAAGAAAAGTGGATTAGATAGCCAAGAGATTTCTCCATTTTCCCCTTTGGTTTTATGGTGTGATAAAGAAATTTCCAGTCAGTAATTTGGAGCTGACCAATCGAGGTGTGCCAAACAATAACTTGTAAACTAGAAATGCACCTTAAGCATTACCATAGTATTTTTATTGTGTGCAGGAAACCAAAAGCTGGCAAAATATTGTCTCTTGAAGAGGAAGGTGGACTCTTTGTCATGTACGGAAAGAAAATATACCCACTCGTAAAGGATGGCAAGATTGTGAAGAATTATGTCACCTATTTACCAGAAAGTATGGAATATGTGTTTACATTTTTGTTAGTTATTTATTTAAAAAAAATATATTATTTCTGCGTGTTTTTAAGGTGATTCAGAAGAAGGCGAGTCTTTCTGGAAACAGAAATATGTGGAAGAGAAGAAAAAAGCTGCAGAATTAAAAAGGTTAGTGTAGAATTATTTTCGAAAAAACCTCCAGGAACTTCTTTTAAATCTTTTATTTATGTGCCATTGTTTCAGGTTATTAGAACAAGCTAACGATCCGCAAACAAGGGACGCGAAGTCACCTATTTTGCAGGCAAACCCACTTAGGTATGATAACTAATTAACTTTTCAAAAGGAAACTGTTTTTGTTACAAAATATAAACCTAGTATTTACATAACTAAAAAAGTCAATACCTATAAAAATATTGTGTTAAATTGTTTTAGAACAAACGCATCATCTAGTCATAACCAGGCTGGCGAACCTTTGTCTAATGGTGTCGGTGAGTGTTTATTTTCTTTGAAATCTTAATACCAATAGCTTTTATTGCGAAAAAAGATGTCTTATTCCCACATCAACTCTCTTCCAAACGGTATCAAAAATATAAGGCCTCGATACTGCTGCATATTGGTTTGTATCATCCTGTATTGTTGTCGATTGAGAATATTCTAATATTCTATGGTGGGAGTTACTCCTCATTATTACAGTATCATCATCATCAGCCCACTGCTGGGCACAGGCCTCTTTTCATACATCGAAGGTCACCACGCTTGTTCAAGGCGGATTGGCAATTTCAGACTTTTTAAATCCAGGTTTCCTCACGATGTTTTCCTTCACCATTAGTCAGTGACGCCTAAGATATACTTAGAAGGTACATATGACTTTAGAACCTAACCACTAGGCCACCACGACTTTATATATTACAGTATCCTTGACAACAAATATTATTCCAGGAAAAGAAATATGTTTACCAGGACCTGACGTAAAGAAAGAAGAAACAAGAGTAAACCCTCCTGAGAAAATTAAAATTAAGTTCACTAGGAACAATGAGGTAACCTAATAACTACTTAACTAACAACTATATATTCAATGTCATTCTTATAATTTAATTTAATTTAATAATTTAATTTAATAATTTATTTATTTCATAACATTACACACATTATAAACTATTTACAAAGTTCCTTAATAGCTATAATCTATATAATTAGTTAAGACATCTGTGTCTGAACTAGATAAATTAATATCTGTAACTCAGACAGCAGCGCTCTTCCTTGCAACTAGTCATGTAAGAGCTATTTAATTGTAGTACAAACTATAATTAACATTTTTGGGAATAATACAAAATTAAGTAACATTAAGAATGCACATCCATTATAGCAAAATTGAATTGAATAAAGTAAATTATACAAATTAAAATAAGAAATTACAAAATAAATTAAAATATAATATTTAACAAAGAATACATAAAGAGTAACAATGAATATTTGCAAGTACCAGTATCTATATTTGTGCCTCCCTGTGTGTAAAAGTTGAATGAGTGAGTGAGTGTAGGAGGGTGAGTGCGGGGTTAGCGAGGTACACTTAGTAAGTTTTCAGTATCATCATAGTTAAGTTTTTGTAAAAACTCTGTTAATTTCTTTTTACAATTTGCGTTATTTAATGTATAGACGTTAATAGTTTTGTCAATTTTATTGTATAGGTATGGTCCTAAAAAACCGAAATATTTGTTTACAAAAATGTGCTTGAATTTAACCTTAGCGGTGTGAGCAGGTGTAGGCTTTCGTCGCCTACAAGATGCATCTGTTTTAACGAACTTCACCATGGTATGCTGCCTCAGAATTACAAGTAATACAAATAATTGACGTATTGTAAGAACTTGACATGACTGATAGAGTTGGTAAGTGGGAAACAAATATGGACGGAAAGTGCATACTTTATATATTTACATAGGATGGCTCTTTGTGCTATTTCAAGTGGTTTTATTATAGTTTTAGGTGCGCCACCCCAAACAGTAATACAATATCCCAAAACAGATTGAACAAGCGCGAGATATACTTGTTTGATTAATTTAGGATCTGCAACATTTCTCGGATTTTTAAAAACGTATATTAATTTTCTCAGACGAGTTGTGACCAGTTCTATATGTTGTTTAAAAGAAAGATTGCTGTCTATTATTACTCCAAGATATCTTAATGCCTGGGCTCTAACCAAAGTAGTGCACTGGCAGGTTACACTATTGCAGCAGTTATGTGCAATTAAGGAGAGTGAATGAGGAGGTGCGGTCGACTTACGCATAGAAAAAGCCATGTACTGCGTTTTTTCTGTATTTAATGTTAAGATATTGCTCCTCAACCAATGACATACACTATCGAAACCTGATTGAGCGCATAGATAGACTTGATCCCACGTATCAGCCGAAAAAAGAAGTACAGTGTCGTCCGCATAGGAAATAATTTTACCACCCACTGAGGTCAGCTCGCATAGATCATTTAGATAGACAAGGAAGAGACTAGGCCCCAAAATACTGCCTTGTGGCACACCATAAGTTATGGGTAAATCACTGCTGATGTATCCCCCTATTTTAACACATTGTGAGCGATCCAGTAGGTAATCTTTGAAGATTTTCAGCGGTTTATCTCTTATGCCCAATCTTTCCAGTTTGTCGAGAAGCAATGGTACAGACACCGTATCAAAGGCCTTGGCAAGGTCTTAAAATATGCCTAAAGTTCTCTTGCCAGAGTCAATATTACTAACTACATAGTCAACAAGCTCGTGGACCGCATCGCAAGTTGACTTACCTGTTCTGAATCCAAATTGGTTTTTTGAAAGAAGGTAATTTTTTTCTAGGTAGTTAACCAGTCTACTGTTTAAGATCCATTCCAGGAGCTTGGAGACCGCAGGCAGAATGGAAATGGGTCTATAATTCGTGACTCGGTCTCTGTCACCAGCTTTATGAATAGGGAGAACTACCGACTTCTTCAGTATAGTAGGAAATGTTCCTTTGTCCAGGCATAGATTAAAGATATGTGTTAGCACCGGAATGAGGTTATTTCTATTTTCTTTAAGAACATAATTAGGAATAGAGTCCCATCCAGTACTGCAGACACTTTTTAGGTTCATAATTAAACGTTCAACTTCTGTCTCATCCGTGTCCAGCATTACGAAAGAGTGTAAAGAACTAGTAGGGGGTTTACTAAAAGCATTGACGTGTAAAGGATTTTGGCAGCTGATGTTCTTGCTAGCTGTAGGGACACAGTTCACTGTAAACTGAGACGACTGCTGCGCCGAAAAAGTTTTACCCACTGCAGCAAAAAACTCATTTACATCGTCAACCGAGTTTGTTGGGCACGAAGTGTTTATTAAATCTGCACCGCTATATTTATCTTTTTTTGTATTTGTGATAGTTTTAATAGCATTCCAGATTTTTTTGTTATTATTACCCGCCTCAGTTAACATTTTTCTTTCATAAGCAAATTTAACTTTTTTAATTAATTTGTTACAGAAATTTCTGTATCTGGTATAGGTTAGTTTAAGAATCTCATTGTCAGGCGACTGTTTCACTTGTTTGTGAAGTCTGTCTCTATGTCTCATACAACGTACCAATCCAGGAGTAATCCACGGTTTGATGATTCTATTACGTCTTGACAATTTTACAATAGCAGAGTTAGTTATTATCGCCCTCTGAATAGATTTTGTAAAATATTCCATGGCAGCATTCGCGTCATTTGAGATATATATGGGTTGCCAGTTTATGTTACTTAAATCCTTGCACAGACCATCCTTATTTATTTTATTCATGGTGACTTGGGCATATGTTCTGTTTTGTTTATATCGCAGACACAACAGCACTGCCTCGTGATCTGTTATCGTTGAATTCAAGACTATAGTAAGCGCTGGAATTTTTGTTTTTAATATCACATGGTCGAGACAAGTTTTGCCATGACGCGTAGGTAGGGTGTGCGCTGGTAACAGTCCATGGTACGAGCATAGATTTAAGTACTCTACTTGAGTTCTAGAATCAGGGCTTTCGGGACAGATGTCAATATTGATATCTCCTACTACGAAAATATTTTTGTATTGGGAAAGTTCCGTTAAAATGTTATTAAGAGTTAGGAGAAAGTTATCTATGTTTTTAAAGGAAGGGGACCTATAAACAGCCACTATTGCAGTCTCCGTACCAAACTTAACGACAAGGCAATTACAGTCTAGGCAAGTCGGTTCATATACTGTAACACTGAGACTAGTTTTAATGTATATGACTTTATATTTTTTTGTATATTATTATAGTTCCTGCATTACTTCTCTCTCTTTATTTTTTACAGGAGGTCCACTTAGAAGGTCATTGGCCTCAGATCCACCCAGTCTTAGAGCAGGTGGTACAGATATTCCATAAGGAGGCTGAACCATCTGTCAGTGAGAGAAAATCCAAGATGATAGCTGTGCCCCCTGCTAATTCCAAGGAGCCAAGTAGTGGACAGTCCACACCTATTATTATTACTCCTATGGACCCAGGTAGGTTATTATATAAACATATATATCAGGTTTTAATAAAGTTTGCTTCAAATACCATGACAATAATTGGAGATTATTTATGTACTTTCAGTTTTGCCCCAACTATCATATTAAAACTGTTTCTTCATAGCATGTGAAAGTATATTAATTAAATTGTTCTTGCAGAAGTACATGAGAAGGTAGATGAAATAGAAAAAGAAATTTTCAAGGAGATTGAAGAGCGAGACAGACAGGAAGAGTATGTACCAAATGGAGTTGAAGCTAATGTGACCAAAAGGTAAGGACTTGCGTCATCGGTCTAACTACCTCTTTGAGCAATGATAACATTTAAACGTTGTAGCAAATAAATAAAATCGCTAATTGCTATAGTAGCGAGTATTAGAACAGTATAACAACCGTGTAAAAAAAACTTAATAATTAGTTCAATTTTGTTCTGTAGGAAATTGGGCAGGCCACGAAAATCATCATCATCAGTACACAGTCCTGAGAAGCAAGCGAAAACGTCCAATGAGCCCGAAATAAAGGTATCTGAAGAAAATAACCGCACTCGCAGACAGAAAGCCAAAGAGATTGAAAATAAGGTCATAGAAAATCAAGAAAATGTTTCCAAACGACGAACGCCGCGCAAAGTTTTGAATGGTAAGCGCGTAATATAATTCAAAATTTTGTGGATTTATTACACACTAGCTTTCCGCCGGCGTGGGCTATATGAATTCAAATGAAAAATGACAGGCTTTCATAAAAACTTTGCCCCCCTATTTTACCCCCTTCGGGTTAGAATTTCGGAAAATCCTTTCTTATCGGATGCCTACGTCATACAAAGAACACACCGTCCAAGTTTTAGGTCTCTACGATCAGCGGTTCAGCCAGTGAGTTGATCCATCAGTCATTCAGGACAAAGCATTTTAGATTTATTACAAATTATTGTTTTAATCTCTTATCGTTTATGTTCTTAAAAAAATAAGATTGAAATTTTTTTTAATAATGTACACATTTTGCTCTCAACAGAAACATTAAACACAAGTGATTCAAAAACAATTCAGACACGTCGTTCAAAACAGAACTTGGACACAAGCAGAACAAATGACGAGGAAGAAGTGAGATACATGTTACCGCCAAGAAGTAAGAGACTGTCGCTCAAGTCTCCCACTAACAAAAAGACAAATCAAAAACCACAGAAAAGGTAAAGAGTTTAGCTGTAACATTAAATTTTAATTACACTTAAGACGTACTAATAGGTCCCTTTTGACGTTTACATAATTATGCATGCCGCGATATTTTGCATGACTTAACACGAAATCTGACAAAATCAAATAATGCAGAAGTGATATATTTTGCATAATAATGTTTTACTATTCTGATGATTGTCATTATTTTTATAATCAATAAACAATTAACCTAACTGATTACACAGTTTACTATATTGACAATCTTAAGAAAAACAAATATACCTTAACCATGCAAATGCAACCTTGTTATAAAGGAGTTCATTCAAGCTCCATACATTTTTATGTCATCATAAATATGTATATAAAAAAATTGGATGTGTCGTTTGAACGAGCCATTTAGAGCTATAGTTAATATGGGACACTAGTTGTAGGGTTGCTCTGAGCCAAGTTATGCAAGTTCGATAATTCGTTTTATTGATGCGAACTAGTCATACATAGCATATTTTCTTGTTGACAGAAAAGGGCTACAATGTCCTTTTAAATTGTTCCTTTTTGATTTAGTTTCATGGCGAAATTTTTTTTCATCCACTTCTACTACAGAAAGACTTCTACTAAAGAAAAAACTGTCAAAAGGGACATAGTAGACACATCATGAAATTATTGTAATAAATATTTGTAATGGATAATGCATCAAGTCAAGTACCGTTTAGAAACTAACAATGACCTAGGGTTTTATTATATTATGTGTATTAGTTTTTACTCCACATAATTTATTTAAACATAATAATATTCTTATATATGCAATAAGATCTAGTATCAAAAGACTTTATTTACTTATATAACTTGCTACTACAAAAATAAATGTGATTTTATTTACATATTGCCCTTTAACTTTTTAAATACTTTCCTACTTACCATTTGTTTTTAAAGCCTATTTAAAGTATCGAACTGTTTTTTTTTGTCAAATTAACAGAAAGGGACAAAACAGTTCGATGGAAAAAGGTGATTACTATTTATCCATGGACTCCTTCATTTCCAAAATAATGTGTTTTAAATATTTAATAACTTTATTACTAATATATTTTTTTTAACTGCCTTAATTTTTTACAGAGTAAAACTATTCTATCAATCTTGACTTCCCTTTTAAGCTTTATATATTGTAGTTCCAAGCTCAACATAAGTTTTTACTGCATATATATAAAAATAAATGTACTTATTAATCTAATTTTAAATATTTATCATTTGTGGTAGCAAGGAAAAAAAACATTTTAAACCGTGTATGAGTATGTTCGATATTTGAATTATGTGTAGAATATAAGATGTTTAAAGTACAATGATGTACTCACATTGAGTTGTTAAACAAATCATATCCCAAACGATGAAACGTTATACATTTTATATTAAATTAAGTCCCTTTTAACATACATTTTGTGATTATGATAATTGTCGTCTGAATATATTGGTATTTAATTATAGTTATGCATTATCTGTAAATAACAAAAGCAGTTAAAGGAATTAGACTATGTATTTTATACAAAATCAATTATGTAACGAAGAATGGGAGCAGGTGGAAATATTTCAGATCAATAAACTTTTTAATGGTAAATTGTGTATTATTTAATTTTCTTTGCGAAAGCTTAATTATTATTTTTAATTTGATTATTTTATGATTTAATATTATTTATAAAGTGTACGAATTTTCGGTGAGTGCATTTAATAATAATACTTGTTTTTAAACCTGCTTCCATTAGATACTGACGAGTTTATCATACATGCATGTTGCTGATGCACATTTTACACCTGATTTGTTGCACATAAGCTTCTGTTCCGCTGTATCAGTTTGCTTCTATAATGCATCACTTGCTTCTCTTAACAGTTCGACGAAAATTCCGAAGATATTCTCGTCGCCTGATAACTTCTCGCTCAATTCCATGGACAGTACTCAAGGTTACCAAGATTCTGATCCAAGTCCAGACACAGAATCTAAAAAGAAGAGGAAATTGGATGTATCCAGCTTTACGATCAAGACTAGAAATTCATTACGCCGCAATATGCGAAGGAGATCCCATCCATATTCATACTGCAATGCATATGAAGATTCCAGTAATTCGTCTGTCGAAGGGCCCGTGAAGATAGTTGCTCGAGAAAACTCCAGTGTCCACTCTGAACCTTACAGGTCCGAGTCCTACCAGCTATTGATGCCTCGAGCGAAATTGACATTAAAACAATTAGAATCTATTGATGAAACAACTCCAATTAACAATGAAACCTACTTTGTCAAACATTTGGATTCAAAAACTAAAAATGAAATATCGACTAACATAAATAACTTGACGAGTCCGTCTGGTCAAATGACCAGTGATATTGGTAGTTCCAGCAACGTATCGCTACCGATGTCTCCTGAATTGTCAGTTGTAGAAAATATGTCTGTATCAAAAGAGATGCTCAACAGTATTGAAGACTTTCCAACTATAAATGAAATTCAAAACAATGATGTGCAAGAACCGACGATGTGCAGCAAGTATATGCTATCCCAAGTTGATGTCTCAGTACCGCTAATGCAACAGGAATGTGAATTCGAAAGTTGCAATACAATGATGCAAGTCTCACCCGAAACAAAAAGTTTAGTAACAGAATCGTTACTTAACAAAATAGACACATTCAATATAAAAGATCAAACAGCTGCAACAGATACTCTAGATAAGAAACTGCACGATATGCTTTTGGACAGTGCTAAAAAGATGACCAGGTCACAAAGCGCGCAGAAAAAAGAAAGTATGATGGAAGTAGATGTCACTAGTGTAGTAGAAGTTCAAAAAAAAGCTAAGACTAAAAAGAGATGTTCCACCCCTCAAAAAAGGAAAGGCACGAAGAAGTCTGTAACTCCAAAAGTGGATCCTGTAGTTGAAGAAGAACATGTGGAATCGTGTTCTCACAGCGGTAGGAAGTCTTGCCCACCGCTACTTCAAACATGTTTTGATAAAAATGTCGTCAGTGAAGAAATAAATATCGCTAGCCTCACCATCGCAGATGAAAAACCGAAAGGCCGAAAAAAGAAAGATATCATCCGAGTTAAAATACAGAGACCTAGAAATAAAATTCAAGAGAAACATCGTACTAAATCTGCCAAGAATACTAGCAGAATATCGGTTTTCACTGATAGTGGTATAAATGATACTGAGTCGGAAGTTTTTCTTCCTGCTAATGAAACAGTTGATCTTATACACAATCATTCTGAAACATGTCTCCATGCTAACGAATGTGTGGGCGATAGTATAGAGTTTGTAGAAAATTCAAAGTCCGTGATATCGCTGGGTGATTCGATGCAGTCTGGTGATAACGGTTGGATCAGCCGGTCTGGTATCAACGATGAGCATAGCACGTCGCCTGATTTGTTTTGCAACAATGCTCAAGATGTGAGCTTTTACAATAGTAAGTGCAAATATTTATAAGCTTATTTTTGTTAAGGCTATTAGATAGCAATATTTTTGGGACCTGTGAGAGAGCTGAACACAAAGTATGGCCACAGCAATCTTTTGATAGGGAGGTTGAGCATGGTTGAGACCTTTGCCTGGCAGTGGGACAATATAGGGTAAGAAAGGATAAGTTAGATGTTGATAATGAAATGCAAAGTACAGCATCATTACCAGCAAAGAATGGGTTTCTGATTTTTTTTTCAGTCATGCAGTAGTAAAGGCTTTTCTGCTTATAAAAAAACATCTGTTGTGCCCCCTTAATTACTGCCATGATTTAAACTATGTATTATTACAATTCGTAAAGTAAACAAAAAGATCATTTGCAACAACCTGTAAACTTACTACTGCAATACTACATAATTTACTATATCTTTTTACAGAGGCTAATTCAGATAACATAGACAGTACAAGTGACACTGTCTACCACAGCCCTTTGAACACCGAAGTGTCACCCAACAGCCTAATCACTGAAGACCTGTCAGACGACACCCCGCAGCCGCCCTCCCGTCCAAACAAGTGGTACCTGCTGAGTGAAGACGAAACCAACACGAACATAGTAGGACAAGGTTCAACTATGTTGGCAGGACCAACCAACAGTTTTGGGGCCAATCTCAAACAATTGTTCCCAATTGCTTGCGCTATACCAGACCTGTCCACCATTACAGAAATGTCCAGAGAAAACGATAACAGTAGAAAACCCACACTGGAAGACTTGGATGGTCTTACTGGAGATGATTTTAATTCACATAGTATATTTGACACCAATTTCTAGAATATGAAACATTCCAGTCTGTTGTTATGAAAATGAAATCCAGTTGATTATTTTTGTTAATATATTTTGTCTTTGCTTTGTGATGATTTTTATGTAATAAATGTTTAATAATTTTTGAGTAGTAATAATTTGTATTATTGCCAGTTAAGTTTATTTTCAATACTCAATCTTTAGATGCATTCCACAATGAATATACTTATGTGGTGGTATCTTAGATTTAGTATTTCACTAGTGGTATTATTTTACTAGCTCATTTACATAGGTTTCTTATCATTAATGACATTGCTGTAAATAAGCACCCTTATTTGGGAATCCAGCAACTACCTATCTTAAAGTAAAGCCTGGACCAACAGTTCAATTTTCTGGGACAAAATATAAGAAAAATGAGAAGAACACATATACCCTATATCTCGTCTCTACGAGTGTGCTGCATCGAAACCTGGCAGGTACTATTGACTTTTGTAAAGCCATACTAAGTATTTTCAACTACCTAGCGATAAAGGAAAGCATGATTAGGAAACCTTATGGGTCCTCTACATGAGAAGAGGCCGTTAGTCCACAGAGGGATAGTAAATATACCGATGATGATGAGTAAAATATCATTGTGTATATTAAGGCGCGGGCCCACCACGGCGCATGCTGTGCACGGTCATGCGGCGCATTTTAGCTGCGTGTATTAATTTGTTTGACAAAGTGGGTCTACGTTTCCACTGGAGTACAGGAATATGAGTAATATGACCCACGACTATGTATAGCGTAGCACGGCGCACGGAGAGGCTACGCACGTGCCACTGCAATCCACGGACACGGGCTGCGAAAAGTGAGCTGTACATAGTCGTGGGTCATATATTCGTGTACTTCAGTGGAAACGTAGACCCACGTCGACAGCGTTGACTGCGTTGAGCTATATAACCGCCTATTCGAGCAAGCCACGCATGTATCAATGACGTCAATTCATGCGTAGCCTCTCCGTGGGTTGCAGTGGACACAACCACATAAATTTTCTTACAAAGCGAAGCTTAATACACGTGTGTAGCCTCTCCGTGCACCGCGGTGGGCCCGCGCCTTTAAGCTTTGCTTCTGCTCATCCCTAACAAAATATTGATTAATTTCTAAACGTCCCAAAATCCATTGACAATATATTTTGCAATGAGTGTCACGTAGTTCTATCTTTTTCGCACTTACGAAATCGAGAAGTAATTGATCTGTCCTGCTGTCAGTGTCACTGTCAAGTTTTGAGTTTGACAAGTAGACATTGTTTATTTTACATTTTGCGTTGAGCTATTTTCACTCAAATTTAAAAGAACTTAGTAAATATTGGTAAAATGGTATAAATATCAAGATGCCGAGAAGTCTGCCACTAAGAATAAGTATAAGAGACTGTTTAGTTTTAGTTCTATTAGTTATATTTAATACAATCCACATTACAGATATGGGTAAGTTACATTGTATCAAAATTTGCCTCATATTTTAACAATTATTTTACTTATTAATGTGGTATTAATACCATTTTCTATTGCAGCTAACAACAATATGGATATACAAAGCAAAGAAAACAAAATCAAAGACGATTCGAGTGACAAAGGGGTAAATTTCAGTGAGAATGAGGAATACCTTAAGAGTTGTCCTTCTGTAGACCAGGACATTTCTGAGTGTTCGTCCTTGCAGTATCCATGTATCAATTGCGACAGAAGTATAGATTGTCGCTATGGAGGCTTCTACAACTATTCATGCACAGTCAAACCAAAAATAGTTTGTAATGTAAGTATAACCAATTTTCCCCACACAATTATCTAAGAGTTCAATTAACATATTTTATGTTGTACACATTTAACTTTTTAGGGCTCCAAAACATTTAACAGAACAGCCATGTGCAGGTTTTGTTACCAGACAGAGAAATGGGAACATCGCTGTGACCAGAAAGCAAACTGTAATTCTCTGGCTTCACCACTGAAATATTACTTGTAAGCGACATTATTCATACTTTTGGAATAAGATATGTATATATAAATAGTTTCTGGATCTTACAGTAAACCATATAATGACTAATAATAAGATGTATACCCATTTTCCTCTTTACATTTAATTAGCTACATAATAATTTTACAGGACAAACTGCACTGTATCTGATGATGTGGTGTGCCTTGGAAAACGAAGGTTTCTGAAGAAGATCCGTTGTTCATGGACTGCTGGCACACGCTGGGGTACAGCTGTCATCCTTGCCCTGACACTTGGAGGTTTTGGCGCTGATCGGTTTTACCTTGGCCATTGGCAAGAGGGGATTGGAAAACTCTTCAGTTTTGGTGGACTGGGAGTATGGACTCTAGTGGATGCTTTACTTATTGGTATCCACCACTTAGGACCTGCTGATGGCTCCCTTTATATTTAAAATAAGATGTGTCAGTAGACAGAAATGTAGTATCTCCATACTTGACTTGTTTGATAGTAAAATTCTGCTATGTTCATAATGTTTTATTTCAATTAGGTACTTCTTTAGTTTCTATTTAATATTGTGCAAATAAATTAATATTAATATATTAAAGTTTGAATGTCATTAATATTACTCAAATAATTTGGAGTTAACTTATGCTAAACAAATGCATCAACAATAAATTCCAAATAAGCACCTACTGAGCAGTTTAATAGCTCATTGGTTATCTAATAAAACTACTTTTTAAACCCCTATGTGTTGGGCATATTAATTAGACTCTGTAAGGTTGCTAGATTACGAGGCTACCAATAAATAAACTACCTGCACCTAAAGAATTATTGTCATGTCTGTTGCAAAATAAGTCCATAGCACTTATAGTTACATATCTTTCTTTGAACAAAGATAATTATCGACGTAGATAGGCTAAGCATATAATTTTATGATTGATTTTCTACACGCGATTGCATGAATTTCACATCCTTTGTTCCAACGAGAAAAGCAATCATGCGCTTAACGACGACGACATGTCGGACTCTAAATACGTACCTATTTAGTTACTTAGGTGATGAAATTAAAAATACAGCTATAGCTTCTAAGTCAGTATTAATTATAGCGGGCCCTAGCCCTTGTTCAAAGTAGAGCGAGATTGTCTTTCGGCGCCCTGTGGAAAAGTACATATATACGCATTTTTCGGTACCACCCTACGGACGTTTAAAAATCTGATCTGACAACGCTGCTCCTACGCCTCTCAAAAGGTGCTTGCTATAAATTTAAATAGGTAAATAAAAAATATATGATGTGCTGGCTTTTCAGCGCCCCAAGCCATCTGGCACTACCCTACCCTCTCTCTACCGTATGACTAGCGGTACGACTAGGTACCTTTTGCGTTGAATGGGAACATACGGGTACCTACATAACGTTGGTACTGACTTGAAACAATGTTTTCCTCCTTCACCCGCATCCCAAGGGAACCTACACTAGGCACGTACGGTCAGTGATTAAGCAAATCTTACTAATCCTTACTTAATACTATAAATCCGAACATTGGCTGTCTGTTACGCTTTCATGGGAAAACTGCTAAACGTATTTGGATAAAATTTACTATGGGAACTACCTTGAAGCCAGTGAAAAGAAGGACGCTTGAAGTATGTTGGTACAAACGACTCAACCAATTTAGTTATAATTTGGTGCGAGATAGCTTGAACTCTGGGGAAGGATAGTTTTTATTATCAGTCTTTTAGTCCCCTCAGGACGCAGGTAAAACCGCGTATTGTAAATGAAAAAAATAATGTTTGTCTGTTACGCGTTTACGGGAAAACGACAAAACCGATTGAGATGAAATTTGGTATGAAGAGAGATTGAAGCCTGCTGAAGGACATAGGATACTTTTATTCGGGTGCATTGAGTAGTTCCCTCAGCATGTGGGTAAAACCGCGGGAGTCAGATAATAATAATACAAAGTAATGGTAAGTACTCCAAAGAATTCAGGCAAAATTATAGTTGTACAAATAATATAGTAAGTACCTTACTAAGTATGTAGTTCAGTGTGCAATTGTACATTATTGTGTGTGTCATCGTGTAGTCGCCGCGTAGATCTGACGTAGGGTGTTGTTAGCTTGGTAGCTAGGTATGTATGAGGGAGGAGGGACCGGGCGGGCAGCGTGCGGTGGCCGGCGGCGGCCGGCGCGCGGAGGCGGCGACGGAGCCTGCGCACTAAGCGCGCCGTTCCAGGCCTGCGCGATCCGTCATTCGTTCGCGGGTTCACGCCGCGGCGCCACCTCGACCGGTTACTAGCGCTCCGCTTACCCCCTGAGCTCCGTTGCGCTCGGCATCGCGTGCGTAAGGCCGGAACGGCGCACCGGCGGTTTCGTGGTGGTAGCGTGGCGCTGGAGCGCGTCCCCCTGGTACCGGAGCACGCGTGCGCTCGCTCGCGCGTGCGCGGAACTACGTGCGCGCGACGACGGGCCGCGAGCATGCGAGGGGCACGGCGCTGCCGCGCGTAGCGAGCCAGGCCGTGCGCGCCATCGCCATGGGCTGCGCCTCGTCCGCCGAGGAGCGCGCCGCCATTGCGCGCAGCAAGCAGATTGAGAAGAACCTTAAGGAGGATGGCATCCAGGCCGCCAAGGATATCAAGCTGCTGCTCCTTGGTAATGGAGCTTTCCTCTATCTCTGTCTAGGTAGCAGGTGCGCGCGCATGCCTGCTCGAGCTCTATTGACTCAGACTGCCGAACCGGCACTCTTCGTTTCGGGAATGTAGATAAATGCATCGGCATTGGCAGCCTTTTGGATATCATTGCCTCTGAAGATGAATGCCATCGAATTACCAACTATGAAATCCTTAAAAAGTACCTTATACTTGCTATGAGGCTTTATTCGTTTAACACAATCAGTACTTTCTTGAATTATATTTTTTTTTTTTATCCCTGGCTCTATAAGAAATAAGTGCTGTTCCGTATGCAAAACTAGCAATAAGATAACGTCATATGAATTAAAAACAATTAGGCACTCGAACATCAAGATTACTTTGAATTTGCGACTCAATATTACACACTGCTGACCTGGCTTGTGGGTGGTTATATTCCTCACACTTTATGTGAAACCAGCAAACTCTAAAATACAAAAAAAATATAGGTACCTACTTATTCCTTACAATCTTTTTATTTCTCGAAACATAGCTTCCTTTCGAACATAGAAGTCTAAAATATTTCATTGCAATTATCAGGCTAAAGATTCTTCCGATTACGATGGTAAGCTAGGTACATCCTCTCATGTGACGTGTAACTTACTAATCTTATCCTGTGTCTTGACCAGAAACTCTTGAACAACATATTTTCTTTGTAATGTGCTATTCTATAATATATGGCCTGCTATAAGACATAAGGGTCATATTTGGAGACTTACCAACTACTTATGGCATGCAGCTACTAGTTGATTGCGTAAACAAATTTTTGCATCGAGACACAAAACGGTTTAATAACATTGGTTGCATTGACTAGTTGAGCTTTAGAGACACAAATTTGCGAACATGCTTACGATATTCAATTTGTATTTTGTATTTTAGTAACATTATTCCTTATATCTAGACTTCACCGTTAAGCTGCTATATTTTTGTCAAATGTAGATAATCGCATTGTAGAGTAATTATAAAAATGCTTCTTTAACTGTTAAGTATTTACCTGGCAATGATCAGGTCAATCATGCGTAGGAGGATCAATGATATGGAGAAGTTCTACTAGAGTTAACTTCTCATTTAGAAACAATGAAATTGCATAAACAAGTTAAATATCCTTATGAATTACGAAATGATAATCATCATGAATAAGTAGATAGGTACTTAGGTAGGCTCTTCATGGGGGACTATAATGCCTCAAGGCATAGTCTGCCATTCAACCTCATAATCTTAATATCTACCTCATAGACTTATATGTTTTTATATGAATGATCTACCTACTGTTGAATATGATAGAATATCATATAAACCTAGTTACGTTTCTTGAACTTTAAAACAAGCTGAAAATATAAACATTATGATTAATAGGTAAGGTACCTACCTTTTGTATGTTTGTATGAATCGTCATCATTAGTTTTAGGATGGGATATCTAATCCGACGACGGAAGGAACAAGAAGAATGTAGGTAAATGCATGCTTTTAATCCAGTGTCTTCATCATTAATCAAACGTTACGTACCTGCGCAGCGGAGGTTGGTATTTATTGCTCTTATCTTAATTTTATTAAGTGCAAAACAATACTAAAAGGTACTTAAATAATAATCACTAATTATTGATATATCATGAGGAAATTTTCGTTGTTTTTATTTATTTACATATAAAATGAAAGCATCCTAGGGATACTCTCAAGAAAGTCGTCCGACAAAGTGAGCGCTGGGAATCTGGAAATGCAATTGAAAGAAGATGAAGTACCTACCTACTTTGAATGTTATTTCTTTCTAAACAAATACAGCGAATGAAGAAAGAATCAAAGTTAAACTAAGTTTTGCCTTATTTTTGGATTTGTGTTTACGAAAACAAGAACAAATTAAAAATTATAAGGTATATTTGTTACACATACCTACCTATTTATTTATTAATTTCCATTCCACAAAAATATTCTAAAACGTTAACGTTCATTTATTTTGAAATTGGCGCTATATTAATTTTATCTTGAATAAAAAAAGTAGAAATTGTCTTTGACAAATCTTTGATTTTAGCGCATTGCCCGTGTTCTCTTTCGCGTGTGAATGTGCTTTCACGCATGTGTGAGCGAGTCCGAACGAAGATTTCCGAACGCACCCGAACGTCAGTCGAGCGGGGCGCGGTCGCTGTCACGGAGCGGAGTTGGTGCTTGTCATCCGGCCGCCATTATCTCGTATTTAAACGGATTTGTAAAATCAATTAAAGTTTGCATTGTCGTTGCGTGTTTTAGTGTTTGGTGGACTAAAAAACCCTGGAAATTTGCGAGTCGCGGTCGTTTGTTCAAAGATTGTGTTTCGGAATTGTACGAACAGTGAAAAGTGGTACTGTTAGGTTACTGTGTGTTGGGTGCTAACGTTGTGTAGGGTGGCTCCGGTCGCGCCGGAGCGGCAGGACGCGTGTGGAGCGCATGCAGAGGGAGCGGTGAGAGCGCGCCCGGCTCAGGGGTCGGGGCGGCCGGCGGCCAAGGAACAGGGACAGCTGCCGACATGGGGTGCGCCCAGTCGGCCGAGGAGCGTGCGGCGGCAGCTCGTAGCCGACAGATCGAGAGGAACCTGAAAGAGGATGGAATCCAGGCCTCCAAAGATATCAAGCTGCTCTTATTAGGTACAGTGTAGCTCTGTTATTTTGTTCCGAGTATTGGCCGCACCCATGTTTCGGGGTGGTTGCAGCAATTCGGGCGTCTCATTCAACGATGTCGACTTTTATGGTGTCCTTGTTGGTAGCGTCCTAACGCTATTCGTGTACCCTATTCGTTGCTCATTTTTAACGAGGAGTAGAAATGGTTAGTTGCTTTCACTCGAACTAATCATTATGCCGGTATGTCGGTAGTTCCGTGCGCAAATGAAAGTTCCTATTTGTTTCACATTTAGGAAACAGATGTGTATGAACTCATTGTATAGTCATTTCTATGTTAATCATGGTTGATTTCTGTACCAATGTCATGAGCCTCGATTTAAGAGGGGTTTTCCTTATCATATTGCGAAATAAGTGCTATGTCACTTATTAACATTGCTGTTGGTTTTACCTAACTAATGAGATTGATAACATTTATTTGAACTCATCATGTCAAATCTCAGATACCCAAAAAAATATATTTACCTTATCACTACTGCTAAATAAACAAATTTCGATAGTTCCAATTGTTATTATCAATGGCTGAATCACTCATTCCTGTACAAATACTGCTTTAAACATAGAACCAATAAAACCTTTAATGCGAAAAGGCATTAATGTGTGCTAAACTGATGATTGTCTGTACTTTAATATTGACCATAATTCTAACAATTCTTGTAGTTACAGTTCTCTACATTAATATTACCATCACTCAATAATGATGTCACTACTTTGCATGAGAAATAGGTGACAGTAACCTACCACAATAACTAGAGATTCTTATCAGATCTAACTTAGTTGGCAAGGAGACTTCTCCATTGTGCTAGTTGGTAGTTTTCCTGCTATTTACATAGATGACCTTGATATGATAACATTTTCATGCTGATAAAACACAAAAGAAAAGCAGTTTCACAATAAAGACCAAACATGCAACCTGAACCTATACACACTAATTCTAATTGATTAAAATAAAATATATTTTTTGCTCTTCAATACTAACAAAAGATTCCCTTTAAAAACACATAAATTATACACAAACCGTTTTAGTTATTACAAAACCACATGTAATGTTGTCAGTAAACAATCAACTAGTATTTAAAGAATTTTAATCACTGTAAACAGTACCTGTTGGCAGTATGTTGAACCATTGCCAATATTTCACCAGAACAAAGTCATTCATGTTTAACAATAAATGGCACAATACTTATTTACATTTAAATACAATCACTAGAGGAAACATAACTAAAAACTGAGATCTATACAATTTTGTATTATTGTGGCTAATTATTTATATTAAAGAATTTTCCTCGGTGTATGTAATAATACAAGAAGTGTTTTAGTATGATCTCATTAACTAATTTAAGAAATTTTAATTCCATGACATTAAGTCTGAGTTCCTATTTGAATTATAATAAAAATCTATGTTAATATATATTACACAGCTTGGGATAGTTAAAAATATACAAAATGGAACACATTTTTTAAATGTTGAATTAAATAAGTAAATGTCTTGCAGACGAGGGTTGCCTTGATCTTGACACTGATATGTGAGTGCGTTGACACAAGCTGTGCTATTTGTGTTGTTTCACAAATGGTAAAACACTTGTCTTTTCCACACAAACTGATTTGATTCTGTAAAAGTTTCTCGAACAATTTATTTTACAATAATTACAAGTCATAAATGCTCTTATTTTCTGACAACTTCATACTTTTTAATGCAAGTAATGATAGTGTCATTTTAATTAGCATTAGCTCTGTCCAGCTTTTACCTACACTTCAGAATAATGTATTCTATTCAAAGTCAATTACTTAGTCATTATACACACAGAATGAGTCACCATTGTGTTTTTCTAATGTCTACAATGAAGCAGGCAGTTGGAATGATCAACTATTTCTATGTTTTTTATAATATTTATGTTATAATTATTGGTCATACTTCAATTGTATTTGAGTTTAAGATATAGGCTGGGATAATAATATAACACTATTGAAAACTTTCAGCACTAATTGAGCATACTAATCATAATTTAAATTATGCACAAATGAGTTTCTTACACTTTTGCCGTAAACCGATTTTGATGAAATTTGGTATGGAGATAGCTTGAACCCTGGGGAAGATCATAAGACCTGTCTATCCGGGTGCATCAAGTAGTTTCCTCTGGCCATGGTTGAAGCCGCAAGAAACAGCTAGTATGATCATAATTTACAGTAGATATTCAACATTTAGTCAGTTTACCAAAAATGTTAAATTATATTATAACAGTAAAAAATTGATTAGATCAACCAGCTGCAATGCAATATGATCTATTAGTTTATGTTTACAATTACATACCTATGCAACAATCCCTAACTAGGTTTCTATTAAAAATAAAACTTAGTTTAGGATTCTCTTTCATTTATATTTTCAGTCTCCATTGACATTCAACATCTGAAGCCAAACCAGGATAAAATCAGATTTATCCTTCCATTTTTCTGGTGTAGATATTTCAAGGAAAATGAAACCAAAACATAAAAATGTTTTGCAATCACATAATGAGCATGAGGTGACCAATCATATGTGACAAGTGTGTCAACTAGGTATCTTGGTCTAGAAGTTAATTGAGGTGTCACGGCATTCTGCCGTGCCTGCCCGTGCGTGCATGTCTGACCATGAATGGCGTTTTGCTTTAATGAGCCACTCCTCACAATACCACAAATGTAGAGCTAACTTCGAAAAATCTGGAAATACTTAACCACAGTTCAGTGGTAATGTCGTATTGTAGTTAGCGTACCTATATCCTAAGTATTATTCCTACCTTTCCTACGAATATTATAAACGCGAAAGTTTGTGAGGATGGATGTTTGTTTTCTCTATTACGCAAAAACTACGTAAGAGATTTGTACACACATAGGTTACAACCTGGATTAACACAATACTTTTTATTCGGATTCGTGCAGTAGTTCCCTGAGAAAGAAGATGAAACCGCTTAATACTACAAATGCATTCGCGGTAAAACGGCTGAACTAATTGAGATGAAAATTGGTATGCAGATGGATGGCACTTAATTACCCGCGCGCGTAAAGTTGTTTCTTCAGGACGCTGGTAAAATCGTGCGAAACAGTTAGCTTAAGTTAAAAAAATAAGGAAAAAGAAATAATAATTTCACACTCACCCAGTATGATATGCTCTAAATTCTTGATATTATTTGGTTAAAATACAACCGGCTTTCAAAAAACATTGATATTATTATTATTATACAAAACTACTGAACCGATGTTGATAAAATTTCTATGGGACTACCTCAGAAATATGACTTACCAAATAAAAAAGTATCATATCAAAATCAATTCATAATAAAATTGCTAAGTAATCGCGTAACAAACAGAAAAAAACAGTTGAATTGACGAATCTACTCCATTTATGAACTCTGTTAAAATACCCGAACATTTTTTCTCTAAATCGATGCGGAGGTCGAATTAATTGAAATGTATGACACGCTGTGTGTTCTTGTAATAGTAATTTGGTGGAAAAATCTTTAACAACACTTTTTTACTCAATAACGCATACACTTACCTACCTATAGTTACGTGCGTCGCATCGTTTAGAGCTACTTATTGGCCTATGTAAGCTGTCCGCCTACATTTTTTTACCTAAATAATGTTAAGTAATAAATAACTTCATGTCGTGCGTAAAGATCGAATAGATTACATCCGATCCAAGTTCGCACAATAAATTCTATTTCGATCATAACATCGACTCGTAAGGCGATCAATTATAATCTATTGCACTAATCTGTCAATACCGATGTTATTAAAAAGATAAATGTATAATAATCCTAATGTTATGTCATTTGGATTAGATAGGTGCAAAGCAAACGTTTGAAACGTAAACTTACGTATAGTCTATCTATGTACAACTTCTTTAGTAGCAACTTTGTTAGGTTATTCATGAATAGGCGAATTTGTCAGGTTAACATTGAAGAGGCGATCGAACGGACATTAAAGGCAGGTATTTTATCAGCCAAGCGGCGTTTGAGCACGCGACGATGTTATCGTGATGATAGCGCAAAAAGGCTCAGAGGCGACGTCTACTCATCCTGTCGCCCCAACGATACAGATGTTAGATTCGGTACATTATGTTTTTTATCGAACTTTATGCTACGATAAAATGTGCCAGGTTCATGCAAAAAAGTGCTGTACGTTACCCATGTAAATGTAACTAAAGACAATAAAATCATGGTTATAACCTCGTTCCTGACGGGTACGGAACACTATCAGGATCTAAAACTAAGATAGTGAGGTAATGTGCCGTTTATTCTCTGCTCAGATCGTTTGATCTGCGTGAGATAACTTCAAAACTGTTCGAATTCTTAGCATTCACTACTACTAACTAAATAATCCAACATGACATTCACTGTTTAAAAAGTTATTATATTGGGTGTTCGTGGGAATACTTTCTTGGCACGCGATTACCATCCACTTTATTGTGAAAGTTCTTCCACGGTGAATATAAAATATGCGATAATACATTTTATTTTGACGTACGAATGTATTGTATTCGCGCCAGGCGTCATTTCCTTTAACGTTAACATGTAATATTTAAGCCTAGACAAACAATCAAAGGTATGAATGGTTGTACGAGTTGCATTGTAGAAATCAGGAGTGCACTTGAGTGGTGATAATGTCTATATCGGGGGTCAGAGATCGGCCATTCGCGTTGGCGAGCCAATTAGAGCCAACAGGGGTCATGATACTAAGAACCTGTATTTGACAGGGTTCGTTTTCCTACACCCACGTTATTTCGTCACTTATTAGCCAATTAATATCTGCGTACGAAGGTTATATAAGTTTAAATAAATATTGTCTGGAGTAATTACACTTGCTTAATTGTTTTATATAAGTCAAAATTCAAAAGTCATGTATTCAAATTAGACTGAAAATCAGCAAACTGCAAAGCTTTTTAAACGTCAAATTTACAAGAGATAGCCTCCAAAACACCCGCCCTTCACCACTTCCAATATGTTTTTGCTGGGAAGAAGAAATGGCGCAACAAACTCCCCAGCAAAGTCAGAGCAAAGTCTTATTCGAAAAGAGAGCAAAGTCTCATTCGAAAAGAGAGCAGTCTCATTCGAAAAGCTTACATGTAGATATTTGAGAGAACTATGGCTATTCTTCAACAATTTACGCTTGATTAGACAAGTTGTCATCACCCATTGTAAACAAATAGTTTTGTAATTACAATTAAGTATACAAGGTTGAACCTAGTACATTTTGTTGTAGGTTATCTATTGTATACGAGCAATTAATGGAAAACCCGAAGTTTGCTCAATATGCGCAGACCTGCAAACACTGAAGTCTTTATCGATCAGCTCGGTAAACCCTTCGTACGTCCGAGCACTGTAAAGTTCACAGTAAACGTTGTTAATTTATTTTCCCATGCTATTTTCACTCCACGGGACGTGCATAATGTGAACTGAAACAGTTTACATTTAGGCGGTAATTAAATGTTTTTATATCATCGCGTTTTTTATTGCGTGGTTTGGCGAAATGTCCGCTTTGAAGAAACGCAGCTTTTATGTAATGTTGGTCCCCCAAACCCACTTGTCCAATGAATTGTAATAATTAGTATCATTGTGATTAATTTATGCTATAACTGTGAATAGGTTCTTATTTCTGTTTTTGTTTACAGGTGCTGGTGAATCAGGCAAAAGTACTATAGTCAAACAAATGAAGTGAGTATTCTATATCTTGTTTTTTCAATAACTGTCAAATTGTAAAATGTTTATGATTTTCTAACGAAACGGTTAACAGCCGGTTGCACAAATTTTCTATCTATTGTTACGCTATACTTTTACCAGCATCGGGAACAACGTCTAGGTCTTATAGATAGATTCCTAAACAGACAGTCACGTACCACCTAATAGATTCATGTAAGCCCCAAAGCGGCTTGGCACGGCTCCTAACTTTTTGCCAGTCCGCAAAGGAAATAGATTTTTGCATCCTTTCAATAGACAGTAGTCGTGAACCGTATGACATTTACATCCGTTGAATAGCAAGGGTAGTTTTCTTATCTGATACTTCGTTTCCGAAACCTTTAGTAACTTATCTTATATGTAGTCAGTTGTACTATAAGACCATCATCTTTGACAGCCTTTTCACATTCATTGTTGATTATAGAGCCTCTGTGGATTGTCTGTGTTGATCCCATGCAAGTTTTTATGTGTTTCAGCTAAAAGAAAGGATATTACAAAATCTTATATACGTGCTCCGGTCTGTAGGCCATTAAAGTACAGAATTGTACCCAAGAAGGTTTACTTAAGCACGATCTGAGCATGTTTCTATGTTCAATTTGCAATGCCCATATGTATAAAGGTCGTGACGTAGCGTCAAGGCAGCAAAAGGTGATTCTATAGGAAATTAATAGGACTCCTTATCCTTACTAATATTATAAATGCGAAAGTAACTCTGTCTGTCTGTCTGTCTGTTACGCTTTCACGCCAAAACTACTGGACCGATATAAATGAAATTTGGTACAGAGATAGAATAGACCCTGAGGAACAACATAGGCTACTTTTTACCCGGGTGCGCTAAGTAGTTCCCTCGGGATGCGGGTGAAACCGCGGGAAGCAGCTAGTATTTCATATTTTCATTGTAACCTATTGCAGGTTTTTTTGTAATTTGCCGCAACAAGCTTGCTACACAATGTTATCAATTATATTCAGTGGTATCTATCTTAATCAATATTATTGTTTAGAGATATAATACATCGGTCGATTGCTTGCTATCTGCCTATCTACTATCAACGACTTGTCAACAAGCGTTTTACATTTCGAAGATAAAAGATTACCGGCGCGGCTGTATGAAACTGTAACTTTTTGTTGCGGTGCATGCAACGTAGAAATGTCAAATTCTTAGGCATTTGCCAATATTCCAACTTGTGTCGAACTTGTACCCTGAAACATGTAACTTGTGCCTTCTAGAGCAACACCGTATAAGGAATAGTTTTTTGAATCATGCTACATACAGTAATACATTAAATACATTATAAGATGCTTAATGCCTAGGTAACAAATACGTAGATATGTTCCGTTGTTTAGCAGTTAAATGATACGTCTTTGTTCATGTTATGTTAATTAGAAGATATTTGTTTCCACGTCATGCAGTAAGTTGTTAATGTTAGTAACAATAGTAACGCAATAATGTGACGTCACCACTCCTATTGACGTAGATATTAGCTGATTTACACCTGTCGGTTTTGCTTGACGCCAAAAGTGGCGACCAGAACAGACCTAGGCTTTTTACGATTATATCGTACCCAAAGTTCACTATGTAGGCAGTCGAACAGGCACCACAAAAGCTGCAACTGTATCTGAGAAAACAGCTGGTCAGCTGGTCAACAGCGATAATGCCTAAAAGGGCTTTATTTATGGAACAAACTCAGTTACGACTGTACCAATTGATTTTACGAAAAATGTAAACAAAGTCGTACCCTATTTTGTTCTAATTTTGCCACAGAAATGAACAAAAACTGCTTTAGGATGGCGCATATATGTCAATTTCATGCTCTAAACATCTTCGTTAATCATTTAATGCCATTTTTTTTATCTATGTGGGAAAATTAGAGCAAAATAGGTTATAATTTTGTTTGCATTTTTTTTGTAAAATCAATCGGTACAGACTACAAAGTAGGTACTACCATCATTATTGAAAATAGGAGCTTTCAATAAGCTATTGAGAACAGAATCTTTGAAAGTATAGTTGTTACTGCCATCAATTTTGGTCTTTATCTAATCTAGGCGTTTACTATTTGTTTGTAATGTCAATAAATCTCGATAGGTTGTCATAAGAACACGCCCATGATAAGTAGAATTGTCGATATTTTTCTACAACAGTTAGTCTAATGTTGCCGAGATCAATGTTTTGTAGGTGTTACCTCATTGCCATCATGCCATGCCGTCGGTGACGTCATCCGCGTCCCGGATGCTACAGATCTATAGAACGCCAGACGCTCGAAATCAAATTATTTTATCTATAAGCAATGTTGGTATCTAATGCTTTCTTATGATGTATTGTACTTAATTCACACCATAAATAATACATTATTTTCTGTCATTTTCGTGTATCATTCTAGTTAGTTTAACGATCTTCTGAAAGAAAATGGAATAGGACGGATTCTGATGAAATGAGCAAAAATTCCATGAATACTTGAAGAATCGCGCGCTGCTTGGCACGGTTGTTTTCTTTGGAGTGCATCATCCGCACGCACCACCTCCATTGTTCGAATCCGTAAAATACTAAAATATTTACTTAACATCTTGTCAGAAACTGTCAGCAGCTTATTGCTTTCATAACTTTGAAAGAACGGCCGTATGTAACTATGTACTATGTTTGATGTATATATGAAACCTGTAGAAAAGAAGATTGTAACGATTTCCTGTTTTGAATATATGTCTGCCTGCAGAAAATTGCAAAACTCGCGAAAGAAACTCGTTCAATTGTTTTAAAATTTACAACACACAACGCGCCACAAAATCAATTGACTATTGATATTTGAAGCAAAGTTAAAAAACAAAAAACTGTACAGTACTGGGAAATTCATATTCAGCGCCACATTTATCTCGCAAGTTCGAATTGACTGTATTGTTTTGTCATTGAGGTGAGGCTACCGTCCTCACCTACATTACTTATTTATGTACATGCAATTTGAATGTCTGATCGGCTAAATAATTTATAGGGACAGATCTGGACGATTCGAATGCATCATAAATATGAAATTAAGGCGAGAAAACAGAAGTACTAAACATTTAAGATTTTGTGTGAGTCACTTTTGAACTGAAATACGTCATAACATCACCTTATTGAGCTCAAATATTTGCGATAGATATTATAGTGGTGTTCATGAACTGCTTGTTTTGAGATTCCTTTTAAATCTGCACCTGCATTGAGCTCAGGTTTCAGCTTTTATGTGAGTTAGTGCGTTCACGACGATCAGTTCCTTTGACGTCACTAGGTCATAGATATAGAACCCTCATAGGTATAGAACCCTCAGGATGCATAAACCCGTAGCATAGTTTCTACTGACTCTTAAAACAAAATTTTATTGCATTATGGAAACTGCAAATAACAAATTTACTGCTAATTTGTTGTACATTCCCGTAAAGTAGGCTACGTCATGAAATCATGAAACATTGGCCGAGGTTGGAACTTAACAATCTCGTTAAAATACCGCACTATTGGAACTATGAATCACAAGGCTATCGATGAGTAATACTACATATACGCCTTTTATTGACTCGTTCTTTCAATTTGGCCAATTATTTTTTCTGTGTCATAAACAAATTAGCATCTCCTTACTGACATCTTCATTATTCGAAATTATTCGATTTAATCAAATATTTTAGGAGTTGAATTTAAATTGTATACTTTTCAACATTGGCATGACTAAACAAAGTAGGTAGCTGTTCGCAGCATAATTATACCAATCGATAAATTGCATGTTTTTCTAATCATAGAAAGAAAAACATTTTCGTGTACAATTTTTAGTAACATAGTATGTTTGTATAACAATATTATTTCTCTTGAACAGAATTATCCACGAAAGTGGCTTCACAAATGAAGACTTCAAACAGTACCGGCCGGTGGTGTACAGCAACACGATTCAGTCGCTCGTCGCCATCTTGCGCGCTATGCCCAACCTGGGCATCACCTACGGCAATAAGGATCGAGAGGTAAACTATTGGTTTTATAACATTACCAGCTGTACCCGGCAGGCGTTCTAATGCCACGTTTTTACCACCTTCATGGGCATAAGCAAAATAACTTACATAAGTTTCATTACAATCGGATGAATGGTTCAGCAATGATTTGAGGACAAACATTACATTTTATTGACATAGGTTTAAGCGATAGGGAAATCCTACGATGCTATTCAGAAATTGACAATCATAGATAATTGGTAATCATTTAAAACATTCAAAATGTCGCCACTTCTATATAAAATTAATTACAGTTATATTAAAAATAATAACAGTTGGTGACGGTCAATAAAGTGGTAACTAGGCTCTCCAAATCTGAGCAAAAGTGGCAACAGACAGTCGTAAGACTAAAATATAACATGAGGAATTTGCTCGACATCCTCTCTGTTTGACAAAATGCTGCGAATCGCGAAGAACACTTTTCTAACATATCGAAAATTAATAAAAACTTCCATATTCTTATATTCACCAGTAAACTTTTCAAATAGATTTATTTATTCTAAGATATCAATCCTATAGTAGTCATTAGTTTACTAAAAATCGAAAATCAAAGCGATTCGTTGCGTGAACGATAAACTGCGTCGATTACGTGTCGGCTGTATTCTATAAATAATGAGCTATCTTCAGTAAAAATAATGTCGATTGCATCGAAATCTACATTGGGAATAAGTGCTCAGGGGCTTCCGCTGACCGCTAATGCTGATTACGAAGCATTTTGTGGGAGAGACTATTGTTATGATACTTATTGCATAGTAACTATTCGTTCTCAAATTCGAAATGCGAAATGTTTAGAGCCCCAATTACGGTGTCCTATATACCTCAGCATAATACGTGACCAAGTTATAGAATTAGGCTACGTTCAGACGGAATTATTTTTCCAGGAGATTTTATGGAATACAGTAGTGACAATAGAAAAATATCAAATTGTATTCAATTATCAAAAATAATACACTTTCTACTGTTACGGCTCTAGTCGATAAAATCTCGTGTAATGTTTATGGAAAAAACAATGTCGCCTTGAGAACACCGAATGCATCTCTTAAAAAAATACATACAGTCGAACGTAGAACCTCCTTATTTTTTGGAAGTCTGTTTAAAAGTATGCTATTGTTTCGTTATTCACAATTTGTAGTTGAAAAGTTTTTAAAGAACGATAATTGCATCTGCATTTTCCCAGGACTTGTTCGATTCTGTGAAATGTTCCCTCTATGGAGATCAATATTGGGTATTCGTTATTCATGAGAGTGGCTCGGTGGAGACCGGCCGTCCGGGCTCGACTGCACTCTTGCAGCTTATTGCATTATTTTTTGCCAGTGTTTGCTATGAATATTATTGTAAAACAAATACAATTATTATAAAATTTCGATTTAAATGATAAGCTTTATGTCTTATGTGCATAAGTTAATGATTAAAGTAGTCTCTTAACTGTAGAATAGAAATATAACAACAACAATACGTTAATCAATTTACTACTTCAGATAAGGCTAAATTAATTCGTATACCTGGTTAAAGTGCTAAAGTTAACGAGATATTGGTAACTAAATAATTTACAACAAACCAGATAAGGTGGCAATGTTGTTTTGCGATAGTATACGATTCTACTACCGACCAACGAAAGTCACCAAACATGTTATAAAATCTGAAAGGGATACAATGCCCACTGTTATCATCAAGAGTACCTGTTAAGAATGTCAGACAGATAAGGTATCTCAGTTCCGTTCCAACCTGTTGAAGAGTTGTTCATATCAACGTCATCGGTTATACAACGAACGAGAGGTTGCTCTGAAAACTGTAATTAATTCGCTCGTCACGAGATGTGACGCACTCACCGTTTGTCGTACCTAAGTACGCCTTGAACTCGTAAACGGATCTTAAAAGACAATAAAATATCTGTTACAGTTCCTTCTCACGTTGTTGTTATTAATACGAATTGAAGTGAAGGGCAAATTGATGAGGCTTCATCTAAACTTACATTACAATACACATCAGTACCAACGTCCATAGATTATGCGATATCCGGAGATCTATCCCCTAATGAGACATACGTCCTACCCTCATAGTTTTGCATATTGTTAGCATCGCAAGGCATGTGTGTACATGGCACCGTCAAGTAACCTCGTGCACCTATCTTGTTATCATAGTAAGGGACTGGAAAGCAGTGGACGTGACAGCCCTATCCGGCGCAAACATGTTGAAACAAAACCTTAGTACACGCACAATGAATCACATGAGGGCTGTCTCAGCATTGTTTCAAATACTAAGACGGTATTATGTGTGTACCTAGGGTTCAGTACAATGAATTTAGCTTTGATATAAGAACGCGCGGCCAACCATAATATGCAGAACCATTTTGAAACTATTCAAAGTTCCACTTGTTTTACTCCTGTAATTATTTGAGAAAACTTGTCTTCATCATGTTTATATGCTAAATGCTTGATTAATATTAAATAAGTAATTATTTTCTGTATCCAAATAGAAAATGAAAAAAAAAAGTATTCAGTTAGTATACCATTTAATTAAACGTTTAGTCTGTGTGTGTTTTACAAATAAGCAATACTTAAATGCCAGCTTTGGTAACGACCTAATGGACGTCGATGTATTTAAATGAATATGCAATGTGTAAGTAACAGGGGTGGCAATGGCGGGTTATTCCGCGGAGGGGTTGTGAATGGCGCGGCGAGCTTCCCGTCACCCATGCAAACAGCGCGCATGCGCCCCGCGACCCGCAACACCCGTCATAATTAGAGCATATTTCACAGAAACCTCTGCAACCAGCAAAAGCACAGGCCTGATGTATGAGTTATTTATTCCATAGCATGGCATTTCATGCCGCAATGCCGCTAGAATAAACTTTTATATTACCCAGAAACAAATTGGACTTGTCTCTGCTACATAAAGTATGAGTATTTATGATGCATTGCAGTCGTCAACAAACTACACGAAGCTTTGAAACGAAGACTAAACACATCAGAATTTTGGTGATTCTTGTTAGTCAGAATTCTTTCTCATAGCGGTTAGCGGATTGCGTAACGAAAGCGTACGGTTCTCCGAGACGAGTTTGCTAAATGGATTACTAATCGGATTAGCGTATGTCGAAGATGCTGGGTCACTCAACTCCAATTGAGACGATATTGCTCTTCGACACGAATCATTAATATGACTCATCATTTTTATGACTGCTTTTAAAGTTAGGCAATGTTAGCAACCATCGTTGTATGGTAGGAATATTTAACTGATCATAAAGGAATCGGTTTTCTTAGTAATAAACCAGTAAGGAAAAATAACGTAGATTAGACAACGTAGATCATTGAGTCGTTTATAATTATAACTACGACGAATGCATTTTTGTTTACATTTCTGACATTCCTAATAACTTGAATAACTAACTCTAATTATAAACTTTATTAAATTGACACTGTTCCGACCCCATGGGTTTTTTGGAGGCAATTAATATTATTTATTTAAAGAGGACGTTGAGAAGCAAATTCCGTAATCCCAATAATAATTATACCAGGATATTTGGTATTATAACCATTTCCTTGTGTCCGTTCATTGTTCGATGGTTTAAGCCTATTTTTAGGGTTCCGTACCTCAAAAGGAAAAAACGGAACCCTTATAGGATCACTTTGTTGTCCGTCCGTCCGTCCGTCTGTCAAGACCCTTTTTCTCAGGAACGCGTGGAGGTATGAAGCTGAAATTTATATCAATTACTCAGGTCTACTGTCCCTTGAAGCTGCGAAAAAATCAAACTTCTAAGCCAACGCAATCAAAAGATACAGCCGTTTATGCCGCAAATTTTCGACACTTGCAAGGGAATCAAAACCTACAGGGTGCTTCCCGTGAACTCAGAATCTTGAAATTTGGTACGAAGCAACGTCTTATAGCATAGATAAAGGAAAAATTACGAAAACCATAAATTTTTAGTTACATCACATAATATATTTTTTTTTAATAATTTTAACCTTACTACCCATTTCCTCATAAACGCGTAGAGGTATTAAATTGAAATTCATACCAAATACTCAGGTCTATAATACCTTTAAGCTGTAACAAAATCAAACTTCTATATCAACGCAATCAAAAGAAACAGCAATTTAAGCTGCATATTTTGAAACTCGCAAGTACTCGCAAGGGAATCAAAACCTAAAGGGTACTTCCAGTCGACCTAGAATCTTGAAATTTGGCATGAAGCAACGTTTTATAGCACACATAAAGGAAAAATTCCGAAAACCTTAAATTTTTAGTTACATTACAAAATATATATTTTTTAATAAATATAAACTTATTACTTTTTTCCTCATGAACGCGTAGAGCTATCAAGTTGAAATTCATATCAAATACCATAGTTATGACTCGATTGTCGTAATGAACGAACTTTGTAAACCTTGCAGGTTTGTACGGAACCCTCGGTGCGCGAGTCCGACTCGCACTTGGCCGGTTTTTTTGTATTAAAAGCTCTTCTTTTTAATATGTCTCCTTTATGTATCTCTGTAATATTTTGATACACGCTGTGGATCCAAGTTCTCTCACAAAAAGTGAGTTCGAAGATACAACTAATGTACAGATGTGATTGTGTTTAATGCTTTATGTACCATAAATGTTAAAGAATCTAGCCATCATATATATACCGTACATTTAGATTACAATCACTGTAATTGCTTCATTCATAAGTTAGGTGGGTTCCATGCTTCCGTTTCAGCTGTTTTGTTAAAATTAATAGCTGTCGGCCTAGATACAAGAAAGCATTAATATTTCTATTTATTTAAAACAATGAATTCTTTGATAGATTTAGGTCTTGCCACGGTTCAAAAGCTACCAGACGTCAGAAATTAGTTTAATAATCAATACATTGCTAGAGGGCGTTCGACCTTGGTTATACCCTCGTGACACTGCGAAGTCCTTATCATTAGCTGCAGCCGTGCATTGACACTTGTGCGTATCATCATCTGCATAGTCTTTTCACACTTGTGTGTATACAAAACAGAATTTGTGATATATAATAATAGAAGCACATGTCTGCAGCGGTGAAAGTTTTGGCTATGCTGCCAACTACTGTGGAGTAATGACCTGCTGCCCTTTTTAGGAAAGACATTGTACTATGGTAGCCAATCGTTGATGTTGATAGATAGAAAATACGTTTTTTGAAAACTTATTGTTTCACGTTTGTTCCAGAGCGATGGCAAGATGGTGTTTGACGTGATCCAACGGATGGAGGACACGGAGCCGTTCAGCGAGGAGTTGTTGGCGGCGATGAAGAGGCTCTGGGCGGACGCCGGTGTGCAGGAATGCTTTGGCCGCTCCAACGAATACCAGCTCAACGACTCCGCCAAATAGTAAGTACTTACAGACTATGTATGCAAGTAACCACCCTTAACAAATTTGGACAAGGATCTAATTTAGGTGATTTATTTTCTAGGGTGTAAAAAAGATATAGGACAGTAATTTAAACGTTCAAGACCTGTATAGGATAATCACAAAAACTATGTTTAAAGTTTTAAACGTTAATTTATTAAAACTTACACAACAGTAAATATGAAATCGTACTACGTAATTAAAAATGACCTAAAAATAATCTTTGTAAAAAAGCTTTGGCTGTTAATTCTACGTCATACAACATTAAGTGCTGTTTTACATAGATGATTACGGGCTAGTGTTGTTACCGTTCCTCTTGTGCAGTGCGAACTGCAACGGTTCGTTCGGTACATACGTCGGCGTCACGCTGTAGGTTAGCTCTCCGAAACGCCATGAAACATCGTATCTATGAAATACCTGGGAACAAAAAAGTTAGGCGATGTTCCAATTACAAAATAACAAATCTAAACGGGCTTGAACATTTGGCTTTAACTTTCAAAATAATTCTCGTTTAATTATTGGGTGGTATCAATGAGATTGGTTTTAACATAGATTTACTATTCCAAAAGTTGTGATTAAAAGTCGTGTGAAGTATATGAAAAGTAACGCCGGACTTGATGATCTACAGACACTATTGTCTAAACTATCTGGGCCACAAGGCGTGTGATCCAGACGAGACTTTTAAACAATATTTCAAACGAAAGCTCACCTTAGCTAAGAGAAGTTGCAACTCAGCTTCAGCAAATCTCTTCCCAATACACATGCGACGACCGAAGCCGAAAGGAAGCGATGCGAATGGGTGTATCCCCACTTCCTTTTGCTTGCGACATACCTCCATAGCCCGGCTATAGGGACATGACACTTCAGCATGACCTATCGATCCCTGGGCCATAGACTGCTTAGTCGAAATCTCGTTGTCTCTTAGCCATCTTTCGGGAACGTACTCCTTTGGTGATGGGAAGTATCTTTCTTCGTTCGATAGGATGTAATGCGGAAAAACTATGTGAGACTGAAAGGGAAAAATTTATGATGTGAATATATTTATTTCCTATTTGGAAATATGTACTAATTTTTGCTCTAACTACTAGGATATCTGTTTTCTCGGTGATATTTTGTGCATCTCTCGTCGACCTAGACTTTGAATTAGAATAAAAAATATTCCTAATTCCTCACCCCTTTGGGAACTGCGTAACCAGATATCACGGCATCCGATTGAATGCATCTTCCGTTTCCCAAAATCACAGGCTTCATTCTGAAACAAGTTTTTTTTATACATTGTTTGGAAAATGACATGACTCATATTGCACATAAAAATGATGTCATTTCCGAATAAATAAACCAGTATATACTTTCATAAACACTTTTCCTGTTCATCAGGGTACAAAGGTTGATAACCGACTTAATTACACTAAAATAATTTCTTTTTATATCTTTTGGACTGTGTTTAGAACACTTAAACTTCCCCAATGGTACGCATGAAGTTTTAGAACGCTCAGCATGTCATTATATTTATTGCATACTAGTTGGTCCCACGGTTTCACTCGCATTACGCGTCAAATACTAAAAACTATCTTATGGCCTTAACCAGGTTTCAAACTATATCCTTACCGCATTTTATTTCAATCGGATCAGCGATTTTCTGATGATAGCGTAACAGACAGACCATTTCCTTCACATTTATAAATCGAAGGCTTGATTATTCTGCTACCTACTTCTTTTAACAACATGTCTTGGTTACGTTTAACAAATTCCAGGTATTATGTAAACATTAACTACATTATAAAACCCGTCATCTACATGTCAATTATGAAATGTATGAACTTATTAGTGCATGAGGACCTGTACTGTAAGCTTACCTATTATTTACATAATATATGCTAGGAACCCAAGTATTGTTACACTCGACTTGTGGACAGTAGTCCTAATAGCGACTCAGGTGCAAATGTAACTCGACGCTGACCATCATTGGTCACGTTACAATAAGACGATACATTTGTATCAAGTTTTTATTGTATGCAGGCGCATTGGAGGTTAGTGTACTCGTGCCACCAGAGAAATATCTTATTACTGTTCATGACATTGAAACTGGCTTAATAAAGTACGTTTTTAATGTTTTTTCCCACAATATGCCATGACGAAACTTGATGAGGAAATATGAGGAGTTCGTGGCTGAGTAACAACCGCAAGGCTCGCCCGATCAAGGTTAAGTTTAGCTTGTAGCGGTCGGCCCGTGGATGGGTGACCATCTATATCGTATCGGGATTCTTCCGTGCAGTAGAAAGCACGTTAAGCTGTTGGTCCCGGCTGCCATTTATGCGTAGATCTTTGACAGTTTTACAGTCAGAAGTCTGACAACCAAACAGTATAGTAAGCTGTTTGTGGAAGTCACATGATCGCTCCATGGAAAATAGTAGTACTCAGCTGTATCCGGTTAGACTGGAAGCCGACCCCGACGTAGTTGGGAAATGGCTATGTTGGCAGATAATGTTGCTATGATGAAATTATTACAGATTATATTCTTATACCTTAGGGCATGTGGTTCAAATTAAGACGTAATTATCAGGGAGGAAGTTTGATTTCCATAAAAGTATTTTCCATAAAATATGTTATGTCCCTATGTAGGTCGGCGAAACCGCAAATTGTGAGGATGGTGACTAACAAGCTAACAAAGAACAATTATCACCTTTGAAATGACTCTTACTTAGTGCCTTTATGTATGTGTAGGTGGTTCGAACTGTTGGAAGCTTAGTATTTAGTACGGGGATGCTGCCTCGCGTTAGTACACCCAGTATCAGGATCGAGCAATGTTTGCTGTTCTTGCAATAACATTAGCCTCGTAATGTTAATATTATGCTAACTGCCACCGTGTGATACTCCCGTGTACCTAGATAGCCGACCGTTAGATGACTTTTAGATAACAATATTAGGGTTTGAAGTGTTAAGAGAACGTTACTGTTCTTGGATAGGTACAATCTCTGAACTCACCTTAACGATTCCTTTATACAAGCTTTGAGATATTGCAGCTTGTCCAAGTCCTTGCTGGTCATTCCTCTATTTCTAGGAAGATGTTTATCTAGTTCAATTTGTAACTTCTTTTGTGCTCTTTCGTTATTAGCTAATAAATAAATAGTACTCGCTGCAGCAGCCGCTGTGGTATCCACACCGACCAATAGCAGATCCAAGGCCAATATAGTGGCCACTTTTTCACCAGAAGCTTTCGCTATTTGCGAACATATACCTTTATCAGTCAATCTTTTTAAACAGAGTGATGTAAAAGTGTCTAGAGCTTCGATATATGTTTTGTACTCCGGCGTTGAATATATTCGCCATAATGGTGCTGAGAGTTCCAATACAGGAACACTGTGGAAGAAACCGTGAATGCATTTAATTATTTTTTTCGCGTCCGCATCGTTATCTTGTAGACATCCCAATCTTGTCCCCAGCGCCCAAGCACCCACAGCTAGAACAAAGAGTAGTGTTTTCTTTAGGCGTTAAATTACCACTTGGTACAAGTTTATGCGGAAAAGCACAATAGAGTTCACAGAAGGTGGCGCCGCTCGTCAAGTAGCACTTACACTCAAGGGCCCATTTGTAGAGTTCCGTGAGAAAATCTTTCGGCAGCTCACGATTATCGTCGAGAATGCATTCCACTCTGTAAGAAAAATATTTTAAAATGTATCGACTTTAACGTTCGCGTGTTCTACTTAAATTGTTTCTATCTATAAATCAGAACCAAATTCATTAAATGTGTTGTTAATTGTGTTTCTCTATTAAACTTAAGCTTTAAATATCTCGCGTTTTTAAGTCACTAAGTGAAACGTTACGTTTCTCATTGAATGAGGTTTGTTGTTCACAATGAGTCAGTAGCCGTCACTCAAAACAAATGCGCAGACGCCGCGCGCCGTTGTTAAAAACGGGATGTGGTCATTAAACTGAGATTCCACACTCAGATCACTAGAGGCAAAACGAAGTACTAGACCACGAAATTGCCGCACGCGTGTACACTTACAGCGACCACGGGCCCTTTGTTGATAAATATTTATAGTGACTAAAAAATATTTGTAATAATTAAATATACAGTTATTATTGCCACTTTTTAGAGATCATTATTTATTACAGTGTTTCTTACAATCAGAAAATCTGATTATATTTATTTTTCTAAAACAATTCTTTTAACACCTACATTATGGTGCACGTCGTAATGTAGGTACAGTTCCATTATGATGACATTGATTTATCACTATCATGTTTTCTTTCCAAAATAACATTACGAGAATAGCACAGTAAATTAAACATACCTTTAGCGTTTTAAGATAAAGAACAAAACACTGTTGATATACACGAGACATACCTGTGTACGAAATCGTCGGTCACATATTCTAAATCTGGCACCGCAGCCCTTGCTGCCTCCGGCGCTATCAATGCTTTAGATACTTTGGATCTAAATCTAGACCACGGCTCGCCATGTCTGCGAAAGGTATTTATAATTTAACAAACGTCTGAACTTAATATCCAGATCATTATTGATTCCAGGATATTGTATCCCTTACACTCCAATCAGTCCGGGTTCGTTTCCAAAGAAATCCTTTCTCAAATCTTGCTTATAATGGCTGAGACACGGCGCTTTCGCTCTGTGTGGCATTGAGTCTTCACGTCTGTAAATCTTCGCTGTTTCCTCGGCACAGAACGGAAATACCAGATCGGGATGTCCAAATAGTTTTGATACTTTAGCCGCACCCCCGGCGCCTGCTAAGGCCCTTAAAAACCAGAGAGAAATATCCAAGGCCCGAGTTTTCCAAGGATTCTTGCCTATAGCAAATCGCCAACTATTGCCGAATATAGGCAAGGGCTTCGGGCCCGGCATCACCGCGTAGCAGCGCGCGTTACTCATCGTGTACGAATTGTCAATGGCTTAGGCTTCAGCCCCTAAGTTCAGCACTACAGAGGAAGCAGTGGGGGCTGCCGTATCACGTTTTCAGCGTCATCGATGCCGTAATCTACGCCATCCGGCGGAGTTGACGCAGTACACACGCATGCGTACAAATAATATACAACCTCGATTGATGTTACAGTCCCCTCACTCAAGTTGGGGTTTGATATTTTTCTTCTTTTTGAAAAAAAATCTAGTGACTATTAAACTTACATTAAATACGTTTACGTTACAGGACCTTTACACAATTACCTTTATTCTTCACATAACCTTTGCTATGATCCTAGGATAATACTGTGTACACTACATAAATCAGTTTTAAAAAAAACTATGTGTAAATAATTTAATTATATGTCGCCCTTTTGTTGCAAGTGTGATGACACCACTTAGAGTGTGCTTGTTAATAATAGAAACTGACTACAGGAAAATGCAAGTCACGGCTGGAGTTTCGAATTTGACTTGACAATATTATTTCGTAAACTGTTTATCTGCCGTTTAGCAACGTAAGCCTATGTGAAATAATGTAACTTTTTAATGACATTGCTAACTAATTGCGCGTTTAATGAAGTGGTAATTTCAGTTAGTAGTCATATGAGAACTTCGCTTAAAGTTAAGAGAATAAGCATACATGGGTTAAAATTATACTTCCTCGATCAAACCGTAAAATTAATTTAACTCGCGTATTTAATTTGCAAAATGGGGTCGCGATTAATTAAAAAGTCTGGTGTGATAACAACCGTGTTGTAACGTTAGCAGTTTGTATGTAGGTACATATGCATTAATACATTCCGATAATTTCATGTTCAGTGTTCATCTGTATTAGGTGTGACGTCACTGCCATCAATTCAATTTGTCAATCCCTCGATGGAAGCAGGGAGCGGTGCTCGCGCGCCGATTGACTCGTCCGGTCTTTGCTCATTGCGTTCATATTGTGTTTCTTCCGCAATCCCACATCTAGAACATTTATGTTAAATGGTTTTCCCTTCATCAATGCCCAATTGAAATAATAATATATCTGGTCAATGTTATGAGGAATATGCCGTATGATAGCCATCGGCGTTTACTTAGTTCTCGTTGGCTTTACATTTTTTACATTACATTACTGTCAATTCAGTAAAGCTATACTTTCTATGGCACAGATAAACGTAAACACTAACTGACAGTCCATGAAGTGATTACTTGTTACTCCAACACCTAACAATACGGCGTTGTAACGCTCAGTTGATTCAAACTTACGCAGAATGATAAATAGCAATTATTTATTTGTTTACTAAATCATCATGATAAACACGTTCCCATGAACAGGTACAGTTTACATACTTGCATTAAATCAAGTTTATAATCCCTGACGAGCTAACCGTTACGATTAGTGCATTAGCTCTACTCTGTAAACAACCGCTTCGGGGTGTTATAATTGAATAGAAGCAAAAACAAGTCCATTAAAAACAAACTCAAGTTCGTTTTTGCCCCAATAAAGAACTGTTATCATCAAGAGCTTGCGAGCTTATTGGGTTCTTCGTCTTATCATGATTTGAGCCTACTGCTAGAAATGTCCCATATCACCTTGTGCGTCATATCACCTTCCAGTAAGTTACCGAGAGGATATTGAAGCAGAATTCCTATGAAAGGGAACAAATATATTTTGCCAGTCATCATCATCTGCCTAGCTTTTTCCCAACTAGGTATGTTGGGTTCGGCTTCCAGTCTAAACCGGATGCAGCTGAGTATCAGTGTTTTACATGGAACGACTGCCTATCTGACCTCTACAACTCAGTGACCGGGTAACACGGTACCCCTTGGTAAGACTGGTTGTCAGACTTCTGACTACCCGTAACGACTGTCAAAGATCTACAAATGACAACCGGGACCAATAGCTTAACGTGTTTTCGAGTCACAGAGGAGTCTCGCTATGACAAAGATTTGATCGGTCGAACCGTGCGGCTGTTACTAAGCCACGAGCTCATCTAAATATATTTTACCAGTCTTTCTTCAAAATAGCCGTTTTCTCTTCTCTGCGAAATTCACATTAGATTCCATGTTTTCTGTCAGAGCACCGTTGAACTGATGTACCATTTAGTGGTCCGTCAGTAACACGATAAGGATAGTTGTTTTGTACTGTGTGGCGAGAATCGCGGTCGGCGGATGCTCTTGCAACAGTAACAAGGAACCCTTTGTACGCGGTTCAACGCTCGTATCTGTGTGACTCTCATCAATCATGAGGAAAATCACATACAGAATGTACGTTGTGGTTGATTCAATGTATAATAATATCAGGAACTTTTGTCTATTTTAGTATCTATTGTTAAACACTTATATAATGACAATCCCGCTTAGGTTTCCAAAAAATATTTATATTTGTTTTTGCATTGTCAAGGATATCGTCAGTTGAATAGTAGTCCACCGCTGTCACCAGCGCATTACCTGTAAACGATCCTCATATTTCCCTATTACTTCACCGCTAAACATTGGCTTCGATGCTCAATAAGCGAAAAATGATGTCTAACTTGCCTGTTGCGTTGCATTACAGATATACCTTGCGGAACTAAGTGATACCCGACCAGTTACTCAATGCGAAAGAAATTCTACGTTATGTTTTTGATCTAAAAAGTAGGCCTGCTACTCAAAAAATTAGCTTGATTTGATAATAAACTGCGCTTTTTACTTAGTGCTTCGTGTTAAAATATTGATCGCGTGCAGTGTTTGCCGCAGAAATGACTAACCACGTTAGACAATACGTGTTCATTTAATTCATTAATTCTAAGGTTTGACATTGGTACAAACTATTTACACCGACTTTAGACTTCAGTCAATAGTTTCCATCACTGAGACTTACTAATAAGCCACATATAGAGAGGGCATACTAGGCTATAAAAATTTCATACCCGTGAAATCCTGAAGACCTTGCTTGACTCATGTCAAGCAATACTAGTTATTATATAAAATTACACTAACTTTCAATGGGGTGGATTTCGATAAACCTTTCTTGTTTTGTGGAGAATTTATTGATGAATTAATCATAATATTTATGATAAAATTTCTCAAATGCTATCAATAATGAATTGTGTTACAAACTACGTCACAAAATGCTAAATAATCGGCCATGCCTGCTACTTTGTCAATTACATTTTAGGCCGCAATAATTCCATGCAACAACTGCTCCAAAGCGAAGTTCAAGGGTTACGTCAGCATTTTTATTCTAATCACCTACTAATGGCACATCTCATTAGCTAATTTTTACAAAAAAGTTGATAACAGACCCAAAATCCTCCTTTTGACATTCGCAATCGTATGATACTTGCAGATAACTTTATTTATGCATGGTCCCCACGTCATACATACTTGTGTTGAAAAGATTGTCAGCAGTCGTAAAGCAATTGAGATAGTATCGGTGAGTTCGCGATTGCAACCGCGCCTCGGCGCCGCCCACGTCGTCTGCGGCTCATGGCGCGTGGCGCGTGGAACGCTACCAGCGACAGATTTATGCGCCGATCGCATGACGCCCAGCTAATTCCGGAAGCACTTCACAGTGCCACCGGCTTCTTAAGCCCTAAACTGCCAAAGCCCTCCAAGTCAGTAGCACCTCATGAACCCCTATCGCCGCCGCTTTCGGGGGTAATGTGTCAACGCTGACTTTTATTGATGTAGTCACACCATTGCGTAAACTTCAACCGAAATCCGTTAACCCCCAACTAAACATAACGTGTTACGTAGGGTTGTGCTTGCTTCTTTCTTGTTTCTAAACAGTCTTTTTATAGAATCTGTTCCCACTTTCGTGCTGACAAGTGTTTCATGTTATGGATGTTATAATAAACAAAGTAGCGAGTCTGGTTCAACCAAGGTGGGTCCTAATTTTTGGAAGATTGCTATACAGATCCTTATCCGGGTAGACATATCGGGTGAAAACTAGTGCTTTAAAAATGTATGGAAAACCTTCGAAAAAGAACCAAAAATACAAAGTAAATAATGGAAAATTAGTAGGCAAAATAAGTAATAGGTTCTCTTTGGCCAACACAATTGTAGACCAGCGGAATCGGTCGATGTTGGTCGACATGTATGTCTGTGTGCAAATCGGCTGTGCGTGACGTGATCACGGGTTCGCGTCGTTTCGCCCGTGGTTCGGCCGTCGGCGTAGCGCGTAGTTATCGAAAGGGCTCGGCTCGGCTCGGCGTGCGGCGGCGCGCGGCGTATTGATCGCGCGGCCGGACCTGTTGCCGGGCGGAGGCCGCGCGCCCGTCGCCCGCAAGCCGTTGACGCTGACAATACAGCCATACATGGATTTTATGCATTGCCTAGCTTGCAATCAGTACAAGGAGTTTTATATTGACGTTCTGACACAATCTGACAAAGTGAGATACACGAGCTGAAAATTAGAAGGATCGTTTAATCAGTAAAAACAAGAAAACATATGAACAACTGCAAACCTTTAGTTAAAAGTAACTGGTTTAGTTAAATTGACTGATATTGATATACTAGTTGTTATTTTATGTCTTTGGATCAACTGTAGGTAAAAAAATAAAGCAATCAATACTTATCGGAGTTCCGAGTTTGCAATAGTCTCTTTGCTGCTAAACGTTGTCATCAATACATTGACGTTCAATAACACCGGCGGCGTTCAATAGTATAATGAAATGATTTCGGCTGCTCCAAATGTAATTCATCCTTGTTTACTGACCCAGTTAATGTTGACAGAGGTTTGACGTCAGCAACGCCCAGGACCGACGCGAAAAAGCGCCAGTTTGATAAACACTCGGGTTAGAACATTTAACACATATGTATGTAATGTTTATGATATGTTTTAATTATAAGAGTGATCTGCGAGAGGGTTATCAGTGCCACTATTCCAAAATATTAAACAGAGCTGCATAAATATGATCCCTACCGACGCTTTTGGTAACGTTATAATTTTGTACAGAAATAATTACCAAGTCAATGTCAAAGGCAAACAGAGTTCTAATTATAGCAATGGTGTTTTACGAGAACAATGTAATAACTGATTTATTGATTTCATACGGCTGTAGTCCTCTGCAGTAAATTCGCACTGCGACACCTCATATTGCAGGGGATTCACAATTACTTTGCTCGGAACGTGACTGCTACCAACTTTAGGACGAAAAGATTATCAACGAAATGTCAGACAGTTTCCCTCTGTAGTTAAGTAAGGATCGTAGATGTCCTTTGTGTTGGCATTCGTCCAAACGCGCCAACAATTTCACTGACATTGGCACATAATACCCTACTTCTTGCTCCCAAAGCACATTTAAGCAACTTACAGAGCGTGTAATGAGATGAAAACTAAGTAAAATTTGCCAATACGTAGGTTTAAGTTTCTTTAGGAGAAACTAAAAACTCGACGCCTTCGCTCTTTTATTTCATGAACAAAATCATACTAACATTTTACGTGGTTTTGTTTGGTTTAGCCAAATTATTTGAACGTCAAAATATGAAATGAGTACCCAATTTGTGTGAACGATCGATATTTTGTTAGCAAGTGGGATGATAGCATTGATAGCTTAGCTTGGTGACAACCCTTGCTTATTCGCGCGGCTAACTTTGTCTAAGTTTGGCTGTTCTAGTCATCTGGCATTCGGCCAACGGTGTCAGATCTGCGATCTATACATATTGACCTTGAATTGCAGTTGTTTCTGACACCAATCACGACATAGACTCTATTGTCGTTTGCATAAATCATATTGGATACTGTACAGTTCACTGAATATTTAATGATTCAAAGACTGTTTTAGACAGTTTCAAAATTAATAACACATTTTGCTTAATTCGTTTTAGATTATTCTTTATAAGTAAATGCAACATGCAAGTTCTATTGCATGTCTGACTTGTTAATATTAAAATGTAGACACTCCTTATTGGGTCCTTTTGTGTACTGTTATTGAAAGAGTAAGATACCTTCGAGTGCCTTACTGCTCGGTTTAGTCTCTTCAGTGTTCCAAATCTCGTACAAAATATGTTATCGAACGTATTTTCATATTATTTTAAATCTATTGGATAGTTCCCAATTATATAATCGTAAAGTTTAATATTTTAACAACCGCTATTCGTAGTCCTCATGCACTTCAAGAGATCGTCGTTTAAATAAAATCGCCATAATTACAGCGCCAAATGGTTAACGTACCAATGTTTTTCACTATATAAAAAGCTTGCGTGTCTGCCAACGTAAGTTTTCATTTAGGTAGGGAGTTACCGGCCTATCGTGTCAAAGTTGGCCTTTCACACGAACAGTAACTACGGCACCGATACATGCCCACTTGCAATTAAGATAGTTTGACCTATTTGAAAAATTATATTTTTATAAGCTTTCGTAAAGTTCATAATGAGAATTTATTAGTGTTGCAGTGCAGATTTTAGTAATTTTATATTTTTTGATCTATTTCGAGAATGTGATAGCCTAAAGGTTGCAACTTAAGTACGAATGTACAGGTTCGAAACATAGCATGTACCAATGTGACCTTTTCAAAGTTATTTGTATTATTTTCTCAGACACCATCTGTATCTTGGACACCCCTGACTGGTATTCTGGTAAAGGGAAAAATCCTGAGGCAACCTGGACTTAAAAAATTTGAAATCGCCAATCCGGCTTGAAAAAGCGTAATGATCATGCCTTCTATAGGAAATAAGCTATCAAGTTTATTACTAATTACAAATCCTAACTATCCTGGTCTTTAATTTTGAAGCCCTGGACCTTGGTCATGGTTAATGCCTCAGTAGTAAGTTCTATGTGAGTTTCAAATCAAAAATACTGGCTCTCATCCACCTTCCTTTCTGAGTACTAATCCACCACACTTGCTCATTGCGTATTTGAGTTTTCTGGCTATTAGTCCAGATTTCTTACACCTTTCTAACGCCCACAGTCAGTGATGATTCAGAAACAATATGTTTATAAAATAATTCACCAGACATGATTGTTTGATTAGAATGTTATCTTAAGCGATGTGAGTGAACACTGGCGTTGTTTTGTCATTAATCTTAGTCGAGATCGAAGAAGTTCAAAGTCACGTTTCTCAGTACAGTCAACCGCTTGATGGCGTCACAGACTGACTCACATTATATTACCATCTCGTGATCCAGTGACATTGACCACTGCTACCACTAGCCAAAAAAAAAGATCGATTCTAGTCTTTTTTAGACAAAACGGAAATTTCTAGTAGTAGAACTACAGCAGCAGCGCCGAGTGTGGGCGAACGCTGTAAGCTGCAACTACACTAATAAACTTGACAGTTAAATGAGTAGCGCACGCCCAGTACAAATAAGATTAACGTTTATCACAAATCCGGCCATCAAGCGATGCCATTACAGCATTTTACTCAATGGACCGGTCTATGTGACGATTTACGAGAGGAGCCAACGCTCTGTAGTACACAACTGCACGTGTGCCAGCTGCTGCGGAAAATGAAGGTTGCCGTTATTACGTCATTGTACACGAGTTCTTTCAAATGTTACTTGTACATTCGGGACCTTGTTTGGACTACTAGATACAATGCCATTTTCTCATGACTTATCTGGTCGAAACGTTTACTTGTCACACTAAGTATTATGAAGGTGACATAAGTACAGCTTGGTGCGTTGGAGTATAGCGTGTTGTCTACGGGTCGTAGCTCGTTAATATGTATGCGGCGGCGTCGCCCGGCGTTTAGCGTGGCGACTGCAACTAGTGGCCGGCCGGATGTCTGCTGATATAGCTTGCGGAATAATCAAGAAAACTTAGCACTGTTTATTCAACTTGAATGCTTCCTATCTAATTATGAACGCTAAACGTATTCCAACTTGGAATTCATTGTTAAGCATATTGTAAAAACCAGGTGTTTTTCAAAGCCTGTCGTCAAATGTGTAAATGCTATTTGGGATAATTAATTACGTCTTAATCAGGCTATCAACCCTAGGTTTCGTGCTTCAATTTCGTATGTGTGTCATCCGTAGGGTTGTGGGTTTTCCAAAATCGACTTGTCATTGGGTTGCATAGGAATAGTGGACAATGACACAGCATCAGTTTTCCGGTTCGTTTTTGTGCATTCTTGGTTTAATTGATTAGTTTGTTGACTCATATTGTCCGGTATGTAGTATAAAAATGTTTTTATTTGAAACTGGTTGCAGTCGCTACACAACAATGAATTTAATACTTGCCAAATGTGTATACAAATATTTGATTGTCTATAGTACACAAGAGTGCGGCAAGCGGACGATGCCAAAGTAGAATGCATGATGAGTACCACGTAGGACATTAACAATATTTTAATTTAAATATATTAGTTGCGAATTATTATGGTAATGTAACACCCATTATACTTATAAGGATAACAAGATTTATTGATCGCTTTTTATGCGTTGTTGCTTTACGCAAAATTATGTAAGTGGGCCGGTTCATTGCACATTAATATTTACTTAGTCTTCGTCATAGACAAGTTATATACCCTGCAAAACACTATACAGAACTTGATTTCCAAATGTTTGTGTATTTAAAGCACAACGTCAGTAGTAAAAACTCAGTATATGTCCGCTAGTACAGTGAACTTTTCTTGAAACGAAAAGAACCTCTAAGCATGAATTAATGAAAATGTTGTGTCCCAAAATTTTGCATTTATACTTTCCTATGCGTAGTTAGTTATAAAGAAACACTGATTTGACTTTAATTAAGTCTATATCGACAATGACCATGCTATTGAAATAAAGCCAAGATTAAGCCCAAAATTACCACTCCGATAAAGCTCCAAACGCAGCCATTATATTTGAAAAACTTTAACGACGTAATTATATCCTCTTCGATAACGATTTCATTGTTTGTAAATAAACTGTTTTATTCCGTGCCTGATTGTAGGGTACTGAAATCGATTAGACACACAATCAACTCGATACTTACGATTACAATGAAATATCTAGCATAATCGATTAATTATTATATACAGCGATAAACGATGCTTTTTCTACAAAAAAAAAATCTATAAAAAATGAGCCACAGGCATTGTAATCCAGTTGTGGTATTCAAGCAATTATAATTACGTACATTGTTAATGTTTATTCATGTACTTTCATTATACAACAAACCAGATTTTTCGTGCTGCTTCGACCCCGGACTTGTTATTAATTATTTCGAACTAGCTATTTCCCGCGGTTTCACCCGCGTCAACTCGAAACAAAACTTAGCTTAAGTTACTCCTTATTACATCAGCTACCTGCCAATAAAAGTCCCGTCAAAATCGGTCCAGCCATTTCAGAGATTAGGCGGAACAAACAGACAGAAAGAAAATTGTAATAAAATAATATTTTGGTGTATGTACCGTATAATATTCATATACATGTAGTAAAAACGGTTATTTCAATATTACAAACAGACACTCCAATTTTATTTATATATATAGATTAGTCATGCCGAAACGATTATGATGATTCGAGAAATTAGTGACTGAATAAGAAATTAATGTAAATGATGTATGAATCTGGACCGAAATTTTCCATATGACTATTTTAATATTTTTATAACTTTCTAAATGATGTCATCTGTTTATTACAGTTTCCTGGACGACTTGGACCGGTTAGGTGCGAGAGATTACCAGCCCACCGAACAAGATATTTTAAGGACTAGAGTCAAAACCACTGGCATCGTCGAAGTGCACTTCTCCTTCAAAAACCTTAATTTCAAGTTAGTATTTACGACTTACCATAGAATTATACACGAAAGTTTTGAAATTTCGTGCTGAAAGCAACATCTTTTTATCATTTCATCTTTTTGAAATTTTTTCCCAACTATGTTGGGGTCGGGTTCCAGTCTAAACAGGATGCTGCCGAGTACCAGTGTTTTACATGGAGCGACTGCCTATCTGACCTCCACAACCCAGTTACCGGGTAACACTATACCAAATGGTAAGACTGGTTGTCAGAATTTCTGGCTTCTGACTACCCGTAACGCCTATCAAAGATCTACAAATGACAACCGGGACCAACAGCTTAACGTGCTTTTGGAGGCAAGGAGAAGTTTCGCTATGACAAAGGCTAAGCTGATCGAATCTTAAAAAAATCCAAATCTCTTCGTAACCTGCCTGAAAAAAAAAATACATTGTGAAATTCACCCTTATGGTCATCACATAAATTCAAATGTACCGTGTTATGTTTCCAGATTGTTCGACGTGGGCGGGCAGCGATCCGAAAGAAAGAAATGGATCCATTGCTTCGAGGATGTGACCGCGATCATATTCTGTGTTGCCATGTCGGAGTACGACCAGGTGTTGCACGAGGACGAAACAACGGTAATCATTTATTTTGTTCAATATTCAAACGTTTTATGTTCAAAGGCTTGATTAGATGCTAACGATCCTGTGTGTGTGTGCTTGATTTCTGTGCTAAAAGTGGCGTCTAAATGATTTATTTCGCACTATACATGTGCTAAATCATCGCTTGAGAAAGTTGTTAAAATTCAAAATGTGGCGAATCTTATTGATAGGATTGCTCGCAACCGAAAAAATATACATAAAACGTGATTTTCATTCTACGTCTAACCGTTATAATAAGTTTATCTTTTTTTACGGATGGGAAATCATCAATGGCACGCCATAGTGTCAAACCCATCCATGTTCCTTCCTCAGCCCTTTGTAATCTGGGGGCGCGGTACTTCATTCGAACATCCCGCAGCTAATAAGTTTCTCCTAACTACAACTATACATACCATATCTCAAAATAACATAAGAAGTAAAGAGTTATTCGAAATATTAATATCTTTTTATTTTAAAGCAGTATGAAAAAACTCTACATGAGCAGATGATTTAAACATGATCCTACGTTTTCTACAATGTTGTATAATATATATCTTTATTAAAAACACTGTATTGTTTTATTCCAGAACCGTATGCAGGAGAGTCTAAAGCTGTTCGACTCCATCTGCAACAATAAGTGGTTCACCGACACCAGCATCATACTGTTCCTGAACAAGAAGGATCTGTTCGAGGAGAAGATACGCAAGTCGCCGCTCACCATATGCTTTCCCGAGTACACGGGTGAGTAAGCAGACATTCAGCTCTTTGTTAATAGGAACAGTCATAGTCATACCACGACTTCAATTATAAAAGAACAAATTGTAAAGTAAAACTTACGTGTTCTGCAGGTGCGCAAGAATATGGCGAGGCAGCGGCGTACATCCAAGCCCAGTTCGAGGCGAAGAACAAGTCTACCACCAAGGAGATCTACTGCCACATGACCTGCGCCACCGATACTAACAACATCCAGTTCGTGTTCGACGCCGTCACCGACGTCATCATAGCCAACAACCTGCGCGGCTGCGGCCTCTACTAGAGCCGAGGAACGAGCCAGCCGACACCCGGGTGCGAATACGATCACAAAACACAGCCGCCTAACACTCACGCAGTGTTGCCACCACTAGGCTATCTCTGACACACGCGGGTCACTGGCGTATTCAATCCGACGTTGAATACAATTCGCACAAGTTTTGTGGTCGTATTTCGAGACGTTGTTCCTCAACCCCGCGGCGCTCTCACCCTCGCAGTACAAAACTCGACACTGCTGTTGATATTCTCCGGTGTAACCCTCTGTGCAAGCATATCAATGACGTCGGTGCGGGGCGCGAGCGTCGCGGGCCGCTCACGCCGCAGCTACGCGTATTATAATTACCTATATATTTTTATGGAAAGTAAGCTTACTGGATATACCGCCGATGTGCAGATATCATGTGTCACATGGCTTGGGGCATTGTGTATGATTTTCAAAAGCTCCCACCGACAGTGTGCGACTAGATCCGACCAACTGGTAGTGTTTCATTTCCCCCTGTAATATAAAAACCGTAGTTTGGTTATTGTTTCGGCGACGCGGTCCAGCGTGCGCGCGCGCTGCACGTGTTTGCTGCGATCGTTTTCGATTATTGTGAATTAGTGATCTAGTGTTCAATTCTAAATTTTGGTGCTAGGCATTTGGTATAGTGTTACGTTGCACACGAGGAGGCAGTCGGACTAGTGGCGCGCTGTCGGCCGGCGCGTGACGTCACGCCGCGCGGAGCACCGGTAACTATATGTGCTTATATACTCACTCTCTTACGGACCAAACACAGAAAGGAACCAATATTTAGTATTGAATTAAAAACACGGTAGTGAGATGCATGAATACGTTCACAGGCCTACTTAAACTGATTACAAAACATCATTCCATTATTAAGTATTATATCACTTATAATGAGAAATTATTTTTTATAAACTTTTGAATGCACAACTGTAACCGCTCTATGGAATAAGACGACGTCGTTTATGTTACGTACCTACGATCATACTTTAAGCTAAGTCCTGTCATCCAATGTTATTATTTTTAAGTTAAGCATCGCATTACGCACAAATTATTTATTCCAGTAAGAGCATTAATTTGTTACGCCATATACAATTCTGAATAATTTTTTTGTGTTCATATTTTTCTATATCATTTTACAGTTATCCTTAAGGTGTAGCCATTTAAGATCTATTCTTGTATTCAATTATTGAAATCATGTTAGGTATTTATTTTATCTAGAGTACTTGTATTAAACGTGGTATATGTAAACTTGTCATGTTTAATTTTATATTTAAAGGTAATTAACCAATGTTTATGATCATGTTAATCTTCGTCATTATTTTGTGAAGTGGGTGGAGTCTGTAATGGTAAGGAAGTTAGTGAGGTGTGGTCATTTTTATATAATAACTAAGCAGTTATGTACGTGTATTTACAGCTAGAGATACGTTGATGAGGTCGGCATGAGTAGCGCAGCACATAGCCCCTCGGCTCGTAGTCCCCCGCGTCCGTCACCGCGCGGACGACTCTGTTCGTGTAAGATATGTGAGTATATAAACTTTGTATACACTCGCGAATTGGCGTAATCAAACACTATATATACTATATAACATAATTTATTATTAATAATAAAAATAAAATCTTACTTTTAAGCATTAGGACAGTAACTGTATCAATAAACATTAATTAATAATGCAATTAGACAGTAACCTTTACTATTGTCATAGTTAGGTGATTTATTTTCATTTTACGTTTATGAGTATGTAAAAAGTGATTAAATGAAAATGTACGCCTACACTGTGACCGCGCGGGCCATTCACCACCGCCGCGGCGTCACATGTGACGCGCGGCCACCTGGTGCGAGCTTGCTGAAGACCAAAGATATTGTTAATATTTACTGTTCCACTAACTCAGAATCTAAATTGTACTATCCCAAATGTAATATGCAACAAGTTTATTTATAACATAATGCTCGCATTGACTTTCCTTAAAATTGATAAATAGATTGTTAGTTAAACAGAATTGGCTGATCTCCGGATCGCGAACGTTTGGTAGTGGCCCGCGGCTCGAGCGCCCGCCGCTCGCTTGTTGCTAGGTAGGTTTTTTACTGTTATGTAACAATATGTGTACGTAAAACTAATAAAAAATAATATTAGCGCAGTTCTACATTCAACCTACATTTAAGTAAGCTTCACGTTACATTTAAAAGTTTTTTTAATGAGTGAACGATGTGGATAAAATATGATCATTCGACGTCTTCGGTATGAAGGCTCCCATACATAATTACGATGGGTTCGTACATTAGTGCAGGGTGTGGTGTGCGTGGTGAGGTGTGTGTGAGTGTGTGAGGCGGTCGACTAGTGTGCCATCGTCACCAGCTTTAAGCGTCCGTAGAACCAACGGCCGCCCATCCCGCCGCCCGCCACATTCGCGGCTCGACAACTACGTGTCGTACGACATCTAGTTCTCTGTCGACAGTTTTGCATTTCATGTGTTCCTCCGCCGCAGAACATTTATCTTGTATGCTTATATTTCGAGTGAATGTGATGTAAATTTTGTACACTGCCGCATTGTTTATTCGCTCGAATCACATTTAGTTTATAAGATTTGAGACAGTGAACGAATCGCACAAGCCACATGTAACATGTTTGTCTGGGACACAAAACGTGCGCACAAAGCGTAGTGGACGGACGTGCGACGCGCGCGACTCTCGCAGCTCAACCGACAGCGACCGCCGGCCGCCGGCCGTCGCGGCACGTGGTATGTGCGTTGGCTTCTTATTTGAAGACTGAATTGTTGCGGCTCAAATATTCTCGCGCTTTATTAGATCCACAACTGGGGAAGTTATTGCAAAGTTTTTTTAAGGGAGTAGCGTTTAGTGATCGGGTTTGAGGCATATGTCTTATTATAGTGATGTGGCATGAGATAATTCGAAGACTACCTGTATTGACATTCTACTGTTGATATTAGCGAAATGAGCGACGTTCAGTATAATTTTTAATATAAACGCTGAGTATTGTCGAGATGTTGTCCATCTAAAACAATATCACCATGCTTCATTCATATTTGCCAAAGTTAATACTAACCTCACTATTTATACCTACTGTATGTTCTTCGATAACTAAATTATGTCTGGGATTCGCGATAAGGGCGGAGGCGCGGCGCACGTATCGCCGTCGGCGCGGCCCAGCGTCGCATATAGTCGTATCGGTACTGATCAGAGTACAATGTTGAAAATATCTTATTTAGAATTGATGAACATGTAAACATTTATTTCTAGCGCGTGCGAGGGATCGCTCGGTGCGCGAGTGGTGCGACAGTGCACGCGCTGTAGGCTGTAGGCGGCGGCACCCGAGTGCTCGTAGGCCCTGCCACTGTGCCAGTATGGCGCCGAGCGATCCCGATTATTGAACAAACGTTTAAGAAAGTAAAATTTTTAGTCACTAGTGGGTAATTTTTGAATGTGATTCAATCTTATCTTTATTTTTCTATATCGAGTGACATTCAACTTTGATTTTATTGTGTTCCGACTTATTTTATGTATTGCATTTACTGAAAGCGATGTATTTAACCAACGATGTAATAAACAATATTTTCTCTTATTTGTATCTCGTCTGCACTGGTATTTTTTATTGAATTTACTATAAATGTACTTTAAGTGTATAATTTTAAATAATTACTGAAAATGATTATATTCTAATTTTTATGTTCAAATAAATGTTTGTTTTATTTATTTCCCTTGTCCTTGTTAGGCTCGCCCCACAGTAAACTAGCTATTATTGTACTGGCAATATTTAGTCATAGGGACTTTTCTAAAAATAGGAGAAATATTCAAGTTCGCTTGCGGAATTTTTTGAAAGAGTTACAGTGGCCCTGAAACGCAAGGCGCGAAGGAAAGAACATGGATTTTTAGTCAGTAAGAGTATGGCACATCTCCCGCAACGTCCACAGCGGTAGGAGATATTTGATAATTTCCGATCCTTAAAAGAAATGCGTTTGTTGTGTAGGCTAGGCAGATCATGGTCATATGCGTAGTCCAAAACTTATTTCTCTGAAAGGACTACGATCGGGTATTTGAATCATCCATCATTAAACTATCAGAATTCTGTCGCTTCAATCAAAGTTCCAATATACATGTCTGTTGTTCCAATAGATCCTGGAATATTTTGAAGAGAGCTAATGTAAAGTTTTATCAAGGTACATAATAGAATGATCAGTCATATAAAAAAATAAGGTTGACAAATAGGCTTTAGTTGATCTCATATAAGAGTTTTATGGTCTTTCTCATCCTACTATAAATGTAAAAGTTTGTGAGGATGCGTATACGCCACTGAAACCGGGAAACAACCTAATAAATACGTGGCTTTTGGTATCTATCAAGTCCATAGACATTTTTTAATCTCGAGATTGCCAATGACAGTAATGACATTAAAAAAGAAGTAAATAAAATGATTGTCTATTGATAACCTAGTTTTTACCATTCCTTTGGCGTCCCTACCCAAAACAAAACAATTAAATAAGAAATTGTGTAAAAACTTTGAGGAAACCATGAAAGACGTGATAGACGTGCTGGCTTTACAGAGCAGTAGACGCGAGAGAAGATTACCCGACTATCGTAGTGCACCGAGCCATAGTTTAGCGACAAATTTTATATTCGAATGTGGGATAAAACTTGGCTTGCAACCGGCAACGGTCGCTACTGCTGCAATTTTTTACCATAAATTCTTCAAGGAAGCTGATAAAAATGACTACGATTGTTATGTGATATGCACAGCTTGTTTGTGTGCGGCGGGGAAGTCACGAGATGAACCTGTGAGACTACGAGACGCTGTGAATGTTGCACATAATTCTATAAATCGTGGTGCTGGACCTTTGGAATTAGGCGAGGAGTACTGGTCATGGCGAGGTGCTGTCGCGCAGGCAGAGTTGCTGGTTCTGCGACTGCTTGGCTTCAACTTAGACGCTCCATCTCCCCACAGATATTTGCTCCATTACTTGCGCTCACTGCAAGAATGGTTTCCGCCGTCACAGTGGCGCTCTGCTCCCATTGCCCGTACTGCAATGGCTTTCCTGCAAGACTTTCATCATTCCCCATCTATATTGGACTATAGAGCTCCCCACGTAGCCGTGGCTAGTCTGACTTTAGCACTGCATGTCCTGGGAGTGTCAGTACCGCTAGCTTCCACTTTGGATGATGATGCAGCCTGGTATTCAGTAAGTATTTTTGAATTCTACAAATATTTTTAAATGTGGAGGGCCTTTGCCTAGTGGTGGGACGATATAGTAAATAAATAAATATGTAGATATTTACAAACGCACAGATATCTATGTGTTAATAATGTGCTAAATTGTTATTAAAGATTATCAACTTGGCCAAATGTTGGATTCTAGTGTTTTTTTTTTTTTTCAAGTTAACCTTGATTTGGTGCCACTCTACAGCCATTGTATTACATAGAACAGAAGCATTAATAAGATAATGCCTTCTAATATAAGTTTTGTAAAAAAAAACCTATACCCTGACATTATTAGTTGTTTAAAATAATTTATGTTAATTAAAAAATGTGTTTACAGGTATTTACCAAAGACTTACAAAAGGAGAAAAATTGGGAGATTATGGAGAAAATTATGCAAGTATACAGCAGGGAGCCAGAACCTATATAGAAATGAGATTTAAAAAATAATTTTCAAGTGTGTATGTAATAAAATAAAAGTTATGTTGAGAGTGATTATTTTGGTTTTAATTAAATGGAAATTAATATGAAAAAAAGGGCTAATGAACTAGCCAATTTCAAAGACTAGATTCTATGTCTGCCCTTTGCAATTTGCTCAGTCAGGGCCCTCTAAACCATACAGGGCACCGGGGTGCAAAAATTAGCCTCCTTGCCAATGAAAAGAACTTAACTTTTGTGTACATAATTTATCTCTATACCTACATATAATAAAATTGTCGTGTCTAAGAATATCGGAATGATGAGGAAAGCAATATTGCAAGTGACTATAAAAAACTATTACAAGACATTGCTATTATTTTTAGAAATGTCTTTCTGTTTATTAATTTGAACGCGCATCACTACAAGAGCGCATGGCGGGTGCAGCCAACATTGCTATCAACGCCAACTGTCATACCGACGCCAACACTGCTACCGACGCCTACACTAATTAATACCGACGCTTACACTGATACCGACGCCTACTGGGGCTGCGGGATGTTCGAAAGAGTTGCCGCGCCCCCGGAACATAAAGGGCTGAGGAAGGAACATGGATGGGTTTTAGTCAGTAAGAGTCTGACACTCCCTTCCACCCCACCCAATGACTCTCCCGCGGTCATTTGATGATTTTCCATCCGAAAAAAAAAAAAGACTGACACCGACGCCTAGACTGATACCAACGCCAACATTGATACCGACGCCTAGACTAATACCGACGCCTCGAGTGATACCGATGCCTAACTGACACCGACGCAAAAAATCTTGTAGCAATAAGATCTAAATTGGTTTTCTCAAAGTTACTTGACGCGTATTTTGTAAACAATCAAATTATGTTTTTATTTTTATAGGTAAGTATTTTTTACGTCTAATGAATATTTGTTAAGAATTTTTAAAAATGATTGAACGCATGGTTTATGACCAGTGTTGCCAGTACCTTCGTCGACTTTCGGACGATTCACTACCTGAAATAGGACGATTTTTGGACAAAAAGGACGGCTGGAGAAATACTAATTTGTTACGAATTTACGATTGAATAATACTAAAGTATTGGTGTTGAGGCGGGTTCCGCTTTCCATCTTGATCTTTTTCGGTTTACTGTAAAGTCTTTTCACCCTTGCATTTGCAAATAGTAAAACAAACGCCACACGGTGGGCTGAAAATCGGCTTTCATAGACGTAGGGATTTCAATTTGCAAGTGCTAGATTTTTTGCTGGATATCGCTTCTATTAGTTGTTAGAATATAGAAAACCAGCCAAGTGCGTGTCGGGTCACGCGCAGTAGGGTTCCGTAGTAAGTCTTAGTTAGTCGACTATAACTCTGTAACCGGTTAAGCCTACTTAACCGTGTTTTCCTTGTAAGTTCATTACATGTGCTACGTCTGTGAATTTTTTCAAATTTCTAGGTACAGCCATTCAAAAGTTAGAGGGGGGGGATGCTCGTATCAAACAAAAATTTGCACTGAAAAGCTAGATATTTCGCAAATCGCTCGCTTAACCAAAAAATGGTCATCACACACCCATAATATTTTTGAAAGACCTATCTAACGATACCCCACAGAAAGGGGTATACGAGAAAAAAATATTCATCCCCACTTAACGTTTGGGAGCTACCCAAAAAAAAATATTAAAAAAAAAATATTTTACCACTTTTCGGCGTGACAAATATACATATCCATATCAAATTTCAGCTTCCTGGTAACAAGAACCTCGGAGCTATGCCGCGGACAGACAGACAGACGAACATAGCGAAACTATAAGGGTTCCTTAAACAACTATTAGCTCGATATTTAGGAACTCAAAATGAGTTTTAATACTTTTCGTACAACCAAAATACCAAAAAGGGAAAACAGCAATAATTTTTTCGAGTTTCCCAATAAAACTGCAGCCATTACCGGGCTGGATGAAGAGCTAATCAAAAGATTTGCTGTGATTTTGCAAGCAATAACATCTGGCGAGAGGTTCTGTAGGTTTTGTTAAGCAGAGATATTCCTAATTTAATGTGGGAAACGAACCTCGGCTTAGGGCGTCACTGGGGAGGACAACTAGGGACTAGCTAGATAGATCATATCAATAATGCCACATATTCAGATTATGTTTATATAGCTAAAACTGTCATCTCAAAATTGCGACTGCAGTGCCTAAACGGACCATTTGGAAACTAAGCAAAAGTGAAAACTATCACATCTGTAGTGTATGTAATCTGTGGTTGCTTTCACACACCGTGCGTTTCATGTTTACAAGTTTTACGCATTTTTGTAATTTTTAAAACAGCGTTTTGTTGTTTTTTAATAAGAAAGTAAATTAATGTAGTTGGGTTTTTGAAAAGGGACGAAAAAAGGACGGAATATATGAACGGACATCGAAGGGACGTAAATATGTCTAAACGGACAAAAATCGTCCCTTTTGGGACGATCTGGCATCTCTGTTTATGACGACTAGCTTGCGCCCGGGTGCCTCGCACCCCTTGCACCCCCGGGTAGAGACGGCCCTGCTGCTCAGTCATAAAGTAGTTTCTAAATCAAAGTAAAGGAGCAGCAAAATATACCAAGAGTAGATACCATGTACCATAGAAGCTTAAAAATTTGATGATTATCATTCGCTTAGCCTTATCCCTGTTGGGGTCGGTCGGCTCCTGCCAAAATCGTGTGGTACAAAACTGACAACATAAAATAACTGCCGGAACCCCGGGTCAGCGGCATGAAATATTTACTTTCGTATTTTTATGAATTGTTTTTTTATTATATTTTTTTTCCTTATTTTTCAACAAGAGAATAGTTAAAATGTTTCTCTTAGAAACGGAAACGGATATAGACAGACACAGTCTGACAGCACAGATATTAATGTCACTATTGTCAGTGTCTGAGTTCTGACACTGAGTGTCAGTGTCTTTTATATGTCATTTGCAGTTTTGTTTGCGATTTGAAATAAAACTTGTTTTGACTTGTTTAAACTTTCAGTTTGATGAAAAGATTTCATTGGCAAGAAAGACGAGATCTTTCTGTTCATTCACATATTTAAATATAAAAAAATCAGGTTGTAGCTGTGTAACGTGAACAGATATAAAATTCAATAAGATGAGCAGTGACGAGGAAAAAGAAGATTTGTCAGCATGGAAAGGCATTCCCGCAACTATGATATGCATCAACAACTATGGACCTGGTATCCAAAACTCTGCTCAAATAGCGCACACGGCTACTTGTCGAATGATGCGTCAGTATTTACGAATATCAAGATCGCAACTTATCGGAGTTTGTTTATATGGCACTGAAGGATCAAACACGTCAGTTTTTGGAATAAAAAGTGTTGAAGAAGTTTTTCCACTATCATTGCCAGCTTTAGATGATTATAAAAAACTTCAGAACATTGATATTCCTTCACTGAAGCAAGCAAAGGAGTTAACACTATCAGATGTTCTTTGGTACTGCAAAAAAGCATTTGCTAGTTGCAAAAAGCAGCTCTCAACCCGGACCATCCTTTTATTATCTCGTTTTGACTTGCCTCCGTTAGAATCTGATGAAAAGCCAGCACTGAAGAGAGTTGTTGACTTAGTTGATTCAAATATAGAAATAAGGCTCATCAATATTGCAGAAACAGATTATGAGATCCATCCATTCTACACAAAGTTTTTAATTGAAGCAAATAAGGGAGAAGATGTAGCTTTACCTAAACCTATTTGGGACCAAAAGGAAGTAGATAAAATAATGTATCAACAAGCACATCGTAATTTACCCGTTTCTAGGTTGAGTTTTGAAATTGGTGATGGGTTCGCTATTGGAGTTGGAGTATACAGCCTTTTGAAGAATTACATGCAAACAGAACAGAAAAAATCTGATTTGGATCGAGATACTAATGCAATACTTGCTAGTGTTAATAAAACTATGAAAGTCAAAATTGGTAATGATGAAAACATGGATGTTGATGAAGCAGAACAAGACTCAAGGCCTGTGCCATTACTGAAATCAGAGCAACTGCAATACATCACTCTTGGAGATGAAAAAATTGAGTTTACAATGGATGAAATGACGAAGCTTAAAAATCCATTTGGACCCCCAATGTTAAAACTTCTTGGATTTAAACCTGCCAGTATCATGTGTAAAGAAAAATGGTTCTTCAAATCAAGCTACTTTTTATTTCCTAGTGAAAGCATAATAGAAGGCTCTTTTGTACCATTTAAAGCTTTACATCAGGCTTGTGCAGAGATGAATAAAGTTGCAATATGTGTTTTGTGTACCAGACAAAACGCTAAACACAACATTGTAGCTCTTTCTCCCACTTCTTATCCTCTTGGTCTAAATGTGGAAATAGGATTTGACATTATTCGCATACCTTTTGTAGAAAATGTTCGAAACATTCCAGTTTTTGAGGAAGATGAGCAAAACGAAATTTGTACAACAAATAAAAATGTCATGAAGGAGATCTTGAATAATTTAAGGTTTGATTATAAACCTGATATGTTTGAAAACCCTAAACAACAATCACATTATAGAGCCATTGAAGCAATTGCTCTGGAAGATGAAGAGCATGAGCCATTTATTGATACCACAAAACCAGATATAAAAAACTTTCAAGGAATCCAAGCTGATTTATTTTATGAATTGTTTGGTCCTTTTTCAACTGGAGCTATAAAGAAAGCTGCATCATCAAAGGAAAGTGGTCCTGAAAGAAAGAAGGCAAAGCTAACTGATGGTACAATTGATGAAGAATTACTTCAACATAGACTTGATAATCAAAGAGTACAAGATTATACAGTATCTCAATTAAAAGAAATATTGAAAGATAAGAACTTTTCTAATTTACCTGCTCTTACAGGTTTGAAGAAGAATGAACTTGTTGATTTGGTTTATAGATATTACGAATAATTTAAGATTTGTGTTTCGTTTTTGTATAATAAACTTATTTAAACCAATTATTTTAACTTTTTTTACCTAATAATACCTATTCAATAACCTTTTAGAAATAGCTCTTCCAACTTAATCCATTCCTTGGAAAATTATCGATTTACCAATGGTAAATCGATAATTTTCTATATGGGAAATTCCCATGCGCTGAACTATTCGACCTAGGTGTGATTCAATATTACAAGTTATGCGACAAAGACTTACCTGCTGATGTTAGGGTGCGAACCCGATGAAAGTACTCTTCCATCCCACCATACAGCGTTAACACTTCCATGTGCGTACTTTAATTAAATCCACCATTCGAGAGATTGCAAGTCGTGTCTACCCCCATTTTGCCAGTAACAAATGCGAATGTCTGTCTTTTGTTTTCATCAGAAATGACCAGAAGAATCTGTTTCATCGTGACATTTTGGATACACCTTCACTTATTTTTACTATGAAAAGGATTTTGTTTAAGTTTGTAGGTATCTAGGTAATCTCCGGAACCACTGAACTGCCGGCCTTTTTTATACACTATATATCTCTTTTTATAAACTAAATTATCTCAGAGTGATAGACTATGTACCTATCATGTGCTGTAAGCAGAAGCTAGCTACCTATGTTTTAATGCGTTGAAAGTTGTACAACTGCACAAATATCTAAATACCTACCACCATAGGAAAAATAAACTATGTCTTTAAATTATGACGCATGGGAGAGGGGAGAAAGGGCGTGAAATAAATTAAACAACAATTAGATCTACAAACAAATATAATTCAGTTTTCTAACATTTTACGATACATAATTTTTATAAATGTACAGGGTAAGCTCATGACGTGGGAAAAGCGGTACTAGTTCTCAACTGGCTACCGGATGTACACATGTGGTGCATAGTATAATCATAGGTGCGACGCGACCGCCGCGCTGATATGCTTTCACTTCGTATGGAACAGGTATGACGACTTACACCTACGGTGAGTGTGGAGACATGGAGTGTGTTCCATACCAACGTGCTGTCAGGTTACAAATCTACATTAGACACCAATGACTAGTATAATTTATAAAAAATTACGCTACGGTTAAGCGTATTGAATTTCAATTTTACATCAGTATGCCAGAGAATGCATATTATAGCGCTCCGAATAATGCCTTGGGATGTTTGGATAGCGGCCTCTGTGCGTCCCATGGAAGACAACAGAATGAAAACCTCCCATCGAATCACGCATTCTAGACATTTGTGCTTCTATTAACATTAAAGATGTTGCGTGTCGATAATTTTCAATAAAAAACTGAATATACAAGTGTAATTTGATTAGCATTTCCTACAATACCGATGCTGAATATTCTTAAACACCAGCATTAAGAGCGATATATATTTCTTATTCTATTTATATTTTATTAAATTCTATAAATAAATTTCACACAGACAAATTTTAACACATGATATTGATGTAAACGACATAGATAAATGACAGTTATTAGTTATTATTGCACGATAATATTAACTACTGGGTTCATGACACGGGGACACACAGACATATTACGTGGTGACGACACGTGACGCACCTCACCTGTACAGGTAACAAACACAACGTTATACGTAGCAATATCAAACATGTACATGACACGATCATACGAAAATCAATCGAACATCACACTCCCCAAATTAACCAGTGCTCGTGGATAAATAGTGGATTCGACGTTATCGAATAAAATACATAAAAAACATGTCATACTGCAGGTCAAAATATTTACCGAACGTGTTTTATCCATATTATGTATCTCAGAAGTCGCAAGCACGGCCGTCAGTGGTAAATATTTTGAGCATTTTGTGTTATAGTACAAAGAATGGGTTCACATCTTAACCGGAGGTACCGTACGACTGTTTAAAGTCCGATGCACTAAATACACATATCTCACAACACATTTCACAATTTCACATAGAAAAGGCAGTTTAAGTAAGTTAAAACACGAGATTAATATTAAATTGTTAGTGAGAGAGTGTACTAAGAAAATTGTTTCCAGGTTCATGTTGTACGAAATAGGCACTTCAAGTGACAATTTAACTATAGGAAATTGATGGCGGACAGAATAGTCTGTAATTAATAAAAATAAATACATTGTCAACCAGTAAAGGGAATGTATTAGCTACGTAAACACAACTCAAACCAGTAGTTAGACACAATAACATAACGAATGCTATAGAACAACAAGCGAAGCCAAGAAGACATGTCTGCACTTAGTTAACCAGTGAAATTAGAAAGCGTACATTTATATTTCACAATAAAACAATCAACATATTATATTCGTTCAATAAAATAAAATCTTCTATGGCATCTGAAATCAATTTGTACACTTTTGTACATGGCGTCAAAATCGATACACCTCACCCCTCAGGATTTGACTATATTCCATTAAAATTTCCTATTCTACTAATATTTAAATTACAATAAGAAATGACGAAAACTAACTACTACATAGTAAATATATACTTAAATATTTAGCGCTACACATGATATTTACGCACTCACCTACTTTGGCTGGATTCACAAATAAAGGTGGTTGGATGTTTCTAATTCAAATAATACTGGAAACTTGTACCTGAGGGTCGGACGAGTGCGCCGGTAGCCCGGCCGCCGGGCGGCTGTGCGACAACCTACTCACTGACATGTGTCCACTGAATCAAATTTACATTGTATACACCAATCTCTTACAGGGACATATAAAAACAACAACGATGGGTTCTACTTGTTTGTTCATTGGAGCTTTGTGTTCGCTATAAAAGTATTACAAAGATAAACACCTCAGATCTATTATAATGTAAAATTGTTTAAAGAGCAAACAAAACAATAGGAACTCTCTACAACAGAAAAGAAGATTTAAATTAATTAAGACAACATAAACAATTCCTTTTGCTTAACAAAATTACTATGAAACAATCGTAATAAAAATATCTGCGAACTAAATAGTTTTGTGTATTATATAAATATATATTTGTGTATGTATATGTATTACATTAAGTCTGAATGTTCATAGACCTGTTACAATGATAATGCCCAGGGACATTTATGTATTCGCAAGATGGTCCTATAACAATGACATATACGTAAACTATTATTTATAATTTGGCATATAATAAACTGATCATCGCATTACAATCTCCATATACATATATCGACGAAAAACCATTAACCGAACTAAAAAATAAATAAAAAATAAAGTGATAGATTTAATCTAATCACAAAAATAAAAAATACAACTAAGTATATAATTTACCTACCAGGTATAATTTTGTTATCATTCAGAAAAGCCTGTGTCAGTGGAAATATCTTAAGTTAATAGAAACGGCGATAGCGATTGAGAATATCCCAAGATAAGACGTGGCCGAGTGCCGAATAGTATTGCATTGTAACCACTCACTACGTAAACATATTAATGTTAAAGTTTAACACTAATGCCTTTTTACCCTCGAGTCATAAATTCTTTTATTGTTAGCGTCAGATGTTGATTCGTGTGGTGACGACATACGTAGAAAACAAAATAAGTTTTGACACGCTTCGACAAAATATTCATAATAGTATACTCGTAAAAATATATTGCACAAAAAAGCTAAAGAATTGTCATAGAAAAAAATAAATAACTGAAAGTATTAATAGATGCCGAACAGTGTTGGCGCACCTGGTGAGTCGCGGTATGGCACATAACTGAGCAGAGCGTCTCGGTAACATTTTGTTTTCTACGCGCACGCCGCGCCGCCGCACCTCCTCGATGTACCTTATATATACTTAGCTACTAAGGCATTTCTCTATCTAAAATAAGCGTATATTTGTATCAATGCAATATTATTGAGCGCTCGTTATGTAGTCATCGTTTCACCTTCCATTCAACACGTAATCTGTTTCATTTATCGACTACAACTACAATAAGTTTCAAATAAAATAAACAACATGGCACTACTCCGAATCAAATCAACGAATCTTGTTGTACTTGTACTACAACGTTTTAGTTGGTTAACCACAAAAATATGTTACAATAAGCTATTTAGTAAGCGTATGCTTTATGAGCACAAACCGACTTGATTTGTATGAGGTTATGCTGTTCAATAAATACGCAAAAGCCACCTTGTGAGCTTAAAGTTATTTTCTATTAAAAATTATATCATTGTCATGTATTGCCATTAAAATATTCTTGATATTAAATTTAATAATTTGCGATCTCCGATTAAATATTTTTGTAGGAGATCCATCACATACGACAGCAGTAGTTTCAATATGTGTTAAAATTAACTAGAACGTTAAGCATGACATATTTAAGTTTCACCAATGATGAGTGTCGGATGTCGCATGACGTCACCGGTCAGCATAACCCCACGTGAAGCGACAGAGGAACAAAACGAATAGATGTGGGTAGATTACGGTGTGTGGAAGGGAAACAAGTGGCGGCGCTGTGTGCGTGCGCGCGGCTCGTTCATCGCACGTCGGTGAGGTTGCTCTTGTCGCCGAACAACTTGACCAGCTGCTCCTCGTAGTCGTCGATGTTGCGCTTCATTATCTCCATGCACGGGCCCAGCAGGCGCTCGAACGTCTCCACGTCAAGGACTGAAAATTAAATAAATAATTACTTAGTTACACGTAAGATATTAATGGTAGAAGACATGCTGCGCCAACCCCAAATAGATTGGGATAAGGGCAGGAGGATGCTGACTCAATATAGATAAATTGAACAGGGGTAGACTACGATATAGCTGTGAGAGTAATGTGGAATTGGTTTGATGGCACCAATAACCAATAATGCCACCAAGACTTCACTAAAACAGACAAAACGTCTCTAAAAAGCACTTCATGATAGCCCTGAAAATCAGAGTTATTTTGGATTGATAGAAAAATTATATTTACTAATTAAAATAAATAATAATAATTAGCGAATTCGACTTGGAAAAAAGTTACGTTACTTTTATGTATGGTAAAAGGCTTTTTCCTGCAGTGTGCATAAGCTAAATTAATTATAAAAATACTTGCTATTAGTCATTGAGCGTTCTTTATAGACGGGTTTATGTAGTAGATAAGGCGAGCTAAATATCGTTCTAGGAACCAAATAAACAATCCTAGCTAGATCCTAAAGAGCCTAGTTTTAATGTTTCCCTACAACATTAAATATTTATGATAAAACACACACAGGATTAACTAAAATTACATACATTATTCAAGCAAAATTTAAATCATTAATATCAATATTAAGGTTACAAACTCTTACGAAGATAAACAAAACTAAGCTAACACTGATAATATAGGTCTGAATTTTGATGATATTGTGATATTAGGATATTTGTCTAGGCGTCTACATCTATCTATATATCTATACTTATAATAAATCTGTAGAGAGGTCAATTCTGTACATGAAATATATTTCCAAAATAACTATCAGGGGGTGATTTATTAGGGATCGATACTGATGCCAAAAATACAATCAGTAAAATTTTTGTCTGTCTGTCTGTATAAACTCTATAGAAACAAAAACTACTCGACGGATTTTAACGAAACTTGGTATTTGTCATACTCCTGAGCTGGTTATAGTATACTTTTCATCACGCTACAATCAATAGGAGCAGAGCAGTGAAGGGAAATGTTGTCATTTTGTTTAAACGCGCTAATCTCAGGAACCGCTGGTCCGATTTTAAAAATTCTTTCAGTGTTAGATAGTCCATTTATCGAGGAAGGCTATAGGCTATATATCATCACGCTAAGACCAATAGGAGCGGAGCACCACTATTCCACGCGGACGAAGTCGCTGGCAGAAGCTAGTAATCAATAGTTTGATACGTCCAACACTTAAATATCAAGAAAGAACAGTATAATGAAAATATACATTGTGAGCAGAGTTCTAATATTAAATAAAATTATTTCTGACATTATGAAATCAATCACAATTATACAGAATAGGTTTATTAATTAGTAGGTACCGACTTATCATTAAAACTATGAATTGTAAACATTTTGTAATATGTAATTAAGTGAAGGTTATGAAAACGAATCCGAACGTCACTGATATAATTCGCTTCATTATAGATTAGTATTAAAATCGAGATAACAAGTTATTAATTGATAGCGTTTAATTACTACATAATGGCGGCCTCGTAGCTGTGACTTTAACAGTAAGATTGAAGTACGTTTGTAATTATGTCACATTGGAAGAATCTCAGACATTCTCTGTATGCACTTTTTGTAGTTATAAATTTGGCACGTAGCCATGTGCTGTTTTTATTGTAACATTATACCGATGATAATAGTTTTTAATATAACAAAGTGGGACACTTACAGGCGTGATTGTTTCTCAAAATCACGTGCAAAGACAAATCGATCGAATGTCACGCTGTGTATATAAGACCTTTTTGAAACATGATTGATAACATCAATATACACATTCTATAGTAATGCCAAACGCCTGAGTACTATAGGTTGGGGAGGCCAACTGATAAAGGCAAGAGCGTCCTACGGTCGCAGGTTTTAAGTTTAAGATTTGGCTTACTTTCGTAATTTTATGATTTATGGTCAAATAGCACTAATAAGTTTTAAACTGAAAACACTGACATACTTGCCATGTCAATTGCATTTCTAAATACATATATCTATACATATAAAACGCTTTGTCCTGAATGACTGACGGATCAACGCACAGCCTAAACCGCTGATCGTAGAGACCTGAAACTTGGAGGGTGTATTCTTTGTATGACGTAGGCATCCAATAGGAAAGGATTTCTCTGAATTCATACACGAAAGGGTTGAAATAGGTCATGAATCTTGTATGAAACTCCGTCATTTTTTATTTGAATTCGTATAGACCACGCGGGCGAAGCCACTGGCGGAAAGATGGACTATATATTTTCTAATTATCATTTTACTACCCGCGACTTCGTCCACGTGGAATAGTGGTGCTCCGCTCCTATTGGTCTTAGCGTGATGATATATAGCCTATAGCCTTCCTCGATAAATGGACTATCTAACACCGAAAGAATTATTTAAATCGAACCAGCGGTTCCTGAGATTAGCGCGTTTAAACAAAATGACAACATTTTCCTTCACTGCTCTGCTCCTATTGATTGTAGCGTGATGAAAAGTATACTATAACCATCTCAGGAGTATGACAAATAATTGTCCTAAGTTTCGTTAAAATCCGTCGAGTAGTTTTTGTTTCTATAGAGTTTATACAGACAGACAGACAGACGGACAGACAGACAGACAAAAATTTTACTGATTGCATTTTTGGCATCAGTATCGATCCCTAATCACCCCCTGATAGTTATTTTGGAAATTTATTTCATGTACAGAATTCCCCTCTCTACAGATTTATTATAAGTATAGATTATCATTTTACAACCCGCGACTTCGTCCGCGTGGAATAGTGGTGCTCCACTCCTATTGGTCTTAGCGTGATGATATATAGCCTATAGCCTTCCTCGATAAATGGGCTATTTAACACTGAAAGAATTTTCAAACCGGACCAGTAGTTCCTGAGATTAGCGCGTTCAAGCAAACAAACTCTTCAGCTTTAAATATTAGTATAGATGTCAAAGTATAATATATCGTAGGCCCAAATGTATATTAGGCGTTGTTTTGTCACTACAGGACTCGAGTAAACAATAAGAGGAAAACCGTAGAAGTTAATGTATGTTGATTAATACCGAGGCTGTGAGCCGTGAGCCGGCGACATTCAAATGAGGCCGGCGCTGGAATAAGATGCTAATACTAACGATCACCCGGCCATAAACACCTGTTAACTGTTTTACTGATAACGTCTTGTAGACATTCGTTGGTTATCATCGCTTGTATTAATATCTAGAATAGTGGTTCGGAAAGCTTTTTTATTTTTATTAAGGGTTGGGGATTTAGGCCCATCAGGTACGAAGTTTTTCTATTAATCAAAGTTTGAGATAAATTCACAAAATATATAGTTAATTTTTGGAAAAGATACATTGGTACTTTCTAGGTTTCGAGCCCTTTTAGTGAAGCGAGCTAACCTCCGGTTGTGACCGACATAGAAACTAGTAAATGCAGTGACAAACCTACATAAAGAAGATCTTTGAAGAATGACTTTTGAAAAAAATATTTTTTTTTTCAATTTTGTAGCTATGTGATACTTACATGCCACCCTGGTGGGCCCGACGGCGTAAGCAGAAGCAGCGCGCGGCTTGTGGGTAACGAGAGCCAGCTCACCGAAGTACCCACCCGCCTCTGTTGAACATAATACACAACTTTAAATAAATAAATAAACACTAAAATACGTTTGAATATTATATGCATATTATTTAGACTTTTACTAGATATGTCTAACGGCACCAAGGCTCATTGAGAAGTCGTGTTTTTTTATCTAGAGGTGTTGTACCCAAAGCTGTCATATGACATCATAATGTAGATATAATTTCTACTATTTGGAGATACTCGCAGATTATTTAATAGCTTATGATCATGCCTGGCGGTTTTAATAACAACGACTCAAACATGCCAGAAATTGCCGATGTGTTTGTAATTATACAAATCATATATATAAAAAAAACGACTTTACTGCCATAATATGTACACAAGTAAATAAGTATAGTATTATAGATGGAGTTACAAAAGTATTACAGTAGAATATTCACACATGGTGCTGTTCTAGGAAACACAATCGATCATTGGCCTGTCATTAGGAGCTGGCTGTGAGCGAAGTAAGGCAAACTAATAGGTTATTGATTGCCCATCGCTCTCATAGGCGACGATGTTACAAGATTCGTCCTGCGTCTATTGCTTAATAAATGGCGCAGGCAATTATGTAGTCTTCTGACAAGTTGTTGTTGCAAAAATATGAAAGGTCGATGGTGTTTTCAAATGGTAATGTTGGCTCCATGGTGTTTTTAATTGGCGAAGTTGCCAATGATCGAGGGGTTATAGAGATTTTAGTCGTGGCATGGGTATGTGAGATGTACAAAGGAGTGAAATAGGTGTCACAAGAAATCCTGAATATGATGTGGCTATGAGATATATTGTGTAGATATAGAAGCAAGGGACATATAGTGCGAAGGATGACAATGATGAATATGGCTATGAAGGCGGTTGAATACTGAGATTAAACGACCTAACGTAGAATAAGAGTAAAAAGGAGTGGTTGCATAACTATATCTATTGCTAAGGTAAAATTTTGATGTATATCCTCAAGCCCTAAAAGTAAACCTCAGATAGAAAACCTGCTGTTAACTTGGCGAATTCAGTCAGTATAAATACAATGTCTCTATTAGGGTCTGCCAAAAATCTCTTGGGTCCGAAAGACCACTCTGGAAAAAACATGAAACCTAAATGCTACTAGGGAGTTTGATGTGCCACTTCGTCCCAGCAAAAGTACATTTGAACTGGTGGGGACTTACCAAGACGTTTGATCTCATGTTCGTTGCCGTCGTCGCGGGTGATGCGGATGCTGACGGAGCCGTCCTCGACGAAGTACATGCCGTCGGCGGTGTCGCCCTGGCGGATGATCAGCTCGCCGTCGATCAGAGTGCGCGGCAGCAGCGCGTCGGCGAGGTTGGCGCGCTCGTAAGCCTACACAAACACAAATTTAACAGCATCAAAAAAATGAACGTGAGACGGAAGAACTGTCATTCAAGAACTGTCAAAATGGAGGATAAAATTAATTAAATAGGCTATTATTTTATGTTTATAATGGCTTCTGACCGCGACTTCGTCCGTGTGGAATAGTAACTTTGGGCTATCGCTAACTTTAACCCCCGATTTTGAAACATTCTTCATTGATGCTCCGCTCCTATTGATTTTAGCGTGATGATTGCCTTCCTCGATAAATGGGCAGTAGTTCCTGAGATTAGCGCGTTCAAACAAACAAAACTCTTCAGCTTTATTATAATTATTAGTATAGATTTATGATAGATGTTTATTTAATTATTATATAGGTATTGATATCATAAAAAAATATTAAAAGTATGCTAATTATTGAGATCACGTTTTGTGATATTCGTAAAAGTATGAAGTATAAATGAAAAAAAGTTTGATGCAATCGGCTGTACTTAATTATTTTAGGAAATAATAATGATATGAAAACAGTTTCTATTTTAATTACTGGTTGCTAAAAGCGTTACTGTCACACTGGTCCAGCTGTCATAAGCGGAAATGAGCGTATCCATGGGTTGCAAGAAATATGCCAGTGGAAAACCCCAAAACACTTTCTTCTCTTGAGAAGCCAGCTCGGCAATGCGTTATTGAAACTTCACAAAATGGATTTCGACTGACGAAATCCGGGTGAAATTTTGTAGGTATGGTTAACGCTAGTATTCCGAAAATCCTTTATTTTAAATAGAAGTCTATGAGTTGACTTCGAAACGTCACGTTGCCAACGTTTATTAACCAAATTCTAACATGTACCTCTGCCCAACTTTTCCGGGAAATCAGGCGTACATATTCATAAAAGTATGTTTGCGTCATAGCGCGTTTTTCAGTAGGCACGTTAATTTTTATCCTTCCCGCTTAACCAGAATACTTTCATCGGCATAAATATTTTTTACATAGAAATCGCCATTATGGTAACCATTTCTAGTACTGGGAAAATACAATTTTACATAGTTTTAGTCCCCACGCTTCGCCGCCATTTTTGACACACATTGCTTCGTTTTTTTTTATCATGAATGTGTGGCTTGTGTGGGTTTACTGCCTCGTTTAAAATAGTAGTGATAAATGGCTCGCATATGTTTGACAAATGATTGTAAATAAATAATATCCGGGGTCTTTTTAAACAAGCTTCCGTTGGTCAGCGAAGTATGACCTACTTGAAAACGTTTAGTAGAAACTATGGTAGTTTTGTTTTATGTTTTCATAGAAAACAGAATATCGGTGAACTGTACCGAGAATCTGCATTCTGAACGCAAGCGAAAACAAAAGATGCATTAAGCGTGCAGTGTGATGTCATAATACAATACTTGATATTTCAGAATATTCAGAACATTATCTTAGCCTTGGATAATAAATATAAACGTTTTAAATCAATAAACATAGATTACGTAAGACGAAAATTACCGAGTCACAATATCCTCGTAGAAATAAGCCGTCTAATGACGTCACTCTCGATGTCAACAAAATGTAAAGTCCAATTTTAATAAAATCCCACATTTATCAGTGCATTCCGTAGTCGCCACCCGAGTTTCAGTGTGACGTGTGAGTTTTAAGATAAAAAGCGATGACGTCATGCTTCGTCCGGAAGGTGAATAAATTCGATAGGAATATCGCCGTCCGGTGGCTGTTATCTTTCGCCTCGCTTGTCAGACAATATTATCTACACACGAACGAGAACCGCCTTTGACGGTAGTAACGGTAGCATGCGCTTTATCTTTTATTGCTTGATTTACATAAAAAAAACATTTGGATCATTTTTTTATACTGTACAAACACTGCTAAGGTATTTATTAGCAGGTTTGTATGTTTATTTGTACACAAATGAGATTTACGAGTGTATTACTGAACTGATAAGAAACGGAGATGACTTGTTCTTCTGTACACTAAAAGGAGAAAATCTGTGGACATTTATTGAGCAAAGTTCCAATCTCGGGTAATTTCCGGTAAACCGGGAATTATGTTATCACCATCAAAAATCCAATTTGAGAAGTGCCTCTAAATGGTGCTACCTATCTGAGAATCCGGTGCCGATGCCGGGCGCGCATGTTAAATGCATGAGTGCGACAGGGGCAAATTGAGTACGTCCCTATTACCATTATTAGAACATGCACGAGAACAAACGCATGGTCTGAAAATAGTTGTCCATATGTGTAGGGTCATCATCACGGTCTGTCGCTAGTTCACGGGGAAACTATTGAACTGGAACAGATTTAGATAGAATTGGATGGAGGTAGACTGAAGCCTGACGACGTCAAGTAGGTTTAGTTCCCTTAGAACGAAGGTAAAACCGCGGGAAATAGCTAGTATACGAATAAATTAATAAAAATAATGAGAGAGCAGTCTCATTAGCTGATAACGAAATACAAACTTTACATACACAGTAGTCATGAGTGATACAATTAAAGGGATATTATTGGTGTATTGAAATTATTAATAGAAAACGTGTAATTAAAAGGCATCCTATGATTACTATGCTACCCCATACAATTAAGGGCGTTGTTATCCGCCTCAGTACCACAAACGGCGGCATTGTGAAGAGGTGCCCTCTGTCACGTTTAAACCCTACACTCTACTGTTACATCCGCGTGTTTGTGTGTTCCTCCCCCTTCCTTAGGGTAGAGCCGTGTATTAGTGACAGCTTGTTAGCTAATTCCCTGCGAGCTGACTGACCCTTTTCCCGTTCGTTACTTAGCTGAGATTATTATAGAATTTACTTAGCACTTACTTTGTCTAAGGCGTGTTTACAATCCATCTCTTTCTTATTACTGTGTTTTGAAACTTGTGCGATAGTGACAGGGATACAGCTGAGAAAGATCGTGGTAAGAAGCTTCTATTTGTCTGTGCCTTTTCGGATGGGAAATCATCAAATGACTCCTCCCGCCTTAAGTGTCGGTCTCTTACTGATTAAAACCTATCTATGTTTCATTCTCAGTCCTATTCCGGGGGCGGTAACTCTTTTGGACATTCCGCAGCCCCGATTTGTCTGGGCTTGAGGCCTTATTCAAGAACAATACTATGCTAAGTTAGAAATGTTTATGTGGTTTGTAGTGGCCTTACAATTAACAAACAATACTCAGGCTACCCGTTGCAATGCGGACGCACACCGTCGAATACGATCTGTGATTGGTTCATTTTGCGTTCCTACGGTGATTACTGGTACTTCGGAAAGCCCTCGTTCTTATATACGTGTGTGAGCTTCAAGTATGTAAAGATTGTCAGTTTTCACTGTACGATCGGTCAGTGGCCAGTGCGAAGTATTTGTCCTTCTTGGTAGTTAACTTTGTTAGTAGTAAAACTCTTAGTTGTTCATAATTTATCTAAAAACATTTGTGAAGACAAGCGACTTTGCCTCAGAAATAGTAACGGCATTCTATTTTCAACATTGCTCATCCATTTGAAAGTAATCTTAGTATAACGCACACGGGAAGAAACGGGTATAATATTCACGGCCGGGTATGACACGGCTAATTAAGCAGAATATACACAATGCTTTTCAGTAGATCCCCGATCATGTTACTAGACTACGCAAGTGATGTGATGTTAGTGTTATGCTCTTATCGATATTTTTCCTTTGATTAATTAGCTATACATGTCGATAAGGTAATTAACTTAGATTTATTGGACCAACAGTTCCTGAAACTATTTTCCTTAATAATCAGGACAATCATTTCATGTACGATAGGATGTTTCAGATAATAACGTGGTGAGCATATCCTAACTAGTATTATAAATGCGGAAGAGTGTTTGTTTGTTACGATTTCACGGTAAAACGGCTAAACCGATTTAGATGAAGTTTGATATGGAGGTATATGTGACCTTGAAGACTATTATAGGCTACTTTTCTTCCGAATGCATCTAGTCTAGAAGGTCCCCCTAGATGCGTATGAAACTGCTCGAAATAGCTAGTAATCTTATACAAATACAATTTTATTCGGTACTTTAAGTTTAATGTGTATGTAAACACAAACAGCACAGTAGTAGCGTGTCAAAGACCTGTGACGCGTGTACAGTGAGCGTGGATAATCAGGAATTGAGTGATTATGGCACCGCGTCGCGCTGTGCCTGAATTTGTTTTACAGCAGATTAATAATTAAATTAATTAAAAACGTTTTGAATGACACGGTGTATTTGTAAATATAAAAAGGTTGATCGAAAACTAAAACAACTCTTAAATACAACTGCAAAGTCAAAAATAAATTTACTTTCGACCATTATATTAATACTTAGTACATTATGTAGGTTTGCGTATTTATCTGTACCTACATATAAAAAAAACTTTGTCCTGAATGACTGACGGATCAACGCATAGCCTAAACTGCTGATCGTAGAGACCTTAGAGGGTGTGTTCTTTGCATGACGTAGGCCTCTGATAAGAAAATATTTTCCGAAATTCTACCTGTAAGGAAGTGAAAAAGGGGGGCAATGTTTGTAAGAAACTGTATCATTTTTAATTTCAATTCATTTAGCCCGCTGGCGAAAAGCTACTTTCTATACAAAATGTCAACAACTAGGATAAAGAAACACTCTTAAATGCAATTGCATTCCGGTGGTTAGATTCAGTTTTCCAACAAGCACTGATATTAACCATTGTCTCCACAATGAGACATTAAACTCCTTATCAACTGATCATCTCGTAACAATTAACTGTCGCCGGAGTATCCGTCATCTTCACTTTTGTTTACTATCGTAGGGACACAGCCTATAGGTATTACTCTAGTCTAGATATTTAGTGTGCGTGTGAATAAAGAATTCGATCTGGCTCCATAAGCGTGACGCGTTTGTGTCCTAGACAACTTACGCACTATTAAAATCTTCAAACCCGACCTAGTTTCAGTACCAGGCTTCGAGCGGTACAAAAGTTGTTTAGCATTCAGTTCACACACAACTAAGGGACTTTTATACAGTAAGCGTCCTACACCAAAGAGCGTGGTGGACGTTAGGCCTCTTATCACAGCCTAATCTTAGCTTAAATCAGTATTAACTGATAAGGTTATCACGTTACGTAAGCAAGCATCACGTGACGCTGGCCACTACTACCATACTTATCATTCAATTGTGACTTACACTTTAAATTGGCATTGGTAATATAAGTATATCTAGATGATAAACGTCACAAGTGTCATAAAATATTCGTGCAAATGTTTCACGCTTTAAATCAATAACGTTTGACGTCACCGCTGAGTAAATCTATGAAAGACACCGCATGTTCTTTAATTGTATACGAAGCAATAATAATTACATAATAAAACGCGCTGGTTTAATACTTTTAACGACATCAGCTTATTGTTTTAACAATATTATAACGATAAATACGATTTACAATCGAACTAAAAGAATAACGATTTAAAATAGTTCTAACTGAAGTATAAAATTGTATGTATACCACTGTGATATAAAAATAGGTAAGTACTATTTACTCCTACATATAACAATGTGGTAAAGACAAAAAACTAGCGTAAAAAGTTGTTTACGGCGTGGGTTGACGCATAAATTGTATAATTTACATCGAGTTATCCTCCCCTACGGCGCGAGGTTTATTGCGTTTACTCTATTAAATATGCTTCTAAATTATTCTAGGGAAAAATGTAACACCACACCACTTCTAGGTAAAACCAGTGTCAAACACGACCAAAGTATTCAGTTTTTGGAGCGGAAACACAACGAGTTTCTCTGCATCTAATCGATGCGATAACAACATCAGATACAGGTACATATTATAATGTAGTAGATAGTTACAACTTGTTTAAGCTACTATCTAAAAGCAATTAAGGTGCTTGTCCGTCTAAATGGGAAACGGAAGGAGCGCAAGATTGAAAAAGATTTCCCATGGAACGCTATATCGTTTTATTTTTCATGATCACTAATCCGTTTTCAAAGCGTAGTGTTTGCGTCTTTATTCCCTTGCGAACATTCATTGAACAGACTGGCTAAAAGACGGACTTATTCATGTTTATAAATATGTATATTTTTAATCGCTTCAAGAATTTCCCTACATTAAATTAGTTTTTTTTAAAGCAGTGGTGGTTAAGAGAGCGGGTTGCATCTCGTGTATGGGTGTGCGGGTTAGAAACCTGGCAAGTACCGATGTGACTTTTCTAAAGTCATATGTAGGTAGTTTCTAAGAGTACCTTAGACACCAGTGACTTACGGTGAAAGAAAACATCGTCAGGAAACCTGGACTAAAAAAAACCGGCCAAGTGCGTGTCGGGCCACGCGCAGTAGGGTTCCGTAGTAGGAGTTAGTTAGTCGACTATAACTCTGTAACCGCTTAAGCCTACTTAGCCGTGATAGTTTTCCTTGTAAGTTCATTACATGTACTACGTCTGTGATTTTTTCACATTTCTAGGTACAGCCATTCAAAAGTTAGAGGGGGGGGGGGGGTAACACGTATCGAACAAAAATTTGCACTGAAAAGCTAGATATTTCGCAAATGGCTCGCTTAACCAAAAAATAGTCTTCACACACCCATAATATTTTTGAAAGACCTATCTAACGATACCCCACATGGAGGGGTATGCGAGAAAAAAAATATTCATCCCCACGTTACGTGTTTGGGAGCTAACCTAAAAAAAATATTTTTCAAAATTTTATTTTACCACTTTCTCGGCGTGATCAATATACTTATCCATACCAAATTTCAGCTTTCTAGTATAAAGAACCTCGGAGCTATGCCGCGGACAGACAGACAGACAGACGGACATGGCGAAACTATAAGGGTTCCTTGTCGGACTACGGAACCCTAAAAAGTCAAAATCGCACATTCCGCCTTGAGCAAGCATTGTGATCAATGGTCATGCCTTCTCTGTATGAAAAGAGACGACAGTGGGGTAGTCAATAAATCGAAGATAATGATGATAAAATTAGATTTTATTAATGAATATTGCAATTACCAGAGCATTTATTAACGTCACGTTACCTACAAGTATCTGACGAACTCATACAGAGATAAATTAATCGTCATGTTTGGTATGGTTAATATACCATACGTGTTTCCGAAAGGAATGGCGCAATGTCGGGACGTCCTTCTGTATTCAGGGTCGCGTAATCAATTCCCGTATAGGGAATAAAATATTTCTATGACCTACAGCTGTACATATGTGCCAAGTTTATGTGGTTTTGTGTCACAGCATTCCTTTGTGATAGTTTTTTTTTGTGAATATTTCATATATTTTAAATAAAGGATGTTTTTTTTTCAAATTCTGCGAGTCGGGTATTATGCTCTGGCTATATTTTTCAATTTATAACAATACTAGCTGTTTTCGGCGGTTTCACTCGCGTCCCGAGGGAACTACTTCACGCACCCGGATAAAAGTAGCCTAAAACCTTCTGCAGGGTGCCCTCTATCTTCGTACCAAATTTTATTCAAATCGGTTCAGCTGCTCTCGAGATTTGCGCTTAGCAACACATTCAGCGATTCATTTTTTTCTACACTACTATTATAAAGAGGAAAGATTTGTATTTTTGTGTGTATGTTTGTAATGAATAAACTCAAAAACTACTGTGCCGATTTCAAAAATTCTTTCACCATTGGAAGCGGGTATTCGGGTAGCCTTTGTTAGGTGAATTTGTTTGGGTGAATGTAAGTTACATTATGTAAGATACCCGTGCGAAGCCGGGACGGGCCGCTAGTATTATAGATATATTCGGACAGCTATTGTATAAACTTCCATCCTGTATTACTCAATACTTTTTCAAACCAAGATTTTATTCAAAAACATGTTATGACGTAGTGCTACAAAAATCCTATAAAGGAAGGTGTAGACTGACAACATATTGATTGTTAAGTAGAGTTCGAGCGTGGTCAGGCAATATTTTCGGGACGCTGGGCAACGGATCCGTTCGCGTGTAAACGCGCTGAGGGCCGGTGACACTCACGTTTCAATATTTCTAATGTTTCAGTATACCTCCGTAATATTATGTTGTTATTGACATGATGTGTATCGAAAATCAATTGATTGCTGCAGTGAAAGTAGTTTTTGATATGTTTTCACTTATCAAAATTTTGATAAATGCTAAAGTGATTAAATATATTTTAAAGGATTGTACAATAATTTTGCTTTTAAATTAGAACTATACCTAAGCAGTTTATTCATGGCAAAAAACTGAATAAACCGGCCAAAACACCAAAAAAATAAGAGCGATAAATTCTGAATAAAATTAAGACGTAATGAGCTAGCAAACTACGTTAAAAACGTAAAATTTAATACATAATTATAAATTCTAAGCAAATATTTAATTGATATTAATTTGTATGAAAAGACATCGTAACTTAATTTACTTTAATGAAAAGATGCCGAAACACAAAAATATTTGGTAATTAATTGATTGTTAATTATGATATTATGGGCGCGATAAAGTATTTAGAACGTGGCATTATTTGAAATTATATCTTAAGAAAAAACTTTAAAAGATTGTTGAAAATGTTTAAACCTTACTATGCCACTATAATTTTATAAAATTCGAAGTATGATTATTACTATTTCACGCAAAAACTACTCGATGGATTTGGATGAAGTTTAGTGCACACATAGTTTATACACCCGGATGAACACATTGAATACTTTTTATCCGGCTGCTCGAAGTGGTTCACTCAGAAACCGGGTAAAACAGCGGAAACAGAATAAGTATAAAAGTAATGTGGGAAAGATTAACAGATAAATGTTAAAGTGTAGTTCTTATTTCTCAAGGAATTCAAATTTTGTAAGTGGATGTGTGTCAGTCGCGAGTCAGCGCACATGTCTTGTTGAGACGAATTACAGATACATTGGACAAACTTGTAATCGCAATAATAACTTCCCACACTAACTTTTGTTGGTTACAGAAAAAGTATGTTGGTTTAAAGTTAGATTGTTTATAAATAAATGACGTATATTTATACAGTTACTAGAAAAAGTATAAAATGGGATGAGTTCACTTGAATGTCATGTACAAATAAATCGTACTAAATGAGCTAAAATTAGCATTTTCAGAGAAAACTTTGGGATTTAACGTCAGAAAAACGTAAATTCGCGGAATTCTGTCGTCAAAGATTTTTTTTAGTTTTTCTGCAAATTCGATACCGATACTATTGATAAGTATTTCGTATCGCGATTTGAGTAGCGAACGGTAGAACATAATCTTTGATCTAACAATCATTTATATTCAATCACACTTACACTACTTGTAGTCAACACGAGCGAGTTTTTATATGAACAAGATAACAAGTAACTGCACCTACATTTTTAAATGGATTATATATTTTAACTAGCTGCCCCGCGCGACTTCGTTCGCGTGGTATGCAACTCCTACCCAACTCTATCTATCTATCTATCCTATGTCCTTCTCCTGGTTCTAAGCTGTCTCCCCTCCAATTTTCAGCCAAATCGGTTCAGCCGTTCTCGAGTTATAAGTGGTGTAACTAACACGACTTTCTTTTATATATACAACGTGTAAAAAAAATAAGAAAAATAATATATATAGATGTACAAAAAATATGGTTAATCATCTGTCTTTGGACATTAATGCATTTCCCATAGGATGGTGACACATGAATTAATTTCATCGAAGACATTACCATATATCATGCATACGACTTCCAGGTCGTTATTAATAAAATAGAATCATTTAAAAACAAGAAAACCCATTAACCGTCCAGCCATTTCCAATTCTTCACATAGGTATGAACAAATAAGCACTCGACACGAGTAGGAGTATTTACAAATACGTACTTTTAATGGATTCCGCACCACGAAAACTCAGTTTTGCACACAAACCTACGATTATGCATATTTTGACCTGTTGTCAATTGTTTTTAGTCTTCTAACATAGTGCATATGCTATCAAATAGACGGTAAATACTTATATCAGAGTAGTGGTGGTCAAAATGGCAGTTGGACCTGTGGCTGCTTAGCTGTTATGCTGCCTGTCATAGATTCGATTCCAATCTTGATTTCCCTAGACCCCAGGTCATGTTGTAAGTACCAGCCCTTTTTCCCTCTTAAAGACTACAAATGAAATGACATTATTGAAGCCCAACGTAATGTACGCGAGCCTTTAGAATATTGAGGTACTTTGAGTGATTTCTTGTTATCATCAGTGACATTTTTTCATGATTGGCCACCCTAGGCTCGGGCCTACTAGGCTTTAGGTCAAATCCACCACTGCCAGCGAGACTCACATATTTGCATTTCATATATAATATTACGCGGTTTTTTTTTGTATGGCATCTCGCAGGTCAACCATTACGCGGGACTGAGCATTCGTGTATGACGGTTACTTTTTGAGTTTTTTTTTTCTCTCTTTAGTTGTAGGCCTTTAAATTATTACTGTTAAATATAACATGAGTAAGACATACCTGCAACGCCTTCAGCATGGGCACCTTCTCCAGCAGATCTTCGTACAGCTTGCGCTTCTTGTAGGCGCTCTTGAGCAGGATGCGGCGGAAGGTGTGGCGGTCCATGGCCCACAGCTGGCCAGGTGTCTGCGCGCGCACCGAGGCCGCCCGGGGCATGTTGTACATGAGCGCCAGCTCGCCGAACGAGCCGGAGCCTTCGTATGTGTGCACCACCTGGTGATGCGGAGGGTATTGTGTGTGATGGCCTTACTTAGAGGCTAGGGCGAAGATATAGCTCTAGCCAGTAGTTTTTTCTCCTAAATCTTGAAATATGCAAACATTCCGTAGTTTACACTAAAGGCAACAAATATTAAATGTTACAAAAACTTATTTTCAAAGCAAAATTTTCACTAACAGATTTATTGAAATCTGAAGTTTCAGCGCCAAATGCAAACATACGTAACATCACCCTTGGTTTTTCCGATGAGTTAAGCAAAGGTGTACCATCTACATTCCGCGAGTTCTATTAAGTTCCCTGTAAAAAAGGGGAAGAACGTATAATATATAGGGACACCTTAAGTACGAATGTGCAGTTTTGAAACCTGGTAAGGACCAAAGTGACTTTTCTAAGTGTATCTGGGACACCACTGACTAACAGTGAAGGCAAACATCGTGAGGACTTAGTCTGAAATCTTTCAGCAAGCGTAGTGATCAATACTCATGCCTTCTCTGTATGAGAAGATGCCTTTGTTCAGCAGTGGGACAGTAAATAAGCCGATGAATAATCGTCCTTGCGTGTATAGACATGGAGTCCATTTTTTATCGGGAGAAACTAGACTATATGTTCTTATTGATTGTGTTTTTAAGTATACTTAGTCACCAATGTTATCATACCACGGCACGGGGGACTGGTGATAAATATAAATTCAGTAGCCCCATGTTGTACATATTGTAACTTATAAAATGATGTCTGGCTCATGTCTACTGCGCCGTATTATATAATACCCAACACATCCCTATAATTTATAATTATAGTGCAGTAGAAAATTAGCTTGGAAATTTGTGCCGTTTGCGTTTAAAACAATCATTATTTTTGTAATCATATTATAATATTAAAAAGAAGTTTTCCAGTTCATGATTCCAAAACCACGGTAAAATTATCTTTACTGTGTTCAAACGGTGAGGCGACTCAGCAGACTAATTTCGATTACATTGCATTTAAAATTGTATTAAAACCTTTTCAGTATGTTTCCCCTTACAAAGGGTATGGTAAACTCAGAAACAGGATTGAATTCGGCCCCAAATTATTGTGCCAAATACCACGTACAGTAATTAGCCGTGAAGTATGTACGTTGGATATTTCTTTTATTTCGAGTCGATGGTGGGACGATGACATTGAGCAATGTGGAAGGCGAGGCTAATAACCTATGTTGTAACATTACATGCTGGTATTAATAACGACTGTCGTATATAAAGAATAACATAGATACGCCTTTTGAAAATAGGTCAAGCATAATAATTTACATTTGTTTTAAATTATAAAATTACAATTGCTGTGTAAGAGTCACATGTTCTTGAAACATAACAGATATTTACGTGTAGCTGGGGAGTTGCAGTTTGAGTGAAAAGGGCACACTTTTATAGCATAAACACTATAAAGGATGAACACTGATGACTGAGCATTTTAACGTCCCATAAACGGTGATTTTTATCCTTAAAGCAAAATGCGACTGCTGAGAGCGTGAGGTTCAAAGTTTGATCCCCAATTCTCGTAAAGTCCTATTAAAGTAGGCCCGTTAAAATTTCGCAGAAGCAACCCTGAGTCTAGATTTGCTATTGGTCGATGATAATAAGCAAGCCTCCTCATTAAATGGGACTTTAGTAACGAAATATGTGTATAGGTACTTTAGGAACACCACTGCTTAACTCTTATGGGAAAACTAACGTCATTACAATGTTATGTCTTGCATAATTTTAGGAACAAAAAAGGTGATCATTTTTGTACGTACCTTCTCAATGCGATCATCGCCGGTGACGAGCACGTCGAACATGCCATTCTCGATGACGTAGAAGTTGTCACCGTCGTCACCCTGCCTGATCAGGTACTCGCCTGGCTCCGTGCGCTTTTCGAACATGGCGTCCAGCACCTACGCAGACCACGTCATGCGTGTGTTTATAATGTGTACTCGCGGAAAATTTCGCTAAAGATTTATAGTGTTACAAGCCCGCGTGTAAGCTTCCTAGTACTGAACTCAAGATGTGCTAATTTTGGATACTGTTTTTTTTTAGACAGTTACGTGTAGCATTAGATACTAATAAGCCCGCCACTGTAACTCTTGAAAACCAGAATCAACATGGCGACAAGCGTCGAAGCAATGAAGTTCGACATGTTTCCAGAGAAATGATTTTAATTGTTTTGGAACCCGCAATGGAATTTTAAAAAAAAATAGCGAGGAGTAGGAAAAAGCATAGTTTCCACTTCCCCCCATATCAGACAGGAGACAGATAAAAGAGTTAGGCTATAAGTACAAAGGGACTGATAAGATTCTTAATGCAGAAGGTTAGTATCAACAAGGTCGTGGTCACGACCCGCCATTCAAGCATATATCGAATACTGTTGTATGTGAAAACAATGAACCAAGTTGTCATCTTAAGGAATGATGAGAATGTAATATAATAATAACATAACGTAAACACTGTGGGCTATCATTACATCATAAATTGTAAAAACTTTTTTTAGATATAGCTATAATTAACAAGGTAACGATGAATTTAATTATTTAAGAGGATGAAGATAAGGCCTATTTATTTAGACTGCTAACTGTAAAAAAGAGAATCACCTAAACTCACAAATACTACACTAACAGATAGAAAGCGCATTTGCCAAGGTACGACAGGTAAGCTAGTTCTAACATTACTTTTATTAGACTTATCCGGATGTGTCGTATGTGAGAAGAACGAGCAATCGGAAAACTTTATGGCACAATTCAGGCCTTACCCTCAAGTCAACAATCACTTGGTATCTTTACTCTCGTAGAGGAAATCCTAGAATTAGATTTTCTGTTTCATATTAGTGGATGATAAACTAACTAATTCACTTAATCGTAAGTGATCGAAGTCACTTATAGATATCAGTCATAGTAGAGAGGCATCACAGGCGTATTACCATCGGAAAGACAAAGTTCAAATGGTCCATACGCCCGAACTACTAACTACACCACCAAACAGGACTTCAGAAGCATCGAATATGCGGGGGAAATACATAAGTTAGAAGTACCGAATACGCACGAGCTTCCTACAGCGAACCAAATCAAAATGATGCAGTACTGACCTGCTGCATTTGTTGAGCATCGAGGGAGCGGAACAGCAAGATGCTGCGCACTGCCTCGGCGAGACGCTGGCGCTGTGCATCCGACTTGGGGAACACGGTCGTGGTTCCCTCATCCGAGTCCTCCTCTTCCGGGTCATAGGTCTCGGCGAACACCGACTTGCGTCTGGTGTTGAAGCGCGCCACTGGCGGCTCTGTCGTACACACAACATTCATTTTAGTGCTACAGTCGACACGTATCGTGGTAAAGCGCGTATGAATGCTAGCTGTACTATTAGTTTCATTATCGATTTAAGTTTATACTATAATATGGTATATTGGCTATATTGGTAATTGCGTCAAACAAAGGTTGAACTTATTGTTTATTTTATTGCAAAATAATGCATCTTATGGGCTTAGGCGATTTTAACAGGCTTTATGTAATAGCGTAATTCACACCATTAATGATTTAAAATTCAAACAAAACACTCAATCGTTATCTTGGTAAAACGTATCAAGTACCTCTGACTGAAGGGCCTGTATAATCACATGATACGTTATTACTGCCTTCATAAATAACATAATACAATTTTATGCTTGCTACGGTGAAGTACATTTAAAGCACTATCGTGACTCAGAAAATATCTATAGGTAAGTTTATTATGGACTTCATTATGTTACCAAATATGTAGGCTACCATTTGCACATGTTCTGGAGGCCTTATTGTAAATGTGACCTGACGTGTTTCGGTTGCATCTGTTTCCAAATGTTTTGTATCCAAAAAGGTTTACTTTAGAAACATATTTGTACTATATGACGCAAACACAGTCGTAAGACAGATGATTCGGTCGACACATGTGTAGTTTAGTTGTATGTAATGTATTTAAAACACAAACATCGTTTACAAGTTGCTTTCCGAATATCGGGCATCTTCCCAAATGGCTCACTCTACGCATTTGACGCGACTTCTAAATTCTTAACACGTAGGCCAATACTAAGTAAGCGTGTAAAGGTTTGCAATGTGAGATTATCGACTTCCCGAAGGTGAATTCGATTTATTGCATTAAACATCCGTGTTCGGAATAGCCTAAGTTTCAAAAAAAGGTTTAGACAGCTTTAGAGACACGGTAAATTTAAAGTATGAACTATTATTTAACGTTCTAGATATTTAAGATTAAACCTTTTGCCATAATATACTCATCATTGTTAAATAATGATGGAAAATGGACACTTTAAAAGACATAGAATAGACGAGCAACACAAATTGCTATTATTACTATCATTAACGTTTCTCGTACTTAATGCCTTGCACTTGTCTTGCGTGCACTTGGTAAGGAGCAAACGATTGTATTAACACGCGAAGGAAACAGTAGCTAGGATATGTACTTCATTAAATAATTGAGTGTACCTATAGAAAACGGTCAGTATAGTGCGTTCAGAGAAAGTGAAGTTAGTGTAAGTGTTTAGTATGTGTTGCAGTGTCGGCAATGTAACAAACTGCATTATTAATAACACGCCAAGACAAGGCGGTGGCCCAAACAGCAGCGGCAGCAAATAGTCGCTTCGAAGGCAAATCAGATAACACAGAAACAAATTATTTTGATCTCAATGACATTTTAAGTGAAGATAATAACACTGGAAAGTTACTTTTAGACTTAAGTACGTAGCTACTAAGCTCTTGTTTTATATTATTACATATGTTGTATACTAAAAATATATATCTGTATGTTTACAAGTTCTGTTCCATGTAATTGTCCGACCGTATGATTATGTAGGTATGTAATACCTTTGAACTGTAAAGTAATTATATTTTTTACACGCTTCTTTCACAGTTAGCATTGAAGTTAATGAATGTTCTATGACACTATATATTCCACAGATAACATTGTATACCGTTAAACAAACCAGGATGTGAACCATTGTTGTTGTATTGTGCGTCAATCCATTTCATAATTAATGTGAAAAATTAGACTATCGCAAATTTCTGATTTCAGTTTCTATTGTATACTTTTGAGCTTGAAAAAAGATATAAAAATGATCTCACACACTTAATAAAAGCGAGTGAAAATTAACAGTATAATCTGGTAAGCCATGACTTAGAGATTTTAAAATATTTTAGCTAATAATAGAGAGTATGACATCATAATATCAATCAACAGGTGTTTACAACTAACTCACCGCTGAAATACAGTAATTGCCTCACTGTTGAATACAAAGAGTAGTTACATCAAAAAAAGTATTTTTCAAAATGAGTCATTAAGTTGATGTTCCTTTAAATGCCGTTTCAAATGAGGTACATTGCTCAGAACAGCGATCCTAACAATGAGAGAAAATCTCTAACACAAACAAAACTCAAGGTCTGGTTAGCACCTGAGCAATTTTGTTGTGATAGTGCGCTACCTGTCATTACATAGGCTCAGCTAATTTTACGTAACACGCGTGTATATCGCCGACATCTGGTTCGGTTCACGACGTTAAACTCGGCGGCGGACATGGAAAAATAAGCCAATCTCATCATCACACAACTTCAAAGCTTTAAAAACAAACACACAAATAGGATCAGCGTATAGTAAACAGTATAAATTTATGCCTCTGCAAACAATTTTTATGTAAAAAAACCTGCATTTGTTGTAGAGTTCTCCAAAGCTTCAAGTCTTCTTTTTCAGTACTTATGCACACTATAGTATTGTACTATTCAAGACACAGTTTTTTTGTTGATCGCTTTTTCAATTTCGGTTTAATACCGATTAAGGTATGTTAATATTTTGTAGTCATGTAGTGTAATGTTGGGTAATAGTTTCTGCTTTAATTAGTAAACATTAAAGATATACAACTGGACATTATTATGTCTTTCTTTACAATTTATCACTTGGCAACAGTTAAAATATTATATTTTCCATAAATAAAATTATATACCATTGAAACTGTAATGGCAGTATGCCAAAAATTGGATCATTCATTACAGATGTTGGCTATAAGAGAGTATTTATATTTTTTTATTCAAGTCTTTATAAAAATTGGTAATTTTAGATTGTGGTAGTAATTTTCTCATCATGCTAGAGAGTGCTAGCATAACAATTCACTAAATCTAAACTAAGGACCTAAGTATATACTCGACAAAAGCTATCAATGAGCAAATAATTATCAATGACTAAATGAGACCAATAAATAAACAGGAATTAGTGATATAATGAGAATGATTTCATCAACTTTTTGGATATTTGAATACAAATGTGTTATTCAACACATTAGCATTAATTAGGTTACTGTAACCACAAATAGTGCCACAGCATACTAATTAAAAATAAAATATCAACCAGACACAGTTGTTTGATTTTTAAATGATAAATTAAAGATTTGATATGAGCTCCATATTATTATTTGATTTTACCCTTGTATGCATGGTAAGATATCAATATTATGTACCAGTATCTTAATCAATTCATATCACAAATGCAATATAACTAAATTACTTGGTCACTGATAATGTGGAACTCGCTACGGACCATACATTATCATTCAAATGGGAGGGTTGAGATTCCTAGCGTCTACTGGCATAGCTGTACTAAACCCACCTCAGTGATCGCAGTCAACCGGTAACATTACTGTCTAGGTAAATATGAGAGGACTAGTACCTTCTTCGTCTGATATTATGGACTCATCAGGGGTGCCGGCGGCTGCGGTGGGGGCCCTCACTACGGTGGTCGTCCTGTTGTTTTGTAATCTTGTGAAGAACTCGACCGCGTAGTTGATCACGTCCCCCGGTTGCTCCAGCAGATAACTTATGGTGAACTCCAATAAGATCTCTCTAAGGTCATCCGGGACTTGAATGCGTCCGCCTTGAGGCCTGCTCATTTCTAAAGGCGTCGCCTCGCTTTCTCGATATTATCCCGTACGGAGAACGTCTAAGCGACACGATGTATTAAAACTTCGATATCATAGCCATTGAATTAGCTAAAGCGACACACCAACGAGCAAATTTTACGATGGGGAAGTAGCACTACATACAAACGTTAGTAATAAATAAAACCACACTATTATACTAAGATTCTGTTTAAATAAAGTCTTGGCTACGAGAAATTAAATCTAATGACACACTTTTTACTGAATATTCCTTGTCCTCCAGCCTGACAAATAAAAAATCTCCCTTCACTAAAAGCAAAAATGGCGAATTTTGGATTGCCCTACTTCACTTCACTTCACTCACTCCCTTTGAAATAATTGCTACAAGAAAAAAAAAACTCTCATAGACAAGCTAAATAAATGACAATCGATCGACGGACATATTTTAGTAATCTGTGGAAAGACCACTTTTCTCTGCCGCAGACTAAAAAGTTAGTTTTACATTTTTCTTATTAATATGCTTATCTCTGAAAAGAATCTTCTGCAATAGTAATAATTGTGGAAATAATTTTATTTGTTGTTTTTAGCAGTGCAGTTTCATATTTACATTTATGTTATTAACCAGCAAAAGATATATTATAATGTAATATCTTTGAAACTAGCTGTTTTTTTTCTGGCCACCAATACCGTTTCTGACTTTATTACCGAAAATAATGTATGAATGACGTATTGTATGAATGCAGCTGCTACTGGTACCCTAAAAAAAATGAATGTGTAAAACTAGCTGTTTTATCAAATTACTCGATAAAAATTCTTTCCCTTTGTAAATTTGAGATAGGCATGTGCTAGGTTTCATCTACATAATATATTTTCACAGAAATATGTACAAGTAGCAAAAAAGTAACGTTATGTAATATCACAGGAAACTATTATACCTACGCCATCTAGCGGTCAATAGTTGGCGATATTTTACGATGGGTCGGGCGGGTGATAAAATTCCTCAATGAAAATAATGAGTCTGTCTGACATTGACCGCGATCTTTGAACTTACCAACTTTATCCACATGATGGCAACAAAAAATTTTGTTGCAGAGTTTCAGGTGACGGGTTTGATTTCCAATGCGATATTGATTTTCAGATGGATTCAACAGTTTTGCCTTGAAATCATTGCGTGCAGGGGGTTTTCTAGGATACTTTATTTTCTTAATTGTTGATAGCCACATGATGTTCATTCTTACGTTTGAAAGATAGCATTACTACGCGAGCGATTCCGTCGGTCGGTAATATTGGCAGCTTTTACGGGTGATCTCATACCATACCTACATGAAACGTGACTTGTGAGATAAAAGGAAACTGTTATTAAATCAACTTGTTCATTCATAGTACTGTTACTGTTTCCTTGCGGTTTCAAGCCCGCGTCCCGAGAGAACTACATCACACACCCTAATAAAATGTAGCCTCTACCTTCTCCAGCGTCCCCTCTATCTCCGTACAAAATTTCATCTAAATCGGTCCAGTCGTTCTAATGATTACCCCCTACAACCTCACAAACTTTGCCTCTTTATAATATTAGTATACTTAAGTGCCTTGGGGATTTGTCAGTAATAGCAGAGTTGACAGAGTAATAGTATCAAAATAATATCTAAGCTGAACTTCCTAATACCACTTTACCGGTTCCGTATTGATAGACAGTAAGGTGAGGGAACCGGGCAAGTACTTAGCTACTACATATGAGACATTAACAGTACTCGCCCAACAAGTTATATTATGCAAGCCACCATGTTCAGCACGAAACCAGGCAGGCAGCTGAAAATTTCACAAAGACTGTGTTAATAAAAGTTCAGAGTGCAAAACAAGTTCACAATGCGCTAGATGCATAGGTTTAGTTATCTGTGGACGCATGAATAAGAAACACAATCATTGGTTACATAGTTTATTTTAATATAATAATAACAACGAGCGTTTCTTAGAACAAAAATCAACACTTAAATAACTTATCCATTAATGCGTCGTCTGTCAGCGAATCTAAAATCTTTTTCTTAATGTAACAGAATTTTGTTAAAGATTGTTTTATTGGATGAGCTAGGATCTTATTGTGAACCACATAAGGATTAAAATCAGTAATTTCCAGTTCACTATCTTCATCTGAAAATAAATCTATTTCTTGACACTTTACAGAATTGAGCGTAATACATTTATATTTTTCAAGAAACATACAAATGTCTTGCACAGATCTGTACGTTAAATATTCACATTTATCTGCTAAATATACGACAGACGATCCAGGCTTTTCGAATATTAAATTCATGACGACACTACACCATTTAAAGAATATTTCGAGTCTTATTTTGCCAGTTAAAGTTAACCACGGAGTGACTACAATGTATTTGTCACCTATCTTTACTGCCCATGGCTGTATGTGCTTGGTGAGAACGATAATATTTTCGTAGAAGCCAACGCGTTTAGCAATTTTCTTGATTTCAAGTTCTTGTAATTTTTCTTTTAGCTGTTTATCGTCAAAGCCCGTAAGATTCTGCAACAAATTTTTATAAGTATAAAGTTATTATATGAATATTTGTATTAAGATAATAGCTACTAAGTATTTGTTACCTGCAGCTCCGTAAACGTCAATCCTTTTTCAGCTTTTTCATTCAAATGTGACACTACCGGATCTTCCGTATTCAGACCCGATTTTATTTCTTTTACATCTATTGCAGTGTAACTGGAAAATAAAAATAGCATTACAGCTGTCGTATTTTACATCGTAAATTACCAAGTATATTAAAATTACAAATATTAATTACCTTGACAAATACTTCACACTGTTATCAATGTCTAAATGCTTGTATTGATCAGAAAATTTGAGTGAATCAGATTTATTTTTCCATCTTAATGTCCCTGTTTTTAATTTGTATTTAGTGTCTATTGTTAGTACGTTTATCTCTTCTTGCATAATGGGCACGCCTGCCGGGTCGGTGATGACGGGCGCCGTGGCGGACACTATGTCTAAAATATCGCACGAATGCATTTCACAATAGACACTGTTAATTTCTGCAGACCCCTTTATGTCATTCTCGGTCTGATCTGTGTCTAATATTGTATAAATATTATCAGCATATTCCGAGTTCAGACGATTAACCCATTTACGTTGATAAAAGGCAGATATTTTATACGACGACTGGCATATGTCTTCTAAATCAAGTTTACGCATTTGGTTGTTAAATATTTTCTCTTTAGCCGCGATGGCGCCGCATTTCCTCAGTTGCTCCACAGCAGTTCTCAAGGCTTTTTCAGGATACTCTTTGAAAGTATTATATATTTTTTTGCCCATTTCTGTGCTGATATCGGAATATATTGTCTGCATTATCGTGAGCATGATTGCTTCTTTCAGAATCGTATTATCAGGTGTCTTGAACATGTTACATAATTTATTTGCAGTAGATGTTATTATTGTAAAATGATTATGGAAATCTTCTAGGTCCAATGCGACACACGGAACCTTTTGTATATACGATTTAGAACGCATCACCTGGGCTATTAGCCATACCAATTCCAGCATAGGCATCCGAGCTTTGTTAATAAATTTCGTCATATTGGTCGAATATCGAAATCTCAATTTCTTTAAGAGTCCTTCATATTTTTGAATGAGATTTCGTCGTCTTCTCATTTCGTTTATAATACATTGTTTTTCATGAATCAATGTTAAGTTTGTTTCTAGTGTTGAGGCTCTGCTATGGCACACGCCTTTTGTCTTTTTAGGGTCCTTAATTGAAAGTATATCTTTGGCAACAATGTTTCTGACTATGAGACTGCCAGGCTGTGAGCTAGGACTCAGGATCGTAATAGCAGCTTTGCACATAGTTATGATCAAATCTTCCTGCTTTGACCATCTTATTGTGGCATCATTTCTTCTACGAGCCAGCTTTTCGATCGCTAATCTGTCCACCGCTATTTTTGGTGCTGCCTTAAGTTTAGTGTCATGTTTCACTTTCTTATTTATTTTTACGTTGGGGATTTTGACTGACATTTTCTTCTTTGGCGAGACGTGACTTTTTACGGGCCTCATGTAGTACGTTTGCCAAAGTCGTGGTATTTCCATGTAGAAGCACGAGTCGAATCCGCACGGGCCGTTGCCATCGCCGTACCGCGCACCGTTGTCGTACATGACGACCTCATCCTCTGTGCGCTGTGGGGGTTTCAGCTGTTTCCTGTCTCTCTTGGCCAACTCTATGACAGTATTAATGCTGATCTGATACACTTCTTTCCAATAATTGGTAACATCTTCAAATGTTTCAAAATAAAATGATAGTTCTTTAGCTTTGTCGTCATTAGTTTTGGGCCATATGCCCGAAGTGTCTAAGATAGTGGCGCGTCGGTTTACATAAAACAGGAAACTTGTATAAGTGATCACGCCAGTGCTGTTGGTTGATTGCGTTGCTTGCCGAACTAGTTGTATGAGCCCAAGCATCGCTAACACTTTCAGATTCAATCTTATCGCATTTTGCAGAGTGTTCGATCTCAGAAGTGTTTTATAAATATGTCTGGGTGCGTCTTTAAGTTTCATTTGTAGCTGGCTTTCATTTATTAACTGGTTTATTTCCGTCTTCCCCATACTGCCCAAGTTGTTGATAACAAATTCTATTGTTACTTCCTGAATAAAATCGACTATGCTGACAAACCCAGGAGGTAAAGAATGTGATTCTGGTTGCACATATTCGAAATAAGCGAATCGCATTAGAAACTCGTGAAGTTTCTGGATTTTCATATACCGGGGGTACGAAAACTGTGAAAGGCATGGAGCAACATCGTCTAAGTTGATTTTTTTGACGTTCATTCTTTTAGTTGTGACAGCCCTCATACATATCTCCTTGTATTTAGCCTTTATCAAAGGATCTGTTGCTTTGACGTGAGGAGCGCAAATTAAGACTGAATACTTTTGAATGCCAGGCCATTTGATTTTATAAATTTTTATATGACCATCTGTGACCAACTTCTGTATAAACGATTTCAGTGGTTTTGTGTCCATGGGTGGTTCATTAATTTCTTTGGCGGCTAAATTGCTTAGTGTTATATATCCACACACATACTGTTTATCTTTGAGTACTTTGAAAATACCATTTGCGAAAGTCAGCTGTCTCAGTGTCGGATTTTTCTTGAAGTTTCCGAGCGTTTTTCCACTTTCGTAACCTTCAAGGACTTTTACTTCTGTGATAACATGTTCTGCACTCATGTCTATGTCGCTTGTACTTGTATCTGTACTGTCTTGGGTAGGTATTTGTTCAACAATTTCAGGTACAGCCTTTTCAGCTTCGAGTTTTATTCTCTTCAGAGGTATTTCATCTTCGGATACTGTAGAAGCTTGTGCGACCTCTTCTGTGTTAGGTTCATCATTCGTACTTTGGTTCTGATTTAAATATTCTAAGAATTTCTTCTTTTCTTCCGCATATTTGACATCCATCTCTCCAGTGGCAGCTATGGCGATAAACCTGTAATGTAAATATATATTTTTTGGTTTTTTAAGACCTATCAATCGTTTATTCCATTCCTCAATGTATATGCTTAGGTGGTAAGAAAAAAAATTGAAGTGTCAATTGTGGACCCTGTTGGGCACAGCAAATATCTCTACAGTTGCAATAGCCTCTAATTAATATTACAATTTAATATTTATAATAATATTAATTAATATTTACCTAGCAGTTCTCTGTTTCCCTTTGTCCTCCAGATATTCTCTGACAATATTCCGTAACTTAAAGATTCGGCAGATTCCTCTACTGGTATAAAACTCGATACCTAACAACTGAGCCAGTTGGAGTTGAGTGAGGCCCTCGAGTCCGGCGTCCAAAAACCGCTCATAAGCCTGTCTCATGAGGGTCACACCAACTTTGTACTGGCATTTCAGAGGAGGTTCCTGTGACTCTTCATCAGAGTCGGATGATTCGTCACTTTTAGACGAAAGGTAGATGAATTTTCTCTTCAGATTAGCCTTTGTTTTTTTGACTTTATCATCTGCTATGACTGTTCTTTCTTCCTGAAAGATCCATCTTACATTAATGAATGATTTGTGCTATTACTAAGGTTTCCTAAATTCAACAATTACCCATACACATTTGATGAACTAAAGACTAAGAGATAATAAGCCTCATAAAATGGTTGCTTGTTTTATTTGAGAATTAGTTAAATTCTGAAAATACCCTGTGATACGTGAATCGTGGCTTATGGCTAAGTACCTTACTAATTCATTTCAAGTATTTGCCTGGAAAAACCGCCTGTTGAACTATGATAATGAGGTGTATGGGGTGGACCAAAAAATCCAATACAATTCGCACAAGAAGAATAGAGTGGCATGGAGCTACAAAAAACCAGCCAAGTGCGAGTCGGACTCGCGCATCGAAGGTTTCGATATTTAGAACTTTTTCCACAAAAGCAATATTACTTTTTTCTGCGACAGACGGACAAATAGACAGACGAAGCGGATCCATAAGGGTTCCTTTTACCATTTATGGTCGGAACCCTAAAAACAGCTTAGGTACATAAAAATAAAGCACAATTACAAATAAAATAATACTTACAAAACTGAAAATGTTTACAGTTTTCTGTAATCTTCTGTTCTGTTTCTGTGTGATGAGACCCTTCTTCACAATCACCTCAGTTTTCTCACTATAATCTGGTTGTTTCATTAAATATTCTATGACATTGTGCAGTACGCCCACTTTGGGCATGGTGAGCACACTGGGCTGGTTGAATCTCTTCAATCTAACTAGCAATGCTTTGACCCCTTTTCCTCCTATAACTTCGGTGATAATTCTTGATCCAATTAAGTCCAAGTTTCGTAAATATTTCCGGCTATAAAACAGTGCCTTTGCATCTTTAATTATTTTACTGAGATTTGTTAAGCCAACTGTTGATTGACCCTAAAATGTGCTTCTTGTTTAAATAGAATAATTAAAGGTAGATGTAGAATAAAAAGAATTTATCCCCAATCTGAATGTCTATGGTGTTGAGGTTATCAGTAATGAAATCAGTGTATTTGATGGAAGGCAATTAATACAGTACAAGGCAGTTAATTAGGAATGCTTCCAACTCAGCAGTTACAAAAATCAGGAGACTGCAAATATGATTTACTTTACACTTGAAAATATGAAATAGTCGTAATTTTCATAAAGATGCAAGAACAACATCATTTTCATATGCTTAGCCTTTCCCAACTGTATCGGGGTCGGCTGTCAGTCTTATAGGATGCAGCTAACTGCAGATTACTGGTGTAAACACATGTAAACATATGGAGCGACTGCCTATGTGACCTCCACACCCCAGTTAAAGATATTATACTTATATAAACATATTATCTTTATATAAATATATTCAATACTCACATTACTTCTAGACCTGCCTATCAACTCCAACATACAGTAATGTACACTTGTCATCTGGGCTAAATATGTGATCGGCATGTGTGGGGCCAAGGCATGCCATCTATCTTCTCTATTAGCAACTAGTGCTAGGGTGTCCCCATATTCTGATATTATAGCTGAATAGGATTTATTTTTTAAATCTGCAGTAGGTATTAGTTTTCTTGTGTCATAATATTTGCTGGAGCCATGTTCGCCTTCTACAGGTCTGAATTCATATGGGCCATCCAGGTAAATATCCTGAAATAATTATAAGTTAGAAAAAAAATGAAAGAAAATTATAGTAATGTTTAGATTAATTCTGCCATCATAAGAAGAAAGGCTGTAACTACCATTTTTTTTCGATATTGAGTTAATTACATATTTGGAATCAGGACAGATTCTGATTCTGTAGATACAACCTTTCTTTTTATGACAGCAGAATTGTAGTCACCATATTAAAGCCATATTTTTGCAATTATTCATAGAAAGAAGACAATTTGGTAGATTACTACTTTATAAGAACCTAGTAAAATCACCAATATTTATTAAGTTTTAATACTACCTACAATAGAAAAAATATAAACAGAAACAAACTTAAATATTGCTCTGCATTGCTATATTGTATATTGCTCTAAATTGATAGTAGCCCAAAAAGGACTGGAAACGTAATTTAACGTTGCTGCCTTAATTGTAGTGTAAACATAATAATTTATTTTGAACTACTTGTACTTTTTAGACAGTATTTGTGGTTACAGTAAAAGTGCAGTGTATGGTCTTAGGGTCAAAAATAGTTTTATTTAAATGCTGAACTTCTGTGCGTGAATTATTAGAATTTAGAGTATGACTTACAGGTTCCTTCAAGTGGCCGGTTTCGTCATCAACTATTTCAAATCTGTCAAGTATTTCTACATGAGGTAGGGGTTCTGGTAACTGATACACGGATATTCTGCCACAATTCACAATAAATGCCCAATACCGAGCTTTCATTTTCTCGGTTATTTCCGCAGATAAACATTTCTGTAATCGCCTCCATAAAAGGTCAACCGCAATGCCTTCAAGACCTTCTAAAGCGATTTCATTAATGAGGATTTGTTTATAATTAACAGCAAATTGTTTTAATATGTTAGTTTCCATTTTAATAATATAATTTAAAATTTTCTACAATGAAAATAAACATTTCAATTCACAATCTCCCACTGGTCACATGTGTGCAACTGTGCATTACTGTCAAATGTCATTTGCATGTCAATATTATGCTTATGATTGCAATATTTCTAACTGGAGCGCTGGAACGCTTTTGAAATTAGTTTTTTTTTACCAAATGTGAAACAAAGTCTTTTTAGCTTATTTTTGAAATACAAATCAGAGTATAATATAGTTGCTTTTATTATTTAATACTAAATCGAAATAAAAGAGTCTAAAAACACCGTCATCGGATTGTTGCTCCAAATTTACCAGTGTGACTGCGCCAAGATAGAGGAAGGAACCTGCTAACAATACGTGTCAAGGATTACTACTTTCCGTATCAAGCACTTGATAAACTATCCCAAGAGGAACGATTACTGTTTAAATTTATAGCACCTAACCAATATTCTGCGTGAAAAAATGCTTTATCAAGATTTGTGCTTGAATAAAAAAGTTAAACATACGTTTTCAATATTTATTCAATACACTGTTATGCCCTTTCATGTATTAATCTAAGGAACCACCACTAAACCCGTGGTATGTAATGAAATATGTATAATCGAAGAATTGGGTAGGTCCCAATACACAACCTTGAGGTACTCCTGCCAGTTGGCACATAAATATTTCATATTTTTAATTTATTAAGTAACTATTATTTTGAATCCCTAACGTGATGCCAAACTTTACTGAAATCCACATCGAGCAATATTTTAAAACACTTTATTTTTCGTCTAACGCTCTTTGATTTATGTTAGTGTAAACTTCGAAATTACTTAGATTTTTGGAATGATGTAAATTAAATACTTTTTTTATTCATACTGAGAGGAGCACGTGTATTTATGGTTTCAAATAAATAAGCAAAGTATTCGAGTTTCAATATTTTATTTACTAAAGAAAAGGAATACATTTTATCCTTTGCTAAAATATTTAGCATAATATTAATAATATTTTAATGAGAAAATGATCATAACATTTCAAACAATGAAGAGTAAAATATAAAACCTTGCTTCACAGAGCTCACTATTTCATATTTTGCAAATCAATGTTTTACAATCTATTTGTCTCTAGTTATAAAAAAATTGCACTCTATAAATACGGGCAGCGAATAAGGTGTAACAGTTCTATCACTGCATTTGCGTTTGCATTATTATTTATAAAACCCCTACTTAAACCTATGCCTTAAAAGAAACTTAAACTAGACCCTGCTTTAAGTTTAAACTTTGTTCGACTCCATGTAACAATGGTTCAGAGGCTTGACATAGATTACACTCAAAACAGAGCCTACATGGCTACATCTTTCATGTCACTGGAGTAAAGAGCAAATAATAAGATAGTACAAAACATGTATGAGTTTATGAGAATGAAAAGGTAATTTTAATAATCATAGGTTTATCATAGATTACCAAACTATCATCAGGTATAGACATAGTGAATTGGAATAACAGGTAATGTAATAGGTAAGTGAATTTATCTGTAAATGATGACGTATACATTATGACTACTAGTAAAATTTTATGTAGTAATGACTGTTGATGAGGTTCAAAAATAAATTGTTAGACCTATCTCCAATATTCTTTTTCGAGTTTCTAAAGGGCGGTAACTATGCGATACTAAAGGCACACTATTAGAAACTCACTATCACTTAGCATGGAAGATAACTGCTTAATTTTAAACTATGTTCGGGCTCCAATCACTGCGCATTTTTGCAAAGATGGCGGAACATAGTTTAAATTTAAACTAACGCTTATAAATCTGGTAATTAGGTAATGGTCGGTTCATGGGAATTAACGGGCTCCGTTTATACTACAGGTGCAAATAGGTAATATAGTTAGGCACTTCCCACAGTTACATCGCGATATACCGTCCCACTTTTATTTATCACAAAATGTTCAATCAATATACATTTTATTATTGAAATGAAATGAATGGTTTAGTGACAAAAATAATTAATAAACACCTCTAAATGCTTTAGGTAGCAATGTTAGTCATTTACGCATTTTTTACATATAGGTAATTAGGTACCTACCTTAAAGGTATTTTGAACATTTTGTGATAAAGAAATCATTTACGTAGTAAACAAAAATATGCGTTGCTGCTAACAATTCTAATTTTAAAATTCTAACGCACAATTTTGAAATTAGAACTCCGAGAAAACTTTCCAAGTAGAAAAATATGACATACGCAGCGAAACCAAACGTATTTACTTCCTTATCCTGTAGAGGCCTACAGTTCACTGAGTATCGAGGCATACATCTAATTTTGCACTAAGGCAATAGTCATTAAAAGTGAATATAATTTATTAAGGTATACTTTAACGTTCTGTAAATTCTTAACGAATAGCGTGTCGCGTAACCACGTACCAGGTCTCAGTGAAAAGTGGCGTTTACCCGCCTGACTTTAGAACTCATTCCTCGTATTTACATGCTATAACATATAGTAATTATGTGATGGATAGTTTGAGAGTAACGTGACGTAACGAGCTATACCTTAACATTATATTTTTTAATAAAAGTTGCGGATCATTTTTATTTAATCCAATCTGTTACTTAGTTCTTTATTTCAATAAAAGTCTTCAATTTCTAACACTAAGGCTTCGAGTTTCAAACAAAATTAAGCGGTCTATTATAATCTACGTTACGATACGATCTATATAATTCTCAATATATTATAAATCAATATTTTTACGCTTAGTACAAGAAACTTCTAGGCATGTTTATGATTACAATTAACTTTACGAGTATAAAAAGGTGGTTCAGTAATTTAAACGTAGAAATGGTTATTGTACATTTCATCAATATTATTTTTTAAGTAATACAAAAAACAATTCTTAACAATTCACTTTTCAAAAATTTCTTGCGCTTACACTCTAACGCTTAAATTAATTACTCGACGAAAACTAATTACATTACAGAACTTGCTATTTACAAGTAGGTACTAGCCTCACTTACGTATGTACGTGTTAATTAATTTTCGCATTACAAACTGTGAAAATGGCAACCACGTGTTTATGGTTCTGTAAGGTTGAGTGACAACCCTACGTATGACTTGACGACTTCAAATGAAGTGCATCGCAAGAGGGTCAATTTATAACGAACGGACTATACATACAACCGACTCTTATGACGTCATAACAGTAAATCTGTAACATGATAAATATTCTTTAGATACTACATGACTAAGGACTGCAAGCTTATAGTTTAAATATTACATTTTCTTTGCCATTTTCGCGGTCTGTACATATTCCGAACAATTCTGCCATATTAAAGCATCTACATATCGTATGGATTAATTAATTAAAAAAATAAACTGTGCGTTGCTTTGGTTAGTTATAAAATAAGTATACAAATTGGCAGTTATATTCATATAAAATAACAACTTGATTAAGTAATAAATGTTATTAGCAATCACTACTATAAATAAATAATTTACATTAAAATCATGGCATCTTTGGTATTATATAAAAATGAAATTAAACATGAGTATTATGAAGGCAATGTCGAGAATGCCTTTTTTATTATTATGGCGTATAAAAATTATGTTTTGTTTACTACCAAATAGCTCTGACAAGTCTAACATCTCTATTTTCTGCACCAACGTTTCCATGCGGATTTTAAGACGAATCATCATTACTTAGATGCTTGTTGATGATCGATATCATATTCGAGAGATGTCGTCAGAGCTCTGAGGTAGTATGATCTATAGTTTTTCATTACGTCTTGTCTACTGTAATCGCTAGTCTAAAGGCGCTAATGTCCGCACTAACTCAGTCCAAAATCAAAAACGGAATCTTTGTAATGTACAAATTACAATCCTGCCACACACACTTAGGCACTAAGTCATTACAAATAGAATTGACATTTTCTTTACACACATTCAATTGTCAACAATGAGCGAAGATGAGTCTGAACACTATACAATCTCGGGGTCAAAGTAACTGCTAGCTAGATTACAAAATAATTGTTAAAGCGATTATTCAACGAGAAATTAATAATTTCTCGGCAATTACAAAATTAGCAACAGGAACGTCTTTCGAAAAAGGATTTTTACAAACGTTTTGGCCCACATTTCTGGAAAGTTAATTTATAGAAACGACAGTAGACAAAAGGAGACGTCGTCAGTGTCACAGAATGTATGTACACAATGATCACAGTTACGGGTTGTAACTACACAATGGCGCACCAACAATCTAAATTGGCAATGTGGCATCACAGTGCCGCCTTAACTATCATAATATGTATCTATGTATACATAATAGCTAAATCTATAACATTATCCAATAATTATCAAAACGACCTCCTAGTAATCTAAATACACCCATAAGAAGCACTTTTTAATGAATGAATAAGTATCAGAACTTTACATATCATTTTATACATGGTAAATATAATTTATATCATATTTTGTGTTTCATAATGTCATTGTTTCAACTATAATGTTATAATCATCGTTTAAACTAGGTATAGCTCGGCAACATTACACAACACCACATGTTGAACAAAAGATTATAGCGTCTTTATTATCAGGTGAATTTCTTGGTGTTGTCGCTAATGTTGTCGAGTTACAGTAACTCTAAAACTTTAGAATAAGAGAACCCTCCCTATATTTAATGACGTAATGCTAAAAATAGTAGTTATGTAAAAAAGCATTTTGTGACTCCATTGCAACTCTTCCATTTTGTTGAAAACAATGCCGATCGAACAGTGTTGAAAAAACTGCAATGATAATCACAGTTTTAAATTAACTATTCGTTAACATGTTACCAACAAAAACTTATATTTTCACCTACATTATTTGTAAACTATGTATATTCTAAACAATCTACAATTTGTTACATTATTCATCTTACATACATCAATCGATAATATTGTTCCGTCTTTTAAAAAAAATACATATTTTTTTGTCTCACATCCTCTGACCATAGATACGATCAATTTAGTTTGTGGATAATCACCAGTACGTATATAATATTTATTTTCATGGAAGAATGTTTTGTATTAGCATTTGTTTCTTTAACAATCCACATTTAAACATAGTATCTATACTATCAAGTTACAAATCATTTAAAATTCAGCCATTCCGAAAGTGCGTTTTCAACAAACGCTCAACAGCTTCAACGTATAATACAGGCAAAATACGACGTCGTATCCACAGTTATAATTCACTACAGGGTCATTATCGTCGGCAATAACAAAACACGTTCAATCGAACGTCACTCAGTCGAATACGATTCGAATAACAATGTCGTTAATTTTGGAATGTCATTATCACGTTCGTTAGTGACGTCACGTGCGTGTTGGTGGCGGGTGGTGTCCGTATCACGTATGGAGCACGTCTGGTGACGTCATGTGCGGGTTGCGGGGCGGCGCGCTAGTTGCGGTAGATGTACGCGCAGGGCTGCGGCGCGGGCGGCGGCGGCGTGGGCGGCCGCTCGCCCGACGGCGACGGGGACGACGACGGCGGCGACGGCGACGAGGAGGACCCGCCGCCACTCGCCGACGCAGAGCCCGAGCCGCTGCTGCGCTGCGACACTGCAACACATGGACACGTTTTAGTCTCAGTCGAAGTGCACCATGCTAATGTGCCTAACCTTTACATTTCAACTCAAGGGGATAAACTTAATCAATAATCTGTAAATTTATTTCCAAATTCAATTTATTTGATCACTTAATTGTACAGAAAACTTACCCAATGTATGGTGGTGGTGCGTATTATGTTTATGATGATGCATTTGGTCGCGCGAGTCCGCCCCGCTTGTTTCTCAGAGGTACACCTTCTTCACTGAGCGCGTGGTCGAGAAGCCGTTGTCGTTGCCGCGCCGGTACCCATCGCCCTGCGGTCCGAATATTCCTGTGTTAACTGACATGCCTAGGTGAATAAGCGTGCGTGAGTTAGTGGAACGAATGAACGGTTATTAGCAAGTTGAAATGCACTTGAGATTCTGTCCAAATAACATTAAATGGATACGTGAGTTAGTTTCGAAGATATTTTTATGATTGGTTTTATTTTTAAATACATATGTTTAAATACTGACTAGTATATCAGAGAATTTCCTTTAAAATGATATACTATGATATATGGACGATATAATTATTTATTCATAATCTCACGAACATTTTCAACAAAAATGGTAAGGCAATGGAAATGGAAACAAATATGATGTTTTAATTGATTATTAAATGAGTAAGTGATCTCAATGAAAACATGAAAGATGAGAATATGAGTTATGAAGAATCATGCAATACTAGTGATGATGAAGGAGAGCCAGGTGACAAGATAAGTTTAGTAAGAAACTTACTTTGTAACAGCATTGAACTGTTCTACCAGTAATTAGTAGATATTAATTATAGGAAAAGGGTAAAAGCGCGTAGAGTCCGAAGTATTATTTCAGTAATTATGTTGAAAGTCATGCAAATTGCTGAATCTTCATACAGGTATAACGAAGACGAAAAAACTCCGAAGATCCTAGGAAATCTTCTCAAATACGACTAATTTGGTAATTTTTTATCAATCGGCAAATATTTTAACCTTGTCTGCCTCCATGTGAATATAAAAGAGCCACTTTTTTCCAGAATATTGATAGCTTTCATCGCGGACCTTTCTTTATCCATACCTGTAAAAACGATCACAGCAAGCCATGCAAGAGAATAAAAAAGAGAATAACTGACATTGACCTGGTGCGAGCGAAGAGTTCCGAAGTTATCACGACGGTAGGCGTCGGGTTGGAACTGGAACAGCGTCTCGTGATGGGGGTGGTAAGGGGGGTGCTTGCGGAGGGTGGCGCGGGGAGACGCTGGCTTCGGCTGGGGAGCTAGCACCGGCTCGGCGTAAGTTACTTCTTCTACTTGCTGCAATAGCTTCGGTTCTGCTTGAATCCTGTAATGACGTCCTCAATCAGTATTTGATAAACTTATGACGACATCCTATAGCACAGAACACTAATATTTTGTTATTTGTTAAGAATTTTATGTTGTAGCTTATGTTAGTTTATTATTTAAAGTTAGTCACAAAAATACTCTCATTTTAACCCTAAACAAAATACAAACCTATTAATATTCTGCCTTTGTTCAAAATACTCATACTCAGTATCAGGGTAAGGCATATTGTCATCGTCATCCTTCTTGCACCTCCTGCCGCAGATGTACCCAGCTGCAAAGCCTGCACCTAACGCAGCTAAAGCTCCTGCAGCTACGGCTAACGCTAAGGTTTCTACCGAGTAGGCAGCTGGAGGCGGATCAGCTGCAAGAACCTCAGGACCTAAAAACAAAAGCATCTGTTATCAACTCGCTCGATTAAATGATACTGATAATGTTCCAGAATGTGATGAAATGGAATGATTAATTTTAATATTAGCATCAGATAATGAAACATGTTACAAAAAGTACCTTCGTTACCTCCACCTCCACCTTTTCCGTCTTTGTCTTGAACAATGTTTATGACTTCTCCCTTCGTCTCTCCTCTGGCGTCGTCGTATAGACCAGAACTGAGACCACCTACTGCACCAGCGTCTTTACCTGGGACAAGAAGAGATTTGCTTTTATTTTTCTACTGAGAACATTCTTACTTTAGTATACTTCAAGTGTGCCTGCTTAGACTATGTATCGTTTGAGCAATATTAATCCTTATTGCTTAAATGGCGTCGTTTCAAAAATTGCTACAATATATGTCTACCCAATCAACCAACCTTCCTTATGAATTCCTTTTTTTAAATTACTAATTAATACTTACTGTGAGGGCACGCCGCATGGCTGCCAGTGCTGACGCTCTGATAGAAGGAGTTCTCGTCCAGCCACCGACTCACGCCGTGAGAGAAGGCGCGACACCGACCCGCCTGCTTGTCCCACGCGCAGTACGGGTCTTGTAACGCCACACATTCACTGAAAAATAGCAATAATTTTGTATATTCAATTCAATTCAATTCAATTCAAACTTTTTATTTCGGATTAAACATTTTACAATAATTTATCCATATTTTAAGAGGAATTAAAACCAAAATAAAATAAAAAATAATACAAAGAGAACAAATAAATAAAATTGAAATAAGAATACATACAATAATACAATAAACATAATATAAATAAACCAAAAATTAAAAATTTTACACACACATTCTTTTCGACATAAAGCACCTGGTAAACAAATGAGTGTTTACCCAGTGCTTCAATATAGGGCTGTCTGGTTTTTCAGCCATAACCCTCATAATAGTGTTAGGACTCCCACGCACTCTGCCCATCATAGATGCAACTCTCTTACGCATAATGGCGTAGAAATCATCCGTATGTGCAGCTGCAAACATAGTAGATGCGCTACAGTAGCGCGGGAGTCCCAACAGTATCCTGAAAGCATTATTATATTGGATACGTAGGGCGTTGTAGACCCTCTGCGTATATCTCACCCATAGGCTGCACGTGTAAAAACACGTATATCATATTGGTATAATTGTTAAACTTTTGTATTAATCCGTTTGTCATTTAAATATATTTACTTAGTAAGTGACGCAACTTTAACGTCTAGTATTTTCAAGATAATTCGAATTATATCATTAAGCGGCGGTAAAAACAGAATTGGCATATGAATAAGAATTATTATTTATGATTATTATGGAACTATTTGGGCTGTTTAGTGTTACATATAGCAAGATATAAAACAGTATCCTATGACATAATCTAAGAGAGCTTGTCATACTTACGAGCAAGAACTGATCTTATCACTGGAACAGCGATGCAGTCTCAGACTAAGGACCTGTCGGTCTGACACAGCGATCAGTCTGGCAGCATCGCGTCCAGCCCGGGCTACCCTGAGGGCTCTGACTGGCGACCCAGCAGCAAATGCCTGTAGCTCCTCGATGACTACAGGCACTGCGCGCTTGTTTGAGTCATACGACACTGCGTTGATCGCCTTGATGATCTTGCCGTTATCTGATAAAGGAATTACATTTGTTACATTATATTTTGGAACAAAGAGTTTTCGTGTATTCTTCTATAACTATCTTCATTTACAGTTTCGTTTGCAATGTTAGACTTTTGTAGTGAAGACTGCAAAATTTATGTTAGAAGTGTAATTGGAACAAAAATATCAGTTAAAATGTTACCTAGTTGTTAGCTTTATGAAGACGTTGTATATGTGTACGTATGATTGTGTGTGTTTATTAAAACTTACCTGTTCCAATAAATAAGACATCATACGCTTTCCCTCCAGGTGTTTTCACTTGTGGATCGACAGCTATCTGAGTGAATCTATAACTGAAAACAAATTATAAACTTTTAATATTTGCACCGGAAACAACACTTGCATATCGAAAATTCTAATTTAATGTAACTTACTGGAAACTAGTTCGAATAACAATGGGTTCCCCGAAGAAAGCTGGCACAGACTCGTCCATCAGCGCGTGTGTTTTGATGAAGTTTAACGTCTGGTCGGGTAGCTGTCTCGAGTCGTTGTGACACGTGCCCGGACGAGGCTCAGGTACCTAAAGATGGCACAAAATATTCATTAATTATTATAAAGAACATCAGAATTATTTAAATTGGGTAAAACTATTTTCGTAAGATCGTTTTGGACTTTTTTTTTGTTTGATCTCAAATCAGACCGTTATCTCATCGGTGAACTTGGGCCTAAGTAATCTCTGAAACGGAACAAACAGAAAAAGGTTGAGCACTTACTTTAGCACTATTTACAGGCAACCAATTAGAGTTGATCGCGCTTTGTTCCTTGAAGGTTCCTTCGAAGGTGTCGGCAATGTCCTGCATGCTGAACGCGCAGACAGCACTGCCTGATATACTATTAGGTGGAGTCGTGAAGGTTCCGTAGATCAACTGCGCGTTCAGACCTCCATATACACCTTCTATTAACTCTGTCGTTGATTCTGGAAACAGGAAAATTAGGGTTAAATTAGTTTTTATTGTAGACTTGCAGATAGTGCTCTTACTTACAGCTAAATATTTAGCTCAATATTACAGAATTTTAAAATACATCTTTCAAAAATCCTGTTAAAATGGCTGGTTAGCAGAGCCCGGTTAAAACCCTTTTTCGACTTAAATCTTAGACAGGATTAACTTTATTATTAGCGAGAGTGATAAAAAAAGTCAAATAATACTTACGTATTTCATTGAAATAAAAGGGGAAGTCTCCAGCGACTGAGCAGTTAAGTCTGGACTTTAGGAATGACGTCCAGCGCTGCTTGAAGCGGTGCGGCCCACCGCGGTCGTCCCTGCACACTCGCGCCACCCGGGAGTACACCGCCTGGATGACGAGCATGAGGGATATGTATTGTTGGTGACCAGCAACGGACCTCTTTTGTATCCTCTTTTGTATACCTTTCTTATATTTTTATATTTAGAATTTAGAAGTTTATTTGAATTCAAACATAAGCTAAAAAAGTTCTCTATCAGCTCTCTTGTCACTAACATTATTTTCTATCAACTCTCTTGTCACTAACATTGTTATCTTTCAACTCTCTTGTTATTAACATAGTTTATTAAAATAAAAGGCGATTCTCTCTAAACTTTCTTATCATTAACATGTATAATTAGAAGTGATCAAGTTTTAAAAGCAAGTTTTGATTAAGTTTCATCGTCCTATCAAGCTGAATAATGCTAGTATCAGGGGATCAGTAGATTACCAGATGGGTTTGGAGTTTAGTACCCCTCGAATCTCAAATACGTCCTTCACTTACAGCAAGCCAGCCGAAAGTAAAGAATGGCTATTTAGACAAAATTAATTATTAGTTGTACTCTGGGGTACAAAATAATGGTATGGACATAATTATGTTAAATCCTGAGAGGGAACATAAGATATTTTGTAGTTTTATATTAAACTAGCTTTCCGCCAGCGTCTTCACTGTTGCTGAGCAAATTAAAAATGTCACAGTTTCAAAACTTTGCCCCTCTTTTTCACTCCCTTAGTAGTAGAATTTTGGAAAATCCTTTCTTATCAGATGCCTTCGTCATACATAGAATACACCCTCCAAGTTTCAGGTCTCTAAGATAATCGGTTTAGGCTGTGCGTTGATTCGTCAGTCATTCAGGACAAAGCATTTTATACACATGTATTGATAACTTTGTTCTTGCAACTGTAGTAGTAAAATTACAATTCACTTTAGTAAATTTGAATTTTACTATTAATAATTATTATTATTAGTATTTAGAATTCTCTAGAAACAGTCTGTATACGAGGAGTAAAACCACATACAAGCATTGCATTGAATCTGTGAGAGCGGTGATAGGTGCCGTCGCGTCACCGAGAGTGAATTACTATTGCAAGAACGAGTAGCTAGCATTGTGTGCTGGGGTTGCAGTTGATAAATCCTTACTAATATTATAAATGCGAAAGTAACTCTGTCTGTCTGTTACGCTTTCACGCCAAAACTACTGGACCGATATAAATGAAATTTGGAACAACATAGGCTACTTTTTACCCGGGTGCGCTAAGTAGTTCCCTCGGGATGCGGGTGAAACCGCGGGAAACAGCTAGTAAGAAATATTTGAACAAAAGGTTGGACTATATATAGCAAATACTCTATCGAATGTCGAAATCAATAAGTAATTTCTTCATCGCAAAAAACTTTTTCTGGGAAAGCTGAAGAAAAATACGTGTTGTCTATTAATTTGGGTATTTTGTTAGATTAGTTCCATAATATGCGTATGAATAATTTTGAGTATAGAAGACTTTTTAAACGGGGAGAGTTTTGACTTCTTGAAATTATGATTATTTGAAGAATATTAAAAAAGGTTTCTTCGGGTGAATATTTGTAATTTTCGCCCGTTCACGTGGGCGACAGTGGCGTGGCTATATTGCGTATAATTTCTCGACCCAAGTCATGTTACTCTCTTTGTGTAAACGGGGCTTTAGGTAGCATACTAAATTGTATCTCAAAAATAAATTTACTAAAATATTATATGTAGAGTAGTAGAAAATACAATACTAATCAAAATCTTACCTTTCCACAATTGATGTATTCAACAGCTGTTTCTCTGAAGAAGAAGTAGACAAAATTTCCGTGTACCAAAGAATTCACGAAGTCTGGAGCTGTGAATAAAAAAAAACATATATATTAGACTCGATAACTCTATTTAAAATACCATCACTATTCAATTAAATTTAAACACTTAATTACGCTGAGTGATGTAACCCTATCGCTGCTCAGTCGATAATTTCTAATACGATCTTAATCGGATTTGCCGAATGTTGACACGTCAAATGTCACGCGAGTGACAAGGAGTTACCGCGCTTCTGAATTCAATTATAATGGCGGATGTCTGTTTGACAGTCGCATTGAGAGTCAATCGCCCGTAGATATGTAAATACACATTGTAAACAAAGCATGTGTTGGAAGGTATTATATCGAAGTGTTTATTGTAATTGGCTTCTATTTGTTTGTAATCTGACATTTTGGGGCTGATCGTGTTGATTTATCATGACTTTTATGCGACATTTTAGGTCCATTTATCTGTTTAACTGATATTTTGATGGAAAATGCTTACCGTTCAGAGTCATTGAGTCGTACGGCTCAGTTTGTAGCGGTTCTCTATAGATGATTGGCTCCATACCGCTGAAATCTGCGACCGTACCCGAATATAACTCTCCATCTGAAAAAGCAAAAAAGACGAGTAAAGAGTTTGTCAATTTGCATACCAGGCCAATAACAAAATTAAAATTAAGTTTTAAAAATAAAGAGTAGGTACAGGGTTAATATTTTCAGCGCTTAAAACGACGACAAAACAAATGTTTTATCACGGCATCTTTCTTCTTCTTCATCATTACTTTTATCCACCATCCATAAGTTACATGTATAATTTTCCTACTTCATTGGCATCTCCCATAATGCAGTGGTAGGCAAGTAACAGAGTGCGTTACACGCCATCGGCTTACGTGACTCGCATATGAGATGAGTGCCCGTTAATTGCCCAAATGTGGCTGTGCGAATTGTCCAAATGTGCCTGTGTGAATTGCCCAAATGTATCTGTGTGAATTGCCTTAATTTGTGTGAGAATTGCAGGAGAAATGTCTTTGGTGTTTTGCTTATGCACAGAAGTAAGAACTGTAAGCACCTTGTGATAATATTTAATTAAATAAACCGATACCTCAAATATTTCTTGGGGACCACCGGGGGACTTTTGCAGTTCAATCTATTTTACGTGACTGTACCCGGATAAATCTTTTTACAAGTGCTAAACGCTTGTTTGTAAAACACGGATAGCATAACATCAAGCTATATGCAATATAAACACTAATTTGATTAAGCAGATAACAGTATGCTGTGCTGTCTCAGTTACGAATGGACCAGCCCCCTCATTTCCCGTGGGTGTCGTAAAATGCGATAAGGGCCTAAACTACGATAGGGACAATCTACCTGTTTAGGTATTTATATGACAAAATACTGCTAACGCCAATTCAAACGTGGTTGTGCGTGGGATTGCAGTTGATTGTGGGAAGTCTAAAAGTACATAAAATAATTTATTTTTTAGTTTATGTTCCAATACTAATATCACAGTCGATATGACATAGAATCAATTTTGAGTTTAATTTTGAAATGCATGTAATTATTTAACGAGAATTTAATCGGAGATGGAAAAGAAGGCTATTTCGTTACTGCTACAAAAACAGATAATTTAAAAACAAAATAGTTATCAAGAAGAGGTTCAAAGCTAGGTGTTACGGGTTATCTGACGTCGCGTTTGATAGTTTTGATTCTGCAACGTGACTTCAATAAAAATATATTCTGAATCCAATGATTGCTTTGACATAGTGGTCCATTGAAATATTCACGGAATTTGTGATGGCAGTACAGCTACGTTACACGCCTAACGAATTGGATATAAAAAGTACACGATGAAGCTGTGCCTTTTGTGTGTTGAATAAGAATATGAAATAGTAGCTGTTTCCCGTAGTTTCGTCCGCGTCCCGAGGGAATTCTTCTTAACGGACCCGCCTATAACCGTCTCAAGGGTCCCATCTACCTCCGTACCGCATTTCATGAAAATCGGTTCAGCCATTTACCGTTAAAGAGTAACAAACAAACTCACCTTCTGATATTAGTTAGGTTAGCAAGAAAATAAAAAAAGTTATGTCTTCGTATCAGATTTTCATTATTATAAGAATTAATTAGTAATGGACATTTGGCACTAATATTCAAAAGAGACAATGTTAGTATATTAGTAATCTCTAGAAGTATTGAACCAAAATAAATAATTCGACGCGACCAGAAAAGGCTCGGTCTTTAGGTAGCAATTTTTAAGACTCCATTGAATTTAGAAAAAAGGTGCTTAACGCCTCAGGAAAAAACGGAATTTTCATATTTTTTATACATAATACCACAAACTATTCAGTTCCTCGTCCAATCAAAACAATACACCGTGTCTCCAACCAATATTTACTGCAGCATCGGCAAAATACAATGAGTATTTAGCACAATAGTTTTAGTCCGTTGCAATCTCCGACCGGACACGATCGTCGAGAATTGTACTCCCAGTCCTACCTAGCAGTGTCTGCAGTACAACATCAGCAAAATTACGACACGGAAGCTACCAATACGTATATATCACGAGCCGAGCTAAGACCAGCTGCCGGTGAGCCAGCCACTGCTCCCCAGGGCGTCGGTGCACTTAATTGGACCAGATCAATAGGAGATAACTAACCATGTCCGCAGCACGTAATGCATCTACGTTCAATGTGTGTGTACACGAAAAAATATATGTAAAGTACAGTCGTGTGGGTGTGGCTGACCAACGAACGTAAGTGGACACTTTTCACACACGTCACACACTCGTAAAAATTCTTTCGCTCACATTTTTATACAAAAGTTTCGTTTACAGTATGCGACAAAGAGTTGTGTTGTGTGTGTGTTTGACCAAAATGTGTGTACATAGGTACGTATGAAAGGTAACTTTTGCGTGAATGAGTGAATTGCTGAATATAACACGAGGACAATTTGAAAAAGTTGCCAGCGTAAATGTACAAAAGTTAGCCCCAGTTTTATATGAAATTATATAACAAACTGGCAACTGTGCTTTTGTTAAATTCAATTAATGTAAACGTTTCATTTTTTATTTTTTTTGCGTTTTTATCCAACGACATACCGTGAACATGGTTTTTAATTACTCACACGAATTTTGAAGTGGAATATTTTGAGCGGGTTTCCAATTAACCGGGCTATTAAGATTGCCTTTGCATTTTCTATTATAACCTTTTCGTAGCTAGGCCTTTTAATAAAAAGGAAATTGCTGCACAAAATGTTTTTTAAAATTAAAAGATATGCTAAACAGCGTCATTGCTTGGCGTGAATAAAGATTAAGCGCAAAAACATCCCCTGCTCTCCATAAAATAAAAGCAACACCACAGTGTTACCATAGATAACACAAGTTGCGACGATAGTTTTGTTGCGTGTAATAAATGGGTGTGAATTTGCAAGGGGATGGTTTAATGCAAAGAAAATTGCACAAAGGGACACAGTGACGGTAATTGATGGTTCAGCACCATAGGAAACAGTTTGTGTAGGGGGATTTGTATTGTAACCATGGTAACTAGGTAGATTTACAAAGTGTAGCTGGATTTTGTTTAGATATTGTAGAATTATAGGATTTGTACGTAGTGGTTTTGGGTTTGCGAGTCTTGCTGTTTAAATTATGAAACGAGTTTGTTTTTTTTTTGGAATTATTTGAAATTACAAATCCAATTTATTACCGTTTATTATTTAAATTGATTTTGCCTCTACACATTTATGATTCTGCACCAAAAATAAATTTAAATATGGAGTCACTTTAAAATCCATGTTACTAGCCATAAACTGCTTTTGCAATAAAATCACATGGACCATAAATTTACGTTTATAAAGCTAGTTACATACGACGTCAGCATAAAATATAGTGCATGCTAAAGTCCGTTATACACAGGTCATAAAACACGTAAACGGATATTAAGTAGGTATCTACATACTGTATTCTACTGAACCCAAATTAATTAGAATACCTCGCTGTTACATAGAGTAAAAGTAGCTAAGTACTTAAATATATTTTTCAACAAAGGTTTTGTAAAAAACGTCAATTGTTTGTTTGGGATAATCTGTGGTCCTTTTCAACGTGTTTTGTCTGAAATACAATGGAATTGGTACAATATGGAGGTACTTACAGCAGTGCTGAGACATTAAGTGGGATATTTGGAAAATGTTGCTTACAACAGGTATATTGATGAACTCCGTCAATTGTTTGGTATAACTTGATTTGTTTATTTTTGTATTATTATATTATAATTTTGTTAAAAAAAAAATGGTTTATTTTTTATATTAGGATTAGTTAGGGTGACCTTGATGACGTTATTACATTGAACATTAGCGAACTTTGTTTCATTCTTTAGTCGGGAATTGTATCGTTGATTTTTTCCAAGGTTGAAATCAATATTTATTTATTTATTTTAATATCTATTTAATAACTATGGATGACTAACAGCTAAAACAAACAGAATAAAAAATAGTTAATGTGACTGACAGCCAATAATTAAAAGTCATCACTTCGAAAAATATGCAAAATGTAAAGATAAACTTATGTTTTTATCCTTCGAAAAATAATTAGATTATTCTACAAGACAAAGTGGTATTTTCATAGGCATGTAGGTACATAGTAGGTACATGTAGTACCATGCATAGACCATAAGCTTAGTAGCTATTTACGTACTGCTGTAAAGGATAAATTCTGAATATGCTTGCAGTATTAGCTAGCTTTTATCCACCTGGGGGCTTTGTTACTATTCAGTTCCATTTCCAACCCCTAAATTATTGTACGAAGCCTATATTGACGTTGGTCTTTATAGGAACCGTTGAATTTGGACTGTAATATCCTAACTTATTAGGATGTATATTTGATAATCTTTTACGCATAAACTACTGTATGGCTTTGGATGGAATTTGGTTCACATATAGTTTACAACCTGAATTAACACATAGAATAGGAAATTTTATCCGGGCGCGTTAAGGTCTCCCAGGATGCGGGTAAAACCGCGGGAAACCGCTAGTAAATAAATAAAGAAAAAACATTAACATTGTTCCATTTAAATTGTTTATAAAGTGGTGTAAATAGTTGAATGAACAAAGCAGTAACGAATGATGGTAGGATAATATAATACTTCTTGATTAAATTGAATTAAGCTTGGTATACAAGTTATTTATATTTAAATAGTACATATTTTACATACATAGTTTGGATATTATAATTGGGTTTTATTCTATGTTTAATTAGCTTCTGTCTGTGACTTCTTCATCTGCGTAAACTAAGAATTGGGTCCAGATATATCTATGGATGGATACCTATGGTGTGTACAAAATTTCATCCAAATCAGTTTAGTACTTTTTGCGTGATTAAGTAACAACCACTCATCAAAACTTTAAAGATTTTAATAGTAGTAGAAAAAAGACACAAACACAAATATAATTAATTGTGGTACCTATAGAGTAAAATGGAATATCCATTCATGACAATGGGCTGCAGGATGTTCGTAAGAGCTAACACGCCCCCGGAATAAAAAAGCTGAGGAAGGAACATGGATGGGTTTTGGTCAGTAAGAGTCTGATATTCCCGTCGTGGGTACGGCGGGAGGAGTCATTTGCTGGTTTCCCACCCGAAAAAAGACATTACGATAATTTAGTGTGAGACAATGTTAAAAGCGATTTTTTATTCTAATTAAATACTGGAGTATACTCATTTCTCGCTTCTACAATATTTATTTTAAATGTACACTTTATTAGCGTGCACCGAATTGTCATTTTTGCATTTTAAACATAAATTTGCCTTTTTAATTATGTGATTACAAATTAATGTTTACATTATCGTTACGATTACTATATTCATAATAGGCCTGTGAGCAAATTGCGTATTATTGTTTACGATAATACACCGTGTATTGTTTTCTATTTTCGGCTTCCTTACTTATAAATTCGGTCTGTGACAGCGTCTTACAATATAGCCCATTGTCAGAAATATTGTGGGCGGTTTTAATATTCGCAGAGTTTAGTATTGAGGGGTTCATATAAATTGCTGGGTTTATGTTTGTGTACTTAAGGGGCTATTCAGACATGCTTTGTTCATTACTGCTGTGGGTAGCGACAGCTGAGTGAGTGTGCTGTACCTATTATCAGTTTTAGTCAGAAACGTCTTTTCAAAATTATCATTGTTAATTAGTTAATAATTTTGAATATTGGAGCCAATACATACTTAAGTGTTAATTAGGTTTCGTAGTAGTCGCATTTAAGTTCATATAAATTTGATACACAGTAGGGTAACTCCATTTCTATATTAACCATTTTTATTTTTACCAAATAAGTTGTTTTTTTGTGATTGTATAAAGAGATGTTTTTACACTACATATACTGTGGTAATTTTAGCTAGAATTTAAAACGTTGGCTAGCTAGAAATTTCCTTGATTTTTATCTATTCGTTCCTGACACGCGTCTACCACACGCACCTACGCCTATAAATATAATATATTTAACAGTCACGTCATAATCCACTCGTACAGGCATTGAACGAGCCTCTTTTCAATGCTACAATGAGTGGCCATTGTACGCCGACAGACTGTGAAAGTGGGTTCAATCGTTATGAAAAAGATTTTCCCTTTTTTCCTAATTTCCTGACAATGGAACGACCATGGACTCCCTTAGCATATGTGACCCGGTTACGGGAAAGGGTTCCGGTGAAATGTTAAAAGTATTCAGGCTGATAACAAGCTTTTGTTACGTCGCGAAGATACTCCTGCTTATTGGGAAGACTATTTTTGGGGGAACGAGCGGAGTGGAGGAACTTTTGTGTATTGTGAGGGGAGGGTCGATACGACACTCGGTAACACCCTCAGGAAACGCAGAGCTCCTTATGATACACACCTGAGGTTTATCGATACTGATTGTGATACTCGTGTCGTATGAAATATGTTTTATCTGTAAGTAGTTTCCATTATCGAAAATAGATTTTTGGAATACTTTTCAGCAATATTTTTGATGTCTTATTTTCATAATTTGCTTCGTGTTTCGTTTGCTCTGCTCTGCGCTTCTCTCTGTTAAACATGGTATTTTAGTCTTCAACACTGTCTTTCTTTTCATAGGATTTATTATACATTTTCTGTCCTGTTTACAAAGTTCCAAAATCAAGTTACACTCCAAACCAGTACAATTGACCCAGCTAATAATTCCCACGGTATCAAATCTTGGAATAACAACATTACAGCAAGTTCTATAGTGTGTATGTAATTTCGCGAAACACAATGCGTACGCTTAATTGGTGTCCAAGTGTAACATGGCTGTCGTTGTATTCCATTAACGAGCGTGGTAATGCCGACAAACCCGTCGGACTGTACTTATATATCGTAAGATAAGTCATGTGAATGTTGTGCGGTGTGCATTTGTAAATTGGATTATAAATTTAATCGTGTGGCTGTGAACATTGCAGCTGTATTGACAAATAAGCTGTAGAGATAATTAGGTATTGAGTAAATGCTAATTAAAAAACTCTAGCAGCTATATTTCATTGGGGCTTTTATCTTTCTGTTATAGATATATATTGCGTGAAAAAACTAATAGCCGATTGCATCAAACTTCATAGGTACCATTTATACTTGTACGAATACATCCACATAGACTGATAATAATAATTAGGTACTATAATAACACTAATAATAATTAAGCAAACATATCATAATAAATCTTAAAACGAAAAATAATAGCAAACTTATTAAGTTTTATTATCCATTTTTACAGACTTGGATGTCAGTTTCTCCGTATCTCGTATAAGTAACCTTATATTTTTTTAATTCCCGCGTCTATTCACTTGATAGATATACCGAAATCATGGATACAATATCTGGACGTAAAAGCGTCCATGAACGTGTACTATCCTGGGATGTCATAGTGAATTACCAAAAAATCACACCAGCTAAAAAATATCTAATTCTTTTTCAGAACAGTACTTGTCAAAACACTTCCATATTTTATGCTTTACAAAAATGAACGATCCACTAGGGTTGGCAGATACCTCTTTTTGCACATATAGGTAGTCAGCCAGCCATAACCACAACGTTGGCTGTCACAGATAAAAATTGTTCCAAATTTAAATATTCCAGTGAAGCACTAATTGGCAGCTAGGGTTGCCAAGCCAGACAGTTTTTTATAAGTGTCAGAGTAGATGGTTCATCTATTAAATAAAACCTGAAGCATAAACTTTGGATTCCTTTTTAAGAATACTACACGCACGAAATATTGTGTGATTTGAGATAGCTTAAGTTTATATGAAAAGAAGAAATGCAGAAAGATAATAAAAAAAAAATATTAATGGTCGAATTTCAACTAATGGGCGAATAACTATAGTAACTAATCCTATACATTACTCCGATGAAATTTAAGAGTTTTAATAGCTGAGTGGTTTTAGAATAAATAATATTGACTTATCCAATCGTTAAGCTTAGCGACCTATTTCATTTATTTTATGTATCGTGTACAAAATTTGTGTCTTACAAAACAATATAGGTTCGTTTCGAACGGCATTATTTTTTTCGTATAGAACATTAGAAAATATTTGTGTTTTTGATAATGATATACGGCAATATAATAATGTCTGTACGTAGCCTAACACCAACGATTCGGTACGACAAAGGGTTCGTGCTAGGCTCAGGACGCACCTTGCATTATATCCCCCGATGTCATTCTACTGTTCTTAAAACGCTTGTATACTTGATATATTAGTATCTATGCGCATAACTTTTTTTTCCATATGGAAAGTCATTAAATGAGCACTCCCGCCGAGGGTGGGGCGGGAGGGAGTGTCAGACTCTAACTGACTAAAACCCATCCATGTTCCTTTCTCAGCCCTTTGTATTCCGGGGGCGCGGTAACTCTTTCGAAAATCCCGCAGTAGTGTTTTTTTTTGTATGGCATCTCGAAGGTCAATCTATAAGGTGCTTAACTGGGCGTGAATCCGCAGCATTCTGCGTATAACTTAAGAATATGTATCTTCCCACTCACCAGCATAAACAGCTGTGGAGTTGTGTTCGGGGTCGTATGGACAGACCGCCTGTCCAGACTTCTCCTTCTCCATGTGGTAGGAGTCTCGCTGCACGCTGTACTCCCTGCAGAATGGCCTGAAGCTGTTCGTGCCGCAGACCAGCAGCTTCCCAGGGCCGAGGGAGACCAGCACCCGGATGTAGTTCTGGCAGCTCTCCTGTGAAAAAGAAGAATGTTATCGTTTGTGTTTGAAGTAGCCTATTTCCTATTAGCCTATAGCCTATTTCTAATGTAGAAAATGTTAAATGTAGTACATTGCAAAGAAGCTTTTATTTCAAAGAAGGATTTGTGCATTGACGTCTAAGAAACGTTTGAATATTCAGTAAATAACTACGTATTTATGTAACTGCAGCTTTGTTTACGACGTTTTATTTCTCTATCATCATCATCTGCCTAGCCTTTTTTCAACTATTTTGGGGTCGGCTTCCACTTTCCAGATAACAGATAATACGATACGTTTTATTTTCACATAAACCTCTTGATTTTTTAACATCAGTTTAGGGTCCAGCATATCCAAACAAAAACCTATCTTCCATAACGACAAACCAATACACCAATACACCCCAGAATTAATCTCATCCAACTTGGGTCGCAGTAAAATTAAGTCCAAGTAAATCCATGTCCGGGCAGGTATATCGGCGATATAGTTCGGTAATATGATTGCATTTGCATTTCCATGTGCCTCCAGATGTACGGCCGGTAATCCTATTCCGTTGCAATGGGATCCGAGCACACTGACAGACATGGCCGTCATTTTGTATAACTAGTTGAGCCTGCGGTACTGCTTGGGTGAATCGTTAGACATGTAGACATGTTTTATAAGCGAAATTTGCAAGGCGTATAAATGAGAATTAATTATAAAAAGAATAATAGGTACTTCAGTTTATAAGATATTAAAAAAATGCCAGTAACGCCTGAAGCTAGTTTTGAACAAAAACTTTTGTTGAAGAATATAATAGAAAACAATGTATTAATTTTGTCCTTGACAGTTCAATGAAGGGTGAATAAAAAAGCGATTATTTTGAGCTGAGAGATTTTTTACTTTAAGCCTGTGTTGCCACCCTGCATGACATGCATGCCATCCATTTTAATATTAGCCAATCTAGCCAATTATTGCAAAACCAACTCCTAACTTGAAAATGAATAATATTTTTTCAACTTTTTTCCAAACAATTTCTTTGATGAATACGAAACGTAAATAAATGGGGCATTTGCACTTTCACTCGTCTAGACATTGAAGAAACAAGAGGTTGATGTATTAAAAACACAAGTAGGTTGACAGCAGCTCTGTGGTTTCGAATATCATGTGTATTTCAAACTATTTTTAGTTCAAGGGTGCTTAAAAGTTATAGTCGTGGAGTCCTAGTGGTTAAGGCACCTGCTTCTCGTGTACGAGTTTGCGGGTTCGGAACCTGGCAAGTACCATGGTGACTTTTCTAAAGTCATATGTAATTTCTAAGTATATTTTAGACGTCACTGACTAACGGTGAAGGAAAACATCGTGAGGAAACCTGGACTTAAAAAGTCTGAAACCGCCAATCCGTTTTTGGCAAGCGTGGTGATCAATGCTCATGCCTTCTCTGTATGAGAAGAGGCCTGTGCTCAGCAGTAGGACAATATAGGCTGATGAATGAATGATGAAATTTATCTGACCAAAAATTGAAAAAAAAACTTTCCCTTGCATAAGTTTCATATGAGATAAGTATTCTGTTGACCATCAAAAGTAATAAAAACCAAAAGTACAAATTTACGAGTAATTCAAAAATATCTAAAAATCTTTAAGCAGAATTAACTTTTTATCATTAAAACGGTTTCAAAGAACGCTATTCTACAGGAAATAAATCTTAAAGTTCTAGTTTTATTTTAATACTTTTATGGTACCTATCTTAAAACTTTCTTAGTGACCTAGTGTTCTAGCGATATTTTATGAAGATAATAAAGAGACAGTGGGATTTAAAGCGCTTTAAGAATGGCGGTTGAGAGCTAAATATCTAGTACTTATCTGTTAAAAAGTGTAGGAACATCTATTAATAATCTTTATATGATTACTTGTGTTGTGTGACCACGAAGAACAGAAAAGAGGTTCTGACTGATTTGTTCACCAATCCAAAGCCTACACCACTGGACTCGGCTTTTAAGTTTTTGGAAATTCTACCGTTTTTTTTCTTCGGGAATCATCAAATGACCCCTCCCGCCGTGGGTGGGGCGGGTGGGAGTGTCAGGCTCTTACTGACTAACCCATCCATGTTCCTTCCTCAGCCCTTTGTATTCCGGGGGCGCGGTATCTCTTTCGAATTAGTGAGTATTTAAAAAGTGGACATGTCCTACCATGTATTTCAGTGGAGTGACAAAACTACAGTAAATATGTATCGTAGTAGAATATTATTAGTACACCCTTAGACCAATTATTAATATACAAAGGAAATTCAAAAGTTCTGACAAGTTAGCGAAAAACCTGTCAAATACTAAGTGACTCATTTTGCATAGTTTGTTGAGAAATTGACTATTTTTAGTTTTATACATTTTTATTTAAACATAAACATAAATTCTTGAAATATCTTAAGATGTCTTAGATTTAATTAAAATATATTTGTATTTCTTTTGTGACAACACTAAAGCTGCAGCATTTCTTTATCATTAAATTAAACTATATTTACGTAAAATGATTTGAGGATAGGGTGTGTAACTGCCCTTATCTTAGGCCCCTCAGAACTAACTAGTGTTGCAATACCTATGTTTATCTAGCCAATACCTAGATATCTGACACTTGGCGTCAACAACAACTAAGCTGAATGGAGATCCAAGTCAGCTCAAACTAACGTGCATTACAGAACAATAGTTATTATGTTAGCTTAGTGTAGCTTAAATTATTGACTTGGGTCGATTACTGTTGAGTTTGCTAGCCGAGCGAGGTATGCCCTGTTTTGAGAGGTGATAAGTAAAGGCTGTAATTTCTATTTAATTTCACTTTAGTATGATTAGATTATATTTTAGGTAGCATTTTCAATAATTTCTAGTAGATTGGCTCAATTATATTTTGTATACATAATTGCTGGTGAAAATAACAGTCATAAAAAAAAACTTGAAAAAATCCGTACTTATCGTTTCCAATCAAGAAATTCAGTTTATGATTGAATGTATAATATTTTATGACTATGTTACAACGTAAATGATTGTATGTACATTTAATTGATGTATTAATGACAAAAGTCTATCAACCAAATAAAATAATAATTGAAACATGTTGACTGTATTTTGTTCTTAATGTTTTTTTTAGTTTATTTGTATTGTGTTGTTCAAAATCCTATTTACAACATGTTTGTGCCATAATTTACATAATTATTATATTAGTAAGCTACAAAAAAATACACCGAAAATAACCAGCACACCGAAATCCAGGCTCCTAATGAGCTTACAATTAAGCCCCATGCCCTTATACATAGTACAGGCGACATGCTAGGTGATACTCGAAGTTTCTAGAAGCCTCGATTGAGCCCGTTGTCCGCACTCGGCACCGTCAGCTGCGACCATTACGTTTCAGGGGCCCATCCCACGCATCCCGCAATACCATGTAGGGTTGCTACTTTTACGCTTTACTAAAAGAACAACTAATTATGTATGAGCTCGTTGACTTATAGACGAAGATAAGCAAAATTAAACTTTGAGTGTTAATTAATATCTGACTAACGTAATAATAATTGGAAAGCATTTAATTAAATCTACGAATTACATATATAACATTTCAAAGTAAAGATTATGTCTAACTTATAGAGAGGCTTTTTTATCTTCGCCTTATTGACTTTATATATCTCAAAAATACGTTTTTGTGCGATATAATACGATAAAGGTATGGGAGAAAAGCGCTTATAAAATTGTAAGTAGTAAAAAGTTGCTAGTGACAGCCCTATGCATCCATTACGTGCGTTACAGTAGCGATCAGAGCATTGTAACGGTTCGCATTTCGGTTCGCACTACCGTCACTTACCCAGTTACTTTCTAATTCAGAGCACTCTAGGCCGAATACTAAATGCTAGCCTATTTCGAATAAATCTAGGATGAAACTCGCCTTGTTTGCTTTATGATTAGACCTAATTGTAAATACGGGCTGGATGTAATCGGATTTATTAGAGTGATGTTATAATCCATAGGCACGACAGATATTGACGTGAATACACAACAATATGGAGTATCGATATTTGGTATCGATACAATTATTATTATTTAGGAAAAATATTATTGCTATTCGTTATATATATGTATTAGAGGCATGCTATTTTTTTTCGGGCTATGACTTGGCTATTTGTTTTGATTTGTCTTTACGATTAATTATTTAGATTTATTAATCATAAACGTTGTCTTTGATGTTAGATTAACATAACATTATATTAGGGTTCGAAAGGAGAGATGTTTGTGTAAAATAAAAATAAAAATCAAACAAAAAAATCAGTAAACCAAACATTTCTCTCAATTGATATATTCCACTTTGCACCTACATACCTAATCTAATTCGCAACGCCACTAGAATCTTCCCGAAGACGGAATTCGACAAATCTGTTTAGGAACCAGTGGCAGTCGTCTCACGTTTGCGACGGGACCAAGTAAAATGGTGAGCATGTAGACGGGCCAGCCTGAAGCCTCGCTTGCAATTGAAGCATGAATTTGCGACGTCCCGCGAGCGCCGAGCAATCAGCTGAGAGACGAACCTCGGGGACGCAAAAAGAACATACTTACTCCAGTGCTTTGTTTGCGGTCAATGGACTTTTAGTTTATAAACACTGAGCGAAATAATATAAAAAAAGAATACGATGACCGTCAAATTCGTAGAGTGGTCGCTGTTGCGAGTAACGAGATTTAGGATCGATCTTCGAGCAGTGGTATTTGATTGTACATGTGAATATAGGCTCTGCCTACCCCTTTGGGAACACAGACGAGATGTTGTATTTTTTTGCAAACCTATAGATAAATGGACGCAGTTATATTCTAAACAGAAATTAAGTAGATTCAAATTGATATTTGACATATTTAATACAAATAATAGATATTTCATCACATTTTACATGATAGTAATATTCACCCACTGGTCAAAATTCAATATTAAAAAAAATGTTACCTTTCTGCCCTTCTACGGCATAAAAACGTTAAAAATAAAAAAACTCAACACGCTTCCATGCGAATACTAAAGGGGACCTACAGTTTTCGCTTCACGCATATACAAATAAGTAACCTAAATAAGTAGTAGTACACTCATACGTTTTAATCCACGTATGTATAAAATGTCTAGTCTATGATACTCCACTCCAACTTGAAGTTAATAAGGTATCAAATGCCTACTTGCTGCTAAGTGGAAGTCTAGACATGATGAACGTGACTTCGCTCTAGGGGATTGATAATATTATACCTATATCTCTTAACTCCAGATAAATGTACTCTGTAATCAAAAGGCTTAAAAGAATTTTATTGGTCCTTGAATTTGGTTGAAAAAAGAATATTATGGAAACTGATGTTACTTATTCCTAATCCTTCTAATATTATAAATGAGAATGTTTGTGAGGATGTATGTATGTTTGTTACTCTTTCATGCAAAAACTATTGAATGAATCTCGATGAAATTTGGTACATACATCTATACTAATATAATAAAGCTGAAGAGTTTGTTTGTTTGAACGCGCTAATCTCAGGAACTACTGGTACGATTTGAAAAATTATTTCAGTGTTAGATAGCCTATTTATTGAGGAAGGCTATAGGCTATATATCATCACGCTAAAACCAATAGGAGCGGGGCACCACTATCCCACGCGGATGAAGTCGCGGGAAGAATAGTTTATAATCTGGACTAGCTTCTGCCAGCGACTTCGTCCGCGTGGAATAGTGGTGCTCCGCTCCTATTGCTCTTAGCGTGATGATATATAGCCTATAGCCTTCCTCGATAAATGGACTATCTTACACTGAAAGAATTTTTCAAATCGGACCAGCGGTTCTTGAGATTAGCGCGTTTAAACAATATGACAATATTTCCCTTCACTGCTCTGCTCCTATTGATTGTAGCGTGATGAAAAGTATACTATAACCAGCTCAGGAGTATGACAAATAATTGTACCAAGTTTCGTTAAAATCCGTCGAGTAGTTTTTGTTTGTATAGAGTTTATACAGACAGACAGACAGACAAAAATTTTACTGATTGCATTTTTGGCATCAGTATCGATCTCTAATCACCCCCTGATAGTTATTTTGGAAATATATTTCATGTACAGAAACCTCTCTACAGATTTATTATAAGTATAGATAGATAGAAGATATAGATTAACACATAGAATACTTTTTATCGGAGTGCGAGAAGTAGTTCTCTTAGGATGCGGGTGAAACCGCGGGAAATCGCTTGTCATATTATAAACAGGCAAATTTACTTTAATGTACCTAATTACATCTTATTTTTATTTTTGTTACTTAGTTAGAAATTACTGACTGATTTGTCAGCTATCCTTACTAATATTACAAATGCGAAAGGAACTCTGTCTTATTTAGGCTTTCCACGTAAAATGCCTGATCCGATCAAGATGAAATTTGGTGTTTGACAGAATAATCTAGGAAAGAAGGATTTTTTATCCGGGTGCTTGTAAATTTGTGTTTGTAAGTAACTTGTTCTCACCAGGAAACAGCTACGAACAAAAAATTAGCAATTCTTTTGAATAGGGCATTACAAATATTTTTCTAAGAAATCATCCTGATTGGTGATTAAATTAACATAAAAACAAATTAATACGATTTTTTTAACAAAAACTAAAGTACTACAATAACTAAAACTCATTACATACTCGTTAAAATGTATTTTCCCCTACATTATTAATACCGCTCAACAACTTTGAAACCATATTTTTCGGGCAGGAATGACCTACTTTCAGCACAGCATGTATATTTTTAAAACCGTGCCTTAATTAGTCTTCTGTCGACCATTACGCCCTCTAGCGGTGAAGGTCGGTAACGTTAGCTTGAAAGTTTCATTCTAGCTGTAACTATGTATAGCATAACATTAAAAATAGTAATTTATAACAAAAAGAAAAGTTATTACAAAGTTTTGTTGTGTTTAATTAAGTTTCGCTTTTATAATTATTAAAAAATGGCTCTTGCTTTGAGTTGTAAATGAAAAAAAAAAAAGAAAACTTCTAAGTTGTTATGTCACTTGTAATTAAGCATTTATTAACGTCAATTCTGCGATTAAAAGTCGAATGTATAATTAGCAAGTTTGAATAAAGAACAAATATAAAATTTCGAATTTATGTGTAAACTGTTTCCCGCGGTTTCACCTGCGTGCTGAGAGAAAAACTTCACACACCCAGTGGAGGTAGCCTATAACCATTTTCAGGGTCCCATCTATCTCCATACCAAATTTCAACAAAATCGGTTTCGCTTTACCGTGAAAGCGTACCCTACAAACCAACTCACATTCGCATTTATAATATTGGGATATACATAATAGGCCAAGATAATATTTTATAACAAAACTAGCTTCCCGCCAGCGGCTTCCCCCCGATATTTTAGCTAATGGATAAAAAAAAATGACAAATTATATACTAAAACCTTCCTCATTAATCACTCTATCTATTAAAAAAAATCGCATCAAAATCCGTTGCGTAGTTTTAAAGATTTAAGCATACATAGGGATATAGGGACAGAGAAAGCGACTTTGTTTTATACTCGTACTATGTAGTGATATGTAGGAGATAGAATAGATAGATAGAATATTGTAAATAATTATTGATTTGAAATTATAATGACATGGACTTTACTTATTGATTTAAAAATAACAATTGAATTTTTTTAGGGAAAGATTAGCATATAATCTAATGCGACTAAGGAATAGAATATTCTTTATATGTACACTACTTTTAAACTTAAAAAACTTAATTAGGTAGGTGACACAACAGGCGGTCTTATCGCTAAAATCGATCTCTTATAGGCAAGTAGTAGGCTCGTAGAATATTTGTTTTGTGAAAGCAAGTCGCTTAATTTTATTTCCAAAAACATCTAATAGCGTCTTTGTTTTGAATAAAGACAAAAGAATTCGAAGATTAGTAGAATCCTTGATTCCTAATACCATTTAGAGATTGTTCATCACGTAGTGCTGATATCACGACTGACACAACTTATTTATCTAGGTATCGTTAGAAACTATTCGAGATAACTGAATTAGAGAGATTTGCTGTACATTAGTATACGTGACAAATAAGATAGGATAAGGTTTTTATTGGATTAATGATACAGTAAATACGTATCTTAAAAAAACAACAGTAGTGTTTGTAATAAAAAAAATCCTATTGGAAAATACTATTGTTGATTATATTTTTTTTTGCCAGTAATAAGATTAATAGGTGCGTTTAAAAAAAAAAAAAAATGAATTAACTTTGCAACCGAAAAATCCTGCGTAGAAAAAACCAATGACACTTGCATGACCTAGTGGTATGATGTCGGCATTCGCTCAGCAATCGAAGCGTTCAGACGCTCACAGTCGAATTCTCCTGCCAAAAAATCCACTTGGCTACGCTTTGTAGGAAAAATATAGTTTTTAGATGACGTTTCGGTTCATCGAAAAGAAATAATGTAACTTGGCTATGTAAACGAGTCAATCCCATCATTTCATATTCTAGTCTACTAGCGTTTTCACACCACACTGTCTAGGCCCTCTGGTGATCGAACCCAGAGCACAACAACAATCACTGAGCAATGAGAAGGCCAGATCTCATATTACTTGTAGAAAATACCACTTCTAAAAGAGTCATAAAATAAAAATTATAAGTCGAAACTCAAACCATTTATCCACGATTCCTCCCCAAACACATGTAACTAAAAGAAATAAATTATAGTTTCCAATTAGTGGAGCAAAAACTTATTAAAACGAGTACTGCGACCAAATGGTGGCAGTTACATTTATCGAAACTCATTACTATACACCGCTAATGGATGCATAAACGTTTAAAAACTTCTTCTTACACGCTTCGCAAGAGAAATTCAAGGGAATTTGTAAATAGTCGTAAGAAATTAGTTTGCTTAACATTTTGTTTGTGAAATAATTACACTGGAAAGGAAGTTTGTTTATATCGGTTTGTGTTTGTAGAAACTGGATTCGTGTGTGTATTTATTTAGCCGATGTATGTCTTAAGAAATAATTAGATACTACAACTTTTTTACTGTATTTTGTTTAATGATGAACCGATACTAGAGACGAATATTATGAATTCCAATTTATTTAAAGCAATTGACTTCAGGCGATAAATATTTATGATAATATCAAATCTACAGTAACTATGCCGTTGTCAGTGATTCTAGCACCAGCGTAAATACTATTTTGAACGTTACGCTGCGCTTTGAGTGATTTTTTATCTTGAATCTTGCAAGATACATTTGAAATGTTAGTGCTAGGCACTCAGAACACATCGTCAATTGTGTCCTATTCAATGATTATTTCTATCGCAATATAATAAAATAGCGTTGTTAGAATAATATGATACAAGCAATTGTTTGTGTCCTTTGGTCGATTTGGAAGTAAGAAAATCTCCTTTCTAAAGCACAAAAAATTAAGTTTAAAGACCATAAAATATACGGCGTACCTTTGGAAAGATATCAAAATACCCTTCTCACTGAATTAAACCCATAAAACCACGCTCGATAAGACCTGTCCCTATTTTTTACGCCCTCACAAGGTTATACCACATCAAAATACCTGTACGTCGTCATAAAAATGTTTCCCAATAATAAAGGGTTCGTAAAAAGGTAATTTTACCTAATAGCCTTTTAATTTTCCCGACGGCACACTATGTTGGCTCATAAAACAAACACGATCACTTGAATAGTTTACTGCTATTTTTAATGGGCGCTTATTTATTGCAGTTGATGCTAATTTGGTTGGATAACGTCGTAAAGTTATAGTCGTGTTGTATGAAAGTTGAGGGATTAAAAGAGAAAGTACAATATACGTTAAGAGTTATGATTTTAATAGATGTTTTTTTTAATATTTGACTGAACTTATATAACTATCTCCTAATACTACTACTGTCATTGAGAACAGAGTTCACACTATTGGTGCGCCATACAGTGATGAGGAGAGATGAAGCTATCAATATACATTTTTTAATAATAAATTCATCCACCAAGCATATTTTTCTTAAGCTATATCACTAGACGTCTTATTCCTTCTTAATCGTTAAACTAAGATTTTCATAAAATAATTGTCAGTACAAATAATCTTTAACAAAGAGAAGCACTATCAATTAAGTTCACGTCTTAGTGCATCGCGTGCAGACATTCTTGCTCCGATCTCCGTCGACGATCCTTCGAATGGCACCAGAGTAAGTTAATACAAATTTCTACATATATTATACGGGTTATTGCCGCCATATACATACACCCGCACTCCCGCTCCCACATTCATATTCCGTAATCCCGAAATGAGGTCGCTCATTAACTCGAACTAAAATAAAGTTATACGACCTCCTGGAAGATCTTCCGTGCGAGTCTAGCGAGAATTTCCACTCGATTGGCTTTTTAATTTGCCGGTATTCGGTAGAGAGACGTTTAGCGGAATAAGGCCTCGTTTCATACGCGACCGACTCGTTCAAAATTCAATTATTCGCCGCAAGATGGCGGCAGGTAACATTGATATTGAGCTCCGGGCGCAGTTTCATTGTTCTTTACTTAAAATAATATACCCGATCGTAGCTATTAGAAGCTTATATTAACTAGTTTTCTAGATATGAAACTGTTACATCGAATAATACTATTATTGAATTCTTGATTGTAAATTACAAAAGCATTTCGTAGCGCTACGAAAGTTCGTAGTAACGGCCTACGTCGTAGCATGTAGATTTAAATGTCTGTGTTATAAGATAAATTGACGTAGAAATCATTCCTTTGTGTTTCCTTTCCAAAAAATCAAAGTTACTGTCTGTAGGGAGAGCTTTATGTGTAGAGGCATTTCAATACGTATTCTGTAGAATTACATAGAAGGTTTTTTTCTCGACACTCAGTAGCTCTAGGCATTACTGAGAACTATCTTGCTTCATGTGTAAATCAGTTCCAGACTTATGAAGTTAAACATTGAATTTCTGCGTAATATACCTACGACAAAGTATTGTAAATTTAACAGTTATTTTTTGTTTATACTCGGTTAATTAATTAAAATACACCTGTGTGGCATAAAATGACAAACCCAATATTAACACATCCTAGTTTTTTCACAAACCCTTACCGTTTTTGTGACACTGATTATGAAACAGATTGCACAAAGTAATGTGCGATACTTGCTTGATTTTGAATCTACTACTTCTGACAGCTGTCTTCTGCAGTAACTATTACCACTTGGCCACTACTGAGTTTAAGTCGAAAAAAGTTTGTAAAATGAGGAGATTCTTCTTTAGTTAGCTACGTTTCGAAGGTCTTTTGAACCCGAAGTGACACAAAGTATATATAAGAGAGGGGACAGTACGCACCTCATCCTTTCCTTTGACGACGCACATCTTGACGTCATTCTCTGGAGAGTACCAGACCAGCCGACGCTGCTCCGTCAGGTCTGTCAGGCTGAGGTTGTATACCACGTTCCTGGAACAATTAAAAATGATATAAGTTGAGGATACTAAAGATTATCTATCTACATATATAAAAAATAATTGATGTTCGTTAGTCTCGCTAGAACTCGAGAACGACTGGACCGATTTAGCTGATTTTGGTTTTAAAATATTGTGGTAGTCTAGGGAATGTTTAAACGGTGAGAAAAGTTAAGATGTAGGTGATACGAAGTTTATCGGATCATCTAGTAGTACATCTAGTATATAAAATCTTTAATTTGTTGTCACTTGATTTTGGAATTCATTGGGTTTTTAAAAGTCCTGTTGCCTTGCCAATTTTTTTTACTATCCTCTCGCTTATTTTTGCAAATTAATATTTAGTTACCAATCACTTTGGGCCTTATTAAGGGGTTGTTTCACCGCGCTTGGATTGGATTATCTACCAGATTAATTTATAATTGGAATGTAATATGTAATAAATTATCTGGTTTTTATATTTAACTGGTCTATTTAATTATTATATTGTAAAAAGTTTTTGTTTGCATGTTTTGTGGGGTAAGAGTACATAATATTGAACAGGCTTAAATGCTTCGGAGTAAAACGAACTTTGTTTTATTGCGACAAAAATTACTGTACTCGTACAAAGTCGCGTGCATGGGCTAGTTTCAAAACAAAAACAAACTCAAAAATAGGTGTTATTTGACTTGTTATTGTGGCCAATTACTTGCGTCTCTTCTAGCAAGCCGGCCAACATACGTTACCAATTTACATAGAACTCTCACCATACGTTCACAAGTTTGCATTCGTTCCGCACCGAACCAACCTTGCAGTTCATTTTAAGCTGGAAACTCAACTCATAGTTGTTAGCTGAATGTTTGTTCGTGGTTTTAATCGTACTTGGAGTTGAGGATTTCAGGAGAAGTTAGTTGGAATGGTTCCTATTGCCGCGACGTTTATTTTGCGGGTAGTCGCTGTGGTAACAATTTGTCGCGGCCTCGTGTGGCTAAGCCGATCCTCTGAATAGGTTTGTGAACAGTTATGTTCACTAATGTGAGCCTATTAACCAATAATTATATACTTATTACATCTTATTTGGGCGAATTTGTAGCTACGTTTGATTGGGACAGTGATAAAAGACATCAGTGTGCGTATTTATTTATCTACCTTTGTTATTTCTCACGAACATGGAGCGGTTATTGACAGTCGTTTCTATTGTGTATGATATAGTAAATAAGTTAGGTGTCAATGTTGGTGGCAGGCCAAAGTTCACAGTGACGGATTTTCTAGCAAGATTACAAAGCAAAATGTTACACAGTGTGGGGTGACATCGGCACACAATAGTATACGCTTTTACTTATATTTTATCTATACATATAACATGCTTTGTCCTGAATGATTGACGGATCAACGCACAGCCTAAACCACTGATCGTAGAGACCTGAAACTTGTATGACGTAGGCATCCGATAAGAAAGGATTTTCCGAAATTCTACCCCTAAGGAGGTGAAAAGAGGAGGCAAAGTTTGTATGAATCTCTATAATTTTTTAATTTGAATTTGTAAATGACTTCAACTGCGTGATTAGGCGCAGTTAACGATTATGACACCGCGACTAACTGTAGTTTTGAAAACTATTGTCGAACTGACATTACGAGTGTACACAATTTAATATGAATTGTGACACAAGTTGCGGCAATTCATTAAACTTGCTGAGCGTACCTGCGTTCTGTCTGGCATAATTGCTAAAGTCCCTCAACCCTTAATTAAGATATTTGGCACGAAAATTTCATAAAGAAATTATGACGTAAACTTTGCCAATTATAGCGCAGCGAATAGCCGGTGTGTTCATAATGTTTTTGAGATTTAACAGACAAAGTTGAGGCCGGCCCGTTACCGGATTGTAACTTCCACTTTATCGATATTACAATACACTCTTTAAATGGCAATCCCATGGAGTTTTTATAGTTCTTCTTTGTTTCGTCGAACGACAACGTATTGGACAACCTACTTATGACTTTCCGATCTCGAACTATGCCAGCCTTATTGAAACGAAATTGTAAAGTTGTTTACTGAGTAGTAAAAGAATATTTGTTTGTATTGTATTTGTTCGCGAGCAGAGCTTTTATTCTATAAACAAAAAGCAAATTATGTTTTATTTTATGTGTAAATAAATGATTATGTAAATGGTGTAGCGTCAGAGCCAGTGAAGGTTATATACGGAACTGGCTTCTCACTTCTGCAAATTTAATTAACAATCAATTAACATAATTTACGAAATTATGGCCTACGCTATAATCTTTCTAGTTTGTATATATATAGTGCTATTTTATAAATAAGATGATGTGTCGTTTAATATTTCTATTTCAACTTGCTGGATTTTATAGCATGCCGTTTGTCCCTTTCGTTCTCATACAAAATTCCAATACAACTACTGAAATGGTTCGAAATGAAATTTTTCACTTCCATTATGTTGTAAATAAGGCATTCACGTTCGACGTCTTGCATGCGAATAATGTTCTTTGTAGTCTATTGTCGAGGGTCCTACGGCACTTATTCCTAAATAAGGGAAATGCCTGTAATTCACCAATGTTGGGGGAGCCAATTTGTGCCCAAACCCTGCCCGTATTTTATGAACAAACCGCTTTTTGTCGGGTAACGAAGTGACATGATGCAATCAAGTGATCCATGCACTAACATCAACTAATGGCTAATCCAGTTACATGCATGTACATGTGAATAAGACAATTATTCGTACGCGAGTGGATTGCGTAGTAACAAGACTATCTCAGCTTTATAGTGCCACTGAATAATGTAATTTAGTTTTTTATTGTGTTGTCAAACAATGAGGATTGACATTTGTGTGTTGAGCATAATATAACTAAACAATAAGCTTATATATATATATATTAACTTATTGTTTATGTGTATTCATAAAGTTATTATGAATAATTTTGGAAATAGTTTATTAAAATAAAAAATATCAATTTGTCAGCGGGGCATGGCAGGGCAAGACCAATCAGGGTAGAATTTGTATTTATTAAGAAAAAAAATCAAACTTTATTTGGAATAACAATGTTTTTTGGAATATTCTCGGGTAATATTTTGGCGGACAAGCGAGCTAGCCCAAGCACACAAAGACTGTATCCTTTGTCAATTATTCGCTTCAGTGGTTCCCGCCAAAAGGCGGCAGCCATCTTGGGCTGTGTGCGACGGATCGTCAGCGTCATCTATTGTTCGGTCACTCGCCCATGTTTTTGTGTTCTGTCCAATCCGGGCCGACTCGCTGATTGATGGTCTAAACTTACAATTATTTTCGTGTCTTCGTGATTATTTATTTTTTTGTCTCTCATTCTTGGCAAAATAAATTAATCTCGGGGAATTTTCTTTATCCGAAGTAAATATCTGGTGCGGGTATAAATTGATTTCGTGAAACAAAAGCGGATGCTCAGCCAATCAGAGTTATACTCATCAATATACATGACGGACACACAGCCAATGATCGAATCCAAATGAAAACGTCAAACATGGTGGCGCTTTTAAAGCGAGATTTACATATTAAACAATATTATTGGTTTAATTCGAATGACTGTTTTTGGAGGACGTCACGAGATACGTCACATCCATATTTTGTGAAGCGTTTAATTTGATTTATCGCCATATAGATATATGTCACACGTTATCATATTATTTCACAAATGTCCAATTTATTTTCCAGATAGTATATTTAAATTCCCAACAAGTAACTCAAAAAAGGTTTCGATATTTGCGTGAAAATAACTTACAAAGACTCAATAAAAAAGAGAACGAAATAGTTTACTCATACATAGTGCCCGTTATTCGATTGTGTGCTTTGCCAAAAAGTATTTTTCGAACACGAGAATTTGATTGAATAAGTGGAAACTGATTCATGTTGCTGGCCTAGTGAAAAACGCATACGCCTATTCTCTTGTTTTCATTTTGTTATACGTACTGAGTTATTTTCATAAAAAATCGTCATAATGTGTAATTGTGCTGAAGAATATTGTAGGGAACACAATGGTGGACTCGAATAACATCAGTAGTAAGCAGTACTAGATACTTTGTTTACACAGACAAACTTCCTATAAATAATTCTGTCCTCCTACTATTTTCAATTTTTATTTTTTGCTCCCTGTTTCCTGAACCTGCAGGATATGTGAGTATCAGACACGTCAGGGGATTACTAAGGGTCCATAAAATGTCTTCTAACTAGGCTCGGCACAACATAGAGAGGGGAAAATGGGGAGACAGGGCAACTGTCGTCGCACGAATAAATTATAGATAGTGTAACAAAGTGACTTTATCTCGTATACACAAAAAGAATCCCCTTTTTAATACGATTCTTTATCCTTAATCAGTGAAAACTACAGGTGGCGTTTATTTTGACTGTACTGTGTAAAGCAGGGATTTTCTTTGTCAGGATATTTTCGTAATTAGTTGCTAAATGCTGGGGGAGATGGGATGAAAAGCGTATCTCTTTGGCTCGGAAAACCGCTTAATAGGAACAGAAAGAAATTCTGTTGTTGCCAACAAGTTGATGGCGTCACTTTATAGGGCGGCGGCGACGATGATATTAAAAATGTTGTGGCTTTTTTTCATAGTTTGTCAACAGCTATTTTAGCAAAAAACGTCGCATTGAAATTTTTTAAAGATTCATTATTAACCAAATATGAACTGCCTGAATTCCGACACTAAACCGACCATTCAACACGCCCTGCAAAGACTATAAGCAAAGTAACGTTTTTCAAAAGGGGCTATGTCAAAAATTTCAAATTTCATCGCGAAACGACGAATTGGGACGTCGACAGATGCAATTTGTTTGCATGCACTCGACACGGTTCCGATATTGGAAAACTTTACGAGTTCCGTTTAGAACAATATCAATAGGGCATTGGTGCACGTGCCCGACATATTGACTATCTAGGTATTTACACAAACCAACTGAACGATGTTGTACATTTAAGAATTAAAATATGATGTAGAATTATGCTAAAAAACCTATTACCTACCTAGCTATAAAAAAAATACCTACACTCTCGCAAACTTTCGCTTAATAAAAATAGTAGCATGTGTTTTAAATAATATTTATTTCGCTTCGATAAAACTTCAAAATATTCACAAAAAAGTAATCACGCACATATTTTTATCCCAACCCACTCATATTTGACAAAGTCCCTTACAAAGTAAAGCTCTAAACAATTTTCGCGAACGATCCAAGTAATGACTTCAGTGAAAGTAAATTTTAGCGTAACCTACCACTTCGCAAAAAGTACATAAAAATAACCGCGACCCATCAAACGTTCCATTTCAAGGCACTAAAGTTAAATCGAGTCGTGCAAGTTGTACATCATTAGCATTCGCCTGTCAAATGGGCACTCACACGGATTGGTTGACGCGCACGCGAGTCAGCCATCTTGCCGCCAATTCCTACTAAACAGTCTTGACGTATCCTGCAGATTTTTCTACGAATGGTGCCTTTTTGTTGTGCTTTTGGCAGGATTATGGCTTGCGTCTTTTATTTGCTTTGTTTTTGACATGTGCAGTTTCATTTGTTCTTTATTTTTGGCTCGTGTTCCCAAAATGTCTGATCTATTTAAATCATGATTTGTCGACGGTCTTGATCTAGAGATCGTGAGAGCGACTACTGAGCACGATCGATCCCCGGTCGGATAGTGTTATTGGTATTTTACATGGGACATTTTTTTTGATACCAACCTAGTGGCTGAATTGCTGTCATGAAGATGGCAATAGGCTAATTGTTATAATTTTGCCAAAAAATACAGTTCTCGTCTCGATAAAATAATAAAATAAGAATTACTCTGGCTAACCCTTCAGAGACAAAAAACATGATGTTTTATATAAACTTTTATGGTTTTAAGACTATAAAATAAAACAGCAAAAACTTTGTTTAACCTTTTTTACATTTAATCTTTTTTCCCTGTTTTAGATGCAGACCGGTCGTTGCCGGCAGCATCGGCCGGAGCCGTCAATATTGCGAAAGTTTGCACCATCAGCCGCTGAGAAATTGCGCTTCACATGTTCCACGATTTATTGCAATTGTTTCTCAACAATATCCATCGTTTATTTCATCGAATGCATGACGTTTGGATGCCACGCTTATTGTGGATGCTGCGCGTACATATTTTGTTTGTGGATTACTTTAGTACATTTTTAACTTCGTCTGACAACTTTTAGATTTCGTAATTAGGTGGAAACTAAAGAATTCCATTGGTTATTCTCATGATAATACATTTGGTATGAAATCCACTTACCTACTCTAAAGGTATGAACACAAAAGCGATCCCACGGATATTTCTGGTTTGAATAAAACACATAGATAGAACACAGTCGCTTATTTAACGAACTGAAATAAATATAAAACAAACAACACGTAAAACACAACAGATAACATAGAAATGTTTATTTATCAAACGAATTTTAAAATGTTATGTATTTTCGGCAACGATTTTCTTTCATATTCTTTGTGTGAGTTATTACCTTTTTACACAAAGGTGTTCTTTTCAGCATCGGTAAGACCAGTCTAGTTGGTCTCTGGCATTTCTTTGCACTCCTTGAAGTTCGTTGAGAAGGACGGGTCTTAGTAGGTTGGGTATCAACGGCCCGCATGCAGAATACAAATTCTTAACATTTTAATTAAAAGCGCTCAAAACGCCGACCGCGCCGGCTCTATTGTTGTCTCGTTCTGACATCACCGTGATTTATGGCGAGTGTAAATGGGAAGGGTTGGTTTTCATCTTTCACTGGAATACACGAAATGATAATTGACATTTTTGTGCGAGCTACACGGTGGGGTTATGATATTTGCGAACGTAATCCTTCGGAACCATTGCCATTGTTCAGTTGAAATAGTGTGAGACTAGAAAAGGTAGTTTATTAAATCGTTGCTGTATTGTGTGTTACTGTTTTACAAGTTGATTTAGTTGTTGCTAGTTTTATTTTCAATACAAACTCAGGAAGCAAATTGCATATTTTTTTATTCGATTAAAAAAAAATAGGAGACGTAAGTTGATAACCATAAACAAATTCTAGTGCTACTTTCTTTGTTAGTTAGTTATTTCATAAAGTACCTACAATTCAATATACCTGAAACTAGTTCACGTTTATAAAATTAAACCCGAATTAATACTGACTGTTATCTCCGACAGTCCATCGCTTAAAGCGCTCACTCAATCGCTTGAAGCGCTAAATATTTAACGATAAACACGTCAATCACTTAGCGGATTACCGAGTGATTGAGGTGAGAACGATATTCCCTAATTTCGTTGAACCGTCACGCCCAGCCGCCGCCAATGATTTTATATACCGATCCTAAGTAAAATTATATCAGTATAGAATCTATACATCTATACTATACATGTTTCCCGCGGTTTCACCTGCGTCCCGCGGGAATTATTTAAACGCACCCGGATGAAAAGTAGCTTATAACCGTCTCCATATCAAATGTCATCCAAATCGATGCAGCCGTTTAACCGTGAAGGCAAACAAACAAACTCACTTTCGCATTTGTGAAATTAGTTAGGATTGAGAATTGATCTTATAACAAACCATATTATATTTAGTTACTGGGCTTTTTTTCTGCCCGTTCGGGCATGGGGTAAAAATACCTAGCTAACAAAACGTGGGGTTACTCGACCTAGGTACAAAATAATCAACTTAAGTTTTGGGGGAATCAAGCGTAATTTGTTTTGTTTTGTATTTCTATAAAGGAAAATGGTCATCTTCTAACAAAACTAAATTAATATAAGATAATGAAGAAACTCTCTCTCTTCAGGCAAATCTTGAAGGTTGAAGTAAATAGTAGGTCGGGCAATTTGTAACAAATCCAAACGCGCAAGGTGCCGTCCTCACACACTTAAGAAGTTAACTGATCTGTTTCCCCCAAACTACTTTATTTGTTTAGGCCACAACAAATAGGTTCTCTTGGCCAACTTTCCCCGGACTGCCTCAAATTGCCCCTAACTCTTGTATTGTTTAATCAAAAGAACGGCCGGGAAACGTATGGCAGTAATAATAAGGTGGTTTTATTTACCCGTTTGTATATAAAACACTTGTGTTTAGAACTTTGCTTATTGATTTTCGCTATTCGGTGTGCTTATAGTAAAGTTTATTAAAGGCTTCGAGCCTTTTATGCGTCTTTAAAAGGTAAAGATACTGTTTTACCGTTTAACATGTTGTTGTTCTGACCTTCGGTTTTGTAAGGTACAGATATTTGTCAAATACACATAATTACATACATATATATTTTTACTGACAGATTTGAACCTATAATATGTTATGATAGCTTTTATCTTTCACTAAAATCAGGTATGTAACGGAAAAAAAAATAACTTTTAGTATAATTAGTTTTTACTTTGGCAATTGAATAAACCAAGATTGATAAATTAAATATTGTCTATTAAAGTAAACGGCATAATGCCCACAGTGCCCTAATATTTTATCTGTGGGCAGAGATACTCTGACGTGTCTATGCTTAAGTATTATAATTATTGAAATTACATCCGATGAATTGCCTCTCGTAATATAGCTTCAACTGCCTAAGGCTTCCACCGATACCAATATCCTGTACATTAATATCACTCGAAGCCTTATTTGCTTCATAAGGGGTAACTTTACCATACATTGCAAATAACGATTAAGTGAATTCCCTACCCCTATTTCTTACATTTTCGACATAATCGGGCATAAGTTAACAATAACATTGGACTTTGTTATTATTTTATTATTCTCAAGTGTAAACGGTAAATATGACGTCATTACTCCCTACTGCCTTTCTTGGCGAAAGGGAATAATGGCACAAATAGCAGGGAATGCTACTTATTGACTTATGTTATTTTGTGTTCTAAGTAGGAGTTTCCACACGCCCTCTCATTTCGCTAATTCTAATTGAAGGGTGTACTATGTACCCCCAATAGGGTACACTCGCCCTTTCCGTTGCTTGTACAATAGATACTAATTTAGGAATGTTACTGAACAGTCGTGTGTACGAGTAGGTTGCATGTAATATTTCATGCATGTTCTTACTCCTGGAGGGATTGGTTTGCGGTGTTTGAGAAACAATAAGGGAGTGTGAAGTTGTGTTTGTCCATGTCCTTTATTTATTTCATGTATGTAGTAATGCTGTTTTAAGTAAAGAGTGAGTAAAAGGATGTGTTCTCACCGTTAAGAGAACTTTTTTGCGAATTACGTTTATTAGTGCTAGAGCTATAAATAATTTAAAAAAAACGAATGTAATACATGATGATATAAATAAATATTCTGTTCTCTTTTTTTATTTTTACTTTCAGGATTTTTTTATTTTTCTTTAAGAAGTATATTTTATTTCGTTAGCCTTCTAACTACATTGATCTAATTACGTCATCAGTGACATCATCCCGTCAGAGCTAGAGCTCTTATAAATACGTCACAATCAGTGCTGAGCTGCGGGCTGCGTACCCTAGGGACCACTTCAGGGCCTGGTGCCCCAGTGATTGATGCGATGATTAGCTTCATTCCTTTTTTGCCACGAACGCTCGACTCTTTGCCGTTTTGTTTTTTCGACCTTCTTGGATAATAGGATGTTTTAGGCTGAATTTTATTAACGTTCGGATAGAAGATTTATTTTGTTTTTCTGACGTTCTTTTTTTGATTACTATTTTGATTTAAATATCAATTTTCGTTGTTTGAGTAGGCATAAAATTGCATTATAATTTATCAAGTAGTTTTTTACGTCGGTCGATTCTGTTATTATTGCTAAGCCATTTTACTGCAACAAATGGTAATTTTGTTGCGTATATGATCTAGGCACTGATCGGAACCAGTAAATATTAGTATGTTTTTCAAGAGTTAAAGAATCGAAGAAGAAGAAGAATGTGATTGAGATTAATCAATTAAGTAACACGTTTGTACTAAAGGAGTTTATAGGATAACATCTTATTTAAATGGACAACAAACTAAATAACTTAAAAGTTTATCCTGAATCTAGAAACACTTGAAACCCTATTTTTCAATTTAATTACCTCTCCGAAAGGTAAACAGAGTTTATAAACCTTACCTAACGAAGGGTCTTTCTAAAAACTTTGCACAAACACGATAAGAACGAAATGTTGAAGATATAATACTCTTAAAGCTCGTAGTTACGACTTTTTTGTCCAAATGTTTTCATATTCAAAATTGATTTTCCAACTGGGGCCCGTATGAATATGATTAATTAGTAGCAGATTTATTTATTCAGCCTTTTATTCAGCCCCAATGTTATTACGTGATGTAAAAATTCTGCGCAAAAATGGACTGCGTCGGGTTTATTATACGCTGGACGTACATGAATACGGTATAAAAAAGAGTAACGCACCAATTGACTAGAAACTACGAAATGAAAATTGTATTTTCGAAATAGGTTAGCAAATATTTTGAAATTGTTATTTTCGCGCGGGTTTTTACGATCACCGAATTTTGCGTTCGTATTTTAGTTTCGATGGGTACGTTCAAAGTAATATTATCGTGAGATAGTGTTGTGAGATAACTATAGTTTTATGCTATCGTAAATGTTCTATGCTGTACCGTCATGAGATAAAAGGCCGTAACTACCATTTTTTTGGATATTGAGTTTGTATTAAGTACATATTTGGAATCAGGAAGGGATTCTGATTGCGAATATGAACTTAACTCAACATCGAAAAAAAAAATAGTTCGGCCTTTCTTCTTACGACGACAGTATAAACCTACGATATTATTAATCCACAAATTCTTGCATACGCCATTTGTGTACAGACATACACTTATAACTTTATGCTTTTAGGTGCGGACATAAAAACGAAATCAGCAAGTATCATTTTGACGTCCATTATGTAAAAGTGGGTGTGCGTGTGATAAGCCCACAAGTGGCCATTTGCCGGTGTTTGCGAGCCCCTGCTAACGTCCTCTGTATAATATGCCGAGAGAAAACTCACCAACATAATGATACACACGTGCACTTATATAAGGATGGGTATACGAAGAATGGTGAAGTGAACTTGAAACCTCGCATAATGATGTTATTTTTTCTGCGGTGGGAAATAGAAAAAAGGTTGCTATTAGTTTCTTTTGACTACCTACATAAGGCCAGAAGCAGAATGTACAAAATAATGGAAAAAAATACTGAGATATATTTTTTTAAAATCGAATTGAAACAAAACAGAATTACGGCCAGATATTTTTTCTGCAGACAATATTATTGTAATAAAACATGAAACTAACTGAACGGTAGGCTCAATTCAAATCAATTCCACCGCCCGACCCTCATCATAAAAATCGACGCGCAATCTTGGGATTGGCTTCCGCCAAAATCTGAACGGTTTCATATAATGTAAACGCTATGCTGCTTTGATAAGTATACATATGAGCCGGTCGAAACAACGTTAATTTCGTTAAAAGGCCACACAAAAGAGGATCACACTACACCGGAATACCATTACATGGGACGCGCACCGAATAACGTTTCCGCCCGGTAAGCGACCTTATAAAATTAAGGGTGTGTGGGTGTGAAACGGGCGAGGGCGAAGCGCCTAGGCAGCAGGCCTGCACCATAATAGTGTAACTTTGACTGGATAGGAAAGAGTTTTAAAGGTTTTCGACAGAGATAAACGCAGATAATTTTGTGAAGCGTTTTCCGTTTACCGTGGGATGGTGTGTATGTATGGGCCATTCAAAGCAAAAGTCACCAGAAATATGAAGAAATATGCTGCATAGGCTAAAAACAATAGCATCTTTCTAGTCTATTTATGTTGGGGTAAGCTTACAAGGTGTTGCTTTAACAGGTTACAGGCTAAAATACCAATATTTTACATGGAACAGTTTATCTGATCTCCACAACTTCAATAAGCCAACAAGTAGAAGTAGTTGAGCCACGAGCTCTTCGAGTCATTACCACAAGTAACTTGGTATTTAATTAGCCTTATGTTTCCACTGCGAGATTAGAAATAAAGTATGCACCTACAGGGGACCAATCCATGACCAGTATAGGCCACCATTGGGACATTTTATTTTCATATTTTCTCTTTCTGATCGGTACCCCAGATACGCCTAAAGTGTATTGAAGATATTAATTAGACAATTAGTTACGATCTATGCGCTTGTTATATGAAAGCCCTTCATTTACCCAATTTCGGTTCAATTAGCCTCATCTTTGGTGTTAGTATGTACGCCCTGACAGCGCGTATCCGCGTACGTAAAAGCCACAACATAATGACTTGTGTTATATACAGGGGAGTATGTTTTGCGGATATTATCATACATAGTATTTGAATTTCATCAGGCCAATGGAGATTAAATCGGCTGCGGGCGGAAAAATAAGGCTTGGTCTGTATGTTATATGAAAGAACCTAACGAGAAGTTTTTTTTGTAGATACATTTAAAAAATGTTTTAAAGGCTAGGTGGCTGACTTTTCAAAGGATATTTGATAGATGAATTGTAGAATAATATTTGATTGTTGCTAAAGTTTAGCCAATTGTTAATAATTCTTAATCGTATTCATAGTTTTTAAAGTGGTGCTGTATGTAGTGTGTAGTACAGTCTGCTCAATAACTTTCGATGTTATAAACAGTGGATCAGTGAGACATCATGCACTTATTTAGAAATCATGACAGTCTATTGCATAGCCCACGTCTTCCTCGTTGGTCAAGTGGTCACAAACCACCAACCTAACCACTGCAATTACAGCAGTGTGAACGGGGATTCTATTCTCTTGTTGGGCCAACATCACTTTGTAGGTTTTTTAAAAAATCACAAAGCAGCAGGGAGTCCTGTACTTGGCGGTGTGACGGCCCGCGAGCGTTAAATCGTCATGTCCGGCTAGTACTCGTTGTTACAATTTCATGTCAGAGGTCGTCAGGCGGGTTTGAGGAAACTCTGACTTTAAGGCTTGTTAGGGTAGTAAACCTCTAGCCCACACGACAAAGAGAAGACAAATACATCATTCATGTATTTCCAAAACAACTAAATTTCCATACTGAGGTCGTTTATTTATTGAAATCAATGTATTGCGTATAATAAAAATATCGCTGATCTTATTTTATAAACCTTATTCGACTTTATATTAGAATTATTTCACAAACAGCTTCTGCTTAATAAATATTTATTTCATTTGCTTTCTGTTACACTATGTTTGTGTTAATTGAAATGGTTTTGTAGGTAGGTATAGAAGTCATCATCATCGGCCTAGTTTTTGTCTCGCTGTCAGGCAAAGGTTTCTTCTGATACGGAGAAGGCACAAGCTTACTCAATTAGGATTGCTTATTAAGGATAATTTCACAATTGATGTTTTAATTTAAGGGGTTCAGTTAATTTGGATTAAGTACGTATTGATGCAGTCTTTTTTTTCGGATGGGAAATTATGAAATTACGCTTCCCGCCATGGATGGGTCAGGAGGGAGTGTCATTACTGACTAAAACCCATGTTCCTTCCTTAGACCTTTGTTTTCTGGGGGCGCTATAACTCTTTCGAATATCTCGCAGTCCCGGCAGGTCTATGGAATATTTTGGGCCCTAACTTATTCTGGCGAATATAGGAGGTAGTCATAAGCTAACATAGACATCTAACTTGATTACTCGGCAGGACTCTCGCACAGCAATCGTCCTGCTAAGTGTAAACAAAAGCGGTCTCCACTTGTTCTGCGGTCCTCGGGCCGTCAAGAACCGTCTCGACATCGGTTTTATTACAAACCTTTTTGCTCCCTTTAATAAATCCCTCACAGCCAAGTTCCTGCAATGAGAATTTCATTGGGCGACGACGTGACCATTGTCATGTAAATCTGATTTGGAAAGAAATGCAAACTTTGCTGGAACGGATGAATATTTCAAATTATACGGACACAGTCGTCGTTCGTTGTGGAAAATATTGTCCAATTTGCTACATATCTACTGTTTTTATGGAGTTATTCTGGGACGCCAGACGTTTGTTTTATATAATAATGGCGGACCAACCCTCCGCCTGCTGGTGTCAAATGGAATTCATTCTTTAACCTTTCAACTGTATATCACGATTTACTTGTTGATGAGTGGGAATGTCATTTTATTTTATATTAGGGAACTTTGTTTTAATTTAATTTATTTTAGTTCAAAACATATTTTGCAACCCTTGAAAATGTTAGTATAGAATGTTACAATTGCGAGCAAAAAAGATAAATTCACAATACAAAATGTTACACAAAACACAATGCTAACCATTTATTACATTTGCTCTTGTAAACACGACTACTTTTCTCACTAAATGGGATTGTAAAGATTTTCCCCAGTTCTTAACACTAGGCGTCTTTTTTTCGAAACTAAAGAGCATTCTCCCTCGCCTCTACGATTACTGCAGAAAATTACAGGGTACAATTGTAGTTATTTATATTTATATTTTATTTAACAAAGGGTTTACAGAAGTGGGAGGCACGCTAGCAGTATTTACATAAAAACAAAGAATTATATTCGGTGGAATGTAAGCAGTGGCTTGCGGCCACGGAGGAAGGCAGATGTGTCGCGTGCCCTCTAGTGTTGCTACCATGTCGATAAAATGACAAAACTTATTGTCGATTTATTGTAATCTTTTGGAAGTTATTGTTGTTTGAGAACTTTATTGTGTCTAAAATAAAATAATGTTTACACAGGTATTATGGAGTTTTAAATTAGTACAAGTTTTTAAAAATGAGATCTCAAATTGCTTTAAAACGAATTTTTGTATTTTTTAAATTATTTATTTTTATGTCATACAATAAAATAAATCGTATCACTAAAATAGTCATGACATTTATTTTGCACGCTTATGTTACTCAGTGTGATACAAAGACTAACGATACCCACAGATCTAAATCGGTTAGTGCATCCAAAATTTATGTTGAAATAAAGAAAACTAGTTGTATCAACGCCAAAAATATGAAACTCCTTTTTATGGACATTCGTGTAATAAAAGGCTATGTAAAAAGCTGTCGTTTTATATCAAGTTGTAATTTTGCAGCGTCTTAATTAACATAAACTCTTATCTAGAGCGTTGGAATATGTTCAAAAGTTTTTGAAGTTAATTCATCAAGCCATGAGATTAATGTTCGAAGTAAAAATTTTTACTCGGAGTTGGTTCCGTGTCCAATATATTTTGAAAGAAAAATAAGATTAGCTTGATGTCCAAAAACAACCAAACATTATATAAGTACTACATTTTCATATGGCGTATCAGCTTCTACTGAAGATCTCGTCTAGTAGAATTTGTGTACCATATTTTGATATAGAGAGCTTAATACATTTTAGATAACTTATCGACAGTCGCTCCTCACAAAATCGTAATAAAATGGCGACTGTAGGCGGCGGCGGGCGGGTGTTTTTAAGTCGTCTTGCCTCCATCCAAACACAAGCCAAAAATCTTTATAAATGCAAACGAGACAGCGTTATCTACATCTATGGGAGTGAGAGAAGGACGGCGTCAGGTGCATCTGAGTTAGCTCTGCGGTTGCGGGTAGATACAGCACGTTCTTACCGCTTCAGTCGGTGCGGTTAAGGGTACCCCAACTTTGCATCGAATTGGAGTGGAGTTGGGAAAAACAAATAACTAAGTATCTCATTTGAATGTATAACTTCGAGTCTTTAAAACGAAATAGGTGTTAGTCGTATTTATGTTTTTGACACGTAAGTATTTTATATTTTTTTACCGGAGCAATAAGAAGGCGGTTGAATAATTTTGGATTTTTGAAATTAACATTAGAATCTTATTTTTATAAAACACTAGCTGTTGCCCGCGGTTTCACCCGCGTCCCGAGGGTACTACTTCACGCACCCGGATTAAAAGTAGTCTTAAACCTTTTCCAGGGTCCCCTCTATATACGTACCAAATTTCATACAAATCGTTCTCGAGTTATGCGCTTAGCAACACATTCAGCGATTCATTTTTATATTATAGATTCGGATTCAAACTTCGCTTATTGGTCAAATTCCGTTCAATAATTTAGGATAGTTATATTCTCAAATCGTAATTTGGATTAGTAAGAAAAAGTATATTTATGTTTGTAATGACTCACCTGCCGCCGACGAGCAGATAATTTCCATCTCTTAATAATAATCTGAAGTAATCTGTATGTGTATCGTTTCCTAGAAACTTGTGCGTGTCATCGACTCCTGAAACAAGAGAAAACAATATTTTATTAGTTATAACACCAATTTAGGGAAAATACAATGAGTCAGCATTATTTTGTACGGTAATTAATATTACAATAGTTCCATATGGAAAAAACTACACACTAACTACGACAATAAAATATGTATCAGGTAAATTTATTTCTAACACAAAAAATAGTAACAAAATAGGAAATATTTTTTATTATGTCAGTTTCTTTTTTTATTCGATTTATATTTGATAATTATGCTAAAATAGAGAGACATAGCGATGTATAGATAAAATCAATTGTAATAGCTGAAATAATGTTATGTTACACACACAAGCTTCCTTTATCCTGTGCCTTTGAAGCAACGTATTTATTTATTTTCTAAATCCAATTACCTTAAAAGCAGGTAAAGGTTACCTTTTTATCTTATTAGTTATATTTATATGGATACAATATTGTATGGATTAGAATCTGAAGAAATTTGCATATCCATTAGTAATGGTACGAATTTGTCAACACGCTTGATATAAAAACACGAGCGGTACTCGAATTCGATTCGAATTTCAAACATTGGTCAATCGACTCTCTAATCGCTTCTCTACTTATGTTTATACATTAAGATGTATAAACATAAGTAGAGAGTAGTATACACAATATACTTAGAGCATAACACTACGCCTGATATCAGCAATGGGCTAGAAAGAGATGTGTCTATTTATTTTTTAAGCTTTTACTGTCCCACTGCGGGCAAAGGTCTCCCTCATCCTTTCCACTTCTCCTTTTGTTCTCTCCTTGCCTGTACCACCATTAATACATCTTTTTAGTTATGTTATAGTATGACTCTATTGAACTGCAATTGAAAAATACCGGTAGAAAAAAACAAATAAAACTTTGCTCATCTGGGAATACAAACTAGGACTTTAAGCTCAGCTTATAACTACTAGACTATTCGTAACACTTTTTTTAACGATGCCTTTAATATGTTTCAAAATATAAAGCTTGCAAAATCGTTTGGCAGTTTGGTTACATAATAATCCTTTAATTGGAACCGTTTAAATTCAAGATACACTTCATGAAGATGTCTCTAATACGACCTAAAGGCTTAATCTCAAGTCTAAATGAGGTCTGAAATAATGGGTGTGGCCCTCATTAAACTCCTTTTGTCGTGATCCGAAGTTGGCCTTTTGACATCTGATTCCTATTTAGGATTTGCAAACGATTTTCCACTTTATCCCTTTGTTATAACGTAACTATTGTTTTGAAGTAGATAAGATGTTTCGAAGGAAACATTCATGAGATAACCTTGGCTGTTTTTTCAAAGTCACGCTTTTAAAAGGAGTGGATGTTTTTGTTTATGACTTGTTTTATGGATACGGGTTAAATCCTTTTTTATGACCAGCCTTTATTAGTTCAGTACTCAACATAGATCTCACACTTCAGCCCTTGAATAACAACTAAAAAAGATGGTACTTTATAGAGAAGTAACTCTCATTTCCAAATTGTAAATTAACAGATGGCACTGTATACGACGTGTACGGATAGCCAGGTACTGATGAAGTGTGAAAGGGGCAATACTTACTTAATATTATAAATTCTAATATAACTCTGTCCGCGTGTCTGTCGGTCTGTTACGCTTTTACAGCAAAAAAGAAATTTAGTATAGAGATAGCTTGAACCTTTGCCAAGGACATAGACATACTTTTTATTCGAGTACATGAAGTAGTTGGGATGCGGGTGGAACGGCGAATAAACAGTCGTAATGTAAGTTAGTTATAAAATAACCACGTTTGTATGGTGAACTTACAACTAGTCTGATCTACACTGGCCTTGTACACTAAAACTGCAACCTGGAAAGTTTCAGAAGTCTGATCGTAAAGTTGACATTTGCCAAAATATCGAATATTCCTTTGTGATAGAGGGCAGTTATCTGAAAAACAATTTGCGTAAAAAAGAGGATCTATTTGAAACGTTAAAACCATGGCTGAAGTAAGATGCAGGTTTGCATGTAAGTACGATAAATGTATTTAATTCGGATAAACATAATGGAGCTGAGTTATTCGATTTTAATTCCGAATGCTAATCGAATAATTGGCGTGAAACTGACTAATTAAATGATTTTTGCTTTTATTCGACAACTGTAATTTGTTATTACCCGGATTAAAACGAGATAATTATTTTTTGATCATTGTTCATTTTAAAGTATTTTATTCATTTGAATGATATCTATATTCAGACAGGTTCTCCTGCTTATATTGTTTGTTCAAATGTCAGTAACAAAGAATAATACGATATATTAACTTAGTTACCTAAATGTCAAAAGCAAGAAATAATGAATAGTTTCTAGAAAGATATATATAGTGTTCTCTAGACCTCTTACATTTTCAGCTCAAATCACAAACTTTATAAAGTCAGCGAAAAAAAAAAACTGTATTTTGTCGTTCTAATAATTGTTATAATGAATAATATTCGAATCTACTGATTCCGGTGATTACCGCGAGTTCAGATACAAGCGTAAAAAGCGCTTCGTAATACACACAATACATATAAACATACAAACACGGTAATTAAAGCATATAGCTTTGGGATTTAAAACATGTATTCTGTACAGAGTTTCAACATGCCCGCCCGCGTATCATTTTTCCGCTTATTTACTGTTCGTGTTTGTTTTAATTCAAAATTTTTAATACAAAGAGTTTTTTCCATGTTATTCCTGTGGATAGTTAGTATGTAAATTTTTATGGAACTTTGTGTATGAAAATTAATGTAATAGTCGTGTTTCGAGAGCGGAAATCTCTTATATTTAAGTTCAACAAAATGTTCGAAAAATTCTTTGTGATCGTTTCACAACGAAATTCTCAGTAAAAGTAATGGCAGTTTCGGAAGGAACGGTCCGGTTTTAGACAATAATCCCGAGTGTTCGAGGATTCAGAGATGTCATTTGAACTACGTTGGTAGTTTCAAAGACCACAAAGATCTTTTTTCAATCTTTTTAAAAAGGCCTTTAGTAAAAAAGGTTCGGTGAAAGTTCTTAAAGTTGGCAAGTGATTTAGGCATTGTTAGAAAACTTTTTTGGATGTAATTGAGATAATACCCTTTCTGGAACTATGTTTTTGGTTTTGATATACTATTATGATAAATAATATTAGTCTTCTATTACGGACCACGCTGTTGCTGCTAAAAGTCTGTGGTTTACAATTAGCAACGCTTACTTGTACCCTTCAAATCTACTGAAGAAACAATTAGAAGGTCGCTTCTAAATATTGAGAAAAAAAAACTTCAATAGATAAAAAAATTGTTCATGACTTCAGAAACCTATCATTAAAATAAATGACTGGTTTTATTTGATTGTCCGTATGTTAATAGCACATCGTTAGTAAAAAAACCTTCGCTTGTTTACTTAGTTGACTATATTGAAAATGTCGCGCCAAGTGAAATGGCATAAAAAATAAATTGGGTGCCTGTATGGTATTGGGGTGAACATTTTTTCCATATACGCCATTCAGGACTGAGTGGGAGTGTCGATCATGGTATATTAGCCTCCACAATCGCTCACTTGATGTCTCCCCCTCTGTCGTTTTCCGAAGGATCGGAAAATCAGAAAAATATATACCCTTTTGAACGTATGAATTCACAAACGTCTGTCATTGTTAGTCTCGATCTAAATATGTCTCTTTTTACTACCCATCCCGAATATCTAACTTTAGGGATATTTAGGTTTAAGCCGACTAACAAGGGACTAAAGTTTTTTATTTGTGGACCCTGTCAGCAACAAAATGGCGTCCTTGGCCCATGTATTCAAAGCGTCTTCACGCGTCCCGTCACCGCCTTGGGCCGAAACGAGACTTTTTAATTAGTTTTAAAATAATGAAAGGTCGAAGAGACCCTGTTAAACTTTAACGTGACGATAACTGAAAGAAAAACGTAATGGTTTTTCTTTTTCATTAGATAAGATAACGAAAGATAAGATAGCATGCGATGGTTCCTTTGTTGCGAATTATATATATTTTTATTTTCCCTTAGGGCATTATTAGCTATCTCGGAATGTTATTGTTTTGCAATGTTATTGTAGTTAATTGTGTTCCTTTTATAAGAAGATACAAATTCCACGAAGGCCATATGTCTAGTTTTCATTATTAAATAACATTGTTCCACAAATTGTTTATAAATATGAAGTTTAATTTGAAACAATAATAACAAACTCAATAACAAGGTTCTTTTGTTAAACTGTAAACTAAAACACCATTTATTTTTAAGTGGTAGAAATTAGATTCAGGACGCGCCGCAACGTTTTCATAAAGCAAAAATTACGTCAATTTAGCCAACAAAGAACATTTCCTAGTAAACTTAGCGTATCACATTTTTTTTGACAAAACCTACTTTACGCTCTGCGAGTTATAGCACATTTTTCTGTGCCGAGCTAATTTAGTTTGGGTGCAAGTATGCGTGCTAGAGATGTCCTAAATTAGATTCGAGATAGTTTCGGTTTCCTTTCTGAGCAACGTTTATATGCGGAAATTAAATGTACAGCGCTGGATGCAGGTTGTGCTATGAAATAGTGACTTATGAGGGAGTGTATTAATTAGTGCGCGGAGCGATTTTATGAGGCGGACTGAAAATTGTGAACGTATGAGTGTATTTTTAAAACTTTATGCTATGCCTTTAGACTGGTAGAGCATAAAAGGCTTCTTCTTTTGTGTCGGCACTAAACAATTGGTCAGGGCGGTGTTACATTTGAAGTGTCTATGTTAGTACCTACTATAGTGCATAAACTGAAGTAAGTATAGCATGTTGCATGGCTCGTATATATTTTAATGTATTATAATTATCATTTTATATAATATAATTATAGTTAGTATTATGATCTCGCCCAAAATTACGAAGTTTTCTTTGAACATAAAGGCTGATTTGTCAATTCATTTAGCGGTTTAATCTGGCTATAACGCAAGTACAGTGTTTGTTGAAATTAACTTAGGTATATCCTAGGGATGGGCAACTGGAAATGGAATTCAGAACTCAAAGCGGCCATTTCCCAGAACAAAAGTTAACACTTTTATCGTTGAACACGCGTCATGGCGTGTAACAGTATCATCTTTACAACTCTTATTCATAGCAGCCACGGTTTTATGGCTCGCTACCCAACTTTGGCAAAGAAATTATATTTAGGGTACCGCATACGAATATTTGAAAGGTTCCTGCGTGCTTGTTTGTTGGTCATGGGTTGTTTTTTTGTATATGTTGAATTTTATATGTAAGTTATTCTTTTTCATAGATTTTTTATTAAAATTCAGCTTAGTAGAAAGATGATAAGAGATGAGATGAGATGGTGTACCTATTTCTAATTAAAGACAACTTATTACAAACAAAGAGAAAGTTGCTATATAACTTTTATGCACACTTAAATGTATGGCGATAAAGGCAGCTTACCAGTACCTACCTTACTGATAGAGGTTCCTATTAAACAGAAAAATCACGAGCAATGAGCATAGATTACGTACATTGTTGTTCTTTGGGTAGGGCGACGTCAGACTCATAATTGAAGCCAACATTTTTATCACGATATTATTGATTGCATAATGATTTTAATAAAGTTACATTAGTTCTCAGTGAATACTAGACTTATCTACATCGTAGCGTTTTTGTACGAATATGTATATATTCGTACAAATCCGTATGGATTAAAAGGCTATACAGAAACACTGAACTAAATGAGACTCGAACTTAACGTTTTCTCGCGTAACGAGCGAGATAGCGTTTTATGACATTAATATCCGATGTGTTTCTCTCTCTTACCTGATGGGTTGTGGTTTTTCTTATATTTTCTAATATATATAATTTCTAATATGTATTTCACGGTTTTTAGCTTTGGAAGGAAACATTATATGAATAAAATGTTTCACTAAAGTAAAAAAAGTAAATTAAATTATATTTATTTTGCCAACGACGGTCAAAAGTTACAAAATCTAGCCAATGTTCATTGAAAAGTTATTTTTAATATTATATTATTATTTTAACTAATAAATATATCCCCATATTTTTTTACTGATAGTAACAAATTAACCATTTTTTTAAAACGAAATTTACAAGAAAATGTGGCCTTTAATAAACTGTCATCGAGAGAAAAGCGATGTGAAAAACGAAGAACTGGAGACGATTAATCAGTCTGAATATAAAAGATAAAAAAGAAAAAATATATCTTTTATTCACGAAACTGTAATCAATCAACTGAAAATAAGTCTTTGTGTCTTTTGTTTAATAGTTTTTATTATGGAATAATATTAATTAAATTTGATAAAATAGCTTAAATGACATGAAGTATCTTGAAGACTAATTGGAGTTTGGGGGCTGTAAATAAACCCCCACACTTGCCTTGGGGGTCGTAAACTGGTAAATGTTTACGTCGGGGGAATGCCTGTAAACAACTCCTCTTACGTGAATACTGTTTACGTCACACTTTTATCACCAGACATACTTATAACTACTTATACGTGTACTTATATCTACTTATAAGTATATTTGGTGATAAAATTGCAATGTACACGTCATAAAATGTGTAGGTACCATTAGGCTACAAATGGTCAATTTTATCCTATGTAATCTACCTATATATTTTGTTTCTAAACTTTATTTTTACCATTTACCCCACACTAGGAATTACTCGTGTATCGTGGGTGCATTTACAAATATTCATTACACATGCACAAGCACCCAGAACCCGCGACATGCAGCGCAGCAGCCAATTGCCCAGCCACTACGCTAGACGTGCCTTCAGTTTATTCAATGATATACATATAATCAAAAAAAATATTGAACATGAATTCTGGGTTTCGAATTTCAGGTTGGGTGAAAAGCCCATCTATGTTCCATCAAATTCTCTGTGCGTTCCAAGGCCGCGATAATTCTTTTAAAAATCCCGCAGTCCTTTAATACCTAGCCTAGAGCTACACTTGTGTAGTGAAGATGAGATCGGGCTTGGTTCTATTATATGTGACTTATAGTAGTGTATAATAGTCGAAGGTAAATAGCAGTGAAGAAAGACAGCAGATAACGGTATTCACGTTTCTAAAATTCTCGTGTTGAATTCTATATATTTTTCACAACAAAAAAAGTCAGATTTTCATCAATTTTCCCTAGCAGCATGTACCAGTACATTATTAAAAACCCAGTTGTTCAAACGGGTGGTTTCCTCTAAGGGATATAAAAACCACGGCTCTCATGATGTTGGTATCCGTCATCATTAGCGGGCGACCGCTGTTACAGTCCATACCACAAGTGCCTCGCGATATAAATCGTACTTTAGTTATAATAAAGCGGGAACTTATGTGGGTACTCGAGTGTCAAATAAACATTGAGGCGAGAGTAAATGATAGTGTGATAACGTGATAGAGAAAATGGAAGAGAAAATATATCTACGCTCTCTTTTCGGATGGGTAACTAATCATCAATAGACTTCTCCCGCCATAGGTGGGACGGTTCGTCCCGTCCGTGTCAGAGTCTTACTGACTAAAACCCACCCATGTTCCTTCCTCAGCCCTTTGTATACCGGGGGCACGGTAACTCTTTTGAACATCCCGACGTATACGCTGAACATAAAAAAATGAATGAAAAAGAAATATAAGTTGGTGAATATTGCTTCAATTTTGTTGGACCAATCACAATACTTAATGATGAGCATTGATTGAGAGATAATATTTTTTTATTTTTTAGAAGTTTGTAGTAATTAAATAAGAAGGCTTTTAAAGTATCTTCAGTGGGCCTAGTAATAAACGCACTAACATAATTGTAACGTTAATGTAAGCGATTTTCGAATTATAAATAGAACCATAAAGGAGCTCGTGGCTAAGTAACAGCCGTACGGTTCGACCGATCAAAGGTCAAGCTGCGCTTGGCGCGGTCGATCCGTGGATGGGTGACCATCTATGTCATAGCGAGACTCCTCCGTGCCTCGGAAAGCACGTTAAGCTGTTGGTCCCGGTTGTCATTTGTACATCTTTGACAGTTGTTACGGGTAGTCAGAAGCCAGAAAGTCTGACAACCAGTCTTACCAAGGGGTACCGTGTTACCCGGTAGCTGGGTTGTGGAGGTCAGATAGGCAGTCGCTCCATGTAAAACACTGGTACTCAGCTGCATCCGGTTTAGACTGGAAGCCGACCCCAACACAGTTGGGAAAAGGCTAGGCAGATGATGATGAAATAGAACCATACCAAAACTAAATTCATGTTTAAAATTATTAAATAATAATTTGCAGCATCCACAGATATGATTGAAGATTAAAATCATCAATTTAAAAACGTAAGAATCGAGTATATTTCTTTCAAAAATCGCTTCGATACGAATACTTTTTCTAAAGTGATTCGTGCTAGGTCCACAGTATTCTTATAAAAATAAAACTCAAAGAGGATCAGAAAAAAAATAAAGAAAAATAATACACTCCGAGTTTTCGCCAAACTATCCTTATATAACCTGTATTGTATCGTAACGGTTTTTTCGACAGAAGTGGAGACACGATGAATTATCCAAGTGAAAAGGTCCTTCTCTAACAACTACAGAACATGCGTCACTTACACAGTGTAAGGTAAAGGTCGTTACCTATTAGAGATGGGACACCGATTATAAAAATATCGAATAATTCTGTCGATTAATCGGAGAATACGAATATTCATTTAGATTGCCTTGTGTAGCCAAATATATTGTAGTTGGCCTGTTTTGAAGTTACAAATGTGACATGCTATATTATAAAGATACAATTGAAATATATTTAATCGAATTATATGATCGAAGATAAACTATAATTCGGGCACGGATTCAAATGGTTTTGGTGTGATTGTTGTATAATATATATACTACTTTGGGTCAACTTGAGCAAAGCATATAATATCTTGACGGAGCTTGTGTTTATATTGAATCATTTACGATGAATTTTCAATATAAAATTAAACATCTAGCACCTTGATATATTATAGTACACGTAGATACTATCGACTGACAGTGGCCACATCTCTAGCGGTCATTGTTGGCAGGCAGGACATTTTGTCCTCTCGTGCTCGGCTCGTTAGGTTTAATGGCCAAGCCTGCCATGGTAACGACTAACAACGCTCGTATGTTATCGCCTTCTATTTTTACCGGACAATGCCACGAAAAATCTTCGCTTTATCATTGAAATGTTGCCGTGTAAATTATTATCAGTGGGGTTACTAGTGGAAAAAATCAACGTCGATTGTGTTGTCTGTGCCTCTATTGTTCGGATAAGCGGCGGAAAAAGTAGAGTTGATATTGCTGTGTAAGCGATAAATGTGTTAGAATTTTTGTATGAATTTAGTAATATCCTGGGTAGGTTTGTTGCTTTGTTATATTAAGTTGTTCTTGGTACTTAAGTACTTATATCGAAGGTACCTGCCCGCCATTATTTTCGCAAGGATTAATTTTACTAACGAACCTTGTGCTAATTTGATTTTCGTTTGCTTCATTATTCAGCCCTTAGGTCTATGTAGAATTTTCCAGGATTTTAGAATACAACCTGTGTTCTTAGGTACTTAATAGGATTAAAAATAATAAAGGTATTATGTACAAAGAAGACAAGCATTGGAATTAAATTTTATTCTACAATACCAGAGAAACATTTGACCGTCCGATATTACTTTAAGTTAATGCTTTTCCGCGAATAGCTGCTGGCAAGTCTTTCATGAAACTAGATAGTACTCAGGTGCTCAAAGTTGCCAGTACTCTGGACTGGGTTAATTCAGTTTAGACTGCCTGCTATTAACCTGGGACTTATAGGGTCACACACTGCACTCTCGCACGGAACGCTGAAATAAAGTTCAGGGTTCAATCGTTTTTTTACTTCAAATAAAATACATTTTTAACAATTTAGAAAAGAGCAACTTTAAAGTGCAGTGGCATTTGTCTTTTGGTCGATAAACACAACGCATGATGTCCCCCGAAGCGTCAGATTTTGCTAATAACCACTCATGCGATATATATGACAATGCATTTGTGAGCTTATGATCACACAGCTTAATAACAATCAAAGATTTAACAAAAATAATAATTATTGATTTTATGTTCATGAATTATTATTGATATCTTTTTAAAGAGCACATTAAATATTAATAATTATGACATATATTTTTTTATTTCAGAATTATTTAATTTCTTTTATAGTTTTTTTCCTGCATATAATATACATATATTATTTATATTATATTGCTTGAAATATAAGTATTTTCCGTATACACTCTTAATTATTTATCCGCTTGTTAATATCCTCGTTTCACACAGGAAGATACCGGGTGTTCTATTTTGAGCAGGGCCACCCAGAGAGTGAGATTTTGCACTCATTTTAATGTCATGAGAACATCAAAGTGCTATTTCTGGCAACACTTAGTTTGAATTATTAACGTGTGAGGGTGTGTATCATGTTACGTATGAACTTGTACTATATATTTCCCGAGACTACGCTCACATATCTTTTCAAATATAAATATCTTTGGACAATTTAAATAAATATTTATAAATGCCTTGTTTGACCCACTTAATTTAGAGCTCGAAAATCTTTTGCATATCTACCTTTATTCTTATGAATTTATTTTCCAAATAATATAAATGGTTCTTTTTCTGATTTCTGATCTGAAAAATGTCTTTAAAATGGACAACTTTTTTAGATAGTGTTTTTATGAAGCGACATTTCTTGACAATACTTAATACCACGCAATAGTTGTTACTTACGACTTATTGGTTGCTATTATTGTTAAGAGCGAACTTTTATTAAAAAAATAATTATTATTTTAACTTAATTTTGTCTTTTTTGACATAGGCATCCGATAAGAAAGGAATTTTGGAAATCCTTAAATGGGAAAAGGGTGAAAAAGGGGGGCAAAGTTTGTATGAAACTCTGTCCTTTATAATTTGAATTAGTATATCCCACGCGGGCGAAGCCGCTGGCGGAAAGCTAGTCTACACATATAATTGTATTTCGCCATTCATATATAAATTTTGATATAATTATGTCACATTCTCTATGTATTAGTGATACAGTTTATCCTCTATATACATATATACATACATACAACTATATATACATACATACATACGTATATAAATATCTGTAACTGACTCAGCAAGTGATTAGGTAAATTGCATGGTAGACGTTTATTTGATTATGTGTTCGTAGCGTACTGAATGTGTCAATGACAATAGTGATAATTGTTTAGAGGTAGGCTAAATGTCGTGTTTTGTATTGAATTTTGAGACTATATTAAAGTGTGAAAATTTTCGTATGACTTGACTTTACTGTTTAGAATGTAAAAAATAATTCCTATTAAAAATATGAACTCTTATTTAATACATATTAACATGCTAGGACGGAGAAGTAAGAAAAACTACAGAAGGTCCACGACTCAATTTTCTATTAATTCTATTTTTTGTACTGCCAATGTAACCATCGTTCGATTTTCTGTAATGAAATAGAATAAAATAAGAAATTTAAGAAGGTGTTAGAATTAAGGCTGAAATGATTGTCTTATCGCTAAAAGCGATATCTTATGGACACCCTATTTTTTTAAATAAATCCATCAAGTAATTTTTTGTTTGTCTGGGCTTTATCTGTAGTGTAGTTGCCGCTTTAAGGTTACACATAGGTCAAGCGTAATAATTTGTCCAAATCTAATAGTTCCGTCTGCCTGTATGTCAGCGGTAATACCTGAGTAAACCTGTAGACACACTAGCCGGCTTAAGTTGGCTTAAGTTTGGACAACAGCGGCAATTATTCAAGTTAACTAAAGCTTAGTTTCAAGTTTATGGTCTATTTGAGTCTATTACTACAGGGAAATGTTGCTTTTCTTGTTTAATTAAAATTGAGAGTTTTGGGCTTCTATTTATTTATTTGAGTACGAGTAATTAAGGTATAATTGAGTTTTCACAAGTTTCAAACTGTTTGTAGGTCTAGTTTAGAATAACTCGTACCACATCAGCCTTGTAAATTAAGGAGTAGAATTGAATATAAAGTTCTTAGACATTGTGGATTACGACATATTTATTGACAGAAAGTATTTACATTATTTACAATATATACATTCTTAATAATATAAATAAAAAAAAAACTATAATATTAAAATATTGCGTCAAAAAATTCATCCTCATCGCCGTCAACTGGGAGTGTACCCAAGAGACTGGCGGCATTGCCACGTTGGATGGCAATGCTTAGCTTTTGACCAAAATAAAAGCCAGCCTTTTGGTCTTTGGGAACATTGTGGATCCACTTAAAATAATTCCATAGAATACTAATAATTTCTAGCCTCTACCCACATGGTAATAGCAATATCTTTTACAGAACAAAGATAAAGTATAAAATGTACCAAAAGGTTACTAAATTCCATGACTTTTCTTTTCATTATGTGATGATACTACAAAATAAACCAAACAACCTTTTGTTACCCAGCCTTGCCATCAAATAAGAGGAGGCACGGGAAAAACGGACCACCCATCCCTATGAACACACAAAAGGAGCGATCGTTGAGGATAAATTAATCTTAAAATATACATTCGAAGGTCTTCCGGTTCAGAGGAGCGTCTTCTAAAGGAATTTTGATGAAATTAGGGATTGGAAATAAATCATTTGTGCGTAAATAAGTCTTACTTGTAGAGATTTAATGAGTATCCTTAGAAGGCTTCCATTTAAGTGTCTTCAGTACCTTGAAAGGTGAGGTTAATCATAATTTTGTGAGGCAATAGAAATGGTAAGTATTCCAGGTTTTTATTTGTGCTAATTGTACTTATATTAAAAAAAAATATCGTGTATTTTTCAAGAGCAAATTAATAAGTGGCCTCTTAAATTAAGTTACTCTTATTATGAAAAATCTTCAACGAAAATCTGCAAGGTCTGGTACTAACATAGGAATTTTTAAATCGATTCTGTTTCGCCGTATAAAAATTCAGGTCATACTTGACCCGCATTTTCTTAAAGCGGTAAAATTGCGAGTGGCACCCGATTATATAAGTAAGGTGGCACTGATTTAATTTCCTGTGCACTACCACTGTGCCGTTCTGGCCCCGGTTCCCCCACAGGCATTGAGAAACTGGAAGGCGCTACCTGAAATACGTTATCAACAACCAGAGTGGAAGAATTTTCAAAACTTTGTGCTTTGTACCTACTGTACGATATATGTAAATGTTATGTTGAAAATGACTTTGGTCATATTTTTGACGTTATTAATGATTATTTGAAAACTTTTATAAATCTAAAAAGAAACTTAAAAATACGTATACCTAAGCCATTTCATTAAAATGTACAGCAAAGTGTCTATCTACTACACACCACCATCCATGATACAAAAAGTAAAAAAAAACATAAATATTTCCTATGCAAACTTTGATCACTAATCGGAAATTAAAATTTTCTCAATAACTTTCTTAATATTGCAATTTCCTCTTTATAAAAACGTTGCGATCTCTTCTAGAAGAAACGTGCTACTTTTATTCTTTGTTTCGAAGACGAAGGGGGATCCCGAAGTGCTTACAAATGTCGGTGGGTTGCAGGTGATTTGAGAAGTTGCCAACGTGAACCGCATTTAAATAATAATCACCTTAAGATGATCTAATGGGCTTCGTTAATCGGTATTCGAGTGGATTTCGAGTAGACTGTCTTCGAACTTCGTGGAGTAGGTATTTTTGTGTCTGAGAAGTTTCATTTCATTGTCTGCAGAGTTCGTGATGCGCATGTGTGAGTTTGTTGTTCGAATTTTAAATGCCTTTAAAATTAATATTTAGGTCGGTAAGTACAATATTATGCCAATTAATGCTGAAATGTATATGATACGTGTAAATATTATTACGTGTATTTTTTGTTTATTTTAGTGTGTCTTATGTTTATGTGCAATAATGTACTGAGTTTTGACTATGTGTAACCCTGAAAAACATTTCTTTATGTTATGTCTATAAATAAAATATAGAATTTAATAATAAAACAATTAAACAAATAGAAGAACTAAACAAAACTATGAAGTATTTTGATACAAAATTTCCGAATTTTGACATTTATTTAAAATGTACTACGACTTGTTTTAGTCTAACGAATAGGGCACTACACCCACTTTGAACATGTAAAAGGAATCGATAAGTTTTGGAAGACCATCGATTTTGCAAATGCGTTCGGTAACACTACACCTAAGTGGTCGGTTGGCACACAAACTGAATACATATTTACTGGACCAAGGAAACGTAGAATGGTGAATGGTCCTCGTTGGACAGATATGGATGCGTTTCCGTAGCATTCTGAGAACCACGGAGCGATTAATCTTCCACACCTAGGAGGTACGAGATCCTAAGTTTCGACGTTAGGGACAGATAGATAGGTTTTGCGGGCGGTTCTCATTAGGAATGTAGTCAATAGGTTTACATTCGAAACTGATTAGTTTTTGGATAGTTTGTGTGGTGTGTTTGTAAGTGTGTGTGTTTTATATATTGACTAGCTGTTTCCCGCGGTTTCACCCGCATCCCGAGGGAACTACTTAGCGCACCCGGTAGCCTATGTTGCCTAGTAGCCTATGTTGTTCCTCAGGGTCTATTCTATCTTTGTACCAAATTTCATTTATATCGGTCCAGTAGTTTTGGCGTGACAGCGTAACAGACAGACAGAGTTACTTTCGCATTTATAATATTAGTAAGGATTAGCTTTCCGCTAGCGGCTTCGCCCGCGATAGCTAATGGATACGAAAACTTTACAAATTATATACTTAAACTTTTCTCTTGAATCACTCAATCTATAAAAAAAACCCGCATCAATTCGTGGCGTAGTTTTAAAGCTCTAAGCATACATAGGAAAGCAAGACAAACAGCGGGAAGCGACTTTGTTTTATACTATGTAGTTATGATTTATGTTTTATTACCAGCATTGTTTTTTAAATACTTTACTTAACTTAGACTAGTTGTTCCCTACGGTTCTACCCGCGTCCTAAGGAAACTAATTCACGCACCTGGATAGGCTACCTATTATCTACCGTTTCCAGATTTCCATCGAAAGCGTAACCAACAAACAAACTCACTTTCGCACTTAAATATTAGGATATACGTTATATTATAAAGTGAATTCTGTTTAAAATTTGCATCGTTTTTCATGTCATTATAGTGCATGTCCATTAAATAGGTACGTAATATTCCCATTACTTAAACAACACTACATCACCATTCGCTACTCTACCCCATACATCAATTTAAACTTTCAAAATATTTGGTTCTCAAGTCCATTAAGCGATGTACATAATACCAAAGATGAATGACTGAAAACTGAACATTTTCAATATTTTATAACAGTCTTCGATAGCGGGGTGATTTACGATATTCCTGTACATTGTGACGGAGATTAAACGGGAGAGACAGACGGGGAACTGGACCATGATTTATATTTTTTTATATTTTGATACTTAAGGGATTATGATGGCGCCTTCTAAGGAGGAATCGCTTTTGTGTAGTCAGAGGATTATGCGATTTATACTGTTTGGCGCGATTATCATTGTTCTCAATGGTAACAATGTTATTATCACAAGTTCGAAAGCAAGTGTAAGTTCTTGGCCTCAATATAACTGTTTTACGCGGTTTCACCCGAATCATGAGAGAACTACTTTGCGTACCCGGGTAAAAGTATCCTATGTAAAAATCCATGTAATAAACTATGTGTGTAGCAAATTTCATCTAAATCCATCCAGTAGTGTGTGTTGTGCGGGAAAGAATAATAAACATACATACGTACATACTTACAAACTTTAGCATTTATATAATTAGAAGGATTACAAGGTATTTGAACATGATGAAAAACTAACAAATCGAATTAACATTTTGATGTTATATAATCAGTAATTTCAAGAAAATCCAGTAAATTACACTACTATAATAATGCGAAAGTTTGTGAGGAAGTATATTTGTTTCTATATCGTGCAAAAATTACAAGACGAATTTGTATGATATTTGGAACACACATAGTTTAAACCCTGGATTATAGCAAAGGATACTTTTTATTTGCGGACAAAAGTTAGTAAGTATATCAGAAATCCTTAAAATAAAAATGTAAAAGCACAAACGAGTTCCAGAAATGCATATATCCTAAAAAGAGCATACATCGCAAGCATGACTTGATTAACCCATTCACTAGGACGAGTGCTGAAAAGTATATAAAAAAGCATACGCTGTCGGAAACTTCATGAATAATTACACGTAGCACGAGAGCTCGTGTGTTCCATTTGTCTCTTTCTTATTCAATGAAATATAACATATTGTGAGTGAAATAAAAGATGGTTACATTGTATGTTTTAATTTTCTCCGGTATGAGGCATACCAGTGGAAAATAAAATAATACTATTATTTTATTTTCCACTGGTATGCCTCGTTTAGTTTATGATCAGCATATTCCTTTTAAGTTACGTACGCAATATTGAAATTAAAATATGTATTTTTCCTAAAACTTCTTCCTTTGTTACCGAAATTGTATTACGTTGAAACTACAGTCGATTCAAAAGTTTTGTTCGAAGCAGGATTCAAAATAAAAGTCTTCTCAGCAATGTGCCAATTTTAACTTGAAGCTTCAGTAATTCTGTTGAGGGGAATGTTTGTTTGTAACAACGAACAACATTCGTTAAGCGTATTTAAGAGTACACAGAAGATATTTTAAGTAAAGATTTAGGAGAAAATTAAATAACCGGTTGCATTTAAATCAAACACGTATCTCAATATTTATAGATATACATACTTTAGGTACATTGGTACTTGGAAAGTTGACACCAAAAATAATTTTCGTAAATGAAGATTAACTTAATTGGATTACTTATGTTATGCAAGCAAATGTGTGCATATGCAACGAGCACAACTAGTGAGGGAATTGCACACTGTAGGTATAATTAGAGCTGACAGATGACTCTTATTTCGTGGAACCTCTCTGGGTGGCGAGGGATGTAGCGTGTTACACTAATTTGTGAAAGTCCTGAAATGAAATGATGCTGCAACGCGATACTGCAACGTGCTTGTATAATTTCTGGCTAAATCTGAGGCTATTATTGGCATTTGTGTACATTTCTCTAGAAATCTCTAAAACTTTATTACCCATCTTTTTAATCTTTTCACCGGATTAAAACTGGTTGAAGATTAAAATAAACTCGGAGAAAGTTGGGAATTAACGAATTAAATAGTATCAAGACTGGAGATTAAAGCCGACTCAACAAGACACGTGCAAAATACGTTTTTGATTCATCCTACACAAATATAAGATATCCGAAAATTTTCAAGTTCACAGGCTACTCGAACTTCTATAAGTTTCTCAATGAAAATAATTCCATCAAAACGCAAAGACTTCAAAGGATAAACTTTGGGATCGGACGGATTTTAAACTCGGAGACTTCTCGATATCTCAATGGGATGCGAATAAATTTATATTCTAAGGAAAATGCATTGTAAAAGATAGTATCGGACGGTGCAAAGTGGTTTGCGACGCTGGGGGGTGTGTGGCGGGGTATGAGAGGGGGGCCTGTCATTCGCAGGGCCTTCACAAGCAGGGTTGTCGAGTTACACAAGTTGTCACCCAGCTTTATCTTGTTTTAGCGATCTTTTTACACTGCTTATACTGAGGCGTCGAATAAACCCTCGGAAGCGGGGATTTTGATTAGCACTGATCCTCGGTAAGCCTGGGTGTGATATGTGGACTAAGTTGGGCCGATAAACTTGACTGCTTTGAGGGACAGTGTGGATGCAAAGAATGACGATGCATTTTGTTCGACTTTGAATTGATAGAGATTGGAGCCATTGTAGTAGATTGTGATTGGATTTAAGTTGAAACTTACTTAAAGTATAGTTGTAGATGTATCTTTCTTTATTCGATTTTATAAGATTAATATCAAGAAAAATGTCAATATTATAAAAGTGATTACTTCTGTTGAGTTGCTATAATTTTTACTGGTACCTAAAGTTTATATCTTGTATGTACATGGCTAAGTGTTAACGCTATAAAATAGCATTAAACTAAAGATGGCCCATAAAATTTCGAGCCACCCTAAATAAGGCCAGTAACACAAAGACGTTAGCCGCATCGACAGGCACTACATTTCGACAGTGTACACCGGTGTTATCTGCACAAAATGGCGGCGCGGTGGATGCGCTTCCGTTGCCGTCCGCTAGGGACAATTAATCTTGTGTACTTACTTATTTTGTTCCGGCCACTGGGCTGGCCTGCGGACCTATTATGGGAATAGTTTAAGTGGACGTTTCGTTACTTTTGATAGTGCTGTAGAGATTTAAAGGAACTATTTACTTGTGTTTTCAAATAAATATATGCAGGTAATTTCATGTCAAAAATAAGCAGCGTAATATCCACTGCTCATTTCTTAAAGATAGTACAGCTATGTAGTCGTTTATCAATTCTATGTTCAAGTAGTTTAGTTTAAATATTGCTAAGAGTATGTTATTAAGGATTCAGATTCACACTTTTCATCATTTTCATCTTCTGACCGTAGAATAGGAAACATACTAACAAACGTACTAACAACCAATAGCTAGACCAACTTATTACAAGCTTCTACGATATCGAACTAAAACTATCATCGATCAAAATTGTAAACACTACCATAATCGTAATCGAATCATATCTTTCATATCTCGATGACAATCGATACCTAATAAGAACTTCCAATCCCGTTCTCCCCTCACTAACGATTTTAACTACAGTCTTTATCTATCGAATTTCTCTTTAACGTATACGTAATACCGCCTTTAATTCGTTCGTAGACTCATTTTGTCTGTATCGGTTGCTGTAACAGTTCCTTGCTTTGTTTTGTTCAATCTCTGATTGCCGCTCTGTGATTCCGTGTAGATTTTATACAGGTACGTAGAGTGCTAGAACAAAATTAATTAGTTGTTGCTAGTGTTTGTCGTGAGCTCGTTAAGACTATGTACTTACCTATAGTCTTGTTGCTTGATAAGGTTGAGAGGAATGTTAAGAAAACTGCAACATTCGTTTAAAGAATTTAAAAGTGTGGATTACAACTGTTATAGCTACATTCAAGCAGCGAATGTGTTTTTTGTATATTATTAAATACCAGATTAAAAATGAAAGTGTGCCCAAAAAATCTTACTGCCGGCTCAAAAAAATTAACACTTGACTACCACGTCAAAAAATTACAAACAAAGAAAGTTAGTGTTAGTATAATAGTATAATGAATATTAAAAACATAACAATCCTTTTAGGGGGCTGTCGTGTAATAACTGTGGATGTTACAAAGTCCACCTATAGGTATCTGTTTTCTATCTAGAACATCATGTTGTCCATAAAGTGTTTTTAGTAAACCTAGTTCATGTTGATACTACGAAACAGTTATTGAAAATGGAATCATATTTTTTAGAAAAATCTCTCTGTATGCCTGTAATCAACTAATTGATATAGAACCCGTATACAGAATTTCTTAATGTAAACTGCATTTAAATAACTTCGGCTCAACACATGTGCTTGAAATCTCACCACATGCAGGCAAAATTTAAATTCGACAAAGCACTATAACCCCTCGTGTGAGTACAACAAAAGCGCACTTAGAACCATGTCGCATTCACCTGTTATCTTGGTTTATTAACGTGCAGTATTGCATAATCCATGAGACAAGACTTGAGCCCGTAATATTTTACACTTGTGTAAACGCAAGCCTCCACTATGGCCCACTATCTTCCAAGTACAGTTGGAGACGAATATTTAATGTGTAATTCTGGCGTTTGCATATTTTTACGATAGCACACCGCTTATGGTAATGTTGCATGTTAGGTAGCTCAGTTCAAGGAGCCCTGGTTGAGCGTGTGAGGCTTTGCAGTTCGGTGTTGCGGTACAGGATTTCTGCTACCACTTTATGCAGGAAATTACGAGGGAATCTCGTTATTCTAGGTATTTGGCATAACTGAAGAGTTTCTTCAAGGATTATGATATCTCATCTCATTACGACATATCGACTATAGATGTCATTCTCAAGCATTGAATCTATCATATCTTTAAATATAATAATAATATCTTTATTGTTCCAAAAAGTTTACATTTCAACAATTAAATATATTATTCTATCGTTTTCAAGGTAAAACGGTTGAACCGATTTAGATGAAATTTGGTATGAAGATAGTTGCGAGACGGTGATAGGTTGTTATCAGAATACTTTTTATATTACGCGGGTGAAATCGCGGAAAACAGCTGGTCTTATATATTATCATTGGAATTTTATTAGTCAAATCTGTGACTTTTTCTATCTTTAGGCTACAAATACTGATTACCTTCTACTATACTGATTCATAGCTTTTAATTGCTATAAAACTGTAATAAATGGTACCTAATCAAATTCTAATAAAAAAACATGTCTGTACAAATATAGCTTCTATTGACAATATCAGCCATTTATTGTATTACTGCACAGACAAACATTTGCCACGCAACGCTGCGATTTGAAGCTAGTTTCATATAAAATTAGCATGATTGACGGCTACAGCGGAGCTGAAAGTCATCAAATGCCTGGTGTATGGAAAGCGCTGTCCAAATCGCACGTCAGCACGTCCCTGACTGTCAGTCAACACTGAATTCGAGGCAGACTAGCCAGCCATAGCCTAGCGTGATCTATCGCCATTTAAAAGCTTTGAAATAATAATGACTTTATCGAATGACGTCATAGTTATTAGAATTGATTGAAGAGAAAAATATAATTTTATGATTATTACCTTTGTAATTTGTATATCAGAACATGTATCTACGGTGATTTAGATGAGTTAAAATAGTTCGTAATAAATATAATTGCTATGATTAAAAAAACAACGTCAAAAAATAACACGTGTTGGTTAGACAAAATGTCGTGGTCGTTAAAAGGGTAAAGAGCTCTCATCTCAAGCAAGAAGGATGTGAGATCGAAACCTTGCTAAAAAACCAAGTTTATCTTCGATGCTACTCAGTACTGACTTACGGTGAAGGAAAACATCATGAGTGAGTGAAAAGAAAAAAAAGTATTGGTATACAAACCAAATAACAGCCAAAAAAGGGCAAAACTGTCTTTAATAATATAATAAGGCCTGACTACTTCAAATTTAAATATTTTATTTGTAGCTTCCTTTATAATAATGTGACAAACTAAGATTACAAAAAAATCTGTGTCCTCCCAAAAAGAATAGTCTGACAGTAGGGTAGTGTCGGCCCTTGTAGACATACTAAGAATGTATGATCAGAATGACAGAATCCCCAACATTTTATGCTCCTTCACTTAGAAATATTCATCAGAATAACATTAATATAACACCGATATACACCTTTATAAAACCAGAGTAGTTCCTTCGCGTTTTCTAACAAAGTTACCTTTAATCTATGACGTTAAGCCGTGTGATTCTGTTAGGCCTTGTAACTGGTTTGCATAGATTGCTACCTGCTATCAAGGAGATTATTGAATCCTGGGGGGTTAGACAAGTGGCAAAACGCTAACGCTAACGCTCAATGTATGGGAATGACATTCGTTTACGACTAGCTATATGTCATTCCCATACATTGAGCGTTAGCGTTAGCGTTTTGCCACTTGTCTAACCCCCCAGGATTCAATAATCTCCTTGATAGCAGGTAGCAATCTATGCAAACCAGTTACAAGGCCTAACAGAATCACACGGCTTAACGTCATAGATTAAAGGTAACTTTGTTAGAAAACGCGAAGGTGACGCGAAGACGTTCTCTCTGATATTAGTGCGCCGAGCGACTAATGGTGTTATGTGGAGACACGCTTAGCTTATGTTATGACATGGCCAAGTGATTTTATGTAGAAAAAGATTTTCTATTTTTACACTCGATGGTTTTTCTTGACCGATTTTATAGCGAAAAGTTAAACTACACGACTCGCTATAGGAATTCTCAAATTTATAAGTATTTTTCAGCTGAGAACTATTTCTCCAGTGATATATCTACAATGAATATATTTAAGTCACATGTTATTGGAGCAAACCTAAACGCACATCAGCAATCGCGCGCACTTTTACATGTAAAATTATATTTCACGAAATATTTATTAGTTATAATATTTACAGGTTATAAACTATTTAAATTAGAAATAACATAATTACTTAATTTATTTCAACATATCTAAATTTTACACCTATACGGCAATGGCCTTAATATTGTAAAGCCGTCACCTAATAGCCGTCATGCAACGTAAGCTAAACATATTACTAGTACGACATTATGCACGTACCGAGACGCAGGATTTCTGCATCTCAGCCGAGAATTATCACGAGCGCAACGAGCGTTCCGAGCGCACTGAGCGAGTTGAGCGCACCGACTCACTTGACATTTATTCTGAGAAATTACGCAGGTAAGCACCCTTTAAGCGTTTCAAATTGTCGCATTAACGTGTATATTTTAATAAAATGTCTCGCAATCGGATTGGTAGCTTTATATGAATTTATACGTGTAATAGTGCATGCAATTTTACTTTGTGTTGTTTCTCCAGCTCTCTTCTTGGATAAATCGTGAGGGATATTGTATGCTGAGTGCTTACAATATCGAGAAGTTCACAGACCTCTGTCTTCTTCTTCTTATTATTAAAGCTTAGCCCAAGTGTTTTCTCAAATCCGCTTGATATGGAATTGCAACAACAACTGAGCCAGGGACGACGGCATAAAACGAAGTTGTAACACCGCCAACTACTTGACTCCGGGCTACTCTGTAATATTTTTAAAACCCGCAAAACAAAGTCGGCTTAATCCGAGAATCAAGTCCGAGACCCCGCCTATAGCAGTCGCGTCTGTCACCACTAAACCGTGTCCGTGACCGTGTCTAAGACTCGTCTCAATCAACCCGCACTTCGTGGGTGCGGTAGATTTAGGCCAACTGGTGGCAAAAGATCTAGCATCCCAAAAGGTTTTTCGCGAAGTTGTTATTTTTATATACTACTAGCTTCTGCCAGCGACTTCGTCCGCGTGGAGTAGTGGTGCTCCTATTGGTCTTAGCGTGATGATATATAGCCTTTAACCTTCCTCGATAAATGGACTATCTAACACTGAAAGAATTATTCAAATCGGACCAGCGGTTCCTGAGATTAGCGCGTTTAAACAAAATGACAACATTTCCCTTCACTGCTCTGCTCCTATTGATTGTAGCGTGATGAAAAGTATACTATAACCATCTCAGGAGTATGACAAATAATTGTACCAAGTTTCGTTAAAATCCGTCGAGTAGTTTTTGTTTCTATAGAGTTTATACAGACAGACAGACAGACGGACAGACAGACAGACAGACAGATAGACAGACAGACAAAAATTTTACTGATTGCATTTTTGGCATCAGTATCGATCCCTAATCACCCCCTGATAGTTATTTTGGAAATATATTTCATGTACAGAATTGACCTCTCTACAGATTTATTATAAGTATAGATATGTATATATCTTCTGTTTCTTAGCACGGAGGTTTTTCAATCGGTTCAAATGTAGGTCTACCTTGCCCAATCGACCCGTGAGACTGTTACTAAGCACACACAAACCCCCAGTAACTATGTGAAATAATAATGTAATAGGTAGTCATTTATTATATTCTTTACGTATGAAAAAACTCAATATCAATCTTACTCCGTAGGTACATGAAACTGAAGAGATTATAACAATCATTATATTTGTGTCGGCGTATAACAAAGACGAAAATGAACATAGGAATAACTTGACACCTTTTTAACAATAAGTCTGGTCTATTTTCGTACAATACTATTTATCAGTCTATAATGTTGGAGCGTGACCTTTAGAAATGGATATGATAATGTTACTTTTTTATTAGTTTTGACATATTTAGAAGAAAATCGAAGACTGTTCACGACTTGTTTGCTCACGAGTTTTATGGCTCATGACAATAAAATTGATGAGGTGGAATTCTTATACGACAATAACAGGTTCATAGTTTATTATAGATGATCATACGATTGATGAGGTTAAAATATCTAAATATATATAAAACTCAAAGGTGACTGACTGACTGACTGACATAGTGATCTATCAACGCACAGCCCAAACCATTGGAGGGGTCGGGGTGAAATTTGGCATGCAGGTAGATGTTGTGACTGTGAATTTCAGAAAATCTTTTTTTTGAGAAATTCGATTTTCTGAAACCCTCACCCTTTCTCTACCCCTAAGGGGGTAAAAAGGGGGCAAACTTTATTTATTTTTGACGACCTGAGTGGTGTAGTGGTCGACATGCCGGAATACCACGCGGCAAGAGGTCCCGGGTTCGATTCCCGGCCGGCCAGAAATTGAAATGATAAATTTAAATTTCTGTGACGGGTCTGGATGTTACTATGTATAATATGTATGTATTCAAAAAAAAGTATATAAGTAGTATATCCGCTAAGCTAGCACCCATAACACAAGCATATTATTTGCTTACTTTAGGGCTAGATGGCGCTGTGTGAAATTGTCCAAAGATATTTGTCCAAAGATATTTATGAAACTCTGGAAAAAATATATTTGAATTCGTATATACCACGCGGGCGAAGCCGCTGGCGGAAAGCTAGTGCTAAATATGCTTCATGATCATTTCACTCTTACGGTCGGCTCCAAGATGGGTACATTGAGAGAAGATATTTATCCTGAGGTCACGAAATAAACTAAGTCATTTATATATCATAAATAATATATCAATTCTTTGTGGTTAACCTTGTGAAGGTAGATGAAGAAAAATAAAATTTACGACTAAATCTTTGGTCTAGTTTTCTTTTATTTATTTTAAGTTTACAAGTTTGACAAAATTTATACATATGAAATAAATCGTCAAAGTAAGCCAGTAAAATAATCGAATAAATATTTTTATCAACCCATCAACTTAACATCCGCTAAAAACCAGTAAATTTCAGCTCTCCGATTTCCACCAAGATATCCTAGATTATCGCGTTAATTTAGCAAGAAAACTTGTACAGGCGAGCGGGGTGTGAGTAATGGGAATCTCATTATTCCCACCTGCCGCTGATTTTAATTTCCTGCACACGATCCTCCCAGACGCCCGCGCCGCTTGACGACGCGATTTATTTGTGTAAATAAATATTATCCGCCACTCTTAAGTACCGACGTACTCGTGTATACGTCGCTGTGATGCAGAGGGTGTTTCTTGTGTGCTGTTGAGGATTACATAATGTGCTTATGTGTTTTGGTTGTTTTGAATACATGTTTTATAGGGTTAAATGACACAAACTGTAATATATGGTATTCTATGATCTATTTATGTCTGTATCGAATTGAGATGCTTAAAAATATTTTTTTTGTTTTTTTTTTATTAGTTTGATAATTATTTGATTATAATCATTGAATACATAGTGGATTAATTATATTGAATTTTTTTATGATTTCAACATTGTCTGAAGGTAAATTGTAGTCACGAAAAGAAGCTATAATTGGTGTAAATAGATACTGATAAATTTCTAGTATCTCAAAATATTAATATTACGTGGATATACATAAATATTCAGAACACAGTTGTAGCAAAACTATGGCTACAATTACATTTTTTTTTGATAGACACAAAATGGAAAACACTATTAAGATATATCTTATTTATTAATAGCAAAGAATATCCATATAATGTCGGTGTGTGTAAAGGATAATCTCAACAGCACATAGAAGGATTACCAAGCGGTTTACACAACTTCTAAATGTCGGTCGTAAAAGTGCTAAATAATGTTTAACTTTAGTATCAAATTCGTGTTTCCTACACGAAAATATTAACGGAACACGTAACGAGTCTGTTATGGTTGCTGCATATTGGATTTTTAAAGATAACGTTTATTATAGCTTATGTAAGCAAGTATGTATATTAATTTATGCATACACATAGACGTTTGTTATCGTAATGAAAAAACAGAAAAATAACGGTAAAATAAATAGAGTCATCATATTAAATTTTCAAAAAATAATGGTATCTGTCTTCATGTTAAGTAAGTACCTAGTAACCGTCTTTTTAGTGACACATGTTAAAATTAAAAAAAAATACACTAAAATTCAACCCTTCAACTACTTATTGCATCCAAAGACGTTAAGCAAGAAGAAAAGTACGACAAAAACCATATAAAAAAAAACAATTTAGACAAAGAAAACATTTCAAAATATGACCGAAAAGTTATTATAAAATACCAATTAAAAACGGCATATTTTTCCAATAATTTCCATTCTATTGATCTCTGTAGCAATAAGCATGGAATGAACGAAACGAATGGCGAGCGAGTTAATTTCGGCATCAAATAAATATTCATATTTTGATTGTGAAGTCCGATAACTGGGAAGTAGGACTCGATAATGTCAGCGAAAAGAGTATTTCCTCGAAAACTTCCTGGACAGTTTATTTAAAAGGCAATACTGCCTACAGAAATGGTTCTATAAGTACTTCTGCGTATTGTGCTGTGGAATAATTTTGTTAAAAGATGTAAAAATATTTTTATTGAATGTGCTTCAATTTTAAAAGAAAAAAAAAACAGGATGGAATTTTCAAACGACTGATGGAAAAAAATATATCATAAAGGATAAACTAAAATGGCAATAGTCTTGCTCTCTTCCTATAATATGCGACATAATATTTATTTTATTTAAATAAAAAGGTGGTATACAATTCAATATTTTCTCATAAAATAAAAAAAATACTTTAGCAAAGTTATCAGATATTTTCTTGTTTTTTTTTCTAAGATTTTTTTTGTTTGATTTTGTCCGCAAGTAGATTGGTAAACAACTTTTCGAAATGTGTGTGTACTTAAAGATATACTTATGCCTAAAACAGTGAAAAAAACCGTTACTTTTTTGTCGGTTAACTAGACTTATTTCTTAAATACACGCACTTAACTGCACTAGTGGTATCATACAGAAAGTTATTTTAGTGGTACCGTAATTACTTTTTAAAGTTTTAAATATAAATAATGATTCCATTATGTCTTATCCGTGGATGGTAATGAAAAAGTTTAAATAATGAGGGTTAAATAGAACTTGAAAAGCAAGAGCTGTAAACACCTTATTAAGAGTCACATATTGTCGCCTACCTTAATTTTACTGTAAAGTTTTTAAGTGTAAAAGTGGTGTACATAATAAAGAATATTCTATTCTACTCTTTAGTCAAACTAGCTACCTACTCAATAATATAAATTTCTGACTAAGTTATTTAAGTTTATCATAGACAACATTTAAGAAATGGTAACATCTAAAACACTGCTATAACAGTAAACCTTACTGATTGCCAAAACCCATAATAAATTCTCCATTGTTTGCCACTGGCACGCGAGATATAAAAATACCCATAAAAATATGGGCACTACCCACTTTGCCTTTATGAAAACTTGAAGAAATATAGTATTGTAAATCAGAACAAGCGCTCAAAAGTGTTTTGAAGTTGGCCAACTTTTCATTTATGTTCACAACCATTCACTTTGTACTATTTTTCGGAAAATATCGCAACAGAAATATTCGGTTTTGTATAGCAACGTAAGTTTTCTGTGAACTAACTGTTGTTTGCAACTTGTACAGGTAAAGGCGACAAAAGTTGATTGGAAGTACCAATAATGGAACAAAGTTGCGAACGTCGGCGACTGTACTTTTGTACAGTCGTAATAAAATATGTATCGAGACGTTGAAATGTAGGTATCGATTCGTCGTTTTTAACAAAACATTATATTGTAAAAAATCATTGATTTAAATTTTATCTTCTCGATTGTAATTCTCTTCGTTTAAATAAATAAACCTATCAACTGAACCATCGTATTGTTATTTATGTAAACAAGAAACAACCAATCGATATTATCTCATTTGCTATTCAAATCATGTAATTTTATGTCAATTTCGGAGATCACTCCCCGTTTCGAGCAAAATCACATTTAGATAGAAATTTAATAAACCACAATACGAGTACGTATTCGAATAGCAACGTAAGGAATTTAATTGAAAACTTATACACCCTTCCGATGCGAGCTTGATCATAAAAACAATGAGAGCCAACAAAGTTATAGTTCAATATTCAACCCTCAAGCGTTGATTTGCACCAAACTATTTTTAATTTCCCGCAGGGCCTTCTCATTTATTAGTTTCGGGTCGTTCGGGGCGACATCTGTGCTCGACTTATACGTCCGCCGTCAGATGGCGCTGCAAAACATAAAACGCTGGCGTTGGCAAAAAATATGGACATACTTCAGCAATCAAATAGTCGGCATACCCGTTTTTTGCCAACGCCAGCCAGTTGCCAATAAAAATAGTTCGATTTATGTGACGTGATCGCCGTTCCGATGGTCCAGTGTTTTTCATCACGCATTCTGTGCCTGCCAGTGATTTAATGAATTTAATTATGTATTCCTTTGGCTGGCGTATTTATGATACGTGGGTGTTATCATTAATATTGTAGTGCTGTTGGTGTTCTCCTGAAAATTTGATGTGCTCATTTTATATTTGGCATTTATGTTTGCCTACAATTATTTACGTATGAAGATGGTAGTCAAATGAGACTAGTACACAAATTATTGACTATCGTCAATTATTTATCATTATGAATGTCGCTACAAAATTTAACTACGCTCAATATATTAATATACGCGATAAGATAAATACAGGCACGCGGTAATGAATGGCACAGGTGTGCTCTAAGCATTACAATAACCCCTTGTTTATAAAACATCTCACAATAATTTTATTCCTGAACAAAGGCATATTGTTTACAGTATCGCCCTTGTAACGTATGGTATAGAATCTTTTTGATACAGCTACGAAATGTCGACTACGACATCTCGCCTACGCCGTAGCGCTACGAAATCTGCTACGATTGTTTGACTGTTTGACTTTGCGATGCTTAATGCAACAGCGTACTATATGAAAAGTAGGGAGACCGGCTGACCTCACGAGATTACGTATGAGTTTAGACGCATAAATTTAGGAAAATTTGCTCGATGTATTTTTAGTAGTTTATGAACTATATTCTGTGTCAAGTATTCTGCTGTATGATAATTCTTAATTACTTATGTTAATGTGTGGTGTTAAATTTTTAACCGACTTCCGAAAAGGGAGAAGGTCCTCAATTCAACAGATTCTGTTGTTTAATGTCACAAGAGGTTTTGATTTTGATCACTTTTGGGATATAAATCTTATTACCAAAGTGATTTAACTAGACTAGAATGCAATTAATTTTGCTAATGTTAAAACTTTATTTAAAAAAAAAACTTCTGTTGATTATTCAATGTTGAACAAAAACTAGCGTAATGTAGATTTTTTTTAATTAGACTTTTGTTTTTTTTCAATATTTAATCTATTTCTTCCAAGTTTTGTTATAAGGCACAAAAGGTTTTTTATGTAGGGGTCAAATGAACTATTAGCGATTATAAAATAAAAATATCGCACCTAGTTCATTAAACAAAGAAACACATTCTTGATTTAATCTAAGATAATACAAAATTATTTTTAAAATTTAGATTTCAATTAGTCTTTAAAGCTTTTAAGTAAATATATAATTAGTACCTGTTAGCCTTTCTTTTTTGCTAATGGTTAGGGAATATAAAAAATCAAATTACAATTTTACTGTTTGTAATTTAATTGTGAACAATTTATTCTTATGAATAATAATTCATTAATGACTTTGTTAATGTTATTTTATAAAATTTTAGGCCATAATTAAAAACATGCAACCAGTTATAAATCTCTTCTACGATGCAAATAAACTATAAAGGAATGTATACATTTAGGCCTAAATGTAAGTTAACTTGGGAAAGTAGGCTATATAGTTATATTAACTGTATTATTTTCTATAACTAGTAATGTGAAAAAAAGAAAACACATAAGCAATCTGAAACGTTTGGAGATCAAATAATATATATTGGTAATTGATATTCATCCCACACAAGCAAATTATACGCAGAAAATAATTTAATAAATGTGCTCATTTTAAAACGATACTATCCATTGCGTTACCACAACTCCAATTACTATCGATACTGCTATCATACCGATCAATGGATGGCACTCCATTCGAAAGTATCGCATAACCCTCTGCGCGCGGTACGGGACGACATGCGGCATCGGGCGACTCGCCAAATGCCTGCTCATTTGGGTCAATGCGACCGATCGCATCGCGATACTAAAGCTGAAAGCAGATGAATGCGGGAACGGTTTTTAAGTGACTGTGTAGAGTGTGCTCAGATCTTGCAGTGGCATTGGAGGGTTGGACTGCATTTTATTTTGTATTTTTGTTTTTGTGATTTTGGGAAATGGCCTACGTTATTCTATGACATTAGTGAGACAAAAGAGACTGAAAAAAGAAACATATTGCGTCGACGCTCCTTTGAGTTAATTACCACCTCAGTAAATATTTATCGTGTTACTTTCGGAAATTCCTAAGAAATATTTATCTTTATTTTTTTTATAGAAAATTGTTTTTTTTAATATTCCTACTTATAGTTTGCCTAACCTTTTCCCAAATATTTTGGGGTCGGCTTCTAGTCTAACCGGATTTAGCTGCACCAACACCAGGCAAGCACAGAAGTGAATCTTCTAAAATTTTAAGTAAAATGAAAAATGACTAGAAATGAAGGAAAACTGAACTAAAAAGTCTGAAAACGCCAACACGCTTTGTGTAAGTGTTGTGATCAATGCTCATACCTTCTATGTATGAAGGCCCAATGGCTTAACCAAAAGTGGAGTAATAAATAGGCCGAAATTACTATTGTATGGTTTTGCTATCGAATTACAGTATTACGTAGTGTTTATATGTATAGAACCTCAAAAGACTCTTTTTATATTATAACATTATTTAAAATCCAAGGACTTCTTAAGGCCTTGGATTTTAAGTATCTACATTTATTTAAGTAGCTTCTATAAATACAAACATTTTAAAAGAAACCAAGTGAGTTATAAATAGAAAAATCGAACGGAATGCTACCGCGGCTCGGCCGTAAGAGGCCAACATTTGAAGTCTCACGCCCACACTACGGAGTATATATAAATGAGACTAGACTCGACTCGCGGCCTCACCCCTGTTACGGGCATTAAAGTTCTTTTCTCAGATACATTATATTGTAGGTTATACTGTTGTACGTAACTAGATTATAATTGAGAATTTGTTTTTTTTTGTGGATAATTTGGATTTTTATAAAAGGAATCTCGACAAACACAAGTTTATTTCATCATCCTTACGTATCCGTACTTGCATTTATTATAATTCGATAGTAACCCTGTCTGTCTATCTATTATGTTTTCACGTTAAAATGGTTGAAACGTGAATTTAGATTAATTGGTACGGAGATAGACAAATACTATGGACCTGTGACCGTTGTCTTGGATTCGATTGTTGGTACGGGTCGGAATTGTTTCGTGGATTAAAAAAACAAAGGTCCGGAGTCAGGAACTTTGTCTTACACACCCGTATCTGGAAGGTTGCTTAAAGCCACCGTCCACGGTTGCAACAGAGGCCGTCAGGCGGATTTGAGAATAACTCAGATTGTAGGGATTGCTAGGTTGGTAAAACCTGAGCTCATACGATACGAAGAAAAAGTAACAAATAAAATATGCAATACATACACAATAACCCCAGCAATATATTTAAAATTATCTCACTCGACCCCGGAATAATATTAAAATGAAATCGACGCTCTGAACAGGTACGTACCACAGGTGCAAACCGTCGATTACTATTGAAAATATTGCTACAATTTACTCCTAAACACTGCCAAGGGGATTGGGGTAAGCAGAACCCCTCTACTGGTATTTGGACAGTTATTTTATTTGCTGGTTTGAATTACAAATTAACTGTATTTATTATTCTTAATGCGGTCGTTTTGTTGTGCTGGGTGGTTTTTGTGGCGTTATTCAATTGTTAATTTAATATCAATAATTTCAAAAATTCAATTAATATTTTTTTGAGGAGCTCGTGGCTAAGTAACAGCCGCACGGTTCAACCGATCAAAGGTTAAGCTGCGCTTGGCGCGGTCGGTCCGTGGATGGGTGACCATCTATGCCATAGCGAGACTCCTCCGTGCCTCGGAAAGCACGTTAAACTGTTGGTCCCGGTTATCATTTTTAGATCTTTGACAGTCGTTACGGGCAGTCAGAAGCCAGTAACTCTGACAACCAGTCTTATCAAGGGGTACCGTGTTACCCGGTAACTGGGTTGTGGAGGTCCGATAGGCAATCGCTCCATGTAAAACACTGGTACTCAGCTGCTCAGCTCCGGTTTAGACTGGAAGCCGACCCCAACATAGTTGGGAAAAGGCTAGGCAGATGATATGATTCAATTGTTAATTTAGTATAGTCTATAGGCACATAGCTTGGCAAGATTTTAAAGTAGTTGGAACAAGATTGTGACTGTACAGTGCACTCCAAAAGTAACACATTCAATGCTTGTCATTATACTATCGTCTTTTGTATTAATTTACTTTTAAATATTTATATGTAGAAGATAGAGAAAAGAGACTAACGATTCTTGCCAAGTTACGTGCTGACTACTGTAGCATGTCTTTGTGTATAACGCGTAAAAAAAGTAGATGTGCATGATGGCTAATGGACATGAGAAAAGTGAATTTACTTTGTCGATATAATCAATATGCATGTCCATACAAAATTTCAGCTCTCTAGTATTAATAACCTCTGAGCTATACCGCGGACAGACAGGCATACAGAAGGATGGATATGGTAAAACTTTAAAAGTTCCTTGTCTGACTAAGCAACCCTAAAAATATGCCTAAATCTTTTTTGCTATTTGTATTTTACTCATTTTAGAATATTTAAAATTTTTTTAGTTATATTTTTATATAGATAACATTTTTTTATTATTTAGTATAGATAAAATAGAACAAGCCATTAACATGACAAGTTAAAGTTACCTACGGGTTTCTAAATTGTATAAATTTAATTTTTATTTTATTCAAATGCAACAACAACCAGCTTCACTATACAATTTTGTTTATATGTCATATACATTTAAATATACGCTATAGTACAGTCCACAATGCTATTCTCAACGTAACACGAAAAATAATAATACACAAAATATAAAACAAACAGTATAAGTTATTGTCTCTAAAGACATTTTAACCTGTTGCATGAAACTCTTATTTCCCGACTTTAATCTGCTGAAGATAGGCAACGGATGTCTGCACCCAAATTAAACGTGCCTATCGATTTTCGGGGCTTTATAGGGGAAGCCCGCCGTGGTGTTTGAGGGTTAACATAATGTACTTTTACTAAAATATAGCATTAGCTGTTCATTTTCTTTGGGTATGCTTGTGGACTTATAGTAGTAACAAGAAGACTCATGTGTTTATTTCAAACTAGCTGTTACCCGCGGTTTTACCCGCGTTCCGAGGGAACTACTTTACGCACCCGGATAAAACATAGCCTATAACCGTCTACCGGATCCCATATATGTCTGTACTGAATTTCATCCAAATCGGTTCAGCCGTTTAACCGTGAAAGCGTAACAAAAACAAACTTACTTTCGCATTAATGATGTTTATTAGTTAGGATGGTAGAGAAGACGTTTTAGAGGTGCCTCAAAGTTAAATCTGAAAGAATTAAGTAATAAGTGTATTGTTATAACATTGCCCATCAATATGGTATCACAAATAAAATATTGAAGTTGAATCTCATTAGATAACAATTTAATGACATCTTAATTGTTTTGTGCAATGTTCTATTAAATATCTGAGTCAACTTGACAACAGTTTTAAAATCGATACTACAATTTTTTTAACCCTATTCCAAATCCAATACATTTTTTTCAATTGAGAGACCGAATTTAAAAGACCATTCAAAATAATCTTTTGTTTAATCACAAAAAAACACCCAATATTTTACGACCACAATCCAATTTATCCCAGCTACTATAAAGTAACAACACCACTATCACTATCCCGCACCTACGTATGCACTTACGTCCACAATGGTCACTCGAAAAACATCGGATAGGCGCACTAACAAAAAATATGAATGAATCGAAAATCGATATAATGTGTATGTCGCGGGGGGCGGAAGCGGATGTGGCGCCATAAATCCGCTGTTCGAGTCCGCCCAGCGAACTTCCGGGTGGAAAATGCGCGCCCGCCCTGCTCCCGGAGTATTTTGGTACCACGGCTTTTTCGTGGTTTCAGCTTTTATGTCTAGTTATACTGCTACAATGGCCGATGAAATAACTTTTTAGGGGCGTTTAGTTGGGCTTCAGGCTGTTATAGGGGTATACGTGCTCCATAGATCGCTATCTCTATGGGTAGTTCTTGTTGGTTAGTCAAATGTTCTGGGGAACAAGGCTTTGCCGTGCGCGCTGTGGTTATACAGAGAACTATTTGTGTTATCTTAACAAGAGAATAGAGTGTGTAATGCTCCTTGCTTTTAATGTTCAATATTTGTAGGTAACAAAAATGACAACCCAAACGACAAATGACAGATCTTCGGCATATAATGCAATAGAAATGTGAATTCGCATAAAGAATATTTCTTAAATAAAATACTATTTGCTTAAAATTATTTTCTGTAAGGTATTGATCCTATCTGTATTTTTAATAAAACATCCATAAGTTTGTCTTCGTGTCTCTCTCTGTATTTCTGTGAAAAATAATAACAAGGTTTTTGCTTACTAACTGTAGATATCTATGAGTTGTTGCCAGCCATTACGCGAGTATATCAAAATGGCGTTAAAATACTCGTAGGTCTGCTTAACATCGTACCTAAAATAACCTTGAACGTTATTGTAACAACAACGTTACAAAAGAACTTTTAATGTCCTCTCCAAACATTGTATGGCTTTCGACTTAACTGTTTGATAACGTTCCCGACGAACGAAGATTGATTCGGCTCTGATGCCACGCCATCCATCACTGGCTTCGTAAACACGCCTCTTACTTGACAATGCCAATAAGTGTCAATGTATCCTATAAATAACTAAAATTTCGTTCGACTTATGAGACTTGGCGCGACGTGTATTGAATGTTTAGTGAATTTGTTTTGCGAGCGTATCTATTAGTTTTCTGTTCAGGTGAGGTTTTGAGAGTATAGGTATACCATATATATACAATGTAGGCAGTATCTGTAAACATCTTGTGTTTGATGTAGATCGTATCAATGTTTGTGTAGTGTCGATAAAGAAAAGAGGTACAATATTGAAGTCAAGTTTTTTACGAATGTACGCCGAAAGCTAAAGGTTGTATAGCGATAAAGGTTTTGCACAACTAAAACAAAATATTTTTATAAACAAAATAATCATAATATGTTTAGAAGTATAAACGCTTCTTTAAATATCAACAACTGGCAAAATAATAATGTGATATTTTTAGAAGCAGATTATTTTTGTTTTTTTAAATAGTCTTAATAATACTGACTAAATATGAGTGTTCTATAGGCAAATTTCTGCCTAACCTTTCGGGGATGATAGTTGTAATGTGGTATACATTACAACTATCATCCCCGAAGAATAAATTTTATTTACTTATCGTCATGAAAAAGGAATCGACATTTAAAGGCAACAAAGGTCTCCAAAGACATTTCAACGTTAATATCGTTTTCGTTGACAAACGACCGTCGCTGTCAATATAATGGACATAATATTGTCCATCTTCGACTTCATAGTAATTTCACACCGAGCGTCCGTCAGGCATGTTTTCGACAAGGGTGTGTTCAGACACTGTATTCGGGCCTAATGGAAAGAACAAAAGCCTCTCCGTAGACGTGGGCGGCAAAGGCGTGTGAACAAAATGTGTTCAAACATATGTGAGAAGCCTCGTTTAATACGGAGAGTCACTGGATTGAGAAACTTATAAGTTATTCGTGTAATTTGAAGGTCTTGATTGGATTTAATTATATATGGATACTGGGAATCGAAATGCATTTGTTACAATTAAAACGCAGTTTAAAAGTATAGAAATCCCGTTGCATTAATTGAGTGCATATTTTCGATACCATCGCATATTTCAAACACAAAACCTTTCACATAGCCGCAACTGGAACTACCAATTGTACGTCCAACCTCAGTTCCCACTATGCTATCCAATAAACTTTTATTCGCATGCACCAGCAGGACATAAATATAAAGACCGTGGCACTCGCCCGCGCAATCACAACGGGCCCGCACTGCCTAGGGCCGTTGCGTATCTGTAATTCCCATCTCTTGGTACAAAGCCCCGTTGATTACGGCACAACCCGCGGGCGACGCAGTCTGCCGTCTGAACGCAGCCTAATGCGTCTCCGCCCCTTGTGAACACTGCCTTTTTATTTCACGATCAATGGGGGTGTCGGATAGATCTGATAGGGCTTCGTGAAATTTGTTCAAAATTCTAGGTAGTGTTTTTAATGTTAGGTTTGCGTTCACCAGTTGATTGAAAGGTGACGTATCGGGGTGTTTGATCTCGAGACCGGCCGGGTTTTTGTTGAGTTTTGTATTGTTTTACTGAAGACTTGTTTGTTAGTTGATTTTATGGCTACATGTTGAAATTTAGAATCGGAAGCTGTGGAATGTTTTGGCTTAAAGTTGAACGCAAAGTTTGCTTGTACATAGTGTATGTAGTGCCATATATACCATAAAGCCGTAAGCCGTTAAAAGCAGAGAAATGTAGCATCCTAATGATGTTTGAAAAAACCTAAAACATGAAATATTTGAGGTTTTATGTTTATTGTATATCATCTTGAGTAGTTAATTTTATTTCAAAATATTTATGATACGTCAAGAAAATTTAAGCCCTAAATTAGTTATTCAATTTTAATTCAAACAAACATTTCAAGTATACGTTGAATATTCTTGATGCAGCTATACAGCATTTGTGGCTAAATTAGTTTCTCAAATCTGATTTCGGAGTGCGAAACTTATTTCTTTCTTAATAGAAGTTTCTTGAGATGCGAGATAAGAATTATGTTTAAATCGCAGCTCGCTATTTCGTGACGTTAGTGTGCAGTAGATTCTGAATGAAACTACTCAGAAAATTACTAAATCATACATTTTAATCCACAAGAAAGATATTGAAGGACGCAAGAAATAAACTGGCTAACTTTGGCAGTTCAAATAATAACATAAAATGTTTGAACTTAGAAAGAAAACCAAAAACTAAAATGATCAATATAAAATTTTTTTAAGACCTGCAATATATAAAATTTTTTTAAGACCTGCAGAACTTATTCATCTGCCTAGCCTTTACCAAATTATGGGGTCGGCTTCCAATCTTATCGGATGCAGCTGAGTACTAGTATTTTATATGGAGCGACTGCCTATCTGAATTTCACAAGCCAGTTAATGGGTATCATGATACCTCTTAGTAAGAGGTTAGTGATTGTCAGAGATCTACAAATGACAGCCGGGACCAAAAGCTTAACGTGCTGTCCAAGTGTTTTAAAATCTATTCTTATTTTTTTTTAGAAAAAAACGGACTTATGCTCTAAATGGGATACCTTAATATTACCACAGAAGTGTGAGCTAAAATACAAAACCATCTTAATATAATAATGCCCGTCAGTTTACGTAACAAAATTTATGTTTCTGACCACAGGATGTAAAGGACATCTGAAGGGCAACACATGACGGCCTCCATAATATTTTTTATGTTATTTTAACTTAGGTCATAACGGGCACGATGTACTTGTCCACTTTTATTTGACCTCTGTTAATGCTAAAGTCATTAGAGTATCGAGGACAGTCAATATTGGTTAGTTTTTTACATGTATCCTTTTGGGAGAGTACATATTATTTTATTCAAGGTTCAGTTAATGTAGATGTAGATAATATATATTGATAAAGGGCCGTCAACTTCAGTCAGTAACATATTTTGATAGATATATTTAATGTTGGAACTTTTTGGCTTCTAGTCAATCAAAGTATTTCACCATTTTGTGGCTTATTCCTAAGTCTTCAAGATTTAATTTTGCTTGATTGGCTAAGTCTGGTTATTTTCGTATTCCAGATAAAACCGATTTAGATAAAAGGCAAACGTTATAATCAGTACTGTTACCTAAGTAATAAAACAAGCACTCTAAAATTCAATTAAGACCTCCAATCATTCTTTAATTTCACGAAAGTCATTAATATTGCCTTTTATTGTCAAGTTTTTGTGAACTAATGAAAGAGGTTTCGGTTTGTTTAGTCACAGTTTGTTATACGTTGCCACTATAACTTGATGGATGACCCTCGGTCGGTATCAATCTTCGTTGGAAAGGCATTGTCTTGTAACTGGTTCGCGAATATTGCTTTCTGAATGTTTTGAAGGCGTTGGCGAACCAAGTAGATTGTTCGTGAAAGTGTTCTAGCCGATAGTGAATAGGTAACGTCTATTAGATTATAGATTACCATAAATACATACCTATCTACATACTCGTTGATGTACAGATAATTTTAGCTAAGAATTCTGTCCGAGATTAAAATTGGGCATGACGTCGAAATTGCCTAAATTATATGAATCCGTCAACCTAATATTATAATACAAAATGTATTTACGTAAATATTTTTTGATTACAAAAGGTTTTTGTTTTTAATTTATTTTTTTCCTTGTAAAGCCGTTGGTTATTAAGGCTGATTACTAAGACAAATGGTTAGGAACATACGTAGGTACCTAAAATAATAGGTAAAGGTAAGTCATATTGTCTTTTGCAATAGAACATATACTAGACTAGAATGTTTTTGCCGAAGCATTGGAAACTGCAGAATTCAAGAATCAGAGGTATTATTAAACTTTAAACTAAAACAGACATCCTTCTTGATGGCAGGGTACTATTGAATTATATTTTAACAAAGAAAACATCAATTCCTTTTCCTCTAAGTAAGAATAGGGAACATAACAATTTATTCCCAAACCTATATTCTTATAATTCACAATGACAATGCACTTAAACTATCAGGGACCGCCGCGGGTTAGACATAGGCGGTACAAAAGAAACGTTTTTAGCTGGAGATATTTTAATGTATGCAGCTGCGGTTTCCCATGCCTATAGAGAGGGCTATGGGAGACCCGTTGTGGCGAAATGAATATCCAATATTTGGATTTGGGAACATTATGTTAGTGTGAAGTAGGTATGGGTTACGTATGGTATGGGAATAGGATTCTTCGTAATGGGAACGGAGAGTATTAATTTCATGAATGTATCTTTCCGAGAAGTTTGTTTTTCCACTTTACTCTTTTTCCTAGCATATACAATGGCGAGGGGTTATATCTATTTCTGTGTTTGATGTTTGAAAATGTATTGATATGAGTTGGAATAAATATTTTGTTTGTTAGTGTCTCGTCCTTTTTTATGCAATGAGGAAAGAAAGCTTATAAATATTTGCATAGAGGTGATTTATGGAGATTATGCCGTAAATATAGGTACGGTATTTGTGGGCTATTATACTATGGGAAGTAAGCCGCAGGCCTAAACATGATTATATTATGAAGCATGTATTTATTTTAAACACTTATTCACTAAAACATTGCAATGATTCTGTTACACGAACTTTAGTCTCGAGGATAAAAATCTGATTGTTTCTTATATCCGCATAGAACAATAAATGTTTGAAATTCATAAAATTCCTAGTAGAACAAGACATATGGTCACTGTTTTATAGACAAATAAGAACTCTATTGTGTTAACCTGACCAGCATAGTCTTTGTTCTTGGCAAGATTTCTCCGATCAGCTAGCAATTTCACCAATACTTCAATCGGCTACTATTCTCGCTCAGAATGCTCTATTTGCATGATGAAGAGGTACAAGCGTTGGATGTTTGCATAATATTGCGTCTATATTCCCGTTCACCTATAGTCAGGTATGTTTACGAGCTTAGTACCACTTATCGGACGCAATAACCGACTCCTTGATAATATGGATATGATGTTTTATCTATTTCTATACTGATATATAAAGCTGTTGACTACAGAACTCTAAAAATGAAAAAATATTACTACAACCAAAAAATATTGACTCCTGATAAGGGAGAACAATCGTTTAGAAAATAATTAGATTTAGTCACGCCTATCTTTCACGAGACGAAGTGAATAACACATTCCCATTTCGACATTTATTTTTCAATATTTGATTACAGATGAATGCCTTTTTTTCTATCTGTCGGACACAAATTAAGACCCGGATTGCTACTGTGAAGATTAACATGGAAATAAGTCTAAAACACTATCTGATCTAGGTCTCAAACCTAAGATTCGAAGATGACTACCGGGCCTATGAGTCTTAAACAAGTTCCATATATATCTAAAAGGTATTATTCAGATCAAAAACCACGGATCAAGTCTTGTTAAATGAATGACAACCCAAACTCGTGATGTCTATAGATTGTTTATTGAAATAAGAGCTTTTCATTTGAATCAATTATTTTGAAGACCTCCGAACAGACTAATTGATTTACATAGTTAGACGGGGAAGTTTCACAATTATTATTTTGTGTTCCATCGTTTATTCCTGTCTGCGGTTCGTTATGCTGGTTAAATTTTATTAATAGAATTTATATTTTAAAGTAATGGTTATAATATCAACGTTTTAATGTAGTAGATTTTAATTGGTGAATGCGATACCTTAAACTACATTATTTTTCCGATCTTTAACAATATTAAATACCATAATATTTTGTTTCTTGAAACTATTTATTACGAATAAATATATTAAATTAATTAAAAGGGATCCCGAATTTGGGCATTTTTAAACATTCCATTATTTTTTTAAATTAAAAAATATTGATATTTTAATGTTGTATGTGCTTGGGAGAACCTATTATTTCTGTATAGAGCAGAAAAATAAACTTCATAGCAAGCTATCGAATATCCAATCCATTTTATATCACACTTCTGCCATATTTATGCATCACAGTAGTTTGCCATACACGGGTTTTCACTCAAAGCGTTAGAGCGCCCGAGGCATGCACGTATTTCCTAGAGCCTCATAGTGCCTAGTGTCTACTGCCTTGTCTGGGTCGTGCCTTGTCCGGGCTTGTGCCTTGTCCGACTTGTGGCCAGTGTCCGGACAAAGTGCGCTGCGGGCGGTTTTGTAACTGCTCGTGAAGTTTGGAAGAGGAAATATTTGGGCAAAATTATTATGGGTTGAAGTTGGAAGCGAAGCGATACATTGAAACGTCGTACAAAATTAACTGAGGAGCATCACGCCTTTTCTCGTGGCAGAAAGTATTTTATGTCATATGGTATGTACGTCTTGTGGATGACGGTTAGCTTGGTTGTAAGCTATCACAACTGAAAAGAAAAAGAATGCTTTATATTCTTCTTAAGCATCTTTCAATAAATTTTGTTAAATACTGAATATTCGTTAAAAATACCCGTATTCGTTTATACTCCAAATCCAAGTAAAACCATTTACAATGTCCCTTAAAATAAATCTGGTTTAAACTTCGTAATCGCACTACAAGTAATTGGGTTATTATAAAAGAATATTTTCTAGACGTAACATAATAAGGCCGTCAATCATTTTAATTCAGAACGATAAAGTTTTTTAAGGAGGCCACAAAGCTGCAGACTACATACTTTTTCATCGTCCAATTTATCGGCTACCGATTCTGTCATTTTGTTATAGGTACATAATAATATATTCTAAATTCGAACTTATTTTCTTTTATTTTAGCTTAAGGCTTTTTGTCGCCCAACCATTGCAAACTTTTTCTAGTTAGTTAACGTGTGCCGGTTTATTAAAAACATAATTATCGGCCGACAAAATATTGGTAACCAATAGTACCTCAGCCGTCTGTGACCAGCCTTAGAGCCTAGTGAGGCACGTTATACCCTTGTATTATCTCTTACGAGGCGTTTAATTGGACAATACTTTGTAGTCTAGACAGCGATATGGATCAGCTTAGATATAAGAAAACTGCTTTATTTCAGTTTTAACGATGCCCATAGTTATGTGTTTGAGTGAGATTAATGGCAGACATTAATATTGCGATATTGTTTTCGTTATTTTTAATATCTTAGAACGCTTCGTACTGAAAAAGTATTAAGTTTATGGTCGTAAAATGTTGATTAATCACTTATAAACCGTTTTATGAAATCGCATTTTTTTTATAAATTTTTAACTTAGTTTAGTTAGTATGAAAAAAATATATTTCGGCTAATGTATTCAGTACATTAAGAGTATAATTAGCATGAATCTAACATTATAATTGTTTTACCAACCACTAAACCATTAAAAACCAAAGTAACGTCCACAAAACAAAATGTAACTCTATTACTCAACCACAAGCTTACCCAATAATGTTATTGCTGTCCTTATTTATGCACAAAGGCGAAATTTTAGCCCAGCATAATCCAGACAGGCGATAATGGCATGCGTCTGCGACTTGTACGCCTGCATTTGTAATGCATGGCCTCTCCACTGCAACTTGCGGCATTAGACTTGCAGATATTTTGTCGCTGTCGGAAGCGACTTCTGAAATACGGCGCGGTTGAAGTCTTATTTATTACTTTTAGGCCGCGTTCGGTTTGCATGCATAGTGGTGTTCATGGTCACGTGTTGCTAGGGATAGTGATGTATTGACTTATACTGTTTTAAGGCATTTTAGTATAGGTGAGGTAGGTTAAAGATTTTTTATGGAATAGTCCATTTTTTTTCAGGTTTTTGTTTAGGTTTAAAGTAGTAGTTTTAAGTATTAGTTTTTAAGTGAACATTTGAATAGGTATTAATATTGTATATTAATATCCAATCGATTAGTTTATTTGCCCATTAAACTTTCCCATTTTGTACACAGTCTGATTGGTAGAAATAAAGTTTTGTGTATATTTTTATTTGAAAGTAATGGCAAAATAATGAATTTCTTTATTTTAACCAATTCTCTTACGCGTTTCCACTTCAATTTTAAATCCCTGTAAATCGGAATGCGTATTTAAAACGGCCATGTTGTTGTAACCGAAAATATCGCAAATTGTGCCGCTAATGGACAACATTTCGACATTTTTTCCTTGAAGCCGATACAAGCGGGATCATTACAAGTTTTTCGGATTGTCCCACAAGGGTTTTCCTTATCTTATCCCTCCTTTTATTTCCACCATAATTACAGCTAAGAATAGATTTGGCGGTAATGTACAATGGTTTTTTGTTTATTTTCACTTGAACAATTACTTTTTGTGGTGTCCTTTGTAAGGATAGCGGTATTCTGCGCTTGTGTTTATATCTGTTTGTGACTATAATCTCTTAATCAGAACTACGAAATATTGCACTTTTAATAAATGTATGACAACAAGTGCTAAGATAAGATGTTTGAAACAAAAACGAGTAAGTGATGAGTTTGTGTCAGTTGCGCAAAGAAACAGAACTCTCTGAGCTGCTTTCAGACTACGCTATAATATATAGCATATAGTATATAGCTCATAGCACAACAATATTGTTGTGCTATGAGCTATTATATTATAGCGTTGTCTGAAAGCAGCTTTCTTTTGAAGTGTTGTGATCAAGCTATAGATATAGCCTACCGCAATCTGGTCTTGTTTAAACTCAGTTCATTAATGTGTTTAAACTCATTTTCATCGTTACCTGTATGATAAACCACTCGTTGTAAACATCCTACTAATAATATTAGGTAAATATGCGAAAGTTAATATGTATTCATGTGTCTTTGTTACTCTTTTACACCAAAACTAATCGATGGATTTGGATACAACTTTGATTAGACATAGTTTATAACCTGGATTATTACATAGATACTTTTTATCTGGGTGCGCAAAAGATTTCCCTCAGGACGCGAGTGAAACCGCGTGAATCAGTTAGTACTAAATATTCAATAAGTCTAATGGGTCTCATATTTTTTTCTTCTGCAAGTGAATTGAAACTGCGTCACGTAGCGCAGAAGCTATTGACTCCGCCACTGCCCCAACCGCAGAGTAAAATACCTCCCATATAAAACCAGAAGGCAAAGCTAGTCTATCAATAGTCTATCACAAAATATCGGCTACCCTATGTTACGTAAGTACAGCATACTCTCCCATAAGCCTCCCGTGCCATAGTTTACGACTATAGCTCTATGGAGTATCCATAGAGGGTCCAAGAGGTCACTGTAATATACCAACGTAATTTGAATATTTATATGTATGTATGTACAAGGAGTTTCTGTTTGTTTATATATATAGACCAGGAAAAAACGGCTTACCGTTTTGAAGAGAAAAATCACGTTTGGCATGTTTTAATTCAGTAACATTAAGATATCGTCAAACATCAGACGATCATGGTGATCTGTAACACAGGGTCAACCTTCTTCAGTCACCATTCTCTTCTCATCAGTGTACACTGTACAACCATAATGTTTCTTTTCTTGTAATGTGAATTTTGAGAAAATAAAATAAAGTCTTATTTTATTATTGTTATTATATAATCATAATGAAGTGTGGTAATATAGATTGAAGGCTTGGACTAAGCAATTCGGTGTGGGCCACGTGGTACGCCTACAGTCTATACCCTTTCAGCCTTGTCCCAACAGTGGGAAAGCTATGCGTTCATCTGTTAGTTGTTTGTCATTCTTTAATCATACCCACGAAAGAATTCGAAGTCTCTTTTGCGTTCGGAATGTGTTTAAAACCCGAATATTTTAAAACATAAAACATCTTACAAATATGTAAAATATTTTCACGTTCATAAGCTAGCGGTGCAGCAACGTGTAACATGTAAAATTTCTACCAAAAACGTCCACAGAAATGACAAAGAAAACAAAGAATATTGAACGAATTCGAACTAGAGATAAAATATGGGATGTTATGATCGGCCAGGAGTGTGGATGACGGAAACTGATATCAATAGATTTTTGACTTTATTGCTTAGGATAAGGGCAGAAATCTTCATATAAAGGAATTTGGTAAAGTCAGGATTATTAAAGCGAAGTAGAGGATTACATGTGCGAAGGGATTATTAAATAAAAGACTTTTTAATGGAAATATTAGTACAGTCTATATAGTTCTCAACTTTTTACGCTGTGATATATGTAGGTACCTACTCAATTGTTAGTCGGCCACAATTTCGACAGTTATTTATAAATTATATTTTTTAATACTGCTATTGGCACTGGCTAATAATTACTGTGGTAATCGGAGTTAAACTCTTATAGAAATTGGGGTGTGATCAACATTAAAAGTTACGCAATGACATCTAAAATGGCTTCATAACAATACAAAATACGCACAAAGCCGTTTGTTTATTCAAATTATTCCAATAACACATTCTATTATCTTTGCGTAACAAAAAATCAACATGTCAAAATAAAATCCCGTGTAATGGAGCAAAAAAGTCGCGCCATCCACGTTCCTACTCACTGATCCCACCTCACGTCACCAAATATAAATCACAGCGGGAACAAACAAAAGACTGCGTAAATGTATACTTTTCCAATTAAATCCCAGCCTTTTTAATTAAACGAATGTTTAAGCCCTATCACGGATCATCGAGTCAATGCTTTGGGCCCTTATTCGCTCTAATACCGATTGACATTTTTACAACGCCGCTAACGGCAAAAAATATTTATTAATCCACCATTTTCAATCACACGGATTTGAAATAATGGAATCTAAAGATAAAATCAGCTTAGATAACTCCAGAGGAGAAGTTTTAATTTGTAAAGAAGGACACAATAGGGAAAATGGGCTGGCAGTTGGTTAAGACAAGGAAAAGATTTGTATAACTTTCGTATTGAGGGACGCCTTTACGAAGGGCTTTCCCTTAATCAAACGCTACTTAAGTGTCCTTGATGAGAATTCCAATATAATTGGATAATGATACAAATTGAGTTCCCAGTAGCTATTATTACGATAAAGGTCCCTTACGAAGTGATAAGTCGTAGGCATTTCTTCACATTTGATTTGCTCACTTTGTCGGACCCCCATTTTTTAGGTTGAGGGTACAAAAGCATCTTAAAAGACTATAAATCAAACATTTAGGAACCTCAGTAGCTCCAATAAATCCGAGTCTAACAAACGTTCAAATTATTTTAGCCTTTCTAACCAAAATTCCGTAGTAAATCGAGCGAAAATGGCCGCGTTTTATCTAGATACAGTCGGCCAAATTTATCATGTGCGGGCCCGATTTTTCGATAGAAGCGAAAGTGGTTGAACCGTTAAAGCGATTGCCTCATTCCCGGACTGGACTTTTCCAGTCCACTCGAAATTAACGAACACTTAAAAAGTCCGCCGCACTCGAAAACTGTGAACATGTGCCTCGAACAACGCATTAATAATTGTTTATTGCTACCGAACGTGACGAGAATATGCGCGCCGAATTAAAAATCAGATGGAATTGCGAACGGTGAAATACGTTTTGCATCGGAATTTTTGCCTACGACTGTATTTTACGAAATATTTTACTGGCGTTGCACCTCATTTATAGGTTCACGTATTCCGCCAATCGGATTGTTAATTGCATTTTTGTTTATGTTTCTCTGGTTTATGATACCGCTTATAATTTGGTAGTGCAACTAAAGAGTGCTTCAACTACATTGTTTACGAAGATTCGAAATTGGGCTAGTCAATTCATAAAATTGGTGAAATTTTAGTATCATAAATGACGGTGTGTATCACATAGCTCATAATTGTAGTCGAGAATATGAGGAACAGGCTGTTTTTAATAACCCTGACATACTGCATATCTGTAATGTCAAACTCAACGTCTTGTAAGTGTTCATACGTGAAGTCAGCATGCGGATTCCATGGAACTAATTACGTCAAACGACGTAACGGCCGTGATACGCAGTTTGTTTTCTGAATGGGTGTCGATTTAACTCCGGCAAGCGCGGCTAGCTTTAACCACAGCTTGTTACTCTAACACTTGGCTCGGAAATAAAGCGCTGCAGCCGCTTTACTCGCCACAGCGCATGCGTTGTTCATAACGCCCCACTTCCCCCCGACTCCCTCAGTCAGCTGACGCCCGCTGAAACGGTTTTAATAGCACGTATGTGTTGGACTATTGTGTGTATGTGTGCGTGGCTTACCCAGCAGTGAGCCAAAGCGGGCTTTGTCACACGTTAGCATGAATGAGAGAGAGCCACGATCAATATTTTGAGGTCTGCAAGCTCAGGAACTTATGAAATTTTTAGTAGTTCCATGACGCTTCGGTTTTGTACTGTAATTAAATCTACTCGTGTCACTATTCAAGAATTAGGCATTGGAGATTCATTTAACTTTTTTAACATTCTTAGAAGTTTTTGACGTAGTGCAAAAGTGATTTAAGAAGAAGTTTTTGGGATGCAGGAATAGCAATGAACGAATGAAGCACGCTTATGCAGTTGTGTTGTATGTTTAAGTGTGTCTTACCATCTTCAACTTAATAAATGTAGGTACTAAATATTGTTAAAATAATTATACTACTTCATTACACATTTATATCTAAATACCCAATAACTACAGTAACACTTAGATGCAAACAACTGCATTTCATATAAAATGTAACATAACAAAAAGGGTAAAATAAAAACTAAAAACACCGCAGACAATGACGGAACTACTACGATGACATACAAACATAAAGCAGATAGAGAGAAACGAGCTAACAGTGAGAAAGTAATGAAGACAGATAGTTACCATGTAATGTGTAAACATTAAAGGCGAAAATAAAAATATAATCGAAACAAATCCAAAGTTTTAGGAGACGGTGCGAATATGAATACGTCTTCATAAAAGAAAAACAACAACAGCAAATAAAAAGACAGAAATGAAACAAAAGTGAATTTAATTTCGATGAATCTTTGCATTTCGGAGGAGTGAGCTAAGCTCGTTTCGTCTGAATCATTTCAATTAAGGCTATCGAGAGTTGGATTCCATTTTAAAAAGTACCAAATGTTTTGCTGTTTCTAATATTTACTTCCGATAAAAGCATCGTCATGAGCCAATTGAATTTTGATTTCATAATATCTTTTGAAAAGAGTGTTCAATGAAATCCAACATACCTTACTTACACGCATTGAATATAATTTATCAGCCAATTGATAACTGAAAATAAATAACTTTGGAAATTAATTAATACAACAACCATTCCTATATTTTGACACTTGTGTACCTTACGAGTCCCTCGACTAGAGGCTAGACTCACCTGAAACTGAAGAAATGTATTATTAAACAATCTTGAAGGATAACGTTATATATATTTTATATTATATATTTTTATTGAAGTTCGTAAAATTTATTTTGTAGTGTATTAGCCACATGCGTGCATATTTCCTTTCTATTGAAATTAATATCGGCACCAGCCGCTGATTATGAATTCCTCACGCGGCACTATGGTGTTTGAATAAAGTCCGAAATATGCACACAAGTAGAACTTAAATCTTTGTAAAATTATAATAATTAATGTCCAGTTTATTGCTTATTTAATGATAAACTAGAGTAATTTTAGAAGTCGTCTCTTCTCAGTAGTTATTTGCACAAGAAAGTTATTCGAAGCTTAGTGGTATTGGAAAGTTATGAAATAGTTAGTCACCTTTAATGTATTAATCTGTGTATGTAGTTACTATGCATGAGATAAGTAAATTGGACAAAAAATTAATAGAAAATAATAATTTTAAAATATTTAATTAAAGAAACACAGACATTAGCTTGAAATATTGAAAGATAATTGAAAACAATTTAACTAATACTAATAAAATGAGGAACTTAAAACCTTGGAAAAAAGAGATGTATAATAAAGTGACAGTTTTTCAGTTGGACATAGTCAACTGATTGCTAGCGCTTAGACATATTCTACATAGTAAACAAATCTATACAGGGACCTTATTACAGCATCTCAAGTTCTCTCGCATACGTAATGCAATATTTTTAAAAACAGCGGGTGGTAGTACCCTCCACATTCGCGTTATCAAATCGTTGGATTCGAACTCGCGGGAATATGGGGCAATAAGTCAACAAATGAATCCGCGATGATACATAGCCGGCTTCAACGCCAATATCGTCTCCATATAAGATTTCTTGCCTAGATTTATCACCCTCTATGCAAATAGACGCTTGATGGATATTGCGAGACGCAAACCCGGGTTTACGGATGTGTCGAAATTAATGTTTTTTTTTCTACGTCGAGTGGTGAGAGATATTCTAGTCATATTTCATCACAAAAAACTTGTAATATGACATGTACGTTTGGGACGGCGACGTGAAGAAATTGATAAGCATTGGTTACCTTAGTTACTAAATAACACTACATATCTTTTGAAAATATTAGGCACAATCGCCTTTGACATAGTTTGAAATCTTTTACGTAACAATTCAAATCAATGAGACCCAATCAGCATTGAACAAGATAACAAATGAGAACCTATTTCTGGCTACAAATAAGAAAATAAATATATGCATTAGGACCCCCGTTTAATCTAAGTTGAGTCTCGGTCGCCGAGTGGTACCGAATTGGATTAACAACGCGTGTAGCTTGGTCAGCGGCGGTATAATCAACTGGTCTCGATTAATAGCCATTATTGATTCGGTATTAATTGGCGCATCACTGTGGCTTGGCAATCACTGCACGCGATTCTGCAATCTGCTGCGGTCCGAAAAGTCAGCTTCGCCAGTTTTGGTATTATTAGGAATTGATCGATTTAATTGTAATGGTACGAGTAGCGGGAATTGTTTAATTAGTGAAATACTAGATATTCTATGTACTAAGCCATTCTTTTATAGAAAAATGTTTACTTGGTTCTATGATTTCTGCATAGCACTGTTTTTATGTTGAATTTTATAAAATAGTTTTGCATGTAGAAGTAGAGTTGAATTGAGATGAGATACAATTCGTTTTTAAATGCCCTTGCTAACATTTTCATTGTTGCAGATCCAAAAAAAACTAGTATGTTTGTAGTATGGTTCTTTAAATTGAGATAATACTTGATGTAGGTGTATTTTTGTTCGATACTAAAATTGCTTAAAGTCGGGTCGACAGCTTCGCTAATAACTTCGTTAAAATGCTGCAATACCAAGCAATGTTTATTCTGTCATATGTCCAATTTCTCCCAATTAGTTTCCAAAACTAACCTGAGATAATAATTAAATTAGCGCGCAGCACTGTTTTTGTTTCATTTTGGGACAGATTTTCTAGTATTAGTTATAACATAATATTCTATAACCGTATATTTCGCCCGTAGTTAGATGTTATTACTAAAGACTATTATTTCACGTGGCCCTGGATTGTTTCCAACCTAACGCCTGTATGGTACTGTTATTACTAATTTAACTGGTACAATTTCGACCCCTCGAGATCTCTATTAAGCGAAATTAGATTCGAGGTTCAGTTTCAGGTAATAAATATGTTTCGGATTCGATGAATTTTGTATCAAACATATATCTAGATTTAAGTATTAAGCAATTTGATTGTTACATTAAACATTCTATTGCGATTTAAACGTCATGTTAAGTAATGTATGAGCCTTAACGTGTCTTTCACAGAAAATGAATAACTAAAGCAAAATAAAGCGAAGAATTCCGTTGCGAACACTTTTAAAAATTCAACGGATTCTCGCAATTTCTGGAAGCAATTGAACGAAAGACAGAAAAAAAAGAAAATAAAGGAATCGATAAAACCATTTGATGTTCGTTAAAAATAGACGGCACGATCGCTGGGTTTACTTACCGAGGTCACAGGACAAATGTTAGGCTATTCTTTATCTTTTTCTTTTGGATGTCTGCATTAATTGCGACTGATTGTATTGCAGTACCTTTTCCCGTCTCATGTTTTCGCAAACAATTTATTTTAGCCGGTTGACTACGAATTTTACTTACAAATCTGATGTAGGCGGGCTGTATTGCAAAGGAAGTCAGTTGCTTGTTTTTATATTTAGTATTTTTATGTAATGGTTGAGGGGTAGTGGCGTGAAATAAGTTCTGGTGATGGTTGTGTGAAATTAATATTGGTAAGTCTAGACATAAAATTACGTTGGTTCTCTAGGGCCTCGTAAGAAAGTAGTAGTCTTTTTCTAGTATTTAAAGAAGATCTAAAAATAGTATTATGGATTAATAAAAATACCCTCTTTTATTATTAGTGAATAGTATTAATGCTTTTTACATTTTATTTTTAATTTAAATCTAAAATAATGATTAACTATTTAGCATTTGATTATTTAATTTGGTTTTTAATTACAAAAAGCACTTGTTAGGATTATAGCAGGGTTCTACGGATCCCCTGGCTATCCAGAGGGGGATAGTACCGATTACAAAATTGAATGTCATTATCAGAAACCACTAGACTGCTGACACTCGATCCATTCCACTTGATTGGCTCATATGTGTATTGACACATATGAGCCAATCAAGTGGAATGGATCGAGTCAATAACAATTGATTAAGTTAACCAATACTGGGTCGCCATCTGTCGTCCGCCATTGTTGTTTTCGATGACGTCACAGTTTGCTTTGAATATAGAAAGTTACTTGAAAGTCTGGCGATATTGTGGCCAAATGTTGGATCAAACTGCAAATCATTGGTGGAACATTCGTCATGATGTGAATTATTGTCAGTTTGAGAGCTTGTTACGGGGAACGATTTTGATTGATGATTGTAAGGAGGAAAACGATAGTTAGATAAGAAGTATATATTATAGTTAGATAAGTAGGTACCTAGGATATATACTTTAAAAGATATTACCTATAATGCGAAATATAAGACTGTCTTAAACAAATCTAAACATTTAATTAATCAAAAGACCCAGTCGTACAGTTGTAAGCAACATGCTTCCCCTCCATAGTTTCCGTCGCACTACAATACAACATCTGTATCAAACATTCAAGCTGATCTGTAGCTAATCCACGGATTTCTAATGCAAATACATTCATCAGTGCTAATGCATAGGAAGTAATCAGTCTGCGAAGCCGTCATGGCCGCCGAGATATAAATCAAACTGGATTAAACCGGTTTAGGGCGATGATTATAAGAATACTATCGACGGGAGACCGTTAATTTTCAAATGTAAAGTGCACTTATTCGGAGATTTGTCATGTCTGCGAGTTATTGTCTTTTAATTTATTCTTTGCTCGTTATTTGCAGACAACTTTAGAGCGTCGTAGTTTTAGTGTTAATATGGGGATTAGGTTTTTTAATTGTTCAGTTGTAAAAGAGTTTTTAGGCACTTTTAATATATTTTTATTGAGACTTTTTTTTAGTTCCTATCCTTTTTAGCTTTGTTAACGCAATTGAAACTTATTGGAATATAAAACAATTTTATTTCAGCAAGCTCAATTTCATTGCTAAAATGGTTACATTTCCCATTCCTCTCGGGTTTTGTTACCTATATCCTCTACTTCGCTACATTACCATGCGCCGTATACTTTTAGCCCCAACTTACCCCCAAGTAAGTGGAACGCGGATGATGAGGGTTCAAGATAACGCTTTATGGACGACAGAAGCTTTTAAAAAAATATTAAGAACATTTAACGTGAAAAGAGAGAGAGTTATAAATATGAAAACAATATAATTTATGAGCGAGTGAATGGCTAATCGGGAAACCGATCTTGGTCGTTTCACATTTTTGGTGGAGAACAATTTCTGTGAGCGGCTGAAGAATTTTGGGAAAAATATTTCATTTAGTTCATTCTTGAATGAGTGGGCTGGGCATTTAGGGACACGTGTATGTAGTGTATTTTAATTTATTTATAATAAATAATTTGCTTCGATCAATATAATTTTGTTTAATTAAATATTCTAGGGATTTTAGAAAGGAGCTGTTATTTGATATCGATAGTTTTTGTGTCTTTATTATAAAGCTTATTAAAAGATAAAGTTTTATAAAAATATTTTATATATTCACGAAAAGGATAATGGAAATTGAGTTCGTAGTAAGATAATATTTCTTCTGATTGTGACTCTAATAGATATCTGTATGTAAAGGAATCTTTTATCCATTGCTAATATTACTTTACTAGAAAGTTTCTTTGATCTCCTTCGTTATTCTTTGTGTATACGGGAGGTATTTTTAGTTTACATTTTGTTACGGAATAATGAATTATTTCAAACATATATAGATGATAATAACCTACTTAATATAAGTATATATTAGAGCCAGTATGTACTAATTATTTACTTCTGAAGCCTTAATGTAAAAGTTAGTTCGAAAGCTCAAGAACTCTCAATGTAAGAGGGCACCAATTTGGCAATATTTCTGAACAAATAATAATGTTGAATTCGGTAGACCTCTTAGCGAAAGTACAGATTATTTAGATTCACTTCGAATCCTCTAGTACAGTTGTTTACCCAGTTCACAATTGTCCACCAAGAGGGAATTATTCATACTCTTATGCCATCGAAATAATGACTGCCAAACACGTACCCCGTTCTTTAATTAAAGTCAAAAGATTTACAAACATAATAAGAAATTCAGATTAGTCCGACAATAAGGGCGTGATTATTTGACAGCAAAAGCATTTCGTTGAATTATTTGGCTTTTGGGAGCGTTAAATATTTCAACAATCAGTCGCGCCGCGTTCCTCTAAGTGCGAGAGCTAACTTCCATCGGGCAATTAACGGCATTTGCAATTCCAAATTCACCATCGTTAGCGACGGAAAAAATTGCCGAGCGAAAAAATTAAGTACTTGCGAAAAAATAAACACAAACCAACTGGCGAAAGATAACACAAACTCTTGCCGTACATTAATTAAACAATGAAAAATAACTCCAAGTTTTGTAAATAAATGACTTGCAAACGTGACTTTAAAGAGAGAACTGTACAATCATCTTTAAATACTCAAAAAATAACATCTAATTAGGTTTATTCTTTACCGAGAACTCGTTTACTTGTAATTACTCGTCTATTTGTGAAGTTTTATCTTTGGAGGTTATGCAAATACGAAAATTAAGAATCAGTCTTCAAATCCTTCAGCGAAAATTTTTGCGGAGCGAAGTAATACCTGTAACAAAAGAAAAATTACATTATTTTCGGCCACTTATTTATTACTTACGAAGCAGAAAACATTTCTTCTTATTTGTCTACTGGTGTAATACAAAGATAAGCAAGTGCGAATAAATTTCTATCTTCTTTAAAATAACCTGTCGCCGTGCAATCCCATCTCGTTGGAAATATGGCGAGCACATTTTTTGTTCTGTAAACCGATCCAAATATTTCTCATAACATCGGCTGCAATGCGGTATCCCGACTAGAGGGAAACAAGACGGAGCAAGAGGGAGAGATTGAACAGGGAATATTTTCCTCTATGGAAAAACTCCGATTGAAAATAATCGGCCCCTCCAGTCTGGTGACTTTATCACTGAATATTTGAAAAAAAAATCATAAACTGTTGGGCTGATGCCAAATTAAGTGATCGTTAGAAAGTATTTATTATTTTTATTGAGAATTGAGTATTTAGATTGGGGAGGATTTCTATATCTGTGTTTACATATATAGGCAATCATTATAGTTAGGAACATAGACATTAACTGATACATGGTTTATAAAAAATCACGGACGTTTTATCTGCGTCTATATAATACAAACTTTCTCATGTTTTTAAATATTGATAGGACAAAAGTGTTTGAAGAAGAAAACTATCAGTTTTAACCGTGTATGTTGTTTCTATCCTTTACGGTTAAGAAAACTCTTTTTATGAATCTTGCACTTTTCGTTATCATTTTTTATAGGTACATGTAAACCTAATAACATTGTGTGTCACCCGGGCATCATAAATTCTGTCCAGCCCTAAGCAGTCACGCTTGCTATCAATAAACCAACGGAGCAATCAAATATTTAGAACATTATTAAATTTATACATAAATATTAAATTACCATTAATAGACTTATCAGTATTGACAGGCTTGGCTCAATTTGTGAATATTGTCTCGATAATTTATTCGGCACCTGAAGGGTCTCAAAATAATCTTCAATTGGTGATTATTATTGTTTAAAAGGAGAAATGCTTCCTTAAATATTTAACTTTGTCAAAATTATTATTTATGTATTCTAGAATATAGGTACAGCGAAATACTAATATCGTGCTTAATGACAATTTTATTTTGCCATTTAGGGTAACAAAAATTGAATATGAACAACAAAAAAAGAACGTAAATACCATAAAATTGTATATAAAAAACCTTTTATTTTACTTGACTTTACGCTACCTGCATTCATTATATTACACACGACATACAAAAAATCATACCCTAAATTCTTTAACTCAAGCTCTTACTCCATTAAAACAACAGCGTATAAAATAAATGTCTTTAAAAAAGCTTGCGGAAGTTATAAGTAGAAGAACCGAGCACCTTTTAGCGAGCCGTCACTTATACGGGCGGGGCTTGGCTCTCCTTAAGTGCTGGTAACCCGATATGCAAGGAATTTGCCGCGCTTCCCTTTGTAAAACGTTGTAATGAACAAAATTTTTATGAACATTTTTCTTTATTATATACTTACTAGCTTCTCCCCACAGTTCTGCTTGCGTGAACTTTCATAAAAAAGTTACTATCTCTTTGCAAACTGCTAGGATACAAAATAGGTAGTTTTCGTAACTGTCAGTCAGGCAATCTGGGAAGTGGTTATCTTATAGTTACAGATACTATTGTCTCGACACTGCATTAAGATATCATACGCATGGTAATTATATTCCATTGTGACAATTTAGTACATTTTGCTGAAGGATAGTCAAACTTTCCAAACAAATGAAGCAATGAATATTGTTAATTGTCAAAATTGAAACTATTGTCAAGTGATGCAAGAGTTAATCAGCCGCATGTTGACGTGAAATATATCTAGTGAAATATAAGCTTTAATAATATCACAAAGTTGTGAGAGATATTCATGTAATAGTAGGTATTCTTAAATTGGAAATAATGATATGTATAAAGTAAGGATTCTGATTCAGACTGTGATATAAACTCCAAAAGATACAGTTGCGTAGCTAAACTCTATTCCTAATAACTGTTTTATGGCATTAGATTAAGGTTAAAAATAATAGCTACATTTTATGGTGAGTAATCAAGTACATAAACAAATGAACAAAAACATCAATTGTAACGACCGTCATTGTGGCACTACATTTGAAATAAACATTAATAAACCGGACATTTATGGCAGTTACTTCTAAAATTACAATTACGCCCATACAATGTTCCCCGACCTCCCCAGTAATTTAGTTAAAAATATTCATTAAAAACACGACCACAGCACATTCGAAGTCAAACCTTACTCATTCGTAATAAGAATCAAAGTTTTCAACCAAACTTTTTATGTAATCAGCTGATATGCAAATGCTGGCCAAATATGATTTTAGCTGCAATTGGATTAAGAATGATTTTCGCTTGCATATTGCATTTTGTCAGCGATCAAATAAAGTGAGCATTAGCAGATTATGCCCCGTAGTCCTGGATTAATAGTCGAATGTCGTGATGTAAATAAATTTAAAGGCCAGTGTTTTTAATTCACACATCTGTCGCACTTGTCGGCTTTGGGGTTGTATGGGGTTATTACACCCTAATAAGGTCATTGGGGGATGGTATGAATAGCCGTGTAAAAGTCGAGCAGTATTTTTATAATTTATTACTTTTGTAACCAGTTGTCCTACGTGGGCATATTATAAGTAGCATTAGTAAGTAGTTACAAAAACAAAATCAATGATAGATACATTTCTTGCAGCAATAGTCTGCTCGGAACAGAGAGATTTCGTTAATACTAAACAAATATACGTGTTAGATGCAATGCATTGCAGTAGAAACAAATTTATTTACAAAATGGACGGCGTTTATTGTAATGTCAACTTGCACATCGCGTCGCGTAGCATCGCTTTTGTGCCTCACGTAGGTCTGTCGGCCACTAGCTATTGTAATACAATGAACTTTATTATGCACTTACTGAGTTAGTAATAAATGCGATGTTAATTAGTTAGATCATAAGGTCGAACATAGGAAGGCGAGTTTTTTGTGCAAGGTACTAAAACACCCACTACTCCGAAATCATTGAATAACATTGTGTTAATAATTACATCAGAAAATCGCCGGTTTTCGAACGTAATTTTTGGTTATGAACGGGATTCATAATATTTTTGATACTCAATTCCGTAACGTGCGAATCGCATGTGTCAGTCGCATGACATCATTATTGCTTATCACCGGTCGCTGGCAGGCTGCATTGATTATTACTACACGACATCCCCCGATGACGTGAATGAAATGTTAAAACGTCATAAAATTATCTATCCACAATTTTATAAACGATATAATTAATTGAAATTTATTTAAAGTATTGATTAATTGCAATTTATTTTAAGTCTTTGTGGCTTAGTGGTTAAGGCACCTGCATCTCGTATACGAGTGTGCGGGTCCGAAACCTGGTAAGTACCAATGTGACTTTTCTAAAGTTATATGTACTTTGTAAGTATATCTTAGACGTCACTGACAAACGGTAAAGGAAAACATCGTGAGGAAATCTGGACTTAAAAAGTCTGAAATCGCCAATGCACCTTGAGCAAGCGTGGTGATCAATGCTCATACCTTCTCTGTTTGAGAAGACGCCTGTGCCGTGGGACTATATATAGGCTGATGATGATTTAAAGTATCGATACCTTTTTATTTAAAAGTTTTCTCCTTGGTATGCATACTTTATATGATATATTTTTTGATGCAGTTGTCATTCGAACTTGAGTTATCTTTCATCAAAGTAATTGGTAGCATTTAGAAGGAATTTGGTAAATCTAATAAAAAGTTAGCTTCTAATTTTAAATTCTTTTGTTAGCATTCAAAAACTAATTCACATAGAGGAAAACATTAAATTCGTTCAATGCAGCCACTCTTTCAGCTGGCGAGTCAAAAGACTGCAATGCGCCGAGCGAACACTAATTCAATAACGACTCCATGTTCTACACGCTCCTAAAAACAGTATTTTCATGATTTTTAGACCAGCTTTCATATCCGTGTTATTTAATTAACTGATCACACTCAGAATAATCTTTGTGTGTGTAAATTATTAGTTCACGACGTGTTACCACGTCATTATTAAAAGCTTGACGTATTTTTACGTCATGCAAAAAAACATCACGCATGTTAGCGTCGTGTCTCAAAAACGCGTCACTGGTTTCTGAGTCTTTGTATTGTAATTAGGAGATGGGATGCGCTCGGAGTGTCGCGTCCTTTGTTTTAGAAAAAGGGGGGAATGTCACGCGTTCATGCTGCGTCACGTCGTGTCACGTCAGAATAAGGCCGCGGTGTTTGTGTGTTCTCTAAAGCAATATGGCTGCGCGAGTGTCATACTAATAATGTGTGGAGGAAATTGTTGTTCATTTCCAAAGTAATTTAAGTTTATTTTCGTGATTAACTTCTATGCAGGAAATGCATTGTTTTGTTATATTTAAATAATAATAGCCACAAAAAAAATAATGTTTACTTATTGGTAACAAAACTTCGTCTCGTGGATACACAAATTTTAAATCATCATCATCATCAGCCTATATATCGTCCCACTGCTGGGCACAGGCCTCTTCTCACACAGAGAAGGTATGAGCATTGATCACCACGCTTGCTCAAGGCGGATTGGCGATTTCAGACTTCTTAACTCCAGGTTTCCTCACGATGGTTTCCTTCACCGTTAGTCTGTGACGTCTAAGATATATTTAGAAAGTACATATGACTTTAGAAAAGTCACATTGGTACTTGCCAGGTTTCGAAGCCGCACACTGGTACACGAGAGGTACCTACCTCTGCCTTAACCACTAGGCCACCACGACTTTTTTTTATAGTTTTAAATAATTATACTTAAATAATAAATAAGCACGAGTCCTGTGTTACTCAAAATTTTTAAAACTGCTAATTAAAAAAAAACCTAGCTTAGCTTCCAATAAACCATGCCTAGCTTTCAAATTATTCAATCTTTTTCGTACACACAAAACGCAATTTTGCCAATTTATTCTTAGCTAATCGGTGAGAAAATTTAGCCCCAATTTAGTACAGGCATTTTCGGGCAGCCAAATAATAGTAGTCCGTTAGCCACTGCATAACAAATAACTAATGAGGGAATTATCAGGAGGACATAATGGTTGAAATAACACGATAATATTGTTATACCAGAGACTTACGCTAAATGGAGTTGGCACAACGCCTGCCGCTTGTACAAATACCTATTATTATTTAAATGTAGAAGAAATAACTGTTATTTCTAACGTTTATTGTTGGAGCCTAATGTTTTTGTTAGATATTTAGGTTGCTATAGCCTCTCTATTTGTCTATATTAAGTTCCCACTGATGGCCCCGGCCTGTCTTATTTTTATACACAAAAAACTAAGTGAATACAATAATTATAGTTAAAAAAATATATACATTATTGTTCATTATAAAATATATTGTATTCTATTTGTTAGTTCTAAGAAAATCTCTCGTCCGTTCATTATAAACAGTTAATAACTTTTTTAAGAACCATTCCGATTACATTCGTTTTCAATAAAAAACAAAAATCCGTTTAGGAGCTACGATGCCACAAATAGAATAGAATAATTCTTTTTTGTAGGGTTCAATATTTTTAACCCTACAAATTCGAGTAATGGTAGGTATTCTAAAAAACTCTTCCAGCTTTCATTCCATGGATGGAACTGAAATGAACGGTCGGTGGACATCGCATGTGTGAATCTAGAAAGTTTTTCCATTTTTTTTATCGTCACATAATAAATTAGCAGAATCAATAGATTATTTTGAAAAATATTGGCCATGCAAATGCATGCAGGAATTGATCATGGTCTGACTGCATTATAGAAACTAAGAAAATAGTTTTATCCCAGTTGTTTATTTAACAATTTTATTCCTGAATCCTAAAAAGAATCTTTATAAAGTATTTTAATCAGTCTCAAGTTTAGTCTTGAAGAGCGCTCCACCTCGAAACAGTTCTTCGTAATTCAACGAGCATTCAACGTTCCCGCTTAAATCCAAGTGAAGGGTACGACTACATACCTAGGCGAGATTCCGAGCAATTCGCACCACGTACCGAACTCTGTAACTCAGCGTGAAGAATAAGACATGTAAATAGTAAATACGGGACCATTAGGGACGCTCGGCACGAATTTGCATGAAGATTAACGACTTCAGCCCGCTTTCGGGACTGCATAGTGCAACGCGCGCGTACAAAGCCTTTGTCGAAACTCCACAACCAAATATTACCTCTAACCTCATTAAAATACAGTCGCTAATCGCGTAACCAATCGCGATATTATGGTAACTTTATTAGTGTGACCTAGTTAACGTTTCGAGTTATTTAATGTATTTAATGTAGTTTAATGATCCGTTTCAATGCTTTTGAGTAATTAATTACCAATTATTAAGTCTTAATCAGCAGGTATGGGAGGTCATGTTGGAAAATTGGATGATGGTATGTCAGTAGTTTGATGATTACGGTAATTAATTTGTTTTAATTAAGTGTTATGAAAAGCTAATGAAAGCTTTTTATGCGATATCATTGGATTGTAATTTTCCATAGATATTTATTTGTTCATTAGCAGAACTATGACGCGTAGTTTATAGAATGAATTCATTATCATCATTTTGAAAGTTCCATAAACATTTAAGCAACATGCTACTCAAGAATATAGCAAAAATCATGAATGTATTCAAAAATCACTTCGCGCAATGCTTGTGCCTTTTAACATGTAAGTTCATACCCAAAAGCCTCTGTGAGACTACACATAATGATACCGCAGTCAGCCGTAGCATAAATATAATAAGTCAGCATACTGTATAAACCCATAGTGTGCCGACTGCGCCATGGGACCGGGCGCTGTGCCAATTTGTCTAATGCCTAGTTATGCCCCATTTACTGCCGGATCAAGTATATACGACCACGTTATGTACTACACTTGCCATGTACATTTGTATAATGCTAGCTTTTTCGTTGGCTTTTTTGGCAGCGAGCCTTAAGTTTTTTGTTTGCCTTTTTCGAGGCTTATTTTGCGATGGTTTTTAAAAGATTAATGTGGTATCAAAGTTGTTGTCTAGGCTTTTTTGTTGACTGTTTTTTTAATCTTCGTTTAAGACCACTTAAATAGCACTTAGTTATATTTTTTTTAGTCTAGTTGAAGTCTCATCTCTTTTGAAATCCTTTTTTATCTTAATATTTGAAAGAGTTATCGAACATAAACAATAACTATTTTTTGAATACTATAAATAGATGTTTGGAGTGAAGTGAAAAAATAAAACCTTATTGTTGTTATAAGAATCTGAAGCTAAGGTGTAGAACGCTTTCATTGCCAAATCTACAAAAGCATACGAAGCAGATAATATGTCGAAATGAAAAGAAAACTGGCAGCCTTCGTCAGTCTCTTAAAAAAAAGACAAAGTAAGGCTAGGAACACACTCAACTGAAGCAATTTGTATCATAAGCACAGACGCCTAATATGCGACATTACATTATGCATATGCGGAGGCTTTTAGACGCATACGATGATGTGTAATTTTTCACCAGGGCAATCAGCGATTTTCCCTTTTTTCCCTGGTTCGTCGAAAGAGCTGTGTGCGTAATGCCTTGCGTTTTTTCGCGACGTTTTATTCGCAATAAATGTGGGAGGGGTGATTAATGTGTCGGCAGATGGAACGACACTACCACTTTGATTACAAGTGTTCGAGTGTTGCTTTTCTCATGAAGACGAGGCGACGCTGACGCTTCGTATTTTTCAGCGTCAATTTTTTATATCAACGATGCAGTATTTTTTAAACAGCGTTTTAAGTACCTAACTTAATATTTTTGCGACTCAATCTTAGCTATTTTTTGGACTTAGAGATTGGAAAGATCATTATATTTTAGTAGAGTTTTTAGATTTTGTGGAAGTATTTGTTTACATAAGCATACTAGCGGAACCTAATTCTGTGAGTACACTAACATTTACCTAGTTAGATTACTTAGATTTCCAAAACATGCATAATAAAAAGCAAATTGTACAAAACTAACTCGTATATCAGATCCTATTAAAATATTCTTTGCTTCTTAACTTCAAGTTATTAGCTTCATGCTAACACGACTTCCATTAAGGGCTATCAAACAAAAAGCTTGATTACAAAATAAAACCCTTTCACGCCTTTGATATCAAAACAAAACACCACTACGTGTCAATGCAACTTTAACGACGTTCGTGTAAAAACATTTCAGCGATACATAATCGGATAACTTCGGCGTTGTTCGGCGTCGCTCGGCTTCGTTCGGCTCTGTTCGCTTTTTGACGTGCCATCGTTAAGGGAATCTGTCGAATTATTCCCATGAATATTTATTCGTACGTCTGACGCTTGGGGCAGTAATGGTAGCACACTGGCTCCTGTACTAGCAAGATATTGAATCAATATGCGATTTATCTCACTATTATAATGGTACGGTGGTCTGTGTGGTCGTGTTTGATTGGTTTTTGTAATTGGATTATTGGGGGAGGTTTTTTACAATACCAGCTTTCCACCAGCGGTTTCCACCGCGTGGGCTACACGAATTCACATAAAAAATTCAGAGTTTCATACAAAATTTGCCCCCATTTTTCACCTCTTAGCGGAAGAATTTTGTCAAATTCTTTCTTATCATATGCCTACGTCATACAGAGGACTTACCCTCTAAGTTTCAGGTCTCTACGATTAGCGGTTTAGGCTGTGCATTGATCCGACAGTCATTCAGGACAAAGCATTTTATATGTATAGTTTTTGTCTGTAATAGAATTTTACTCTCTTCGTAAGTTGTTCAGATCATATGAAATAAGTATTTTTTCCTGCACCTCGTTATAAATCAGAGAGATACATTTCCATCTACTATACATATATAACAGTATAACAATATTAGCAAAGGAATATCATTATTCTGTGTAAGCAAATGGAATTACGTACAAGTTGAAACAGCGTTTCAAGTTAACTAATGCAATATATTACAGTGGGTGTAATGACGAATTGATTTAATTTCTAGCTTAACTGTATTATTGATCATTATTGTCTAATAGAGAATCTAGGGTTACGAAGCACTGCTCGCCAAGTCAAGCAAAAGGTACATCTCTTTCTCGAAATATGCACTGCACTATAATGTGTTAAATGGCACAATTTCTACATCTAAATATTTTTTAAATGGAGAAATTGGCCTATTGTTTTACCGATAGGTTTTTGACTAGATTATATATAACAGTTTTTTTTTCGGATGGGAAATCATCAAATTACCCGTCCCGCCGTTAGAGTCAGACTCTTACTGATTAAAACCTATCCATGTTCCTTCCTCAGCCCTTTCTATACCGGGGGCGCGGTATCTCTTTCGAACGACCCGCAGCCCAATATAACTGACCCTAAAAGTTCTAATTTCAAAATCAAAATCCTTACCAAAAATAGTCTTTAAAAACATTAATGGTTTATCTCGTAACACTTGGATTTTCTTTAGGTTATGTCAGGAAAATGTTTTCCGCAGCGATGAAGAAAATTACTGAGTGCATAATGAATGGTTTTTACTGCGCAAGCTGTAGAAGACAGATGATGGTACGGTATTATTACACTGCTATGAGGACTTGTAATCAAGAACTTCTTGTGTGTATTGTGTGCAAGGCTTTATATTTAAAATAAGTGGGTCGCCTATATTAAGTTATGTGTGTGAATAATGACAATAACGCGAAATTAATATTATATCTATACTAATATTATAAAGAGGAAAGATTTGTTTGTATGTTTGTAGTTCAACGTTAGAAAGCTACATCTTTACGAAGTTCATAGGCTATATTTATCTCCAGAAATAATTAGGGATCCCTACTAAAACTTGAATAATGTAACCCAAGGTGTAAAAAAATGTCCACGCGGACGAAGCCGCGGGCGAAAACTATTATTGATAAATTAATTATGTAGAGGAGCTAAAGGAACTAGACTTTTGACTTAGTCTGAATGTATAATACTGTAAAATACATTATAATTGTACCCAATTTGCTACCTTACTAATTAAAGCTAATCTCGCAATGACTACACGTTAGAAGATAGGATCTCGATGCGGTGGCAAACCACTGGAGTCTATTCGGGATAAATCGGGATTTCTGCGAGGTATCAGTGGTGGCAGACTATCAGCTAAAATGAGCCCACAGTTCACAGGTTTATGTGTGAAATCATGCAGGCCTATCTTACGGGATTGTTTCGTATTCAGTGATTGGAACATATTGATAGGTTTATATTTGAAGTAATTTTAGATATACTACACGTGCATACAGAATATGATAGATAGAAAGCTGAATAGTTCGAAGTGACAAAAAAATCTGCATGAAACATGTACAATTATTATAATTAATTGTAACTTATCATTTGTTCACGCTTTATCCCTTGAATGGCACACTAATGTTATTTTTAGGGCGATTGTATTGAGCGCAATTTCATATCCTAGATAGTTATTGAGAATTTTCCATTGAAAAAATACAATATTATACCGATTGTGTCGACAAAAACACGTGTTATTTTTTCCCAATTTGTTGGTACCAAATCTTAGACAGAAAGATATAAAATCGTGAATACATAAGATGTTTATTGTTTGTGTGCGCATAATTTAAACTCTTGGATTGTTTACAAGAACAGGGATCTTCCCATGAATTTATCAAAGCAAGAATAATTCCATCGCGGAAAAGAGATGTGATGTGATGTGAGATGTTATCTATAACGCTCTCTCACTTTAACTCTGACAAATAGCATCAAAAATACGTCTATAAAATCGATTATCGTGAAATCTATAAATTAACACCCCTATAAAACTAACAAAATTTTCAACGGCTCATAAAATACACCGTCGCCGACCCACCCTTTTAATCTAATAAAATTTATGTTTCAGTACAGAGTGTTCAACGAAAGAGCATTATTATTTTAAGGGTGATCTATTTATTAGACGGTGGGGCCCTTGGCGAAGCTATAAACAATCTATTAATAAATTAAGGTCGTCCCGCTTTGGGATCGTCCGAACGTGCCACAAATATTATAAAGCTAAACTATTCGTTGCAGGAAGGGTACGTTAATATATTATGGAGTTTTCTTAGGCAAATTGATCGTTGAATTCGTTGGAAAGACCCTTTCCTTCCTGGTAATAGGATGAAGTTCTTAGACCAACATAAGGTTGGGTTACATAAATATATAACGTAATAACAGAATGGATATTGAAATTTTGTTCAAAATCATTTTAATAACACTCGCAGCTTTGTTTTAAACTTTTATTATTAGTAAAATTTGATTGTGATTCTCATTTATTGCAACAATTAACCAAGGTTTTATATTATTAGTTCTTTTTATGAATACAGCCATTATGTACGGTACCGTTAATATTTAGCCTATTCAAATTCTGTGATCACACGATTTGAAACTTAAATTTTCAATTGGAATATTTGAGAAGGAATTATTATTATTGTATTGTACTTATGACCAATAGTAACTTTTATCACTATTTTTTGTTGTCTACTATACCTCATTATAAATACTAGCTTTTCGCCCGCGGCTTCGCCCGCATGGTTTATACGAATTTAAATTAAAAATGACAGAGTTTCATACAAACTTTGTCCCTTTTTTACCTCTTAGGGATAGAATTTCGGAAAATCCTTTCTTATCGGGTGCCTACATTATACAAAGAACACATCCTCCAAGTTTCAGGTCTCTACGATCAGCGGCTTAGGTCAGTTCAGGACAAAGTATTTTATATGCATAATTCACAAACAATGTTTGTCCAATATATTCGAATTCCATCCATGTCACGGTTAGTATCAAGTAGAACTAATGCACTTTGTGTTAGGTTCGATTAGTGTCCCCTAGCCCACTCACGTGGCAACCAAATACTCAATACAACATGCTGTATGTGTATTAGGGACGATAAGCACGCTTAGGAAATTGAGTGGAGATCGAAAGTGGAATGGACTGTTCTCATTTCTCTTAGCAACGAGGTTAAAAGATCTGCTTTGAGTGTAATAACTAATACTATACTATTTATTAAAAAAAGCTTGAAGTAATCTTGGACATCATTAATTAGTATTCAGTTTATTTATAAATTATTTTATTTGTTTCCTAATTTATTTAGACAGAAAAAATGTAGACAAGAAGGAATCTCTATGGTTTTACTTTATACTTTTTTTCAAATGATTAATAACAATAACATATTAAACGCATTATACAAAAATAATGTTTTTTTTAGAATTTACAATTGAGTAACCAACAACACCATCTATACAGTACTACGTCCTTTTGTAATCGAACTCTTTGCAATATTCCACAAGAATGCTTGTTCATTCATTTACCCACGAATGGGAAGATCAAAATCCCATATATACAGTATCAGTATCAAATGAGACGTAAACCGGAAAGCTACTAGCCCAATAGATTTTTAATCAATTTAGTTACGTGTCAGCCATTTTGCAACGTGGCGGCCGCCGGTTCGTTCGTTTGAATTCGGAATGAGCGCACGGGTACCCCATCAATCATTGGGCCGCGCCGGCCTACGCTTGACGGGACACAAATTATGATTGAGATTTATGCCCCTTTACCACTACTCTGTTACGTCTGTTAAGGCTCTCGCACACGATTCATTTTTGGTCAATTACCAACTCCTTTAATGGATATGCTGTTGTTTATTAATGTTGACAACGTAAGTGTGCCTGATTCTGAACTTGTAATAAATTTAAAAAATCTGGCTATTTATTTACATGCATTATTTTTAAAGCGTCGTTTTTTGTTTAAAGATTGTGATTTTTAAACTTGAAAAATATTTATAATACCTTGTCAAGAAAAACACATATATTATTCCTTTTATTTAGATCTTTTTACAAAAAAATGATAAATAAATTGTTTTTTTAATGTAGTTAGAGACTATTGTATTGTAATCTATAATATATATAGTGGATCACTCAACTATATAGGTATATCAGTAGAAATATTTTCTTTTAACTAAGTCCATTGAATCATCTGCACCAGCCTTTATCACCACAGTAAATAAGGCCGCATCCATATAAATAAGTAATTACTTGTCAAAATTCAATAGCTTACATTATAAATGCGTCCATTTACGCTTAATTTACTGTCATTAATATTATTTATGACATTTTAAAACTCATTAAAGACCATAAATTGTTTTGTATTAGATATGGTAGCTAATCAAGGTACCATACGTGTTATGGAAATACGCCGCTATGTCTAATTAGAAATGTTCCCATGAATATTGATGAGGTATAATATGTCCATAATATGATTTACTATGAGATTTTTTTTAATCCTTAGTAATATTATAAATGTGAAAGTAACTCTGTATGTCTGTCTGACACGCTTTAACAGGAAAAAGGTTGAATCAATAAAGATTGCTGGGGAGTTTGTTCCACTTCTTCTATCCAGCAAATACACATAAGAAATTGTCTTTTGTAAATTTGGCGGTCAATAAGTGCTAATATTTTGCCTAGTTTGAATTAATTAATTTTGAATTTTGATGAAATCTGGTATAGAGAGAACTTGAGATGGGAAAGGACAAAGTTTTTTTTTCTGACTTCGTACGGGTATAATGTACTGTACTGCCTTTCTTGCCTGGGAACTATTCTCTATTTCCTATGGTGTTCAGAAATAAAATATTTTTTTATTTCTTTTGTAAATAGCTTCATATCACTGTAAATGCATACTCACACATGTGCACAGAGTCGGACATGAAAAGGCTAAAGCGAGCAACAAATGATATAGAATATCCCTTAATATATTACTTCAGCAATAAATCCACCAAGCGTCCTCCTATCGCAAACACCAAAGGATTACGATGCGCGTTTCATTTCTAAAGAGGCGGCGCCATTCGAAAGTCGATCCATTACATTACGCTACATTCACAACACCCTGTGTAAACCTAGAACCTTTGTATACAGGTAACACTATCGAATAAACGGTTCTGAAGTGAACGCTGCATTGTTACGTTATCTCAAACGCCGCTCCCAAGCTCCCACGAACGATACAAGATACCAACGGCTACAGTAAGATGATCCCTCCACCCCCCCGCTTCACCGCTTCACCTGGAGGCTTTGTGCTCAAAACGCCGATACAAGCTAAAGATGATTTGAATTATCAGGGGTCTTTGTTAAATGGTTTGTTATGATCCTGTTTAGGTATCGCTTGTAAAGGATGGCGCTAGGATTACAGACGCCCGTGCCTAGATTTGTGCGAACAATTTTAGTCGAATTAATGGCACATCAGTTTCTATTTATAGAACAGAAATACCTTTATAATTTTATGAGGATTCCTGTAGAATACCAACAGGAGTTCTAAAAAATATACTGAAAAAAAAATATCCGAATAAATTTACACACTTCCAAATGTTCATACCTATAATATTAGTAAATTAAGACAGGACAATGGAATATAATTCAGTTTAAAATAAAGACTAAACTAGGAACATAATCTCCATTTGAAGTCCTATTCGGAATATGGCCTATTATTTCCTAAAACTACATTGCCCCAGAAAATAGGCGGTCAACCGTTCCTTACAAGACATTACTGGGAACTTTATTGTCTAACTAACGTCAGGTTAACTGGTTGTTAGAGGCCTAGGCTCAATTCATTGGCTAGGAGCTTATGTCCAGTTAATGGAATGAATGAATCGACTGGATTATGTCACCCAATGGTTTTAGTGTTGAGAATAACGTGTATTTAACGTTATCTTAGATACACTCTTATGAGAGCACAGTTTCTAGATTTGAGTGCTTAGATATTGAGAGTTTTTAGTCAAATGGATAGTTAAATCGTAGAGATCTGAAACTTGGAGGGTGCGTTCTTTGTATGCCGTCGGCATCTGATAAGAAAGGATTTTCCAAAATTCTACCCCTAAGAGGGGTGAAAAAGGGCGGCAAAGTTTGTATGAAACTCTGTCATTTTTATTTAATTAAAATTCGTATAGCCAATGCGGGCGAAGCCACTGGCGGAAAGCTAGTGTAATAATAGGATTGACTATAAATAAATCGATAACAATATCGATTTGATACCTTCACATTATTTTTTTTTGTGCTGAGATGAAAAGATATAAAAAAACTCGGGCTTGCTGTTCTATATACGACAAACGCTAAAGAAATGACATCAACAAAACATTCTTTGAGACATTCTTCTAGCCACACAATAGTGATGTCACACGCACTGCAGATATCGACAAAGGCTATTATTATACAGTTCCTGAATGAAGTTTGATCAAATGGCGGCAATATCCAATTCACGCGCCGTAAGCAGCATTTGTTGGCAACTACAAGTACCAACTACGGAGCGTCACAAAGTAATACATTGGCCAAAGTTTCCCTCTCGGGAAAGTACGCGGACTGCATCGCCCATCCAACTACGATTCGATATATATTAGCTTTACAAACTTTGATTCCTGTGTTCTTATTGCTTTACGCAAAATGTTCGAAAGTGAGTTCGAATCACATTTCTGCCGACATAACAAAAAAGGCCGTAACTGTGTTTTTTTTTCGATACATACTCGTGATCAGATTTTTTTCCTGATTCCAATTGTTCCTAGCTCAATATCGAAAATAAATGTTAGTTGCGCCTTTTTTTCTTATGACGGCTAATTGGCCGGTTTCGTGTTTTGTGGGTTAAAATATTGGTCTGGTGAGAACTTTGCTATTTGCTTGTTTATGATTATATAAGGCAATTAAAACAGCCAGTACATTATTTGAGTACATTAATTTTACAGCTATTTGTATTAAGAAATAGCTGTGTCACTGTCTTTTAAAAATGTTAGTGGTAAAGAATAGCATTTTATAAGAATGTTAGATGAGACAGCCCGTATAATCTTTATTTCTTAGAACTGGCTGTAAGTTTTTGTTTGCTATCCTAAGTTAATACTGAAAAGTTACTTGTACTGTTCGTAGAACTCTCTCAGTCGCTGAAGGTTCTCTAATAAAACTTTGATATTTATTGCAGCTCAGATCATATTGTTTTATTCCGTTTTTTTTATTCTTCTTTTTATTTGTTGATAGGTTGACGCAGAGACAAAGTTTATTATTGTCTACTCAGTAAATATTTTTATAATTTTTAATATTCTAGGAATAACAAAAGGGACTCGGTACTTGTTAAATAAATTGATATTTTTATATCTTTACATCGATATCTTCTTGAGCCGCTGAATTGCGGTGGATGTAAGCTACTACTTACTTCTTCCAGAGGATTTACTTGAAGAATATTTTGAAAACCCTAACTAATATTTTACGACCTAAATGCGAATGTGTTTGTTTGCTACGCTTTCAGGGTAAAACGGCTGAACCGATTTGGATGAAATTTGGTACATAGATGGAGATGATTATAGACTAAGAACTTTTTATACGGGTGCGTTATCTACTTCCCTTAGAATGAAGGTGAAACGACAGGAAACATCTAGTATTTCTATAAAACCGTAAGTAAGTAGTGACCTGAGGAGCTCGTAGCTAAGTAACAGCCGAACGGGTCGACTGATCATAGGTTAAGCTGCGCTTGTCGCGGTCGGTCCGTGGATGGGTGACTATCTATGTCATAGCGAGACTCCTCCGTGCCTCGGAAAGCACGTTAAGCTGTTGGTCCCGGTTGTCATTTGTACATCTTTGACAGTCGTTACGGGTAGTCAGAAGCCAGAAAGTCTGACAACCAGTCTTTACCAGGGGTACCATGTTACCCGGTAAATGAGTTGTGGAGGTCAAATAGGCAGTCGCTCCATGTAAACCACAGGTACTCAGCTGCATCCGGTTTAGACTGGAAGACCGACCCCAACATAGTTGGGAAAAGGCTAGGCAGATGATGAGTAAGGAATGACCTAAAAATAATAATTTATTGATAAGGTGTCCGGGTTGTGAAGTGGGCGAGCTCCCTTACACGTGTAATATCATAGTTAGGGTACGCACACATCCACAATTGAATGTGGGATTATGGGCTGTCACATCCGGACGTTTTGACCGTAATGTGGATTAGACGATATATCCCGGCGAGCGTCCGAATTTTACTGTTATGTAACAAGATATTTTAATGTAGGCACGTTTATTTCTAATAGATGGGGATATGGTTGCAAAATATAGTGGTTTTAACTTTAAACAGATATTACTTTCCATACAAAGAATTTTAAAGTAAAGTCCGCTTTTAAATTGTTGTATGTTATTTTTACTGAGAATTTTCAGTAGTTAGTATTGTTTAATTAGTTAGTAGTGTTAATAGCTAAGAAAAATGAGCATATAAAAATATTTTTCAGTCAACCAAGCATTTAGGCAGGCATGGGTATAGTGGTATTCTTTATAACTTAATCTATGATTAATATAAATTGGCAAAAAAACGCAAAAAATTTAAAGATATAAATGTTGTCCTCAAGGTGAGTCGTAAGCGCATATTAGAAGTTATGCAAACATTTAGCAATAAAAAATTATGATAGAAACAGAATAACAAATTACAGTGTCCATCTTTGCAATGTACGCCATCGCTGGATTTAATTAATCACAATATTATGTAGCGAAAGGGTCGCGCGCACGGATGCGCGATTGTGATAACAGACGCAAGATGATGGTGCAAATTGTAAGCGAACCCACTTAATTAGTCTTAGTCTGTTTGTGATGGGAAAAATCGGGCTTTTAATGATTTTCGGGATTCTACTAAATTAGGATTGTACAGGGTCCAAGAAAAACTACCATATTTGACAGTACGTAGCTTTAGTTATTGGCCAAAGTACTTACGTGTACATAAAGTATCTATCCATTCTTTATCCCATATTTTCCAAATGTTTTCGGGTACCTAGAAAGGTACTTTCTACCTTTAAAAAAGTACTTTTCTGAGTTCCCTAAAAAGAAAAAGTATTAGCTTACTTTATTTTATACCTAAAACGTATGCCAATTCGTAAGAAGACTTATATCAGAACGCGACCATAAACCTAACAAAAGCGAAAATAATAAAAATAATTCTCAATGCAAGCGTAATAGAATTACTCAAGCATTACCGGGCCCTCTTTTGGTTTAACAAAGAAATCAGTGTCCTCAGGTCACTACTATTGTCTGGTAATACCGCCACTACTCATAACTTGGACCATCTCCAAACTAACTCAAGCCGAGGTTTAACGAGACGGCAAATTCTGAAAAACAAGCGACCTCGATGAGGGTCAGACATGGAGGTACAATTAACACTAGAAGTGCCGAAACTCATGACCCCCCTCGAACCGCCGCCGTGACAATTTTGTCCCATTATATTTTTTACAACGTTCATTAGCATAAAGTATGAAATTATAATTAAAACTATACGTAAGTTATTTGAAACTATGTTTATTTATTTAATTTAATAAATTATTAATACTTGTAAAGCAAATACGTAACTAATTTCTGTTTTCTGTAAGTTTTCTGGATTTTTTGTAGGAATGGCTGTTTTTCGATTATTCATGTATCCCAATTCACCAGTGTCACCAGTTTTTAGGAAAGACGTCTTGTATAATTATTCTTCTTTAGTGGTTTTTACGGCAATATGTATTTCTCTTCGAACTCTATTTACAGTGCCTACGATACTAGTGTTTTTAGACTACAAATATTCCGCTAGTAAAAGTGAAGTAAAAAAGTTGTCACAAGTAACGTCCTACCTTTGTTGATGTAAGGTTCCATCAATTTCTTTACCACACAGTCACCTAAACGCTCGTCATTAGTTTTGCAATCATCTTTCCCAAGGTAAGGGAACGATTTTTTATATAACTAGCTTCTGCCCGCAACTTTGTTCGCATGGAATCGTGGTGCTCCGCTCCTATTGGTCATAGCGAGATGATATATAACCTATAGCCTTCCTCAATAAATGGGCTATCTAACACTGAAAGAATTTTTCAAATCGGACCAGTAGTTCCTGAGATTAGCGCGTTCAAACAAAGAAACTCGTCAGCTTTATATATTTGTACTAGCTTCTGCCCGCGACTTCGTCCGCGTGGAAGAGTGGTGCTCCACTTCTATTGGTCTTAGCGTGATGATATATAGCCTATAGCCTTCCTCGATAAATGTACTACCCAATACTGAAAGATTTTTACAAATCGGACTCGCGGTTTCTGAGATTAGCGCGTTCAAACAAACAAACTCTTCAGCTTTATAATTTTAGTATAGATAGATTTTCGTCTTTCTCAACAGCCATCCAAAACTGTTGGCCATACTTATCGGGCTTTGAGCTCATGAACTGGGTAAATCGGTAATGGCATTTATATGGAAAAAGCTATTCGTCAATCGTTATATACGGCCTGGGTATGTAACAAGCTTGTGCATTCGCGATAAATTCATACCAAATATCCGAAATCATAGCAAACTTATCCTCATCGAGTCTTTGGCGTCTACTGGATGTATGAACGAATCTTAGGTTCGAAGGTTTCATTATCTCACGAAAACGATTTTGAGACATTGTTACCTTTATTACAGAATTACTCCATTTTATCGACCATAATGAATCCAGATCTAAATTATGTGCACCAATTGCAACACGTATGTAAAGTACATCAATAAATGCATCCAATTCTTCCATAGTACACTCTAAGATATGCTGCATATTTTTTTTGAAAACTATTAGTTGCCAAGCACTTTTATAAGTTTCATCCACGAAGCGCTACGTCGAATTATTGCCTAGAATCTTGGCGGGACAAAAACGACCCAGCGGCAATTCTAGGTAAATCGCAAATTATTTAATTCACTATTGTTTTTATTGAATAGAAAACATATTGAATTAAATAAATACATTAAATTGTAAAAAGTCAAAAAGTTTCACGGTCTTGAGTAGAAACAATAAAAAGTTAGAGACGATGAAACTTGCGTGTGGGACAAAATTGGAACGATGGCGCTTCTAGTGTTAAAAAGCGAAATGTAAGCCAAGGATTAAGCGGCACAGAAATAATGAGACGATTTGCTGAATAACGAGCGAATGTACTGTCCGAGACGCGACTTGAAGGATATTTGTACAATTTGTATTTCTTGACAGTCGATTTATTTTTGTGGATGCTTAATGTATTCCATGCTGTAGCTATGGTAGGGAGATTTTCTTTGATTGACATTATTACATTTTGTAAATTTATATTTCAATCTAGCATTCATGGAAAAAAAAAATACGTATGGGAGTATGTATAAATCCATTTATTTTCCAATAATTAAAAGTAGAGAATCAGCGGGTAGATAGGGGTTGCCCAAAATAAGGATGGTTGGCGCTCTTTGGTGAGGCCTACGTTCAGCAGTCGAAATGATAAGCTGATGTTAAGATATCAGCGAAAATTGAAAACTTAAACAAATTTAAGCTATCATTCTTTTTTCTTTCGACATGCGAATAAAAACACTAGTACAACAATCCGAATACTCGTTTCGTCGCAATAAAACATCTCAAGTCCATTTACAATGTAAAAAGCGTGTAAGAAAAACCGTCGTAAGTGTCACGGTGGTCTCGACAGTCTAGTCTACCAAGTTCACAATAAGAGTACGAACGACGAAGTAACAAGTCTGAAAATTTTCCTCTGCTCGTTTTACCCGCAGCGTCGGAAATCAGGTCGGGAATATCGACTTGAAAATTTCTAGTTTGTTAGTTCGGAATGACACCGCGGTCGAAGATTGGATTATTTTTACAAGTTGCAACTGTTCGACGCTCAGCTTTTCTTGTTTTAAGTGCCAGTTTGCTAGTACTTACTAGAGAATTGCATAATTATTAGAACGAGTGTCGTTGTATGGTAATTAGGTGGAGGCAGAACAAGCAGATGGTATGGAGTTTGGAGGTAACGGGGTTGGAACACAATACGTTGTTAAGATATCCGTACTTGAATCTTTGTATGCGAGAATTCTTGTTGTATCGTTATTGTTAGTTTTGCGGTTTTGTTCTTGAACAAAAAGATTGTTGAGTTTCCTATATTTCGAATAATACAATGACACTCTTAACCTCTTTCTGGTGTAACTGCTGTAATAATTACAATGTTATCTTACCTAGCTTTTAATTTTGTATATTTTTCTAGCAACCGGGGGCCGGTTGAACTTTGCACGTGCTCAAATATTTTCGTTGAATTTTCCTAAGAAATTCTCTCCTACATGCAGACATTGGTTTTTACTTACATAGATTTAACCACATTATTACTATTATAAAGGTTTGTTCAACTAATATTGCGGTTTATGTATTCAATAATACTTGCACAACAAAGACGTACCTAATATAATATGCACGTGTGTATGAAAACATACATGTACCTACGACACGAGGGTAGGTAATAACATTTGGCTGGTCGCAGGTGACGCCGCGATATTGGGTCTGGCTAAATTAATGTCACATAGGAAATTATGCAAATCCCTGCATTCGCCTGTCTAGTCCGCGTCAGGTGAAAATTCCCTTAACATTATGTCCGATGGTATTAGTGTCTGGCTTGTAATTAGCTTAGCGTATAGTTACTTTTGTATCATATTAAAATTTATACTTACTAATATTATACCTATATGCGAAAGTAACTCTGTCTGTTTGTTTGTTAAACGTCGTGTCTGGTAAAATGGATGGCCGATTTAGATAAAATTTGGTAGAATAGTTTTTTCCGGATGCACGAAGTAGTTTTGTCAGTATGCGAAAACGCAAAGAATTTATTTATTTATTTATACTTTTTGCACACAATAAATCAATATAAATGTACAATGGCGGACTTAACGCCTTAGGCGTTCTCTACCAGTCAACCTTTGGGTGGTGGGGAGATATAAGTGAAGAATTCATAGATATTCTGATACTATTAATAAAATAATAAAAGTGTTATTGTATTTGTTTGTTTTATATATCTATTTATTTATAACTGACTTCGGGACATCAGACTCTACAAATTTCTGAGACTTGGCAATGTGATATTGGGTTTTTTCAATTTAGAATATGTCAATAGCAGCCTTGATAGTAGTAGGGTCTCTCTATTACATGCGACTTCAAAATAATTGTAGTATTACACGTACACCTCTGCCTGACCCATCGGGGACTACAGGCGTGTGTTAAGTGCTTACCTATAAATTATCCGAGAACCGTACATTTTGTACTTGAAACAACACACTGACGCCCGACATTTACCAAACAGGGCGGAAAAATCCCAACCAATTTCCAATTCGCCTAGAATAAACAGCCAACACAATATGCACAGCTAAATTTCAAACACACGTGACGTCATTGCCGATCTAGTTATGATCGATCGACAAATTTGATATTAGCTCTGCTCTTCGTGGGTGAATTGAGCAATTAATAAAACAATTCCGTCATTGGTCGCGTCATATGTAACGTCATAATGAATCAATGGCGTTCACGTCGGTATTTGAGGGTTGGGACCAAAGTGGCCCGCCTTACGTAGGGTTGCCTGTCGCGTTTTTAAATAAACTCATTAATCATTTTTGATGGGTTTGGGAAGTAATGTAATGGTATTAAAATAATTGTTATGTATGTGTGTGTTTATGTTTATAATTGTTGGTTTAAAGTAATGGGACTTGGTTATTCAAAGCTGCGAAAAAATATATAAAATTAAGCTCTCATCGACCACAATCAAGACAGGAAAATATCCACTGCGTTTCGCGTGGATTTGGAATTCTGGCATACAAAGGGTTAAAAAAATATCTTTTAACACAAGAAATGTGTCGATAACTGAGAGATTTTTATTACATAAGAAATTTTGCCATATTGAGTTTTGCTGTGTCAGATTTTGCACGTAATTATATTTGGAAGATAAGGAAAAAGATATGATAAACACACACGATAAGTTAGTAAGTAAAGTTGCGTCCAAAATCATAACACCGTAACGAACATACAATAATTGTTTCGCAAAACTTGGTAGAACGTGGAAGAGAGTACATTGGTACCGGAAAAAATTTTTTTTTTTCTTGGAATAATTTCTGACAAGTTACTGCAAAGGTGTTTAGGAAGAATCGTGATTGTAATGTTGGATAAAGTTAGTGATTCTTGAGAATTGTTTTTTACGATTAAGGAAAAATAATAATTGTGTAGCCTGACGTGTTTTATGTTGAACTTAATACAAGGTTTTGGTAGTGAGCAAAGCTTTGTTTTTGAGGTTTAAACAATGAAGTCACTATTTCTAATACGCGCTAATGCTTCCGCTGTGTTTTCTTAACCAGATACATTATTAGTATTTTAATTGCCAGTTTCACCACTTCGTAATAAAAAATAAAAAAAACTAATATCATTCTAGTTATTAATTAATCTGGAAGTATAATTTATATCCAGAAGCCGTTAATTGTATAAAAAAAGATATATAATTTTCGCTCATAAATAACAAATTCGTAAAATTAAATGAAAAACTGAGTAGTGACAACCCTAGAATTAGAGGCCCAAAGCGGGACACCGCTGTCCTGCATTCAATTACATTGATAACATCACGCAACGTCGCAATTACGATGCTAATCCGTCAATTGAGTGCGAGCTGAATACAACCCTGACTACTGAGTACCGCTAGGGGAACCGCTTAAGTCGCCGTGTGGGTTCCGTACTACATAGGGCTTATTCCCAAATGCTCAAATATACCGAAACTTGAAGCTATTAGGACATTTCGAAATTATTTTCGAGGAACAGATTTTTATTATTTAATTGCAATTAGGTGTCGGCCCACCTAAAGCCAAGTAGTAACGGCCTCGCCGCCTATAAACAAAGGCTTCGCAAAAATTTCAAAGCTGAAATGTCTTCTATCTTTGTACTACACCATCACCTACACACTTCAAACTGAAATACAGAAAGACTGCTGGGCAATAAGAAGTAGGAATGGTGAAAGCAACTCAATATAAAAGTAGCTCCTTTGCAAACATCTTTCCCACTTTAATCTAAAAATCATTACTAATAGATGCGAAGTAACTCTATATGGTTGTCATCTTTTCATGGTAAGATAGCTGAATCGATTTTTATTATATCTGGGAAAGGAAAAGGAAAAGGAAGAGGAGCTCGTGGTTAAGTAACAGCCGCACGGTTCGACCGATCAAAGGTTAAGCTGCGCTTGGCGCGGCCGGTCCGTGGATGGGTGACCATCTTTGTCATAGCGAGACTCCTCCGTGCCTCGGAAAGCACGTTAAGCTGTTGGTCCCGGCTGTCATTTGTAGATCTTTGACAGTCGTTACGGGTAGTCAGAAGCCAGAAAGTCTGAAAACCAGTCTTACCAAGGGGTATCGTGTTACCCGGTAAACTGGGTTGTGGAGGTCAGATAGGCAGTCGCTCCATGTAAAACACTGGTACTCAGCTGCATCCGGTTAGACTGGAAGCCGACCTCAACGTAGTTGGGAAAAGGCTAGGCAGATGATGATCTGCGAAAGGAAATATTTTTATCCAAGTGCGAGCAATAGTTCTCTTAGGAGGCGGGTGAAACTGTGGGAAGCATTTAGTATGCTAGTATAAATGATTGAGAATTGAGAAGTTAATTAAAAAAAAAAATGAACAAAAATATGAATATAGTATTGGGCCTATCTTGAGCAAGCTCAGTGATCAATGCTCAGGCCTTCTCTCTTTGAGATGAGGTGTTTGCCCAGCACTGGGACAATAAATAGGCCGCCAAAGATTAGTATGGATTGGTATTGGTTTACCAAAGACTTAATACAAATACCTAATTGAATAGAAACTTAAAAAGCAATCATGAACAGCTGCTTTTATAACATTTATCCATTAAACTATCCCAACTTAGTTATTATAAGCCAAGAATTTTGATAACAACTATAGTTTCAGAGAGTTCCAATAGAACTTTAAAATACTGGCTGTATAATATAATACAGGCCTGTTTTTGAATTGTGAATTAATGTTAAGTAAAGACTATAATCATTTTGAATTTATTTCAGAAGCATGAATGTTATAGGTCTATACGTGCTGTAAATTATTGGAACTGAGTTCCTTTACGAACTGCAAAAGAAAAACGTATGTGACGTAAGAAAAGCGTTATGAATTTCATTCCTTTGCAAATTTCTCACTCTTTTTCTATTATATTAACCGGTTTTATAATCTCAATAAAGAACTTTATCCCTGACATGGTTCCTTCTGCACAGGTTTTTTCTCAAATCCGAAAATAACATTAGTCATTTAAAAACAGCAAATTTTAATTAAATTAATGTAGATACATAGCGCTGTATTCTCAATTAATATCGCATGAACCACCCTTTAAAATAGGTATTTCTGAATTCATTTTATCAATGGCTAATCCAATTTTGTTACTAACTAGCGTTGTAGCTATTCATGTTCAGGCCACTAGGTGTAATGTAATTTCTAGTTCTATTGTTCTGGATATTAAACAGCCAAATGCACGAGTCTATTTTCACTGGTATTGTAATCTAAATACATGATTGTCTCGTTGGTGTTGTCATGGCCAACGTGGTCGTAAATTCATGGTTCTGAACGGATAACATTTACAGGTTTTTCTATTGGGAGTACAGTATTTTGGAGTATCAATTTGTCTTTTTTTAATCAACTTAAAAAAAGAGGTTCTGTACTCGACCCGTATGTATGTATGTCCGCAATTTTCTCAAATACTACTGTTCCGATTTGGATGGGGTTTTCGCTATTTAAATGCATATTTTTCAAGGATGATTTTGATTAAAAAAATCGTTGTCACCAGCACAAATATCAATTATCAACCTTTTAATTTAGAACTCAGAAACACTACTTTGTGACTGAAATTAGTATGGTATAATTGACGCTAGAATTAGGTTCAGTAATTTAATACTTCTAAGATTTCTGAAAATAAAATTCATTTTGGAATAAGCTTCTAAAACTATTTTTTGCGATTTATCTATAAATTTACTAAGCGGAATTCTGGCTTCAACTAAACTAAAGTAATTCCCTAGACGAGCCCCTTCAAAAAGAGCTTTGTTACTAAGAAATGCCAGCTTAATAGCTAAGCTTTATATTACACGGTACTCTCACTATTTTGAAAATTATAATTTACTGCAATAAATTTTAGGTAATAAAATCTTAACACAAAAAAATATTCTGTCAAATTCTCAATAATTGAATGAACACATTTAATTAAGAAGCTGTACTAAAAAGTGAGTCTAGACCTACCTAATTCAGCACCAATTACTTTTATTTTTCCCTCAACCCAAACACATAAAACCTGTCCACAAAAACCGTAAACACAATATACATAAGCCCACATACAAACAACCTAAGTCGTCCAAAGTCATACATTTCATATTCAGCAGGATTGTCCCACAAAGTGGGCCCCGATCCTACGTTATTGATATTTGACAAATAAAGTAATATATCAAACTACATTAGGGGCGTAGTGGGACGTTTCGTATAAAACATAATCTTGACCGATAAGGAGCAAGCACGGATGCTATTACGTTTATTGAAGGGCCCCGTGATCAATGACAGCGTTGCAAATAGCATTAGGGATGTGGCTGACACGCTATGATTATCTAAAAATGTATCGAAGGAAGATAATGTAGAATGTAAATGTAGACTAAATTGCAAGTGTGATTTTGGGCAGTAGTTCTTCTGTCTCCTACTTAGTCTGCGGCATTTTTGAATCTCCTATTTCTCCAGAAAATTTAGTTTTCCAGCGGACAGATTGATTATGATTAATTATTAGTATTGAAGATTGATAATAAAACGTAACATTGAATTGAATTGAAAAACATGAAAAAAAATTTTAGCTCTCGTGTGTCGTAATTATAAAGTCAATATAATTCTCATTGTGTGTGTATGTGACACGAATTCATTATACGTATAAAAGGTAAATAAAGTACATACATATACAATCATAAGCTGGACTCCTTCAGTGGTCGTTAGCTGTTTAAGGTAAAGAGACCTTAGACCTGCAGTAGGATGGATAACATAGGCTTATAATAAAAATAATAATATTCAATCATACGATCGGTTTTAGTCAAATGATTGATTACCAACGTAGAACCCTTCTACTTCAGCTAAAGACAGCAAACATGTACACACAATGTACATAAAATGTACAAATAAACTTTAGAATGGACGCCGCGGCCGCACGCGTGGATCCATCCTTCGGAACTTGTTGACGATTTCGAGGGCCCATCAAGTATCGAGATGAGGGCCTCGCTATCGACTCCCAGTACATTAATATAAGTCGAGTGCTCGCCTCACCACTAAGGATGTTTTATTGTATCGATAAAACGGATTTCGTAACATAGAGGGCTATAATGACCTCGAATTATGTGTCAGTGTGAGTATTTTTGAGATGAAAGTGGAAGTATCAGTATACTTCATTTCTATAGAAGACTAGGGTTGTTGCACAAAGAGGTAGTAAGTACTAAGCGATTAGTAGACGATTTGATCAATAAAATGCGCTGGCTTTGTAGTTTTGTTTTGTGTCGGGACTTTTTTTTTTTTATAAATCGGCAGTATTACTTTTCTAAGGGTGGGTTGAATCAAGTCATTAGTAATAGTAATAGAATACCGAATAAAAATATTTGTGTAATTTTAATGATTAACCGTAGCATGACGCAATTAGCTCTAAGAATAGATTTTTCGTTTAGTTTCAAAAGAAAATACAAATAGCGACTAAAACATTTTATGCTGGTATATAAAAATAATACTGTTAAGCATTGCTAAGTGCCGTCATCTTAAGTTAATTTCTATTTCTATTCAAAAGTATGAGAATAAATAGTAAATAATAGCAGTAGGTGTAAATTGTAATAATACCAGTAACATCGTCTATAAATATGTTCCAAAAATACGGTCAAGCGGAAGTCCGAAAGTAGAACATCCTTATAGACATCAAATCACTCCCCTGTATGTTCCACGCTTAAATAAAGATACCAACAGCCACTTGCACCAAACTTTTTATGATTAATACTTTTACGAATATCACAAATCATGATATCAATAATTAGCATACTTTTAGGCCCAAGTTCACACGACGAGATAACGGTCCGATTAACTTAAACAGCTGTTTACCATAAATTCAAACTTTCAACTTTCGATGGATAACGTATTATTAGAGATTTTTATTCCAGAAACGGTCGATTACCAAACCAGGGTTAAACTAGAAGTGACCACGAAAATTCCAGCTTCCCGGTTAAAAAACGTTTTGTTTAACGGGCCAATTACATAACCATCTGATGGTGAACTTGGCCCTTAATATGTTTTATGATATTAATACGTATAAGTATATAATAATTAAGTAAACTTTACCATAAATATTGAGACGAAAAACATGAAATAATAGCAAAAACATTAAATTTTAACTTTTTTTTTGGCAGATCTTTAATGACAGTTCTTCCATTTAACGTATAAGTAACCGCATATTTTTTAGGTGCAATCGGCTGTAAAACTATTAAAATATAAAAACAATGAAAGCATAGCATTAAAGACTTCATTTTCTCTGCCTCAGCGTTAGAACGGTTAAATCCCAAGTAAATGAAGAAGTAAAAGTAGTCCATATCTTAGTTCCTATAGTAATGTCATTTATTTTACGACAAGTCTAGTCTAGACAAACGGGAATGGCCCCATTGTCTCCATTATCATGCCGGATTAACTTACGTGCTGGATATGCCAAGATGTGCCTTACCTGGAAGAAGAAAATATTTTCATTATTTATAGTTCTATTATTCTCTATCTATTATAGCGGCCCGTCCCGGCTTCGTACGGGTAGCCTATGCTACTCAGGGTGAATGTAGCTTTCCAATGGTGAAAGAATTTTTGAAGTCGGCACAGTAGTTTTTGAGTTTATTCATTACAAACATACACACAAAAATACAAATCTTTCATCTTTATAATAATAGTGTAGATTTATATTTTAAGTTCAAATTCATATAGTAAGTCTATAATTAATAATGATTATTTAAGTCTAAAATTAGATTCTATTTACGGTTTCAGGTATGGGTTTAGATCCAATGCAATGAACCAATTGTAATGTATGTAAGCGTTTTATATTATGTAAAGACGATATATATATGTATAGACGATATTTGATAAGGATACACTAGTACATTATTAACCCGAAAATCTAACCGGTGTAGGTCCCAGAAAAAAGCTGATATGCATACTGAGAATCCGAGTTGATCTTAAAAAGATTTTTTCGAAGGTACCAATTATTATATAGGCCTATATTATATTATCTTCTCAAAGATGTTCTAAATGATTTCCTGGAACTAAACCTTAATCCGTAGATACATGATTTATGGTTCCATCCTGTATCGTTATTGCTTGAATAAATAGATATGCGATATCCATCGAGTTGATTAAGGTGTGTTTTCACAGGAAAGGAAAAGAGGGTTATTACTAGATGAAGATTGGGTATTTGCTAGTGTTAAGTGGTTCTTTGTATGAGAAGAGGCTTTACCCAATAGTAGGATAGTAAATAGAATTTAAAGTGAGGATTTTTGTAGTCAATATTATAAATGCAAAAGTGAGTTTGTTTATTTGTTTGTTACGCTGTCATGATAAAACGGCTTAACAGATTTAAATGAAAATTGCTATAGAGATAGATGGGTCCTTGTAGACGGGTATTGGTTAGGGTTATAGTCTAATATAATATACTCGAGCTCTTTTTATGTTATATTTAGAAGCATATAAAAGAAGGGAGATTAATACTCAACAGTGTGTGAAACAAAAATATCAATGATGATGATAGTTACTATTAAAATAATAAAAAAACACTTATTAAAAACCGTAGGACGCAATGAGCAGCCGAACACATAACAAATATCTGTGTTAATCTCATTTCAAGCCAAGTAATTTTAAACTCATCTCTATAATTACCACTCGTAGCGAGTTCACAATGAAACGCCGCGTTTGCGATGACGGATCGTAATTGGACAGTCGTTAAAAATAATTAACTACTAAAGTATCTCTTATTTAAGTTTGAAAATATTTAATAGGTTTCGAGTTGTTATTACTGAGTTGCTTATTATACTTTCAGTACTCGTTGAAAGTTTTTAGGATTTACTCTCTAGGGTTTGTGGTAAATTGGAATCAAAGTCCTAATAAAATGCTAAATATGATGAGAATATTAAATGATACCATACCCCAAGATTAAGTTCCCAAGACCATTTTTTTCTGACCACGTCCTAATGAGATCTATAAGGACGAAACCTTTTATTGATTTCAAACAACCGTCTCTCAATTACTATTATCAAGCATATTCTTTCGCAGCTATAGTACTTATACAAAAGAATCCTAAATATAAAAACACGTAAACATTGACAAAAATATATGAAATAAGCCACGCAGCCTACCCAATGGGCACTCAACTTATATTTTATTCACGTCTAATTCCGCCAACAGCCTACTACTTATTCTGACGCTTATAAACTCGCAGAATGATTAAAAATAAATTGCAGAAACAACATGGACTAAATTAAACCAAAAGTTAAAACAAGATGGCGTTTGCAATGAGATAAAGGCATGGAATTATTATCAAATTACGTAAACATAAAACGGAATATTTTAGCCATAACACATTGCGAATGTGCAGTCGAGTCCGCAAAGATGTCTATATTTAGAATCCATGAAAACAATAAAGATTTTTAACGATGTTATTTTTCATCGCTATATTCATCCTAGGTTTTACCCCACGCAACCGTATTTTTATAAAAAGATTTAATCGTTAAGTTTCTAGTCTGGTCTTTTATATACATTTTGGTATTTAATTAATCATGTCCCAAAAGACCAGTTCATCAAAAAAGTTTCGTTTCAAAAGACCACAACAAAAAGCAGTCCTTAAGCCATGTTTGGTTCTTTCGCAAGATTTGTTCATTGCGTGAACACTCTCACGAGTAGTGAGAATAACTTGACGAGAAACTTCATCTCTAATGTAAAAGTTTGTCGGAGCCGCGGGGTGTGTCAAAAGTTGGCTTTCTGATGCGTGCAACGACCATACAGATCCGATCTTGCAACTTATATACTTTTGTCCCAAGAACGGTAATTGAAAAGTTAAGTATTTGATACTTGATAGATAAGTGGACTAGTTTCGGTGGGATCTTGTTTATTGATTGAAGGATTGGTTGTTTGACGGTGTTATCAGAGTGGTTGATTTATGAGTTAAGTTATGGTTTTGTTTTAGTATAAATATTGGTATGCGATATATCGAACCTGTGGAGCGTAAAATGAATCTGTACTTGCTGTGTATTTTTAGTATTATAATAAACCGATAATAACGTTCGCTTGGAGGAAAACCAGATTCGAAATTCATAAATATTTTGCTGCCCTGAATGTTTGTTTACTATACTACAATACCACAATAAAATATTTAATTCAGCTACAAAACTTAAAATGCAAAAAAATAATTTCACAACCGCAATTCCGAGCAAATAAACGTTATATTTCATTTTTTAAAGCGACGGCATCGACACGTACACAATACATGCCCGCTAAAAGGTCGGGGTTTTCTACGCAACGTAATTTCCGTCAGCAATGGACCGTGAGCACTGGCGAAATTCCGCCAATCGGCGTTATTAAGCGGACCGCAGGCGAGCCTATGAATGTATGGAGTTGTCTGTACTGAATGTAGGTACCAATCGTAATGATAGACTGAACTGTTTCTTTAGCTACGGTAGACATATGGGTTCTGAGATAAATAGGGGTGAGAACATGTTGAATTAATATGTAGTTATAGAGGTGGCGTTGTATCGTTTTGAGTGTCGACACCCAACAGGTTAACCAGATTGATACGTTTAAATGGAAAGATGGTCCACATCTGCTACCTATTTTAAAAACACAAAAAGCTTTATTTTATACAAATATAATAGAAACACACAGTCCATTCTCAATATTAGAGGACCAATAAATGTAAAAAAGTAAACAATATTCCAAAAAAATAACCTTTTGCCAATACAGAATTATTCTCACATCCATACATTTCAACCCTCCATCGCGGTGTCGGTCCAAAAGATCCCCCAATACAATGTTTTATCAACCCGAAAACAGTCGAAACGCTCGAATCTGTCTGCTCTGTTTAAAAATGTAAAGCGGGGCCCGTCACTGCAGCTTGAAAGGCAGGAAATGCATTTGCAAATTAGATTTCAACCCCCCCGCCGCCGGCGTTATCGTGTCTTCAGACCACTTGTCTTTTAACCTCCGGTCATGTGCGGGGATTTCGGGTGTTTCCTCCGGATTTTTATTTTGAATTGAGCCTCTTCTTTATTTTGTATGTTGATGCTCATATCCGAAACTCAAGTTTCATTTGTGTGAAACTGACTATATTTTTTTATTACATTTAATTTATTTCATGCTGTAAAAGTTAATTGCTACCTAACTTGACAATACGTTCGAAAGTGTTAGTGCTTTCACATAAAATAAAATGCATATTTACCTGAAAAATAAAGCCGAACACGCAAAAATTGGAACACAAATATTTAAGCTAAAACCAAAACACGCTTTCCTCGTGTATTTTTAATGTTTTTCTCCCCTGGCAGTTGTAAACAACTGGTTCATGTATTAGAAAAAAGGCACAGGGAAACCGCTTTAAACTGTTGGTTTCCTGTTCACACTCGATTTGGCAAGGAAATTGCTGCGTCTACCCGTCGATGCCGAGTTTACATGCGCGTCCAGACTGCACAATCTCGTTTGCTACAAACAATTGAAATAAAAAAGTTAATTTGTTCAGAAGATTTTGTGCAAACTTTGTGTAAGATTTCGCGGTAGATTGAATTAGTTCAGAAAAGGAATCGTCTAAATTTAAACGTGGTAAAAGATGTTTGGTTAAAACTTTTACGTAAACACACTCTTACGATTATTGAAGAACAAACTCATAAAAATATTGTATTTATTCAAAACATCTGTGCACCTATTTTGTTATAAGAAAATAAAAACCTATAAACCCTAGAACACACGACCGATTGTGTTGTACCTACAAACTTAAACAAATTGTTATTACATCTATAAAACTGGGACAAACAAGTGAATACTGTAAATAGAATCACAATTCGTTTCAGTACACTAGGGTCGCCAAAACTTAGACAATATTTTCCCTACATTTGTATTTTATGCGTCTGGCTACAATGTAATTTTGTATTTACGAGTAAAAAGCAGTACAAATTTGTTTCTAAATTGTATTGAAGGAAATTGTTTCTAGTATTCTTATTCCTGACACGTACGGAGCAAAACCACGTTACTGTTAGAAAGTAAGTAGTACCTACGATCTAATCTAGTTGTAATGAATAAAGTGGATGCATATCGATTTATGTTCAATAATCAAAAATATAATCTATAATAAATAATCAAATCACATTAGATAAGTACGAGCAAAGTTATTGGATAGGTTAGAAGTTCTAGTTTTTCTGTCGTCAATAATTTTATGATTGGAGGATTTTGTTTTAGATTGGCGTTATTTTTTATGTATTCCAAAAAACTTCAGTGAGCACACATACTTACAGTACACATATTTTTTCAATGCATGTTTCAATAATACGCTTTTAAAGATGCATGTTTCATTAGGCTTTTAAATCGCGAAGGTCTGTATGTATGATTGTCTCTCAATTATTATAGTTCTCAATATTAGAAATTCTCTCAAAACTTCATCTTCTAAATCCAATCTCGTTTATTAATCACTAACCCTGTAATAACCCTCGCAATTTCAATACCATCAGCCCTAACAAAACGAGGCGGAGCTATCACCGTGCACAGTGTGCTCGAATATTTCATCCCGGGCCAAAAGGGTTGCCATAACTGAACGGCCCAGTGTGCCGAATCTAATGATAATGTAATTAGTTCTACGTCTGATTCCGACGGGTTTCTGGCTGTGAATAAAAACTGTTAGGCTATTTGTCTGAGAGAGCTGGTGCCAAAATGTTCAAGACTAATTCGATAATTACGAAGACAGCGTTTTAATGGGTTTGTTTTTTTTCGACAAAGGCATTTATGTGGTTTGTTTGCTCTCAATATTTCCTCAATTATTAATTTATTAAAATCTTATTAATGTTACATCCTGCCAGTGATAGTGTATATTATTTTAAGAATACGTTTGGAACCCAGTTTTCTATACATATAATGTAAGTTAATATTAAAATAAAATGACAGAGAAACATCCCTACAATCTGCCCTCCCCATAATCACTTATCGATCAACTGAACAGTTTAGTACAAATTTTCTTAAAATTAACCGTCATCTAAAAGTAAGTAGCGTAAAATGGGTGGCTTCGGGTAAATTGGTCATATTTACTTGAGTGGCAACGGCTAGAATGGAAAAATTGCCCAATTACACGGGAAAAAATTATATCGGTTACCCTAGTAGGTGTTTAATTGGGCAAGTGGGGGGAGGATGGGGAAAAGATGCTCATTTTGGTACAAATTAATAGGGAACATCAAAGTATACTAAGTCGAAACCACAAAAGATCGGGTTCTTTGATATTTTTCGTTTACAAAAATAGATTTCGTTTACAATACAATCGTGTTGTCATTTTCCTTTACGTATTTAGCAATTTCTTAGACTCAATAAAATATAATTTTTGACAATATTCAGCTTTATTATCATCTGCCAAGAATTTGCATCAGAAATAGAACGACATTTTGAAATATACATAAGATCTATAAGAAAAAACATGACTATGATAATATTTTCTCTATAGTTTTTCAAGCAGAAAAACTAATAAACAACCTTATATCAAATTCATATTTTGTTTTTATACTAATACAAATTCTATTTACTGGGTACCTTTATGACTACCTATTTACCTAAGTTCAATGGCCTTCAGTAAACCCAAACAAATGAAGTAGCCGTGTTAACGATGAGCCAGGGGAGGGAGCAGGGGAGAAAGGGGCCACGGCATGGTCACAGGACGAAGTGTTCAAGGGTCGGGGGCTGAGAGGAGAATCGGCAATAAGTGCAACCGTTACTGCAGGCAATCCGACGGAATGGACTCAGCACTGATTTATAAACGGATAATGGTTGCTGGAAGTGTCGCCTTTGTTAGGGGAATATTTGTTAGTTATTGGTAGGCGTTACCGGAGGATTGTGTCTTCTATATCTATTCTATTAATTTTAAGTCATCGTTTTCTGAATCCGTACACATTATCATCCGCGTAGCCTTTTCCCAACTATCCTTTTTTTGTTCTATTGTGGACATAGTATTCGACTACAGTAGAGGCGATTGGCGTAATGGCTGAGCTGTATGTCGCTGGTTCGATTCCTGTACGGGACAACTAAAATTATTCCGGATCTGGGTTTTTGTTCATATGTAAGGTATGTTTGTAAACGCACTAGCGATACAAGAGTAATTTTTTGTAAGGGGCAATGTTAATAATAAAAAAAAACTTTTTTATACATTTCTATAGAAAGTTAAAGTAAGTATCGATGATTCTATGCGTGTAGCGTCATAGTGTGGGTCATCCATTACCTGTAAATTAATTATTTGGTAGTGTGTTAGTAGTATTTTTCAATATCGTAGTGAACATAGAAAATGATTGATGTTGCTTTCAAAAATGATTGATACCCCTTCCTATTCATATCTCGAGGGTGACAATGTGAGAATTATGTGACCACGTGGTTATACAGAAATAGGCTGATGGAAGTGAGCTATGATTGATTTACAAGCAAGGATATTCTCCCACAAATGAGAATTTTAGCAGATGATTTTTTTTCCTACATGACCTCTTGCAGAGTGCTTCTAACAGCTTACGACCTGTGCAGCTGGACAGATTTGAGCAGATGAGAAAATAAGCATCTATTCATAATTATGTTAGGAACCATTTTTAATTTCATTTTTGCTAGAATATATGTATGTAATTGCAACTTTAGCATCGTACTTTTCTGGTATTGTAAATAGGCTCGTAACTATATGACGGATCAGAAGGATTATCAGCTTATTCGCTATCCACTACGGATAGTAATTTATAGGATAGTATTATAACTAAAAATATTTACAGTCATATCTAGAAAAATACTATCGATAACCATAGAGTGGTGCTTGCAACGCGCTTGCGCTGCGCTATCAGATTCAGCAACTAGATATATTAGCTCCGACGATTGTCTATAGCCTAGCGCAGCAATTGTCTATGACCGATCAGCTGCGTCGACTGACCGCAAAGTTGAGTGCTTCACTCCCATAAGTTTCGATGATATTACAGTTTTGAAGAGTTCCAAGGGTTCATCGATAGCCAATACTGTTGTCAAGTGGATTGCGTATTGAAAAAGTTAGATCTGCATTTTAATACCATTATATTATTGGTGAATATTTTAAAAGCGATTTTTTCAGGCATGTCCACTATTTCCTGTCGGTGGATAATATATTACCCACCCCGAAACACTCGCGGCTCAGAGCTTCCTGCATACGTAACGTCATAAATATTTCATAGTATAGAATTATTTATAATTAGCAGCGTAGTAATGCATTCGTCACGCAACGATAACAAATGGACGATGATATTAATACCAATTTAATATTATAATCACCCCGACAAAATTAATCGTACGCCTATAAATAGTGTCGTAAATACGTGTCGTATAGTCGTATCATACGCCACCTCAATATCGCGGTTATAATAATGAAATATTGTCCGACGTACGGCGTCCGACAAAAACAATTTGTCGGCCCCGCTGCAGGAATGTCGATAATTAAAGCAACCTGCAGCTCGCTATTTCAGCGCTCGATCGACAGACCCATATATTTTGCTTTCATTTTCTTTTTAATCCGTCCGGCTATGAATCCATTCCTTCCCCGTATAAATTACTAGCGCCGCCCGATAGAGACTTCATCGATATCGGTGAAAATCAACCACGATAAATCCAACGTCTATAGGTTATAAAAAATGAGTGGAACGGGAGAACAAGAGGGGCTCATAGCGGTATCGATAAAAAAAATAAATGGTGCCACCCGTCTTCGGCGTGATATGTTGGGATTAAGCAAGGAACATCAATAAGTAGCTTTCAAAATTCCGCGCACACCGGTACACGAGAGAGGCACGGGAAAAAATTGAAAGGAGACTCAAATATGTCGTCTGAATATTAAAAAGCAAAATACTGAATAATGCAGCGGGTGAACTGCGAATGATATAAGAGTGTAAGACGATTGGTGGAGCTATTTGCAAGCCATTAGTGATGATAAAGCGTAACGGTATTTCGTACAGACGACTTTTTACGAGGACACCCGGCCTTTTTTGGCTCCGACATCATTATATTCCTTTTCGTGTCCGTCATACATGGAATTTCTTATATCTGGTAATCTTCGTGTTCGTTCCGAAATGGACTGGTTTTTTATCCGTACGAAGAAAGTTATTATTTTTAATGTTCGGAGCTTCGTCACGTTTTTTTAATAATGATTGTAAGCCACTGTTGACACTGCTTCATATACGCTCATCTTTTTACGTTATCCTTATATTGAGTTATATTTTAAAGTATTGAGTTTTAAAAACGATTTCAGTATTTATTGTTAAATGAAACAAGGCTTCCACGTTATTTTAAATAAAGGCAAAAGGAAGTTAGCGAACATTTATTTATTTCCGTTTATTTACATAATATGTAAATAGCGTGGGCATTGTACTTGATACGCAGTTACAATTTTATTATTACAGGAACGTAATTTTTTTAAAGTTAAATTTTTATTCTCTTTTCTGTTTATCTCGTACTTACTTAATATCAACATTATTTTTATTAGAGATTGCTTAAATTTGATGAACAAATTTCCGGCAGCTTTTATTTTTCCTTAAAAAGCAACATGGCCGTCGAAATGAAAGTATTTTCTTTCTCTCAATTTTTGTGTGAATTATTAAAAGCAATAGCTTTTAATAAATAGAGCGATATTTTTTTTAATCCGTGATTGAATTAAGGTATTTTTGCGAAACAAGAAAAATATGTAAGCACGTCACTTCGCTAGTACATTGGTATGCTGCCAGGCTTTGAATTGGAAATAAGTGGGTCACGTTTGGATGCTAGAAGATGGAATGGTCATGGTCATGTATTAGATGCCTAAAGCTAGGCCTATGCCTAGCTTAAGCTCACTCCGTGTCACTTACTAAAATAACTTAAAGGTAGGCTAAGAAAATACTGGCACATCTCAGGGTAGATTGCTCAAAAAAGATAACACAACAAGAAGTATGGAAGACAACAGAGATACCTTTGCCCCAAATAAGAGACAAAAAAGTCACTTCCAATCTTGTGACCCAACCCATTTATTCTTAGGTTAGAAATCTGTAGTAAGTAAAATACATGAGATGGTCATTACTAGGGATAATCCTGAAGCTAAGTGCGACGTGAACTAAGGGATTGCTTTAAGTATCCGATAGATTTCCATTTTGCGAACCCCGATTGTATATCTTAATCACCGTTAGAGCGAATGAAAAACACTCTCTTTTATTATTCAATAACAGGCTTTTACAAAGTTCTGCCGGTTTTAGTCCACGTTTCAGTCTAAGGGATAAATTATTCCTCTTTTATTTTGTATTTTTATATTAATTCTGTTTAGATAAAATGTACATAGTTAAAAATAAATTACACAATTTATTCTTTAAATGATTTAATAAAATGTTTTGTTCTATTCTGTATTTATGTTTTTTTTTTCATCGCAGCGTCACACGTAGGAATAGTATTTAAATTCTATGGAAAATGCCGTCAGTAGGTACCTACTTCAGAACATGATTAAGCATAAGAACCTTATATTGTAGGCACGAGCGCTTCATTTAGGTTACACAACTATTTTTGTATCAAATATCATCCAAATTCATTCGGTAGTTTTTGCGTTAAAGGGTTCAAACATAAACAAAGCCATCCTCACAAACATTCGCATTAATAATATTATTAGCATGTTATCATGCTACATGAACGTCGTTGAACTATAGTCCAGAATTTAACCGCTTCCTCAACCAAGCAATCTGCTAATACAATACGACGAACCAACACAAAACATGGTACGCCCATAACGCCCACATCTCTGCATAACGACCCTCAATGGGCATCTGGGGGTGACTTTTTTACCTACCCATCTGCCGTCACAAAGGCAAGTACTAAAGACAAAATAGGTGTTGGAATTTTCGCTCGGCAAAATGCAATTTTCGACAATAAAGTGCACATGGCCCATTAGAGATAGTAAGTGGTGGTTGTAAACACTACCAGGGACTATTACGTCGCTTTTATATTCACACTTAAGTTTATTGAATGCACGCTTACTGCAGTTTTAAGTGATAGTGGTAGAGAGCGTGTGGTCTTATGGGGACTCTAAAGATGCTTCTAGCCTTCTTAGTTTTAGTGGTGTTTCATTAGAACTTATTTGTGTTTACCTTCTTTGTAAAGGCGAGATAAAAGTTGAGGGTTTAATTAAATTTAGGGTGGTTTTAATGTATAAGGATATAGATGTGCAGACAACCCCTTGAATGGGATACTTGGCCTTTTAATGGAAGGGTATACTTCAATTATTGAATGCGTATGTATACATTTGTCAAGCCTTTTCCGATTAATTCGAAATCAACTGGTTTCTAATCCGAAATTAATATAGAAAGTAAAGCAACCTAGCATGAAGTCCCAAATACATCGACCCAAGGACGTACTCAAACGGTTCGCATCAAAATTTGTCCTATCTCATTTCACAGGGGACCCCTAACACGAGCCATTTAATTTACTAACAATTAAACGAAGGATTTCCTAGGGTTCTTCACATATCATTAACTTTTTACAGTGCGACGCGCCTTACAAATTTGTTTTACACTGGCAAATGATGGACGCCTCAAATTAAGGATTGGTCAGTGGTTTCTTTTGTTTACTTTATGAATAGAAGGATTAATTTTTGCATGACTAATTGGGTCATGAAAGAGAGAATAAGTTTAGACTTGGATTAATGACCAAGTGCTTGAAAGGCGTTGAAAAATAATAGTAAAAAATAATTTATTTTTAAAACAAACTTATTTTTTGTGATGTAAAAAAGAGCAACGAAACTGAGGAGTTATTTAATACTGAAATGTAATTTAAAACTTGGCAATATTTTTGAGGTACTTTGTTTATATCTGGTATTGGCACGAGATAGAGCCTAGCTGCCAAGTCTTGGCACGGCCTCTTGGCAAAATCTTTATTTACACTGCATAAAATATCTGATACGTGAACCAAATTCATTGTAGTAAAAATAGGACTGTTTTTTCATAGCTATACATTACTCTTAATGGCTGCTAATACAAAGTTCCTAGTTCAAAAGATAATTTCAGAAGTAGCAAAAATATGCGTTTAAATACCATTATTTTTCGAAATGAAAATCAGGTCTTTGTGCAAAACAAATAATTTCAAAAAGAAAAGAATGAAAGACTTTTTTATCCATTTTTGTTCATTGTTATATAATGAAACATTTTACAGTCTACAGCAAACACCGAAGATCAACTTCTCGATGTTTCCACCAACAATGCAAAAGCAAAAAAAGCATACGCCAAGCGCCGACTTTGCCGATCGATCATCAGTTACTGTCGCCAACAAAAGTGCTTCACTAATAAAAAATTAAGCCTATTACCGATCGCAAATCGCAGCTTATATCGCATTATTGTACCGTCGCGTACAGCGTCGTATAGTCAAGATGTGTATTGCTATTTATTTGCGTCGGCTCGGACAAACAGTGGCCTAATCGACGTTACAGATTTACGACGCGATTCCGGACGACGGATTAAAATGGCCGCGCGGAAAATGTATGTGATGCGCTCTTTTCCTAAGCACATGTGAGGAAGTATTTATGTGTATGTATTTTAGTAATGTCGAATATTTTAAGTCTTTAAAAATGTATTGTTTGAGGAAATAAGAAATCATGTTGAGTTAAAGACTTTTGAATTTATTTTTAAGTTTATAAGGATATAAAGTTAACGTTTACTGTGATAATATCGCTATCAGGCAATTAAGCCAACATTGCACTGCTGTTGAAATACGATAACTTTACTTTATTTCGTTTATTTGATTAAAATAATCAGTGAATACTATTAAAGTTTACTACTCTCATTTAAATAAATAGCTTTTTGGTGTTGTTTGTTGTAATACATATCATTGCAGAAGTTAATAATGTTACCGGGACCATTAATTTAATTTAAATGTGATATCAGGTGTCATACAAAGCGGAATGAAACCACTATTATGTGTTCTGTTAAAATGTTGCTGGCAAAACATAATGGGGAATCGTTAATACCGTATCAATTTTTTATTTACAATAGTGAAACATTTTTTTTTGTGAAAGTCTGCTTACTTTTACCAGACAAACTAAAAGCCAGCGAGACGCCGTCATATATTTTCAGCTTCATGTACGCTAGGAAACGGCTGCAGGCCGGTTTAATTATCCACATTCCGGGTGGACAAATTGTTCGCCCGCTACGTCCCCGGATATTAATTTCGATACATTGTCCCTACCAGGGCATTGAAGCGACGACGATTATTTCCAAACGAGAGACTAGCTTGAAGTACAGTTAGCGGAAAAAACGGATCGTATTATGGTACGGACGGAATTTTGCATGGAACAAGTTTGCACATAAAGAGCCGTTAATTCTCTCTATTAGAGTCACAGATATTTTCGTGGCGTATTCTGACAAACGGTCGGCGGGAATCAGAGCTCTCTGAAACTCGGGCGGCGAACGGCTCCACTGAGATATGTTTTAGATAAAGATTATTTATACAGTGTCTTATTTTACAAATCCAATTTCCGCGTGAATACACGGGGCGGTTGTAAATAACGCAGACAAAGCTTTGCCGGAATCGCGCACCGTTCGATACATTATGCAGACCACGCTCCGTTGCGCCGAGCAATGAGCTCTGTAAATATACCAGGCACAACTGAATCGGCGATTTTTTGTTTCTATTTCTTTTTTTTTACAGTTTTCGATATTCTAATTTCGAATTTTCTCGACATTGTTTTTGTTTTTTTTTGTTTTTTTGTTTTTTAAAAAAAACATTGCATTGTTTTTATTGGTAAATAAATTGCTGCGTAATACGCATAGGAATAAACGAAATGGAGCCTGCAGTCCAAACTTAGGACTTTAGAAGTAAAAAAAAACAAAGCTTTGTATAGGCCATTTTTGGTTCGTGGGTTTATAATGCTACAGCCGAATAATGTATAGTATAATACACAATATATTTGCTTACAATAATTGGCAATATACAATATAGACTTCTCCAGCCTCATTGGAGCCGAATAAAGCATCGAATTACAACACGAACGTTAAATATCGATTAGAATATCATCTATCATGTCCTGATCCACATTAAATCGTTTTCTCTCAAAGAAGATATACGTAAACAAATCTAATTCATTTATTTCTCTCCGACATCCGTTAGCGCTATCGGCTCCACGTTTTCTACGCCATTAATTTCGAAAAAAACCAGTATGATATCTTAACTGGGTTCCCCTAACATAAAGCACAGTGTTTCAAAACGCGTTATCCGGGGGCAAAAAGCAGCAAAGCCGTGTAGCGTCAGTGTAGTCGCAATAACAACGGGAACACGCCCATGCACTCCTTATCATGACAGTCGAAAGGCACTTTTTCATTTTTCTTTTGTTCCCGCTACTCGTGTTTTTTGTTAGTGTGCACGGCTGTCTCTAAGGGCAGCCGGCATAGTGGAAAAGTCATGTGATTTAGAGACGACAAAAATGTTATATTCGTTACAGTGCGCCTGTGTGCGTTACTTGTGGCTTTGCGTGACATATTTTCTTAGTGTCGAGGATGACAAATGGCTAGATAAATCACAGAGAGTGAGCTTTTCTTTTAAAACTTTTATTTCTTCGTGTATGTTACAAGTTTTTGTGTTTACGTCTGAACGGCTCATTTATTATGACGTTCTATCTGTCTGATGTTGAAAGTTACCTTCAACAACATTTTCATAGTTATTTTATTTTTGTTACATGTTATTTGGTGTTCGCAAAAACACATAACTCAATTAAGGACTGATATCGACATCGCTAGATAATTTATCTGAAGGAGAACGTTTACTTATTATATTTTAAGTATTTTTTTATAAAGATTATTAAAATAATACATATCTTTGGACAATTTCACACAGCGCCATCTAGGCCCAAAGTAAGCAATGCAAACAAGCATGCTTGTGTTATGGGTGCTAGCTTAACGGATATACTACTTATATACTTTTTTTTTATAAATACATACATATTATACATAGTAACACCCAAACCCGTTACAGAAATAAAAATTCATCATTTTAATTTCTGCCCGGCCGGGAATCGAACCCGGGACCTCTTGTTTGGCATTCTTCGGCATGTTGACCACTAAACCACTCAGGTCGTCAATAATGAAAATACATTTGATAGCCAAAAAGCATCATTTCAATCATTTAAAATTACGTAATAAGTAGTCACTGCAGGCTGCCTATCGAAACCTGCAATGATAGAGGCATCGCAGATTCATAGCCATCTTGGGAGACAAAACTGAAATCTCTCATGTGTCTGTAATTACACCGGCGTTCACGCATAGTTTCTTTTGCCCTTCCTTTTATTTTTGACTGTCATAAGTAATATCGTATTATGGGTAGACGTAATACATAAATGTTGACATTATCGATCGACTCTCAGTGTTAAAATTTTTAATATTTCTTTTAATTGACACTTACTTTTATGCTAATAAATATCTTATTCGCCATAAAACTGCTTATAATGAATGAAAATCTCCTATAACTCCTCATTCTTCTACTCAGATAGTCAAATTTTTTCTCACAATATGATCACGGTAAGACGTATCTACGATATATATTCGTATAGACGAAGGAAGATAAAAGGGTATCTGATACGAGAGAAAGGAGAAAACCATGAGAATAATGGTTTTATTGTATTAAAAATTATTGTAGTGAATGACAGACATTGTCAGGCTCTTATCGTTATAAGTTGTGACATAAACATTAATCACAAACGAGTATTAATTACACCACATTCACCCGCACGTCAGAGAATGTAGTCCTGTAGACGCGCTGGAACTCTCCTTGCTCTGGTGGAGCGTCGAGGTGGAGTATCTTGCCGTTCAGGGTCCTCAGCTGTATCTTGTTCATGAACACCTGATTCACTCTGGGCATCTTCAAAGTGATCCTCAGCTCCGGATTGATCACTGTCTGGTTGTTGTTGAGGCAGTGGGGCCAGTTGTCTATTTGAAACAGTAGTTTCCCGGCCATCTGGCAATCGTACGTGTGAATATGAGGGATTAGCTTCTAGAAGCTCCACTTCCTCCACCTCGGAATCGTATTTTGATTGATTATGATGTTGTCTCATCAAAATGGGTCCTGGCTCTAATAGCCATGTTGGCAATGATTTCCCATTTGCTGAACGACGAGTATGTTTGAAGAATCTCTCGTGGGGAGTAGCGTTAGTGGCCGTGCACAGCAATGAGCGGATGGAGTGTAGAGCGTGAGGTAATACTTGTTCCCAACAAATAGTTTCCAGATTTTTAGTTTTAAGACATAGTTTTATTGTTTTCCACAATGTACCATTCAGGCGTTCTACTTGTCCGTTACCTTGTGGATTATAAGGTGTCGTTCTACTACAAGCTATTCCATTAGTGAGCAAGTAGCTGCGTAAATCTTTTGACATAAAAGCAGTTCCACGGTCAGAATGTACATACTGAGGGACTCCATATGTAGAAAATAATTCTTTTAAACATTTGATGACAGTGTTAGCAGACACATCTTTACACGGATATGCAAATGGGAATCTAGAATATTCGTCGATTATTGACAGTATATACCGGTTCTGATTATTAGTGGGTAATGGTCCTTTAAAATCAATGTTAAGTCTTTCAAATGGTGAAGTTGCTTTTATAAGTGTTCCCTGATTTTTCATAAACCTAGGTTTAATTTCTGCACAAATGCGACACTCTGACGTCATTTTCTTGATTTCTTCTACAGAATAAGGCAGATTCTTAGACCGTACCCAATGTACCATCCGCACGATGCCAGGGTGTCCCATCAGTTCGTGTAACTCTTTTAGTCTTTTCGTGCACACGTTCATCATGTTTGAGCACACACGAGAGAGAGTATCAGCTGTGACATTATCTTTGCCTGGGCGATAAATAATATCATATTTGTAATTTGATAGTTCAAGACGCCACCTCTCGATCTTTTCGTTTATAATTTTGCTCGTATGAGCTTGTTTGAACATAAATGAGACAGATCGTTGATCAGTTATCAGCAAAAAATGCCTACCAATGAGGTAGTGTCGCCATTTTCGTACAGATTCGACCACAGCGCTCGCTTCTTTTTCTATTGCCGAATGACGGCGTTCAGAATCGTTCAGTGAGCGAGAAAAGAAGGCTACAGGGCGGCCATTCTGGGAAAGAGAAGCTGCTATAGAATGTTCCGATGCGTCGGTTTCTACAGTAAATATTTCATTCTGGTTGATGACGGTTAAGGCTGATTTTATAATGTCGCCTTTCAGTTTTTGAAAACAATCAACTGAGTCTTCTCCTAGAGGGAATTCAGAGATTTTTGTCAGAGGACTAATCTTTTCAGAGAAATTTCGAATCCATTTTGAATAATGAGCGAACATACCTAAGGCTCTTTTAAGTGACCGTATGTCAGTCGGAATCGGTAAATTCTTTAGAGGACTCAGGCGGTCGTCATCTGGTTGGATAGAGTTCTTTTCAATTTTATAACCCAATAGTTTAATAGACTCTTGGCCGTATATACACTTCTTCTCATTTAGAGTGAGATTGTATTTAGCCACAACCTCTCTGAATCGTGATAGATTTTGATTGTGTTCTGCTACAGTTTTTCCACAGATTGTGACGTCATCTAAATACGAATAAGTACCGAGTAGCTTCTCTTTATTGATAATATAATTGAGTGTTCTTTGGAATGCAGCAACTCCATTTGTCACTCCAAATGGTATACGTGTGAATTGATATAAGTTTCCGCAAGCTTCAAAAGCTGTATACTTCTTCTCTGCTGGCAAAATCGGTATCTGATGGTAAGCACTTCGTAAGTCAATTTGACTAAAATAATTGTGTATTGCTACCTTTGATACAACCGACTCTATGTTTGGTAGAGGATAGGCATCTAGTTCAGTAAATTTGTTGATTGTTAGTGAGTAATCAATGACAAGGCGTTTACGATGCGTTTTGCCTCCAGTAACCAAGACCTGAGCTCGCCAAGGCGAGTTACTAGGTTCGATAATCTGATCCTTCAAGAGTTTACCTATTTCCTCTTTTATGTATTGGTAATCTGATTCGGAATACTTCCTTGATTTTATGGCCATTGGTTTAATTCTACCCGATAAATTGGCAAAAAGTGATACAGGGGGTACTGCAGCTTCCATAACGTTACAAATTTTGAGAGGTGTTCCCGTGCCTCCAAATTTAATTTCGACAGATGAGTGGTCGCTTAAAATGTCATGACCTATAATCACATCTGCACACAGATCATCAAGAGCATATAAAGCTTTATCCTTGTAGATATGTTCATAAAGCTTAATTGTTGCGTAGTAACATCCGTCAACAACTGAAGTTCGTTTCTTTGATGCTAGTGTGACAGTTTCAGTGTGCGGTTGGCGTTTCAACTTCAGTAATTGAGCAAAATGTTTATTAATGAAGCTCGTGGAGCTTCCACTGTCGATTAGGGCATCAGCTCTGTGGTTGTTGACGGTTATGGATACGGTAGTTTTATGTAAACTAGCTGGAGACGCCGCCAATACTGCTGTCGACGCCAGCTCCCCTGGTTGTACTATAGCGTTGTTAGTTGGTTTGACGTCTTTGCTTCTGCAAACTTTCGCGAAATGCCCTTTCTTCTCACAGTTTTGGCAGATCGCATGGAAAGCCGGGCATTTGATCCTTTGGTGCACATTGCCTCCACAGAAGTAGCAGCGTCTTCGTAAAGATGCAGCAGCCAGACTCGAGCTGTTTCCTGCTCGATCGATTTCTTCAATTTGATTCAGTTCCATCGCTGAATGGTTTTCAGTTTGAAAATCGATTGCATTCTTCTCGGCCATTTCAAGCGACGTAGCTTGATTACACGCCTCCTCTAAACTCATTTCCAAATTTTCTAATAATCTTTGTCGAATTCTTTGAGAACGTATTCCGCCAATGAAAGCATCACGCACATATTCGTTTCTATATTCTTCAGCAGTGACCGATTTGAAAGTGCAGTCAAAAGCTAAATCTTGTAATGTGCGTAAATATGCTGAAACATTTTCGTCAGGTTTTTGTTTCGTTGACGTTAGCATGTATCTAGCATGAATCTCATTTTTAGATTTATGATAAATCTTATCTAGCAGGTTTATAGCGTTTGTATAATCTTTTGCTTCTCTTATAAAAGAGTATACGTTAGGAGACACATTATTGAATAGTATTTTCAGTTTGAGGTCCTTACAAATTTTCACCGTCTCAGATTCTTCGGAAAGAAGAAAATTCTCGAACGTCTGCTTCCAATGACGATATTTCAAATCCGCGGTTGGAGTTCCCGGATCGATATCGAATTTTTCTGGTCGAAGCAGTCGCGCAATCGAAGACATTGTTGATTCCTACGTTTTTACTTAATACAATAAATTGATACGAGAGAAACGAGAAAACCATGCGAATAATGGTTTTATTGTATTAAAAATTATTGTAGTGAATGACAGACATTGTCAGGCTCTTATCGTTATAAGTTGTGACATAAACATTAATCACAAACGAGTATTAATTACACCACAGTATCAATCTACCAAGGACCGGCAAAAACGCAAATTTCCGCCGGCGCCGCTTCTAAAGTACTTTACACTTTGAATTTGGTCTTTCACCTCTTCATAACAATGCTAAAATGTCTCCCACAAGTTAGATAGGAGCTGGTCCATAAACAAGTATAAATACCAGTTCAAGGTAAATTGAACCCTGATTCTCACGAGGTTAGGTTGTAAAAAGGGAAGCCATCAAGTAGGTTTATAAGTATTTGTATTAATATAAAAAGTTGATTGACGAATCAAATTAAAACAGCAATAAACTTTTCACTGCAAACCTATTTCTTTAAATCAGATTATATTTTTATTTCACTGACAGATGACAGGTGTTTTAAGAGTAATATTGTTATAATTTTAAGAATATTTTTAGTATACGATAATTAAAATATTTTCAAAATGTACAGGCAAGCTTATCAACGTGGTATGCTTACTATATTTTATAGCGTTGGCGCTAAGCCTCTAGCAATTTGGGATACAGTTACTCGAGATGGATACGTTACAAGATTTTTAGACGACGATATTAAGTCCATGGTTTTAGAAATAGGTGGAACTAACGTAAGTACAACGTACATGATATGTCCTAAAGGCAATGCAGTGCTGGGTATAACCATGCCATTTTTAGTCATGGTTGTTAAGAACCTCAGAAAATATTTCTCCTTCGAAATTACTATACTGGATGAAACTGGAACTAGAAGAAGATTTCGCGTGTCAAACTTTCAGAGTACTACGCAAGTTTTACCACTGTGTACCGTGATGCCGATTGGTCTTACCGATGGATGGAACCAAATCCAGTTTAACCTAGCTGAATTCACCAGACGGGCGTATAAGAAACAATTTGTGGAAGTTCAAAAAGTAAAAATAAACGCCAACATAAGACTGAGGCGGGTATATTTTGCAGAAAGAATCGTACCAGATGAACAACTACCCGCAGAGTACAAATTGTTTTTCCCTTTGAAACAAAAACCAACAAGTTTTAAAGATAAAAAAACAATTACAGACTTGACTCCGCAACAACCACATCAGCAGCAATCTCAACTACAACAACCACATCAACAACTATCACAGCAACGACAACCACAGCTCCAACAATCACAGCATCGACAACCACAGCTCCAACAATCACAGCATCGGCAACCACAGCTCCAGCAATCACAGCATCGGCAACCACAGCTCCAACAATCACAGCCACAACAGCAGAAGCACCAACAAAAATTTGAACAAATTGATGACGACCCGGATCAAATTCCGGAGCTGAAAAAGAAAGATGATAAAACATCAAAATTTGTCGGTTCCATGCAAGTCATTAAAACAGCATCTCATTTACAAGATTTGAATCGAGAAGACCTGTCGTCTGAACTTTTACATGTGGAAGAAGATCCTCTTGATCGAACTCATGGCGCGACAGAAGTACCAGTAGTTGCTGGTCTTATAAGTGACACGGAACCAGCTTTGGAAACAACATCTGGAAATATACAACTGTTTGAAGAAAAACCAACAGAGGCGCAAAAAGAAACTGGAAATAATATGGAAAGCGTTGTTACTGCAGTTGAAAAACCGGCTACTGAGGATGAGATAACTACTGGATACGAAGAAGATGATGAAGAAGGCGCTTCTACTGAGCAGCCTGATGAGGCCGAAGAGTGAATTTTTGTTTAAGCTTTATTATTAAGAAAGGATATGATGCTAGAATAGAATTGTTCTAGCGCCAGTTTAGTTTTAGTGTTATGTCTTTTTATTTTGTACTTGTATGGATAATTTTGATTTTAGTTTTAGTTGTTCGTGTGAAGTTCAAAGTAAGTTTAGTTACTCTTATATCTCTAGTTTGTGTGAAGAATAAATTAATTTTAGTTTTGTTGATTTGATTAAACCTAGCATAGGTGTACCTTTTGTCTGTATAGTTGTTTTATTTAATCACAAACTGCTATTTTAGTTCCCCTGGTTTCACTCAGACAAAATATGTCCTAAAACCTCTCTCAAAATTCAAGCTACCTCCATACTAAATTTCATTTAAATCAGTTTAGCTGTGTAATGTATAAACTGAACTAAACTGATCTTCGCATACGGCATTTCCCATAATTTTAGCGCACCAAAATATAGCCATTTTAGCTTTCGGCTACAATAGACTGTATTTTTGTATTATAGCAGTCTATTAGATAAAAAAAATCTGTAATCACCATTATTCATATTCCATAATTTAATAGAAGATTACACACAAATAAATATCTATGAATGTTAACATATCTAGCTGCTTCCCGTGGTGGCTTCACTCGCATTTTCCCTTGAACGAATGACAGACAGACAGACAGAGTTACTTTCGGATTTATAATATATGAGGATGTATAATTTTGGACTTAAAGTCTGAACGGTAAAAAATTATATTGTAATGTTATTTAGGTGCAGGCATAGGTTTAGGTGGTTTAAAAAAACTTCAGCAAAGATATTATATAAAAGAACTTTTAGCTCGAAACGAGACGTAAATGGGGAACTTTATATAGGAAGTTGGCATAAAATGAAAAGAAGTGATTATTTGTCATACTGAAGTGGTTTCGTACCGTTCAATATGCAAAAGCGGCTCATAAAATCGTACCATAGTAGGTTGTTGGCATCTCTTTAATAGTTTATGTTCTGGTCTATGGCGCGAAATTCCGCCCATTATTTAGAGGTGGCCCCCGTCAAACTGCCAGTACATACATCCGGGAATTTATGGATAACTGTTTATGGTATATACTTATTCGTAACGCTATTTGGAGTAAACGTAACATCGCTTAGCCGTGAGCGAAAACGATTGAACGCTGAATTAGCCTATTCACACGTGAATGCTACGCCTTATTGTGTGTATGGCTTTGTTTATATTTGTTTTGTTTTTCACGTTTAAATAATAGTCTTTTGTTTTCCTTTTTTTTGGTATTAAGAGTTGAATATCACGTTTTTATTCATGGATTTGTACTTTTGATAGTATCTTGGTAATTGATGTGGTAAATAATGTACTTTTTTAGTGTTAAATTAGGGAGATAAGGGGTTTATTTGTGTTTTTTGCTTTGAAAGAAATATTTGCTATTTAGGTCTAATATGATTTGAGGCATGATTTTTAGGTCTAATGCTCGCTTCGGGGGATAAGCCTACTTTCTTTCCCATACGATCATTGGAATAAAAGATAATTTTATAAATAACAAAATACCTGGTTACCATCTTGGTTGATTAAATGTATCCTACAAACATTCAGAACTAAGGTATATTATATATTATAACTCCTTAGAAGCAATTTGTACTGAAGATAATAGCTCCTTTGTTCCCCCGACAGATGTCACTGTTGTTAGCATAAATGAATATTAAATATTCTGCTTAGGGCATAGTTACACTTGTCATGTTACAAGTATTGACAGATTCGGTTATGTCAGGTACTAATCAATTGTGATGGAATATCGAAATTAATTTAAATATGTTTTTGGCCAGTTTCTTCAGCTCTAGATAAGTACAATTAAAGTTACCAGCCAGATAAGTCTATACGAATAACGTTACAATTATTAATTAAACTCGTAGATGATTTCTATCCAAAAGTGGTGAAACAGGCCATAAATATATAAGAAATTGTGTCAATAAAAAGCTTACCATTTCGAATATGCAAGATTTTGTTGCTCATATTATTTTTTTAAAGTTTACCTGAAAAATAGAAAAGATTTTTATTAATTTGGGGTTGAAGAACTTTAACTAAAAATTCAGAGCATATACATATTAATAAAAAAAGAGAATTTATTACATAAAAATTCAAATAGTTAATTAAAATTACACCTGTAAGAAACATAAAATATGTTTTATTTTTTAAACTAATTATAGAAATATTAATCACCAGCGCCACACAAACACGACGTCACGCCCACAAAATGAAATAGATAAATAAGTTGACCTTTAACTTTTCTATTCCCTAACTTTAAACTTTCAAAATTTTCTTTTTTTCGATAAAATTTTTATAATGGCTAATATTACTAAGCTGAACATATTTATATGAAGGAGATTGTTGGAGTTGTAGCATTGCTTCAAAGGGTTAGCCTGCAACTAAACTTCTTGTGCATATTGTCCGTATTAAATTAGTTCTAAGATATTAGTAATAACTTTTCCAAACAAAAGATCGAAATTACCTCAAATCTAAGCTCTACCTCTATATTATATCTTTGTATATATGTATATATCATGGCATAGTATGTATACAAAATACATGATCTCGTACATATTCGCTCAACATAAACGTTGGTAATAAGTTAGCGTGGTGTAGCGAACGATAAATCACGTAGCGATGTTACTGGTACTTTCGGTCTGAAGTGTAAGCGTTAGCGGTTATGAAGATGTGGCACAAAAGTCAAAAGTTATTTTTTTTATTTCAAATAGGCCTTTGCAGGCTCTTAAGAAAAGTCACACTAGTTGCACGGTTCCAAAGAGTAGGTCCTATGGAGAAGAACCGGCAAGAAAGTCCACGGATACTCTTTTCGAAAAAGCAATGGTGATCATAATAACTCGGTTACATAGTATAAGCTAAGAAAATTATATAATACAGACTAATAACATGCAGTATGTTCATACGCACGGTGCCCAAAATTGTCAAAACAAACTTGCCTTTTAAATTAAAAAATTAAAATCAATTTTTAAAATTGGTACTTATTTCCTAGCACATATAGGCATAGGCTCGAATCTATTAATTATACGTTTTAGATGTTGCATTGCTTCTATTCTTGTATATTAAGCCCAACCTGCGGCATAATCTACTAAAATATTATGTTTAATATATTTATAACTAGCTGTTTCCCGCGGTTTCACCCGTATCTCGAGGGAACTACTTAGCGCACCCGGGTAAAAAGTAGCCTATGTTGTTCCTCAGGGTCTATTCTATCTCTGTACCAAATTTCATTTATATCGGTCCAGTAGTTTTGGCGTGAAAGCGTAACAGACAGACAGACAGAGTTACTTTCGCATTTATAATATTAGTAAGGAAGTAAGGATTATAAATTATTATTTATAATGCATACATTAATTTACGTTATATGAGGTATTAATGAAATCTCAGCTCACATTTCATTAGAAATAATAATATCACACGGGTTATTAAAATGGCCATAATAAACCTTTCAAAATGGAATATTGCGCAGTAAAAGTTATAATAACGAGTAATTATGAGAATAAGACCCACGATGGTAATAGTTTAGTTTTAAAATAGGGAGCGTCTGTGAAAAGGTACTATTAAAGTAGTAATGCGACTCGTATATTATTCGCCATTAAATTGGAGTAATTCAAACAAATATTAAAATTAAAAGTGAAGTCATTTTTGATCTCAAAAAGGACTTTTATATTTTTTAATAGTTTTACTTTTGTTTATTTCAATAATATTACAGATAAAACTAGAAGAAACTTCTAATTTTTAATAAGGAAATAACAAATATTTCTGCTATAAATACGTTGTTTTGTAAATTTTAAAAAAATATTAAATAGCCGTTTAAAAAAACACTTATGAAAATATTAATTTTCCAAGATTGTTTTAAACGTTTATTCTGTATACAAATAACCGCTAGTATCTTACAACTTGTACCACACGAAAGCGAACTGAAGCTAAGCGAACAGTCCGCCGCGTCGGCTTCGCGTTATATTAAAGCCTTAATTTACTGCTGCATTATTAAGCAACGGCAAAAATTGGTCATAAATAAGAATTTACAAACTATACGTACTGTAAATATGCTGATTAGCCTGGTACAGTTTTTTATACTGTAAAAAATGTGAGTGGTTTCGTTCTTATTGTGTGTAAAATTCGTGAAATTATAGTGTACTTTTACAATGATTAATGGCCAGTTTAGTTAATATAAGTAACTAGCAAAATATATGTATTTTTCTAAAACGTTATACTTCTATGCAATTTTCGTCGTGGACACTCACCTTTTTGAAATATTAAATCATTGAGACTAGATTCCGCATTATATGTAAAAAAAAATCGTATGTGTTTCTAGAAACATCAACCAAATTCACTCACACACACACTGTAATCGAAAATCGTATAGAACACCAGCAAAATTATCCTGTGCCCACAAAACCAACGTAAAACAATTTGGTATTACGTGTTCAGCCCGGTCTAGTCAGCTCACGACGACTAATTTTTGAAGTCGTAAAATTTACGACAAAGGGAGCATAATCTATCTGAAGTACGGTCCGAAGAAACGTGCTGGGCCTTCGAAATTTATTTACGGTCAGCAAAATAAGACGTCCGATTGAGGAAAGTCAAGTGTCTTTTTTTTGGCCGTCGATATTTAGTAGCCATTTTGTTATATGCTTTCGGACAAATACGTTGCGTGGAGTGACGCATGATAAAATTGACATTTGTATTTGTTAAGAAGAGATATTATTTGGGGACTTTTTGTTTGGAATTTGTCCCCTGTTGCTATGGAAACGACATTTTTTCTTGATGTATTAGTAGCATAGAACCGAAATACAAATAAAACGTTTTATTATGTGACATATATCAATAGCAACACAGAAATTATCTCCGGTTGATGCAATAGGCTTGCCCCCTACCTATTACATAGGAAGTAAGCTTAATTAGAAAATGCGGTTGTCCCATTCTTCTACCTAACCTATTGGAGAAAATACGCGTCATATAATTTTCTTTTGTTTCTCTTTATAATCCAGGATGTCTTAAAACACAGTAAAATTGAGCATCATTCCTTTAAAACAAATATTTCCCGCCTGTCAAATTTTATTTTCCCAAATACCCCTTCAAACTTCCCTATACCGGTTACATCTAGTTATAACCGGTTAGATGCGGTTCGTTGCGGTGTTTGCCGACGGTACCGCAACACTTACTCAAATTAAAGGAGCGGGTATACTTGCGGATGCAGATTCAATTACTGAGTTGGTACACTCACCCAACGTGCCCAGGAAAAGTACTGGTTTTACTAGAAACGGTTGGGTCCATATAGTGTTCGATTTACAATATTTGTTTTAGGTTCGGTATGTATAGTAGACAATTTTTTTGTGGAATGTAGTTTTGTTATTTTAAACGGATAAAAAGGTAGTCAAACAGTAACGAAGTCTTCAAATGAACGAATGCCTTAAAAAGTGTATTTTTTTTGGTAAAACTATATCCTCAGATTTAATAATTTTGTGCTCAAAAGCTCAAGTCTTTAAGTATCATGGTATCTCCCTCAGTTTAACGTGTATAGACTGATATATTTTATGAACTAAGTGACTTTGAGTATTCGGGCTTTAAAATATTACAATACGAAGCAAATTATTTAAAGCAAATAATTATAGGTATGTTTAACTTAACCATCGAAGCCGCCTATTTACAGTTCTGTCACGCCACACTGTGCAATAATGTTACTAAATTATAATCATATAACCTAGCCATATAATTGAAGCGAGTTTTCTGTATATTTATTATTTTATTTATTTATTTACTACTAGCTTCTGCCAGCGACTTCGTTCGCGTGGAATAGTGGTGCTCCGCTCCTATTGGTCTTAGCGTGATGATGTATAGCCTATAGCCTTCCTCGATAAATGGACTATCTAACACTGAAAGAATTTTTCAAATCGGACCAGCGGTTCCTGAGATTAGCGCGTTTAAACAAAATAACAACATTTCCCTTCACTGCTCTGCTCCTATTGATTGTAGCGTGATGAAAAGTATACTATAACCATCTCAGGAGTATAACAAATAATTGTACCAAGTTTCGTTAAAATCCGTCGAGTAGTTTTTGTTTCTATAGAGTTTATACAGACAGACAGACAGGCAAAAATTTTACTGATTGCATTTTTGGCATCAGTATCGATCCCTAATCACCCCCTGATAGTTATTTTGGAAATATATTTCATGTACAGAATTGACCTCTCTACAGATTTATTATAAGTATAGATAGATAGATAGATTGTTTGAGGCTTCGACTATCGCGTGGCATTCAAAGGCCCTAAACGTACGTCATTAGTTTTTACTGTATTTTTTTCAATCGAATATCGATAAACCAGAGGTACGTCAAACGAGACTGACGTCACAGAAAGCGGCGGCTATTTCTATCTCAAGCAGGTAAGTCCCTAGAGATGCAGAGTGAAACATTCTTTTTCTTATTACTCAATCACATCGAGAGCTCAATTTGCTCGTAGGTAAATCTTGTACTGGTAGATACCTATACCATATATTAGTAGAACAAGAAAATAATATAAAGGACGTGGTCGTCTGCTGGTTGAAGAGCTTGCTTCGCAAGTACAAGCAAGTGGGTTCTAAGCCTGGTAAATGCAAGTGTTACTTTTGATATATGTACTTTCTAAATGATCTTGGATGTTACTGAGTAACGGTGGAGGAAAACATCGTAACGTTATATGAAATTATAAAAAAGAAAACAAAAAAAACCACATTCAATAATGAAATCTAGCAACCCCCATTTTTATTTATTTGTTATGTCACCTTAGATAGGTGACCTTAATTTTAAAAAATCAAGTGGTTTGGAAGATATAAAGAGTATTACAACGAAGATAGGCGCGAAAAACATAACACTTTCCTTGCAGTCGGGTAAAAAAGGCCAACTTCCCTTGAGCAACCAGGGACTTAAGTATATATAAGGCATACTTAAGTGACCTCTATTTTACCTCTTTATAGAAGTTAAATAATGAAAGAATCTTGTCAATCATACGCATGTATTATTGTATTAAAATATTTTTTTCTAGTGCACCAACTTTTTGACGCGGGATTTACATACAGCATACAATTTTACAACAAAAAAGCATCACACACAATTACAACAAAATTTTAGGAAGAAACCCAAAAATGTGTTACGAAAGTTATTTTCACATATTTCACGTTTACACGGACAATGTACGTGTTTATCTTTACAGTACATAAACCGGGGTCATTTTTGTCCGCCCAGGGCCAGAGGGTCATATTTTAAAAGGCCCGTCGCTGCCTCGTACTGATAACACTGCCTATCGGTTATTTACTGACCACAGAGTAAACTTTACAGCCTTTTTGTGACCTTAAGTGTTATGGTAAATATGAATTGTAGTTGTGTTTTTATTTAGACACCTTTTTAGAATTAAGTTTTTAAGGAAATTTTATTTTTTATTTTAAGCAAATTAAAAAAAAACGATAATTATTTTGGAGAGTATATTAGTATATAAATTTCATGTCAGGGACCGTGAAGCGGGCTTGAAAAAACTCTGACACTAGAGTTTCTTAAGTTAGTAGCCCATACGATAAGACAAGTACGCACTAACACATCTTACTTAAACTATTCTACGAGTATGTCGAACTATTCTATATCAAATTTAATGTCGAATTCAGAATTTCATGTAATAAACTGATAGATAAATCGCTATAAGTACGTAAGCTAAGTGTCAAAGAAGTTTGTAATGTCTAACAACGTAAAGTTTCTTTGCCTAATACTAAGGTCAATTATAGTTTTAATTTGACTTCTAAATACTAGTTGACGCTAATTTATTAAATTTAAGAAAAGCCTGTTAACCTTAGTGTAAGTCACCTCTATGTTATATTAGACTTTTATTTCTATTTTGTTTAATAATATTTCATTTTCGTTTTATTTACAAACTTCAAATAAGTTTTTAAGTGAAACGAAAACAATTACTTAAAAAACTAACCACTTACTTATAGTAATTAAAACTCACTTTGAATTAACACTACTTTGCAAAACAATAAAATTAATTGTTATTCTATTCTAGAATAGTTGAAGACACTACAATGAATAACTTATCAATCATTAAAATCTTAAAAGCATACTAGCTTTCCGCCAGCGGCTTTGCCCGCGTGGGCTTAAAAATAACAGAGTTTCATACAAACTTTGCCCCCCTTTTTCACCCCATTAGGGGTAGAATTTCGGAATATCCTTTCTTATCGGATGCCTACTTCATACAAAGAACACACACTCCAAGTTTCTGGTCTCTAGGATCAGCGGTTTAGGCTGTGCATTGATCTGTCAGTCATTCAGGACAAAGCATTTTATATGTATAGATAACATCAAGGTCTGAAATTATACACCACAAAGCTTCTACTTAAGTTATTATCCGCTTAACAATAGGACGTTAAATAAAATAAGTATTGTCAAAATCGGAAGTATCTTCGAAGATTACCCCTACACACAAAACAAGCAATTTTTTTACATTAAATGTATAGCAACAGTCCAATACAATGTCTAAATAATACAGCAGTTATTAAAAAAAAAAAAAAAAAAAAATGAAAAATGTTTTATTTTATCTCAGACATTGCTTTCATAACATAAAATTGAGGCAGCCCCAGTAAGTTACCGAAGTACTTGTGTTGGGGCTGTCTCGCTTCTTCCCTTACAAAACTAACATAACAAATGTTGAGACCGTATAACAGGTAAAAATGAAAAATAAAAATAAAATAAGAAATAAAACAAACTAAAAATAAATAAAAGAAAGTAGTAAATGCATGTGTGTGTTAGTGCATGTATGTGTAAGTGTATGTATGTGTAAGTGTATGTGTGTGTAAGTTTATGTGTATGTGTGTGCGGTTGTGTATAAGTTTAGCTAATTCTAGTCAAAATTTCTTCAGTTTCGTCATAACTTATGGTGTTTAGCCATTTAACTGTAGTTTTTTTACACTCATACGATGGTAGGGGGTATATATTTAGTTTGAGGTTGATTTTATTATATATGTAGGCAGACTGAGTCACATATTGACGTCTAGCAAAAACGGTTCGAATTCCTGAGGAGTGAGCTACAATGTCTTTCCGTCTTCTCTTTTGGGTATCGGGGTCATAAGGGATTGATTTATGCAAAGTTAAAGTCACATTTAATATATATAATTTTCGAACTGATAGAAGGTTACTGATTTTATAAAGGTTGGTTGTTGGAAATCTATACGTTTTGAAGTACATCACCTTAATCAGCGATCGCTGGGCTCTTTCAAGATCAAGGAATTTCATTTTTGAAGCCCCACCCCATACTGGAATACAGTACGTTATTACTGATTGTGTCAGGGCAGTATAGATCTTATTAAGTAGTTGTGGGGACATCAGATGACGTAGGGTTTTGAAGATCCAAATGAACTTCCTGACTCTTTTCATGAGAATCTCAATGTGCGGATGCCACGACAATCTTTGGTCAACGACTATACCCAAATATTTTGTGGAGCTTACCTGTTGGATGTGCTGACAGTCACAATTTATAGAACAGCAGTTCTCACTGTCATGTATCCTGATACCGAAATCTGTTCCAGGTTGAGACCTCTGATTTGGGGTAAAGCAAATAAAGTTACTTTTATTAGTATTGAGAGTTAAGAGGTTACCTCTAAGCCAGCTAGCTATTTCTGTGAGGCCTAATTCAGCAGCGGTTTTAACCTCATTCCATGATACTCCTGAATAAACATATGTCTGCATATGAAAAAATTTTGCCACCATTACTTTGCAGATTGCATAGATTATTTATGTAAATTAAGAACATTGTCGGCCCTAACACACTTCCTTGAGGAATTCCGTAAAAGACGTCATCTTCAGTACTATTCAAATTTTCTATTTTAACCGTTTGTTTTCTGTCTTTCAGGTAGCTTTCGAACAGTGAAAGGGCTGTTCCCCTTATGCCTATGTTTTCAAGCCTGCGCAGAAGGATCGGGACGGAAACGGTGTCAAAAGCTTTTTTGAGGTCCAGGAACACTGTTAGACATTTGTGACCCTTATCTACCCTATGTACGATTTCTGATGTCAGTGCAGTAACAGCGTCTTGTGTTGAGAGACCTCGTCTAAACCCAAATTGTGATTTTGATAAAACGTTGTATTTCTCTAAGAAACTAATCAATTTTTTATTTATAATTTTTTCTAAAATTTTTGAAATGGCGGGTAGCACAGATATGGGTCGATAGTTGTTGACATCGTTTACATCCCCACCCTTGTGCACAGGAGTGACCACGGAACGTTTGAACACTTTAGGGAAAATTCCTGTTCTGAAACAGAGGTTAGCCAGCTGGCTAATAAGTGGAACCACAAAGTCTCTCGCTAGCTTAAGGTATCTTGTAGGTATACCATCGCAACCAGGTGCGCTTTCAGAGTCAAGACTCATGAGAACACTGTCCACTTCTTGTGGATCAGTCTCGGTTAATAAGGATGTCCAGGGGTTAGAATATGAGGTAGAGATTACTGGTAAACCACTTTGGGTTATAATATTTTCAGCTAGAGATTGACCTATGGTAATGAAAAATGAATTGACACGGTTTAAGGAGTCCAAAGGTTGAGGTGCAATCTTAAGAAGGTGAATATTTGAAGTTTTGGGTGTTTTAAATTGGGTAATTTCATTTATAGTTGACCAAAGATGTCTAGGGTTCTTACTTGAATTTAATATTTGTTTTTTATAGTACTGTCGTTTTAGTTTTTTGATTAAATTGGAGCAGAAATTGCGAAACCGTTTATACGTTATTATTAAAATTAAATTAAAAGGGTCGATTCTTGTCTGGCGCTGCATTTTGTTTCTAAGTCTAATACACTTTACTGCACCCGGAGTAATCCATGGCTTTACAGTTCTTTTGCTACAGGAAATAGACCTAATTTTCGAATTTGAATGAAGAGACGCCCTGATCACTTCCACTAATTTAGTAGCGAAGACTTCTGGAAGTGAATACGTGCTGAAAATTGCAGTATCTATACTAATAAGGCATTTATAGGCGTTTTCAAAGTCGACAGTAGTTATAGACTTAGACCTAGTTTTTTGTACGTTAAACTGGCTGCTGGTTATGTTGAGGATAACCATGGAATGATCAGTGACAGTTGTGTTAAGTACCGCCACTGATGCTGCGTACTTAGTCTTATTAATTTTCAAGAGTACATGGTCAAGGCAACTTTGCTCCCTAGTGGGTAGGCTGTGACCCGGTAGAAGACCATGAACAGATAACATATTCAAGTAATTAAGTCTGTTTGATCTTTGATTAGATGTTTCTCTTTGTTTTTCAATTAGATTTATGTTGATATCGCCTGTTATAATGATATTTTTCTGAGCACAAAAAGTCAAGTGGCTATCAATTGAATTTATAAAACTATCAGCACAAGTAATCGATGGGGAACGATATATACCTATGATTGTGAAACAAGAAATATCAATTTTAAGAGCAGACGCATGAAGTAATTTTATTTCAGTTACTAGAGGCAAGTGATTATTTTTAATATATGCTACCACACCATCGTTTTGATTTAGGTGATTTGTGGTGTAGTAAGACGTGTAATTATTAAGTAGAGTTTGTTATTTGTTAATCTACATTCGGTAAGTATGAGCACATCTAAATCGAAATCCAACTGTGACAAATTAATTTGCAGTTATTACAAAGTTGAAATGAACAATAAATTGGTTTCAACATAACCACAAGACGCTCCGAGGTCTGCACACAATGTTACAAGGACGTGGCTTGTATAAACTTTATTCATAAGGATACATAATATCTGTTACAGCTGAAATATTTTAGTAGAAATAATATTCTAAAGACCGAATGTTGGTCAAGGCTGCCAATCTGAAATAAGGATTTTTTTATCATTGAAACTCTTGAATACAAAACTTACTGGCTATGCCTGGGGAAGGAGCTGGATCAATATTTTCACTAACCTTCTAAATCTTAAAATAATATAATACTAATAACACAATATCACTATGCATTATTTCAGCAGAATACAAAGCAAGTAAAGTAATTAACAAAGTCGTATGTTTCTTGCAAACGTCTGCGCTGTGTCATAGAAGTAGCTACAATGAATAGCTCCTATTAGCAGAGTGGGGCCTGCATCGTGTCTTCGTAGAACTAAACTTGGTGGTAAAGTGAGTGGACATTATTTATCTATCTTTACCTTTTATGATAGTGCTATTTCATAGTATAATGGCTAGTGTAGGTGCAGATGTTAAATACATAAAAAGTACTTTTTAAACATCCCAACTACCTATAATATTATAAATGCGAAAGTGAGTGTGTTTACGGTAGAACTAAAACGACTGAATCGATTTGGATGAAATCCGGCACTGAAAAGCCAAAATGCAAAATAAGGGATTCGAAAGAAAAAAAAGCGTATGGCGGGCGTGCAAAGATTTAAAAAAATATATAAATCCATCTACGCATGAGTTAATTTTATCCACGGGTCCCACATACATATGAGTTCAGAAAAGTCACATTAGTACTTGCCGGGTTTCGAACCCGCACACTCGCGTCACCAGATTATCTCCTGTCTGCGTCATACACACCGTTTAATACAAATAGGTTTTATTACCAGAGTGGAGTCTGCATTGTATCATTTCTACGACATTAATTTGTAGTTGGTGGACAATTGTCTGTGTTTCGTTCAAAGAGACTGTTTACAGTAGAGTTTTTGCTTTTCATTCTTTATTTTATCGTCTTTACGAATTAAGTTTTCACAAGCTAGAAAATCAACAATATTTTTGTAGTTTGAAATTATGGAAATTTAAGTTTTTTTACATTTTCGTCGTACTGCTTTAACTAAGTATAAATATTTAAGTGTTTTTTCTAATCCAAACCAAATTAACTATACACACACATTTTTAAAAAACATATTTATACAGAACAAGCTGTTTTTCACTTCCTGAGTGAACCACTTCACTTTAAAGTAGCCTATAGTCATCACCAGTGTCTATCTCCTTACCAAATGTCATCTAAATCGGTTGAGCAGTTTTACCATAAAAGCATACTAAACAAGTAATAAACAAACTAATAATGGCATTTATAATAATGTAAGTTAAGATTGTGATGATCCAACAACACACTTAAAACTCACACATAATATTCCAAAATTAAAAAAGTACACAGCACATACACAAAACGCTTCGCATTTAAAAAAGTACACACACTAGGGCACAGCGTTACGCCCGCTGAATATTCATAGCGTACCGGAGATTGTATCGCTTAATAAACACCCTGTACACTAGTCCGCTCACGTGCCCCTAATGACCTGAACAGTATTAATGGAGGAAATTTTAATTTTCACTTAGAACCTTTTGGAACTGTCGGATTTATATACATAATACATTGTATAGAATTCGAAAATTTAGATTAATTTGTGTTTTGTTTGTGAGTTAATTAGTTTGTGTTGCTAGTTCGTAATTGAGAAAGGTTTCGCGAAATATGATGAGGCGATTTTATATTCTGAACATCGTCATTGTATTATTCCATGATAAACTTTGGCTTCTTGACCTTGTGTAAGTGTGAATACTGTGTAAATTAAGACAATTACTTTGACGTTATAAAAAGACAAGTATTTTAAAAGCCACCAACAGCTGAAAGTGGTCCTGCATTTTAAATAAAAAAAACTATTCAAAATATTTTGTTTCATTAAATATTTACATAGAAAATAAAATTCTGTTTCACAGAAAGTTTTGAAGATAAACTAGAATATCAAGTAGAGCAAAAAGCTAAAAGTAGCTGTTTTGAATAAATAAAATACGATCAACAGTAATGCTACGAGTTCTACGAAATGTCTACGCCGTGCTACGAGAGGCTACGATGCTCTACGTAGGGGCTACGGTTACATCATTTCATATAGTGATAATGGCATTATAATTTGTTAGTTTTATAGGATTACGTATTATTAGGACTAAGGCCCTCCGCATCACTGATCACTAATAATTTTTTTGGTGTCAACTTTAAACGAATAAAAGAGAAATAAATATGTTTTAAATCTATTAAAGTGGTAAGAGCAGTCGCACTAAGCGGGCCTTCATGTAGGTAACCTTAATATAATATATAAAATAAGGATCTAGAAAGGTAATAGCGCACATAATCTAGCATATATGGCATAGTAGTGCCCCTGCCAAAACGAGCCAGGCGAAGCGCAAGGGCACTACCTACCTTTTTTCGTCGTATAGTTATAATCTTTCAAATTATATAGAAAAAAAACTATTTTAAAGGCACTTCTTCTGAGTAGTTTGTTGTTCATGCTATTAGTTTTCATAATCTTAGTGATATTCTGAAAATATTGTACTAAGTGTAAAAGAAAATCACAGAAATATCATTCATATTTTTTTCAATAAGAAGCGATGTAAATTTAAGTCGATGGAGTGCCTTCTATCCATGATTGGCTCAAAGCATTTATGTACCTGATTGGGCATATATTGGATGTCAGGATCGGTATAATGCATAAGTGGCGACAAATTGTCGAACGTCGCCCACAGCAAAGGGTAACCTATTTGTTGCAATTGAGCGTTATTAGCGTGGGAATATAAATATTTTATTTACTATTTATCATAAAAGCTCCAAAAACGGAATATCATGTCATCAGATTTCATATTACTGTAAAATTGGGATGTAATCTCAGCATTTAAAATTCACTTTGGCCAAGAAATCTATTATAGGGAAAGACTAAATAATTAAGCATTCGTCCTACTTACATATAACTTTTTCTAATACATTCATAAAAAAATATTACCGTTCCGCTCTGTTGGTTATGTTTTGAACACAAATGTCAGATCTTTTGTAAGAGTAATTACTGAATTATTGATAAAATATTATAGAATGTTACGATCAATTTAGTACTTTTAGATATGTTTAGGCAAGCTTACCAACGTGGTATGCTTACTATATTTTATAGCATTGGCTCTAAGCCTCTAGCAATTTGGGATACATTTACTCGAGATGGATATATTAAAAGATTTTTAGATGACGATATTAGGTCCATGATTTTAGAAATAGGTGGAACTAATGTAAGTACAACGTACATGATATGTCCTAAAGGCAATGCAGTGCTGGGAATAGCTATGCCATTCTTAGTCATGGTTGTTAAGAACCTCAAAAAATATTTCTCCTTCGAAATTACTATACTGGATGAAACTGGAACTAGAAGAAGATTTCGCGTGTCAAACTTTCAGAGTACTACGCAAGTGTTACCATTGTGTACCGTGATGCCGATTGGTCTTGCAGAAGGCTGGAACCAGATCCAGTTCAACATAGCTGAATTCACTAGACGTGCGTATAAAAAACAATTTGTGGAAGTGCAAAAAGTTAAAATAAACGCCAACATAAGACTGAGGCGGGTATATTTTGCAGAAAGACTCATTCCAGAAGATCAACTGCCCGCAGAGTTTAGATTATTTTTCCCTTTGAAACCAAAATCAAAAGGTTTTAAAGATAAAATAACAAGTACCGAAATGACACAGAAACAAGTTGATGGTATAATAACTCCAGAGTTGAGCCAGAAAGATGACAAACCATCTTTGTATAAAGGTAAGGAATCTATGCAGGTAATTAAAACTGTATCTCGTGCTCAAGATCTAGACGTAGAAGAAAAATCGTCTCAGATATTGGAAGTAGCTGTAGAAAATCCTGAACAAGCTACTGGGGCAACAGCTGATGCTGCTAATTTAAAAAATGCGGAGCCAGATCCGGTTTTAGAACCAGAAACTGCAACTACGGAACTTATAAAAGACACATCAGAAGGTATCACAACAGCAGCAACATCTGTAACTACAGAATTTTTGAAAGAACCATCAGCAGGTGTCACACCAGAAGCAGAATCTGAAACCACAGAAGTCAAAAAAGAAACGACATCAGAGATCCCAACGGGAACTGACATAGGAACTACAGAGCTTAAAAAAGAGACGTCAGCAAGTGTTGTTAAAGAATCTGATAATCAATTGGAAAATATTACCTCAGTAGAAGGAGAAGGAATTGCTGAGGATAAGATTGCCATTGGAAATGAAGAAAATGAAAAAGTTGAAGAAGATGATCCTACGGAACCGCCTGTGGAGACTGAGGAATAAATTCTAAATATTACTGTGTTAATTTAGTTTGATAAATTAATGTTGTTTTTTATATTTCGTACTTGTATGGATAATTTTTATTTTAATTACAATTTTAGTGTAACGTATAAATAGATACCTACATCTAATTTTATATGATAATTATATGTTTTAGTGAATAAATTTTATTTTTATTTCATATTCAAAACATATCGATCAATCAAGATCAACAGATATTTAATTCAATAAAATTAACTACAAAAAAATTGTAACAAAACTCATTGATATTAATCCTTTTTTAACAAACTATTATATTTCTTAAGATTTAACTTGTCAATGTCATTCAGTAATCAATATGAAAGCGAACGTGTCCATTACTGTCAATAATTAAAACTTTTATTGTTGTTGTTTGAATAATTTAATAAACGATGTTCAAAAACTCATACCAAAATGGATTGTTGTCCATATTTTACAGTTGCGGGGCCAACCCACTGGCGATATGGGACATGGAAGTGAAAAATGGACACATAAAACGGCTAACTGACAATGAAGTAAATTCTATAGTCCTGGAAATTGTGAGTACGAACGTTGCAACTACGTACATAACATGCCCAAAAAACAATCAAGTGCTAGGGATAAAACTACCCTTTCTAGTCATGATTGTGAAGAACTTAAAACGTTATTTTTCTTTCGAGATAACGATACTTGATGACAAAAATATGAGAAGGCGCTTCAGAATTTCTAATTTCCAATCTACGACCAAAATTAAACCTTTTTGTACAAGCATGCCTATTGGCCTAGCAGGTGGTTGGAATCAAATACAATTCAATCTAGCTGATTTTACAAGAAGAGCGTACGGAACACAATTTATAGAAACCTTGCGAGTGCAAGTACACGCTAATGCAAGACTAAGAAGAATTTATTTTAGCGAAAGGCTTTACACTGAGGAAGAGTTGCCTCAGGATTACAAACTCTATTTGCCTTTGGAGCGTAAACAGAAAAAAGGAAAAGTCAAAAAAGAAGAAGAGTCACCTGCTCCCCCAGCTGAGGGAGCTACACCAGCTGCTGAAGCTACACCACCAGTCGAAGCGAAGCGATCGCAATCCCTATCGAAGAAAGGTGAAGTTATTCCAACACCAACGAGCACTGAACCTGAGAAGGCGGAAGAAGTGGTAGAGGTTGCTGGAGAGCAAACGCCTGCTGTAGAAAAAGAGGCAGCCCCGGCAGAAGCAACAGGCGAAGAACCCAAAGAGGCTACGGAAGGTGAAGAACCCGCAGCAGAAGGTAAAGAACCACCAGCTGAGGGTGAGCCGGTCGCTGAAGGCGCTGAGGGTGGCGAAGGCGGTGAGGGTGTTGAGAGCACTGTCGGAGCTGAGGGCACTAAGGAAACAGAAGGTACCGAAACCCCTACAGTTGAACCCACGACCGAAGAAGGCGGAGAGGATGAAGATGAGGCAGAAGCCGATGAAGAAGATTAAAATTCGAATCAATCAGATTTTTGACCATTTTACGTTCGTTTATGTTTCGTTCTAATTATTTGTAGACATCGTTGATGGTATATGTACTCGTATTTTGCTTAATGGTAATGTTTATTGCTTTCGATTGAGAATAATAAAATGTAGATTATTTATGTAATACAGATAATTAAAGGCTTGATCATTATTAATAATATTTTTGGTCTTACTGTTGTTCCAAGCGATATTATAATAAATATGCTTGTATTACGTTTAATACAAGCATATTTATTATAATATATATAAATTATATTCCGCTTAACAAAGCGCAAATACATATTATATTAAAATTCTATATAAAAGTGGCCAATCCCACAGACACGATGACAAAGCAAAGTTCCATGCGCTTTTTGAAACAGAAGATGTAAACAGTATTATAACTTTGCAACCGATGTAGTACATCGATATTTCCCCAACTGCCATATCAAATCAATGTTCTATAAAAGGTCAAACAATTCCCTTGTGTGCATTAGTTAATAACAAACAAACAACACACCAGTCAACTGACAGTTTAATTTCGCGAATGAATCGTTCATATTGAACGGTGTCGACTCCGATCGGTCACGGGGGGTAATAGCCTGTTGACGTTTAGTCAAATTACGTAAGGGGCAGCCCTAATGTATTATATTTGTTTCATTTTTTTAGAATAGGTAACCCTACATGAGGTTAGGTTGAATATAAAGTGGTATGTGTTTGTCTCATGATTGATTTGCAATTTAAAGTTTAACGTGGACAAAAAACGTATTATCGTAATATCAATTATGCAAAGGAAACTCAGTGGGGGTTGTAAAAATATACAAAAATGAAAGATTAATAAATCATTTATTGGTTTGAATGCATAATTTTAACCCATACAACCTCGGTTTAAAAACACTATGAGTAATCGCTGCAATTCCATCGCCTTCATACAATATTGGCAATACATTATTCTCAAGTCCCAACAAAAACAAACAACTATGCCCTAAATCAAACCACTCACACGAACTAACAGCCAACAAATCAAAGCAAACGTTGGGCCAACATTGGCCGCAGTTATTACAAGGCCCGTTGCGTGGATGATAACATTACTTGGTCGGTTTTCCGTAAAAACCGGTATAAATCACCGGCGCGCCAGCCCTGACTAATTACGGTTTAATTTAGACCAACAAAGGGCCACACTAGCAAACTTGCTTGATAAATCTCCAACATGTGTGCTGCCTAACGAGTAGTGACCAAACTAGAATAATAGGGTGGATATTTTATCGCTTTTAGTTGGGAATATTATTGGTACGGATTTTTTGTTTTCCTGAAAGCATATAAGGTGGAAAATACCATGTTGCTTGTTTTGGTATCTTTGCTAAATGCTTATCACACATATTTAAGAAAGATAAAGAAAAGAGTGATCGATTAAAAATATTTCACATATTTTTTCACAAGAAAAATAAGACTATGTACAAAAGTAGGTAAGTACCTATTTCAAAACTGAGGCATTTATTATCAGTAGTTTATAATAAAGCAGTACGAAAACAACTCTTATGCCAATATCATAAGTTATAAAATGTAAGCATATTGTATCAAATAACAAACATATAACGGGGGTTTATTATATCGAGCAGTTTGTAGCTGATGGTTGAATTTCTAAGGTCAGAGAGTCTTTGTTTCTTTCGATGTCGTTTTTCATATAAATTGGGTATAAGAAGGGGATTATACGCCTTAGTGCCAACGTCGGGGGCAACTATTTTTACTTTTGTATGTTTTTTCCTCTATTTGACTGAGGATTTGTGTTGTTTTCATGTCTTTGTGTGTTTATTATTTTAAACGTATCTTATTAAATACTAGTGGCCCGCCCCGGCTTCGCACGGGTAGGCAGTCTTTGTTTTTAATCAGACTTCAAAAAAGTGGTTCTGTATTTTTTTTTATATATATATACCCGTATGTATGTGTTTTTATGTCCGCGATTATCTCAAAAACTACTGAACCGAATTTGATAGGAGTTTTCGTTCTTCAAAAGCATAGTCAAGTCAGTTTCAAGGAAGGTTTTTAGTATAATGCTTTATAGTATATTGGGATCTGATGAAGTTCTTCGGAGATAGCCAATGGAACTCTTCAATTACTAATAGTAAAGGAACAGCGATTACTGCAATCGTATGCAAGTTATTGTTTTCACTATTCTATAACATAACATCACACCTCTAAGCTTTAAAGGAGAAAGCAGAGGTATAGAGTTCACCCTTATTCAAGGTGATGAACATTTGTCTGGACATTAGGATATTGTTATTTATTTAAATTACAAACTACTACACTCAAAAGCGAACTGAAAAACTTTTTTGCAAAAATAGAACTGGCATGGAAAATAAAATTGAAAAATAACTAATACATCGTTCCAGAAGTCGGTGTATCCAATTAGGTATTGTGTTGTGTATTTTTGATCTATTTTTGCAAAAAGTTTTTTTTTTTAGGAATAGAAAATCATCTCCCGACGCTTCCCGCTGTGGGCGGAGCGGGGGTAAGTGTCAGACTGACTTAAATCGATCCATTATGTTCTCTTCTTCGCTCTTTATTTTCTTAGGTCGCGGTAGCTCTTTCGAACAGCGCCCCCAGGCACTTTTCCTGGGGGTGGGCTCCGTCAACTATGCTACATCTCATTGAGGCATGCGTGGAACTCAAACGCGCCGTCTACGCGGGCCTAATTCTTACCGGATGTCCACTTATTGCTTAAAGTCTGCAGCCAGGAAGGAGCCAGGAATCGACTCCAGGCCACTGCAGGCCCGGGCGCCTGCAGTGGCCTGGAGTCGATTCCTGGCTCCAAATGCTGATGGCTAGGCTGGGGCGTGAGGTTTGTCTCTCCCTCACGCATCCTGCTATCTCCTTCTCTAGCATGACTGTTTCGCATAAGGAGGCCACTGCTTCCTATTCCCACTCGCTTTGGACCATGGTTTGATCCAGGGCCAAGCGTTAGAGGTCACCGCCACCCAAGCGGGGCAAATCACCACTGTATGCTCCACTGTATGATCCTCACAGTGTCAACACCCCGACGTTAAGGAACAGGACAGGAACCTCCCAAAATATCCGTGTCCGGTGAGAACCTGCGTCAGGCGTAGGCATAGGATCTGCGGTAGGGCAAGATGCCGTGGCGCCTTCCTAACCACTCTTCAAAGAACAGATTTATATTTATCGCCACAATTGTGGGGTGCCATGCACTGGGCGTACGGGTAATCTTGATGATTAGGAAAAGCTGGAGAACGGTGAATTATGTCCGAATGTATGTTTTATTGTTATATCTATACGACATCGCGTGCCAACATATTCGCTAACAGTTAGGTGTAATACAAACGATCCTTACTCAGGTTCATCAGAATACATTCAAATGTTTGGCCTTATGATCTGTTAATTAGCAAAGGGAATTCTAGATTCTTAAGTTCTGAAGTGTAGAATAGAATTGATTCAATGCAAAGCGCAATTTTTTTTGGCTTTTAATTATTCCACTGTTATGTATAAAAAGAGGTCATTTTTATACATAGAATGCATGAGCATTAATCACCATGCTTTATAAAGTGGAATAACATCTACATAATATGATGACTTGAAAGCGCTTACTTTTAACAAATTCGTAACTTAATTCTTGAAGCCGCTAAAGGTGAAAAATATTATGTGAAATTAACTAAAAGAAAAAGAAAATTGTGTATGCACCAAACTCAAAAAAAAAAACTAAAAATATGTGGGATTCGAACTTGATGTAACCGATTCGCATGATCATTAATACAGCCCCTCCGCTACAGTGCTCGTTGACATTGAAGGTAAAATTGACGTTCTAATAGAACGTCTTTTCAATTTTAATTACTGCTTATCTGCTTTAGAAACGGGCGTGATGATTTTCATGTCAAAGATTGTAATGATAGCGAAAATGCATAATTATAAAAACTTGTTAGGTCATCCCATTACAAACTTATTTCAATGCCTCACTGCTCATTCCTCATCATAATCAGCGTGATGATTTGTAGCCTAAAACTTGACCCGATTCATAAGAAACATTTTTGGTGAATTTCAAGTAAAACTGTTCAGACGTTTTCGCGTAAAGTTAAAACATATTTTTAATCTTACAAACTTTAAATTTGAATTTTTCACCCTGGGGCTAAAATATTGATAAACTGTGAAACATGTGTTTAAATATTTTCATTTTACAGTGTTTCTACAAAATTTGAGTTTAATTGAATCAAAAATAAAACTTACTCCATACAAACTTTGAACCCTATTTTAGTATACTTAGGGTTGGAATTTTCAAAAATCCTTTCTTATTACTTGTCTAGGCAATAAAAGGCACCTCCTGTCCAAATTTCATTGCTCTAGGTCCAGCCGTTTCGGCTCTGCGTTGATGAGTCAGTCATTCAGTGTATGAGGTTGTCATTTTATATAATAGTATAGATAATATCTCTACTCTACTATCGTCTTCCTGCTGTTTGTACGCTTAAATCTTTTTAACTCCAAAACGGAGTGATTGAAAAGGAAGGTTTATATGTATAATCCATGTATATCATAGTAGATAACTATATAATATCGATATTACACCCATGCGAAGCTGGGGTGAGTGGCTAGTTCATACATATTTATGAAAATTAGGATTAAATAATCGTCATTTTGTATAAAATCAATTAATGAAGTTATTTATTCTGATAAAACTTTGATTCTTTTAATTGACACACCCCAAAAAGAACTTTTTAATCTGACATTCATAGAAACATTGAATTCGAACATTCAAATTAAAATGAAAATGATAAACGTTAATTAATAGAAACATCGGCTAAGCTGGAGTTAGCGTCAATCATAGCATAGGAAACTTCACTAACGGTAATTGAAAAAGTTAAAACTTTATACCTACGCAGAGATCAGAAAACGCGAATTATTAAACCAATTAAAAGTTGGCAACATTAACTGATTCAACGCACAACAAATTCGCACAGAAGTTTCCAGCCTTTAGCCCCGATTTTATTTGATATGGACCCTTTTCGATACGTATAAAATTGCCATAAAGTTTTGATTACGAATAAAAAGAATAAGGACGGGAACAGGTAGAAAACGATTTTTATGTACCCTTTGACGATTTGCTGTGGAGGAAAAATCACGTTACATATTATGTTATTTATTTTGAGAATTGGTTTTACTTTTAAACTCTGAATTTGTGCTATCTTCGTTTCTCTGCCAGTTATTAGCAACAAGTCGTGAAGGAACTCACATGTCAATGTGTATAATGTTACAGTAACTGTGATCTACAACGATAATTGTTACGAGTTTTCGCTTTATTCCTATTTTTTTTTTCAAATAAAAAATAGGTATGGCCATAATCCTTTTATGATTTTTTAAAATAATTCGTTTGTGAATATACAGATCGCATTGTCAGTACGGTTCGGATTACATGTATTATTGCAGCTAGTGAAGGCCGAATCTGGATAAAAAATTCATTTCAAAGCACCTCTTTGCCGTTTGAATATGAAACTTATTACTTGAACTGTTGAGTAGTAAATCGCTAAATAGCAACATCCAACTCATTTTCCGCCGACATTGAATATTCTGCCATGTTTGAAGGAAAAACAAAGTGTTAAATTGCGTGGGGAGTCGCCTTTGAGTTGGCGGTGAGTTAAGGAAGTTTGATTCTTGTGGTTTGGCGGTAAGGTCTATATTAGTTTGGAGTGTAGTGGACGTAGTGTGGGGAGGGGTGCGCTTCCTGTTACAGGAGACACGTAGAGAGGATGTGGGTCAAGTGGCAGGCAACAAAAGTATGAGTGTTACGATGACGCGCTCTTGTGCAGCCGGCAACGCGACGTCGACTGCCGACACTGTACAACTGACTGCATTCTGTTTGGATTGCCACGATAGCCGTTTTATATCTATCAAAGTTACAAGTTGCTTTTTCATCCAACAGTTGAACTTAAGCTTTGAACACGAAACTCTTTTTAATCGATTAAGGCAATATACATTTTTAAGGCAAGTTTTTTGTAGTACCAACTGCAGAAAAATATTTTAAATTATATTTTTATAAAGGATAGTGTTTCCACCTGAAATAAAATTAAGGTTCACTATTTATGATTTTGAAAAAGTTTTTGAATAACCTTACCTTACTATATAAGCCATGTTTTGATCCCACAAATTCGCGGTTTAGATCTAGGTCTGTTTACTACTAGATAGACAATTACCTAAGCATATTTTGGTTTTTAATTAATGTCGGCGTCATCGTGTATATAATAACAATTTTTTGAAGTATGTACTCGTGCTCAGATTGGCATAGTAACTCAGTTAGGTGGCCGGCTTCACCGATACGATGGCTCGCTTGAATATTAAAAGATTAATGAGGTTTTAACAATATTTATGGCTATGAAAGAGGGAGTAAATTAACGGGTAGCTTGGGATGCTGCTGGTTGTATACAGGTTTTTTGATGGGCCACAATAATTATTTATGCATGTTTATTGTTCCCTTAATCATCGTTTTGGGAAACTCTTTCTAGATGGTTTGTGTAATGTGACTTAATTTAGGTCAATCTGTATTTTTATTCATACGTTTGTTAACATGTTTGGTAGGTAATGTTTACATTATCAATTACACCGAGATATATTTTTGTTTACCATAGTTTCGAAATAACCTATCTTTACACTTTTTTTGTGAATCCGCTAAAATAAGTGACAAATATATAACATAATATACCACTATTCGTGAACTACAAACAAATTCTAAAGCTTAACAAAAGCAATCACAACAATCACTCCAATACCACGGTTGGTTAAAATCGGACCAATCCTTGATCAAAAGAACGTGTCGTTACATTTTTATAATCCAACCGCTACTCACGACTACAATTGAAAATAGACCCTTTCTCAGAAGATATAGAATGGAAAATTGTACGCGGCAGCGTGTTTACTGTCTCGTGAAATCCAGGCAGAAGCGTTGCGAACTAGAGGCGAAATGATAATAATTTCATATTATTTTGGAATTGTGCTTCATACAGCCGCAGTGTTGGGTCGTAAGCTGGCTTTATTACATACATTTCAGCAGATTCTCTCGAAGTAGAATTAACCCTGCGATGATGCCCTGGGTAGTATGTTAAGGCATGTTGAGATAATGACTACGTACACAGAATATGCGTTGAAAATTGTTTAAAAGCTACGTAAAGACTGGAATGTTATATACACGTTGATGTGGGGAATAATAGTAACAATCACAACGTTTATAGTCTGAAATTCTTGAAAAGGTGTTTTTCAATATAAATGATGATGAAAATAAAATGGTATATTACTACAAAAACTTTCACACAAATAATGTCGTGTATAGCGTTATAGGGCCAACTATTTTTACTATAATATTTAATACTAGCTTCTGCCAGCGACTTCGTCCGCGTGGATAAGTGGTGCTCCTATTGGTCTTAGCGTGATGATATATAGCCTATAGCCTTCTTCGATAAATGGACTATCTAACACTGAAAGAATTATTTAAATCGGACCAGCGTTTCCTGAGATTAGCGCGTTTAAACAAAATGACAACATTTCCCTTCACTGCTCTGCTCCTATTGATTGTAGCGTGATGAAAAGTATACTATAACCATCTCAGGAGTATGACAAATAATTGTACCAAGTTTAGTTAAAATCCGTCGAGTAGTTTTTGTTTCTATAGAGTTTATACAGACAGACAGACAAAAAATTTACTGATTGTATTTTTGGCATCAGTATCGATCCCTAATCACCCCCTGATAGTTATTTTGGAAATATATTGTATTTATATATTTAATAAAAAATAAAATCTATAAAATTTAATTGTACTTACTAGTTGTTCCCCACGGCTTCATCCCCACCCTGACGGAGTTTCTTCGCACAACCGGATAAAAAGTATCTTTTGTGTTAATCCAGATTATAAACTATGTGTCTAGCAAATTTTATTCAAATTCATTCATAAGTTTTTGGGTGAAAGAGTAACACAGAGTTACATTTATACATCCTCGTGTTAGTAGGATAGCAGGATGTATGTAGATATGTTTGCTACTCTTTGACGCAAAAACTACTGAATGGATTTGAATGACATTTGATACACACATAGCTGGATTAACACTAGGATAGTAGAGGAGCTCGTGGCTAAGTAACAGCCGCACGGGTCGACCGATCATAGGTTAAGCTGCGCTTGGCGCGGTCGGTCCGTGGATGGGTGACCATCTATGTCATAGCGAGACTCCTCCGTGCCTCGGAAAGCACGTTAAGCAGTTGGTCCCGGCTGTCATTTGTAGATCTTTGACAGTCGTTACGGGTAGTCAGAAACCAGAAAGTCTGACAACCAGTCTTACCAAGGTGTATCGTGTTACCCGGTAACTGGGTTGTGGAGGACAGATAGGCAGTCGCTCCATGTAAAACACTGGTACTCAGCTGCATCCGGTTTAGACTGGAAGCCGACCCCAATATAGTTGGGAAAAGGCTAGGCAGATGATGATAACACATAGGATACTACTTATCCGGGAGCGGGAAATAGCCAGTAATAAAGTGGTCTCGTTTTGTCAAAAAAAGACAATTAAAAATCACTTTCAAAAACCAAATGTTTTAAAATGCGTTTACGAAAATTCTCACATAACTTCTGAAGGGTTAGACGATCATAAATAAAGAGTATCTCGCCATCTTCGCGCTATAATCGTGCCGTTCATCTTAAGACGCTACATTAAGTCCGAAAGCTCTAACATCTTGAAATATATCCCTCACTTATATTAAGATTCATTAAACTTGGTTTGTGATAGCCCTTGAGTTGGTGACGTGCTGAATTAAATATATTTTACGAGACCCGCTGTATTTTTTGATAAATATATCTTTTGTTTTATTTTTCAGTTATTTTTTTGTTGCTTGCTATGTTCAAGTTTGAAAAAAATATGGCTTAGACCCGTGCTATACCTGTCTTATTGTAAACATTCACGATAGTGGTCTGCAACGCTGCGCTGTCGTGAAAATTAAATATGCATTTTGCATTTACCTCATAGAGATATTTACTGTGGCTTTATAAAATCACGTTGACTTATTAAGACATTCCAAGGTCTTCTGCTTATCGTGGGGGCTGCAAAACTAATCTATCAAGCCCTGGTGGCAGAGTTTTCTCAAATCCACCTGACGGTATCTTATATAAAATTGTAACTACTGATATTAAGGTAGCATACTAGGAAGACGGCTTATTGTACCCCCGACTGCCTGACTTCAGGCTGCTTAAAAAACCCACAAAGCGATGTCGGTTCGACTCAGGAACAGAACCAAATCAAATTGATTTTTTAACTAAGTCATTGGATAAATTTAAGTTTGTTGATAACTTGCTATACCTGATTATATCTAAAATATTATCTCGGAATAGCACTTAAGTACAAAAAAGTGCTCAAAGTAGCGAAAGCCCTGAACACGTGCCCACTTCACTTCATTAAATTTAGGCTAAAAGTTCATTGTGCTGATTTCATATTCAATTTGGCGTTTGCAGGGACCGTCATAATTTTTTTTATGGGCACATAAAGCGCGCCTGCCGATGGATCCCTTTTTTCTATCGGAAGGTACAAAGCGCTTGGGGATCGGGTACTTTCAGCTGTGTTCGGGGTGATTATTTTGGTCTGGTAATATTTGCAGAGGATTTTTTCAGTAGCAATGTGAATGCTTTTGGTATGAACTCTTTCATATGTGTTTGAGTGGGTGAGGTTTGGAGGTAATATTAGCATCAAAAGGTGGATTGTAGACATAAAAAAGTGAAGAAATTCCGTAGCAATAATTTCGTTGTAAATATGTTCTTTTAGGTAATTAAATAAGAAACAAACATAAAGAGAAAACTGAAATAAGAAATTAATCACAGATACGTTGCCATCTTCAGCTATAAATATTAATTAATTAAGGTAGGATGTCTTAAATATTTTTCAATGATGTAAAGTATTTTTTACAAATCCATATTACTTAATTTCATAGGTCACCTTTGCAAATTGACGACAATAGAATAGAATATTCATTATTATGTTCACAGAAAAACATGCCATTGGAAAAAGATTTACAAACACAATCTTCAAATTCATACCAATGCCAGCCCACATCTAAAAATCGAATACAAAAAGGTACACATTTCATTGTGCAAAAATACCTGTATCGTTAATTTGCCGCGGTACCACAATTGTGGGCGGTGTAATTTTTTTTTATAAGTGAGCACACAATTCGTAATTCGACCTCATTTCAAGGGAGAGGGTAGACGGAAAAAGTGCTCGCTCATTATCGTTTTCCGCAGTCGCGCCGGTATCCAGGGTGTTGGAAAACAATACAATTCCGCATGAAACGCCTGGGTATTTTTTCAAGAAATTTAAAAGTTTTTTTTTTCTTTCGCTCCCATTTTCTCATAGTGTGGTGGGGAGTTGGAGTGTGTAATTCATTGGCCTGGTTGCACCTGGTGCGTTCTATTTGGGTGTGTTTGTTCCAACGCTATTCGTTCAAAAGTCCCATTGCGCCTAAATATTGACAAAAACTTTGTGGTAAAAAAAGTATTTTATAACTACATATTTTTGTTAGCACTTCTATTTAGTCTAAGTCTTTTTACTGGTGTCAGCAAAAAATATTATTGAATCCAAAGTAGAAATAGTTCACATATGCGAAGGGCATATATACAGATAACTTATTGCCATGATAGTAATTTGAAGGCGTCACAAAATTATTTTTTAACTCTCATAGTATCTACTTTTAAACTGAAAACTTGTCACTCTAATGAGTCGTCACTTCTACTTCTATACAACGATCATTTTAGAAAACATTTTTTCATTAATCAATATACTGCGAGTCATCAGCGAGGGGGCGAGCCGGAAGTACCCGACCGGAAGCAAAGGGACTAAACTCGGCGGTTAATTGCGCGAAAAGCGAAGCCCTTCGTTTTGAATATCGAACGATTATTTCTGCGCGAGCTTTAAGGATCACGTGTAGGGGATATATTTTGTATTTTATTTATCGTCCCCCATGTTGTGACGTCAATAACTCAGGCTATGTCAGTTAGAATGGCAAAGATTTTACGAACTTTATTACTAACGAAAATCTTTGTCTGTTGCCGTATTACGACATGCGATATAGAGTATAGTGATCTACGGATAATGAAATCTGGATTACTTTGACGAATCTTAACTAATATGCCCTCTGTACTTTGTGACTACTAATAAGACTTTTACATAGTTGTACGGTGGACATCACTGACTAGATTTTTTAAATTACTAGCAATTTTTTTTGTAATTCATTGGAATCCGTACTGAATAAGCTAGATTATAATGTCCTTTCGCAAAAACTGATGGTTTTATTATTCTACTAGCTTTTTCCCGTGGTTTTACCCTCATCCGCGTTAAAAAGTTGTCTACAACGTTCAGGGTTAAATCTATCTCCGTTCCAAATTACATCAAAACCAGTTCAACCGTTTTAACGTGAAAGCGTAACAATCAGACAAACTCACTTTCGCATTTATAAAAAGATAGGATGATTTGATAAAGTTCTATTAATGTTTCTTGTATACGCATTTTTGTTAATTTAGCAAAAACCATAATTCTAAACAGAGGGCCGAGCACGAACGTTCTAATGTAAGTGTCATAAATACAACCATACCAAGGCAAAATTAATGTTTAAAATGCATAAATATGACTAGCTTTCCGCCCGCGTGGACAATTTTTACGCCTTGGGTTACATTATTCAAGTTTTAGGATCGATCCCTAATTATTTCTGGAAATAAATATAGCCTATGACACTTCATAAAAATTTAGCTTTCTAACGGTGAAAGTATTTTTAAAATCGGTCCAGTAGTTTTTGAGTTAAATCTCTACAAACAAACAAATCTTTCCTCTTTATAATATTAGTATAGATTCAAGTCATCAATTTAAGTAAATAATAAGTAAAGAGCGAGTATTTCCCATTCAAAAATCGCTTTCGATACGAATACTCTTCCGAAAGTGTTATTCTAGGCCTATTAAACACACGTAGGCCATGAAAAAATATCTAGTACATACCCAAAACCTCTTTCAACTATCATTAGCCAACATCAGTCATCGTTTTACTATAAAATTTTATCTAGAACATTCGGCGCAGCTGTATGATAAGGCACATAAAGATGGCACAAATTGCCTTTGAATATAAATCACGGGTTCGACCGATCGCGTGCCGATATTTGGTAACGCACACCGTATTTATGTATTTTCTTATGTGTTTATTATTTCGGGCGTTTATTTATATCTTCATATTTTGTTATGGAGTTTGGTTTTTATATATCTATAGGTTTAGCTTCATTGTTTCATGTTTCATTTCAGTTTACCCGCTAAACCAGTTGTGTTGGACAATATTGTAAATTCAATGTGAATTGCGACTTTTTATTTAATCAGTAATGCTGAGTTTTTTTATTCGAGTCCTCCTATAAAAAGTAATTAATGGAAGGTTATGAGAATTTTTAATAATAATTTTTAATAATTTAAAAATGCCATTTCTAATTCTCCTAATTGTATATATGCTAAAGTTTGTGAAGATGTATGAATAAATATTTGTTACAATTTTACGCAAAATGAAATTTGGTCCACATATTTGAGCTAAGTTTACACTACAGCGCTGTCTTGACACTTTGCTCATGTTAGAATAAAAATTACACCCCTGTTCACATATAGACACTGAGTATACGGTGTATGGTATCGTAGTGTTTAAATATAAATTATATTATTTATTTATCCGACAAATGAAAACCAATAAATATATCCTTCAGTAAATATTCACTCATCTAGGTATAAATCCACGAGCTGAGACTTATAAATTAATTAATTATTAACAATAAATAGATGTATTAAATTCCAAATAGTTAGACAATAAACAAAGCTAATGGATGGACTAATTGACATCTAGATCAATGATTACGCGAATGTAATTAACTGCGTCTCAAAGGGACATAGACCTAATTACTGTAAGTTGCTAGAATAAGAACAAAAACTTACGTAACACGATAGTATAGTATTTTAGTAGTTTTTCTCACGTAAGAAAGGAAAATAGTATAATTAACAAATAATGCCTGAGTGTTATTGTAATCGTAGATTAGGTTAGGACCTAACAGTTTTATACATTCGCTTTGAATTTGCTGTTTGTTGATGATCCTAGTTCTGAGATCAAAACTATGTGGGTGCGATCAAAATATATCTTGCCTATGTTTAGGTAGAATAAGTACCCTACGTGCTACAATCCCTTCAATTTATTTTTGTTTCATTGACATTCTAGCCAAACTCTTCTACCGACTCACGAGTTGCCTAATAAAATTCCAGAAACATTAAAAAAGGTCATAATCTTTTTCAAAAATAAAACGTACAAACGGACCTAAAGACTCAATCAAACTCCAGCAAACAGATAAAGTACAGTCAGCGAATTATTAAAATACTTTTCGAAACCATTTTAATAGAAGCACCCGAACTAAGTTTTATCTCTGTAATCCGCACCACAAGGCAAGTTTCATGAGTAAACGAGTTAACTTAAACGATTTCCTTGCGGCTGGAAAAAAAGTTGCAAAAAAAAGCCGTAGAAGTAAGATCGCGTCTATCTGGTTCCAAATAAAGTTGTGTACTTGCCTCGGTGATATTTTTTGATGACTGTACTTTGTCTCTATTTAATATCGTTCGTGAGTTACAAGTTTGAAGTATAGGATTGTTGTTCTAAACATGTTTAAAGTATGCTTCTTCGGGGCGCGATTAAATTGTAATGAGTATAGTTCCGAGGATATTAAATGAGAATCGTGGTACGCAAATGTGAGTTTAAAAACTAGAATACATTATGGATCTTGCGACACTAGGTTTAGCTGCTCTAAGGTTTATCATAGTAACAGAAACTTGCTGAGACTTTATTTATTTATATGCGGTTATTTAATTTTGTACTCATTATTACCGTCGTCTGGAGTAAAATACTTGACGCACCCTCATAAAAAGCCTATAACCGTCTCTAGGGAGTCAGCGAGTTTTTTTGATTGTTTGTTTTTTACGCCTTCACGGTAAAATGTCTGAACTGATTTGGATAAAATTTGATACGGAGACAGATGGGATTCTGGTGGTGGTTCGTTAAATAGTTCTAAGGACGCGGGTGAAACCACGAGAAAATGTTATACGTAGGGTTTAATTCAAATTTCTGTGAAAATTTACGTTTCGTTGAAATAGTATTTTATTAAATAATCATCGAATGAAACAAAAACGTATATCCGGCATTTTTTATTTAAAATCTATGGTAATCTGGATTTATCGAAATGCCTGAAAAAAAAGTTTTGTTACGAATATATAAATGTCATGAAAATGAACAAAATACAATACTTAATAAATCTAACGGATACACAATCGGATAAAATTATACTTGTTTTTTGAATATCCCAAACAGGACTTTAAAGTTGATTGAATAAAAATGATGATCTGTTTTTCACTATTTCGTTAGATGTAAATTATGTTTTGTACCTACTATATTTGATGTCTGAAGATCCGAATTGGCATACCCAGGGCTAGTTGATTATTATGAATTATCAGAAAAAATAGCTTCAAAAATGTATTAAAATTGCTCAACTTACTATAGGCCCATTTATTTAAAATTCTCAGCAAAAACAAAATACGCCAAAAAACTAGTACGAGCTCTTGAATACGTTAAGACCAACTGTTTAATAAAACTACTCGCAAACTACTACAATATTTGCATCACCCCGAGTTCAGCTTGCCGAGCAAACTGAAACACTGCGCTAACATTTAAATATGAACACGCGTACAAAACAATATAAGAACGGTTTAAATAACATTAATATAGAAATACTAGCTTCCCGCCAGCGGCTTCGCCCGCGTGAGTTAAAAAATGACCGAGTTTCATACAAAATTTGCCCCCTTTTTTCATCCCCTTGGGGGTAGAATTTATCAAAATCCTTTCTTAGCGGATGCCTACGTCATAACATCTACCTGCATGCCAAATTTCAGCCCGATCCCTCCAGTTGTTTGGGCTGTGCGTTGATACATCACTATGTCAGTCAGTTAGTCAGTCACTCAGTCACCTTTGAGTTTTATATATATTTAGATTTAGATAACACTTTACTCTCTTTCGGCAGTCGGGTAAAAACTTAGTAAATTGTGATATATAAACGCGACTACTGAGTATCGTCAAAATTGTTATCAGTTATATGAACAACATTGAAAGCGTAATAAACAAAAAAAAAAAGATACTCCTAGCCTTGTTTGACGAGTGCACGTAGGAGTGACTATTGAGCATGAGGTCTTGGATTCCAATTTGAGGCTGGACAATACTTTTTTCACCTGAAGTTTTTTAGTTTGGATTTCTGCCCGCTTAATGGCAATATTTTATAGACTTATACATAATATTTCATAAGAGCTGGCCCTTTTCCGTATCTTACTGTAATTGCTATCTGATAACTGGGGAGAAAAAATGCCGAAACAAATTCAAAGTCACGAGTAGTCTCATCGTCTTTTACATGAGTCTGATTAAATGAGTTTTGGTATAATTTATATATTAGGTTCCTCTGCTTTACCCTTCGATGAAAACAAGCGTGATATCAGGATGTTATATTATAATTAAAGAAACGTGCTCAAATCAAATTTAGGGTGAGAACAACAATATTAAATCTCATTAAACGATGCCCTTAAAATATTAAAGCTCGAGCCATTGTCAAGTGTCTACCTCTAATTGCAGACATTCGTTAATTAGTGTCGGGGAGGAAAGTGTGAGTGATCACAGAGTGTCGGGACACTCGAGTGTGACACCCTCGGTGTGTTTGCCAAGAGAATTTGTCGAGGTGTCTCCATAGGATGCTCTTTGTTGATTATTTATCTTCATTTTCAGTTGAGTATGTTTAAATTTGCGAAGCATTTTCGTGTTGCTCAGTCTCTGAGGCGCTTTGGTGGTAAATAACATTACGCTTTTATTACGGGTTAGACAGAAGTCTACCAATAGTATCTACATTTCGTTAATGATTTGTCTTGAAATAAAATGTTAACTAATTGCTATTACTGAATAGAAACCAAGACTTTGGGATGCTACTTAAAAAATACACAAGTGAAATGCATTATATTTTTTCCTAATCTAGGATTACTGGTTTAGGACCCACGACATAGCAAGGGACAGTCAATAATTCAGATACCTATTTAAGAGAATAATGACATCTGTGGCAAGTTGGCAATTTTACATATACATATTTGGCAATTTTACATCTATATATTTTTAGCCTAGAATGTCTTAATGCATGAAAAATATTTTATTTCCCACTTAGTTCATTCAATTGGGTATAATTTCTGGTATCTGCTGCTATTTCGAAAATTGTAGCAGTAACTAACATCGAAGTGCTACGACTTCTCGTAGCACGTAAGCTCGTAGCACTGCTACGACGCGTAGCATATTTAAACTGATAATCGAAAATACATAATTGCTTATTGCAACTGTAATATTTTAACTGTTATAAATTCCCTAATCAAATTTCCGAGTTAACAAATAGACAACATAATAAACCAGTACTATGAAATATTTCTTCCCTCATTTCTGAACAAAGAAACGAAATTGTTTTAAAAACTTTTGTAGTTTACGTTGCCCCATTATAGTTCATTAAAAGTCCAACTTACAATTAGTATTCCATTGTTGTATTTAAAAAGTAGTTACGTACCTGGAACAATGCAAAGACATATTAATTAGGTGAAATATTAAAAAATATAATTTAATTATTGAATAAACCTGGACTTAAAAGGTATGAAATCACCAATCCGTCTTGAGAATACGTGGTATCAATCTTTATGTCTTCTCTGTATCAGAAGAGGCTTTTACCCAACAGTACAATAGCAAATAAGTCAATGACGCTTCAATTATAACACTGTTATGACGTTAAGTTTTTTTTATAATGAGATTTATTTTGTTACATAATATGTGTATTCACCTAAGAAAACGGCACAAAACGGATACCCCGTTTTGTGCCGTTCTCATATGGATAATTTTGTTGGATATTTTGAGAAATTAATTCTGAGAAATGTAGCATGTGATATGTGTAGGTAAAACAATATTATTTTCCGGGATATAAATTATTTTTTTAACTGTATCACCGTATCTTTATTATGAACATATATTATCCGTTAGAAACGAGAAAATAAGACGAGATTTTATTTCATTAAAAATCGCTTACATTAACGTTGCTTTTACTAACTTTATTAGTACGTTCGTGTACTGTACCTAAAAAAGGAGAATTCCGAAAAAAATAATGAAGGTACATTTTGATACTTACAAGTTTTCGCGAATACCTAAATTTGCCCATATCATTTTATCGTGATGATTCAGGATCTTGATTTTTATACACCTACTAGGAACTATAGACAACAGTATCTGGTAAAAATTTCAACTTGATAAGTTCATTCGTTCCTGAGAAAATCGGTGACCGACAAGAGAGTGATCTAAGGGTTCCTTTTTAGGTACGGAACCCTAAAAGTTAATCACAATGCTACACACACGCTCAAGCCGCATCCAGCGCTCATATCTCCACCTCATTTGTCGGGCAGCAAACATGTTTGTTTCATGCTCTTTGATATAATCTTAATGTCGGTCGCTTTACCTGTCCTGTCAGCGTATAAACTTAGCAGACAGTTGTGGCACTTCCACATCGGGAACTTGAAGCAAACTTTAATTTGCTGTAGGTTTATCACGCGTTAAACATTCGCCGAATTTAACAGCTGTTTGGATGTTGAGACAAGCGGTAGATCTTGTTTTGTTTGTGTCTCTGAGATATGTGTGCGTTGAAAGAGGTTGTTTTTGCAACTATGGATAATACTACAGACATGTATCTAGATGATATTTATTTTTAACTGACTTTCAGAAAAGAAGGTTGTTCACAATTCGGTTAGTGTTTTTTTTGTATATATGTACCTCATATATTTGCAGATTGTTAGCAAATTTTGATGATTCTTTCAAGTTTATATTAGCTATACCGGCGTCGATAAGCAATCAAATCTTGACCATCGTTAAGTAAAACTCTGCCCTTATTTTCATTTGGAAGTTTCTCTTTTCGTATCATATTTACCTTATCATATTTACTTCTTTTTATAAGCTAGGTTTGCTGTGTCAAATCTAAAAAAGATTAAAAGAATCAAGCATCCTTGTGTTTGAAATATACAATATTCTGAAGCTTTATATAATCGTCAACCTTGACTGAAATGGCGTGACATAGATTTGTGTTTAGGCATGCAAACACTAAGTTCTCTTATACAAACTGCATCTGTTATACCCATAACATTGCAAGAAGAGCCATCAGCAAACAAGAACTACTGAAAAACCAAACAGCTCTGCTCCCCTTAAAATCACTATACACAAGATTTACAGCCATGGGTCGACGAACACAATATTTCTAGTTACCATACAATTAAGGGGCGTATAAGGAGCTCCCTGACAAATGGTTTTCGTATTTTGAATTAGAACTAATAAATTCTGAGCCCAGTATTGGGTTTCGGCAGTTCGTTATTTTACTGGCCCCTAACTATACATCTTGAAGTAAGGTTCCCTCACTATTTGTTCTCACAATTTGCTACGGTAGGAAAGTGTAAATTTTTGATCGTGTAGGGTGTGTTTTATTTGTTTTTGGCGTCAATATATATTGAATAAATTAAGGTGTATCACGAAGAATAAATTGAGCTTTTAACAAACTTCGTTTAAAAAAAAAGTTGTTGGAAAATATATGTGGTGGATAGGGGATAGTTATTTGGATCTATCTTGCCTTTGCGTTTACTTGAACAGTAAATAATTTTCCGATAAATTGGCATTTTTAGTGATCTTAAACATATTATTTTTAGAGAGTATTTCGTGTAGTTGAGTGTATTTCGTATTGAGTGTATTAAAGATCTGTGAAAACACAGAAACTAGACATAATATGTATATCAAGCAAAGGTGTCATTCGACTATAGCCTGTCTAATTACAATATAATTATCTTCGATCAACATAAATATTACTGCCAGACATCTAAATTGGATATGTCAACTATTCCCGTACTAGACGTCTTCGAGATGAAGATTTGACACGAATCTTGGTAAGGGATCTTAACATCTTGAATCAGACATCCACGTAGAGCACCGACCTTATCACATACAAATTAGAGTTCAAATTAGAGTGACATATGCGGCAAAGAGATATGAAACGAGCGCGGCTTGTCAAGCGATTAAGAACCTTAAGTCTAGTGACATACAGTTGTTATTACAGTGTAATTCCTCATTATCTGGGAAGGTGGGCAGTAAACGCATATTTCACTTGGTCCCTTGTTTACTGTTACTACCGAAACAATGGCCATAGTAATAATAATTACTCCATACAGATATGAAATGGGGTCTTGGTAGGAAAATGGCGAAAACGCCGAGTAACTTGCTTAGTAATTGGATTACTAGGATGGGATGTGCTTGATTTTGTGTGAGAGGACGTGCTATAAACTATATGGGGCGAGCCCATAACGTACGCAACTTTATGTTGGGCCAAAGTGATTTGATAGTTCTACTTTGCATGTGACTAGCGAAGGGTAGCGACCTTGGAGTTCGAATTCTATTCTACGCAAATGTAACTAGAATTCAGGGTCTCTTAATTGAAAATCTAATCTAAATACATTTACGAAAAAACCTATATCAATGAATTTAAAAATAAACTGAGAAAAAAGTATTTAATCATTTCGCAAACTATTTTCAATTTCTAAAAAATAAAAGCGTCTAAGCGAAACTTTCTGCTTTACAAAAGAAAAGACAAACTCCACCAACCTTTTGCCGCAAAACTTTATTAATATAACAAAATGACAAAGTAAACAAAGCGCCACACTAAATATTCACTGACCTCAAGTAAAATATGTCACTAATACTAGAACTGGTATAGCCGACACATTTATTATAATGTAACAAGATTGCATTGGAAATAACGTTGTCCGTAGTATTCAAGACGGAACAACGGGCAAGTTAGCGCCAACAAATGTTGTATTCTACGAATGTACGTATTTGTTTCCAAATCACGTCCGTTGGGGCGCCTTGGAGGGGTAAACAGGGTGCGGGGTGAGGGAGGGACGAGGGCTAACGGGCGAAAAATTGCGTACCTATCCTTACTGAATTAGTACACCAGTGTAAATGAGCACGAGACGGTAGCGGTCTTAGCAGAGATTGCACCACTCTAGCGAATTTCTTGGGATAACTGTTCGCTGCGGTAACGTCTCTAATTGGATTGAGATACTGTGGAAAGAATTGTTTTGATGTAATTTAATTATGGATCACTGGACATGTTAGCTTAATGATGAGGCAACTGTTATAAGATATATTCTAGGATTAAATAAATATAAAATTAAATATTTGATTAAATATACGTAAGTGATGTCAGTAAGATTATAACTTATTTATTTATTGTTGATATTATACATGCAGAAGTATTAAAGAGGACCTTTCAAAGAAGAAGTAGCTACTTTCTTCAATTAAATTAATAAGCTCACGCTAGGTATTGTTATTACTGCCAAAAGCAATAACATGTTAAAACATGTTTTGCTAATGCAAAAAAAGCTTTTATAAATAAATACATAGCTAAAGTCAGCGTATAAGAAAATACACTTAAAGCATAATCATTTTCACAAACAAAAATGTCGACATACTTCGTTAGGCGGTTATCCGCGGAATGCACACTTCTGCGTTAATTACTCAGTAATTTTATGCCCGCGTTGAGTACGAAAAACACAAAGAGGCATACCCGAAATGTTAAAGTTTCGCTTTAAGAACCGCTACTACAAGGGTTGCCAAGAACCCTTGTAGTAGAACTTGATATTTTCTTCTTTTATTTGAATTTAGAAAAAGGTTTCAAATGAATATTTTCTAATCTATGTTAAATTGTTAGAGGGTTTTATAGGTGAAACTCACAACAAAACTTGCGTTTTGTACCATTAAAACATTTAATCTACCAGCAATTAGCCAGTAGGCGAGAAGGAAAACGGGAAATAATTTTACCGAAAATAGGATGCCATAAAAATATGTAACAATTAAAAAAAAAAAAACTTTCCAACCCTAACCATGGGTAGGCAACAATGGCGGCCATGTTGGTTTTCGAAGAACAAAGGTACAATGCTTGGCCACAGTCGCACACGACTTTAGCGGACCTCCATGGAAACGTTACCTAAAAGATATAGATGTAAATTCTCTTTCATCATGTAGTATCAATGTCAACTACACTGAGACGCATTGTTCAAAATTAGAAGACCCTGTCATGAAAATCGGGGCACCTTCTATTATTTAACTTAACATAACGCTTGTTTTCCCTAAAGGTATAGGCACTTCACCCACATAGCCCTAGATATACATAATATATTAATTTCCTAATGGGAGTCATGCTTATTACTATGAAATTGGGTATAAATATATAATTCCAGGCTTCAATTGTGAAATACCATATTGAAAATCTTAAAAAAACCCTGTCCTGGGATCGTACCTATGACTTCTTTTTTTTTACCAGTAGACTAGGCAACCACTAGACCAACAAAGATGAAATACAAAATTCAAAAGTCATTTATTCAAACTAGGCTGAAATTCAGCACTTTTTGAACGTCAAACTTACAAAAGAAGATATCATTATTTTCAAAAGTAAATATAGCGTTTGTCCAACCCTGTTTGTGGACAACAATGGCGGCCATGTTTGATTTGCGAAGAACAAAGGCACAATAGAAGCTAGCCAGTCACATGCGACTTAGCTGTTCAAGGAAATGATTGCGGAGACCGTTTCATGATTATTGTGCCTTTATTTAACTGAAAAGCATCTTTTAATTTTATTTATCTTTTAAGGCATTTCATAATTTTATTTTACCACATTGTCGGCGTAATTAACGTACATATCCATTCCGAATTTCAGCTTTCTAGTACCAAGAAACTTGAGCCAGAGAGGATAGACAGACAGACGGATGTGGTGAAACTATAAGGGATCCTGGTCGACTATGGAATCGTAAAAATGAGTATAATAATCCCTTATTTGTTAGGAATGAAATTATGAGGCTTTTTAAAATAAAACAACAAGAAAAATGAAATGAAAAAAGAAGTTTACTATTAGTAGACACCATTACCAATTTACCATGTACTATAATATTATTTAAATATTTTAAATTGACGAATAAAACGCAAGAGTAGGGCCTAGTCGGTATTTCAAAGAGAAAATAAATATATCCTAACTAATATTTTAATAGTAGGTAAATGTAAGTTTGTTTGTTTTTTACGATTGCACGCTAAAACGTCTGAATCGATTTAAATGAAATTTGCTTTAAACTCAAAGAAACGTTAAAGGCTAATAGTTTATATTGTTATTGTTAGTATAGGTTGTTATCAAGGCATGTGCAGTAGTTTCCTCGGGGCGTTAAGAAATCTACCGTAATTATTTTTTCGACCAATAACTGCCAACATGACAAATATTCATTACCGTGGTGAACTCTTGGCAGTGAATGTAACCATTAATAAATATAACTTGGCTAATGTGGCCGTGCCGTTAGCAAAGCACTGGCCATTTAGAGCCAATTGCCATCGTTAAAAACGTTTTAAAGTTATTTACTTATTTTTGATTTGTGGTACAAGTATAAGCGGTTATCATATTTATTGCTCATAGATTTTTTGGACGCTATATTTTAAAAAAAATGTTTTTATTTTGATCGTAGACATTAAATACTCTTTATTATACAACAAAATTAATTCATAATGTATTCAAATTAGGCAGAAAATTAGCTTTTTGAAGATCAAAATTACAAAAGATAGCTCCCAAAGCCTCCTCACGATTTCCTACATGTTTTTGGTGAAAAAAAAAAAATAGGGAACCACACACTCGTCAGCAAGACATATCTGTCTATTTTGTTTGTTTATATAAACAGAACTCGCTATACATTATACTAAAATATAAGACTGACTGAACAACTGAGTGGTATGGCGTGCTAGTAACCAAAGACGAGGCGACCATCTATATAAGTATCATCTAGAAAAACGCTAGCCTTCTTCCAATTAACAGTATAAGCAAGAGTTGTGTGAACAAACAATCAAACCGATGAAACAGTTTATTATCATGAAATTGGAGTCCACACGGTCGAAGGTCGAGAATTTGAGATTCATCGGTCGAGAGAATTTAATCCGAGTCGAACGGCCGGCCCGTGTAATTGTATTCATGATTCGGCATCGTGTGCACCGACCCTTATATGCATACCCAACCGTTTTAATGACCGGAGACCCTTACAATACGTAAATGATGCGGATAAAGCGATTTTGGGATTAATTTAGGATTTTTTATTTTATTTTGGACTAACTTCTGCCAGCGAGTTCGTCCGCGTGGAATAGTGGTGCTCCGCTCCTATTGGTCTTAGCGTGATGATACAGCCTATAGCCTTGATTTCTGTGTAGCATTAACCATTAAGGTTGCACACGCGACGGAAGCTTACAAAATGGAGTAACTTCTCCCGTTTTCCCGACATTTCCCTTCACGGCCCTGCTCCTATTGATTGTAGTGATGAAAAGTATACTATAACCAGCTCAGGAGTATGAAAAATAATTGTACCAAGTTTCGTTAAAATCCGTCGAGTAGTTTTTGTTTCTATAACGTTTATACAGACAGACAAAAATTTTACTGATTGCATTTTTGGCATCAGTATCGATCCCTAATCACCCCCTGATAGTTATTTTGGAAATATATTTCATGTACAGAATTGACCTCTCTACAGATTTATTATAAGTATATAGATGTGTGTTGAGCTAGACCAAAGAAGATGAAATAATTAAAATTAATAATAGTATTAGTTTTAAATTTCTGAATATATATATTAGGTGGGGTATCACGCTTAAATCGCTCATAGAAACAACCTACGCAGAATTTAATGAATCTTCTCTCACTAGATCATCTCCAGCCTACTAATAAAAATAAAAATATATGTAAGGAGCTAGCTGTTTCCCGCTGTTTCACCTGCATCCCGAGGGATCTACTTAACGGACCTACCCGGATAAAAAGAAGCCAATTACCGTCTACAGGGTTCCATTTAACCTGCGGGATGTTCGAGCTGCGGGATGTTCGAAAGAGTTAACGCGCCCCCGGAATTAAAAGGGCTGAGGAAGGAACATGGATGGGCTTTAGTCAGTAAGAGTCTGAAACCACCTTTTTCGCACCCATAGCGCGAGGAGTCATTTGATGATTTCCCATCCGAAAAAAGGGTTCCATCCAACTCTCTACATCATCAAAGTTCAGAGGTTTCATCGTGAAAGCGTAACAAATTCACTTTAGCAATTATAGTATCAGTTAGGTTTAGGAAGGATTAGGATGTAAAATATCTAATAGTTAAGATTCACATCAATATTTGCATGCATGATGCAAACTTCATCAACCCAACTTTATATGCACGTATATATTATACTTTCTATACGTCTTAAGGAAAAAAACATAACGACGCCACCAGATTTTTTCGCTAACCCCATTCCGCTAACATAATAAACTCTGCGAATATGTGACATACGAGATTAACCCTAGCATGTCTGCTACCAATCTCGGAGTCCAACATGTAGATTTATTACATAGGGCAACTCTGCCCGTGGTCGTCCCAGCCTGGTACCGACGACATGGTTACACCGAAATTATTCAAAGTCGGCCTTGCTCCAGTGAATTGGTGCACGGCCAGTGCCGCGCAGTGCTAGATACGGCTGAATACCGCCACTTTTGAAGTGATATGTGGCCGAAGTGTTTTCTGCAGACATTCGCAGGGTTAGATTGTGCATGTCCCTATAATTTGTGGGGTCTTAGTCTAGTGGGTGGCGTGGTAGCTTTGGACGGGTTATATGGTGTCTACGAAAACTTAAGATTTATTATTACAATTGAAAATGCTATGCTCCATTTACTTTGTATGATAAAAGAATTTTCCCCATTTTGGAGTTAAGCATAAAAAGTCCGCTAATTACATTGATGCATTGTGTAGTATTATATAGAAGAGGCATTTTTCACAGAAACATAAAAGCCTTGTTAATACTTCACTTTAGTTAGACATTGCATTTCTCTTCTATTGCCATTTAACGTCTTAATCAGGTGATTTCCCTCATTTACTGAAAAGACGACTACTGAAAAAAATATAATTCGGACAGAAGTGATACTTTATACCCCACTTAGGTCGCAAGAGGCCGACGTGGCCTTCAAGACTTTTATTTATGTCTAGACTTGTTATAGTCTGACTTCTTAGTGTTTTAGACGCAATTTGGACATAAATTTTAGTTATTCTTAAAGTTTGAAATTTTAATGGCTCAGATTGAATTTGCGGATTGACAGTAAATAAGCTGTCAAGTGGGTAACCAATCTATATTTTAATATAATATTAATAGAAAAGGTATTTTAATCAAACAATTTTTCAATACTTCAAAACTTTCATTGCTACGTATTTAAATGAAACTAATAATCATGTTTTTTTCAACACATATAAAATATGTGTCTAGTTAGAAATAAATTACGATTTTATATCGAAATTTCTTGTTAGCGACGCGAAGAAAATAAATCATGATTTTTTCGAATGTTAAGAAAATAAATCTTTTGTGAATGGACTCCCGCGGGATTCCAGTAATTCATCAAGTTACCCAATGTTACAACTGAATTGATTGAAGTGATCAATTCATTTAACGTTCAAAAAAAATCTCCCATTTTTTGCTTGCCCTTGGAATAATAAAAAATCTTAAAAGCTGATATTGTTAACATTTTTATTTTCTTAACCAAGAAGAAAAACATATGGATTAATATGGATTAAATTTCATTGAAAAATTCACACAAACTGAGAGTGGAAATACTTCAGTAAAATTATAATAATCTTTTTCGAAAATTAAACAAAAGAAGGGACACATTCTAGAAATTTCCATTTTGTATTAAAACCTTTCTATTCAAAATACGGATACCTAAAATATTCATTCATATCCGTATCAGTATTGACCAAACATTATAACCAAAACTTAGTTATAAAATTTGACAATAACTTCTCCGTAAAACACATTGAAATTTCGACCTTGTACTTCAGTCATTAGATTTATTTTGCAGTACAGTTTCCGCATAGCCTCCGGGCTCGACCCTCGTAAATCGCGACTAAGGACAAAACAACACATTTTGTACTAAAACAAGTTAACTGTGTAATTTATAAAATTTTGTTGTATGTAATTTTGTTGTTTGGTACTAAAGTTTAGATTATTTCTGATATTTGTATTAATTTCTGTTGCTAATAGAGATAGTCGAATTCCGAATTTCAACGATTTGATTGTTTTGAATACTTATGACAGGTGTAAGTTCAAAATATATCGTAATATCCATAAAATGGGCTTTAGAGGTCAGATATATAGAACTCAACTTAAACTTGGTGTGGAAAGTTAGACCTTCCTAAGCCCAATTACGTAACTCAATATCTTTCCATTAAGATGGTAGATGACAGTTCAATGATAGACATTGTGTCGTTACAACCATCAATAAAATTAACATTGGAACATATGAAGCAATGTATTAAACTCTTTTGTGAAAGCTAAGCAATTAGAGACCAGTTTTTGCAGTTCAGGTAAAAGAAAATGCTGTATTTAACTTTCACTTGCTTTTTATTAATGTTACCTTACGAATCGTCATGTCATTTCACTGTATTAAGAAAAACCGCATCAACATGTGGCCACCTTATAAATCTTATTTCATTGGTCGAATCACGACCCACACCAATAAACATATAACATTCTATCCACAGTAAATTTACCCAGTTAATTAGTCAATATTAAGCACGCGGGTACTAATTAATCCGAAGATATTTGTCTGCGTCAATCAATGAGCAACAGTAATTCAGTGTTATCAAGGCATACACGCAACGCTGGCACCCATAAATTATAACATGCATGTGTGTGTGTATGTAAATGCATAGTAATGAAGAGCCAATCATCTGTGCATAAATATGAATATGCTGTTATGTCAATACGCGTTTGACATTAAGCAATTAAGGCGGAGGAATCTTCATTACGCGGCAAATCTTTGGTATATTATTTTATGTAACTCAATAAAAAGCGTATGCCTTTGTAATTTTCCAGGGTACAAGCCTAGTTATGTCTTTGCGAAAGTTTATAAAAATCAGCTTAGCGGTTTAAATGTGTAACAAAATATAGATGGAGTGCCTGTCGTTTTTATAGCTAGGTGTTTTAGACAGGCGCGGATCCAGGATTTGTGTTAGGGGGGGGCAGTCTTAGCTCATTTCAGCTCTGCTTAATCTTATAGAAAAGTGATAAATACATATTAAAAAATCTGTTTGTCCATAGACGAAAATATAAGAAAAAATGCATGTTTCAAAGACTTAATAACAATTCGCTGTTAGCTAATCATCATTAGCCTAGATGATTATTATTATATTATTTCTGTCGCAGTCCTTTCGCCTACTGCAGATATTCACTTTATCTTTCTGAAAGGCGTCACACGTTTGCGTAACTGTGGTCTCCACTCAATTATACCTATGGATAATAGTACACAGAACCATTTACCACAACGGACGACCGTTTTCCGACGAAATTTTTCGTCAAATATGGCCTAGACTCGGATCCTGCCCCCAAAAAAGATAGTGGGCGCAGCCACTCAAAACAATGTTCCAAATCGATAGCTTAATTTGAAATATAATCAGCTGTGACAGATGGACAGACATACAGATAGACAAAGCGAAACCATAAGGGTAATATTCCTTTTGGTTATTTTGTTTCGGAACTTGGAATCTTAGAAATATTAAATGAAAGAATGGAGTGCGAGCGAAGCGAGCGCGAAATTTTTTTAAGGAACACAAGTACAATAATATAATTCGTAGGTCGTTTTAAAGCTTATGTTGTTTTTAAGAAATTCAGCATTTTTTTGACTTTTGGCCAATTTGATGTTTTTTTCCTGACAATCCCTGTCCACGTAGTACTTTTCTGATTTTCCTTGATTTTCTAGAAAGTGGATACTCCGCTAGCTAAGTGTACAAATTTCGTTGCAATCTTGAAATCTTGAGTAGGTGACGTCAACACTATCACTGAGGGGGCCTTACTTAGTCTTTCTCACAGACCTCTGATAGGTTTAGTCAGCCACTTTAACACTCGTCTGCTTTTTACACTTTTATATTTTAGATTCTGACTAACAAATTTCATCGACATCCAGACATACAGAAGTATGTAATAAATATATATGAATCTATATATGACTAACAATGCAGTGGTGCAAGTCGGCATACCTAGTAGTTGTAATGAAGTTGTGGGTATGATGTCACAAACTTCTTCCTATGTCGCGTATTGTGGCCCTAGACTACCGGGGCCCCGTATTTTTGATACGGTAGATACGGTGCTAGCTACGCTCCTAGCTGCACCTAACAAACCCTAGTGTCAGAGTTTTCTCAGAACCGCCTGATGGCCTCTGACATGGAATCGTAACGACAAATCATAATTGTGGACGATAGTTTAACGCCTGGGAGGGCAGGCACGGGGGTGTAACACCGCTATCTTCCTGACTCCGGGCTGCTTTGTAAAAATTAAAAAAGTCCACAAAGCGTTTCGGACCTACCCCCTAGTCTAACCCGAGACCCGTTTGTCGACGTTTAAGTGCAGTCGCGTTACTAGACCGACGAGGCAGTCCTGGCAGCTGATCCGGGGATATCGCACGAACTCCCGCGAGGCGGCGGGTCTCGTCGCCGGATTGCCGCCGTGGGATCTGGAGGCTGGGTCCTAGCGTGCCTGTAAGAGTGGCGCGCGACGGGCCGACGCCAACGCTGGGGCGAATCTCCGCCACCGCGGCAAATCGCAGCTTGGCGGACGGAGCTCCGGCGTGATCTCATAGCGGAATGGAAAGAGCGGCTGTTGCAGCCCAGCGCAGGGCACGCCACAATCGCGGCGGTAAGTCCCCTCTTTGAGGAGTGGCTAGGGAGACGTCACGGCGTCCTCACCTACCGCCTGACGCAGGTCCTCACCGGGCACGGAAGCTTCGGGTGGTTCCTGCACAGAATCGGGTGGAAGGAAGCGCCCGTGTGTCACCATTGTGCCCGGAGGACACGGTGGAGTATACGGTAAGGGTTTGCTCCGCTTGGGTGGAGCACCGCCATGTCCTCGTAGGGGCTATCGGCGGCGACGACCTCTCGCGTCCGGCCCTGGTTCAGGCCATGGTCCGGAGCGGAATACGAGACGGAATGGAAAGCCTTCGCCTCTTTCTGCGAAGCAGTAATGCTGGAGAAGGAGGCAACGGAGCGCGTGAGGGAGCGACAGATCTCCCCAGCCGCCGCGCGAGACGCCACGGTCGTCGGGAGCCGCGAGACGACTCCCGGCCAGCGTAGGCGGAGGCTGCGGACGAAGGGCTATGGGTGGCTTGCCGTCGGGCAAGGACCAGACCCGCGTCGAGGGCGCGTTCGTATTCCACGCGCGCCTCTAGAGAATTCAGCAAAAGAAACGGGGCCCTCCTCCAGGGCCATAGCCTGCCAGGGCTGCGAGACGTTCGAAAGAGATACCGCGCCTCCGGAATACAAAGGGCTGAAGAAGGAACATAGATGGGTTTTAGTCAGTAAGAGTCTGACACTTCCTTCCAACCCACCCACGGCGGGAGGGGTCATTTGATGATTTCCCATCCGAATAACAATTCCTGACAACTGAAAGACGTCCAAGAAGTATATAGGTCTAGTAAGGGCGCATTGACTATCATTCTGAAGTTTTCTCTGGTGAATTGACTGTCCGTCCCGTATATATGAGACTGTCATTGTATATAAGTATCGGTAGTGAAATAATAAATCTATGATAAGTATAGTGTCCTGTATAGTTACGGATGGACGCGGACTAGCTGCGATTCGACTAATTGAGAAGCGTGGGCGCCTTGGAGAGTGCGATCTTCTCTTCGGTCAGTGCACTGGGCAATATTATTCGAATCTGCTAAATTCTGCTATAAGAGATAAACCTACGATATGATAATATGATCTACAATCTATGATTTAATCGACAATCTACTAATGCAGTGATTCTCGAGCAGATGATTGGTCGTAAACGGGACGATACAGTGAGGTCACTATGACGATTTCAATAATTTGAAGAATTAATCGGGTCGGTCAGGGGGGGCAACTGACCCCATTGCCCCCTCTCTAGATCCGCGCCTGGTGATGAGTGAGTTAATAACGATTCTTCGTAAACGGGACTAAACGATTTCATTTGAATTTCCCTCAGGGGGGGGCAATTGCCCCGTTGCCACCCCCTTGGATCCGCGCCTGGTTTTAGAATAGGTATAAATTATTTACACCAAACTATTACATCTACGGCTATTTCTAATTTCGTACAAAGCTCAAGTGGCTTCCAATGCGTCTTCGCCGGAATTCTCATATTTTATTTTTGCTTTACAGTATTCTGTTCAATCCTGCAACCCCCTCTTATCTTAAAGAACGTTTCAAGTTCCTTCATGACACACATACAAAATATCTAAGATCATCAGAAAACTTGAAGCTTGAGATGGCGATGCATTCCGCTAGTTTCTACGACAAATCTTTTACAATACAAGCTGTACGGCTATGGAATGCTTTGCCAGTGGAAATAAGACGTGCACAATCTCTTGCAATATTCAAAAATATGGTTTTTAAGCACTATTTATCCTCTTAAATTTTAATTAGTTCAGTCAGTTTTTTCTATTTTTCTGTTACTCGATCCCTCATGATATGTATTATATAGGATATATATTGTATGTATGTTATTATTATATTACTTATGTATTTATATTTATTTATTATATGTATTATTTATGTATTGTATGTATGTTATTATTATATTATGTATAGTAAGTATTCGAGCATATTAGTATTATATCTGTACATTATGTAAACAGTACACCATGGACTACCTACAGCATCATTACTCCTTTTATCATAAATCCATCCAAAGGTTGTCTGTAAAAGATCGCTTTTAGCGATAAGACCGCCCATTGTGTCACCCTATGTAACTAACTTTCCAATGTTATATGTTTTTCTTTTGGTGTACATAATAAAGAATATTCTATTCTATTCTATTCTATTTCTAATTATATATATGGCTACCTTCCCGCCATACGAATTGTGTTATACGAATTTAAATTAAAAATGACAGGGTGTTATTCAAACTTTGTTCCCCATTTACTCCCCCTTAGGGGTAAAATTTCGGAAAATCCTTTCTTATCGGATGCTTACGTTATTTGTAGTAACACATCCTTCAAGTTTTGGGTCTCTACGATCAGTGGTTTAGGCTGTGCGTTGATCCGTCAGGCAATCAGGACAAAGCATTTTATATGTATAGATTTAAGTAGGTACCTATTTTAAAAATTGCAAAAGAAAATTTGCAACTTATAACTTTACTGGAGTTCTTTTTGTTTATTATAAAATATTTTATTGACACATTGTAGCATTTTACTTCAGCATTTTATATTCTCAAAAACACGAAAAAGATCGCTGACTGGAAGGAGGAGGCCCTAGGTCTCTCTAGGCGGTTTGGTTGACGTCACATGTACGTATCGGTTCCTTAAGTGTTAAAGTAATCTTTTTGTAATAATTTTCACAAAGCAAATTTTATGTATACTCAGCTACTTCCACAACTATCAACCTGATACCTATTAAGTACGTATTATTATAAATCAGTATAATGGTTGAATAATACTTTGCTGACGTTAACAAAGACCTCCCGACACGTTACCCCGTCGGGCGTCGACACGAAAGCGAGATTTAGTTTCTATTATATTCAAGGACAAATCGATCCGACTTTCCATTTTCCTGAGGAAACAAAACGCAATATACGTGCGTGACAGACAAAACAGAATAACGTCTATCAAAATGATTATGCCTATAACAGACGAGCCCCGTAGGCATAATATTGTGTTCGTATTTTCTAAATCCGCGTGTATAATACAAATGTTAGTGACTTTGTGTTTGTACGCTCAGTTTTTTTGGATTATCCTTTTTTTGGAGAAACATTGTTTTATGAAGAGATCTTTTATTTGAGTGTCACAGCTAATATATCAAAGAATACCTTTGGAATTTGTGTATATTTTTGGTAAAACATGAGCCGTCTTCAAGATAGAATCTTAAGTCTTTACTTGTGTGTTCGACAATTTTATTTTGTCGAAATTTTATTTTATTTGCATAATATATTAACGACACAGATTTTTAATTTAATTTATGCTAACTGAATGAATATGACGCTATAGAATCATTTCATGTACCCGGAAAAAAAAGGTTATAACCTTATCCAAGGTCCCCTCTATCTCCGTACCAAATTTTGTCTAAATCGGTTGAGTAGATTCCGAGATTACCCCCTACAACCTCACAAACTTTACCTCTTTATTATTAGTACAGTTTTCTAAAATTATTTAAGTAGCGATGCCAAAATTCATTTTTTTTTATTCTAGCCTTTAAAATAATGTTTTAAAGGACCTTTCAAAACAGTTTTTAATGAAAACGAAAGACACAAAGCTTAAGCTTTTTTTTTTTTTTTTCCTTTTTTTTTTCTACATGACCTCTTGCAGGGTGCTTCTAACAGCATTCGAATGATACATAAAATACATATACTTCATTCTTTTTTTCAGTTCATGAAAAAATATTTGTGTCGATACCATTTTCATGAACTGAGAAAAAAATTACGTGCATTTTAAAACGTGCCTATTGTATATACCAACCCTAAATCTCAAAGCGTCTCCGCAGCAAAATCTAGTGCCAACACACAAATAAAATTGGGCCGCATTGGCTTAACAAATGTCTTATTGTTGTTCGCAGCCGCCGAGTGTAGTACGGCGAACATTTGTCAAGATAAGCGTGTAGGCAGCCAGTGATAAGACCTGTTACGTAATAAGATTTGCACCTATGACTAGAGAATCATCAGTTTTCATACCTGTCTTATTATTTGTTTCGTAAGTTTTTTGTTTTTCTATTTTATTTCTACGGGTTTATAGTGTCATTTGTATCATTCATAGATGGCTGCTTTAATAAAAAAAAACTTGAGTTGTTTTTTCAGAAAGTGACAAAAAAATAATGACGGATGTTAGATTGCTCTAAAAAACCTTAACAAAACATTTTGTGAAACAAAACTCGTGATCGAATTAAAAAATGAATACCTACTTAAATATTTAATAATTTTTATTTTTTATTTGTCTAACATACGATAGAACTCTTAAAAACGCAAAAAACAACTGTTTAAGTATCTACTTTAATTAAAATTATGATAAGAACTTACTTTCACAAAGCCAAGTAATCAATTCAATTACCAAACGACCATTAACGTACAACACCATTTACAATACAGCCACTACATTAAATAGCCGTCGAAATTTCTAATTGCTCTCCATTTCCATTCACCGTCCGGAGATATGTAATTAAAGGCCAACTGTAATTGGCGATACTTAATACCGAGTCTATAATAATTAAAGAAAAATAACTTAAGCAATTTTCCCTTATCGAGGGTCAAGGGGCGATTCGTGTCTTTTTTACCTTTTTATTCACTTTTCCGTTTCATTTAATTTGCCTTGTCAGTGGATCGCCCTTTGGCTGTGTTATCCATTTGACCGGTTTGTCACCTCTGTGTTTAATTTATTCTTTGACGAAGGATTACGAGCTTTGATGATGGAGTCGGGTCGTTTTTGTTTCTTGGAGCCGAGTGGAGCCTTTATGGGTAGATGTAGGAAAAAGATATGCAAAAAATTCTAGAAAGTCTTTAAGTGAGAATTGTAACATGCTGACCTGAAGATAAATAGAAAATTGGTGATTGTGTATATTCGATCGATGTATGTTTATAGATAAGTCTTTCGAAATTATTCTTCTTTCTACCTTACTATTTAGGAATATGTGTTTCTCTTCTATTTATCTAGCTTTCAGACTTACTATCATTTACTCTTGTCTCCTTCAGATTATTACTTAGAAGACTCAGATTTTTTTGGTCTAATGCTCCCTCTCCGTACATCCACATACTCATAAACATGTTTGTGTTTCATCCGCTCGTATTAAATGCGTGCAAAGTTACAAAATTAATTAAACATTATATTACGTACCTATTCGTACATCTTATTATTTATATGAAACTAGCAGTTGTTTTCCGCGGTTTTACCTGCTTTCATCGAAATTGGTTCTACCATCTCATGAAAGCATAACAGACAGACAGACGGAGTTCCATTGAATTTATAAGATAAGAATGTACTTTACTTACTATAGGTATGTTTTTCTTCTCCTTATATTTCTGAAGTTGAACAGCATAATGATCAAATACATTACCTGTAAAGACGAAAACAAATGTTATCATTACATTATCAAGAACTGTAGGATAGAGGGTGGCTCGCCACGTGTAGTGCCCGGATTTGGGTCAACGGGGCTCACTGAATTAGTATAGGAATTGGGTTATAAAGGCTTTCACACAGCCGCCTGTGCCTACGTCGTTTCAGTGTAAACCTGTTTTCTGGTAAACCAATCGTTTAATTTGTACGAAAATCGAATTTTGTTTCAGATTGGGTAACATTTTCGCAGGAAACACGATCGGGTATTAGATAACGGGATGTATTTTATTAAATTCTGTACATTATTGACAGTTTTCTTCGCGTATCTTGAAATGTGGTTATATTATCTTTTATTAATTCTCGTAAACATATTTAAAAAAGAACCTATATTAACCTAGATTATACTTTCCTTGTAAAGAATACAGTACTTTCCCTGGCTATGAATTGTTCGCCTAATTGGTTAAACTGTTTCAGAAATTTGCCCCAGTAGCAAAACAAATACAAATACAAAACTACTACAAAGTCAAGCACTAGTCATGACGTAAAAATTATCCTTACTATAATATTATAAATGTGAAAGTGACTTTGTATATTTGTTTCTGAAATAAAGAAAACACAGCACAAGATTTACAAATTCAAAGCAATAACTTTAATTCTATTAATTCGTGTATGAAATAAAATAATTACCAAATAAGTCATATGTAATCTCAACCCACAAATTCGAAGCACAAACTGACGTCACAAGATAGCTATCATCACGCACGTTCACGAAGCAGTTAACGAAATTAATTAGTAGCATTAAAATCTCTTACGCGTGTAGATTCAACACGATTTGAATAAATAATGTCACTCTCAGTAACAAACATAATTATCGCGGATTCATCTAAATAGCACGTGTTATTTGTATAAATTCATTTGAAATTGTGACACGTGCTATGTACCGGTGTTTGTCTGTTCTGTTTTGTTTGTTGATTACTCGATTTGTGGTAATCGATTTTGTGTGTTGTTTAGGTATCGATGCTCTACATTGTAGCATCGGCAGTACACACAAAAATATTTGTAGAATTTTCGCATGGTTACAAAACGACAATATTTATGTTTCAAGGTTTTTTTGATATTTGAATAATTGATTGTTGATGCTTTTACTAAAATTCACTCACACATAACTCCCAATAAGAATAAAGTATTGTAAATACCACATGCTTTACCAACGCCCGCAAGCATTCTGAAGATAATATGATTACGTACGTAAACACAGGTGAAGTAAATAAGGAAAAACCAACACAATTAACGTGGAAATCACTAGATCAAGACATATGTGTTACGTTATAGTAATGTAGATAGATATGTATGTGGCTTTTATTTAGATTTCTCAGTAAAACCGTCTGAGTAAGCTGTAAAGACACGTGAACAGTATCTATTTTAATATCAGTACCTATGAGAGAATTAAGATATTCAAATACGACTTCTTCTTCGTATTTTCTATGCCAATGTTGGCTTCTTCCCATGCAAAAAAAGCATGAACATTGATCATCACGCTTGCTCAAGGCGCGGCGATTTAAAACTTTTTAAGTAACATGAAAAAAATAAATTAATGAAGAAATAAAGAATAGAAAAATCCTACAGTAGATATACCTATAAATTTCCTTGAAAAAGGTCGACAGCTATAGCAGAGTATTGAAAAATGTAGTTCTGAAAGGGGGAAGCTTGAAAAGTATGCAGACTTTGGATAGCAGACTTTTGTTAGAACTTTCACGGCCCGCACTTCTTGTTTCCTTTTTATTCGTTGACCATGAAGTTACAATAGCGCATCTGTCTACATACATATATGTATACGCAAACATCAGAGGTTTTCAAATATGTAGAAAAGTAGGTATCTAGAAATTATCTGGAAGAACCCGTTGATTGTAACAAGACTGCCCATTGTACCACTTGCTTTATGATTCATTTTTTTCTGACCCATTATTAATTTGGTGTGCAATAAAGAGTATTTTATCTATATATCTTTCGAATAGATATAATGAAGGTAATATATTTGAATGACTTTAAAGTAGATTTGCATGCCTTTGTTGCTCTATCGGATATATATGTGCGACAGCTGAGCAAGTCTTAAGTTCAATTCCTAAGTGAGGTGGAATATTAAAAATTGGAATATTTTCTCTCTCAGTCTGGGTATACATCTTAAACTATTACAAAATATTTACAACATGCACTTCTACCTACCCCTTCAAGGTGTAACGTCGAGGTGTTATGTAATGACTTTCAATTACTTGTCTATAGAATTTACCTTGTCATAATGCTTGTCTTAGAAAAAATATATTAACAGATCTGTGCCGAGCAACATTTCTCTGACAAGGATAACAGCACCAATTTATTATCAAAGGAAACAATTAAGAGACTCGTTATGACATAATTGTTATAATAACAGAACGAAACAAAATTATGATAGTTTAGGTTAATTAAAACATTCATATATAATAACATTAATGAAATAACAAGATTTTTGTTTTAAACAGACGTTTTAACTAATGTGTTTGTTACGCTTTCACAGTAAATTAGCAGAATGGATTTTGATGAAATTTGATACGGTGATAGATGGGAACATGGAAGCGGATAAAGGCTACTTTTTATCCGGATATATTTAGTAGTTCCATCGGGGGTCAAACCGCAGGAAACAACACAATTTAATATAAATGAAGCAACAAAGAAAACTCGAGAATCAAATGTATAAATAAATTAACAACTTGGCTTAGTAGATACTTATTGTAGAACAACAAGTCTTAAAACAGTTGCCAACGAGAAAAAAAATGAAGAAATCCTTCTTCCGAACACTTAATTGATTACTCAAAGACTTAAAGGCTTAGACGAAGATTAAGCGATCTCAGAATTTTATTGAAAACATCCTTTTTTTATAAGATTACTCAAAAAATACTTCAGTTATCCGAAAATCAAACTTTAAGACTGTTTTGCTTTTTCCTGTTAGATTTCGCAAAAGTTTTTGAAATCAGAACAATCTACATGGTTTTCCCAGAAAATGCTTTATTATGCGTTTAAAATAAAATAAAAAAGTTTTTTAAAGTAGTTTTTATAAAAGCACCCAATACTATATTTTTGCATGTATTTAATAATTCTTTTTCATATCTGAAAATATTGAGGGAAAATACCTTCTTTATTGTAAGCTCGACCGATATTGGCTTGAATCGACGAGATACGACAAATATTATGCATTTTAAGCTCCCCATTTAAATGGTAAGTGCGAAAACATTTTGGTGGTGCAAAATTCTTATTATTGCAAACGGATTATGTACGGATTGCGACGAATCGCGCGAGCCTTTTTAATATAATTACAGAATTAAAATTTTAATGAAAATATTCATTCCTTAATTAATGTCCTGTGTTTTATAACTGTAGGTTTATTTGCAATGAATATTAATTCGGTTTTCGTATTAAGCCGACACAGCGACGAAAATGTACTTCGAAATAATATTCGTAGTTGAAAGGTAGTCGAAATTTTCGTACTTCAGCGCCACCGTACGGTCAACTTTGGAACTATAGTGTGTAATTTACGTCGAGTGGTCGTGTCAGTTTTCTAAAAAACTCGTGCTTCGTCCTTTTATAGCAATAATGGGAAATTTAAAAGTCCGCCGCCATTTTGACTCGTTTGCAATGAAAGCAAAAAGAGTGCATTTCGCCGGCATCGTTATGCATATATTATGTCAGAATTTGCGCATAGCCTTGTGTAGTAAATGCTAGCTTGAAATGATTTAATTAAATACAAAAGTTTAATATTTATTCGGTTCTCAAAACGTGTTTTAATGTTTTATTGTTTTCGCAAACATAAGTATTCTAAAGTAGGTAACAAAGTTAAATATAACATTTATAACAAAGTCGAATACAGCAAACATACGAAATAATGTATTGACTTTTTTTTAAGTGACCGCTACCTTGTTCAGGAAAGATCATCATCATCAGCCTATTTAAACTTTGTCCACCGTTGAACATACCCCTAACGTGTGTCATCATATGTGGGGAAAGATAAGTACCAAATATGTTTTTTTTTTTGTATTTTTAACTCTTATTTTCTTTTTATTATCCTTACTAATCCTTACTAATATTATAAATGCGAAAGTAACTCTGTCTGTCTGTTACGCTTTCACGCCAAAACTACTGGACCGATATAAATGAAATTTGGTACAGAGATAGAATAGACCCTGAGGAACAACATAGGCTACTTTTTATCCGGGTGCGCTAAGTAGTTCCCTCGGGATGCGGGTGAAACCACGGGAAACAGCTAGTTTTTTTATAATTTGTTAAATGTAAATACAATTCTTAACTAACTTCTGTCTCTTCAATAGATTCTCAGATAGTAACCTTAAAAGCCACTACCTATAACTTCGCGGCACCGCATCGTTGTGTCCAAGTAAATTAAATTCCTCAAGAAAACACTTTTCCCTCCACCAAACAAGTTTGCCAAAATATTTGTGGGTAACAAAGCCAGTTTTTCTTCCCTCAGTGTTTATCCTGACAAATGGGCGTTGCATTATTGCGGCCTAGCCGGGAACTGAACTTAAGACCGTGGCCCGTAATGTATTTCACAGGTTTTTGTTTTCTTTTGTCTCGCGCATACTTTGCTCTGGGTAGGATTAAACGACTACGTTGTCGTTTTTTAAGGTTTCGAGGTCTGGAGTAAGTGCAAAATAGTAGGCAGACAAGTTATTTCATTTTTTCTTTGCTTTTTGATTTGTTAACAATTTCAGGACTTTTTATATCTAAAGAGAGCAATATTAAAAAAATTAAATTTCACATGCATAAACGTTATTTTTTTCTAAAATGTCTGTAAGTATCTAGAAAACCGAATCTGTAACAAGCAGTGCAGAAGTCAATTGCTTAGCCACTGCACTTATGTTACTATCTAACCATCATATGACTATAATTCGAAAAACTAACATTATTTATTTTCGTATTTCTCTAGTTTCTTTTTCCAAACCTCTTACAGTTTACCACAGCTAAATGATAGAAATAAACAAAAGCAATATATCGCTTAGTTTCCAAGAACACTGGGTGTACGTCTTAAAAATCCCAACATAGTACTTCTATCCTAACAATTCTTTTATAAACGGAAATCTTGATAAATACCCTGGGAACTCTTGTAGAATATCCTCTCCTCTTCATTCTAGTATTTCCATTTCGTAAATTAAATTACAAAGATTGAAAGAATGCACTCTAGTCTGCACGGGCATGACAGCTATTCTTCTTCAAAATCTTTGGGCATTAAAGTGATCCGCAGTTTATTCTTCTTAACACCTTTAGACAGAGTTTAGCATAATACAATGCATTTTTGCAGCGTTTTATGCAATGTGGAGCTATTTCTAACGTTCAGCGTACATCAAGTTTTCAAATAAAATTTTGTTTATATTCTGAAATACTTTGGAGAATTGTGGTGAATTTATTCGACCAACCGATCCGTAATTTATGGAATGAAAATGCGTTGGTGGTTTTAGATAGAATTGGTTACTTTAGCACTACTATGAAACTTAAAATGTTAGTTTGTTTAGTCATATTAATGTTAAGGAAACCATTCGGAAAATATCTGTTTCAGTTTCAAGATTATGCCACAACACACATTTTAGACTAAGCTAATCTTGGTAGCGTAACACTGGGAGAAGTTTTATAAAGTGCTTTTATCTCGTAGTGGTATAGTTTAAAGCTCAAGTTATCCTCTTATGAAGTATACACTTCTGAACATATCTGGTTGGAATGTCCCGCGTGCATTTTTACAACTTATAGGTATCCTAACTTTCCTAAATGCCAAAAGTCGAGATTTGAAATAGAGAAGTAAAAAAAATATTCTTTAATCAGTCCATTAATCATAACGCGCATATGTTTCTTTACAAGGGAAAATAAACTGCAATTGAATTGAACAACTTGACGGCGCGTTTATAAATGCAGTGTGCTTACCGAAAAATATTTAAAATATCACGCGCTTACAATTATTAGCCAGTCTGTCAAATAGTTACGATAGCGATAACCTAAATAGCCAAATTTTAGTCAGCTAATAAAGTATTACTAAAGGTCTTTGAGCACTTTATAATCTGGTTGTTTCTTCCACATCCCAACGGATATAATTTATGGACAAATAGACATGAGTTAGTTTTGAATGTAGGAATTACAGTATTAGTAAAGACTAGCTTTCCGCTAGCAGCTTAGCCCGCGTGGTCTATACGAATTCTAATTTAAAATAATACCTAGTTTTATATAAGCTTTGTCCTCCTTTTTCACCCCCTTAGGGATAGAATTTCGGAAAATCCTTTCTTATCGGCTGCCTATATCATACAAATGACACACCATCGAAGATTCAGGTCTCTACGATCAGCGGTTTGGGCTGAGCGTTGATCAGTCAGTCAGTCATTCAGGACAAAGCATTTTATATGGTATCTTAGTTTCTCTTTGAAATTTATAAATTAAACAAACAGTATTATTAACATTTAACTGTGTAACAAAACAAACTCTTTCCATCTCTAATCTATTTTGTCTCAGCGGGTCACCCGTCCGCCTGACAGCGGCTGACATAATCCGTTTATCTCGACTCGGGCTGCCCAGTGCCCAGTACCCAGACCCGACTCCACTGCAAATTGATTCGATACACATTGATTGTTTTCCCTTGACAGTGCACACTTTAAAATTATTTTTGCTAAGATTTTTTGATAGTTTTGAGTTGGGTATAATTTTGTAAGGTCAATGCAAGTTATTCTCACAAATTTTAAAGTGTTTTTTTACCTATTTAAATCAGTTTTGGCACATCTAACAAGTTTCATGACAACATGGGGTGTGTGTTTTATGTGTAGTTTTTTTATATGTTTAAAAATAGAGTTTTCAAATTACTGCGTCTATTCGAATTCGAACGCTCGATAGTTTATTTTTTTAGTAGGTAGGTACCTATGATATATTATTACGTATGCAAAGCACCAATTTTCGTCCTACATATAATATGAAATCCAATATCGTGGACTGCCACCAATAGAGTGACCACAAAAATAATTATACTACGGAAATTAAATTCCAGTGTATACTGCGTGTTTTGTCCGAATTAAAATACAGGGCACGTATTAAGTGTACGCACCCTCGTCTCTGGGGGTGCATTAATAATGGTAAACGTGCATTCCACCAAATTATGTGAGGTGCAATTTGTGGTCTGTGGTAATGAGCTCATTCATATTAAACCTTTTTTTTTGGTATTCTAAAGTGGTATTTATGTCAAACAATATGGACGTCAGATGGATTGGTTTGTGCCACGGGTGTGCGATCTACGTATGTTTTTATTGCAATTCATAAAGTTGTTTATTCAAAGTTGATTACATACCCAAACCCTCATTTTGTTAATTGATTTAAATTAAGCCTGTACCCTAATAGTCGTACGTACATTCAAAAATATCTTTATAGCATTTATGTATTTTACCATTTGAAGAAAAGTTAAATCTTTTAGCAAGTTCCTGCAAGTTTGAAACACGAATAAGACCCGAATTATTCCTTACATTCAAAGCCGACCCAGTTACTCTCAGAGGTGCAATGCAGGTCATTGAAATAAAACTACAGCTGTGGAATACAGCTCGCTTTAATATATTATGAGGCAATGCAGCTAGAAGATTAAAACTGAATTTAATAATATAATTCTTGAACACTAACAGAAAAACGCAAGGAGAATACTTATTCCTAATTTAATGACAAGCAACTTTTTTTTTTGTTTAAAATATAATTCAATTTAATTATGCAAAGAAAATATGCTCTCTGACTATACATAATTTAAATACAGATAGAGAAAATAATACAAGCACTCACATTTATGTTATCCACAAAATATGTGTTCCATTTGCGAAAATTCTTGTTTTCGAACTATTTCCCCATTTAATGCTGCCGATAAGTACAGCCAGACTTATTAGTAGACTCATAAATGTAAAAAAGCGTCCACATTCGTTTACTAATATCAGGATTGATTACAGTATAAATCAGAGCTCTCTCGGAACCTTTTAGCTGATTGGATTATGCTACAAACGAGAGAACTTGGCCTTACTTTAATAAATGCTGCGAGTGTATGGCACTTCGTAATAGGAAAAAATGCTGTATCGCTTAGTTCCTTTTTTGTTCATGTGCCATTTCTGTCTGTGCCATAGTTCGCTCTTCTGATACACAGTGTTCAGAATTATTCCAGTGATAATATATAGCGCGAACATTGGTTTTGTAATTTGCCTATGAGAATATATATGACAGTTGCTAAATTTGATATTTCCTTGAAAGTGAAAAGACTATTTTAAGTTTGTAATACACTGTTACAGTACATTGAATCTTAAATATGCTATAATACGATATGAAGCAAATTGAATTAAGTAGGTACCAAGTTTGCTCGCCAACAAAGTTCAGAAACAAACACAAACTCAGTTTTATCAGCCAACAAATCTATTCAACATTTTCTTTATTAGTGGCCACAACAAAGAGAAACAAACTAAACTGTTAGAAAAACAATTAGCGTTATGTAGTTACGGTCTGCAGGCGTTGTAAACGTGTCCAGACAATTTTATTATCAACGCTTTCAATTCTGAATAGATAAAACGTTGCGGGCGAGCACCGGCCGGGCCCACAGTGCACCACGTCTCACCGTTGGCACTGCTCCAACATCCAGACCAGGCTCACAAATCGACGTCTGTTCTCTCGCCCTTCCACAAAACACCCTACATGAATTCAAACCTTGCACAAAAGCAATAGAGTTCAAAATTATTCAGCCGACATCTTGTAACAGAAAACATTTCGAATTCAAATGTGTCGCTGATGCCGCTGTGTTTCCAATATTCTATATCAATAAAGTGGAATGGTCTGGACGAAATAAGCCCGATTTTACAGAATACCTGTGTATGATGACCATGCAGGTGTTCCAACACGGTGTTTTTACATAAGCCTTTATTCAACATATTTGGTTAGGACGCGCAAGAGTTTTAGATTGTTTCCATTAACTTCTAATAACAATTTAGATTCAATGAGGGCCGGTAAACCGTCTGAAGGTAAAACACTTTAATATTGAAAAGTCGTTTTCCAGTTTGGGGGAATTGGTGTGACGCTATTACATACTAAATTCATGAAGTCAGCATTATTGGAGATAGGAACTTTGGCTATTAGGTTTTTTGTAACAAAATTCTCTTCACATATTTTGTAAATTACATTTATTTTATAAACATCTTATCAAAATTTAATAAAATAGCCCCACAAATAAAAATTCTCGATAAAAGCTCACTGCACCTCCTAGGTTCCCCAATTTTAGAAGATAGTTTCACATCATTCATAGACACAAAAATAACCAATTTTAACGATATTTCGGATAGACTATTCAAAATTAATTTACACTCTGCATTTACTCTAGTAAAATACTGTTGTTTCGGCCCAAAATTTATGTATAATCTTCGCTCTTCCCCTTTATGGAAGCAGCCACACCTATTAGACAGAGTTGACCAAATTATTCGCAGCACTTTGACTTCTTTATTTAATGTGGCTCTGGACGACCGTTCGTGGCTTCAAGCGACTCTTCCCATTAGGTTTGGCGGCCTCGGCGTCCGCAAAATTTCTAGTATTAGTTTACCGGCGTTCTTATCCTCAGTCTACGGCACCGAAAAGTTAACCAGGAAAATTTTAGCTCCGTCACTGGTTGACTTTGAGGTGCCGTATTTGACTGATGCTTTGAACGCCTGGAAAATGGCTTGCCCAAACACAGGTTTGCCTGACAACCCGGCTTCCCAGAGACAGTGGGATGAGCCGCTCTGCAGATTGGTGCGGAAAGATCTCATTGACACGTCTACCAATACTGCCGAGCGTGCCCGCCTTCTGGCTGTGGGGGAGTGGGAGTCAGGTCTATGGCTTCATGCACTTCCATCACCCAACATAGGTACTATGCTGGGTGACACAACATTTCGGCTCGCTACATGCTTGCGCATTGGCGCTCCTTGTGGAGCTCCGCATCGTTGCCAGTGTGGTGAACCCGTGGATTGCCTTGGACACCATGGTCTTTCCTGCAGTAAGAGCGCAGGTCGCATAGCACGGCACGCCAGTATTAATGATATTATCCGCCGTGCTCTTGTCACCGCCGGGGTGCCAGCTGTTTTAGAACCCAATGGCTTGGCACGCGACGATGGTAAGAGACCGGATGGTATGTCTATAATGCCATGGAAGATGGGAAGGTCTTTGGTGTGGGACGCAACTTGTGTCGACACCCTTGCTCCATCCCACCTTCCCAGCACGGCGGGCTGTGCTGGTGCAGCCGCTGCAGGCGCGGAAAACCTCAAACGGCGCAAATATATAAACCTCACTGGCAATTATATATTTGAGCCGTTTGGGGTTGAAACTTTAGGGCCATGGGGTCCAAGTGCCCGTCTCCTATATCGTGACATAGGCAAGCGTTTAGTCGACTCCACGCGTGACCCGAAAGCTGGCCTATATCTAGGCCAAAGAATCAGCATTGCCATCCAACGTGGCAATGCAGCCAGCCTTTTGGGTACGATTCCCGCTGACAGCGATGCGGACGAATATTTTGATGCCTAACTTCTGTGTTTTATTTTTTTTATTTCTTGAATTATAAATAGAATAATAATATTAATGTAAATATATTTTTGTCAGATACAAAAAAAAAAAAAAACTCCCTTTTATAAACATGTTTTTATTAGGAACGGTTACTGTAATCAATTCATTTAAAATGCTGTCGTCTCATATCAATTTATTGAGCCTATTTCAAATCTTTTGTTAGGAATTAATTTCTATACATTCCAGACTTGAAAATGTACCTACATTTTTAATAGAATACATAATAGGATGAAATAATGTATAGAATACATGTTTGTATGTAATAGCAAGTAATCATCTTAAACTAATAGTTTACCCGAAAAAAGACGTAACTGACTTTTCATTTCAAAAGTCGAAAATTTTCAAAGACACAACCGGAGCCCAAGCTTATTTGTCATCACGTATAATTCAAAGTGCTGACTCAAGAATCTAGCAAACTTCCATTGTCACCCCGTCCGTTGACCCCAAACAATAAGATATAAAGGGTGCAAATCGAGGGTGTCCGGTTTAAGAAAAGACCTTTCCCACTACGAAAGTCTTTGGCCCCTCGCTCTAATTACCGCTGGTCTTACAAAGAGTTGTGCTCAAAGGCATGGTTGCTTGGTGCGAAATTACTAAAGACTTTTAACTATCCTAGGCGAGTTTTTAAGCGAGAACCAGTTGTGTGTGCCGAGAAAGTCTTGTAAAGTCATTAAGGTGGTAAAGTTTTTTTTTAATGTTAGTAGAAGGGTTGGGGGTTTGTGCCGTTTTTCTTTGTTTAAATTACAAAATAGAAATATTTTAGAATTTTTAAACTCGGTTAGTGATGTGAGTAAAATTAATTAATGCTTTAAAAATATTAATTAACAGGTACCAATATAGTCTCAATAAATAATACTACTGAAATTCGCTAAAATATTATACAGTGAGGTTAGCTTATTTACATTTACTTAGTTTAAACGTAATATTTTCTCGACCTTTCACATAATAAATAGCCCCAAACCAATACAAACAGCTATGTTACTAACTTTTCTTAGCATAAACAAAACCAAAATGACTTCGACCCTAACAAAAATCACTGTTTATTATAAACAAAGTGAAACGAAATACCGCAATGGGGTAAAAAATACTAAAATTGATGCGAACGCCATCTACGTATCATTATGGCAACGAGAACGCAGTAGGCGAGCAGTTTGATGCAGTATCAGGTAGAACACAATCAAATCCGGACCTTATTTACCCCGTAATAAAGCCTTATCCCCAACTCCCATTTCAATCCAGATGTGCCGATAGCCTGAGGTGACTTAGGTAAGTAATACCGTGTCAAAGGAAATTGAACGTTATTGGCAGGCACTAAAGCAGGTATTCTATTGGCGATTTGATGGGTACTTACGATGATGACCTGAAGGCCAACCCTCACCCTTGGCATTTCGCCAGGGTACTTATACGGAGACGGACGTGTCTGCCTCCAACCGTCTAGTTTTACGGCTTTTAGATAAATTACGTTGCTGAAAAAAACGGAAATCAGAAATGCTGTATTTCTTAATAAAATATAGAGCCATACATTCAGTTTGTTTTGTGGCGAAATGAGTTATGTTGACTAACTCAAAAATACGAATATTTTTGTGTACATTCGTCTGTTTATATTGCTTATTAACGTAAATTGTAATTTGCTTTTTTTTTCTGTAGCCGCTGTTTCTAAGTCTCAAATATAATTTTCTAACCTTCTAAGCAAGAACTATCAATGTCAAAATCATGAAACCACAGTTCAGAGCAGACGACGCCACTACATCCAACACCGCCCACTGTGTACAAGCCCATAACTTTCAACATGGCCGACATTTACGCCTCCCTCCAGAATACAGCGCAGTTACTTGACGTCAAAATATGATAGCAAGTGTTGCAGGTATATTTGAATTCATACAAGCAATACGTCTGGTGCTGGTTGTTGTTTGAGTAAACACTCTGTGGTTGCACCTGCTTGCGTACTATGAAATAACATTCGAATGTCGTTGTTTTTCTTGGTTTTGGGAAGAAAATTGTGACGCGTATTTTATAGATGTATTGCTTGTATCTACGCAGTGGTTTTCTTACATTTTTGTTGGTAGTTTATTCATCAAGGATAAGAAACATGAAGTACATGTTTATGTGTACGTAAATTAATGAGAGTAAAACTTACCTAGCTTATTACTGTTTGCATTAGTGTTCACAATGAAATTAATAAAGACAACGATGTTTACTTTTAGATGTCCGTTAACATGACATGTAAATGTAATTTATCGTAACCTTGTGTAAAAAATAATTCTAGAATCTAAAAAGATTTATTTGCTAAATGAAAAAGACATTATTCTGATATATAATATCAGAAAAAAAACGTAACTGTACCTACAGGTAGAACAAAAGACGCACCTCAGTATTAAATCTAAATTAGTTTTCGCTCACTAAACGGTTAATGATGCTAGTTTTAACCGTTAACCCTGATTCTAATTGCAATCTCAAGTGATTAGGGAGACACGCTGAAAAGTAATAAAAGTAATGGAAAAACTAAGATCTTATTCGTCTTACAACTGTGTGCTATAAAACGTAATGGGATATAGGGGTGGGGGCTTGAAAACAGCGGGGAATGTTTAAATGTATGGCGACAACCATGTGTCATTTGAGTTGTATAGTTTTTCCTTTCTTTTAAAAGTAAACAAGGATTCATCCTACTATCCCACTAATATTATAAATGAAAATTATGAGGATGTAATACCCATTGTGTGTATGTATGTTTGTTACGCATGTCACGCTAAAACTGCTGGATGAAATTTGGTACACATATAGTTTATAAGCTGGATTTTTTATTCTAGTAAAAGGAGTAGTTCCCTCAGCATGCGGGTGAAACCACGGGGAATAGCTAGTATTTTTAATAAACATACTAATTAGTGTATGTATAATGCTAGCTGGGGAAATTATAATGATGCTTCGATAGACTTAATTTAAAACAAACATGTACTTTGGTGGATCCGAATGATGATGATTTTCATAACAAGCGAAACAAAATACCTAAACGTTTTTACATTAGGTATAAAAATCGTCAGTTACTATTTTTAATACTTATTGTGTTTTATAATAAGCAACTGCTTTATCAATCGTCAGTAATATAAAATAAAAAATATTGAAATAAAAATCAAAAAGAGCTATGAATTTCTCAAAAACCTTCACAGCTCTGCTTGATTGAAAGTTCGCACGTGCACACGAAAAAGAGAATCGAGTTGGTTGGTTCTTTCAGCTCAATGACTAGGTACTCTGGATGAAAAAGGGTGCGGACAACCCCTTTTTTGAAGTAACCGAATCAGTGTCACCGTCGAAAAATACTGGGTTTTATTCCAGTACAATTTTAACTATGATATGTTGGAATGTGACTGGTTAGGTTATCTTGCATGTGTTTGTCTGTACTGAAAATTAAAATGTTTACATTTAATTAATACTAGCTTCTGCCAGCGACTTCGTCCGCGTGGAATAGTGGTGCTCCGCTCCTATTGGTCTTAGCGTGATAATATATATCCTTCCCTAGCCTATAGCCTTCTTCGTTAAATGGATTATCTAACACTGAAAGAATTTTTTAAATCGAACCAGCGGTTCCTTAGATTAGCGTGTTTAAACAAAATGACAACATTTCCCTTCACTGCTCTGCTCCTATTGATTGTAGCGTGATGAAAAGTATACTATAACCAGCTCAGGGGTATCACAAATAATTGTACCAAGTTTCGTTAAAATCCGTCGAGTAGTTTTTGTTTCTATAGAGTTTATACAGACAGACAGACAGACAGACAAACATTTTACTGATTGCATTTTTGGCATCAGTATCGATCCCTAATCACCCCCTGATAGTTATTTTGGAAATATATTTCATGTACAGAATTGACCTCTCTACAGATTTATTATAAGTATAGATAGATATAGAAGATATGGAGATTGAAAACATTTTAATCGCTGTGTTCATAGCCTCACAAGCACTTAATATTTTGTGACGTGCTCCAATTAAAAGTAAAAAAAAAAACTGTGACGCGACCCCCGTACAATTGCCTCGAAGAGTGAAATACGCCTTTTATTGTTCAAGACACAATAGGGCCCGACTTGGCCTCGAACAATATGGCCGACCTATTATTTGAACGAAAGAAAATAAGGTGTTTTCATTAATGAAGTTAAAGTTTAATTGCGTTCTGCAAAATGATCTTTTCCGGCAGCGTGTACAGAAATGTGGTCAACATAATATAAATGTAATTTTGTAAGGAAGGAACAGCCATTTTAGTTTTTGTAACAAATATGGGTTTTGACGTTCGGTGCTATTTCCAATTAAAATTAATTATGTGGGATGTTTCCTCGTCTTTTGGGGAATTTAGTTAGTACTTTTAATGTAACTTTAGTATATTCCACTATTTTAACAAGTCAACTCAAGAGAGGCAGCATTCATTATACGCTTTTTGTTATGTTTTTATGGGATAAAATAAGTCCTTTGTTTTTGCTACTCTAAAGTGCCATAGCATCTGAAAAACGCCCAATTTCCCTCAATAGGTGTCTATTTTCACAGGAATATTTTGGGGTATAATAAATTCAATAAAATGATAATAATATACGACTTGGAAATGCCATTATTTGCAGATGTCTTCATTGAGTACTAATGCAAACGACACGAGAAAAAAGTGATATAATTTACGATTTGACCTACATACAAATACGACTGCTGTATATAGACTATTTATTAGCTTTCTTTGGAGTTATTTGAGTTTATTTAGAAGTTAGTTTTTTTTGGGTAATAAATTAATAGAGACGAGAAATAGTTTTTTTTATATTGCCATCTTTTTGGTCCCATTGAAATAAAAAAACATTTATTGATATAACACAAACAATGCTTCAAAGGCAGTGTTGAAATAAATTACCAAAGAAATATATACTTATCACAAAAGATCATGAATTCTTATTATAATCAGGATCTTTATGGAAATTTAGTACGAATACCGTTTACACTGTACCTAAATAAATTATCTTGATATATTACATCTATGTGTGCTCCTAAAAACAACCGAAGGATGGAATTTTTGATGTATCTTGGGAGTTCCCTACATCAACTAGAAGATGTGCCGCGGACATGATTAATGTTCTGTTCTAGATTAAGAAATACGCGTTTGTAGGGAACTTGATTAGTTTTATCTTTACAAAAAATACAAGTAAGCAATAAAATAAATCTTTTGTAATAATTTTGAAGCATAAAACTGAGCAAACCAAACGAAAATGTCCAGAAACTCAATCAAATAAAATCGCTCGAAAAAATACGGTTGTCTTTTCAGCCGTACAAATAAAATAAAAGATGACAATAATTGTAAAAGAACCGTTAAACCTTTACACTTTGACCAGAACCGAGCTATAACAGTAAGAAAGAACGAATTTGTATTCGGAGCGCATTGAGCTGACAAAGCAATCGGTAACCCACACGTTCCTCTCACAAAGTGGTCAATAAACGCCACACTTACAACTATGTAACTCAACCCTCCCCTTACAATACAAATGACTCTATTTAAGAGAATCGTTTCACTGTCGTCCCTCAAAAACGAGTCAATATTTACGAATTCAACACTCAAATGCTACTCTAAACATGTGATGACGTCAGTTCTTTGCACTATTGCGAGTATTTGCCCCCTACCTTTTAAGGATGAGTCGATAATGGCGACGGCTTTTCGGCGGGAATCTTAAAAAAGGCATCTGTATTCCTCGGTTGTCGACCGGTTAGCTTTTTGATTCTTTTTTTCTTAGTCGATGAGTCGCCGATGGTCGACGAAGATTGATGTAGTTTCCCCCTTATTTTTCTGCATCGCGTGTCCGATTGTTTTTGGTTTTGGAAAACAAGGAAACAGAGACGGGTGTTTTTTTTCATTACGTCTATTGTTTTATGATGTAAATGATACATAACTAATATGTTGGGGAAGGAATTGTTTGTTTATAACAACAGATCACATGTTTAAATTGTTTTTCTTTTTTTGGAATATGGATTATACGCAGCAACACACGTTCAATTCAACCAAATTACAAAAATACTTCTATAAAACATACACTCATTAATAAATAGGAGCATTTACGATTGATCGCCGAATAACTTCGTCCGGAAACTTTTCGGAATAAAAATGCAGTTTTTACCGGACACTAGCCAGGAAAAAACGCAAAGTGCAACTGCTTTGATCCAATCCAATTAGCCAGGCGACTTCGACACAGAGGGTTAGAATGATGGATTTATAGCCCGTGCCCGGAATTTTAAATTCGAACTTTTAGGACCTAAATTTTTAGAACTAAGTTCTATAATAGAACCTGCATTGGTCTAGTCATCATAGGCTTTAATTGACATAGCATGGTGCTTGATCGAAGTTTAGGAATTTGTTGTCTAGTTAAAGTATAGTACAATTTTACGAAGTTTTTTTGTTAATTCAACGAATCGATAATTTGGTAGGATCTTCTTCCTTCCTCATTTGTAATACAGAAATGGTACCTTCAAAAGTAGAATTTTCAAACTTTCTTCCATTAAAATCATTAAGCCAAAGAATAGTACTTAATATGATTCAATAACTTCATTTATAACCAAGGGGAGACGACTAAAGATAACAGAAACTTTCGCAGCAAAAGAAAATTTTAATAAAGGAGTATTATGATACGAACAATTAACTTTATCTAGCCGTTATATAGATCTCTATAGATACGGATGATACAATGTCCCCTGTCTCCTCTACTACCCTTCATCTTGTATTCAAGGAGCAAAAAACGTTCCTCGATTCAAAATGACGATTTCATTTCAGAAAATTGTTCGAAAGTTATCACAAAGGGGCCGCGCTCCGATTACTTTAATTACGACGTAACTTGTTATAAGGATTATTTTGATTAATGAATAAAGAATTTAGTTTTTAACGTAGTTTTAATCAGGGGAAAAGTTTTTGGTTTGTTTTATTTGTGGGGTGAGAATCAACTGTCATGCTATAGGATAATATACAAGTAATTTTAAAATCATTTATGGTCAAGTTGTAATTAAATGCCTAAAGAATATTGGTGTAAAATACATTGATAATTTATAGCCTGTTTTTGTAACTGCATTAAAAACCTTTTTCCATAAAATTACAAAAGCTAACTGGCAACATCTTGTCAACAAAAAATAAGAACCTACAATCAAAAGAGAAAAAAGAAAGAAATAAAAATATGTACTCCACAGACACCGCCAAGAGTAGGCGACACTTTAAAAAGTTTAAAAAGAGAAGTCGGGAGGAAAAAATTATTTTACCAACGACGTTTTTCTGAAACACTTGGTACTTATGTAGCGACATGAGTTAATATGCAAATAGTTTATTACGCCTGTGTTCATTGCAAAGAGGATTTATTTGCAACTAAGGCGGGCTAAGTCGATCATGATACTTTGCGTCGCCCGTTCTTGAAGGGTGGAATTATATTTTGTATGCAGCTTTTCGGATGCGATGGAATTAAATTGTGTTTTCTGTGAGTTAACTTGTAGTGTATATATTGTGCTTAGCTTACTTAGTTAATTATTTTAGAGATGGTATATTTTATTTATTGTTATTTGTGTAAGTTAGCAGACGAGAAGTGAAAATATAGGTACATGAGACATTTTAGTGTCAACGCATGTCCTTCACTATTTAATTGCAGACTAGCTACTGCATGGACTTAGAATTGGATCCAAATACATCGATAAAAAGTATTCTATCAGTGATTGTATAACACACGTCCATCCATATTAACACGTTTATAGTATTTGTGGGATTAACAGTCCCACTGCAGAGAAGACCTCTTCTTAAACAGAGAAGACACAAGGACAAACAATGATCCCTTCCCCTGTATGATGCTTTTCATTTTCCTCTTATACACCAGGTAAGTGGATCCATCTTGATCCAATTTATATTCAAAGCATATTAAAAAGTAAAGTGGTATCATAAATAGGGCTAGCTTGAAGAACATGTCGTAAAATTGTTATGGATCATACTGAGAAATGTAGGCTCCGATATTTAGTGGAATGTAAAATGAAGGATCGGTTTTTCATGGAGTGATTATGTTTATTACGGTACGGTATTCGAGTCTAGCCTTTGGGATTATGGTGGGTATACCCACTCATCAAAGGAAGGTACATCATATGACATATGTAGCTGAAAGATGTTTTTAGAAGCACGAAATACTAAAGTTTTACTAGCGTACCAAAGCAGGAATACTTTCGTTGTGAAAAAGAGACGGTGCTATACAAGGTAAGTAGCTGCGTCATAATCTCACATCTGAATAGTCATTGCAACACATATGGCCTCTGAGCCTTTAACAATGCGAAAAAAATATTTTATGAAAGGCAACAAGAAGAAACTGTTTTTAATGTATTTTTTTTTAATTTAAGTTAAATAGACGAATCTTATATTTTCATATATATTTTGCCTACATCAAATATATAATACGTAAGTATGCTATTTTTGAATAACTTTGATGAAAAAACAAGCACACATTGTTTCAGAAATGTACCTTTTGAAAAGTAAGTAAACAATATAATTTGTTAACACAATATTCCGAGAAATAGTTACCATGCGTGTAGAATACATAGGCTTACATTAAAGGCTATATATCTATGACAAAATAATATTAGATGCAATACGAAATTAAATTTTATATAAACTATTGGCATTATGTTTCTATGATTGCTTTTGTTTCAGAGACAAATTAACAAACATGACACGTATTCTAAATAACATTATACATATACATATATATATATATACTGCCCTCGTTTAACACCAAACAGTTCAATTCAAAACAGTTGTTAACATAATTACTGCGGTTTTCATTATTAAGCCATGGTAATGATATCAAATGAGCAATATGCAGTTTGCTCATCTGACTAATCAAAATGGAAGACCGCTGGTATTTATTTTTATGCTTTATACTAGCTGTTTCTCGCTGTTTTACTAGCACACTGAGGGAATATATAAAGGGATATCATAATGTAAGGAAATATCTGGTAGGTTGGTAAAGAACTAGGCGTTAAGTCCGCCATTGTACAATGTGTTTGTGCAAGAAGTATTAAATAAATAAATATCATGCACCTCGATAAAAACTTATCGTGTGGGCTCCTGGTTTTGCTAATCGAACAAACCTTTGTGTCAGAGTTTTCTCAAATCCACCAGACGGCCTCTGACATGGAATTGTTACAACTGTCAGCAATCAAGCTAGCAGCTGGAGACGACAGCTACAACACCAGGGTATAACACCACCAACTTATTGACTCCGGGCTGCTTCATGACATTTTCCAAAATCCACAAAGCTATTTCTGCCCGACCTGGGAATCGAACCCGAGACCCGTTTACAGCAGTCGCGTTATGCGACCGCTAGACCAAGGAGGCATTCATTTTAACTCTACCTATACGTAATTTCATCAAAATTTATTCAGGCCTTCAGACTTCAAAATGTAAAAGACAAACAGAGATACTTGCGCATTCACAATACTACCGTCATAAGAAAATGGGCTGTAACTAATATTTTTTTTGATCTTGAGATAATTACCTACATAATTTAGAATCAGGAAAAAAATCTGATTACGGTACATATGTCATCATCATCATCCTCCTGCCCTTATCCCAATTTTATTTGGGGTCGGCGCAGCATGTTTTCTTCTTCCATACTCTTCTATCTGCCGTCATCTCGCTAGTAACATTCATTCTAATCATATCAACCTTCACACAATCCATCCATCGTTTCTTCGGTCGTCCCCTTCCTCTATATCCATCCACATTCATGTCTAAAACCTTTCTCACTACATAATCCTCATTCCTCCTCATCACATGCCCATACCAAGATAACCGATTTCCAACTAGTTTTTCGGTTACCGGTGCCACTTTCAAACTTCCCCTAATATACTCATTTCTTACTCTATCCATTCGCGTAACACCACACATTCCTCTTAACATTCTCATCTCCGCTGCATGCAGTTGTCTTTCATTCATCCCTTTTGTGGGCCAGCACTCTGAACCATATAGGACGGCAGGTCTGACCATAGTCTTATAGATCTTCCCCTTAAGTTTAAGGGGAAGGCGAGGGTCACAAATTGTTCCCGTTACCTGCCGCCATTTCATCCATCCTGCGTTAATCCTGTGCTTGACTGTCCGATCTATTTCGCCATCGCCTTGCATAAGTGAACCGAGATACCGAAAGTCGGAGCAGACTGGAAGGGGAGCGTTATCAAGCGCTATGGCTTCAGGACTGGAGAGACCGCCGAAATCGCAGAACATGTATTCGGTCTTGGTTCTGCTGATTTTCAAGCCAACACTCTCCAGTTTCCTTTGCCAATTCTCCAGTCTGCTTTGGATCTCAGGTCCACTTTCACCAACCAGAACAATGTCGTCGGCAAACAGCATACACCAGGGTGCCTCCTCCTGTATACCCGCCGTCAATGCGTCCATAATCAACAGGAAGAGGTAAGGACTTAAAGCCGACCCTTGGTGCAAGCCCACAGCCACACTGAACTGGTCGGAGTTGCCGGCAGAAGATCGGACATATGTACAGGATTGCCTGTACATAGCACGGACTAACTCCACATACTTCCCAGGCACACCTTTCTCTTTCATAGCCCACCACAACACTTTTCGAGGCACCCTATCATACGCTTTCTCAAGATCAATGAACACCATGTGCAGGTTCTTATGCACCCGTCTGTACTTTTCGCATAGTTGGCGAAGTGCAAAGATGGCGTCCATTGTCCCTCGACCTGGCATAAACCCAAATTGATTTTGGGTTATCTCACTTTCTTCTCGCAATCTTTTCTCTATCACCTTTTCCCATACTTTCATAGTATGCGACATGAGCTTTATCCCTCTATAGATTACGGTACATATGTATTTAAATTAATGTCGAAAAAAAATTTGTTACGGTCTTTTTTCTTATGATAGTAAAATATTACAAGTCTCAGTAACAGCAACATGGATTGATATATCAATGGTTAAGTTACTAGCACAAAACACTATTGACACGTTGAAGTAGAAAGTATTAATCAGATTTTAGAGCCAAAACGATACGGCACATTTCGTCCTGTTTAGGCTCCTATCAAACAAATGATGATTACGTCACATTTCATACAATATGAAATATTTTGAAATACGAATGCAACATTCTACTCCCCCGAACGTCCTCTTAAATCATAACCCTCGCGATTAAAACGGAAAGAGCAGGGTCCCCCCGAAATCACGGGGAATCAATACCCGTGGCCGGACTTGTGGAAAATCAAAGCGGCGGTCGCGGGTTGAACTTATGGATACAAAGATTACCCTCGTATTTTTTGTTATTTCGATATACAACTAATATTATTTATGTTCCCTCTGTACTTGGGAGCTATGAAACTGGGTCATTTAAAATATGTAAATAGTTTTCTTTCGGAAATTAAAAATGTTAGGTTCCTGTAAATGTTAGCGTGGGTAAATTCAAAATTCTATAATTAAAAAAAAAAATCATATACATATTTTTTTATTGTATAAAATTACAAGTATTTAATACAATTTGTTTGTTAATCGGTAGATAAAAAAATTAAAATTTTGTATGTGACCCGAATTTATTAACTTATTGTTTTAAAGTGTATGGATGAAATTGTATCAATTATTATATTACATAACTTGACTTACAAAGTTTACAAAATTTTACATCACATAATAATTAAAGGCGATGTAATAATTAAGAGGTAGAATGATTGTAAAATAAATATTACAGTTCAGCTGCATTCATTAAGTAGAGATAGAATAAGGTTTGGTTATATTACAATAACTCTTTGCCAAATGCCAATCAACCATCAATATTTTGATGCGTTAATCAAAATATTGATAGTTGATTGGCATTTAATTTATAAACAGTTTTTAATTGGTATATTTTGATATTGTACAATAAGTAGTAGATGTATAAAATGTAGTGTGATATATATTTTAATTAGGCCTAATAACAATCACTTTTGAAAGTCGAAAAAAAAATAATTTAGTAGCCCATTCGAAAAAGTAGTTTCCTATTTAGTGTAGATGCTTTGATATGGAAAGAAAAAAAAAATAGTTTGGTCAACGGAAAGTTATTGTTAGTCTGAAATACAACATGCCTTCAACGCACATACAGTACAGAATTTAAAAATGAGTTTTTTTTTTAAGAAAAATAAAACAATTACCGACTACTGTTTCGGTCTATTACGTATTATCGAAGTTTTTTTTCACTTTTGTGCGGAAAAGATACCAATTTCTCCTCTCTTTATAAAATCCCGATTATTTTATCGTTTCTGTTTTAACATAGCAAGTTTTGCCATAACGTCTTAATCACTGGCTATCAATGAGTGCTTAGACGATCAAATAAGCCAACCCACTAAGAGACAATCAAAACTTTATTAGTCGTTAAAACAGGCCCTGGCAAACAATATAAAGATAGGGACACACTTTTAGATTACAATTTTGATGACTTTTGAACGTATTTCTTTTTTTGTTTATTTTAATGGCTCTATAGACGAACAACAGTGATGCTGATTAATCAATTTGCAAAGTTAAGCTACGCTTTATAGCTTAAGTGGAAAGAGCTCGACAGTAAAGGCTATGTTAATTGTACGACACATTTAGATTGTTTTGCCAAACAATCTGGATATAAAATATTATATAAAAAAATATTTTATTAAAAATAATAACAAATTAAAAAAAAAAGTCATTTACTTATTAATTAGCTGTTTAAATAATAAAGAAGAAAGATCAACTTTTACAATAAATGGAAAACTTTAGTAATTTAATTTCTTCAATTACAAAAGACGCTAAAAAATATGTCCTAAGAATCGTCTCTTACAAAACTCGACAGATACAAAACAAGGCCACTCGTATCTACTAAAGCCGTTTAATTCGCCCGTATCTACTTTTATGCCCGTCCTCCACTGATTTCAACAACAAAATCCAGTAAAAGTGCTTCCCAAACGAGCTGAAGGTAAGCCCGGTCGACACTAAATGAAAAGAGGAAATTCATTACCGCGCCGATACCGCACCGCTTGTGTATCGCGACCCGTTTGCGCGGTAACTGCTGTCGTTAATGGTTACCGTTTATATCGGAAATCGTTAGCCTCGCCTCGCTATGATTGGTGGTTCGCCAGCTTAAGAGATATAAAAGTGGAGGATATTGTAAGGGTAAGTGTATGTTGTGTGATGTGATGGATGATCTTATCTGTGAGTGGTGGATGTGATGTGGAGGTCGTTTTTGTTTATCTTCGAGGTAAGGACGTGGTAACAAACACGCGTATTGAGTTTTTCCGGTAAAATATTTGAAGTATATCTCTCGCTGTAATAAATTATTTTCCTTCTTAAATAAGCAGTACTTTAACATACATAAAATAAAATAATGAAGTTTATGTGATACACTGACCCCGTAAACAATGTATATGTAGTGCCATAAGAAAATAATAATTAATAATAATTATTTTTTTTTATAATTATTTCACACTATGCAGTGTTTTTTAAATCGGTTGAATGTTCGTTTTTATTTAAAAAATAATCTATTAATGGTATAGTAACCCTCTTTTTTACAAGTACAAGTATTATTGGCTATCTATTCGATGTACCCCCATATCATTATCTGTGTCTAAATTCTATGTCAAATTGCATCAAAGAATGTATGTCATATGTAAATCAAATGTAAAAAAACATGAATACTATAAGCTCGCGTTTGACCACTTCAATTCACCTAAAAAGTATTTACTGAATGTACAGTGCAATATAAAGCAGATAACACACAAGCCTAGAAACAACTAGTCTCCACTACTAATTCGACTTTACGCGTTATATTAGTACATACGAGGGATTTGGCGAGAGCTCAGTGTAACCCTAGCCTAAGAACCTCAGTTTATGGGCTTGAGACAATGTGCTCTATTTTATTCAAGTTAGCGGTTAAGCTTTTATTGCAGATATTAAGTGAGGTTTAAGAGACTATAAAGTAAACTAATACGGTATATATATTTGTTTGTTGTCGTGTGGTTGGGTATTTAGAAAACGTTTGGATTTTTGTTGCTTATTTTTTGAGTTGTAAAGCAACTTTAATTATTTTACTTTGTTTTTATTTATTTATTGTAAATTATTTCATAATACGTTAGATAATAACGCTACCTCATAAAAATAATTAGAATAAAAATGATTTTTATCTGTTTTGATTACCACTAATTCGGGCAAACGTGAGGTTTATTGCAACATATTGCCATTAGCAACATAGACATTATCATCATCAGCCCATGCCACTGTTGGATATAGGCCTCTTCCATGGCACGCCACTGAGCTCGATTTTCAGCTCAACACAGACATATATTCTCAACACAGATGTATATTTCACAGCATGAACAAATCAACATACGTTACTCAATTTGAATCAACTCACAAAATATTCATAAAAACTCAAACAACAAACCAAAAATCATATTCCCCACACAAAACCTCCACTTGAAGCACTCCACGCAACAAAAATGGAAACAAAAGGCCACGTGGTTGTCCATAGCCTAACTCCGGCCCTATTTCATAAAAAGGCTCTCATATCAAACAAACGGAACGGCTATACGGGCGTCCATTATTTGCGGCCGCGTCACCCGTGGCGGCCGGATGTTGTTAATGGGGGAAAATGCGGAAAATTGGGCTATTCATTACCCGACCTCTACCGCAACAGAATCGCGCAAATACTGCCGTGTGGCTCGATTTGTTTGGTCATGCCGATGCATTTGATGTGAATGATTTGTGTCTGAAGATTTTTGTTAGTGTTAGTGGTTCCTAGAATTAATGGCTGCGAGAGGACCGTTTTTACCTGTTTTAAAAACAGCATAGTCTAAAGTCCACAATAGGTTATAATGATTGACATTGCGAAGGAATTAAAGTTTAATTATTTAATATATTTCTACAGAATTAGTGTGAAGTCTTAACAGCAGTGTAGAGGGTGATATTTTTTTTCAATTGCAAGTAGAAATAGGTACAAGGGTCTTTGACGTCAGTCATGTAAATACAAAAATGTCCTTTATAAACATCTTTGAGTCCTGTACTGTAATAACATTCTAAAAAAGAACAGCGATCTTCTAACATAAACTTGGAATGCTTAGGTACCATCCAGCAGAATAAATATTGGCAGAACATCCCTAGGGCACGTGTTGTTGACACTATACATTACGATAGTAACGCAACAACCCTAATTTATTGCGACTAAACCGACTTTTCCGGCATCCACGACGGAATCGCGCCGGCAAATCTGTCGATATAGAAAAAAAAGGCGAGCGAAATACCATAAATAGCTATATTATCCGATCGACTTCATTCTCCGAACAAATTCCTTGGAAACTTCCCTTCTCGCTGGAATATTTGTGTTTTACAGCGCACCTCGTGCCCGTTTATAGCTTCTTTGGATTTTATTCGCTATATTTTGTGAAGCTTCTTAGATTTGTGGTCACCAACTTATGGGTTTGAATATAAAATTGTATATTTTTAGAGCTTTGGGGTAATTTGTGCTAGGATTCGTTATGATCGTCTTCGGGTCTAGTGGTGAGATCAGGCAGCCTTTGGATTTTTATATAAATTTCTCAGTAGCATCGTTGTGTGTTCCAATTGTATGAGACTTAAACGTAGTTTACTGTCCAAAAGGTATAGGTAAACTACGTACTCCCACAAGGTTACCGACGTGATATCGTAATGTTGTTAATATCAGTTAAATTTTACTGTCGAACTGCAGTTTCGAAGTCATTAACTATTGCCATAATATTCAACTATTTTCTAGCTGACGACGGTAAGTTTCCCAAGATTCAGCTGGCCATGCATCTTTGCTCATACTTCAGTTTAGGGTCGAAGTAGATCACTAGGTGAACATCTAGAGGTACAAACATTGTAAACTATAGATAATTATATGTAGATAAAGGGTATCGTGTTACTACTGCGGAATTAAAGTAGTGCTTTAATAAAATAACTTACGAAAATATTTTTATTTTAATTAGTGTTAGCCCACTGGTCGATTTTTTTTAATGTAGCTTTCTGAACTTTATCTCCGTATAAACTTGTAACTATGCCAAAACTCTACGTTGTATTCTTAAAAAGGGATCCCTATTTTTGCATAGATTTATTAAAGTTTTTCTAGGACCAGTATTTTAGACTAAATCTGTTTCTTTGGTTCCCAAAAGACTCTGAAATACTATTAAAATAATTTTGGTTTGAAGGCTTCCAAAAGGGCCGTATTACTATACGTTAAAATTATACAGATTCCAGTGCGAAAAAAGGACGCTCCTATGCATTCTGTATAACTCTTTTTCTTTCTCTGAAATGAGTAACTTGAGCGTCTTATAATACGGCCCAAGGAAGACAAAGACAAATGTACCAATATTTTATTTTCTCAAATAACTCTTCTGCAGCAGGAAACAAGCTATAATTTACTTTGTATATTTATAGCCTGACGTAACGATGTGTATAAACCTTTAACTACTTGTTTAAAGATCAATGGTGCAAAGAGATAAGTAGTTAGCGTAACGGTTGAACTCACAGTTAGTCGACGGTAACTGAACGCCCTGGGCGTTACTGTTTCAAGTAAAAGTTAACCGTGAGGAACTTGGGTTTACAACTCGGATGGTAAGCAGCGATAGAGGATAGTGAAAATTTTTCAGTATCTTGGTTTTAGGTCAACAAAAAATGAAATTGTGGAGATAATTTTTTTTTGAACATTCGAAGCTGTCTACAAATATTTTACAAATTAAAAAGAGATTTTTTTGCGGAAAAAAATCGTAGCAACACGTAAAATTAACTTTTGCATTTTTACCGTACAAATATGTAAACTGTAGCTTTACCAGTGCGGTTTTTGTATTTTTACCAAAAACTCATAAAACAGATAGTTATTTATAGGTATAATGCAAAATTAAGAAAATAAACTTGTACAAATCACTGCTTCATGAAATTGATTTTTTTTTTATGTTCCCACTTAATTATCTCAAACACCGTATGGAAAAGAAAAGAAATCCAATATGAAAGCGAACAAAAACAAAAGAAAGTCTACAATAAATAATATAAATAATCACTACAAACAAAAAGTATATACACAATAATAAACCCCAAAGATACACCTGTCATGGTAAGAACGGATACGACACGACTTTGTCGCGGTGTCAATCTTGTGGAATTACCTAACCACACCCACTTAGACAGGATATCAGTTACAAGAATGAAAGAAATAGGTATGTATAATCTACATACGAGTATATCTATACCTAATGTACAAAGCTTAAGAGAACATGTTTGTTTAAATGCACTACTCACCGGAGCTAATAGTCGGACATGAAAATGACTTGATAACCTTATTCATGATATAGGCTATTTAACATCACTCTATGGCCCATTGAAGTTGAGTAAAACGATGAAGCAGCAGAACGCCTGCGAAGATGACGCCGTGAAGACCAAGAACTATTGGATGATAGAAATATGCTTCAAATGTGCTTTTGATATTTCTGTAGAGACTTGCTTGATCAAAATAATATAGGAAACGTGGTACGTAATATAATCAAAGTCATGTTCTTCCAAAACAATGAATTGGTATTCAAGTGCTTTGCTCAAATATCGTCTTCACTTTTCGGATACTTTTAAAATAATAGTATGTAAAGTTTGTTTTATGAAATAGGTTTGTAATATAATGTTCTATAGGAATGGTAATCGAACACATGCAATACACAAAACGAACGTCGTAAATCTGTTTATGTAGGTACCTCTTATGTGTACATCATTAATCTTAATAATAAATATCTGCCACCCTTGTCTCCGTGGGTGGGTTATGATCCATGATGGCCGCGCCGGGGAGCACTTAATAAAATGCGTTTTTCCAATTTATATTTATTTCTTTTACCATAAGTACTTGTTTTACAACGCTTTTACGTTTCGAAGTTATGTTTGAGTGTTTCAAAGAATTTCCTTTTCGTGTTTGAACAAAAATTTAATTTATTTTCAAGGAATCAGTGTGTTGGCTCTTATTTCTATTAGGTAAGTATAAAATGTTACGATTATTAGGTTGTTAAAGTGTCCACCGTAAAGAGTACTCTCTGAGCTAGAGGGCTGGCATCAATAATAAAGTCTAGGATATACTGTTACTACTTCACCTAAGCCCGCTCTTTAGGGAACCATTCTACGTCACTTAGAAAACTAAAAGCAATTGCATCCCCTAATATCCATTGCGGCGTTGATGCAAAGTCTTGTTTCTCACCGCAAACAAACACATCAGTGTACAAAAAACAAAGCGAAAACATCTCCAATAAATCATAATTCAGCATCAAACAGAAGCTCTTTATGTAATTAAAAGTTTATTCCGTTGTTTCGTTCAGTTTATTTGCGATGTCAACGCCACTTGTCTCCAGAGGTTTAAATTTAGTCAAAGAACTTCATCTGTGTGCTGTACAAAGTTGATAATGTTAGTTATAAATATCTGGAGCGCAGTTTCATAATCTCTGGCTATTAAGTGGTATGTGTGCTTGGAGAAAACTATGAAAATGTGGGAAGTTGGATAATAGTTAGGGGTGTCTGGAGTTCGTTTCTACAGTGTTGTAAAGGAAAAAAGGCGCTTGTGTTCTTATGAAAGAAGTTTTACGATATTTTCTATAGTAGGTAACAGAGATTATGCTATAATTAGTTTATTTTGAATTCCGGGACGTAAAAAATTGCTTAGTTATATTAATGAACATTCGGAGTAAGATTAACAGCGTCGCTAGAATATCTTTTTACTTGTCATTATCGGGGAAAAATATAAAATCTTAGATTTTTAAGATCGTGAAAGTATTTTAGGATATCGAAATATGGGAAAATACAGTATTTACAGTATTAAACCTTTAAAAATCTAATAATAAATCTGACCAATCTGATTGTATTACAGCAATGGACACAATCATCAAACAAAAAAACGGCTTTTTATTCATTTATCTCCTATGTACAGACGGCTTTAGTTTTCACGTAAAACTAAATTGTTTTTTTGATTGCAACATGTCGCGTCTAAATGACACGGCCGCGCATTTTTTTGTTTGTCATACCGAGTTACCGCTAAAAGCTTAGCGGTTTCCGTCCTCAAACATACAATATTATTTGTGAGTGCACTTTGTGCCGCCACCAAAAATTTTAAAACTATCCATCGTTATTCCGATGCGATAGCGTATCAAACCGAAAGCCATACATCTTGATTCGAGTGGCGATCGTGGGTAAAAAGAAAAGTTTGTACGTAGTCTATGTAGCAATAAATAATACCGCGGGGTGTCGGCTGCAATACATAAATTGGAAAGACTTTTGACAGGAGATCGGATAAGGCTGGGGTGGTCTCCGAGGGGGCGCTCTCTGGCGTTTTTATCGCGATTATAATCGGCTTTGGCCAGCGAGGGAGATACTCGGAATAGTGACAACGTCCTGCATTGTGCTGCATTTCTATCATATTTCGGTATTTTCCGATAGCGATTTGCTCAGTTTTGTATGCGGAGCGTTCGCCGGCTTCCAACAGATTGTCATTTTTATAAAGATTTTTCCGTGAACACGTCTTCATATTGTGACAAACGAAAGTCTTACAGCGAATGAACAAACGTGTTTGTACATACAAACACATTTATTTCTTTGTTTCCTGAATTTTCATCTTTCCTACTATTCTTTGTTTGTGTAACTTTAAGATGTGCATTGGTATAACTTATCTTAAAATGAATTGCCCGATAAATTCGGTGCTAAAATTTATCTAAAAATCATCGCTTTGTGGACAATAAAGTAAATATCATAGATCTAGGTAAATGATCACACAAGCAAAGCCAAGACTTACGTGTACAATGGCTCAGCAAATATTGCCCAAAGTTGAATGACTGACAGCTCTTTTGTCATGCGAAATTCACAGGCCTACCGTCTTCAGGCGTTTATTATAATATCAAGCGAGGCAACCGTTTGACTCATCACTTTTTTAATAAGTTCGCCCCGTAGAGGTTACTTGAAATTAATTGCGATACTTTCATATTGTGACAAGTGAGTCGGCGAGATTTTAAAATACAGGTAGGTATTACGTATTCCGATAATAGATGACCTTGAGCAAAAAAGGGAGCTGGAATAATTGAATGTAGACTTCTACTAGGTCGCGTCTTTTCAATGAAAGCACAGACAAAATAATTCAAATAAAATTTACGAATAGGTAATCTGGAGATTTAATTTGACTCTGGTCTTAAGAATTCTATTCACAAAGGTTTAACAAGAATACGATTTTCTATATAGGATAAATAGGTTAGTTGACGCTGGCGTACTTTGGAGCTGGTTTTTAAAGTAGGTATCGACTTAAATCTATCAATTACTTTTCGATTTTATTGATAGAGACACCGATCTTATCGTAGCTCAATAGAATATTTCAATGTAATGCATATAATATAATCACTTCAATGATCACCGGTTCGCACTTGATACAAATCAAGAAAACGTTTGGTAACGCGCTGATTCACGCATCAATTACCGGCCGGTAACGTTCCAGCCAGACGAACGGATCGTCGATCGAATCTGATAGGCGCCAACAATATTGGCGGATTATTTCCAAATTGAATCAATTTGCCGAACACGGCTACGCTTTTAGTGTAACGCTATTTAATATGTAGCTCTTTCAACTTTGTTTACAAAGCATGATCAGAGGTGTTATAATGATACACACGGGCTTGTGGGTGTGACAAATTGTTGGCTGTATGAAGCGAACTTGTTTCGCTGTTGTAATTGTCTTTTTGTGTTTTAGTTTGAGCGTGATTGCGAAAGTTTTTTCGAACTTTACCGTACTTTTGCCTGCCTTTTATATCTTTTTGACATATTCATAGTTATATGTACAGATTAAATCAATTAGTGTCGATGAAGCTGACTGATGATTGCTTGTCTTTAATATGTATACAACCACTTTACATTGAAATTCATATGATGAATTTATAATGTAAAATATTAACGCCAAAACCAACAAGTTTAGAAAACCAACCGTCACGTTTTAACACCAAAACCACACAAATGAATTTCGAACTTAACAAATCTTAATCAAACCGTACCCCTCAATATTAATCATACTAAATGTTGGACACTCATAATGTCTGTGTGTGAGTCATTACCGAAATTCTGTCAGGTGACTTGATGACGTTCGGTAGATAATAATATTTTGGAAACTTATAACGGTAATAAAGTTTACCGGGAAATTATGTGTGCGCCAAGTTGAGTCGTGTTTGTGCGTTGTTTGCGTCCGACGGGTAAGGATGTGGGCAGGCTGGATCTAATTTTGTATTATGGACATATCTACTTTTAAAGTACTTACCCGTGTATTTAATTTGGTTATTTTAAATGATGGTATTTTAAACAGAAGGTAATAGGACTTGCTTGTCGATACAACCAATCACTAAATGTTTGTAGTTGTTTGTAATTGTTGAGTGATTATTTTTAATTCATGTTAAAATTAGTACTTTTTTTTCGCTGTTAGACGTCAAAATTTCAAGGTTGGGACTTTGGTATTTAGTTATTAAATCTGATTATATTATATTATATTATTATTAAATGGGTAAGAAACAAGAAGTTAAAACCGCTTGTCTTATGTTATACAATGTATTTGAAAATATTTTTAATGACAAATTAGTTTTTGAAAATAACTAGAAGTACCTATACATTAATTTAAAATATTTATAAAAAAATTAGGTTAAATCTCCTACTAAAAAAAATGTACGTATATTCACCATGGTTAACCAGTTCAAACAAAACCCAAAGCCCCGATAACTTATCTCCAATAAATTCTTACAATCTTCAAGTGATACCTACAAATAGGGATTACACAGATATTCGTATTACATTTTAAGGTCCAGATGGACGCGTGCTTAGGGCTCAATGCTCTCAACTATGGCCGCCGTGTTGTGTAAACGACCGCGAAGTTTTGCAATTGATGTAACAAAATTACTCCGCGACCGCTGCGTGAAGCTACCTATACCGATATCAGGCTTGAAGTGGATTCTTGTATGTTATCGAACTACAATTTGGGATATATGAGGTCTCTTTTACGTTGAATGGATAGAATAAGGTTATGATTATGGACGTGATTATACTCGTACATAGGATTATGTATGGGAAAAGTGCCTGTTCAGACTTTCGAGCGAATTTTGGGAACGTATTATGTAGCGTGATCTAGATTACTGTGGGAAAAAGAGACGCTGCTATGTTCTGTATAGCTCCATCTCTCTTTCTCTCTAATAGAACCTCATTCCCCAATTGAGAATTTCCGTTGACTAAATTGACAAGTATTTTAATCGAAGTCAAGTTCTAAACAAGAAAATATTCAATTAGCAAATTATCTAAAAGCAAAACTTTCACTTTCACGAGAAACCTAAAAATAATACCAAACGAAAAACATTTGATTTATAAAACAGCAAAATATTCCACTGCCTAATATTTTACTCATGAATTAATAATTTCCAAGTATCTTAAATAGCACTAAAACGTTTCTAATTAGCAATCACTTTCGCCAATTAATTCTAATAAATTCTTATTTCTTGATGTCCTAATTTTCTATCAGACATAAACAGCCTATTATGTTACTAGCCCTCATTATAACCTTGTTTATGAGCCACATTTTTTACGCCGGTTGCTATCTGAAAATATTCGCTGCCCTAGTTACGCGAGCCATATATTTCACGGGTAGCACAAACACCCAACACTAAATCCTATGAGCCAGGATACACGTATAACATGATAAAGTTGTATATAACGTATATTATGAAAATGCTTTTGATTTTTGATGTATCTATGTGCTACTCATTGGTCCAGTGGTGAACTTCAGGTTCTCGGATTAATTTCCAGTTTGTGCAGCGTGGGTTTTCTTTGGGTTATTTCTCAGTATAGAACCCAGCATATGGATTAATGCTAGGTTGAAGTCAATAGTCTAGCATCTCTGTCATTATCTGCCTAGCCTTTTCTCAGCAGACAGCAAACAGCTGAGTAATACAAAACTCTTTTTGTCAGTTCTGATATAATATTATTTTAATATTGAAATGCCCGATCTTGACTCATTGTATCTACAATTACTTCTAATTGTATCAACTACCGACTCGTTCATAGCATAATTCAAGTATAATGGCTCGAAATGCGTAGCGCATACGTCAGCGTAGGCGACGCGGCGTAGCGATGACATCATCGTGTCAGCTACGTCGTAGCAAATGACGTTGTCGTTTATTTCTGAGACTTTCTAAATTTAGTACATTAAGATTCCCCATTATGTCAACCATTCCGAATTACAGCTTTTCCAAGAATAACTTAATGACGTCATCAGTTCTAAGAACAGAAATATGTCATTTTTTTATTGCGTATATTTTGTATAGTTAGTGTGAAACCGATATCCATGAAAATTGTTTCACTATTTCAATCAATAATTAACCATTTCCAGTTAAATTTTATTTCAATTATTTTAAAGCAATTTGAGTTAACGCTAAAATCAAAATGAAATATTCGTGTGTAGCGTTTAAAATTGGAATTTGTGTTGAATATATTTTCCGTGTTGTTTAAACAATGTTGGCAGTTTTATTGTTATGTACACACGGTTATTTATGCGTGCATAGTTTTGTTACAAAGTTTAGATAGAACCCGTGGTAGTGCTTTAGTTGAACAACAGTGCCTATTTTACATGTAACTTGAGCTAGATAATATTATGTTTTTGTTAAACAACATAATGAGTAGTATACATTTCTTTGCTTGTAATAAAAAAATATACATTGTGATTATTTCAATTGCTACCTTTGGATAAGCAAATATCCTTCTCTAAGGTTCAAGCTATCTCCATACCGAATGTTATCCCATCGATTCAGCCTTAAGCTATGAAAGCATATTAAACAGATCTCCTTTCAAATAAAATTAGTTTAGGATTACATAAAATAGATTAAAAAAAAAATCTAACAAAAAAATCATACAATTCACCATTCCAAATACAAACAGCACGTATAAAACACTCAAATAAAAGACAAACATACTCTAATTGGACACCAAACTGTATTTTCGTCCAGTATTTTAAATTTAAAAAAAGAATCCCATGCCGCCCGCATGCGGCGTGTTCGTGGCGATTGCACGCGTTTTTCACGCTCCAATGGACCTCAGTTTGGACTGGACCCGGACCTGCCACATAAAGGGCCTGCATTCGAACCAATTGGATAAACAAGCGTCTGTTTGCCACGGTAACTTGTGTACCTGCGCTCTATAGTAAAAATATGGTGGTGTAAATTAAGGGATGTGTGTTTTTACTTGTAGATTGATACTGTAGTTGTATTTGCAATATATTTCTTTATATTCACGTCCAATTGCATGTTCAATAACTTTCGCATTATTTGGGTACTTTTTTTTGTTTAAATCTAATTTTGTTTTTAATACCTAAAACTTTTCATAATAAAAAGAATAAGGTTAATTATTTACTACTTACCTATATTTGTAAAATCTTTTCAAATGCTTATCTAAAGCCCAAATAGTATCCTATTACTAAGGGATCAAAGAAAGTCATTAGGAAATGGATTATTACCATTGCAAATAATCTTAAACATTACACCCACAGCGGTATTCAGACTTCAAACGCACTCATATCTATCAAAATATTTACAATCGTTTACTGAGACGTCATACAGGTACGGACGAGGGACGGGTGTATTCAGCAACAAAAATATTGAAAACAAACTTTGCTTACACTAGTAAAATACCCAAATGAACGTTTCAATTAGAAAATGCATCAAAATAAACCGCCCGTCGTGCTTCCTGAGCCTAGTCCGAGGGGATCCACCCTAAAGAAAAGGTCGTTGACCCTTCACCCGACTCGCACTCATGTTACGTTCATTAGAAATTCTTCCAGCCATCTCCCTCACACACACTCTTATACAATATCACCATCCCGTTCGAACACTAAATAAATAATGCCAAAAATTCATGTGTTCCCAGTGCAACGTGATATTGCTTTGGACAAATGAATTGAAAGTACAATATTCATGTCTTTGGTAATTGATGTAGACGTTATCGAAACCCGAGTAATATAGATATTACCGTTATTCTTGATATTACCGTAATTACCAATGTTAATGTGTTTTATTCCCTTATTTTATTATTGCTTGAATATACCCCAGTTGCTGAAGTATTGGGTTGGACTCTGACCAGTTATTATGGAAACTTACCTTTAATCTGAATATTTTCTACATTAACATGAAGGTTATTTAATCACCCGTATGAAGTAATTATATTACTATTTACGCCTTAATTTCCTACAAGCAGTTTCTTGAACATAATTAGGTAAAAATAGAGTAACCTAAAGTTATAACGGCTATAAGTAGGTAATTATAAACATTCGGAACCTAATTTCTCTTTCAATATTACCATATAATTATCGTTAGCTTTAACGTTAAGTGGGTAATAGTCACCGTAAAATAGCCACGTCACGAGTGATGTGAAACAACTTAATTTCCGAGTCGAATTTTATTGGACTTATTATTTTGTTGGTTAATTTATTCGCACGGGTAATTTAAAATACTTAATTTCTTTTAAGTAATATTTGAAAGAAAACTTACGACTAGATAGACCAATTGCCTAGAAATTCAACAAAATATGGACTAAGGCTGTACAATAAAGAAGTGGGTAAGTGCCTATACAGATACTAATCTAGACATGCTATTGCCATCCGGATCTGTCTAGCTTGCAATATAAACCAGATTTTGTAGTACTCCTAGGAAATACACTGACAATCTGGCTGCCACTCTGAACCACAGTTAACTCGTAAAATAACCCAACTAAACGGCCCAACAAAGCAAATAGAACCATTTTCCTATAGATAAACACAACTAATATTTTACGGCTGATTTTACACCTTTGTTTACGGTTATTGACATCGGTTAATGTATCGATATAATGTTTAGTCGATATTAATACCCGAGCGTATATCGATATTTATGTGCAACTTGATTTACGCCCTACACGAAATAGAGTGGCGAATTATAATCGTATGTGAATATTTGTTATTCATTTGTTTATTTTTAAGTTAATGAGCTCACGAATGTTGAGTGGTTTTATTTATTATACGATTTTCTTAAGAATGTTGAGTATTCGTGGAATGTACGGGAATTGACCTGAATTGTAATGACTCAGATTTGGGAATGAGGGTAATAAATGTAATAATGTAAGGAGAAAAATTATTCAAGTGCCTTTTTTTTGCTTTTTTGTTTGCTATATTTTTCATTTTCATTAAGTTTACTTTTAAATAATAATAGAAATATAAATGCAGAACAGTGTAAAATTTCCACAAACATTTAAAAAATACGCGCTTACTCGTCGTGTTTGAACGCTATATTATAAAGTCTTGTTCACATTGTAGCTGGGCCCCGTAAGCAAAGAAAGAAAGAAAGAAAAATATTTTCAAAGGGGGGATGCAAAGAAAAATATATATTATACATTTAGTAAATTAAATTTAAAATAAATTATTTAGTAACTACTTCACTATTCTAGAACAAGTTAAAAGTCCCATTTAAAGATTTTTTTTATAAATCAATAATTTAAAATTATTTGAAACTGATTTCAAAAAAGGAGCTTTGTTTTTGCTTTTTTAACTGACCCAGATTCAATGCACGCATTGTGGTACAGGCTACCCTACCAAATGTAAACGCACCCCTACCACTGGTATAACAAGACTGAGTCTGACTTGCGTCCGTGGTCGGAGAGGCGGAAAATTAAAGCCCGGTCGTCACTGACCCGCGTGCAGCGACACGACTTTCTTGCATTGTAACCGGATTGATAGCGATTCCTTGCGGAATAATGTGATTCAGATGCGATTCTCTTGCGGTAATAATGTTTTGAATTGTTCAGTCACGTTTTCAGAACGTATTTTCGACTGTTGTGCGTGGATTTTAATTGGTTTTGTGGAAATGCAATTTTTTGCTTTGTATGGGAAAATCTAGTTGCTAGCCAATCTCATTATAACTTTATGTAATTTAACTTACAAACTTATTACAGGAATAACACTTTATATAAATTATTTTTCGGTGCCTTTAATTATGATAATTATAGATTCATAATTGAACCCTATTACGTAAGTCAATATCTTTCAATTTCAATTGCAATACCTTTCATTTTGACAGGTCAGTGATATAAAACCGCATCGTTGAAAGTGTTAATGAGATAAACATACTAACGTATACAGCAATTTATCTTAAACTCCTTTCATGGGTAGGTATATCAATTGGATAATATTTTATCATTTTTTACGTTATTAGGTTGCCGATATGATAGGTATACAAAATTGAGAATTGACGTAGTTATTTTGTGTCATCTATGAGACTTAATCAAGACAGATTTTTTTTGTATGAAAACTAAATTTTGAAAGAATTCCCCATTTAGAAATGTTAATTTAATACCCAGTTATTATTATACACAATTGTGCAGATCAGATATCCCATCTTAATCCCCATCTTAATACTAGAAACTGATTACTGATTGAATGCTAATTCTTAAACTTTTCTCATAAATACTCGCAAGCCAACAGACTTTGTGTCGATAAGGCTTAAATACACTGTTGTTTGTTCTTCTGCATTCTACTTAGCTGGCACAAATACATTGATTAATTAACATGCAGCTAAATAGATTAGTCCAATTACCATATCGCTTGGGTATTAAATAATGTATGGAATTAAGTGCAATACTTTCTATTGGACTCGATTAACCCAGTTCTAATTAAAACTTTGTTTACGCTTACGTGGTATAAAATGTTAACATTTTGGGTAGAAGACTGGCCTAGTTAGAGTTAGTTATCGTTTGGTACACAAATCTAGATATTTTAACGAATGATAGTCGCACCATTGTCCCTCCTAGTACTATAAATGCGTAAGGGAGCTTGTTTATTTTTTTTGTAACGCGATTCGAGAAATTTTGATTCTAATATAGATAGAATCCAGGAGATGGTTATAAGCTGCTATTTTATGTGAATTGTAAGGTTGGCCACTACAAACACTATAAGAAATTTCATAAATAGCTTAATATTGTTTTTGAATACTAGTGTAAGGTATGTCTGTAACTGCAAGGAAGAGGAGCAGTTAAGTTGTTACAGATCTGGAATGTGAATAGGTCAATAGCTTAATAAAAATACTATTTTTGTACATGTGTCAATACCAAAACAACTTTCTGTGTTTAAAGCTCTACACGAAACAGACAGAAATACTTATCAAACTACCTAGTAATAATTAAATGTCGTTTTTCGGTTGTCCCATTTAAGGTCCCTTCACTATACGTATTGGGACACCACAAAACGAAAATATCACAATGTCATGGACATTTTAACTAGGTCACGTGGTTGCTAACGTGAACACAATAAACACTCCCTGGCAACAAGCAGGAATATGTGCTTGAACGAAGAAAATCAATTGAAAAGCTACCGTATAACCGAATGAATAAAGTTTAGTTTTAGTTAATTGTTTAATTAATGTTTGTCAACCCAAGATTTTTTGGCAGAAAATTTTCAGGGATTTTCTACATTTTGAATACATTATTTGTATATGTATTTTATAAATTATATATATACTAAGAATGTAGAAAAAGCGATTTCATTTCTGTTTATTATTATTTATAGAGAAATACATTACGGTTTCGACTGCATATATTGCTCTAAAGACCTAGCTAGTAGCATCGTTCTTCAGATTATTAAGTTTCAATACTAGGTTTGGTAGGGGAATATCTGCTTATAGCTACTGTTAGTCTTGCCTCAACAGGGTCTTCAAATGTAAGCACCTAATGACTTAATTATCAAAAAATTGACTGACTCACAAGTGACACATTGACTTACTAGTGACTTAAAAAGTCTGGTATTTTCATACTAAAAATTAAAAACAAGTGAAGTCAATTCTTATGCAACGACGCGAGCGAAGCAGCCATTAAGTATGCATTAGACAATCTACACGTGATTATCTGATTACTGTGTCTCAGTACTATTATGTTGTTGCCAATAAGCATGTTAACATGTGCTGGTTCTCATACCTATTGTTAATGATTGCAATGGAAAAATAATAGATAGCCTCATTGAAATTGGAATTTTATTTCACACTAGCTGTTTCCCGCGGTTTCACCCGCATCCTGAGGTAACTACTTCGCGCACCGGGAAAAAGTATCCTATATGTTAATCCAGGCTATAAACTATGTGCGTACCAAATTTCATCAAAATCCGTTCAGTAGTTTTATACATTCTTACAAACATTCGCGTTCTAATATTAGTAAAAAAAATGATTGCATAAATTGCATTGTTTTTGTGTTATTACATAATTCGTAGTTGGCACAATTACGTACACGTGTAAAAATATTGTTGTTTATTCTCTTGTTAGTTTTTTACCCGAGGAATAAGCTACGAATAGAGAAATCAGTAGGAATTTGTGGAAATAAATATCTTCTACAGCTCTTTGTCTACATCTTTTTATCCATATATTCTAGGCATATGACATTATTCGTAAGTGTAAATATTTCAGGTTTTCTAGTTCCATTATCTCAGCAGTCAATGTCGTAATAATTTATTTATAGAATTCATCTATATAAAGGATTCTCATGAATGCTTCGCAAGAAACAGACAAACAAAAAGTTTTACATGCATATTGAAGTTAATGGCAAAGATAACCAAGTTTCTTTCTTCACATTGCCTTAAAGCCGGTTACACACTGCGCTACATTATGTAAGATTCTTTACCAATATAATGGTGAGCATTCTTTAGAACCACATATTGTTGCAAGGTTCTCTTCGGAAGGCAACTCTTAATGTTGCATAGATGTTGCGTGGTATGTAGCTAGCTTTAGAACCTGGTAGTTGTACTGTAGTGGAGCTGGTCCTCTGGGCAACTTTGCATACCTGAAACAAATGGGAATAAAATATTAAAAATAATTATAGTATAAGTCGTTTAAGAGAATAATAAGTATAACTACGAAATTTCATTTAAACAACCCCCTTGCTCAATTTTTGCGGTGTTAAAGGCAACAAATTGCAGTGTCAGATTGGACATACAAGTCGATAGAACTAACAACATTTAGTTCCGCTCAAAATGTATAGCTTTTCTAAAAGTGAGAGTGGCATTTCATATAAAGCCCGAAGGTCGTACCAATACATTGTTACCACACCGTACTTTAAGGCTGTGTAATGAAAATTGCGTTTTTTATTCTAGACTGAAAACCAAGAGTCGAAACACATAACATCGAAAAGGGAAGTCGGCTGAGGGGCTCTAACTCTCGTATGAATCCGTTGAAATGAATAAAAAATAGCTCACACAAAGGGCGTACGGGTCAAAAGCGAGATACCTCGGAGTGTAATAAAGTCTCTCTTTTGCAGCGAGAGCGAACGTTTCAAATTAAAAAGTAATGTGGCTTTCGTCAATTGCAAAGGAGGATGTTTTCGCGAAAACTTAGCGTTTGATATGAATACGCTACACAACGCGCGGCACTCGATATGCCGCAGAGAATTTGAACAGAACGGAAAAGCAGCCGACATTTTACAGATAGCAAAATTAAACATTTAGTTGCGTCAAATAACTTTATAGAAAAATATAAACGAAAAAACAAAAATACTAGTTTTATTTTATAACTGTTATTAACAGTTCTCATACTTTATAAAAAAAAAGATTTTTAACCGAATTGGAGAAAAGCTATGGTAAAAAAGGAACCTAGTTTTTGCGAACTAAATAATGTAAGACTTTTGACTCTTACTATGATCTCCATGGACCGAAGGAGCATGGCTTCCATTCATAGTAGAATAAAAAATGACACAAATATACCATATTCTACTGCCATACAAAATACAAAACTCAAATATCTTAAATAGTTGAATTTACCAAATGACTTTAAAAGCTTACAAAAGTTGCGAACATTAAAAAAACACCTTTAAACTCCCAGATTAACTTAATTAAATTTACCTAACTCCTTTTAAAAATAAAACCAAAATAATTAGCTAAAAAGGTAAATCACAGTTAACTGCAGTTTTTTCAAAATTGTCTTCGAGTTACCGCGTTAAATACGAGTGAATTATGGTTGAATGCACGGTGAAACAAATAAGAGCAAAGTTCGGCACTGGACATTTTAAAATACAAGCGTCGCCAGGAAATATGGGAGCGAAAAACTTTCAAGGATGTTCCTCAGCACTTTAAAATGTTCTAAAAGCAAACAAGTGTTTTCAGCTTTTCTTTTAAAATGATAGAGCATCATATTTTGCGCCACTTTTTATTTTATTCTCTTCACATTATTGAAAATACTTGGTCATTTTTGTTGGCACCACTGTTATTTGCAAATGCAGTCGATTTTTTAAAGAACAAACTTAACGTATCTGAGATGTCAAACTGCAAACTCTCTCCCTAAAAGGTTAACTTAAAATAGTACCAATTTTCTCTGAAACTCCACCAAAACCCGGAGACCTTGAAACCAACCAATACAATATTAACAGGCCGACATCTGGCGAATGTTCCAAAAAGTCATTAACATCAAAACGCGAGTCTCGCCAAACGCCATCGGTTATCAAGCTCAAGTTGTTTGCGAAGTTTCCCTCCCTTTGACAGCGGCTTTTCGTCTTCAAGCGGCGGATCTGATGTAATCCGACCTACATTTCTAAGTCCTGGCCTGAATTACTGTTATAATCGGGATAGTTGATGACTAAGTTTCTATCGATACTTGGATTCTGTTCCTAACTGAAGCGAAGATCTTGGAAGTTCATAAATCGAAAGACCTGACTGGAAGGTCAGTGACTTTTACAAGTTGAGCGGAAAAACAAATAAACATTTGTTCTGGGTGTTTTTTTTCTTTTGTTTTCGTTTTGTTAGCGTTGCGCTTTTGGTGTGCAAGCATTCGAAAATTATATTACATTTTCGTATTAATTTTGGTAATAGAATAAGTCACATAGGATGATCGAATGAAGATAAAGATTTACTCTCTAACTTGATTTTTTGTCCATAAATTGAGCTATACTCGTTTTCTGTTAGGTATTGATTTACCACTTGAGTAGTCAGACTAGTCAAAGTAATTGACTACTATGATCAATACTTTGAAACGGATCTAAATAACGATACATTTTGGAATATTTAAATTAAAACACAAGATTAAAACTTAATAGAAGGAGCGAAATATTTTGCGTTAAAACATTTTAAAATGGCTGGTAAGGTTGAAAGTTTTTCTTTTTAATAAATTTTTCCTCTTTTACAAGGTAGCCTGCATGTAACATAAACCTATTGAGCGACCGCAAAAGCAATTTATCCGAGCATTACTCCTCACAACAAGATCAAGTACCGGGGAACTTTATCAAAGATCTTTGTAAAGATTTCACCCTTAGTATTAAGTAGACACCACAGCCTCCTTCAAACAGAAATAATGGGAAGAGATAACGACAGAGCTGGGCCATTACCCAATTGGGTAAACGGGGATTCCTTTCTTTTGTCCGAGTTTATCTCGTTCGCTGAAATATGATCTGCGGACGGAACTGTGATTGTCGCGAGACCATTCAATTTGGAGAAAAACTCTCTCGACCTTCATTAAATAAAGGATATCAATGTACCAAGTCCACCCACCATTGTTGATGAAGCATAAACGCCAGAACTTACATATGACTCGAATATATCGCGCACGTTACAAGGACCGAAACTTGCTATACTCGATGACGTAAATAGAAAAATAAACTTATTACTTGGCCAAGACATTTATTGCCAACTTGTATCGCTGTGTGTTACAACTTTTACATAAACACCGCGCGTGGGACATGACGCGAACAAGATACGAACTTCTTTATTAAAATTTATGACTTCTATCAGACACCAAAAGTTTTTCAAGCCTACTTGTATTATGTATAGAAAAGCGGTTAACGTTTTGTTTCTTACTTTTCTTTGCATTAATAATGTTGCGGTTTTTTTGTTTCTATACAACATGAATAGATCGTTTTTGTACCAACTTTTCACGGCCATTGAAATCCGGAATTTCCCTCGCTAGCCTTTGTCCTTTTTGGCATACTTGAAATACTTTACAGTTGCATCTTTTTGACTGAATGTGTAAATATATATGCTGCAGATTTTTACATTTCATTTCAACATTAAAAATGCTCCCAACGATAACACTCACTGATTTATTAGACAAGATTGCAAGGCAGATCCTCTTACAATTAACAATGTGTATTACAATCCATTACATCCTATTATACAATAATATACTAAACACCATACAAATCCAACCCTTACAAAACGACAGGGGCCATATTTCTGAGACAATAGCCATTCCATAGCAATAGTAATACTAATACAAGTGTCGTGCGGATGCCGTGCCGCGGTAACGGGCATCCCAACATCGGTAAACCCGTGAAGGAAAGTAAAGGAATTCTTGGCGCTACTGAAGATAGAGGTGGGGCCACGAATGAAATTCCAGTCCAAACTATGCGTAAATTGAGGCCTAATTGCAATTCCTATTGGGATCTAGGCCTCTATTGCAGGCTCGATGAATAGACGAACCCATATAGAGCGGCTGCAAATATCGACGAAGATATTGGTTTTTGGCGTACTTTAATATGTATTCTGGCGCTTTCGTTATTTGCCTTTGGAGATTTTTATTTTTGTAGGATCAATGTTGTTTGAGTGTGATATTTTTCTTGAAATGTATCAATATAAGTTAAGACTACGATTGAAATATTAAATGTAAAGTACTAAAGCTACATGCTTTTAATATTAAATCGTGAAATTCGAAAATTATAGATTACCTACTAAATTCAAGATGTTTCAGCTACCTTCTAATAAAGGATGAAATCTGAATCTGAAATCTCAATTTCCTCTACCCTAGAATTGAACCCAAGAACTTATACTCGACATTTGCGCTTACGTCCGCTAGTTCGCCCAGGTAGTCAATTCATAAATAATGAAACAAAAATAGATAAGTTCACGTATTCTAAGTAATAAAAAAGAACGGTTCGCACTTCATTCGAAAGTGGGACGAGAGTGCGAAGCTCGCAGGCCCACCTTGATCCATACCAAATGAATGTTTAATAAGGCCAGCTTCACGCGAGTATAGCCTTATATAACTTTTCATCTACACTAATAATAAATTTATGATGCCTATATCCATATTTTTTAGGACCTCCCAAAAAGGTCTTTGAGTCTATTTTGTCTTTTCTTCGCTTCTAACTTTTAAGATAATTTTCTTTTGAATCAAAAAGTTACATTTTACGATTACAAAAGATAAACATATATATATCAAGTTTATAAGCAAACTCAACGCTTGGTAAGTAAGTAAAGTAAATTTTACTGTCCAGATTGATTCGTTAAATTTGCTATGAATTACACAATGCCTATAAAATAAAGTTACAGATTATAAGAGAATATTAATAAAATAATAATTTGAAAAAGTGGTTTAAAAAAACAAATAAACATAAAATACGAACATAAGTTCTTTCCAATAGGAAATAGCGATCAAACGTATTTCGAAGAAAATATACCTTACCCATTAAACCTTTACCTACATAGACCCAAGTTCGCAAATAAATCTCACCATTCGACTTAACACAATGAATCCTGTATAAACATATAAACATCAAGTATATATCGCCTTTATATATTGGGTATAGGCAGGGCACATCGCCGGAAGGTGGGCGTTATAATTTTCAGCATATCCGGCATTTACCGCGATTAATGTGTGAGGAAATACGGTGGAGATGAATAACATTGTAACAAGAATAGGTGCTGCGACGTGGTTTTAACTTACTGGTGGTATACAATTGGATAGTTTTGTTGTTATCGAACGAGTGTGTTAGTTTTAGGTGTTTTAAATTAATTAAGTTTTAGATTATATTGTGAAATTCTACGTAAGTCAAAAATAGGTACACATTTTTTCATGAAATGTTTTGGGAAGCCCAAAATGAGAGTAATGTCTCTTTACCATTTCTTCTAGTAAAATTCTTTGCTGTATCTATTTCGTATCTACCTGGATTAATACATATGGTATTTTTATTCTTGATCCAATTCACCCAGACAAAGTCGCTGCCAGAAGCTTGTAAGGTATATTGTACACGTAAATATTCCTCCAATTTCTTAAGAACACAAACACGGTATGCACCATACCTAATATTAAACAAGCCTAATTCCTCCAGCCGTCAAACGTCGACTAGTGAATCAATGATGGATAAAGCGAATGAAAGGAAATTGCCTACGGACATCGCGTGTGCGACTAATGAAAACAGTTCCCTGTAAGAAAGTTACCTATTCCTGAAACACACGATATTTTAAGCCGTCTACTGTGTAGAGTGGTCGATATTTTTAGAATTTGAACTGAGCAGGAAGTGTGTTAAAATTATAATGGCCACTGCACTTTAGGTTCATTTACTGATTAACAACCTAAAATCAAACATGATATTTTAAAAAATGAACACATCGTTATATAGGACATTATTTATTAATACCTATTTGATAAGAAAAAAAACAAAATATTATAGGTACAAAAAATAATTTTGCTCGATATTCTCGATTCGAAGAATAGCCTCCTGTTTCCGTGTGCATAAACACTAAGTGGGCAAAAAGCGATTAAAGAAAGGCGAAGTTTAATTATTGATCAAAGCTATCTAGCAAACAGAATACATTAAAGTAAACAGCTTTATTTGAATGAAAGACTCAATAATATCTTTCGAGAATTTTCCATAGGTAGAAAGCACTGGCATTTTATATTGATATTAAAGAATATTTTAATTTTTTGTCGCTTTCCAGAAATGAAGTTGCAATTGATAATGTTTATGAAAATATAAGTTATTTTTGGGTATTGATTTAAATTTATAATCTTATTTTTTCCTGGTTTTTATACGTGAATATTATGATAACAAAAACATATTTGAAAAAGACTATGTGAAATTTAATTCTTGGTTCCTTTTGCACGAAAAATATCAAGACACAAATTCTAAACAAAACAAGTCTATTATTTCATCAACACATCTAACTATGGTTATGTTCTATTCTTTCAGTACAAGTCCTATACAATATCTTATGAGTATAAGAAACCGGGTACAAACACTTGAATATTTCACAACTATCGTCTAACAAACAGAATCAAAAATTAAATCTAATTCGCCTTCGGGAATCATTAGCTATGCAGCCATTACGATCCTTTCGCTCTAAGGGGGCAGGCAGTGCCTACAGATTAATGTTTGAATATTTAAACAAAAAAAGTAAAAGAACGAGGTGAGTTTTTTATTGTTATGGCAGAATAAAACCTCATTTTCATTGTTTATTGTTTAAAAAAGTCTTTTGTTGCGTTTTTAAGGTGCATTTGTGGGTTTTTAAGCTGAAATATTTCTGTTCAAAGAGAAATGCCTTTGTTTTCTCCATATATTTGTGGTGGTCTTCCAAGTAGGCATGTGGTTATGTTCCGTAGATTTAATTAAAAGTATATACAGATATACATGTAAGAAGAAAACTCCAGTAGGTTATAATGTACATTGTACAGTACATGGTTTTATCAGAACATCTACATTTATATATTCTGCATTTGGCTCCCCTTTTATAACGATAATATTTGGCTTATATGTTTTGTCACGCGAAATGTATGTATACTATACTTTCATATAGCTACATGAAGTATGCATTGCCCTGGCTGCAGACCCTAAATTCATTTAAGACACTTCACAGGTTCAGGTTAACATGCGAGATGCCATACAAAAAAAATGAAGTATGCAGAATTTAATCAGGAAAATAGTGATATCTTTTATAGTACAAAGACGCTAAAGCATTTAAATATGTTATGACATGTATAACTTCGTTCATATTTCTGTTTGTCGGTACCTATATTTCAAGACTTAATTTAGGCCGAAAAGTACAGTTTACATACTCTCACGCCTTGGTGAGTTCACAAGAGAGGTAAAATTTTCTTAAGTGCTCCAAGTAAATGTAGCCACATAAATATACATTTTAATAGGAACGCAAAACGCGCTTAGCATATTAAGGCTCAGCGAAAAAGATTTAAAGGAACGTTTAGCAATGTATTACGGAATTTAAAGCGAATAATCAAAAGGAGAGTGTGAAACAAAATTTCATTTAAATCATTATAATCTGACCAATTATGAAGTTACGTCTAGCGTTATTTGACCTCTGAGGTGATTTACGTTGTATGGTATGCGGGGGTTAGTATGAGTGGTCGTAGCTAATTACACTATTTCGCTAACATCGTCTGAGTTGAATTATTAGCTTGAAATGTCACAAGTAGTGATATATGGTAGGGTGCGGGCCCTGAGATTACTTCGCGTTGTTTGTAAGCCGACCACGAGAGTGTCCTGTAACATTTAACATTAAAATGAAACTTTGTACGTTGGTGTAACGTGTTTGATAATAAATTGGAGAAGTCACAGAGCTAAATAGAGTTCGTAAATAGTTAATACGCTTAAATTTGTGTTTTCTGCTTTGACCTAGTCTGATTTCCGAGTTTAGTACTTATAGATTTTAACTAGATTAGGTCGCCTCGGGTGTCGCCAGGTTATAATTCTCTTTCATACTCAAATGGAATATAATTGGGTTACGTATTAGAAATCCACTGCTTAGCCAAGGTCAAATTAACGTTCTTATGGGTTTTTAGGAGGTTATGCAGTTTTATATAAGACTCAGAATCAGACAAAGGGTTAGGCTATTCTTCTCAAACTTGAGACCCGCATAGCAACGTAGTTTCGGTGACAACGATAAATAATTATGTATATATACATTTTTAATGCAGTCGAAAATAAATTAAGCTTATTGTCATAATTTTGTTAGTTTGCTTCGGCGAACTGTTTTCAATTATATTAGTAGATAAAATTGAGTCCAGATACAAAGTATCTAAAAATTAAAAGTAAAAATGAAAAAGAATGCTATGTGTTAATACAAATTATAAGCTATTTATGTATGTACCGAATTTTATCCAAATCCATTCAGTACTTTTTGCGTGAAAGAAGCACACACATACAAACATCCTAACAAACTTCCGCGATTATAATATTAGTCGGATCTCTATTCGAGCAATGTATTTTTTCTTGAGAACTGGCCTAGGTTTGTAACAGCAATACATCTAGGAACCCATAAGATTACATTTGATTTAAGAAATCCCAAGTTACCATTGCAATGCGGATGTCTGATCCAAACCACTTTCACTAAAGAATATTTGCTTACCTGTATTGCCTTAAGAGTTGAAGCAAGTTTAAAGCTGTATCTACAAGATTCTGGAAAAGTTGCTGCCATGTATGTATTTATGGGTTAAGTAAGCAATGTGGTTGACCACATATCGTATATAGCTTTATTTTTTATGCGAATTCTACAAAATAGACTCAATTACGGAGGATATTGCCAAGAAAGAATTATATTATTATAAAATAGAAAATGGTAGATAGTTCTCTCTACTTCTTCTTCGTGCCTTGGAAAGTCATTGGTCCTGGCCGTCATTTGTAAATCTTACGTAATGTAATCTTATCTGATAGTCGTTATGTGTAGTCAGAAGACAGTAAGTCTGATATCTAGCCTTACCGAGGATTATCCTGTTATCCGATAATTGGGTTCTAGGCAGCGTTCCACGTAAATTCCTGTAACTTATAGTTGGGAAATGCCAGGCAGATGATGATGGTAGATTTTCTTCTTTTGTGGGAAAAGTTAATACGTCACATACATTGCCTACCATTATCACCTTCAAACCATATTCGTCCTTCAGTTCACCCAGCCTACATGATTCACTGCGCCAAGCGTCTGTGGCTTTCTCTCACAGCTCATCAAACATAGCTATATACTACATAATATGTTTATACACATATAAAATGAAGTGAACCGTTTATAATCGCGAAGTCTCGCTAGTGACACCCGTCTGTTAAGCCGATGGTAATTAATTACACTTGCCAGCGACATACACTTCCAGAGACCATAAATTGATGCTCGAATCGGGACCAGATTGTGTGGATATTTCTTGAACAGTGACTGATTGTGAATCATCACCACTTGCTATAAAAAAATCTTCTGTAACTTGTCCCTTTGTGAATCAATTGAGCACATGTCTTTTTTCTAAGTCATTGGTATTTTTGGGTACCTAAAAAGCTTTGAGTAAGATACTGTAGATACTCCATCGAGTCCATCTGTAGCAAATTAGCTTAAACAGGAATAGTACTGCAGACCTACTTTGGCTCAGGGATGTGGGATGTTCGAAAGAGTTACCGTGCCCTTGGAATGCAAAGGGCTAAGGAAGAAACATGGATGTGTTTTATTTATTAATGTCCGACACTACGACGGGAGAAGTCATTTGATGATATCCTATCCGAAGAAAACGACCCCATATGGTATGGCTTATACCCTAACGCTAACAAAGTTGGTAGACTTAAATGTTGTATTACCATCCACAGTCTGACTTTACGAGCTGATGCACCTGGCTTTCCTTTAGACTGCAGAGACAGATTCGTCAGATCCAAATGACAATACCATCTCCGCCCATCATATCGAAATCAAAAAGAGGTTTGTTCCACATGAAACTAATTGCTTCTTCCTCTTTCATCTAATTAATGGTACGCTTGAGAACGAAATCAGTTACTTTAGATAATCCAACATATGACAATGACGAGTATGATGCAATATAGAATCTAGAATATTCTTGGTCAAGTAACCTAATGAGGAATCCATCTTGCATGGACATCGGTACCATAAAAGCGGTCATGGTATGGGAACTAGCTAACGGTTACCAAAGCACCATTGTCTTTACTTCCATATTTATTGGCATCCGTCTTCTATATGAAGTTAGTATCAAACGCGTCGGTAAATTACAAACACTCGATATTAGTATTCAAGTAGCGACTGGTTGCCTAGCAACGGGCAACTTTGCACGTGATAAATTACGCATGACGCATACTTGTGGTGGTTCTCGGCTAAGTATGGACTAGTAATATCACTAAAGGATTATATTTGAGTACTACTGAGTACCCGAAAGTAACCCGAGTGACAGTGTAGGACACACCTACCTACAGGTTTATCGGGTATACACAGATTATATGTGCAGCAAAAAAAATGACACAGTTCACCCGGCATCATCATCTTAAGCATCACCATCATTTTCGCAACTATGTTGGGTTCGGCTTCCAGTCTAATAGAATTAAGCTGAGTATCAGTGTTTTACATGGAGCGACTTATAAAATCTTTGGATAGATAGGTTATCGAAAATAGCCGTAAGACACATTATCTACCTACGTTGCTAACAGTTGTTTTTATATGGTAAACTAGCTTCTGCCAGCGACTTCGTCCGCATGAAATAGTGGTGCTCCGCTCCTATTGGTTTTAGCGTGATGATATATAGCCTATAGCCTTCCTCGATAAATGAACTATCAAACACTGAAAGAATTTTTAAAATCGGACCAGCGGTTCCTGAGATTAGCGCGTTTAAACAAACAAACTCTTCAGCTTTATAATATTAGTATAGATAAGCCACAGCTTTCTGCCGAAATTACGTACATAATTTACATACACATGGAAAGGTTGATCACGTTCCAATAATATATAATTTCACAAGAACATAAATTAAAGCCAGGTCCTTTTCAGTAATCGAATTATAATAAAACGGAAATAAGAGATCGGTCAAACAGATTACGGTCAAACCAAATTGAAAACCTGACAATGTCAGCGGCAGTCAAAAGTACGACCAATGTCACATTGCTTGATGTAAAGAGATGAAAAGTAATGAAAACGTGATATTTATAGGCTTAAAAAGGTTTAATTTATTTAAGGGCAGTGACCGAATGACATTTTGCACACATGGATAATAAAGGTTCACTTAGAAATTGCTGCGTAGAAGTTTTCTTTTGCGCGCTAATTTGTCTGGCTAGCGTGATGAATATGTCACATTAAAATGGAGAAGGTTGATCGATTTCTTTATAGACATGTTATCAAAAAAACTATTTTATTTGACTTTGAACCTCTTAAGTAACTTCTTAGTCGGCATTTGAATAAACTCAAATAAAAATGCTGCCCTTCTTCATTCTTTGTAATGTAATACATTTTTCTTTATTAAGGACTATTATTTTGGTGTGATTATAGTATGGATAGGTTCTATTTGTGATATCCTTGAAACATTTATTTTTTAATGATATGAAAATCCAAAGTTATTTTCGAAATGAATGACGATGAGATGATAAAAAATCTATTCAAAAAAGTCAAAAAGAAGACTCATAGATCACTATAAAAATACATGCTGTACATAATGTTGAATATTTTTCAAAACACAGACAGTCTACATCAAATATAAAAAAGTTAACGTGAAATGATCCAGGTAAGTTAATTTTATTGTCCATTAATTACGGAGACATTATTTACTTTTGTCTGAAACCTTTTTTTATGGCTGCCTCTTCAAACAGTCACTGTGGACAGTTAATTTACTTTATGTACTTACTCAGACAGGTATTTCGAGAATATTTTATATATATACCTACTTACATTTCATATCTTGTTAGGTAATTTGTTTTACTTTTTCTATAACTCTTACTGTCACATCACTGTTCTATTCCTTGAAGAAGTAAGCAGAGGATCAGATGACGTGTGATCTTAAGTGATACAATTAATGGTGTATAAACTTTTGGTTAGAACGTAGGCCTAGATTGAAGCTAACAGCTTATATCTGAGAATTCTTAAATGGAATTTAGATAATTGTTCGACCAGAGCATGAAACTTAGGACCTTTATGTCTAAGTCTATGTATTTTTAATAAGTAATATTTTCCCTGTTTCAGGTAAATAAGAAACAAATATACATCTTACGAATATAAACCAAGAAAATACACGATTTTAATTCAGAAAACTGACTCCAGATGGCGCTTTGCGTTAATATAAAATTAATTGCGTCAACGAAGCAGAATCAGAGATTCCGAGCTAAAGTGGCATTTTTAATGTGCTTCCTTTGCCTGTTTTCGCTTTACAGAATATTAAAAAAATAACATCATTCCGTAATCGAATTTTACTTGTTCATTTCCCGTTTTTGTTGAAGGTAACAACAGAATCTTATACAATTATGAAAACATAATTATTTTAGTAGCACATTAATGTGTTGATAAGATAGTTTAAACTGATCAGCAGTTATTATTCCGAGCCTAACTAATACTTAGGGCTGTCGCCATAAAAAACAGATATTAGTTTTGAAATACATCATAATTTTGGGCCTGAAGTCCGTATTTTTCAAATTAATAAACAGCAGCAGCTATTGAGAACTTCATATTTATTTACCTTTTTCAATTCCCATCCCATTGACTGTTATCTTGCAAGTGAACCCAGAAAAATAATTCTAGTATATTTTCTAAAATAATATCCGTAAATACATACACACAAAACCCTTACAAAACTTTTAATTTAAATAAGAGTAAATACGAGCAAAACTAATTAAATAATTGTACTTGAAATGAAATATTTAAAATCGCTTAAAAAAAACAATTGTGGTAAACGCATCAACAGAAAACATTCGCGAGACATGTTTATCGTTACGTTAAATATATCGATTCCGCTTTATTCCATTTTATAGTGGAATTTTAATAGAACCAGACAACACAATGGAAACCGTTCCAATAGGATTTTCCATATGTCACGGGAAATGAAGACTTTTCCGTTTGTTAAATATGTATATATATATATAAATGGATGTTTGTTTGTTTGTATAGTCTGTTTGCGAGTAAGAATTTATCGCCAAAGAAGTGGATTGTTTTTGTTTTGATAGTGCGTTTCGAGAAGTAGTGGCTCTGGTTTTTTTTAATAGTACCTATAAGTTGTTTGGGCAATTAATTCTATTAGTATCTATTAAAAAAAATGTTGCTCATACTTTAGCGTTATGATTAAACTTGAGCATATACATACATATATACTTGATTCATAATAAAAATAAGGGCCTTCCTGCTAATGCTTCTCGAGTCTTCAATCGTAACATTAAGATAGTTTTTTACTTATTTAGGTACCTGTTGTTTATATTGCAGCTGTTCAATAAATGAGCAATTATATTTTTACATTTAAATTGTCCTGAATGACTGACGGATCAACGCACAGCCTAAACCGCTCATCGTAGAGACCTGAAACTTGGAATTTGTGGTCTTTGTATGACGCAGACATTCGATCAGAAAGGATTCTCTGAAATCCTACCCCTAAGGGGTGAAAAAGGGGGGCAAAGTTTGTATGAAACTCTGTCATTTTGAATTCAAATTTGTAAAGCTAGTGGAAAGCTAGTAGTATTATAAAGAGCATATGCATTTAAATAATTGTTTCGATGTGCTAAAAATCTCCCATCTGTACCGAGTGCAGCGAACCTTGTAAATCAATTATATAACACAGCTGTCTCTGAGCCACTAACAACTAACAAGTACATGTAAAATACACACATACTAATTACTGACACAGTTAAATGACCTCGTTTTTCTAAAGAACTTCACAAAGAACTCGCCAATACCGATGGGGACGCAGATAAAATTCACAGACAAAGCAATTATACTATCTATAGTACGCTGAATTCCCGAACCGAGTCTTTGATTAAGTTTAATTTGTAACAGTCGACAAGGCACCGCTCAGTATAAAGACGATACAATCAGATTTGCTAATTCCAAATGATAGTCTTAATACCAGCGACGGAATCTAGGATAAATAACAGCCGGGTTTTTGATCAATTCAGTCAGTCCATTGATTGGTTACCACCATTATCAAGATCAGCCTATATAATATTCACATACTGTTGGGCACAGGTCTCCTCTAACGTGTGCCATATCGCTCGATCTTCAGCTTGACGCATCCAACTATTGGAGTGGATCTTCTGGTTTTGTAAGAGAAAAAGGCGGAGATTTGGATAGATAGTTTTTAATCAATCAGAGCAGTACACTGCGTGTCAGGGGCCATAGGCAAGAGAGACCACTGACAATAATAATATATAGTTGACATTAGATTAAGTGACAGCTGTCAGTTGACTTTGACATTAGAATGCGTTTATTATTTCCACAATTCTAACACCAACCTCTGCCTACAGTATTTCAGAGATCGTGACTCCATCTTGCTGGAAGGACCCTACACTACCTTTGTGACCATGCTATAAACTAACCTCCTTTATGCTATGTAGATGCCGTCAAACTAATAGCCAAGATGGGCACACTAGTAATTATGGTTACGGATAAATGGGAATGACAATTTTAGATCTTCTTTTTGAACTTGAAAAAGAACAAATAAGAGCAAATTCGTAATTATATATGCATAATTACGAATTTGTAAGATAAGCTATACTTTCATGATATATGTATACCTAATCATTTATTTTTTATTTAATCAGTGTAATGGTTACTCCTCATTAAGTATTATATAAATATTTTTAATATTTTTATAAATATTACGCCACTATAAATAATAATATATTATGAGTAAAAATATTAAGTAAAAATTTCAAGAATTTTGATTTAGTGTTAGATGATATTCTAGTTATAATAACTGAGCAGAGCACAGGCCTTCTAAAGTACCAATATGATGTCGAGAGTACTTGACACGTATAGAAATAAATTGTCAAGTTTAATATCCGCCTGAGGTCGTTAGCTCGGGGCTGCGGCCACTGTAACCCGATTCCCTCACTGAGTTTCATAACATAAACAGCTGATGCATTTTATTTTCATTCTGGTAAAAAGTGCCGAATCAAATGTGTTTACAGCTTTAAAATCCCTAAATAAAAGTATCTAACTTAGGTACCTACTTATTTGCGTATCAATCATGAAAATGGTTATAAATATTTTCTTAATAGATATTTATGCTACTTGGTTTAAAATGAACCACCATCTTCTACCGAAAAGTAAATACCTTACCTCGTTTGAATACTTAAACATGCCTACAAAAAACACTAAATATATACTTTAGTGACTAATACCACATTATCTTTAATTTAAAAATAAATATTTTCTAGCCATTTATTTCAACGTTAAAGCCAATATATGCCAAACAGCAGAACAGAAGAAATTCTTCCCATATTTTTTGGTTTCAAAATCGTTGCCGTGCATTCCAACGTTCTTGGGCGAGCAATGGGGAAGAGATCTCGAAAGGATTTGAGAGATTAAGCACGTCGAATGCATCTGTACACAGATATTTCCACTCAAGATCTTTTCACGGCAAAAAGTAGGTTGCATTCCTCGGAACTTTTTGTTCCGACTCCATGAACAACAACTTGACTTAATGCAGATGTTTTATTAAAAAAGATATAATTAAAAAATAAAGTTAATGCTATAAAATGTTCGTTCGTCTGTAATTAATATAAACTAGATAGCGTTGATAACTGTAAGTCTGGGAACGAAACTTTAGTAACCCTCTTTGATCTTAAGATCTGGCCAAGACGGTTACGATCACAAACAAATCGAAACTAACTCAAACCAAAATGCACAATTATTACTCAAGCGCAAACTGCACAGCAAAACATTATTCATCTCGCAGCAATTTGTGAACGAGGATGGTTAAAATTCAAAGTCAAAACGCCACAAACAATACCGCCAAAAGCGTAAAACCAACCGCGACTTTTCAAAGGAGCCAGCGAACCATGCGAATTTACGGGAAACTCCAGGACAAAACCAGCTATGTCCTGGAGAGACAAATTCCCGCTTACACGCCGAATAATAACTGCCGACGACAATTCATGAAATTGCAGCGAATTTTGTCCCAATTGTACACGCCGAAGAATGTTGGATGTCCCATTATAATTTTGTTAGTAATGGCTCGCCGCCCAACCATCCTTTATCTGAGTATTTGAAGTTAGTAATGTATACAATTAAGATTTATGTTTCCTAACACGTATAACGGCGTCAAAAACATTAGCCGTGAACAAACATGTTGTAAGCGAGTTCTAATCTACGCGAGGCAGGCGTGTTGTGTTAGGCACCGTCGCCGAGATAGTGGCCAGTCCCGTATTAAAATTAAATTTCGCGCAGCTTGCGAGGGTCAGCACTTGTTCATTATTGAAGAGAAAATGAAAGGCGAGCTCGACCTCCATTGAGGATCCCAGTTTAGTTCGTTCGTATTATTGCTCATAAAATTTTGTTTATTAATTTAGTTTCAACTCCCATGTCGCATTATGCGCGGATGAGTTGAAATTCGCTTGTAAAGTGAGCCGAAATTATATTGAAATTGTATGAAGAGAAGGAAAGCAGCAAACGTCATTACTTGTTAATTTCACTGTATAGTAACAGCTGACAGTTCTGACGCTCTTTCAACAAAGGGTGATAAATTGTGTATGCTGTAAGTAGATGGCTTTGTTTCGACGTGCCAGTGAGGGTCTGTAAAAGGCGCAGGCTCACTCTTATCGCTTTTAATTTGAAACGATGCCAAAAAAATAAGGAGGTCCTGGAAGCGCGCGCGGCGGAGCAGCGCGACCGTGTGCGATTACTTAACTTTAGTGCGGCTGCGGACCGAATTACATGGAATGGCGCCCAACGTGGGACTCGGTATAAGCAAATTGTGAGAGAACGAAACGCCTTGAAATTGCAAATTCAAGCGGCTCCGGCGCGTTTTGTTCGAGTCGGTTCCCGCAATTCGCGCACCTCCAGTTCCTTACATTATTTAACGAAGTAGCCGCGGAAGATTTCGCTGTGCGAGTTTTTGAACGACTCCAGAAAATTCATTTGTAATTCATACAAAATTCTTTGCACTTCGTTCCTTTACTTTATGAAGCTTTTATATTTCCCTTTTTACCGTCATCCGGTTATTATGTACCTACGTACGTCGGTGAATCGTCACTCATTGTCTATATAGTCATCCAATTAAATTTAACAAAGAACAATCTCGGCGTTAATTTCCCGTACCGAGAAAAATTGTTGTTTCAATTATTTTTGCTCTCGAATCTCGTCGAAAAAGATTGCACAAATAAATGTACGAATTAAGCACAAACGAGGCACCATTTTCCCAGTAATTTCATCGGACTTTTAGTAAAAGGAAGTCAGGCCCATATTCGATATTTCGACTGGAGAAATAAATGTTCGTCTATAATTTTAACAAATTTCCTGCCCGATGCGGCATTATGTTTCGCGACAGAGCAATCTGGGTCGTGATTACGCAGGAAAAAACGCTAAGAGGCTCCCTTCTGCGACGTTACATCTTAATGTGGCCACAATATACATAATGGCAAGATATTTAGACCACGAGTGTTCTTGACGGCTATACATCAAACGAAGACATTACCACAAAACGCCGGTTAGATACCGACAGCATAAAATATTCCAAACGCAATGATATATTTGAGGGATATGGAAATAGGTGATGGCGGGGAGTCGGAATATGTATGCGGTTGTCCGTGACAAGAACAAAAGATTTTCAGATAACAACCGTCCGGATCTTTGGGGTGTGAAAGACGAGGAACCCGGCATTAACGGTATAGCTATACTTAACTAAAGCTGCATAAAAAATCAATGTCTTAGTAAAATTCTAGATATAAGTTAAAAAAATATTTGAAATAATATTAATAAATATGTGTATTTTTATTGCTTTATTTGAATGAGATTTCAAATGTCCCCCCATTAATATCTTAATTTAGCAGTATTCGTTATTTTATCAACATCACTGTATGAACTTCAAGACAGTAAATATAGATATATTGTTTTAACATATCTCATTAAATATCAAAATGTTTAACTTATTGTAGTGCCAGCACTGTTTTTGCCGACACTCCACAGTGACTCCCGCATTTCCGACGAAATACAAACCACTTTTTCCGTTTTTCATGTGAATTAATAATATTTCCTCTCGAAATTGAATTAATACTTGATTTCGAATTAAGTTTTAACGGATAAGCTCATTTAAAAGCAATGTTAATAGTGATTAATATATCTTTTTAATAAGATTTACAAACAACGGAATTGATTTATGAATTCAAATATTTTATACTTGCATATTGCATACTGTCACATCACACATAATTAATTTAAAAAAAGGCAATCAGATGTTAACGCAAACGTCTCGAACGGGAATAGAATAGAATATTTTTTATTGCACACAAAATAATGGCCAAAATACAAGCATCATACAGTAACAGTGTTACAATGGGCGGTCTTATCGCGATCACCAGACAACCTTTGGATAGACAAAAATTGTATGAATTGGGGAACGTGGCTAGTCTGCAGCAAATAATTCAATATTTTTTTCATTTTATAATTTAACCTTATAAACCGGGTACAACTAAAGGCCAATCTAATGAAAAATATCTAAAACTTTCTAAAACAATTATTTCATGACTCAACAATCGAACCCAGATCCCAATGCTCATCAGACTACGAACATTAGATCAATAAGACAGGCTTACTCGTATTTTCAGAACAATATTTTTTTAGTTTTTGTCTTGTCGATTGTTTAATTAATGTCATATTTTCTTTGACTTAAAAAACATAAATGACGTCACTCGCGTCACCCCCAGGATCGCTGCAACGAACGATCGAGGGATGACAATGACATAGTCACCAGCTGTGCCAACCAAATCGGTATTCATTATTACCATATTTTTTTTAAGATAACAATACTCATTAGTTATAATATTGCATCTTATGACTTTAACGGCATAAATGGGTAATCCATTACGGTAATAATCATAATAATTTATTGAAATATCATTTAAATATATTAGCGCTTTTTCATTGTCTTCAAATTAACAGCTTTAAATTCCCGCTTTCTAGAGCAATGGTATTAAATAACTACAAATACTTAAATACACTCTAAAACAATGTCCAATAATATTATCATTTGAACAGTCTATACTATACCTACGCAATACACATAAAAAACATTTAAAAAAACATCTCATAAAATGCGTACACGTGCTTCGTAAATAAATACTCACACACACGTACCTACACACACTTACGCAAATACAATATAACATAAGAACCTACGATATATCTGCTAGTCAAAATTCAGGCAACTCCTCACATAGAGGGCGTGTCAGTAGCAGAGCCCGTAATGAACGCCTGGAGACTCACTTTGTCTCAGTTTTTGCTACACCTACTTGTGTGTGAATAATTTAGCAGAACCTTGAAGTTGGGGCTAAGACACGTCTGACTATCTTGAGTACTGCTTTCGACTTTTTCCTTGTGTTTCTGTTTAGTTTTATTTTGAAGATAGTTGTGTTCTGCGGCGCTTATATGCTTTGAATAATATGTTTTTCTTTATGTATGAAAGGCCTTAGTAGATGTATCTCCCAACCTCTCGTTGACTACAATCCCTTTACAAGAAAATAATATTAAAATGTCCACTTTACATAACAGTTATTAATACTATTGATGTGTCCGTCTATTTAATCACAAATTAACAATTAATTCTCTCTCACTCTCTGTAATTGTGCTACTCGGCTGCGCTGACTAGGAGCTGGTACCATACCCGCTGGGTAACCTGAACTAGCTGAATCTATTTAGTTAATAATTCATAAAAAATAAATATGCTTCAATCTTATTACTGATCAAATTCAAATTACAATTCGAATATTTATTTAAGCTACTTTTTTCACATCACTTTTTAAATATACGTGGATAAATTGAAATTAAATCAGCCTCATTTAATTAGAACTTAATAATCATGTGCGTTAATATTTCCCATCTAAATTAAATTCCATGCAAACAACAGTAAAAACTAACAATAGGTGTAACGTTCCTTAAGCAAAGTTGAACCTCCCACATCAATAAATCAGCAATAACTTAACGCAAGCCCCATCTGACTGGATTCAGTGTCTCAGCCAATAAGCCAGTACTATTTCACATACAAAATATTTCACCAACATTATTTTCGTTAACAGAAGACAGTGTATACAGCTTGCCTAAATGACACACATAAAAATAAACCAAGCTAGAACAAAGCAAGGCCTACATAAAACAGGAGAACTAAGATAAGCTGTTAGTAAGGCCGTTACTGGCATCTGGCCACGGCCAGCTTGCCAACCACTGGCACACAAGTAATTACTGTAATACATTTACGTTTCCACACAACACTACATTTGATTAAAATGTTACAAAGAATATAAGGGGAGGGCCAATATTTATATATGAGCTAGCAGTCTTTATTAATCCTGTTAGTTGATGTTACAAGTTTTTTTCCACACAATTTTTAGATAGCTAAGTTAAATAATTTTAATAAAATACGCACAAAATACGCTGCATTTAACTTAATTTTTTCTAAAAAAACTACTGATAACAATCCCAAGATTTTTTTACGTATTACAAGCGCAATACATGAAATATTTTATTCAAATCTAATTTCCAGAGAAGTAACAAACAATATGCGTATAAAAACCCAGTGCCACGTAATTTATGCTAATATCTCCTGCTCCACTTTCAATATAAAAACAAACAACGGAATAGAAAACCCGTACAAACACACTCGCATCAAATCCATTCTGAATTTCAAACGAAGATGTTTCTAGTCCATACAAGATTACACCCATGCAATCTCATTCAAGCTTATCTGTATTGGATAAACCTAGTACATTGTGCCTGACTTTATTGAATGGATGTCTACACGTCCACTCTGTGCAGTGACTAGTCAGTATATGGGCTCAGTCAGATGGGTTAGGTCTTACGACAGCTCGGTATGCGTCAAAATCGAGCACTATGGCGGTGGCCATGCGGATATAACACGTTTCAGTTTCGAATTGATTCGCTTTGTGAACGAATCGAGCGTTAGTCGAAAACAAATGGTGTTAGATAAATAGTTGTGAACGTGTGCCCAAACCGTAGATACGTGAAAATGTTTGTAAACAACTGAATTTTAGTTTTTATTTATTTATTTTGATTGATTGGCATAAAACGTTCTCTACGCTTCTACGGAACAATAACAATATATTTTATTTCTCACTTCATTTGGAACTTATTTTATTCTATCATTTAAAAATAGTTAACAACAGATAAAATCAGAACCGCCTTAGACTCCATGTGACACTCAAGTTTAGACATGTAAATTGATCCATTTACTATAGGACAAAATATAACTTTTCGTTAACAATTCAAAACAATTTAAAGTTTGACGTGTGATGTACCACTAAAGGGACTTGAGGCGCTTAGAAACAAACCATTTTTTCCTACTATTCCCAAACGTGGGACGAAACCGACCTCTATATTTATAGGTACCGAAACACTACCATAATGTATGGCAGTCTGAATATTTCATAGCTTTAGACGGTGACGCCTTGTACAATATCGAACGTCACAGTTCTATATTCAAGGCAAATGCACTTGGTATATGTTTGTTTTAGCACATTTCGATAGTACGTGTATGGTGCCTTATGCATGCTTCGGTTCACATAGTGCAGCATATTTGAGCGACGAAGTGAACGTTGTTGGTCAATATTCAACCATATATTGACTACGAAAATACATATACATATATAATAAACATATGGGTATCAAATGTGCCCACAGCTGGGAGCTGGATTCTTAGAGAATGATTCTTAGGGTTCCGACCAAATATGGCAAAAGGAACCTTTATGGTTTCGCTTCATCTGACTGTCTGTTTTTCTGTCTGTCTGTCACAGAAGATTATTTAAGAGAAAAAATAAAACAATCCTAACGTAAGGGTTATTAAAATGCAACAAACGCGCACGCACATACAATTCATGTCATCCACAGACATATTCGTAATTATACAGTCTTCAATTATAATTGGCGAAACGAATATTTCCAACTATCGCTCACAATATAGTTACATAATATTAGCATACGTAACTGTATGTGAGGTTTTAGCTAAGACCACCAAACTGCTGGATAATCGAAAACATTTTGAGAGAATATAATATACGTACTCAATAGCCCTTTGCTACCACTAGACCTGCATATCAGTTCAAATATGGATACAGTAGCTGGCACGCGTAACTTAGGAAAACTCGTAAGTAGTACCCCTCCTCCTCGTTCTTTAATTTTATTGTTTTATACAGATATTTTTTCAAAATCAATTATTATTATCAATTAGTAATAAGTAATGAAGGTTACAATTCTTTGTTGTTACTTGCCAAGGTAGGTACGTACCGGCAACTATACTAAACAATTATTCTATACTAGCTTCTGCCAGCGACTTCGTCCGCGTGGAATAGTGGTGCTCCGCTCCTATTGGTCTTAGCGTGATGATATATAGCTTATAGCCTTCCTCGATAAATGGACTATCTAACACTGAAAGAATTATTTAAATCGGACCAGCGGTTCCTGAGATTAGCGCGTTTAAACAAAATGACAACATTTCCCTTCACTGCTCTGCTCCTATTGATTGTAGCGTGATGAAAAGTATACTATAACCATCTCAGGAGTATGACAAATAATTGTACCAAGTTTCGTTAAAATCCGTCGAGTAGTTTTTGTTTCTATAGAGTTTATACAGACAGACAGACAGACAGACGGACAGACAGACAGACAGACAAAAATTTTACTAATTGCATTTTTGGCATCAGTATCGATCCCTAATCACCCCCTGATAGTTATTTTGGAAATATATTTCATGTACAGAATTGACCTCTCTACAGATTTATTATAAGTATAGAAGAAGATATAGATAGATAGATTATTGGTGATACGCATAATTTATAAGTAATAATTGAGGTCAATTTCGTTTCACTATGAAGCTATAAATAAAGTACCTACTACTTGCCTGTACCACAGGATATTGGTACATGACATATAACATTATCAACGACTCGTTTTACTGAATAGGTAATAATTACCGCGAGTAATTTACGATTTATATCCTGCAATTATAGAAGATACGTGTTATATGTAATAATTTTCATTGAGTACATTAATATAGCAGAGTTATAAATTACTTTAACAACGTAAAATTTATATTTTTATATCGTAAATAGTACATATTATCATTATATAAGTTGTCATAGAGAAATTGTATAACTGCTCTGCATTTTCCAGTAGAAAGTTTTTTAAAGGAAGGTATTTTACTACTTTTTTTATAGTTTACCGTTGTACATTGTAAACAAAATTGTACCTTGCCACCATAAAATATAATTCAAATTTCAAAAACAATTCGAGAACCAGTACACAAAATTCAGAGGCAGCACCGGCAACAATCTACATCCAACACCAGCAAGTACATTCAAACTTCACAAAGACAAGAGCAGAACTTAAAGACGTAATTCAATAACAAACAGAGATATTTCTAGAATATTCTCTTTGAACTCTGACGAAACGAAAGACTCCAAAAACTCAGCATCGTTTACACAGTACAGCATAATAAATTCATTTAGCGCCGTCTGGCATAGTTGCGCGAAATTAAGCGGGTGCAATAAAGATTTGAACGTAAAACTATTCGGACACAGCCAACTATTTGGATTAAGGCAGGCCCAACAGCTAACTTACATGGAATACAAGTGCAGAGAACTGCTTACATTTTTGTGTTTACCTATTTTGTTTTGTGCCAGACATACGCGGTGCTTTGTGAAAAGTATGTTTCGTAACATTTTTCGCTATTCAAACGAGGCACTGCACACATTTTCAGTACAATGTATTTTGATATTTTTTATTCGAAACAAAATATCTTGCATGTTTGAAAACTTGACATTTCACATACTTATTTTCTATAAAACACTTACGCATACTCCCAACGGGTAAACAAAAGATACCCATCCATTTTTATCTTATAAAATATTGCCATCAATCAGAGCGCAATCTAGGCATTGGATTGTCACATGCAAGATCGCACATCACGCACCATCAAGATGCCAGAATCAGTCGGAAGCAGTTTAGCAGTCGCAGTTGCCATTAAACCACGAGACAAATGACTCAGTTGAATTAATGAAATTATTTTAAATGGAAGCAAAAATAGAGTAGTAATTTATTTATTTTAATACATAATTATGTAGGTACCATCTATTTAATTTAAGCACGATATTTCACTGGAAACACTTAGCTATTCCAGAAATCGCAATCCAAAACTGCTAAAGTAAAATTCCTCACATGCGACAATTAATCTTTCTTAATCCAAACTTGGGAGCGGTTTATAGCCCGGAGTATGGTGCTACAGCCACGTGGCAGGCTGCCAACCAAGCCTCGTGGTGCCAGCCAAGCATCCATAATATCGTCTACGGCTTGCCATATATCGGCCTCTGGCATTTTGTTAACAAATGGCACTGTGGCAGTCTTGGGCCTTCTTGTCTTATGAATTTTATTCTGTTGTCGGGACGAGATGTGTCTTTTTATTATTGTGTAAAATTGTTCTGTTCAAAGTTTTGAATGAATTGTGAGGAAAATATGAAATGTAAGTGGTTCTAGAATTAAAATTATGTATCCCTTTAAGTGAGAAACTGGTGATAGAACGTAAATAAATGTTAAAGTTAATTATGGTATGAACACTTCAATTTAGTATTTACTCTTTCGTACTAAAATATAAACTTGAATAATAAAGTTAGGTACGTATTTTTCGTAGAGTACCTTTCACGAAATATTCCGATAGATCTAGCAAAACGTGCTACCCGAGCTGTGCTAACCGAATTGCATTGAAATGTGAAAATAATTGAATATTATGGTACAAATCGGCAGGATGTCGACACATTGAAGAGAGTAATGGAGCGAAATCATTCAAGAGTCGCTTGCTCCACCGTAAAAATTGATCTCAGTGAGGGGCGATATATTGAACGCTCTCGTATATGGTTATGCAGTTTCGGGTTATATTTTAGAACTCGTTGCCATTGAAATTGGCAAACAGTGGAAATTTATTCACAGTTTTTTATACACGCCTCATAAAATTTAAGTATTTGGTATCAACGAGCTAAAAAATAATTGTTTTTTTTTAGTCAAGTTTAAGTACAATTTACGCAAACATACATAACAGTTAGCTTTATTATTTTTTTTATTTTTTTTGTTACGATTTACGATATGAGTATATGATCTTGACTTAACCTAAAAGGTATAGTAAAAAGAAATAAAAGATAAAATATTTATTATCTATCCACTATTGAAAAAACTGTTCTTTTTTACTTAACTTAAAAAAACACAAGAATTTCGACGTAACCAGTGGTCTGAACCGACATTACAAATTGGTTTCTCCTAGTTTTGCTTTAAAACGGGTCCGGACGAGTTTCTCCTACTTTTTTCCATACACTACATCTGACAGAACATTACTCACGCCACAGGGGTACCAAGGGGCTGCAATATTTAATCTTGTAGAAGCAAACTTCTCACTTATCGAAAGGAAATGGATAATCTCGATTCGCGTCCGGGTTACGCCTGCGCTTTCGATTTTAAGCCAAACTGAATAAGGATTCCTTAATAATTTGTTTAGTGTATCGGACTTTGGCCTTTTTTATAATGATTAGAAATAAGGTGCTCTACTTAGATATACATATTTATATTGCCATCTATATCTTCTATATCTATCTTCTATCTACACTTATAATAAATCTGTAGAGAGGTCAATTCTGTACATGAAATATATTTCCAAAATAACTATCAGGGGGTGATTAGGGATCGATACTGATGCCAAAAATGCAATCAGTAAAATTTTTGTCTGTCTGTCTGTATAAACTCTATAGAAACAAAAACTACTAGACGGATTTTAACGAAACTTGGTACAATTATTTGTCATACTCCTGAGATGGTTATAGTAAACTTTTCATCACGCTACAATCAATAGGAGCAGAGCAGTGAAGGGAAATGTTGTTATTTTGTTTAAACGCGCTAATCTCAGGAACCACTGGTCCGATTTAAATAATTCTTTCAGTGTTAGATAGTCCATTTATCGAGGAAGGCTATAAGCTATATATCATCACTCTAAGACCAATAGGAGCGGAGCACCACTGTTCCACGCGGACGAAGTCGCTGGCAGAAGCTAGTTATAGATAAAATGATAGGCTATACAAGTATTTGTTCATTGCGGGAATCAAATTCACAGCAAAGTGACTCATACCTCATCAGCTCAGTCATTGCACCAATAATTAAGAATGTGTAGGTTACTTATGGGTCTCCTATCGGAAGATCAGCGTTGCGGCATTTACTCAGGTAAATGCTGCAGCATTATGCTGAGATAGGAGCCTTTTCTGGCCTCGTACAGGTATGTAATGATTTTAATTTAATTTTGTTTTTATTTTTTATTTCTCTTCTATTTTGTTTTTTTTTTTATTTTATTTGTAATTGTCTTCTTCCTGTGCGTGTCCAGAAATAAATGCTTTTTCTTTCTTTTAGCTTTTAGCAACATATTTTTTTCGTATTTTTTTTTCATGACCAGAATTTGAAAAAACAAAGCACTGTTTGGAAATAAATTAATTCTATTTTTTATTTTCAAATCAGTCATAATGTTTCTCCCTAAGTTCACAACATTTGAAACACAAGAGGCTACTTAAAACTCAGTTGCAAACTCACAAAGGTAAAACAGTATTTTCATCTAGATTTTTATACGAACATAAACGTAAACTCCTTTCGCATCAACGTCCAACATATAACACTAACGACATAGCATATGGAATTCATGCCTTGCTTTACATATTGCAGCTGCCAAGTCGATGTCATAGCTGGCAGGCCGTGCCAGTTATATGTTTCGTGGTTTTTACAACGGTAAAAAATACATCGTTTCTACAGCATGTTTTAAAAGTATGTCATCCTTAATTATTTTGTAGAGAGAATGTGGAGATAAAGGGAAAATATCTGACTCGATTCTAAAAGTGTCGCGAGTTCCATGTACGCCCTAAAATACGGGTAAAATTCCAAGTTTAGTAGTCAGAGAGCTCTTCATCGTCATCATCAGCCCGTGTCAGTCCATTGCAGGACATAGGCCTCTCCCATGGCACGCTACGAGCTCCATCTCCAGCTTCCCTCTTCATTGTGTATAAAACTTTGTGTAAAAACCTAAAAAACGTAAAACCCTATGTATGTTTGGTATTTTAATTTTAATAAACTTTAGTTAAGATAAAAAGATAAAGGAAAAAATAATATTAATATTGGTGGACATTGTAGTCTTATTATAACAAGATGTTTATTTTTGATTGAGCAAGCGTGATGGTCAGTACGCGCCTTCTTTGTTCGAGAAGAGGGATGTGACAAATAGACCAAAATCGACTTTGTTTTGTACTATTAAGTTACAGATTTGAACAAAATGGCTTTCTTAAATAGAATCGATACAAAGACAAAGTTTCCGGTAAGCAATAGGTAATGTATCGGTATCGTATCGAACTGTCACGCCCGTGACAAAGGTTAAACAGGCCGGGTTTACTTACACTGCCAATTGGAGAACGAATAAACGTTTCTTTTTCTAAATATTGGGATCTACTACGGTTTGATTTACCTTTTTGTTCTTATTGAATGACGTGAAAGTGTTTTTGTTTTCGAGAATTAATTACTTATGAATTTTAGGGCGGTCTCATAAGTAGGTGCTACCGCACGCATCTATATAAAAGTCTGTTTTCCAAATTCAAAACATATTCTCTCATAAAAAAGTTTACATTTATGATGACAGTTTAAAAAAAAAACACTACACACGAAATACAAAGTTCTAAGAAAAATCTACTACGTAGGTCGTACCTAATCAGGATTAACAAGATTATAGTAACTATTAGGAATGTTACTTACTTATTCAAAATATGCGAAAAATAATTTCTCTATTACTGTTATTCTAATTTTACATAGATAATTAAAAACACTCAAAATAAATTACCTTCATTTTTTATTTCCTACGAAATTGTCTCACACGATTAATATCTATTATACGACAATTAATTAGTAATCCACTTTTATTTAACGCGAGGTACCGTCCAATAAAGTTAATTTGATTATAAAGGTTCACAGTCCCTTAAAATTATCTGGGGGATAATGACTGAAGTTAATCTGCTATATAAAGTTAAATAAGGCTTCAACATATTGGGTGAAATCCGGACAATAGTCGGGGATAGGTACTGAGTTTATAAATTGGTTTTAGGTAACTAACTATATATACATAGAAGGGCAACAATAGAATTGAATTTCTACTTGTTTCAGTTCATGAATTGTAAAGTTTTCCCTGTCTGTATCAGCGTTGTAAGCTATAGGTATAAATTTTACATACAATTAACATATATCTATTGAAGGTTTTCTGAGCAGTTTACTGTGTCAATCAATAGAATTACATCGAGTTACATGTTAAATTCTAAGTTACCACATATATTTACTTACTTGAAAATAAAATTCTAGTACATTTGAATAATAATCATTCTTCAAAAAAAATATTTTAGTACCAGTTAGAAAACCATAAAAAGTTTAGCAAATGATAAAGGCATATCACCAACACAATCCGAAATACTTAGAACACAAAGCAACAGACCTGGTTTATTTATTTAAATGCAATCAAACAACGTATCGTATCGATCGGTTCCCGGGAACCCGATGACGTCTAGTTGTGCCCACACCGTGTGAGTATCGTGAAACGTAGTCAAAAGCGTTAGGTCTGCGCCGATAAATGTTTAATGCCGTATCTTCGGAAGGCGTATTCTAAATAATTCACGATGCCCAGACTATAGACTATAGCTCGAAATGACTATCAAAGCGAAATACCGACTGGAAGTTAAGTGAAAATGCGCAATAAAACCAAGAAATGTTTTCAGCTTATTAGAATACGCGTCTGCTTTCATGAAATTAAATGGCCGACTAAGGAACTCCTTATTTGTTTTTATTTTCTTCGAATTTTGTCGGGTTCATAATTTCTTTTCCTCCCTTTATTTATGTCCTTGGTTAAATTATTAGCCGTGTTATCGCCGTGTAAGGAGGCATTTAGCCGCTTTTTATGCTATCCTTTTGAGAACGGTTTACGTTGAAATCTTAAGGACTTTTTGGCAAGCTTACAGTCAATTCACAGACCATGGTCGGATGTTTAAACGAGTCGTTAATTTTATGGTGTGGTTATTTGGGTTTTAAAATCAAATGGTTTTTCTTTTTCATATTTGGAACATAGCTATGCCAATCTACGTATCCACCATATGATTGGCAAAACTAAAACGCTTCTCAATCTCTCGTGCTTGCGTGCGGGTTCGAAACCTGACAAATACGTCTTGAAAAAATCTTTATCACTTTTAGACTCGAATATGACTCGAACTAGAAAACTTAAAACCACTTTGTCCGACAAATTCCCGGGGAAGTAGTATGAACTATTTCCAATAGATGGCGTGGTAGCCATTGTAAAGAATTGCGAGGTGATAGTTGACGTCTCAGAAACAAAAAATCTCTTAATTATAACATCAGTCATACTTTAAAACTAAAATATTATCGATATTGTTTTATTAAACATCTTTGTCCCACACCACTATTTATAGTTTAACCTTATAAATGACAGCTAACCCAGCTCAAAGTGGAATAATGGCTCAATACCATTTTAATCACCTGACAATGTAATACATTGTACACGATAATATTAAACTAATTTCACATGAAGCTCTATCTTTCTTCATTGTTTCCCTTGTAACGATATAGGTTGCTTTACAAGCCTATTGTTATTCTCTAATATTGCGTAGTATCATACTAATTTAAATTTATGTTACAAGAAGGTCCGTATTACAGAAGCCAAACTAGATTAAATCAATCAAATGCCTCCAAGTGTAACATTATCATCAGCCTATATTATGCTGGCCCACTGCTGGGCACAGGCCTCTTAGCAAACAGAGAAGGCATGAGCATTGATCTATTTATGCCCAATGTCCATGCTTGAGCATCGTCCCAGAATGCAGACCTTTAAGTCTTAAAGCTAACGAAACGTTATACGTCACGAGTATGATGAAATGGAAAGAAATACTTAAAAGCAATTAATACAAAATTCACGCGCGTCATATAACATAATGTATTAGTGAAAACAATAGGATTATATCCGAGAAGGGCATAAACTGTTGGTTGGTGATATTTTTTTTAAAAGTCAGGTGTCTTCTCGCGAACGACTATCTATACTAACTATCTGACTTATGTAAGGATCGTAGCAGTTTTGTAGTTACTTCTTCAAATTATACCTATGGAAAAAGTTTTGGGTTTATGTATGTATGTATATATTACTTGTGTTCAAGTCATAAGCCTTACTACAAAGAACTAATTTGCAAGTGACGTAATAAGCATCGAAGTTCTATTATCCTATAATGTTTACAAAGGATCTAGTGTTGAACCTAAAGCGATGGTAACCAAATAAATTCTGGGTATCTAGTAATTGCGAGACAGGATCAATACCAGGCGTATGCCAACAAAGAGTGACCATGAAGTTCGTGGAACTTTTCCTATGTTGACTGACAAATGGAAATTGGGTAACCGTATTATGTGCGTATGTCAGGAGCTTACAGAATGTTAACTGAATTTAGGTGTGTACCTATTATTTGTGTAATAATTACGAATTAAGTTCTTTGACCCGTTTTCAGTCTGAATATGTAAGTTCCAATCTTTTTCATGAAACGATTACCATATTATGTAATACTCCTAAACTATTGATTCGATTGTGATGAAAGGTTTCTAGCCCAAAAATGTAGCATTTATATCACTAGCCAAACTTTCGAAATTATTAATACCAGGAATAACTGTCATAAATTATGGTACAAAAAACAATACCGGCTGATGAACATGCTCTCCAGTGTCTCAAAGTGTATCAATATAATGTAAAATTCCATCCCTGGCTTTCTAAGGTTAGCCTTAGAAAAACACAGATTACTAATCAAGGCGTTTATTTTGTAGCAACGAGCTTCTTGCTAAAGCCTTATAAATTTGAAATACAGTTCTTACGAATAATTCACAGTTAATAATAATTATATGAACAAGTAAGCAAGCTTAATCAGTGGCTGTCTTGGACGTGCATAGACTATATAGAACCGCAATTTGGCCCATTGACTGAACCCAATGAAGTTGCAGCTCGACTTGGGAACTCCTTTGAGAACACCTGGCTAATATACTTGGTGCATGCGCAGAGCTACTAATGGAGTGCATAGGTCATAGTTGCATGATTTAGAAGGTTTGGAGTGTCGTGGAATTTGAATTGAAGGATATTATTTGTGGAATATTGCTACTGTTGGTGTAATTATGATTGTGATATCATACAATGAACCGTGTGTTTCCCGAGATATTAGGTATCCATTTCGCCTATTAGGGGACAATCTACTAGGAGGCATGTTCAACAGGGAACCAATATAAAATAGGCTGATGATGATAATGAATAAGAGGTGAACATCTTGTCCACAACCGCGAACTAATTTAGAATTTTATAATTCATGTGTTGGGAATCGAACTCGGAAGGTCATACTGATCAGTTGTGCTTGCCCTGTTTAATAACAAGGTTGTCAAACAATGATTTTGTGTATATATTTTTTTTAAATAGAGCTTTTTCAATTTAGTGGGTCAAGGTTGTTGGAAGTAGGTCAGAGCAGAAACCAGGTAGTGTTTTATATAAGCATATTTTTATGCCTAAAACTCAATAAAGCTATAAGCGGGCGGCACCAAACTTTTTATCATTTATACTTTTACGAATATCACAAAACATGATATCAATAATTAGCATACTCAATATTTTTTATCATGTCAATACATATGTAGATATAATAAATAAGTAAACATATATGTATAATAAATATTTAGACGAAAAACATAAAATATAGCAAAATGTCCTCCATTTTGACACATCTTGGATGACAGTTCTTCCGTTTCACGTATAAGTAGCCGTATATCTTTTTGGTACAACCACGGCACAAATTTTCATCAGACGAAATCGAATCGAAAAAAATAATAATTTAGATACTTTGAAGTCACAATTATGATATAGACAACCTAGGTCACGTTAACCATCAAACATCATTAGACCTAAAACACGAACATAATCTATTGTTTAAAATTTTACAAAGACAACAATATCAAGCCTTGTTCAGTACAATTTATGGGCCAATTACTGGCACACACAAACCATTAGGCCATTCGCTTTTACATGCTAATCTGTTATTGATAGAGGGCAGGCTGTTAATTACGCCCCTTGGATGGGTCGCGTGTTAGTGTGGGTGCTGAGTGAGTATGTGTGTGGCAAGAGTAGCATTACTGACCTGGTGACTGGAATTTGTGATATATTTTTAAGGAATAAACTAGCAATATGTAAATACTGGCTGGTTTCACTCGTTTCCTGAGTAGTCCATTACCGTCTCAAGAGTCCCTATCTCCATTAAAAAAAACATCTAAATCGGTTCAGCCGTTTATCGGAGAAAGCGTAACAAACTCACATTTAAAGTGCATTTAAAGTATAGTTTATAAGAAACAAATATTGAATTTGTTAAAATATTTAACCTTTGGTAATTTAATGGCAACAGTAAGTATTTTAATGGGAGAGGTGGAGATGGAGAATTTATTTATTCATTTAACAAAAACAACTTTTATTTTACAATTTTTAATTAGCAAAAAAAAACATAAAACATCTCAGAAATACGTTAATAAAATATTCACAACATAAAAAAATATTAAATAAGAATAAATAAAAACATTTCCACACAACTGCAATTATTTAAACCGATACTAGGTACTAGTTCCAATTCCGAAAAAGAGTACGAATTTTCGGAACGTCCATAATCGTTTCATTGTACAAGCTTAACTTATCGAACACTTAAAAGGGCTTATAACAACGTAATCCTTATTTATGAACTTCGTAACAGAGATTATATTAATAGCTGCCGCGGTCCGAACCGAAACTCTTTGAGTTTTCACAATCAACAACTTTTAATCTGTGTCATTATGCAGTCAAGATTCATCTAACTTAGTCCTTTTAAAACTTATCTAGTTTGCTAGCTCCCGCCTCTTGTAGCTGCCGTGAATAATAGACTAGAAAGTATGGTGTTACTGTGTTAATGTTTTATTCCGTAGGTGTATAGGTACACAGTACAGAGGCTAGCCTCTGTCCTCGTTCCCCCTATACCTACTTAAAAGTAATATAAAGCATCCTAATCAATATTTTAATACAAAATGATCTCTGTTTGTCTGTTGCACTTTCACGGTATAAAATATTGAACCAATTTGTATAAAAATTACTACGACGATAGTTTAAACTCAGGGTAAGGACATAGGGTGGTTTTTATCCTGGTGCCAGACGTTTTAAATGCGGATAAAACCGTGGGGCACTGCTAGTATACTAGCTTACAAATCGTCATTTTTATATGTATCTACAGAGTAGTTTTCACATAGTAAAAGAAATTATATATTTTACATACAAACCAATATTTTTTATCGCTTAGTTCTGTGCTCTCTTTAAACGAATAAACCCTTTTATGTCTAAATATTGTAACAACACTTAATTTCGGACTCTATATCGCTAACATTCTAAAGTGACAGCTACCATGAGGCTTATATGCGACTCGTGACAAATGACGTCACAGTCCATAACACCAGCCGCATTATAACGATGACAACCATTCCATTTTTAAAACTTAAATCAGCTATTCAAAATTCAAAATTCAAAAGTCATTTATTCAAATTAGGCTGAAAATCAGCACTTTTTGATCGTCAAATTTACAAAAGACAGCCCCCAAAACGCCCGGCCACCACTTCCTATGTGTTTTTGCTGGGAAGAAGAAGTGGCGCAACAAACTCCCCAGCAACACATCTGTCTGTAAGGTTTGAAGAACCGTTTATACAATATTAATTTTAAAAAAACAATAGGTAGTTATCATAATTAACATAATAATTTTAGTAGTAAATAATTTTGCCACATGTTGGCTAGCACACACCTTTATACCTATAACAAGTAAATTACCTGGCTATGTACCTACTTATACGTATAGAGGCTCACGATCCTCCCCTCGCACAGAATATCCCTGAGAGTTATCGACGCCCCCTTGAAAGTACTTCTGCCAAAAATAGTGACGTGCATGCTTTTGAACAAAGGCTATCATGTAGCCGATGAGTGCCGGCTACCCCTTAATGACTACTCAGACTATATTTAGTGGCTAAAAGAATGTAATTTTTACACGTCTTTATATCATTTAGAGATGTCGAAGAGCGCTACGATTCTCAATTGATAATTGACTCAAAAGTTTTGTTTCTATGCATAGATAAATTTAGTTAAAAAAATCAGATTGAGAATTAAAATAATTTCGATTGATTAATAAACTATTTATTCTGTTAATTCTGTATAAATAACACATGAAATAAATCATGAAATCTAATCAGAAACCCCAGTCACCGCTCATCACATTTAAAATTCCGACATTGTCGTTGGTAACCACGGCTCACGCAACTGGTCCCAGACTTCCAAAGACATTTGTTGCTGACCTTTACGACTGAATAAATAATTTAAACTCGACTTAAGCCCCCAGATTTACTTAAACAAAGGTGGTCCAGTTAATAGGGTAATACATTTTGGTCATTTCTACGATCCGGTAGAGGCTCGGTCGCTTTGAAAGCGAGAATATGGTTACTAATTGAGCGTGTTTAAATTAATGTTGGAAGTTGGTTTGATTTATATATTTTGTAGTGTATGCGCGGAATAGTATTAGCAAAAAAACAATTAATAGTACCAAGCATTGTTTTTAAAAGAACATGCACACAAAGTTAATTTTTATTTACTTACACAGAGTGAATGTTTTAATAAATAATTTATACAGGTTATAATTACTTAGGTGTACTTCATAAAAACAACAAAAAACTCGTTGTACATTTTGCCTACGAGAAAATGTTGCATCCTGAAAATGTAGTCAATGCCAATGTTACAATGAATAAACTAAGCCCAAACGTAACATACCAATTTACTGTAAATGTTACAAAAAAACACACACACACACACATAAACAACTTTGAAACGCCCATTAATAAAACGAAAGCCTTAGAACCGCATAATTTACAGCACGTTCAAAAGTAATTATTATCCGCGCCCAGTGCGACCGCTGCCCAAGGACTGACCACGGCACTTAGCGAATTAAGCATGTCACAAGTTAATGGTTAATGGTTAATGCAGACGAGGGTAGCAGGCATTAGGCTAAATTAGCCATGTCTGTTTAGATGGATGCCCTAATATCTGAACTTATTGCAGTACTGCTAATAGTGGAGTTTTAGACACATTAAGAGGGATTATTTTCGTTCATGTCGGTGTAGTGGTTGCAACTGCGACTGCTGAGCGTAAGATTGTGGGTTCAACAAGGTTCATTACGTCACTATAATGCAAATGGCAATAATTCTATCCTTTTAGATATTTTAACATCATTAGTGATAGTGATGCAAACAAAATCTTAAATATGTAAATAGTCTATTTCATGTCTGGTTGGTATTAAAACTGTATTGAAATAAACATTTTATTAAAAGTACAATATTTCACATCACTAAAAAAACAAACAAATATTTTTTTTAAGCCGACTGGTATTTTTATATGACAGCTCGAGTTCTAAAATTAAAATACTTGATTTCAAAAATACATACCTGATACTAAAAATACCTTTACTTTTACTTTCAAAAAAAGAACTCCGGTAATATCTTTCACACCACTTTCGTAAAGGAGCCCAGCCCTATAATAGCACGAGTGCATTATATCAATATTGTTCCAGTTAACTTCGACAGCTAACACAAACCTGTTAGTACTGAAAGTGTGTTAAGTTAACAAGAGTTCAGCGTATCTTGTATCTATTGTTAGCAAATGGTTTACCCATCGGCATATAACTGTTATTGAAGCTTCCTAACATTGTGGGTAAACATCCGAAAGAAATAAGTGTAGCTACAAGCATGCGAAGACTACACAGGAGAACGATATAGGGCGAATAGTACCGATCTTTTTTACTCAAGATTCATAATACTGCACTATTCTTTAAAGCAAAATTTAAATGTACAAATTTTTTTAGGTTACTAAACTTGTGATCACCTTTCATATTTATGATTTATGAAAGAAAATAGCATAAAGATTATAATATAGGAAAGGTTACAACAAATTACAATTGTGGAATATAGTTATGAGGAAACTTCGCTTATTGTTTTCACAAATTGATTGACACAACATCAATATTGTCTAGCCTTTTCCCAACTATGTTAGGGTCCGCTTCCAGTCTTAACCGGATGCAGCTGAGTACTAGTGTTTTACATGGTGCGATTGCCTATCTGACCTCCACCACCCAGTTACTGTAAACACGGAATCCCTTAGTAAGACTGGTTGTCAGACTTTCTGGCTTCTGACTACCCGTAACGATTGTCAAAAACCGGTCAAACCGAGCAGCTGTTACTTAGCCCCGAGCTTCTCCTGTATCATTTCATTCTGCCTAGCCTTTTCCCAACTATGTTGGGGTCGGCTTCCATTCCAAACCGGATGCAGCTGAGTACCAGTGTTTTACATGGAGCGACTGCCTATCTGACCTCCACAACCCAGTTACCTACCGGGTAACACGGTACCCCTTGGTAAGACTGGTTGCCAGACTTTCTGACTTCTGACTACCCATAACGACTTTCAAAGATGTGCAAATGACAACCGGCACTAACAGCTTAACGTGCTTTCCGAGGCACGGAGGAGTCTCGCGACAAAGATCACCCACCCATCGACGGACCGTCCGCGCCAAGCGCAGCTTAACTTTTGATCGGTCGAACCGTGCGGCTGTTACTTAGCCCCGAGCTTCTCCTGTATAATACCAATATTTACATTAGGGTGCCTTAAATCTCATAAGACTCAAAATCACAAATAAAAAATACATAATATCTAATTTATAATCCAATCCCAGACACGCTATCGAATATTAACCCAAATATACACAGGTACATAACAAATACAATTTGAAACAGTAATGCAATTCAGCTGTCTCAAACTGTTCAGCCCCCTAATTTCTAGCCTGTCAAGTTCCAAGAAGCGTTAAGCCAATACGGCAAAATCACACGACAGCTGCATTAGAATTGGATCCAGTCTGTTTAGCTGTACAAAACCTGTCTGTCCCAGCCTTAAATGAGTTTGTATTTATAGTAAAGATATGGGACACGAATATTGTACATCGAAGAGTTTTGGACACTATTTTTTATTTATTTAAGAGACTTCTCATTTAGGACAAAATTCTCAACAAAAAGATAGGTGCGACAAACATAACCCTTTCCTTACAGTCGGGTGAAAAGGGTGTTTGGTGCCCGACTCTCAAATTATATGCGTAACTGTAGAGATACTTAGCTCTCAATAAAATAGTATTTGGTTCTATATAAACCTACATAATAAGCATAGGACTGGTTTTGATTTTATTCGAATGCGTGCGAATCATAAGAAACTCGTTACATAAAATATCTTATTCTTGAACAAGAGGAAGGAACAACAAACCCGTGTAACAATATGACAATACAAGTACCAACTGATGTCATCAGTACATGTGAATATGGAGATACGGGAGCACGACCGAGGGAAACTCGCATTTCGGTCGATAACCTACAACATTCGGCCCCACTTCCCATAAAATACTTGAGAAAATCCAAAATAAATGTTTTCGTCTAGCCGCGTTGGCGTCACTCGTTCATAAATCACATAAAAATATATCCTAGAGTGGTGGATTAAGTGATTTCTACGAAAGTTGTTCGGCAAACAGGCGAATCCATTAAAGTAAGCCCATCAGAAGAAACTGTGTAATCTGTTTATACGTTTGCATGAAACAGATAGTTGCATGTGTTTGTGCGATGTGCTGCTAACAGCTCGGGGAAATTATTAGATAAGTAGCAGTCGAGGGTGAGGGTTAAGATTTGAATCTTAATGAGTGATGTATACGGGTTTATTAATTTTATACAAATTAATGTATGAAACATGAACTGTTTTTTTTTTCGGAATATATTTATTGAAATCGATATTTACTTTTGTTTTAGACAAAAATAAAATTTATTTTCAATTACAGTATAAATTTGTAATTAAACTGCAAGCCATCAAAAATGCAATACAGTGCATTCTACTTTTATAGATAATATTTTTTAAACCCTATACTCATTTCATTGCAAAATACTTCTTTAAAATCAAATTACCATAAAAATACGAGTAATATTAATAAAAAGTCATGAAAATAAAGCACGATAAGAGCTGTTCGCAAATCGATTCAATCGAATACGGAACCAATTTCGTTTTCAACAGAGTAAACCCACAACTCGTTACAACTCCCCACATTAAGCGAGTTAGAGTTTCATCGGGAACCGGTCGAAAATAAAAATTGTTTTTATATACTTATATATTCACGTACTTATGTGTCTTACATATGTGTCTATATATAAACGAATGGTTTTTCACGATAACTGGGTGAATACGATTTCAGTTCGCCAAAGCGTTACCAAAGTCAGTATTAATAAATTTTTACGACAGCATACGAGAAGTGTTTATTTGTTTTACCATGTTGTTTGAATACAATGTGCATGAATTGCAAACCAGATTTTTGAGAATTAGGTAATAATAATAGAACTTTACGTGTCCGGACTTGTACTATTATGTATTCTGTGGTCCGGATTAAAACTACATTTTCTTCACCAGGTTTTAATCTTCATACCAAATTTCATTAAATTCTATCCATCAGTTTTCCCATAATAGCCTGACAGACAGACAGAATTACTTTCAAATGTATAATATTAGTAAAAATTCTGCCATTCGCATTGCAATCACATAACTCAAACAACAGACAACAGAATGTAGATCAAACAAATAAAAATAGCTAAACATGCGTCTTTATTTCCAGTATTTACTTATCAAATCCTTTATTATATTTACATAAAATATGGAGTCACAAGGTAAGGTAACGAGTGAGCTCAACAAGATCGGATTCATTCTCCAATCCGCGTTTACAAATAATCGGATAATCCGATTCCCGTAAGGAATCGAGTACTCGATGCTCGCTACATTGAATATACACAATGAAATGAGGATATTGTGCATTGCTTACGTGAAGAAGCGACTGTGATAGGATCAGGTGTAACTTCCTAATGTGACAAATACACACATGGTGTCTGTAGAAAGGTATCCAGATATTTAAATACTTAATTTCTATTCGAATAGAGACGAACGTGCAAGCGGTTACATTTTTAAGAGGATCTTGCAAAAGCATTAATACAGTTACCAATAAAAAGAGTATAACATTTATATAGTTCTGTCGTTTCTATAAAACAAACTTTTTTCTTGTAAAATCTTAAGGTAGTTAGAAAAACTAAATTTTTTGCGCAGCGTAATGGTAAAACTTGAGTGAGTGTTTGAGGCGATACATAACTCATAATGTGTTTTAGTATTACTTACTTGTTTTATCATAAAAATGTTTTATAATTATCAAATCGACTTTTTATCATGTGGGCTACAGGCTAACAAGCCCTAGTGTCAGTTTTCTTAATTCCGTCTGACGGCCTCTGAGATGGAAGACTACTACAACTACCAGCTTCCTAACTCCGGCCTGGTTTGTGAAATTCCAAAATCCTCAAATAAATTCCAGCTCAACCCGGGAATCAAACCCGGGACCACGGTTATAGTAGTCGCGTGCGACCAACGAGGCAGTCAAAGCCATATTATCAAATAATGAGAGCTCACTGTTTCATAAACATGACCAATTTCTTCAGCTACACTTCCAATCACAAAACCAATTAGTTTAATTCAATGATTAAACTAAATTATTGGAATATTTAGATTATTGGATAACTACGTACCTATATGAATTTAATACGCAAGTAGATATTGCCCTGAATTGCAATATATACGAGTTCAAACTACCTCGAGCACTCGTTACTTACGAATTCAAATGCAATAATTGGCCGTGTCGTTAGTTATGCACCGTTAAGACCATTATAGAAGCCATTGCTCGGAATCGACTTTAATTTCCCCGGGAAATTATTCAGGTGATACTTTGGGTTTCCCAGAATACATTACATACTAGCTCATTCCCGCGGTTTCACCCGCTTCCTGAAAGAACTACTACGCGGAACCGGATAAAAAGTATCCTATGTATGAATCTAGATTAAAAACTAGCTGTGTACCAAATTTCATTTAAATCCAATCAGTAGTTTTTGCGTGAAAGAGTTCCAAACATACATACATCATATGTATTTACAACTAGTTGTTTCGAGCAGTTTCACTCGCTTATTGAAGGAACTACTTCGCCTGGATAAAAAGTATCCTATAAGTTAATCCAGGTTATGAACTATATGTGAACCTAATTCTATCTAAATCCTTTCGATAGTTTTTGCGTGACACAGTAACAAACACACATCCTCACTCACACACTTACACATTTGTAATAGTCTATATATATATATCAATACATATTTGTCGGAAGTACGACGTATGTAAAGACAAGATTGAAAGTCAAACCAGTAAGGCAACATCCCAACAAATCAATAACTTCCCAATGTTATACTAGAAACCATTTTAACATTCGTACGACCAAACTTAGTCCCAAGAGTAATCACAATATGGTAAACTAGTTGCGGAGTTCGTGTCCAAACCCTTACAGGGCCCTCTACATAGTTTACAGGTCAATTTTCTAGTTAAAACATTCCTATAGTAATTTCTAAGTGGGTACACTATTGTTCGAATCAGTTTCTGAGTGCTATATAATTTGGCGGCCATCTTGGAAGGTTTATATGGCATTGTGTAAAGTTAAACTAATTCTGTAATGTAAATTGTGTTTGTTGTAATCTATTGGATTGTAAATAATGTATTATGACTTCATATGTTTCTTAATATTGATTTGTATGTCTCTGCCATGCATGGGATTATAGAGTCCCGGACCTTTGGAAGGCGAAAGTGGGGTCGAAGCCAACAAACAGAAGCCCTTTGATTCTAATTATATTGTTACTTATAGAAACGAAGAGGTGTTTTTGATTCGTCTTCAGAGGTTATGTAGCCTTAAGAATTTAGGTAAACTACGTTAACTTAATTTTTTTTTGCATAATCACTCTTTAAATTAAAGAGCTTCAAAAAGATGCGAAGAATTGTGAAGAAGATTTAATATTACACCAACGAAACACAAATTAACAATTTCAACTAGCTAACACAAAAAACATAAAACAAGCGTAAAACACTGCACAGAAATCAAAAGCCATTCACAATCCCAATAACTGCACAAAGAAATTCCATTCAAATGCCTAATAAAAACCAGTAGTATTATTTATTATACGCCCTATACATACACCGATTCCTCCGGGTCACGACACGTCCTTCTTTGAACGAAGAAAACAATTTCATACCGTAAATTTCACTTTAAAACTATGTTTGAAACTTCTAATATCGAAATGCACTTTATCTATAAAAGACTGGATGCTCGAGGCGTGAGGGTGCACATCAAAGATGTCGTCGCGAAGCCGCTGTAGGGTTACCACCTATCATACAAATTGCAGCTTTAACTTAATACAGCTATGATATAAAATTCTTTGACACGTGTCGCGGGACATGTGTCGTTTTGATTAGGGCTGCTTCCGTAAGGGGTTAGCTCGGGTTTTTGCGCGAAACCTTAGGCGTAATAAAGCCAATAAACTTTATAGCCTTATCTTAAACGGCGTGCTGTAACGCAACGTGCGCGTGTTTTCGTATGAGAGATGCCTTTAAATTTATTACTAGGACTTATGATTTATGCTGAGTTGACATAAATTAACTTGAAGTAGCTTTGTTGGAGTTAACCAGCTTAGTATAGGCACCATGTCTTTAACTTGGGGATTATGGGAGCTTTTAAATAAGAACACCTATGTATAAAATACCTTAAGATATTTACACAACAAAGTAATGGTACAAGTAGGATGTTCTCAATGGACTATTCAATGGAAGAAAACAATTCTTTGACGATTATTCTAACATGTTTCAATAGAGGGTTTGATCTTCATGTTATCTACTAATAAGCTAAATACATCGTCAATCTCGTTCCGATTTACGATTCCTGATAATTTAAATTTGTGAAATATAAAATTAGTCACATCTATTACTGAATTGCTTATTCATGTTGATGGTAATTATGACATTCGTATTCAGTAAATGTTCGTTTCAATATGCTTTTATTGATAGACATATCAATACTAATACTAATATTGGAAATAGGTAAAATTTGTTTGTAAGTTTGTATGTAGGAGGTATTCTGCGGGACAGGACTGATTCCAAATTTTAAAAAAATCTTTCACTACTAAAAACCTGCATACATTATACATGAATGATAGCATCAGGCTTTGTTTTCAGTCAGTTATAATTCTTGTATTTTAGATGCTTTTTTAGCCTTTTATAAGCTTATTTTTAGCATCACAAATACATGATATGCGAAATCCAAATTTACCACCTTATTTATTTACAGTAGCGTATTCATTAGACGGTCACACTCTGTAAATACAGCCTTCTTTGTTGGAATTTTTGTTAGTTTTAAAAATAAATGATAATTGACTACATATTGAGTACCGATTTATTTAGGTTTACGCTACATATCATTATGTACTTACCATTCTTTTAGTACGAGCGATTCAATATCGTGTCAAAAGTACCTATATAGTAAGCATAATACGAGTCAAAAATATTTTTATCATACATTTATCTATAGTTATTTACTCTGATACATTTGATGTCAATACTTGTCTTACCTCAAAGAGGAAAATAAGCACATGCAAGATTATAGGGTACGTTGAAACTTTGACTAAAACTCCAGACTTATACAATAGTATGTGAGAAAGCGGGGCGCGGAAGAATTTCACAAAAGCATGTCTCGCTTCTCTTTTGTTTCGCCAGAGATCCACCCGGGGAAGTTAGAACTGTATGTACCTGAAACAGAGAGAAGACACATTAGATTGTACTCTGGTGAATCGTTTTGATGCGAATGAGGTCAGTGAATTAAATTTAGCGTTCACTGTAATGAGTTACCGACATATTTTGATGGTATTTTTATTTAAACAGCCATCTGTGACATTTTCGTAAGATTAGAGAAAAATATCCTACCCGGGTTTTTATTTATCAAAAAAAACATCATCTGTACCTACTCCTGGGTTTAAATATACAAAAAAATATAATTTAAATACAACCTTTTATATGCTTGCCGTCATAAAATAAGCCTTTTCTTATAGAGTTCAACCAAAAACTTAGTCAAGACACTGAGACTAAACTTCCTTATTCACATACATCACTTAAGTATTAAGGTGACACTTCCATGCAGGTAGAATTTTCTCCTGCAAGAAAATTCAATAAAGACCTTTTGACGTAGCCGGGTGGCGTTGAGTTCAAAAGGCTGGAAATTAACCTAAATAACTGCAAGTGGCCGAGTGTTGCATAATAATTACTTGCATGCACGCGAGTAGGGAAACTTTTATTTCTATCAGGAATATGTATATGAAAGGGTACATTATGTACATGCATGTTTTTTGCTTTTAAGTTTCCACTTATTTTTATCGTAAATGAAAAATTACTATATTTATACTGTAAATGATTGAATACGTGGGAATAGTGTTTTGTTTTGTGTAGTTTTTTGTTTCTATAATAGGATCATTGAATTTTAATTTAAAATTCATTTTCAGTAGTATGTATAACATTAAACCTAAATTATACAGTATGTTATATTGGTTAGGAGCAAACGCGCTATATTTAAAAACAGTTGAAACTGAATAGCTTTTTTTTCCAATTGACGAAAAATTATTTTGATTTGCTATTTTGTTTTAAATAAAATAAATAAATAAAACCTTTATTTAGCCAAAACATATTCAGATTTTTACATTCTGAAATGCATTATCAGCGAGTTATATAAACTTAACTTATAGCTAGGCATTACAAATTGATAATGGAAAATGAAATGGCAAACGAGTCTCTGAAAACTGTTTTCTTCTTTCTTATCATTACTCGAAAACTAATGTCAAGACTTCATGAACCTATTCATAATAGCTAAGTCAAGTTTCTTCTGAAATTAAGTTTTTTCGCATTTGATTGATTCTTTTCTTAATTAAGTACTATATCCAGCCAATAGTCAACCGCTGGTGTTTGTGCCCGATACATATCGGCTAGCTTTATAGCAACCTGTATATGTAATGTGATCGGTAATATTTTCATCATTAATCCATTAGACTGATTGATTGTGATCAATTGCCTAATCTGTCTCCATCATTAGGTCATTTTGTATAGATGCATGTAGTGTAGTGTGTAGTAATATAATAATATGCACCAATTATATTATGATTAAGATATAATACATGATTTGAGAAGTGTCACGCTTGTATTTCTGTGTAAGGTAAGTCTGATTCGCTCTAGTTCCTACTTTTTACACGTCATTTATAAATACCTTTAATCTTATACCTAATATAAAGATTTCAAAAAAATGCCGATTTTCTGAATTTTAAATAAATTCGCCTAGTACCTATGTGTTTCTTGCATTTAATTGCAGAATATAACTATATAGCATTCCAAATTCAAAAACATCTATGAATGAACATACAACAAACGTGCCACCGCACATCCATTCTCAGTCAGCAATTACACGGCACACAAACATTACATATTATCCTAATGACACAAAACAATTTCATTACTAATTTAATTTTCAACAATGGCCTCGCAGTATGAGTGCTAAAACAAAACGCCAGGATCTTTTAATTGCACTAATTAACTGCTGGCGTCACGTACAAATTAAGATGGCGAAGAAAAATTCAAGTGAATGAACGAATGAACGAACGAGAACGTTAATTGAGGTCATTATGGAACGAGGATGCACTAGAATGCGGTGGTTTGTTATTTGAATATTATAAGGGTTGTTCATGGAATGTGGAGTGGACTAGTTGACTTGATTAGATTTTATTCGCTAAGAGAGAGGAAAAACCAGCCAAGTGCGTGTCGGGCCACGCGCAGTAGGGTTTCGTTATACATTTAAGTTGGTCGACTATAACTCTGTAACCGGTTAAGCCTACTTAGCCGTGATAGTCATCTTGTAAGTTCATTACATCGTCTGTGATTTTTATTTTTCATATTTTTAGGAACAGCCATATGTTGCCTATCTACACTACTTTTTGTGTGTATGTTTGTAATGAATAAACTCAAAAACTACTGTGCCGATTTCAATAATTCTTTCATCATTGGAAAGCTACATTTACCCTGAATAACATAGGCTACCCGTGCGAAGCCGGGACGGGCCGCTATTACTTATAAGTGGGATGCGTCAAGCTGAGTACCGGGAGATATGGCACACGTTACTAATATAAAATGGCTTGATGAAAATGGTGATAATGATGAACCAACCAATTCAATTTCATCTCAGTTCAGCCGTTTCCCTTGAAAGCGTTACAGACAGACAGAGTTTCTTTCGTATCCTACTAATATTATAAATGCAAAAGTTTGGGAGAACGTATGTATGCATGAATGTTAGTTAGTCTCATGTAAGAACGACTGAATGGACTTGGATAAAGTTTGGTTTACACATTTACCGTCTTACTTATAAAAAATCTGTAATTTGAAGTTTAACCACGGGTTTCGTAAACCCAATTTTAAGTCAAAATCGAGTTTTAACTTTTTTTTTCACTCATAAACATTATTCAACAGTTGCGTGTTTATGGTACGTAAAAACTCTGTCGCCACAGACTAGAATCCAAAAAATCTACTAAAGAACGAATGAAGACGTAAAAATCACGATTTTTCATCTGTTGTAAATTTGACAAATAAAGAGATCTAGTATACAACTGGATGACGCATCTTCTGGGTACGCTCGTTTGAAACTAAAGTGAATTGAAAACCATAACCATCCGTTTCTTATACATGATATCAAGGTCCACCTGGCTCATTCAATCTTTAAAATAAATGTCAAATAAAATCTAATCAAGAATATTTGAGACTCTGAATATTAAAAACAAAAAGAAGCAATTCTAAAGGAGAGTACCGCCCCTTGCGGGACAGCAAAAACTTTTTAATCAAATACGTTACAAACTTGCACTTGAATAAATAATAAATAAAAATATTAATATTAACTTTGTATCGTATTCCAGATTATATTTAGTTCCATGGACAGAAAAATAACATCGATTTGAAAAACATAAATCGGTCGGAGGATCGTCTCTGGGGTTTTATCGTGATGTTAGAGAAGTTATTTTTAATTGAAAACAGTCATGCGTAGTATCGTATTCTTTTACACTGAAATCAATCAGCTGATTCAAATGAAATACGCCATCTTGTCTCAAATCGGAGGTTGTACCACCTCGCGGCGGGGTTTAATTTTGACAGTTATTTATACCTGTGTTAACTTCGGAACAACGCTATATAGCATTTATGAGTGAGATTTTTGCTAATTCGTTGAGTAACAGCAGTGTAAAAATTATTTCGACTTTATAAGTAAGGCGGACATAGTTTATAACTTGAATTAATAATTATGTATTATAGAATAATAATATAATTATGTAATAAGAGGAGCTCGTTGCTAAGTAACAACCGCACGGTTCGACCGATCAAAGGGTAAGCTGCGTTTGGCGCAGTCGGTCCGTGGATAGGTGACCATCTTTGTTCATAGCGACACTCCTCCGTGCCTCGGAAAGCACGTTAAGCTGTTGGTCCCGGCTGTCATTTGTAGATCTTTGACAGTTGTTACGGGTAGTCAGACTCCGGAAAGTCTGACAAACTAGTCTTACTAAGGGATACCGTGTTACCCGGTAACTGGGTTGTGGAGGTCAGATAGGCAGTCGCTCCATGTAAAACACTGGTACTCAGCTGTATCCGGTTTAGACTGGAAGCCGATCCCAAAATAATTGGGAAAAGGCTAGGCAGATGATGAATTATTATGTAATATATTCATAATGTATGTATTATATTACTTTTAATACGAAGTAGTTTTACTCAGCATGCTGGTGAAACAGCGGGAAACAGCTTATTTAAAAATAAAAGTAATAAGTAAGAATTATACGGATATATATAATATTCACGTTATCTTCGTAGCCTAGCTTATTCCTGCACTATGCTGCAGATAGCGCCTCGCGAGTAGGGCTGCCATCCGTCCGAGTTTCTCCGGATTCGTCCTAGTTTAAAGGTCTGGGGTGCATGCGGGAGGGATTTTCAAAAAGGGTCCGGGGAATACCAGGACACTTTTTGGGTCCGGGTTTCACCTAATATCTGATCCCGATTGATTGAAAGATAAGCAATAAATAAAACAAATCTTCACAGTTTCCAGGGAAAAATCAAATTTACTCAAATGTCCGGGATTTTTAGTTTTAGTCCGGGGTCGGCGATTTAGGTGATGGCAGCCCTCGCGAGACGCAAATCTGCACTCTACATCGGTTGATGCACGCGAAGCATAGGGTCATCACTATCTAGATAGCCTAGATCTAGTTTACAGAGCACGTCAACCGAAATAAACAGGTTATCTTTTAATAAATCGTGAGGTTTTAGGTTTGTAGGTTAGCTTTTTGGTTCTAAGTAAGGTAACGTTTGGAACGTCAGTCACGTCTTTTAAGTAAAATAGGGTTTTAAAGTTAGTAGCGTGATTTAGTTTACATACAAATCATAGATCTGTGCTATAATATGACTATAGATATAGTACTGACGTTATGATAATAAAGAATGGTACCACCAGCATACTAAATTATTTTGAAAATGCCTATGTCATGATCATGATCAGCGGCCTTCCCATGACATGCCAAGCAGGAATATTTTCGTTGTGAAAAAGAGACGGCGCTATACGATGTTGTGTCTCATTCTTACATCGGAATAGTGATTGCACAAACACGCGGTGGTACGGCCCCAGGGCTGTCACAATGCAAATTTAACAATAACGCAACCCTGAAATTGTTACGTAAATAAAACCTTAACATTCATAAACAAAAAGTTCGCAACTTAACATTTTATTTTTTAATATTCTCTGCGGTTTTGAAAGATTTAAATACCACGACAAAGGAAATATTCCGTGTAATAACCACAAATCCACAGTTCCAGTTTATATTCACGAACCTAGTTTTGTTTTAACATTAAAATTATTTATAGCAAAAACAAAACCATTTGGATATAAAAAGGAACCCGTTGCAAAATGTATAGAGTTCAATATTTCCATTTTTATTTGATGTTGGTATTAATAAAAATAGGAATTGTATGAGCTACTTAGCATTCCGAGCGGGTTTTAAGGGTCGCCTTAGGGAAATACGTTGCTGAGATGATATCATACAAACGCCTACAAACCTGTCGATATAAAACATTTTGTTTAAACTGTTGTATACTTGTATTTATGTATATCTGTATTTCTATGGCACTAGTCGCCCTTAATATCTCCCTCGATCTCTCTTTGAAACACACCATGAAGAGCAAGATTTTAAAGTTGAAGATATTTAAGGCCAAGATTAAAGACTACTTGTCCAAAAAACAGTCTAACAAAAGCTTTACAATTAACCCATTCAAAGAAGAAAATCACATTAAAAAACCACAGTCGTAGTTTCCGAAATTATCTACATTATCTATAATTATAATATAGGTACTTACTAGCTGTTTCCCGCGGTTTTACCATCGTCCCGAAGGAACTACTTGATGCACTAAAATAAAAAGTGACCTGTGACCGTTTCCAGGTTCCTTCTATCTCCGTACCAAATTTCATCCAAATCGGTTTAGTCGTTCTCAAGTTATGGCGTTACCAAGATAGAGATTATTTTTTATATAGATGGATATGATTAGATTTCCATCAAATACAATGCTTTTATCTATCAGAAATATCAATATCAAACCAATTCCATGGTAAAGCTATGCCATTCTGACGCGAATCCATTATCATTAGGAACATCGGTTCCATTCTTTGTCCACACTAGACAATGGCAGCCCTAAGGCTCGATCTACACTAGTCGCGTGACAAAGCCTCCAGTCACGTCACCTGTCAACCGCGTGTTTAATATCGAATTACTCGACGCCTGTCTCTGTCTAAAGCCTAAATAATGTACTAGATAATTCAGCTGAATTACGACGCGCTAGCGTGTATATTTTGTTTTTAGTTAAATAATTTATTTAAGGAACTTGTTTTGTGTTTGAATTTAGAACGTTAAGTTGTAATGATATGAGTTTAGGGGTTTATTTTCAACTAGCTTTCCGCCAGTGGATTCGCCCGCGTGTGCTATACGAATTAAAATTGAAATAAAATTAAAAATGACAGAGTTTCATACAAAATTTGCCTCCCTTTTTCACTTCCTTAGGAATAGAATTTCGGAAAATCCTTTCTTATTGGATGTCTACGTCATACAAAGAACATATCCTTCAAGTTTCAGGTCTTTGTGATCAGTGGTTTAGGCGGGATGATCTGTCAGTCATTCAGGACAAAGCATTTTATATGTATAGATAGATGCTTTGGAAGTCCATTTCTAGGAATAGGCTACCTTCTTCTTCTTATAGTGTGGGCTATACGAGTATATGTTTCATAATCTAACAAGCTCTAGTGTCAGAGTTTTCTCAAATCCGTCTGATGAGCTCTGACATGGAATAAACTACCGGTCAAGTAGCTTAGTAGATAATAGAATACTTATACTGAAGACAAATATCCACTTTTCCAAAGAAATTACAATTTAAAATACAACAAATAACAAATCGGATCTCAACAGATCTACATGCAACATGACACATTAAGATTTACAAACAAAAAATGCTGTCACCTAACAAAACTCATTAAAACAGGGATTAACCATAATAACGATGTCTGAACCAAAAAGTTTTATTATCTTAGAACAAAACTTGACGATCTAATGCATTTCATTAACAAAGGAACCAAGGAGAATACGTAATTAGGGAAAAAATGTAGGAATTGTGTTTTCAGTTTTGCTTCTTCAAAGATTATGTTAAAAAAATGCAGTAATAGTGCAGGAGATACAATAGAGAATACAGAATTTGATATTTCTTTTAATTAAACTTTTTTTTATGTCCAGTGTATTAGAATATTAATCATCCACTACTATTTAAGATTAAGAAACATAAAACATTTTATTGAAAAAAAAAATCTGTGCTCGTCTTATCTGTAAACCTATCCTTAGAATTCTTAACTCAAGCCCGGTTAAGCAGTCGACAACCTTCTAGGTTGACCTGCGAGATGCCATACACAAAAAAAAAATTAGAATTCCTAATTAATCTCAAACCGAACAAAATGACTATAGTATGTACTAATTGATTTAAAAAAAAATGACATAAATGCGCCACCCTTACGCCATTTTGTTAATTTCTGTGGCAGAATTAGAACAAAATAGGTTACGACTTTGTATACATTTTTCTTAAAGCAGTTGGTATAAAAGTCTTCGCACGAAGAGGTCACAACCCAACACCTCAACAAATCAGATGTTGTCAAATGACGTCACATTACCAATATCAGTGATTTATGAAGAGCAAGTGACATCACTAAGTTGTTCAGCCTTAATAACCTTAATGAACGTGCAATGCAGTCACGTCATGTCAGGAGCGTGTTTAATATCATATTACCCGCGCCTGCTAGCTCCCACCAAATTATAATATGATAATGGCTAGATAGAACCGAGATCGGTACTACGGTATAATGCATGCCGTAACTGGCTTAACTTTGGGATAAAGCTTTGGGTAATGGGTTAGGCTGGTGGAGCTAGACGGTTAAGAAAAAAAAAATTGCAGCAGCAACATTTAAATAAAGAATGCTTGACTTTTTTTTTCGGATGGGATATTATCAAAGGACTCCTCCCGTCGTGGGTGGGACAAAAGAGAGTGTCATACTCCTACTGACTAAAACCCATCCATGTTCCTTCCTTAGCCCTTTATTTCCAGGGGTCTCGGTAATTCTTTCGAACATCCCGTAACCCCGGTTATATGATTTTTTTATATTTTTTTTGAAAAAGAGTAACCATGGAGTTTCTTGCTCGTTCTTCTCCATAGGAATCTCGTTTTGGAACGGACTTAGAAATAGCTTAAATTTTTCTTTTTTTTGACTAACGGACTGACTCATAATTATTTGACAATTGTGCCTGACAAAAGTGCCTGTAAATGGTCTAATTGAAATAAATGTTTTGAATTTTGAATTTTATTTTCAGCAAGTTTCTTTATGACATAGAATGCTTTTTGACATAACACTGTTTCCCATGGTTTCACTCATATCCTGCGAGAACTACTTTCAATACCGGGAAATGACTATTGTATCTCTTGCAGGATTCCAGATTCTCCATATATTATTGTATGGAGTTACTTGAGGATTCTACTTTCTAATGATCTTTTATAGATAAAATAAATTTAAACAAAAACACATCGAGTGCTATCAAATGCTACACACGTAGTTGTAATATGGTAAAAACGCAGTTGCTACGACAATTGTTATCTTGCACTTACACTAAGAAGCAAGTTTGGATAAAAGCCAGAAACACAAAATGGAAGCAAATGTTTGTCACAATAATTGTTAATTATTGCTTGTTAATTGTATATGGTACAAGTTTCAATTATATGAATTTAAGGGGATTTTAACTGGCTGTCTTATGGCCATTTTCAATATCCTATCTATCTGAAGATTTCCTTACTAGAGATAAGATTTTGACATAAAGTCCATACGACTAATGTCAAAAATCTATCTCTAGTAAGGAAATCTATGGATAGATAGGATATTGAAAATGGCCGTTAGAAAGCGGGTAATAGTTTTTAAGGGTATGTATGTAGGTAGGTCTCGCTCTGTAGAATAAAAAGCTTGATGGATTAACTTAGGGTTTAGTCGTAACCGCATATTTAATAACTCATTGAACATTCATTATTCATCTTCTGTTGCATATAAACAATTAGCTTTCTGCCAACGGTTTCGCCCGCGTGGACTTTAAAAATTCTCATTAAAATGACAAAGTTTAATATAAACTTTGCCCCCCTTCTTCACCCGCTAAGGGGTAGGATTTTGGAAAATCCATTCTTATCGGATGCCTACGTCATACAAACACACACACCCTCCAAGATTCAGGTCTTTACGATCAGCGGTTTAGTCTGTGCGTTGATCCGTCAGTAATTCAGGACAAAGCATTATATGTATAGATTATATATTAGATAAATTAATTCTGAATGTTCAATGTTCACTTTTGTGATCATTTTGTATTCTTGTAACAGGTAATAAAAACAACGAGAACAAAAATAGATCCGAGGTTCATTATGACTGCGAATGCATTTCAAGTAACATTGAAATTGAATATTCTACAAACTACATTATTTTATAATTAAAATTACGAGAATTTGTATAAGCATTCGTAAATGGATCTAATTTTTTTATTTATTTTCTGAATTTTCAATTTTACAGTTTCAAAAGGTCCGTCTGTTTTCCTTTCTCTATCTAATTGATAATGCTATCAGCACAATGCGTAATATACCAACGACTAATAAACAGTGTAAACAAGAAAATTAGCGATTCAATTAGCTGGCATACCTTCAAGGGTGTGGCTCTTACCTAGCTACATTAATTATGGAACAAACCATGCTGTAATACTAGTACTTACTACAAAAAACAGCTGTTGATGCGTATCTTTTAAGGCACCAGTCGCTTACACAATCCTAGAACAGTGCACCGACCTTATTCATTGCACTTTTTATTGTTAACACAGAATTATCAACTGTATTTCGAAGATGTAAGGTTTAAATTCAAATGCGGCATAGAAACAGATGGCGAGTAAATGTTTTACCTTATACATGTATCACCAAATAAAGTAATTGTCACATTATACTAGACTAGTAGACAAGAAAGTAAAACGACTTGCGTTTCTCCCTTATCCGATCTGATATCCGAAAAGGTCTCATGGACGAAATTGGTACCATATAATTTTCTTTTTGTTTTAGTGTTTACATGCCTTAAAAAGTAAACAATTTTGGTATAAATCCTTTTATTCCAAAATTACACTGAAAAAAAATAAAACACACATGAAAACCGTAACATTTGTTTTTTTTGTTTCAAAATGTTATGTGTATGTAAACTTTTTTTACACTTTAGGAAAAGTAGTAAAATTATTTTCGAACACTATAGAAGCTATTTATAAATGCGCGTTATGAAAATTATGTTATAAAATAAAGGTTTCAAATATATTGGCCACAATATACAATATAAAAAAACAGGTGTTACCTATTAGCTGCCAATACTAACTAAATGCCGTAAAGCCTGGACTACACTATCTATTGCGTGACATTTGACATCGACGAGGCGGCCAAATATATCACTAGCGGTAATCCAACCTAACCATAGGTCATTTATCTACTGGTTACGATAACACTGATATTTTAAAATGGTAGATACTGGGCCTGTTACTAGCCCTCCCATTTTTTGACATGTTTGTAAATTCCATAAAAATGATTGATGTTGCCTTTAAATATTACTCAATAGTTTTACACACGATTGGGACTGAAATTCAAATTGGTAGGGTTCCGTACTAAAGTGGTAAAAAAGGAAAACTCAGACGAAGTGACTTGGTTTGTTTCTGTATCTGTTATTTATGAAAATTTACCATAAAATTTCATATATTCGTAGTTAAAGAATATAGGCAATACGCTTCCTTTAAATGGGTTCGTTGTTTCAGTCATTAATAAGCAAGCGCCAATGATAAGCGACGAGTAACAATATCTGACTTTTGACGATTGAAGATATGAATGAAAATAACAGTTCTATTTTTTTTTAACATTGTATTCATTGTGAGTTAGCACCCTTAAAACAACTTGTGTCCTTAAATTATTATAAAGTCTCAACTTTAACACTTGTTTATTGAGTCAAGAATGTCGCCAATCAATTGAGTGATTTGCAATCTATGCCTTATTCCAAATCAAACCTTAAGTCTAGCAACTTCAAGTTCAAAGTCTAATAGCAACAGGAATCAACGCATGCATTAGATGCAATAACTCTATATTGAGTCCGTAGATGTCACGTTTAGCAATAGTACTCCGAAACTATGCCGATACTGTGAATTAATTGCAGTAGTTAGTAATATACAAGATACTGTTGGTAGCAAGTAAAGTAATGGTAAGTAATGGTTCATACAATTTCTGTCCATCCAAAGGTTGTCTGGAAGAAATCGCTGATTGCGATAAGACCGCCCATTGTACCACTCTTACTTAAGATCCATCTTTTATTTTACTTTATTTGTTTGGTGTGCAATAAAGAGTATATCTATCTATCTATCTAATGGTGTATAAATATTTGTAGAATCGTTATTAAATATTGTCCATTAAGTATTCGACATAAAATTGCGACACAAACGTCAGAATATTTTTTTATACTGTTCACACTTCGACAGTTTCTTTGTGATGCTCCTATTGACACTTTTCTTGTGTCACTATAAATGTCCCACACCTGTTTACATATAGACAGTCGGTGAATAGACTGAGTGTATGGTGTTGTGGTGTTAACCTAGCACAATTTTGTCGCGCCATTATTTTTCTGTGGATTACTCGGAAATATTTCACTCAGTTTTTTTTAAATCTTGGTGTGGCCTTGACATTATTATCGTCAAACTATTTAGTATTTATTCTAAGTCCACATCACCTTTTAATAAGCTCAAAATAGTTTTTTTTAAGGTTCTTGACCACTTTTCTAATGATAAAATCTATCATTAAATCTCAATCGGTATAAATTCAATTCTATGTAATTCCAACAATTTATCACAGAAAATGCAAATTCCCTTGTTGATCAAACTAGGCAGGCGGTTAGACTAATAGCCGTGTTTAAAACTAAGCCTAGGCCGAAGGCTGTTATTAACTGAGAACTACCCATTACGTCCTGAGAATCTAACAGATGCAGGTTTACAAGTAACTGTAGTATATTTACTTTTGAACAAATAATAGAGGCGGGGTAGCGTAATAGACAATTATCATAAAAAAACCGGCCAAGTGCGTGTCGGGCCACGCGCAGTAGGGTTCCGTAGTAGGAGTTAGTTAGTCGACTATAACTCTGTAACCGGTTAAGCCTACTTAGCCGTGATAGTTTTCCTTGTAAGTTCATTCCATGTACTACGTATGTGATTTTTTTCACATTTCTAGGTACAGCCATTCAAAAGTTAGAGGGGGGGTAACTCGTATCGAACAAAAATTTGCACTGAAAAGCTAGATATTTCGCAAATGGCTCGCTTAACCAAAAAATGGTCTTCACACATCCATAATATTTTTGAAAGACCTATCTAACGATACCCCACACGGAGGGGTACGCGAGAAAAAAAAATTCATCCCCACTTTACGTGTTTGGGAGCTACCCTAAAAAAATATATTTTTCAAAATTTTATTTTACCACTTTCTCGGCGTGATCAATATACATATCCATACCAAATTTCAGCTTTCTAGTATCAAGAACCTCGGAGCTATGCCGCGGACAGACAGACAGACAGACGGACAGAGCGAAACTATAAGGGTTCCTTGTCGGACTACGGAACCCTAAAAAGGTTGAGTGTCAGACATTCTAGGCACCTTTCTATATATAAATATTCAGATATTATAATTTATTTGTTATAGTATTTCAGTGGCAGGCCGATAACGAGAATACATATTTTTTGTACGTAATCTTCACACATTTTACATAAGTATGTAATGGAAAATGCCATGTACAATTGCTGTAACATTTAAAAGGCGGTATAGAAATCAAAAAAATGGAACGACGGAAATTATATTCTAAGTAAAACGCCCGTCTGAAATAAAACCATACAACTTTCCTGTCTAAACTGTAAAACGCTACATTTTCCGCGCAAACCCGTTATTTCGAGGATAAACACAATAAAAATATGTATTCAGAATGTCAAGTGTTCATCAAGTTGATTGACGGTAGTATAATACGAGGAACTAACTTGAGTAAATATTACAATGTTTTCACAAATATTTCCTGCAAAAGCTTGGTCGCTTTCGGCATGGTTTCCTTACACGATAGACAAACAATATTCTTTCACAAAAAAGTACAAAGAAACTAGTAAAGTATTGATTTTATTGTTACTCAATTGAATAAATAAAAGTTGGTATTATCATCTGTTCCAATAAAAAATATACCTACATAAAATGTAATTAAGGCAATCTACAAAATTGTTTGCCAACCATTTTTATCCTTTAAGCAGTAAAACCAATTCCAATTTTTATATTGCAACACAGAATTTTGAAATTCGCTCGCTGTCACAACAGTATGGCAGCTGCAGTGAACTGTCAAAAAGCGCGCGAGATGAATGCCAGCCGATACATGGCATGTGCCGGGAATGATTTGTGGCGTACTCGCCAAATATGAACGCGGCCGTGCTAAAAATATTGATTTATTTTCAGCCTATTCAACATTTTCATATATAAAATATAATATCCAGTGCTGAACGTCACTCATGTTATGGTCGACGTGGAAAATATAGAAAGTATTGCCTTTTATTTTATTACAGGCGTGATTTTTTTTGTACCTATGGTTATCATTTTTAATAACTTAGGTACAAACCATACCTATTATTCTATGTATCAAGAGTAATTGTTTCGATTCCAAAATTTGACTGGTTTAACAAATGTTTCAGACAGCATGAATGAGCTTGTAAATATTTTCGGATCATCAAACCGAATAAAGTTCAGTGAAATTATAACTGAAATTCAGATATCGCAAGAACAACTTTTGATTCTATATTAGTTCATAACAAAGGGAATTTTTGATTGCCAGTCTAAAAAATAAGCGATACAGGTAAACGCAGATCACAAAAAAAAAACTATCAAAAAAGATCTAACATTTTCCTTTTACCCATAAAATTGTTTTCTCTCATCCGTACAAACACAACATATGACATGTTATAAAAAAAGGAAATCCGTGAGGTGACGTCATGAGTGACCTGTGAGGGGATTACACCTATAAGCCTCTCAAGTATCGTGGCTTCAAAGCGGAGACTTACGGACCTCTTGTGGAGGTTTTATGAGCTATACAGATAGGCCATATAATTAGTATAACATTATTTTAAGGGGAAACTTGACTAATGTGGAGGATTATGGGCTGTTTTTGTTATTCAAAGTGGGTAATAAACAAGTCGAATTTATGCTATTATGTTGTAAGAAACATATGCTTTGTACCTATGTTGCTGAACTTAAATATCATCATCTGCCTAGCCTTTTTCCTAAATATGTTGAGGTCGGCTTCTAGTCTAACTAGATGTAGCTAAGTATCAGTGTTTTACATGGAAAGACTGCCTATATGGTGGAACGCGATACCCCTAGTAAGACTGGCTGTCAGACTTTCTAACTTCTGACTACCCGTAACGATTGTCAAAAATCTATGTATGTACATAATATAACAGCCGGAACCATAAGCTTGCCTCACTAAGTATTTTGTCACTATCATGGATGCTTTTATAGACACAGATCTCATTGATTCAAATACTAATCTGCAACACCTATCTGTACTGTCCGTCATATAAATAATAGTTCGTCGCAAACCACCCAACATGATATCACGGTTATTTTCCCTAAAGTGTTGAACCGAGAGTTGTACCTATGGTACACCCACATTGATCCACAATCACCAGGTATGTTTAGGACCATATAGCAAGTTAGAGGCTATGACGAGGCACAAATTTAATCTAAAATCAGATCTGCCACTGAGATTTTTTTGATAAAAAAGTCTTACAATTATGTCCATCTGTCTGTTACACTATCACGGGAAAACGGCTGAATGGATATGGATGAAATTTGGTATAGTGATAGCTTGAACCCTGAGGAAGGGCATACGATATTGTTAATCCGGGTATATAAAGTAGTACCCTCAGGCAGCAGGTGAAGCCGCGCAAAACAGCTAGTGTTTAGATAATTTACATAATTGTAGTAAATTAGTATACAACAACAAACAAATACGTTATTATTTTGCCTTAAATTTTAGCAATGTATCCGAATGTAAGTACATACTATATTTGAATACAACCACAAAACCTCGAAATGCATTAAAACATAACGTGACAAAGCCCAATCATCAGGGAACTTGTTACAAATAAAACGTCATTATTGTACTCGTAACAACGTCATTTACGACCTTTTAAAAATTGATCGTACCTAGCACAAAACAGTCTGAAAAACAACAGAGGCCAGACTATGGAGCGCAGTTTCCCCTGTGTGGGTGAGGTGCCAGGGGAAATACACTTGATTGCACCCGTTCGCGTTCCACACACGATGCATTTTGATTTCAGCCCACTTCTTATTTGTTGGAACTCACTTTAGTGGTAGGAATGTTATTTTTTCAATATATTTTTCCAACAGACTTTTATTTTATTGAAAAATAGAAAAAGCATTTATTTCTATCAATCGATTGCAAAAATGATATTATTTTGCCACAAACACACTCTCTGTTTGCAGTAGCTTCTAAAAATTATAACCGTTCTTAAGTGGTCTAAATATTGGATCATGAATAGAATTTACTATTTCTTTAATATCTTTAATCCTAACTAATATTATAAATGCGAAAGTGAGTTTGTTTATTTATTTTTTGTACGTTAGCTTGTCACACTTTCGCCGTATTACGGCTTAATCGTTTAGGATGAAATTTGGTGGTACGGAGAGTTAAGACCCTGGTAATGGTTTTAGGCCTTTATAATAGTTCCCTCGGGCCGTAAGTTATACAGCTAGCACTACAATTATTTAATTGAATACACTACCTGTTACTCAATTAAATAAATTTCTTATTTATAAAACACTAGCTGTTTCCCGCGGTTTCACCCGCATCCCGAGGGAACTACTTAGCGCACCCGGGTAAAAAGTAGCCTATGTTGTTCCTCAGGGTCTATTCTATCTGTGTACCAAACTACACTCAATTAACTGACTACACTTTACAAGTCGCGTTCGGCGATCAACCAAGACGTTGCGTTTGAATGAAACGTTACAGTTATAGAAAAAAATAACAATTTCTCACTAATTACACGTCCTTGACATCTTAAACATTTACACACTAGTGAAACTCATCAATAATGACTAAGTATTACTAATGTATGGCCGGTCGAGCGTGAATACCAGAGTAGGTAAGGTAGGTACATCACTATGCCAAGGGGATTTCATAACGACTTACAATTAATTGATTACATTTATTATTCAATTAATTGGCACAACAAATTTTCACTGCAGTTAGACGTGTTTTATGACAAATAAGGTAATATGTTAATGAGTTATCGAAGTTGAATATTAAGTGCTTTGTAAAAAAAAACGTTGAATGAACAGCATGCGTGTTTGTTAACGTTCAATACGGTTTTTTTTCAACTTAAATAATTATTGTAGAATAAATATACAAACAATAAAAAGTTACAATATCTTCTAATATTCAATAAAGTACCTAGACAAATGAAGATTCTAAGTTGAAAAAATTCTATCAGCATACCTCAATGTATTTTTTACTGAATCCACAAATTAGAGTTAGGGTTTACTGAACACTTCGAAATTAACAAAAAATATATAGGTATATCTAAGAATCCCGAAAACCTGAAAATCTGCTCTATCTCATAAATTCTGAAGCCGATCTCGTAATGTCATTACACGTAACACACACAAGTAAATCAGGAACCGTAACGGTGGCAGGAGCTTGCACAACCACAGTGCATATTAAAGGCTGCGCACGCTCATCCAACACAGTGACACGCCACACGCTACACCAATATGATTCGCAACATTGCTGTGAGTATACGTTTTATTATTAAACGTTATTTTTTAATTAGTAGCAAACCAACTGATATATTTAATTCAAAGAGTTTTTCTGCTGGATGCAATTTTAGTACTTGTTTTCCACTAATCCAAGTTTTAGACCACCATTTTTTATATAATCCACATCATCAGCCTAGCTTTTTCCCCACTACGTTGAGGTCGATTTCCAGTCCTATTGGATGCAGCTAAATACCAGTGTTTTATAGGGACAGACTTCCACAACCCAGCTCCTGGGTAAAACTATACCAGTCTTTCCCCTTAGCAAGACTGGTTGTCAGACTTTCTGGCTTCTGACTACCCGTAACGACTGTCAAATATTAGTCGGGACCAAAAGCTTAGTGTACTTTTCAAGGTACGGAGGAATCACGGTAAAACATAGATGGTCTATCAACGGACGGACCGCACCAAGCAAAGTTTAACTTTTAATCGGTCGGCCCATGTTGCTGGTACTTAGCCACGAGTAACTCATCATTTTTTTAAATTAACATTTTTTACCGAAATAGTTCTTATTTCAATTTCATAAAAGATGTATTTTATTTTTATGTATTTTTCGACGCAAAACCAAATATCGGAGGTTCTTACACTAGTGATTTATACCATAATCATTATATGTTATTGTTTTCAGTTGACCCTGGCCTTCGTGGTTGCAAGCCATATGTGCTTAGCGAACCCAGTACCAGAACCCGACCCTGTTCACAGAACACAGTGAGTATTACCTACTATCATAGTGCGTTCAAAATAAATGAAATAATCGTAAGTGATCTACAAATATCTACGCCGACACTGTAGTAACCGTATTTGTATTTTGACAAACAGCTATACTTAATATTGTAAGTATAGCTGTTTCAATTCAGGCTGAGAATTAAATCACAAGAATTAGGAAAATCCATATCAATACTATTATTATATGCCAAAGTGTGCCATTCAGTTTGTTACCTCTTCACGCTTAAACCGCTGAACCGATTTTGATGAGATTTGGTATAGGTATAGCTTGAACCCTGGAGAAGGATATAGGATAGGAGTTTTTATCCCGGTCCGTGAAGTAATTCCCTTAGGATGCGTTTGAAACCGTGGGGTACAGCTAGTTTCATATAATATCGCACGATAACACTTTTCTCAGCGACTCTTATCTGCGCGAGTTCGTAAAGCCACACCTCAGACGATTACAGTTAATTTGTTCATGCCTTCTCTCTATGAGAAGAGGCCTATGCCCAGAAGTGGGACCATGAAATGTATAACTGTATTCAATACCAAAATTATTATAGTTTAATATGAAATACTTTTAAAATATAACCCAATGACTGGCTATTATTTTTGGGAAAAGTAGTATTTTTAATTCTTTATTTAGATCGATACAATAATGACAATAATTTATTTTTTCGAAAAATTCTAATTTCGAACAAGATTAAAAATAAATATCAGAAAAAAAACCTTATAAAAACAAAAGATTAGCGCGGCCATCTTTATTATAATCCCCTAAACTTTTGCTGGTACATTTCTCAGTAATTATTATCCCTGCGTATATTTCGGATTTTCTTGATAACTCAGATAATATCCTTCGCTGTCTATCCATCAGATTTATTGCCAACATAACGGTTAATGGCAGCTGTGACATGAGTTATGTACTGCTGTTCCTGCCAATTATGTATGTCATATGTATTGTTTATGTGCTATGATGGTGACGTCATAATCAACCACATTATGGCTAGAGACAGTGTAATAACTATAGGACGACAAAGTTGTTTTTACCCTTATGCCAAGTAAATAATCAGAATATACAATATAGATTTCACTTTCTTCAGATAAGACCATGTTAATTTGTGTTGAAGATTAATTTCATACGGATACGGTACCTTTCCAATTACATTTTATTCTGGGAAATAATTCTTATTCAGAACTTGTGAAAAAATCCCTAAATCTTATTAAAATCCTTAATCCCTTACCAATATTAATTTAATCCCTTATCAATATTCGGTATGGAGATAGATTAAACCTGACGAATAACATAGGATCGTTTTTACCCCAGTGCGTTAAGTAGTTTCCTTGGGATGCGGGTGACACCACGTGAAACTATTTGAACCGCGTGAAGCTAATAAAAATATTCTTTTAAATATGTCAAAAATGTCGCGTTAGACGCATGTGCGCGGGATCAAACCAATTTGACTGTTCCAAAGTTAGAAGGAAACATCGTGAAGAAAGCTAAACACCTTCAAAAGTCAGAAATCCACTATCGCCTTGAGGAAATGTAGCTGGTGCCATCTCTACATGAGAAGAGAATTCATCCTAGTAAGAACTGGATGGGTTTTAGTTAGTAAGAGTCTGGCACTCCCTCCCGCCTCACCAAAGGCGGGAGAAGTAATTTGATGATTTGCCATCCGAAAAACAAAATGACAACGAATAGTCCGATGATGAATTAAAGTTATAAAATGAAGTGAATTAATTATCACAATTCATTAATTCCATGTTGAGAATATAGGCAGTTAATAAAAAGATTTCGGGCATCATGCGCCCTCTATAAAAAATATTCCGCGGGGATTTTACAAAATTTAATACCATCATCTCTTTTCTTTTCCAGCGTGAGAATTCACGTGCCGTATGAAGTCCACACCATGCATCATCACCATGTCGAAACAGTTCCTGTGATCAAAGAGGTCCCAATCATCAAGACGGTACCCATCATCAAAGAAGTTCCTATTATCAAAACCTTGCCGGTGGTACAAACTGTTCACGTTCCTGTTCACCACACCGTACACGTTGAAAAACCTGTGTTTGTGCCTGTAAAGGAACATATATCCTTTTCTTCGTGGCATTGATGGATTTTAACTAATATTTCTTTTTTGAGTTGTAGAATTAATGATTATAAAACTGAAATTCTCACCGTATAGTCATATTTTAATTAGGTACTCTAAGTACTAAAAATATCTTAAACTTTAAGTAGTCGTCAAAGAACTGAGCACTTGAAGATTCGACCCTCATTTACATCTTATTTAGTGAAGTAAATTCATAGTAACTAAAATTATGTGGCTGGAATGGTGTAAACAACCAATTTAGTAATTATTCAAGTAGTTGTTTAGATGCTTTTAGCCACAACATTTTAGTAACGTGATAACCTAAGCCTAATCTGAGTCTATGTCGAGGAAGTAGATGTTCCAAAAATAATTCAGTGAAATTTTTACTCGAAATAAAATTATTTTAAATAAGGGTTTTTCATACAAGAGCACTAGTGTGTTACACCATTAAAAATGTCGGATAACAAATGAGTTTAATTAACTGGCCACGTAACTTGCAATTGTGAACCACGGTTTTAATTGAACGAGTGAACTATCGAAATTATTACGAACGTAAATAATGTAGGCATTAGCGATTATTCTGTTGTTTGTTATTCGATTAATCGAGATATTTGTATTGGATAATATTTGATTTGTATTCCAACACATTGCACGTTCTTATTGTACGAACTTAATCGATTTGGAATCACAGAAATATGCATTTTGTTAATCGATTGTGTATATCGATTTAGCAACATTCTGCTGTTTTAATACAACATTTTAGTCTTTATCTAGTCATGTCATAAAAAGGTCACTGTTTTAATTTAAACACTTGCAACATGAAAATAATTATTGAAATTCAAGACAACACTGTTTGCACCGTTCATGTGGTTAATTATTAGTCTGATTTTTTTATTTTTTTTATTTGGTAAATGTAATGTTTTCGTCATTATTTCTACAACCTTCAATATAACCAATTACTTGTAAGTACGTTGTAAATACTCGTAAATAGTACTGAAATATTCTTGTTTGTTAATCACACAATGAGATGTTACACGTTCTTCTGTGATATGATAATACGATGAAAAACTTTGATAATTGTTTTTTTTATCACATCAAATCCAATCCCCAATTTTAGATGTACTTATGTTTTTTCTATCTTACAAAATCTTAAATACCTATATACATTCCGTTAGTTTTCAACTTTTTATTCACCCTTTTTATTCAAGTTAAACTTTCATATTTTGGTTCGCTCCCATCTCATACACGGTACACCGTAATAGTAACATTTCCCATGACACTTAAAAAAACAAATAAGGCTAGAACACACCATAAACATTCCAACTTTAGTTACAATTATTACACGTTAAAACAAATTTTAACCACAAAACAGTGGCAAAACAAACGCAAAAAGTCATTCCAATCCCGCAGGATGAGTTCCAAGCTTAACACCGAGCTTCACATAAATATATACGAGTGTTTGTTTACGTCACAGATTAATGAGTAGATGGAGTGATAATTACTCAGGAACGGTGGGAATCACGTATGCACTACTGTGGTGGCTGTGGGCGTCACTATGGTGTTAATGCTAAGGTTAAGGTATTTTTTTTATAACCATCAAGTATTATTTCCTTCCCATCAATTATAAAGTTTGGGCAATTTTGCAATTTTGCAAGCAATCATTACAGCATGTTTATTTAGTAATATTTTAGTCTCTCATGTATATAAATATATTTGTTCTCATTAGCTACCAATAGCTTATACATTGAATACCCATACATTTGGCAGCTAAAGTTTAAAGATGGGAATTAATTTATCAAATCCGCAACCACACCGCACTTACGCGTTGCGGTTACTCCATTTACTTACAACTCTGTGGCATGTAAGGCTCATTGTTTAAACGCGTTATCGCAGCTCGCAGACTATCGGCATGTCGGCCTATTGTGGCCTTGTCAGTCTCTGTCAGACCAGGAGGCTGAGCGCACTATCGAGAGAAGACATGTGTCAAGGCATGTCGAATTTTGAATGCTATTTCATTGAAGGTTTCATCTTTCAGCAGTGGTATAGGTACCTAATTGCCTACTAGGATTTGACTTTGACTTTGATAGTCTTATTCTAGAACGATACTCAAGCAAAGACCTTGTCATGAGATTTGAAGTCGATTGGTTGGTCAGTGGTAGATTCCAGAATACGGACCTTACACTCAACAATGGGTGTAAGTTTCAAGGATACGACAGATATGATGCATGTCCGACCGTGTAACGGCGGCTTAAAAACATTCCCTATATCCGCCCAGTTCACAAATTTGTAAAACCCGTAATGAGCCCTTGTTTACAGCAATGGGAGTAACTGCTTTGCAAATACTGGTAAACGGACAGAACAGTTAACTTTACTGGTTTAGTTTGGATTCACTGACTTAGTTAACAGTAGATTATGTTGCGATTAGTGTATTAGAGTAAGTACAGCGTTTGCGGTTATACTGCGGTAATATTTAAACTAAACACAGCTATATTTAAGCTTTATTGTTTATTTATAGTTTATAGATAATGGAATAAGAAAATAAGACAGATAATTTTAATAATTTTATTATTCAAAATATGTATGTAAATATTAACTATCCTTATCATAATATGAATGTCTTTGTTTTTTATACTTTTCTGTAAAACTAATCAATAGATTTAGATGAAATTTGGAGAGATCTTGGAGACGGTTTTAGGCTACCTTTTGTCCGGGTACGTGTAGTAGTTACCTCAAAATATCCTAAGATATCTTCGATAGTTTCCATTTTTAAACTGAACTCTATTTAAAAGCAAAGGCAATTTACATACTGCCAATAATTACGAAGCTTACTGACGTTTACAGATGAATAAACCTCTTTCTTGTTTTCCTTCAACGTGGGTGGTGGTGCACATTTAGTCAGTCATAAAAACTGCAATTCGCTGCACTCCACTGACTGCGACGGAAGGCCCTTAGTGTGTCTCAGATAGTATTTATATTATGACTTCTGAACACAATCGCCGTCTGTGTTTTATACATATTTAACTTAGGAATTAAATAAAAAAAAACTATAATATTAAAATATTGCGTCAAAAAATTCATCCTCATCGCCGTCAACTGGGAGTGTACCCAAGAGACTGGCGGCATTGCCACGTTGGATGGCAATGCTTAGCTTTTGACTTAGGAATTTATATCTATTTATAAAATCAGCTCAGTAGTTTCATGAAAACCCATTAAATACAAACTTCACTTCTTTATTATAAGAGTGTACATTAATATCGACTGAAACAAGAGCAACGCATTTTGTCCAAAAAAAAATCGGTGATGATTTTATTGTCAGTTTTCACAGAATCATCCAATTGTGCCTCGTAGGTAATTAATAAACATTTTCGTAAAAGGAAAATGGATGCCGCAACACAATACATTAACACACCCACTTATTGTTTCACGCTAAATTAATTCTTTTCGCAAAGTCATGTACACTTGTTAGTGATAATTATTTCGCTCGCGAACACGGCCCTTGACTACAGTGATAACGTGACAGTTCAAATTGAGATGCCAATTTAAATGGCAATCCAACGAACAATGACGTTAATGTTGCCAGTTAATGGGGAATATTTTAAATAATCGTTTTTACACGGTGTTTTTGTACTTTTGAAATGGGACCTTATGTTGTGTTTATTACAAAAAAAAAGGTTTTTTGTTGTTGTTTATGGTATCATAGAGAGTATTTCCCAAAAAAAATGTATACGTGCTATATGTAATGTGGACCCACTTACATCCTGTAAACCATTATTTAAGAAACTTAAAATTTTAACAGGAGCTTGCATCTATATTGAAGAAATTTGCAAGTTTACCAAATCCCACTCTAAGTTATTTGAAAAAGTAGGAGATAATTGTAATTTTGGAACTAGATTTCCAAACAAATTAATTCTTCCCAAAATGAGAACTGAGCTATACAAACGAAGTTGTTTTCCCATGTGTATCCAAATTTATAATAAACTTCCTGTCCAAATTCGGGAGTTACCAATTACTCGTTTCAAGACGGCATTACGCAGATGGCTAATTGACAATCCTTTCTATTCTATAAAAGAATTTCTACAATATAAGTTTCCAAAATAATCCTTTAGATAAAATGTAAATTTAAACATTTGCATGTCATTATGTTATGACTGAATACTGTACTGACTGACATTTTGTAACATCTTTATACACTGTACTCATTTGCAAATAAATCCTTTGACTTTGACTTTGACTTTGACTATTTATGTCAAAGCTGTTTTTTTTTTTCAATTTTTTTTTATATATATGACACATCACAATGAATGCAAATGGGACGCTGCCACCCTTATACTTACTTTTACTCTTTGGCTGCGATTCACCTTGTATTGCTACACATCTAGACAGAGCATTAGGAACATATCATGACAATATCCTGTACTGCCTAATTCATAGAACAAATATACCCTCTGCTATTGTAATAGACTGTATATGTAGCAAATAACAAAGTTTAAAGTTGTACTTTTATAACAAAACACTATAATAATATTAACCTATCAATCAATTAAAATACTAACACTATAAATAATAATAACAATTTATATTCCAGCCACATAACGAGCTTGCATCGACAAACTAATAAATAAGCTTAATTAAAACTCGCTAAAATTATTTGCAGTTCGATAATATCGACGAATTAACCGACCGCGGCATTCGAGCGGTTAGATTTAGTTAGATTACGATATGAGAGTTAATGGACCACGGTTTTGTACGCGGATTTTGTTAATTTATATAAGATAATTAACAATATTATCTTGGTTTAATTAAATATAGCTTATTGAATTTTTTATACGTCAGCTCAAGTTTAGTATTTCTCATATATTATCATATATGAGATCACTATCAGCTAGTGCGCTCGTGACATTAGAATTTGCTGTTGAACAAATGAAAAACGATTGTTTTTTGTAGTAGACGCTATTACTACTAATGGCTCTTCTCGTACAGGAAAGGCTATGGGTATTGAAAACCACGCCTACTTGAAGCAGATAGGCTTGTTTGATAAAGTCTCCTCTGAGTTCTTTCACCGTTAATCGGTTGCGTTTAAGATAAATTATTTATAAAAAAATACCAGACAACACTTTTAAAAATGCAACAACATTACCTGCGACTAGATATCAAATGCAGTTATAAAAATAAAACATTCTTAGGAGGCAGTATTATACAAAAGCGCAGCACTTTTCATCATGGAAAACAGTTTGCAAATCACGTAAACCACGCAAACAAAGTCAGGGCACAAGTTTATTCATAAGTTTGAACGGACAGACGTTGCACGAAAAAGCAAAAAAGTCACCCATTATAAATGAAGAGAAATCATGCAATATGAAACACCGCTCGACTTCCACCAAATTATTGCTCAGGCGAAAATTTTTAAATTATACAACACGAGAACCAATTATGCGGGTCAGTTGCTTCTCTATCCGAAACGGTGAAATTTGTTGGAAAACTACACAATCGAATAAACTGATGCTTTATAAACTACTGGCTTTACTTATTGGCACGTTTGTGCGCAATTTCTTTTGTAAACAGTGAGCTGTATCGGAGCTCTTTGTTTCTTTTTTCGCCCACCTCTTTGTTCAGCTTAAAGTACTATTTGGCTTGCACACTAATCGATCGTATGTAGAACCTTTAAACTTTAATCTGCCGTGATGTTTTTTCTGAGATTACATTGTTTAATTAAAGCTTAATATCTACGTTATTTATCAAAACGTCTAATCTCAAAGACAACACAAAAATTTGTTATTTAGCTCCCGCTTTATTGCCGACTCAGCTGAAAAGTGTAATAATAAAAAAGGGAACAATAAAATCCAACATTCTCCGGTAACAGCGACGCTCCCCCACATAATATTCAGAACTGAGCACTACATTTGATCAAAGATATGTTTATTTCATGCATAGTCTCTTGGTGGCACGTCGTAGGCTATAAAATCTAGAATGAATCTATTCAGTGAGCCCAGCTTCACGAAATTTACGTAGTGAAAGTTTACAGTAACTTCCCATTTCGGAGTTAGCTGGTTGTTTCGGAGACGGCGAAGTTCTAAGTCTGAAGTTCCATAGCTTTTGAAGGCATCTCGGGCCGGCCCCAGGTCTGTATTTGGCCGTTCTTGCCTATAATCCAAAATTGTTTCGGTATGTTTGTTCAACAATAGCCTGCTTAAATATTGACGTAGCTGCAGCTTTGAACTCGGCAGTTCCGATTAACAGTAATGGCTGCCGTGTTGCTGTTAGCTAGGTGTGTCTTAACAGATGTAGTTTAATTTGGATAACTCCAGGTCTAGGATTACGTGGGCTAGTTTAGACAGCTCATCGGAAAGCGCGTATTTGGCGTGTAGACTCAACATCTAGTTACACACTTCAAAATAATATAGTATTAACTTAAACTTAGTCGTTTACGTCAAATTACTGGTGCCCTAACTTAGTCCAACCTAATAAAATATACTCCATAGATATGAATATCCAAAAATCAACTAAGAACACGAGAAATTCATAGCCATTATCGCGTACTCTCTCATTTGTTTAACTCATCAAGGAAAAGATCAATTAAGAAGATTAGTTATCGCCTTTAAAGATTACGTCATTGCGAGCAAACGACGGAGACAAGGGGTGGGAGTAAGGGGGGGTAAGGTGACGAAAACGCACAATATCTTCATTCGCGATCCGCCTGCGGCCGATAGGGGGCGGGCTTGTTAACTCCGGAGACGATTTTACGCGTCTACATTACGACGCTTATAAGATGAGCTTGGGGACCTGGCTTTAATAAAACCGCATTATAATTTATATAAGTATCTATTAAACTCAGTATAAAAAAAAGAAAAAAAAATATTTTTTTAAAGAAGAATAACTAAACTAAATTGTAGAAATAAATAAAATAAAAACTTATGCAATACAGTAAAAATAATCATAATCTGTATATACATCATGTAAACTTGTTTTGTCTCGTCTCGACCCTTTCGTTTACTCAATTGTGGCCTGCACTGTACATAGCTAGGAATGTTGGTGTCATAGATACGTAAGTACGTGTATAACCAGCGGTGTATATTGCCGACCGCGGCACTATCGTGCTACCGCAATTGTAGGACCTACTCTGTGGTAGCGTGTAGGTGAATATCTAAACAGGGACCAAGCTAAATATCTAAGCACATATTATATATTAGGGACCGTATTAAATGCTCTATTTACCTTTGTATAAAATAGATTGTCAATCAGAGACAACTCAACCTTTGATTTTTGTAAAATATTTTATAGTGGGTTACGTAACCGACTACGACATACCATAATAAGAAAATACATAGGCATGTTGCAGAGTAAGCCTCCAATGCAAATGCCCTCATATGTTGCAGAGTATACCAATGAATATGATTTTTTAAATATTATTGGTGCATAGTGTATAGACATATAATAAAAACACACAAAAAAAATGTCTTGTATTTTCAATTTGGAAATTTAAACAGACACGTCTGAAAATTGAGGTATTAAATAAGAAAATTAAAAGACAGGATACTATGGTGTGTTCTATATTAATTTGTATTCTTCTAAAACATTTTATTCTTGATTTTCTTCAAAGTGTAATAATAGGTTCACTTAGAGGTTTCTCTCTCTGGGGTCCTGACCGCCGGTAGCTTGGACCATGTTCCCGTTGCCGGTGGTATACTATTTTATATTTTTAAATGTTTTTAGATACCTTTATAATTTAATATTTAAAAATGTAAATATATATGCTAAATAAATGAATGAAGAAATTTCGAGCTTCACTTAAAACAATGAAGATACGAAGCATATTTGCAAATACATTAACAGTTTCATATCAGATTAACAAATTGGTACTTATCTCCAATTAAAAATAACATTCTACATTATGTCTACAACGTTAATTGAAATTTACAATAAGTACCATTGAAAATAAATGCTAATTTATCGAATTTAATCCAGATGAGTCTGACTTAAGTGCCAATTAAGATCTATGAAAGCAAAGAAAAACTTAAGATTGAAATTGAATTTCGTATTCAGAAGATAACATAATGCGTCTGGAGAACATTTCGCTGTAGATAAACCTACTTTACCCTAAAATATTTTAGGAAGATAAATATAATTAGTTGTACCTAGAGTGGAATAGTAGATGATGAAGTGACATCATCATCAGCCCATGTCAGTCTACGTGAAGAGTCATAAAATGAATTAAACCAAATTGCTAATGACCATTTTCATTGACCTATCTATCCTTAGTTATGCTTACTAAAGATAGGTTTTGACATTATTTATATAGACCTGTCAAAATTCTATCTCTAGTAAGAAATTCTTCGGATAGATAGGTTAGTATATATCGAAAACGGCCGTAAATCGGACACAAAAAATTATAAATATTAATTATAACTTTATAAATATTATTAAAATATATAGATTGTAGCCGACCTCACGTTCACCTCCTTATAATTTAACCTCGTCTGTCCGTGCGGGCGTTTGTAATACACGAACACCAATTGTCACAATCTGCCACCCACGTTTACAAAAAGATACACCACAATGCAATCAGTGCAAAGCCTTATATGGAACAGATGCGTGATTGAGAACTTTAATACGTCCTTTATATGGGTGAAGATACAGCTTTTACATAACAATGGGAAAGTATTACCAAGTTACAATGTGATACACATTTTTTTTATAAAAATCTTTACTACCCACTCAGACAGAAATATATTATTTAAATGTGTGTCCTCACGGCAAGATTATCTGTTCTGCTTGATGAAGAACAATGTTTAACATACCATACATAATTTTCCGTAAATTAATAAGGCGATATGGAGACACAACTGTCTGAAAGTTAGGGCAAAATATGCATGATAACTCTATGATAAACGTGACCTACCAAAACAGATACTTACAAAAAATGCATGCAATTAGTCCCATAGATTTTTTGATCTTGAATCTTTCAACTGGATGACTTTACATTGTATGGAGGAACGCTGTGGGGTCCTACCATTTCAAAGTAAGGATCCTCCAGCCAGGCGGGTGATATTGCCTAAAGGGTTACTGCCCGATAATTGCTATCGGGAAGTTGTATATGTTCTATAAACTCAAAAACTCTACTTGCGCGATGTAGGAATCTTCTCGTCGTTTTCATATGGAAAGATAGATGTTGAGCGATTACTACATTAACTACCAACCCCAGAACTCAGATCCAAATTAAATTTAAAACAATTCACTCGTAGAACTGCATAACAAGGAATCGATGTTATCAGATGCCAAGTAAAAAGCCTAGAAGATATAAGACGCCATAAAAACGAGCGTCCGTTGAAGTGATGGTCCAATTTGGCTTATTTTACTGCCATCTAGCACCAAGATACCGTCTCCCAAGAGTTATTAGCCTAACAAAATTGCACGCGATTTTTCTTAACTGATAATTTGTTGTTCAAAAAAGGAAAACGCGATATTAGCATTTTGGATGAGATAGGACGTTAATCAATTATAACACGGCTTTTGTAAAGATTGAAGTCAAAGCTCGAGTTTTTATATTGAATCTGAATATTTTTTTGTACAATTAAAATTGCTGAATCGTGGTTTGTGGCAAAGAAACACTTATTTTCCTTTGCTATTAAAATTTAACTCTTTAGTTTAGTATCATTCTAGTCGACAAAATAAACCTAACCATTTTACAATTGGCTGAATAAAAACAAAATTACAAGTAAACCTTACTTTATCACCGTATAAAATATTCAAGAGATAAAGATACCAATTTTCTACTTAACAGATTATACAGAAAATATTTTCTCTGTGCAATTTTTCATATTCTTTAAAAGTTTTATTAATTCTGCAGTACTGTCGCGCACACCAATATTAGTTACGGGAAAGTTATTTCATTATGAGTTTCTATGAAGGAGACACAAAGGTAACTACGGCTAAGTACTTAATTACCTAATTGTGTGCTCCCAGGGGGCATGCTAAGTAGTATTTATGGGGTTTTTGAGAAATTGTATGTACCTACGTATGTACCAATAACAGGATTGCTTTGAGGAAATATAAAGTTAGGGTGGAAGTTAGATAGTAAAACTGTACTTTTTTCGTAATCTCTGTTTTTTTATTATGTAAAGTAAATCGTAGATACTTATCTCTTTTTAAATTAATGAAACTTAATACAGAATTGAGATAAATATTTATTATATATAGCTGTTTCCCGCGGTTTCACCCGCATCCCGAGGGAACTACTTAGCGCACCCGGGTAAAAAGTAGCCTATGTTGTTCCTCAGGGTCTATTCTATCTCTGTACCAAATTTCATTTATATCGGTCCAGTAGTTTTGGCGTGAAAGCGTAACAGACAAACAGACAGAGTTACTTACACATTTATAATATTAGTAAGGATATTGAAACAAAATATCCAAAAAAAAATATGATTTACAAAATGTCTACATGCTAATTCGGTTTGATTCATAAAATCTTGGTATACTTAATCAAAAGGATTCAGAAAGATATATATTTAAACGGGCATAAACACGCTGTTCTAACCTTTTAGTTTCACACGTTTTTTGCTGTACATTACCATATTTTAACTTCACACATGGTCAACAGTTAAGATATCAACCATGACTCACCATGATATTTATAATAATAACTTGTTGTTAAAAACACGCATAGCCAAACGGTTGTGTTTTAATTATATAAAAAGGATTTAGAAACTTTTTAATTTGAGTTATTTTTAACCCCCGACGCAAAAATTATAAGTTTAACGTCGATGTTTGTCTATCTGTGTATGTATCTGTCTGTCTGTGTAACTCTCAAACGGATAAGCCGATTTCGATGCGGTTTTTTTTTCATTTGAAATTCAGTTTCCTTGCTGATTGTTAGCCATGTTTGGTTTATATCGGTCCAGCAGTGTAAGAATATCAACTCTTTTCCAAAATGATGTAAGACATTTTTGAGTATGGGGTTTTTTAATTTTTTAATTTATTAAATCTGTTTCCAAAAAACAGCCGCTAATTCGAACACGGAAATGCTTAGACATCAAAACGTTACACTTTCAGTAACCCAATACCTCTGCTTATAATAAAACCACTAATACACGAACGGTAAACATTTCATAACGGCTGTTACCGCCCATTATTTCCGTCTAAACTTCGTTCTACGTCCAAATACACACAGCAATTCAAACAAAGGTGCGTTCTGAAGTGCACAAAGCATGCAACTTTAATATTATCGTATAGTACTAGATAGGGGCGGCCATGGGCGCGACGCTACCCGGTCAACGAACCCCATAAGCATATGCTGAACAATCAAAACTTTAATAATAATATTATTATTGTTAATACACTTTTGTTGCGTGACTGTACTGAGAGCTCTAGTTTCGAATTTCTCCAAATTATATACATATATTATGACATCGTACTTTTATAGGGTCATATTAATTGCGGGATAGTAAATTTAATATTATTTGAAAAATGTGTTTTATAGGTTAAGTATTTCATTTAACTTTAATTCAAAACTTAAGTTAGTTGCAATACAAAACAATCTCCATTCAAGGGGATTTACTATCAAACACACACATACATACCAAATGCATTCTCTATATATACCAAAAATAAATAATATTTAAGTCAAACCTAAAAGTCCTAAAAAATAAAATACTCGTTTCTTATAAAATAATCCGTATACATTAAACACGCGCTAAAATAATTACTTGATAAATAATTACCAAGATAATAAAATGATAATCCTATATGATTTTGTATTTAAGAGCAACAAATAATGTCACATCGTTGTATATTCAATTGTTCATTAATTAGACTTGACAGAATTTAAAGTCAAGAGCTTAGATCTAAAATATAGCCTTGTATTTTATAAGTCTAGACTAAACCCAACATCGTTGATAGATAGACTAATAAATTCGCCTAAACTTAGACTAACTTCTAATCTTATCTAAAATGTTGTTTGTTTTTGTTAAGTTAAAAACAAGACCATTTTTCATTACAAGATTCGTGTAACAAAACGAAGTACACACTTATGTTGTTAGTTTTTAAAATACAATATAATTGTGAAACAAATAACCAAAAATTTCTAATTTAACATTATTCTAAATAAAATTAAAGCCACGATTGGACATAAATGTTTTACAATAAAATTTAAATTCTAGCAGCTAAAAAAATGTATCAATATTTTCGGTAATAAAGAAATAAATCAATATATCCTTTGCAATAAATTTAAGCCTTAAAAAGTCTGTAATTACAAATAAATCAATAATTGATTAAATACTAACTCGCTCATTATAGGTCTAGACAGCTTTTTTCGTCAAAACATTAAAGTATTGGTAACTGCGGCTTATCGTTGATCTTTGGTCCCCAAATATCGATTTATCATTAGTGTTAATAGATTTAATACAAGATAGCTTTACACTTTCTCACTTAGATTTTCTTGATGGTGACTGAAACTTATGTAATCTTCACAACACCATCTCGAGTACATTCAGTACTTGAAGGCCGAATACGAATAAAGTAAACAATTGTCATCTTATGGTCTCTCCAACAACTCCAAAGATTCTTTTACAACCATAACTGAAATATCTCATAAATATATTAAAATATTTATTAGGCGTATATCCTAAGCCCCTGCCTTTATTAGCGTGCTATACCCACCTTTATTAACGTGCAGTATACAAACACTGTTTATCGATATCCGAGCCGATACCTGCGAATGATCATGTTAATTGATACTGGGAAATGGCGCGGCAAGCGAATATTGTATGGATTTATTGAGGCAAACGTGTGTTTTGCCGACAATACTATTTACACCTTATATGTCTGTCTATTTTAAAGACTAAAATTCGTGAGTGATGTACCTAGATAGGGGATGGAGATACGATTCGGCTCTTTTAACGATAATAAAAATAAAGGAATGAAAGAAAATGCCATCAATACATTGAGTGCGCGCTCAATAACTCATCAAAGTTTCATCCTGGTCGGATGAATGAATGATAAAAGAACGAAGAAAAGAACATAATAAGGACGAATATTTTAATCATCGCAATAATCACAAGGTTACAATATTTATGTATTGGTACGTATGTGTCCAGTAAATTCCCATTTCTCGTGTTAGACTTATTACTGATAGCACTATCTCAATAATAACAAATGACGTTTGATTGATTGGCATATTATTTTAAGACAGCATCTGACATTGTTGATTTATTGAGACGTCTAAGTGTTGAGAATGACATTTAATTGGCTTTGTCTTCGCAGTAATTGTTTACTTATTTAGTACCACGTTTTAGTAATTTCGTATAACGTAATGAAACAAAAGAGTGTGGAATTAAATTGGTATATGATGAACAATATAAGCTACTAGCTTCTGCCCGCGACTTCGTCCGCGTGGAATAGTGGTGCTCCGCTTCTATTGGTTTTAGCGTGATGAAATATAGCCTATAGCCTTCTTCAATAAATGTGCTATCTAACACTGAAAGAATTTTCAAATCGGACCAGTAGTTCCTGAGATTAGTAGCGTACGCAAAAAAAGTAACTTTTCTGGTTGATTTCTTACACTTTGTGTCCGAAAAACCCAAATATCTTATGGAACCCTATTTTTTCCCAAAATAAAATTTAGCCTATGTTACTCGTGGATAGTGTAGCTTTCGAATGGTGAAAGAATTTTTAAAATCGGTCCAGTAGTTTTTGAGCCTATTCATTACAAACAAACAAAGTTTTCCTCTTTATAATATTAGTGTAGATAAACTCCATGAGATCTGATTCATCATAATTATCATCTTCAGCCTATATATTTTCCCACTGCTGGGCACAGGCCTCTTCTCATACAGAGAAGGTATGAACATAAATCACCATGCTTGCTCAATGTGGATTTGCGATTTCAGACTTTTTAAGTCCAGGTTTTCTCACGATGTTTTCCATCACCGTTATTCAGTGACGTCTAAGATATACTTAGAAAGTACATATGACTTTACAAAAGTCACATTGGTACTTGCCAGGTTTCGAAACTGCGTACTCGTACACGAGAGGCAGGTGCCTTAACCACTAGGCCACCACGACTTACTCCATGAGATTAAAAAAAATAAAATTATAACTATCTTTGTGTTTAACACACAAAAACTTCGCCTTATTTTAAATTTCCCTAGTCTTTCTGCAGGTAACGTTTAAGGCAAATACAACGCTAAACGACAACAGCTTCCCATTAAACTGTTTACCTACTTTTTTCGTGAAAAGAAGGTAAGTACTGGCAAATACACAATATTTTTCCATGAAAGAGGGTATCTACACATGAACGCAGCTATAATGGAAGTTTTCCGTTCAAGGCAATATGTGTCAGTGGAAATAGATGCTTTTGTTGTATGCAAGTCGTTCCGCTTTTTAATGAGCTGTATCCGTCACTGTAAATAGTGACGTCACAATCTAATATTACTGGGATTCTTTTTTTTTTTAAACGTTTTCTATCGACAATGTAAAGTGAAAAAGTGAGTAACCAAAAAAATATTAGTTATTTCATTTTTTATATAATAATGTAAAAAAACTAACTTTCGACATTATCAGTAATTGAACGTAAACAACCACTAATTTCCCTGTCACGTTTTACTTAAAGAAGAATAACTAATTCAGGTCAACGAATGAAATGGAAAAAAAAACAGTTTTCGAACAAAAATTCACACGCGTTCCATGTTTGCGATTATTTTCGCTAAAAATACGGTAAAGTTTTAGCTTGGCACGCTATAGCGTGACTAGAGTACAACACTATACCGAAGTGTTGCCACACTAATAATATTAATTAGTTTGGCTGTGTAGAACAGGATTTTAGTAATGTAAGTACAGATGTGATCGCGGGCGCCGAGTGTGGCGTTAAGCCAATTATAAATTGGGGTTGAAACATATGTAGTTCAAATATATACTTTGAATTAAGAGAAATAAGTACAATTGATAAATTAGCAAGTACGTCAAATATATTTTCGTACTTTTTTTTAGTTACAGAATTTACAAGTGCACTCTATATTTTTTTATTATGGCGTGTTGCAGTAATATCTGAATCTATTTACGTTATCTGAAGACGTACAATACCTTTCTAGTAGATACTCCTGAAATATAAAACGTCTATTTTATTCATAAAACTGAATAATTTACGACTTTTCCATTACAAGTAGAGGGTACTTTAATCACGATTGCAGAATATTTCTAACTGCGAGATTAAACTCCGTTTTTAATTTGAATAATTGTTTCATTCAGACGAATTTATGTTTTTAGTTTTTGGTCTAGGATTTATTGCTTCAAATCTAATTTGTTAAAAGTAAATGCAACATTTGGCTAAGGTATTAGAATAAGGCCCAGTTGGGCGCCAAAATTGATACCTAGCTAAAAATCAGCTATGTCTATTTTCAACTGCTGTATTTAATTAAACAATGAAAAGCTTGAAAAGCCTATTTAACTTTTACATTACTTTATTTTTCATGGAAGTGCCTAAAAGTTTGTGTTTGAAACGTTTGAAACAATAATTGTTTCGCTATGTTGAGGATTAACATCGTGTTGACTTTAACTCGTTTTAAATTTGAGTGTCGCGTATGACTAAATAGTTAGGTGTAAATTAAACATCTATAATATAAACCAGTACTATAAATGAAGAAAGAAATTCTAACAAAAATAAACACAACCCTCTTTAACCCGCAAATGAGACTTTGCTCACGCAGTTGAATAAAAAAAGGGGATTTTAACAACTTCAAAAAACCCAACAACCTTAATCATATTAAACCCAAAACAGTTCCACTAAATACTCTCATCACTTATAAACACTGAGAAGATAAAATTACTTAACACGGTCCTAATTTCGGCAGGTTCACACGAAGAGACCTAAATCCCGTTCACTCACAAACACGTAAATAATTAACTAAGTGAACATTAGGCGTCAAATTAGACGCTACCAGAGAAAGACGTCTCGCCTCAGAGGGCTTCAACCTCCTGCCGCCATGTTGGATGGCGTAAATTTGGGATAAAAGAGAAAATAAATCGTAAATACGCGTGACAATCTAAACCTCTACTTCTCAAAACGTTGTTTAATCTGCTGTCAAAGCTTCTGTTTTCTTGTATGGTGTGTTATTATTTCAATGATATATTTTATACTTCATACATTTAAAATTTACGCACTGAGTTGAACGTACTTTCAGAATTTGAGTGTTACGGAATAAATGTATACTTACTATCTAATTCATTAAACATTAATCAACCAAATTTATTTTGAATTACCATTTTAAATTTGTTTAAAACACAGCTTCCAAAATTACCCATAATTTTCCACTGAGCATGGATTTGTCTTCAGTTTTAACGATCATTACCCATGCAATTGAGCTAAGCAAGAAAACATCAACTATTACTTTGTAGAAACAACGCCAGAGCCTTTTAGTAACCTTCTAATGACATCCAGTTTTACATCCCACGCGCATATTGTAACTCGTCCTAAAAATACATGTCCCACAAACCCCGAGCTCATGGCATTCCTACACAGAAGGCTTCGTCCTTAGGGCCCAGACTATTGACATTATGCAAGGAGTCGGTAAGCTTTCGGTCTAAGCCCGCGAGAGGCCTTTGTCTGACAGACATTCGCTGCGGTTTAGTGGCCTGTGCTAGAAATAATACCTACTTATTTTCATAAGTACGTATCTATGCTTTATTTCTCTTTGTTTCGATTTTAAAGCTGGCTGTAAAATTTAAAGAGCATTTTTTATGGTTTTCAGAATGTTTTTTACATTCACAGATGTTTTAGAGTACCAAGTAAGTTGTTAATGGTCTATCTACGTAATTATGTATGTATAATATGAAATAAGTCAGTATGTTGTCGACAATAACGTGATAGAACAGCACAGTTATGAAAATCAATAAAATAAATTAATATTTTACTTTATCTAGGTAAAATAATAGATAAATGATTAAAGTTTAAAGTTAAGCTTAATGTAAAATCGACAGACTTTTACAATTTAAATCGACAAATCTTACAATTTAAATCGACAAATCTTACAATCAAAAATCCATTCTCAATCCTTAATAGCCCGTAATTATTTAAGATACTTACAAACGCACAAAACTCGAGGTTCAACTGTTAATTTTATTTTCGCCCCATCAACTTATCCAATTAAACTCGTTGAATAATAAAATCAACAAACGCTTACTTCATAATGAAGACCGGTACTGAGGTTAATTATTTGCATGTTACCTGAAACAAAAGGTTCTTTTATTAATAACAGACCACAAGACTTTCATTGCGATGCTTTTAAAGTTAAAAATGTTCAATTCCGCAAGAATTTCGATTAATTTTCGATGATTTAAAAGCATCTTACTTATGAAGACAAATATAATTATGTCATCAAATTACGAGTATACTTTAAATTCCCCTAGAGCTGTGAATATTGAGTATAATCAATCAATTTCTTTCAAATATAAATATATATACTACGCAGTAATTAATCCTATAATCATATTATCATAGTCGCCCTATCTCAAAGAGCCGAGCCTGTCAACATTATTCTATGAGATTCCTCGAGTATTTCTTGACGATACAATGACTACATCAAATAGCATTTCTAAATTTGCAATAGGTATCAAACTTTACCACGTCTTGCTTACCAACAACAGAAGTACATAAGGACAACATAACATACAACTACATGGGTTAAAGCCAACACAGTTATGACGCAATAACTTAAGCTTACACTCACTAACAATTAAGTAAAGCCGGAGTACCAACATAAACTTGTACCGATTGGTGTGCAGCGCTAAGTACTTGCCTACGTCAATAAGCGATGGTTCTAACGATATGATAGTTTCCTAGTTAGAGGTTTGAGAAAGTTCCGGCTAGATCAAATCTGGGTGCGTTGTAAAGTTACTTGGTTTTAACGGTGTTTGTATGGGGTTATAGTCAATGTAACTGATGATATTTTACTATCTTGATAACAACTTTATGGAGTGCTGCCGGTTCTCTCTTTGTGAGTGTGACTTTTCATAAGAGCCTGCAAAGGCCTAATTGAAATAAAAAAATGTCTTTTGACTTTTTTGAACTTAATATATGTATGGTCATAAATGGACATAGTAACAACAATTTACTTTATAACTAGCTGTTTCTCGCGGCTTCATCCTTCCGAGAGAATTACTTCGTGCACCTGGATAAAACTTCCATGTGTGTTAATTCTGGTTATATATTATGTGTGTGCCAAATTTCATTCAAATATACTGAGAATCTATAAGAGATTTTGTATTCGTATTTGATCATGATTTTATATCGTTATTATTTACTTTAAAAAAATATTCAGTAATAAAATCATTGGAACAAAAACGTGAAGCAGTTATACTACGAATATAATCCTCTAAATTCAAATAGTATGGAACAAAGTCAAACCTATAGTTTCACAGAAAGAGATACTCAAATATAAATAATATTAGAATATGTATATTGAATGTTACGTGATCAGATTCCACGTAAAAAAGGCAAGTTCATATCTAGATTAAGTTTAAAGCTAGCGAAAACGTTTATGGACGTCAAAATATTCCAGCTAGAATATAAAATATTCCTCAAGAATACGTATGTTCTTTTAACAAAGTGAATATCGAAGTGACGGTGGATCATGAGCGTAGGGGGATGGAGAGAGGAGGGGGCAGTGGGTGGTGGGGGTGTCGAGGCCAGCCGGCGATCAGTCACTGTCAAGTTGCCGATAGCGAGAGACGTCTTCGTATCGCGTAGAATTTTATCGTTAACGATATCAATTCGTATTTTTAATCGAAACTTTTCTTTTTTGTTAGGCTTGCTGCCCTGAACCAGATAATGGAGCAACATGCTTTTACATTTTGTATCTAATGATATTGTTTGTTCCACGTCCTGAGTAAATACCTATATCGCTTCGAAGTAAACGCAGCTATCTTTAGCTTTAAACTCACACATAACTAAAGTCGTAAATATCTTTATAGGAAGCTCATTTCCTTATTTAACTCAACTTTCTTGGAAAGCCAACTTTCCTATATCCCCCACTAATTATTTCCGAGAACCGCATAAACTTCATAAACAAATATTCAGGTCTGTGCAAGTCACTAACCTGTAGAGTGAAAACTTCAAACACTGAAGTCTGGAAGTCTAAGAACAACAAAAACTGTAAATACATTTAGTTGAAGACGTAAACTTTGAGTACTCCTATAAAACTTATTCGCCAACAGTTCTATTGAGAGGCGTGAAACGTCACTGCATCGTTATCAATTGGATCGTTTCCTATGTAACATAGAAAGGACCGTCGTGGATTTATTACTTCACTGATTTTTTCAATTGCTCCGAATGCTACGGAGCGAGATTTATAAGACATTCCCTTACAAAGAGTCACGTAATTCTCGTGCCAGTTGCTATCGAGCCGTTTTCTAGATAACACGAACGATGCGAAAAAATTAAATCGATGGCGACGACAAGCTACGAAGTTGGACAATCGGATTCGTTCTTTTACAGGAAATGTGTCCGACATTTTTTAATAATTTCTCTTTATACCAACTGCTGTATTAAAAAAACAACAAGATTTTTCTTTCTTATTTTCGTACTGAGAAACGATTATGGCTCATTTATATTAATAAATGATCTTCACAATTATTATTTCAAAATAATTAGCTATCTTCTCAGTGATCTTACTAATTATGAGTATGTCATACTTATTCAAGTAACATGTTATGAATACCTCAAACAACTTAAAAATAATAGGAGTTCAAAGGCATTTCTCATTACCTAATCCAAAAATAATATCCACACACGAAAATATTCTTAAACTACCAGGCAAACAGAAAATAAAGCTAATCATACAAAAACGAGCTCAGATGCAATGCAACTCACAACTGGTGACACCCCAGTCTACCATAGTTTTTACTACCGAAGCGTGACCTTTTTGCTTAGCAGCTGCCAACCCAAAGGATTTGCATCCAACACGAAATGGACTTTGAATAAATATGGTTTCCTATCTTTGCATTTTGTTCCAAAATAGGAATAGAAACATTTTTAATTTAAAGACTAAAACCTATTCAATATTTAGTACACGTTTAAGAAATATAATTTTAAATATTTATTGTTTTATTTAACCGTGAAAAATATATTGTTGCTATAAATATTTCACTGTAATAAAGAAAGGCGCCATTCGTCTTGTCAAAAACGTTAGACATAAATATTAAACATTACACGCGAGATGAACAAAAAACTGTCCAAAAATTCTAGATACAATAACTTTGGTAAATAATAATATCGTAACCGATATATTAAGCTATATAATTGAATATTCTCTGCATACAATAGTGGATAACAATATGATTAGCACACGATCCAAATAATAATATAGTCGTGTATTCGAAGTCGCATGTTTGAACTCTGCACAAAAAACAAAGGTATCGAGGAATCTCCTAATCAGTATTCATACATAGCACCACATATTCCGGATATGACTAGTCGGTTTCCGTCCCTTACAACGAACAGATATTATTTAAATGTTATCTTTCGTCTTCAAGAAACCGAGGCGCGTGATTTTGAAGTTGATACCGTTATATATATATACCGCGTGGTTGTTATCGTTATAACATTAACATCATATTTTAATCTGTAATGGTCGACGTAGATTTTTTTATTACGATTGAAATTACCAATTATTTTCTTAAAAAAATCCAAGCCTTTTTCTGACAATTAAGTACAGACAAAACAAAAAAAGTTAAACCTTATTTATAAATGACGTACTTTTACCAACTTTTCACTTATTGACAATAGCTACCTTATTTTTTTTGTATCCAATTTATGGCAAGGCATCAGCTGTTCCTATCATCCACTTTGCAGGAGTCAGCTGATGCGACGTGCAGCGGCGCTCATACACAGGGCAACAACCTGTCAGTGCCACATGTTGTTAGTTACAGAACTGGCCGAAAGACCCAATGTTAATAACCCTTAAGGGAATTTACTAAGAACAGTAAGTTGAACACAGCTGGACTATGTTCTTCTAATGTGTATATCTACGTCAATTTTATAGGACAAATATTTAACTCATATTCAGGAATAAAGAAAGCATATAGAACTAGCTACTTTCCGCAGTTTTATATATGTACAATTATATACGTCACAAGACTCTATGTACAAATTGCGGATCATCAATTTTTGTATAGAATGTTTTAGAAATGAAAATATCCTTGCAATTCCGATTGTCCTAGACCTTAAAATGGTGCAATCTTTTTCTATACTAACAGATACAGTTTCTTATCCATCACATAATATACTAAATGAGAATGAATACAAAATAAACTTTCGTACAAAAAAAATAAAGTTGGAATTTCGTGAGCACAGAAAACCGCAAACCTTGAAACTTTCTAAATTCCCTTCGTGAATACGGTCACGATGTAAAAAGTAATTTTATTATACAAATATATGTTTTTCAATTTATTGTTTTACGGTATTGTTTTTATATTCAAACTGGGTATAATTTACTAACTTAACATTTATAAAAAAAAACATTTTGTATTAATTTTTAGAATTAGGTTCATAAATCAAATTAATGCCAGTCTAAATAAATTCATTATTCTAAATCCAAACTTTATTACGTTAAATTGATGTTAATGTACTTATCTAGGTACTCTATATACAGTTCACAAGTCTGAGTACTCAACCACTTCAGAATAAAGGATTCGTTTGCGATTCATTTTAGATCAAAGTCGTTCTAGATTGTTCAAAGGGTATCGTGTCATTCCGACCTTTAATTCTTCACACGAATAATTAATTAATTAAAAATGTTACGTGTTAAAGTGCGGTGTAGGTATCTAATGTTATCAAAGTTGGTACCTGCGTCTGAGAATAAGTAAACAGGATTAGCGCGTCTGAATATTCTTCAGTGGAGAGCAAGCAGGCTGCCAACGTCAGCGGCGGAGGCATCGAGGCATGAAGCCAGTCCTCTGTCGCCGGACGTGACCTCCCGACCTGCCCCCACACTCCCCGACATATTTACACTTCTTTGTCTGAACCTCACCCTCACCACGCCGTAAACACAAAGACACTGAATCAAAACGAGATACCCCAAAAGTGTAGGAGGCTTTTCAATAACGGATCTGTAAGTCTTCATTTCTTGAGACTCAATTAAAAAGTTCCGTCTTTGTACAAAAATATATTTCTCCATTTTTTTGCCTCTGTGCAGTCGGCAACGTAGCGGAAATTAAACTTTGCCTAAACTCTTTTTATTTCTTTACTTTTCGGGAGCGTATCGGTGATCGCTACCATTTGTTACTGGGCTTCAAATACGTCAGCAGACGAACAATTGAAAGGGCCTTGTAGGCGTCTCGGGCGGCGGCATTGTGTAGCAGGACTTAACAGGTCAGCCGACGGAAAAAGGTTTCGTGAACGCACTTCTTTATATCAGCGATCAATTTGTCAAAGATATCGTTGTAGGTACCACAAACGCAATTTTGCTAAACGCTTTTACAAGTTACTCTAAGAATAATCATCATTTCTATTTTAGATGAGAGGATCTGTTGTGAACGATGCTCGGAAACAGATAAGAGGTATTTGCGTAAGCAGATCAAGCCTTCATTTCCCTACATACAATCTCATGATCCGATTATGTCTATTCTGCAAGTATGGCACAATTTTTTAAAAAGCAAAACCGCCAGACTGTTGTGGATATTTGCCAAAGCGGCGTTTATACCAAACAAGGGTTTGGAGATACACCACGTAATATTGCTACATACGCCGCCGGCGCAAATCGACTGATGAGAATACGAATGTATTTTTTGTCTTTTTACTAAGTAACTTCAAAAATGAATATGAAGATTGAAGTTGGTAGCAAACGTTATTAACTTAAAACAAATACCTTTTTGGGTAGCTACTGATGGAATACATTTTCGCAAATATGTACAACAAATTACTTAGTTATCTAGCCAGTTCTTGGTGGGTTAAATTTTGAAAAAGAAGAAACGAGATTATTTTCTGATTAAATTTCAACGAAGCTAATCAAAACGAAACCTCAGACAATTCTCAAACAAAATAGAAGAAAATCAACAAAAAGTGTAGCGGGCTCGTGCCGTACACCGGGCCGTGTGTCGCCATTCAAGCTGAGGGGGGAGCCGGCCAACCGTGCCGGGCCCGTCTACCGGGCGGCCGGGCGGCCCTGTGTTTACCAGATCCACAATAACTCTATTGTATGACTAACTTTTCACATTGTAAGGGGTTATTGCTAGGAAACTGAGATATAACCTCTAGTATTTGCTTTATTGTATGAATGAAAATGTTTTTGGATTTTTTGCTCCATACTTAAAGGCTTTTCCTGTTGCCTTACTCAGTATAAAAATAAATTACTCTATGTACTTTCATTAATTAATCCATTTTTATTTTAATCCTTATTAAGAAAGCTTATAACGTAAATTATTACTATTCCAATCAAGAATAAATCAAAACATTCCATTTCATAAGCTTTTGAAAAAAACCTACACACTTATTCATAATAACACCATTCGTCTAATAAGCCTCTTATCGCCTTTAAACTGCTTTAGCCCTTTCCGTTTAAATTTCATTTTAACTTGACAGATAAGGACAAGACATTTTGATATCTAATATAGCTCTATAAAATCTCAGAATACAGGTTTAATCAAAGCATAATATCGTATTGTAATTCACGGTGTATCAAGTGAAGAATCCGTACGAGCCATTAGTCAAGCCATACAAGGCAAACACAAGCTTACCACTACAACATAATGTATTGACAGTACACCTTAGGTCTGCCTCATAATCTACTTGGAACCTTGTAACGGATTTAATCCTTTAATCTCCGTCGATTTATTTGCTCTCAACTCAACTGTAACAACATTAAACTTTATAAAACCGAATTGATCGTGATAGGTCTAAGTAAACTTGTTTATGAAGAGATAATAACAATTTATTAGACTTTAATAAACATACAATAACATAATTATTCCTAAAACCTTCTAAGTTTAATGGCACGTGGTTGCTAATGTAAATTTATTCATTCCGAATAACTTCAGGTAAATAATCGCGTTAATATACTACAAAGAGACACTATGAAAATACCCTCAGTTTGGGTTTGACCTAATTGAAATTCGAAACGAGGTTTCAAACCTGTCCTGCGGTTGACCAACATTCCATCCAAAATTGACGTCCATGTCACCTCTGTAATCGAATTTAGTACAGCTCTAACAAATCTCAAAGGACTCGTTTTCCAACTACAAACACAGCACAAAGATTTATATTGGGGGTAAATAATTCGTTTCACGGTGAGAATACCGTGTGCTTCTGTGTCTACTGGTCGAAAGGTCTGCCAGTCTTTATTAACCCGCCAGAATAATCGATTGGTTAGATTAACGAAGACATTCTTACTTCACACATTTGAGTGGTTGGAACGATTTGTGTAAATTGGAGTGCTGATTAGATTCCTCCCTCGAAGCTCGGCGTCTTAATCTTTTCGATTCATTACTCGCTAAAAGTAAGATGTATTCGTGATTAATTGTCTTGTTTTGTCTTTCTGCGATTGAAGATTTATTTAGCGTAGTCGCAATCGGATGAGCTTAAGATGATTTTAAAGTCGTCGAATGTTTATTAAAATCTTTTTGACAATTATTGTTGGTTGTGAAATCCTGAACGGTATCCACTTGTTATATTTTGGTTAGCCGTAGACATATCTATTTTTACCACTTTGGCAGTCTGTCAGTCCCTAAATACATCAACAATTTGTCACTTTTTAAACATTAGTGTGGTTCTCACGGAGCAACGACATTATTAAAACGGAAAATCTGATTCGTTGAATTGCGAATTCAATTTGAAAACTCATTTTCCGCGATCACAAAACGATAATTTGCTCCAACTTACCGACTCGTTGAAACGTCGCCGTATAATAATGTAGTGAGTGAATAAGAAATCTACTTACTAATAATAACATTGTCAGAGTCTATTGTCCGACGGGTTGACCCAATTACAGTCCGTGAACACCACATTGGAGCGAAATTGTTCGATCTGTCTACGGAAATTAAATTTTCTGAATACCCCTTCGTGAGTCGATAGAGAAAGCAAAAGTGCGGCCAGTCGGATTGGGCCCCTCACGCCTAGCTGAGCAATCTCGGTGGATGTTTTGTTTAAAGAAAATAGTTTCGCAAATAATCTTTAAATTAGATTTTGTGAAGTCATTCTATTGTTCTGTTTTAATTTGAATATTTGATTAATCACGCATGATTGTAGATGATATTCGATAACCTTATAAACCTTGAAAACAAATTCTTCTACAATCTAAATCAGATTCAGTAAAATATAATGTTCTTATAGAAAAACATCAATTACAATTCAATCAAGCCACAACACAAAAATCAGAAGGAGCCTGATTGAACACGGGGCATATAAACAGGCGAGTTCCAATGACTGCACACGACAATATTTCGATCATAATGCATTATGGCATTGACAGGACATTCGCAGCCCGTTACAAGATAGATCATATTACCCTGGTACATGGCTGGATTTTCTCAATTCATTTGTTATTTCGGGACCGCAATGATCAGTTCGCTACTGGAGGGATGTATTGTGGGGCGGCCGCCATTGTGATTTTTTTTTTCATGGTGACTCAGCACTTTTCCACGAAAACCGTTTCTAAGGCTTTTGTGCGCGAGCATCCTGAGGGATATTGGGATTGAATGAAATGTATACGCTTGTATATTAAATATGTACGCCGTTTGTATTGTTACTTTTTAATTTGTTGCCTGTCGTGAACATACTTTTATTTGTGGAAACATTACAAAAAATATCTGTGTAATCTGTGTTGTGATTATGATAGGTGAGCTAATAGATAAAAATGATTTAATTTTTCAGATGTCTATGCATGTACCCTAGCGTGTTGAAATCTTCCTATGGATCTTTTGACGGGAGAAATTATGGATGCTGTTAGAGTTTTGTCTTATTTGTTTTTCAAGAACCGCACAGTATTTCTATGGATGTATGATTATCTCGCTAAAAATAACTATCAAATCTTTGATTAGGTACTATATATATCTACCAACCGATGTATTCTCAGTAACCACTTGGCTAAGTGTTTTGTCTGAACAAGATGGCATTGAAGACGTCTAATAAATAACAGAGTTATAATAACAAATGTCTATAACTTCTCACGTATCAATAGTACCTATACATACGTAGGTATATGTACTTATTATATTAGTAGACATAAGTATTGATCATATCGCACACCGCGAACCTTTATAATAATGTACAAAGATCGCACATGTCTGACGTATGGATCGAACGAGAGGTGAGAAATTGTAGTCGATACTCATGCCTTTATCTAATACTAAATAATGATTTGTTTGTTTGTAGGAGGTGGTCTTTGGAAGTACTGAATATATTTTACTGTCACTGAGGGTCATGCATGATCTATTTAATCGTTATATGGATAGAACTTAAAACGGTTGTTTTTTTTTTAGATCGTAGAAAATTACGCAATAAAGGCTTTTAGAACCTATTTAATTTTAAACAAAACACTATTAACAGTATAAGATAAGTATTTTTATCTATACTAATATTATAAAGAGTAAAGATTTGTTTGTTTGTAGGGATTTAACGCAAAAACTACTGGACCGATTTTAAAAATTATTCCCCGTTAGAAAGCTACATCTTTATGAAGTGTCATGAGCTTATTTATTTCCAAAAATAATTAGGGATCCCTACTAAAACTTGAATAATGTAACCTAAGGTGTAAAAAAATTGTCTACGCGGGCGAAGCCGCGGGCGGAAAGCTATTATTAATATTTTGTTATTTTTCAAACACCTTTACCCAATATTACTGTTCGAAGAAAACAAAACCGTTGCGCGTTTCAATGTTTTGTTTTTCAAATATTATACAAATAAAGAAATCTCGTATTGTCCGAGCTTTCATTTTAAATTGAAATATCTCTGTTTTGTTTAAAATTATCTCATTGTGCAGTTATTGAACTGTGACCTAGACAGAAGCAGATGTTCATCTAAAGGTCATAATCGAAAGGGCGAACTTTACCGAGGTTTAGTGGCCCGACAGTTGGCGGGGATCACCGCAAAACCGCGGTTCTAAAAACGGTGGAGTGGTTGTGACTTCTTCTACTTTTGTATACCTAATTCTTTTGGTAAAAATATTAATCAGTCAGTATGCTGAACTGGATCTATTTGGTATAACAACGAACACATACTAATAACGTACCTATTGTGTTGATGTCGTTGTTGTTGTTGTTATATCAATAAATGTTTCTTTCTTTCTTTCGTGATGGTAGTAAAGCTATCGCTACTAGCGTAACTAAGCTTGCATGCTTCATGCTTCTGCGCTTTTCATCATTGTTTATATATATTTAAGGAATGTCTTGAATCTTGTTCTGCTGACTTGTCGGAATGAGTAAAACCGCGGTTATCTTTTCCGTGATTTTATGGCTCAACAGACGTTGTCAACAGATTATATTTATAGAGCAGAAGAAGTTTCATAAGTGTAAAAGATAGCAAAAAGCTTTTATTTAATATTAGCTGATTCCCGCGGTTTCACCCGCATCCTGAAAAAACTGCTTCGCGCACCCTGTTAAAAAGTATGTTATGTGTTTAACCAGGTTATAAACTATATGTGTATCAAGTTTCATTCAAATCCATTTAGCAGTTTTTGAGTGTAAGAGTAACAAACATACATACGTTCTCATAAAACATTCGCATTTGTAATATTAGCATATAAGTAATAAAGTGTAGTAATAAACTCATAGTAATAAACTATCCCTATCTATTCAGAGTCATCAACAAAATAAAATAAATATCTAACACACATAAAACAACAAGCACTCAAACTAACAATAAACCACTTCATTCAAAATAGAAACAAACTCAGCTTTTATTCAATTAACTAAACGAAACAAACTTCCGATACCTACATAACCATCGATTGGAATTGTTTCATTTGTTCTAATCGATTATTTGTAACCGACTTCAAAAAAAAGTTCTTAATTCGTCTGTATGTTTTTTTTTTGTATGTTTGCTACCTCATAACTTTCGGCTGGGTGAACCGAATCTTTTTTTTGTAGTCGTTGAAAAATCAATTTTATTTAAATACTTGTCGACCAAAACATCGTTCTAGAAGTCGGTGGCAAAATACTAAAAACAGTAGCTTACGAGACACCGACTTCTAGAGCGATGTTTTGGTCGGCAAGCGTTTAAATAAAAAATATTTCTCTCTTTTCAAAGTTTTTGGAAGTCGGCTTTATTTTTTTTTAGTAACGTATCTCAATCGTAATTCGTACAGTCCAACTAAGAATTACTCAATGCCCGTGTAGGCTAACAGTAGTGCCGTAATAGGCCTCTATTAGGCACAGCGGTTCACGAGTGCATTATTAAGTCGATTGCAGTCGATAGTCTATAACGAGTGAAATTAGAAACCAACTCGTACTTTCTCCGTTCCCGTTTCATGCACTGCCATAACCTCTTTTGTGTATGTGTGCATTATGATTGCACTGCAATGCGATGCATGTACGCGTGCTTATAATACTGCTGGGGTTTATGCGATGGCATCTGTTCAAATGTTGTTTGAAAAGGTTAATGTTTTAAATGATGAAATTATGATCGTATGGCCTATTGAAAATTTCAAGTATCTAGCAATGAATTGGTCAGCTGAAAAAGATTTTAGTTTTGTAACAAAACGTTTGGCAGAACTTCTACGCCAGTGTATATTTATAATCACACGAAAAATATTGTATAAATAATATATATTTACATCATTTAGTACCAAATTATAATACTCTTCTTTATTTATACAAAATCCAATAAAACAAAAACTTAATCACTTGTTTCCTAACCCTCAATAAACAAAGACACGCCGAGCTCAGAAGCCACGTGTTTAGTTCAACGGCCTAACCGTCCCGCTGCCGGGGTAGGTATTATTAACCCCGCGACTTCAGTCACCAAGTGCAGTTGCAATTGTCCTGTTAGCCGAGAACACAAACAATGCGGGGCCCCAATCAAACGGCCCGGATGGCAGTAATTAAGATCTGCTCTCAAGTAATTAGAGTGAGACAAATAGTGCTAGCAAACGTCCCAACCTCTATTATAGCCGTACCATGGCCTGGTGACGAGAGAACGAGATTGATTCTGTTTGTAGATCTTGTTCAATTGTGAGCCAATTTGTGTGGCCTGGACTAGTTCTGGAAGACGATACCCATTACTTGGTTAATAATGTTGAACTATTTCACAATCTCCTAATAAGACCATGTTAATTTTTAACCAATAATTCATCAATGGAATTTAGGTAAATGAGGATGCTAAAGTTGTGTTTAGTAGAGAACTCCTAAATAACATGCCTCAATATCTTGAGCTAACAGTAGACAATTCATTATTCTTTTAGGACAAAAAATACCAGTAAAACTTACAACAAAATATTCTGAAAATATTGGTTAAACTATACATAAGAGCTAGAGTAATTGGTGAACTACTCGATAGAAGTTGTAAATTTTTCCCCGTGAGAGCAAACAAAAGTTTAGCTGAACTTGTGTACCTAATTACCGATTCCGTTCGGAAAACCTTTCCACGAGTTACTAAAGTTGTTTCGTAAAAAAACGGTAAACTGCTAAATTATCTGGGCCATAAATATTTTTTATTGAGCCTAAGCTATTAGCGTGGTGAAACCCAATATCTAAATTATAAAAAGGAACAGTTTTATCAATTTCTTAAGATTTTCAACGCTTCCTATTTGAAGACGAAGCCTAAATTTTTTTCAATTATTTTTTTTTGCAAAATTATTAGACATTTTAGGAAAAAAGTGCTGTTTTTAATGCCAAAAAAATCTTACCAAAACTTAATACAATACAAATAATTCATCTGAATCTAAGATACGTGCATTTCTACCTACTTGAGGGAAAAAATCGGAAATGACAGCGACGTGTTAACATCTGCCGCCATATTTGTGAACAAGAAACAGAGCATTAGAGTTTCGTGTCACGCAATAAAAGAAATGTCGCCAAATCTTCTTGATAATAGCCTCCGCCATAAGCCCTACCAAAGATAATATGAAATAGGTTTTTAATGTTTTTTAAATTACGAACACATAAGTTGTTTTTAGGGTTCCGTAGCCAAATGGCAAAAACGGAACCCTTATAGATTCGTCATGTCTGTCTGTCTGTCTGTCTGTCTGTCCGTCTGTCTGTCTGTCCGTCCGTATGTCACAGCCATTTTTTTCCGAAACTATAAGAACTATACTGTTGAAATTTGGTAAGTAGATGTATTCTGTAAACCGCTTTAAGATTTTGACATAAAAATAGAAAAAAAGTAATAAATTTTGGGGGTCCCCATACTTAGAACTGAAACTCAAAATATTTTTTTTCATCAAACCCATACGTGTGAGGTATCTATGGATAGGTCTTCAAAAATGATATTGAGGTTTCTAATATCATTTTTTTCTAAACTGAATAGTTTGCGCGACAGGCACTTCCAAAGTGGTAAAATGTGTGTCCCCCCCCCTGTAACTTCTAAAATAAGAGAATGATAAAACTAAAAAAAATAAATGGTATAGACTACCATGCAAACTTCAATTGAAAATTGGTTTGAACGAGATCTAGTTAGTAGTTTTTAAGTAATCAGCAATTTTCCTGTACAAACAAACTTAATTATGCGGTCGGAAAAAAAACAAGATAATTAATTGCGACTTTATTGCGTATTTTTTCTTTCCAATGGTCGGAACCCTCGGTGCGCGAGTCCGACTCGCACTTGGCCGGTTTTTTTATTCTTTTTTATTTATTGTAGATTGTTTTGTTTTTTTCTTTGTAATCTTTATCTACTAATAAATGATAAGATAAATATTCAATCTAAAGAAAATAGTTCGGTAATAATAAAATATAGTAAAGTAACTTTACTTAATAGTTTCGCAACTATACATAAAATGTCTAAATAAAATTACAAGTTCTCCTTATAATAATATTTCTATATCGCAAAGCTCATCTTAGTTAACAAATGTAATAAAATTAAATAAAAGCATTCTTTAAGACTTAGGTCACAATCCGACTTTATGAACTCAATTTAAAACTTTATTTCATAACGTAAAGTCTAATTTAATTTCGTTAATAATTCAAAGCAATTAATACGGTAACAAGAATAGCACCCACTTGAAACATTTTTTTGTGAGTACAGCGAAAAATAAACCATAAGTGTTTGCTATTGAGCTCCAAATTGCATCGTGAAAAATCCTATTCCCACATGAATGATCGCAGCGAAGTGGGGTCAAAAGTTGAAGTTGGTAAAAAATCGGTTGGCGCAGATGTTTGGCACATGGCGACTGGCACTGCGATGGAATAGCGTTTAATAAAAGAAAAAAGTCGGCATTCTCATTCCTTTCTGTCCGATATTTTTCCTGATGCGCTAGTAGGTCACGGGGAACACTTTGATGGCAATCATCGCCGGATAAATAGGAGCTTTTGAATTGTTTGTTTTTCTTAGGAAACAGAAAAAGTAAAATGCAATCGCAACAAAAGAAAACAATTCTTTCTTACTCGGTAATTTCGGGTGGTTGAAACCACCAATTGACATACTTTTGATGAGCTGCGAAAACGCGATTGCTTCTCCCATAGACTACATAGAACAATAGCAAGCTGTGTGCGACGTCATTTATTTTTCCATCTTAATCGAGTAACTATTAATTTCAAAGCAAAAAAAAAATTTTTTTAAAGTTGATTCTAAATAAAATAGGTTTTAGGGCTAGAATAAAGTGTTTATATTTTAAGAGAAATTATGTCATAATAATTGATGTCATAACACACTTGTATCCAAAAATTGCTTGCAGTTTATCAAGTAAAACTCAAGTGAGCAAAAAATAATCTCGCAAGACGCATCATGAAAATATGAATCATCCCCCGTACATTCAGTATGACGTCACGGGGCAGGGTATAAGCAAACAAGTGTCGCGCCAAATGACACACATCAATCGTAGATATAACGGCGACTGCTAGAGTGTAATATACGATGGGTGTTAAGCCTTCACAAAAAAAAACTTGGGCTCATCTTCACTGTGCTACATAACAAAAATATTACCTATTCTTAATTAGAGAAAAAATATATTTTCCAACCAACAAGTAAACATATTTACGAAAACCCAGATAAAAAAAATACTAGGATCTTCCAGTCGCAATATGGGTATGTCCATGTTAAGTTTGACTTAAATGGGTTCGGCTGTTTAACCGTAACAAGCAAACAGACAGTTACTTTTGCATTTTAATATTAGTAAGCATACGTAATAATCTTTTCAGACCAACTTAGGTCACGGCGGCCAATCTCAATGAAAACTGGTGGTACGCAGGAGATATTTGAGGTGCACTCTCTATTCCCTAACTCTAGTCCAATGGGTCGGCAATCCGACACGACCAGGAAGAGATCAGGTGCAGGACCGACAGCTTTACATCTCCGAGGCATACCAAACCTATAGGCACTTCATTTGCACTAGACTTTTGCTTTTAAGGATGACTGCAGATCATAATTGCTTTAAGGTTGTGCAAATAAATCTTTCTCTCTTTCTTTCAAAAGGATAATTGGTTTTTCAAAGTCTTGTTACAAAATGATTCCTAGTCTGCGTTCTCGATGAGTGGGGAAGAAATTCTTAATTGAGGTTAATTGAATGTTTAACTGAAACTATTGGACAGATGATATGTCTATCAAGCCAATCTAAATGATGCCATTACAAAGGCCTAAGATCATGTAACTGCCCGATCTGAAAACTGAACCCAGAACAACTTCTTCAAGCTCATTAGCGATTGTGACTACTAAACCATAGTGGCTGTTCTCTATTCTATACATCAAGATATACCCAGATATTTGCCATCTCTGCCTCATTTATGTAGCCCTACTAGAGTTCATATAATTGATTGCAAGAATTTTATCAAGTCCCCCTCCACACAATGAACTGACCAACATAAATCTAAGACAATATAAACCTTCTTCGTGCACAAATGTAAGTAAAGACCATTATTTTTCATGCACTGTTAATAACCATAGCTAGACAACTATAAATATAGCCCTCCAGTTATTAAATCTGAGAGTATAAACAAAAGAATCATCACAAAATCGTTTCATCCATATTTTTTGCTAAAATTATATTCTTATTTCGTCTTTAGCATCATAATCCACACTTCAAACAGGATTAGTGTCAGATTTACAGTTGTACCACTATAGTAAGTTCTTATAAACAATATTAAATTATATCTATAGGGATGTTTATACCACCCAGAGAGATTATAATCGCTTGGCGGGGAGTTTTTCGTAAGGTGCCCGGGGGGATTCAGCAGCGCCTTAGCAATTACGTATGACATGTGTCGTAAAAGTCATATAAGTAACGATATGACAGCGGGGGCACACAATAAGTTTAATAAAGGCGATATCAGCGGTTTGCGCCGCGGTATTTTATACTGGAGAAAATAATTCTGGAAAACGTAACAGCGTTTTGGTATTACCCACTTTGTATTTTGCGAGATATTATTTCAAGTTACGAGACTATTTAAAAATATAATGGCAACACGCTTGTTCTCCCTGAAGATTAAAGCTGATGTGTTTATATCTAGGTAAGTATAGCATACTAACATTTCGCCAGTTAGGTATATTCAAATCTCATGAAACGGGGGACGAACAACCCAAATTCAGAATCTAGAAATCTACTGAGAGACCCCACAAAACTTTATCCGAACTGGAAGTCGAACTCAAGTATGCTCTTACGGTGCTAGGCCTTATTCATTAAATAAATATGTTTACAAAAATAATAGGTAATCCTATTCATATTATAAATGCAAAATTTTGTGAGGATAAATATATGTTTGTGACTACAACAAATAAACATTTTAATCACACACTACTTCACCATAAAACTAATCCAATGCTTCTAATAAAGGAAGCTTATACCAACTTGGAAACTAAGTAAGAAAGGGGAAAGCGCATTTAAAAGTTGAGCCAAGTTCTAGCATAAGTTCATTAATTATTATCACGCATAAGTATCATGCGCGGTGGCGCCACGGGCGATTCGAATTTATTAGTCATTGAGAACATACGAGATAATGCAATTTGATATCCCTTTGAATGTAACTATTATAAGACAGAATTATGAAGTAAAGGGAATATTATGTATGATAGTATATAATTTAACGACCAGTATTTATCTTAGCTGTCTATTTTCCCCGGAGACAGCAGTTTTTATGGCGACGATGTTTCAAAGTGTTACCGCTCACCCGGAACGCAAAGGGCTGAGGAAGGAACATGGATCGGTTTTAGTCAGTAAGAGTCTGTCACTCTGTCCCGCTCCATCAGGAGTCATTTGTCGATTTTTCCCGCCCGAAAGAACAAAGGGAACGATATTTGAAGCTTTATATATTATTACTAGCTGTTTCCCGCGGTTTCACCCGCATCCCGAGGGAACTACTAAGCGCACCCGGGTAAAAAGTAGCCTATGTTATTCCTCAGGGTATATATTATCTCTGTACCAAATTTCATTTATATCGGTCCAGTAGTTTTGGCGTGAAAGCGTGTCAGACAGACAGACAGAGTTACTTTCGCATTTATAATATTAGTAAGGATATTATATTTTGAATAACTTAGCTTCATGCACCCTGATTACAACTTTAAGCTTTAACTTTTAAACTTCACCTAAATAGGTCCCACCGTTTCCTGCAAAACTATAACTAACAAATAAATTCACTTTTGCATTTATAATATTAGTTTTGACGTTAAAGTAATGGTATTAGCTTCAATATTTAAAAAAATAGTAAAGAAAAGATTACACAGAATACACGCAAAATTCCATCCATAAAACACATAACCTACCCACAACATATGCAGCCATGGAAGGGAAACAACCGTCATCATGTGTAATCCCTAGTTCCCCACAGATCCTTTACATCCTCCTTTACGCCCTCTTTCATTCACGCTTCATGGTATGTTACTGGCCCTCACTAGTTCTTTCCACTTAAATGAATAAAGGAATGAATGGAACTGGTATATTGTAAGTATTTATGTAGAACTAGAAGTACGTATATTTAAATAAAATATGAATTACTTGGTAAGTTAGCCTGAGTATCCACTGCAGGGCTAAATCTTGGTAGAATGGATATTTATGTTTGTGATTTAATAACGTAACAAAGCTTTTTGGGCCCGATTCCTAATATTTTTATGTCTAATTTCTTTAGTATAATTTATTATTCTTATGTTTTAATATTATAAATAAGTAGATGAATGTATAAATTTACATATAAGTAATAAAAATGTCTATGATTTACAAATCGTAGTTCGAGTAGTTTATTTGGATTTGCAAGAGGAGTTATTCAAATGAAACTTTGAAATCACCCATATGTGACGTCCACTGTAATTATGGGTGATCTGCAAAAAGCTGCAGGTTACATTGTTACGGACTAAATGCACAAAGCTTATTTTCCAAACGCATAACTATGACAGTATCGCATTCCACAACGTTGAAATGTATTAGCCGAACAGTATGCAGGTTCAGGCCTCTTCAAATAGGTTCGTTAGCACAAAGAAGAGTTGCAACTTCGTCTAAAAACGTAAACGCATACTATTAAGCCCGTTTAACAAATAAATTCGCAGTTTATTTAACTTTAAACAGTTCCAGACGTCTCGAGCACTTTTCAGTGTTCAGTGGTAAGAGTTTAACCGCGTAATAGTCTGCAAAAATGGATTTATTTGAATGAAGCACGCTTGCCTAGCTTTATGCCTATTGACTTTTGCCTTGAAATACAGGTTGTGGCATTTTGGATCGCAGCCTTCGAATTAAATGATGAGGTAAATTATTCGAGTAGGTTATCCAATGGATGTTTCCATGTATATCAAAATATAGGGGATAGTTTTTATATAAGAAGAATTCTCAAATGAACCTCTGGTTCATTTAGAAATATTATCTATAACCATTCATTAGAAATGACTATTAAAAGTACAACTAAAAAACAGCAATCCCTCCAAAATTGAAAATAGTAGCCCAACACATTAATGTATTTAGGAATCTGCATTCAAAAAATGCTATTTACGTGTTAACGTTTTAATCAATCGCTCTCCGAATTCCGACACCGAAAGCTCTCACGTTTCTATGAAAATAAACGGCTGATGCACTTTCTTTAAACACAGTATTTCGAAACAGATCGGATTGCTTCAATTATTCAACTGTGTATTGATCGAGTTAACTGTAAAGCAGGCCGATTTCGACATCTGCATTGAATGTTTTGTTAACACCTTCGTAACGTAAGCTTCAGACAGTCAAAGAATTTGTACAGAAAAATTAAGCTTAAAAGTAACTCACCACGCTAATGGACATTAGAAAACATAAGATAACGATATCAAAGAGCTACGTAACATAACTAATATCATATCAAACATAGAAAGTATAAAAGTGATGTGCTAATCAAAGGAATAAAACTACAAAAAAGAATACTGTACAAGATAAAAATAGTAACAAAGCTACACACATGTCGAGAAATAAAACATAAAGTGTGCATAATAAAAATATAAAAGACACACAGCTTTAACATGACAATAGCACACAAAAGACTAAAAATAACACAACAAGAAATAGTAACACGAACTTTATTTCCACAATAAACGAGAAACAATTTAATCCAAACATTATAACACCAACTAACAATTTAGCTTCATAAAAGGAGAATATCAAAGAAGTAGTATAAAACATAAATGAATGCCGCGGAAGACATTATTCCGGCCGGCGACGAGCCATCGCAGGCATGTTTCCGAATATAGAGTAATCGATAGTCGACACAATACTCCGTATTATGCACAACACTACCACAAATGAGAAGGTTTATTTATCCATTCTTCGTTGAATTGGAATCTATATTATACAATGAGGTAATGTTTTTAGTAAAAATGATATTGATTGAAATGCTTTTATTGAATGACTAAATGTTTTTATATCATTGGGATCAAAATAGAACAAGATTGAAGGGTCTGACACGTATTTTAATCATACATACAGTAGAAAATCTGTAGTTTGTCTTCCATTTCCTAATCAATTGAAAAATAGGTTTTTAATGTGAAAATAATTAGCAACTTCTGCTTCTGTTCATTCATCGATTGCCTATCTTTACTATAAAATAAGGACTTTATCAGTTGTAGCTATATGTAAAAAACGATACTTAGATAGCTTTAAGATTAGCTTGCATTCTCATCATTTCTGTTTCATATATCGTTAATCTAGTCTGGTGGTGATGAAGCTTGACAGTCGCGAGACTGTGGTTTCCGGCTCGATCTTCGATAATTTGAAAAGACAGCACTAGGATTTATACTCACAATACCAATTGTGTCACCGTGTGATCAGTGGCGTAACTATAGGGTGGCAGGGGTGGCAAAATGCCACGGGCCCCCGACCCAAGAGGGCCCCGGCCCAAGAGGCCGCCAGCTCAGCATTTTTTTTTTAACATTGCATTTAATTGAGAGGCGGCATATGCCCAGCAGTGGGACGTATATGTATAGGCTGGTGAATGTGAATGAATGTAAACAGAGGCGGCCTTAGGGGGAGGCGAACGGGGCACTCGCCCGGGGCCTCGCTCTTGCAGGGGCCTCGCGCAACAACCCGAGCAATATTTTTTAATTTGCTTGAAACACTTCAAGCTCGGTTTCTGTAGAAACCATGGATGTATATTCGCATAATATATTTATGGTAGAAACACAGAGATTCTCCAAACGCTACACTATAAAATATCGTATACCTACCGCTACCGCTCGGTGCATACCCCAAGTACGTATGTTTCATTACGTTCGTCAACTCATTCACTTTACGCTTATATATTACCTTTATAACTGTAGGCTTTGACTTATACATAATATATAAGGGCAGGGCGGAATTGTCCGAAGAACTTAATGTCATCTCGGTGCTGAAATAGGTTTAAATTTAACAGAAAAAAATAACTGAAGTTTACCCCAATATTTACATTGTCCTGAAAATTATTGCTACTACACGTGTTACCTCTGAAGAAATGCGTTTTTGAGACTAAAAATTATTAGGAATTCGATGACACTCAGTGCCGGATTAACCACGTAGCAGGAGTAGCGATTGCTACGGGTCCCGCGCCTAAAGGGGTCTCGCGTGAGCGTATTTTGTTGCATACATACATATAATTGAAGAGCTGTGGCCCCCACACGGAAAACGAAAAAAACGAAAATCGTGAAATTCAAGGAAGCAAGAGTTGATTAGAGAAAGCATCGAGATTAGTCAACAGTCAGGGAAACCCTGAAATTCTTGGCGAAAAACAAATATTATTTATTCCCTATAATTTTATTATTTTATTTTTATGTATTATTTTATTGTCTCGCTGACGAAAATTCGCGCTCGCTGCGCTCGCGCTTTCAATTATATATTCTTATATGTTTTCAGATTCTATTTTTGTTACATTTTTTTTTATTATCATGTTACAAAAAAATTCGCGCTCGCTTCGCTCGCGCTTCCAATTGCGTATTCCTATTAATTTCACATTTTGTTTCTGATACAATTTATTGAAAAAACCCTATAATATTCATGCTAAAAAAATCGCGTTCACTTAGCTCGCGCTGTCATCTACAGTAAACCCTATAGGTTATCTGATATATGCCATGGTAAAATAACTCATATCCTCCTTCCAAAACGACATTACTGAGTTAGGAAAATATGGCAAAATGGAATAATAGGTAGAACGACGTGTATCGCTTTATGGAATTTGAAAAAATCACAAAGCAGCTCGGATTCAGAAAATTGGTGGTATTACTACCTGTCGTCGTATCGTATATATGTCATCCATACACGCGTATTGAATGTTATTTTTTACCACTATACACTTAAGACGCATAGCAGATCAAGGGCCCCTCGATCAAATTATCTGCGGGCCCTGCGCTTGCTTAATCAGGCACTGAAGACACTAATCTGCTTTAATTAAAGATTTAGTCTCAGGAAAAGTTGCTCTTTGTGTTTGTTAACTATTCTAAATCAACCAATACTATATTATTATTATATATTATATTAAACATTTAAAAACGTAAAAAAAAATTATTTAAGTATAAATCTTTAGCATTTCTTATCAAACATATAACCGGGGATTGTCCCTGGGTGCATTTCTATAGTGTATACAGGTACAATAACCGGTCATAAGTCATGATCACATTTCATAAAAGTTATCTGAAAGGGCTTCTGCGTGTTGGCTTCGAGCCCACGTTCGCCTCCCAAAGGTCCGGGACTCTGTAGTCCCGTGCATAGTAAAGAATGTGATAATTATTAGAATTAGCCTAAAGACAAGGGCCTCGCAAAGGCCTGCCGCCCGGAGCCTCGCAATGGCTAAGGCCGCCGCTGAATGTAAATGTATAAACCCTTGCTCTTGAAAATAAAATTGTTATTAACTGTTGGATTACTACTTTAAGTGGTTTATTAAAATTAAACTAAGTACAACGTGACGGGCCTTACTGATAGGGCCCCATCAAAAGAATTTGCCACGGGCCCCAGATGGTATAGTTACGCCACTGCGTGTGATGCATTTCGAACCCTATCATGATGCTAGTAAAGTCTATTGTAGAGAATGAGCTTCCTTATAGGAGCTGTTATCACTTAAGCCCAATATAAAACTGAATATCAATACATATTTGAACTAAAGATTATAATGTTATAGCTTTGTTTGTTTGCTTGCGTTTTTAAAGCACCTGCCACTGTTAACTAAAGCACCCATTAAAATATATAAGTAAGCATATAAATAAATCAAAGTCTTTCATATGAAATGATGAATGACCTCTCAAATGCTTCAGTAAGTAAAAGAAGCGGAACAGTAGACAGTAGTGCACAGTTATCATTGAGCTCGGTCATTGACCCCAACTCAAGTTCAAGTGTAGAAGGGCCGCACGATACGTTTATTTTTAGGGCTCTAAATATACTAAACCCGTTCACTGTTCCAAGTTATGTTTCCTGCGCCTGCTGATTGGCTAGCGTCTTCTAAACACTTGCGAAAATGTTCGCTAAGATCAAAGATAAAATGAATCTGTCGTAAGTTTGAATTATGATGCTTAAGTAGCTTATGGCTTAAGTTAGGCCATTAGTGTTACAGTTTAAAGGAAAAGCAACATTAATTTATCATACAATATTGCTTTAGAATTGATTGGATTCATGAAACTGTACCATCGATAAAATAAACATAGTATATATTATGGCACTAACAGAATTGTCTTACCATCTTACACAACTACCAAATTAAGCGATTCAATATGGTCGACCATTATATTTATCAAAAAGAAACTTTAAACTCTAATTTGAACATCTTATGTCATATCAAGTAACTGAAATGGAACTCGAAATGAGAGAAGCACTTAGTCTCATGTGAGGTCGTGCTGTTAGAATTGATGTCATCCACTTTAAGATCCAATAAATAATCAAATATACACCCACTTCCAATCTAACATAAGGGACCATGTAAGACAATGGCGAACATTGAGCAATATTATCGAGTTTATGAGACAATTCCACTCTAAAATGTGATACCGTATTTTAACGATACCGATACAATTTACTTTTTATGAGATCACCTGATCACTGTTACCAAATCTTCATAATGCGCTAGTGTTTAATATATATTAATTATTTAATCCCGAATTACTGTTGCTAGTAAATAATAATTCCAATTTGCAGATGCTTCGGATTGCAAAAGAAGATTTTTAATTTCACCCATTTGAAAAACCCATAAATATTGCAGCATTTTATCATCTCAAGTAAACCTGATTCAATGCGTTTCCTCTTTCAAAGTTAGCATCATTTAGAACCTTAGCACGTGCCAAAAGAATCTGTAGAAATCTCTCAGAAAAGAACAGTCTCAAAAGCTGCTTTGAAAAGATCCTTAATCCGTACTTTTATGTCAAGTTCAACTCTTTTATTCATATTTGCTTTGACTGTTATAGTTACTCTGTTAACCTTATCGATGGTCAGAATCGTTTTTATAAGTCCATCAATATCGAATAAATCGTAATCCATCGACAAAAGCTTATCCATTTTGATTTTCAAAACTGAAATCAAAATAAAATCGTAATTTTAAATTCATACAGTGTACAGAAGGGGGTGCGATCCACCCTTAGCCGCTACATTCCTATTGTTACGGTCCACATTGTGCAGGAACCACCTGGCTCATTAACGGGGCTGGAATCACCACCAGCTTTAACAGACCCCTCGGATCTATGCATACGTGACATCCATTCGACCTATATGGTGTAGGTAAGCCAAATATTTGAAATAGTTGGAATCAAATATAATTTTGATAGTAATACGAAAATTGCAATACCTACTTATCAAAATTAATAGTGGGACCACCCCTTACAGAAATGTACCTACTTGTAAAAGATCAACCAAATCCTGCGGGTAATCCTCCCCAGAACCGAATAACGAGCACATTTACGTTATCTCATTACAGCACAACTCCTTAATCATATTATCAGCAAAAAATCGCACATTGCAAACTTATCGCACACGTACACACAAGGATCCACTAAGCTCCCAGGGACCCTTATAAAATGGTCGCGGAACACGTTTCACTTGCCTTTCTCCACGTCACTGGCCCATTTCTTACGATCCATTGACTCCGAGCCATTCATCGGTGCCTTTTCAAATGAGAAGGGTTTTAAATGCGTCTCACTGCAAATGAGAACGTATATGAAGATTTATCGCACATGCATATTGTTGTGGGGTGAAATATAGTTTACTAAATGAAAACATCGTCAATTATAATCAGAATCAAAACAAGAGCTTCCAAGAACTGGGGAAGCAAACAAAATTCACGAGATCATTTCAAAGAAGCTTCGAATAAAGCCTAATCAACCAGTAGAGTTTGAAGAACAAAACAAACGTGGAAACATGCCAAGAACTTCTAATTACCATTCTCGTATAGAATACTAATTGCTACAAATAACTTGCATTTACATGGAAGCAAGATTTATCAAGTTGAATTCCCATAATCACGTAGTAAATAAAGCATAGTAATTAAAGAGATATCGGTATTTCAGATGGTAGGTAGTATAAAGTTAATAGTAGCTGTAAAAGTTTAAGTAAACTAAACGGTACAATATTAAATGCATGACACAAGAAAACACTTAGTTAATTGTCCCCTCTAACCTGAGATGTAAAATAAAGGGTCTCGTGAATAAATGTTTCAATTATGTTGGAGCCAAAAAATAAAATTAAAAAAAGGTTTGCATAGTAGATACAAAACCGGAGCTGATTGTCATCCCCTTCCGTACTCATGATTAGCTCGTTTTAATCCCGGTTTAAAAACTGCATAACAATGGAATAGGCGCACTCTCTCTATATTTTGCAAAGAATCGTCTACCGTTCATACAGTTTCCTTTCCCCGTTGAGGATTTCGACAAATATTTTTATTACTAAACCAATGTTTGCGCAGCCCTCGTCAGCAAGGGTTGGGATAAAAACACCATTCAATCCGCCAGCTTTCTTTGATTCCGTTTCTAACCCATTTTTCATGCGAATATGAATAGAGCAGCTGGGATGATCGATATCACTTTTCTTAACTTGTATGGTTTGAATTTCTATTAAAATATACTTGAAAGGTTTATTAAATTAAACACATGATATACCTATCGCAAATGAAATTAATAGAAGCAAAGTTCAAGAAATTCAATAACTTAACATTTTGAAACGAATAGTTAATATTCAAGGCCTGGGAGCAGACGTACAAGTGTTCTAATCGCGAATTCAATTCAACGATCTTTAACGCATTCACAAAGTTAGAAAAGCACTTTTGAACTCCCGCAAAGGAAACACATACTGAAACAAATGCCATGCATATGCGGTTCGCTTTATTTATAGCACAATGTATGTATAACAAAGTATTTGCAGTTGTACAGTGAACAGCGAAGTGAGGAGTCGCAAATGCGAAAGCACTTAAGTAAAGCCTCAAAAACAAGAGAGGAAAATTTGATTGTACAAGCAAAACCGGCGACCCCAAACAGCCCACTAAAAGAAATTAATCGGCGTGTCCGAAAAAATAAAAACAAAAGGAACGGTAAATCCCACACTGGGAAGACAATACATCGCGTCGTCATAAAGTTGTGTCTCTCCCGCCAGGCGGCGCCATGGCGGGTCCCCTGCCCCCGCCTCGCCGCTGCGACGCCGTACGCACGTGCGTGCTACTTGTCTCCACCATTCACAACCCTTCACAACCGAAACAAAACCCTAATACTTCACCCTAAATCTCATTTTCCTTTACGTATATTATCTAACCGCAGAAGACGCTGCACAGTCTATTAGTCACCGTATCACGTTACCATTAAACACATTTTTGTTTTCTTCTGCAGCCGCATTCCTCCGTTCTAAAACCAATTGTGCTGCAGTATGTTTGAACTTTTGTCCTTTTTTGATTGACTTTTATCAGTGGCGGTACGATTTTTATTAATATTGACATTTTGAATTATCTTAACGCACATAACGGCAGCAGCGGATATTGATTGGTTCCCTGGCCGGAACTTTTATCAAAAGTCGATTTATTTCGAGTGACATCTTAACTGCTCCCGATACTTCAGCCGCATACTAGTGACTAGTATGCGGTGTTATGATATGCAGTAAAGGTAGTTTTTCAAAGCTAAAGCAAAATTAAGCTCATTCTACGTAGAAACTAAAAAGAACAACAAATATGTCGGAACGTTTAGTCGAGTAAAAATCTTTTTAATATCTGCTGACATTCCCGTTTAATCACGCGATTCCATATAGGCATGGCAAGCGACGTTATAGTTCATCTGTATAATACAATAAGACCCTCCAAAGCTCTTAAAACAGAAAGCTATTGAGAAAAAATTAATAGCCTCACTCCCGAGACCTCACAGAGACTTAATAAATTGTAAGCCATACACTGCAATCATAAACAACGCTCCGTCATAGTAGTATTATGCACCCCAACCACATAACAGCTCCCCAAAGTATTGGTTCCTGACGAATAACCCAATAAATACCCATAAGGCACCACGCGACACGTACAAAATATTCTTGGGACATAAAAGCATTATCCTGTTAAGTAATTTATTTCTTCTTCAGGTTGTAACTGAACAGTTATTTTATGGGACCACTTGAACGTTCTATAATCCTAGCAGTTAAAGCATAAAGGAGGGTGTCGGAACCCATAACGCAACACCATAAACGGAAAGAATTGAACTAAAGACTCAGTCACCTTTTTTTTTTTTTTTTTTTTTTTTCGGGGGGAAATCCTCATGGACGAACCCGGCCTGGGGAGGCCGGGAACAGTGCCGGACTCTTACCGGCTAAAACCACCCCGGTGTCGCTTCTCGCACGTGGGCGCGGGGCCGCGGGAATCCTGATTCGTCCGCAGCCCCGCACTGGTGCCGGCCCGTCCTGCCGGGCCTCGTCTCCTGCACGGGGTAGTGAGGTGTCCTACCCCGTGCATCGCCTCGGGGGCGCGCGTGGACACAGACGCGCGCCGCCGGCTCGGGTCCTATCATGGGGGGCGGGGACTTCCCCAAGTCCGTCGCCCCTGGACCCGTTTATGGGGGGCGGAAGAGGGCGTTGTCCGCCCTCCTCCGGCGCCCGGTGCGCCTGCTGCGGGCGGGGTCGAGAGTGGAAATCTCCCTTTCCCGCTCCGCAGCTTCCTTCTGCGACATCACGTCCTCGCAGAAGGACACCACCGCGTCCCACGACTCTGCGCTGCCGACCATACTCCGCACAACGGCCGGCAGCGACAGATCGCCTCCTACTTCAGAAGTGAGGGCACGGCGCTGCTCCTCCCAAGCCACACACTCTTGGAGCGTGTGTTGCGCCGTGTCCTCCCCACAATGGACGCAGTGGTGGCACCGAGCGTCCGAAAGACTCAGTCACCTGTTCCAACCTTGGACTATAAATCTTCACTTTTTTAAGGGGACCTACGCAAAGTACGACGTCTACGGATTTTAAAGAACCATATTGTACTTTTTTTAATATTGTAAACATATAAACTTGTTTTATTTACTTTCCTCTTCCTTTGTAGATTCTTTGATGTAGAGTATCGCGTTTTAATATTTAATTAAGAATTTATTATCTCCATTATTCTATTTCTTTGGGTATTTTTTTGTAATTTATAAAGGAAGCCATCGTATTACGAAATTTAATTTCCTCCGCTTTTATGATCAGCAATATTAAAAGAAGGAAAGCTTTCAACATGACCTGTGTTAATATCAGTATTTACTGAGTCACCGTCTTGTGAGTCACACAGATTTCATCCCAGCCAGTTCCCCGCATACTTCACCGACTACCCACTCTTAAGGAACCGGTCTAGATGATTTTAAACTGGAAACCTTACTTTATACATATATTCCTATACCTGATTTTATTGTACACTACTAACATTCTAGTTCGTAACGGCACTTTATCTTCCTGTTTCAAATACTTTATGACAATGTTCGCCTGATACATACAATTTCTCCATTGTAGGTTTGACTCCTTTTTTACTCTGACATAGTGATTTGTAATTAACCAAAATAGACCAGTGCCAATAACTTTTGAAAACAAAAAAAATAATAGTAGGATGAAACCCATTGGTAAAGGAGGAGAATATAATAAAAATGATAGGAAAAATAAATTACGGGCAATCTGAGGTCGGGAAGTGGGGGGAGGGGGGGTTAAAGTTAAAAAGACGGTTTATCTCAATTTCCGGCAAAACTACAAGTCCTATGAAAAAAAGTTAAATGGCAAAGTTGTAGGTAATAAAAAGATCTACAACTTTTGGATTGACACTTTTTTCACATAACCTTAAAATTTATGTGAAAAATTCATAAAAACAAGTTTTTGGTTTTTTATTTTTATCTTTTACAATAATTAATTTTTTTTCACGAAATTTGGTGAAAACTTACTGTTTTATATCCCAAATACACTGTAATTTATTTGATTTAAAATAATTATTTTTTCACCCTTATTTTGACTTAATATCGAAAAAACACCCTAATTTTCAATCGAAAATTCTCGCGTCAAAATATCACTTTTTTTTAAAAAGTCGGTAGTCTTTTTGTTCTTTGAAATCTCGACTTTCAGATGGTATAAAAAAATATTTACATTGCTATGGTAAATGTTCTCAGAAAATATAAAGAAACGCTACGAAATAACAGTTAGCAAGGCCTAGATCCTTCTAGCAACTCCCCACTTCTCTATGAAATACCTTTTGATGAGCTAAAAGGTATTTCATAGAGAGGTCCGAGATTCCGTAGGTCACTCAGATACATAAGTTATCTTAAAATAGCAATAAATAGGCATCTACGCAAAAAAATAAGCCGGTCTAGGCCTTACTACCTGTTATTTCGTAGCGTTTCTTTATATTTTCTGAGAACATTTACCATAGCAATGTAAATATTTTTTTATACCATCAGAAAGTAGAGATTTCAACGAACAAAAAGACCACCGACTTTTTAAAAAAAAGTGATATTGTGACACGAGAATTTTCGATTGAAAATTAGGGTGTTTTTTTGATATTAAGTCAAAATAAGGGTGAAAAAATAATTATTTTAAATCAAATAAATTACAGTGTATTTGGAACATAAAAAGGTAAGTTTGCACCAAATTTCGTGGAAAAAAAATAATTATTGTAAAAGATAAAAATAAAAAATAAAAAATTTGGTTTTTTGAATTTTTCACATACATTTTGAGGTTATGTGAAAAAAAAGTCAATTCAAAAGTTGTAGATCTTTTTATAACCTACAACTTTGCCATTTAACTTTTTTTCATAGGACTTGTAGTTTTGCCGGAAATTGAGATAAACCGTTTTTTTAACTTTAACCCCCCCTCCCCCCACTTCCCGACCTCAGATCGCCCGTAATTTATTTTTCCTATCATTTTTATTGTATTCTCCTCCTTTTCTAATGGGTTTCATCCTACTATTATTTAATTCACTTTTTACCGTTTTTAGAGGCTAAAAGCACTGGCCTAAAAAGTTGATGTCAGTATTTGACGAAGGAGATTGAGAGATAAATGACAAATATTATGCTAAAGTAGCCTTTATTTATTTTATTGCAATCTCAGAAACTAAGTTACTTTGCCTGATTTTGGTTAAAGTATATATTTTTGTAAAATTCTAGATTTGCAGAACTTGTGTCTTGTTAGTACGTTTATTGATAACAATTACAATTTAACGATGTATAATAACAACAACAATGCAGTTCAAAGAACTATTGAACTTGATCGTATCTGACCTTACAGAGAGGCATACCACGTTAATCATGCATTGTCATATCAACATAACCAGAAGTCTAGAATACAATACAACGTCTTTAAATTATTCTATAACCATATTTTCTTTCAAGAATGAAATATTAACTCACAGTTGTAGGTCCAATTCCTCTATTTATTTTGCGAACATCCGTTCACAAGCAGAATTCTACTTCAAATATAAATGCACCAATACTCGTTACAATTTAAAGTGCATCTACCTAGTATTCCACTGGCATACTTCGGAAATAATAACGATATCAGTTTCTAGCGGACGTGAGTACAGTAACATTTTAAATTAGGTTAGTTAGATTGCCAGTACTTATCTCCCAAGGCATGGGTAACTGTACTCCAAAGTGCTGGGCGATTGCGTTACTTACTTATGATTCTAGTCACTAGACTGTGGTGCAATTATTTAGTAAGATAGCAGTTAGTAATATTGCAGTTTCATCAGATAAACTATTTCGTTTGATACATTTTATGACTTGATACCAAACGTTCAGATTTTTAACATCATATTAAGGAGATGACGCTGATCCTCCAAAATCTGATAGTACTTCAATACTTTGTTAAGTAGACGACAAATGGTCAAATTTCAAGTGACGGTAAATACACGAAATCCGACCAACACTTGTGAAAGAAATAATAACTACACATGTAACTTAATAATATCGATAAAGTGTCATATTTCTGGGATGATCTCAGATGTGACACTAATAACGACCGAAATATAACGCGAGGGAATCCCATAAAAACCTTATAACAGAGAGCGCCATTCCGTACACCCAAAGCATATTGACCGAAGATCGTATATTAAACCGCACGCTGCGGTCAGTTTGACCCTTCTAATTTCGATTGGTGGATCATATTACCAGAGAGGTGTTGACACGCTCACAATGAGTGTCCCTACATCAAACACGTTAACTATAGCATTCTAATTAACTCGTCTCATCAATAATCTAGAGATGTTTACTGTATATCTCATGTCACAGACACACTTGACCTGATACACTTCAGAATGTATTCACTTCCCTTTGCATTACCGTTTGGTGAAGTTCATTAACATTGCGATGCATTAAACCTGATGCGACTTAAACAATAGCCGGATATGTGACAGTGGCAGGATACGTTGCCCACACATTTGCAACGTTGACGTCTGATTATTCTAATTCAAGGTTCATCGTTAATCAATCACATTCATACTTTTCATAGAGCATTGGACTTCAAAAGGGAAATACATTACGAAACGCATACAACAGAGCAGACAAAGTTCCGTCCGCTACGTTAAACATCGCGTGGATCGCTAATCCGAGCGTAACATTGCAAAACGCAGAACAAACTGCTTCGCTTTGTGCTGCACTAATGAGAGCCACGTGGCCGTCCCCCGCAATGCAGACTGCACAATAAAACAATGCCGCTACAGTTGTGCATTCTGGCTTTATTCCTGCAGGACTAACTGTCGCGTGACTGCGACTCGTTATGGGTGTACCGCAAGGCGCGCTGCTACAGGCATTTCTGTTTATTCTATTTAGAATGTGAGTGCCGGCGAATGTTACGAACATTGTTGGTGATATCACTTTTTGTTGCACTTTCGTAGCACATTTGTCCCTTTATGGGATTTTATATATTTGGAATGAATGTGAAATGAATGAGAATCGTCTTAAATTCATTAAGAATTCAACATTGAAAGCTTTTCTGACGAAATTCGGTAAGCACTAAAACACTCTTATCTACTGCACATAAACGGAGCATCATTAATAGATTCGTTCATTGATATGACGATTACTATAATGCATCTTGTTCGATGCTTGCCTTTATTACAATTTTTCTTGTTACTTATCGTTTACATGTTTACATACAACGTGCAAGTTGATTTACATTTTCGCTAACTCCAACTAGATTAACATTTTCAAGTTTATGTTTTCTTCATCTTTTTTAGGTGAGTATATGAACAATTCCGATACTTTCTCAAATTATCTGACAGTATTTCGATTAAACATGTAACGATTCTCGTGGCAGTCACTCGTGACACTTTTGACACAAACACGAGAACTTTTGAATGGAGTGTTTGTTCGCGCGTTGTCGTCAAACAAAACAACATAAACATTGGATACTCCGCGCGTCGCGGTACCGAACTTTGTGGGGTCTCTGTCGTGATCGGCTTCGAGGGCTATTAAGTCTATTGTTGTACGAGTTCACTAACACCGACATGTTTCTATGCCGATTGTCGGTGGACTCACCTAATTGTGCGAAGACCTTGGGCCTGACATTCTCCTGCCAGGCGGCGGCGGCGGCAGCGACGAGTGCCGCCAGCAGGACACAGCGCAGCACGAGCATGGCACTAGTCACAAGTCGACATCACTTGAGAACACTCGCGGCGCGCGGCTCAACGCAACACAGGCAGGCGGGGCGCGCAGCGGCCGGCGGTAGACTGGCGGGCCGGGGGCAGTCGGGGGGCGCGCCTGCGCGGCCGGCGCCCCGCGGTCTCGCATGCGTGGGGCTGCGGAGTGCGGACCTCGCACGTGACGCAGCCCTCCTCGCCCCCAGCGCACCCTCGACGGCTATCGCCGACCCTGCGACGTCATAATCGCGTTAAAAAAGCGCCTGCATATCCTAATGAACCCCGGCACTAAACCTGCAATTAAACCCGACAGGGCGCCGCCAGAGGCTCTGTGCTTTTGTTTATAAGCGTTTTTAGCTGTATTAAAAATTCGTTAGGGGTATGTGGAGGGCGTGACAGTTCAGCGAATCGTAAGGTCGCAATTACAACTTTGATGGTTAACAACAGGGATGTAGGGTCGAATGCATTGGAAAGCTCCTATTACTTCTCCCTTCCAGGAAAAAATCTCAACTCGTGCTTTAATCACTAATTGAGGCACGTAGGAACATTCCTAATGATGGCCTTGACAACCTGTACTTAAATTCATTATTTATCTTGTGTAACTCTTCGGAATCGTAATTTCAATAAATAAGTATTTTGTTAAAGTTCCAATGACAATAATTTTGAATCCTTTTATAAAAGTAAATAAAACGTAGTTGGGTGTATCAAATCATATATTTTAATTACACGCATCGTAAAATTAATGAATTGTTACTAAACCGACTCAAATAACAAAAAGTAAAACCAACGTTACAAAAACAACTTAGTTACACAAGGTTCTAATATCCGTATCACATGAGAGCGGTGCAACTTTATCGAAATAAAAACTTTTTGTACAACAGTAGGGCTCCCTGGCGCATTCATTATTATTAATTGGACAAAGTTGTTCCCCAGTAATTTTATTCGTACAGTTTAGAACTTTGTCGAAGTAATATAAGTACTATGTTAGTATACCAGTGAGATGCATTGTAGTGGGCCCGTGTGAAAATCAATAAAATAAACATTTATTGTGCGGGACTCCTGCGCCGGGGTCTGTGTGCATTCATATGAACGACGATGTTGATGTTTACTTTTACGTGGTAAGCTTCAAGTCCAGTTATTTTAGTACCTATGTGTTTAGTTTTGAATTCGAAATATTCAAATTACAAGCTGAAATTAGTCATTAAATCTTCATTCATGTGCATATTCTATATTCAGTCCATCCAGAGGTTGTCTGTAAGAGATCGCATTTAGCGATAAGACCGCCCATTGTGTCACCTACCTGTTTAAAAGTGGTGTACATAATAAAGCATATTCTATTCTCAACCATTCATTGTAATGTCGCGAGCGTTTGAAAAAACATATTCTAATGTTCAATCAACAGCATTTATCTCTCAAAGAATATTCACCACGCTATCTGTATTATCCCCACAGTGTAGAACAAGCTCTCAAAGAATATTCACCACGCTATCTGTATTATCCCCACAGTGTAGAACAAGCTCACTGAGAATTCTCATTACCCCCCAGTACCGCAACGCAGCCATAGAAATTTAATAAAATTGTTAAGACACTAACTTCCTAACTCCAACCTTAAACTGCATTAAAGTAAGACTTTTAAAATAAGGAAAGTTAGCAATTCCCGAGTTCTGGGAGACTATTCGATACAGCTTGCACCGGATAGACACACGGTGGCCATCGTTTCTGTATAATAATCCAATTAGTATGGAATTTAAACCTTACTCCAAAGCGTTGGGAAAAGATAATGTGATAACCGAAGGTCTTTAGTCCCGCTTTGGCGTATCTCTCGGTATCTCACTTTATTCTCACCACGGTTTATTGTTGTCAGACTAAGATCGATACCGAAAATTGTTATTAGCGTGTGAACAAACACGTCATAATATAAACGAGGCAGCAATCTAAAAGATTTTCAATCTATTTGTGATGATATACGTCTTTTTCAACCATTTCGATTAGGTTTTCGTTCATTCATAATGAATTTTATCATCTATACATATGTATATAATGCTTTTCTATACATATAAAATGCTTTTTTCTGAATGACTGACCGATCAACGCACAACCTAAACCGCTGGTCGTAGAGACCTGAAACTTGGACGGTGTGTTCTTTGTAAGAAGTAGGCATCCGATAAGAAAGGATTTTCCAAAATTCCACCCCTAAAGGGTTAAAAAAGGCAGCATAGTTTGTATGAAACTCCGTCATTTTTTATTTGAATTCGTCGCGGGCGAAACCGCTATCAGAAAGCTAGTCAGCTTATAAATCGATAGTTAATAACACTAAAACAAATCACAAAACGTTTATCTCTCCGATAATCCGAAGCCGAAGCTGTACAAACTGATTCAATAGAGTTTTTACTAAAGCAGGTGCTGCAAAAGCTTTCAAACAACGGAATCATTCGAATTCTACATTCGCACAGATAGTCCGGAAATCAAAAAGGAATCAGCGAACTAACGAATCTCACCATCTGTTCCTTTAAACTTTTACCGTAGTGTAGACAAAGAATGTAGAAACGTACAATGTCTTTATATTAATTAAGGAAATAAATTATAAATAACGAGTCGTTTCCCCTCATTGAGATGTGCTTGTTACGGACGCACTCTGTTGGTATGACGCGGCGTTTTATTGGCGTATAAACTGTTTCGACGAAGTCATGATATTCTGGTTTTGTTGATGGTTTGTGTACCTACTCTTTGTTACTTTAATTAACTTTACAATGTTTATAAAGAAGTACTGAAAGGGGGTTTTTAAAAGCAAATTGGAGCAACGCAAATATTAAAAGAAAAGTAAGAGCCATAATGATAAAACAAAATTGACGGAAATGCAAAAATATTTTTATTAATTTCTACTTAACGACATTTAAAAGCCGTGACAAAAATCGTAGGTATCATTCTGCAATTAAGAACGTCGCGTCTAAACAATACTGTGAGAGCTCCGGCTACTGTGACAGTCTCCCTCGACAATCGCACGACATTCGCCGGACCCAAATCTTAAGCCGAAGGGTCCTCCCCCGACTCGCCAACAATTCCTGAACTTGCACATAATTCATTTTTTTATTGATGCCAAGCAATTAACTTATGCCATCTTTTTTCGTCTTTATGAGTCAAAAGAGATGGGACGACATCACTTTAATTAAGAATTTAATAGGTCGGTTGACGTATTATTTTCTTAATTACGTTTTAGAAAGCATTGAATGGACGTTTAAATATATCTTCTTTATTTGGACCGGAAAGAGGAAGGATCAGTATTCCAGTTTGTTGGGAAGGGCTTGTCGGTGTGGACTAAATTCATTTCTTGTATATTTCGCTAAGAGTTGCACGTAGAATTTAAAGGTATTTTCACAAAATTATTTAATGGTAATATAAACTGCATTCTTAAATGGAGTACTGAAAGGTCTAGTTGCCGTGTAATTGCAGCCTTTATTTACTATAATAAAAAACTATTTTATATTTGTCTCTTATCCACAGTCCATGCTATCCGTCACAAAACAAAGCAAAGCTCTTAAAAGCTACAAAACGAACGCTCGTCGCTCACCCACATTGACCACTGTGCACTGTGACCCAATTCCCTCAATTGACTCTCACAACTCGCTCGGAACGATAACCAGCTGATACAGTTTATGTTTTTCTGCTACTGTCATATCTGAGCAGATATTTGTATATATTCTACGGGTTTATTGGGCTGTTGGTTTCGAAAACAAGGCTGTTTCTTTGTTTTGGTTCTACGAGCTTCCGAACAAGCAATGTAAGTGTTACTGTGAATATCCATGATATAAATATTGCATTAAATGGGGTATGGTTGACGATATACGAAGCAAGAAGTTTTTATCACAACCCGATAAAAGTGGTGACTAGACCAAACATTTGGAAATGGTTTTGACGGATTTCTTGGTAACACTCATTGGTATCACTCACACTCACAGAAAAACAACTATACATGTACATGTCATACCGTTAATAATTCCATAATCATCAAGATTAGGTTGTAGGTTATTATATAATTAGTACCTACGGCCGACTAAGCCTAAAACGTGATAACCCCAATAAGCCTATTTAATGACGATATGAAAGCTTAATATACTTTACAATTTATCTTTTTAATGACTCTGGTAATGAAACATACCAAACACAAAAGATATCAAATAGCAGCCGTTAACTTCAACAAAACATTTTTTCAAGCAGGGGGTTGTTCTCAAAAATATTTGTTTTAAGATCCAGAATAAATCCCGGTCTGGACACAAAAATCCTATTCACCAGGAATAATACAAAGAGTTAGTGTGACAGGACAAAGGCTCGGCCGTTTACGTTCCATCGTGTTGCGTCAGTCCTCTTGATTTGTGGCAAAGCAAACATCTAGGGCTCATTCTTCGCGCAAAAATACGGGGATCCTTGACATATTTTCGCTGCCGTCCGGATGAATTGTTGATGAATATCTATACCGCCTCCAGTCCCCGAGCGACAAGTTCTTTTTTTAAACAGAACCACCAATTCTGATTGCAGACTGGAGTCCCTTTTGTTCATTTTGGGTCAAAGAGAACATTTTCGTATTTTCTTACAGGTCCACGGTCAACAGTTTGTTGTGATGAATGGGTGATCGATAAAACCATTCAAGTTGCTCTGATAAGCTTAAAAGGGTCATTTCTACGCTCCAGAGTAATGGGGATCTTCGGGCTCATCCGTCATCTTTGTGGAAATAACAAAAGGCTATGTGAATCTTATAGTTAGAGCCGTCATTCTGCTAAAGTTTTTTGATAGACCGTTCAGTAGTAATCTAGTTAGGCTTTAGTTTTCAGAATTTATTTTTCGTGTCTAGTTTAAAATCTAATTATTTTCGGTATCTCATGATGTCAATATAAGGGGTGGGCAAGGTTTTACAGCTTGCTATTCTAACTTTGGAACCCTATATAGCCCAAACATACTAATTTAAGCACTGTTCTTGAAACCAATAAATGTATTGTTTGTGACAGTTAAATAAAACTACGCGTCTGAATAAATTGTCTACAATTTTCTATAAATATCTTTTTTTTTGCGCTGCACATTGCTTTATTTCAATCCAAATAGCACCTCATTATCCCTTCACCCGATAGTACAAAATCTGCACGTAAAATAAACTTGTATGTGAACGTGTTTGATGTCAAGATATCGTAGAATTATTTTGCGTGTTACTCGTAACGTGGCCCAAAAATAAACACACACTATTGCCATAAAACTGACTAGACACGAACTCATTTAAGCGGAGTGTTATTTTGAAATTGCGCTTTACAAAACCCTATGCAATCTACGATGGATGTACGCGCCCACAAAAAGACACATTTATGAGTCCAGCAGACCTAAACGCAAATATGCGTTCAACTCGGATGGTGGGCGAAGAACTTTTGATCTCGGATTAATTCCGTTCGACACTCGTATTGATGTTCTGCGCGTTCCTTTTTCAAAAATTTGATGCATACATTTTGTTTTACTTGTTTGTGTTATTTACTTAGTTATTATTTTTAATATTGTTTGCTTTATCTAATAATTTCGTGAATAACACCAAATAGGCTATAATTATTTTTTTTATCTTCTTTCTAGGTCAGCGGAATATCATTACATAGGTGTTTTATTTTGATTTCAATATAATAATTATGTATTTTAAAAATATATCATTTCAATTTGTGGTCCTACCACGAACGCACTAATGTAAACGTAACGTATGTAACGATTTTAAAAAATACGACTAGACTTGTTCAAAATGTAAAAAACGTTCGTGGTAGGCCCACTGTACTCATCATCTGCCCAGTCCTGGATTTGTCAATAGGCCGTATAGGCCGGGGCCTAGGGGCGGCAGCGTCCTAGGGGCGGCAGATTTCAGAGGACGCTAACTTGATTATTGGAAGGTATTGGGCGGCGGAAATAAAGTGGCCTATACTCATAAAAAATACAAATCCGGCACTGCATCTGCCTAGCCTTTTCCTAACTATGTTGAGGTCGGCTTCCAGTCTAAACTGGATGCAACTGAGTACTAGTTGTAGGCCCACTGTACTATAATTATTTTATTCCTGATATACACACATACACATACTATGCAATAAAGGTAAATATTAGTATTCTAACTAACAAAATATCTCACTGTTACCCACAGTCATTTCTGAATAAACAACATAACAAAATAAAGCGGCTAGATATAAAAAAAGATTAAAACGAAGATGTTAAAATAAAAAATGGTTTCATAGAATCAGGTTTACAGACTGAAAATAAAATTGAATTTTCTGTTTGACTGTTACAAAAAGCGTATTAAAAACTTCTTGGCAGCCCTAAGTTTTGCAAGTCGAAAATTAAATAAAAACTCTCTCGCCTACACTTATAGAAAGAGTTGAGAGTATCTACATACTATGTATAATTTAGAAATGGTATAAAAAAAATACATTACGAGTTTTGTCTGTGTACTATTATGTTTTGATAAATATAATGTAATTTTTATTGAATAGAATATGTATAAAGTTGGAAAATCTATACGAAACTTTTAAGAATAATCTCTCATCATTTTATTTTCATTCATCATCATCAGCCTATATATTGTCCCACTGCTGGGCACAGGCCTCTTCTCATACAGAGAAGGAATGAGAATTGATCACCACGCTTGCTCAAGGTGGATTGGCGATTTCAGACTTTAAGTCCAGGTTTCCTCACGATGTTTTCCTTCGCCGTTAGTCAGTGGTGTCTAAGATATACTTAGAAAGTACATATGACTTTAGAAAAGTCACATTGGTACTTGCCAGGTTTCGAACCAGCGCACTCGTAGAGAGACGGGTGCCTTAACCACTAGGCCACCACGACACTTATTATTACTTATTTTGAAATAATATCCCAAAATATTGCGAAATAGAGACATTTTAAAATATTACGGCATACATGTTTTATCCAAAACAGTATTACGTCACACTGATTCAACAATCAGTTGAAAAGCTTCGTTGGCTTTCGCTAAATCGTGTAGAATAGTGTCGTAATGGACCGGCCAGGGACTCGACGTGAAAAAGAAACGCGAGATGCAGCCAATCAATCTACATTTACAATCATATGAGTATCGATCCGGAATATAGGGAAGGCGATTGATCTTGATATTTTAAGCTTAGGAAAAAAAACGATTTAGTTAATGTCTATCGTATATATTAATACGATCATTATTAATAAATAAATATTTTATTAAACCTTAAAATCTTTATATGTACAAATAAAAAATTAAAACAAAAATTATAAATTCGTTCTACGTAAATAGAACAATATTAAAAAATGTTTTAGTATGAAATAAATTGCCGAACTGATGACAGTTTGATATTCCGCGTAAATTATTTTTACCACTTTTTGCGTGACCAAAGCAATAAATTATTCATAGAATAAATAAACGTTCTAAAAATCCAATTTATTTTTTAGTTAGAAATGAAAAATGATTTAACATCGCTAAATAGTTTCTAAATACAAAACGTCGCCAAAGTCTAGCGCCAAGTAACTATTTTTTTGTATTGATTGTTTTATTCGACGGCACGTTTAGCGTAGTGGCTGAGCAATTGGCTGCTGCGGTGCGGATCGCGGGTTCAATTGCCCTACGGGACAATTAAAATTCCGAGTCTGGGGGTCTGTGCTTAATGTAGGACGATACAGGAGAAATTTCTAGTCTGGGGCACGGTTTTTTTAATATTATTATTTATATTATATTTTTTTAATAAGACGACTCAATATCAAAAAGTAGGATAAAATTAAGTTCACATTGGAAAAACGATTTTGTTAAGAATCGATCGCATTTGAAGTAAACAAATTGTATTATAATTATCTATGCAAAATTCTGGAGTATGATGTTGCTAATTTTCGTTTACAGTGCACTCGGACTAAAATTATGATAAATACATTTCAATGATCGAGATGTCTTAGTCGGTGTATACCGCTCGTCAATCGAATCGTTGCTCTGACGAATAGTTTAGAAAAGACTTCATTTGATGTATGCAGAGGGTAACTCCAATATCGGATAGAACGAAAACGAATTCGTCCCGAGCCACCCCTCTATTGATATAAATAAATTTATTGACATTTTTATCTAGTTATATTTTATAAATAATGTAATCCAATAAATTCCCGTTATGAAAGTGATTTGATTCACTTTGAAACGTACCACAGATAGCACTTTTAAATTGATAGTGTCAATAAATATATTCCAAATTGAAAAGTTAAATATTTTGCGTTATATTATCTTTTTTTTTAACCGACTTCAAAAAAAGGAGGAGGTTATCAATTCAACTGTATTTTTTTTTATTATTTTTTTATGTTTGTTACCTCATAACTTGCGACTGGGTGAACCGATTTTCATGATTCTTTTTTTATTTGAAAGCTGGTGCTTCCCGTGTGGTCCCATTTAAATTTTATCACTACCGGTTCAGCCGTTTTATAAATATATCAAAAATAACGATTTATCTCTAGTTGCTATATGCCAAATACTTAGATGATTTGGTTATTTACGCTTATTACAACCTAAAAAAGTGGTGTGTTTATTTTGTTAAGATAGCAAGACCGAGACACTGAAAAGCGAAAAAATAAAAAAAGCTTTTTACAAAAAAAATAAAACCGACTTCCAAAAAAAAAACTGAAAAGTAAAAAATAATTTTTATTTAAACGCTTTACGACCAAAACATCGCTTTCGAAGTCGGTGGCGAAATACTAATAATAGTAGAGGAAAGTCACCAAATATGGAATACCATTTTGTTTTTGGAATATAAAAAATTAAAAAAATTCATATAAATTAAATCAGTTTAATGTTTTTACTAATCAGTCATACATTTATATGTAGTAATTAACAGCCTTTAATCAAATATTTTAGTTATCAAATTAAAATCTAACACAAAAAACAAAATCACAAATGAGTAACCAAATATGGAATAGGTATCCATATATGGAATATAAGCATAAATCAACATAACAATAACAAAAATGGACATTAATATCTTTGAGATCAATTAAATAAATATAATATATTGTGATAAATGAAAGAAGTTATATAATTACTTGCAAAAGTCACAGATCCAAGTATCAAACTCTGGACCAGCACAATCATAATGTGCCCAGAGCCCACACATCAAGCATTTAATCCAGTTTTCTCCACTTTTATCCATGGAAAAAAGTCTTGAACAGAACATACGTTCTGCATCAGCAGAGTCAGGAGGTAATTGTCCATCAACTCATCATGTTCACTACCATCATCAAACTGGATAACGTCTAGTTCCTCAGAGTCTTCTTCTTCACTATCATCCTTATTTTTCTTTGTTTGTTTGTTTTTCTTCGCAGTTTTCTTTTTATTCTTTGTCTTGACTAGTTTACTTTCTTTTTCTTGTCTTTTCATATTTTTATTTTCTAAATCATTTTTGTAGGGAGAAGATGTTATGACTGCTGCTGCTTTCTTCCTCTGCTAGATACTTTTCTACTTCGTTTCTCTTACTTCGTTTCTCTGGCACTGGACTTATGGCATGCGGAGACACCAGACCCAAACTGCTGCGATTAAGCACAGAAGTCGAAGGTGCAGGTTCAGGTTGTAAATTAGCAGTTTGTGGTGCAGGTATTTCTACCAGAACTTGACCAGTTTCAGATCTTGATTCCAGCGGAGGGATATTGGTTGTACAACCGTCTATTACAGCATTTTGTTGCGCAGCAATAAAGTCCACATCACTGAAGACATTTTTATTTAAAGGTCACAATCCAATGACTTTGCCACTTCTGGAGACTGTTCATCTTTTTGGCAGAGACGAAATAAAGTTGTCCTAGGCACTTGAAAATGCTGTGCAGCTTTCAAATACCCCATTTTCTTTTCCCGGACAAATAGCTTGTGCCATTTATAGCTTGTGCCATTTTTTCTTCATCCCAGGGTTTTCGTTTGGTTGATTGTGAACCGGACATTCTAAAAACAAACATTACATATATTTAATAATAGCAAGTATCTATCATATGAAATTTTAAAACCTAATTATGGAATATTCCATAATTAGACACCGACGACTGTCCATATTTGGATTTTTATACTTGTTCAAACTCTTCTAAATATTTTTTAAAGTCACAATATTTTAATGACAAAAGATCACAAAATGGTGAAATAAACATAATACCGATATACTAAATAGTATAACAGTTATGTAAACAAACATAACAGCTGGTAATACTCGTTTATTACTTACTTTTAAAATTTTCTGCACGACAACAAAACAAAACACGCCTGCCACACGTGAAGCATTCGCGCAACTGACTCGATGGTGTGGGGGCGATAGTTAGTAGACCGAATGAAACAGAAGATGGTCGAGTGTTGCGTTTCATACTTATGGTCTTAGAGAAATGAAGGTATTCCATATTAGGATACTATTCCATATTTGGTGACTTTCCTCTAACTTACAAGACACCGACTTCGAAAGCGATGTTTTGGTCGTAAAGCGGTTAAATAAAAAATATTTTTTACTTTTCAGTTTTTTTTTTGGAAGTCGGTTTTAATTTTTATGTAAAAAGCTTTTTTTATGTAAATATACAAGTGGATATTCCTCACTACACTTCGTTGATAAAACGACTTTTCTATGTTCTTTTTTTTGTTTTTCGAAATAGAAACAATTGAATTTCAATTTATATTTACAAAATAAGGAAACACGTTTTTCACGTTGGACCTGTGGTTCGAACAGCATTTAAATAAATATACTTGCGTCGGATTAAAACAAATATTTAATAGTTACATACATACATTTTATTGACGGCAAAAAACAATGTGTAGGTATTCGCAGTAAAACGCTTTCGTTGTTAATAAAAAAAACTCAACTTTGACTTTACATACATTATCTGTAAGATAAGTTTTCCTCCACGTGTACATGACTCCGAGCATAATAATAATTCTATTCATAGACTTCTAAAAACATATCATTACTGATGCCTTTCTCGATAGATTGGAGTTGTGCTTCAAATTAATGATCTCTACGAGTCTAGAAATATCGACAGAAATTACTGAAAAAGAGCTCTTTTACATCGTCTTCATATAACTCTGCTATTAAGATCATAACTGCTTAAAATATATGTTTGTAGTATAACCAAATTGTTCAATAAAGAAACAATGTGAACTTTACTGCCTACTAATATACGCTCGACATAAACCGCTCTCTTACCGTCTTATAAAAAACCTGTAATCTTAAGTTTAACCATTTCTCACCTATTCCTTACTTAATCCAAGATTACTACTATTTTTTGTAAATTAATCGGTAGTAAGTTTAGTGTTAACTATCTAATATTTGATATGAGCTGAGCTGCGCAGTTCATTCATGCCAATACGAAAACGAAATAAGAAGTCACCAGAACTTTGGCTTTGGGTTTTTAGTTCAAGATTTTGATCGTAATTTTACCAAAACCCTTAAGTACTAATATCAATTACTATTAGTGTAAAGGACTTAACGCTTAAAAGCTAGTTTACACTCGGTCCATGGATGGCTGATCGTACTTACTCACCGTCAGCCGGGCGATGTGATTGGGATCTTGGGTTTGCTTCCTGAATCGGGTCGACGTCGTTTTGTGGATTAAAAAAATACACAAAACAGCCTGGAGTCAGCTAGTTGGCGGTGTTGGATGCACGTTTTGTCAACTGTTACCTTGATAACAGTCGTTGTTACAATTCAAAGACAAAGGTCTTCCGAAGGATTTAACACCAGATGATAATGATCGGGCTATGAGTGAGAGGGAACAGAGAGCGTATCTGTATCTGAACATAGTTACTTGTGTTTTACAATTTCTCCTGTGTAGATAGCGAATTTTAGTTGAGATTGGCCACCATGCACCACGAAATGCAGTCTAGAAGACATTTTTACCAGTCCATATACAACACTATATCTGCAACGGATTCGCACAAATCAATAACCTACACGACTATACTTCATAAGAAACGGTAATAACTTCTTGCAAACTCATCGAGGACCAAGATAGTTTCCGATAAAATTTATAGGTATGAAATTGAATTGACGGCAAGCAAGCCTCCATCGCTGCCGTCGGCTGGCGTGAAATTATCAAGTGCAACATCGTAGATTAAGTGCCGACGATCCGTAGTAACCTAGCCGAGATCGATCGACCCACTTCATAAAGAAAAAATACTTGGTGCAAACGTAGGTGAGGCATGTGAGGGACTGTTTTATATTGGTATTTGTATGGTATGCTGTATAGCTGTTTCCCGCAGTTTCACCCGCGTTCTAAAGGAATTAGTTCACGCACTTGCCCATCTATCTCCTTACAAAATTTCATCTAAATCGGTTATTGAACCTGAAAACGTAACAAAAAAACTACCATTCGCATTTTTATGTGAAGTTTCTTATTTATAATTCGATAAGTTTAAAAAAAATTGGTAATATACGACTGTTGGTCAGTTTTGGTTGGTTTAGTGGTTGAAGGGCTACTGCTGAGTTTAAGGTTCTGCGTTGGATCCCTTGGCGGGAGTGTTATATTTTTTAGTAGCAGCACGAAATTTTGTGGCTGAATACAATATTTGTCACGCCATAATGTGGATATGCCACTAATGCCACCTTGTAATTGTGGAATACATTCATGGTAAACTGACGTGATAATATGTAGTAATACATGTTTTAGTTTACTATACATATGACCTATTTTATATGATTAGTTGAGGAACTAATTTATATTCGTGCATCTTCATGCAAATAGCTAAGATCGTAAAGCTAGGTTTACACTACGACACCATACAACGTACTGCATGTACAGCGAGTGTCTGTGTGTGAACAGGTGTGTGACATTTATTGTCATACCAGAAAAGTGTCGCGTCAACGTCATCACAAAGAAACTACTAAAGTGTAAACATAAAAAAAAATATTCTGACCTCTGTATCACAATTTCTGTCGTAATGTAAACTTAGCTTCATAAACAAGAAATGAGTTAATCTTTTAATTATAATTTTGTATTACTGTATTTCCTATTCATAAAAAATATATTTTCTTACTTTTGTTAATTGCATTTTTAAGCAAATGTGTAAAATACATTTAACATCATTTGAAAACGTAATTATTTCTAGAAGATAACGTTATTATTAGAACTTATGTAGCAATTATAAAATAATCCCGAATCCCGCGGGCGTATCCATACCAAAATATCATTTCGGGTCATTTACCAATTGCACTACCTAACCGATCACTAATAAGTCTTAATCAGTAATACGATAACTATATACCAGTACAACTCACAGGTATGTTAGGTACCTGTGTGTGGTTGTTGAAGAGTAAACAAATCAAATATTTGACTGCGAAAGTTGAGAGGATATGTATATATATGAATGTATATCTATCTATACTTATAATTAATCTGTAGAGAGGTCAATTCTGTACATGAAATATATTTCCAAAATAACTATCAGGGAGTGATTAGGGATCGATACTGATGCCAAAAATGCAATCAGTAAAATTTTTGTCTGTCTGTATAAACGTTATAGGAACAAAAACTACTGGACGGATTTTAACGAAACTTGGTAAAATTATTTTTCATACTCCTGAGCTAGTTATAGTATACTTTTCATCACGCTACAATCAATAGGAGCAGAGCAGTGAAGGGAAATGTTGGGGAAACGGGAGAATTTACTCCATTTTTTAAGCTTCCGTCGCGTGTGCAACCTTAATAATTAAAGCTACACAGAAATCAAGGCTATCATAGGCTATATATCATCACGCTAAAACCAATAGGAGTGGAGCACCACCATTCCTCGCGGACGAAGTCGCTGGCAGAAGCTAGTGAATGTATATATATTTCTTACTCACGCAAAAACTACTGAATAGATCTAAATGAGATTTGGCACTCACATAGTTTATACCTTGGACTAACACATAGGATACTTTTTATCCGGATGCGTGCAGTATTTCCCTCAGAAAGCGGGTGAAACCGCGGGAAATAGCTTGTACCAATAAAAGTTTGTTCTACTTTATACTCAAAGCCCGGCTTTAAAACTCTAATGCCGTAATGCAGTAGAAACTGCAATCTCATGAGCAGCAAATTGTCTGAAAACGCCAGTCAGCTAACAGCTATGATAAGGGTAACAATATTCCGCTCAATACCAGCTGAATCTGTTACAAATATCCGCGAAAATATATCTCAAGTGTTTTCATCTCGGTCTGAGAGTAATATTTGTGATAGTAGATACTTATTTATTTGTCTGTTTTATTTAACACGTTGGTTTTACAGTCCGATTCCCGTTTTAGAGTTACAAGACGCGAGATCGAGTGACAATGTAATATATCATATGTGATATAGGTATATACTTTCTAAGGTTAACTTAGACACCACTGATTGAAGGGTGAAGGGAGACATCGTGAGGAAACCTGGATCTTTGGTCTGAAATCACCAACCCGCACTGAGCAAGCGTGGTGGTCAATGCTCATTCCTTCTCTATATGAGTAGTGGCCTTAACCCAATCGAGAGGCGTTGCAGGCAAATAAAAAATTTAACGCGTTGGTTTATCGGCTAAAAATTAGATCCTGAGTTCCATTCCCAGGTCAGATAAAATTGTGTTTGGTTTTTAATCAACTTCAAAAAGGAGGAGGTTCATTTGCTTGTATTAATTGCCGCACTGGTCTAGCGGTTGGGCATGAGATCCTGGATTTAATTCCCAGGTCAAGTAAAATGGTATTTAGTTTTTCAAACAGGATTTTCAAAGTTGCAACCCCGAATCTGTGATTGTAGCTAGTACTCGTATCTGAGATGTGAGTTTACAGTCAACGCGGGTACTGCCTAAGCCATTCATACATCTACACATTAAAAAATGGCATCAGTCCAGTCTGTTACTTATATTTATAATAAACAAGCTGTTCCCCGGTTTTACCTGCATCTTTGGGGAACTATTATCCACACTCGGATAAAAACTTAGGCGTTTTATCGTGAAAACGTTACAGACAGACAGACATATATACAGTCAGACATAGTTACTTTTGCCCTTATGTATAATATTAAGTAAGGATTCTCAACTCCATTTAAAATATTTAATACAGCATTAGACGTATAGACGTCTGCATTTAGTGCCAGATGTATCGAGCTAGAGGTAAGATTCACACTATATCGAGACGAGTCTGGCTCGTTAATCAATTGACTATCCAAACTTGGGCGACAACCTCAGCCAAGAAATCGAAACGTCTGTAGATGACTAAATCATACATTGATGTATGGGTTTTAAGGAAATTGGTACTGTCATTTGAAACATAACTTTGGATGAACCTAATTTTCTTTGGAAAAACAATTCATTGGCTATGATTGTTTGACTAAACTAGAATCGTTTAAGACACAAGAAGTGTAAACCAACCGTTTTGTCAAATAATTTGGATGTTATCAGGGAAAAAGCCAGTAAATTAGTGTGATTGAGAGACCTTCGCTAAGGAGCTCGTGACTAAGTAACAGCTGCACGGATCGATCAACCAAAGGATTGAAACAAGAGATGTGTAGATAGGTGACCATGCCATACCGAGACTCCTCCGTGCCTCGAAAAGCACGTTGAGCTATTGATGAAGCCTGTCAATAGTAATCTTCAATAATCATTACAATTAGTCCGAAGCCAGAAAGTCTGACATCCAGTCATACCAAGTACCTATCCTGTTACCCGCTTACTGTTCGTGGCTTCTGATAGGCAGTTGCTCCATATAAAATACTGTTACTGAGCTGGACACGGTTTTACTGGAAGCCGACCCCAATACAGCTGGGAACAGACTAGGTAGGTAGGTAGATGATGATGTGACACCATTGATCTCTGCTAAACACTAGGATAGATTTTAATTGTTCAATACTTCTCTTCAAAATCTACTAATCTTCTACTATCCTACCTACTATAAAATACAGTTAATATACTAATTACAGTATGAAAACACAAATACTTTATAGTATACAAAATGCGTCTTATCATTCCCTCCACGATCTTCACACAACCATCCCTAATTCTAAGAATCAAATTAACGTGTCTGTTCGCTCGTTTTTCTTTACAAACTTGTGTTTTAGCTCCAAGATAACTTTGTTAATTAAATTTTGCATTTTTTAGCTCCCGGCTTGCTCACCTGATTGGGATTATACTTCTTATGAAGTGTATTGAAAACGAGGGATAAAGTCGCTGAAGGATTTATTTTTGGTCTTTTTTTATTCGCTTTTAGGGAAGTCGTTAAGGGGAGAATGTTGTCCTATTTATTAGTTTTTTTGATAAATTATGAACTAAAACATTATTATTTTTAAATATAAGTATTAGTCGATTCATATTTAGTACAGATTTGAACAATTATACAAATTGTGCACTGCCGGTTATTTTCGAATCCAAGCCAAGTTATCGTTATTAAGACACAACTATTACAACTTTCCAAGCCGTATTCTAAAAACATTTTAACCAATAACTCAGATAAATTCCACAATAAACTTAGCTTAGGCATCTGTTAAAAGTAGCCTACTTATTATATATAAAAAACTTGTCCACCTCAGAGGCTAATAAAAGATATCTTTATCTAAAATGCCAGTTTCTCGGTCACAATAAATAACAATCAGTTCACCTTTGACCGACCTTTTATCAATATAGCTCGGAGTTTCACTAAGCTAAATTTTAAATAACTAATTCTAGAAGAAGCTCGCTTATATAATCTGCAGTAGGTGGGTATTTACTAAACTTTATACTGCATGCTGAGGGAACTACTTCGTACACTCGATAATAGCATCCTATGTCTTAATTCCAGGTTATAATATGTGTACGATTTCATCCAAGTTTCATTCGGTAGTTTTCGCACAAAAGAGTAACAAACATAGACATACATCCTCACAATCTTTCGCATTATAATATTAGTATGATTATAGGAATCTGAAAGTTATAAGCTGATGTATGTTACTGCATTTGGGACACATCCATACATATAAAATGCTTTGTCCTGAACATAACGGATCAACGCACAGCCTAAACCGCTGATCGTAGAGACCTGAAACTTGGAGGGTGTGTTCTTTATATGACGCAGTCATCCAATCTAACTATAATAAGGTTAGAATAGGTGTAATAATAAAATTAAATATGTTTGAATGATATTATCGCAAAAAGATTAATTTGACATCAACAAGCCGACTCCAATACAGTTGGGAAAAGGAAAATCATTAAACCTATGAAACGGTGACACAAACGTAGTTAAAAGTACGGAAGGGTAAAGGAGGGCTGTTATAGACGCCTGCAAGCTTCCCTGTAATCGCCGCGTCGAATTACGAAATTAACTTGGGTTAAAAGCACCACGGAGTAAGTAGCTACAGAAGAACAATGTACAATACTCTTCTTAGTAAATTAATTTGAGAATTAATGAAGGCGCCGAATATTTTTAACTATAAAGTAGCTCAAAATGGTTATAATTATTATGTGTTTCTATGGAGGAGCTGGTGGCTAAGTAACAGCAGCACGAGTCTATCGATCATAGGTCAAGGTCCGCTTGCCGCGGTTGACCCGTGGTTGTTCCGAGCCTCGGACAGCACGTCGCCGTTGGACCCGACTGTAAATTATAAATATTAACAACCAATTTTAATAAGGGGTATCGTGTTCCCGGATAGCTGAGTTGTGGAGGTCATATATGCAGTTGCTCCGTGTATTGAAACTTAGCTCCATCCAAAGCCGACCTCAGTATAGTTGGATAACAACTAGGCAGCTGATGATGTCTCCTTGATCTGTTCTACAAGCTAGATGACTCCCATACAGGCAGGGAGGAAACCTGAATTGCAATAATGTGAACAAATGTAATTATTTTATTATGGTACGTTGATTGTATTATACCTATACATTGCAATGTGTTTGAATATGGAGCAATCCTTCCTCGCGCGGCCACCCTCTTGCACATTAACACTCCATTTATTCACTCCTCTGTGAACAGAAACAAACTACTTAACCTAATTAACACGGAAATACTAGAACATCTTTTCGATATTCCATTGTTTTGTGCTGTTTGTTTCATCCTAACTAATATTCTATATACAAAAGTGAGTTTGTTTCTTTATTTGTTGATTACGCTTTCGCGGCATAAAGGCTGCACCGATTTTGATTAAATTGGAAATAGTGATAGATGGGACCCTGGCGATGGTTATAAGCTAACTTTTTATATATATTATTATTTATAGTTGTTGTGACCGGGACTGCTGCACAAGATGTCAAGGGTTCGAATCCCTGAGTCTTTCAAATTCCATACCAGGTTAATCACTCCACAAACACCCAAACTGGTGGAATACGATATTATTAAAAAAAAACTGTCATTCATATAATTGTAAAATAATTTACAAAATACACCCGAAACAATAGCAACTCACCAATCTCCAAGTCCTTGACCAATATAATCATTGAATACAAATAAACAGGTCAATGAACGCCAATTCCGAGCGTGCACCGCGCCACAGCCTCAACAGAGACTTCAAAGTGACTTATTAAGTGGTAAACAGTATCTAAAGACATACATAATGGTTACTCATTAGCTCGCTTCAATTAAGCGAGGCACGACTGAAAGGGGAGCGGCTTCGGATTACTGGAGGTTACGAAAAACAGGTTCTATTTTGCAAGGGGAGAAGAAAAAGGTTACGTATGTCACACGTGTTGAAGATACGACTATTTATAATCCATTATATATTCATGTACATAACAAAAAAAACACAAACCGTTGTAGATCATTAAAAGTTATATACCTAATAATAAAGATATATCATTACCAGTATTATAAATGCGAAAGTAGCTTTGCGTGTATGTCGGTTACGCTTACACGGCAAAACGGCTGAACTGATTTAGATGAAATTTTAGTTTTCATATGATATTTGCTATCTGAGTGCGTGATTATGTCCCCCAGGATGCGAGTGAAAAAGCTGGCTAGACTGCATAGAAGTTATAAGCGCGACTACGAAGCGCTGAGTCATGGGATTTCATCACCATCTGCCTAGCCTTTTCCAAACTATGTTGGGGTCGGCTTGTTTTGCATGAAGCGACTGCATTTCACAACCCAGTTATCAGGTAACACGATACCCCTTGGTAAGACTGGATGTCAAACTTTCGGACTTATGACCACCCGTAACGACTGTCAAAGAGCTACAAGTGACAGCCTAACGTGCTTTCCGAGGCAGAGTCTCGACGTTATGTCATAGATAATCACTTATTCACAGACCGACCGTGCCAAGGACAGCTTAACCCAACTAAGGGTCAACTCTAAGCCCAGAGTTGGATCCAAAGTTGCATAGTTGTTTGAAAGAATTACTCCGACCCTAGAGCCCAAAGGGCAAATGAAAGAACACGGCTCGGTTTTAATCTAAGAGTCTGACACTCCCTCCAGCTCCGCCCAAGACGAGTGGAGATCTGATGATTTCCCATCCTAAAAAATATATAAAAAGTGTTAACTATAGGTGCAGCTCTGCCATCGTACGTTTATAGTTCATTTATTATCATATTCAGTTATCATCATACGTCGTAGAAGTTTATTACAAATTAAGAATAGAACAAACTAGCTGTAATAAAATGGGTCTCCAATAATTAAGATAAAATACGTTTTACGCTCAAAGTGTTAATTCAATGTTACATCCACTTAATAGTCTAAGTGAGCAAAATTAGTTTATTAACCCCAATTAGACGCGTTAACCTAATCGGTCTGAAAATACGAAGATAATAACTATTTATCTAATTTCATTAAGCAATTTTATAGGTAAGTTCACTTGATGGTTTTATAGAATTTGACCGATGAATAAGTGCAAAAGTATGTATATGAACATCAAATACTTCAATCTCAATTTTATAGCAACTACTCGTTGCCTCGTTAGTCTAATCATCTAGTGGTCATATAACGCTACTGCTGTTAACGGGGTCTCAGATTCCATTCCCGAGTCGGGACGAAATCGCTTTGTGGGTTTTAGAAAAAAGTAAAATAAATTATTAAGTAAAAAAAATATTTCACAAAAGCCAGAAAAAAAGTCAAGAAGTTGTTGGTGTTATACCCACGTGCCTAGGAGGGCAAGCTAAGCCGTCGTCCTCGGCTGCTATCTTGTTAGTAGCTTTGTTGTTATAATTCCATATCAGAGGCCGTCAGGCAGATTTGAGAAACTTTGACACTATGGCTTGTTATATTGGTAAAACGCAGGTTTTCTACGCTTCTTCTTCTTATCCTGCGGGCTGCAGAGCCCGCAGGATAAGAAGAAGAAGCAATTACTGGCGCGATATTGTGAAGCCTAAGTTGATGCATGTCAGTAAAACGTGATGGAAAAGCTGGAATAATAGCTGGAAGTTCTTATCATATAAGAACTCAAAAGAAAAGTGACAGTAATTTAAAATCATTGAATGTACTCCTAGACTTAAAACGCAGCAATAAGTATTTACACGCTAAACTAAAACTAAATTATTCTACAAGCACAGTCTAAATTTAATTTTATTTCAAGTGTGAAGCTCCCAGTCGTTTCTGAGCAGTGAACAAACAGCTATATAGCACGACTTGACTATAACCAAGTTTATAGAGTTGATTAAAAATACAATTAATTGAGTTAGAGATGAGTAAATAAAAATGAAATAATAGGCTTTCTTGTTCACTTGGATGTTAATAGAATAGAAATTCAGACGCATTTGTTCGAACAAAAGGCATGAACACATTGATTTTAAAATTTGTATTCGGATTGTTAGGGCTGCGTGTTCACTGTCTGTTACACAGGTTCACTATCTGGAGTATCTAGTTTACATGTGCTAAGTAAAACAGTTAGTTCACACCTTATTCGTATATGACATCGAAAAGTGCATCAATGTCAGAGTAGGTAAATATTCACCGTTAAAGATAAAATTAATTGTAATAGAACTAAATTTTACAAAAAAAAAACCTGAATTCCTTGTTCGATTACTGGGCACTTCATTAAACAAAAAAAGTCTAAACATAAAAAAATCAAGATTCAGTGCCCATTCATTTACAAACAAACACTATATCCGTGTGAACTGTAAATCAAATTGCAGCCATATTTAAAATATGAGCAGTAAAGGTATAAAATATCTGGACATGGCAGCCTTGATAGCCCTACCATTGGCTGGATTGATGATAAAATTCAACCGTAAATAATAAATGTTGGCAGTTAACGTTTTATCGAAATATTATACGGGTTAATTTATATGCAGCAAACATGAAGGAATGCTCAAAATTTTAACATCATGAAGTAAAAATAGTTGTGGATTGCAATGTTATTGTATTATTATATATTTTTTACTAACCATTACTGTCCCACTGCTGGGCAAAGGTCTCCCCCATCCTTTTCCATGTATTGTTGTAATGCAATAAATCTCAACACTAGCAAATAATTTTGATACTATTTGATCGTGTGTGACAGTTGGATATATACATCTGTATTTACAATCGAAACTGATGGAAAAACACTAGCCCCAAATATATCAAATCAAACCCCACCTGATATCCTGGAACAGTATTCCTAAAATCCGAACAGAAATTCACAACAGACTCACTAAACGGGTTATCCTTTCCAAATTAATTTAAGTCAACAAAAATATTTTAACGTCAAATATGTCCCGCGAGGTTTCCAGTGTCAAAACTTTATTACAGAACCTTCGTCCGTCTAGTGGTTTTTCCAAAGGGCTTCTTCAAATATTATCATAAGTTACTGAAGAAATTGATACGATAATATCAAGGTATTTGAGATCCGCTTCCCTCCTCAATAGTTTTAATCTGTAATAGTAACACCTTTCAAGCATAAAATATTTTCTTAAGTCGCTCTCCTTTTGTGAAAATAAGAAAAGTTATCGCTTTAGTCCTATAAAATGTGCTGACCTCTAAGCGATATTCAATAGACCTTTTTTGTGATAACTTTTTAAACCTTGCTGAAAAGAAAGGAATTATTAGGGTAACAAATAATGCTATCTCGAGATGAATTATTATGGGTAGGTGACTACTTTTTAAGCCTCTTGTGTATAATGCTATTATGTTAAAGATTTACATAATCTATGGGGTTCTGCATCACGGTTTATGCTAAATGTAACATTTCATTCTTTTGTCGGATCGCTTATCTATTGTTGTGGATAGAAATAGTAAAAAAAAAACTAATTGAAAATTCTAACGTCAAGTTTGTTTTTATCGTCTATGCTTTTAAACTATTATAAGCCGCAGTGTTGCTATCTACAAAACGCATTTTAAGGGTTTAATCAAGCTGAGCAATTACTCTCTGAACCCCGAGCTAGTATTAGAAGTTTGTTTCACAAATGAATAGTTTACGTACAAAATTGTCAAACAAAAATCGATACCTCCCACGTAAATTGTTGTATGCCACAAAATTGCTATTTTACTTTTTTGTTGAAAAATATCCTAATATGAATCATTATATCCATTCAATGTGAAAAAACAACAAAAACACAATTTTTAAAGGATTTGTCAGACGCGTAATGTTGTAATTTTGAAACGCGAACGGATAACACCAATGTATATGCCTATACATTTGAGTACGCGGGGCGCGGGGTGGGTAGAATCACGCGCTCGCGCCTCGTATTGGTTACAAACGACAGACTACGCCGGACTTTCAACCGGCCGCACGCACGTTGCAAGCGCTTGTAATTTTTTGGTAATTCATTGACGTAATTAGTTTACTTCATATTTGTTATAATGAATCGTACAAGTATTATATTAAGAGGACGTCGAATATGTGATTTACTTAATAATGCGAATATACAAAGTAATAATGCCGATACACCCATTGAAAACAACAATATTTCATTAAACGAAATAGAATTAAACAGTTTTCCTGATTCAACCCTACGAAATATTATAGGTAAGTTTATTTTAGTATTATTTCATTAGCATGAATTAGGTTACTAACACTTTATATGGTGGCATCAACCTAAAATATTGTATAGATTACTTACGACAATATTCGCCGGTGAGCGTTCATTAAAAATGTTGTATGTGATACATACAACATTTTACGTTTTCGTTTAAGTTAAACATTTTGTTGTATGTAATAAATACAACATTTTACTTCGGAAATCGTTCATTAAAATGTTGTTGTATAGTGAAATGCTATATTATACGTTGGATTTACTTTTTTTTTACTTTAAATTTACGTTGTAAGTCAAGTCGTCAATTGAAAAGTCGATCTTTAAATTGTAACTACGACTGCCTCAATAGCTAGATGCGTACCTTGTGCATTGTATTATCACGCCGATGTCTCAGGTTCGGTTCCCCGAATCTGCTGATCATTTATTATACAAAACATTATTATTGTTTCAGAGTCTCCATTACCAATAAGCTTTAATGAGTCGGAAATTAATGAGCTAGCAAACATAATTGATACAGATTTCTTTGATAATAACCCAGAAGTTGCTTCAGATTCTGATATTGCAAATCTCGAAACACCGCACCCTTCACCTTCTTGTAGTACCAACCACTTAGACTACGATTGTGATAATGATTTTTGCCCTTATTATATACAAAAGGAAAACTTATCAACTTTTGATATTTTGCCTGTACCCTCACCAGGTTATCTGTCTAGCTGCTCAACATATACAACAATAAACAATTATAGTCCGCTGACAGATATTTCGAATAATAGTCCTAGCACAAGCGGTCGCCGTCGTCAACCAAGGAAAGATAAAGGTAATATAAGAAAAAGACATTTTAATGAATGGATAGACACTAAGAGAAAGAATTTACGTAATATGGGAAAAGAGTATATGTCAAGAAATGGTAAAATTCAAGCAAAGAGAAAGATGGGCCCGCCATGTCACTGCCGCAAGAAGTGTTTTGATAAATTTAGTGAAGGAGAAAGACAGAAGATATTTGAGAGTTTTTGGAGTTTGGGAAATCGAGAAAAACAATGGATGTACATAGCCAGCTTAGTAAAAAAAAATATTAAACGCAGAGTCTACACAGATACCACTTCAAGGCGTAAGTACACGTTAAAGTACTCATTGCCACTAGATCATGGTGAAGACAATTATGTGGATGTATGCAAAAAACATTTTTTGAGCACTATTTCCGTCAGTGATCAGGTTATTAATAAGGCCCTAGAAAAGATGGATATGAGTACTGGAGTACTAATTCCAGATCAAAGAGGAAAACACTCAAACCACCCTATAAAAAAGACAGAGTCTGTTATAACCAGTGTGTGTGACCATATTAAGAGTTTGCAGCCTGTTGAGTCGCATTTTACTAGGCAAAGGTCAAATAAGTTATATTTGGATGGAGATTTAAATTTTCATAAATTATTTGAAATGAGTGGCTTCAGTCTAATACATATGAAGAGATAGCTAAATCCGAACGTCTATATCGAGACATTGTAAATGAAAACTTTAAGCTCAGTTTTTACATTCCTAAAAAAGATCAGTGCGATCAGTGCCACATCTTTAGAAATATTAACAGTCCATCAGAGCAGCAAGTCATGGATCATGAAATTCACGTCACTAACAAGAAGTTATCCCGACAGCTTATGAAGTCTGACAAAGAGGAAAGCAAATCTTCTCAAGGGAAAATAATTGCTGGTACTTTTGATTTTCAAAAGATTCTTAATGCACCCCATGGCCAATTGAGTATTTTATATTACAAACGGAAGCTGTCCGTCTTTAATTTTACTATATTTGACCTAGCAAATAAAGAGGGTCATTGTTATATGTGGCACGAGGGAGAAGCCAAACGTGGTTCTAATGAGGTATCAGGCTGTCTTTCTCATTTCATACATAAAATGCATGAACAGGGTGCAAAAGAATTTCGATTCTGGTCTGACAATTGTTCCGGTCAGAATCGCAATCGTATCATGTTTGCGTTTTATGTTTATATTGCTAATAAGCTTAATATTACTATCAAACATACATTTCTAGAAAAAGGTCACACCCAGGCAGAAGGTGATAGCGTACATGCTCTGATAGAACGTTCGTCTAAAAATAAACTTATTTATACACCCTTTGAATGGTTTAGCTTAGTTAGATGGGCTAAACAGGAGGGCAAACCATATAACGTCATCGAAATGAAGCACACAGATTTTTTAAACTATAAAATACTTTTGAATGGACGTAATTGGTCAAAAAATGTAAATGGGAACGCAGTTAGATGGAATAAAATAAAAGAAGTAAGTGTATGTGCAGAAGATTCTTTTAAAATTATATATCGGTACGATTTGGCAGACAGTAATGTTTTGACAATCGCTCTCAATACCAATACCCGTAGACGCCAAAGGAATAGTACGGCTGAGCTATGCCCCTTGTATTCCAACCGTCTTCCTATAACTAAGGCAAAATATGAAGACTTAATGAGCCTGTGTCATACAGGAATTATTCCAGCTACATATCACGACTTTTTCAGGCATTTATCTTTTGCTGCTGGCGTTAATAATGACGCCGAATTTTCTGATTCAGAATAGACATTAGTCTTTTCCAAATATTCTGTTTATTTTTTCTTTTTTTTTATATTGCTTTTGATTAAGCATCTCAGGTTTTAATATTGATCTCATAAAAATAATATTTATTTGATTTATATTAATGATAAATGATAAATGATATTTATTTTGCAAATGGGTTATAAAATAACACTTTTACACGTCAATTATTTTTTAAAGCTAGATGAGGCCGGTATTTCCTATCTGACTGCCTTGAGAAGAAACACCGAAACAAACTCAAAGGTCAAAGTCTCTTTTAAGGTCCAGACATAATGTAATTGCATCATGGATGTACAACATAGGCTCGAGTCTGAAATGACCTTTTGAAGAAAGAATCATACAGATCCGAGTGGGCCTGTCCATTCCGTTGGCACGCAAGTGTCGGTCTTTGTTAGCTCAACAGTAACTTAGGAACTTACAATCCAACGAACAATACCCCCAGAAAGGACATTTGGGTAGGCCACATGAAATACTCGAACCGTCAGACGCAAATGAAACTAAATATTAAGGCAATAAATAAAAGAGAAAAAAAAAAAAAAAGAAAGCCCACATTGTACACACATTAACAATCAAATAATTTGAGCTACTTTAAAAAGTAGGTAATAATGTCAATGCTTATAAAATAACAATAAAAATAAACATGTCAATGTGAATAAAATAATCATAAAAAAAACATATTATTACATGTCACACTGTATGCTAACAAATATCAATCAAAGGAAAAAATACCGATAGCCCATACATATAGGTGCAAGAATTGAAACAGCTTATTCCCAAGCCTTTTTGTCATCTAGGTAGTCCTTAACAGAGTAATAAGCTTTGCGACATAATGACTGCTTAATGTATGATTTGAATTTATTAAGGCTTAAATTTTGAATATGGCTAGGAATTTTATTGTAGAAGCGTATACATTGGCATTTAAATGAACCGCTTATCTTCTGGAGCCTGGTAGCGGGAATAACGAATCTGTGTTTATTCCTTGTGTTAATATTATGAACATCACTGTATTTTGTAAAAATATTTGCGTTTTTATGTGCATACAACAAGTTTTCGTAAATGTACTGAGATGGAACAGTCATTATATTTATTTCTTTGAACATTTCTCTGAGTGAGTGTCTGGGACTTAGCTTATAAACTGATCGAACAGCTCTTTTCTGCAAAACAAAAATAGTCTGAATGTCAGCGGCATTCCCCCACAACAGAATGCCGTACGACATCACGCTATGAAAATAACTAAAGTATACTAAGCGAGCAGTCTCTATATCCGTAAGATTTCGGATCTTTCTCACGGCGTACGCGGCAGAGCTGAGCTTTTTCGACAATTTTTCTATGTGTGGGCCCCACTGAAGCTTGGCATCCAAAGTAATGCCTAAGAAAACTGTGGTATTTACAGGGCTCAACTCTTCGCCTTTGATGATTACACTGGTTTCTACTTGCTTAACGTTGGGTGTACTAAATTTAATGACTTTTGTCTTTTTTTCATTTAATAATAAGTTGTTAGCATTAAACCAGTGTAGTATTTTTGAGAGAGCGCCATTTACATCGTCAGTCACCAGCTGCTGACGTTTAAGTTTAAATAAAAGTGAAGTGTCATCTGCAAACAGTACTATCTCATGATTATCCCTTACGAGGTAAGGTAAGTCATTTATATAAATAAGAAACAAAAATGGGCCAAGAATTGAACCCTGCGGTACTCCCATAGTAACTACAGTCCCAGGAGATCTTTCTCCATTAATATCAACTTTTTGAATCCTATCACTCAAATAAGAAGCAATAAGATCCAATGAAGAGTTACGTATTCCATAGTGGTACAATTTCCTGATCAGCGTTTCATGAAAAACGCAATCAAATGCCTTGGATAAATCACAAAAAATACCCAAAGCATCGCATGAATTCTCCCATGAATTGAAAATATGACTTAAAAGTTCAACACCGGCATCGGTTGTTGAACGACCCCTCGTGAAACCAAATTGTTTATCATGTAATAATTTGTGTTTATTAAAAAAGCTCTGCATTTGATTTAAAATAAGTTTTTCAAAAATTTTACTAAATGTAGGAAGCACTGAAATAGGTCGATAATTTGTGGGGTCTGAAGTGCTACCCGATTTAAATAATGGTATAATTTTACTATTTTTCATAAGGTCAGGAAACTTACCACACTCAATACAATTATTGAAAATAGTAGCTAAGGTGGGTGCTACAACATCAATAATAGACTTTGCAACGTCCACCGAGTTACCCCAAAGATCAGCAGTTTTTTTTACATTTAAAGTTTTAAAGGTTTTTATTATATCTCTACAATCAATGCGCTGAAAACAAAAAATCTTATCGCAAGCTTGAACATTTTCCTTCAGTAAGGCTTCTGCAATAGTAGGTGATGAGTCTAAATATTTTGTAGTTGAAACGGGAATATCCGCAAAGAATTTTTCAAAAGCCGTGGCGACATTTAAGTCTGATTTAACTAAATTGTCATCAATAAGAAGGCTATAATCATTATTCCTGACACGTGACCTCCCCGTTTCACTATTAATAATGTCCCAAGTCATTTTAATAACATTACTACTGTTTTTTATTTTATTGTTTTAAGGCTCCCATAATTTTAGGTTTGTAAGGTTGACAATAACACAATTGTTTTTATTTTTAAACTTCTTTATCATTATTATACATACATTAACGATGTTAGCGTATTAAACCAATAAGTACAATGCCAAAAATTATAAATGGATACCAAATTACTACTTTGATTTTAAGCTGATCTCATAAATGATTAAGTAAGTTCATAATTTTATTTTTTATAATGATGTTGATTTTTGTAATTCTATTTGATTAGTTCTTAAGAAGAGTTTCTAACGTTACCTACAAAAATATTATTATAAGCATAGGTCATGCTTTGATTCTATAATATTGTATTAGAATGATTGTTTTATGTTGAAACGTTTTTGATTACTCAGCAATAGAAGAAGTTATTTAATTATATTTTAAAAGATCATTATTTTATTTTTAAAGATTTTCTGATTATCTTTTACCACTTATGTTGTTTCTAATAAATAAATTTAACCTTACTAACATTTCTTTTTTATTTATTAAACCTAAAAAAATAATCACGTTCAAATTGTACAATTGAATTTTGTAACTAATATAAATATTGTTACCACATACAACAGAGTGAGACTTATGTTTTTCAACGTATACAGTTGTAACTATCATATACCACAAGTGGCATTATCAGGGCGCCGCGGTATAATGTTGTAAGTATCAGATGCAACAACTGACATAGCTTGTACTCCGGAGTAAAATGTTGTATGAACAATATCTCCGAAAATAAATATATTACTTAAAATATCTTTTAACGAAGTTAAGACGACTATTATATTACATTTAAATACCAAATTTCAAAAAGATGCAACAATAAATGCAGATTTTGTTTCACTTTGAATCTTTGAAACGCTCTACTGTAAAATTGCAGTTTTGGAGATACAACAACTTACTTGGGAGGTATCGAAATATTCTATTATTAAATTATTACTCTAACTACGTGATTCTTAAAACTAAGGAGCATTAATCCATATACTGAATTCACAATATTTGAATCTTTCTAACGAACTTTATAACCTTGATTAACTTACTTATCAAACCAAAAAAACTGCTGTAAACTAAAATGAATAACATCTAGCATACGAGAATAAATTGAACATGCACGTTTTAAAGCATTGTTTTAACAATATCTGTACCACCAGAGATAAACAGTGTTGCCAGTGATGTGATTATTTAATCCCCAATTCCCGAGACGAGGTGCAACTAAGGGATCGTTCGTCAGAGACATAAAAATAAATTACAATGTTAAATTTTGCACGCCCTAAATCGCAGGGGATTCGGCGATTTGTTCCGGTATGCCGTTGCTTTTTATTAGCAGGAATATGGCGACGCTAATGGGAACTATAACTAGTAATATATTTATCTACATAATAGCAGTAAAAGGATTGTGTCCTGCTAGTTAATTTATTATTAACTAATAGTGAGGTACGACTTGCTTATAACTTTTAATTTTTTTTAACACGCTTTTATTAGCTCGGGTTGTATGTATGTATGTATGTAACGAAATCTTTGAACCTAATTTTTACTGGTTTCTAGACGTCTGATCAACTTGGAACTTTGCACACGTGTTAAGGGCCGATGACAATGCAATAATACGATAAAAAAAACACGTTTTTATTGCTGACCGAACTAAAAATGGAAAATAAATAATAGTTTAAAAAAACTAAAAAAACACGCTTTTATTGCTGACCGAACTAAAAAGTAGAAAATATTTTTTAAATAATTCAATTCAGAGTAAAAAGCGTGGGGTGCTTGATATTTTAATTATTACACCTATTCTATTGGCAACCATTTATGAGAGGAGAGTCATGAAAATATAGGAAAATGCACCCCACGGTTTTTACTCTGAATTGAATTATTTAAAAAATATTTTCTACTTTTTAGTTCGGTCAGCAATAAAAGCGTGTTTTTTTAGTTTTTTTTTAATTTAATCTTAAGGCCTATTCAAATGTAGTTACGTCTATCTAAGTAGGTAGTGGTTTTGTTTTGTGAGAGATTTACGAATCTGACTCAAAAATATACCCATATCTATGTATGAATGAAGTATGAATTCTACCGCGTAGTTAATTTTTATTGTGATAGCGGATTTCACACGTCTTTTTTTACTTTTTATTTTATTTTTATAGTGTGTTAGATTTGCGTGGATGGGCTGGCTAAATTTTTTTGGACTACACACTATGAATATTACATGTTTGTTCACACGTTCAAATTATACTATCACTAGCAGTTTCCCGGGGTTCCTCCCGCGTCCTGAAGAAGATATATAACCTTATACCTATAACCGACTCCGAGGCTCCATCTATCTCCTCACCAAATTTCAGCCAAATCAATTGCGTCGTTTTGCCATAAAGCGTTACAAACAAACTCACGTTCCCATTTATAATATTAGTTAAGATAGTCATCTTAAAAGGCACTGCAATATCTATTTGACGGTAATCACGTGAATAGACGGCGAGAACGCAACAAACGTCTCTAGAATTCGAGCTGAGCCACCTCTGGGTGACGTCGTCGAATGCCACGTCCTTAGCCACCAACGTTAACTGAACAACACGACCAACACAACGTGAGCCCCCACATCATACACCACCACCCTACTTTAACACCTACCGACGTAACTAACGGGAGGGGAGGGAGGTCTAGCTTAAGTGGCCATGCTAGGTGTAAATGTAGTGTTGAATTTCACGAATAATTCCACTCGTGACACTCCAACATTTGGCGGGAGCGACGGAATTTATTTCAAGAATGCAAAACATGAATTTTGCACTCAACAAATGTCACGGTTCGTTCTTTTTCAAATTGGTGGCAATGTATCTTAGTGAATAGGTATTGTTTTAAATTCAAGCTTTTTAACATTTTTTTTTTTTTTTTTTTTTTTTTTTTTACGTGGGGAAATCCTCATGGACGAACCCGGCCCAATGGGGCGGCCGGGAACAGTGCCGGACTCTTACCGGCTAAAACCACCACGGTGTTCCTTACTTGTACCCAGTGCCGGGGGTACGGGTATCGCTCGCGCATTCTTCCGCACCCCCGGCAGGTATTGGCCCGCCAGATGGAAAGGCGGGCCCCGTCACCCTCTGCGGCCGTCACCCAGCGGCCGCAGGAATCCTCCGACTGTGAGGCGCGCGCGGAACACTACGCCGCCGCCTCGAGGCCTGTGTCTGGTCGGGCGACAGATGCCCCTGTTCTGTCGCCCGCAGGCCGCGCCCTACGGTGGCCGGAGATCGTCGGCCACCCTGCGGCGCCCCGTTCGTCTGCTGCGGGCCGGGAGAGAGGTGACAGCCTCTCTCTCCCTTTCCGCCGCCTCCTTTGCAGACATGACGTCCTCGCAAAAGGAGGCGACGGCAGCCCACCCGCTCTCGCTCCCGACCATAGTTGTCACGACGGCCGGAAGCGAGAGATGGCCCGCAGCAAAGACTGCCGCGACCAAGTCACGGCGCTGCACCGCCCAAGCTGGGCACTCCTCCAAAGTGTGCCGCGCCGTATCGTCGCGGCAGTTGTCACAGTGGTGACATTGGGGCGTCGGCTCCCGGCCTATGCGACATAGGTACTTCCCGAAACACCCATGTCCGGTAAGCACCTGCGTCAGCCGGAAGCTGAGGGCGCCGTGGCGTCTCTCCAGCCACTCCCTCATCACGGGCCTTACCGCCGCCACTGCGGCGTGCCCTGCCGTGGGTCGCGCAAGTCGCTGCTCCCACTCCGCCACCAGGACTTGGCGGAGCTCTGCCCTGCGTGCCTCAACCTCTCGAGGCACCAGGCGCTCGCCCCGCCCCAACGCTTCCGCGCGCCACCGATATAGTGACGCAAGGAGTTTTGCGTCTAGGTCCCAGGGCGGGGATCCGGCTAGGAGGCTCGCCGCCTCGAAGGAGATCGTACGGTACCCCCTTATGACCCTGACGGCCATCGCTCGCTGCGGCCTTCGCAGCGCTGCGATGTTGCGGGCCGTCAGGGCGTCCGCCCATACTGGCGCGGCGTACAGCGCCATCGACCGTACGACCCCTGTGTAGAGCCTCCTGGTGGTGGTGTTTGGGCCCCCTAAGTTGGGCAGCAAGCGCGAGAGCGCAGAAGCGGCGCCCAACAAACGGGGGGCGAGCCGCTGGAAATGCGGCCCGAAGTCCCACCGGCTGTCGAGGACGAGTCCTAGGTACTTCATCGTCGACTCGACAGCGATGGAGACCCCTCCCACCACGATGGTGGACCCCGGAGGTGGCTTCATCCTCGGCCCGTGAAAACAAATGGCCTCGGATTTGTGCAAGGCCACCTCGAGGCCCAACCGCCGGATCCTACCAACGACATGCGCGACCCCGGCTGTCGCTCTTATAGACGCCTGCCGGTACGTCTTCCCACGTGCTGTCACTAGCGTGTCGTCGGCGTAGCAAGTGACGCCGACGCCGTGGAGAAGCGCACCGCGCAGAGCCCAGTCGTACCCGATGTTCCACAGGAGTGGGCCCAACACCGACCCCTGCGGAACACCGCACGACGTCTCTCGCCGACCCCAACTTTCTCGACCCGGGTAGATAACAGATCTTTCCGACAAATAGGCCCCGACAATGCGGCGGAGGTAGCTGGGCACCCCGTGATAGCAGAGTGCCTCCCTGATGGTATTCCAGGGCAAGGTGTTGAAAGCGTTGGCGATGTCGAGCGACACCGCCAAGACCACCTCACCCCGGGCGACTGCTTCCTCCGCCAGGACCCTAACGCGCATGATCGCATCCACTGTGGAGCGCCCCTGGCGGAAACCAAATTGGTTGTCCGCCAAGTCCGGCCCCTCCCTAGACATGTGCCGGACGAGGCGGTCAGCGATGATTCGCTCGAAGATCTTACACACCTCGTCCAGCAACACAATGGGCCGGTAGGCAGATGGTGAGTCTGCGGGGCGCCCCTCCTTCCTGAGCAGGACCAGCTTTCCGGTCTTCCACCGGCTTGGAAACTGGCCCCGCTCCAGGCATGCGCTTAAGAGCCCCGCTAGTCGGGGCCCGAGAGCCCTCATGGCCAGGACCCACGCACGGCCTGGAATGCCATCAGGCCCTGGGGCGGTGTTCTTGATGCGAGCCACCGCCACTCTCATCTCTACCCGGGTCACTTCGGGCACTTCGTCGTCGTCGTCTTCCGCGTTGGGCACGTTGTGAGGCGGAACCATGGCCGGTGGTGTGTGCTCCGGCCTCGTGGGAAATAGAGCGCCCACCACATCCTCCAGCAGCTGCGGCTGAAGACTCCGGGACAGTGGGGGGGCCCAAGGGCGTAGCTTGCCCCTCACCATGCGGTAGGGGCGCCCCCACGGATCTCGCTCCAGAGTCTCCAGCAGCTCCTCCCGGGCCGCGGTTTTGGCCCGCACGATAGCTAGCTGGAGGGCGCTCTTTGCCTCCACGTAGTTGGCGTAGAGTTCCGCCTCTGTGGCCGCCGCTGAAGGAGAGCGGCGGCGTCTTCTTCGGAACCGAGCGTACCGGCGTCGTTTCTCCACGCACGCAATGCGCAGCTGTGCAATTGACTGCGACCACCAGTACACTCGGCGCCTGGATGGTAGCGGCTGGACCCGGGGCATGGCAGCATCACAGACTTGCTGCATGCTCTCCCGGAACCACTCTGCCTCCTCGTCGATGTTGACAGGCCTGGCGGGGAAGTCCAACCAGGCCTGCACGATAGAGGCCTCCAGGAGAGCCTCCCTGTCCAGCCGCTTGAGTGCCCAACGCGGGCCGTCTCCAACGCCCACCGGGGCCGCTTGGACCGGCCCGACCGAGGTCTGGGCGGAGACGCTGAACCGAATGTATCTGTGATCGGACAGCGTCTCCACCTCCTCCACTACGTGCCAGCCCTGGACGCGGCGTGCGAGAGCGGGACTAGCGAACGAGAGATCCACTATCGACCCGCCCCGCTGTCGCACGCACGTCTGCACGGAACCCCGGTTCAGAAGAAGTAGGCCCTGCTCGACCGCCCACTCCTCCACCAACTCACCCCGCACATTGGTAGTCGGGGAACCCCAAGCCACAGACTTGGCGTTGAAGTCCCCCAAGACGAGAACGGGACGAGGACGACGACGACTGACATCAGTGCCCAATTCGGCAATAATCACCTCGAGGTCGGCAAGAGATAGGCTGGGGGCGAAGTACACCCCCGCGACCACCAAATCACCCCACACTGCCGCGACATAGCCCCGCCCCCGGGTGACGGCCTCAAGGGGAGGGGTGTCAGCGGCAGACCTAACTATCAGCGCCACCGAGCCGTTGGTGTCACTCACCCAGTCATCCCTGGGTGGCACAAAGTACGGCTCGGCGACGACTGCCACATCGATCGACCACTGCGCCATGCTTTGGAGCAAAAGATCCTGAGCTCTGGCGCAGTGGTTGATATTGGCTTGGAGGAGACGGTGATGGTGTGGGGCCATTATTGGGTATCCATGGCTGTTGTCTCCTCCCCAGCCCTCGGCGGATCTGCTGCCGCAACCGATGGGTGAACCGGCTGCGAGGAACTGGTTGCCTCCTTCTGTTGGTCCTGAGTGTTAGCCGGTGGATGAGCCGGCTGTGTCTTGGCCTTTGACTTCGGTTTGGCGGGCCTGGCGCAGGCCTTAGCACCGGTCTGATGGTCGGCTGGCTTGCTAGATGCCGCACAGAGAATGCAGTGCGGCGCAGCAGTGCAAGAGCCAGCTTTATGACCGGGCTGACCGCAGCGGAAGCACAACTGGCTGCGGTCGACCCCTGCGGTGCACCGTGCACCCACGTGTCCCCCTTCGAGACAACGGTAGCACCTTAGGGGCTTTGGCGGCAGAAGTGTTACCTGCGCCGAGACCCATCCTACGAGCAGCCTCTTCCCTTCCTTTAGCCTGTTAGCCGCTGCTACGGGACAGCTGACGAGCACTGTCCCAAGGCCGGAGATGCCCCTGCGAATAGTGCCCGCTTTTATTTGTTCAAGCGGGCAGTTTTCGGCCTTTGAGATTGCAGCGGCGACCTCTTCCGGGGTGACGGAGTCGTCCAGGCCCGAGATGCGCAAGTCCGCGCATTTTGTAGGCCTAGATACTCTGACGTCGTCTGTTTCGAGTGACGCCCTCAGCTTCTCAGCTAGGGCGTCCGCTTTTGGGCCACTAGTGGCCCCAGATATCTCCAGTAAACGGGCTCCGGTTACTGTTGGTTTGCACCGGAGACCCGTGATGCCGAGATCGGCGAGCGAAATTTCGGCTTTCGCCTTTGCTAAAATCCCGGCATAACTTAAGCCCCGCTCCTCCGCTCCAGGCTGCAGTGTCAGCACAACAGCCGTGGAGCGAGGGGCACGGAGTCTCGCGGCCTGTTTTTTGGCCGCAGTTTCTTTCTCTTGGGCCTGTTTTTTGGCCTTGCGGCGCGCCTTCTGGCTTTTACGTTTGGCGCCCGCGGTCGTCCACTCGGTGTCTTGAGTCGTGAGCCTAGTGGGGCCCTGGTTGGTAGTTTGCGTAGGCGGCGCCCTAGGGGGAGCCACATTACCCGACTCTTTTGTCTTCTTTTTAGATTTTTTCGTCCCCTTTATTTTGTCTTGCGACGTTTTTGGAGTTGTCCTGTCCGGGATGGTCTGTTTAGGACCGGCAGCGGCCGCTTGTGCCGGTGGTTTGGCACGGGACGCTGCCAACGTGGTCACATACGTCGGCGCCGGTGTGCTGCGTTGGTCTGCAGCTAGGGGAGGACGTAAAATCCTCCCCTCCAGCACCGAGAATCGGGCGTTGAAGCTCGCCATCTCCTCTCGGATCAGGCGAGTCAACTCCGACTCTTGTGGCGGCCGCTGTTGTTGGGGCTGCGACTGCAGCTGCGGTTGCGGCTGCGGCAAGCCCACTTCTTTTCTGAGGACTTCACGGCGGAAGGACGCTATTTCCGCCTTCAGGTCCTCATGCTCCTTGCGGAGCTCCGCCATCTGTGCTGCTAACTTGGCGTTTTGCGCCCGCAGCAATGCCGTCTCTTCCGTGGTAGTGCGATGCAGTAGCACCTCGGCACTCTCCAGTATCGAGGCCGTAGCCTCTTTGAGTGCCTTTTGGCTGCATCCACTCAGGCCCTTGGAGACCTTTCCGACTCTTTTTATTGCAGCCACTGCATCGGTCATCCTCCTATTAAGGTCGGAGGCTGGCAACTCTGTTGCCTCGATGACCATATCAGAGGCGGCGGATGACTCCGACATACGGGCGATCCTCCCATCCGTCACTCGTTTTGTCAGAGCCGCTATCTGCCGCTCGTCTTCCTCCTGTTTATAGGCGGCGTCTGCGGCCTTTTTGGCAGCCGCAGCCTCACGCCTGGATAGAGCAATCCCGACGTACTTGCCGGTTGTGGCTGGCCTACCTCTTCCGCGTTTCTTGGCACCAACCTTGGGGGCTGGTACCGCTGCATCGCTCAGGGCCGAATCCGACCCCGAGTCAACGCCCGATCTCGGACGCTTTCTGAGGCGTTTTGAGCTCACGCTCGCAACGCTCATCCGGCTGGACGCAGTGTCAGAGTCCGACAATGCACCCATCCTCTCCACCAGTACCGTAGGTACTGTCTCTTCCACTCTCCCTTCCACAACATCATTTGGTTTTGGTTTTATAAAATTTGAAATATCCATAGAATTCCCACGAGCATGAAAGCAACGGAGGTCAACCCGGGCAGTGGCTTCATACCACGGGCAAGCCTATATACTGCTGGGGACGGCAGGTACCAGCAGGTGGGGGCGCTATCGACCGACATACCCAGTGGCCACTCATCCTCTCGCCGCGCCCCCAAAACTTAGGATTGGGTGGTTTTTTATCTTAGAGGTGTCCTTCCTCTGGGCCAGGTGGTTAAGCCAAGCCCCCGGCGGCGGCATTAGACATGCCTCCGTCCGCTGTCCGGCCAACCCGACTCAGCGGACCCGCCGAAAAGTTTGCTCCTCGATGAACGAGGAGTCAAACGAACGCCGCTTCGGTGCGCCTGCACCTCCGCGCGTGTGGTCGCATCCTCGACAAATCGACGAGCGTCGACGAGGCAGGAGCGACCCCTCCCTGTGTCTCTCTTGGTCTGGCCTCTCCCCTGAACCTTTCCGGCATGAGTAACTCTACCGGCGAAGCTCCAGGATCATCGAGACACGCAAGCCCCACCACGACGACAACGTGGAGACACCCTCGGCGGGGAAGCTTTTTAACATAAATTATGATAAATTGAGGCCATTTGTTTTAATAAGGGAATGAATGATGACCAGTCAGTTTTGTACGATACTTTCATTTAAACACGTCATTATCATAAATTAATTGTGGTTATTCGAGACTCAAGAGTACTTGTGGTTGTGATCTTCTGAAAGGCCCGTCAATAAATTGTTTTACTACTTGTAAAAGTACACAAGGTGTTTCTAGAAACGTAGGCCTAGCACTAACGAACTAATCAGAAATACAACTACCCTAAAGCATAAAAAAAAACATAATGTAAAAAGAGCTTAGCGAAGATATGAATAAAGTGCTAATTTCTATATATAGCATGTGAGTTTGTGTATATTCCATTCTAAAATCACTTACATTAATGTTACGTTTATATTAGTGCGTTCGTGCTAGGCCCACTGATGCCTAAGTTAGGCGTTAGTCTGAAAAATCAAAGCAAGAAATAATAGTTGGCAGTCTGTCTGAAATTTCATTGAATTTTAGTCTAGGATGGGAGACCCAAGGAGGTATAATTTGATAGTACAAATAAAATTAACATGTTTCCTTCGTTCTTCTAATTTGTGGAAGCACCAAATAGATTAAATTATCCGCCATATATGTACTTAATTCTATTTAAAATCTGATATTGTCAGGAAATAACTCCCAACACCTAATTAATATTGTACAGAAATGATCCACATAGTCTGCCACTAAAATAGAACTCAGCCATTCTAACAAGACTTTCACATTACCCTCTAATTGTCTGTGCAAACAAAAGTATGGAATAATAAATTCGCATACGTAGAAACAGCTTGAATAATTCATTTAATAAAAACGTTAAGATAAATGACCTGACTGACGCAGCGTCGCGACGTATCACGTACTACATACGTTCTACAGACATATTGTGCTATATATTATGTACATATACATACATAATGTATGTGGAGACAGATTATGCATGTGTGTGTCAGATTTATTAGAGAGTATGTAAGGTGCATTCAAAGTTTTGAACATTATTTATGATAAAAATCATAGTTAAGCTGGTATACCATAAGATGACAACGATTAAAGAGTAAAATATGATTACTTACGTAGGTCATACTAGGAAACATTAGAAGGTTTGGTTTATCCATATCATAAAACAATAGGTCACTATTTATGTATGTATATATGTATGACCTGACCTAGACGATAGCAGACTTTCGCTGGATACGGACTACCTAGAACCGGTCATGAAGGCAATGCTTGAAAGAAGGATTTGTCCAGTGGTATATAATTTTTATCTTATATCCCCTATCAACCTATCATTCAATCAAGATAGAATACAATTATTTTTAATAATAAATATATACAATTTGAATACTATTTACTTAACATTTACTTATTTTTGGCACGTTAAAGACCGATGGAGATAAAAGACCATCAATCTTTATCAAAATAAAAGACTATCTATTATAAATAAACTCGTCACTTTATAAAGGTTGGCAAACTACATCAACAAATCAATACTTTGTTAGACTTTGATAACCTAAATCTTCTTTTAAGCCAATTATTTAGCAACTAATTGAATATGGTAAGCCTATAGAATGATTATCACTCAATCATTCGCAAATTAGTCTGCGTTAAAACGAAAGTGCCTTTAGTCTGGTCAATGTAGCGATGACCCCAAACTCTCATAGTAAATGTTTAGTTTGTAAGCCGAAAATAAAATATGAGTTTTAGCAAACTTTCTGCGGTCACGTCCCCCAAATACTTTTCTATATTCTGTAAATAAGATTTATTTTGGACCGCCTTCAAAATAAAATCTTTAAAAATAGTAAATGGCATAAAACATGCAATGAGTAAAGGACGCCTCATCAGATACGGCGTATACTTACCTACATATAATTATAATTCCCGATTATAATAATCATATATATTCTGATCCAGCCTGTCCTTTGCTGTTCTCCCCCAGCGACGCCCTAAGCCGAGGCGCGTATCCCAATAGGACCCCCTATTCTCTTCTTAGCGTGTAGTCGCTTAGTTTTGTAAGTTAAGCCCTGGCTGGTGGCCCTAAATTCATTTAAGGCACTTTACACGCAAGCAGTCTGCCCTGCGAGATACTTTAAAAAAAACATATAATTATCATTCACGTCATCATTATCATATCAGCTGGAAGACATCTTGCTTCACTCATTGGTCTTCTTTAGGATTAATAAAAAGTAACCCTCAACCCTCAAGGTTACTTACATTACATAACTACTTCTACAAAGGAATTGAACGCCTCATCTGTATAGTTTAGTTACCTTATATTATTCATATACCATTTAATTTAATATGAATAAGCAAATACAAAGTCCGCAAAAATCGGACCCTTTATTAGAAATTCTCTATTGTAATTCTATACAGGCTCAACACAATTGCGAACCATCCACCTCCACATTCGATTTCAATTAATTTCAATTTACAACGCCTTATGTACGCGCATACCCTCAATATGCTAACTCATACGGCCCTGAGTAATGACTGTAAGGAACAGCCTACATCGACAAAGGGCCCATTATGTCAAAAACAAACCCAACCTCGTAACCAATTCCCTCCATGTTTGCTGAGGCTGCTCTTATAAATATGCAAATATTATCCTGCGTTTAGCCTGCTACTGCAATAATATTTATATTGAAATTGGCGCCCGCTGCGTCCTTGAACTCTGACTATTATTATACTGTTCAAACATCCCTTTTACGTTCGATTGGCGGGCCGCAATACGTTGACACTGTTATGTGTTTGACAAACCTCCAACTAATAGGATCCGTGTTGATATTTTGCTCATCTCTGTACATTCTTCGAGGAGCTGTTTGAACAACCTTTTATTCTGTATTTGTGGTCTTGGTCAATATGTCCCGCGCGTGAGATTCTGTAGAGAAACGTGTTGGTACATAAAGAATTAGCATACAATGTGTAGATTACGGCCTTTACGGCTCAGACTGATATAAAATAGTGTCATGTAGTCTTTCATTAAATGAAACCTGGCTTGACCGCAAGATAAGCCATTTCCTAACGAATAAACAGTAAAAACTTTTTGTTTAACCCAAGCTCCGACATAACCCTCGTTTTACAAAAGGACAAGTAATAAACCTGTCCGCAAATGTCTGCGTTCTTATAAAAGATACAGCTCGCATCACGACAAAATGGCGGAGACGTTATACCCCCCACCACTTTCCCTAATAAAGTAGGAGTCATAAAAAACCACTACAATCATCATAACTCGACTGCGCGATGGACGTCCGGACACAATACCGCTTAAAAATTAACGTTCGCTTACACAACACAACTTTACACAGTAGATAGGATTTTATTGTAAATAAATTGGAAGATACTGTCTGGATCTAGAAATTATTTTTAAAACGCGAGTTAAATTTTATCTTGTAAATTGCTTGCTATTCTTGGCACTGTTCATACGTGCGTTATGATTAAGTAACAATTTCTTTTTTAACAGGCGACTTATGTTGAATTTTTATTTACTCACATAAAAAATGTAGGCTTAAATATTTACTTTAAGTTTTATGTTACACTTTAAACATATCCAATGCTAGCTGCTTACCAGCGGCTTCGCCCGCGTGTGCTATACGAATTCAAATGAAAAATGACAGAGTTTCATAGAAACATAGCCCCTTTTTGACCACCTTGTAGGTAAAATTTCGGATAATCATTTCTTATCGGATGCCTACGTTGTACAAAGGACACACCCTCCAAGTGTCAGGTCTCTACGATCGGTTTTGGCTGTGCGTTGATTATTTGTCATTTATCATCAGTCATTCAGGACAAAGCATTTTACATGCATAGATTAGTAGTTCTCTAGTGAGCGTAAGTTAAAACCTGATTAAAAAATTCAGTACGATCCCTCGAAAGCAATTTAATTAAAATATTTTTGCCCACGCACCATAAAATGAGTTTTCTACGTACATAATAATAGTGAGGGTCCGAGCTTCGTGTTTAAAAATTAGTTTCGGCACGGAGTGCAAAGTAGCGTGTTTTATATTTTTTAAAGCTAGACGACTTTTAATAGCTAATAGTTTTTCTGCTTACGTTAACTTATTTTCAGCGCTTCTGTTTATCAAACGGTAGTGGTGAGTCAGAATAAATTCAGTATGTAATTTGTAAATATAAGTAACTTGAAATCGCCATTGTCATGAACAGTTTTAGTGTTATTCTATATTATAAGCATTTAAGATATTTCGGGTTCTCTGAGCAATGTAAACGCATCCTATCATAGATGTCTATAGATGGCAATAATTATGATTTTCATGGGAAAGTGGAGGGTGAGCCATCACTCATCATACCGTTAGTCTCTTGTGTGTTATGTTGGAAGGTGTTGCAAATCTTCATACTTCAATTAAATTATAATTGTCTGTCCTACACAAAGTATATCTGGGTCGTCTAGTAAGATGCCCTAGGTACCGCTGGAGTGACGGCGTGGAATCCAGTCAAACCAGGTTCAGCCAATGACTGGCGAAATATGGCGCAAAAACTAAAAAAATGGTGTCTTCTCGTGTCTGACGCCAAGAGTCACTTTGGAGTAAGTATGTCCTAGACATAATATTCTATTTTATTTCCATACGATGACTAAATAGTTAATCCCACACTTAAAGAAGGTTTGAGTAGTAAAATCTTTTTGAATTCAAATCTATTGCATAAATCCTAACTGATATTATAAATACAAGTGTTTCTGTCTGTAACCGCTGAACCGATTTAGATGAAATTTAGTATAGTGATAGCCAGAACCCTGGGAAAGGACATTGGATTTTTATCCGGGTGCCTTAAAAACATCCTTCGGGACGAGGGTGAAACCACGGCAGACAACTAGTGATAAATAAAATAATGAAAAACTGTAATCTTAAATAACTTAGTCTTAATTAAAGACATAATTTTCACCGGCAAGTTAAACCGATGTAGTCTTCAACTGGCTGAAAGAAAAACACGGCGTGTAAGACTTAGCTGGCGTAACTTTGTACAGTTAAGTGAAGGAAGTAGGTCAAAATAATACTCGTAAGAACGGGATTAACACCTTGTCACAGAGTTAAGTACTGGCGAAAGTTACAAACTTTATATAATATTACTACTATTTGGGTTACTATCGAAGGGAACAGCATATTTTTTAAACAGTTTTGTGGTAGATCCGATAAATGGATGGATTTAGAATCTATCAAGACGAAATCGACTCAAAATTTATTACGATAAATTTGAAAATGTCTTATAATTAAAAAAAAAGTTTTATTTTTAAGTAATTTTGAAAAAGAAAACATTAACGCTTTTTCTGTTTTTGTTTAATCAAAAAAGACCACTTAATTTAAAAGTACCTAAAACATTTTATTGAATGGATAAAATTATTTGTAGTTTCATTCAAATCTGTACTTTATTGATACTGTATATAGTCTAGTCTTTATTGAAGAGAAAAAATAATAAAAAAGTTAAAAGCCATTTAATTTTCGCTTGCTAATGGCCGCCATAAGTCGCTAATGTGAAACACAAATTTGTACAGGTGTGCCGCTGAGCACACTTTAATAGTTGTTGATTAGCTTTTCATTTTATTAATTGTTTCTTTTCATATATTACGTTTAATTACTAGATGTAACACAAAATATGCGGGCTGATATTTTTTCTGTTTCATGAAAGCGAATTTGGCATAATTATTTATTGATGATAGCTGTCCTGACGAAACTAAATCAACTCTGTCCATGCCAAATTTCATCAAAATCGATTTAGCTATTTTACCGTGAAAGCGTAACAGACAGGTAGATAGAATCACTATCAGATTGATCATATTAGTAAGGATTTTACGTGTAACGTCCTACTTTAATAAAAGTCAAATTTTTAGCATACAATTTACATACAGCCTTTTAAGAAGAACATGCGTGATATTAAATAATATTATAGAAATGCACATATTTTACAAATCGTGAATTTCTTTTCAAAATCCAAAAAAAAACTGTAATAAGCAACTGAAATCCGAATACAAATTAATATTGTCTTATAGTTTCCTGGCATCCTCGGATACTCTGCGTGGAAAACAATCGAAGAACATCTTGTTTATAGAATCAGTTGAATCTTTTAAAATTCTTAGGTACTAGGTATATATAGGTAAGTAAAAAAAAACACCAAAAATTTTACATTTACGCGCATAATTCTTCTTTTGTGTTTTGTATTGTCAGAACAAGGTTTCTGAAAAAGAAAATTAAATAAAATTTAAAAAAATGGCGGTATGAAATTTGCCGGTTCAGTTGGTTTGTAATATATAAAATAGTTGTTTACTACCTACCCACACTAAAATATCACCCTAATATCGTACTAATGCATTAAGTTTAAACAAGTCACTAATCTACAAGAACGATTAACTATTCTAACTCTCGCTCTAAACTAAATGTGCTTATAGTCAGAGTGGATTCATCACGTCAATAATTCAACTAATTGTAACTGCCGATCGACTCCAACTTAACAAGTCGGACTATTGTCTTAATAACTGATCACTTTGTATTCTAGCGTTTGATCCGTAACTGCGCGGTTGAGTTAGGGCTCTCCCACACTGGCGATACACATAACCTTACATAATATAGCATAACATAACGTAACAACGTAACGCCTGTTCTCAAAGGTTAGGCAGAAATGTAGCTTCTATAGCTACACTTCTCACTACGTTGACCTGCGAGAGGCCATACAAAAAAAAATTGCGAGACTCGTCATCACATGGGATTTTAAATATTTATAACTGACTTGCTTTTTTCCAGCGGCTTCCCCCGCATGGCTATACGAATTTAAATTAAAAATGTCAGTTTCATACAAACTTTGTCCCCCCTTTTTCCCCCTTTAGGGGTAGAATTTCAGAAAATTCTTTCTTATCGGATGCCTACGTCACACAAAGAACACACCTTCAAGTTTCAGGTCTCTACGTTCAGCGGTTTAGGCTGTGCGTTTATCCCTCAGTCATTCAGGACAAAGCATTATATATGTGTAGATAGATAAGGTACCATTTTCATCAAGCAACTATTGCAACTCTAATTTCAAATCATACAAATATCACTGGAACATAAGTAGACCATGACGTATGACGTCATTTGTCATAAAACAAAGCCATTACTACAGTCACGACCATTTATAAATCAATACATAATATTTAGGTGCATTGTACATAGCCGCAAATGTTACCTAACAGCGGAATTAATGAGCTAATTAATTAAATTACGCCAAACGTTTTGATTCTAGGAACAGTTCGCTGTAAACAATACTTGATAGTTATGTCTACTGATTTATTATAAGCGCTACGCTCGTGATTTTATACTAGTTATTGCTTGCAGTTTTGCTCGCATTTTAATAGGTAGAAACACTTTATATTGGTCCTTTCATTGTGTTGTTTAAGGACCAATTCATAATCTGAATTTATATAAATGCTGGGCTTTCGCGTGGTCTCACCCGTGTCCCGAGGGAACTTCTCAACGCCCCCAGGCAAAAAAGAGGTCTCGCTGATCCTTGTCTATCTCTATAACAAATTTCATCTACATCGGTTAAGGTGGAAAGCGTAACAAACAAAATCACTTTCGCATTTATAATACTAGTTAGGATTTTAATTGAATTATTTCATTCTTGGAAATGTTAATAGTGTTATCAATAAATACAAAGTTACAATTCAAAATGAAACTAGGTGTGATGGTTTCGTATAGTTTCACGCATTTTTAGGTAGGCAGAAAACTGCTACTTCTATCTATATTGACATTGATATTCACCAGAGTCATCGTCATGGATATGGGGCGAGCCTATTGCCGTCAACTGAGCATATATCTACTATCTATAAAAACAGTATCACAAAAGTACAGAGGAATGATAGCAAACATTCGAATTTAAATCTATTTACAAGGCTGTTAATGTTCATATTAAGTTGCACGGTGCGGATGTGTATTTGATTATATTAACCTACAGTAAGCGGGGGCGCTTATAACAAACAAAATGCACTTTAAATTTGTGGCATGAGAGTTCGTAGTAATTCGTCCGTCATGCACCTTTTATAAAAGCCGCCTTGCGGTTTTGTAGAGAATTGGTCCTATGAATCGCGCCCGCGAGTAATGTCCTTGTAGCTTCATACCTAAATGGCGGAGTACACTACACCTGGACTAGTATTATTACGCAACGGCCGTGCGTCCAAATAACACCGACAAAAAGTACAATAAATGATAATAAAAATAATAATATCTACCAAAAACAAAGCAAAAACACTCATCAAGGATCAGAGAGAAAATTTACACAGTGCTTGAGAAAGCAATTTAAATTGATATCAAGAGATCAACACACAAACTTCACGCTACTTAACTCTTTTACAGCGGGGTGGGTAGAACCCCTCTCTTGTCGAAACATTGATGCAATCTGTAATTGTAATAATGTACCTACTTAGAAGGGTAGTCTTCTGAGCATTAGGAAGAGAATATGCGAGGCAGTTTTTGAAACTGACTGGAAAAAAAAATGATTCAGTGAACGACAACACTTAAAAAAATTGAATAAAATCGTGAAACAATATAATAGGTGGTAATTCTCATACACTTTTAGGGGTAGTTTTAGCACAGTTTTGGCATGGCATGCGACTGCCGGTATTATTTCTTGTTTCATGCTTTTTGATTTTTCTAGTCGGGTTTTAGTTTCAGAATCAGAATCAGAATCATTTATTTGTTAAACATAGGTTTAAGGTCAAGGTCTTATTACAATTATGTGTTACACTATGTTTTGTCATTAACGACATACAAATATCAGTGAATGCTATTTGAGATAAAATTAAAAAAGTAACCAAATTTGTAACTTTGTAACCAAGTTTGTAAATATATTTATTTTATTTATGTTAGGTTAGGTTTAAGCGGGCTCGTTTCCGCAACACCACGACAATTTTTCCGCGCGTATGTTGCGTGAGAGGGTGATTAAATTATTTTATTCAATCCACCTCAATTCCTCGAGAAAAGCCAGAAGCTTTATTTTATGTACCTTAGGATTTTATGAAACAGGTTGTGTTTGTTGTGATATGCTCATTAAGCCCTTTCATTTGATACCCAACATGGCATCATTAATTATTTTTTTTTATTTCATTAATTTCTCTTTTTTCCGACTCAATTTAATGTTACGCCACATAGCCTGCAACCAGAGAAAACCCAAATAAAACTTCACCTGATCTGGAATTTGTATCACAAAACGACGGAGAAAGTCACTCAAAATTAACACAACAAAACATTCAAAATATAAATATTATTGAGGCCGATTTTTCAATAGTTAGACAACTTTTATCTCAAGAATAAATATGATTGTTTGACATATTTTCTTTACAAAATTGTTAAAATGACACTTTATTTATTAATTAGATAAAAGTTATCTGACTATTGAAAAATCGGTCCCAACTGACATATTATTTATTCATTAGATAACAGTAATCTAACTCTACTCGACTAAATGAAATAATGCGTTGTAACATCTACATATACGAAACAAATTATCCGTCTATACTAAAACAAACGACATTTCAAAAACAACCGTCAGCACAAACAACATAACATTAACAAACATACAAGCATTAACAGGTAAGCCAACGCTTCATACATTCGGCCATTAACATTTAAATGTCCGACAGAAACTAATTAAAACGGTCACAGACAATTAGGTGCGTTGCAATATTGGTGCCGTACCTACCACTAATTTATACACAAATATTACTTTCCAATAATAAATGGAGATGGATTGTTGCCTTTAGCTGTAGCTTTGCTTGTTTTGACGACTGTACATGTGTACAGGCTGTATTTTTTATTTTAAAGTCCGACACGAAAGTCGTGCACTGACTTCGAAATGACTCAATTTTTTTTGTAGAAGTCTGTTTTTTTTTTCTTTAATACACTGTATTGCTACTTTTACACAGATAATATCCTGATATTTTTATTTTGTTTTCTAATTTAATTAATCATTTTATAAGTTTAAAAAAATGTACGACTGTAAAAATTACGAATGATGGAAACCTCGCCGCGTGCGAGTAAAACGTGCCGGGTTGGGTATTAAAAAGAATAGCTTAATCACCACATTAGCTTCAGCATGCTATGCGCAGACATTTCATTGTAAAAGACTGAAAAGATGTTAAAATCAAACAGATTAACACAATATAATAAGATAGATGCAATGACATCCACTATTTGATGTTTAGAGGAATCTGAAATAAAATATATATTATCATGCCTGTAAAACGCCTACCGCAATACAAGCAACAAGATGTAACCTGTACACAATACTAAATTATATTTTCTACCACCAAAAAGAAACTCTGCGAAACGTGCTACGAGCGTAGCACAACCGTAGCACTTCACGTAGCCGCTACGAAACTAATGTTACCGCGCTGTAGACGAATATTATTAATAACTTAAGGCGTACCGATGACTTTTGAAATCTTAGTTCAGTATGTGTTTTAAATTATAATTTCTATTTGAATTTTACATATAAATAATTAAAAAAACACAACAATTATGTTAATAACAATTTTTATTCATTCATTCCAAACTTCAAGTCATCATCGCCAATTTTAGCATTAACTAATAATATAATTCAAATTAGAATTCAAATTCAAATACAAACCATTATTTATTTTGATACAAATAATACTTTCAGAATAACAACAGCCTGTTGTCAAACGAGGTCGGTTACAATCAGCGTATAATTAACTCCGAAGCTTGTTATTGTGTATTAGCGACCGCAACCCTATTAAGTGCTTCCTAATAAACAGTGTATTAAACGACTAGCTTCTGCCCCTGACTTCGTCTGCGTAAACTTCCAGACATATTAAATCAATCGTAGATAAAAATAGAGGATATCATATGTGTTAGTTCAGGTTTATAACCTATGTTTGCACTAAATTTCATGCAAATCCATTCAGTAGTTTTTGCGTGATAATTCACAAACATACATCCATCCTGACAAACCTTCACATTTATATTAGTGGGATCTTGTATCTAGAAATGAATAAGTAAAGCCTTGTTGATTTTTATTTTTAGTCTAAATGTGAAAGTGTTAGATAGTACGGCTAGAAATAAAAGTGCTTTATTCATATTTATCTGTTATTACGTCACTAAACTTGTATAACTATTTTCTCTGGTAGGTTAGAAGGGTTTTTTTTTTCAAATTTTTTAAGAAAAAACATAGATACAGAATAATTTGCATGTACCTACTTTGTAGTAATCAAAAAAGGAACTAACAACCCAAAAGCTTTTAACTAAAATATTTTCGGTCACAAAATAAATTGAACGCCCCTAAACTATCCGCCATAACTTCAACAGAAACGCAATAACTTTAATTTATGAACTGGGTAAGCCGGATAAGCCGTCAATTTTGTAATAACGCACATTTTCACGGTAATTGTGACAAAACGTGGCATAGGTGGACCCGAATTTTGCCGGTTTTAACCGTCATTATTATAATAATGTGTGATTTTATGTTGATGGTTTCGACGAAACAAATCAACGAATGCTTTCTGGGCGCAGGATCATGGCGCAGACCTTTCTATTAAAATTCTGCAAATAACAAAAGGGACGCGAGGTGTTACTGCCCCTGCCTGTTTACCTGTCCCTTGTTTAAAAAGGAATGTAATACAACCCCAGTTATTTTCATTATTCACATTTACATCACCGTTTCGAGTTTATGTCGCACGTAATCTCCAAGTATTTTTATGTATTCCAATCATATATTAAATCCATAGAATTTGTAGATTTGTTTTTTTAACTTAATTTATTTAAATGCTATGGAAGACAAGCTAGAACAAACAGACCAAGTACAGTCAGATAGACTGACAGCCAATTACAGGTCTTCACTTATATAAAACAGAACAAAAATTACAAATTAAATTACGCGCATTTGTGAAAAAAAATATAAAAGAGAACAGTTCAAATGAAAAGCGTTTCCAACTCAGCATTTAAAATCCAACGTATGCCTTTATTGTACAAGTTCCTTGTTTTCGCCCAAACAATAACTTCGCTGAAGCCATAATAACAGTCAAAACCAAACAACAATTTCACTGACCGACCCCCAACAGGTGAAAACTCGTAAAACTAACTGAGTGAGTTGCGACGGACGCTTGTGGAGGACCGTTTAGAGAAACAATGGCACAACTGAGTTCCGGGAGGGCCCGCTGTCTCCCGCCTGCACCCAACACGAATGCAGCTCAACTTTAATAACAATAGATTTAATTGTTCATTCTGCGGCGTCAGCACTATCTCACGTAATTAAGATTAATCTTAGCTAGAAATTATAAGAGTACACCAATATTAATAGACTGCTTTTACTTAAGGAACCTGTTTTGGAGGCCAGATATGACAATAATAAATGATGCTATGAAAATAATGAAAAAAGGAAACAGAATTTCGATCCATTTTGTAACAGACAAAAGACATTTCCATTCGAATTACTCCACGAATCCATTTACAACGTCCAAGCTTCAAACTTAGCAAAAATTGCACTTTATGGAACAAATAAAGAGCCACAAAGATTCTCTGATAGCGACAAAGTTCAGCTTTTATATCAAATGCGACCAAGAGAATAACCATTAAGCATTTCCTTGCGCTCTGCGTGCAATAAATGAATGAAAAACTCTGCTCCAACTTGGTAGATACAATTGATAACTTGCCCGGAGCTAAACTTTTTGCTTCCCAGTCCATTATTGACGTCTAAGATCGAAGCGAGGGAACCTCAGCGATATTTTTAACCTTTCATTCCGTGCAGATATTTTCGCCTTTTCGAGATAATTTAATGGGTTTTTAATTACTGGCCAAGGAAGTTCAGGCTGATTTTTAACCTTTTTCTTTTCTTTTACATGTTTTTTCAATAATAATCTCTTTAAAAAGTACTTAACAGATTTGTGAGTATCTTGTTGTTAAAATACAAAATTGTCTGTTGAAACCATTTATCAATTCCCTATTAAAGTGGAGTGTTTCAATTAAAAACGAGACTTGCGAGTTCCCGGTCTGCTGGTCAACTTTTATTAGTTCGCGGAGTAGAAAAAGTAATCAAGTCTGCGATATATCGTGTCGCGCACCTAACTCCCGAGATAACTCTTAATTGTTTGATGTGACGCCTCGCGGAGACGTGGGAAGCCGTCTCGTTACCTTTTATCTTGTTTGCGAACAAATTTCAAGTTTTTAAAGAATTTGCTACGAGCTTGAGGAATATAAGAGATAGGTATTACACAAATCTAGTTAAGCAACAATTTATCACTGCTTTGTGCTTTTAGAAATACTTTCATTCTCACAAAATATTATCAAATAACTTAAAAAATCATGTCTAAACTTCAGTGACCCGAAAAATCAAAAATGAAAACCACTAAAAGTAGCTATTTTCGTCCTCCTTAGGTCAATAAATAACAATGGTTTATTCAGACAATACGCAAGGCAAACAGAATACGCAATTAAGGTAACAAAAGACGGGGACAGGAGAATATCTACTGAAAAAAGCTTTATGAATGAAAATAAACAAAAAACCTGGATGCACGAAAATGGGTCATCGAATGAAATATTTCAACCGGCCAGTGTAACGTGACACTCGAGATGGCAGGCATTTTAGCTTATAAGAGAGGTTTCGAATGGAATACGAGGTTCCAAGGTGGTTGGTACTTATGGTGTAAAGGTAGGTGGATTGGAACGCACACGACACGATGCCCGTTCCAACTAACCAGAGCCAACGTTCCCAACGTGTGCCAATCGCAGCAATTGTTTTCTTTGTGAACGTTGATGGACCGACATTGTTTTAACTAGGAAATTCTGCCACAACTGAAATTCTCATTTAATTGTCAACGATACTATATAACGTACCTATGACTATGTGACTCAAAGAAGATAACGTCGAGACATTTGACATATTTACCTATTGGTCTTATCTTTAACATAACTGCGCAACTGCATGGGAGCCTGGGTTCGGACCCCAGGTCAGGCAAAGTGCCAAAATTGGGTGTACGGTCTTTAAATGCAAAAACATAACCCTCCTTCTGTCGCAGTCGGGTAAAAAGATAAAGATTTTGTGTAAAATTTTGTTCAGAATTCGTCAAAACGAGAGAACGAGAACGTTCAAATTTTTTAAGCAATACTTTTTATATTCGGATACACACATCAACGCTGTTAGCTTCGAACCGACACATCGTACTGGCTATGTAAAAATTATCTATGGAAAGAGCGATGTTTGAAACAACGTTCTCGTGTCACTAAAATTTCATCGGTTTTGACAAAAATGACAGCATGTATAATATAAAAAAAATTCATGTGAAAAATAAAATGAGGCAAAATTCAATATAATGTGACTTTTACTAAACTTCAATTTTATATATAAGTAACATTACTGTGATATGCCGGGACCTGATGTAAGAGCCAATGAAAATGTCCTCGGCGAGATGTCGACAGAGCCCACAGCGACTGTGCATAGTGGTGTAGAAGCTAAAGCTGAAAGAAAACTTACTGTTCTTGAGTCACATGGCTATGTACTCGGTCGAACCATAGGGTCTGGTTCTTATGCCACGGTCAAGGTACCGGATTATTTTGATACATTTTGATAATATAAATCATACAAATGCAACAGTTCAAATAATTTCAAAAAAGGTTCAAGACCCAACATCAATTAGTAAAGTATTTTAATTGTGAAAACTAATATTTAATTCCATAGTCCCTCTTGCAAAAGTAGTCCATAGAACTGATCGGAACTAGATAGTACAGTAAGAGGAGTTAGGATTGTATAATCTTTGGTAGGTACTAACGAACCAAATAATCCACTATCTGAATGAGATTTGGTTATGTACTTTTGTTGGAACTCTTCAATTATAGATAATCTTCATCAAGCATTAAAAAAAAGGAAAGATTGGGTAACTTTTAGAATGTATTAAGTACCTACTTATATATATGTGTATAAAGTGGTACACGCACACATACATGATGATTTATGGGGTAAGATAGACTATAACGTATGTGGCCTATTGGCTGTAGATTTTCGTTGGACCGTAAAGTTTTAAGGTAGCAACCACGTGCCACATGTGGAAGGGCAGTGTGGATAAACGCAACAAAATGTATGTGACTTAGTTTAGGTCGAGAGAATCCATTAGGTTTGGGCTACGCAGGGCGGACGAGAATGCTTAGAAGACTAAGCATTGCCACAATGAGGAGCTTATATAACATTGATACTTGCAAGGACTAAATCAAAGGATGTCATCCTATATATTATACAAAGAATTTTTATTTGAAATTGTAGGTTGCAACCAGCGACAGACACAACTGTCAAGTGGCAATCAAAATAATAAGCAAGTTCCAAGCACCTGGCGATTATTTGAAAAAGTTTCTGCCAAGAGAAATAGAAGTTGTTAAAGGTCTCAAACATGAGAACTTGATACGGTTTCTTCAAGCGATAGAAACTACTCACAGGTATTGTAGTAGCTTTCAAATTAAAACCATCCATGTCCTTCACCACATGCATTCCTGGGCCGTGGTTACTCTTTCCAACAATACCGCAGCCTGACCCCCTTCCCCCTTCCCCTAAACTACCCCAGACTACAATTATTTTTACCTCTTCAAGAAGTAATACTATGACATATTTACGTTATCTTGATTTCAATGAAAAGAGCTAATGGGTTATGCAGGACGAAAAGCATTCATCTTCTTTCGTGCTATAATCTGTATCACCATAACATGCTTAATACGGCAAGAGTTCCTTGGATTGATGTAAATAGAAATACGCTTTAAATTAACCACAATTTACAGGGTCTATATTGTCATGGAATATGCCGAAAACGGCAGCCTCCTAGACATAATACGTAAAGACCAACATATAGATGAAGTTCGAGGCCGTCGCTGGTTCCGCCAACTTGTTGAAGCAGTTGACTACTGCCATGAGCGAGGAGTTGTTCATAGGTAAACTTGGTTCAATCCACAATTTCTTCAACGTTTTTACTCTGAACGTTAGCAGATACAAATCTACTTATGGCCATTTTCAATAACTTATCTATGCGTAGATTTGCTTATTAAAGACTAGCTTTCCGCCAGCGGCCCGCATGGGCTATACGAATTCAAATAAAAAAAAAGCGTGTTAATGACAGAGTTTCAAACAAACTTTGCCCCTCTTTTCACCCCCTTAGGGTTCGGAATTTCGGAAAATCTTTTCTTATCGGATGTCTAATCCTAAGAAATCCGTCATACACAGAACACACCCTCCAAGTTTCAGGTTTCTACGATTAGTGATTTAGGCGATGCGTTGATCCGTCAGTCATTCAGGATGAAGCATTTTATATGCATAGATAGGTTTTTGACATTAGTTGTATAGACCATATTATTATGTCAAAATTCTATCTCTATTAAGAAAATTGATAGGTTATTGAAAATAGCCGTCAAACGACAAAAGTAAAGCTAGTTTTGTTTGAAAGCCGTAACCGAAACATTTTACGGACATGCTACCAATATAAATCCTAAAAATGGGCATCACATAATTTCAGGGACATAAAATGCGAGAACTTGCTTATGGACCATGGCTTGAACATAAAACTGTCGGATTTTGGTTTCGCACGAGGTCACATGAAGCCGAAGAATGGTGTTTATGCGCTGAGCGAGACTTTCTGCGGAAGTTACGCATATGCTTCACCAGAAATCCTGAAGGGTGTTCCTTATAGGCCACAAGACTCTGACATATGGAGTATGGGAGTGGTGCTGTATGCCATTGTGTATGGAAGGCTGCCTTTCGACGATACGAATTACACGCAGTTGCTAAAGGTGAAGTTTATGATAATTTAAGAAGCCTATTTCCCTTTGTATAGATACTATTTCTTCAGTATCGCAGTGGTTGTGCCACATTATGCAATTGCTGGACTTATTCCTGGTTAATACTCTCGTCGTCACGTCTGTTCAGCTCATAACGTATCTCTATGATGATCTGGAATGGCTTAGCCTTATAGAAATATTCTAACACTTGCTTTATTTTTTCTTCTTCCCAAACCATATACTTACTGATACTCGACTTTTCTACAGCAAGTGCAAAACAAAGTGTCATTCCCCCGCGAGCCGAAAGTGTCAACCGACTGTCGCAAGCTGATTACAAAAATTCTAGCACCGCTTAAAGTGCGCGTCAAGATACCCCAGATCCTGGCAGACACGTGGATCAATCCGAACCAACCCGCTAAGGACGAAGAGGTGGACACTACACAGGTGATCAAAGACACAAACATTTATTGATATACCCTGATACCATCTAGGTGGTACTATGGATAAGTTTTACGCTGAGACAGCACGTATTTACAGCCAAAATATGATGAGATTAAAAAACTCCAACGCCCGGATTTTCTAAAATGTAATGTTTTATTTTTTAGAGTACAAGTAAGTAAGTTATGTTTGGACGGGTTGTAACCATTGACGAGTCCTACATTCACCGTCCATCTCCGTCACTATACACTGATCTCGATAATTCTAAATGACCATTTAATGAGATCTAAAGAGGTCAAAAGTGACTCCGATTGATTTTGGTCACCGTGACTTTAAGCACATCAATACAAAATTTGAACCCGAGCTCGACGGGCCAACTATTATTCAATGAGGATCCAATCATCAGATCAACTCGATGGTACTTCGATTTTTACTGTCATACAAATTGTGCCCGCTCGTCTCTATAGTTCCCGATAAGACCGTACTGGTCTTCTAATTTTAATGACAATTATTGAAAAATAAAAAAATCTGAGGACCTTTTTGATTATGTTTGTGGTCGTCTTACTTTTTCAATATTTTTCATTCATCTTTTTCATCCACGATTAACTATTCCAGTACCTCCCTATTGCACTCTGGTTCTTGTACTTTACAGCTTTTTAGCATGCGGTTTGATTCTCTCGCACATTTATAAAGTTAAGACATATCTTTTCCGAGGCTGTGGGATGTTCGAAAGAGCTACCGCGGCCCCGGGTATGAATCGTATGATAATATGTATAACTAGCTTCTCCCCACGGCCGTCGCGTGACATAATTAGGGTATTAATTAGTTTTCTAAAATAAGGGTAGCCTGAGTATTCATAAAACATAAACTATCGACAGTAAAAGTCACATCAAAATCGGTCCAAAAGTTTCGGAGTTTACTCCGGGTAATCTCCGAAACAGAACCAGACAGCCTTTAAATTTAAAATAATGTTTTTGTTGAGGTTTTCACATATTACATTTTAAATTATTTATTTAACTCCCACAATAAATATTTTTCCATTTATATTGTTTTCATGATGTTACAACACGGAAATAAATTAGGTACCACAACAGTGTCTAAAAAGCTTATTTTTTCAGGAAAACGCGCAAGTCAGCAAAGAAGAAATAAAAAGCGTGAACATTGGCACTGTAACTTTCGACAGAAAATTAGAGGAAGTGAAATAATAAAGCAACAAAAAAGAAGAAGAAACCAAATAATTTAAATAAACAAATTATGATATACAGTTTTTTTTTACTTCATGCCCTATTCACTTCAATCTTGGGAAGTTTCTGCCGCGTTGAAAACCACGTTTTGCTTGAAAGAAATCTTATTATAATCCAAAACTGGATTGCTAGTGACACACATTAACATTTTGCCCGTGCTCAACAGTCGACAGTCGTGCGACCAGTAGACCAAACGAGGAACATAGAGATAGATACAAGTTTTCATTTATAACTATAAATATTACCTATATATCTGTTGAGCCGTTATGAGGAGAGAGGAGGGGGGAGCTAGCGGCTTAGTAACAGCCGCACGGTTGCGGTCGGTCCGTGGATGGGTGACCATCTATGTCGTAGCAAGACTCCTCCGTGCCGCGGAAAGCACGTTAAGCTAAGCTGGTCCTGATTGTAGATCTTTGACAGTCGTTACGGGTAATCAGAAGCCAGAAAGTCTGACAACCAGTCTTACAAAGGGGTACTATGTTGCTCGGTAACTGGGTTGTGGAGGTCAAATAGGAAGTCGCTCCATGTAAAACACTGGTACTCAGCTGCATCTGGTTTAAAGGAGAGAGAGCTAGAGAGGCTGTTCAGCCGTTTTAGCGTGTAACAGACAGAGCTAGTTTCACATTTGTAATAAGTAATTGGAAGAAGGATTGAAGAGTGGGTGCATTTAAGGCAACGCTTTCTTCTGTTGCAGTACCTACTATAGATTAGGTAGATACCGGCTACGCCATTTTTCCTACTTTGTTTTCTTGATTACAAAACGAGACATCAACAAATCATCAACCAATAATCCTTGATCTGCTTCTTGTAATAAATATAAATAAATAAATGATAGCCTTTAATACAATTTTATTTATTAATCTAATATAACTAGTATAAATGTTTATTTTATTTTATTGATTTCTCCTTTTTCTTTGGCGGCGGTTTCGGAGTACAGACGTACTCGTCATCTTGTAACTTCAATGTTTCTTTCTTTATTTGGGACTTGGCTTTGATTATACATGTATAGGAAATGCCAAGGAAGACCAAATAAATGGCTGAGGCAATCCAGCAGTTACGAGCAACCTTAAAGATAAATAATGTTACTTTAACGCCTATTAATATCAAAACGGATATCTAAACTCTCTTCTACTGCTTAATAAGGTGTGAATGTTATAGTCACGCACGAGGCCTAACTCACTTCTAAATATGAGAATCTGAATACTGGTAAGTACGCCCAATATGACTTTTTCAAAGTTACACTTTTATCTTGGATGCCACTGACTAACAATGAAAGGAAAACAATAAGAGGATATCGCTAATCCGCCTTGAACAAGCTTGATCACTGCTTGTACCTTCTATGTGCAAAAAGAGGGCATGGCTAACTATTTTTTGATGTTGGACAAACCAGCATTAAAAAATAGTTTTATGGCAAAATGCGGAGTTCGTACTCCTATTCACGAAACATCTACACAGGCACCATGTTGGTGTTTTATGTGTCGAGGATATCTTCAAATCAAGCCGGGGAAAACATCGGAGAGTTTGGGCTACCTCCTTACCTACCTTTACCTCATTCAATCCACCACTCCGTGGTCACCAACAGTACAATCATTGTAAACTAGCTTCTGCCAGCGACTTCGTCCGCGTGGAATAGTGGTGCTCCGCTCCTATTGGTCTTAGCGTGATGATATATAGCCTATAGCCTTTCTCAATAAATGGACTATCTAACACTGAAAGAATTATTTAAATCGGACCAGCGGTTCCTGAGATTAGCGCGTTTAAACAAAATGACAACATTTCCCTTCACTGCTCTGCTCCTATTGATTGTAGCGTGATGAAAAGTATACTATAACCATCTCAGGAGTATGACAAATAATTGTACCAAGTTTCGTTAAAATCCGTCGAGTAGTTTTTGTTTCTATAGAGTTTATACAGACAGACAAAAATTTTACTGATTGCATTTTTGGCATCAGTATCGATCCCTAATCACCCCTGATAGTTATTTTGGAAATATATTTCATGTACAGAATTGACCTCTCTACAGATTTATTATAAGTATAGATAAGAGGCTTTTATATAAATTGTGATAATTGCTTACTTACTGTGGCATAATTGTGTGCGGTCTTATCAATGAAATCCTCATAATCTTCATACTCTTCTGCCTCAACATCTTCTAACAGAACGACAACTTCTGCGTAGTAAAATATTCCCATGAGGAACTGAAATTAATGGCAGTTGTTTACTTCAAGCTTGCCGATATCAATGGGCCGTACCATGTCGTGTTTTTGCTATTACTGTTGGCGTAGGAGAGGAATGGGAGTTCTTACTCTCGGAGTTCGAAGCAACGTAGGTATAGTAAGATCCCTGGAATTGTTACTGCTTTGGTCCGTCGTGATAGGGCCCCATTTCGTGTAGGTAAGTGATTCCTAAAGTTAACAAGGTAGGCAAGGCTGGGTATAATAAGCTAATAAGGGTAAGTAACTTCAAAAAGTCAAATCTTAACATGCCAGATAATTAGGTAAGTAGGTACTGTATATTCATAGATAGAGACTCCAAACATGGAGGTAGGGACTAGGGTAGGTTTATACGGATAGTAAATTCCTTAGCAATAAAAAGAACATGACCAATAGCACCGCTACTTATTGGCACTGAAGTCTGAATCACATTAATTAACGTAGCACGATTAATGACCTCTAGTAGGTCCTTCAAAGAGTCAAGTATAGGTCCTTAAATATGTATAGATACTGACTACATATAGGTAGACCGTACCCAAGTTCCTACTTATGAAGTAACAAAAAATAACACATTTTACCAATTGTATAACACCCCATATACTGATAAGCGAACAGCAAATCCCACAACCGAGTAGCATACCCATTGCGGAAAGAAAGTATTGCTCGTCTTACCCGGCGAATTATTGCTTATCACAAATTGTGGTCACAAAAAATTGCGGTTGACTAAATTCAGATTATGACTTGAGTCTCTGGTGGTCTCTGGATTATGATTAATAATAGCTACATACTCTTTGTTTTCTAGTTTTCTGAAAATAAGGTTTATCAACATCGTAATGTAACTTTTTACAAAATATAGGTACAGCTTGGCAAAAAAGTCTAGAAACGGAACTAATTTTTTTTATTGCTGGCAGCCTGTGGCAATTAATGTCGTTCTGTGACGTTCGATGTAAACAAAGTTCGCGAGTTACTTATTTTTTTATTTCGACCATCAAAACGTTAATAAAACCACATTATAATAAATAAAACCATTGGGAGTACTAGCAAGGAAACAATTTACAATGTTTATAGGCGATATCTGGTCGAACATGAGGCTTAAACTCTTCTTTCCGATCTCGACGATATTTACCAAAGTACCGCCATTATGACAGGTATGTAAGAGTTTGTTTTGTTGTATTTAGTTGTATCAAGTGTTAATTTATGATCTCTATTTGGTTTTGAATTGCTTGAATACGAAATAAGTGAAATTTTGAACAATAAACATCGAGCATATAGGTTATGTTTACGTTTTGTCTTTGACACTTTGGTATAGCGCGCCTAGATTAATTGATACTTGTTTGGCTTGAGCCTTGATACTCTGCAATATGTAAATTCGATTTCTAAATAACTTTATCTATGAGCGTGATCACAAGATAATATAATACTTTTCGTAGCTAGCATTAGAATATTACAAAAAAATAGATATCGTAGACTTTTTACATTTAATATTGATAGAGGTTTAATCAAATGTTTAATCTTTATAGGAAGCACCAAACGTGCATTTCAATCTATATCCGACTAGGATCAGAAGAATTCATGCCAGCACGTTATCAAAATAGAAAAGGTATTATGAATTTATGAGAGGGCTAGTACGTGGACATGAAATGTTGAGGAATCAATCTCCAACATGATAGCGCAGTGCCTTTGAATCTGAGCGTGACTCAGATGAGTTTATGGCTAGCTCTAGCCAAGACATGGATTTGGAGGGCGTGGAATATTTAGAGTAAGATTTATTGGAATCAATTATAATAATGCTATACTCATAAGTCTTTTTATTATACCCAATTTTTTTTTTATTAAAACACAGGAGTGCTTACATTATTAGTCCTTATAAGTAATTTGTATTCAGTTACATGATGTGAATACATTGTTATTACATTTTATAATAGTTACTGATTTTAATAAATTAAAAATAAATCAAAGTAGAAAAAAATACAGCTTAGTATCAAGACGATAGGCTGGTACGCTATACGGTCGCAGCGGGTTGCCACACGAACGGTAAAGTGGCGCCCCTATTAATTTCTACTCTTTTTTGCCAAGCTGTAGGTAGTTCATCTTTAAAACCATTGAAAATTGGAGTGGCAAAAATACACAAATCTGATTGATGATTTTTATACATTCGTTCGCTACTTAGATGAAATCCGAGAAGCGAGACGTCCCGCCACAAGGATATTTGACAACACTGCATAACATAGCCAGAATTTTTAATGATAGTTTTCTAATTTCGCAGTTTAATAGTGTTCGTTATATAGTTTCGTCAACTACTGTGCATAAATCCTTGGCATAGTAACATAAAGACAAAGCATAAACCACTGTTTTTTTTAGCGATAGCCAGTAACGACGACACGACGAAATATTGGTTGATAAAATAAAACAATAATTAACATCAATACCTTTACTTCAAGAAAAACTAAGCATTTTACAATGTACCTACAATAATAGATATATTATGTACAATTTATAGCATTCATTCATATTGTAATACTTATGCACAATAATTTCTGTAATTCAATTTGATAATATAGATTTTAAGGTTTGAATCACTTGATACTTAAATCTTATATGCAATGTAGATAATTATTCCTACAAAAAGGTTCAATCTTAACAAGTTAGAGGATAACAGTAAGGTAGGTAAAGCATTGAAAATTATACAATGGGTGATTTTTTAAATACTTTTAACAGATTTAATTTAATTAATTAATTACATGAGTCACATGATATGAACATTGGTATTGTACCTTCAAATGTAAATGAGAAATTTTGGGTGCTTATTAAATGCTAATTTATAACATCCTTCATGGACTATTAACTTGTCTACAACATTTCAACTTAATCCTGTGGTTTCTAAAATTTTATTTGTCATCTAAACACATGCAAGTTATTTGATTGGCTGTTGAGATTTCAGTCAACCAATCACAACTAACATCAGATTTGACAGTTCATTTGTTGACCAGAGACAAAAAGAATATGATTAAGATCTCCATCATGGATTCTACCCATGTACAATTTTATTGATTAAAAAATATGGTAAATTAGAATTTTAGAACCAAGAAAAATGTTGAGATGACATGAAATACCCCATATATTTTTAGGCGGTACAATGAAGGGTGTTAGAACTAGAGGAACCACATCAAAATTATGTTTTAGAACTCTGACTCAAGAGCTATTATAAATAAATTAAAAATGGAATGGAGTTATTCAACAGTAACATAACAACTTGTACCTTAGCATCAGTACCCATCATTACATTGATAATACCACTTTACATACTAACAGAAGAACGGTTATTCATCCAGAACTGGTGTCCAGACACAACGAGGGTGATGACGTATAAAAGCGCAGCAATCCAGCAGTTGTAAGCATTCTGGAAAATCATTGAATGTTTATTAAAAATATGTCCTTTAATCATAGCTAAAGAAAATAGTCATGCAATATCAACTTTCACATGGCTACAATACTGCATTCATAAGATGAAAGGCCATAACGTTTTTTTTTCAACATTGAGTTAAATAGATATTCGTAATCAGAATCTTTTCCAGATTTCAAATATTGACGGTCCCTACTTACATAAGGACATGTCGAAAATGGCAGTTTATTTTTTATTGCACAATTGGCTTTAGATTATCCATATGCATATACCTGTATAAATATTTTTTTTTATATTATGTATGTAAGGTCATTTACAAATCATATATGAGTACAAGTTTTATATTTACAATGAATAAGTGGACAATACATAGGGACCGTCAATATGTAATTAATGTATGTAGTCATGGTATACTAGTACATAGTATACTAGTATGTTGTTTAGTAAAAGTTTATAACCATACAAATATTTAGTTATTTTTAATTCCTAAGGCATATTTATTTGGATATAGTTGACTCCTAAGCACTTTCAATGTCAAGGTGTTTTTGCAAACTGATTGAAATCTGTTATTGCATATCATTTTATGGTGAGTAGATTTTGATTAACTTTTATTATTTAAATATTGATTGAGGAAATTCATGTCTGACAATGATCAGCTATTATTTGGTAGAAATATTATGTTCTTAGTATCATTTAGCAAATCTAGCTTCAATTTTGATTAATAAAGTTAACAATAGTTTTTTTTTAATACAATACTGAGACTGGCTTTTGTCTTGGAAAAAAAATCATTGCCGTTCAAAAGACAAAAAAACTTTTATGTTCATAAATACAATTTCAGGAACTTAACTGATTAATATTATAGCCTTGTACAACAATATCAAGAATTGGAGACAAGTGAATTGATTGACCACAGAAAATTATAGAATAGCACATACAACTAATGAGAAGAGGAAATATCATTAAAAGGAACTGACAATAAGAAGAATAATCACATTTCAGAACTTTGATTTGCTCAAACATGCACTCAATCAGTTAATTTGATAGATAGTATGTGACTCACCTGAGTGTATCCAGCTTCCACGGTAGCGACAAAACTATCGATAGAATGATGGCCAGATTCAGACTCAAGCGGAAGATCTTCCAACAAAGCTACAGCTCTGATATAGTAGAAGACGCCCATCAAAGTCTGAAAAGTTCAAGAGTGTTAGCACGGCATTGAAGAACCATGGCAAACAGCACGTTAAAAACTGGTTTACTCACCAATTGTATGATTCCCCAGACGCTCAATACGAGCCCGCACAGCGACAGCTTAGGACCACAGAATTTGCAGGCCATTTTCTTGGTTTATTTATCAGAATTACGAATACTTAAAATAAATGGTATCGACCACTAGCTGTCAGCTGGTGTCAAAAAATGAACGCTCACATGATCTTTGCTTTGTCTATGGGTGTTGTGTAACTTAATAATAAAAATGTTTTACTTTTTTAGTTCAATCCTAGCAATAGTTTCCGAAGCGCATGGAATAATTATCTTTATTTTTGATTCAATTATGTTTTCTGAGAGTTTATATGCTTTTAATTAACAATTAAATATTTTACTATTTATACTCAATACTCATTCCATAGATCGGAACGTAATTGAAGTGCTGCCAGCAACTGATAAAACTACCAAACTAGAAAAAATTAAAAGTGCTTTGTCAACAAACTTCGTTACGTTAAAGTATTTATGCATTTACGAAACAAATCATTTAATTAAGGCATAAATATTCAAATTATTTAAAAATATCTTTGTAAATAACAAATAAAAAATCATTATCAGACTAGCAGAAAAATATTTACTGTAGCTAGCAATTCATTCTATGAATGACACATTTTTCTCGGTCGTATCTACGAGAAAATAAATTTCGATAATGGTGGATCGTTTAGGTAGGCAAATATTTATTTAATACCGTGTAAGAAGGAAAAACTAGTAGGGATACAGTGTTCTAATTTGTGTGCAATCATGTAAAACAGTTACGTGGGAGATCACTGTCATTGTTTGCTAGTCGCTCACTTTCCTTTGACGTCAAACTTTTATACCGTTCTGCGATTTGTAAGTGGGTAATTTTCTTTTTTCAGTGAACAGTGAGGCCAATGCTAGAAGGATTGCTATGGTTGAGAGCTGCTTCGGCAGTTCTGGACAGGTAAGCATCTACTGTCGCAAAAAAAAGTTTTATCAAAGTTTACAAGTTGTCGTATTATTAACCGACAAAGTCAGCGAGATAAAATCTTCCGTACATCGAGTGGGATTGTCCTGAGTGAAGATATGAAGCATTTATCAGTGCTGGTTTTCATTATAGTAATAATGTTTGAGAACAATGTTTAAAACTTTCTTTTTTAGTAATTTGCTTCAACATTTTAACACATGACGAAGTATAATTGGATTACAAAGATTACAGTCTGATTAGCCTTCACATTATCAGTTAGATTATAGTATGGAGCCATTCTATGATTATGGAATAGATTTATCATGATTTCTGCTTAATTGTTAGCTAATACCGTGAAGTATCTACAGAACTAATATATAAAGTTTCTCTTCTAAATCTGCATAATGAGAAAGCATGATATCCTTATCGATTATTGGCACAGGTTTTTTATCTACAATTTCTATATAAAGAGAGCATATTACCAACAGTTATCTTATTTATTTTCTTAATAGTCACAATTAACTACTGATCTATCAGAAATCATTAATCCCAGATTAATTGTAATATCTTATACCAACTCATTAGCAAAATAGAAAGGATTCAAATTAAAAATTATGCTAAGTGAATTGGAAGTGAAAAGAATATTTTAAAATTTCTAATTCATAATAAAGTCAAGTTAAAGTAATAATCTCAAGTTTACATTATCAGTCACCTCACATACTTTAAAATGTCAACAAAGAAGTTTTTATTGACATTGTTATAAAAACTATTTGTTATCAGACAGATTGCCTTCATTAAATCCTATGCACGTTATTTAAAAAAAAACTTTTTATTTTAGCCACTGGCAGAACAAGGCAGGGTCCTTGTGGGAGAGGGTGTCTTGACAAAAATGTGTCGTAAGAAACCAAAAGCCAGACAGTTCTTCTTGTTTAACGACATCCTTGTCTATGGAAACATTGTTATAAACAAGAAAAAATATAACAAACAACATGTTATACCACTTGAGGAGGTCAAGTTGGAGTCCCTGAAGGATGAAGGACGTAAGTACCACTTAATTTACATGATATTTTCATCTTGCACCATAGCTAGTTGCTGATGAACTGATTACTATTATACTGTAAGCAAACAATAAGAGTTCATTTGTTGCTAACAAGAATAATATAGAGTAAATTCATAATCATACAATCACAGCAATTGCAGGTCCTTTGCTGTTAGTAATTGAAGAGTTCCATTGGCTATTTTCGAAGATCTTCATCAGATCCTAATATACTAAAACCTTCCTTGAAAATTATGCATGTTACTAATGAAATTACTAGTTTTGGAGAAAATAGCAAACAAACATATAGGTTGTATATGTCCTTTTTTGAAGTCTATTAAATGAAAGAAGATTACTATTTTGGAGAGTACAAATAGCTTCTGATACCCACTTTACAGTTAAAAAGATGAGAATATTAAAATGTTTTATTATTTTATTGGTTCTCTGACTCATTAATGTGAATGGCCAGTGAATCATCTTGCTTACATATTGCTACTAAATGTATGTTGACATTGATCTTTGATAGCCAGGGTGACTCAACACTTCTATGCATTTGTTTTAATAAATAAATTATAATATGACACCTTGCAATCCTTGAAGGGGCAGATAGAATCATTAACAATGTGACTTTCCTAATGAAGATTAATGTTTAAAAGTAGAGAAGCCACACTAACACTGTCTGAACTGAGTGTTGATAGATTTTTTTTAATTTTTTTTTGGAATACACTAGGTGTGGTGCGTACACATGTAGCCATGTATCAAATTTCAAATAATTTTGGCTTTTGTTTGACTTTGCAAAACTGCAGGGCGAAAGTTATTCTCTGATATTATATATATTGCAATAAAATCTATAATACTAGCTGTTTACCGCGGTTTCACGCGCGTCCTTAGTAAATTACTTCATGCATCTGGATAAATTCCAGAACCTTCCCCAAATTGCAATCTATCTCCATACCAAGTTTCATCTGAATAGATTCAACTGTTTTACCATGTAAGCGTTACAAACAACATCACCGTTTCCCGCGGTTTCACCCGCGTCCAGAAGGAAGTACTTCATGCACTTAGATATAAAGTAGCCAACAACCTCCACTAACTCACCTTCTCTTTATCCAAATTGGCTGTCGTTCTCCCGTCATAGCGTAACCAAGAGAAATAGGGCTTCATTTTTATATCTACACTTCTACACTACTATTATAAAGAGGAAAGATTTGTATTTTTGCGTGTATGTTTGTAATGAATAAAATCAAAATCTACTGTGCCGATTTCAAAAATTCTTTCACCATTGTAAAGCTTCATTCACCCTGAGTAACATAGGCTACCCGTGCGAAGCCGGGACGGGCCGCTAGTATATAAATATAGTAAACTTTTAAGAGTATAAGGATTCCAAATGTTATTGCAATGAATTGAATATTTGTTGTTGTAAATTGCATTTTTTTTTACGTGTTAGTACAACCACAACAATAAACTTGGTTTAGTTAGGTACTTGTTGGTTGTCTGTCAGCTTCATACAAGTGCATTGAAACAATCATGATTCATGCACGACGTCAATAATGTTGCAGATATAAACCTCGGTTTGTATTATAAATCAATTCTGTGGTACCTAACTTTTTATTTAAAAAAATCTATACTAATATAATAAAGCTGAAGAGTTTGTTTGTTTGAACGCGCTAATCTCAGGAACTACTGGTACGATTTGAAAAATTCTTTCAGTGTTAGATAGCCCATTTATTGAGGAAGACTATAGGCTATATATCATCACGCTAAAACGAATAGGAGCGGAGCACCAGTATTCCACGTGGACGAAGTCGCGGGCAGAAGTTAGTATATAATAAATAACCCTTTCCTTGCAGTCTGGCAATAACTAAGTAAATATGTATTTTTCGAGCAATGGTGCGAGTTGAGTTATAACTAGAATTTATGTATAAATTAAAGACCTATGAGAAACTAGGTGTTTCTTGAAGATTCAGGCGTATTTTGGAACAACTACTTTAGAAAAATCGTCATCAAAAAATTACGAAACTTGATGCTCGTAGGTATAATATTTGTCATTTCTACAGGTACTTTAATTACTTAATCTTCTCACGGTGATCGAGTAGGTAGGCTAAAGTATCATCCATCTAGTGTTCCTGCATTAAAAATATATCCTCAATTGGGATCAAGCTGTGTCTATACTTTTTTTTTATCCTAATTTAGATTTGAGCCATCTTTTTAGCAATGCAAACTTTTTGGTGAAACAGATTGGTCAATGTATTTTTTTATATGCAATTGTGTTGTTACAGAATACCGCAATGGCTGGCTAATCCGCACCGCTTCCAAATCATTTGCGGTATACGCCGCGACAGCGACCGAGAAAGAAGAATGGATGGCGCACATAGAAAAATGTATAGAAGATTTGCTAAGAAAAAGTAAGTTCAATTTCTATTGAATGTTTTTTTTTTATTGTATGTTTGTTAAAATAGATATTAATTTTCTAATCATTTAGTTTTGTGATTTTATAATAGAACATTTTTTTTTTTAATAAATATCACTGGTATTCTCTGCATAGCACTGCACTGACAACATCGTTATGTGGGAAAAGTGGTAAATCATGATGTTTAGGGGGAGTAGAAGAAGTTATTAGTTAGTAAAATATGTGGTTCTAATATAGAAAACCGTGTCAACATTGTTTTAATTATATTCTAAGATTATGTTATTTATTCTATGAATACTTTTCAGGCGGCAAACAACCCCCGTCAGAGCATGCGGCCGTGTGGGTGCCAGACAATGAGGCGTCTATCTGTATGCACTGCAAAAAGACACAGTTCACTGTTCTCAATAGGAGGGTAAGTTTTCAACCATTATTATGTACCTACATAGCATTTACAAAAAAATCTACATCTTTATAACAAATACCTTTTTATAATTTAAAAGAAACATGAGGTTCCTAGCTTGGCTGTATGTTTTATCCTTCCTTCCACTTGACACCACCAAAACGACACCACCCTAGTGGTGTCCAGAAACCCGTGTTTTTGACAAACATCTCCCAATTCATTATTTTAAGTTATCTTAAGTTATTGGAGTGACAGATAAATATAAACTTTGTCAAATGACGTACCTCATTAATGAAACTGCTTGAACTTAATTGGAGTTTTCATATCAACAACTTTGTATGTAACCTCACTAATAGTCGGTGGTGTCATATGGACTAGAGATTCCATACGACACCACCGGTGGTGTCGTTTTGGTGGTGTCAAGGGGAAGGAAGGTGTTTTATAAGAATCTTAATTATTATTGAAGTGAACTAATTTCATGGATACAAGTTGTTTTACAATTTTGTTTCAGGGATTTTTTATTTATGTAATTCTTTTGTTTTAACTTTACAATGGCATGTAAATCAGAACGTTGTTGATGCAAGAACACCAAATTAGTACAATGGCTTTGCCCAATAAATCAGTTTATAAAAAAATACATTTCTTTTTATGACTTGTGCCATTAGAGTAGTAATTTTATGCAGAATTTGCCCGTCAGAGTTTTGTGGTCGACGATAGCTCTACGTCATATCGAATATTATGTAGGTAGTTATATATAATCGGCGGAACGGGACAGTCGTAGGTAATAACAATGACGTCATTTTAAATTACTGAATTACATTATCATTGTAATTCGGGGTTTATCCTCAAACATTTATATGAATAAAGGCCGTCAGATTATGACTGCCATTCGTTCGGGATTCCCCGGATTTTTGTCCCGTTTGAGTCCGGGGACCATCCGGAAAGTGTCTAAAAAGTCTTCGTTCGAAACCTAGACATATTGTGTCGCCCTGATTGTGCCTATATCGTATTAATTGTAACAAAAAAAATATTTATTTTGGGTGACTCTGAAAAATATCTCAATTTTACCTACGAGTCCTGTTTTTTTTCAGTCTTAAAATTTAGTGCAGTCAAGCACTTGAGTAAAATTTAATTTAAAAAATGGTGATTTTTCTCAACTAACATTGTTATTTACTTCCAGCACCACTGCCGTAAGTGTGGGTCGGTAGTATGCGGGCCCTGCTCGTCCAAGCGGTACATCCTGCGGGGGCAGAGCGACAAGCCGCTGCGCGTGTGCCTGCAGTGCTTCGACGAGCTCAACCGGGAGCGAGCGCGCCCGCCCACACAGGCGCAGCCGGCCAATATGACGCCAGGTCAGTGATAGCGACGCCACAGTATTACGGTATCTCCCTACAGTAGCGCAACGCCTTTGTGGACGCGCGATGCCGCCGCTGGCGTGAGTAGATACGCTATGGTTGTTACAAAATCTATACTAAAATTATAAAGAGGAAAGATTTGTTTGTAGGGTTTTAACTCAAAAACTACTGGACCGATTTAAAAAATTCTTTCACCGCGGCACCGTTAGAAAGCTACATCTTTACGAAGTGTCATAGGCTATATTTATTTCCAGAAATAATTAGGGATCCCTGCTAAAACTTGAATAATGTAACCCAAAGTGTAAAAAAAATGTCCACGCGGGCGAAGCCGCTGGCGGAAAGCTATGCTAAATAAAAAAACAATGAAGCGAAACAATTTTCTACAAAACACGACCGCGTCTGGCCCCTCGCGCTCCGTCCCGCAAAGTAAGCGTGTTTGCGGGACGCGGTTAACACCGCCCGCCTCCCCGCGAATCCCCCGCCGTTGCTCCGCGTAAGTACATTCGTTGCGCTACTGTAGGGAGATATCATAATACTGTGGTGACACTATCCTATATACACAAGTAGAATATATCAGGGATGGTAAACCACTGGGACCCGTTGACGGCTCGCAGCTTAATAATTTGGAACTAAGTTATACTTGTCGTATGATTGTGAACGAACCTTCTCAGATTCCTAGTTACAGGGAAAATGCATAGAATGGGATTTAGTTTTTTAATGCACCTTGATAATCGCCAATTACGGTTACTGTCGACCTACGAATATTTGCAACACAAATAATATTATCACTTGACTTTTAAGGAATCTTCTAATAAAATCATGAAGCCTGGCCTCTAATCGATTCAGCTACCCGCCAGCTACTCTATAACTTCTAAAAGCCATAGCTTTACAAGAGAAAACCTTTATGTTTTAAGTAATAGAAAATATATCTACAAACTAACGTCATCGACCAAAATTGATTTATTTAAATCCAATATTAAGCTTTATTTACTTTAATATAACTGCCGATTAGATAAAGTTATCGATAGCTTATCTACACACCACTGAGTTATACCCCGAACACTTTAATGGTGTTAGTCAACCCAACCAATATTTACTTATGAATTCTAACTATACAAATACATACTATCTATACTAATATAATAAAGCTGAAGAGTTTGTTTGTTTGAACGCGCTAATCTCAGGACTACTCTACTGGTACGATTTGAAAAATTCTTTCGGTGTTAGATAGCCCATTTATTGAGGAAAGCTATAGGCTATATATCATCACGCTAAAATTAATAGGAGCGGAGCACCACTATTCCACGCGGACGAAGTCGCGGGCAGAAGCTAGTAATATTATAAAATGCAATAGTGAGTTTGTTTGTTTGTTACGCTTTACTGGTAAAATGAATCGATTTGCATGAAATTTTGTACGGAGATAGAGGGGACCCAGGAGACGGTTATGGGTTTTTTTTCGGATGGGAAATCATCAAATGACCCTTCCCGCCGTGGGTAGGGGGAGGGAGGGAGTGTCAGACTATTACTGACTGAAACCCATCCCTGTTACTTCCTCAGCCCTTTTTATTCTGGGGGCGCGGTAACTCTGAACATCCTGCAGCCACTGTTATAGGCTCCTTGTGCGTTAAGAAGCAGGCAAAACCGCGGGAAAAGACTAGTACTATTTACAAACACACTATTTATTAATATAAACTGGGTACTTGTTACACATGCACGTCCAATTTTCCTTATTCATCGAAATTTCATATTGAGTTGTAAAATTATTGTGACATAAAATTCTCTCTTATCCTTCCTTATCTGTGTGATGACGACAAATTGTTGATTACCGACACATGTTATAGTTGCACCAATGGATTTTACGAAAAATGTAAACAAAGCCGTAACCTATTTTGTTCTAATTCTGCAACAGAAATTAACAAAATGGCGTAAGGATGGCGCATTATGTCGATTTCATGCTCTAAACATCATCATTCATCATTTAATGATTTTGTTTAGATCTTTCTTGATACAGACTATAGTTAGGTGATGGCCTAAATACAAATACAGCAGGTTGCACCGCAAAAATATGTGGTTACTTATACGTGAAACGGAAGAACTGTCAATCAAGATGTGTCAAAATGGAGGATAAAAGTGGATAATTTTGCTTTTATGTTTATGGTATATTTATTATGTTTACATAATTATTATATCTACTAATTGATATCATATTTTGTGATATTCGTAAAAGTATAAATGATAAAAAGTTTGGTGCTGTCATTGTAAATGCGTGATTAGTACATGGTGATAAAACGGTTAATCCAATTTCTATGGCTGACTGTTTCCCGCGATTTCACCCGCATTTCCCCTAAGGAAACTACTTCACGCACCCAGATAAAAACTCCTATGGCCTTTCCCGGGACTCAAACTATCTCTATACCAAATTTCATCTAAATCCGTTCAGCGGTTTAAGCGTGAAGAGGGAAGAGACGGACACTTTCGCATTTATATTATTAGTAAGATTGTTAGTTTTAGAAGATGGTAGTCAAATAGCCTGAAGTTTTAATAACATCGCTCATCCAACAAAGACCTAATTGCAACCATACCCGATGACGCTATAACCCTCTTCCAAGAGAGCAGTAGGTCCACTAGCACTCTACACAAACACAGACCGCGTTCGTATCGACCTCGCCGCCGAGGTCCGTCGGGACGACCTTGTCCATGCCCTCCCGACCCTAGTTCGACGAGCCAGCCCGCGAGCTGAGCTAATAGCTTTAAAATTCCCGATTATAATAATCAAAATTTATTCTGATCCAGCCTGTCCCTTGCTGTCCTCCCCCAGCGACGCCCTAAGCCGAGGCCCGTACCCCACGATGCCATACACAAAAAAAAAAAAAACCTAATTGCAAATAGGTGAAAATTAACATTTTGAAATTTTGCTAAATGATTTTCTAAAATTAGACCGCTCCTAGCTGGGGGTGAATTAACACATAGGATAAAATAAAATATACTTTATTATGTACACCACTTTTTAAACTTAATATACCTAATTAAGGTATGTGACACTATGGTCTTATGGCTAAAAGCGATCTATTACAGATAGCCCTAAGGATACTTTATAATCGGGTGAGCGAATTCGTTCCCTTAAGACACGGGTGAAATCTCTCTATATATAACCTATCTACCTCTTCCAGTGAAAGACACGGCGGGTTCGGGCGGGGACTCCTCGGCTGATGAAGACAGCGACGATGATGACGACCGCGTCACCGCTGAGGAGAAACACGACGAGGTAATAAAACCACTTCTAATTACGTAATGCAGGTCCTGCGTAGGGTTTATTGGAATTATCAGCTTATTTGGACGTATCAGTCTAGACTAGGGAACAATCGTGCGTAGCTCCTGTTTGTTGAACTTTTGTATCTCGTTAAAATGTTGTTAATGATAAAATGTCCTTGACTGGCTTTATTTGGCAGTTTTGGGGAAATTTGTGGAATAAGAATAACATTTTTAAACCTATTTCTAATTTAGTATCAATATTTTTAATATTAGTAGAAGGGTTCTTTAGATTTTTGTAAATACCTGAAGACCTAATCGTGTTGAACACGCCAGTACAAAGTTATCGTTTATTTCTAGGGTTTTACAAGTTATAACGGTGTCAAAAACGGATATGGAAATAAAGTCACCACAGTATAATACAAAATGAATTGTGTAAGTCTAGTACAAGTGTTATAGGCGTTGAATTCATGCTTTTACGAACGTACTGGTTGATTTTTGATGTGTTGGTCCTTCTCGCAATCACTTTTGTACTCGTCATTTCATCAGAAGTTAGTTTAGACCCGCTAGTGATCATAACAAAAGTATATTGAATACTCCTTGAGTATGATATGACTATGATATTTTTTGTGAGACAAAAGCATTTGTTTCGTCAATATGTTTGATTAAAAACTTTTTGTGTGAAATGGAGTTTTAAATTGATCAAGCAAATGTATTATCGATATGTAAAGAAACACACAAAAAATACGTGCATATTCTTAGAAATACTACGTTTTACAGAAAATAATGACAGCAGAATTAAGCGATTTTTATTTTTTTTTCATTTTCTTTTGTTTAATTTTAAATTCTTATTTCTTCTGTCTGTGTGTTTCTTCGCTATGTTTGAGTTTGTTTGGTTTTTTTGTTTATGTCAAATAGTTTTTCACTAATTCGTTTGACGTGTTGTTTTTTTACTACTCATACAGTGTTTGTCCTTCGTTTATATTTCTTTACTTTTAAAGAATATTTACTACTTAAATGGACTAAAATTTGTACATTTTAAAGCACTGAGCTCCATGATTTAAAACTGAACTAAATTACATTATCTCACTTTCATGATTCCAAATTTTGTGCACAAATTATTATTCCTATCAAAATACATTATAAAAAATATTTTTTATTCGCATGATTTTAATGTTACCCTGTATAATTCACTTTCGTCATTCAAACAATATAATGCCATTGTAAAGATATTTTAATATAATATTTTATAATTAAATATTTAATTTTCAGCCAAAGTTCTACGGTGACAGTGATAAGACTGAAGAGACCAACAATCATTCGTCCAAGGATTCCGCTAAGTGAAAATCTAATTCAGGAGACCACTGTCCATCACAGGTTTAAACAATCAACTTATACAATATATTAATATTAAAGTAATATTAAGAGTTGAAATAATATTACGCCCATTTCAAAGACTGGTCTGTGTGCATTCAGTCCGAATAAACGTCCGTATTTTCTTGTGTGTCTTGACTTTGTTAATGGGAATAATTTATAGTACACTTGAGGAAGCTGTGATCTTTGAGTTTCTTTCGAATTAATAACTTGCAGCCAGTGTCTAACTCAACGAGAGAAACACGTAGTTCAGATCACGGTCTACCGATTTGCATCTTGGGATAGACAACTCAGGTCAAGCGACCCCTTTTAAAATACTATCAATAATAATGAAACCCCTGTAAATATTTTTCAATACAATGGACAACTCTTTAAAGTAAGTACCCACACACTATCGTGTAATATTACACGTCACGTGTTCCGATTACAATGTCTATTCCAACTGTGGATGGTCTCAGAGTTTACCACAATGGCCTTCGAATTTTTAACATTAGGAGAAAATTTGCTAGATAAAAATCCTTTATAGTGGATTACTTTAGAAAATCGTAAAACTTTTATACAACATGACTGACCTGTGGTCGGTGGAATATGATTTTGATAACGAATAAAATTGCTAGATGTTTTGCTGGACTTTTAACAGCTTTAAACCGCTCAAAAGTGAACTGAGATGGAGTTTTTTTGTTTAGGATTAAATCATATTTATTATTTGATAGTAAGACATCATGGTTATAAGACGTTTTTAACAATATTTTAGGCTTAGTCATGTTATGTCAACATATTAATATTTTACATATGTTATGTTAAGCTTATTTTATTGTAAACTTTATTATATAGACCTATATTGCTTTTTCGAATGTCGCCGTCGTTCTAATGAAGGAAGCAAGTCTATAAAATCAAATTGTATAGTTTATCTAATAGATATACTATTTACATACATAAGGATTCTGGTGCTTGCTTTATGTCTCTGTGGAGCGATGTTTTAATATAATAATCATATTACTTAGTATTATGAAATGTTCACACCCTAGTACAACCAACACATTAAAAAGCTACAATGTTATGAATTTTCCACAGACTTGCGTCCCTTTTTACTTTGACGGCAGAAGTTGAAAATGTTTAAATTCAAACATTGTAATACTTTAGCCGCACCTTGGAAATGTAATATGGTACAAATAATTTCACAATTGGCTCCATAACACCATTTATAACGTCTACATTTCCTTCGGTACACAGATCAGCTCACTTGTGCAGTACACATTCCACGGTGTTACGGTTCAGAGACAAAAATCAAAAGACCTAAATGTTTATTTTATTTTTATGGGAAATTGGGAACATTATTCTTTATTTTTAATCATACCTATTTTTAACCTTCTGCAGCATACATGTGTTGTACGTGTGCGTACAGGTTTAAAAGACAACTAAATACACTCGAAATAAACTACTAAGCCTCTCGTGTTATGTCCACGTATGCTAAGTAAAAATGTTCAATTACACGTTTGCTGCTATTACATTTCTAAGTAGCATCACATTTCATTATAAAATTGTATACAATCCAAACTAATTTTAGATTTGTATGTATATTAGAGTTTTAGATAATAAGAGGTGCATTAAGTTTGTTTCTGTTTGAAACACGGTTTTTAAGTTTAGGTATTTAATACGAAGCTTGCAACACCATCTGTAATGCAAGATAATTCGTAAAGAAATTATTTATTAATTTAACATAGGCCTAAATGTTAAAGATTTACACAAGTTGTGTTAATTCCCGTAATACTGGTAAGTGAAAAATTATGTTGATAAGATATTGTTTAATTTTCAGTTGACAAATATAATATTTTTTAAAATGATTGTTTTTTATTTGCGCTGTGAAGTTGCCCTGATCGTTGCGGACTAACGATTGGATTGAAAACCTATGTAGCTATTAATAAAAGCTTCAAATTCTGCTTTATTTTTTGTCGAGCTATAATATCGGTATCTAGTATTCGTAGAGAGATGAAATAAAAACAATACTTGGTCAGACAACATTTATTTTCCAAAAAGTCATACAATACGTATGTAAAGTAATTTTGCTTAGAGCAGTCAGTTACCAGTCCTCAGATCACAGATACTCGATACAAACAAGCACACCTTTCAAAAGTTTTTAAAGTCTTGGTTGACTTTTTTTAATATCATTTATACTTACCCTACTACATGATCGCGACACCAATTGACTGTTTGTAGTGTGTTAGAAATTTAAAAAGAGAAATGACAAAATTGTGTCTGTTATAACGACACTGGTTAAATGTTCTATTGTTAACACTGGGGACCTCTTTCACCACTTCTAGATAGGAATTATCTTCCGGAATGATTCATAATTGGAACGTCATTCGTAGAGTTATGTGGCTAATAAGTTTAACCAACCACTTATCTGGAAATGGTGTAACTGGCCCTAAATTCAATATATATGGAGACAAACTTACTATTTTTAAGAGTTAATGACAAATATCTTAAATTGGAATTATTTCTATGGAATACAACACTGATTTATTATTAATATATAGAGACATCAAAAACATGATATGAATATATCATTCAATACTAACATTGAGCAATTTCAGCAAAAATTGGTTAAATAGACACCTATTTCATAATATCGCCTATCCAATATAAGATAAAGGCGTACTTGTATACGTATATTTCTTAAATCTAAATGACTATTACGTTTAGTTGGCAGTATTAGCGGCCAGTTCAAACCATTGCCTGAGAGCGTCGCCCAAGACTGTAGGTAGAGCAGACATATCGCGCAGTATCAGGTAGAATGGGAACGGGAATGTGTCTAAGTATGACACGAATCCTGTGAGTGCGTTCGTTGTAGGATCCAGTAGAGGGCGCCGGATATCCATGATGGAATCCTGGAATTTGAAGGATCATTAAAGAAATATTTCATAATAAAAGTAAGGACACGATCCCATTGAGTACCATTGTGAAATATTGTATTTGTTGTTGTTGTTTGTTATTTAACTTTTACGTTAATAACTGAAAAGAACAAAAATGCTTTCTGAAGTGGTTGTATTTTAAACTAGGTTATTATTTTGTGTATTTTTGCCAACAATTTAGAGCTATGTATTGGTTTCAACAAAATGTAACCCGCAAAATATATTAGAAACTAACCTTATTATCAGGATTGTCGATGATAACGTAAACTAAGAATATTCCCTGCTGCCTCGCCCTCCTCACCGCCTGTAACACCTTGGTCTCCCCTTCAGAGAATATACCCCTGCCATCACTGACAACTACCAGCAACTTAGCGTTGACTGCGTCACTTCTCATCGTTTGCTCTTCGAATAAAACAGTACAGAAATCAAGTAGTTGCGCTATTCTAGTCTTCGTTTGTTCAAAACGCAGTTGTTCTAGAATTTTCGAGCCGGAATGTTCGGAGAACTGCTCAGTGAAAGGATGCAGTAGATTCGGTTTCTCGCCGAAGCTAAGGACGGCTAGGTCACCGGACTCGAGGAGGTTCAATGCCTATAATGAATAATTGATTCACTTTAACTTTGTATAATAAAACTACTTTTACTTTAAAAATGAAAAGCAAGGACCGTTTACTACAATGGAAATAGTGCTACAAGTTTTAGGGTTACATATACATATATGCTACTAAATATAAATCTTCCTTTAGTGAACTGAAATACGCACTACGAGTGATTGTCTAATTTAGAGACATCTAACACAGAAATCCTTATTAGTTTGGCAGCAAGTAAGGTTTTTAACCTGCTTTTGTGGTCAACTAACACTCTAATTTACAAACCTGCGAGACAAGTGCGAGACTCTCAAACGCTAGCTCCTTGCTCCTATTATCGGACATGGAGCTGGAATCATCCACAGCTATAGCGATCTTGTACTCGCGTTTGGCTGGCTTCGTGCGTCGCAGCCAGATGCGATCCTTCCTGAAGTGGGAGGCGATGTAGGGGATCACGCGGCGCATGTTTATAGCACGGCCGGTTCTGAAGTCACCTGTAGTACAGAGAATATTTTTAGGATGATTATAGGAAACACATGATGGCCGATATAAAGAAGATCAAAGTATTCATTTAAGATGCATTTTTTTAGGTAGCTATACCTTTTCTTTTTCTTGGTAATATTTGTAAAAACAACTGTTTTTAGATTATTTATAATCCCCCACCAACAGTATCATCGCGATACTTATGCACATACAGCGCACCTAGTACCAACATTTACCTTAGAGGAAATTATACTAAAATTACAATGATCTGTTCCATTTGTAATCATGTTTGTTTATCCTATACAAAGTTTATGGCCGAAAATTTCAATTGGTATCGACTTCGAATTGAAGCCACAGCCATATAATAAAAAAATGATGTTGTTTTATTTAATTTTTTGGATGGGAAAACATCAAATGACTCCTCCCATCGTGGGTGGGGCGGAAGGGAGTGTCAGACTCTCACTGTCTAAAACCCATCCATGTTCCTTTCTTAGGCCTGTGTCCCAAGGGCACGGTAACGCTGGACATCCCGCAGCAAATAATCACGGCTAACATTAACATTGTTCACACGACAAACTAACCGGCTCTCCTAGATCGCCCAGTAGGTTCCAGTACGAGTCGCAGTCTCTCGCACAGTGCCCGGGCCGCGGCTGACGAGTCACGCCACAGCGAGCGCCACACGGTGGCGGTGACGTCACTGTGTGTTGGCCCGCTGGACAACCACTGCCGAATGCTCATGTACTGCTCCCTTGATAAGTCTTCTGTCTGGATTTGGGAGTCGTTGAGCCTTAGGAAATGAGGATTGTGTAAATTGGCAATTTTCTATGTTTTCTTTTACTTAATCCTGTTTTGGAGTGTTGGAAAGGCACTCCATGTAAAACACTGGTACTCAGCTGACCTAGACATAGGAAAAGGCTAGGCGATGCGAAAGACTGGAGTTAAGTAACCTAGCTTTCAGTATGGACAAGAAAGTCTTTTGCTTTCTTATTCAAGTTTGAAAAACTTCTTGCAAAATATACAACATGATATTTAAAAAAAAACTGTCGTAATAACTTACATAAACATAGATTTAATAAAATATGTCAATACACGAACATCGAAAAAAAAAATCGACCGAGACCGATTCCTGTGTTTTTTTATCACCCTATAGACATACAGTAGTACAGTAAATAAGTACATAACATACAGAAACCTCTTTATTGCACGCCTTTTACGAATATCAGCGTTAATTTCTCTTACCGTGTATGATAAGTAGTGTCAGTTCCTCTCGGCACATGTTCCGTAACTACTCTATCCCCCTCCACTTCGATGCCAGTCTCTCCTGTGGGCTCCTCCCCGCCTTCCTTCTTGTTACCAGACTTCTCTTGCTCCTTATCTGTGCCATCTTTCATTTTCTCCGGTTTTAACTCTTCAGATTTTTCTACCTGTTAATTCACAATTTTTTTTTATTTATTTGGGAAAACAAACAATAACAAAATTTTTTAAAAAAAAAAATACAAAATATACATAAATTGAGCTATAATAAGCTTGAATAAGCTTTAAAGCATACATATTATTTTGACTTATGGCTTTGACATACTTGTTTATGCATATCTTTTTCTACAAGAGATTTGTATAGGGAAGAACTAATTTAAATACCACCAAACATTTACAACTATAGGTCGTAACCTACAAGTTTTTTTTTAGTTATGAAATAGTTTTAGTCGATATGAAGCTACTAACTCAGCTTTTCTTTGTTATTTTTTCTACAAGTAAGCTACAAATCTTCACACAAACCTGCAATTCTTCTTCATCAACGGCCATGCTTATATCTTCATCTTCTTTGGGCTTCTCGGCTTCTTCGTCTTCTTCTTGCTGTAAAGTTGGTTGCTCGTCTGCCTGCTCTTTTGTAGCCGCATCTAATGCCTGTAAATATTTAACATTGTTTAAATATATTATTATAAAATTAATGCCAGAATTATAATGGGTTCAGACACTCAGACAGATATTAAAATCCGTACCACCTTGAAAATATCAGAAGTATCGTAATTCTAGAGAGAAAATTTTAATGTCAATATTGTCAATATACATGATTACAATACTAGGAATAAGAACAAACTAGCTCTACCACAGTTCAGATTATCTAAGGTACATACATCTTTCATGGGATACTGTGTTAAATGTTATAATAAAATACCAGAAAACATTTTAGAGCTAAATGAGAAAAAAATTAAAACTTATATAAAAGCCACGCTCTGTAAGCAAGCATATTATAAACTAGAAGATTACATTCAGGATAAACATGCTTGGAAACATGCTGGTCCTGCTCCATAGGACAACCTTGACAATATCAAACTGATTGCAAACTTTAAAATCATAATTATGTAATATAAATATTTCTTATTACTATATTTCTTTTTACTATACAAATTGCATTTATCTTCAACACAACAATAAAAAAATGTAAATGTGAATATCATGTAGCTACCAAATAGACTTCCTACCTTACCATTTTTTATTTATTTATTTTTAAATTTTGATTCTACATGATCTTCGCATGTTATTATTTTATGTATACATGAAAATTGTTAAAACTTATTTAAAAAGAGTAACCATGGAGTTTCTTGCCCGTTCTTCTCCATAGGAAACTACTTTTTGGAATGGGCAACTAAATTCTTTCTTTTTTGACTTTCAAAAGTGCTTGTAATTAGGCCTAATTGAAATAAATGATTTGAATTGAATTGAATTATCGACATTACACCGCGATCCACAACCTTCAAAATGGAAGGTAGGTATGGCAATGTGGTACATTCATCACACGAATTCCTTCACAAGAAAGTCTTTTACTAAAAAGTTAACTTTTTAAAAGTTTCTATTGTAAAGCGAAGTATCGACTGGCAATATAAAAATTTGCGGAATTTGACTTGCGCAAGTGACTTGCAACGTGTAAACGCTCGTGCAAGTTGACTTCTGCAAGTTTTAGTGACTTGGCGAACTTGCTCCAAGTCACACATGTATAGAGAGCACGTGCATATAGAGAAATTGCAGTCAATGGAAACAGTTGTCAATTGACTTCTGCAAGAAATTGTGGAAGTTGCTTGCCAGTGGACACCTTGCTTAACACTATATTTTACCTGCAAGTCATCTTTTTTCGCTTGCTTAACGTGCTGGTAGGCGTCGGCTTCTTTCTCAGCCTGCTCATCGTTGTCGCCGCCCTCTTCCGCCTCATCTTCACGCTCAACGTTAAGCGTGCGAGACTGTTTATGTTTCTTTTCGTTGACGTCACCTAAAATTATTAATTTAAATAAGCAACAAACTAAAGAAACAAACACGTTGTAGCGATGCAGACGATCTTTACAGTGCAAGAGAGAGATGCAGTGCCTGTAACGACTTGACTTAAATCATAGTGGTCTACCTAAGGTTTAGTAGTTCTAACATAGCAAAAAATCTTTTTGCATTTGATATTTGCGAAGTTTGTACATCATCACTGCTTTTTATTTCCAGCCATAACACTAGGAAGAGGTGAAGAGTGATTTTGCCGCTGTCATAATGAATTGTCAAAACAAATTAGTCTATTTTCATTGATCAGTTTTTGAGTTTGATAGCCCAATTATCGTGGAAGGTGATGATAGGCTATTTAACATTATGCAAAAAAAATGTCCTTTTTTGACCTTTTTGCAAAACAAAAAAAAAGATGGCAAAAGATCTGGCACTCTGGGTCGAGGACTCGAGAGCCTCGGACATATATATATCTATTGGTGGATAATTTCGCCAAATTAATGGTTAAGTGCCTGTATTTTTGTGAGGCTAATATTATTTAACTATAGTTTACTTATTATAAAATACTATGGTTTATGTAATTGGTTTCTTAAGGTGGATGTTCCGATAGTCCGTCCATACATTTTGGGATTGAGCTTTATCCTAAACACAGCCACTATTTGTTTCAAACTAATAATTTCATCACTTTCTACAATGAAATGTGTACGCCTATCAACTTTTTAGAGAATAACTTACATTATTTACTAAGAAAAATAATAGTAAAATTCACGCAAAAATTGACATTTTGTTTATTAGTGTGAGTGTCTTTTGCCATAAACAAAAATAGAATAGGATAGAATAGACAAGCAAACCAAAAGCGTAGTTTAGACATTAGCACGCTAGATGGCGACAGATGATGAATCAATTTCTTATGTACAATATTTATTTATTTCCTTTTCTGCAATTCATAAACAAAAAAACAATAAAATAACATAAAACTGTAGACCCTAGATGACAAATTTTACAATTTTATTTTATTACATCATAATTATTGTTGTCTGGCAACATAAACCATTTTGCGTAGGTAGGTAATATAAGCGACGCTGCCACTCTTGCAAACTTAGACCTGACCTTCAAACATTGACGAAGAAACAGCGTTGCCAAACTTCTATCACTTGTTTGACTGTTATAAAATACATTCTGAAGTAATTCTCAATTGTCCCGCGATAGGATTTGCGCGCGGAATTTCTTGCGTGTTATATTTTGTATGTTATGCATTTTCATTGATTCAAATTGGAATATTTCTAGTATGTTTTTGATTTTAATTTAATAGAATATATTGTAATTTATGGTAGATATAGTAATTAATTAAGTTGGCCCGTGATTTGCTGAAATCTCGTCACAATACTAATTACCTATGCCGTATGAGTCGGTGTTGAGTACTAAGTCAGTGTTTCATGTTATTTTAATGTATTTTTATTTTTTTGGATAAAATTATTATAAATCGGTAAGCTACCAAAGTAGGTACCTAGTCACAAAAGAAAATTAATAAACATTTTCAAAATATGGTTTTGCCGGGTTACGTAAAAAACACTTTTTACGAATTTTGCAAAAAGTTTCAGACAGACGCACATTATTATTATTTTGTTTTATTTTGTAGTACCAAGAAGCTCAAGGTCGCGTCCTAAAATTTGTCTGGTGCGTTCAATCCTTCGAGCAACACAGGCTTCCGAACGAAGGTTCAATCAAATAAACGTATAATTATTTTTATAGTTATTGTAGTTTATTGTTTATAATACAGTTTTTTTTTCTTATGCGTCGTCTACCAGGAATATAAAGACAACATTGATGTAAAAGATAACTAAAATTTTACTGTTACATTTTGTTGTTCTAGACTTTTTAATTTTCGAACGAAACCTAAAATTCAAATAAGAATTATTGTATTATCTATGATCTGGATTATCTCTCAGCAGATCAGAATTCAGATGACCTGTAGTAGTATTGTGCAGTATTGTATTGTATTCTCTTGTGATCTGCGATCACTTTCATTACATGGTTGTGAATTACAATACTATTAAATTTTATTCAAATATTGAGTGTTTAAAAGTAACATGCGCTTTTGTTGTTCTTTTGAGATTCATTGGCCGCAAGCTGATACTGAAACTGATTCATTTCAAATTGATTGTCGAAACTGCTCCAAATAAATGTTTATCTAAGACATCTGGGTATCGCATTTTGGACTTGAAGCATGTAATTGAGTGAGCATTCCTTTTGAAAAGACATCGAAATATGTGTGAATCTTCGCAAATTGAATTTGTTAGTGAAAGACTTGATGGGTTTCGAAGTGAATTAATTTTCACGTGCAGTATGTGCGATAAGTCATAAAGCTTGGAGGCATTGTACGGAGAGCATTGATAAAATAAACACTGCATTTGTTTGGGCAACTGTCAATTCTGGTAGCTCTAGTATACTGAAGCAGCACACATAACAAGTCATAAGGATGTTCCAACACTGTCAACTAATAAATTTCGACGTGTTGTAAAAATCTTGGGCAGTGTGTGGTTTGAACATTTGATAGAGGAAATTAAAACTGCTAGTGAACAAGAAAGATCAATTGCTATTCAAAAAGGTCATGTGTCTTCAGACGGTGTTCCATTTGTTTACTGTACTTATATGTAGATGGAGGATGGTTGAAAAGATCGGGTATGACTTTGATTTATCATCTGGCATGGTAGGTTAATCTAAAAAAGGTTCTTTATATTATTTTGTGTGTTATTTCTTATTTTGTGCAATATTTACAAGTGTCGTTTTTCATTTCTAGGCCTGCATTATTGGTAAAGATAGTAGGAAGTATCTATTTCTTGGTGTTAAAAACAAATATTGTTATACATGTCAATATTATGAGAGGAGAAACATGGATATGAAAGCACATAATTGCTGCAAAAAATTCACTGGACCGTCTACAGTTATGGAATCAGAAAGTATTGTGGAAGCCCTTTCAAAAGACTGAAGAATTACATCAACGTCGCTATTTGAGTTTTATTGGAGACGGAGACTCCTCTGCGTTTGCAAACTTGAAATAGAAAGTGCAATGAATCATGTAGTAAAAAACTATAGCAGTGCACTTTACAAGGTATAATATTATATGAACAATTCAAATTTGTTTAGTTATCTCAAGATCAGTGGATCTCCACATTATAATTTATTTTAGTGTCTTTTTTCTTACTATAATCAAAAACTATTTCAGGTTCAGGCACCTTTGACTGTGATAGAAGTTTTTCAAGATAATGAATGTATCCGCAATATGATGACAAAATGATTTAGACTTTTTTGAAAACTATTCTGCTAGAAAACATTGAGACATGTTCAAAAAAATGGGAGAGGTATAGATTTCAATGGTATGTACCAGTATGTACAAAGGTTATTACTTTTTATTTACTTTATAAATTATCAATTTCAATGTCTAAAATATATTATTATGTTATTCTAGTGAAAAATCGTCTTTCATCATCAGTTGGAAATTCGAGCAAGAAAAGTAAAGTTGATTTTTGAGCAGCTTTGGAGATGGATGGTAAATAACATTTTGAAGTGAATGGTAAATAATATTCATCAAAAAGTAACTAGTATACTAAATAAAGTAATTTTTCTTTGCAGCAGCCGTGTAGCAGTGGTTTCAAGACTAGAAGACTCAGAAGAGGGGGAAATCAACAAGTCCAATGATTTGTTTTAATTGTATTTTTGTAGTAGTTTGTTTAGAATCTACATCATAGTTGTATATTTCATACTAAATCGTGTTTTAGATTTGTTGTTATCTCTTGTTTATGAATTGTAATTTCTTACGAGTTATGTTGTCTTTGTAATAATTGGTTATGTTACAACTCATCAGTGTTATTAGTTTTGATTGAATAGGCATGTGTTACTTCAATTACTTGTGATTTGAAAAATAATTTCAATAGTGTGAGATAATAAAGTAAACTGCGTTTTATTTTACATAATTTTGTCATTATTTATTTCCTAAAATTATAAATCAATTAAATAGTTTATGCCTACAAATATAACTTTTATTTTTATCACATAATCGTACATCGTACATAATAAATATCGTAGAAGGTGGCGTTCTGTAGTTGTGCCTACACCCATACAGAAAAAGCGCCATCTAGTGCTCAATTTTCGTAAACGTAAGGACTAGGCACTCGCCCACGTCTGTGTGTGTAAAAAATACTATATTCAAGGACAATGTTATTTTGCAACTTTTTTGTCGAATTGGGTGGATTTTGAGGCAAGGAAATGACCCAGTTCAATAAAGTGTAAAATCCGCGAACCGCCACAGCTACTCCTACGACTTAATATGTTCGAATTACACAATAAACTCAAATAAACTAAAAACATTGACTTCAACGCCATCTAGCGGGAAAGTGGCCGGGAACAGACCGTATGTTTCACCTTAAGCCGTGTAAATCAAATAATAAATAAATACCGTCCAGCTAGAAAATAAGTAAGATAGACTTACCAAGAGTTCTCTCCTGGTCGGTCTTGCCCGGCTTGTTCTCGTGTTTCTTCTGTTGTTCCTGCGACCGGTCGGCGCGACTCGCGGCTTGCTTCTCGCCGCGGTGGCCTTTATCGCTCTTGTCCAGCTCTGAACGGCCTGTGGATTGTTTTTCTTCGCCGACTTGCTCTTGGCTTTGTTCCTGTTGTATAAATAAGTTCAACGTTTTGAATGGTTTACTAACGACTGCTTTTAATAACCTATATTTTTTTAAATCTTTGAACAATTTCACACAGCGCCATCTAGCCCCAAAGTAAGCAACTACTATGCTTGTGTTATGGGTGCTAGCTTAACGGATATACTACATAATTACTCTTTTTTAAATACATACATATTATACATAGTAACACCCAGACCCGGCACAGAAATTAAAATTCATCATTTCAATTTCTGCCCGGCCGGGAATCGAACCCAGGACCTGTTGGTGACCACTGAACAACTCACATCTATTGTTAAATTTTGCTTACTTTATTATTGATAGATTTTGAACTTAGTTGTCGGTAAAATCTAGTGTTTCATGGGTTATTGAAGTTTGTCATCAGTGTTGGTTAATTCTACATTCACATTATTGGGAATGCTTCAGTTTGAAAATGCTGGCTGGAGTTTTACATGCAAGTTTTCCAAGAAGTTTAAATAACATAATACTTACAAAAGGAGCACTCTCCTCGTCTTTCTTCTGTTCAGCATTAGTTTCAACATTATCATCCGTTCCTCTATCCATTTCAGCATTCTCTGCCTTATCCTCTGCCGTGGGATCATTGTTCGACGGATTTGCTTGAGGATTAGCCTCTTGATTCTTCTGTTCTACTTCATCCTCCTCGTTAATATTTTCAGGATTCTTAGGAAGTTCTTCCTTATCTTCTTTTTCGGGAATTTCTGGTGTTTCAGATTCATCTTGCTGCTCTGGTGTTTCTTCTGTGTCCATTTCTTGGCCTCCGTCTTTTTCTTCTTCTTCTTGGGGAGTTTCTTCTGGGGCTGGTTTTTCGGGATCATCTTTATCCTGATAAATTTTAGATCATTTTTTTAAAAGAGATTATTTTATTTTCAATTTTAGTACTAACTTTGTTACATGCGGAATATGTATTTTGTATAGAAAAAAATACTGTAAAGGCTACAATTACACTTAATAGTTATAGTATTTAATTTTCATTTAGCGTTTAACATTTACAGCCGGTTGCCATTTATCATTTATACTTTTACGAAAATCACAATACACGATATCAGTAATAAGAACACTTTCAATATGTTTTATGTTATCAATACATAGATATTGATTATTTATATAAATAAACATATATATCCTAAATATTAAGACGAAAAACATAAAATAATAGTAAAATTATTCAATTTTATCCTCCATTTTGACAGTTCTTGTATGACAGTACTTCCGTTTCACGTATAAGTAAGCTGATATTTTTTTATGCAACCGGCTGTTTGTTTTCTAATATTAGTAAGAATAACATTATTACGTTAATACATAATTCATCCACATCAAGATTACATACCTTCTCGTTACCATCCTTATCATCGCCTTCCTTATCACCGCCGTCTTCCTCATCGCTGGACACTTCGAGCCCATTGTTATTATCTTTTCCATCTTCACCCTTATCATCGCCATCTTTCTCTAGCTCCTCTGGTAAATTCTCTTTCATTACGTCGATGTCGAATGGATTCTCAGTTTCTGTTTCGCCCTCCTGTTTGACAATTTAAATATGGAACATTGAATTTCATGTACGACGCATCACAAAAATGGGTTATGTATCCAATAGTTGTAAGCCAAGCCTGTAACTGTGTGTACATTATACAATAAATAAATAAATGTAAATATATAAAAATCTGTCCATTTTGTTCGAGTCACAACAATATACTCTAAGTCTTAGAGTATGAGGCATACATTTTTTAATAAAAATTCTACTAAAGAAATCTTACATTTTCGTCGCCAGGTTCTTCGCCTTCCGCATCCATATTATCAGGCAGCTCGAAGTCTTCGGGCTCCGGGTAATTAGGTTGGTTTCCGTGATAAGGATCCGTCTACACAAAATATATATTAGACTCACAACAATAAAAAAATATACAATAAATATTATCGCGTGTCCCAGAATGAAGTTGGTAACTAACCGTCTTACTTATAAAAACCGGCCAAGTGCGAGTCGGACTCGCGCACCGAGGGTTCCGACCATTGGAAAGAAAAAATACGCAATAAAGTCGCAATTATCTTGTTTTTTCCGACCGCATAATTAAGTTTGTTTGTAGAAGAAAATTGCTGATTACTTAAAAACTACCAGCTAGATCTCGTTCAAACCAATTTTCAATGGAAGTTTGCATGGTAATCTACATCATATATATTTTTTAGTTTTATCATTCTCTTATTTTAGAAGTTACAGGGGGGGGGGGACACTTTTTACCACTTTGGAAGTGCCTCTCGCGCAAACTATCCAGTTTAGAAAAAAATTATATGAGAAACCTCAATATTATTTTTGAAGACCTATCCATAGATACCCCACACGTATGGGTTTGATGAAAAAATATTTTTGAGTTTCAGTTCTAAGTATGGGGACCCCCAAAATTTATTGCTTTTTTTCTATTTTTGTGTCAAAATCTTAAAGCGGTTCACAAAATACATCTACTTACCAAATTTCAACAGTATAGTTCTTATAGTTTCGGAAATAAATGGCTGTGACATACGGACGGACAGACAGACAGACATGACGAATCTATAAGGGTTCCGTTTTTGCCATTTGGCTACGGAACCCTAAAAACCTGTAATCTGAAGTTTAACCATCTCTCATCTAATCCTTACTTAACGTCGTAATCCAGGATCAAGCTACTATCTTAATTTATTTATTTATTTAAGAAACATAGAAAACTTAAAGCTCAAAACATGTTAAATAGAAACAGTAAAGTAAATTGATAGCCAATTACAAGTTTCCATGTATAGAATTAATATAGAAGATAATGTGAACAACAATGAAGCCACAGAGCACTCACACTCGAACAACATGTGAATAATATAAAATAATAATTACAGTCTACTTAAGGAAAAAGTTAAGACTTAGGCACCTCCTTACCGACTCCACACCCAATTGATACGGATCGTAACGTTTAAGTTCGATTTATGCATTTATGAGTGAGATTTTTGCTAAGTAAGCAGTAAGAGATTTTTGCGGACTTTCTAAGACCGTTTTTTTTTTTCGGATGGGAAATCATCAAATGATGCCCGCCGAGGGTGGGGCGGGTGGGAGTGTCAGACTCTTACTGACTAAAACCCATCCATGTTCCTTCCACAGCCCTTTGCATTCCGGAGGCGCGGTATCTCTTTCGAACGTCCCGCAGCCCCGGCAGGCTACGGCCCTGGGGAGTAAGACCGTAACAGTTTATTTATAGTAAGTAAATTTTTCAACATTAGCACTTACATGATCATCGTCAATCTCAGGCTCCTCCATTTCATTGATATCTTTCTTCTGCTTCTTATCTTTGCCCTCGGCACCATCGTCGGCGCCTTGTTCTTGATCTTTATCTTTAGCAGCCATCTCTTTCTCTCCTGTACTCTCGCCTTTACCTTTTTCTTCTTGATCTTTCTTCTGGCCTTTTTCCTCGTCTAACTCTTCTTCGTCTTCTGAACCCCAGATTTTTTGGTCTAGTCTGTGGAGGAATTTAAGATTAGGCATTTCGCTTATATAGATAGTAGTAAAACATTCAATCTTTGAATGCCACATCGAACACCAATTACCGACAAAACACTGTCTGTCAGTCTTTGATGCAACGAAGAAAAAAATAAATTAAATCATTCATCATCATTTTGGAAAAGAGCTAGCTATATTCTTACACTGCAGGACCGATATTAACCAAACATAGCTAAGAACCACCGCAAGGAAACTGGCTTTCAAATGAAAAAACCGCAACAAAATCGGTCCATCCGTTTGAGGTACGATGCCACAGATACACAGACAGACAGACATCGACGTTTAACTTATAACACCCCTCTTTTTGCGTCGGGTTAAAAGTAACCTTATAGTTTAACACGAAGTAAAATGTACAAACGATAATGTAAATTGCACAAAGGCATCAAGGGCATAAAAGTATACATCATAAACTTACTTTTCGGCTGCATTGTCAGTATCACCCATTTGCTTATCAGCGTCATCTTCATCGTCTTCTTGGTCCGATTGTTCACCTTCTATAGCAATACATCAAAAATAAGAAGTTTTACTCATACAAGGAGCAAGGTCTACTTTCATCAAAGACTATATCTGCCAAAAAGCTGTGAAACAAGCCTGTCAAACACTGGCCACACAGGATTGGCTGCTATATTACAGAACATTATGCTAATTATAATTGCTATTAGCTCTAGTTTCCTCGTACCTTTTTTATCAACATCCTGTAAATGCGAGTCGAAATCATCAGTCATGTTGACTCCCTTCTCCTCTTCTTTGCAATCTCTATTTTCTTCGTTTTTCTCTTCACCGGGACGTCGTGCATCATCTAGCTGATCCTATGTCAAGGAACAAAAAAATCTGCGTTAGAAAGATCAATAAATAATCATAGCCATAAAAGATTATGTATATCTCATCATAATTTGCTTGGAAATTGTCAATTAGGTTCGGATCAGTTTTTAGTAGTACCGAATTCAAAGGATCAGTATTTTACATGAAGCTACTACCGGGCTGATCTTACAACCCAATTAAATGACTTAATTAAGACTGATATCAGACTTTGGGGCTTCTGACAAACCGACAAACGACCATTGACTTGTAAGATTTCTCTGAATTATTCGTAACTTTTCGTACCTGATTTTCGATTCTATCCGACACATCTTTTTGGCCCTCTCCCTCTCCGAGTCCCATTCCTCCTGTTAGCTTACCGAGACCTCCCTCGCCTTCACCCTCTTCCATGTCCAGGTCTGATGGCTTGCAGAAACTGAAAAACAAAGAAGAATGAAACACAATGTTGAAAAAGCTATAAAGATTTGGCCAAAGTTATATTACCACCAGATCAAGCAAGAACCAAATGCAATTATTGATTTATAATAAATCAAGTATATATTTTGTATATTCGGCTTATACAGCACTTTTGTTTAAATGAAATTAGTGTTACATATTAGAACTTACCCTTTGGAAGCCAAATCAGAGAAAATCTTCAGCAACACCGACAGCATCTTGCACGATACTCTGTGCACAGCCACTTTCTGTGTTATGAAATATTGGACAAACAACACCGTTTGTTCCAATATTGGCACCAATCTCATCACTACACTTTTAACTTCATTTACATCGTTACCATTTGCGATATATGCGACGTAATTGCCAAACAATATCTGCGTCTTATTGATCAGTGCTTCTAATTGAAGCATTCTAGTATCATTCGTCAATTTGTCTTGCAAATGTTCCTTCAAATGTTTGTCTTCGACTATATCTTTGGATTCTTCTTTATCGCTCTTTATTATTTCGTCAATAGCTCTTATTACTTCGGCGTTTTCCGTGGTATCATCAGGCAAATGTTTCTTGTACACCGACTGAATTATTAGCAACATTGTTGCAATTAAATCTTGCGTTTGGGTAATAAGTTCATCGCTGGTAACCTTTTCATTTTCTTTACCATGATCACCTTGTTCATCTAATTTAAAAAGTTCATTGACGGTCGCTTTTAAGTAACTCGACAAATTTACTATGCTCTTTAACAGTGGGTGGTTTGGTACGTGTGTATACGTGGATAACTTGATTTTAAATTGGTAGTCCTGCAGCAAACCTTCGATATCGTTAACTATGTTTTCTAAATTGGTCTTACAATCATGTGCAACGTCAATATGTGCTTGAGAAACCACAGGAATATTTGTATCACCTTGTCCAATTTGTTTAGGCATGCTATTAGATAGTTTCTGTAAGGCATTCTTCTGTTTATTAACATTTGTTATAAGAGCGTTTATTTTCTTATTCAGGTCACGCCACTCGTCGTTATTTTTGTAACAACGAACAATTTTTGAGTCTGATAGAACATTATCGAAATCTGGTTCGGCTTCTACGTTTAGTCCCTTTTCCGGGCATGATTTGAGCACGACATTAAATTGTTCTAGAACGATGCTAGCGTTAGCGTAGCATTCTGTGAGCAGCTCGATCTTTGTGTTAATCTTAGATATGTTCGTGTCTGTATTGTCTACGTCGAGGGCGTTCATTAAGTTTGCTGTTAGAGTACGCAAGTCGCAGAGGTAACGCGAATATTTGGAAATCGATTTCTTTTGGGTGTTAGTCATTTTCTGGGGAAGAATTTTTTATTTTAACTTTGTACTTATAGTTTTAATAACATATAGAAGAATGTAATTTTACATCCACATCGAGATATTTATTAAACACTAGCACTTTGCCCGCGACTTCGTCCGCGAGAGATTCGGATTTTCGCACACATTCCAGAGGTGTCGCAAAATAGCATTATAAACATTAATTTTGGATGGCCAGTTTTACCACCTCCAGAAAAATGACCCAATAATGTAAATCATAATATCTGTTAGATAATTAATTTACAAAGGCAACGAAACTGAAAAATACCTAAGAGTTTTTTTAAAATACCATAAGCATAACCTCTCCCCGTGCAGGAACAGTTCAGGTCGCATAAGACTATAGTTATTTTTCTTTATAAATACAAAACTCCATCTGTCTCTCTATCCGTTTGTCTATAATACCTTCATGGGAAAACGGCTGAATCAAATGAGATAAATTTTGTATAAATATAAACTGAAAGCTGTGGAAGAACATTGAGGTTTTTATGCAGGTGCGTGAAGTAGACTCACAGACACAATCAACCGCTGATCAAAATTTTTCAAGTTCAAGCAAAAAGACAGAAAGGAATTTAAGGGTGTTTTGGCTACCTCGGGCCTCCGAACTGTATTGAGAATCGAAAGAATGTACTGATCTCATACGATAGCAGAGTGACCTAAGAGGTCCAGATGGGCTTCAGCTTGTATGCAGATGGTCACATGAGAGGTTCTCTCTAAATAATCATATGCGGAGATTGGGGGCTCGTAGCTAATTAAAAGCCATGCAAATCGATAATTAATCCTTTTCTTAACCGACCCAACCGTGCCATCTTTGATTGGGGATAATTTCATTTTAGCCACGTATTGTAGCCACATCATTCAATGCATCACGGGGTATCTTGAGGGAGTTGGAATGCAAACACTTTTTAAACCAGCACGCAGTTTGAAACAATTTTAAACAACAACAGATTTTGGCTAGAATGCCAGCACCAACCGCTATAAGGGAGCTAACGACAGCTGAGTTAGATGATCCCTTAATAAGGTATTGAAGACATCATTGATGGATTTACAAACAGAAGAACCCCAGGAGGTAATATACTCGTTACGAAAAGTGAGAAAAGTTTGGTGAACATTTGTTATTTTTTGTAAATACACGTGTGTCTAAACATTAAAACAGGCGGTTGACGACGACGAACGACGAAAAAGAAGTAGGTGGCAAAAAAGCACCTTTTCAACAGAAACTTAGTGTAAGACACCGATTTCTAGAACGATGTTTTAGCAGAAAATAAAATTAATTTTCACTTTGTAAGCCGTTTGGATTTTTGTGAAAAGTTTTTTTCTGTTTTCATCGCATGCATTGAACCCTAAAATTCGCATGAATATTATACGGACATAGGTCCGGTAAATATAATCTGGAAAAAGATTGTTTACTTTCTTAGGTATATCATTGCATTATGATAATTGGAATACCATAATTACTCTATCGCACGTCATCGAAGAAATTACATGAGATACAATTTAGAGTATAGCAGCTTTATTATTTTAGGCGCATACGGAAAGCGCGACAATATTTTCGGCCTATTTATTGTCCCACTACAGGGCTATGGCCTAATTTCACAGAGTTTTTGAAGGCGGAAGGAAATGTACATATTAGTATAGTAGCCACATAAGCAAATATATTTTCGAGCTGTTTCTGGTTGAAATTGTACCCACCTTATTTTAAAAAATCAGGGTGTCCACTCCAAATGCCTAAAAAAACCCTGACTTTCTCTGATCACTCTACCACATTTCCCTGACGCAGTATTGTCGTCGTATAAGGCAAATATGCAATTTTCTCCTTTTAAACCAAATTATGAATGTATTATACTTTGCACTATTGAAGTCAAGGTCTAGACTATGTGCACTAAATAGGAGAAGATATCTAATTTGTGTTTAGAGTTAAGTACCCTAAATAGTAAGCTACTAAAATAGGCCAATAAGAATCAGAGCGCGATTTTTTTTAGAAATATCAGGAACATAATTCTTATGTATTATGTTTTTTATTCATGACTCCCTTTTCCATGAATTTTTACTCTTACGATGTTTTTACCTGACAATCCCTGACCACCTATAGCTTCCCTGACATTTTCCAGATACTGGATATCCTGGATTTAGCGAAGCGGCTTGCTAACACTTCCCGTGACTCAAGGGCTGCTTTTATCTTTGCCTAAGACTAAGCATTGCAATCCAACGTGGCAATTTTGCCAGCCTCTTGAATACGCTTCCAGTTGACGGTGATGAGGAAAAAATTTTTGACCCCATATTTTAGTTAAATTTTCATTTTATTACAATATTTTGTGGTTTCAATTTTCATGTTTCTTACTGTAAATAATGTAAATACTTATGACTTGAAAGCGCTTACTTTTAACAAATTCGTAACTTGAATTCTTGTAACCGTTTCTAATGGTTATTTTTTATTAAAAAAAAAAAGGAATTTAACCAAAAAAAGAAAAATATAATTTACCAAACGCAAAAAAAAAAACAAAACTATGCGGGATTTGAACTCGAAGCAAAAGCAACCGACTCGCATGGTCGTTAATACAGGCTACACTGTTCGTTGACATTTTAGTTAAAATTGACGTTCTCATACATCGTTCGATTCATAAATTCTACTAATCTACCAATGCTTTCGTGTTTTCAATTTCAATTACTGCTTATCTTCTTTAGGAATCAGCGTGATGATTTTCATATCAACGATTGTAATAACAGCTAAAATCCATAATTACTAAAAATTTATAGATCATCCCATTACAAACTTTTATACAATGTCTCACTGCTCATTCCTCATAATATTTAGCGTGATGTTTTATAGCCTAAAGCCTGACCCGATTTATAACAATCATTTTTGCTGAATTTCAATTAAAACTGTTCAGTCGTTTTGGCGTGAAGCTCAAACAGATAAACACACAAACAGACAAACAGACAAAAATTCTAAAAATCATATTTTTGGATTCAGCATCGTTTACTGATCACGCCGAGATCACTTTAAAAAAAATATATTCAATGTACAGATTTTCTACCATTACAATTTTATTATTTATTAAACATTTGCTAGATCCTTACCAGTAACTGCGCGGCAAATCCTTTGCATCGCTCGATATTCTGCAACCCCAAGTCCTGGTGTGGTGATTGCAACGCCAGGGCAAGGATTCTATGGCGAGCTATGTTCTTTTGGAAGTATTTCTCACACCCCGACCATAGCAAAGAGAGAGACGCGTCGCAACGTCTAAAATGAAAATAATTATTTTTAAATTGGAATTAAAAAGTTGGAATGTTATTTGACTACCTACTTTGCTTCATGCTATACCAGGCATGACACACTATTACGCCTCCCCCTATAGAATGTTATTTATTTAATTAAGCAACATGGAAGACTTACAGCGAAATAGATCGCCATTAACTGCGCATAATTTAAACGCAATTATTTACCGTAAACGATTTTAAGGTGATTTTAAGGTGGCGATTCTATTGCTAAGGTGATATTACAAGAAACAGATGCAAAATATATTTGGTATTGTAAACATTATTTTGCTTTCAACGTCATCCTTATCTGTACGGAATAGAACTCAAATCGGTTGAATAAGCTGCAAGAGTTTGGATTATTTTTTATTCTTAGTAAATATATAATCCGATTAGATACTAAGAAATTTCGAATGCAATAATGAAGCAGTTGAAGATATCGCTATATTAATATCTACGAGTATCACACAAAGTACTAACCTGCTCTTCAAATAGCCAACAGCCGCTTCTAAATCTACCGGCGGTATAGTGAAGTCGTACAATTCCTTGTCAGTCGCGTTTAGTATGACTAAACCGGTTCGGTAGTTTAAACCGAGCTTAGTTAAGTACTTAAACAGATCGGCTAGGGCTTTACGCTTTTGTTGGACGAAGTTCTTCGCTTGAGACGTCTGCTTCTCTTTTGGGAGAGTGCTATCAACCTGTTAATGTTTAATGTAATTTTACAGTTCAAAACAATAATATTTTTAGTTTTAGTTGGGACAGTTTAAGGTACTCTCGAAGGCAATACAGAAACTAAATAATAATTAAAAAAATTAAAAAATAATCAGTAATCGTTTATTTCGTAGAGTATTAAACACATATGTAACGTATTTTTAGAATGTTAACCTAACTTAAAATTCTGTCTAATAATAAAAACCGTAATGTTAAAGGATTGAAGATTGGATTGAAATGATTATTATAAAGAGTGATACCATATTAAATTCTTGACTCATACAAAAAAAAATAGTCATACCTCCAAAGATCCCAGATGCGTGCTCGTCTCAATGACTACAGTGACAAAATCATCCAACGCTTGCACAAGAGACGGGTACCCAGTGTTGGTTATAGTGTCCTTACACAGTGTCTTAGCCTTGTTCAGCAAGCTGGACACTTTGGACAATAGACTGCCGTCCGCTATCATCTTGCAAGGCTGCTCTAACTCATCCAAATATTTCTAGGAAAGGAAAAATAAAAGGTAAATCTACTGTTGAATTTTTGTGTTTTCGTTTTGTTAGCTATGTGAAAACAAACAACTCTAATATTATTTCTACAAATAATCTACCCCGCAACCGCTAAGAATTTAATACCAAACAAACAGAATTTTTATTTCTTCTGTACACAATAAAAAAAAACAGTTGTAGTTGTAGTATCAGATTTTTACAGATAATTTAAGATTAAAGTAAAAAAAATCATGACAAAATATTTTAGTTTTTAATTATAATTATAAATAAGTCATAGCTTTTACCGCGAAGCAGTATAGAAAAAAATTATAGGTTTTTCAAAAAGTATAATAAAATCCAATTTTAATCAGATCTGATTCACAATAAGTCAACTCTATTCACTTAATTTTCCGTAAGTACTTATCATGAACAACAAGAACATTAATTGTGTACAGAAGTTTATAAAATTAGTAACAATCATAAACTTAGTGAACAAGCAATACTACCTGCATCGGCTGCGAATTAAAAAGAAAAAAGGAAATTAGTACGTGTTATATTTACAGTGAAAAAAGAAAATTAAAAACCCATTGTGCTATACCACAGAGTATTTATGTGGTCCAACAGATGAAAAAAAACACAATATTGTTAGATTTAGAGATATTCCGAACTCGGCACATTTATAAAGGCAGTTTTCATGTGTTACACAATCATGGTTTAAAAATTATGCAATAAAAATATGGCCCAGTACAGAATATTCACAGTAAATACAACCAAAGATAAGTGCTAAAATAAATAGGGTGAGAGATTGGTAGTAGATTAAAACAATCAAATTAAAACTAGATCTACATTAAAAATAATACGAAAAAATATCGAAAACTAGTTTGTTTCCCGCGGTTTCACCCGGATAAAAGTTGTAGACAAAAAGTAAATCGCAATTATCCAGAACCTATTTGCGACAAAATCAATATTGCATACTAAAATACTAAAAATGTCGCTAAAACCTTATTTATGGTGAGTGTAAGTTAACGCAACTTTGTTGTCGAACAATCAACCTTATTTTTAAGAATTATGGTTAAAAATTCGACCACGAAGTTTCTCGAGTGTACATTTTGCTTAAAATTTCCTTGATCAACATCAAAATGATATTCAACATACCTTGATATTCCTGGCGAGTACAATATGGTTCTGTACGTCAATCATGTAAGCCCCACCAGTCGGCGCGTTAGCGGTGGTGGTGCGCTTGGGCCGGTCCCATATACCAACGTGATCGCCGACCACGTCTGTTGAGTTGTCTACGAGGCAGCTTGTCACACTCTCTTTTAGAACATTCTGGAAATAAAAAACAAATTCATACACTTTTCGAAGCGATATCTCCCAATGTGATAAAAAATCTAGCATAATGAATAATGTCGCCGTCTTTATACGGACGCTCGGTTGTTTTGTTTCAGCGGAATAATACGCCCACCGTATGGGAAACGGATTTAGGTTGGACGTAATATCACGCCAGCCGCATGGAAATTATTAAGTTAAGCTTTTCACGACATAGTTATATTGCACGTCAAATTACGGGATAAGTTCATTTCTCCTCTCGATTCCTCAAAGCCTGTTCAATTTAATGTGACCATGGTTCTCGAAATCGGAACGAAAGCCTGCACGATTAATATAAACGTTCATTTAATAATTATTTTAGATTATTAACCCCTACACATCAACATAACAGCTGTCAAAAGAGTTTCATCACCAAGTTACAAACCTCAAACTCCTTGGTATGTTTATGTAGCGCCTTATGCGCCTTCTCGACGGTATCCTTGACGCTCCAGTAGCTAAGGTCCCTGTCCCACGTGCAGATCTTGACGAAGTCACGCAACTTCTTCTCGATGGGAGTGCGCTTCTCTTTGATGTGGGAAGCAACTTGTGCGCTGAACTGTGCGTAATAGTTGTACGTGTTCCACAGAATTGAGAGGAGTTCATCTGTAGGCAATATTAGTAGAGGATGTTAGGTCTAGGAAATATCTATAAAACATGATTGTGATAAATGTCACACAAAGTTCTGAAAGTTTAGTAACTGCAATATTAACATATAAAGGCTGTAGTGAAACAACAACTAATAAGTTTATTTTTTATTCCTTACTAGCTGTTTCCCGCGGTTTCACCCTCGTCACGAGGTACTACTTCGCGCACCCGGGCTATAAGTAGCCTATGTCCTTTCTCGGGCTCTAGATTATCTGTCTATCAAATTTCATTTAAATCGGTGCAGTAGTTTTGGCGTGAAAGCGCGACAGACAACAGAGTTACTTTCGCATTTATAATATTAGTAAGGATTATTTCGGCCTTCGGGTTCTCTTATTTTTGGGGGTTAGTGTAATATGTTTCTCTAATATACTTCACCTGTCAATTACCACACTGATTCACTCTACTGTTGGATACTCATCCTCACCCTTACGCTCATCCACATTGATACACTCGCTCAGTTTCATTTATAAAATCATATTTTTTCGTTAAAACAAAATTGAACCTTACCTCGTTTGTCAGAAGGTTCCAAATGCACTAAATGGCAGTGGTACACGAATATGATATCCAATCTTATTTCATACTCCGCCAAGTTAGACTTCTCCATGAAGTCTTTGAGCACAGATATGACTCTTTCAGCTTCTACGGGGTCTCCTGTTGTGTCCAAGTATGTCTTGATGACGGAGTATAAGTAGAACCAGTACTTGTGGGCTTCGGATTGTTTCCTGTTAATAATTTGCGATAAAAAGATTACAACTCCGAACATTACAAATGTTTTGTAATTTAAGTGTGTGTGTGTGAGAGAGAGATAACAAAACAATACACTTAAAATAGGCTTTATTTCTAGAAACATTACTAATAATGTGATTTCTGACTTAAACAATGAACATTGAATTACACAAGGTGCCAAAAGAACAAGCCAAAAAAAAATAACATCCTATCAAAGCACTGCTACTCATTCTATTTTAAACCTTTCCATAAAAGTAATACAGTTCATTTTCGCTTACCTATGATACAAATTATTAAGGCATTCCTTCCAATGAGCCATTTCCAGCTTCCTCCAGTTAATAATCTGCTGTCCCACAGCTAGCGACACGTCGATCATATTGTTGCCCTTGTGAGCATTCTTGTTCCACTCCTCGATCTTATCTCGAAGCAGCTCTAAGCCAGTGAGGAAACGACTCACGGGGCTTGTTACTGGGAAGCTGAGAATTCTGTTCACTATGATTATGATCTGAAATTCAATGAAAGCATAATTTGATGACTGATCTATGCTTTGGGCACTGAGAATCACCTATGTCCAGTAATGGACGTCTGATATGGTAATTATTTAAAAAATGTCTTAGCTGTTTATAGCTAAGATTCTTTCTTTGTCCATCCTATGGTTACCTGGAAGAAATCGCAGTTAGCGATAAGACCGCCCATTGTACCTTTGCCTAAATGAACTTGTTTTTTTCATGTATGGTGTACAATAAATAAATAAAACAAATAATAAATAAATAATACAAATAATAATAATAAATAAAAAATAAGATATTTTTTAAATAGAGAGAGTAATTATATGCTATAATTAGCTTCTGCCCGCGACTTCGTCCGCGTGGAATATTCCACGAGAACGATCGCGAACGCGCTAATCTCAGGAATGGAGCGACTTGGAAAACTGGTATTCCACGCGGACGAAGTCGCTCCGTTCCTATTGGTTTTAGTGTGATGATATAGTCTTCCTCAATTAATGGGCTATCTAAGACTGAAAGATTTTTTCAAATCGTACCAGTAGCTCCTGAGATTAGCGCGTTCAAACAAACAAACAAACTCTTCAGCTTTATTATACACTTCTCATCAAAAAAATCGAAACACCTCGCAGTTTATGATTTGATAAGGATTATCAGAAAAATGTGTATATTTAGGAATAAATGTAAAATGTCATTTAATAGTGAGTAGTATGAGGTTTTTAAATCCTAATGTTATTGTTCTAAATTCAAATTAAGTCTTCATAGATTTCGTATTTTGTATAATGAGTAATTTTTACCCTGTATGGAATATGAAGGAAATGGGTAAAACAACACGCGTAAATGAAAAACTTAAGAAACGTTTATTTAATAACTTGTATTCCCTCCGCGAGCTCTTATTACTGCTTCCATACGGTTCTTCATCGATCGGATGAGAGTCACGATCACATGTTGTGGTATATTATCCCATTCCTCTTGGATTGCATTTTGCAGCTGGCTAAGTGTTTCTGGGGCTGGATCTCTTGCTCGAATTCGTCTCTTTAATTCATCCCATAGATGTTCAATGGGATTCATGTCCGGGCTTCTTGCTGGCCATACCATAATGGAGATACCGACTTCGGTAAGATAATCTCGTACGACGCCCGCGGTGTGAGCTCTAGCATTGTCGTGCATGAATATGAAGTCGTTGCCAATAAAATGTGCATAGGGCATCACATGAGGTTCAAGACACTGTTCGATGTACCGATGAGAGTTTAGTGCAGGCAGCCGTGGCCCAGACACAAAGGCAAGTTCTGTCTTACCGTCGGCGCTGATTCCTCCCCAAACCGTCCACGAACCGCCACCATAGCTGACCTTTTCTTCAATGCAGCATTGTGCAAAGCGTTCTCCATCTCTTCTGTAGACCTTGTTCCTTCCGTCGTTACCATACAGCATAATTTTACACTCATCAGAAAACAGTACTTTGCTCCACTGAAGGTATGACCAAGTTAGGTGCTCGCGTGCAAAGTTAAGGCGCGCTCTTCGATGGTCTGCAGTTAATTTCGGCCCATTCGCTGGCTTATGCGGTGCCAATCCGCGTTCCTTCAACCTTCTTCTTATTGTAGAGTCACTTACAGCTACTCTTCGTACAACGCGAAGCTGCTGCTGCAGTTGAAAAGCGTTAAGGCGTCGATTTCGTAAAGAAGTTGTTACAATAAATCGATCATCTCGCTCAGAAGTGACCCGATTCCTGCCAGATCCTGAACGGCGCGTGAACGAACCAGTCTCCCGATAGCGTTTGTAGACTCTATGAACAGATGATAAGCTTAGATGCAATCTTGCAGCCACAACACGCTGACTAAGTCCAGAATCCAGCAATGCCACCACTTGGGCGGCTTCTGCGGGCGAAGTATCCATATGTTTTAGAAAAAAAAGTTTATTCAGACGTCCCAAAGTCACAGTAAATGAAATAAGAAACAAAAAGTTTAAAGACAAGCGCTAATTTTTAGTTTTTAAACGAGAAACGTACTCCAACCCTAAATACACATTTGTCTCAAAACAGTGATTAATTTCATTTATAGGATAAACAAATGAAATTCTAATTTCGAATTTTGATTTTTTTCTTCTTACTGTAATGACCAAACTGCCAGCTACACAATAATGTTTTATTTTTCATGGAATTAATTCTCTTTTGTAAAAAATTAGGACAAAAACAATAAAAACGAAAGTGTTTCGATTTTTTTGATGAGAAGTGTATTAGTATAGATATGATGTTCTAACAGCCTTTATATCTCCTATTCAAGAAAATCTTTCAAGGAGCCAGTATTCAAAAAATATATAGCAAAGTGGTCATTAATTAGTAACTTACCTCTTTCAAAGTGGGGAAATCTGGCCACTGATCCAGTAATTCATTAGTATTCTCCTTCACTCTATGTAGTAACGGCACGCACTGTTTTGTTTCTGAGACCCACGCGGATCTATAGAAGTCCACTTTGCTTGAAGAATCTAAAATAATATAAAGCATTTATAAACATGGTACGCAGGTTGAGCGAAAAAGTGTTTTTATATAGCGAATTTCTCGACTCGATGGAGTTTTGATCAGTACTGAATAACTTGTGAAATAAGTAAGCATAATTATGCTGGAATATTTTCGATATTTGATCACTATAGAGGTATAACTTATTTTTTTTTGTTTGCTATCGGGTTTTTTTTCAATCACTTGTAAAATAGCAATAACTAACCTTGTCCATCAACCTTCGCCTTTATTTGCGAAATAAGTACCATCAGACCCGGGGTAATCGTTCCCTCAAGCTCCGCATCCAAACCCTCCCAAACATTGTTGGTAATCCGACTAAATATGGGATACCTCTGCAAGAACGAACTGGTCACGTCATTGCCGACCAACTTCTTTCGGGCGGGTAACCATTCCGCTGACGTCATATTTCGAACTATGTTCGAATGCCACTTGTATACTAGAGAAACATCTTCAGGAGATATCAGATGTTTTTGTTTAGCTTTTTCAGTGTTATTTTGGGTTTTGACCGGCACTTGTTCTAGTGTTGGGGGTTTGAATTCAGCGAAGTCTAAGTCAGAGTAAGACGGGAACATTTCTTGCATTTCTTCGAGAGCCATTGCATCTTCGTCTTCATCTTCACATTTAGATCTGGGATAAAGATTTGTAGTTCATTATTGGTTGTTATAAATAACTAGTTGCCCTGGTGATACATTTTTATATTTAAGAAGAACCTATAAACTTTGATAAGTTTCTAGCACTTGTTAAAGTTTATATATTTAATTCTAGCAGGCTTTAACAAGGACATGCGTGAATAGGAATACAGAATTAGTCAGCTGGGGGGTTAGACAAGTGGCAAAACGCTAACGCTAACGCTATAGAATAGAAAACAAAATGTATGGGAATGACATTCGTTTACGACTAGCTATATGTCATTCCCATACATTATGTTTGTACTGATGTACTGAGAATAGACAGGAAACTCTTACAGCCGATTAAATCAAACTTTTTATCATTTATACTTTTATGAAAAACACAAAACTTGATATCAGTAATAAGAACACTTTTAATGTTTTATGTTTTAAAAACGTAGATATAATAATTAAGTAAACATATATCATAAATATTAAGACGAAAATCATAAAATAATAGCAAAATTATTCAATGTTGTCCTCCATTTTGACGAATCTTGAATAACAGTTCCTCCGTTTCACGTATAAGTAACCTGATATTTTTTTTGATGCAACCGGCTGTTAATCGTAAAACGGACGACGTGATCTTGTCAGAAAACCAAGTACAAGACCAACATATTGTATGCTACTCTCGTGCTAGATCATCATGAAGTTCGTCCGATCGTGGGAAGCCTATGTCTGGCAGTGGATTGCCGTAGACTATACAAATATGCCTGTAGGGTATACTGTACTTACTTGGTAACATATAACGCCTCATCGTCCTGTTTCTTCTTCTCAATGTCCCTCTGCTGTCCCTCCCAGGACTGCACAATAGAGTCCAATGTCGCCAGCATAGAATTCATCATCGTTTTATCGATTTTATCCAATGCTGTGCAATACATGCGCATCTCTGATAAATTCATTTTTAGAGTTCTGCAAAAATAGGTTTTATTTTATACACAGTGAAATACGGTTTGATTACATTTAGAAAAAGTTGATAGTGTGAAAAAAAATATTGTAATTTAACACTTGATTGATGTGTAAATCCGAAATTATGTCTATGAATAGATAAAGAAAATGTTATAGACTACTTTGACCAAGTGCCTTGCAATTATTTGTAACTAATTTTAGATTATGTTTTTTGCTTGCTAATTTAAACATATGCGTTCTCCAATGGACAGTAGCGGTATGACTTGAGCTTTAAAATTTTGATGTTTGAAAATTGCTGACCTAAGCTAGCCGGACCAGGCAGTCATTATTTTAAACTAAAGCAAGCTAAACGAACGAAGAAATACTTACTGAATATTTTCCAAATCAACAGCAAACATGTCACTGCTCACAGCATACACATTTCTTTTCAACATCTGCCCAAACTTATGTGCCAAAAACCTATTCAAATAATCCTCCTCACTCTTTCCATTCCGTATACCGTTCGGGAACACCATCAGGTCGCTCACAACTTGATTAAGAGTCGGACCCAATTCAACTTTGACTATCAACTCATTGATCAAATCATTCAAGTAAGTCACGCTGTATACGAGTTGAGATATAGAACTTTGTAGAGGTTTTGCCAAGTCGGGCAAAGCGTCGGTATACGCATCGATTTTTTTATAAAACGCGTTGACCGAATAAAGCCAGGAAGTCGTTTCTTTAACAACAGAATGTGCGGTACGGATCTGGGTTACGTTATTAGTATTTTTAGTAAGGTCTTTGTACAAATTCTTGCAAGCGTTTAGCAGGTTTGTAGTGATGTCATGTATCGTTTTTGGCGACAGTACTGATTTGGCAAAGTGTTTGCAATCCTGAAAAGATAACCAACAATATTCTAGATTATTTATCTACACGTTTATTAGCACAAAATTACCCGCTTATGTTGGGCTACAAATAACAACAAAAATGTTATGGGCTACTACTTACATTTGCGAAACTATTGTAAGTCGGTTCCTCAGGTCTAAATGTATTTCCCAGTTTATACTTCGCTACTCTCTCAGCCGTGGCTTGTCTCAGCTCCATAATAACGCTACAATGAGGGTGCACTTTCATCAGCCCACAATCTTTCTTCAACTTACTAAAAACTACTTGAGAAGGCTTATCAATACTGCCGTAATGATTAATATTGCCAGTCACGAGACCATGAAAGTAATAAGCGCCGAGGAGGGCATCAAACATCTTGACATCCTCTTCAATGTACTGCACTTTCAAACGATACTTGGCCACGTGGTCCATCGGATTAATTTCGGACATCAACTTAGTGATGAGAACACTCGTTTGTAATGATAATTGTGCCGTTAAAACTTTGGTCTTTTCATCATATGTTTTATTTTCTAATATAGTTGTGAGTTTCTGGTAAGCGTCGTTCGCTTCGGTAAGCAAGTCATCGAGAGCATTGTCTTTGTAGCAAATGCGGAGCATTTCTATAGTGTGCGTGCAAACTTCTTCGAATGTGTTGTCGTTTGTGAGCTCGAGAGCGGAATGTAGATAATGTACGAGTTGCTCGTATTTCTTCATTTCGAATTGAGCGTCTGATACTCTGAAAAAAATAATGGAAAACCAGATTTATTTTCACACTGTGGCTGAATTGTTCTAACTTACGTGTAAGTCCTGACAAAAACTCAACGATATAAACATAATTTGTAACATAAAAATATTTGGTGCATAAGTTCATTGAACATACAATTTTAAAAAAAGTTTAATATATAATCGCTTGTATTAAATTAAAAGCACAAACTTACATCTTCAACGAAGCTGCCGAATCTAAAGTGGCAATATTCTTCCAGAGAATATTTAATATAGTTCCCAATTGCACTGAATAATCTGTTCTATCCTCCATTGACACTGTTTCATACGCCAGCAAATGGCGGGATTCTGAAATATAAACTCACTTTAAGTTACTATTCAACATAATAATGATGTCCTCTGAGCCGTAACTAGTATGTATTTACTATCCAACATAATAATCTGAGTGGTCCTCCGAGTCGTAATTTATAAGGTGTTGAGTGGCGCAAACCCGTATCATATATGTTAACTACCCGCAACAAACCTCAATAAAATTCTATCCTACGATACTTAGCCTAACTAATACACTGGTGGTTGCAAAACCGCTTGCCTTGCATATAGCAAATTTATAATAAACTAAAGAAGATACGTAAGTGGCTTAGAAATATTACCCTTTGTTATAATCAAGTGGGCCTTCTCCACTAGTAATGGTATTAGTGGGGAAGGACCACTTAACTATAGATGTTGTAAACAGTAATGGGGTAATTCAAATTAAAATATAGAAATGATAACCAAAAAGTGGGTAATTTCAAAACATGTATAAATACCTGAATCATCCACAGACACGGTGAACTTCAGAAGATAATAAGGCAGTAAGGGAACATTCTTGGACAATCTCTTGCTGTTCACAGGAATTATTTCAACAGACTCCTCAGAGATGTCACTATTGTGTGGATTCAAAAATGGCGTCGGATAGAAGGCTGGTGAATAGACTACTGTTTTGTAAAATTCATCCCAGAATTTAACAGGGAGAGATGATATTCTGGAACAAATGTGGATTTTTAGCTGTCGTCTATTGACCCTTTTTGTTGCAATATTTTATTGATATATTTTAGATCATAAATCAAGTCTTTTTTTTATAATTTTTACATAAAATTACTGCATCTAAATTTAATATTATAAGGTAAATCTTACCTATCGCTCAGCTTATCTTGACTATCGTCCTGCAGTTTGAGTATCACTTCCAAAATATTCAACAAAGCTGGTGGAAACCCTTTAGTCACCTTGCCCAGATTTACCAAACTGGATAGGACTTCTGCTGATTCAATCGTAACTAGATTCTCTTCATTCTTTATTAGCTGGGACACCACATCAAAGAAATCCCTCTGTAAGATAGTCAGTACTCTCTGAACTACATACGAGATGATCGGAAGGAGTTTTACTTCAGATCCTCGTTTGTCAATTGTTTTACCATCAACAAACTTGCTGATATTTTCTTGAACTAAAACTAATGTATCTTTATTAGGCACGTCCAATGCTAATTGCATGTCTGTAACGGCAAAGTTCTCTATGGACAAACTGTTGAGTTGCTTCGAAATAGGCTGATATAAGTCCAAAGACATTTTCTTATAAACTTTGGACTTTTCGCTGCTTAAGTCGTATTCTTCTTTGTCAACAAACAATTTGGGCTGGCCGTACATTTTGCGAATCTTTTTGCTCAGCTTAGTAATTTGTGAGTTATCATTTTCAGTGGTCATCGCTATATTAGCTGTGGCTTCATTGAAATTTCTAATTAGAATGTCGCTCCCTCTCGTTAGTCTCATTATTGGTAACATCAAATGTTTGTGCAGCCATTTGCTATGTGTGTACAGTAGGGCGACAATATCTTCCCTTAAAACTCTGCGTCGGCTAGCTTCATTAGCAACAAATATTGGTTCGTGTGCCGTTTTGACAAATCTGTCCCGCCAATTTAGAAGTTGGAACATATTACAAACAGTTCTGTCATCTAAGGACCTAGCAGATCGTTCAATACTTTTGCGAATATATTCATCAATTACGGCAAGGTATCTGAGGCAGTACTTCAGTATCGGATACTCGCCAAAATCGTCTGTCAATGTACCCCCTAATACAGCTTTGGAATAATTTGCTACTGTAAATATACCCTCTGGTACGATGGTGGTCAAGTAGTAAGTCATAAGATTGTTTAATAACGTAAGTGCCTCCTTATTGCCTACACGTATGGCTTCTTCGTCCAAATCGTATACCTCTGGATAATACTTTTTATACGACTGCAGTTCGCCGATATATTTATAGGTTTCATACGCTGTATCGTTGAGTATCTCAACATAGTCTACACTCACAGTACAACACTGCTTCTTCATAATACTATGAATAATATTATAAGTCATTGTAAACAGCACTGGAGGGACTCTTTGGTAAGTTGTATACAAACTAGAGATTACATGTAAAGGTGATTCTATGGTACCATCTTTGGTTTCTTGCACAGCGATGTAGGCTAGCTGCTTTGCGGTTTCAAGGAAGGAATTTGCGCACAAACCTTTAACTGTTAGAGTATGACTCGTGTTTGCGGGGAGGGGGCCAGTATCTTCCTCTTCTTCTCCTTCGATTAGATCCTCTAAAGCTTTTAACATGGAGTTTTTACTTTCGGCAAGTGACGCGTTGACGCTTGATGCGAAATCCGCGCCGCATCTTGGTTTGATGTAGACATCGGAGAAGCTGGTCACAAAGGCAGTTGTGGTGGAAATCCCACGAAGTATCTGCTGCCAGGTCAAGTGAGCCGCTTGTAGTAAATGCGAAATTGTTGGACGATCGAGTCCTGGAAAAAAACAAAATAATACCTATTTAAAACAACACTCATATTATTAACATAATGTCAACTAAAAGGAATCATCTTAGAGTACATACCTTCTACGAAGGACTGCATCAGCTCGTGGCATTTGATACACAAGTCGTGGTATTTACAAGGTAAGCCACACGACGACAGCAAAGCCGTCAAATCGAATAAATTCTCAGTTTCAGACACATATGAAATCTGCCAATCATCTGGTCTTAGAAGAGATATCTCTATACCTCTGTTTCTCATCGCCCTTGATATCTCACCGTACTTCGGGTCCATTGTAAAAAATACTCTGAAGTTCGGGTGTGGTTTTATTTCACTGATATCCCCACGTTCGGGAATGCTTAATACGCCGTTCGGTTCCAACAAACCGTTCAGTCTGTCGAGAACGGCTGCAGAAGTGAGATTGACATTGTCCAGGAGAAGCCAGGAGCCTTCGATCATCGTTTTCACAAGTAAAGAATCTACGAATTCGAATTTTCCTCCGGCGTTGACCGAAGTAACTTGCGAAACTTTGTTATGCAACTTCTTCAAGCTGTTCACAACATCTTGTATTTTCGGCGAGATATCTTCTTGAGCCAAATTATTTTGAATCAACTTATCGCAGTGATTCATTAGAAATTCAATTTTTTGTTTGAACCTTTTCATATTGCCGTCTGATATTTCATTGCTTTTAGTAGCCTGCAGTGATTTGTACTCGTATAGCTGACTGAGCAGCTCGTTCAGCTTCCAATCGAAGGACCTTTGCACCAACCACATGTTCCTAACAGTTTGTATTGTTAAAGTCTCGATTTTATCAAACAAGCTCTCCAGGTTTCTGTTAAAGTCAACTTGTTCGAAACCGCCCAGTAAATCAGAGACATCCATAGCTGACGTCACTGGTATGACTTGCAGTTCGTTTCCAGTCAAGTCAGCGAGTACTTGCACGATACTGCTTTTTCCAGTAGCTGTAGGCCCAACTAGTATAGTCAACCAATTCATTTTGATACTTTGAGCCACCGCTTTCAAAGTCGGCACTTGATTTCTCAGTACTAACAAATTGGTTTCGGCTGCTCTACGATTTTTGAAAACCTTTTGAGCGTTTCGGGCTAAACTTACATCTCCAATTGATATATTTCTAGTGTGCACATAGAACTGAGGATTACTATCGCTTCTTGGATAATCAGGAATGAATATTTGGTCATAATTTTCGATCATTTTCTCCTTATCTTCCTCGGTCCTCATACGATTCACGTAGAGCATGTCGACGAATTTTCCCGGACATAGAGACTTTCCTTCTAGCTGGTCTTTAATGAGACCTTCACACCATCTCTGTATGTCTCTCAGGTTCATTTCCCAAGGAGAACCTCTGTGACCCCAAGATTGTATCTCTGTTACTTCATACGCAACTTTACAATTGAATTGCACTATCTTGTGCAGAATATCTTTAGGTATAGTTGGGTACTGTGATTCGACAATGTATATCAAGTCTTCCTTAGTTAGGGTGTCAATATATACTTGAGTAAATCTGTTTAAGAACGATATAGGTAAACCTCTTCGAGCACCTCCTTGTTTTAAAGGATTTTGGCAAGCAAATAGTCTTGTCTGATTTTTGACCTTAAAAGTTCTACCTAATTCTGGAATGTACACTTCTCCTCTGTGATCCAAACAAGCGTTGAGTCCTTCTAGAACTGGCTGAGGAGCCAAATTCAATTCGTCTAATAGAATCCAGTCACCATTTTGTAAGGCGCTCAAAAACGCTCCTTCTTTGAAAGTGAATGATCCATCTTCTGTTGGTAAATCGGTTCCAAATAAGTCAGTTATATCCTGTAAAAGTAAAAACAAATTAAAATCAAGACATCAAGAACTATAAGATTAGTAGCTCATTTACAGAAGGCCGACTTACCGTTTGATCACTTAAGTTGATACGGACAACTTTGTGACCGGAAGATTTGGCGAGTGCAGTTACTAAGCTCGTCTTTCCAACTCCAGGGTTACCTTCCAAAAGGATCGCCTTATTTAGTTGCAATCCACGCAACAGTCTCAAAGTATTTGCACCAGTTGTTGGAGCTGTGAATGAGAATGTTTGCTCTTCCTCCGCGCTACTGGCACTTTGCCCAACCTCAATGTAAAAAGGTTTTATGCCGAACTTCTCAGGGCCACTTTCTGCTACGAATTGAGTTTGCTTGTTACTCAACATGTCACGCAAACTGTCAATATACTCCCCCCCAACTGGTTTTATTTGATCTAACAAGAAATTGATTGCATTTTTTCGCAACAAAACCAAAGTTTCGGAATCTATATGGCCTGTTAAAGCTGTGCCGAAACAATCTAGGAACGTCATACAAGCACCATGCACATATGCTTCTGGGGTGTCCAAAAGACCTTTCGCAACTGTTATATTAATGAAGTGCACCCAAGACAACAGGTCGCGTATGCTGAACGGAAATTTATTCGTCACTTCTGAATTTTTCAGCCATTCGGTAAAGTTCAGGATTGATGTACCAATTCCTGAACTGCCGTCCACTTGGTTGCCCAGCGACACTCCTTTATTGACGCTTTTTTCTAAGACTCTCAGAAGATCTTCCTTAGACGTGTCACTATCACACCATATTTCTGTAAATCTATTGCGGAGAGCAGGCGAAAGTTCCTTCTTTCCGAAATCCCCTCCAGGATTCATGGTTCCGATAAAGTGGAATCTTTTGTGTGCTGTGATGACAACGATATCAGAATTGTCTTCCATTCCTCTTTCGGCTAGCACCAATTGCCTTTCAGGTTCTAGTAAAGAATTCAGTCTCTCCAAAACACTGTCATCTGCCAGAGATATTTCATCAGCTAGGAACATGTTTCCTGTCTCCATAGCTTTTATCAATGGCCCATCGACCCACTCAAATAGTTTGCCATCGTTTTTGTATTGACGAACTGGGCGAAGTCCTCCAAGAAAATCTGAGCTTTCAGTGTGCATGTGACAGTTGACAGATAGGAGCTGACGCTTCTTTAAAGCCGCTAGTACTTGGCAGATGGTTGTTTTACCGCAACCGGTTTCACCAACCAACAAGACTGGCTCATCAAAACTGAATGACTTTGCTATCAGAACTGCAAGTCTTCTCATGTTGTATGTCCAAACTACGTGAGCAAACTCTTTAAGTTGATTTGTCAGGATAGCCTCCAATATATACCTGGTTACTGGAGACGTAGCCGAATGAAGCGAAAAAAGATTGTCAGGGGTCACTTTTCTTTTTATAAGTTTTTCTATGACCTCCTCGATAATGGATCTTTCGTCAGTTTGTCTTACTTTCCCAGCAAGAATAAGGTACCCTTCATCAGCTATATGCTGATCCCAATCGTAAAATTTATCATTAGTCAACATATCTTTTGAAGCACGTTTGTACCTCATACCCCATCTGAACAAGTCTCGTAGAGTTATAAAACCGTCTTTACCCTGAACGGCTGCGGACCCACGCCGTCTTATTTGAAGATCGGTCATTACCGCTATCATTTTCTTACTGTAGGCCGGAGGAACATGACATCTTTGGTGCAAAATTGTCTCAAGTTCGTGCTTTGGTATCTCATCAAAATGTAACTCGACAAATCTGTTTCTGAACGCTCTAGATAGCATTTTTCGGCCGCCATATAAGCCAGGCGGATTTTGCGTAGCGAAAAGCATGAAATTGCTATCCGCTTTAACAACTTCTTGGGTCTCTGGTATGAACAATTCGCGATTGTCATCTAACACTCGATTCAGTGCTTCTAACACGTCACTTGGTGCCAAATTAAGCTCATCAAGTATAATCCAGTGCCCTTTCCTCATGGCTTCAACTAGGACACCTTCTTTGAAAACCAGTTTGCCACTTGAGTCAGTTGCATAAGACCCTATATATTCTTGAAGGTCTGTATGTTCGTGATTATTAATTCTTACGCAATAATTGCCGGACGCTTTAGCAATGTATGTTATAAGGGAGGTTTTGCCTACTGATGTGTCACCTTGTAACAATATCGGCAATCGTCCTAGAGATATGATTCGTGCGATATCACGCAGATTCTTTCTTACTGTAGGAGTTAGAATATAGCCTTCTGGGACATCTACTTCAAGTTTGCCTTGAAGAATCCAATGACCTCCAAATAGCAAATAATTGTGTCCTATACATTGTGGCTCCGGAATTAATTGATTCACAACCGATTTCATATTCTTCCTACCGATAACTGCCCTAAAAACAAAGAAGAAAATGATCAGAAATTAATCCAGTACCCTTCATGTTTTTAGCATAATATAATTATTCAAATGCATACATACTTGGCAATCATTGATTCTACTTTTGGATGCGATGACCTATCCAACTGGGTGAGGAAAGATAGGCAAAATGCTTCATACAGAGATCTTGATACTGTTCCACATTTTGCTTTTGCTGCAGCTGTTAGGGCTCTACATAACGTTCTAAGGGAATAATGAGGTGTATTACCTAAAAAAATATACAACATTATAAAAAAATACTTGGAAAAAATATTTAAAGCGTAGAATTACGTAAAATACTTTACCTGATCCATCCACAAGATTCAACTTGGCTTCTTTTTTAATAGTGGCATAGAAATTGTAGATCGCTTCCAAAACCCCACCCTCAAGATTCATGTGATACAAATAATCACCAATAAGCAATATCAAATCATTCCGCTCAGTCAACTCATCTATGAAAAACTCCGTAAACCGATTCCTAAGACCAGCCGGTAAGTCTTTCTTGCCTACATCTGTGGCAGGATTCATGCAAGCAAATAGTGTAAAATCTGGATGTCTTTGTATAGGAACTTTGTCTCCTTTTTCTAATAGGTCTATACTCTCATTTTTATCTTCTAAAAGCCCAGCTAAGCATTCTAGGATTTCTGCGGACGCTAAATTGATTTCGTCCAGTAAGACCCAATGACCTTCCTGCATCGCCTTGACTAGAGACCCTTCAATAAACGCGAAGGTAAGTTTCGACGCTGCCTTAACTTGCTGTTCCAATTTCACAAGTTTATGCCCAAAAGCCACCCATCTCCTCATTTTATTATCGGTCTTTTCTCCCGTCAGCCTAGCAACAGCTGCTTTATGGGTCTGTTTCATCAACGCTAGTAAATTCGACCAATTTTCCGTTTCGTAACAAGTGTCGATGTGGCCCAAAAATTTTTTATTCTTTTCTGTGTTGTAAAAACTTCGAAAAATTTGCTCGAATTGGAGTTTTATGGGTCGGATCACATACTTTAAGTCGACGGGTTTGTAACCGCCTAATAGATCAGCGGAGTCTGACTGTTGATTCATGTTAATGACTACGAGTTTGTGCCCCGTCTGCCTAGCTATGTATTGCACTGAAGAAGTTTTCCCAGTACCCGTTTCACCGACAAGGAGCACAGGTTCATTGGCTGTGACGCAACAAGCAATCTTCTCAAGTAAACATGCGGATTGTCGCGTGAACGAAAACACTGTGTGTTTGTTACCAAAATCTGTCGTTTCTAAGCTCTTCTCTACCCGAGGAACCTTTGATCTACCAACTTCTAGGAAGTTTGAATTGAGTGATACGTTTGGCTTGTAATGTTTGCAATAGAATTCGGTTTTGGTTTCTACTATACCGAGGCATAAACCGACCTTTTTTGCTAACTCCAATCTATGTTCAGGTGAAGACACTGAACAAGTAAATATATCCAAAGCGTCCTGAAGGACTTTTAGCGCAGATTCAGGACTGGTCACGTCAAAGCCAACTACTGATCTAGAGCACCATTTCAACAAGTCTCTCGTTGAAATCAGTCTTGATCCTCTTAAAAGAATTAGATTCTTTTCTTTATCGCTATCTACTACTTCAGTAGCTTGCAAGGATGAGTCGTGACTACCTACTGAGAACATCATGAACACTTCGATCATTCTTGAGCAAATAGTCGTAAGCGCCGGATATAAGGTTTGTATGATTTCTGCGAGTTCTGACCTTGACAAAGGTTCAACATTTATTTGTGTTAAATGCTTCTGAAGCAATGTACTGGAACTGGACATTTTCTTCTGAAAGCCATAGTTCGTCGCCAAAGTACTAAAACAACATTTACACTTATAAATTATCAGAGGAAAAACGACTTTGTACTTCACATAATAGGACTTAATTTCCACTTACCGTTGTGTGACGAAAAGTTGGAAGCCGGGTGTGACTGGTAAAGAATCTCGATAACCAGGCACACATAGTGAGTTTCTTTCTAAAAGAGAACTGAGGGTTGACGCTACATCCAATGCAGCACAGTCTATGTCCTCTAATAGCAGCCAGTGTCCATTTTGTACGGCCTAAAATAATACCCGAATTATTTTGGAATTGAAAGCAGATTTTTCAGTATTCTCATCCTTGAAAATCATATTCAATGCGAATTAAATTGTATCAGTAGGTACATATCTTTATATAGCACTGTTAAACCTTTAAACACATTGTAATCTCAAATACACTATATACGAGTATTTGCATATGCACAAGATAATAGACCCAACATCTGTGTAAATAAAATGTCATAAGAAACGAAAACTTCTGTCACCTACAATTTTTTTTAATTATGAAAGTAAAATATTTTGGACGTCCCCAATTGTTGTATGATGGATACTACAGCCTTCATACTTAAATTGTATGCATCAAAATCTTAGATCAAGAAAGCAGCAAGATTAAACAACGTTGTTAACTTTTAACAACTTAAAATAGAGGTGGAAAGCCAGTAACAAAGGACTTTGCGCTACAATGGAACAGTACGGGTTTAATAATAATAATACACACCTCAGTTAAAACGCCAGGTCTCCAAACAAATTCTCCAGGGATATCAGTACACTGATGTGAACCTAGTAACATGCGGGAGTCCGTCTGGTCTCCCAGTTGTACTTTCTTGAAAGCCACGCCTTTGCGGCCAGTGATAGCAGCCAAATGCTCTACTAGAGATGTTTTTCCTGAACCTACCGGGCCCATGAGACTGAGAGCTTGACCTGTAATTGAAATGAGTTGGTATTGGGGAATTTATTATGAAATAGAAGTTAAGTGCAAAATGATAGAAAATATTTTTGGTATTATTAACCATGTACCTTTTAGCTAGCACATTTATGAGTAAAAAACACAAGATAAAGGAAAATCGCGAATGCAAATATTTCACTTACCTGATGCAACAGCCAGAGCTAAACTTCTGAGATTATTAATAGTTGATTTCACTGGAACTAAATTGCCCATCTGAACATTGCTCTTCTCAAATATAGGCAGCAGTATACCATCAATATTGACAACATTAGGGCCTAAATCATCTTTAATCACTTCGCTCATGGTGATAACAGGGTCCATTCTACTTCTCTCAATACTTTCATGAGTCTCCTGTTCATGTATAAGCATTTTGAGTGAAAGCATCATAGACTGAGTATCTGTCATATTTGTTAGAATGGCCATGCATTCTTTTATCATCCTGTTGATATCATAAATGAATAAATACACATTTTTTCTCAAATTAAAAGTTACCTTAATCAATCTTACAAGCAAAAATGTTATTTAGATTCTTTAGTATATCAGGAAAGCAACAAGTTATTAAATAGCTCACTCATAAACATACCATCTCACGTCTGCCATCCCATGGTTTCCATAACTACCGATAAACTTTGTCCAGTCCCATTTAGCAGAAAATTCATTTGGTAACTTGCTAAGCAATGTATGGCAGCATGATACAATCTGTTTTTCTGTAATTTTCTGTCCGCAATCCAGCAGTCTACGCTTTTTTGGAGCAATATTATAGGAGTCCTCATGATGAACATATACATCGAATGGTGCCACTGGATTGACTTCAAAATATTTCAAAGCATATCTAAAATGGAAAACAAGATCAAACACTCTGTAGGACAACTTGACAATTACAAATTTTACAAAGAAAACAGTCATTCCATTTACTATCTTGAAATTAACATTTAAGAGGAAATAAACTTGAAATAATAGTATTATAAATCTTAGATGAGATTATCTACAAAAAACGATTTTAGTTCATCTGTGATTAAGAATGGCTTTGAAAAACACTTACTGTAAAATATCTGGATGATCACTCAATGCAGCAAGTATGATTGAATACTCCAAATGACTAGTCTTTTCACCATCACTGCTTGTGTCGTAGTTTGAATTAGAAAATACTGGTTTCAATGGAATTTTAGCTGATACCAAAGCAAGAAGAATATTTGATAGATATTTCTTGAACAATTTTGCATCTTCAATTTTGAGAATAAACTCGGATAGTTTTTTAACCGCATCTTGTATTTCAAAAGTGTTGGAATTTATTGAAGCCTGCAAATGCGTAATGCAAAAATATTGTTATAAAAATAGTTTTAAGCATTTATGCCTAATTAACACATTGGCTTTAACAAGGACATTTTATTTACCATTATGTTAAACCTTGAAAAATCATATCGGATTATTAGCACATCAAAAAATAAATATAACATAGAATGTAGACAGTCAAACAGAATGAACTCCTTGAATAATGTTTTTATAAGAAACGTACACTCAAAAATCATCATCATATATCCAGCCAACTATGTTGAAGTCGGCTACCAAAAAAAGTGTGTATCTTAATTTTTTTTTCAATATTAAATAAAGTACATATTTGGAAACAGTAAAAGATTCTGATTACAAATATGTATTTAACACAATATAAATGAAAAGTTGTGTTGTTGTACACTCTGTTTTCTTACGACAGCAGAATTGAAATCACCTGCATTATGATTAAATAAGTAGTAATTTTATTTATTTATTCCAGTAATATGAATTATTTAATGTAAATTTTATGTATGGTAAATTCAAATATTTAGCTGATATGTATAGGTCTGTAGCTGACATAGTAGATTGGAAGTCTGAGCCGTAGCACTATCGGAGTCAGGACTTGACGGTTGTTTTTGAATCTATTTGAATATTTCCTTAAAATATGAAGATTATGAGACTATATGGGATGCTACCATATCACACAAGAACAAAAGGTCATAAGAATTTATAGATTAAGGCTTTCAGTTCACCATGGTTCACAAACAAAAACCCAACGGTAAATGAAACCAAAACAATCATAGATTTTAAAAATATTAATATAGAGAAAGACAAAGGCCACTCCCAATCGCCCACTCTTACAAAGAACTCCATTTTTGACGCCATTGCACCACAATTTTATTATTTTTATAAAATTCTTAAAAACACTCCCTAAGATGATCCACTGACCGAGGAGTGTTCTATTCTTTGCTGAGAAACCACTTAAACATTAAATTACAAAATAAGTACGTACCTTATAAGGACCGAGTCATAGAGATATATTTAAGTAATATATTTTATAAACAAAATCAACCGTACCAAATTATTTAAGTCAATATAAAAACAAATAATCAGTGCTAACCTGAAGATCTTCACATGCTTTAGTTAATTCTGTGGTTTTAGTTTCAGCGCCTACCGCTTTGAGTGCCATCAACATATTGCACACCGACATTTTATCATTCCGCCAAACAAAAAATAATGGGTTTATGACAAAAACTTGCTTATTTAGAAATAACACCAATAGCCGGCCGCGTGTTTTGCATTTAACAAGCAAAGCAACACGTGAATTTAATGACCATTTTGCGAGCTGTCATGGTGACAGTGACAGTATTGTATTGATTTTGATTTATTGATTAATCTAACTCATAACTTTTTAACCTCTTTGAACACTAGGACTTTGATATCATCAAATATGTTCTCATTTGACTGTTATCCTACTGCAATTATGTCTTTTTTTCTTCATTAATTGTTCACAACGGTTATTAAATTAGAATTGAACTAGCCCTTTTTAAATAACCGGGGGCACAGGTGTCACTCACACCCCCGTCGAGCTCTTTATCTCCTTGTTCAATACTGTATATTCCATGGACAAAAGAAAACGATACGATTCTATTCCATGAAGATGTAAGTGGCAGCCCTCGTTACCCTCTGCGGTCTTAATCCAGCCAGCCTATCATAGTTAACCTCCACTCAGCAGCCCAACGTAGTCCACAATTGAACATAAGCCTCTCCTATGTTGCACAACACCAGCACCAGCACCTAGCTATGCTTGATGAAAATCGATCAATCGGCTCTTTCATAATAACGCATAACGAGAATTTCTGTCTCGTTAATGTAACAATGTAGAGACTACAAAAAACTCGAAGATTAAACCGTAGCTAGATTTATTAATCGAATTGATTCATTGAAGATTTTTATTATAAAGAAAGTCCAGCAAAACCGTTTACATTAGTCCGTGACCTATACGGGCTGCTGCAACCGAATCGGTCAAAACGATCTAAAAGCACCACACAACGCGGGCGGCACTGACCACCAACTTTTGCCGAGCGATACGTACCGAAACGTGCCTCCAGCTTTTCCCGGGTATTTGTGGCGTTTTGTTATGGCTTTACTGTAAATGAGCCATTGATATCTTTGTATTTAAAATCAATTACACAGTGCATATTATACAAAAATATAATAAACACTAGCTATTTCTGGCGGTTCCCGCGTACGCGGTAATTACTTCACGCACTCGAAAAAAAAGTAGCCTAAAATCTCCTTCAGGGTCTTTCTATCTCCATACCAAAATTTATCCAAATCCTGTTTTATTGTGAAAAGGTAACAAACATACAAACAATAACAACAACACTACTCACTAACAACAAATTCACGATCGCGTTTAATATTTAAATAATAAATAGCACAGCAACACTGATGTCAAAAAGTCAAGTCAATTGAAATTTGAAATCTGTGATTGAAATTGACGTGTATTTTGGGCGGGAGCGGGATATTGTTTTTTCTTGCTTTGCTGTTATTTATTATTTCTAAATTAAACTTTAGATGTATTGTAGAAATGGACAACTCTCAAAGCTCCGATTTTCTCTCGGAAAGCACCGACATGTTTTGCAATAGTCCAACAGATGCAGGCATTGTATCCTTTTGTAATTACAACTTTCGTCAGGTTCTTCTTAACAAAATAAAACAGATTAATGTATTTTCTTGACCAAGTAATCAGATGGATACGACTACGTATGAATCTTTAGTATCTAATACAAAGGTAGCGTTTTCAACCATCGGAAATGAAATAAAAAAATCGTCATTTTCTCTTTATTTTTCTACTCTCCTAAATGATTGCAGTACATGTATTTCTCAGGTAAATATTACCTTTTTATAATATGTGGGTCATCTTACAGCCATCGATACTTGGAATATTTGAATTTTAAATATTCTTGAAATACCAAATGTCTCACTTTACAGAGTTTGGACCTCATCACAGATTTACTTGCCGAAACAAACTTAAAGCAGAGTAAACTAAAAGAATACATGAACGATGCCGTGTGCCTTTTACAGCTATTATCGGATTTAATCAAACAAGTTATAGAAACAATGTCAATGGCATGTTGTGCTATGAAAACTTTTCCGATAGCAACAGGCCGCATCATTATGCTAGTGTTTATACATTGTAAGGATAGGTAAGTAGGTTTTTAATTTATTTTATTACAGCTGTAATAAGAACTGCTCAGAACATCATACAGCCTATATTTTTAGATGTTTTAGTTGTTAATTTGAAATTATGATATGGCCGTAATGAAAGTCACTATTTAATTATCATGCATTGGTATTTATTTCTGTAATTTCAGTGAATCACTGTATGGAAGTCAGTTGAACTGTGTTGAGAAGCAATTGAAAGACTTATTCAGGACTTGCCATGAGCTTCAGTTGACATACTTAATGGTTCTGGAGAAACATTTCATTTTTGATTTAACTGAACGAGAGGAACAGGATATCCTTATCGAGGGTAGGTTTAAGATTTTAGACAGGGGCGTAGCTACCGCCGTATCAGCCGTATCAATTATACGGGGCCCCGGGGATATGGGGGCCCCGACACGTGACATGGGAAAAGTTTTTGGCATCATACCCTTTTTTTTTTTTTCGGATGGGAAATCATCAAATGACCCCTCCCGCCGTGGGTGGGGCGGGTGGGAGTGTCAGACTCTTACTGACTAAAACCCATCCATGTTCCTTCCTCAGCCCTTTGTCTTCCGGGGGCGCGGTATCTCTTTCGAACGTCCCGCAGCCCCGGCTTGGCATCATACCCACAACCTCATTACAGCTACTACCGAGTTGCCCACTGCATTATTCTTTGCATTTAGAAAGAAAGAAAGATAATTTATTTTGCAAATATGGGTACAAAAATGGAGTTAGGTATATATGTAAAAAGTACAGCCATATTTTACCAATCGGCATGCAAAAAATATTGATTAATAGGCACATTACATTAAAATATTAATAATAATAACAGAGAGAAAGATAATTAAAATTTAACATTATTTATTATTCTTAACTAACATTATTATTTTCTTTTGTGAAAAGTCTACCCTCCATTTGGGCTTCGTCCTAGTCTGGGGGCAATACAAGGGCCCCGAGCAAAAGTTGATACGGGGCCCCTAAAAGGCTAGCTACGCCACTGATTTTAGACAATCTACTATGGCTTACTATACTTTGGTGGAATAAAATCCATTCCTACAATTTTCAGATAGGTATTATTCTAACATTTAAGTCAGATTTACTATAATGGAATGTCTCCATATTTTTTTGGAAAATCACACTTAAAAAATCCCTTAGCTTTAACAGATATACATTTTCTCATAATTATCATGTATTTTAGCTCTAGATATAAACTTGAAGATTGGTGAAATAGTTCAGAGTTTGGATGTTAAAACAATGGCTGAGCAATGGAAGGCCTATACTATGATATGTGAGAAATACTCCAACTGCCTTATGGACAAGAGGATCTTCACTGATTGTACTAAGATTTTGTGTGCAATGGTTACTAAAAATGTTGAAACTGCATTGGAGGTAATTTGTTAATATTAGACATTTTGTATAATGCCATAAAGGCATTGTTCACCTAGAAAGATAAAAAGAATTTAGGCATTCTTATGTTCTTCCATTCCATGCCAATTGTTATAATGTTTTTTTTGTACCTAATGTAAGGCAAAACGTCTAAATATGAATAATTGTTAATATTAATTAGAATCCTCCTTTTTATTACGATTTAATTTAAATAATACAAAAAAATATATTAAAATATTTTTCATTGACAGGAAAATCAGGAAGAGAAAATAGTGTCAAGATCACTGAAAGTGAGCAGTTTTACTTTAAAAATATTGCTGAGAGTGTGCAACACTTTCAAGCATGCTGTAGTGAAAGATCACTCATATATTGTGGAACTTCTAGTTTATGTTCATTTGTAAGTTTTATTTGTTTTTCAATTTGTAAATTACATTTTTAAATATTTCTACAAAACATACAAAAAAACATTTAAAAATGTAAAAACAGAAAGATACATATTTTTTTTCGTATTGTATTTCCTTTTTTTAGTAATTAGTTTTTACTTGTTAATAATGACATTAGAAATACAGGCACATTGATTGATTCAATATTAGTAATTTTGGAAATCTTACATTTATTTTTTTCAGACTGGTGTGGTAGTAGTAATTCGAAACAAAAAAAAAATATAATATTTTACCACAAACAAACATAACAATGCAATTTCATATTATTATGCTTTTATAAATTCGTTGATAGGTATTAGAACTAATCAGGCAAACCCGACATGCAATAAAAACAACAAACAAATTAGAAACAGGTTTCTTACATATAATTTATTCATTTTCAGAAATAATGAAGCTTATCTGCACACAATGCGTGGGAAAACTGCACAGTTTATAAATCTTTTTAATAACAATGTTACTAGTCCTGTCAATCTTCTTCTTACTGAGATGTTGATGGATGAAAAATTATTAGCTGTAAGTAATTGTTATTAATTTGCAGTTGTTGAAACAAGCAGACAACCCTACTTCTGATTGTAAGTGGATACCACCACTTGCAGACCTTCAGTACCAGAGTCCAGGGCAGAGGCATAAAAGAGTCTCTGATCAAATTAACATAATATATAAAACAAAAGCAAAATAAAATAAAAGCCAAAATAAGCAGATGCCCATTTATTACTAGAAAAAAAAAACTAAACATTGTCCTACAAATAGGCCTACCATATTGCACTATACTCAAATGTCAATCCTAAATAATTTACAACAGCATGAATATTTTTTTATTCAAATATACTTTATTTTTCAGTGTATAACTAACTACAATATAAATGAAATAAGAAGAGATGACAAGTTGCTTGGTCTGATACTATTAGTAATATCAATAATCAAAGTGTTAGTACAAAAAACTGGGGACCATTCATTATATATACCGAAAAATAGGTTTATTAACCTGATCTACAACATATTACCAAATTGTAAGTTAATTTAGCTTTTATTGTAATGTCATGAGTTTCTATTTTGGTAAAACAGCTTTCATTGGTCTAGTTTATTTTTAAATTGGCTTGGCGACATTGCTACATAAGTTTGCGACACTCACTCCCAAATTTATATTTTATACTGTATGCATATGTATCACAATAATTTTCAGCATAATTATGTATGAGTAGTTTATATTATTATACTTAGCTGTATTAAGGGTTTAAAAAGCGACCGGTGCTGGATAAACAGCAGCATTTTTGTATCAATTCTGTTCATTTAATATATGCCAGGCTTAAAAAATATAAGATCTTTTTCATGTCCTTAGTTAAAATATTTGCGACAAACAATAATAACGGAGCGAAATATTTATTCAATTTTTGTAGGTCACGTGTGGTTCAATATGGGACTCAAATTCAAATGTGAGATGTCGAGTCGTCAGTACCAAACATACGGGCTGTTCGAACATTTAGTTACGCACACACTCGCATTGGCCGCTACGATGAATAATGAAGAAATTAATTTATTGGAGAAGAGAATGGTTGAAGCTGTTCTTAGTACTGATTGCTGGAGTGCTCTGTTCTCTGCCAATGTGTGGGCGCTATTGGCCAGGTATGAATGAAGTGTCAAATTTGTTCTATTCTCACGTATAGTCTTCAAACTAGTCTGAAGACTATACGTGAGAATAGGCAGAATAATTACGTACCTATGAAATCCAGATTCCTGTGTGAAAAAAGGATGGTGCTATTCGTTCTATCTCTCTCTTTCACTAAAATCAGCATCACTATAAATGTAAACAAAAAAAAATTGCTTAACATTTACTATTTCAGATTATGCAGCCGTCAGTTTTTACTAACACAAGTAATTTCCTTGTGTAAAATATACCAAAAACTGGATGATAACCATTTATTTATCGACTCACCACAGAAAGTGCACCTTACTCATACTATTTGTAGATTATTTAAAGGAATGCATAATGATGACAAAATCAAAGTGTACAACATGTTCTCTATAAACGATGATAACAATATAGGTTTATGGGTTTGTCTGAAATTAAACAATTTACCGAACGAAATGCAGCTGGACGGCGAAATGGTTGTTATGGAGAAAATAAAGGTACAAATGCGGGCTATTGTGTCCACGGATAACGCCGTTGATTTGGAGGATTTGGTAAGCTTTTTTACACAATATACTACTACAAAGTCTTTGAAATTGCAACCTTATGCTGGTTGCATAAGGCACAACTCCCTGCACAGTCTAATATTTTTTCTTATTTCGACTAAGGGCCATTTTCACCAATTTAAATAATCGCTCTCGTAAACGTGTTTTACGCGTTGAAAACACAAAGTAAAAAAAAAAAAATAAGCAAGAATAAGAAAAAAAAAATATGTGTCTTCAATCCAAGTAAAATGTAATTTACACGACTTTTTTATAGCTCTAAGACAATAGAGTATACATATTCCATTAATTTGTTTTACGATACATATTTGGTGAGATAATCTTGACATAATAACTGATTGAACTGGGGATTCCCATCCAAAACCAGATAAAACTCAATCAAACATTACAGATTTAATCTGACTTTAAAATGAAGTAATATGCTTTTATTTTCAGATAAAGGTAATTAACTTGGCAAGCACTTGTTCAATAATAAATAGAGAGGATGAAACGGAAATCTTTTTACTACACGCTTGGTCGAAGGCTTGCCCGAAAGGTATTCTACACATAGTCAAAGAATTAGATAAAGGCAATGTATGGTATTATAGGTACATTGAAGCCTTGGTGGATCTTACGAATTCAATGGAACATATATTTCACGGCAGCAGTGATAATTTAGTAAAGGTATGGCATTTTTGTTCAATTCCGTTAAACTTTAAGGATAATAATTTCGCGTGTGACTTCTGAGCTCCGGGTCCAAGGTTCGATCCCCAGATTCGGGGACTTTGAATTAGACAGCAAGCCGTTATTATCCTTGAAGGGTATATTTACATTGTATTATGATTCAAGTTGGTAGGTATAGGCTTATTAGAAAAAGCCATTGAAACTATTTTTTCATGTCTCAGCACTGTTTTTAAAAGGCACTTGAACTAACGACTTTATACGATTTTAGGTGCTTCACAATATATCTCAAATTGTTCAATCAGGGTGTAAAGAATTAAAAATACTATTGATTAGTATTCTATGTAAATTAGCAAACTTTGAAACATATGATATGAATAAACATCTTGTGGAGTCCGAACTCACGCGAGCATTTAAAGAATTGTTTCACGACACTGACTCTACTGTAAGGAATAAACTATATAATACGCTAAGGAAGGATCGAAGTAATACTCTGGACCGAATAATTGCTAAGATAGTGAACGAAGACGATTCTTTGAAGGAAACATGGAGCTGCTTTATAAGAAAAGGAAAATTAAATAAAGGAGACATTAACTTGAAAGAACATCTGCTATCTACCCTAGAATTCAAATATAACCACAAATGTATTCAAGATGGCGATCACTTTAGAGATTCTGGTTCTGTGAATATGCAGAAGTCATTGAGCAATAATTTCGATCTTGTTGATATCGACTCGCTGTTTGATACCGAAAGCGACGCAGAACCTGCGTGCAAAAAAGCAAAACTCAACACCAATGAAGTAGAACAAATTATTAGCAGACTGGAAACTGACGCATCATCGCTTTGTAGAATTAAAGAGAACATTTTTACCGCTGAATACTTGAACAGAATTAAAAGTGTATGCATTAAGTTGAATAATATACTTGATTGAGTTATTATCGCGTTTGTTCATTGTGTAGAAATAAAACAAAAAGTTATTTCACATTTATATTTATTGTTGTGTTAAAAAAAATCTTTACAAATAAGTGAAATATAGTAATCATTATAATAACCGTACTTAAAACCAGTATTATGGTTACACTGTCATATAAGATCTTGCGATACAAAGGTTTGGCTATCGAACATCTAATGGGCTAATATAATGCCATTGGCCGAGAGTATAAAGTGACCGTGTAATTTATAATTATGGCAGTGTAACAATACTGGTACACGAGAATAAACTAAAATAGATTTAATTGATACTCGGAGGTAATAAGACCTTAGTTCACATGTCAAACAGTATCAACTATCATCAGTCGCACTTGAAATTTATGACTCCACCCTAAATCGCCGAGACACTTACACTTGGTACAGTTGTACAAATACTGTTAACCGAAGTATAAATGTCGTGTAACACAGCAACAGTTACTAAATAAATTCTAGTTAAATATTTATATCTAACATACATCATTCACATAGCTTAACCCTATTCGTTCTATTGATCTCTTCATAAATTGTGATGGCGAAACTTTTTAAGAAAATACTTAAAATTGGCTAACTAATTATTAAAATTATCGAATACAGATAATATTGCCGTACATGTACATATATATGGGATAGACGTAGCGGACGTAGCTATTTCAATAAAGCATAAAGCCTAAAGCATATTATACAGCTAAAACTTAACATATTACGAAGAAATAAATTATAGAAATAATACGTGAGAATAAACAATAATAACGTTGGAATTAATTATGTGAAATAAGATCATACGGCTTGTTAAATAATACTTGGTGGACATATATCTGTAGCCGTGATCGTGAACACTGATTGTGTTTTTACAATAAATTCCAAAATTGAATACAAATTTTCGATCCTAGGTAATCGTGCTCTATCCACAGTGCAGTGAGAAAATATGGCCTGGCAACGAGTGACTCGCGAAATTTTGAGTGAAGGAGTAACTGATCACAAGAAAATATTTACGACAAGCAAAAAATGCCAACAAGGTCCGAAAAAGTCCCAAAAAATGAAGGAAAAAGAAGAATAAAATGGTCACTCGTTACAGACTATACAATATTTTGTGACGTACAAATGCAATTATTTCGGGCACCTTACAAATAGGTTACCAATGTATATTTGTGCGATATAATTGTATTTTAATATTTTATCGTGATATAAAGAATATCATCTTTGTAATGCCTAACGTTGTTTATTTGTCGATTTTAGTATATTGCCTTGATCCAATTGGAATGATCGAGTCAGTAGACCTTTGAGTATGCAGCACACTGTTACACCATAATACCAACATTCTAATATCACTTATTACCATTATAACCAATACTACATAATCTTGGTACTATTTACATGTTAAAAATTGTGGAAAGTTCAATGTACACGTCAACAATTCATTGTTGTACTGTCAATGGTATTAGTATTTTATTATCAAATTATATAATTAACGTTTCAAGCTTACATCGACAGTTTGTTTAAATGTTCTGAGGACGTAAGTATACAATAAAATCTTTCGTAGCATACAAATACACTAAGCACCGGGTTTGAAAACAATAAATATTGCACATAACTGTGACATTTTCAATAAAAATGTGCAGTTTTAACGAATGAGAATATTTACGCCTGACAATCAGTTATATAATTGAAAATATCTAATACATACTAAGTTAGTCTAATAAGTTAGGATACAAAACTTACACATTCAAAAATACTTATTTACTTAGGCCAATTATATCTTAGCTTTAAAAGTAAATGGTTAAATACGTAATTAGTTTGTGTCGATACAATTTAGATTACAATGTGGCCACTTTTAACTTGCACTAAAACTAAAAGTCTTGGCACAAATAAAATATCAGTTTTAGACATGATTTGATACAATCAAATAAAATTAAAGTTCTTGAGCATGATAAATATTAAAACGATTGAATGTAAACTAAACTCCGCGAGATAAGAAGTGTATAAATGTCATCGTTACAATTATATAAATAGTTAAGAATAGCGTTCCATTAATTATGTTTTAGAACAGCTTAAATTAAATAAAATCCTAACGTCTAAATACCCTCAGAACAATTAATTATGTATATAAAATTCAGTTCTTTATTAGGATTATTTGGCATCTATCACCAACATCGTTATTCTACTAAACATGGTATACGAAGGTGAAAATACCTAATCTGTTAATGCGCCTCTTCATAACATAAATCCTTACAAAATGCGTACTAGACGCAGATAATTTAATTCCCTGCCGAGCCTAAAGTTCCTCCTGTTCACACATACATACAGTGTCGCCTCGCTCGCTGCTGACAGCCCGCTACTACCGACACAACTGCCACACCATAGCGCCACAAGCATTCCAATGTGATTATGAAGACGAAACCAATTTTTGTAGCAAATTTTATACGATATAGCCTCTTGCTTCGAAATTGAACAATATCAACTACGTTGGATTTTTCTTAGAGCCTGAAATGTATCCTTAACATTTATAAATCGTTTCAAAAATGCAGCGAAGCAGAGAACACATTTTATTTGATTGCAAGAGAACTGACGTAAGAAGCGATCCACGCGGCACCAATAAATAGTTATATGTTTTATCGATGGTCTGAAGCGTCACGAAAATGATAAAGCGCTGATATGTCACTCATATTATTGGCATTTTAAGAGAAAATTGTTAAAGCGCTGCAAACACTCCAAACAGCTTCATCTTTTCCGAATTAGTGTATATCGTAAGTGATCACCCTAAAGAGGCATATTATATTGAATACTTGAAGAATCGTAAACGTTAACCTATGGCTAAATATATTTAGAAAGTCGTAGGCAGTCTAACTAAACTTATTACCGATCGAGGAGTAATAAAATTACGTCTACGTCGCCATTTCAAATTCGCATATATCTCGTATTCGCTTCGTCTTGCAATAATAAAATTATGACCTCTCGATGAGAGCTTCAAAAGTAATCATTTGTCACCAGTAGAACTGATATTCCTGGAAGGATTTACGAACGGGAGTCAATACTCCGTTAATCATAAAAGGGAATGTAACGGAAGGCGTGTGTCCTGCACATCGCTGCTCGTACCATCAAACGTGAAATCATAATCGTCATCACTCGCTCACGACTCCAAATGTATTCATCAGGCTGGTCATGGACCCTCCTGGTGCGTTGTCAAGGTAACAAGGGGGGTGCCGTACCGACTCGAGTGTCGTGCTGGCGGAGTGCTGTGGCGCGGCGGGCAGCGTGCGGGGGCCGGGCGGCCTAGGGCGCGCGGTAGGCGGCGGGCGGCGGCACGTGGCGCGCGTGGTGCTGGCACAGCGGCCGCGCCGACAGCGGCAGGCCGGCCGCGTGCGCCGCCTGCAGGCTCGCCTGGTGCGCCGCCTGCAGGCTGGCCTGGTGCGCCGCCTGCAGGCTCGCCTGGTGCGCCTGCAAGCTCGCTTGATGCGCGGCTTGCAAGCTGGCCTGGTGCGCGGCCTGCAGGCTCGCCTGGTGTGCGGCTTGCAGCTGGATGCTCGCTTGGTGCGCCGCCTGCATCTGTCCAATGCTCGTCTGCGCCATGGGGTGCATCTGCAGATATTGCATCGACGTACTGTTGTGTAACATCTGCAGTTCTGGCGGCATGTGATACAGGCCTGGAGTCTGTGGACAAGCAAATTCTATAAGTTATGACAATAGTATAAATATAGGGCCTGCGTATTCGCTTAGTTCCTCGAAACTATTTCTCAGGCTTGATGTAGTTTTCACGTATGACAACGTTCAGCATAATCTTAACGATAATAAAAACTTACATGATGCGAGTGTGCGTGTCGGTGGGGCGGCAGGGAGGGCCGGGCTCAGTAGGCGGATGCCTCCTTATACTCAGAGTTGTCCATGGTGAAGAAGTCCTCGAGCTTCCACTGCAGGGTCTCGAAAGTGGGTCGCTTGAGGGGATCCTTGTGCCAGCACTCCAACATGATCTCGTACAGCGCCGCGGGGCAGTTCTGTGGGCACGGCATACGGTAGCCGTGCTCAACTTGATGTAGTACTTCGGCGTTAGTCATTCCTGTTGAAAATAAACACGTTTTAATGTAACTGCGATAATAGTGGTAGGGGAGCCCACGATGCTAAATGGGGATTTACTCGAGCGTCATAGAGACCTATTGGGATGCAAAGCTTAGATGATAAGAAGAAAAAAATGTTATATAATGTATCGTTTTCATCGGTGGGGGGAGCAGCTATAGATTTTCAAAAATGTAAAAAAAATCTGTTGCATGGACATAATCGAGCGCGTCAGATATTGATAGCATCAATGTCCTACGTATTTTTAAGAATGTATGTATGTTAATCTGATCGTTTGCATGATGGGGGTGGTCGTACGTAAGGGTTGAAAATGAAAAAAAAAATAATTTAATCGAGCGCGTCAGATTTTCTAAGGGGGTGTTAAGTGAACCTAAAAAAACGCTCTCAATCATTAATCTGACGATTTCGATGTGACGCAAACTCGTGGCCATTATTATAATGTGCAAAAAAAAATCGCCATTTTGACATACTCGAGCGCGTCAGATTAAGATATATATGGTTCATCTTTATGTCCTAGACGTGCTGTCTCATAATCTGACGATTATCTAGAGGGATTCGCCTAATCTGACAAAAAAACATTTTTATTCAAACCATTGGACTTAATTAATTGAAAAGCTCAGGAAATAGCATGCAAATAAAAACGTGTACGTTTGTTAAGTAGAATACTACAAGTATTCTCGTATTTATAAGAAAATATTTTTTTTTAAATGCTCAAAAAAATATTTTTTTTTATAATTAATTGATTAATTAATCATCATCTTCATCAGTAGAATCATCTTCATCGTTTTCGTGCTCGAACAAAAAAAAACGTAAACGAAAAGCCAAAACGTTGGAAATACTGTTAATAATATTATGCCACGAACGAGTCTGTTCTGTGTCATCAGCTGTGAAGGCGTCATAGCAACCGAAACCAGAGTAGGGACGGAGTGAGATAGTAATAGATAGAGAAAGAGTGATAGGGGAATAGAAACGCGGAGAGGATAATCATCATCACGCAGCTGCACGCATTAAACTTTATCGACGAATTTTTGTTACTTCGGCTTGTGGAAATGGTCAGATTATATATTTTTCGTTATCCTTGAATAATTTACTACAAAATAAAAAAAAATTCAGCCACGCTCGAGAATGTCGAGATGACGTTTTTTTTTTACAACTTTTCCGCCCTCCCCTTTCTTTGCGTCACTCTCAAATTGTCAGATTAGTGGAATATACACTTTTTAGCATGTAATTAACTCACCCTACCTTAATCTGACGCGCTCGAGATTGTCTGATGATCGATTTTTTTTTACTAATCTGATCCTTTATCCTTGACGCGCGTCCTTATATATGGGGCTCATATTTGGTGGAGGTACTCAAACGGGTACAAGGTATCCCCCTGTATATTAATCTGCCGCACTTTAGTAAATCCCGAAATCCCTACTAGGGCTCCCCTACCATAGCAACTTTTAAGGATAAAAATCGATGACGAATAAAATTTAAACTGAGGAAAGGATTACAAAACTTATATTCGAAAGCACCACTCGAATAACAGTAAATGAAAATGAGTAAACAAATCAAAATTGATGAAATATGCAACTTCATAACACTTCGCAAAAAGTTATAAATTCGAAAGTTGAACCACTCACCTGGATAAGGTATTCGGCCGTAAGTGACGAGTTCTGTCAAGAGGATACCGAACGACCAGACGTCGGACTTTATGGAGAATTTACTGTAGTTGGCTGCTTCGGGCGCCGTCCATTTAATGGGGAATCGAGCGCCCACGCGAGCCTCGTATTCGTCTTCCTGTTAAAGATTAAACACACATTTAGATTTAACGAAATAACATATGTATGTATTTGGAAACTATGTGTTATAAGTGGAAAGCGACTTGACTTACTTTAAACATTTATTGAAAATTGCAATAAAGCAGATATTTAAAAGTCTATATTTCTGAAATGTTAAATTTTATATATTTGTAAAAAAACCACGAGCCGCGAGTAAAAGTGGTCACGAGACTTACAAATTGAGTGATGTGAAATTGTTTCGTTAACCGCAAGCACTTTATCATTATTTATTGCTCATTGTTCTAATCAAACACATTAATCTAACTGATTGTTCTAGAGGGAAAAGACAAGAATGTGACTCATGGAAAACCACAAATGCATAACTCCTGTGGTGAGGTAAAGTTTTCCTTGCAAAATTATATAAACTTTAAATAAAACTTTTAATAAACATAGTAAATCATATTTAGGGAAATAAAATGTCTTTGAAAAGAAGGAAAATGCTACAACCTTAAGGTAACTGAACTTTAGAAATTTGTCACTATTTTCCTCTAAAGCACTTTGAGTGACGCATACAAATATGTAGGTATCTAAAGGCTAAAGTTAAATTGAAAGTAACATCAAAACTTAAATTGCAACTTTCTTTCAAAAACAGAATTAACATTTTATATATAATAATAATAATAATAGTAAATTGAGCACTTAATATCTTCAATTTAATTTACCGGTTACGATATAACAAATGATCATAATAATATTAATGTGAAAGTTTGCATGTTTGTGAGTTTATAAAATCAATCGTTGCTTACGGACATAATAATTTAAATCAATAAAGGCACACACGAATTAGAAATCGGATATTTATCAAGTATAATTATGAAGAAGTAAAATAACCTAGTTATAAATGTTGGAACTTACTTTGATAAGCCTAGCAAGGCCAAAGTCAGCGATTTTGACAATGTTAGCGTCGGCTACCAGAACATTTCTCGCGGCCAAGTCGCGATGTATGTAGTTCTGTAATTCGAGGTAGGCCATGCCGGCGGCGATCTGCGCAGCCATGTCGATAAGCTGCTGCAGCTTCAGACCACGACCTTTACCTGTGTATCAAATAATTATTGATTAATAATAATCGATGGAATAATTATAATTTATTACTCTTGGCTCGTCAAAATGTAATTTTGAATTACCTCAAATATCATACATGTTATCTGGCGATTGTTCAGTAATTACTTTTAGTAAATCCTATTTGTGTCTATACTCAATGCATCTAATATTACTGGTGAAGGTTACATCAATTTCTATTTAAAATCTTACCTTGTAGATAATCCAATAGAGATCCGTTCTTCATCAATTCTGTGATGATGTAAATTGGTTCTTCGAGTGTGCACACAGCGTATAACTGGATGAGTTTGGCGTGTCTCAGTTTCTTCATGATCTGAGCTTCTGCAAGGAAGTCCTTGGGGTCCATGGTGCCAGACTTGAGTGTCTTGACGGCAACCGGAGTGGTGTTGTTCCACAGACCTTCCCATACTTCGCCGAACTGGCCGTGTCCTAGTTTTCTAACGAACTTGAGCGATGAACGGTCGATTTCCCATTGATCGCGCGTTCTGTGCGACAGACCTTCCGTAACTGGCTTCTCGATCTGTGAATAAAATTAGAAAATGTAAAATTTGTACTCGTTACCTTTATTACTCAGTTAACTTGTTCCCATAGTAAGTACATTATTAATAGCTATGAGGGCTATAGCTTCGTGGCATTTAAAATTTGTAACATGGAACAAAAAACTCCACCCGAGATACAGATTCCGTAAAATTCCTGGATGTAGGCAAACAATGAGATATTTCACAAAGTGATTTACAATGAAATTGTAGTAATTTTTACGATTTAATGAAAATACATTTATTTTTTGTAATATTTCGTTTGCAAGACTTGCAATTTACTTGGTTTATAATAATGGAATCCTACAGCGGAGTTGAATGATGTGATTATATCGCCTATTAATAAGTTTTTTGTCTCTAACAATGGATCGTAAATGTAACAATGTCGATTGTCATCCAATTAAAGTAGTTTCATATAATTATTTTGATCGGTCGGTTTAGTGGTTAGCACGGTTCTGACTAGTGTTTAGATCCTATAACGTTTTACGTAACGTCCTATTAGGACGTTAAAAATCTTAAAGATTATAAGAACACGCGTGATTTTTGTGTGCTTTCAGAGTTGGATTGAAACGTGGATTATTAAATGGAAATAATATTTCAATTTATTCATGAAAAGGAAACTATAAAGAGAGGCCATTTTAAAATAAACAAACAATTCGAATTGTCAGGATGCCCGAAGCAAATTAGACAGAAGTCACACATAGATTATTCGCGCCCGATCAAGATCTGAATACAATATCGACATGAATGAGTAATCCGTACCGCTGGCAAAAAAGGTTTGTTACATAATCTTAAAACATCGTCCAACTAATATTTAGATTTCATATTTTGTGGCATCTCTTAACAAAGACTACTCATGAGCGTCTGTCTAGACAGTAGACAAGAAAGGTCCTTGGGGAACGCAAGTGTCGTTGGCCTGTATTTTCGATCGATAATTCGATACTTCTAAAACACAGCAGACTGTATAGTTGTGGTAAAAAAATATTATCACAATCAGAACGTAACTATGAAAATATTTTATCCTTATGTGTGACTCTTTGAAACGCTCATCATGCCACAACCCACTGAAAATAGTACGCTATGTCACACTAAAGCTATAATCAACAGTTTTTATTAACTTGACATTAACAGGGACTCTCTTATCCTAATCGTACGAGTAAACATTGTAGCAACAGTTTTAATTTCCTACAAAACAATGGAATTACTTCGTTCCAAGCATTAGTTAATGTCAGGTAGAAATGGAAACAAATAAAATTTACACGAAACGGGGCTACGTGTTTAACTGTTTTTGTCCATAATACAAACAATAGGTCATACTTTTTATTGGTAGACAAAGTTTATAGGTAGGTACAGTAACGTTATGTAAGTGAGCATCGTCTGAAAACGTAGTGTTGTGTACACAGACAAGTATAAGGGTGTCAGACGGTGAGGCGACACGAGGCGTCAAGGTTTAATGCACGCGCCCAGTGCGGGGCACCCAGCCACTGAAGGTACATAAATAATGGCATGCATACGTATAGAGTTACAGTAAATTACAGGGTTTCTCAGGGTTATTAGTATGAAATTATAGATAGTCACAACCTTCGGAAAATACCTTCAGGTCGACTAACTGGAAAACAATTGCAATTTGCTGATTCTACTTAGAAAACACACCTTATCGAAAAGAACAAAAAAGTTAAATGAAAATACTTTTTTAAAACCTGATTACTGTTTTTGTCAACTCTACTACGAAGACAATGTGCCGCTTAGTTCCAAAAGGCATTAAATCCGTGCGTTATTATGTAGTGTTGTGATTTTTAATTCACACCGCGTTGTGGGTTTGTAACATGAGACTGGTGCTGTCCACCGACCGCGACCGTCCGTCTGGTGTGCCTGTCACGCTCCACTCCACCGCTTATACAATACATGCTCGATAAATACTTACGACCCTTATACAATACGTACTCAGCATCAGCATGTACTTCAGAAAAACCGTTTTTATCAAGGGGGTGAGTAAGCAAATGTGATGTTAACACTACTTCACTGACTAAAGGGTGTTACCGCATAAGGCGTAGAGTGGCTACTTCTGTGGCAGTGGTGAAAAAAAAAAGCATTTTTTTTTATCATAGTGAGGCTGAAATAGAGACTGCAGCTTTACATATAAATTGTTAATAATTACGAAGTTTACGTTACTTTATGAACAGTTTTGAACAGATGACGTATTTTTAAATCCTTCCTATTGGTTACGTGAATATAGTAAACTAAAATTGTAATTTTCGTTATATTGATTATGACGTCAATGTATAACCAATAACTTGTAAGACATAATGACTATCCCTACAAAACAGTTTACGTGATACGTAGATAATTATAAAAAGTTTGATTTAGAATTGGAATACATAGTGAAGTTGTACGGAGGAGTGCAGAAAACAAAAAATGAATTTCAAAGAAAAATGCTACTAATTATAAATGCGAAAGATTGTGAGGACTGATGTACTCTTTTACGCATTCAGTATGAATAGATTTGGATGAAATTTCGTACACACATGTTTTAACACTTAAGATACTTTTAATACAGGCATCTAATTTTAAGTCCACGCAGACGAGCTCGCGGGTAGAAGCTAGTATTTAATCAATTATTTTCGCATTTCGACGCTTATTTGTTGTATTAATGTTCTAAAACTAAATAGAACATTTTAAATACTTCGCTGGCATATATAATTACTAAAATGAAAATCACAAACAACACGTGCTAATTATTGACAAACAGAAGGATTAAGCGTGAAATAATTCAGCAACAGCCGAACGTCATTACATCCACATTAGCATACGTCCGCTGAAACGCGTCACCGATCTATGTATAACAATGTTGTACTACCTTTATCGTTGAACGAATACTCGGTTGTGCATGCGCTTATTAGTACGATGACCTTATTCGAAATATATCCGCGAACTCACATAAATGCAAAAACAAACAGCCACAATGTTCAACTCTTCCGCTTAGCTGTCATCGCAAGAACAAAAACTAATATAAACATTAGAATAAACTAACAAAAATATAATTTGATATTATGTATTTGCAATTGATGTAATAGGTACGAAGATAAGGTGATTGCAGAAAGTGCTATATGTTTATTACACAATCAATCAACTGAGTTAGAAGTGAAATCACATCTGAATGATGACTCTCATAACAAGGAGCAAAATATCCAAAACGTCAAGTTATTATAAATTAATACCATTAATTATTATTATTAAAAAAAGGATGATTCAAAATTATTGGGTAGTATAAAACTTAGGTTTAAAGATGATTGGTTTTCTTGGAAGTCATATACCTAATCGATTTATGAAGCTATCTGATAAATGCACATATTTTTGAAGATGAGGTAGCTGCAGCTAAATCTGAATTTTTGTTACGCCATGCATGCGCACCATCACTGTTTTTGGAATGAAATTAACCGTAAGAAGGTTTACAATTGAGTGATAAAATATTGAGGTCTTGTACATGGGTAGGTACTTGAGGTCTAAGACGAGGTACTAAACCGCACGCTCACCGAGAAATGGTGAGTATAAATAAACGTATGGAAACAATGAAATTCCGCAAATGCTAACAGTATACCGATAAGGTAGAGAGTGAAGGGGCGCTGCTACATACGAGCGATTTTGATTACGTCACTTGCGTAGGCCAAACATTACATATTATTATACAAATAGCTAGTTATCGTATGTGAGTTAAATTTTAAGGCTTTATTGCTGAAGGTGTGTTTACAATCGTGTGACAGGTATTTGAAGCTGAGAAACGCTTGAGGTGATCAAGCGAATGTGGCTAATTTACAATACAATTAGTTGTTAATACTTGTATTATCTAGTCAGGTTGTTTGTCTTTGTAGGAATAAAGTTCATGAGTACGACCTTGATCTTTAACACGCGGCAGCGACTGTCTCGATGCACAAGGCAGCTTTATTTTCGTACTAACTTTGGCCCGCGACTTAGTTGGCGAAGACTTAAAATTGGGTCCAAATATCTGGATAAAAAGTATCCCTTGTAGTAATCTAGGTTATAAACTACGTGTATACAAAATTTCATCCAAATCCATTCAGTACCTAGTTTTTGCATGTAAGAATAACAAACAAACTTTCACGTTTTAACGTTAGTAGAATTACTTCAGTACAATACAACCGTTGGCATAAAAGTCATAAAATTACAAAATAATATCAAACCGTATACGCTACTGCACTTTACATAACTTTCTATTTTAATGGCAACTTGTAACAGCCAACAATACTAGTAAATTAAATGATTTGACTATTTCATTAAAGGTGCATGTGTAATCGACATACGGTAAATGTGCTGTATCGATACTACAATCGTCACAATGTGAAGTCAATGTATCGATAAGAAGTAACAAATCACTCATTAGGAAAGTCAACACAATTGTTGAAATGAGACAAAATGAACAATAGGCCTCGTTATAATTTATAATTGGTTGACGTCACTTTGCTTTATTCTATACTTTTTTTTAATATTTTTTTAATTGCATTACCATTCATAAAGCGTGACGCGTAGATTTCCAGCGTGTTTTTTTTTTGTGTTTTGTAGTACAACCAAAACGTAAAATAACCTCGATTAAATAATGTGTGAAAAACAATTCATTATTGAAGGTTCCAGTAATCGAGTTTAGGTTTTGCCGACTTTGCAAGGTTGAAATTACCATTATTTTTAAACAAAAACCTCTTTCATAATGCAGTCACGATAACTCGTTCTAAATTTAAATAATAGTAGAAAAATTACATTTCAATGGTTCTCGTTCTTGCATAATGATTATCGTCTTCACGAGATAAAAAAAGCTTTAATGTTCTGTCCGTTCGTTTGTAAACTGAAAAATGTTTTTCATTCTGAAACTTCAAGGTAGCTTATATCGTTACTTAATATTTAACTCATTATTTAAAGTGATATCCACTTCATCCTACATCATGCATCATGGATGTTTGTTGTTACTCTTATGTGCAAAAACGACTGACTGGATTTTAATGAAATTTGGTACACACATAGTTTATTACGAGAATTAACAAATAGGATACTTTATATCCAAATATAAAGTAACCCAATTCTAAGTCCACCCAGACGAAATCGGGGACAGAAACAAAGAGTATTTTTTTTACATGAAATCTGTATGACATACAAAATATCAATAAACGCTTCTGTCCCACACGAAATAGTTCTAATATAGTATGAAACTAATAAACAGTTAAGTAACGCAACGCAAGTTTCATTCAATTTGGTAATAGAATATTAGTAAATCATAGATGTTCCCATCCCACGCTGCTCCCGATGAGATAACTCGTGATCGCCAAAACCGTGGTATAATGATTAGCGACACCAGCATTAAGGACATCATGACTAATTCTATTCATATCTTGGACATAGAGACGTCGCACCAAGGTACAAAAAAGGAGGAAAGATATAATTTTGTTTACATGTTTTTTGGAGGAAAAATCGTCAGCAAAGTATTTGTCGTCAAGCGCGATGTCTTATGTTATGTACGCATCGTCCGTAACGAAAGTGGGGCCTTCACGGCCTTGGCGCTAGGTCGATCGCGAAACTGGAACAGCGAATTTTGATTTTTTGATGCTTTATATGTTAATCAAATAGCGTAATCTTTATACTACCGTAATTAGAAATACATAAATTGCAAGCTCTTTATAACAATTATAAGGATAAACAAACAACGAAACAGATGACAAACGATCACGTCTTGCAAACAGTCATTAAAGAAGAATCTATAAAGTTCGCATTTAATTACGTGATGGTGAGCTACATTATCTATACAATTATAATCAAAATGGAATTTACACGTGTTGCAATGAGTGAAGGCATTGTTAATTTTAAATACGCGAGTGACGCAAAGCTAAATTATAATTCGCATCGACACGAGGCATTAAAACGTAGATAGCTTAAGAAAATAGCACCTGAGGCATAAAAAATCTTTTCCGCAATGCCATTGTAAATGTTTGCAGCATGCCGGAAAATATAATAAATAAAAATTTGAAAATGTTAATGGCCTTTACTGGTCCGTACATACACGGCTTAAATAACTTGAATATGACGATGCTCTTTGTCCGATAAAAGCAGAGTCCTTCGGTGAATTTAAAGTATCCTCGAGCTCGTTCAATGCCTTGTAATCTTTCTCACGCGGCGCACAAAGGTTGACCCGTCAAAAACCATAAATTTTATAGTCGTCCCGATATTGAATTTTGCAATTTATGCGCCTCCGTTACAAAAACATTCTTCTTGTAATTTGTTATTTATTTCGGTTACGTGACCTTGACTTGACTACACTATGATTACATGATTGTGCGTTACTATCAATTGTTGAGTTCAATCATCCAATACAGCATGGTAGTGGAAGGTCGGGTCAAGCTCAAGACGTATTATGTAGCATTATGCATTCGAAAAGAATGCCAGATCACACTTGGTAGAATAAATGATTTACAATTTTAATAAGGCTTCTAGTAATAACTGTTGACTATGGATAAGAAACGGGAATTGAATTAGATTTGAATTTACGATGCGTATTCGATTCGACGATTACCAATTACCAGTGAATGGAAACGAACAAAATGTATACGGGAATGAAATTACGGGCAATAAATATCAGTCTGAATTGTATGATTATGGAATATCACAATAGTTGAGTTGAAAAAAGACGGCGATGCATGACGTACCTGTACGCATGGCTTGTTGAGTGACACGCAAAGACCGTCAGCGTCCTTGCTGTAATGTTCAACCAGTTCCTGCAGCGTACGGAAGGTGGTGCGCCTGGCGATGAAGAAACCGCCCTCGTCTAACTGCCTTATGCGGTAATGCTTCACCGTATCCCCGTCTCGCACTGTGAACAACAATTATTCATTAATTTACATTTTATTGCAATACAGATTTCGTAAAACTGGAATATGAATGCGTTTAGTGAATTAAATATGTTGTAAGTTTGATGTAATGTCATATTGTAACGAATTCTATTAAGACGAATATTATCAATTTTTAATATTAAATTCTTAATAGAACTAGTCTTCAGTCTAGCGCCACACAGGCGTGCCAACGAGTTCAACAGAAATAAGAACAGCATATCCATCAAAATGTCTTAAAAAGAAAGTTTTAATACTAGGAAGTCGCAAAGAGAGACTAACTTATTCTTTATCGGAGCACAGATCTCGGGTTTTTAGTGTCATGTAGATATATCTTAGGCCGAGCAACTTGCATCTCGACCTTGCTAACACCACAAGAATACCCCACGGACGCAGTATAATTAATGGGTGAGGTTCTGTGAATCGTCGCGTCAGATTTTGACAGTTCGATTCAGTTGAAGGTTTAGCTTAACTGACGTTTAATCACGTTTTCATTAAAACCCGGCAACCTTAGAATTAGCTACGATATCTCTTCTTTTGTTATGAATATTTTTAGTTTTTCTTACCTTTGCTGTGCAAAGATTAAGATGTAAATAAAACGACATATCGATACAGAAAAAAGTATTCAAGAAATAGACGCAAATCTAGTTTATTACGACAGCGTTATCTGAGTTTGATTTTGCTGGAGTAATTGAGTAATTCTGATGTAAATGATAAGTTCGTACGTGATGAATCAGAAAACATAAATAGAAAGCCGTGTAACGTCCACATCTTAACGTGATTTGATCGAGTATCAATCACATTATTATGACAAGCTTATTGTCTAAATGAGATACTTATAACTTTTATATTATTATTATTCTATTTTTATCAGACATGGATTTCGATCCTGAAGTCTCGTCTCAAAAACGTATCATGTACAAATAAGTTGACCAGCTAAAACTATTAAATATAATGTTACTGGGTAACAAATAATTAATCTTCGACGATTATAAATGAGACCAGGAGAAAAAGTATGAAACGAGAGCATATTATCATAACCCGTTCTCTTAGTACATTCTTTAATTAATAAATGCAAGACGTTTTGTCGATAAAATTTCGAATCGAAATTAACGTAAATACACTAAGTTTAAGAATGTTATGCACACATGTTGAACACAAAAAGCCTTAATTTTCCTGTAAATAATAGTTTAAAAATGTTTGCTGTGAGATTATTAAATTATAAAATTGATGGCTTATTTGTGTAAGCCGATAACACGCAGTTATACCATTGCGGTATGTGAAGTCTTATTATTTTGGGATACCAACTACAAATGACGAATACCTAATAGTTCAAAAGTTATGAGCGTGGGCTTCTAATGCGGGTTGTTCTAGAACAGGCACGAAATAAACCCATATCTCCGTACGGACACGTTTCCTTCTGATATTGCGAAGGGACACAATGAACTCACAAATGCTAACTTTATCCATGAGCGCCTCCCTAGAGATTTTCACTCCAATTTATAACGGCTGGTGTAAACGTGCCATTAATTAGTTCTACACTTCTCATCAAAAAAATCGAAACACTTTCGTTTTTATTGTTTTTGTCCTAATTTTTTACAAAAGAGAATTAATTCCATGAAAAAAAAAACATTATTGTGTAGCTGGCAGTTTGGTCATTACAGTAAGAAGAAAAAAATCAAAATTCGAAATTAGAATTTCATTTGTTTATCCTATAAATGAAATTAATCACTGTTTTGAGACAAATGTGTATTTAGGGTTGGAGTACGTTTCTCGTTTAAAAACTAAAAATTAGCGCTTGTCTTTAAACTTTTTGTTTCTTATTTCATTTACTGTGACTTTGGGACGTCTGAAAAAACTTTTTTTTCTAAAACATATGGATACTTCGCCCGCAGAAGCCGCCCAAGTGGTGGCATTGCTGGATTCTGGACTTAGTCAGCGTGTTGTGGCTGCAAGATTGCATCTAAGCTTATCATCTGTTCATAGAGTCTACAAACGCTATCGGGAGACTGGTTCGTTCACGCGCCGTTCAGGATCTGGCAGGAATCGGGTCACTTCTGAGCGAGATGATCGATTTATTGTAACAACTTCTTTACGAAATCGACGCCTTAACGCTTTTCAACTGCAGCAGCAGCTTCGTGTTGTACGAAGAGTAGCTGTAAGTGACTCTACAATAAGAAGAAGGTTGAAGGAACGCGGATTGGCACCGCATAAGCCAGCGAATGGGCCGAAATTAACTGCAGACCATCGAAGAGCGCGCCTTAACTTTGCACGCGAGCACCTAACTTGGTCATACCTTCAGTGGAGCAAAGTACTGTTTTCTGATGAGTGTAAAATTATGCTGTATGGTAACGACGGAAGGAACAAGGTCTACAGAAGAGATGGAGAACGCTTTGCACAATGCTGCATTGAAGAAAAGGTCAGCTATGGTGGCGGTTCGTGGACGGTTTGGGGAGGAATCAGCGCCGACGGTAAGACAGAACTTGCCTTTGTGTCTGGGCCACGGCTGCCTGCACTAAACTCTCATCGGTACATCGAACAGTGTCTTGAACCTCATGTGATGCCCTATGCACATTTTATTGGCAACGACTTCATATTCATGCACGACAATGCTAGAGCTCACACCGCGGGCGTCGTACGAGATTATCTTACCGAAGTCGGTATCTCCATTATGGTATGGCCAGCAAGAAGCCCGGACATGAATCCCATTGAACATCTATGGGATGAATTAAAGAGACGAATTCGAGCAAGAGATCCAGCCCCAGAAACACTTAGCCAGCTGCAAAATGCAATCCAAGAGGAATGGGATAATATACCACAACATGTGATCGTGACTCTCATCCGATCGATGAAGAACCGTATGGAAGCAGTAATAAGAGCTCGCGGAGGGAATACAAGTTATTAAATAAACGTTTCTTAATTTTTTTTTTCATTTACGCGTGTTGTTTTACCCATTTCCTTCATATTCCATACAGGGTAAAAATTACTCATTATACAAAATACGAAATCTATGAAGACTTAATTTGAATTTAGAACAATAACATTAGGATTTAAAAACCTCATACTACTCACTATTAAATGACATTTTACATTTATTCCTAAATATACACATTTTTCTGATAATCCTTATCAAATCATAAACTGCGAGGTGTTTCGATTTTTTTGATGAGAAGTGTATTTTGGTGATGTTTCCCTAATGGCGTCCGTAGTGCTAACAGAGTCATTGTTTAAATAAACGACTAATTCCTAGCACTTAAAAGGTGCGAAATTTCAAAAACAAAACTGCACAATTTTACAAAGATTATTAGGCAAACTAATGACAGTCAACAATATTTGAATTCGCACGTTAGCAAGTACATACGTGTAACTTCGTTCTACGTGAAATTTTAATTTGCTGAAGTGAAAGAATCGAAACTTCACTTTCATTGATCGTGAAAGCAGTCGGAAAATTTATGCGACACCCATTGTAACTTGGAAATATAATTTTATAGGTTAGGCGTATTGACAATGAGTTTTTTATGTGACGGCAATTACAAAGTTCTCGTGGGGCCAATTGAATATGCAGATGTAGATTTTTAGCGATATATCCTAATGATAGTCAATAGCTCTTTCGAAAACTTATACATTTAGTTAAATGCATCTCCTGACGTTCGATTGTGAAAGTTTATTCGAACAGCACACTCGTAGGAAAGTGATTCCTAAATCACAGACGGATTTCTTTGTTAGAAATATAAATAAAAATAGTTTTTAGTTCGTATTTACATAGCTTGACCTTTTTCTATTTTCATTCGTACATAATTAAGCTTTGAATATTCATGGCTGTCCGTTGTAAATAATATAGATAATATTCGCACACTTCCCCTTGTTTGCCAGGTGGGGGTATCGATTGAAGTTTAATATAGAACAGATTTGCGAAATGTGGGCCATAGCCATTTTGTGTCCCAAATATGAACAGTAATCGAAGTGGAAAGGTTCCACTTCAGGAAACAATGGAATGAAAGAACACGTGTAGTCTATCGACAATATCACAAAAGTGACTAAGTTATGCAGTTTAAAACGAATTCTTCAAGAAAATAATAGGTAATTATTTAAATTCGTCAAATATGTAAATCTATAACCGCTTTCACCTTTATAATGCGATGAACGACGTATAAGCAAAAGATAAAACCTTTTTCCGGGAAAGCCGACAATACCGACAATTATTTTAAATGGATTGCTAAAGTGTAATGCTTTTCTCGGGGTTAATTTATGTTTATCACAGAAATCTAAATTGTATTTAGCGAACTGAATCATTGGGTTTATAAATTGCTTGAATTACTTATTCAACTAATGACACGGGCTTAACAAGCATAAACCGGACCTAATGAAGATTGACTGCAGAAATAAGAGAAGTCTTATTTATGGAGTTCACTTTGCGGTTTCAGTGTGTGCGTTGCTTATGTTCTAGATAAAAAAAGGACAGCGAACAATGTATGTAGTTAAGAAATAGGTATTGTTCGTTACAGCTATTAGTTGGCAATGTTGGCATCCAACAATGGTATTTGTTGGTTATTACATAAATTATGTTCTAAGAAACCGTTGGAATAAAAATCAGATAGATGTCCTTCGTGTTACAATAATAATTATGATGTAACATAGTCGCGCGACTACTGCTCTACATTTTATAGGTATCAACGCGCAATAACACCTATTAGAAAATTCAATTAATAAATTAAAAGATTCCTAAAGCCTTGGAATATTTTAAATTATTCTTGTTGTTTCTATATATTTTTTCCTAGACCACTTATGAAATAACTTTTTTCTGATCACGTGAACTATATTTTTTATGTAACAAAGGTATTATTTTTATTTATTTCAGTAAAACTATTACTTGATGTATTACAGAAAAACTGGGTTTTGGGGAATGATATTTAACACAAAGTTTTTACGTTCCAATGCATTTGTTTACTGAACAATGTCGTTTTTATGTTACATTCACATGGAAAACAACGCAACAATGCTATTTGTGGAAAACCCAAGTGATTTTAAGAGTTTCGATAGGTTTAATGCTTGTGACCTTCACGGCTAATTTGAAACCCTCTTGCAAGAAATTATGTTCTACTAAAATATCAATGACTTGTTGTTTCGAAGTGAATCTAAAACATTAATAGGAATAGTTTTTTATTACCGATTTAATACTTTATATACTTATTACTACATAAACAGGAAAGATGTATCTTACACGAATAGCAATATAATAATGTCCCTGCATTCAATTATCATTACCACAATATATTTTACACATTGATGTAAGTATATTTAAATAAAATAGGTACCATCATTTCTGCATTCCGGTTTGATTTAAAATAAAATAACTAGTCAAACAATAAACCGTATTTTGCTAAATAAATATATTCAACATCTGGGTTGCGCGAGGCAGGTCATACGTGAGAATAAGCTCTAATTGATGACTGTGGTCACGTATCTACATATTGTTTGGAATGCAGTAAGATGCACCGAACAATCCAAAAATAGTTCAAAAGTGAAGCTGTACGCTTGCATTTTTAAACAATACTAATTAGCAGATATCGAGGCAGTCAGTCAGATGTTCGGTCTTTGTTCCCACGGCGCCAGCGCTAGGGGCCTTAGAAAAACTTTCAACCGGTTTGGAGTCGTGATCGAATCGTCCGGAGCCACTGGATGCGTTAGTAACAGGATAGCACTTAGCACTATGCTGCGTGCCACAGGACGCACGGTGAATCATCGCCGACCAGCGCCACATTACATAAATATTCTTTTATTTTCCAAGCTAACAAGATATATTTAACTAATCGATTTCCTATTAAGAAATGATCAATAGATAAAAATAATTATTATATTATGTGAATGTTACCTGATAGCGAGAAGTCATTATGGCGGCTCTCGGAGTCTCGGATGAGGAAGGCGCCATGTTCGTTCTCGGGCAGGAGCAATTTCTTCTCCGCTTCGATTCGTTTTATTTTGCGGAAGTACCATCTGCAATAACATTGAAAAGTTTAGAAATATTGAAATCACAATGTTACGTTGATTGTTGATAATCACGATCGCATACATGCCGAGTTAAATGTGTTATCTACGGTTAACACAAAATTGAAGGTAAAGAATATGTATGATTCATATGGTCAAACACACAAAAAGTTGGAATGTAATTAAAAATCTATTAAGTAGCTATAAAATGTGTCAATGTGGCAGATTGTAACAATGTAATTAATACTGAACATCCAGTTGTCGACAACTGAGGAGCTGAGGAGTATTTCATTATGTTTTACAAAGTGATTATCATTGTAATGACAATTATGACTGTATAAAGGACCGGTATCGCTCTCGTAGGGTGTTCAGAAAGCGGCTTGTCGGTGACTCAACGAACACGAATGAATAGTATTCTGCATTCAATTGACGTACGCTCACTGCGTCTGCGCCGGAGACAAACTTATTGTAGTAACCGCTTCTAACATGAGCCCCGGTGCTAACAATGAATCACAATTGGTCACCAGAAATAACAGAATTTGTACAGTAATACTAGGACGAATTTTAAATAAATAGAGACAAATTACAATTATGATGGTCATAGCAATGAGTGTAAATCAGGTTCTATGATAGAATGTTGCGACACAAAGGGGTCTGACAATAGTATTGCATCAAATCCCGCGCGACAGACGGGCGAGGTCGTCGGGCTCTTGATATAAAAATAGTAACTAAGTACCTAGTACAGCTGTAAAACGGTAAACCGAGAGCAGTAAAAAGAGCTACGATCACTTCCAACAGACATATTTTTAGAATTGCTGTAACTTGCAACAACCTTGTGTGTTTGCAAACGTAAAGTTTAGAAACAATTACCTATTTCAATTACTAATCTATCTGCGCGAAATCGACACATAAAATTAGATTTGGGTTATTTTTATTTCGTTACATTTTCGTTTCAATGGCCAACCGGAAACAATTAGTCGTGTCAAGTTGATTGATAATAAAGAACCATTCAATTAAACTAACAAGACGTAGGTTTTTATTAAGACTGGGTAGGTATTCAATGGCAAGAATATTTATAATTTTCAGAAGTCCATCATTGATAACATCGTCTACGTCTGAACAATAATTTCATCTTGTTCGTGACTGGAAAAACTGAATGATCTATGATTACTATTGTTCAACGGATTGTTCCGCCTGAGAATCACGGACGGACCCTTGCACTGTAATTAAATAGACGACTCAGAGCACGATAGTTATCGGAAGCCTGATACCTATCTGAGTAGTTACATTTAGCCTACTGGAGATGAAATGCATTGCGGATTATTACTGCTAGTGTCATAACGTAGTTTAAAAAGAGTAACTCTTTCTAGTCATTCGAAATACCCCAATGCTATTATATCACTCTTACAAAATCTTTTATTTGTTTAATCTAGCTGTTGTGTATAGAAACTTAAAATAAATAAACTTGTTACTTTCAAGTATGTCTTTTACACAACAACGCGCTAACGATTTTACAAGAATATACTTACGTGGCAATATCTAAGAGCAATCGCAGAATAATGTGAATTTTTGCAATTCCGAAATGCACATCACAAAGGTCGACCTGTGCTGTGACCTACTTTTGGCAAAAAACACATTAAAACCACGTAGCGTTGCAAAATTGTGTTAACAAGTGTTTGTTTATTTTTATCCTGCAACTCAAGGAGCTATCTAAAGCCTAGCTAAAGCTAGCACCCGGCAAATAACTTGCAGCCTCGTAGCTATTTCAATAGCCCAGCTGCATCTGGATCTAGTTAAAATTCTATAATCGACAAACAGGCTATGGAGCCAATAACAATTTCAGTTGATATTATGGAGGAAAATTATTATGAACAATGTCGCCTGAGCTATAAAAATGAGACATGAAAAGGGCGCCACGGGCTGTAACTACGAATGCCTTCGGCAAGACCTCGGCACGCACTAAGGGCATACTAAGGGTCATAGATCGGTAACTAGCAGATAGCGTCGAAGGCCTTTACGTGGAAAACGCACGCAGAATAGATTAATAATGCACATGTTTATTAAGCTAATTAATTTCCTTAATAATAAGAAATAGAAAGTGTTTAAACCGATCTAATCATGACTAGACAGAAAGTAAGTTTCATTGGGAGGTGTAACATTTAACTAAACTTCGTTGATACGAGAAGAAATTATCTAAACGAAAAAGATCTAGAAAGTCAATTCATAAAACTTAAAGCAAGTGGTGATTAAGAAACACGCCACATAACAAGAGTTCTTTCCCCTGTCATTATTTTGTTATTCATTTTTGAACCACTTTGGAACTGGAGTCAAACTAAATAAAGGCTTGAACTAGTAACCCTGTCAACGTCTGCAAATCATAATACCAGACGGAAACAGCGACCTTGACCTCCTATAGGCGAAGAGAAATCGTCATCTGTATTATGAATCATGCCCACATATTAGTGGACCTTCTCTCTACAGAGAATTTTGTATAGATGATGATATCATTTATTGATTAAAGGTAACGTTGCTTGCATAACTACTACTGAGAATGAAATAAAAAAATATATTATACCACAGCATTTTTAAGAGGAAGTTTAATTTAAAATAAAAGTTTAATCATTGTTTACGGTCATTGATATTTGTACAAAATGTCGGGCGACACTAAACAAGCATGTTCTCGATTTGAATAAAGCTTATTTAAACTAGCTAGTTTGCCGCTATATTTATTCTACTAGATACGTTTCAATTGCAGATTTTCGAAAGTGCAAATAGCATTGTGCAAGTTTGACTAGCTTCTTTGTCTAGACTTTGGAAAAAGTTTAAGTAAAAGTGTTAGTTCGTCAATATCAAGTGTAACTTTACACACATTCGCTGTGTGTAGAAAAATTATACATTTTTAGTTATCATTATTATTGTTCGTTGAGAAGAAAACAACGAAGAATAGCTTATATAATTAACCTGTCAATGCATTGAATTACTACGAAATAGAATGTCGTAGGCAAGCTAGCAATCAAGGTGGGGGACGGAAATTCCTAATAAATATCATTATTGGGCTTGTTATATAAGCGAGTTTCCGGTTTGTAAACGTCTCAATTACAATAATCCTATAGTATTGATAACCCGCACATAAATTATTAAAACTTGAAATGCAAATTTTATATACAATAATTGCCGTCATGCTGAATGACCGACCAATTATTATAGAGGACCACGTGCCAAAATTGTTGTATTATTCGATAAAGTAAACATCATCACCGTTGTGTTGTGATAAGAATGTAATCCACTTAGCGGCTATCATCTGTAAAAATAACCACTTTATCAGTTATGTAAGAGGGTTTGGCTATTATGGCCAAGAAAACCCTTTGACACCAAGACGATAAGTGGCGCAATCAAGGGGAATTAATTACGTGACTTTCGCTCAGAGTTTTATAATATAGCAAGTTAAGAGGCGCGGGTCATCGACCTTCGCGTGCCGATGTAGCCACAACTTTTTTGCTAAGCCAGTCTCGCCAGGCTCCGGGTTGCTCGCTAGATGGGTAATCTAATTATAGGGTCTCCCGGGATGGACAAGTAAGTTTGCCTCAAACTTCTGCGCCAGTTGCTTTTTTTAGAAGATAGAGCGATATCGTTTCAATATCAACTTTTTATAGGATGTCTAGTTATGACTCTAGGAACTCAGGCTTCATTATAACAAAAGAAAATATGAATACAATGCTGGGTTATTACATATAGACAAGTAAATGAAATGTTGACAACTTGATTGGAAAATTATAGAGGTGTTATGGAGAAAATAGAACCTACACGTGTGACAAAACGTTTAGTTAAAGTGGCCTATAATTGTGAGTGCGTGTGCTTCCAACTCTCAAGAACGGAGTAAATTGGATTTGCTCTCAACAGCATCAAATTGCATTGTAAAGAATGGAAATAATACCGTGGGACTATCTTTTGTTAAAGATAGAAGGATGTTACACTTCAATATTATTCGTGCCTTCGCTTTTCCAAAGCTATTATCGCCGTGACGGTGAAGAAAAAAACAATACGTATATACAATTTGTGAAAAAGTGGATTAACACAGGAAAAAGTTGAGATGCATGAACCAAAAACCCCATTTATGATAATTGTATTTTCAACGGTATTTTTCGCGAGCAATATAGGTTTGCCCGTTACTTGTTCAGGCAAGTGACAGATAAGGATATCTGTCATACAAATCGCGACATCGACTGAATTGACAATAAGACTTCCCAGATACCTTGGTTCTTTGAGGTGCTAAGTACTTTGACACAGATAATGCGGTGCACGAAACTTAGTCACGATATATTGACAGGTTTACAGTCATGCATGATAGAGATTGTCATATCGGGGCATCAGCAAACAAACAAATAATTTGAACTGCGTCAGTTGAACAGTAAAAATGGCACTGTTATTTAAGATACAAAACATTTAGAAATCTGTTAGCGTAGCAAGAACTATTAGCGAACTTCACAATGAGTCGTTAAACATTACTGCCTTCTGTTAATCAGGTAAGGGCATGATGCGAAACGTAAAGCCCGCAATGACAAGTACTGCGAATTGTTAATAGAACCAAAGTCTTTGTTGACAGCCATCATTCAATGGCTGCCGGAGGTGATGACGCAGCTCTGAATGAGGCAGACGGTCCTACAAACGATTGTAATTAAATGTATAATTATATAATCTTAGGCCCTATTGCCGAAACAGATAGTCATTACTGTTATATAGACAAAGGTTAGTGTAACAGCGATTACCGCACGGTTTTAACAACAAGCTAACAAGTAACAGTACAATATTATGTTTATACGACTGTATTGCTGTTATAGTTAGTCGCATTCGAAAATGGTTTGCACGAAAACATCCGCAGGAGTAACAATTATCGGCGGAGGTCGGTGTGCGCCGGCGCAGGCGGCGCGGCCGTAAAAAGTAAAAACAAATCATAAAAACCAGTTGTATTGTTCTTTCGCAAGAGACGACCTCAGGCCTTTTGATAAGAAACGAGTCATTTTCATCGATTTTCTAACACGTGTCTAGTTTGTATAACAAAGAAACATTTGCAATGCAAAGTTATTGTTCGATAAACAGAGCGTTTGTCGAAGGTACGCAGGCAGACTTAAACGATTACTGTGGGGCACTCAGTATGAGAGTGTCATTGGCAAAATATAATAAACGAAGTCATTCACGATTTGAATAGAAAGTGAGATGTAAGATATTGAAAAAAAAAAAGAGTTAAAACTTTAACGCTACGGACTCTACTAAGTGAGACGTCACGAAACGGAACCTAAATGTTTGACATAGTGAAAGTGAGCAAGAAGCAATTTTTGTTACAAAAGAAATTTTAGACTGTTATATTTTTTTATCAATATGAAGTAACGCGTTGTTTGGAAATACGCAATACGTTTATTAGGTAGCGCTGCGATAGGCTCGAAGTAGAAGAAATGTTGTTAGTGTTATTGTACATGAGGAAAATGCAGTTACTTCTGATTCCAAATGAGTTCTTTTTCGGTTTCGAAGGCCAAATCAGCTTGCATGATTTGTTGCACAAATGAATATAGCTGGCGAGGTGGCATCACGATTCACAACCACACACCACAGATGTTGTAGAAGATATTTTAACACGTTTTAATGAAGTTAGTTCCATTTGTTACTGCACTAACTAAAAGAATTATAACCGCATAATCACATCATGCCACAAATTAAACAAAAAAAAATCAGACACAATCGTCGACGTCATGTGCGTCTGCAAAACAAATACTAATGACGATAAGAAAACATTTACAATTCCATATCAATTTTCAATCAAAGTATTACTACATAAGATAAATATTATTTTCTGAAGATTGATAAGCGATATAAAATACACCTACAAGGTATTCTACTTAAAAATAAATGATTAGTCGTCAAAAATGAAAGAGGTTTTTTTAACATTAGTATCTTGTGTCAAATTAATCAAGGTTTCTTCGAAAAGCAACAAGAAACTGTGAGAAACTGAAAAACAAGCAAATATTTCGATGTGAATGCGTTTGTTTCCATCAAAGAACGCGTATGCCCATTTGGTACAATAGCCGTGTTGATGCACAATGAACACAACATTCATGTTTTCAGAACGGTAGCCACACAAACAAAAGTTAATGTTGAAGCGTTACAAAACGAAAATCCTAATGCATTACTGTGAATTAAGATCTTACAGTTTTACATGCATTACTATTGCCGAAAATATTTGCCGGGGTCGTTCTTCGAGGTTTGTAGTCAGATGTTTGTGCATTATGTTCATAGTATCCCCAGATAAATATCGACTTGTGTAATAAATTTCAATTATCATGACTTGCTGTTGTGCAAGTAGAGTAATTCTCAAGGCTTATCAGTGAAACTGACGTCGGTGCATCCGTTTACCTCGCTTCAGCACAACACAAGTGTTGCCGTTTCCCTAATCGTTAAGGACTGTTAGGAAATTAAAACTTGTTTGTATTTTCCACTTAATATATTGCTAAACATTCCTAACAGATGACTAATGTAAGTTATTAAAAATCAGACAAAACGTGCATTAGTTCCGAGATCAAACCAATTCAAAAAACTATTCGTGTCCTAATTATTTATTCATGAAGATTAAGGAAGCGCATAAATTTCCGAATAACAAAAGGTATGTCAAAATTCAAAGCACAGACGCTTCCGATCAACAGGCAGTTAAGTTTTGTGAGCGTCACCTTCAGAGTTCACTTCCTGAGCCTGCTTCCAATTGCCGAACTACAGGGAGGAAGACAGCGGCCACCGGTGCACCGACCGGCCGCGCAACCGTAGCCTTGGACGCGAGCTCCCTGCATTCTAATCGAGCGGCCTTGCGGAAGCGCGTGCCTCGAACCCGCTCTCGTAACACGGCTCCTTATCAACAGACTCGACAAATCACCACATTGACAGATATCGACTTATCTCTATCACAACGTGTTGGAATCACAAGGAAAACCGCAAGCTGCTTTAACTGAGAGCTAATTTACTGACACGATTCCTGGGAGGGACCGCACTAAAACCCCTCGTACTTGTAGGATTAGTAAAAAGCCGTAGACGGCCGCGAGTCGACTTTAATAAGTAGGCACATGTTGCTGGCTCGAATGGCTGCGTCCAAAATTATGAGAACGATCATACGGAATGCGCGTATTGACGTTAATTTCCTAATAAAACAAAGAGCAACTGCATTTTTTAGGAGAGTTTCCCAAAATAATTTAATTAATTTGATGGCGTTTTAGATCAGTAATCAGAACATCTCGGCAAACAGCCGTCATAGGCTTTTGTACAATTTTTAAATTACTTTTTCTTACGTAAAGATTCAAACAGTCATCACTAATATTATAAACTAGCCGCGGCCGTTTCCTGTGGGACCTACAATAGATTGAAACGTTTGAAGAACATAATATGATAGTTTTTATTCGGATGCGTGAAGTAGTTCCCGCGGGATGCGAGGAAACAACTAGTCATCTAGTACATATTTTGAGCCATGTCCATTGCAATATTTTTAAATAACAAAAAGTGTTTCCATAAACAGTTCTGTTTCACAACTATATATTTTAATTGCATAGTTGTAATTTATGGTTTCCATGGAAAGGCAGTTTATAAAACAATACAACTTTCTTTTCGACATTTCCATGGTGGGTTCACCTATTAGATGAGCAAAATTTAAATGCAATTAAGATTTTCTGGCTGTCTGAAGATTTAATGCGATGTAACCAAAGCTTGAAGACTATATATTATCCGGTAAGTTATACACATACTCATTTGAAGCAGGAAATCATTTATGGCAATAGGCTTTAGTGTTTTGTACATTTTTATGAATCAAATTGTTAGACATATAAACAGAATTTGATTACAAAATGTAACCTGTAAGATAAAATTTGTATAAAAATCATAGATAGCACTTACGGCATAGTCTGAAGTTTCATGTATGTATCAAGCGGCAAAGACTCTAACTCTTTGTGGTTTACATTAGTACCGGACAATCGTCTCGCTGTTCTCATCCAGCTACCTTTTTGTCTTCTAAAGCCTTTCTCGCTTTTTAATAATTGTAGGTGGCGTTTTACGATATCATGCCATTTCCACTTTACTGTAGCTGGAGAATCACTAGCGGCGTCTTCTTTGCATATTTGTAAACTGTCACTAAATCTTCTCATGTTTTGAAGATATATTTCGTTAGATTTTGGCGGAAGGCTCTTTCGCCTCTCGTCAGCAATAATTACTGAGTCTCGTGAATTTTGTTCTGCTATCCATTTTGTTATAAAATCATTTTTATCACAGACTTGCATGATCACTGGCTCTTCTTTGGGAGGCGGTGGTATCCAATCCAAACTGACCCATTGACTAGATTTAGGCTTGGATTTGAATATGACATCAACCTCATCGTCGCAGTCCGAAGAGCCAATCGAACATACGGACGTCTTTTTTCTTGGAAATCGAGAACGGATCGATCTACCAGCGGGGATTATATCAGGATTCAGACCGTTCTCAGTATTTTCCTCTTTTCTAACATCCTGCAAACTCTTTATACACTCAATATTAACATAAGAGTTTTCGGAGCACGAAGAGTCAAGACTAAACCTAGGGGTACTTCGATGCATAAGCTTAGACCTAACAGTCATTTCCTCATTGCTAATTTCAATGTTTACACCACCAGTTTCGCGTTCGTTTGTCAAAGAAATTCTACGTTCATTGGATATGTCGTTTTCCATTTCAATTATTTTAGTCATGCTCGGAAAGTTGTTCTCTTTCTCAACTTCCATTATTCTAGTTAATCTTTGAGGACACTCTTTGTCCAATGATTCTGTACTGTTCGTAATAGTAGAAAATGAATTATCTTCATTCAGTTCTATTATCCTGGTTATTCTTTGTAATGTCTCATTTTCTCCATCTATGCAAACTGGTGAAGGTGCCTTGTCATTTTGAAATTCAATAATTCGTGTTATTCTTTGAGAATGTTCTCTCTCCGGTTCTATATTTACTGAGGTTATGTCGTCTAATTCTATAATTCTCGTTATTCTTTGAGGATAATTATTTTCAGTTAATGATACTGATGACTCCGACGTATTTGATTTGAAATTATCTTTGATAACTTCTTGGGGACTCTCTTCAAACTCTTTCATTTCTAAAATATCAGATGAACTTAAAAAGGACGACTGACTATCTAACATTTTGGTAGTGGTGATATTACATCTTTCAATCGTTACCTTTTCTTCTCTAGAATTACTGCGGCTCTTAGCTTTTTGTAAGGCGCTTTCAGTGAGGAAAACACAAGGCACTTCCACTTGCATGGACATTTTTCGTCTTCGAGTTGAGTTTTCTTTTTCTTGATTAATGTCATTGTCGACATCTTCAGGAACCGCCGTATGCGGTAGGACAATGGGTGTTCCTGCTACCATACGCAAAAAATCTGTAACAGCGGCTATATGCGCTCCTGTTACTGCTCCTTGTAACTTAACACCGGATACTTGGTGAGGCACAAGTTGATTATCGCGGATACACCATACTACGGGCAAAGCCCCTTCAGACACCATCGTCGTTAATGTCCAGTGTTCGTTTCGAAATTGTCTCTACAACCAACTATTGTTTCTAATAAATACAACAAAAATCCAACAATTTATCACAATGCTTAAGTTTCAATTCACTGGCGCATTTCCGGGCTACGTCCTACACTTCGATATTGAAAAAAGTACAAGTAAGGGTGCACATAGATTTGTTGTCGAAGAGTCGGCATAGCGCGAACGCGGCGCGGTACGGGTGGTGGAGCGCGGCGAGCGTGCGCGTCCGGCGGAGGTCGCGAGAGATAAGGCGGTGAGAGTCGCACGCGCACCACTGCCGCCCGCCGCACGCCCCGCCACGCCGCCGCACCATCACCTTCGATCATACATCAATTTTCATCCGATGCACTCCTCGGGGGAATTATGTAACGGTATGGATAACCCATTTTAACCGTTAACCAACCTAGTCAAAACATGATTAGGCGGTTAAAAAGATTCGGCGTTTTTGAAGAAACTTTAGAGACTCCAAGTCTTTGTTATAAAAAGCATTGCGACTAAATCAGAGCAAAGTTATTTTAACTTACGTACACTAAGTAAATATCCATAAAACGTTTTTGAGTCTAGACCAAGACCGATGCCAATTGTTACTTGTCTTGCAATCTTCATTTTATTTACATAAAATATGCAAGGACTGGAATTCAAGTAGGTTTGCTACGGTGACGTAACGAATACGTACCAAAATTAGTAAAACATTCGCCGACCGCGGACGTCGTTTATAGTCATTATCAACAATTTAGATTCTCGGTGATTAATAACTTATACTGTTTTCAATATTGCAAATTGAATCGAATTTCATTGTTGCAAGTTAAGTAGGCGATCGAGAGCAAAGAATCGTAAGTCACCCCATCTGATGTGGGGTCATCCTGTCGCGTACAGTTAGGCCGCTTTGTGTTGGCCCTATTCGTGTCAGGACGGTCCATCACTCAGTCGTCGCGTCGGTCGATGCAATACCGCAAGCTTTATGCAAGCCCACCTTCTTGTTTGTAATATTCTGAGTGCCAACAATCCTCTTGGGTAATTAGATTCAACATTGTTTTCCTAGATTTTAGTCAACAAATACAACTATCACCAATCCGTTGCATTATTAAAAAAACAAATAGTATCCGTATTCAAGATTACATGGTGTTTAAATATTAATTAATATTTTATTTAGCTAAGGCTGTCTTCGAAATGCATTAAGAAAGTAATAAGTTAATTAATAGTTGCTAGATAAATAAAGTTAATGCGCATAGATAGTGGCTACAAGTATACACATGTAACACCGTCATGCGCAAATGCCAGTGGACAGTTAGGCTCGGCGCCAACGCAGCTTGCGATGCGCCACCCGTATCTGGGACGGGCAAATCAAGTATTAATTACCCATACGACGCTTAATGAACCCTTATAGTTAACCGTGGAAAACAATCAACCATTCCTTCAAAATGAATGTGCTTGAAGATATCAAAAAACATTAAGATTTTTTGTGTTAAAAGACATTTTATGTTTTACTTTGAGTTGTGAGTTTTCATGAGCTTTGTAGATATTTGATGTTAACAAAACAATTCAATCGATGAGACGAAGCGCAATATAATGGGCTGCAGTTGGAAGAAATTGTGTTTTATTATAACCAACTACCATGACGTTCTTAGACTTTGTGCGTAGGTGTGTACACGAATGATTATGAACGACCTCTCAGATGCAGATAGCAAACAAACTCTCGCATCAGTTTCGACGAATCGCTTTCCGTTCAATGGAACATTCGATTTGGGGAATTCCAACGGTCGGCTACAGGAAAAAAGTATTATTTATTCAGATAAAGAACATGGATCGGATGCACCGAACAATAGACAAACATAGACCTTGCGAACCGCCGCGTACGACGATGCATATACTTCCCGTTCCTATGAATTAGAATTGACCAAAAGGGAAGAAGATCTTTATTATACAGAAAATTTTAAATATATAATAGTAGTAAATATGTAAGATTTTTGTCTTATTATAATACATAGATGTTTTATAAGTAGTCGTTATATAAACGGAAGTATAGTTTCGGATATTTATAAACGACTTACGAATTAATTTTATAATAGGGTTTTTTTGTGTTGATATCTATCTATCAAGCTATGACAGCAGTTTTTTTAATCAAAGGTAGTCTTTTTTTACCTGTTAGAATTATTGGAAACGATTGATGATACCTACTAAATTAATGTTGTTTTCTCGAAACCAATTCTCACGGCTAATCAGAATTTACTTTTCTAAATCTATCCTAATCTATATTTAAGTATATATTATACCTATTTCTGTTTCCTTTTCAAGTCTTTTCTTTGTATGTAGCTCGTTTATCCAGAGCAAGTTAATTTGGGTATCTTTTCATTTCATTCCTAGTAGGACAATGTTTTATTATAAGAATTGAAAATCCATATCAATACACGACATTGACAGCGTGTACATTTTAATGGAAATTTATATTGTTCTTTAATATACCAGGAAAATAAATAAAATTCGTTTTTAACGTTGTTTCATAAACGAGGGCAAGGACGAAAGCGCGTGTGTGTCACATTTAATTCACTGTATCGGCCGGGTTCGTTTTTTTCGGCGAGTATTAAATTAATTTGCATATTTTCGATGCATTTCAATTGACGCGTGAAGTGTTATTTGAATGTATAAGGTTTTAGGTGGATACCTAAACGAATAATTCGTTAAAGATTTTCAGGAGGGAACCAAGAAAGAAAAAGCCAGAGGAAAGTTTGCTGTGAATTGCAACTAGAGCATGCAGTCTCATTGGGTCATTCTTATACGTAGAAGATACAGATACGTATTTATTACATCTGAAATCTAGGTCTCACGTACCATGCCGTGCAGAATCCGAAACACTATTTGTATTTTAATGCAAAATGAAAATTCATTCACCCCAGCGTGTTAAGTAACTCGGTTGCTACGCAAAATTCTAAGTTAATGCGAATTCCTTGAAAGTGAATATAAGCATAATCATTACAGAATCTAATGACACTTTAATTAAATTACAGATATAATCATAGGTTAAATATCAGTAATATTAGTACCTACTAATTTATTATCATACGCTTTAATATTATCATGCAGATAAGAAATAGGTATGCAAAATGTATGATGTGCAAGATAAATCATCGTATAAAATCTTCACATAGCCGGTAAACAAGGATGACATACAAATGAAGATTTCTCTGCGCGTGTATTAATGAGACGCTTTAATGACGTGAAGGTTGTCGAATTTGTTACTTATTGTATAATGTCGGCCAGTGATAGCACGGTTCGAGGAAGCAAGCGGTCAGCGGCGTCGCCGGCTCGGCGCTGGCGCCATAAGATGGCGCCCGCCCGAGCAATTCGCGACGCGCGATTTTTTCTCGACATCATAAAATTATTAACCGTACCCCGTGAAAAGTTATAACGCTACCGTTTGATTACTCATAGCACTGATAAATGGAAGCAAAAATGACGCGTGCAAGCAGCTAATCAGGCAATCCAGCGAGTAATTCGAGTTGAAACTATTGTTTTATAATCAAATGAAACGCGACTTAATTACACATAAGGAGCTCGTGTTCAGACACATGTTTGTGATTATTAAAACTGTAAGGATATGTAATCATCTATTTTCAATAGAAGCTAAGTTAGCGTGTGCCTGTACACGTGCGAATAATAGCTACACCGTCATTAGGATAATCTTGCATAGGTAACTACTTACTAGGCAAGGATGTTTAATTTTATTACCTGATGACTATCTGACAATAACGAATTACATATTTTTCTATTAATTTATTAATAAAAATTGTAAACTTAACTAGTTTCAACAATTTACAAGGTAGGTACTTGAATTGTCGAGTTAATTTAGTGTTGCTAAACAATACAATGTTTAATGTAGGTAACACAATCGTCATCGTAGGTATTTATATGCAAATGACAAAAACCGACAATGACTTGACCGTAACTAAATCCGAAGATTTCAAAACGTTCTGCTTGCTTACTATTTACAACCTTGTCAAAGAATAATATAACAATTAGTGAGCAGACATCGTTACTTTAAAGACAAAGATGATATGATGAACAAAGTTGCGGACATAATGAATATTAAACAAGGAAAATACCTACTGAATTTTCGCGCGCATACATACATTTCCGGAAAACCTGCAACACCTTGTAAGAATTGATTAGATCTGTATTTTAAATGTTTCACAGCTTTAGCCTTAGTAACTTAATGTCAGTTTGCTCAGACTTTAATATGATTTATAAATAGAGCATGCTTTTTATTAAAATTATTTCCCTTTTACGAATTAGACAACAAGAACGTCAAGAACAGAGAATATTAATAAAAATAAATACTTGTTATGTAAAAATTAAATGAAGCATTAGTATGCAAATTTTAAATTACCACGAGTAAGTAATAAAATTAAACTGATTACTTGCAATATGATTATACTAGACAATAAATAACAGCAGATTTACAGCTCAGTTACGACCCGTTTAAATCTTGTTTTATTACAGAGAGAAATTCACGGTCAACCCGTCCAATAATGGGGAGGAAGATTTGCAACGATAATTGCACATTTTTAGCACTAATGTGCAATTTAATTTGCCTGTCGTAACCATCTCGAAGGTACGTCAATCTGCAGATTACGGTTTAAAGCGTTCTAGACGCGGGTGTAGAAAGTTGCTTGCGGCGCGACTCTGCGGCGCCCGCGCATGTCCTGCGATCCGCATTCTCCCTACCAAGCTTTAAAATAAAACTAAAAAATAAAAGCAACATCGTAAAATACAGTGTATCGCGGAGTAATGACTTTAGAAGATTAAGTAGGGAATAGAGAAGACCGTACATCGAATAAAATAAAACAAGTCGAAGAAGACTACTTCGCAACGCCAGAGGACATTACGAGTAAAATCATACAACGTTTAGTTAGTTACGGCTTTTATAACAAAATATGCATACAAAGAGATCGTGTCTAGTCGCTATACATAAATGTAGCCTAAGGTAGCTAGCATTTAAAACCTTTAGTCTGCATAGTTGTCCGCAGACATTTTCTGAACAAACGCAACAACAATCCGTTAAGGTTTTAAATGAATAAGAATTCGACTCTTAATGATTTTTTTATACCGTATCGGAACATATTTTACTTTACAGCCTAACTGCACACTCATCTTGTGTCATTAATCTTGCGATCCTCCCTGTCGAGGATACAATCTTTCTTTGTAAAGGGAATTACGTATCATTTTTAAGTTATGAATGCATAACTGTGAAGTCGTTCTGGTCAAACACCTGAAAATTATGTAACGACTTCTATAGTTTGTGGACTTAATAGATTAAACAGAAAATGCAACAAATGGCTAAGTATTGTACAACTTTGACAAAGGACAATAGTGAAGTGAAAAGTTGTGTCTCTCGATTTCTTGAAAGAGAAGCCTTAACCTACATTTCAAAATGATTACAAAGGAATGTCACGAAGTGAGCAGCAAAACAGTTTTTAGATAATGGTAGTGTATAAACAATCGCATCTGCGGTCGGTGCGCGGCGGCGCGGCTACGCGGCGGGTCGATGAACGACCTAGCTCAGTGTGAGGCTGTTTCCTCGGCTGCGGAGTGCGGACCCGCCCCCGTTCCGTGTACCACAGCACAGTAAACAACGAAAATATTTAACAACAGTAAACAACGAAAATATTTAACAACAATAAACTAACGTCAGAATCTTGTTCACACAGTACTACGTAGCAGATCTGTTAAATGCTCTGCTCCTCATACATTTTATGTTATAGTTCTTTCATAGAAACGGTCTCTTCATATACCGACTTATTCATAATAACGCCATTCGTCTTATAAGCCTATATTTTAGCTATAAAACTGTTTTGTCCTTATCTGTCAAGTTGAAATGAAGTTTGACGGAAAAGGACCCAACAGTTCGATAGCTAAAAATGGCTTATAAAGAAGAATGGCATTATTACGAATAAGTTGAGTTGCATGACTGGTTTATACTGTCCAAAACTTCACGATTTAGAAAAAAGTTATTGAATAATGTTTTCTTTTTGTAATAGCTTAGAGGATTTTGCAGTACAAGAACCAACTGATTACGTCAGATTACTAAACATGGTGACAAGATTAGTTATTGAACTTCTCCCTCCATATTATAGTGATTTAGACGGCAGGTTATGCATGTCATGAATATCAAGAAAAAATATGACAAAAAATACTTACTTACTTGCTACCTACGCTACGTCTACGTAATGAGCAGTAGTTTATGGCGTAAGATCTATGATGTTTATATCTGAGGGTTTAATGAACGACCTCACTTACACTTTTGCTGACATGCCGTACCGGACATATCAATACTCTCTAGGCAATAATAATTACATTCGCATTAGAGTGGTCCACGGTACACATACCAGTTTCGGTGACAAGTCGCAGAACTCTCACTTACGGATGTCGCATCGCATCTCGTGTGCACGACGCTCCATTACCGATAAATTGGCACTAGCAAAAAATATCATTTTCGCTGTACGTTGACGTACATACGTTTCTAATCACATCATATCTGGGTCAACGGAAATTTACGACGCGAACGATTCACTGAAAGCCTTTTACATCACATCTCGACGACGGACACCTGGTACTACCAGGATCCGATCTGCATGCGACGTACCACGTACGCTAATTGGTGGGATTTTTTTTGGACATGGTTCGCTAACTAAAATCGAATTACCGATTCAAGATCATTTAAATTTAAATTAGTAATTAAGATTATCAACGACGACATCGAGACTTATTAGGAGACAGTGAAAATGTAATGAATGACAGGCGCATTCGAGATCATTAGATAGGTATGCAAGACACAAAAAAACTGGGAACAAGAGAAAGTATTCGTAAAATAACATAGTGAGACACTGCATCAAGAATGATCAATAATCAAGTGTGGGTGTGTACATCAGTGCAGTGATAATTGAAAGTGCCATCTCTAGCAGGCACTCTGTACCAGATAGAATGTATGTCAAGCCGTTTTCACGGTCTTGGCGTGTTCTATACAAAATTGACCATGACTTGGGATGGGCGCGTGTCGCGCTTGCGTAGGTGTCTTTGCACATTATCCATTCAATATACAGTCTCATTATGACAATCACAAAAGCTTCGATGTTTGATTGGTAACAGTCATCGGTAGAGTATATCTCATGTTTTAAATTGGTTTTCAAGAAACAACTAAATAATATACCTAGCTTCACACAGGTACTTGGAACTTACCGTTGACATGGTAAATGTATTACGAACTGTGTTTTGCCCTAATTTGTGGTAATTTTGCCGTGGAGTGTTGGAGCACTCTGGGGAGGTACCTAAGGCACGCACGCAGCATTACGCAGAACTCGAAAGCAAGGGAAACTACTTTGCGACCATTCTGTAATCTGCCCAACATGGTCATTTCAATTTCGTCATATCTGGACACTTTCTAAAGAAACTGCAACATGTAAGTAATAACTGTGGCAGACAAGACGCAGCCTAGCTTCCAGTGGAAACATGCGATAATAAGGTGTAATTGCACACCACCTCTGTGACTATATTTAGCAGCAAACGCTCTGGAACTAGCTGCGCATGCGACTAGTGCAATTACGTAAAGCGGTTGAGCCATTTCTAATCTAAAAATAATCGTAGGCTTTGCAGACATCGGCGCCACTGGGATCGTACGAGAAAGTAAAGACAATTATTTCTCATATCATACAAAGTTGAATATGAAGTGTAATTGTGGTTCTTTGAATAGCTTTGTTTACTCTTGACAAACCAAACAAACAATTTAACTATTTCGAGAACATGTGCTTGGATTGTAATGTAACTAAGAGTAAAATTATGCCAACTTGCAGAATATATTCTTAATGGGCCTGTTGTTCTATATCTATGTCCCACTGCAGGGCAAAGGCAGATGCTATGGACAGAAAAAAAGAAATCGTAACTATCCGCCAAGAACTGCGCTACAAAAATATTAAAGCTGGGCTCTTTATAAAGTAAGCTGTATGTAATATTTTGTAGGGAGGTGACACTAATACTTTACAGCAGTTAAGTATATCCGTGACGTGGACTAATACATCAGTGGCGCCGGTTAATCGTCCGTCTGCGCGTGCGACGGTGCGATGCGAATTTTCCCCAGCACTCGTACCATTAGGGAAGCTATCATTACCGCGGCGACAGGACTGATCACCCGTTACAACCGGCTTATGACTTGACATTTAAATACTCACGTGTTAATTACATTTTAATTTCATTTCATTATTAATCTTTGGCACATACCTACTTATGATTGCTTTAAAAATATTTTTGGCGCTTTCTCATTCGTGCACGTTAAGTACACAAGTATCCGATTAAAGGTGCAGTATGTCTAGTTCAACGTGTGAATGAGGGGCAACGTACACGCGACACATCGTCTGCACCGACCTTAATTGCACGTATGATCTGGGTCACTGCTCTCTCTTAAATCAATCTTGAAAGCCCTATAATCCTACTTATCAACATTGGACGATCCGCCCTGTACGTGAACGTTACTCGCGTACCTTATGCAACCAGTCACTGACCTCTTCGACTTGTTTGTGTTGGATTTCATTCAATGATAGGATTTCGTGATGATAGACAGACGCTAATTTCGTGTACAGTTACTTACTAGTGATCGTACGCGTTCTGAAAGACAGAGATGTTTTGACTACGCGTATGTCGTATGATGTAAGATTTCGACGTCGCTAAATTATTCAATTACAGAGGATATGCGAAATGTAATACTTATAAACATTTATGAGAAAAAACGTCCATTAAACTCAAGTATTTAGGCGTGGCAGAGAGAAAGACGCGCCCCAGCCAAGTATCCATTTAAAACCACATTAATGTTCACCTAGTGTAGGTTTACAACGTTGTAAGCTTCGCTTGAGGGACGGGAGCAGGGCGGTGAACTCAAATGCATCCTGTATCCGAAGTCGGTGATGTCGGCCAACTAACTATCTTTACTAGGAAATGTGGGTTTTGAGAAGCCAGTGTTAGTAGCACACCCCGGCTCACACATCTTCTTGGTCAGGTTAATCGGTCGCTTTGTGTCTTTTTACAGTTCCAATTCACTCTATTACCTACACGTCAAATAAAGTGAGCCTTGTTCTAAAAATAATTAAATACCTCCTCATTCTGTACGAACGGATAATATTTTGCATAGCTATTTCAAAATTTTGCAGCAATGTTTACATTAAGTATAGACGATAAGCATTCATTAAATTAACATAATATACGGGTAATAAACCTTACATATACCCACATGACATTTGTACTGTATTACGAGGACACTGAATCCACAATCATCTTCCATCTCATAAGGACCTAAATACGCAATAATATGCAAAACTAGGAATTGCAGGATCAATAAATAGAATAATTTACACAGATATATGTGTCGATAGTGGTTATTGTCCGCGTAAATGTAAAATGTTTATTGATAATGGTCGATCAGAATGCGCTGGCGCAGTGTCGTATGTCGGTTGCCGTCGCGCCCGATTCACCGAACCAGCTAACTTCCTGCAGCACAGGCATGTGCCATGAATAAACACATCTTCCAATACGCCCGTCACCATTATTCATATTAGTTTGACTCTTTGATTGCGAGAATGATTGCTTTGATAAGTGATATTTTCTAAGTTCACTCTCATGAAACAATAATGACATACATCGAAAACGTCTACTGCATGTCGGAAGTCTTAGTGTTCTCAAATACTTAAGAGCGATAAAATGTTTATTTTGTTGGCTCCAATGGTTTTATTCAAGTCATCAAGCATACCGTTAAGTAAGCTGCAGCTAGGGAATAGCTATTAGTTGATCGTCGGTGTGTTAGCGGTACGACAGCCACATACAAAGCGTAGGAACCTCGCCATTTTAATATTTGCCATACAATTTATGTGTTTGACTAGGAAACGTTTTCCGGTAAGCCCCCCGCGTTTACACGGACCGCATTAACTATTGTTTATTTTCGTGTATGTAACAATGATTCAGCGGACTTCAGTGCAAACAAGCAAGTCAAGCAACACGTCGCGTATTGTCTCAAGGGTACTCAAGGACCGTTTAAAATTCAGCAGTAATTAACAGTCCTGGTGCTGCTTGTTGCAGCTGACCTCGTTTGTGAAGCCAGCGTTCAGCTCGTGCGGAACGCGATGCAGTTTTAATTACCGAGGCCGTCCATCTTTCGTGCAACTTCGATTGTCGTACAGTCTGAAGGTGACTCTTCGCCATCAAATGTAAGTTTGTATTCAACAATTGAGTTCCGTTCATACGAGCTAGGCAATTATGACTTTTTAGGAATAGGCTGAAATTCTGAGATGCCTATTGACGTAGGTTTCGCTGAATAGCCAGTCTTTATTTTTTAATTATACATTAGTCAGTAACTAGTGACGTAAAAGAATTATCTGAGAATTCATGATAGGTAATATCGAGGTTGCGTTATGTGACTCCACATTCTGTATTATTGAGACTAGATTATCCTATAATTTTATGAAAGCTAAATTGTTAGTAGCTTTATTATACATAGTGTATTCCACGGTGATTGATGCTTGTCCTTCACGATTCACTACCTCTGCTAAAGGGATATCGGATGGAGCAAGGAAACAAACAACTGACAACGCGACACAAAGGTTTGTGACGTCAATATCACTCTGCGGTCTTAGAATATCGTGATAAACGTGAGTTCAACTGTCTGGAGCGGTATATCAATGTAAGCAAAACTCATTGAAATAAAAATAAAAAAAGCTTGAATGTAAATAAAAAAAAAACAGTCTCAAGGCAAAAAAATGTCTCGACGTTTATCTAACGAATGTTGTCAGACGAGTTGTACAGATGACCACGTTTAAATATTTTGCATATGATTAAAATTCCTTTCTTCTTGTCAATAATTAATTTTGTGATGTCTTGTTAGCATATATTGATTATAAAATTCATTTGTAGAGTTGGTACTTCTTTCAAATACGTAGCTGGTATATTATGTAAGTGAGTGATGATAAATAAGAGATAGTCAAATAAATAACGAGACAGCACAGCGTCAAACGTTTACTTTGAGTTATTAGGAAGGTAACTAAGAAGTGCATTGTATGACATATGTGGCTAATAAATATCGACAGACATAACATAATATGTTCGTAACTCGTGACGTAAAGAATAAAAACAAATATTTATTTGAGCGTTAATTAATCATAACGGTGATGTGAAATAAGTATGATCTGTCACAGTGTTATACGTCAGTGAGGTGCCTACTTTCGCTTGCAAATTTTCTAGTACGACGTCGAGTCCACTGGCTGTTGCGCAATAGTCAGAAGCGTGGTAAACACTTGTAATTATTATTGTAATAGCGTTCTAATCTAAACGAGGTGCAAGGGGCCAGGGCGTGGCGACTGCGAGAAAGCGCCTTAACGACCCATCTCCGTAGCAAAACTGGGTGCTGTGTACGTTGACAATAGAATAGACACTTAAAAACAATTGTTATGGACACGGAAATCCCGGATACACCAATTCAAGTTTTACAGCAGTCTTGTCTAAGAGTTTACTGTGTTTTACTATAATTTGCGTTTGCTTTGAACATAGGCCATGTTTGTCTGACTTGTGTCACTTTCAATCAATTGGAACCAGTATATCACCATCACCGGTCGTTGTTATGCCTTCCATTTTGTTTATAGGTAGAATGGTTTCTAAATCGCGTTTAATTGCCTTGATCATTTAATAATTACTTTATTCCCTGAAATTTTCAAGCAAGGTACTTCTTTGCCCATGTCTATCTTTCCAGTGCCTCAGCAGATATAAACAGCAATCATTGCTGAACTGAACAAGCGGGTTTATCGTCAATCGTTTTATATTTATGTGGCGGCTGACTATTCTCTTCAGACGAACACAGCAAAATTTTCATTACATAAAAATAATGGATAACAATGTCGAATATCCTTAAGATAAATTTTGACGGTTGGTTAATTGATAGCTAAACTTAATCCAACCTTTTAACTATGTGTTTACAACATGACAACTCGGTTTAAGAGTCGGCCATGAGGTAAAAATGACTATAAATCATGATGTTTATTTAAATAACCTTTGCAATGTCTACTGAGTCCTATTACTTAACACGCGAATAATAACCAATAGCTAGAGCCGTGGAATTAATTATTCGTTCTCATTTCTCAATACCTAGAAACTAATAGTAGAGAAAATATAAATTTACTGAATAAAAGGTCAATAAAAGGTCCGGCCCGACTCGGGAGCAAACTCTGGATGGCGGAAAATGGTGGTGCAAGATTTTAATATAAAAAGCCTGTTAAACACCAAAACATAATACATAGATATGTATATATATGTAAGTGCTGTACAAAGTTAAAGAGTGAACAAATTTTGTTGAACTTGTCCGTATAACGAAAAGGAGGGTTATAAGTGGGTACTGCATATTATGTTCATTTGTGCCTTCATATTTCTAAACTATTTATCATAATTTGTCAAATGAAGTATCGATGAAATAGTCTTTATCGTCCCTTGGTTAAAGGCTATGTGACAAGAACCGTACATCGTACTATACATCCCAAAAGAGAGTTTTTTTCTTTTAAATTCAGGTTTTTTAGTTCAATTCTCCTGTAGTCGAGTTTTAGTTTTTAACTTTCTTTGCTACAAGAAATGATGTGATGTCATAAAAGAGCTGTACGGACGCATTCTAATTTTTGTCAGCTTCAGCTAATGCATCTGTGCCCACATTAAGCTGTTTTAAATAAGGTGACATACTCTTACAATACGATGCCATTCCAGCGACAGTGACCTACTGGGGCTTAATTACAATTGCGACGGATTGAGCATTCTGCTAAAATTTTATGGACCGAGTGTAATGGCGGCACAGTTGAGAGTCGATGTAGTTACAGTGCGTACAATACATATATTATATGTTATTTTTAAAGTAGTCAAAGTACAAAACAGTTTCCAATAGTGCAGTGCCGGATTTGTATTTTTTATGAGTATAAGCCACTTTATTTCCGCCGCCCATGTACCTTCCAATAATCAAGTTGCGTCCTCTGAAATCTGCCGCCCCTAGGCCCCGGCCTATACGGCCTATTGACAAATCCAGGACTGCAATAGTGGCATCAGTGGATAACCAGCAAGACTAAATCACAAAAACCATTAAATTAAAACAATTTCGATATAAAATGTCAGTAAATGAGTACTCTGTACTGTTTAGTTTGAAAGAGTTTCTTAATAGTCCACGTTGTTAGACAGCCCTTGTAAAGATTGGAAATGATAAAAATGGTTTTAGGGTGACAGCATTTGCGACAGAACTTGACTTCGAACTTCTTCGCTTATTATTTAACACTGCATCCGAACACAAGAATAGCAAGATAATTTTCTTCACAACAAAGTCTAGGGAGGGGATGACCAAATCCTTACTAATATTATAAATGCGAAAGTAACTCTGTCTGTCTGTCTGTTACGCTTTCACGCCAAAACTACTAGACCGATATAAATGTAATTTGGTACAGAGATAGAATAGACCCTGAGGAACAACATAGGCTACTTTTTACCCGGGTGCGCTAAGTAGTTCCCTCGGGATGCGGGTGAAACCGCGGGAAACAGCTAGTTTATTATATGAACGCTAATAACGTCGTACTGCAAATTCAAAACCTGAACTGCCTAGTTGGTCGTTGTCGCTGTAAACGGGGTCTCAGGTTCCTTTCCCGGGTCGGGCCGAAATTGCTTGTGGATTTTGGAAAATGACACAAAGCATCCCGGAGTCAGAAAGTTGGTGATGTGATACCGTTCCTGGGACGTTAAGCCGTCGTCCCGGCTGCTATCTTGATAGCTGGCAGTGGTTGTTACAAATCCATGTCAGAGGCCGTCATGCGGATTTGAGAAGATTCTGACACTAGGACTTGTTAGGTTGGCAAAAACTGCAGTCCACACGATAAGAAGAATTCAAAACCACATTATTATGAGGGTACTTGATTTACAGTTGCTGGTTGGTGTGGTGGAAAAAAATAGAGTTATTGCTCAAGGGGCTAAAATGACTCATGGATTTTTAGGAATTATTTTATTAATTAATTAAGGAAAAATATGGTATTTTGTTCCAGATCTGGTTACAATGAAAGCATTTTTAGCAAGTTTAGTGTGAAAAATAATATATTTAGATAGGTATATGCACAAAAGCAGTTTTTTCTATTTTTATTTTCAGAAGCACGTCATTGTTCGTGTTATTGGATTACGGATAACCACAACAGGATGTAAGACAGTTCTTGTGATATCTAAAAATGAATGATAGATATTATGTTTTCGATGTAATCATAAAAACAAATTGGGCATGCTAAAATTTTTGAAAGATGTGTTCATTAGAAAACCATTTGGACGTAATATTTTAATTTCGTACCAAGTTTTATATTTTTTCTCGCGAAAGCATGCCTTATTGCCATTTAAAAGAACCGAGTGCTTTTTACAGGCCACTTATTCAGGAAATTATAGAACACGATAATATCGAACGCGCTCACAACCTGACTCATCCGTGCCCATACAGCATAGCGTACAAAATAGAATAGTCTTGTTTTAATACCTACTTGATACTAAATCCTCACTAATATTAGCGAAAGTTATTTGTTTGTTTATGTTACGCTTTCACGGTAAAACGTCTAAACCGATGAAACTTGGTATGGAGATAGATGGACCCGGAAGACTGGTTATAGTTTACTTATTATCAGGGTGCGATATGGAGTTCCCTCGGGACAAGGGTGAAACCGCGCGAAACAGCTATCATCATCTGCCTAGCCTTTTTCCAACTATGTTGGGGTCGGCTTCCAGTCTAAACCGGATGCAGCAGAGTACTAGTGTTTTACATGGAGCGACTGCCTATCTGACCTCCACATCCACAACCCAGTTATCGGGTAACACGGTACCCCTTGGTAAGACTGGTTGTCAAACTTTCTGACTACCCGTAACGACTGGCAAAGATGTACAAATGACAACCGGGACCAAGAGCTTAACGTACTTTCCGAAGCACGGAGGAGTCTCACTATGACAAAGATGGTCACCCATCCACGGACCGACTGCGCCAAGTGCAGCTTAACCTTTGATCGGTTGAATCGTGCGGCTGTTACTTAGCCATGAGCTCCTCTAGCTAGTTCCCAATAATTATTGTGTAGTTCATACAGTGAACACGTGCGTAGATTTCGACTTTGATGATTTTTATTATTACCGCCTGTGTAAGTACCTACCTATCTACATTTAACAAATTTCTTCTTATTCAATGAATATTATACCAGGAAATCCGTTGGTCAGGAGAGGATGGTCGGATCACTTACCTACATAGGTACCTTTTTAATTTTATCAAAAACACAATTATTAATTCAATACCACAAAAAAATCGGTAGAAAATTTCATTAAGTAAAAGGATATATAATTTAATTGATCTATGTTCAATTACTTTACAAGTAATTTAGTTATTTTTTTTTCGAATTAATCTAGTTATCTTGGGAAACTTTTATTAGAGATTATAATTAATGACTATGTACAAGCTAGAAAAAAAAATCACTCCTAACAAGTTGATCCACATAATTAAGGTCAATAAAAAGCTCCTATCAATATAGGGGGCGCTAACAGATTGCCATATTAGTAGAAAGTGTAAACAGATAAATGTTTAATTAATTCAGTCATTATACTAATGATAATGAAATTAAGTTAAAATAAACTAGTTTAATATTGGTATGCTCAGAGGAAAAACATATTTAAAATTAAATATCTGGTGGAATCTAGACAGACTTGTCTAATTAAGATGAAAGTCTGAATGTATTAATTTAATAAAGCTATGAATGTAGCAGGATATCACTAGTTGACTGCAAAATTCCAAAAAGTGACACATAAATTGTAAAAGTACCTACACTTAATTTAAGAGAAGTTTGTGGTTTGATGTTTTGGAAATATCAAGTTACTACACTGAATAAAATATCTGGTAGTTAAAATATACTATGTACTGGAGATAGGACCTTATGAATCTATTAGGCTGGTGTATGTAGGAGTACTATGTTAAAAACATTTAGTTATAGTGGTACGGCAAATAAATGGGTTAAATTATCATTATGCGTCAGTGTTCAGTGAGAGGTCATTACCCTGCTGTTAGCTATGAAAGTGTTGTTCATGTGTGAAACACTGAAATGTGACCTACATTTCTAGTAATAAATTGTGTTAATAAAATGCACATACAATGTTCTTTTCAGCTTACAACTGATAAAAGTAGTTTTATCTTCTTCTATTTTTACAATGGTGTGAAATGACGTTTTTTTTTTATTTAGAATTCTACAATGTTCATCTGCATTTTGAGATAAATAGTATTTCATATGCAATTTATTTATCAGCCTAAAGAAACATTATTTAAAAAAAATATGTTTTAAAGTTTAATACAGCTCTTGATAGCTAATAACAAAACACTGAGTATTACTTGAAAACTTAACATCAAGTAGTATAAAATCTATGATGAAATTGGATTTGTAATAGTTTCCAATAAAGACAGTTGTGAGTGTCAGTATCCTTCTATCAACTATCACCACCCGCTATGTCACAACAAGGATATAATGAGTGCCAAGACTGCCACTACAATTGACTTTTAATCACTTCTGGTTACACCATTAAGTGCATTCTACTTTTACTTTATACTGTGTGCCAAATACACTAAAAATACTAGCTTTCAAACAAGAACGATGGTATGGTATAGACTAGGGCTGGCCGTTGAATGTGGTTTTTAACTCAGTTGAACCGGGCATGGACAAAATAATTTATAAGAAACAAAATCTCTACAAAGACGGGTGATCACATAAAGTTTTGTCAATTGTCAAATTTTATAAAGTTGGCCGCCCCTGGTATAGAGATTCTATATAAACAGCAAAAGTAGGCTGAATAGATAATGCAAGAAAAAAAATGTTACATGATATGGTAATACCATGTGAAAGTAAAAGGCGTTCAAGACATTGCTTTGGAAATTCCACAGTAATGGTAGAAAAAGAGATTTCTATTATAACCTAATCATTAAATTAGTCTGGTTGTAGTTAGTAGTAGTTTATTAGTCATACAACTTAACATGTCTACAGTTGCTTGCTCTAGTCTTTTATGAATGCCTAGTACATTTGCATGTATGAGAACCATAAATTTTAATAGGCATGAAAGAGAATAAGTGTGATTTTAGCTTAAACAGTAACCTTTCTATGTCATGTTCACAGTCTATTAGCAGTGTAAGTGCTCGCAATAATGTGAGCATACCAGTAATGCTTTCACTTGAGATTCTGATGAAACATAACTCATGCCTAAACAACTTACTTCCAATGTGTTTCACACAAAATTATTTACATATTCTTTATATACACAAGCCAACAAATATTTCCATTTGATAGAATAATTAGAGTTAGTTCAATAAGTGGTACTTCTATTGCATTATCTTACACATTATTATATTGTTGGTTCTATGAATGTTCAGCTATTTTAATTGATGAAGACAGATGTGCATCACACAAAACAGGATAGAATAGCTTAGTTATTCATATTTTTAGCTGTTTATATTTATATTAGTATTCTGTTATTAAGGAAAAATAAACAGATTTATGAGATTTTACTGCTATAATAACTGAATTTACATTATATGGTAATAATTGTTGATAACAGTAATTGCTGTTGTGATTTATAAAAAAGAATAAATTACTGGTTTTAATAAAAAAAAATATGCACACATTTGTAAGTTGTTGTCCTAATAACTACAGCCTTAGTTCATGTACAACAGTAAACATGTATGACTGGTTAATGCACGTAAAGGAAAAGAAATCGCGCAGGAACCGCTCACTATTGAAATGATTGCATAAAAAACAGATATGATTACTCACGGTTCGGCCTCTATAGATTGCAGGCGTGCGACATAATTCGATGGAATGTAGCCTTCTTGTTTGGTCTTCTTGCTTCTAGCTAACCACCAGTCACCTTGTGTGTCATTTAAGATTTCTAAATGTTCTCCTTTTCTAAAACTAAGGTCCTCATCGGTACGGGCATCGTAGTCGTAAAGTGCTACGAATATTCGGGTGGGAGGGACCTCACTCGTATCTGTACCTTGATTTACCGTAGATCTAATTGGATCAGGCGGAGGAGTCGGCACTGGAGTTTGAAACTGTCTAGGGTCCTCTTCATGCGGATTAGCCCTTTCATTTTTGCTTTTAGAATCCTTTTCTCCTGTACTACTAAAACAGTTCCCCATTTTCTCTTTACAAGGTGAGTCTGGTACCACTCGTTTTATGTCAAATCACACACTTGTATGAACCCAAACTATTGTCCAAAGTTTCTATACCTATAAACATTTTATTTTTTCACATGAAAGTCAGAAATTTGAAACGAATAATATGTTTTTATCGTAAACAAAGAACATAAAACTCCGATCGGACATCACCACAGACGGCCATTTTGATGCGCCATAGACAATTTATATAAATAAACACAGATAATGTAATTAACCAATAGAGAATACTACTAGGTTGATTTAAATTAATAATTTCAGATGCAATGCGCATGATGTAAATTAATAAGAAAAAATAGCGTTGTTATACTACTTAATTATATAGTGCTCTATTAATTTGTCTATTAGTTTTTAAAAATCATAGTGACATCTGAGGTAAAACCTAGAAACCCAGCTATTACCGCGCCATCTACCGACTTTATGTTCAACTTTTATGATCAACAACATTCTGTAATTTTTTTAATGTTTGTATGGTAGATGTCGCTACAATACATGTTTTCATATTCATATTCATATATTTATTTGCATTCCACAATGTTACAAAAGATGTTACAAAGGCTTAAAGCTTAGTGCGATCATGGACCCTGTTAGGGCACAGCAAAATTAGGCATTATACAGTTATCTAATTATTTACTTAGCAAATTAAAATTAATAGGAACATTTGTTTATTATAAAATAGAATTATATAATTATTTTTATCGAATTATTTAAATATTAATTATAGGTATATATAACTACATATATTATTTGTGTGGTTATTATATAATATTATTTAATTATAAAATCTATATGTATGGACATAAGTGTTTTGTTGTATTGTGCATGTGTCGGTATTATATGTTTATTTTGTCGTTCATGTATTCATGTATTGTATAGTACGCTTTTTTAACAAGAATTTGCTTTAGTTTATTTATATAAGCTGTATAGTTAATTTCATTTTTTATGGAATTAGGTAGTTTGTTGTATATTTTTATTGCCATTACAAAGGGACTGTTAGTATGCAATGTTATGCGGGAAGTAGGTAACATGAGCATGTTCTTATGTCTTAGTGTTCGATTTTTATGTTTTTCTCCACGAGTTGTGAAAAAGTTAATATGTTTCCTAACAAATTTGCATATTTCTAGGATGTAGATGGATGGTAATGTAAGTATTTTGTGATTTATGAACACGGGTTTACAGCTATCGGTTTGTTCTATATTTTCAATAATACGAATTAATTTCTTTTGCAGTGTAAATAGAGTAGGCGCGTCTGTACTATTTCCCCACATTACTATGCCATAGCTAAGCCATGCGTGTGCGTATGCATAGTAGGTAGTGAGTGCAGTTTGTATGTCGGTAGTTTTTTTAACTTCGCGGAGAGCGTAACTAAATTTAGATATTTTTGATTTTATATTATTGATATGATTTTTCCATGTTATATGTGTGTCTATTGTTAATCCTAACAGTGTGAAGTCTTTGACAACTTCAATTTTTGTGCCATTTATCGAAAAGTTGACTGATAAAGGGGTTTTTTGGTAGGGATAAAAAGTCATAATTTTAGTTTTTTTGAAATTAATTTCGAGATTATGTTGATCCATCCAATTCATTGTTTTATTCAGCTGGTTATTAATATTACTATTGTCTTGACATGATGTAAGTAGAGAGATGTCGTCTGCGAATAGGACACACGGCTCTTCCATGATCTTGGGCAGGTCATTGATATAGATTAAAAACAAAAGACATCCAATTACACTACCTTGGGGAATAGATGCATTTATAATTATTTTTTTAGATCTAATATTTATTATTTGCTTTTGATCATAATTAAAATTTTCTATTTCGACGTATTGCTCCCTATTTTTTAGATATGATTCGAACCACTTATGTGTTTTACCGCGAATTCCTATTCCATATAGCTTGTCAAGTAGAATTTTAAATTGTACTTTGTCATATGCCTTTGTCATGTCTAAAAGTATACCTACGGCATATTTTTTATCATTTATGATATTAATGACTTCTTGTATGAATTTGTAAACGGCTAGAGTCGTCGATCGAAATTTTCGAAATCCATTTTGTCCTTCGTCAAAGATATTATATCTTTCACAAAAACTGTACACTCTCACACACATAGCCTTTTCATAGATCTTAGAAATCGTGGGTAACAGAGCTATAGGGCGATAGTTATTGGGGTCCGTTTTTGAGTTTTTCTTAAACAGTGGCTTTATAATAGCCTTTTTTAAACGATCTGGAAATATACCATCATCAAAGGACTGGTTTATCAAAATACATAAAGGTATAGCAAGTTCAGCTGCACATTGTCTTATCAGGGATGGAGGAAGTTCATCTATACCGTGACTTTTTTTGTTTTTTAATTTTTTTATAATGTTGAATGTTTCTTTAAAATCCAATGGTCTAAGAAAAAGGGTATTTTCTGAGGGGTTAACCACGGGCAGGCCTTGCGCCTTACTGCCAGATGGGCGAGTGTTTGCTTCCCCAATTGATGCAAAGAAGTTATTGAATGTATCTACTACTTGATTTGGATCAGAGATTGTTTTTTTATCAATTTGTAATTTAATATTGTATTTGTCTGTTAATCGCTTTTTGTTCGTGCGTTCGTTTACTATATTCCACATAGCTTTAACTTTGTTTTGAGATGTTTTTATTTTTTTAATATATTGTTGTTTTTTAGATGTATTTACGGCCTGTTTTAATATTTTTTCATATTTTTTATAGTATGTTTTGATAATCGGATCATTTGATTTCAAACATAATATTTTTAATAATCTTTTGTTCATACACGAAACTTTTATGCCTTTTGTTAACCAATATTTTTTATAATGTGTTTTTATTTTAATTTTAATTTTTGGAATAGTCTGGTCCAGTATTTTAGTTAAATAGTCACTAAAAACATTATAGTTTTGATCAACATTGTTACTTCCAATTTAGTCCATTGAAATGTTACATTTTTTAGGCCTAACCTTGCGTTTTTTAGAGGACGCAATTTTATTTTTTTGATGTGTAGGGGGGGTCAGTGTAAAGCTAAAACCAAGTTTGTGGGGTCGCCACCCTTGTCCCCCGGCCGCCATCTTGAAAATAGGGGTTGAAAAGGTTTTCACGATATATCTCCTAAACTGTTTATCCGATTTAAAAAAAACCTTGACATTTTTGTTGCAAATTAAATTCTCTACAACTTTGGTCCAGAAACTTTTTGTCGTAGAACTATAAATAAAAAAGTTATAAGCGAAAATGTTCAGAACCTTCAGGCCTTACTACCTGTTATTTCGTAGCGTTTCTTTATATTTTATGAGAACATTTACCATAGAAATGTAAATATTTTTTATACCATCAGAATGTAGAGATTTCAACAAACAAAAAGACCACCGACTTTTTTAAAAAAAGTGATATTTTGACGCGAGAATTTTCGATTGAAAATTAGGGTGTTTTTTCGATATTAAGTCAAAATAAGGTTAAAAAATAATTATTTTAAATAAAATAAATTACAGTGTGTTTGGGACATAAAAAGGCAAGTTTTCACCAAATTTCGTGGAAAAAAAATAATTATTGTAAAAGATAAAAATTAAACTCCAAAAACTTGGTTTTTTGAATTTTTCACATAAATTTTGAGGTTATGTGAAAAAGTGTCAATGCAAAAGTTGTAGGTCTTTTTATTACCTACAATTTTGCCATTTAACTTTTTTTCATAGGAAATGTATTTTGCCGGAAATTGAGATAAACCATTTTTTTAACTTTAACCCCCTCTCCCCCCACTTCCCGACCTCAGATCGCCCGTAATTTATTTTTTCTATCATTTTTATTATATTCTCCTCCTTTTCCAATGGGTTTCATCCTACTATTATTTTATTCACTTTTTACCGTTTTTAGAGGCTAAAAGCACTGGCCTATAACTTCGGAGTGCTGTAAAACCTTAGCTATTGACTTAATGATAAATGTTTTACATAAAAGTTGTTCCTCGTAAAACGATCTACAAAAATGGTAGAATATCATTTTTTCGTAAAATGATAAAAAAAAAGTTATATCGAAAAATATATTTTTTTTTCTGGAATTCTGAACATTTTCGCTTATAACTTTTTTATTTATAGTTCTATGACAAAAAGTTGCGGATCAAAGTTGTAGAGAATTTAATTTGCAACAAAAATGTCAAGGTTTTTTTTTAAATCGGATAAACAGTTTAGGAGATATATCGTGAAAACCTTTTCAACCCCTATTTTCAAGATGGCGGCCGGGGGACAAGGGTGGCGACCCCACAAACTTGGTTTTAGCTTTACACTGACCCCCCCTACACATAAAAAAAATAAAATTGCGTCCTCTAAAAAACGCAACCCCAAATGTAACTTTTCAATGGACTAATTATAATATCGCTCCAATTTATCAATTTTAATTTAGATTTGAAGGTTTCTATGTTTTTGTGATTGTATAGTCTTTTTTCAGTGTACCAAATTGTTCTTTTGGCTGTTTGTTGTGTTTTAAAATTTATTATTGTACCACAATGATCTGAGAAACCAAGTTCTTCTACAGATGTATGTAGTTGCTTATCATTAAAATTTGTAAATATTAGGTCCAGGCAGGTTGATGTAGTTTTCGTTACGTGTGTGGGATGTTTAATGTGTTGTGTATATTTGTATTCAGACATAAGGTCAAGGAAGGTGTTACTCTTTAAATTACTTTTTAAAATATTTATATTAAAGTCCCCACCAAGGATTATTTTAAGTTTGGAGTATTTATTGTTGATATGGGTAAGTTCAAAGAGTTCTCAGAGAGTTCTCAAACAAAGAGTTTTCAAACTGTCAAACAAACCCTGGGTCCCTGGGGATGAAGCGTTTTCTGGAATGAGCATTATGCTTAAAAAGTAGTAAGTAAACATCTGTCAATTTATTAAAAAACACAAGTAAAGGAAATACCCAATGTAAATTTCCTATTAATATTTCTTTCTTTCTTTGACTTTACTTACATAACATAGTTTCATTTTTATCGTAAGCTCGGGTATAAAAGTGGTAACTCGTATAGGTCACTTCACAAACAGCTGAGGGTCTTCGTAAACAGACGACTCACCGACACAATAGTGTAGTCATACCATTATCATAACCATTATAATAGCTAATCCAAATATCGTCAAATATTCATATTAAATTGTTAAATAAAAATACCTATTGTGCAGATATATACTAAATCAGGTTTCCTAAACTCTAATGAGAAGTGTAATAAGAGAAAGGTATTTAAGTGTAGTTGAGTGAATAATAGGTACCTACTTAATTTAGGGCCCTGATTAAGTGGCGTGTAATACTCCTATAAGTCATTAGACTTCAAATATAGAGGAGTGGGGAGACCCCAAAGTGTTGTAGTCATACTTATTTTAGACTAACTTCTGCCAGCGACTTCGTCCGCGTGGAATATGGTGCTCCGCTTCTATTGGTCTTAGCGAGATGATATATAGCCTATAGCCTTCCTCGATAAATGGATTATCTAACACTGAAATAATTTTTCAAATCGGACCAGTGGTTCCTGAGATTAGCGCGTTTAAACAAAATGACAACATTTCCCTTCACTGCTCTGCTCCTATTGATTGTAGCGTTGAATTTTTTGAATTTTGAGTATGACAAATAATTGTACCAAGTTTCGTTAAAATCCGTCGAGTAGTTTTTGTTTCTATAGAGTTTATACAGACAGACAGACAAAAATTTTACTGATTGCATTTTTGGCATCAGTATCGATCCCTAATCACCCCCTAATAGTTATTTTGGAAATATATTTCATGTAAAGAATTGACCTCTCTACAGATTTATTATAAGTATAGAAGATAATGCCCCGGTACCCAAAACCTTCACGATCCCAACTCTTTTTTGCACTAAACAATATAACAGCCAACAATGCAAAAAAATGTGTCTTCGTTTCACCGACTGAATTATTGGGTCGGAAAAAGAATATTTCACTTCTCTTGCTCAAAAAGTCAGAAATGTAGCGTACTAAAGCCGATAAAATTGCCATTTTTCCTAGACGAAAACCTTTTTTTTTCTGCTACCAACGAGCTCGCTACAAAAACGAAAGTGTTTAGGTATCTATTCATAACTAGAATAAACAGGAATAAAGACTCTATTTATTATCTACTGTTTTTATTAAAAGGATAACGTGCCCCACCCAGGCACGGGAGTTTATCACCACCACCCTTGTGTAACAATATACTATTATTAGAATCGGTTTGGAAAAGTTGATTTAGATTCTTGGGCGCAAACATGCCTAAGTTATTTCTATCGCGGCCTATTTTAAGTGGGTAACTTAAATGGTGATTAGTCGCAAGCCTGCGAAACCCCCTTTTCATGCTATCACGAAGACTTCAATTAAAGAAGGATCTAACTGGATTGCAGCTGCGAGCCGTCTCACAACGGGTTTGTAAGAGTATTTTACTTAGTATTATGTATTTTGAAGACACCTATTTACTATTCCAGATCACCAATTCTGCTATTAGCATACTGTGTGAATCGCTTTTGAGACTTAATTAGTTTTTAAATCAATGGACTTAATAGTCTGCACCTACAAACTTTTCACTGATTCGCTATTCCTAACCCCGTTGATTGCAATGCATTACTTACTGTATTGAATTGTAACAACACATAAAATAACATAGGTCTACAAGTGTTAGCCACTTGCCAGTTTGCCATTCATTCGAGACGATATTATTAAGTAGAATAATAATCAGTCACAGTTATGAATGAGTATTCTGTAAGGTCGGGGTAACTATCGTATCTATACACTTTTTTCGGATGGGAAATCATCAAATGGCTCCTCCTGCCGTGGGTGGGACGAGAGGAGTCTCAGACTTGTATTGACTAAAACCCATCCATGTTCCTTCCTTAGCCCTTTGCCTTTAGGTACCTGACGTTATGCTTTTTGATTAACCATTAAGGCATTAACAGCTTAAATACTTCTGTAATATTACTTAATATATTTTATACAAGACTGGATATAGAAAAATCTGTTCCTAAAAGTTTTCTTTAATTTTATTTGAGTTGGCTCACGCTTGACCTTAAAACTACCTACCCTCTTAAGCCAAAGATAACAATAGATTTAAAATAATAGGTGTCCCACTAACGTAGTTACGACATGATATTTTTTTCTGCAATTTAATTAATTAAACTTTCAGTAATTTTCAATCAAGTTTCATAAATTATTTACTTACTCTGGAAGAAAAGCCAGCATCGTTATTAATTTTGCAATAAATCACGTTGTTTCTTGATTTTTCTATTTTTACGTAGAAAATTTCAGCTCGCGTCCGCATAGCTTGTTCTTTTCAAACATTTTCTAAAGTTTGAAAAAGCACTTTATCATAATTTAATTACATTAACGGTAGGTACCTACCTAATAAAGTGCATCAAAGAAAATTTTAAACAGTATTAAGAAACTACTGCAAATTGAAACACAGCAAAGAAATTGATACAAGTTTCTGAAACTTTAATCTGATAAGTAGATAATCTTATCTATAAACTTGGCGCATAAGAGCTTTGTGTCGCTTTAGACTTTGCTTTCTACGAGTATTTGTGATTTTATTTATCCCCTCTCTCTCTAGGGAGTAAAATCTTGTTAAACAAACGAACATTAATGAAAATAGGGTTAACCTAGCTGGACACTGGAATACCCAATAGGATACGAATATTTTTACCACATTTGCAGACAGTGGAATCCCGATTTTCAAATCAAACAGTAAGTATTTAATTGGTAATCAATTAGCATACGTCATTTTACTTCGTTTAAATAATCCTAATTTATTTAATATTGTATATATATTACTAGCTGCCCGCCAGCGGCTTCGCCCGCGATATTTTAGCTAATGGATTTTGTATCCATACTCATAAATTATAAACTAAAACCTTCCTCATTAATCACTCTGTCTATTAAAAAAAACCGCATCAAAATCCGATGCGTAGTTTTAAATATTTAAGCATACATAGGGACATAGGGATATAGGGACAGAGAAAGCGACTTTGTTTTATACTATGTAGTGATTATTGTTAATGCGAAAGTGAGTTTGTTTGGATTTGGATTTAATTTGGCACGGAGATAATTGGTACCCTGGAGACGGTTCAGGGTTATAGGCTTTTATCTGGGTGCGTTATGTAGTTCCCTAGGGACGCGAGTGATAACGCGGGAAAAGCTTTTCATTTTTTTTTAAACATGGGAATAGTTGGTTATAAATTGAATTAACTCGCCCTTAGACGTCGAAACATTATTTTTATTCAACATGTTCGTTTATGGAGCCTCTACCATCATAGGTATATACCTACTGAACGTAGGGAATACCTAACCCCTAAAGCACAGAATAATCCCTAATCCTAATCCCCCCTTTAAAAACGTTACCTATCTATTCGGTTCAAATCCAGACAAATCTTTGGACTTCAGTTTTCAAGTGGATCAAGACCTAAACATAATTTAATCGCAGTTCGCCAGCCATCCCTTTGGAACAAATTAATTTGAATAAATAAATAAAATAGTTAAGTATAGGCTATAATTATTAAAAATAAATATAATTTTGTAAAGGTAATGAAAAGTAATCAGTAATACACAAAATAGCTTAAGAATGATAAAAAAAAATACGTGTGAAATCCTTGAAAAATCTATTAGGTATGCAACTAAAAAGATATTAATGCTTGATCTCGATATGTTATTTTTTTAAGCGAATATCGATTTAATAAATCTCGGAAAATATGCAACAATGGACTAGTTAACTATTTATAATATGAGAAGTTTGCAGTATAAATGCGCTATGTTGTGTTGAAATGGGCTTCGTCAAGGTGCTAAGTATAGATACTTACAATTTTATTAAATGAAAAATGTCGCTGAGCAAATAAAATTGAAACAGGGTATTTTAATTAATAACATCAACTTTAGAAAAGTTCTTAATCCAAAGAAATTGTTTTTGAGACACTTCGGATCGGATTAAAATTCCAATGTTTCCTGAAATTTTTAATCCTTCTCAATTTACTTAAGAAAGTTGATGGAATGGAAATGATACTTAAAATTTATTAAAAAACGTTGTCTTATTACTTATTTATTGGGTTGACATATTACACCCCAGTCAAATTTATCTTGATGGTCGGTCGTTAGAAAAAATAATTAAGATGGCGTAAATTAAAATTATCGCTTGAAAACGAAATCGCGAAATTCGCGTAGGTCCTTAAAAAAACTCAAGTTACCGTCACTTAGTATCGTATTCGTAACGACTTAAAAAAGTTTAACATACATATTGATGTGTCAACCTTTCTGTGACTGAGATAACGAACGACATAGAATCGATCAAATAGACGCTTTTTACATCTAAACGTATCAAGTTATTTGTCAATCACATACCCTTGTTTCGCGAAAACCTTTTTCGCGGACCAATGAATTTAGGTCAATTACGATTTTTTTTAAACTATATAGCATGAATTTGCTTTTAAGAAGGGACTCATTTCTTCGTAGTGTCTTATGTGTCAACTGGTTCGTCGAAAAGCAATGAACGAAGGAGGTACATTTATTCGATCGTGGCCAATGGTATAAGGATGTATGTCGTGACATATTGCCAGCACTTCAACGGCTCCGACAAACGGATGCCATTAGTAATCCACTTCCCTTGTTGATTCTAACAACTCGCGCGTAAGGAACGGTTGACCAAGTACAAATAGATATCGTAGGTACCCTATTCTATTTTAAGATCGGAATTGTTAACCTGAGTAAAATTATAACCAAATATTATGTAAGGATTTCAGGAAAACATTTTCATTGAAACATAATAATGAAGTGATGTTTCTATAGGCTTTTTAGGGTTCCGTAGCCAAATGGCAAAAAACGGAATCCTTATAGATTCGTCATGTCTGTCTGTCTGTCCGTCCGTATGTCACAGCCATTTTTTTCCGAAACTATAAGAACTATACTGTTGAAATTTGGTAAGTAGATGTATTCTGTGAACCGCTTTAAGATTTTGACACAAAAATAGAAAAAAAGCAATAAATTTCGGGGGTGCCATACTTAGAACTGAAACTCATTTTTTTTTTCATCAAACCCATACGGGGGGGGGGGGGGTATCTACGGATAGGTATTCAAAAATGATATTGAGGTTTCTAATATATTTTTTTTTTAAACTGAATAGTTTGCGCGTGAAGCACTTCTAAAGTGGTAAAATGTGTGCCCCCCCTGTAACTTCTAAAATAAGAGAATGATAAAACTAAAAAAATATATGATGTAGATTACCATGCCAACTTCCATTGAAAATTGGTTTGAACGAGATCTAATACGTAGTTTTTAAGTAATCAGCAATTTTCTTCTACAAACAAACTTAATTATGCGGTCGGAAAAGACAAGATAATTGCGACTTTATTCTTTCCAATGGTCGGGACCCTCGGTGTGCGAGTCCGACTCGCCCTTGGCCGGTTTTTTTATATGTAAGTACTGTATTAATTATTTAGCTAAGCTTGATATTTGGGTTTGATATCCAAGTCAGGGCAGTATTTTTCGGAGGTTTATTAAGGACTTTCGCAGTAGCAAGCTAGAGTGTGACTCGGCTTGCTTGACGGTAATAGGTAAGCCATCTATTTAAATAGAGAAAACTGGGATATCTATAGATAATTAGTTATGACTTTTAAAAACTTAACTTTTAGGGAAAGCGAACCGTGTGAAATCGGGGAAACAGCTAGGCCTAACTTACCAATATATTTGTACATTTCGTTTCACAAATGTTCGGAATTTGACTTTGATAGATTGTAATGAATTTGCTCTGTAAATAATCGTTGGTGAGCCAATAAAGTAACACAAAGTAAAATAATATAATGAAACTCTATAACTTGTAAACAAATACAAATACGTACCTAGGTTTTTGTTTCACAAAAATAAAAAAGTTTCTATAGTTTGCTCAATAAAAACTCTCTTCACGAGGCACTTATAGCTCCTCTAGAATTCTAAAACTTTATTGATATCAAGTCACTTGGAAATATTTCTAAGGACTGTGTATAGTTTAATAAGCGTAGACAAAGGCTTTCAGAGAAAGGCAAGTAGCTGCCTATAAGTACCTATCGAATCTAATAAGAAAAGAAAGTTCTTAGCTAAGGATTTCGTTAACATTCTATATTATATTAAACTTCTTTGTATACTTCGTATTTCGTTTTTTAATATAAGTAGAGAAGATTTATAGCGAGATTACCTTGTTAGGATATATACCTTTAACGTTGCATCCTAGAAGAAATGTTTAAAATGGCTGCTACCTAAGCGTTTATTATTGTGGTTTGAAAAAAATATGTAATATGAGCTGTTTCCCGTGGTTTCACTCGCATCTTAAAATTAAGACAAAATTTGTATAAAAAATTGCTTGCCATAGATTATAAAAGCCTCCGCGCTGTAGTGCGAGGAAGGGATGCTTATTAATCTTGTTGACTTTAGTAAAACATGCCTGTTTGTTATACTTTGTTATGTGAAAATTGTTCATGCAAAGGAAACTTTTACTAAGCCAACATGAACCCTTGTAGCATGATTAAAACTATTCTACAAATACCTAGTAGCGCAAAGAAGAAATTCCAGCAAATGACCTTTCACAAGAATGCAGCGTAAAAAGCAATTCGGGAAATCTAGATTGGATTAGTTTAAGTCAGCAACGGATAATCTTGGAATTTCCCAACTTGCGATCTCGTTTGACCGACTTGTGAAGCGGTCTTTATCGAGAAGCCGAATCGCATATCTACACGTTGTCTTAACTCCGTTTCTCTAATTAAGATTTGGAGGTCTTTCGAACGATCTTTTTTTTTTCTACATGACCTCTTGCAGGGTGCTTCTAACAGCATTCGACCTGCTTAACCGGACAGGGTGTGGTTTAGTGTTCTATACGGAAAGCCGGAGTTTTTGCCATTTCTCGAATGGCAGTGATGTGAAACCGTTGTTTTGGTTATTCATAATTTTACGAGTGGTGAAACTTAAATATGTAAAGGCACGATTGGCACACGGCATGAGGCTCATTATAGCCTGCTACTTTTGCCACCCGGTATGAGCTATGAAAGATTAATTAATTGCTTTAATTCCATACCAATAATCTCAGGTATTTAGTACCTACATCATTGGTAAGAAATTGATGTTCATGTTACTTCACTCTCATACCGTATTATTTCACTGCACTTAAGGTGGATGCTCCAGGGTAGCCCGCGAAATTTAAATTATCGTAAGTGTTTTACAATTTACAGCTCGATATCAGATACCATGATGATAAAATATATATTCGCGGTAATGAAATGTACTTATGTGTTAACACAACAATACATGTTAATAACCATCCACATAGCTCCGCAATTTATTGAAGTTCTACAATGTACCATTTTAGTAAAAACTTGACGTTGTAGAACTTCTCTAAGTTACAGAGTTATGTGGATGGTTTTAACAAGTATAACTGTTTAAACACATACATTTAACTACCGCGAATATGTATTTTATCATCATACAATCCGATATCGAGCTGTAAATCGCAAAAAAAATACGAAAATTTAAATTTCGCGGGCTACCCTGGAGCATTTACCTTAAGAATTTACTTTTCTGCAGCAAAGGTCCCCAAAATAAAACACGGTACCTATACCTAAAATAAGTACTTTTGGTAAGACATAATCAATGTTTAATAATAACTTTTCATGTCCGCACAAAAAAGAACGTAAAGCACCCAAAAGTATAATTAACCGCAATAAACAATGTGAGTCCAGTTTAATTAAAATAAAAACAATATAACTAACAGTTTCCGTATAACGTCCGGTGGCGCTTAAATACATTTAATATGAATCTAAAAATAAAAAATAACACTATAAAAGTCTGTTCGCCATTGTTATGAGTGCAGGAAACATTTCCTGTCGGTACAACCCACCTCGTTAATTTAATAACTCTGCACTAGTGGCTAGTGTTGTACACTTTCTATATTTGGATATGAAACAATTATTTTATATTAACGTTGCTATTACCAGTTTCAGCAGTTAAACGTTAAACTTTTTAATGAACAAATTGTGAAATTCTCCTTTAAAGTCTGAACGTGCAGTATCAAGACTGCGTCTGACGATCAAAAGATATCATGTTTCTTTTAGATATTTTTACTCTTTTTATATTTTACAAAGATGTTCAATCTTCTGGGATAGTGAACTTAATGGATTTTGATAGCGGTCTCGGTTGTCAGTTGGGTTTGAAAAATAAAAGTTGAGATATTGCGTCTGTGTTTTACGAAGGGGTTGGCAGAATCATAGCAACCGATGACATATGCGGTCTGAAAAGGTGTAATAAAATAAAATTGATATCGAAAATAGCAAATACATATATGATAATAAATGGAAAATAAGAAATAATATCTCAAGTCCGTAAGTAGCATGTTTCTAAAGGAAAGGTACTTATAAGTTATATGGGATCTAATCTTTTTACAAAAAGGGGAGTTCTGTGTCATAATTTTATTAACGAATAACACTTTATTGAACAGAAATCTAAGCATCGCTGGTTTCCCAGAATGGTAAGAGTACATCTACTCTAGGAATCGATTTACTATAAATCCAGAACGGCCTATGTATTTCTTTAACTTTTCTTGTTTTTAATATGTCACATTGACATGTAATCCGACCGCGTTTAACATCAAATGCAGACAATAGTTTTTTAGGCCTGGTGCCAATATTTTGATAGGCGGTGGCGCCACTGTGCGTTGAATTATTTAACAATTTCAACACCGCGCCTGCGCCAGCGCATAATTTTATTATATGTCCCACGAATGGTATGACTTAATTAGATATATTTCTGTCTGTTTTACTAGTTTAGAAGCTGATACTGAAACTATTGCAGTTTAGGTAGAATAACGTAACATACGTTAAGCAGGCAGTTGCTTCACGTAAAAAACTGGTTCTCAGCTGCATCCGGTTTAGACTGGAAGCAGACCCCAACATAGTTGGGAATAGGCCAGGCAGATGATGATGATGATGAACGTAACATACGTTATTCTATCTAAACTGCAATAAAAAGTTTGTGAAAAAAATGCCATAGGAATTACACAATATATTAAATAAAAATTGGAAATTGAAAAAAAAAGTTTTAAATTTTCCGGGCAACTTTTCCTATTTTTTGTGACCTTATCCTGATTATTACGAACATCGGTTGAGCTGTCTTTTCCATAAAAAACGGGAACACAGAACTACGTTATATATACACTCGAGAGCAATGAATCCGGGTCACTTAAAGAATCCTAAAAATCTCGGAATCTAGAAATGCTAGGTTAATGCAATAAATTGTATTTAATAGACAATGTAATACTCCTTAAATGAAGGTATTAAAACTTCTTAGTTATTGTAAAGTTATATCATAAAAAAACAAATTTGAAAAAGGGCCACTTTCGAAGATGGAACTACGAAATTACAGCATTTGGTTTTGCTTTTGTTTGTAATCTGTCATTTATGTGGGTACATAAACTATGTTGATAGTGCTCTATATTCATTATTCAAGCTGAAATTATGTCGCTTACGCCTGAAGAATGCACCAGAATACTTACAATGCTGGAACCGGCCGGAGTCAGCGCGATACAGCCAGGACTGTCGGTGTGTCGCTGTCAACAGTACAAAGAGTTCTCCGACGTTACGAAGAAACTGGTTCTAACCTACGCAGACCAGGAACGGGCAGAACCAGGTGTACCACAGCACGAGAAGACCGATACTTGGTGAACACCATGCTTCGAAATCGCTTTCTCACAGGAACTGAACTCACAAATCAGTTTCGACGCCTCGGAGGAAGTAACCCAAGTGCATGGACAGTAAGACGTCGGCTTGCTGAATCTAACTTAAAACCCCTTAGACCTGCAAACGGCCCTAAACTGGAGCGTGGGCATCGTATTTCAAGACTAAGATATGCCCAGAGCCACGTAAATTGGAGTATTGAAGATTGGTCAAAAGTTATGTTCTCCGACGAATCAAAATTTATGCTCTACAAGCACGATGGAAGACACAGAGTGTATCGAAGACCAGGGGAAAGATTCAAGCAAGCATGCATCGAAGAAAAAGTAGCCTAAGGTGGTGGGTCTGTACTTGTGTGGGCCGGAATTTCTTCTGAAAGGCGCACAGAGCTGGTGATCATAGAAAACGGCTCTTTAACTAGCGAAAGATATGTGGAAGAAATCCTCAATGATCACGTTGGTCCATTTATGGTCAATTTAGGTGAGGATGCTATATTTATGCATGACAATGCCCGACCTCATACAGGTAGGATTGTGAATGACTACCTTCAAGAGATGAACATTACTCGTATGGAGTGGCCAGTGCGCAGCCCGGATATCAACCCGATCGAGCATGCTTGGGACGAGCTAGGCAGATGCGTAAAACAACGAAACCCTCCCCCAATCACGCTCCGTGAGCTCAAAATTGCTCTCACAGAGGAATGGGAGAATATTCCCCAAAATCGTATAAGGAACTTGGTGTACAGCATGCCAAACCGCGTAAACGCAGTAATGGAAGCACGAGGAGGCAATACGAAGTATTAAAATTCAAGAAAATCGTAATAAAGTTCAAAAATTTCATGTTTCCTATTTTTGTTTTAAGGAGAGATCAGCAGTTTTTTTCTTTATGTAATTTTGTGTTAATAAAATGTATGGTGACTCATATTTTTTTTACTTTCATTTAAAGAGTATTACATTGTCTATTAAATACAATTTATTGCATTAACCTATCATTTTTAGTTTCCGAGATTTTTAAGATTCTTTAAATGACCCGGATTCATTGCTCTCGAGTGTATATTAATAGAGTATAAGTTCAAATACAAGAGCCAAACACTTAACTCTTAAAGGATAAAAAAATCTATTAAATAACCTACAGATCTATATTTAAAACTATATCTAAGTGTCGGTCAGCAGTACCGTCTTTTTAACCGACTTCAAAAAAAAGGAGGAGGTTCTCAATTCGTCGGGATCTTTTTTTATTTTTATTTTTTATGTATGTTCACCGATTACTCGAAGACGCCTGGACCGATTTGCAAAATTGTTTTTTTATTTGGTAGGGTATACTTTCCAGGTGGTCCCATAGTCATCAAGTCAGGATCTGATGATGGGAACCCTGAGAAATCGAGGGCAACTTTGGAAAGTTGTAGGCATGCATAGGGTAAAAACTTAATGCTCAGGTGTATGTTTGATAACACTATTCACTAGTGCAAGTTTGGAGCTGACCTGATGATGGAGACGAGAGAAGGTCGAGGGAACTCAGCAACGGTATATATTAACTACCTCGTGTTTGGGCTTATTATGTTCGTATTGACGAGACCTTTGCAACAGTGAAGGTTTGGAGCTGATCTGATGATGGGGACTAGAGAAGGTCGAAGGAACTCGGCAGCTGAATATGTAAACTACCTCGTGTTTGGGCTTATATTATTTGTATTGATGAGAACTTTCCACTAATGCGGATAGTAACAACTATACTTATCACTAGTATAGGTATATGTATAGTCACTGAAAAGCTAAACGTTTTTTACGACAACGTTAACGAGATGATGTTACAATAAATAATTAAAAAAATACATTAAGAAGAAAATCATGTAAGAAAACACAAGTATGTACTGTTCTACCTTTCATCAGAAACAAGATTTCTCAGCCTTTGCATTTCTGCTAATGCTCGTTCATCGTGGGGCTTAGTTAACAGCTTAGAAGGTTCTAAATCAGATAGAGCTATTCCTTCCAAAGTTTTGACTCTGCTGAGAGCTACATAAACTTGTCCCTTCGCAAAGTTCTTTTTAACCGACTTCAAAAAAGGAGGAGGTTCTCAATTCGACGGTATGTTTTTTTTTTTTTTTTTGTATATTTGTTACGCGATTACTCCGCCAATTGTGGACCGATTTTGAAAATTCTTTTTTTGTTCGAAAGGAGATACTTCCGAAGTGGTCCCATATAAATTTTATCACTACCGGTTCAGCCGTTTTATAAATATATCAAAAATAACGATTTATCTCTACTTGCTGATAGGCCAAATACTTAGATGATTTGGTTATTTACGCTTATTACAACCTAAAAAAGTGGTGTGTGACCGAGACACTGAAAAGCGAAAAAATAAAAAACTTTTTACAAAAAAATAAAACCGACTTCCAAAAAAAAACTGAAAAGTAAAAAATATTTTTTATTTAAACGCTTTACGACCAAAACATCGCTCTAGAAGTCGGTGTCTTGTAAGTTACTATTGTTAGTATTTTGCGATGTTTTGGTCGTAAAGCGTTTAAATAAAAACTATTTTTTACTTTTCAGTTTTTTTTTGGAATTCGGTTTTATTTTTTTGTAAAAAGTTTTTTTCAATATTATAAGTATGTAGGGCACGAGCCCAGGGTCCCCAAAAAGCCCTGGTCCTGGGTCCCTGAAATCCACGGCCTTTTGTTGAATTCAATAAATAAATAATATAGTCATTATCTTAGTTAACCAGAATGGCACAGCAGAAGAATTCTATAATATGTAACACACAAATTGCTAGCACCTTCAGACTTTCCAACTTTTACTGGGTACAATCAATGTCATATTGGTAGAACTTGATATATCAGTGCCGCAATCTGAGAGCTTTCGGAAGGCCCCCAAACTTTGTGCCCTAGATCCCCTGCATGGCCAGAAGTGATCCTATTAGCCAGCCTTTATGATAGACTATCGGGCAAATAACGTGATCTAGAATTCCTAGATTTGTGAAAGTTACAGCTAGTTAAAGTTACTCCACAGATTAATCTACACAACGTTCAAAGCCTCGGAATCGGTACACTAATGACTAAAACTTAAGTAATTGAACTTCGGAGTCATCTTCGGATTAATTTTAATACTTAAGTACATAAATAGGTTTTCGTAACATCAAAGAGTTTAACTTGTTAAGTATTAATTGCGCTAAATATTTACCTAGATAAATATTATTAAGTGGATACACAGAGTTTTCCAGTGTTTATCTTAGAACAGAATTCTGTTCTGTTTCTTTCTTCTGTCTACACTTTTATAGCTTTTTCGGTTTCTATTAGGTAATCGGAATTACTAAATTCTTTCTTGTAGTTTCAGACGAGGATCGCGCAAATATTTTCGGGAAAACTATCCTGTGTTGTGTTAACCTAGACCCTAGTAGTTTGGTATACCTACAGATGGGCCGTAATAACTACATATTTCTCCGAGTGCATCCGAGTGATTTACATGGATGGGTTTTAGTCAGTAAAAGTCTGACACTCCCTTCCGCCCCACCCACGGCGGGAGGATTCATTTGATTATTTCCCATCCGAAAAAAAAGCAATTGAGTAGTGTTATTGTAGACAAGCTGATTACGAAGATTGCACAAACAAGTGAATACTAGTTGAACGTATTTATGGCTCGGTAGGTATGTACATATCATGAATCATTGTGAATATGAAAAAAATATTTAGTAAATCAATCTTAACTGACAGAGATTATAAACATGGTTATGTAAACTGTAAAGGGACTTTGGACTTTCAATGAGATTGAAACAGATATAGATAGAGGTGAAATTAGTAAGTTTGTTTACACGGAGGTAACCACGGGGGTAAAAAGTTTATTTTAGGTAAGTACTAGATGGCACAGATGGCACATTTTAGGAGAGGCCACATATGGCTAATGATGATGAGATATCAAAATTTTCCGTAAGAGCTATATATTGAGAAAATAACACAGAAGACGCCATAGGCAGAAGCATAAATAAGAAGAATAACATTATAATAACATTTAATCTTCGTTCTATAAATAATATATAACTGTTTAAGTAGGCTTTCATGTAATTCAAAATTCATTTAGTTTTATACAATTTATACCAGTGTGTACCAGTTTCTATCTTCATCTACGTGGAATTAGAAATACTTAGACAATAAGTATCCTATATGTTATTCCAGCCTAAAAACTACGTGTATACCAAATTTCATCCAAATTCATTAGGCAGTTTTTTCGTGAAAGTGTAACAATAAACACCCGTAAATGCATGTATAATATTAGTAGGGTGTCTACACCTTTTACAAGATAACAAAGCAGTCTATATAATATTAATATCACACTTCTCGGTATAACCTGTCAATTAATATAAAACCCACTTTCTTTTTGCTTTAGTTCTAGAATTTGCAAGTTAAATATTCATAGGTTTATGCAAATAAAAATGGTGTTTCTGTGACAGGTTTGTGCATTATTTATATATATATATAAAAATGTTAACACATTTCAACTTTCATCTTCTGTTTAGGTTTTTTCAACTCATTTAGGGTCTTTGGCTTGGCTTCTAGTCCAACTAGATCCAGTTGAAAACCAAACAACATCTTCTGTTTTTTTTTTCGACATGACCGCTTGCAGGGTGCTTTTAACAGCATTCGACCTGCTTAACCGGACAATGTGACGAGGTCCTAATTTAATTAATTAAATTAAGGCCTTCAGCCAAGGCTAACAACTAAAGATATTAAGTGACAGCACGCTAAGGGCTCCCCCTAGTGGGGAACGGACCTCGGCTTAAGGCGCCACTGGGAAGAACAACTAGGGACTAGCTGGATCATATCAAGTATCATTATTACGGGACTTTGTATGCTACTGGTACAGCGCGCGGGCTAGCTCGTCGAGCAAGGGTCGGCAAGGTATAACATCTTCTGTTCTTCATCATCTTCTTAATATACTTAGGATTGATTCTTGTCATAGATTTTCGTGTGACAGCCGGGGCCGACAAGCTTATTTACGTATAGACAGACTTACCGTATAACTTAAATTCGACCATCAGTTGATTAAGGTGTTATATCTTTATAGCCTTTTCCCAATTTATTGAAGTCGGCTTCCATTCTAACCGGATGTAGCTGAGTACTAGTGTTTTACATGGAGCGAGTGCCTATCTGACCTTCACAACCCAGTTACTGGGTAACACGATACCCCTTGGTAAAAATGGTTGTCATACTTTCTAGCTCCTGACTACAGTGACAACTCGGAACGACTGTAAAGTGTCAAAGATCTACAAATGACACCCGGGACCAACAGATTCACGTGCTTTCCGAGGCACGGAAAGACGGCTAATAATAGCGTCGAATTCATCTAATTATTATAATATAAGTGATCTTTCTCAATCTGGAACAATTGAAGCCACCACGCAGTTGAAGGTTTATAAGGTTCGAACATCGAACATCGATAAGCGGGTATTAATTTATGCTCAAACCAACGCGTGAGCAACGACCATTTGCATAATATCTGAGTACCACTAGAGCTCCCTATTTACATAGAATGCAGGGCTTGAGCCAAATAATCTTTATATAGTCGTCAAGAATATTATGTGTCCTGCATACATGGATATTGCAGTATATTGCTACCTTGACATGAAAAATCGTAAGCAACGTTTACATTTATGAGTCGTATACTGTTTTATCTTAAAGGTGAATATGACAGACAAAAAAAAATTAGAGTTCTTCCTTATTTTTTTGTTTGTTATTATAATCTCCATACCAGTCTTGGTACCTGTTTGCAGCAGTCCATTGACCTCTTCAATAATCTGAATGACAACAATGACATGTAACGTGATTGGACAATTACCGATCACCAGTTAAATAATATAGGTGACAGAGTTAAGCATCTATAGCTCGCACTGTGTGTAATTTGAGTTCCTAAAATCATCGAGAAAAGATTTGTTATTGTTACGGGAAAAAATATTAAAAGAAAGCTTAGTGAACTTAGTAGAAGTTATTAATTTATGTTAAAAAAATCAACTTACATCCATCTTACCGACCCACGGTGTGGTGGACAGCTCTACTCTAATGAAAAGGATGCCTGATCCCTTTAGTAAGAACATAAACAGGCTCAGAATTAATTCAAATTTTCAGCCAGTGATTCCTACAACATTTTTGTCCAAGAATATATATTTACAACTAGAGTTTGAAGAACATACCGGTCGAAATGTAGCTATGTATATTCTTTATTTACATCGTTCAATTTACATACATTCGCAAAAGTCGTAATGACGTGATTAGCTAAATCTGGAAGGTACGCAATTGGTTGATGGTACGGTACTCTGAAATTATAGACACCAGTCTGTTCATGAAAGGAATTTTATGGCGCAAAATATAACAACATTTTTCCTTAACTTTATGGAAGAAATAAATATTTTAGAGTTAAATTCTGGAGAGATAATCTAAATGTTCAACTATGGTTAAGGTAGTTTTTATTATGCATATAAGTAACCACTAGTAAGTACCTACATGGTTATATCGAACAATGAGTGAAATACATAATGTACTTGCAAACACAGAATGTTTTTAAATGAGAAAAATAAGGTTTCATTTAAATATGAATAATGAGGCTAGTGCAGGAAAAATAATAAATGATGTTACAACTAGGAACAACAATCGGAAAATAAACTGTTTACTAACGAGCGTGGGAATATTCGGTAATTATAAATCTTAATGTAGATCATTAAGATTTTATGATAGTATTCTAGTATATTTTACCTTAATTGCATGATCAAGAGCAAAAGCGTTATTTTGTTCATCTGTGAGGCATGAGAGAAACGTACTAATATAATCGTAACGTGTTAAAAATGAAATCAGAACAACTTGTAGCATCCAAAGAGGCATGTGCTAATTGAGTATATAAATGAATTCTATTCAAAAATTGCTTAAGTTAGCGTTACATTATTATAAAATGTATATAGCGTTATGCGTTTACGTATTTAAATTAGTACGTAATCATACAAAAAAAAAACAAATAAGAAAATTCATTAGCGACTTTCAAAGCAATTAAACGACTGGATTTGTAACAAAATTATGTTATTCTCTTTTCGATAATTTCTTTAATTAGTTGGTTGTTTTCCAAATCTGTTTTTCCTTCCTTGTTATTGTAATATATTTTTTGTACTAATGAGACAAAAGCTATTTAGCTATAAATTATGAGGGTCCCATACCAAAGGAGTTACGTTCGACATCTTTACGGTACCTAATATATCACTGCCCGTCTCAATATATCTGTCTGTATATCACAAGTAATTTTAGAACAGAGGCTTGGAATGTTTTTAGAGGTATTTTAATTGAAATTTCAATCGTTCTTTTGTTTTTTTTTGATACGTAGCCGATATTTAGACTTACGACTATTTATCTTTTGGCAAGTGTTATCTTGATCTTTCGATAGTAATAAACTTCCTTATTGACATAAATTCGTTCGACACAAGCATTGAATTAAAGACACTACGTGGCGTGATTAGTGACTAGACCAACGAGGTACTATCGCTTTATCCGAGGAAACAAATAAACGAGCATTCAGTCAAATATTTATATTACTTTAGGGTTCAGAACGGGGCAATCCCGGTATCGAAAATATCGGGAATTCCGGTATTTATTACAGTAAAATTAAACCGGGAAATGTAATTTGAATCCCGGTTCTTTCGCTACTTTCCTAAATTTTATTTTAGTTGCGCTATTTACACTATTACTTACTTTTTCATACATCCTTCTGTTTAAAAGTTCAAACTAATTTCAAAAAGTCGGCGTTAAATTAAGTAACGTGTGAAATGAATGGCGCGCGGTAATTAACTTCTCAGTCTAGGCGTCGGTATAAGAGTAGGCAGTAAATATTTTTTTGCGTAGTGATTATTTTTCATATACAATGCAATGTGGAGATAATCCATAAAAAAATATGCCACAACCTTATCTAATAAATATACGATGCACTAATAATTTTCCCTGAAATATTTGTTTTAATGAAATTTCATTTTTAAAAATTTTCTATTTCATAGCGAAGTTGCTTGACACTCAGCGAACTGGCTGATACTCGTAACGAAGTTCAATTTCATTTTTTGCTTACATTCATAGTGAAGTGTCTGACCCTCATAGTAAAGTGTCTGACCCTCATAGTAAAGTGTCTGGCACTCATAATGAAATGTCTGACACTCATAGTCAGGTGTCTGTGACTCATCATTTCATTTTGGTTCCAGCTCAAGTTCGAGTTCGTGTTCGAGTTCGTGTTCGAGTTGTTCGTGTGCTGGCATTCAGCGAAATGGCTGTTACTCGTAGCGAGTTCAATTTCATTTTCAATGTAAATTTCATAACAAAGTTGCTATGTATACATTCATAGTGAAGTGTGACACTTATAGTGAAGTGTATGACACTCATAGTGAAGTGTCTGACACTTATACTGAAGTGACTGACAGTCAAAGTCAGGTGTCTGACACTCATAGGGAAGTTTCTGATACTCATAGTAAATTGTCTGGCAATCATAGTGAAATGTCTGATACTCATAGTCAGGTGTCTGTCACTCATCATTTCATTTTCGGTTCCAGCTCCAGTTCGAGTTCGGGTCGAATTCACGTTCAAGATAATTGCTGACACTCAGTGAAATGGCTGTTACTCCTAGCGAGTTCAATTTCATTTTCAATATAAATTTCATAACAAAGTTGCTATTTATACATTCATAGTGAAGTGTCTGACACTCATAGTGAAGTCTATGACACTCATACTGAACTATCTGACACTCGTAGTGAAGTGTATGACACTCATACTGAACTGTCTGACACTCATAGCGAAGTGACTAACACTCAGCGAAGTGGCCGAAAATCAAAGCAATTGTTGCTGACACTCATAGTGAAGTATCTGACACTTATAGTGGAGTGTATGTCACTCATAGTCAGGTGTCTGTCACTCATCATTTCATTTTCGGTTCCAGTTCTTTTCTTTTTTCTTTTTTTTTTTTTTTTATTATTCTTAAACATATTACACTATTTGTTACATTACAATTTTACTCGCCAAACTTATTAGTTTGATGGCGAGAAGCGCGCTTGTTAATATACAAATATATTTTTTTTTTAGTATGTAAACAAACAAAAAACAAACTTTAAAAACTATTATATCAACTATTCAAATACTATCAAACTCAAGGATTAGTCACACCGGAACCGCGTCCGACCAACCAAAACTAATCACAGACTACCCACTTATTAATGATCCTTTTGCGGTGCTAGTTTGTTTCTCGGTAAAGGCAGAATCGTCGCTATCGAGAAACAAACCCAATAATTTTGATTTTAACATGCCTTTGCTTAACTTAGGTTTTTGTCTTAATATATCTATTTTATTAAATACTTTCGGCACTAAATATTTTGAGGTTCTTTTTCCATAATAATTTGTTATTTTCGGTTGGATTAGCCTTTTTTCTCTTACACTTCTTGTATTATATTTATTTTTAACAGGTACTTTAAACTCATCACTAAAGTAGTGTTCTAGGCTTATCAAATAATCGACCTTCTTATCTACTGGTAGGATTTTACAAATGGGAAATATTTTTTCATATTCTTTGTTACATTTTTTCTTAACCTTTTTGCTGACTAGAAACTTAATTAATCTTACCTGTAGATTTTTTATGTCTTGCAAGTACGTTTTAAACGTTCTCCCATATACAATAAGTCCGTAACTAATTAGCGAGTCAGCAAGTGCATAATATACAATTAACACACTCTGGAAAGTCGGTGCCAAGCCAAATGTAATAGTGTTACTCATTCAGGTATTAAAAAGTTTTCATCTGTTTCACATTAATTCACATTGTTCTTTAAGTTTATTTACGTAGGTTAATCTTTAGGAATTTCATTTTGTTTAGGACTTGGCACCGACTTCAAACCTGTCAATAGGTAACACATACAAATAATGGTGTTTTATTAATATTAAAGGTATTAGGTTTGTGTTAAATCTTTATTAAGTTATTTTATACTTTTTTAATACTTTTTAGTTTTTTTTTTGAAGTCGGTTTTTTTAAACGTAGTTTTTTTAAATTTATTTTTTACTTTTTAGTGTCTGTAATAAGTTGCTCTGTAAACTACAGTATTTTTTACAGGATTTTTATAGATTACATAAGGAAGGCTATAACATTTCGTTGTTTTTATTGTCATAATTATATGTTAAATAGTTTTTTTTTAAGTAGCTATGGGTAGGCCTACGAAAGGTGCAGCTTTAAACAATATAGATCAAGAAACGGGAACGGAAAATATAAATCGACTCCGAAACAATTACGTCATCGATGTAAACAAAAATGTAAAAAATGTTCACAAAATGAAAACTACTGGGCCAAACCATGTGAAATTTTTATGGGACCAAATGGCATCTATTCCGCATCAAACTAAAAAAGAATCACGTAAATCGGATCATAAATCTCAGCGTAATCGGTGTACATACATAGAAAAAAAAAAAAAAAATACCGATCGAATTGAGAACCTCCTCCTTTTTTTGAAGTCGGTTAAAAAGGTTATATATCTATACCAAACTGTGTAATCCCTAAAGCTTTATCGCAAGTATACAAAGCCTAAAAATAAAGCCTAGAAAGTGATGATTACCTACAATTCAATCCAATGTTCAATAATATGGACGATCATAATTAATCAGATGGAGATTTGATTATTATTAATGTGAGTATATAAAAATTTATTACGTCTACAATGTTGAAGAGCTAATTAACACAAGATGCACGCTGAGCGAGCACGTTAGCAAACACGTGATTTTCACACGCGTGCTCTATCACATATAACTTTGTGATATTATATTAATATTTAGATCCATACCTATACAGATGGTGTTTAATTAATTAATAACGAGTTTGATCTTAATTATCACTAGTTCTATAAATAAATCGAGCATTATTATCGAAAATGTTTTTAATATTTTTTTGAGCACCGGAACGGGGGACCGTTGCCATCTTGAGAACTAGCTCATATTTAACAAGATAATAGCTTCTCTTTATCATTTCTATGGAAGAAAACGAATCTGGAAGTGTCTAGGAGATAAGTTCTACTTAGGTTCATGTCACAGGACAAATATGGCACTGAAAATTTAGAGGTCTCTTCCAGTTGAAGTAGTTTAAGGAGTGACATACTTGCGTTCACAGTCTGATATATGTTGATACAATCTCAGTCATGCTACTCTGTCTTTTCGAAGGTTTATTGAAAGACTGTGGCTAAGTTCAGTGAAACTTGATTATAATTAGGATCGTGTTATATCGGTCTGAAGTTCTAACCCTCCAATATTAAATAGTTGGTAACCGATACATGAATTAAATTCGAAGTTAATATCAATTTTCAAACGTACACCGCCCAAGCATCTTGTCACCTGCATGGAATATTTGCATGTACGGTATTAAATTTTATTGCCTTTCAATCGCATTTGATGCATGCATCTACTGGTGCATGACATAAACGGTAAGCGAGTATGAAAAACCTACGGGTAAATGCGAAATTTTGAAATCTGGAAATCTATCTATTTTTTCCAGACTGCAAGAAAAGGGTTATATTTTTCGCGCCTTTCTTTGTTTTTTGTAATATTCTTTATTCCCTCATATATTTCAAAGCACTCGATGGATTTCTTTAATTAAGGTAGCATTAGATTCATCTCATTAGTCCAAGTGTTCTTAGATAGGTGACATAAAAAAATGAGGTGTGCTAGATTTCATTGTTTAAGGTGATTTTTTTTAAGTCTTCTTTTTGATGTTACTCTTTCACGTAAATATCTACTGAATAGATTTGTATGATGTTTGGTATACACATACCTGGACTAATAGATAGGATACCTACTTTTTATCCTAGTGGGCGAAGTCATCATCAGCCTATATATTGTCCCACTGCTGGGCGCAGGCCTCTTCTCATACAGAGAAGGCATGAGCATTGATCACCACGCTTGCTCAAAGCGGATTGGCGATTTCAGACTTTTTAGTCCAGGTTTCCTCACGATGTTTACCTTTACCGTTAGTCAGTAACGTCTTAGTTATACTTAGAAAGTACATATGACTTTAGAAAAGTCACATTGGTACTTGCCAGGTTTCGAACCCGCACACTCGTACACGAGAGGCAGGTGCCTTAACCACTAGGCCACCACGACTCGGTGGGCGAAGTAGTTTCTTCAAAATGCGAGTGAAACCACGAGAAACAGCTAGTCTAATCTAGTCTAATCTTACAAAATGTTAATATGCGAAAGTTTGTGAGGTTTGATGTAAGTATTATACGTATCTTTGTTACATTGTATGGATTCGGTTTGGATGAAATTTGGTACATACATCCTAATTACTTGTTTGTTAACAGACAGACAGGGTTACTTTCGAATTTACATATAAGTAAGGATATTCGTATAATGTTCATACAGGTCATACAGTAGAAAATACAACTGTTATTAAAAATGATTAATGTTCTGGAACTTTCCGGTACCCGTGTAGGAATTAACTGATGTTATCACCTTAACTCTGTCTTTGTGTCTGTTACGCTTTCATGGGAAAACGGCTGAGCTGATTGAGATGAATTTTGTTACCTTTGAAGATAAACTGCAGCCTGGGGAAAAACATAGGGTAGTTCCCCTCGGATGCGGGTGAAAATAATGCAAATGTGGCTGTTGTTAGTCAGACTTTCTTGGAAAAACGTCTAAACCAATTTAGATGTTTAGTATGGAAATAGCATGACCCCTGGGAATGGTTATAAGATTTTTTCAGAGGCATTGAGTAATTCCCTCAGGGTCCGGGTGAAACTGCTGAAAACATCTAGTTTTCCATAAAGAAGGCCTGAAGACGAACCTTTATTACAGCATACTTATCTTGATATTATGTAGTTTTCTGTTGCAGTATACGTTACTAGCAGCCGCTGCAAACAAACTTGGTGCTGTTGTTTCGTTACACGTACAGCAACTATAAAGTTTAGAATAGCGTCGTCATAAAACGTTAGTTTTCTAAGGAACCGTAAACATTTCACTGGAATGGAACTACTCTGGACTACTCATAGAACTACTTCCCGCACTCGGATAGAAAGGATCCTAGGTGTTAATCCAGGTTATAAACTATAATCTGTACCAAATTTTATCCAAATCCATGCAGTCGTTTTTGTGTGAAGGAGTAATTAACATCCATTCATCCGTACATCCTCAAAACTTTCCAATCTATACTTCTATACTTACTAATATATAAAGCTGAAGAGTTTGTTTGTTTGAACGCGCTAATCTCAGGAACTACTGGTCCGATTTGAAAAATTCTTTCAGTGTTAGATAGTCCATTTATCAAGAAAGGCTATAAGCTATATATCATCACGCTAAGACCAATAGGAGCGGAGCACCACTATTCCACGCAGACGAAGTCGCGGGCAGTAGATAGTTGATAATATTAGTGGGATTATATCTACAGACTTAGAGAAAAAATGGTATAAAACTTCATATATTGTCTGTCAAGTAAGTACCTACCTATCTCTTCGTTATTGGTTACCTGAGGACTTGCTTCATCAATATAGCCAAGAAAACGCTGGTGAAAAACATTGATATTACCCTCAAAGGTTGGCCACATCATGATTGTTATTAAGAAGTATACAAGCGTGGAGCAGGCTCTTGCCCAGCCATGGGCAAAAGTCTTCTCTCAATGAAAAAAATGAACTATACACATACCATACAAGTGTTGTTAGTGCATCTCTTAGCGATGACGTGGCTTTTGAAGGATCGATAACGTCATATTGTCACAATACATCTGGCTATTTCGCGACGATGGCACAGAATAAGATGGCCCTTTATATCATCATCATCATCAGCCTATATAATCTCCCACTGCTGTGCACAGGCCTCTTCTCACACAGAGAAGGCATGACCATTGATCACCACGCTTGCTCAAGGCGGATTGGCGATTTCAGACTAAAGTCCAGGTTTCCTCACGATGTTTTCCTTCACCGTTAGTCAGTGACGTCTAATATATACTTAGAAATTACATATGACTTTAGAAAAGTCACACTGGTACTTGCCAGGTTTCGAACCTGCATACTCGTACACGAGAGGCAGGTGCCTTAACCACTAGGCCACCACGACTTAGGCCATATATATACGTGAACATAATAGGTACATGTCTGAAAATCAAAGTATTTTTTTTTAAGAATGGAAAATCATCAAATGTCTCCCCCGCTGTGAGCGAAGGGGGAGATGTGGGACTCTTACTGACTAAAAACCATCCATTTCGTTTCCTTCGCTCTTTGCGTTTCGGGGTCGCGGTTACTCTTTCTAAAAATCTCACAGCCTTGACAATAAAAGACGACCTCACACTAAAAAGAAGAGGCATAAGATTATACAAAAAACAGCTATGATATACTTAGTATGAAAACTTGATCAGAAAAAATTAAGCTACTTAGCATTCGAAGCTTAAAACAGTTAGAACACCAGGGGGGTTAGACAAGTGGCAAAAACGCTAGTAAAATCGAAAACAAAATGTATGGGAATGACAGCTAGCTAGACGTAAACGAATGTCATTCCCATACATTTTGTTTTCGATTTTACTAGCGTTTTTGCCACTTGTCTAACCCCCCAGATTACTGTCACACATAAATTTAATAACGAGTCTATGACTGTTCGAAGCACAGCACGTTGCACCGTCCGTAATAAACTATACTCTTCAAGGTTTATTTTTAAAAGCGACACAGGAATATTACAAATGACTGATGTATCCGATTTTATATTTAGTGTTATCCCTGGATCAACGCGGTAACTGATGTCTAGACTGAAACACATTTATTCATACACTAGCAATTTGCCCGCGACTTCGTCCGCGAGAGATTCGGATTTTCGCACACATTCCAGAGGTGTCGCTAAATAGCATTATAAACATTATTTTTGGATGGATCAGTTTTACCACCTCCAGAAAAATACCAGTTTCCATATAATTTCAAACAAAAAATGTCCCGATAGTGTAAATCATAATGTCTGTTAGATAATTAATTTACAAAGGCAACGAAACTGAAAAATACCTAAGAGTTTTTTTTAAATACCATAAGCATAACCTCTCTCCGTGCAGTAACAGTTCAGGTCGCATAAGACTATAGTTATTTTTCTTATATTAGTAATATTATAAATACAAAACTTCATCTGTCTCTCTATCCGTTTGTCTATAATACCTTCATGGGAAAACGGCTGAATCAAATGAGATGAATTTTGTATAGATATAAACTGAAAGCTGAGGAAGGACATTGGTTATTATGCGGGTGCGTGAAGTAGACTCACAGACGCAATCAACCGCCGACCTAAATTTTTCAAGTTCAAGCAAAAAGACAGAAAGGAATTGAAGGGTATTTTGGCTACCTCGGGCCTCCGACCCGGAGTATTGAGAATCGAAAGAATGTACTGATCTCATACGATAACAGAGTGACCTAAGAGGTCCAGATGGGCTTCAGCTTGTATGCAGATGATCACATGAGAGGTTCTCTCTAAATAATTATATGCGGAGATTGCGGGGCTCGTAGCTAATTAAAAGCCATGCAAATCGATAAGTGTCCCTTTTCTAAACCGACCCAACCGTGCCTAGGAGAGCACGAAAAGCCAGTATGCTGCAGTGTAGCCACCTTATTTTAAAAGATCAGGGTGTCCACTCCAAATGCCTAAAAACCATGACTTTCCCTGATCACTCTACCACATTTCCCTGACGCAGTATTGTCGTCGTATAAGGCAAATATGCAATTTTCTCGTTTTAAACCAGATTATGAATGTATTATACTTTGCACTATTGAAGTAAAGGTCTAGACCATGTGCACTAAATAGGAGAAGATATCTAATTTGTGTTTAGAGTTAAGTACCCTAAATAGTAAGCTACGAAAATAGGCCAATAAGATTCAGAGCGCGAGCGAAGCGAGCGCGTTTTTTTTTTTAGAATTATGAGGAACATAATTCTTAGGTATCATGTTTTTATTTCATGACTCCCTTTTCCATGAATTTTTACTTTTACGATATTTTTACCTGACAATCCCTGACCACTTATAGCTTCTCTGACATTTTCCAGATACTGGATATCCTGGATTTAGCGAAGCGGCTTGCTAACACTTCCCGTGACCCAAGGGCTGCTTTTATCTTTGCCTAAGACTAAGCATTGAAATCCAACGTGGCAATTCTGCCAGCCTCTTGAGTACGCTTCCAGTTGACGGTGATGAGGAAACATTTTTTGACGCCATATTTTAGTTAAATTTTCATTTTATTAGAATATTTTGTGGTTTCTATTTTCATGTTTCTTACTGTAAATAATGTGCATACTTATGACTTGAAAGCGCTTACTTTTAACAAATTCATAACTTGAATTCTTGTAACCGTCTCTAATGGTTATTTTTTATTAAAAAAAAATGTGAATTCAACCAAAAAAAGAAAAATATAATTTACTAAACGCAAAAAAAAAAGCTTCGCGGGATTTGAACTCGAAGCAAAAGCAACCGACTCGGATGGTCGTTAATACAGGCTACACTGTTCGTTGACATTTTAGTTAAAATTGACGTTCTCATACATCGTTCGATTCATAAATTCTACTATTCTACCAATGCTTTCGTGTTTTCAATTTCAATTACTGCTTATCTTCTTTAGGAATCAACGTGATGATTTTACATATCAATGATTGTAATAACAGCTAAAATGCATAATTACTAAAAATTTATAGGTCATCCCATTACAAACTTTTATACAATGTCTCACTGCTCATTCCTCATAATACTTAGCGTGATGTTTTATAGCCTAAAGCCTGACCCGATTCATAACAATCATTTTTGCTGAATTTCAAGTAGAACTGTTCTGTCGTTTTGGCGTGAAGCTCAAACAGATAAACACACAAACAGACAAACAGACAAAAATTCTAAAAATCATATTTTTGGATTCAGCATCGTTTACTGGTCACGCCGAGACCACTTTAAAAAAAATATATTCAATGTACAGATTTTCTACCATTACAATTTTATTATATGTATAGATAACATTGTAATTAAGGATCATATTAATGGACAGCGGAGGCGTTCCGAACGAGCTAAAATGATGGTCATTTAGGAAAACTCTTCTAGTTGTACCGTTTAACGATGTTATTTTCCAAAAAATATATAAAAGTACAGTAACAAAAATATAACACGTCCATGTAATTTAGGCTGCTTAAAGCTTTCTGTTATTCGTAGAATTCCTTCCTATTCTTAAATATTTATGTACAAATAACGACTGAATATAAATATTTTTAGGTTAAAAAATAAGAAATTTTAGAAATTGTTTTTTACTGTTAGTCGATGAATGAAATTAAAAATCGTTGGCTATCACGACAGGATGACTATGATGGTGACAGTTGCAGAATTGTGTTGCCTGACTTCAGTACATTACTTAGAAAACAATGATCCATGCATTTAAATATTGTTCTGACACACACTAGTTTCGAATTCAATGCTTATATTATTTTGTGGTCTCCTTTGTGTCATCAACCACAATTGTGACGTTATTTTCTGTTCTTATCCTTTTTTTTTTGAAAAAAGTTTGTCCCACACTAGATATTTTTGCCGTATTGTGGATGCGTTTACAGACATACATTAAATATGCCCAAACAACCAGACCCGGAACAATTTTAGTTGTCCCGTGCGGGAATCAAACTCGTAGTAGCGACGATCTCGTTGAAATCCTCCAGTTAGGATGATTTGGAGAATATTAAATAATCAAAAGGTTCAGTGTTACTTTTAATATTAATTATGCATTGTATACTAATTTTGGTCATCATACTATCATCACAACATTTTAGGGTTCCGTAGTCGATAAATTTAGCCTTACAGTTTCGCCATATCCGTCTGTCTGCCTGCATGTCTGTTCGCGGCATAGCTATGGTATGGTATGGATATGTATTGATTACGCCAATAAAGTAGAAACATAAAATTATGAAATACTAGCTTCTGCCAGCGACTTCGTCCGCGTGGAATAGTGGTGCTCCGCTCCTATTAGTCTTAGCGTGATGATATATAGCCTATAGCCTTCCTCGATAAATGGACTATCTAACACTGAAAGAATTATTTAAATCGGACCAGCGGTTCCTGAGATTAGCGCGTTTAAACAAAATGACAACATTTCCCTTCACTGCTCTGCTCCTATTGATTGTAGCGTGATGAAAAGTATACTATAACCATCTCAGGAGTATGACAAATAATTGTACCAAGTTTCGTTAAAATCCGTCGAGTAGTTTTTGTTACTATAGAGTTTATACAGACAGACAGACAAAAATTTTACTGATTGCATTTTTGGCATCAGTATCGATCACCCCCTGATAGTTATTTTGGAAATATATTTCATGTACAGAATTGACCTCTCTACAGATTTATAATAAGTAGGTATAGATAAATGTTTCGTGCGAGGTATCATTGGATAGGTCTTTCAAAGCTAAATATGTGTGAAAACTATTTTTCTATTTAGGGATCCGTTTGCGAAATATCAAGTTTTAAAATGCTATTTTTGTTAGATGTAGCACATGTAATGCACTTAAAAGGAAAACTATCATGGCTAACTAACCAACTAAAACGTATTACGGGTCCTTATTGCGCGTTGCCCGACACGCACGTGGCCGGTTTTTTTGATGGGAACGAATGAATGAATGATTTGCAAAGAATACAAATGCTCGGTATTATGCTTAAGGCTTCCTGAATGGCTGCTGTAATGACTGGTCATGACCCTTACAAATTATTTGTTATGGCTTTCGATAATGCTTTAATCGCCTTGTCTGGCGAATTGATGGTTGTATGTTGCTACACATCATATCCATAATATTTGAACTGTTGATAAATATCAAACAAAAACAGTCGTGGTGGCCTAGTGGTTAAGGCACCTGCTTCACGTGTATGAGTGTGCGGGTTCGGAACCTGGCAAGTACCAATGTGACTTTTCTAAAGTCATTATGTACTTTCTAAGTATATTTTAGATAAACAACGTGAGGAAACCTGGAATTCAATAAATCGAAATCGCCAATCAGACTTGAGTAAGCGTGGTGATCAATGCTAATGCACTTAAAAGGAAAATTCTCTGTATGAGAAGAGGCCTGTGCCCAGCAGTGGGACAATATATACATATATAGGCTAACGATGATGATGATCATAAATAGTCGATTTTATTTTGGTTGCTAGAAACAATAGAAGGTACTGGCGAACCATTGTCGTAATAGTAATTATACTGAAAATACCAAACCAAATGGAAAATAATATCGCTGAATAAAAATATTTAAATAATATTTGGTGGAGCTTTCAAATAAATCGGAACCTTTTTTTCCGTAATTGGATGAATGAAATTAAATAGAGAATTAAGCACGAAGAATCGATTGCACTATTTTATTTTTACTTTGTAGAATCCTTACTAATATTATAAACGTGAAAGTAAGTCTGTCTGTTACACTTTTACGAAAAAATGTCGACAGATCTCAGTCTATCTCCATACCAAATTTCATCTCAATCGGTTCAGCCATTTTTCCATGAAAGCGTAACTTACAGTCAGTTACTTTCTGATTTATAATATCGTTAAATTTTAGAATCTTAAAGGCAATAAACCGGTATTGTTATCGTGGTTATACGTTGAAAAGACTCACATGTCAAGTGGTAGACTGCAAATAGATTGATCGACATAATACGAGTAGCACTATCTATAAATAGACAAGGTCAGTACGTTAATTTTGGTAACAACAAATGTCCAACGCGATCATTCATGAGTTTTATCTTTCACAAGATAATACTGATCGCTAGCTCACAACCGATTCACGGCTAAATTGTCGCAAATAAAACTACAACAGAAACAAGGTTTGCTTATGTAGACACGGCTTATCGCCTAAATTAAACGGATGACGTCATAATAGTATAAACAGTAATTGTTACTATCATGTTATGTAATAATTCATAGTATGTATATGTCTACGTAATAATTATCACTTGACACTGATATTTTGAGCAAGTAATTTTTGGTCGTATTTCAGTATTATTATGACTAGAAAACACACTGTGTCTGTTTTGTTTTGTTCAGGTTACAGTTCGTGGGTGTACCACGAGGTTCGCTCACCACTAAGGGGGAAATAATTAGTAAGTATACATGGTATAAAATACAAGGAATTTTCCCACATTTCCTCAGAAGATAATAGGTAGGTACATCATTATACATTATACCATTGTCAGAAATATATTAAAGTTGTGGAACAATGCATTTTACTGTATAATAATTCATCATCATCATCATATCAGCCTATCGCCGTCCACTGCTGAACGTAGGCCTCCCCCAAAGAGCGCCAACTATCCCTGTCTTGGGCAGCTTGCATCCACATAATTAAGATTTATTAAATAATTTCTGAGTTTTTTGTGATTTTCTTTGACAGGATTCCGCTAATAGATAAAATAGAAAGTTACATTACCCTGCATTATACATTTTTGTTCTCGGAATAAATGTGCCAATAGAAATGTAAGTAGATGAAACCAGGAGAGAAGAGTATGTGTTCAACAAAGTGTAAATATGAACGTGAAATGAAACACTTTTCATTGAATTTTCTTCGCTCAGAAAGTTCCACTCCGCTCTTGTAACGAACTACAGTTATTATCACATTAATAATTAATAGTTTTCAATCAAATTCCATTCCATAATCTATTATATAATTACTTCCTATTTCTTAGGCTTGTTTGTTATAAACCTCTGTTTATACCTACAAGCAAGCAATGAAATCTGTGAAGTGGATTAGCGGTCGCTGAAGTTTGTAGTGAGCCACATAATGTAGGCGTTTAGTAAATTCAATTTTCAACCAAAATATATTTAGTTTACGAAGATCAGCGGTTGATGTAGGGTGACTTGTGTGGCCTACAAGTTAATGTTTTTACATTTAAATACCTAATCGTATAATTAATAACACTTTATTAAATTATCACTGCACGAATACTAATTTGTTTACATTCACTTTTTTGAATATTAAACGAAATGCACGTGTCCAGGAATAACGTGTAAATTGAATTTACAATAAATTGTTAATTTTCTACTGTTATTAATATTGTGCATTAACTGCAATCAAAACCATAAACCGGCGATAATTAGTTAAATTATCGCCACAAAGTGCAATCAAAATTGTATTATTGTACAAACATATGGTCGGATACCATTTCCAGGTAAAAGCTTTACATTATCACGTCAACGATAGCAGTATCATCGATAGGCTTGCATTGGAGCTTGTTACAAAGCTATTGAAGATAAAGTACCGATAAAGATAGTTTCAAGTTACGTGAGTTAGCCGGCGAGGGGCTAGGTCTAGTCAGTTAAGTCAGTATTGTGTGACGCGTCGCCCCGGCCGACCGCTATACTCGCGTATCGTGCGCGCGTTTACAAAACGGAAAAGAAAATTCTTCGCGTCCTCAATCCGTATGAAAATAATATAATCTTCTAGTTTACTCTGATAACCACTATTTGTTAAAACATTGTAAGTACGATTTTTTTTATCTTGTAATCTATTATTTGTTTTGTAAACATTGAATTTCGCGGTTCTTGTTTCGCTACACAAATATTTTTTTATGAAGCCGGCACTGATCTGTGCTAGTTAGTGAAAATGTTTTTTGTTTATCTTCAGTTTTGGCAAATTCATTTTAACTTCTTTTTAGAAACATATACTATGGAATAATAAATGTAGGTACAAAGATAAAGTTATTTATTTTAAGCACAACTTTTTATTTTTTTATAAATCTTTCAATAATATGTAATTTTTAAATTCAATAATTGATTGTCCACGGTTTTTGCTTACAATCATAGGTATTTTGTTTTATTTGTTAATTCTATTAATATATTTTACTTCAATTCAGTACAGCACACCTATTTACATACAATAGTTTTTGTTTTATTTATAACTGAATACAACTCATTCGTCAAGTAGTAACCTGTTGCGAATATGAAGAAAATGTAATGATAAACACTTTAAAGAATAAACAAACTGATCTCAAACCCACATCTAAGAATAAACAACGCCCTCTGTTGAATGAAAAAATGAAAATAAGTTTTATTTTAGAACCCGTAAGTAGTCCAGAGTTTAGTTAGAACGTCATGTTTACCTTCAAGAATTAAAATAGTAATTTTTCAACAAACATTATTGAAAAGGAGATTGCCTAGTTTGTGGATTTCCTGGGTTCGATTATTAGATCGGCAAAACTGTTAAATGAGATTTTCACCATCAAAAAAGTATCGTAAGCGATTTTTGAAAGGACTTTACATACCTTACATAGTATTATTTATTTAAATTGAACACTTTTTTCATAGGTAAATACTACGAATTCTTCATTTTGCATTTTAAACATAAATTTCACTTTGCATGGAATAGTGAGTTGTAGTTGTGATTAAATTATCACCTAGTTAACGAGTACTTATTCAAAAGTCATATATGTGTCGAACTATAGGTTTCATTACATTATCTTTGTTACATAAATGTGGTTGTTGTTTAGGTAAACTTTTGCCTAACCTTTCATATAAAACAAGCGTAATCATCATCATCAACCTATATATTGTACCACTGCTGGGCACAGGTCTCTTCTCATACAAAGAAGGCATGAGCATTAATCACCACGCTTGCTCAAGGCGGATTGGCGATTTCAGACTTTTTAAGTCCAGGTTTCCTCACGATGTTTTCCTTCACCGTTAGTCAATGACGTCTAAGACATACTTAGAAAGTACATATGACTTTAGAAAAGTCACATTGGTACTTGGCAGGTTTCGAACGTGCACATTCGTGCACGAGAGGCAGGTGCCTTAACCACTAGGCCACCACGACTACAACAAGCGTAATGTTATGACAATATCATTAGGAAGTAATTATTTAGCGGACGATGAAAAGTAGGTATAGCAGCCAGAAAGCTTTTACATAAGTGCGCCTTAAATGCTTTTAAAAGATGATGATGGTTGTTCCATGACGTCATAAGGGCGTAATGTCTTTAATGGGGGTACCATTGTTAGGCCTAAGAGGGCCGTAGTCCATCACGAGGGCCATGTGCGGGTTGGTTTAATTAAGTTAAAGATTCTAGCGCTTTGTATTAAAGATACGAGAGGTTGAACTAACCTTTAACTATTGGTTAGGCGTCGTTATCATTAGTGGTGTACTACGAGGGATCAATAATAATTAGGGGAATGATAATGTCATCGATCTTGTTAATTCAGTTGTTTGTAACTCAATAATTGGGGTTTGTGAGTACATTAGAGAGGAATAAGCGGAGCTGCGCTGGGTGTAGTCTGTAGTATGTTTGACTGCCTATACATATCGACCCCTCCCTTCTGGGGGTCAACAGTTAAGACTTTAGTAGACCCCATTTTAATAAAAAATCAAAAAGCGTTTATTCAAACTAGGTTGAAAATCAGCACTTTTTGAACGTCAAAAAACAGCCCCAAAATGCCCGCCCTTCATTTCACTTCTTGCGTTGTTTTTGCTGGGAAGAAGTGGTGCAACAAATTTGCCAGCAGCACAACCAACTTTATACAATATCAAAATAAAATTATTGTATAATATACATTTTGTTAGATACCTAGTATATCATCTGCCTTTTCCCAACTATGTTGGGGTCGGCTTCCAGTCTAAACCGGATGCAGCCGCCAGTGTTTAGAGAGTACCAGAGTACCAGTGTTTTACATGGAGCGACTGACCTAGTATATATTTTACATATTTATATTGACTGACACACATCCGTAAGAACATCTATGACAGTCGTTCTAAATAGCCGGAAGCGTAAACGTAAAATAACTGCACTCTATTTAGTTACAAATTTTCTTACAAATTAAGAAAAAGTAACATTTCCATCATACCCTTTAATTGATAACATTGCGGTGATTAACTTGTTAGTACTTGAACTTGTTAGTAAAGATAATTGATTAAAAATATGAAGAAAAAAAAACAATCGAATCGAACATCTTCCTTTTTGAAGTCGGTTAATGACGCAAATAGCTGTTTTCAGCGGTTTCAGCGCAGCCTTCTTAGCGCATCCAGATAAAAAGTAACGTATAACCGTCTCCATTATCCCATCTATCTCCTCACCAAATTTCATCCAATTTGGGTCAGCCGTTTTACTGTGAAAGCGTAACAAATAAAATAAACTCACTTTCGCATTTTTTATGTTATTTGGGATTAGGATAATATACATTATACAATCACTTTATCTGCTATCTAGTTCGAAATCAGAATGGAAACTGGAAACTAAGGAAAATGTTTTCCATGCGAAAACTAGATAGACTACCTTGAAAATAATAAATATACCTACATATATATGAGTGTGGGAATGCTGCATACCAACTCGTGACTAGATTTCTGAATAGGAAATCTAGGTTTCCTATTGAAGTTTGATATATCCTACATTAACTGAAGCCCGTAGGGTTGCCAGACGGATAAAGCTAGACGAGACACAGTCTTTTTGAATGCGTGTCCGGCTAAATAAAACGGTGTCCGGCCTGTCCGTTTTTTGTTAGACTTTTTAAATTGATGATGATATATAGCCTATAGCCTTCCTCAATAAATGGGCTATCTAACACTGAAAGAATTTTTCAATTCGTACAAGTAGTTCCTGGGATTGGCGCGTTCAAACAAACAAAAACTTCAGCTTTATTATATTGGTATAGATAAAAAATTAAAAACCTTGTTGTACCTACTTTGAAAATTATGACGTGTTATACTAAAAAAATAAAAACTAAGGATGTTCGGTCTTTTTACCCAAATGTAGGGCTGAATCGGTTGGTCTGCCGGCCTTTACTGTGTGAAGACCTGCCATCCCTCTAAACTACTCTAAAGCAATGTATGTAGTTCTATGACACACTCCTTTTTATCCCTTAGTAGGATAAAGTAGTTCCTTAGGGCCGCGGGTGAAGTCGCGAAAAACAGTTAGTAAAAATATATTATCGAAGAAAAACTTGATTCTATTATTACCCGAATAGGGACGCCCAGAGGGCTTTTTCTTGTTTTTTCTATTAGTTTTGTAGTATATTGAGAGAACTACTTCACACTCGGGTGAATAGTAGCATATAACCGACTGCAGGGCGGGGTCCTATCTATCTCTATGCCAAGTTTGATTCGAATCGGTTCGGTGACAGCATAATATATAGGAATTCTTATTATTGAAAGTTAGGACTATTAAAGGTTGACAGCTTCTGGAATTCCGTATAGATGACAAAAACAATATTCACATAACAAAAGCTTCTTGTAATTATTTTTTTTTGTGATTGTGAAAAAGTATGAGTAATTTTCAGTGCACATTACAAGAACAAGCTAGTAGTTACATGATACCTAATAGTTCCGTCCATGAGTGTTTGAATCAAAACAGCTATTTATTAAGTTAAATAAAACACATTCGGAACATCCCTTCTAAGAAGGCGGCCATTGTCTCGACACCCATTGTTGTCGCGACAAAGGACGACTCTCATAAATCGCCCGTTTCCCGGTCGTCCATTGTTACCGGAACAATGGCCGCATCGCAGCTGCAAAGCGCAGCTGCGATCAACGATACCGCCGAAGAGGCGATGGACATCGCTCCCTCTCGGTCCCCCTCACCCCAATTCTCTCCGGCGGAGGATTCTCTGTCCTCCCAGCCCTCGTCCGACGACGATTTCATCCCCGTCTTGGGTGCTAAAAAGCGCAAGAAGGGGAAATCGTCCAAGGCCAGTAAGGCCAAGAAGGCAGGTACTGCGACCACCGCTAACCTTCCCTCTTCAAATCCCGCTCCCCTCCCGACCCCAGCCTTGCAAGACAGGCGGCCTTCCAGCCCCAGTGCTAGCTCTCAAGCTGCTACAAAGCAGCAAAAGAAATCGCCCATCCCTCCACCTTTGATCATTCAAGACAAAGGTAAATGGACGGATGTTTCTAAGATGTGTGTTGCCCGTAAGGTCAACTACACATCGGCTAAGAATACCCAACAGGGTATTAAAGTACAAGTGCCCACGTCCCACGACCACAGGGAACTAACTAAAATTCTGAAAGGAAGTCATATTTCCTTTCACACTTATTCCCTACCTGAGGAGAAAGAACTCAGAGTAGTTATTAAGCGTGTCCCTAAAGAGATTGAGACAGGAGATATCCTGGAAGATCTCCGCTCCCAAGACGTCCCCGTTAATGCAGTCCATCGCATGCACCGCGCTAACACGCGTGAAGCATACGACATGGTACTAGTCGTATGCAATCCCTCCGAATTGTCTCGGCATCCAGTATTCGGTGTCAGATCTGTATGCCACCTCAGTGGCATAATTATTGAAAAACCCTACAAGGGCGGTCCCATTGGGCAGTGTCACCGCTGCCAACTCTATGGCCACTCGCAAAAGCACTGCTATGCGAAACCCAGGTGCGTCAAGTGCCTGGGCGATCATAGCACTGCTGATTGCTCGCGACCAAAAGATCGCACCTTATGCACAGAACCTCCCAGTTGTGTGCTATGCGGTCAATCCGGTCACCCGGCTAACTACCGAGGTTGCCCCAAAGCCCCTAGACTTTCTCCCAAATTGGCAAAGCGCGCTAGTGCCCGCCAAAAGAGGGAACATCAACCCATGCCGATTCCATCGGCATCGATGCCAGAGCGCCTCAGCCCACAGAGACCCTCTCCGTGGAACAAGCTGAATCATCAACGCTCATTCCCCGCGTTGAGAACTAATCTCAGCCAATCCGTCCCTTCACCTACGGGTCCCTCCATTTCCACGCCCACACAGGCTGTCGCTCCCCCGACAACCTCTAATGTAGCCATCAAAGCTACACCTCCTACCCCTGCCCCCGCTCCCTTACCCCTCATCGCACCTGCCGCCGGTCCCAGGACCCAAGGTAAGGTGAATGCCTGCGCTATCTTAGCGAAGACCTTTTCTGTCTTCCTAACTGATAGAGCGCAAGAGATGGCTAAACTAATAGTAGAGAACCAAGGAAATGTCCTTGGTCTATTCAACGTGCTCGCGGCGTTCCCGGACGTCACTGAAGCAGTAAGCGCCCTTACCTTCAATTGATTTCCTAATGGATCAAGAAGTGTGCAGAGTCAAACCCCGATCCCTAAAGTTAGGCTTCTTTAATGCAAATGGCATTTCAAGTCAACGTGATGAGATCGCGACCTTCCTTCGCGATCATCACCTTGACATCTTCCTCGTGCAGGAGACCTTTTTAAAGCCCCACAACCGTGACCCGTCGATTGCAAACTATCGCATGGTTCGTAACGACAGAACTCGCTGTCACAAGGGCGGTACCCCTATCTACTACAAAAAGGCACTGCACTGCATCACTATGGAGCCCCCACCTCTTTCGCATTTAGAGGTCTCAATCTGTCTACTAGACATGTCCGGTCATCAGCCTGTCCACATTGTCTCGGCTTACATTCCCCCTTCCTCCTCGGAGAAAATCAATTTAAAACCTGACCTAGAAATTCTTCTTGGTCTAGGTGGCTCCGTTATCATAGCGGGCGATCTCAATGCTAAACACATCGCCTGGAATAGCTACTCGAACAACTCGAGAGGCAGACAGCTAGAGAGTCTTTGCGACCCTCTTAACTTCGATATCGTCGCCCCGATGTATCCAACTCACTTCCCTCCCAACCCGGAGCACCGTCCCGATGTCCTCGACATAGCTCTACTCAAGAACGTAAACCTAGGTTTACGCTCAATTGAGACGCTACAAGAGCTCGATTCCGACCACAGACCGGTCATCATCAACCTAGGCCCACGGACGGGATCTCGAGATCCCGATCATCCCCCGCCAACAAAAGTGATAACGGACTGGAGGAAAGTAAGGGAAGGCTTACAATCCAACGAGTCCAGTAACTTGAACCGTATCCCCGATAAAATAGTTACATTCGATGACACGATGACCGCGGTCGGCTCGTTCGGAAGTCACATACAACAAGTCCTGAACGACAGTTCAAGGCGGGTTCCAGCGGAGGATGACCTCCGCTGGAAACTGCCGGACGATGTACGTGCACTAATGACCGAGAAGAACGCGGCTATCCGTGCTTACGACTCTTTTCCCTGTGATGCAAATCGTGCTTATATGCGCTATTTACAGCGTGCTGTAAAGAAACGCATACATGAGTTACGCTCTGCCCGCTGGGACAAGATGTTGAGCGAATTGGAACCATCTCATCAGGCCTTCTGGCACTTGCAGAGGAAGTTAAAATCCGATCAAGTGGCCACCATGCCTCCCCTCAATCGTCCAGACAAGTCTGTCGCCTTCTATGACGACGAAAAGGCCGAATGCCTAGCCGACAGCCTAGAGACCCAATGCTCACCCAGCAATCTGCCAGTCGATCAGGCTCACCTAGATGAGGTGAAGGCAGAAATCGAACGCAGATCTGCTGCAACTCCTACCTCAGCTGAGGCTTCCACCTCAAATTCTGATACCCCCGACGATGACCCCTTACCCCCTGTAACCCCAGAGGAGGTACATAAGATTATTAAGAGGTTAAAACCCAGGAAAGCCCCCGGCCCGGATGGAATCTCCAATAGAGTATTCCAACTCCTCCCAGCCCAGCTCATAGCGCTCCTAGCAGCCATCTTCAATGCCGCTATGAGCAATAACATTTTTCCCGAGGAATGGAAAACTGCCACAGTCATTGGCATTCCCAAACCCGGCAAACCCAAAGCCGAGCCCTCCAGCTATCGCCCTATAAGTCTTCTCAATGCTATTGGGAAGATCTACGAGAGGCTAATCTATAACCGACTCAAAGCCTTTGCCGAGGCTAAGAGACTCATTCCTGATGAGCAGTTTGGTTTTCGAACCAAGCACTCCTGTGTCCAACAAGTCCACCGCATCGTCGAGCATATCAGCGTTGGTTTCCAACGCAATATGATGACGGGCGTACTATTCTTCGATGTAGCAAAAGCATTCGACAAAGTCTGGCACGACGGCTTAATATATAAGCTGTACAAATTCGGTGTGCCCGATCGTCTCGTGCTCATCATTCGAGACTTTTTGTCGAACCGCTCGTTTCGCTATCGCATAGAGGGAGCACTATCCTCCCCCCACCCCATTCGAGCAGGTGTCCCACAAGGCTCCGTACTCTCCCCCCTATTATTCACGCTGTACACCAGCGACATTCCCAAAAATAATAAGGCCCAGTTGGCTCTATTCGCTGACGATACGGCTATTTACTACACGGGTCGCAAACCCGACTGCATAACTCGCATCCTCCAATCTGCTGCCACCGCCCTAGGCAAGTGGTTCCGCAAATGGAGAATCGAGGTCAATCCCGATAAGAGCCAGGCCGTTCTCTTCTCGAGACGCACTCGCAATACCGGCTCCACCCCACCCCTCAAACAGATCGAAATGTTCAATCGCCCCATCCCATGGGGTGACAAGGCCAAATACCTGGGTGTAACCCTCGATAAGAATCTCACGTTCGGTGAACACATAAGAACGGTGCGTTCGCGCGCCGCCTTCGTTCTCGGACGCCTCCATCCCATTCTTAATTCACGCAGCAAATTGCCTCTCAAGTGCAAATTGCGCATCTATACAGCGTGCATCCGCCCCATCATGACCTATGCCAGCGTAGTGTTCGCACACGCCAAATCTTACCGCCTCCATAGGATGCAAACCCTCCAGAACCGTTTCATGCGCAGGGCCACAGGATCCCCGTGGTACCTTAGAAACGAGAATCTCCACCTCGACCTCAAACTGCCTACCATAAAGCAGTTTATGAAACGCGCTTCGAAGCGCTACTTCGACTCTGCCGAAAAGCACACCAACCCCCTGATCGTATCGGCTTCCCGTTACACTCCCTCCCAGATTAGCTCGATTCGCCGTCCGCGGCATACTCTCACGTTCTCCGACGACGAAATCACCCTCCTCCAAGAGAGTAATAGGGAAACCAGTACAGTTTACAGAAACAGACCGCCGTCATACCGTCCTCGCCGCCGAGGCCCGTCGCGACGTCCCCGTCCATGTCCTCCCCGACCCTTGCTCGACGAGCCAGCCCGCGCGCTAGCCCGCGCGCTGAGCCAGTAGCATAAAAAGTCCCGTAATAATAATATTCTTATGATCCAGCTAGTCCCTAGTTGTCCTCCCCAGTGACGCCTTAAGCCGAGGTTCGTTCCCCACTAGGGGGAGCCCTTAGCGCGCTGTCACTTAGTTTTAAATTTAGTTGTAAGCCTTGGCTGGAGGCCTTAATTTAATTAATTAAATTAGGACCTCGCCACACTGTCCGGTTAAGCAGGTCGAATGCTGTTAGAAGCACCCTGCAAGAGGTCATGTAGGAAAAAAAAAAAAAAAAAAACACATTCGGAACACATTAAAACTATAAGCAAGTAGGTACACACACACACACATTTAAATACATACACTCGAACAGCATTACCCTCATGAAAGAGTCGAGTGCAAAATGAATGAAGGTTTTGTCGAAAAAGTTGAAAGTAGTTTTCATTCATCAGAGAACGATGCCTCGCACTTAGGTACGTAGTTTTAGTCTTTGAATTTTCAAATCCTGAGATAAATATCTTCAGGTATAACATACACGTGCGCAGGTACACAATGAATTCCATTACGGCTTTAGGTTGCATTCTTCTGATTTCCCTCGAGAAAGTTTTACGAGTTATTTTAATTAAGTCTGAAATAAACAAGTACAGATAAGGAAGGTTTCCCGTATTTTCCTATCGCTAACCGAATTCCCTTACGGAAATTGAAGGTTACTTATATGTAAACTTTGAAAACGTTTAGAGCTTAACTGTAAACTAGTTTTCTTCAATGTCGTTGATAATGAAAGAAAAACATGTCGCATAAAGCTGTGGGTATGAATTGCATCCCACACGCGATATAAAGCGCTATACACACTGATGTAGTCCGGCCGGCCGTTGTGCGGTTACTCACGTTTCTCGATCGTGTCCACTAAGCCTATTATTGTTTCTTGAACTACGCTACAAGGATGGTTCATGTCTAGAATTCTGTGCCTTCTTTAGCAAGTTTTGTTTATTTATAAGTATAGCAAAGGGATATTTACAGTAACTTGAGTACATTGGCAGTGCTAACGACAGCCATTACACTGTAATAAAGAGCTCGGTTTGTCGTCTTATACATTATAACGCAGCAAATTGCGTTATTATGAATTAAATCTATTTTAGCTTTCGAAATATTTTGTCCCTTTCTGTCAAGTTATAGTTAAGTTTGACAGAAAGAGACAAAATAGTTCGATAGCTAGCGAAATTCATTATGAATAAGACGGTTAGAGTGTCTTCTAAGCTCAATAATAAAAGAGGTGACAGTTAGTTTATGAGTTTGTGGTTATGGGTGGCTATTGTTTATGGGTGGAAATCTCTGAAACTAGTGGGTATACTACATACATACAATACATACACAAATATGAATACCTATATAAGAAAGGCTAATAATTTTTCTGGTCACAAGATTGCGCTAATTTGGACTAAGGTGAGCTAGAGGGTGAACTTGAACTCTTAAATCAATGGCTGTCACTTCTGACAGCTTAACCACAGTGACGAAAGTTACCTCAATCTGTCAATGTCATCCTAGTCCATGGGGACGGTGCCACGTGCTACTAGTATACCACTTCCAGTTAATTGGGGTTAGATCTACTTTGTTTTGTATCACTTCAAAAGGCTTAAGCGTGTGGACGATTCAAAGAAGCAGATAGGTAGGCCCTATGCATGTAGTTTGGCTAGAGTCAGCCCAACGACTGTTTGATAGTCATGGAATAATTCTGGTCAAAACTTTAGTTCATAAGTAATTCCATGTAAAATCACGTTGGGGTCACCAATATGGAGGAAAACTGTGAGGGTTCCTCCATAGAAAAGGGCAGTAGCCCGCCAGGCGATATTACCCGCCTGGCCGGAGTATCCTCCCTTTGCAGTGTTCCTCCATAGTATTACCTCAATCTAACTTTACCAACTCGATAAGAAATATACTATTCGTACCGTCACAAAATGTTAATACTAATGTATGTCTGCTTGGGCTGCGGGATGTTCAGATGAGTTACCGGTACACGGTACACGGTCCCGGAATACAAAACAGAAGGGACATGGAAGGGTTTTAGTCAGTTAAGAGATCAGTATCATCATTTTAGCAGCTGTTATAATAAACCGAAACATAATCATCGTAGCTATATTTTTTCCAAGGAGATGTCCACTAGTGACAGGTCTTTTATTTGGATTGTGTCGTATCGTATCGTAATTATGGTTATTTCTACTCAAAGTCAATATACCTCCCGTTTCAATACCAACGCACAATACCATACAACTACCTTCTGCTATTTTGTATATTTCATGGCTTTAAATCTATACTTCATCATATAATAAAGCTGAAGAGTTTGTTTGTTTGTTTGTTTGTTTGTTTGAACGCGCTAATCTCAGGAACCGCTGGTCCGATTTGAAAAATTCTTTCAGTGTGCGATAGCCCATTTATTGAGGAAGGCTATAGGCTATATATCATCACGCTAAAACCAATAGGAGCATCACTATTCCACGCGGACGAAGTCGCGGGCAGAAGCTATTAAATTTTAAAGTTACTGTATAAAAGAAAACTTGTATGAAGAAGTCTAAATTAAATATTTGGTCCTTCGAGCGAAGTCGGCGTATTCCCTAAGGGTCAGACCCGACGACCACAAACATCCTCATATCGTCTGACAGACCAACATGTCAGGACAACAACAAATGTCGCAAAATTATTTCAAACTTTATGTATACATACATAAAGTAGTTGATGTAGATGCAATAATTTAGACTGGGTTGCGGTCATCAGATAGGATAGGTTATCATCAATGCACCGGATTAGAAGACATATAATAATTCGTAGTTCTTATCTATGTGACAAAGCATAGAATATACAATGGTACTTATTATTTAATCTAGGTATCTGGTAATACTAACTCTGCCAAGAACTATGTAACTCACCCAGATAAATAGCCTATAGCCGTCTCCAGGGTCCCATCTATGTCCATTGGACATACCAAATTGCATGCAAATCGGTTCAGCCGTTTTACTATGAAAGCGTAAGAAACAAACAAACTCACTTTCGCATTTATAATATTGGTTAGTATTCATTAGACATAATTTCGCCATTAAAAGTTATGCAGTCCAGCAGGTGCATAGTGTAAGAAAGTGTGGTGTATGATGAATGCGCAGGTCTTCAATTTCTTGAGGACTTAGTAAATGAGAGCCAGATATCTTGAATACAGGTTTACTAGTTACAAATAGGATTACAGGTTGTCGAAAATAGTCTAGTAATACAGAGTTGTACAGAGTGATGTTGACGGTTCTGTCGCTCATTGCGCACTGACTCTTAAAGATGAATATTGATCACAAACACTGTCGTCCGATGAGTTGTTGCTTTTCTAATTATGACAGGCGTTATGCAGATCGGCCTGGACATCCTCCCCCCCCTCGAAGTCGTTGGATCTTCGAGTTGTGGTTGTTGATGTTGCTAGCGGGCAGAGATTGTGTACGGCTCTGCGGATGACGCCCTTTGAAGTGAAGAGATCAGCGACTCTAACGGTTTGATCGGATCCGGGATAAAGTTTTTGGACTCGTGCCATTCGCCATTTCAAGGGAGGCGTGTTTGCTTCCTTGATCACAACCAAGTCGCCTTCCTGGAATCCCCTTTGCTGTATTCTCCATTTATGTCTTTGTTGTAGCTCGCACAGGTATTCATGTCGCCATCGGTCCCAGAAATGCTGTCGCATCTTCTCAAGAAGTCGGTATCGATCGAGTCTGTTTGAGTTTACGTCCATAAAGTTGTGTGACGGCAGTGACGTAAGTGGTTTGCCGATCAGGAAGTGCGCAGGAGTCAAGGGATCGAGGTCACTTGGATCTGATGAAAGAGGAGTAAGGGGTCTGGAGTTCAGGATAGCTTCAATTTGCGAAAATAAAGTTGATAGCTCCTCGAACGTAAAATGCCTGTCGCGTAATATACGAGTTATGTGGTGTTTCGCAGATTTAATTCCCGATTCCCATAGACCGCCAAAGTGGGGGGAATACGCGGGAGAGAATTTAAATGTTATCCCTTCGTCAGCTGCAAAACCCGTAATGTAGTCACTGTTGTGACGTAAAACATTAGCAAGTTCATTGTTTGCACCGACAAAATTAGTACCGTTATCGCACCAAAGTTCCAAAGGTTTGCCTCGACGGGCTATGAAGCGCCGCAGACATAAAATGAAACAGTCAGTAGTCATATCGCTGACCAATTCAAGATGCACAGCTTTCGTACTGAAACAGATAAATAAACACATATAGCACTTTGTTATTCGACAACCGCGTCCTTTGCGATCGGTGATGAGAAATGGACCGGCGAAGTCGACACCGCTTATATGAAATGGATGACTTGGAGTAATTCTATTAGCAGGTAAGTTGCCCATTATGGGATTAATACATTTAGCCTTAAAAATTCTACATATTTTGCAATTGTTAACTGTACTTCTTGCTAACACTCTGCCTCTTAAAGGCCAAAAACTATTTCTTATGTCATTCATTAACAGTTGAGGTCCACAATGTAAAAGTTTTAAATGATAATGCATGAACAGCAATTTAGTAAGTATGTGGTTAGTATCTAGTAACATCGGGTGTTTCTTTTTATAAAGTTCATTAGAGTTCTGTAATCTGCCACCTACACATAGAATCTTGTCCTCATTAATGAACGGACTTAAAGATAGAATACGAGAATTAGGTGGTAGACCCTGGTTGCGTTCAATTATTTTTATTTCATTAGAGAAGCATTCATTTTGATGTTGTTTAACTACTATATTTAAGGATGCATTTAATTCGTCAGTACTAAAGGGACCGGTCAATTTAGAATTCTTATTTCGTAAATTATAAATAAATCGAATGACATAAGCGACAGTTCTCTGCAAGCGTATGAACTTAGAGAACCTGCTAAAATCAATAATGTTCATAGATGCAGTAGTGATTTGTAATGTGGTAATATTTTTTTTACCTTTAGAGACCTTTGTTTCAGGTAGATACGCGAGATTATGAACTGCTATGTCCTGGGGCCAATTAGAAAAGTCTTCAGTCAGGAATGCGGGTCCATTCCACCATAGATGAGCTGACTGAATAGACTTAGGACAAACACCTCTAGATGCCAAATCAGCTGGATTTTTATCTCCTGAGACGTGTCGCCAGATGGCGTTAGCAGTCAGTTCGTGGATCTCACTGACACGGTTTGCTACAAAGGGTTTTAAATCGTTAGATTGATGGGAGAGCCAACTCAAAACTATTGTTGAATCGGTCCAGCAATAAACTGTGTCAATCTTGCAACGTAGTGCTTTCATGACCTTTGCCGTAAGTCGACCGGACAGTAATGCCCCGCAAAGCTCGAGTCGGGGTATCGTTGTAGGTTTTACTGGAGCAACCTTGGTTTTTGAACATAAAAGTCTAACGAGAGCATGACCTGATTCATTTACTGATCTCAGATAAATGGCAGACGCGTATGCTAACTGCGATGCATCAGAAAATGCATGAAGTTCAATTGTCACTGCATCGGGTATTAAAGCACATCTCGGTATTTGAAAATCGGATATTGAATTTAAGTTAGTCGCAAATCCTTTCCATTGCTTTAGTATAGCGTCATCCACTGGGTCATCCCAGTTCAATTTAGATAGCCATAGCTTTTGTAGAATCATTTTAGGAGCAATGGTGCATGGGCTAAGCAAACCCAGTGGATCAAACAGCTTTGCTGAATTAGATAATATTGTTCTTTTTGTAACTATTTGATTTAGTTCCACATGAACGGAAAATCGTAATGTATCCTTAGACGGATCCCAATTTAGACCCAGAACAGTTGCGTGAGACTGATGATCTAAAGTTTTGGTTTGAGTAGTGCTCGCTTCATTTTGGAAAAGCGAAGGTAAGTTAGTACGCCACTTACGCAATGGAAGGCAAGCAGAGTTAAGAACAAAGGTAACTGAATCGATTAAATTTCGCAAGTCGTTTTCGTTTTCAGCTCCCGAAAGAAAATCATCGACGTAAAAATCTGCTTTGATGATTTGAGCGAGATTATCATGACATTCTTTTGATAGTTGTAGTAAGCATCTAGTACTCAAAAATGGAGCAGAGGCAGTTCCGTAAGTAATTGTATTCAACTGAAATGTTTTAATTGGATGTGTCGGGTCATCGCGCCACAAAATCATTTGCAAGTTTCGTTGATTTGGCTCGACCAGTATTTGACGGTACATTTTCTCCACGTCCGCTGAAACCACGAATCTGTGCTGTCTGAATCTTAAAAGTATCGAAAATAAATCGTCCTGCACGACAGGTCCGATATATTGAATGTCATTGAATGAGATCCCTGTAGTGGTTTTCGAAGATGCATCGAAAACTACACGTAGCTTTGTAGTTTCACTAGATTCCCTTAAGACGGCGTGATGGGGCAAATAACAACCGAACACGGGTCGAGGTACCTCTGTCATGTGGCCTAGTGACTCATATTCGTGTATGAATTCGTGGTATTTTTGTTTGAGAACTGGGTTATTTTTTAACTTTTTCTCTAATTGTAGTAATCTTTTCTCGGCAATATTGTACGAATCACCCAAGCTTTGAGTAGATTCTTTGAGGGGTATTTGCACGTAAAATCTACCAGCGCTATCTCGGTAAGTAGTTTTAGTAAACAAGACTTCGCAGTAGTCATTAGCATTAGTTTCCACACTGCCAGGTACCTCTTCAAGTTCCCAAAAGCGGCATAGCTGCTGACTTAGATCCTGAGATAAATGACAATACATCTTTTGATTATTATGGTCGCTATAAATCGCGGTAGGACCAGCCACAATCCACCCCAACTGCGTTTCCTGCAAGATCGGCTTCTGGGGTCCTAAATTAATTCTGCCTGGACCCAAAAGATCCCAAAATGTATCAGCACCCAGTAAAAGGTCAATATTAGAAGGCTCATTAAACTTAGGATCAGCAAGCTGGACATAATGAGGAATATCTAAAGTTTGCATACGCACTGCAACATGGGGCAGTTTATCGGTAATGTAAGGAAGTACAAAACATTTAATACGCATATTGTATGAATTATTTAATGAACTAAGTTCCAAATAGCAATGCTCTGTGACACTTAGCACAGTACTACCTATACCCGATACACAATGATAGTCATGATTATATTTCTTAACGCCTATTTCCCGTTGAGCCTTGTCACTGATAAAGGAAGACTGGCTACCACAGTCTAGTAATGCTCTTAGAATGAATGTACTTCCGTTACTCGTAACCTTGACTAGCGCGGTAGAAAGAAGTGCCTTGTTGCTGGACGTCGCAGCCATGGACACGGAAGTGGAGCAGCCTGGTGCAACAGAGTCAGTGACGGGACTAGGTAAGTTCTCCCCTTTATTTGTATCGGATTGACACTGAGTCGCAGACGTATTGAATTGTACAGAATTTTGCTTATGTATTAAAGTATTATGTTTTTTGTGACATATTCGGCAGCCACCCAGCTTACACTGGTATGACTGATGACCATTGCGTAAACAATTGTTGCATAATTTTAATAATGTTATTTTAGCAATCCTATCAGACACGGACATTGATTTAAAGGTAGCACATTCGTATAATCTATGATTTTGGTTGCAGACAGGACACTGACTGGAGGGTGAAGAATCGACAGATGAACTTAGAAACGAATTCAAATTGGGCAGGCTATGACGTTTATCATGCTTGTTAATTTTGCTAACATTCATAGTTTCTAACACTGTAGCACGTTTACGGAGAAAGGTGTAAAAATCATCCAATGTGGGCGACTCCTTAGTGATTCTATGTTCCTCCCAATTTCTAGATGTGACGCTGTCCAACTTCGCCGAGGCCATATAAATAATTAAAGTATCCCACTGGTCAGTGGGTTCGCCTAAAGACTTCAAAGCATTTAAATTTTTTGATAAAGTATCAATTAAGTTGCGAATTCCATTGTAAGATTCCTTACTCAGCGGTTCGATCGAAAACAAGCACTTAATGTGTTCATTTATCAGTAGGCGCTTATTATCAAAACGTTCGCAAAGTAAATTCCACGCTATTATATAATTATCGGACGATACCGTAACAGAATTAATGACAGCGCTAGCCGACCCTTCCAAATATGTCTTAAGGTAGTTAAATTTGTTAATGTCTGCGATAGTATCATTTTCATGTATTAACGACAAATATGTATCTCGAAATGAAAGCCATTTATTTGCATCGCCATTAAAAGTTGGTATTTTAATAGGAGGCAATTTTAAATGAGTGTTTTTGTGACTTGTGTTAGATGAAGATTCCACTTTATGCAAGTTTTCGGAAAATTCTATTAACGACTGAGCCTCTGCTAGTAAATGAAAAAACAAATTTTCAGTAGCTTCACGTTCGTCCAATTGTTTAGTGGTAGCTTCATCCAACATTTCGATCTGAGACTGAATCTCTTCAAAATTACACGAAAGATCACGAATTTTGCTCGAGCGCAACCGCAACTCGTGCAATGTTACTGTATTAATCACTTTACTTTCTATTAAAGGCTGTAAGTACTTCTCAAACATCGTTAATCGACCTCTAATATGACTTCTTTGTCTGATAAGGTCCTTTAAGTCACTCATTTTGTCGATGCAACAATGAACCTTGCTATAAATCTACTAATTACTTTAACGCGTAAATATTAAATATAATGTAGAAAACAAAAAACCAGTGAATACAATACGTTTGAATCCGAGCGAAGAGATAACAAACCGGTCTTGCACCGGTCAGCTGTTCCGCGCTCGCTGCACGATGACTCGACACCAGCGTACACTGTGTCGCCTTGTTGAAATGCACGGCACCAGTTTACAATGATTTGAACCGCACGTCCTTACGAGTGTTGCCGAAATTCAACTGGAATTGTATTTAATGGAAACGTTTAATCAATTTGTTTAAGTAATATCTAAAGAAAGAATATTTAGATGTAGGTAACTCTCAAGCACTGTGAGACACGGTGTCTCAGTTGAAATATTTTATGCAAATTAACGATTTAATACTTGAAGAATTACTATTATTTTACGTTATAATGAATTGCGAACACCAAATAACGAATGATGTATGTAAATTAAAGAATAAATGTGAAATTCACCAAATTGTATGAATGACTTTTTACTTGCGGGTAAGTTACTATCAACTTTACTTTGCAAATTCAAGTAGAAAGGATGATTGATTTGGAATTAGGATTAATGCACTTCCCTCGGAAATGGTTGCTGCAGCTGGACTGGCGAGTTCCTGAGGGATGAGTCCTTGTCTCGATGTTTGAACTTCGTGATGACCGTTGGCGATTTTCAAAGCCACGTCGATCTTGATCACGTCGGGGTCACCAAATGAATGCGCAGGTCTTCAATTTCTTGAGGACTTAGTAAATGAGAGCCAGATATCTTGAATACAGGTTTACTAGTTACAAATAGGATTACAGGTTGTCGAAAATAGTCTAGTAATACAGAGTTGTACAGAGTGATGTTGACGGTTCTGTCGCTCATTGCGCACTGACTCTTAAAGATGAATATTGATCACAAACACTGTCGTCCGATGAGTTGTTGCTTTTCTAATTATGACAGGCGTTATGCAGATCGGCCTGGACATATGAAATTAATATTCAGTTCAATTTTTGTTGCTGATACAAATTCCATACAACATTTTTCGACATTGAGTTACATTGTTTTTTAATCCACCGATATTTTATTCTAGTAATCTGTAATTTAATTTTGCGCTTGGTTTACAGTTCCGCCGACGTCGACGTGGAAAAGATAATCATGTTCACGTAGACAGCAGATAGATTTTCTGCGGTACAAACGACACGTTTTGTCAGTAGACCGAAATATTTCTAGCGGGAATATTAGTGGCTTGTTTTTCTTACAATTAGCAAAATCAACATTGTTGCTCAACATCATTGTGGATGTTACACTCGGATGTCGTGAATATTAAACAGTACTTATAACGGAAAATGTACAGTACCTAACATTATATATTTGGTTATCCAATTGTGATACCTACATTACTACCTTGTTACCTTTATTAGAACTTATACTTCTGCTTCATCATACTTTTATATCAGTTTATTTATAAGGCTATTGGTGATCGATCATAACAACATTAACAACGCGAAACAGAGGTATTTCCTAACGTGTCTCTCCTCCCTCCTCCCTCCCCCCAGCTTGACGCATCCAACTTCTGACGGAAGCCTTTCGCAGATCGTCATTCCACCTTGCCGGAGGGCGTCATACACTACGTTTGACTTGTCGTGGTCTCTCATTAATGACTTCTGTTGACTCCTTTAATAAATATGAAACTGATTTATTCTAAAACATTATAAATAAACGTCAATCAATCCAACAAGTTGTTCAAAAAGTAGAAAGTGAATATTGTTGTCGGTGCCTACAGCTGTCAAAACTTTATAAATTAGCATTTGTTGATCTTAAAATTATATTTACTTATAATTATTAAATTTGCTGTTTTGTGATAAGCTATTTTAGGATAAATATTTTATAAGTATTTTTGGGATAAGCTGTAACTCAGTCTCGTATTATTCTCGCTGTCTCTGTAAATTATATTAAAAAATACTCTACAAAAACCTAATTTGCTAATACGCTATTGATCCAATACATCATTTTAGAAGGTAACTGATATTTATTGTTATCAACTTCTAGAACGATGCTGGAAGTAAATATAAAAAAGTAACTTTATTATTACGTTTCCAACTAATCCTAACACTGCAAATTGTTCCGTATCGTCACTGTCACTCCGGCTTTAGTGAGACGGTTCCCAGCTAACACAATCGTAATAACAGACTTGTTTTAATAACACGTACCATCTGCGGATTCTGATTGACGCTAAGATGTATGATTGGTGATGCAACAACCTTTTGTGAGAAACGCAATAAGATTTATCTAGCATGGAGTTTAGACTGTTGAGACTACATATTTACTTGCACTTGGAAATATCGAGTAATTAATGCCTTGCTTTTCTCAAAGGCTGGAGCGTCGGAAGCAAATTTGTTGAAAGTTATTATGCAAGATTACGTAATGACTTCGTAGCATGCCTCTGACGCGCAGAAAGTAACATACACTGAACTATTATTATTTTAGTTAATCACTTATTATGATACCAACCAACCAACCTAACTACCAGCCAGCCAACCAATCTAATAAGACACCAAATAAAAACAATATCAGGATGATTTTTAAGAAATGATTATTAAATATCCCTTTTTGTGACCACTTTTTAGTGATGAATATGAAAACACAAGAGAATGCTATTGTCCTTTAGATTGAACTGCATATTTTATTGAGATATGAAAACTCGTACTAGAAAGAGAATCTGTATCCAAATCACAAAATAAGAAACCTCTTGTGTCCCATTAAAACTGCACGAAAATCCAAGTAATATAAAGTATAATTATGAAATATCACTCCTACAATTTCAGTAATAACGAATTGCATTAAATACCGATAGAGTTTTCTTTTAAGTTCGTGATGTCGACCAATTTTATTGATTGGTGAGTGTTACGTCACAGTATAATGACAAAATATGTTATGCAAATGACGTATTCATCAAAGCTATTACATGAAATGTAACGACGATATTCATTTTATTAGCATTATGAAGTATATCAACCACGGGTTGGGATGTTTAGATACATATTTCATGATTTTTATTTGCCGAATTTTCTGAAATGATAAAACTCTTAGGTCGTCGGTAGACGAATGTATATTGGTAGGTTAAAGTAAACAAACAAAACAAGTCTACCTCTTGAAATGGTCAGATCACCAACGGGTGGAGATTTCTAATTTTAAGTAAATACCTCCATATTTACTTAAAATTAGAAAACGAGGCTTTAGTTGATAGAAGTTAATGCCGTGGATTTAAAAGGCAAAGACATTTTAATAGGTTATGACCTACATTCTTATATCCATAATTTATTGTATACGAGAGATAGATTGTTCCCACAAGAGCAACTTATCTTCACGTGTCGAACGCAGATAAAACTCGGGGATATTGAGAGATTATTTCTGACAATAAATCCAATTAAACTTTTCGCCAAGATGATTCGTACAAAAGGCTTACTCACGGCTTCCGTCTTCGAAATGGGTATATGAATACTTTCAGACATTCTGTTGTTGCACTCGATATTCTGTCGTTACGAATGGAAATTGGATTGTCAGAATTTTTCCTTCGATCCGCGTCATGGTGCCGCAGGCAATAAATCGAAAGGCGTAAACATACAGACATGGCTGGCGTTCCTCGACAGGTGATGCTTGATTCTTCATAAAGAAATATACACGTCGCGAATTTTAATTCAAAACGTGCGGATTCCCTCGCCTATTTCCTTTAGCGATGGGACCGGCGATAAAAATAAATGTGTATGTATTCTAAAATATATTTGTTCGCGTGAGTTTGAATTAATGACGGCGATATCCCCGGATAAAAGGGAAGGGAAAGAAAATTACGATTTATTTTGATTCCGGCTAGTTTTGTTTCGTTACGAGTGTCCTTCCCATAGGACGTAGTGCCGATCGATCCCATGGCGTTATTTATGTGGTTCTATAAATATACCTAGAGTATTGAGCACCGCGTGCGATCATGAATCCGACTGCCAAGCCTGCTAATGTTTATTGTTACCATCATTAAAAGCTTCCGTTTACGAGCAGAGGTGATAATTAGGAAAGTATTTTTGCGACTGTTCAGATAAAATCGTGATATATATATACACTCGAGAGCAACAGAAAATCCTTATATCAGCAATACTAAATAAATAATTTATTTACGTGAACTAATGAAAAGCGATAATTTAAAATTAGATACTATAAACAAATTGACTAAACAGCGTTGTACTTCACCAACGTTTATTATTTCTAGAAAATTATGATTTGTTTATTTATTCGCATTCATGTCCTCCTCTCTTAAACTATTCGAGGCAGTGGAACCTCCTTATTTCCTCAGTGAAGCGCCCTTGGGCAGTAAAGCTGTCTGTACAAATACGTGTTGTATGAGATCTGAGAAATGAAGACATCACACATTGCCAGTGGGTCGAGGTGTACGCCAAAAGTTTCATCTGGTTAGTTTTAGGTACCTAGATGTATCTACATGTTGCATACATACTGTGCAGAGGAATACACGATATCTACACGCAAGATTCGGTCCCTATTGAAAAAAATATTTGACTCGTATTGTAGGGTTTTATTTTATGAATAGTCAATATTAGTCTAGTCTATACTAATATTATAAAGAGGAAAGATTTGTTTGTTTGTTTGTAGGGATTTAACTCAAAAACTACTGGACCGATTTCAAAATTCTTTCTCCATTAGAAAGCCACATCTTTATTATTTATTTCCAGAAATAATAAAGGATCGATACTAAAACTTGAATAATGTAACCCAAAGTGTTAAAAAAATTATCTCAGTACGCAATTAAAACCAGATAGTTATTTAATGAACATACGTACCTACAATGTAATATGTGTTTCGCATTAGATAGGTTCAAATATAGAATTGCATTTAAATAGAGTTTCACGCGTTAGTAGTTCAGACTATTGTCTCCGAGCGTCATTAAATGGACCGTCTCGCCTCAATTCCTATGTTCGCATTAAAAGATAAGCACCTGATACACTCAGCGTTGTGTTTCTCTCTTTTTTTTTACACATGAATGAACTCTTATTTAAATATTTTAACCTCTTATGGCGGTAGAAACACTAAAGGGTCGGATCTAAGCCTAAATATACGTACGTAGTCGTTCCATGTTATGCGATTTCCGAGGGTCTAACACAGTACATTACCTATAGTATTACCGAATAAAAACAAAATCTAGTAACCTGATTTTTTCTTGCGGTATCTCTTATGGGAACTTTTGTCTCGAGTCTTTATTTCACTACATTTTCCCTTGTAGTTTCAAGAGCATTACTGTAGAAACCATTTTTTTTATATAATTCAGGTCGTGGTCGACATTTGTATCAAAATTTCATCTAAATCTAATCAGCCGTTCAATATGAGCAGTTTACAAACATCCAAACGATAGAGAAAGACAAATAGTATAACTGTTTGTATTTCTTTACCGTTCACAAGTGTGGTTAGATTCTTCATAATGAGCGCTGGGTCTCTTATCGTCTTTCTTATAAAAAACCGGCCAAGTGCGAGTCGGACTCGCGCACCGAGGGTTCCGTACAAACCTGCAAGGTTTACAAAGTTCGTTCATTACGACAATCGAGTCATAACTATGGTATTTTTGAGGCTTCCGGCGACCGGGACCGCAATTAACTGATCCGCGGTGTGAGTCGCCGGATGGATTTAATTTAAATATTTTTCTTCCGGCGACTGGGACCACTCATAAAATATAAGGTTCAAATCAAAAATAGTACAGTCAGACAAAAAAATCTTCAGTGCACTCTATAATATATATTAAAAGAATCAAATGGACATTGAACATTTGAAATGTTGCGTCACGAAAAGTACTAGGACATCATAGAATGAAAGAGACCGCAGTGTTGTTTCAACTACCCGCCCGTATATAATGTAAATAAAATGCGCACGGAATACGCGGGTCTCGCCAAGGTTAAGAAGCAAACTACTTGAGCGGGCCCGCGTATTCGTCGGTTAGTTGCAGTCGTCAGCCAATCAACACTCAGCGAAGTAAAGAAGTGCGAAACCCTGGTATGTTACGCGGCATTATTACAAAGTAACTGGTGGGTAGTTGAAACATCACAGCGGTGTCTCTTTCATTTTATGCTGTCCTAGTAACTTCACTAGCGGGATGGGAACAACAGAATTAGGTGCAACCTACACATCCCGTCTTTCGATCTCACTATGTTGGTAGAATTGAATAGTTCCGTTATCCGAATGCGGACGGAACTTCTGCAACCTTATGAAGCCCTGGTATGTTACGTGGCATTTACAAAGTAACGGGTGGGGAAAGTTTTACATTATGTACGGGTGGGTAGTTGAAACAACACTGCGGTCTCTTTCATTCTATGATGTCCTAGTACTTTTCGTGACGCAACATTTCAAATGTTCAATGTCCATTTGATTCTTTTAATATATATATTATAGAGTGCACTGAAGATTTTTTTGTCTGACTGTACTATTTTTGATTTGAACCTTATATTTTATGAGTGGTCCCAGTCGCCGGAAGAAAAATATTTAAATTAAATCCATACGGCGACTCACACCGCGGATCAGTTAATTGCGGTCCCGGTCGCCGGAAGCCTCGTATTTTTATTGCAAAATGAAATTCATAACATTACAATGGGGAAAGATGGAGGAGCATAAATTTAAGACAAAGATCTCTTTATCGTTTAAGTAATCCTTTATTTTATATTAACACATATCATTTATCTATAATATAACTGAAACACTTATACTAGCCTTGCAGCAGACTTGCGAAAGTTCTTTTATTAAAGTTATTTATTTACTAAGTTTTTTAGTCACTATTTAGAAATCTGGTTCAAAAATATTAATTAAGTATTAAATTTGAACCAGATCTGTAAATGGTGACTGAAAAAGTTATGAATAGTACCACATTGAACATTGAAGTTCGAAAAAACGTTATCATTAGTTGTACAACTTCGTGTAGTGCTACTGTTTATTAACGGAAACATGTTTATGGATGAAAAATATGTGGAAATTCCATTTTGGGGATTCATTCTAAAATCTATATTGAAGTCTCCCACAACAATCAGACGAGAAGATGAAGTGTACATATTGAGGTTGCTGCCGAATATTGTTGTATTTATACATTCTATTGCAACATTAATTTGACATTGTGGTGACCTATATACAGTTATCACTCTGATATTAAACATTTCAAAATGCAAGCATTCACAATGGCCGTTTGCAGCGCCTGGGTTATTTAAATAATATCTTTTACATGATCCATCTGTCACGGCATCCTTAAGATTGCGACGTACATACGCGATAGATCCCCAACCTGGATTTGCATTAGATACAGCTGGACCATCTACTCTGCACACCTCATAAAAACCATCAAGTTCAAAAGTGTCTCTACGACATCCCCAGGTTTCAACAAACAATGCTGCATGGGAGGAATGAATAATAGGATCTATGATGACGTCTAAAAAATGTTTGCGCAATGATTGCACGTTATGAAATACAATTTGAACTGCATTATCTTCAGGTGTTTGCAAAAATTTAAAATATGGTACCAATTTGTTTTGTTCTAGTCTTTTCATTTCTATACTTACAGCACTCGATTCTGATATTTCAGAGGGAGGTTTAAATGTACCTGAATTCACGACTAAAAACAGTCCAAACGATGACATTGCTCTAGAACAAGCTACATACAGCATCGATCTTTTTACATTTTTAGAAATATGGACCACAACTTTTTCTAAGGTGGCACCTTGCGACTTGTGAATTGTAATACCTTCTGCTGGTACTATTGGAAACTGCGTACGCTGCACTACAAGATTTGAAGATTTCCACCTTTTCACAGTATAAGTGACGGCATCTAATGGCGTCCAATTCGAATTGAGATATTGACGATGTTTTCGAGAAGTTACTTGACATTTACTTCTTGTAGCTATTCCCGTACTTTTATCGAACAGAACCAAAATAAAGTAATAAGTTTATATTTATTAAAAAATATATATTTTGTAATGTAACTAAAAATTTAAGGTTTTCGGAATTTTTCCTTTATGTGTGCTATAAAACGTTGCTTCATGCCAAATTTCAAGATTCTAGGTCGACTGGAAGTACCCTTTAGGTTTTGATTCCCTTGCGAGTACTTGCGAGTTTCAAAATATGCAGCTTAAATTGCTGTTTCTTTTGATTGCGTTGACATAGAAGTTTGATTTTGTTACAGCTTAAAGGTATTATAGACCTGAGTATTTGGTATGAATTTCAATTTAATACCTCTACGCGTTTATGAGGAAATGGGTAGTAAGGTTAAAATTATTAAAAAAAAATATATTATGTGATGTAACTAAAAATTTATGGTTTTCGTAATTTTTCCTTTATCTATGCTATAAGACGTTGCTTCGTACCAAATTTCAAGATTCTGAGTTCACGGGAAGCACCCTGTAGGTTTTGATTCCCTTGCAAGTGTCGAAAATTTGTGGCATAAACGGCTGTATCTTTTGATTGCGTTGGCTTAGAAGTTTGATTTTTTCACAGCTTCAAGGGACAGTAGACCTGAGTAATTGATATAAATTTCAGCTTCATACCTCCACGCGTTCCTGAGAAAAAGGGTCTTGACAGACGGACGGACGGACGGACAGACGGACAACAAAGTGATCCTATAAGGGTTCCGTTTTTTCCTTTTGAGGTACGGAACCCTAAAAACCTGTAATCTGAAGTTTAACCATTTCTCACCTAATCCTTACTTAATGTCGTAATCCAGGATTATGCTCCTGACTTAAGTTCGGATTAACGCTAAACAGCATTTATCAGTGAGACTATATAGACTAAAAATTAATCGGACTTTATTAGTAACACGGAAAGTGTCTACACTACACTACACGTAAATTAACCAAAGATAGGATTAAACACTATCAAACAACTACCTAAGTTGAAGTATTAATTCTCATACGACGAACTAATAGAAATTACTTTGGATCGTGACACACGGACCTTTACATCGTGACTTGGAAAAGACTGTTTATGCATCAATCATAATATAGAATGATTAACCTGCCGTGTGCCGCTTTGAATTCATTACTTGCAACTTAGATCTAGTACAGTAAACGACTGACTGCTTTTTAAATGATTAAACTTATTGGAATTAATAGTACCACTCAAACATTACATCATTTACTCAAACATTGTCCAAGATGTAGTAGTAATTTAGTATAACAAGTGTTTCATCAACTACTCATAGTGGAACTGGTCGCTTTATTTGCCAGAAAATTGTCTAGCCAGTTTAATACGCACATCTCATTGCCCCTGGAGACTTACCATGACGTGCCAAAGCAGGAATAGTTTCTTTGTGAAAAAGAGACAGGGCTATACAACGTTAGCAGTTGTCTCGCTCTTACACCTGAATAGTCATTGCAGAAACACGTGGTGGTACCGCCCTTGACCTACAATATATTAATGGCGTAATATTACTCGTATACCCCTACCCTCACTGCGCACGTACGTTCAGTACTAAGAGTGTAACCCGACACAAGCCTCATTAGCGCTCAAAACGTACCACATTATCCGCTTAAAACAGATACCGTAGCCGAAATCGGCTTGGGATTAATACCATAGGTATTTGTACGGTAATGGCTTGTTTCTAGATGTAACAAGTGCATCTATTACGTACTAGCTTTCCGCCAGCGGCTTCGCCCACATGGTCTACAACTTCAAATTAAAAATGTAGATAGTTTCATACAAACTTTGCCCCCCTTTCACCTTCACCCCCTTAAGAGTAGAATTTCGGAAAATCCTTTCTTAACGGATGTTTACGTCATACAAAGAACACGCCCTCCAAGTTTCAGTTCTCTATGATCAGCGGTTTAGGCTGTGCGTTGATCCGTCAGACAAAGCTTTTTATATTATGTACTAGCTTTCCGCCCGCGGCTTCGCCCATGTGGTATTTTTTTTACACCTTGGGTAACAATATTCAAGTTTTAGTAGGGATCCTAATTATTTCTGGAAATAATAATAGCCAATGACACTTCGTAAAGATGTAGCTTTCTAACGGTGAAAAAAACTTTTCTGGTTGATTTTTTACACCTTGTATCCGAAAAACCCAAATATCTTACGGAACCCTATTTTTTTCCAAAATAAAATTTAGCCTATGTTACTCGTGGATAATGTAGCTTTCGAATGGTGAAAGAATTTTTAAATTCGGTCCAGTAGTTTTTGAGCCTATTCATTACAAACAAACAGACAAACAAAGTTTTCCTCTTTATAATATTAGTATAGATAAATTAGTATATTTACTTATGTGGTTATGGCAAAATCGCCAATTCTTCCCCAATTGATTATGGTGAGTTACCCATATGGTATGGTAATGCTGTCGGTCCTGCGCCTGATGTCTCCTTGGTCGTGTCAGATTGTCGTTCCATTGGAATTTGAGAGTGAGGGAATATATTATTATGTATATAGAAGTATACCTATCTACTGTAATACTTACTATACCAAGCGTAAGTTTATCCGTAGTGTTGAAGACTGGTCCAGTAATTTAATTTTGACGGTTGGACACCTGAAAGGGTTAACCCGGACCCTATTACAAAGTCTAGGCCGTTCATCTGTTATACTTTACAAGCGATTTGTTTTAATATGTAGTTAGCTAAAGTTTCACAAAATAGTTTGAAACAGCAAATATAATTGAGATGTTTTTCTGGACTTAAAATAATAACACACGCCGATTTGAACTATGATATAGTTCTGATTTACTCAGTATCAATAAACAAAATTTGTCTGATTTGATATTTGATATAACAATTTCGAATCATAGTCATCTTATAGTCTCTCCCAATTGATATTATGAAAAATGTTAACAAATTTTAACCTATTTTGTTTTAATTCTGCCACAGAAATTAACATAATGGCGTAAGGAAGGCGCATTTATGTCAATTTTATGCTCTAAACATCATCATTCATCATTTAATGCCATTTTATTTATCTATGTGGGAAAATTAGAACAAAATAGGTTATGATTTTATTTAAATTTTTCGTAAAATCAATTGGTACAGATTATAGTACTGCATCTTCATGTTATCGTCATCATTCAGTGTATATCGTCGTCTTGCTGATCGCAGGTCACACTTAAAACTGCCAACTGTATCGGACATCCTGCCAACCATTAATCTGGTGTCTTTCTCTCGTATAACACAAGATTAAGGATAAAATATGAACTATGTACTTAAAACTTACTTCTGTTACATGTAACAGACATACAAAATTACTTTAAAAAGGCTAAACCGATTTGGACAAAAGAGTAGTTTATTTTTCAGTAGCGATAAGTAGTTAATTAAGGATACGGGTGAAACCGTTAAAAATAGTTAGCTTTTTCCCCCACAGTAGCGGTCGAGTGGGGTCGCAGGGGACATGACCCCCCCCCAAATCTATAACAAAAATCCTATAAATTCACAATATATTTATGTTTTTTTATTATAATTACACATTGGTAGGTCGTTAATCGTAATAAATCGTTCAATTTTGGAGCTTGCTTGAAACCTTCAGCTTCGGCCAATACTTCGGCTAATTTTGGTTGTTGATGACCCCCCCCCCCTCCCCCAAATATTAGTCTGCGACCGCGCCTGTTCCCCCATTAGCTTAACTTTGATCAGTTGTTTGAACTCAGTTCAGTCTGTCCAGAACTGATCAGTTTGAACGGCTGTTATCAAGCCCCTCAACACTTCAAATATGTAGCTGTTTAAAATTGCAGCATTTATTTTATCAGTCGACCGATAGAGCATCTGTTTTTATTACGTCCTCACTTCGTTAGTTGAATGAAGTTAGGTATGTACATTCATTTCGTATATTCGGAATGTAATTGCAACAAATTTGCACAGATGTTTTATTTCGTAAAAGTTACGATTGAGTTCTAAAAACAAATTTTTGTGAGTGCGCTAACGACAACCCGACAAAGGAAACCATTTACTAACTATGTTTCACATTTCAAAATATTAATGTGATTGCATTTAGTAAGGTGCAGCGAGCGATACTTTCGGCTTTACAGTCCGAGTTTACGGGACTCGCATCTGAGTCTGAATATTCATGCATGTTACTACTAGGTGCTTGTAAAAGTTTAGCTTTAGTTCTTACTGTCAACCGAATATATCCTTAGTAATATTATAAATGTGAAAGTAACTCTGTCTGTCGTTCTGTAACACTTTCAACGGAAAACGACTAAACCGATTGAGATGAACTTTGGTATGGTAAAGAAGAAAATAGGATAGTTTTTATTTGGGTGCGTCAAGTAGTTACCATAGTACGAGGGTGCAACTGCTGAATGAATTAGTTTTAAATAAATGTGAAAATTGTGATCACTGGTTGTACTTTCATTTGAGTTTATGGGTCAGAGATGTTAAGTTAGTTATTACGGCGAAATTGTACTGCCATTCGGTCACGTTATTTACCACGGGAACGGAGCCACATACTAATTGAACAGTAACGTAAAACTTTATATAGGATTACCCCGGCGAACTTCGTACCACCCCATCATTTTGTTTTCGTTAATTTTCCGATGTTTTAATAGTTATCCTGCTATTTGGGACGGAGACAAATACAACTAATCGAAAAACCATGAAAATCGGTATAAGCGTTCTCGAGTTCTAAGTGTTCGAACAAACCCGACTTATACACCCGAATATTTCTTTACTTGATTCTGGATCTACTGAACCGATTTAGATCAAATTTCGTCCGGAGATATAAGGGATCCTGGAGAAGATTATGGGATGCTTTAACCGGGTGCGTGAACAAGTTCCCTCGAGAAGCGGGTGAAACCGCGGGAGACAGCTAGTTTCTTATAAACTTAAAGCGTCATTTTGGATACCTATATTGACAGCTTTTTGCTGCTGTTTAATTCGCATAATTTAAAGCAAGAATTTCACATATTCATTGCAATCCATCGAATGACCAATCAGGCAGCGTATACATTATCTATTAATAACCTCTACGTATATTGTATATTCGCAAACATATCGTATTTATTATGATAATGGCTTGCTACATGCAAAGTGTTTTATGAATAATGGAAAATAGATAATAACTCAACAAGCTAGTCTATAGTTACTTGTATTGGATGTCAGTTTGTTTGTTTATTTAAATAGTTTTTTTTTTATCCAACTTAATTTGTATTTAGTTTTTTTTTTGTGTATGGCATCTCGCAGGTCAACCTAGAAGGTTGTCGACTGCTTAACCGGGCTTGCCTGTGAAGTGCCTTAAATAAATTTAGGGCCTCCAGCCAGGGCTTAACTTGCAAAACTAAGCGACTACACGCTAAGGGCACCCCCTAGTGGGGTACGGGCCTCGGCTTAGGGCGTCGCTGGGGGAGGACAGCAAGGGACAGGCTGGATCAGAATAAATTATAATTATTATAATCGGGAATTTTAAAGCTCAGCTCGCGGGCTGGCTCGTCGAGCTAGGGTTTGAATTTAGTCTCGTTTTCCTAGTGATCGTAAGCGTAAGTGTGACTTGCGAACGTGGTATTTAGGCCCAAGTTCACAGACAAGATAACGGTGCGATTAAATTAAAACAGCTAATTATTACCGTTAATTCAAACTCCCAACATTCGATGGGTAACGTATTATTTAAGATTTTTATTCCTGAAACGGTCGATTATCAAACCAGGGGGGTTAGCCAAGTGGCAAGTTTTCTATTCTATAGCGTTTCTATAGCGTTTTTGCCACTTGTCTAGCCTCCCAGGGATGAACTAGAAGTCAAGACACGAAAATTCCAGATTCCTTGTTAAAAAACCTTTTCGTATAAGTAATGGACCGATTACGAAACTAACAGTCGGTGAATTTGGCCCTTAGGGTGCGCTTGCGTATCTTTCCTAAAACGTAAGAAAATATTTTATTATTTTTTTCTACAAACAATGGCGTTAACAAGGGTGTAAAAAAATATCCATACGTATTGTGACGTCACGTGTTTCGAATATTATTACGGTTACATGATTGATCACACGCCTGCCGATATCGACAACCATAATTGTACTAATTGCTCTTTGTGTTATTTCTTATTGATTTGTATAATTCCGGACCGAAAATTGGATTATGATCGGGAAATAACCGAGTAATCTATTTGGGTATAACAGAAATCCTAAGGGATTTATTATTTGTTTTGGTAACTCCCTTGTTGTTCAAGTCGTCACAAGCATTACTACAGCGCATAAACTCAAGTTCCATTTCCAGGTTGTGAAGTGTTTTTTAAGTGGGAATTTTCAGTAGCAATTTGGATTGTGGGTTTAGCTAGGTTTATGGCGACAGATTGATCCCTTACGAGACTTTAACTTAACTCACGAAATAAGCGTAGAATACTAAACAAATCACCTCAGTCTCTGTTTTAAGTATAATTGTTTAGAAACTGGTAATAGGCGTGTATTTTTTTTATTATTATACGATAAAATATCACATTTTATTGGACTTTAAAAATATCCAGCGCCAAAAAACTAAAACTATTCAAAAAAGAAATCAAAATAGAAGACCAATAAGGGCGCTTTTTTAACGGCCGACATGTTGTCACGCTTGATGTGACGTCATAAAGTTTTGACAATCCTATCGTGAATTTTTCATCACATAATTTCGAACTGACAGCCTTTGTTTTATGTGTTGAATTTCACACTATTTATAAAAGAAATAACATAAAACAATTTGAATATTCCCTATTCGTTTTTATAGCAGCAGTTTTATATAATAAGCACTTACTTAAAAACAAAATAAAAAAAACGTCCTAATCTTCTTCCTATGATATTTTAGTTCATGTCTATTGACTCATTAACGCATTCGACATTCACCGGTTTGCGCTGAAAACTAGCGTTGTGGTTTACGCTACGTGCCCTGCATATCCCACCAACGTGTCACAGCATTGTGATTAGTGACCAACTGGACACATCGTTTTCTAATCGTTTTAATTATATTTTTGTTGTATTTTGTGTTTACTTTGCGTGTGCATTGTTTCTGACTAGCTATTTCCGGCGCTGTCACCCGCATACTGAGGGAATTTCTTTGCGCAGTCAAATAAAAAATATCATAAGTACTATTAATCTAGGTTAGAAACTATTTGTTGGTATACCACATTTTTACATTCAGTAGTTTTCGTATGAATGAGTAACATACCAACACACATCCTGACAAACTTTCGCTTCTATAATATTAGTAGGATCACTTGATTTTGATGTGATGTGATGTATAGACAGGTATTGTGTTGAATTGCATCTTTGCTGGAACCACAGTACGTATAATACAATCAGACTTTGATTAATGCACAAAAAAGCACAACTTGTGCTTCCCTTAAAACAACATAAAAAATGTAAGCAAGAAATACTGTCAAGCTTTGATTAATGGCGAAACAAAATCGATTTCAACTGTTACTTACATTTACAAATCATTTAGGTAACTGATAACAGTGATAACTGTACCTACTTCTGTTTAATCCCTTTTACATATTTTTGTCCAATTTTGGTCTTGGACATAATTTACTAATTTACTAACTGAAAAATCTATACTAATATTATAAAGAGGAAAGATTTGTTTGTTTGTTTGTAGAGTTTTAACTCAAAAACTACTGAACTGATTTTAAAAATTCTTTCACCGTTAGAAAGCTACATCTTTACGAAGCGTCATAGGCTATATTTTTTACTAAAACTTGAATAATGTAACCCAAGGTGTAAAAAAAATGTCCACGCGGGCGAAGCCGCTGGCGGAAAGCTAGTAAATAAGAATTTCGAACAAAAGGTGTGAGTTTATTAACGAAACTCAAAAAACAATTTATTGGAAAAATTACTTTACGCTGATGGTAAATATTTGTTGTGCGTACTTTGTTTACATGAAGTCATATTATGTTAGGATAATGTAATAAAGAGGGAAGTTTGTTTGTTAGGGATTCACATAATAAAGCTTATCCGATTAAAATGATCCTTTTCTGCAGGATTTCATGATTGAACATAATCAGATTGAAGATTTAAGTGGTCCTTAACGTCGTATTTCAACTTTTGTACAGAATGAATGCAAAATATGTAAGTCATAAGTTGTACATAATAATCAGTAAGAGAATTATTAAACCGGGAAATTAAATCATTTATCTCATCATTAAGGCCCAAGTTCACCGACTAGATAACAGTCCGATCAACTGAAAACAGCTGTTTATCATAAATTCAAACTTTTACGATGGATAACCTATCATTTGGGATTTTTATTCCTAAAACGGCCGATTACCAAGCCAGTTGAACAAGAAGTTGACAAAACTTAAATTCCCGCTTCGTGGTTAAAAAAACGTTTTCGTTTAACGGGCCGATTATATTAACCATCTGTTGGTGAACTTGGCCCTAAGTGCATTCAAATCTTCACAATGTTTTGTTCAGATGAGAGTGAGCTTCATCCGCAACTTCTCCGTGCCTCTGAGTTTTAGTACGCCATCGTATAGATACATAGGCACACGTCCCGACCTAAATACCTATTATACCGTTAGAGTACAAATACTACGAAAAATTGCTAGAAGACAAATTACAGATTATCTATGTAATTTTTAAGATCTGAAAATTAATTTAACGTATTAAAAATAGGTGTAAATATTGAATTTGGAATAAATATTGAAATGGATATAAAAATATCCTTGGACTTACAACACCCTTTTTTTTTGGATATCAAAGTAGGTATCCCTGGACGTGTGAGTGGCTAATCTCGGTTATATTCGTATTCCTTCCTTTTTACTGTAATCGGGTAAAAAAATTGGTAACCCGTCGGCATCTCGAACAAGTCATACTAAAGGCGATCAACCCAGCGGGAGGAACCCAGTGACTTGACTGACAGCACGCCTTGTCAGTCAAGGAGTACCGCTTTCTTAATCTATTTCTTTCAACTATCTATGTCAGGATCCAAATATCCAAGGAGAGCCTGGAGGCTAGTAAGTAAGTAGTAGTAGTAAGTAGTAGAAACTCTAGCTTCAAGATTTTTCGCTGTCACACTGTTCGCTGTGACATAACGGGTTCAAAAACAATTATAATTCATTTGCCGCAACCATTAGCATAAGATCCCACTAAACTGTTTATTACAGTATTTTCGCTACATCTGTTGCTATTACTATAAATAAATAAATAAATAAATATCTTTGGACAATTTCACACATTTCTATATTTATGCATCTACCCTAAACATCTTATGTTGATACCATTTGTAGTTCGTTTACCTTCAAAACAAGGTAAGGTGATCCAAACAATTTTATCGAGGTCGTCTGTGTTGCATGGAGTGCTCCTATTAAAAGTTGTTCGGCTATTTTGGGTAATGTATTTACAAAGTTGTTTTGGGTAGTAAATCCTCTAAGGCAAAAATTGATCTGGCGTCATGTTCGGAGTTTTATCAAATTCATGTTGTTTTCTATTTTGACGTCACTATTACGTATACAGTTGTACTTGCATTTTGCAGGTGTTATACACCTGGGGCCTTACCATGACGTGCCAAAGCAAGAAAAGTTTCGTTGTTAAAAAGAGACGGTGCTATACAACGTTAGCAGCTGTCTCTCGCTCTAACATCTAAATAGTAATTGCAAAAATACGTGGTGGTATGGTCCCTGCAGGTCCAATGACAACTTCAAATGACAATGGCAAGCATAAGTGCCAACATCTAGGATTACATCCATTGCTGTCCACGTCTACAATGGGACCATCAAAGTCGTTAGTAATGGAGCAGTGACATAAAACGTTGGCTCGTTGGTCAGATTACAATGTATACTAGGTAACAATGGCGGTCCATACGTTACGCTACTGGTATATAAATGTAAATTCCTCAATGTTGTTTGTAAAGGAACTTTAATAACGTCGAAGAATGTGTTTGCCCGGCTTGGATAGGTTATATTACACCAATGTCTGTGGTTTTATAGACGTATGCGAGATTTGGATGCTGCCTTCAACAGAATGCCGTTATACATTCTGTTAGACGAGACGGATAAAAGAAAATGAGAAATTTATATATAATAATGAAAATGTATTTTTGGAGCAGTTGACACAGCGATATACAAATATTTGGAGCCATTTTTGAAGTTTCATTTCAAAGAGCATTTTTTGTGTTAGCTTTCGTTAAAGGGTGGGGGCAAACATGAATGGTATTATATTATATTCTGGCTTTTAGATTAATGAATTTATGCTAGGTTTTTCGAATAAAATTTTTCGGTTCCCCTCCTTTATCGATATTTATCGGTTATTTTTCATTCAGTGTCAGGTATGCTACCTTTTATCAACTCAAATGTACGAAGACATTCTTCATATTCTTTATATAGAATAAGCAGTGACACCACTGACTACATATTCTACCCCTTCATAATTAGATCTTCTAGGAAAAGAACTGAAAAATCCATCCATTTCTCAATGTAGTTTTAAGTCATTGATTTTAGTGTTATGTAACTTTCTAGTCATACTAACCATCCTATATAGATATACAGATGGACCAGTTTATTTGCTTTCACTCGAGTAAATACTCAGTTCAATAATTTTTCAACCCTCGATGTCAGACCATATTTGCCAAGGGGTAACGGCCAGCAACGTCCACCCTCGCATTCTATTGATAACAGATATAAGTTCCAGATTTGCTCTTTTCATAATTGAACTGATAACTCCTTAAGTGATATTAATCAAAAATATATTTTTATTTTTCTGTCATTTGCTAAAATTTTCTTCAAAGTTTGTTTGAGGATTAATGCCTGAAAAAAAAACAGTTTTAAAAACATTGCTCTATCTAAATGTGACGTGCGTATCTATTATTATTCCGTTGTAAATGCTATGGAAGATTTCGATTGAAACATTAAACCTCGAATGAATTTATCAGTGAATGTCATAATGAATATTCAGTCTGAGAACAGGCGCCGGCCGGCCGAACCGCAATCAGTTACGATATATCTTCGAACTTCATTTACATATTATTTGCGTATCATATTAATTGTAAACTATTTATATATGGAGCACATATTGTATTTGCTTGATTTTTATTTACGGAAAGTATTTACATTAGGAAAAATTAAAAAAGAAAGTATAAATAATCTAATATAAATCTAACTTAACTTGCTTACTTTGGGGCTAGATGGCGCTGTGTGAAATTGTCCAAAAGATATTTATTTAACTAAAATATAGCGTCAGAAATTCTTCCTCATCACCGTCAACTGGAAGTGCACCCAAGAGGCTGGCAGCATTGCCAGATTGGATGGCAATGCTTAGCCTTTGGCCAAAGTAAAATCCTGTCTTTGGGTCACGGGAGGTGTCAACAAGCCGCTTCGCTAAATCTTTAAAAAGATGGTGCCCACCTTCTCAGGCCCAGGACCCGAGGCTTTCAACCCCAAATGGCTCAAAAATATAGTTACCAATAAGGTTACTACACTTACGCCGCTTGAGGTTCTCCGTAGCCGCAGCCGCAGCAGCGGAGTCAGCGCAGCACGCAGAGCTAGCAAGTTGGGATGGCGATTTGCTTTAAATGTAATTTTGTTCAGAGTTTAGCAAGTCTATACAGTTTCTATAAAATCTGACTGAAGACTCAAGCACTACTTGCTTCAACCTATGAAATGGCTTCAAATCTATGCTCAATCTATATCTATCAATATCTTCTATCTATATCTATATACTTATAATTAATCTGTAGAGAGGTCAATTCTGTACATGAAATATATTTCCAAAATAACTATCAGGGGGTGATTAGGGATCGATACTGATGCCAAAAATGCAATCAGTAAAATTTTTGTCTGTCTGTCGGTCTGTCTGTCTGTCTGTATAAACTCTATAGAAACAAAAACTACTCGACGGATTTTAACGAAACTTGGTACAATTATTTGTCATACTCCTGAGATGGTTATAGTATACTTTTCATCACGCTACCATCAATAGGAGCAGAGCAGTGAAGGGAAATGTTGTCATTTTGTTTAAACGCGCTAATCTCAGGAACCGCTGGTCCGATTTAAATAATTATTTCTGTGTTAGATAGTCGATTTATCGAGGAAGGCTATAGGCTATATATCATCACGCTAAGACCAATAGGAGCGGAGCACCACTATTCCACGCGGACGAAGTCGCTGGCAGAAGCTAGTATATAATATAAGGCCTCAAGTTTATACTTGAGTATCTTCAAAATAGGTACAGATATAACAATAGCAAATTGGCAAGTGTTGACCGCAAGTCAATGAACTGCGACCAAGTGATGTTTTAATTTAAATAATTGATCATCGACGCGGATCAAGGCAAATAAGTTAAAGAATCATAAATACAACAATACCAGAGCATTTTTTTTTTGTTTAAAATATGTAAATAACAATCTGCAGCATCCAAAGATATTTAAGTCATTTTAACTAAATAGTTTGTAAGAACCGAGGTATAGGTATATTCCATTCAAAAACCGCTGTCTATAGGAATACTTTTTCGAAAGTGATTCGTGCTAGGCCCATACAATATACGAAAGCATATACTGGAAAAAATATGGGCAAAAATAAAACCAACATTCCAAAATTACAGGAAAATAGATACGGGAAAAATGTTTTGAAAAGTATGTTTAATGCATAATCTCATAATAATCATAATCAATGGATCTAAAAGAAAAGGGTTTCCGTGTTATGCTCGGAGGAAGGTTGAACCGTCACAACACATGACATCTGCTAGTTGACCGCCGCTGAACATGGGTAGAACCCTACAAACCTCATTAATGAAGGATCTCATAAATAATTAATAAGATCCTCATCTTGACGTAAAACGTATTTGAAAAAATCCTTTTGCGGAAAAAGAAATGTGGCGATGCCAATGTTCCTGTAACAAGACAATGTTGATGAAACCAACACAGATAACTGTTGGACCAGAAATAATCGATATTGTCGTGTCAAAGTTTTTTTTATCATTTATTCTATGAACGTGCAAACACTGCTCGACTTTAGATATGAGTTTATTGCTATCGTCACCAACCACTCACTGATGAGCGATGATATAAAAACAATCAATATTATAAAGAAAAGAACGAAAAAGTTTAAAAAATGCTGGAACATTGAAAACGACGGCAGAATATAGTCTGGTGATGAATTGACGAACTAAATTCACACTTCTAGATGATAAATTGACCTGTCGAAGGCATAGGTATGAATTGAAAAATGTGACTTTCTACAGAAATAGTTAGTCATTTTTAACTAAAATACTATGCGATGACGTCTCAGTTATTGATTCAGGTATATAACGCGAAATGATTTAATATCAAAAAACAGGGACATCGCTAAACATGAAAAACCCATTCGTGACAAATGCAAAATTCTGAGGCGACCTACCTACCTAGTTTTCTTTAAAATAGATGAATATTTTGTTATTTGCTTTAGTAAGTAGCTTGTTGGCGTAAATTAAACGACGTGCAAGTTCAGTGGGTTGGTGTAATATACCATTTATTGGTGTATTAATTTGATACACTTAATATTGAGTGCGCAATATTGCGAGTGGTGTACCTAAGGATAAATTGCTCACGTAAGTGGTACACAACTACTAGTACATAATCATATGAGGAAAATGATTTTGATTCTTCTTGCTGTGTTACAGGCTTCTTGTTGTGTTGTAGATATTAATTACATTGGCCTAGAATGTCGATTACAAAGAGAGGATTCAAACCTTAAATAATGTTAGTTACCTACACATTTTTTTGCCATTTTTGTCATTAGTTTAGCTTGCATTTGTTGAAACTATTTTCAAGTGAACAGTATCGTATGTTGTTCTCCGAGCCGTATTTCAGTTCCGTACCTTGCACCAAAATTGGGTCACCGATGTAACTGTAAAAACATTGTACACAATTTCTTTAACATTTATGTAATAATTTTATAGCAATATTAAGGTTACAACTGAAGTCTTTCGTACATGTATAGCGCTTGCTCCTGCTTTCATAAATAAAAACACTAGTTTAGTAATTATTTCTCGCAATTTCGACCGTAAAACATATTTTCTAATAAAAAGTGTCCTATGTGCTAATCTAAAACATGGTCTATCTGCGTGACCAATTTCACCCGATTCCATTCAGTAGTTTGTACGCGAAAGAGTAATAAACATTATACGTTTATACATTACAATATAGGTAGGGTAAAGTAACAAAATAAGATTAATGTTTTCATTTCAATAAAACAAAAAGGTTCAAATGGAACATAGACTACTTCCTTTAGGTACTTGAATATTAATCAGTTGACAGGGTAGCCATTGCAACCGTAGCTAATATCAATGCTGAATCGGATATCTTGAAAAGGGATAGCCATGACTTCACAGATAATGAACTCAGGCAGACGATAAATTAAGAATTATACGCTCCCGTCTTTCAAGCTTGACGTTGAGAGATTTACAATTGAGCTGGTACACCAGAAATAAGCTACCGTTTACAAACTTCTCACCATAGTTATTAATTCTATTTTAAGCGAGTGTTGAAGAATTTTGACGTTGAATTTGCAAACATTATTTTGTACACAGCGATGTTATTACCGTTTTAAGTGATTATGCTAAAGTGCTCTTTAGATATTTTGTTAAATTTTACGAGTAGCTTTTTTGTTCTTTTTTTTTTGTATTAATAGATATTCTTTATCGTATAATATGCCAAAAAAAAACAAAAATACAATAAAAATTATTGTATTTTTGTTTTACCTTGTTGAAGTGGGGCAACGTAAAGGTGAAGTGGGATATAAACGGATTTGAATGTTATGTAAGAATTCGTTTTGATTATTCCAAGAATTTATAATAGGAGCGATTCCACTCGGAGTTGTGAGCATATCAAAATAAGAACGTAATGAATATTTAGGTACATGAAGTTATTTCTATTCTGTTCGCTCAGTACTTTTTCAGTACTCTCGAGAATAAAACATTTTCTTTTCAAGAAAACATTCTCACTGTGAATATCAGCACAAAAGGAAAACAGATAGTGGAGGTGTATGTGAATGAATAGACACCATAGTCCATCTTGTGACCTTAATGTAGTTTTATACTATTCTGCGAGTAAATTTTATCAATGATACACACGTCTTTTCTCTACCAGCCTACCTTTTGGTGGTGGACAAATATATGTGCACAAGCAATACTTAAATATAATATCTAATGCAATATAATATCTGTTGTCTATTCTACACATATAAAACGCTTTGTCCTGAATGCACAGCCTAAACCGCTGATAAAGTATTTTCCATTTTTTTAAGAGGATGAAAAAATGGGAGCAACGATTGTATGAAACTCTGACATTTTTAATTTGTATTCGTATAACCCACACGGGCAAAGCCGCTGGCGGAAAGCTAGAAGGTATCTACTAAAAATAAAATAATAGATCATTTATGGACATTATAATATAATTATATTGAGGAGCTCGTGGCTAAGTAGCAGCCGCACGGTTCGACCGATCAAAGTTTAAGCTGCGCTTGGCGCGGTTGGTCCGTGGATGGGTGACCATCTATGTCATAGCGAGACTCCTCCGTGCCTCGGAAAGCACGTTAAGCTGTTGGTCCCGGTTGTCATTTGTACATCTTTGACAGTCGTTATGGGTAGTCAGAAGCCAGAAAGTCTGACAACCAGTCTTACCAAGGGGTACGGTGTTACCCGGTAACTGGGTTGTGGAGGTCAGATAGGCAGTCGCTCCATGTAAAACACTGGTACTCAGCTGCATCCGGTTTAGACTGGAAGCCGACCCCAAACTTAGTTGGGAAAAGGCTAGGCAGATGATGATAGTATAATGATATTAAATTTATTAATATTATCCGGAAAGTAAAAAAAATGCATTTTTTTTAATAGCCGGCTGTCTAGTTTGATGCCCAGTGGATGACAATAGGTCTCTATTTAATGAAACTTAAATACAAATGGTGAAATGCCGGTGCACTAATAATAAGTACAACTCTGCCTATCCCTTCAGGGAAAGCAGGTGTGATGATGTGAGACTCTATACGTAATGCGCTATGCTAGCACAACGCTTTAAATTGAAAATGCAGCTGAAATTCGTCAAGTACTTGACATTTTAAATGTAGAAGGAAAATCTTCTTTACATTTGGACGGTATAAAAATCCGACTGTCATTTATTTAGATATAGTATAGAGGATTTAACCGGGCTCAGTTTCGTTAAATCTTTATATACACGCGACGAAACTCGGGCTATTAGAATATAAATCGGATAAGCTCCAACATTTAAAATATATCCAGTTTTCGTTTAAAAATTGCAACTCAAGTACCTAGTGCAGCATCGACAACCATTAAGCCTGCAGCTGCTATTAACGTTATGTTTTTTAAGCTTGCTTTTATTTAATTTCACTTAGCTAGCATGACAAGTGCATATTAAAGTCGGTTTTTATGCAAATGCAAATTACATTGAACGGTTATTAGTAGGTTAAAATATAATTGGCACTCGAGATGCAGGCTTGGTCAATGTACTTTAAAAAAAATGTTTTTTACATAGATACATACTGAGTAAGTTTTAGTGTCCGCAAAGATTTTGCATTAGGTACATTACCTATGTAAAAATATTATTAAATACTTAAAAATTCTCTGACGTAATTGCAAACAAATACTATCAGATGCCAAAGTATTATCACTAAGTACCTTTATATTTGTTCACAGTTTAACTGTATTGGAAATGCTTGTCATAGAGTCTGGCTATTATTTACTCAAAGATTTCCCATCTGATAAATTACCTAGGAATACTTTGCGTTTAAAAAGATAACAAAATATAATTTACGATCTGATAAAAACTGTACAAATTTTGTTTTTCGTTCGAAGACTATAGTAGATAATTTTGTTTGTTACAGAATTGAGAAAACTGTCGGACGACATGTAAAAAACATTGAGTGGTTTGAGAAAACTTATAACGAGAAAATTGAGCACGGTTCAGGAGAATAGAAATAGCTAGGATTGCCTTAAGTGATGAACAAACGGGCGGTCGGTCACAATGCTCGCCGACAATGATACCCACAGTGACATCGCTGGATCGAATGGCTCATACAATTTCTTCTTCGAAGACCCTCGATTTATATCAATACTCAAACATAGAGGACCGAACCACACAAACAATATTGGCGATGTTATTAAAGTTCTAGAAGACTGGAGGAGTAAATACAATATTTCGGTTGTTAAGGAATGTGAGAAGTCGGAATATTGCTCCGGGGAATTTCGAGATTTGATTCTCGCTTACAATAGTGTACATGGATACGTTAGTTTACTGGTAAGTTGAAATCTATTATTAAGCTGTTTTATATTTTTATTTCAGTTCATTACTAGGAATTAAAAATATTCATATTAGTTGAAAAACATGGTTGTTTCGTTTGGGTGTAATCCAAGTTGATGCTTCATTTAAAAAAAACCTACGAACTAAAATTTTCTGTACATTATAAAAATCGCAACTTTATACAATTTCACCTGTTTCCCCGTAAAGTATAGGCAGAAATTATTTATTGCACTCAAAAATGTTTTTGAATAAATACACATATTTTTATTTAAACAATTAATATAAACTAATATTTCTATCAGACTATATTAGGTACTTAATACAATTTAATCTCAAGATTGGTGTCTATGACAACAATATTTCGGGGCTTATTCAGCAAATTATGAATTTTAAGGCATTGATCCATTTAATATTGAAGACTTCTTAACACAGAATTCATCACGGCCTAGTTATTTTAAATAATGGTGTTAAAATAATGAGCTTCATAGTTTGTGAGATAGAAATTAAGGATTTCCATTGAATTCGATTTAATAGGTACTTATAATGTTTATTCGTGTTTAATTTAGTTCAGTACTATTCTCATATTGTGAACTCCGATCAATATAGTATTTATTGATCGAAGATTGCGTAGCAAAAAAATCACATTAGGTCGTGGAAGGACCAATGCATATCTTCTATATCTATACTTATAATAAATCTGTAGAGAGGTCAATTCTGTACATGAAATATCGCCACGCCCTATCATTAATGCAGGATCTACAAATCTGCAACTTTACAGGAGAGCAGTTTAAAGTTAAAAAGTACAATAAAACTATTATCTTAAGTCATACAATTATGAAATTTTAAATGGGTGTGAGATATACTATTACGCATCTAGCTAATGAAATAGATTATCTGTTTTTTTTTAAATAGTGGTCAAAATGACACATGAAGCCATTTTACATGGATATATTTTACTATTATACGTCGGATGTGGTATATCGGACTTTTTTGATTGGACGGAGATTTAGACAGTGAGTCGGATGTGGCAGACCCTCCCTTATTGATGGATAAAATGTAGTAAATTATGTTGGATCTGACACTTACATCATTTTGTGGGGACAAATCATTTAAAACCAAATTGCATTAGGTATCACTACTTAGTATAAAACAAAGTCGCTTTCTCTGTCCCTATATCCCTATGTATGCTTAAATCTTTAAAACTACGCAAACGGATTTTGATGCGGTTTTTTTAATAGATAGAGTGATTAATGAGGAAGGTTTTAGTATAATTTGTCAAGTTTTTGTATCCATTAGCTAAAATATTGCGAGCGAGGCCGCTGGCGGGAAGCTAGTAAGTTTATACAGGCAAATTAATTGGAATCAACTAATACCTACATAACGTTAAGGGGACCATAATACCTATTCATTGTAACATTACGTGCAATATGTATGAATCGCGAAAATTGTAGGCTAAGTAACAGCCGCACGGACAAAGGTTAAGCTGCGCTTGGCGCGGTCCAACCGTGGATGGGTGACTATCTATGTCATAGCGAGACTCCTCCGTGCCTCGGAAAGCACGTGAAGCCGTTGGTCCCCGTTGTCATTTGTAGATCTTTGACAGTCGTCAAGGGTAGTCAGAAGCCAGAAAGTCTGACAACCAGTCTTACCAAGAGGTATCGTGTTACCCGGTAACTGGGTTGTGGAGGTTCCATAGGTAGTCGATGATATGCATACTGAGATCATATGATAGATATCAGGCGCAACCTACACACAAAACTTGGTAGAATTGTTCTGCTATATCAGTGAGGACTTCTGCAACTTTATGAAACCCTGGTATGTTACGTGGTATTATTACAAAGTAACTGGTGGATGGGTAGTTGAAAAATCACAGCGATGTCTCCTTTACAAATACCTACGTTGCGGTGTCTCTTTCATTTTATGATTATAGTGTTTTTTCCAATAAATGTTGAATATTATTTATTGTGCTATGTATCTCTCTCAATGCGGACCTTTAACGGATACTACGGATTTATGAACGTGGCTGACAGGTGAACTAACGCTATCGACCATCTTGAAATGTCATTGTTAGTGATAATGATACCAATTAATGGAAATTTCCATTTTTTAAGTAAATCATGACATGATAAATAGCAACTTATTAATTCATCATTTACTTTTTAATAATAATCTTAAATTGGAAACAATAAAATGCAATATTTAAACATTTAACACACATTTGGATGTAAGTAGGTGGCTCATAAGCCGCAACCCTCCTGATTATCAAGTAGTCACCACGGCCAATGGATATCTACAACACCAGATGCATCGCAGATCATCATTGCCCTTTTTAAACAATTTCAAGGACAAAATCTAGTCTTATTGATAGCGCTATATTTTTACTAATAGTTGGGTAAGAATTTTCCCTTGGCCGGTATCACCAAAATGAAACATGGTTTTTATGTTCTGCATCAACAGGTACAGGTGACTCTCGAAATGTACCTTAAAACCAAAAATAGTATGATAATTAGCATTCAATAAAACTAACGTAGTAGGTCTTATTAGTTGACTATAACTCTGTAACCGGTTAAGACTACCTAGCCTACCTAGATAGTTTTCCTTGTAAGTTCATAACATGTGCTACGTATGTGATTTTTTTCACATTCCTAAGGACAGTCATTCAAAAGTTAGAGAGGGGGGCTCGTACGCGCGCACTTTACGTGTTTGAGAGCCACCATAAAAAAAAACATAATTTTATTTTACCACTTTGTCGGCGTGATCAATATACATAATATCTATACTAAATTTCAGTTATCTAGTACCAAAAACGTCTGACCTATGACGTGGACAGATAGACAGACAGACAGACAGACGGATGGACATGGCAAACTATAAAGGTTCCTTGTCGACTACGGAAACCTAAAAAGTGAGTTATCTGTTAGGTCTGGTAACGTTCTATCTAAAATAAACCGGTAATAAAGTCGAATGTGGCAGATGCGACTGTATGATTTTTATCATGTCCGTTCATTAACATCGGATGTGGTAGATCCAACAAAATTAATTATACGGTGTGCAATCAATAAGGTAGGATGTGGTAGATCCGACAGTACAATTTTCATCATCTACGGTCATTAACGTCGGATCTGGCAGATACGAAGTTAATAAATGGACTAACAATATTTGTGAATCTATAACAATGAAATTAGTTGTATAAATAGTAGTTCAATATTAACCACACATAAAAATTACTTAATAAAACAATTACATTAACACAGTAACTGGCAGATCGGCGCGCTCGCTCACTCGCGTCGCGCGGCTAACATTGCTGCAAAGTACCTACATTTTTGACCGGACACCTGCATTACTTCCGACAATGTTTATGTAATTATTTCCGAAAGTTATTAAGATACATGTTTTTTTTTAATCAGGGTTTATTTATTACACTATTTTAAGTACTTTAGTAAAATAAAAAAAAAATCGGCAAAATACAGATCCTACATTAATGATAGCGCGTGGCGATATATTTCCAAAATAACTATCAGGGGGTGATTAGGGATCGATACTGATGCCAAAAATGCAATCAGTAAAATTTTTGTCTGTCTGTCTGTCTGTCTGTCTGTATAAACTCTATAGAAACAAAAACTACTCGACGGATTTTAACGAAACTTGGTACAATTATTTGTCATACTCCTGAGATGGTTATAGTATACTTTTCATCACGCTACAATCAATAGGAGCAGAGCAGTGAAGGGAAATGTTGTCATTTTGTTTAAACGCGCTAATCTCAGGAACCGCTGCCTGGTCCGATTTAAATAATTCTTTCAGTGTTAGATAGTTCATTTATAGAGGAAGGCTATAAGTTATATATCATCACGCTAAGACCAATAGGATCGGAGCTCCACTATACCACGCGGACGAAGTCGCTGGCAGAAGCTAGTAAATAAATAAAAAAATAAAATTAATTTATTTCAGGTATTAACCTATAGTGCACATAGTTACAAAATACAAATATAATACAATAATTATTTAAAAATAAAATGATTATTTCTTATTTAGAATTTTTTGATTAGTTATTTATTTTCAAATCCATTACTTTTATGGCTTGCTGTTCCGTCTCCAATATTATGCGATACGAGTCTATTGCGCTTTCACGCCAAAACGGCGGAACCGTTTTAGATGATATTTGGACATAACTTGAACCCCGTGAATATTTTTTTATCTGGATGTACGAAGTAATTCCCTTGCGATGCGGGTAAAACCGCGGGCAACCAAGTAATTAGTACAGATGTAACACTTCAAATTAGGCCCAAATACCGGGACAGAAAGCATCATATATGTTAATCCTGGTTATAAACTATGTATGTGCCAAATTTCATCCAAATCTGTTCAACCGTTTTTGAGATTAGCGCGTACAAACACAATTTATCTACTGATTTTTTATAATATAAAAACATTTTTATCTCTCTACAGGTTTGTCTGTTCGGCAGTTTGGCAAATGCGCTAAACGTTGCAGTGTTAACCCGCCGGGACCTGGCCGTAACCCCCATCAACCGACTGCTGAAGTGGCTGGCGGTGGCTGATGTCTTCGTCATGATGGAGTACGTGCCATTCGCAATCTACAGGTACCTGGTGAGTCTTAGCAGTATTCCTTACTTTAAAAGTTTTTTATAAAACTGGATGTCGCCGATATTTCCTATACATCAAAAGAAACTCAATTCTCAATTCAACAAAGACAGTTTTAGAATCCGCACATTACATAGTTGAAATATGATTGTAAGAACAGTCTTTCGTGACCAAAATGACCTTTTGAGGTAAAAATCATACAGATCTGAATGCTGGACTTACAGAAAACGTATGCGATCACGGCAGGGAGGATATTTTTCTTTTTCATGCTTTTTTATTAGTCCTTGAATTTTGTTTTTTGAGCAAGGTTGATCTTTTTAAGTAGATATATTTTTCTATTTTTCCTGTCCGCTACATCAAAAAGGAGGAAACGTTCAAACATAAACACAGTTTTTGTCCTGTAGGTATCTGACAACAATAACATAAATTGCGTTAAGTAACTTTATTCAAAGCTTTTAATAAAATTTAAAAACATAGGTGCTTAGGACGGAGTAGACCCTTTGCGATAAGAGTGAATTATATTAACTACACCCTTTTTTTTGTAGCTTTGGTCAAGAGAATATCTACTTAACAACTTCTCCTGCGTAAAAGGCAAGATTAATATGTTTTTGGAAAACTATTTTGCTCTAATAAATAATTGTGTTGTTATGTTATATACATTTTAAAGTTATATTTACACATCAAGAAAAGGAGTTCGTGACTAAGTAACAGCCGCACAGGTCGAACGATCAAAGATTAAGCTGCGCTTGGCGCGGTCGGTCTGTGCATGGGTGACCGTCTATGTCTTAGCGAGACTCCTCTGTGCCTCGGAAAGCACGTTAAGCTATTAATCCCGGTTGTCATTTGTAGATCTTTGACAGTCGTTACGGGTAGTCAGAAGCCAGAAAGTCTGGGTTGTGGAGTGTGTCTGATGTGTGGAACTGGGTTGTGGAGGTCAGATAGGCAGTTATACCATCTACAAGACTGGTACTCAACCTAAATATAGTTGGGAAAAGGATAGGCGGGTGGTGATTAACACGTACAGAAAAACAGGAACTTTATGTTCTCTTGTCAAAAACCTTGTCAAAAAGTGCCAGCCATGGGACATGGAGCAAGAAAAGCGGTCGCTCTAGGCGCCAGATGGCAAGGGGCGCCAAAAAGACAAGTGCGACAATCAATTTCCAACGCAAAATAAAATATTGATAGCGCCCTTTTGGAGGCGGGGGCAGTGTGCCAGATCAGATTTTTTAGATTTAGTAAAGTGATACCGAAAATCCGTAGACTGCCTAAATAAATCCGTAGATCTACAGACTTTTTTAGAACCAAAGAGCACCGAAAGACAATCTCGATACCTTTATCAAAGGCCAGCGAAGTGTCGAAGAATTTGTAAATTGTCTGATACTGTTGTCAATAAGAGAAATATAGTATACTAGCTGTTTCCCCCGGTTGCAACGGCCTCCCGAGGGAACTACTTCGCGCACCTGGATCAAAGTATCCTATAAGTTAATCTAGGTTATAAACTATGTGTGTACCAAATTTCATCCAAATCCGTTTAGTAGTTTTTGCGTGAAAGAATAACAGGCATACATTCTTACAAACTTTCGCGTTTGTAATATTAGTAAGAAGTAGGATCTTTGTAATATTTTACCTAAGCACATAGTATCCACTAGAATTGTGAATGCGCTACTATTCTAATACATATTGTTTATGTAAATACGCGTCTGTGAATTACCATGCGGAGTGTATATACTTTGATATTGAAATGATACAATATCTGTTGTCGGTCTGCTGTTCAAAAGTGACAATGTGTGTAATGTTAGGTTTCTTGTTGTCTGGAATATTTAAATTATATAGTTAGGTTTTCGTACTTAATCAATCTTTACTAAGTATACTTTCTAAGTATATCTTAGACGTCACTGATTAACGATGAAGGAAAACATCGTGAGGAAACCTGGACTTCAAAGTCTGAAATCGCAAATCCGTCTTGAGCAAGCGTGGTGATAAATACTCATGCCTTATCTGTATGAGAAGAGGCCTGTGTCCAGCAGTGGGACAATATTATATCGGCTGATGATGATGATGATGAATCTTTACTATGAAATCATATATGCGAACATACCGTGTCTGTCTGTTAAGGTTTCACGCTAGTTTAAGCGTTTTTTGGCTCAGTCGATCCTAAATCCACATCTTATCTCTTGGCTGAACGTATTTGGATGAAATGTTATGGATATAGATTGAAACCTAGGGAAGATTATAGTATAGTCTTCATTTGGGTGCATGATTTATTTTAGAACTGTATTTTGGTATGGTGTCTGACAACCAGTCTTTAAAGGGGCAGGTACCGTGTTACCCGGTAACTGGGTTGTGGAGGTCAGATAGGCAGTTGCTTCATGTAAAACACTAGTACTCAGATGCACCTGGTTTAGACAAGAAGCCGACCCCAACATAGTTGGGAAAAGGCAAGGCAGATGATGAGATGATTTTAGCATAATGTCTCCAACTAGATATAGTTTTGTGTAATTTCGCCACCGACTTCTAGAATGATATGTCTTGGTCGTCAAGCGTTTTACCAGATGAAAGTTAGTTTTGACTCTGTAGTGTTCTTTGAAGTCGGTTCTATTTTTTTCAAATTTAAAGTCAGTCATTCATGCTAAAATACGGTTCTAGAATACGTAATACAAGAAGCTTCGAATTCGTAATAAAATACTAAAACAACATTCCGTCAGCCTATCAAGACGTTTAATATTACTAAACTTTAATAACGATCCATTTAAATTGTTATGGAACACAAAAGAAGTTGTTAAAACTTTTTCAGTTTTTCAACTTCTTTTAATCGCTATTATAAGGTATCACAAAAAGAGGTTTGTTTGGAGGAATTAACATTTTATTTTTAAATTCATTATCTTTATTAGCTTAATAAAATAGGTGCTCGGCCTATTTCTAAATTACGCTCAATCCTAATTTAAATTCCACATTTTTATTCCATACCTTTTTTATCTGTCGTTTACAACCCGCGGGAAGCAATTAAATTAATATTTTTAAAAATATTCAGGGTATTCAGGGTTTTATTAACACTACATTCCTCATTAGCTTTTATTTTAAATAAAAACAGTCTACAAACAGAAGCGAAACTATAGTGCTTTTATAATTATATTTTGTCTATGCCTGTTTAGTAATATCATTATTTCTTTTATTTATTTATTTCACCTACATATAAATTATATTATTACTTAAATAATATTTCTACAAAAAAAACACATTTAAAAATATATCATTATTGTTACAAAATATTTAAATACTAGCTGTTACCCGAGGTTTCAACCGCATCCCGAGGGAACTGCATCGCGCACCGAGGTAAAAAGTAGCTTATGTTCTTACTCAAGCTCTAGACTATCTAAATACCAAATTTAATTTAAATCGGTTCAGTAGTTTTGGCGTGAAAGCGCGACAGACAGAAAGAGTTACTTTCGCATTTATAGGTAATATTAGTAAGGATTCAATCAAATAGTTCTTTTTTCACAGTTGTTCCCGGACCAGGAGGAACGGCCATACTCCTGGGCGGTCTACATGCTGTTCCACAGTCACTTCACTCAGATCCTACATACCGCGTCCATACTGCTCACGTTATCGCTAGCAGTCTGGCGGTATATCGCTATCAAGTAAGGATTTTGTTGTTATTTCTATACTTAGTACTAGCCTAGTATATAAATAAGTACCAATATTCCTAATATTTCTTATATCGGTATGATGATATTGCTTCGTAACAAATCTTATTTTTTTGGTTTTGTATGTATTTCATGTATCCGCAGATGTTAACACAGCGCCATGTTATTTATGTCGTTGTATACGTATTTTGTGGCATGTTTAGTCACTGTCGACAGAAAATGTACCTACAATTAATTTTAGTAGGTAAATTTTTTTTGGCCTTTAAATAATTTTGAATAAATATACAGTTAAGTTAGGTACGTTTTTTATGTTAAAAATTACAGCTGCCCTGTCAAAGAGACCATTGAACTACGCTTTAAAATTATATACCCTTTTTAGGGTAGCAACTTGATGTACATACAGTACGTTATTTATATTAAACTAATATATTGTTGGGTCCATGAAATAATTTGTTTTGTTTCAGTTTCCTTGTACAACTTTGTTTTTCAATACAATGTTTTTTGTATTGAAACAATTGTATGAAAACAGAAACAGTGAAGGGTTAACCAGTAAAAATAAAATGATTATATATTATTATATCTAGAAAATCTATATATATAAAATGCTTTGTCCTGAATGACTAAGGGATCAATGCAGAGTCTAAACCGCTGATCGTAGAGGCCTGAAACTTAGAGGGTGTGTTCTTTGTATAACGTAGCATCCGGTAAGAAAGTATTTTATGATATATTCCACCCCTAAGGGGGTGAAAAATCCCCAGCCGCCGCAGGAGACGCCACGGGCGTCGGGAGCCGCGAGACGACTCCCGGCCACCGTAGGCGCGGGGCTGCGGACGGTGAGCTATGGGTGGCTCGCCGTCCGGCAAGGACCAGACCCGCGTCGACGGCGCGTTCGTGTTCCACGCGCGCCTCAAAGAGATATCAGCATTATTGACGGGGCCCTCCCCCAGGGCCATAGCCTGCCGGGGCTGCGGGACGTTCGAAAGAGATACCGCGCCCCCGGAATACAAAAGGCTGAGGAAGGAACATGGATGGGTTTTAGTCAGTAAGAGTCTGACACTCCCACCCGCCCCACCCACGGCGGGAGGGGTCATTTGATGATTTCCCATCCGAAAAAAAAAAAAAAAAAAAAAGGGGGTGAAAAATGGGGCAAAGTTTGTAGGAAACTGTCATTTTTAATTTGAATTCATATATCCCATGCGGGTGAAGCCGCTGGCAGAAAGCTGTAACATGTAAAGGTGTACACGTTACACGCATAAAATGTTATTGCGTTATGTCTATTTTTTTTACTTACGCACTAACCGCAAACGCCTTCGATAGCTAAGGTATTTTATTAATGCAAATAGGTCATTATAAGACACAAACAACTTGACGCAGAACTTGCGTATAAGACATATTTATAAGTAGCTCCTGCCCGCGACTTTGTGGACTTCAGAATTGGAACTAATCCAGCGATTTTGGAATCATCAATACATATTTTTTAAAGAAAAATTGACGCTTATAATTCCAAAAGAACAATTATTCGTACCTGTAGGTACTCTGAAGAATAAAGAGTTCAATTTAAATAAATATTAGGTAACATATTTGTAGGATAATAATAATTATGTAATTAAAGTAGATAATATCGACACGGCAAGTGCTGATCGAATTATTAGGTACCTATGTTCATTACATCGGATTTGCCGATCCCCTAAGGATGTTGCACACTGACCTCAATTCATTAATTAAGGTCTGTATTCCCTGATGGCATTTATATCCTGATGATAAAAAAATCTACCTAATTACTTCGTGGTAATTATTTATAACGATTGTGAATTGTTTAGCTATTTTGTCGCGAATTTAGAATTCGTCCAGTCTGAAAGACCAAATTTCAGACAGGTTGGTCTTTCCATTTCAGCTCAAAAAAGCTAGGAGTAATACCTAATATCTTTTAATGTAGGAATAGATTATAGACATATATCAAGGAACATTGCCACCAATTTTCTTCTTATAAATGTTACAGTTACAGTTTCATAATCTGTGAAAAAAAAGACGTGTCGGCAATGACTTTTACATGGTTTATACACAATGTAACAACAAAAGAAGTCCGATGTGTTGGATTGAGTGACAAGTAAATATTTTTTCCTCCTTTGAACATCTGGAAATAGCTTTGGTTTTATACTTGTTCCACAAAAGCAATAGTGCTCAGTTTGACGAGATAGTCTTTCTGACATTTCAACAGTCGATGTCCTCGAGTAAATAATGAGAAATTCGTCCAGTATTTTCTGTCGTATTCTGCAGTGTCGGCGAAATATCAATTCGTGCTATAGTCTGTATCAAATGACTTTAAGAAGAATGTAAACAAAGTCGTAACCTATTTTGCTCTAATCCTGCCACAGAAAATAACAAAATGGCGTAAGGATGGCGCATTTATGTCAATTTCATGCTCTAAACATCATTATTCTCGTTTAATGCCATTTTATTTATCTATTCGGGAAAATTAGAACAAAATTGGTTATGATTTTGTTTACATTTTTCTTAAAATTAATTGGTACAATACAGACTGCTTTATGTATTTTTTTTATTAATGTATAGTGTATAGAACTTAGAACCTAACATTTTAGAAGAGAACAAACTTACTGTTAAGCCCCATATTCATGGTAAACTTTAGTTTATAAACAAAGTTGCATTAACACGTTGCTAACTTGTTGGCAACATGTTACTGGCAACATTGCGTGTTGCATAGTTGATAATGGCAGTTGACAAGTTCTCGCCCAACGAGCGACGACATCTCATCAACAATGTTGATCAACAGTTGCTAAACAAATGTTTAGCATGAATACGAGGCTTTACCCTCCTGATTGCTGGAATCCTTCACTACTATTAGACGTAATATGGTGTCCAATGTTTCTGCAAACATTGAGACATGTAGACAAGTTATAAATAGAACTCAGTAGGTATTCTTTGTGGATAAAAATGTGGAATATTTTTGTTGTGTGACAAATGGCTCAACAAGCCGCAGAATGTATCAAAAGAGTTTTTATCATATCTCTTGTTTCCTAAGTGATTCTAACTTTATTTTTTTTTAACAGGTATCCAACGTATAGCCCCTCGCTCTGCACAGATCGAAGGTGCACGATAGCCATATTGCTCAGCTTCGTCCTGCCGCCTATACTATGCATACCTTCTTATTTTGTAAGTATGTCTACCATTTCTTTCTTTTTCTTCTTCTTATGGTGTGGGCTGCATTTTTTTATCAATCTAACAAGCCTTAGTGTCATACTTTTCTCAAATCCGAATGACTGTCTGTGAATAATGACAACAACTGCCAGCTATTAAGATAGCAGTCGGGGCGGACGGCTTAACGTGCCCTCCAAGGCACGGGGATATAACACTACCAACTTCTTATTTCTTTTAACCATCATGAACATGACCTACTCTACCCTAAAAATTAGGGTTACCAAAAGAATGCCCACGTAAAACCTCGTAAAAGGCTCTGCTGAATGTCTGTTTGTCACGGAACTCTATGCTTTGACCGTAGAGACTTGAACGTTTCACAGGGTTTGTATAACTATAACCGCTACAACAACAAATAATGAAAGAGGGATTCCCTCCCGGATATTAACCCTCAGTCCGACTCAAACACGACTGGTTTTTGAACTTAAATAAATAAAACGATGTTAAAAGGAAAGCGATCACGGTTAAGTAGACTTTAACGGTTATTCTTTACAGAGTTATAGTAACGAAATGTATTATGGAATCCTACACTACGCGTGACCCGACACACGCTTAGCCGATTTTTTCTAATAGGCAGGTTATGCGTACGGTGGAGGGAAATTAGCAAAGTAAAGTAGTATTATTATGTGCGCACTAATTAGAAACTTACGAAAAAAAAAATTATGAAAGAATTTCAGCCATTGGGTTTCGTTTCGTATTTTACGTAACCCTTGTCCTTGTCTCAGTATTACTATTTTAACGGTATTATTTACGTTTTATTTATGTCAAATTATACTATAACAAATTAATATAAATATATTACCTACATATATATATTTTTTTAATATAACCCTTTATATAACTTATACTTTAAATTCTGTAAATACTATTTCACTATACACGTTTAACCACTTACCGAAAATAAAAATAAAAAGTAGGTACAATATGTAGTCCGAAGATAGATAAAAGAAGATAGAAGGCAGATAAAAGTTCTAGCAACTACAGTAGCATGGCGAGCAACTAAAAAGTAAAAAAAAAAACACTCAACGGCAGTGTTGGGTGAATGAAAAATTTGATATCCAGTCTAAAAATAGTACTGCACGGTGTTTATTTGTTGTGAACAAACAAGTCACTGTGTAACACTAAATAAAAAAGTGCGAACATTGAATGCGAAAGAGGAAATGCGAAATATTTTTGGTCAATGCGTAGTTTTTCCAAGAACAATCACCTACTTACTAAGATTTTTTTGTACTCGATGAGAAGTTTTTTTTCTTACCAGATGCCATGTACACATTTATTCCTACATAATTTATTCGTACTTCCAACTTATGCTATTTTCATCCAAGACGATCAAAGATTTAAGTAATTTAAGTCTGCCGATCAGTGGGCCTAGCACGAATCACTTTCGAAAAAGTATTGGTATTGACAGCGATTTTTGAATGGAATATACTTGCTTTTTACAACTATTTATTTTAATCATATAATCTTTGGATGCTGCAAATTGTTATTTACATATTTTAAACATAAATGTAGCCCTGGTATGGTTGTATCTATGATCAGAAAATCGCTTTCGGTACGAATACTTTTTCCAAAGTGATTCGTGCTAGGCCCACTGAATGGATAATGTATGAAGCTACAACTGGTAAACTAGTATGATTACATTGTTCTTCCATGGTGCAATGGTTATTAAATGTCTGAATTTTAAATGAGACAATGACCCTTAAGTTTGTTCCGTAGTTTCTTCTCAAAGTAGTGAAATAGGAAACACCGGCCTCATCTAGCTATAAACAAAAATATGTTTGACGTGTAAAAGTATTATTTTATAACCTACTTACAAAAATAAATAAATATAATTTATCATATTTCAGTTTCCTAACGAAAGTACCTAAAATAAAAACTTGTAATGTCAATGCCCTCACCAGATTAAACCAAGTTTGTGAAGGGCGAGCCAAATCACTTCGGCATTATGTGTTCACAATGCTTTATCATTATAAAAACTTGATGTACCTTTAACTTTTGATAGCGACGTTTAAACGTAAAAAAACGATATTTCTATACGGTACTTCAGGTAAATATACGTGTCATAATTCTCTTCCAAAACCAAATTCATCACATTCTCGTTAAAGATCACATCACAACCGCCTAGTCCTATTATTTTAAAAGCTCACACTTGTCGAATACCACCATCTTATTGTAACTGTCCCTCCATTCTATCCACAGACAACATAAAATATCTAGGCATTGTGCTAGATAAACACCTGAATTTTAAAGCCCACATCGACCAGTTGAGTGGAAGAGTCCGTAAATTAATCTACCTGTTTAAAACTTTAAGACACATTGCAAATGTACACCTAATCCGCTCCGTATATTTTGCCATGTGCCAATCGGTCATTTCATACTGTATCACAAGTTGGGGTGGGGTCACCAAAACAGTCCTCAAACCACTTGAGGTGGCCCAAAGAGCCATACTTAAAGTAGCCACGTTCCGTCCTATACTTTACCCAACCTTTGACTTGTACCAAAAATGTAATGTCCTCACAGTTCGTCAACTTTACATATGCCAAAGTCACTCATACACGTCGTCCAACAATATGTGATGTACCTCATCCTCACTTTACCTTCACAAAGCGCTTTTCTTATTACCTTGCACCCTCCCTTTACAACAGAATAAATAGAATACTCCCTATCCATAAATGCTCCAACGGTATATGTAAAAAACAGATAATACATTTTTTTTAAAAAGAAACTATGATGATACTGAAAAGTTACTCAAAACTTCTATTTAAATCTGTTTTAAGCTTAACTGGGTATTTATTTAGCAAATACATTTAAAACTCGCACCCAACACACACACACTCACACACATACTAACTCACACTCTCATACATATACACACATAATCACACACACAGACACACACTTTATTATAATAAGTTTTTTATTTTATTTTATTTTATTTACTTAATTTGCCCCAACTGTCTACAGTCTTCTTACCCTTTTATTGTGGGAAGTGGCAGGCGGTCCTTAACACAGGTTACTCTGTAATCTAGCTAGGGCCCCAGAAACAATATTGTTACATATCCTAGGTTATTTCCTAATTTTACTATATTAACATCAAGATTGTAACATGTCTGTACAACCTTCTTTGAAATAAAGTATTATTCCCTTTATTTAAATTCCATACATATTTTTTTTATTTTTAAATATTCATTATAAAAAAATATAAAAAAACATTTAAAAATATAAAAAAATAGGGATCCACCGATGTCGGGAACAGGGTCCAAGCTACCGGTGGTTAGGGCTCCAGAGACAGGAACCTCCTCACAATACGAGCCGTATCAAGGAGAACCGCCTTCTGAATCAGGCCCTTGACCCAGCCGCCTAACGAGAGCCTCGCGAGATGTTGATCGAGGCTCTTGGCCATCAGGCCATTGGCTGTCACGACTATCGGCACAATGACAGCAGAGTCCACATTCCACATGTCGACAACCTCGTGCGCCAAGTCGAGATACTTTATTTGTTTCTCTTTCTCGGCTTTCACGAGATTCTCGTCATGCGGAATGGTGACGTCGACAATCATTGTGCGGCGCGCTAATCGGTCTATCACCACTATGTCAGGCTTTTTGGCTACAATAGTCCTGTCAGTGATGATAGACCGATCCCAGTACAACGTGACATGGTCATTTTCCAGAACTGGGTCGGGCGCATACCTATAGTACGGTACCTCAAGATCCACGAGTTTGTATTGCAAAGCAAGTTGCTGGTGGATGATCTTGGCCACTTGGTTATGTCTGTGCAAGTATTCGCCGTTAGCCAAACGAGAACAGCCAGAGATAATATGTCTGATAGACTCACCTGGACGATGACATGCCCGACATATGTCAACCGTCCCATCTTTCATAATATATCTCCGGTAGTTGTTCGTCAAGATAACTTCGTCCATAATTGCGCAGACGAACCCTTCGGTTTCCCCGAAGAGGTCACCGAAGCGTAGCCAAGATACGGACGCTATAAAGTCTACGTCGGGCCCGTGAAGGGCCCGGAAAAAGCGTCCGTGAAGCTCCTTGCTTTGCCATACTTCCTTGCGGTCATTGGTAGTGAGTACTACTGGTATGCGCCAGTTCTCTTTAGCCAGCGACAGCGGGGTGAGTCCCTTGTCCACTGCGACCGCATCTCGATGCACACCCACGTCGGATTTCAGGAAGTATTCCCTGAGACTGCACACCTCACGGTTGTGGAGAGTCTTGGCATTTAAGAAGCCTCGACCCCCGCACTTCCGCGGGGTGTACAATCTCATCACCGATGATCGTGGGTGATGCATCCGATTTGCGGTCAACAGTGTCCGTACTCTTCTATCCAGGGTGTCAAGTTCAGTCTGAGTCCACTTGAGTATGCCAAAGGAGTACATCAGGACTGGCATGACCCAACCGTTAAAGGCGCGGACCTTATTGCCACCTGATAAGGAACTTTTAAGAACCTTATTCAGGCGACCAAAGAAACGCTCCCGTAACGATTGTTTCATGTCAGCCACGTTGATGCCTAGCCCCTCCGACATACCCAGGTATTTGTATGTATCGTTTGCGGAGAGTGATCTCAAGCTAATAGAATCCGAGAGTTGAACTCCCTCGGATTCTACAATCTCTCCTCGCTTTACATGCATGACTGCGCATTTATCCAAACCAAATTCCATCCTGATGGAGCTACTGAAAGTTTCGGTTACCTTTAGTAACTTCATCAGTTGCAATTTAGTGGGGGCAAACAATTTCAAGTCATCCATATAAAGCAAGTGGGATACAACCTGACCGTCTCTTCGCAAAGGATAGCCCAGTCTTGACCCCTCCAGCAAAGTGTTCAGAGGGTTCAAGGCTAAACAAAACCAAAGTGGACTCAAACTGTCACCCTGGAATATTCCCCGCTCGATTTTAATAGGCTCGTCGTTCCCTTGAATCGATCGACATCCTGGATAGCGAAGGACCGTCCTCCACTGCCCCATACATGACACAAGAAAGGTGCGTAAAGTTGTATTTACTTTATACAGCTCCAGCACCCTCATGAGCCATGTATGAGGGACCGAGTCGTAGGCCTTCTTGTAATCTATCCAACATGTCGATAGATTCTTTCGGGATCGACGAACCTGCTGGCTTATGACCATGTCTATGAGGAGCAGCTCCTTAGTACCACGGGACCCATTCCTACATCCATTTTGAGAGGCAGACATGATGGAATTATTGTCAATATGTTTATTTATTTTAGCTCTCAAAATAGATGTAAGAAGTTTATAGACCGTCGGTAAACACGTGATCGGTCTATAATTCTTAGGTTCCGCGGCACTACCTGATTTATGGAGCAGGTGGGTAACTCCTGTAGTTAGAAACTGTGGTAGCGACCCGGACTCTAAAGCTAACTGGAACTGTGATGCCAAACGAGTGTGCGAACTCTGTAGCCATTTAAGCCAAAAGTTGTGCAGTCCATCCGGTCCCGGTGATTTCCAATTCGGCATTGGACGGACTGCACTGGCTACATCGGAGGAGGTGATGGTAACCTCCTCCATTTCTGTTATTGATTCACACTCCCGTTCAACATCACACATCCAGTCACCTTCATCGTGGCATACGGGCGCCGACCAGATGCTGCGCCAGAACGTACTTGTGGCATCATCATCTGGGCGGCGCTCGCCTGACACACTTTGCTCAGGTCGCTCCCAAGCTCTATACACCCACCTTTGGTCACTCTGGAACATGCGGTTTTGGGTATAACGCTCCACCCGTCGCTTGTACCGTCGAATACGGTTTGCCCATGCACACACCTTTTGCTTCAGGAAGTCGATGCGCTCTGTGACACGAGACATATATTCTTGGGGGCTGACTCCAGTCCCCACATACGCCCGTCTCACAAAGCGCATCACCCTTGGTCGGGTATTGCCCTCCCTGAAGCAAGAGAGTTTGCCGATGAGTACCCTAGCCCCCTCGATACGACGCTCAATCCTGCGTTGCCAGGTTGGAACGGCTGGTTTTGGTCGTGTGGCATTGTCACTATCCGGAAATTTGACATTTGCCACACGACATGCCGCAACCGCCGCGCAGTACAGAATTGAGTTCGTATCGAAGAGATCTTCGCTGCTTTCAAAATAGCTTTCAAGCAGCGAATCCAGGGCACACACCAGCGCCCTATTTTTTTTTGTACATAGGCAATCGAGGTAGACGCGGTCTAAATTCGATAGGAGTGGATCGAAATTCCCGGGTCGCATCTTCCAGGGCGCTCCTCAATCGGTCGTTGCACTGACTACTTACTGTAACAGCCCTATCATCATCATCTTCATCAATGCGGTGAGACCGCGGCGTGGCTCTACCCGTTGCTGGCAGTGGTGCCGCAGTCTGTGACGAAGAAGAGATCATAAGGTTGCTCAGCACCTCTGAGCGCAGCCTATCAAGTGTGGCGTCGTCCAACCTGTGATTTCGTTGGATAACGCGCACCTGATCCGACAGTCGTTGGGCCGACACGTTGACTGCTGGCTCAAGTACCTGGAACAGAGACAGCATCCTTTCACGGTACGCAGTGAGGTTAGCTCCCCCCTCTGTAGACCCGTAATATGCGCGCATGACGTTCTCATTGATGATTTGAGTCCATTTCATGCGCTGCACACAACCACCGATAGCGGGGACCCTGCTCAGGGCCGGTTGGCCCCTGGATCCCAAACTCCTCGGTGGCCGGCCTCTCCCCTGCCGACGTACAGGTATTGGCGACGTCGGCGGGGAAAATTACTCGTCGCTCGAGCTCGACGCAACTGCAGTCGCCGGTGTCACGGGTGATCCGGGGTCCGGCGGTGGCGAGGCGGAGCTGAGCGACGACTCCGGGGGTGGTGGGCGTGCGCTGCGTGCTGCTGCTCTAGTCAACATATTTCACATATTTCGTCGAATATAAAATAATATATTTTCATTTTCGATATGTCACATAATGAGATTGACACTGTCATTCTGCTGTAATTGCACTATTCTTGTTTTCATTTTAGTAGTGATTTTATTCTTGTGGCTTGTTCTATTTATTTATTTTGGTATTGGAATAGGTATTTAAGTTTATTTGTATATTAAATTTATTGTTGTATTCTCCAGAATTTTATTAAAATTTACGACGTGTGTTTTTTTTTTTTTTTGTTGACACTTTGGTGTTGCTAGCAGCTAGCTAAAGTATTATTATTATTATTATAATTATTATACAATCCTTAAAGTAACTCTGTTTGTCGCGCTTTCACGCCAAAACTACTGAACCGATTTAAATGAAATTTGGTACGTAGATAGTCTAGAGCTTGAGCAAGGACATAGGCTTTTACCCGGGTACGCGAAGTAGTTCCACCCGCATTCTGAAGATATTATTTCACGGTCTCGGATCAAAATAGGAATCCTTGTTATCTTAATTTCATCTAAATCCATTCAATCGTTTTTGATTGAAAGAGTAACTATTATACATACATCCTCACAAGTTTTGGAATGTTTTAATGTTAATAGGATATACTCGTATTAGGTATATTTATTCATCTAAAGTGCGCTTAACATTATCAAACCAAAACTACCATTTTAATAATGGAGTTAACCACTCGTAGAGTAATTAAATCAATTAATTGCATTATTAAATTGCAAATTGTTTTAATATACGGAACCAATATAGATTTATGGCCTAATTGCACAGAGGGTAAGTATTTGATAAAGCACAACCAGGCGTATCTGTTATTAAACATTAATTTTATGGACGGAATAATTATAAAGCCTATTATAATTCACTAACTTTCTACCAGCGGCTTCGCTAGCGTGGGTTTATACAAATTAAAATTAAAAATGATAGAGTTTCATACAAATTTTGGCGCCCTTTTTCACTCCCTTAGGGGTAGAATTTTGGAAAATTCTTTGTTATCGGATGCCTACGTCATACAAAGAACACACCCTCCAAGTTTCAGATCTCTACGATCAGCGGTTTAGGCAGTGCATTGATCTGTGAGCCAGGCAAAACATAGCATTTCGTATAGATTTCGGCTTGTATACTGTCTCACTGTTGGGCACAGGCCTCTTCTTATGCAGAGAAGGCATGAGCATTGATCACCACGTGCTCAAGGTGGATTGCGATTTCAGACTTTTCTATTAAGTCTGGATTTCGTAAAGATGTTTTCCTTCACCGTTAGTCAGTGTCGTCCATGTTATACTTAGAAAAGCCTTGAGAACAGTCACATTGGTTGCCAATTTTAACTCACTCAGTCGTACACGAGATGGAGGTGCGTTAACTACTAGGCCACCACTACTATAATTATTGGATATCCAACTTACGATTGTTTATACAATGCCTCCTAGTAATAATATTGCTGTGACACACGAACGGAGAAACAAACAGGTTGAATTTTTTCTTTGCTTTTTGGCTACGGAACCCTTAAAATATCAATTCTCCAAATGTTTGGCTGACCATTTTTTTTGGGCGTATTGTGTATTCCACAGTCAATCAATATAATTCAAGCGTCAAACCTTCGTCTCGCACATTATTGATAAACTTTCATGCATTCTATTCTTTTATAATGGAGGTCTGGGCACAGACACTTTTTAGATATTTCGCCATTAACATTTCCCAAAAAACGATACGAATAGAGAGGAAACCGGCATGACCACAGAAGCATTGAGTTGTAATATTCGTAGTGTCAATGTTATTCTCGGAATTACAAAATACGGCACATTACATTATACGCAGTAGAGCTAGACTGGATGACACCAAAAATCATATTGGACTACACACTTACCTATCTTAATCCTTTTGAGATCATGGGTCAAAGCTAATGGCCGATTAAATATTAAATTAAAATTGGGGATTCACAAAAAAATACAGAAATCATTTATTTCTTCTTCTTCTCGATCGTTTCCTCATGACTGAGGGACGTGATTATGGTGTCTCGCCACCATCGTTTTCCAGGCCACCCGATCCTGCGCCAACTGGACGGCTGTCTGCAGGGTGGTCCCGGTGGCTTCCTGAGTTGTATCCGTCCATCTCGTCGGCGAGCGTCCTCTGCTCCTTTTCCCCTCAACCGCGCCAGTGATTAAGAGTCTTTCTAGACTCTCTGGTTCTCTCCTGACGGTGTGTCCGAAAAACTTAAGGACTCTCTCCCGGCAGATGGTAGAAAGGCGCTTCTTTATGTGCAATTCTTTGAGGATTGACTCATTTGTCCGGCGTTCTGTCCACGATATACGGAGCATCTTGCGCCAGCACCACATTTCAAATGCGTCAATCCTCGAGCGCACACGGGCTTTCAATGTCCAGGTTTCAGACGCATAAAGGAATATCGAGAAGATAAGGGTCCGCATGAGTTTTATCTTATATCTAACTAGCTATTTCCCCGCATCCCGAGAGAACTACTTCACGCACCCGGGTAAAAAGTAGCCTATATCCTTTCTCAGGCTCTAGACTATCTGTGTAGGTACCAAATTTAATTTAAATCGGTTCAGTAGTTTTGGCGTGAAAGCGCGACAGACAGAGTTACTTTCGCATTTATAATATTAGTAGATAAGGATTGGTATTATAATATGTAGGTTTATAAAAATAAGATTTATTTTTGATTGATCTTGAGTGTACAGTGTAGGTACATTACCTACATCAATTTCAGTTTAATTTCTAGTATCAGTAGTCTTATCTATGTAGCATTAGCACACGCCAATGTTCTAGACCTCTCAATATAATGTTACAGCACGTTTAATGTCTACCGTAAAATCTAATAGGGTGTTTCAATGTGACCTAGACTACAATACTAGGTACTACTACCGTAAATATGAGCGACATGGACGGTAAGTATATTTAAAAGGATATTTCAAAACTAGATTCAGGTAAATATTTTAGGTTTTTTTTCAGATGGGAAATCATCAAATGATTCCTGGCATGATTGAGGCTGAAGGGAGTCAGACTCTTACTGACTAAAACCCATCCATGTTCCTTCCTCAGCCGTTTGCGTTCCGGGGGCGCGGAAACTCTTTCGAACATCCCGCAGCCCCGGCACGCTACGGCTACAACTATATATATTTTCTATATTTCTATGGGAGGGCCCATCACTTTTGCTGACATCTCTCTCGTTCTCCCGTCGACACGGGACTGGTTCTTACGGGAGAGCGAGACACCCATAGCTCACCTTTCGCCCGAAATAGTTTAGACTGAGTATTGTATGTAGGCAAATTGAATAAAAACCTGTCAATTCGCAATTTGAAACGAAAGTGATTTTCTATCGTAAGTTCTGTGTTATTTGGACTAGATTTTTATTTTAGTTCTTGTTTTTATATTGTTCCTACTTCTCACATTGCGAACTGATGGGATATATTGTGCCGCTTAAAATAGTGCCACGGGTCGGACGCTTGACTGGATATAGAAATCTATGATTGACGTGACTCCAAAATACAGATTCTAATATGATACCTATGTATAGTATGTCTACACTTGATCTGTGTATTTGAGGCGATATGATAATAGTAGGAGTATCGTTAAACTATGCCATTATCAAAACTAAGGTTAGACTACGCTTTTAATTCATTGACCCCTCTTAATTGTTACGCATTTGTGTCATACCTAGTTAAAAATTTCCACGATATTATAATTCTAAAAAGGTATTAAAAGTTAAGCTAGCCAAAACAGTTTTGTCTAACATTAAACTCTTTTAAAGCAATAAAATGAAATTAAATCCCTAATCTTCTCTTTCTCGGCTCAAAAAAAAAAGGTTAGGTTATAAACAAATCCAGTGGCCATAAGATGTCCAAATCTTGCTTGTTAACTTTTGACATAGTTTGTAACGAAAAAGTGTAATTATTATTTTTTATAATTCACAGACATTAAAGTCTTCAATTTAAATTAATATAATATGCGGTACAAAAAAAATTCTCATTCAATATCATTGTATACCTCGTGTTAGTAGTATAACTTCGTAATTGTCAGTTCTATCGAACGATAGTCCAGTTAGAATTGGTGATTAAGCGTCAGCGAAAAGCGTGATACGGAAAATTATCTTATCAATATCTTAAATTTTTCCTACAGTATTAAAGGAGTTGGAATGATGTTTTCATCGCAAATCAATAAAATCAAGGAACTAATTCTATTGAGAGTTTCAGCGCAGAAGTCACCTTCGGATTCCTAAAGAAAACTTTTTCATTAGTGATTCCTTTTAAAATTTATTTAAGATTGATTGCTTTTAAAAGCTGCTTATGATGGTCCAATGATGATACAATGAAACATTAAGAAAATTGTTACAAACACAACTCGTTTATTAAGAAATAATTAAAATTGAAGAGAAAATTAAACTTACTAAAATCAAACAGTAAAATTACTTACAAAATATTTCTCTTTCAGGTATTCACAATACACAAAGACTTCGCATTCGACAAAAGTGGAAATATGCTGACCAAAGTCTACTTCGTCGATTCTAACTACAACGGCAGTTTATACCAGATAAATTTCTGGGTGCACGCAGTACTTATAAAGCTGCTGCCTTGTGTTATACTGACAGTTATAAGCGCATGGCTCATAAGAGCTTTGTACAGAGCGAATAGTAGAAAGAAAGCTCTGAAAGGGTACAGCGCTTGTCCAGCCAACACGGTTGTCAATGGCAACGGTAATGTGTTTACGAGGAAATCTACGAAGCGGTCGAAAGCAGAGCGGAGGACCGACCGGACTACGAAGATGCTGGTCGCTGTGCTGCTACTGTTTCTATTGACGGAGTTTCCACAAGGAATATTAGGTCAGTACTACGAATGGCAATATTTCAATGCATAATGATCAGCAGTCAAGCCTGAACTTGTACTTTATTCCTCTATGAAAAAAAATTTAAAATACCACCTCGTGCCCATAAAATGGCTAGTTTATTAACCAGTAAGATAGTAAGTTTAGAATTTTATAATGCTAATAAATCTAATATGTTTAAGATATTAGTAGGTAAGGTAATTAATCAAATTTTCTGTTTTTTATCCAGTTAATAAACAGTTTGATTTATAGTTTTTAGACATATCTAAAATATATAACAAATATAATGAGCCTTCTTCGTTTACATGTTCATGTTAGGTGTTTTCAATATTTAAAATGCGAGAGTTTTTTATGATGTTTGCGTGCAGTTGCAATGTGTTTGAGTGCAACTTAGCACAGATGTACTGCGTTTATTTTATTTTATAAACGTTGTTCCGCACTAGAAATTTCTCCTGTATCATGGTGCGTTTACAAACATACATTATACATGCACAAACACATAGACGCGGTACTTGTTGTATACAACAAAATGTGGGTAAAACGGCATGGAAACGTTAGTAGCTTACACATCTTTGGAAAGAAAATATGCAATAATATATTTGACCTACTCTCAATAAATTGTGTAGGTGTGTTTGTAAAATATTACCGGTATATACCTACCTGTGTTCCTACCTATGTTTTATTATGCAGACTATGTTTCAGTGTGTGTGTTTACATTTCGTTCTTGTTATAAAGAATGCTATAGACAAAATAAGGAAAATGCATGTAAACAATAAGTGAATCATACTTTGCTTTTCTGTAGTACGAATAGTATGTAGAAGAAATTGAATTGATGACAATATATACATACATACCGTATACGTACGCGCCGTATTGAGAATCAGAACTCTAAGCTTTTTTTGTAACATATAAAGTACCCACGTAACTCTTTTTTTGTATTTTCATGATAATTATCATGGGTGCAATCGTATGGGACCCACCAATTTTTGAAGTTAGCGAAATATGAGGTGGGGTTTCTTCTTTTTGTCCTACCTCATCTTCGAAACTGGTATTGTGACGATAAGAAGTTTTGATGATAGGCTTTGTGGTCTTTCAAACTCCGGAGTATTTTCCCACCTAATATTAAAGAATTCGACCCTATGAGTGGAATTTTCAATTTCGAACCTCGAAGCCTACGCGATAAGGATTATTTTTTTTTCTTCTTTACAAAAACGTTGCCCTACACTAGGATTTTTTCCTGTATCGTGGGAGCGCTTACATACATTACACATGCACAAACACCAGACCCGGAATAATTTTCGTTGTCACATGCGGAAATTGAACCCATGACATGCAGCACAGATTCCTATTAAATCTGGAAAATACAGCAAGCAAGCCATAAAAAACATCAACTCACAGTACTTTCTTCTTCCCAGGTCTTCTGAGCGGAGTACTTGGAAGGTGTTTCTTCAAGCAATGCTACGACCTCTTCGGCGAGTTGATGGATGCACTGGCTCTTCTGAATGGGGCCATCAACTTCGTCCTGTACTGTTCCATGTCTCGACAGTTTAGGACCACTTTCGGGCAGATGATGAGAAACCGGTGCGCGCCCGCGCAGAGAGCGAACTCACATACCGAACTACAGACCACGTATGTGTAAGTGTGTGTTTAATAATAGTGAGTGAAGTGTTTAAATTGCATGAAAAGCAATTAGCTTCGGACAGACAAACGGTGTTATCGTACATAGAATGTATACAAAATATTTATGAACAAAGTTCCTTATATAAAAAAGGCGTGCGTTAGTGTTGAACTTAATCGTGAAATAAAGACTGGCCAAATTTAATTGGCGAAAGCCCGAATTCAAACGCCACTTAATTTAAGTCAGTAAGTTAGGTACTTAAAAATCTTATGATATGACAATGATAGCATGAGATGTACCGCTTTTAACTAGGAGTGTTAAGTATTTGGGCGTACCTAAAGTGTTCCACGAACAACGAATGACTTTAATGCTTAGTATGAAGTTACAATGTTCATTGCCTAGAAAATGTATCCAGGATTCTTCAAATAATATGGATCAGAGGATGTGTCGAAATGCATGTTTTACATATACCGTGTTGGCGGACACCTAGTGAAATGTTATTCCAAGGATTCAATTCTTGATTCTAGACAAGAATTTTAGATTCACTATAAACATCATCGTCTTTTGTTTTTTTTTATTGTAACTGTATAAAATCAAAACTTCAGTCTATAACAAAGACAATTTCAGTGAAATAGGTATTAATTTTTGCTATATTTTTATTATATAAATGTTTACAAAAAACCGACGATAATTTCAGCGCTTGATCTTCTGTAAAAACTTTTCGTAAATGTTTTCCCCACCGATATGTATCTCTGTGGTTTCTCGATCCCGAGATTAATTATTGTAAAGATAAATGTGTCAATTCATTGGTAGGTTGGTACTACCTAAAGTTTGGACACGTGGTTTTATGACGTAAATTATACAGCTTATGCTTCGATCTTTTTTCGAAGGTATCTAAAATATTACAATTTGTATATTGTTACTAAAGCTTGTATGAGCAGTGTCAATCATTATGTTACCTTGAGGGCAAAATGCGTATGTATGTAAAGGTTAAGTTTTTATGAAGCAAATAATAATTCTAATTGCCTATATTCTAACAGATCGTTTTCCTTTTATGAAACCTTTTTAAATGAAAAAAAAACAAAAGAAGAAGGAAAATTCGTTACAATTCTCTGGCCATGCCTGTATAAACAAAAGTTCTAAAAAGAATAAGACATTATTGTATTTACATTAACCTTAACTTTTTGCTTTCAACCCCTTCATCATCAATTTTGTACTTACTCCTTTAAATATTGAAGAACCTACCTATTCTTGTCAGGCCTAGTTTTCTTATATTTTTATATCTGTAAATCTTAAATTTTGGCGGTCAAAATGTCAATTTAATACTAATATAACAATTATTGTCCAAAACAGCTACGAATGAGTATCGTGCAATGGAGCTACTTTCTATCTAGAAATGTAAGATCCTAATATTCATATCCAACGTCATGTAAAAAATCATCTAATAAAATACTAAGTAAATATAATAATGAAAAGACTTTAAAAGTTACAAGTTTAGTTTCAAAGATGCCTATTGTACCTATTGCATAAATCAACCATTCATATTCTTCCACTGTCCTTTAAAATATAATATTATTATTATCAACGCTGACGTTTTTAGATTGCGAGACATGAAACAAAACTAAATAATATGAAAGTAGATAATATGTAAGTACAAGCTTGAACAGTCTTTATTCCTTTAGAAATCACCACTCAAAAGATACATTAATGAAAATCATTTTTCTTGTTCTTCTAAACCATCGAGTTATTTAGTAACATAAATTATCTATCTATGTTGTAAACCCTTTTTCGTCAGATGGCGTGAATGCCGCTATCTGTTATGGTCACAAACTGACCGCGACAAAGATAAATCGAATGTCGAATATTCAAGACAGAGATTGAAACTCCTTTCAGACTCATCTAAAATATTATGTTCAGTGGGCCATCGAGAACAAACTATTGTAAATGTGAGAAAATTAAACTATCGAATATAATAAAAAATCGACATGCGTAATAAAATCGGTATCATCCTTAAAAAAACAAAGCCAGCAATTTAAATAACTTTTTGTCATCCATTACACAATCTGTAGGTAATTTTCCTTAAAAAAGAATTGGTAACTTTTTATACGACTTTCCTCTCATAAATAAAGGGGAGTGACTTTGAAAAGATTTATGAATACAACGGATTGTTTATACTGCTTACTCAGTGAAGAAAACTAAATAAAAGTTTACGTAAGTCACAATTTAGGGTAGCCCTGTTTAACTGCTCACCGATTTACATAAAAACTCGTGCAATCATATTTTTTCCACGATCGCAACATAATCCTGGAGTCGTGCAATATGTCAATAGATCGTAGTAAGAGTACAGTCTATATTCGTTGCCATTGTGTGAATGAAACTGGTGTTTTCAAAGGGTATATTTTAATATAGAAAAGAGGGCTTCGGGAAAGACGTATCGTCTTCACATAAACGTGTGTCTTTGATGTTATGTGTAAAATGCTTTCCTAGCAGTTACCTTCGAAGGTTTCATTTGTCACGATGTTGGCGCGATGAAAATTAATATTAATATTACATTAGACCGAAATAATGGTTATTTGTATAAAAAATAACTGTATAATAAAAATGGTTTTATTTAAAGCTGTAATAAAAGGAATTGTTACACTAGTAGCGAAGTTTTATTTCAAGTGTCTAAAAGGCCGTAGTCCTAGTTTTTATTTCTGTTTCCTTTCAAAAGTCTCTATTATATAAAAATGAATCCCTATTTCCCTTGGTCATCGCATCACGCGTGAACGGTTGGATCAATTTGGCTGAAGTTTGGTACGGAGATAGAGGGGACCCTGGAGAAGGTTCTTCTCTGGAGAAACTGTCGTCAAGACGCGGGTGAAACCGCGGGCAACAGCCAGTACTCTATAAAAACCAACACTTCGGTATGTAGGTATAAGCTTTCCTTGTTTATTGTGTACAGCGCTTTAAACGCATAAAGGAGGTATCATTTCACTTCGCAAAGGAATTATTCTGAACCACCCATGGTTCCTAGGTCTCATGTTATGAGGGGGTATAGCAAATGTAGCAATAATATGTTTTTCTTCCATACTTCTCTGTCAATCAGACTACGCTATGTCACTTTCTAAAGGTTGAAAATAATGAATAAGTTGGAAAAAGTATGAAAGACTCCATCTAAAAAAGTTTATATATAATTATTATGTCTTTTTCTGGAAATGGCCAATTAAGCCAAAATGTCTTTGCTTTATGTTTTTTCTTCTATCGTACTTAATTAGGAATATACTGAAGCCGTATTTTAATAAATGTAGGCAAGTAGGCCGTTCGAATACCACGAACTAGTTCAAAGTTGTCTTTCAATTGACAAAAGTAATTAAATTTGGAAATTTTCTTAATTTGCTTGTTTAATTAACATTTAACAGAAGATAAGCGGCTCATTTAAATGCCAATGTATACGCTTCTACGATAAAATTCCTAGCCATATTCAAACTTTAAGCCTTAATAAATTCAAATCATACATTAAGCAGTCATTATGTCGCAAAGCTTATTACTCTGTTAAGGACGACCTAGATGACAAAAAGGCTTGGGAATAAGCTGTTTCAATTCTTGTTCCTATATGTATGGGCTATCGGTATTTTTTCCTTTGATTTATATTTGTTAGCACACAGTGTGACATGTAATAATATGTTTTTTTATGATTATTTTATTCACATTGACATGTTTATTCTAATTATTATTTTATAAGCATTGACATTATTACCTACTTTTTAAAGTAGCTCAAATTATTTGATTGTTAATGTGTGTACAATGTGGGCTTTCTCTTTTTTTTTCCTTTTATTTATTGCCTTCATATGTAGTTTTATTTGCGTCTGACGGTTCGAGTATTTCATGTGGCCTACCCAAATGTCCTTTCTGGGGGTATTGTTCGTTGGGTTGTAAGTTCCTAAGTTACTGTTGAGCTAACAAAGACCGACACTTGCGTGCCAACTGAATGGATAGGCCCACTCGGATCTGTATGATTCTTTCTTCAAAAGGTCATTTCAGACTCGAGCCTACGTTGTACATCCATGATGCAATTAAATTATGTCTGGACCTTAAAATAGACTTTGACCCTTGAGTTTGTTTCGGTGTTTCTTCTCAAGGCAGTCAGATAGGAAATGCCGGCTTTATCTAGCTTTAAAAAATAATTGACGTGTAAAAGTGTTATTTTATAACCCATTTGCAAAATAAATATCATTTATCAATTATATAAGCTTCTGCCCACAGCGGAGCCCACGGAGGGACTTTCTAAAACAATCGTCAATCGTCGTCGATTATAACTCTGTAACCGGTTAAGCCTATTTAGCCGTGATAGTTTTCCTTTAAAGTTCAGTATATAAGCTACATCTGTGATTTTTTTCTATAGGTACAGCCATTCAAAAGTTAGAGCGAGAAGGAGGGACGCTCGTATCGAACAAAAAATTGGACTTTAAAGCTAGATATTTCGCAAATGGATCCCTACATCCAAATAAAGTCTGTACACACCTGCTTTATTTTTGAAAGACCTATCAAATGATATCTCACACAGTGCGATATAGGAGAAAAGAAAAATACATCCCCACTTTACTTGTATGGGAGATACCGTAAAAAAAAAGACAGAGAGACGGACGGACATGGAGAAACTATAAGGGTTCCTTGTCAACTACGGAAACCTTTAAACTCATGAATATGACTTGTACACTAAAGGTTTCACTCGTACAATACCAACTTTACATTTTGTCATCTTATAAATGGCTTACCTTAGTAGTTTCAAGAACTACTAAAGTACTAGCCAAAATTCGACCATATTTTTTAAATTAACTATTTGAAGAAGTACTGCAACTTTTCCATATAAACGTTGACTATGTCAAATCTCACACACCTCCGTGCGCGCAGTTTTCTTCAAAAGGGATCTAAAGTTTTCTCTTCACTATAAATATAATACACTAGCTTCTGCCCGTGACTTTGTCCGCGTGGAATAGTGGTGCTCCGCTCCTATTGGTCTTAGCGTGATGATATATAGCCTATAGCCTTCCTCGATAAATGTACTATCCAACACTGAAAGGATTTTTCAGCCCAGCGGTTCCGGACCAGCGGTTCCTGAGATTAGCGCGTTCAAACAAACAAACAAACTCTTCAGCTTTATAATATTAGTATAGATAGGTCGCAGAGAATTTGTACGATTCCGCCTACGGTTATATACGTCGTCAGTGTAAAAATGCTCGCGATTATGTAATATGCTGAAGTTAAAACCCAATTCAGTTATTAATCGACAAAACTACAAGTTCAGTAGGTTGTTCTTCTTTACAAGATCACTTTAATATACACAAGGTCAAGACCTACTGCCCCGTATAAAAATATTTTGTATGTGTTTATGAGAAAACATAAATGATTTGTGGGAAACTTGGCCGATGACCGCTAGTACGTTCAAGATATGAACACAGACGGCGTTGTATTCATCTTTTTAACACTAAACATACATAAAAGTTTTACATTATATACCTTTGATCAACAAACTTTATTATAAACATCTGTTGGTAATAATATTTGCATAAAAACTTTAAACTCCGTATCTCTTTTTGATTTTCAATACGTTTAGGTATAATTTTTTCTCAGCTTTTCACTTCCAAATAAATTCTCCGGTAAATTACTATTAAAATAATTCGTACAAATGCAGTTTCATTGACTATACCATAGTATAAAGAGCACACAGTAGGCTATCTGTGGCCCAATCCGCGATGTTATTGCCTACCGTACTTGTCTGTCTCAGGGTTGTCACTTTTAGCTAAATTTTAATTCAGTGCCTAGAAACACAATAAACCGGCGGGGCGGTGTGGGCGCGACATTCCGTGCTTCATCGGATTCGTGTGTCGCCAAAACGCTAATAAATGTTTATAGACTAAGAGCTTGTGTTTAAATAATATTCTTAGCATATACTAGTCAATTGCTTTTATTATTTTAATAGGCATAATTTATTATTCTTACACATTAAGGACAATATATATTTTCTATTAAATAAACATAAAATAATACAAACACATCTATTGAATTAGTAATTTTCTAGCATTGTTTTTGATTATGTCTTCTGGATAGAAATGGGCTTCACAAACAACATGCTTGGGTTGAGAGTTATTTATCAAATCCTCGCGGTCAATATTGAGCGCAGCTATTGAAGGCATCTGAAATACAAAGCACATTTAATATACATTAGGTATCTATCGTAAAAAGTGGAATAAAGTGACTAAAATCTCATATAAAAACATAATTCCTAAACTAAAGCCCGTCTCTTAGACTATAATCATTTTTTGTTCTGTTGTTATGAACGGTTGCGATTCGAATTTTGCTCTATTTGTCTGATTCACAATTCGTCAATTATTTTAAATTACGATTTTATAACTGTAAGTAGGTGCTTAGTTACTATACCTGCCTACAATACTGAGAAATCAGCATGACGAAACGTAAACAAAGCAATAGCGGCATATCAATTTTATTAAAAGATCAAAAGTACCTAATACATTCTAGTGGGACAGGTAGGCCTGCCTACTTTGTCTGTCTAACAATAACAAAAATAAGTAGATATCTCATCACCAAGTTAAAATTAAATGCTAGAATAAGTGACTTGCTTACCTTTCTTGTTTAGTAGGTAATCAGAACAGAGATAAATCTGGAATCGATGAATTATTTAGACACCTAAACATACAGCAATGAGTTCTCCTGCGATTATCACACATTTTTCATTTATTTAGCGGTGCCGAAAAGCCGTGACGCGTGAACTTTGTGCGGTGTTAGCCCCGACTGGCGCACTGAGAAACGGGTCGAGATTTTGTTTGAGTGTGCGTGCGGCGACGCATAGATACTATGGCGCACACATACAAGCCGCGCGCGGTTCATTTGTATGAAGATAACATACTTTGTCCTTTTTATACTATGACTATACCTACTCACGTCATCCTTAATATGATAAATCTGAAAGTTAATCCGTCTGTTTGTCTGTTACGTTGTCATGGTAATACGGTGTTGCGGGACGTTCGAGAGATACCGCGCCCTCGGAATACAAAGGGCTGAGGAAGGAAGGAACATGGATGGGTTTAGTCAGTAAGAGTCTGATACTTACGGCGGGATAGGTCATTTGATGATTGGCCATCCGAAAAAAAAATGGTAATACGGTGGGTGAAACCGCACTAAACAGATAATCTATACTTATAATAAATCTGTAGAGAGGTCAATTCTGTACATGAAATATATTTCCAAAATAACTATCAGGGGGTGATTAGGGATCGATACTGATGCCAAAAATGCAAACAGTAAAATTTTTGTCTATCTGTCTGTCTGTATAAACTCTATAGAAACAAAAACTACTCGACGGGTTTTAACGAAACTTGGTACAATTATTTTTCATACTCCTGAGCTGGTTATAGTATACTTTTCATCACGCTACAATCAATATGAGCAGAGCAGTGAAGGGAAATGTTGTCATTTTGTTTAAACGCGCTAATCTCAGGAACCGCTGGTCCGATTTGAAAAATTCTTTCAGTGTTAGATAGTCCATTTATCGAGGAAGGCTATACACTATATATTATTACGCTAAGACCAATAGGAGCGGAGCACCACTATTCCACGCGGACGAAGTCGCTGGCAGAAGCTATACTTAATATTGTTCTAGAATTTTCGCCGAAGAGACCGTCTTGAGTTATGTAATTGTTCATTTTTTACTATGTAATTTGTTAAATCGAGAATGCTCTAAAAAGGAAAACGTAATCATTGAGACTACACCCAGACAATTCTACAGGTAACAATAATTACGGCTATACATGTAATGGTGTATGTGAATTTTTGTAAACTACAAACAGCTCCCCAGAGAAGCCTGGATCCTAGCGATAGCATTTTTATTACAATGATGATAACATGTAAAAACGGTTTTCCTTTTTTAAACCGTATTTTGGTCTCACATAATGAGAAAGTTTACCTTTATAATCCAACAGGAATGCACATAAAATTAAGCTATAAACCAGTAGGCAAGAATCGTCGGGCACTGAATACTAGATATGTGGCTTTTATTGTTCTTTTATGGCTAACAGAACCATTTGGCCTCAGAAACATTGGCGAACTTCAAACGGTTTGAAATATATTATACTTGAATCCTGATATCAGTGAGGCTAGCACAAACTATTGTCATCTTAACGTTAATGTTAGCGGTTTTTAAATAAAAAATACATAGGTATATTTTAAAGGAAAAGTATTTTTTTCAAAATGTAAACAGAATAATTCGTAGCTTCCAAAGATATATGAATTAAGTCTTTAATGTATTAAATTTGTATGTGAAAAACTACATTCGATTCCAAAACTGCTTCATGAACGTTACGTTTATATTAGTGCGTTCGTACTAAGCCCAAAGATTGTATAGTGGGTATATAAAAATACTCATCGTGTATTTATATATTAAATATCCTTACTAATATTATAAATGCGAAAGTAACTCTGTCTGTCTGTCTGTTACGCTTTCACGAAAAAACTACTGGACCGATATAAATGAAATTTGGTACAGAGATAGAATATACCCTGAGGAACAACATAGGCTACTTTTTACCCGGGTACGCTAAGTAGTTGCCTCGGGATGCGGGTGAAACCGCGGGAAACAGCTAGTATTTTATACAATTAATTGGTTAGAATGACAATTTATAAGTGAATTAAAAATTCATATTTCGAAGATAATGCTCTTTTTTTTAATATCTTACATAGAAAATTCGTTAATATCTTATTTAGTAGTCTTAGAGCTAAATATTTTTACAATTTGAAATCATTTCGAGATGTTATATGAAATATTCTGTATATATAAGTTATTTGTATTGTAACTAAGCCAATATTTTATAGAATAGTCTTTGTTATTTTGGGACTTTAATCACTAATGTATATTATTTGACTAAAAACAAAAATGAAACGTCGAAAAAAAACCCAGTAATGTCAAATGGAATATCCACATCAACGACGCGTGGGCTCAAAATATGACATTTCATTAAATAAGTCAAAATTGGATGTTTATTATTTACGTCTGAGATCAAAATAGCTTTAGCTTTTTCAGGATGACAATTGTCTACTAATTGTTTTATTTATATATTTATTTCATGGTTAACAAATAAAATAAACGGCTGCTGACTAATGTAAACGAGAAAAAATATAGAAATAACCGTATATGTATCTAATTTAAAAATGAATGTTTGTTTGTCTTGATAGTTTCCATAACTCATTAATACAATTGATTGTGATGAACCTTTGGTAAGCTGTGCTGCATTTGTGAAAGTTTCTGGTATTTTTTTTTACGAATGTTGTCTTGCCATCCCATTAATGTTATTTATACTTTGATAGAATACATTTAAAGGTGAAATTGTAAAGTAATTTAATTTCTTTAATTATTTATTTATACAGCGTATAATATTCAATACAAGATATTTTTTTATAATTATGACTTGTATTAAGTCAATTTTGAGTACATAATGCTGTTGGTACTGTGCCTGATCTCTCCTCCGTCGTATCGCATTACGTCCTATTGGGCTATGAGAGTGAGGAAATATGTTATCTGAAATGATGGGAATTCTCTATTGAGATTGACCGTTTGGACAAAATTCTGGAGGCAAATCTCATGATTTTACCCTCCTTTTGAGGAGACTACTGTACGCAACGGGATAAAATTACCCCATGTCGTTTTCCAAGCTTCAGTTTATAACTTTCCACCCTGTAACGCTTCCAAGATCAATTTCATCCAGATCGATCCAACTATTTCTACGCGAAAGCGTACAGACATACAGAGTTACATTCGTATTTATAATATTAGCAAGGATAGTGTAACAGCAGCCTAAGGGTTACTTAATTCCACACATGGTACCGCTTTCAAAATTTTTCCTCGAGCGAAAGTAGCTTGCGAATGTAGGACAAAGCCCTAACAGAATTAGCATAGTATTGTTAGTACAATATTGTGCTTTTGTTATAAATTGTTATGTAGATCAGAGGGCACGTGTACAGCCATGGAATATTACAGAATTTATGAGAATTAATAGATATAAGCTTTTCTTTGACATGCTTTGATTTGAAATATTAGAGAAAAGCATATTTTAAAGGTTTTCGACCTGTTTCTACTCTCACACAAGTAATTTGTCATATTTCAATTTGGACGCTCAAAATATGAGTTCATATAATATAAAAAGGTATTTTATTGATTGTATTTATAAAGGCAGTCACTTGAAAAGGTCTTTAGATGATTAAATTTTGATTGATTAGCTAAAGTGACGAAGCTTTTAAAGCTACATTAATTTTGCTTATCAATAATTATCGCAGACACATAATGTATTATTTACGAAACTAGTGTCTAAAAGCTACTTTGATGTTTCATTCGTTTAATTGTCATTTACATTCGGCTTCTAATTTACGAGCGACGTCAGCATACATTTTGAATATATAACAGTGTATGTGCTCAGATTAGCTTTTTATTAGTTTAATAATGACGTTAAAAATAATCGTTTACATACAGAGTAAATCAAACTTTAGGTATATTTAATTTACTACGGGACCATTGCAGCTGTAGAAACCAAGTGAATGGACCACTTAAGCTGCATTCAATGCTTTTTTTTTGTGCATGGCATCTCGCAGGTCAACCTAGAAGGTTGTCGACTGGTTAACCGGGCTTGCTTCATTCAATGCTCTATAATCTATAACATATGGAATGCTTTGTCCTGAATGACTGGCGGATCAACGCACAGCCTAAATCGCTGATCGTAGAGACCTGAAACTTTGAGGGTGTGTTCTTTGTATGACGTGAAGAAAGGATTTTTCCAAATTTTATACATAAGGTGGTGAAAAAGGGGGAGAAAGTTTGTATGAAACTCTGACATATTTAATTTGTATTCGTATTTATTCGGAAAGCTAGTAATATATAGAAACAGCAATCAAAGTAACCAATCCATCAATGGACGATAAAATATGAAGGTGATAAATTGGCTCAAATGTCAGTTGATCGTTAGCAGGCAGACTTTATCCAAACTTTCATCCATTAGTTAACGATATGATATAGTAAAGTTATGGGCAACTCAACGGAATATTGGAAACTAATGTTAAGTACTATCCGATTTAGTTCATAATATAATTAGTCCATACGTCATGATGTCTAAGATTATGTGGGATTTTGATGTCCCCAAGAGTAGATAGTCAAGTCAATTCAAATAATTGGGTAGGGTAGCACTATCAATCAAACATCATCAGCAAATTCAAGACTTATTATTTTATTATTATTAGTGTTTTAATAATATCAAGCCATTTATTAGATAAATTGTGTCTTGGAATTATTTTTATTATTGATTTCAACTAGCGAATTGAATTTATTGTTAGCTAGGTTCTGTTATTTTTTTAGTATTTTAAGATACAGTACTAAACTAAGTTTGAGTTTCATGGCCGGCAGACGAACAATGAACGGGCAATGCAAATGTGCATTTTGAATAAACTATTATCTAGGTCACTTATTTACAACGCTCGTATGCGATACAACAAAAGATCTTAAATCTGAATATGCCTAGTCACTTCAAACCCAACGAAGAAACTTTTCCAAATCGTAATATTCAATTTTATATCTATGTATTACGATTTGGAGAGTTTGTCTAGACCTCGCACGCCCTAAATGAAATCTTGAAAGAAGAGTCCTATCACCTGGAAAGTGGCTTATTTTATTATTACGCCTTTGTATGTATATTCATTTATGAATGTATTTTATTCGTTTATAAAATATCTACATAAATTTATAGTTTCTAAAACATTCTTCTGACTGACGCCGACGCGACATTGCGTATTAATTTTGTTGTCATGTGATGATCCTGGTCGATAAATTGGACTTTTATTGTGATAGGCCAAAATATAACACAAACAGTGAATATTATGTTTGGGTCAAACAAACAGATCAGGCAGCCGTAAAACATTTGAATGGAAAAAAACACCACTACTGGCTTCGCTACATTGTTTTTAAAGGCCTAAGTTAATACAAAGTAAAATTAGAATAATAAGGGTATAATATTGAAGCACCCTTTATTTTATACGCATAAATTGAAAGGTTAAAATAAACCAAAGCTGAAATGTTTGATCACGTAGACATCGTTAGCGAAATAGGTGTTTTTTGTTTTATAATTCGTTTAGCAAAAAAATGAGTTGAAAGGGCTTTGTGACTTAACTAAAGAAAACAATTAGGTACACTATCGATTTTCCAGTAAAAAAAACATAAATTAAAAAAATCAAAAAACCCGACTGCGTAAAAATACTCTTATTATAAACTAAAAAAAATAAAACAAGTCTGCTTAATCTGAACTGAAGGAAAAATGCGTAGAACGTAATTGACCTAAACTATAACAAATAGTATATTAAAATACGAGTTATAGCGACTTTGACAGTCAGGACCCATATTAGATAGGAAGAGTATTGTTACGCAGTCGGTTTTTTTTTATTTTTTTTATTTATCTTTTTGTTTTGAACTTTTTGTTTTTTGTTTACATAATATTTTTGAACTGGTCTTTTTACTAGCTTTCATTTGATACCCATATTGCTACGGTAAGAAAAAAATCAACTCCCCCGCCCATTCCGCCCTTTGCGGGCGCCATTTTGAAAATCTATATAGCCTATATCACTACTACAATTTAGACAAATCCAACGACACCTCATATGTCAAAAACCGTCCAACCGTTTGGGCTGTAGGGCATGCCAAAGAAATGGACATACATACATACATACACTTGAAAAACATAACCCTCCTTCTGTCGCAGTCGGGTAAAAATATGATTCTTTCTTGCAAACGTGAATTGTATTAAAATGTTTTTTTAAGGATAGTCATAATCTATACTATTATATAAAATGACAACCTCATACACTGAATGACTGACTCATCAACGCGGAGCCGAAATGGCTGGACCTAGAGTAATGAAATTTGGACAGGAGGTACCTTTTATGTCCTAGACAAGTAATAAGAAAGGATTTTTGGAAATTCCGACCCTAAGTATATTAAAATAGGCTTGAAAGTTTGTATGGAGTAAGTTTTATTTCTTATTCGATTAAACTCAAATTTTGTAGGGACACTCTAAAATGAAAATAATTAAACACGTGTTTCACAGTTTATCAATATTTTAGCCCTAGGGTGAAAAATTCAAATTTTGAGTTTGTAAGATTAAAAATATGTTTTAACTTTACGCGAAAACGTCTGAACAGTTTTACTTGTAATTCACCAAAAATGTTTCTTATGAATCGGGTCAAGTTTTAGGCTACAAATCATCACGCTGATTATTATGGGGAATGAGCAGTGAGGCATTGAAATAAGTTTGTAATGGGATGACCTAACAAGTTTTTATAATTATGAATTTTTGCTATCATTACAATCTTTGACATGAAAATCATCACGCCCGTTTCTAAAGCAGATAAGCAGTAATTAAAATTTAAAAGACGTTGTATTAGAACGTCAATTTTACCTTCAATGTCAACGAGCACTGTAGCGGAGGGGCTGTATTAATGATCATGCGAGTCGGTTACATCAAGTTCGAATCCCACATATTTTTTTTTTTTTTTGAGTTTGGTGCATACACAATTTTCTTTTTCTTTTAGTTAATTTCACATAATATTTTTCACCTTTAGCGGCTTCAAGAATTAAGTTACGAATTTGTTAAAAGTAAGCGCTTTCAAGTCATCATATTATGTAGATGTTATTCCACTTTAGTAAGCATGGTGATTAATGCTCATGCATTCTATACATAGAATAATATATACATATAATAAAAAATGACCTCTTTTCATACATAACAGTGGAATAATTAAAAGTCAAAAAAATTTGCGCTTTGCATTGAATTAATTCTATTCCACACTTCAGAACTTAAGAATCTAGAATTCCCTTTGCTAATTAACAGATCATAAGGCCAAACATTTGAATGTATTCTGATGAACCTGAGTAAGGATCGTTTGTATTACACCTAACTGTTAGCGAATATGTTGGCACGCGATGTCGTATAATAGATATAACAATAAAACATACATTCGGATATAATTCACCGTTCTCCAGCTTTTCCTAATCATCAAGATTACCCGTACGCCCAGTGCATGGCACCCCACAATTGTGGCGATAAATATAAATCTGTTCTTTGAAGAGTGGCTAGGAAGGCGCCATGGCATTTTGCCCTACCGCAGATCCTATGCCTACGCCTGACGCAGGTTCTCACCGGACACGGATATTTTGGGAGGTTCCTGTCCTGTTCCTTAACGTCGGGGTGTTGACACTGTGAGGATCATACAGTGGTGATTTGCCCCGCTTGGGTGGCGGTGACCTCTCACATTCGGCCCTGGTTCAAACCATGGTCCAAAGCGAGTGGGAATAGGAAGCAGTGGCCCCCTTATGCGCAACAGTCATGCTAGAGAAGGAGATAGCAGGATGCGTGAGGGAGAGACAAACCACACGCCCCAGCCTAGCCATCAGCATTTGGAGCCAGGAATTGACTCCAGGCCACTGCAGGCCCGGGCCAGACTTTAAGCAATAAGTGGCCATCCGGTAAGAATTAGGCCCGCGTAGACGGCGCGTTTGAGTTCCACGCATGCCTCAATGAGATGTATATTTTATGCATAGTTGACGGGGCCCACCCCCAGGAAAAGTGCCTGGGTGCGCTGTTCGAAAGAGCTACCGCGACCTAAGAAAATAAAGAGCGAAGAAGAGAACATAATGGATCGATTTAAGTCAGTCTGACACTTACCCCCGCTCCGCCCACAGCGGGAAGAGTCGGGACATGATTTTCTATTACTAAAAAAAAAAAAACTTTTTGCAAAAATAGATCAAAAATACACAACACAATAGGTACCTAATTGGAGACACCGACTTCTGGAACGGTGTATTAGTAATTTTTCAATTTTATTTTCCATGCCAGTTCTATTTTTGCAAAAAAGTTTTTCAGTTCGCTTTTGAGTGTAGTAGTTTGTAATTTAAATAAATAACAATCCTAATGTCCAGACAAATGTTCATCACCTTGAACAAGGGTGAACTCTATACCTCTGTTTTCTCCTTTAAAGCTTAGAGGTGTGGTTATGTTACAGAATAGTGAAAACAATCACTTGCATACGATTGCAGTAATCGCTGTTCCTTTACTATTAGTAATTGAAGAGTTCCATCGGCTATCTCCGAAGAACTTTATCAGATCCCAATATACTATAAAGTATTATACTAAAAACCTTCCTTGAAACTGACTTGACTATGCTTTTGAAGAACGAAAACTCCTATCAAATTCGGTTCAGCAGTTTTTGAGATAATCGCGGACATAAAAACACATACATACGGGTACATATATAAAAAAAAATACAGAACCACGTTTTTTGAAGTCTGTTTAAAAACAAAGACTGCCTACCCGTGCGAAGCCGGGGCGGGCCACTAGTATTGAATAAAGTTGTTATAATATAGAAATAAAAGGGCTTTGATTTATTTATATGTGCCCTTTCTAAGACTTTGTGAAAGAAAGATTTTTCAATGTTCCGATCTCGTAAAACGGAAGAATGAAAAAAAATATTGCGAGTAGAACAATGTTAACCTTTACAAATATTTTTTTTCCTTCTCCATAGTGTTAATGGAGACTTCGAGTTTCAAACCTTTTAAATAAGAAAGAAAAAACAAATAGTGCTTGAGAAAGGGAAAAATTAACGTCAATATTTATCTATAGGTACTAATATTATAAAGAGAAAAGATTTGTTTGTTTCTTTGTAGGGATATAAGTAACTCAAAAACTACTGGATCGATTTAAAGAATTCTTTCGCCATTAGGAAGCTACATCTTTACGAAGTATTTATTTTCAGAACTAATTAGGAATTCCTACTAAAACTTGAATAATGTAACCCAAGGTGTAAAAATATTGTCCACGCGGGCGAAGCCGCGGGCGGAAAGCTTTGATTTATGAAATGAGAATAAGTCTATCTACAATAACTATCCTATTATCATAAATGCTAAACTGTGAGAATGTATGTATTTATGTACACACATAGTAAATAACCTGGTTTAACATAAAAGATATATTTTTTAACGGGGTGCGTGAAGTTTTCTCAGGACAAAGTGAAACCGTGGGAAATAGTTAGTTCCTCACTAATATTATAAATCCGAAAGTAACTTTGTCTGTCTGTTACGCTTACACAGGAAAACGGCTGAACGGGTTTCGATGAAATTTGGTATCCAGATAGACAGAAACTTAGGAGAGTACATAGGATAGTTCTTTATCCAGTGCGTGAAATAGTTCTCTCTAGATGCGGGCAAATCCGTAGGAACCAGCTTGTTAATGATAAATGGTATTTTGGTGAAATAATAATACATAAAAAACCTAAGTTAAACTTTTCAGGTTAATGCCTTTCCTATTTTCCTGTCGATATAATTAATTAATTACACTGAAAGAGATTAATGGCCTAAGTAATCAAGTAATTAATCTAATGGATGTCTAGTCGGTTTGACAGCGGTCTTCAGTCGTGTGAACTAAAACAGTACGAGAACAGTAAGCTATTAATGATGGTTTAATACACTCTAGACCAAATAATCAGAGTCAGATCCAAACAGAAATATCTTCAAAATATTCAATCATAGCCCAGAATATAAAAAAATGTGTGTGCCTTTTTCCATAATAAAAAAACAAATAATTATATTCATCATCTGTCATCTGCCTAGCCTTTACCACACTATGCTGGGGTCGGCTTCCAGTCTAAACCGGATGCAGCTGAGTACCAGTGTTTTACATGGAGCGACTGCCTATCTGACCTCCACAACCCAGTTACCGGGTAACACGGTACCCCTTGGTAAGACTGGTTGTCAAACTTTCTGGCTTCTGACTACCCGTAACGACTGTCAAAGATGTACAAATGATAACCGGGACCAACAGCCTAACGTGCTTTCCGAGGCACGGAGAAGCCTCGCTATGACATAAATGGTCACCCATCCACGGACCGACCGCGCCAAGCGCAGCTTAACCTTTGATCGATCGAACCGTGCGGCTGTTACTTAGCCACGAGGTCTTCCTCCTCAAATAATTATATTCATATTTTTTTTTCATACCGGTATAACAAGTAGTATATTTATATTTTGGACTTATAGACGATATTTTTCAAGTGGTCCATTATTGAAATTGCCCTCGAATAAATATCGAGGAAAGCGCATACCTTATAATACAAGAAATCCAATTTACAAACCAACACAACAACAAGCAGGCACTTAACAAAAGTTGATTAATAATAAGCTTTATATTTAACAACGCAATTATTTCTTCATCCCTTTTACGACACGAAAATGCATGTAGCCGCCTACCCAATTACTGCGAGACAAGAGCTACACCAAGGTTAGTACAGAACAGAAGTAGTATCTTGTAACAAACTAGGCGTCTCCCGCAGTTTCATCCGCGTCCCGAGAGAACTACTTAACACACTCGTATAAAAGTTCGTAAATATATATATACCCACAGACAAAGAAACTGCATCAAAGTTTTTGTTTAAAAAAAGTTGAATGGCCCTTTCCAGTATACAAACATACACTTAGGGATAATTATACTACGCTGTTATGAAGTTAACGAACCAAACTATAGGTTTCAATTTAAATTTGTATAAAAAGTTAGAATACTTGGTTAAATTTTTTTTTCAAAGGTAGGTGCGTGTTGAACATTGATGCAGTTTATTAGTCCGTCAGTGTATATAACCGTCCCTCTATCTCCATATCAAATTTCATCTAAATCGCTACTCTGAGAACGTAACAAATAAATAAATAAACTTTTGCATTTATAATATTAGATACTTTGGAAGAAAATAATGAAACTACATTTGTTATAAAAGTTTAGGTAAAATTGCGCAGAATTGAAGCAAATACGTCGTGGTATGGCATAAAATATCGCGAATCAGCGTCAAAGGGCGAACTAGCTAAAATAAATTGCGTATTGAAAAACCTATTAGGTCAATATAAAAAATATGTCGTTCGAAAATCGAAAACTAACACGAAACGCACTCAATCATGCAGCCAGTGCACCAACTCGATCGCTGCAATGAAATTTAAACTTTCTGTTTATTGGTACAAGGCATATTTTACATTACGTGAATTATTAGGTATAATATATAATTATGGGAGTTGGTACCTATTTAATTCTTCTGTGACCTACTTAAAATTCTATACGGATAGTGAATATAAACCGGACTTAACCGGTACACTGCAAATTGCAGAAAAGTATGTGAACTTTATTTTTAATTTAAAGCACATGCAGAGAATCACTACACTTAATTGTTATATTCGTAGAAAGACTTAGTTAGCTGAATTATATTATATAAAATTTTTCATTATGGAAATGATTTCAGTACACATGGGTGCAATGCATTCTGGTCTATTAAAATATGCTTTATTTAAACAATTGTTATATATTATTATGATAGTTATTTAAAAGTTTGTGAAGGTAAACATTAATATCAAAATGAAATTTGCATGAATGGCAATAAATTGCGCATTATCACTTTTAACGTCACTAAAGTAAATTACTTGATTTTGAAGAAATTCAAGTTGTTCAGGCCGGACTAGTTCTTATTACTCTCGAGGGACCCACCCTCCATAAATAAATAAGCATTCTTAAATCTCATTTTTATTCTCAAGATGACGGCTTCATATTTTTAAACGTCCGCCAAAGACACTGGAATAAGGAAAATTAGAAGATCATTCTTCGCGAGAGCACTTAACGAGGGCGTAGCTAACAAATATTTTTGACTTTTTTAGGAGAATGTTTTGGGTATAAGCTGTGTGGACGGCGGCTGCGATAAAGAAGATTTTTTCTACTTTAATTATAAGTTTTTACCATGCACGAGACTGCAGAGTCCCAAACCTTTGGGAAGCAAACGTTTTGCCGAAGAACACGCAGAAGCTCAATCTGTCCCATATTTAGTGGATTCTAATTGTGAAATATAAAATCCAACCGGTTTCTTGAAGATGTCTGTCTCTAAATGACAAATTAATAAGATAAAATTATATGAATAAAATTAAAAAAAAAAAAAAAATTGTTTATTTAAAAAGACACTAACGAAAGTTTCCGGTGTCGATTATTCAAAAATAATTATCGGTTGTTTAATAAAAATAACGCATCGTTCCAAATCAAGAAAATAAGAAGGTATCTAGTAATAAGTTCTGATCTTGAAGAAAGTGTCACTTAATTATGTATTTTTCAATATTCCTCAAAAATCGAAATGACAAAAGATACAGTTACGTTGGCTATCGCCTAAGGCAAGTCTTTACTTGGAGTTACTTAAAAGGGTGAAAACGGGTGCTTGGTTAGATGTATCCATGTATAGTCAGTGACAGAATTAGCAATTCTGAACGAAACGTGCTCTTCCAATGTCGGTCAAGAAATTGGGGTAATCCGTATTGAATGCGCGAAAATTTTTGAATTCATTATTGAGGGATGGCAAGAAGTAATTATGTTTCTAGCGAATTTGAGTATGATTTATGTTTATATGAACATAGTTTTTACATTAAGTACCTTTTGATCCGACCCAAATAAAATTGGTACATTCGTTCGTTTGACGAACTTCATAAGAAAATTTTAGACGAGTGAATTTTATTTTTTTATTATAAACGTTGCCCTCACACTAATAATTTCTCCAGTATCATGGGTACGTTTACAAAAATTCATGAAACATGGAGAAATACCCAGATAATTTTACTTATCCTGTGTGTGTGAAATCCCTACTAATTAACTCTTATAGATAATTACACAGCTAATATCGGTAGAGCAAACATCATGATGTTACACGTAGTAATAAAGAGATATTTCGTCGAGTCTTTTCATTCTAAGCACCATCCCGAGATAGTTTTAATTTCCCCTTATCTTAATAAAGGCAATTTAATTTCAGGTATATCAAACAAGTAGGTATTCTGATTTATAAATGGTGATAGTAGCACCTAATTTGTGGAATGGAGTTTCAAACCTAGACAGATTACTTCCTGGGGGGTTAGACAAGTGGAAAAAACGCTAGTAGAATAAATAAATAAATAAATATCTTTGGACAATTCACACAGCGCCATCTAGCCCCAAAGTAAGCAATGCAAGCAAGCATGCTTGTGTTATGGGTGCTAGCTTAACGGATAAACTACTTATATACTTTTATAAATACATACATATTATACATAGTAACACCCAGACCCGTTATAGAAATTAAAATTCATCATTTCAATTTCTGCCCGGCCGGGGATCGAACCCGGGATCTCTTGCGTGGCATTCCGGCTCACGTTGACCACTATACCACTCAGATCGAATAGAAAACAAAATGTATGGGAATGACAGATAGCTAGTCGTAAACGAATGTCATTCCCATACATTTTGTATGGAACCCTGTCCCCCTGGAATTAATTCTAAATGACCGTTTTTTGTAGCTATTTTGTTGGCATTCATACGAACAACGAGTAGTCAGAAGCAAGAAGTCTGACAACTGATCATGCAATCGCGGTATCTGATACCCGGTAACGGCTTTGGACGTCAGATAGGCAGTTGGTAATGTATATACAACGAATTACTGGACTTAATCCAGACCTATATAAGTTTATGCCATTTATCACAGCTAACACAAATATTAATCTAAGCGAAGAGCAAGTTTCTACCACTTTACTTGAGTTTGAACTAATTTACAATCGCAAGCAATTTAGTTGGGTCAGACACAATACAATTTTCGAAAAACGAAAATACATTAGTTTGCTTTAGGTACATTTAAAGAGAAACACCGCAAGTTGTTTTCTACAGGAATTGAAAGTGAAGTGAATAGCTGAAAGTGCCGCAATGTCAGTCGCTATGCCAAACGTGACAAATTTTTTTCATAACCGACCCGGTTTTATTGGTCGCCAGTATAATATTTTAATGTCATAAGTGAGTGGTACACCTTCCGTGCAGTATCCAACTTTTAGATGCAGTTGCATTACACGAAGTTTTAGAACGGATGTATGTAGAGAATGGTTGGAGTTTGTATATTACAGAATATTACTCGTATTATACATACTATAACATATTATATAATAGCTGTGTCCTATGGCTACGCTCGTGTATGATAAAATTGAGCAAACAATTGTGATTTATAAAAAATATACTAGAAAAGTATGTGCGGTCATGGCATCTCGCAGATCAACCTAGAAGGTTGTCGACTGCTTAACCGGGCTTGTAATCAGCACCCTTTACAACTACAAAAATGTTAAACATAATGCTAAGCTTACTTTACACTGTGGAGCTTTCATATTTCACACTCACCATCATCCAAATGTAGTCCATAACTTTTGTTAGTTAACCGATTTTGATAAAATAAAGACTAAATGTAAGCCTAGGATATTCTCTATGATTTTCTGGTTTTCTTAAGTTTTAACCTAAACTCAGCCCTATTGTAGCGATAGGCGTATAAACTAACAGACATTTCTAAAAATGATTCCAATATATATTAGTTTTTTATAGTCCTTTGTAATATTTTTTTCCCGAAATGTTCAGACACGTAAAATTTTAAATTTTACTATATGGATTGTTAGAAACAATCCTCACTGGTTTCCCCTTTTGTCAGACAATGTAACTAGAAATAGACGTACTAAATATAAGAATTACTTACGAACGCACCCAGCGAAAACAGCTCTTCTTCATAAAAGCATGTTTTGTATGGCACCGCTAATTTATAATAAAATTCCAGAGAATATTAAAACTATAAACCAACCAAACTTATTTAAAAAAGAACTTAAGAAGTTACTGACTGAAAAGTGTTATTACTGTGCTAAAGATTTTTTAAATGATGCCCTCTAATTTTGTTTTACATTTAATTTTTGTTGTTTTGTTTTTCTTTTTTTCGTTTTTCTCTCATAATTCTTTTAAATTTAGTTAGTTAGTCTCTATAAATTATTTTGTACGCCAATTGTGGCAAAACATGTTGAAACGTTCAGATTTAAATTTTCCATCCACATTTGCATGTTTGAATATGTACTAAATGTTACACATGTTTATACAAATAAATATTCTTATTCTTATAAAATATAGAATAGAGTAGGTACATCTGTAATTGATGTTTGAATATACATCACTAGCTTTTGTTAGTCCCTCGAGTTGTTTGCACGTTAAACATAGATGAAGCACTCAAGCTTTGTATTTATGAAATAATTCTCAGAATCGGCCCAGTTGTTACAGAGATAGATCAATACATACAAACATACTTTACCTCTTTATAATATTGGTGTGATTTACAAAATATTTCAATTAGTAATAACCTTAATTCAAGTATTGAAATGTCATTAAACTAGTTTCTATAATCAAGCTGTGAAAATAAAAGTTATTTATTATTTAGACAAGAGTTAATGCAAAATAAAAAACTAAAAAAAATATCCGCCAAAGATTGAAGAAATCACAGTCTTTTTCTTACATAGCCTTATTATTGAGTTTAATGTTATTTTTGCTTTTGCAACAATTTGGTATTAATTATGTCTAGGAATATCATTTTCAAGTTCAAAAACATTTTGAAGATCCCAAGGGTCATTTTATATGAAACCTTATGAAAATTGATTTAATATTATCTTGAAATTTTATTTTATAAATCGAAACAATACCTACTATATCGCTAATATTAATCAGTCTAGTCTAGTCTTAGTGCTTCTTCAATAACACCGAATAATGTATGTATGTCAATATATTAAGTCTGAGTATTGAGTCTTTTGTTTACATGTTGAAGTAAATATTTAATCAGACGATAGATGCATACAAGCTATAATCTGGTTAATGTTTCAAATGAGAGGAAATTACTGATTTTTTAAAATATTTTTTATACGTTGGCATGGCCAGCTGACGTATAATCCACCACCCCATAGTCAGCTGACTATTTTTTTTCATTAAGATATGTGTTTAACTATGATTTGACACACATTTGATTCGGGAGGCAATGACTGAATATTTTATTTTTCTATATAGTTACTTAGGAGACCACCGCTGCTTATCCCACCAAACAAGCCGTAGCTGACGTTCACCAAGCTTCATAATAAAATTTCGCCCGGGAGGACATTAGTCATAAAAATCTGCTGTCTATAATCGTTAAATACTGGGACCCCAAAATAGTTGAGAAGAGGCTAGGCTGTTGACAAATAATTCAACATATCACATTTTACACCTTTCAAGTTTTTGAGAATTTATTTAGGTACTATCTACTCTCTCAATCTCTCCTAAAACTATAAAAATCTTAGAGCAAAAAAGGCTTAGCTACTTTATTCTTATTTCCTATGCATGGAAGTTGACTACAAGTGCACAGAATAATCCGTGGAGCACTTTACATATTTATAGAAAATATTCATGTGTTGGTCGGACATTATAAGTAAAAATATTTTTTAGAGAGGATTTTGTATATTTTTTTGGGATGAGTTTACTCTTGACTCTAGGCTATGTTATACTGGAATGCCAGCAATTTTATGGCGTAATTACGTTAACCCGTATTTGGGTGTTTGAAAGACTTTACTCAATTCAGAATGCATAATTTACATTGTGAAATACGGGTACTTTATTTCTTTAGCGTTCGGACACTACTCATTATGACGACTGGCAAAGCACTAATAGAATTGAATGAAGAACTGGTGTCGGGTATGCGAATTCAGGTAACTGAACCGATGAAGCTGGACGAGATGGTCCAAAGACTAGTATTTAAACCCATTAATTTACGTTGGTTGTTTGTCTGAATTCCATGGGCAATCAATCCCAAGGAGGGTTGAAGTCAGGCAAAATTCACGTCGTGGAAATTTGCCAGAATCTTTGCAGAAAGGCTAGTAAAAAGGACCGACCCGAAATAGTTTGGGACAAAGGCTTTAATAGTTCAATTGCGTCATAAGAGTCGAAATGGCTTAAAATGTAATCAGCATTCCGGAATACCTAACCTACTTATTGTTCTATTCCACTATTTGGTAAAGACTTCCCACAATTTCTTCCAAGTATTAATTTTTCGCAGTAGGTACGCGAAATTGAAGTCTGCACGTCACGATCATTTCGCTATATATTTCTAGACAAACCTTGGCTACCACTCAGATAATGTGAGAAAATCTCATTTGAACGAAATCGTATGTGTGAAAAGTAATTCACATAGTAAGCTTTATATTATGCATACAGTTTTGTGTTAAAAATCATTCTTAACCATGGAATACTGTGCGACTATTTATTTACTTGACATTTGATGTAACTAGAAGAAATCTACGCGACGGTAGACGTATATTTCATTGACTTCTAAATCACTTATCATTAAAAACTCAACTGTTCACGTAGATGAATTAATAAGTAAGTGTTTGCCTTTTTTGGCGCACCATAAATTCGATTTAAATTGTGTCTAAATACGTACCGTATACGTGCGATTTTCAAACAAAGACGAACCTTATAAATTTCCGAACAGACACCAAACAGAACGACATTGAGCTCTCTTTGTTGCTCAAAAAAAGTTGTTATTTAAAAACTGTCAAGGCAAAAATGTATAAGGATTTTTTTTATGTTACCTATGCAACCTATGGAAATATTCTGTCAAAAAGTAATTTGGGTTTTTATTGGAATTATTTGAAAGGAACAGATCGCAATTCGCATTTCCGCGAAACGACAAAAACGAATATGTATTTATGTACCAGTATGTCTTTTTCAATCAGACTTCTCCAAAATCCGATCGGTTTAATATAAAGTTATCTGTTTACTTATTTATTTTTGTGTACAACTTCAAAAGTTGTAGTCAAGTTCACTAAGTTTACTAAACTGTTCTCAGCTTAGGTAAATATTTATCTTCATTCAAGTTTATTATTTCTTAATTTGAATATTTAGAAGTTAACAAGCAGAATTTATAATTATTATCAAATCACTCTCAGAGAACGTTTTAGGTTTTTTTTTCAATATAACATACAATTTTCATATTTCTATCTTGCTCTGTCTATTTCTGAAATGTTAGTCATCCCTCTCATATAGATTATCGTAATCACCATAGTTTCACTGAGTGGATTGAATGATGTGACAAAAAAAAGACTAAACTAAATAAATGAATCGACGAAAACAGTGTAAAAAAGCAACATAAAATGTAATTTATCAATTAGCAAAACAGAACTGTAATGAATCCAATTCTATTGGTTTGCACGTAAACTAAGTCACACTTATTCCATATAAGGGACATGGGGACAGACAGAATACGTAGAACACCTTGTGCTATGACCTTACTGTCGAATATTTTGTCAAATAAGGTTAGTAGGCATAATGGTGGCGGTTACGAGCAAAACACAAATTGAAACACTCATCCTAGAATCTAATACCTTCCTTTGTCAGCTCCTAAAGCCGGTAGCCGTGGGAAGCTTTCAGGCTCCGTAATTCACGTTGACGAAAATAGATGGCGCTACTAGTCATGTAACAATTTAATTGTTAAAGCAAAGAATGGGTATAGACAATAAAAATAGCAATGTATTAAAACGATTTTAATATATTGCTTTCTAATGGAACGAGCGTACGTCTTTTCCTTTAATTTTTTTTTTATTTCTAAATTTCCTTTTCAATTATTAAACACATCATATTTTATGATCAATTCAAAAGTTATTTATTCAAACTAGGCTGAAAAAGCAGCACTTTTTGAACGTCGATTGTACAAATAAAAAGACAGAACCCAAAACGTCCGGCCTTCACCACTATATCCTATGTGTTTTTGCTGGGAAGAAGTGGCGTAAAAACTCCCCAGATAAAAATAGTACCTATTTCACACTTAAAGTAGCTACCTATATAATCTGCGACATATTTTTTTAAACATAATCATAATGAAGATTACTACTACCTTATAAAAGTAATACACTACATAACTAAACTTGCAAAGCCGCGATATATACGACTTGTTCCAACTCTGAATAATTTGCTAGTAAAAGTTTGAAAAGTAACATTAGCAACTGTGGATTTTCAACATTTACTTAATCCATTTTTTTTTTCATCAATCGCAACTTCTTGCGATTGATGAAACTTTAATGCTGCTCTATAAAGTTCAACGCACGAGTATGTAGTAGTTATTTTGATCTACACTCAAGAATAATGATTTTGAGTTAACAAGTAAAAAAATATTATATTATCAATTCTAAGAACACTTTATAGCGATTTATTCTTGAATTTCTTCATAATTTTACCATTCATTTTTCAACTCAGCCTTTCTTACAAAGAGCTGTCTCTTTCCACGAAAGGTTGATTTAAATCGAAAAAAATAATTGTTGTTAAATATTGTACGTAATTTAATTTTCGTCGTCGCAAATACTCCTCTTCAATTAATATTACGTAATCAAGGATTGCTTTAAGTCGTCATTCGCAAGTCAGTAATTAAAAATTGTGTACAATTTAAAGACAACATGAAACAACCGACCCCGAGGCAGTTTAATAAAATTAAGGATGGGTTGTTTCAAATGTAACGTCAGTCTTGTAACGTCAACTATGTAGAATTCATAAAATCGGTGTTACAAGATGATGCAACTGGCCCGAAATTATTCTGTCATACAAGCAGCCATATTTAGGGCTCCGTAGTCGACAAGGAACCCTTATAGTTTCTCCATGTCCGTCTGTCTTTCAATCCGCGGCATAGCTCAGAGGTTCTTGGTACTAGAAAGCTGAAATTTTGTATGGATATTATGTATATCGATCACGCCGACAAACTGGTAAAATAAAATTATGAAAATTTAGTATGTGAAGACCACTTTTCAATTTAGGGATCCGTTTGCGAAATATCTAGTTTTAAAGTGCAAAATTTTGTTTGATACGAGCGTCCCCCCTCTAACTTTTGAATGGGTGTCACTTAAAATGTGAAAAAATTCACGAACTTAAAAGGAAAACTATCATGGCTAAGGAGGCTTAACTGGTTTTCATTATTACTACATCTAAGTGGCCATATTTGCTCAATGAAGTGGCCCAATCTAGAAACCGAGGATATACCGCCCAGTCTTCACTTTAACACATCTGTCTTCTGCCGGCAACCTTTTGAAGGTCGGTAAATATTTATAAGTTCAAAATTCAATTAAGACATAGGTTTATTATTCAATTAATATCAGAAATGAAATGAATGATTTATATACAAGTAATTTGAGTAAGAAGGCCTACATTCGGTCTATTTTCATAGTGAATATGCCAAAATGTGTACACATGAAATGATTTATTGTATTATTCATTCAGCTTTTTTGTACAAACAGATATATTCATATTTGATGTATTGTGTAATTGTAATTCATGAATAATTAATGTTTTTATGTTATTTTAAGGGTTCCGTAGTCAACAAAGAACCTTCATAGTTTACTTGCCTGTCTATATTCGTGGCTTTGGCCAGAGGTTCAATGCTAAGCGACTATCATTTGGTAGGTATAAGTGTACATATTGAAAGTATTTTTTAAGGTTAGGTACCTCCCCTACACGTAAACTGGCATAAATTGTATGGGTAAATTAATTAATTAATTTTATTTGGATAGGTTATTAAAATTAAGATATTAGCGGATGTGTGCGTTCGTTTGTGAAATATTTTCTAATATTTGTGTAATGTCTACTCCTAAATATGAAAAGTTCATGACAGTAGTATATACTAAACTTAGGTAAAACAAGGTTTCTATAACAAGAAAGTAAACTATTATGGATAAGTAGGCTTTATCGGTTATAAAGCTATAGTCGACCAACTAAAACGTACTACGGAACCCTAATGCGCGTGGCCCGACACGCCCTTTGCCGATTTTTTATAAACTCAAGCTAGGTAAGCAGTTTTTATCGTGTGGCCTGCACGTTTATAACCTTACAAGCCCTAGCCTCAGAATTATCAATTTTATCTTCACATCCAGTTTTATAGGGCACTATCGATATGCGATTCCCTCGCAACACTTCAATAATAACAAAATAATTTATGCGTAAATGGTAAATGGGCTGGCATAAATAACATCAAATTTGTTATTATTCGATGAGCGAGAGGAGGTTCCTAGTCATTAACATCAACAAAGGGTTTTGTGGGTAAATAATCGCGTTGGAATAACAAGGTATGTGTTTGTGAGGATGTATGTATGTATGTTTGAATCTCTTTCACACAAAAGCTACTGAATGTATTTAGATGAAATTTAGCATTCACATAGTTTATAACTTTGAATAATATATATGATTTAGTTTGCGAACAATTTCCCTTTGGATACGGGTGAATTCGTCAGAAACAGCTAGCCATGTATATTAAAGTAAGATTATATTCATAAAAAATAATTAAGGATTTTTAAATAGGTACCTATTAAGATGGTAACAAAACAGGAAAAACCAGCTAGGTGGATTTATTCACCAAGAGTCAAGAGTCATCATCTGCTTAGCCTAGCTTTTCCCAACTATCTTGGGGTAGGCTTCCAGTCTAAGTGGATGTAGCTGAACATCAGTGTTAATTCATCAAGAGTATGAGGTTCTAATTTATTGACCCTTTAAATCATTCTTGAACCTCATAACTATAAAACGTTTGAGAAAACTTCGGCAACTTTCACGTCTAAAGCCTTCTTGGGAAGAATTTCGTTTGAAAGATACTAAAGAAAATTAAAATAATCAGAAATTGCTAATATAAACAAACTTAATGTTTATAATATAATAATTATGTGCATATAGAGACTGCTTGTTAATATGTAGGTCCTAGATTTTCGCAAGCGCCTTCGCCCGCGTGGTCTATATGGATTTAAATTAAAAATGACAGAGTTTCATACAAACTTTGCCCCCCTTCTTAACTCCCTTAGGGGTAATCATCATCAGCCTAAATATTGTCCCACTGCTGGGCACTTTATTGTAATGTAAATTCTATCTAAATTAGAGGAAAAAAATTGAAATCGCCATCGTTTTTGCAAGCGTGGTAATCAATGCTTGTGCCTTCTTTTTATCAGAAGAGGCTTTTGAGAAGAAAAGTGAGATAAATAGACCAATGATGGTGATGAACTAAGACTACTAGATAGTGAAAAAGTTTGTGTCGAATTCGCAAACAGTTTTTTGGACATAACGTTTGCCGACGCGTTGGGTACAATTCCATGCAGGAGAGCTACAAAAAAACTTTTACACACTTTTTCAAAAATACTTGCATCGAGCTTGTCACAGCTGTTTAGTTCGAAATAAAGTCTTTCGACTGGCTCTCACGTTCGTCCGTCACACGCCATTTGTCTAGTTTTAAAACACTAGCACTAGCACTTGTTTCCAATTGATTTTACGAAAAATGAAAACAAAGTCCTATTTTGTTCCAATTCTGCAACAGAAATTAATAAAATAGCAAAAGGGTGGCGCATTTATATCAATTTCATTATCTAAACATCATCATATTCATGCCATTTTATTTACATACTAGCTTCTGCCAGCGACTTCGTCCGCGTGGAATAGTGGTGCTCCGCTCCTATTGGTCTTAGCGTGATGATATATAGCCTGTGGCCTTCCTCGATAAATGGACTATCTAACACTGAAAGAATTATTTAAATCGAACCAGCGGTTCCTGAGATTAGCGCGTTTAAACAAAATGACAACATTTCCCTTCACTGCTCTGCTCCTATTGATTGTAGCGTGATGAAAAGTATACTATAACCATCTCAGGAGTATGATAAATAATTGTACCAAGTTTCGTTAAAATCCGTCGAGTAGTTTTTGTTTCTATAGAGTTTATACAGACAGACAGACAGACAGACAGACAGACAGACAGACAGACAGACAGACAGACAGACAGACAGACAGACAAAAATTTTAATGATTGCATTTTTGGCATCAGTATCGATCCCTAATCACCCCCTGATAGTTATTTTGGAAATATATTTCATGTACAGAATTGACCTCTCTACAGATTTATTATAAGTATAGATATGTGTGTGGGAAAATAAGAAGAAAATAGGTTATGATTTTGTTTATATTTTTCGTTAAATCAATTAGTACAGATAACATATAACATGATAGGTATCGAATTCAGAGACTAAAGTTGTTGCCAGACTGTCGCAAAGAAAATTGGTAGAATAATCGGAAAGAGTACCTACGCTATAAGTAGTCCTTATTACCCAAAGAGGGAACTACTTGGCGTACCCGGATAAAAAAGTTAACTATGAGTTAATCCATACATGTAACATATATAAAAAATCTGGCCGTATATAAAAAAAATACCAAGCGTCATAATATAGGTAAGTGCTGTAAATATTTTACGTGATAATCCCAACCCCGCTCTGTACCTACTTTTGTTAAGAAAATATACTTAGATTAAAATACAATGTATTATTTAAATAGAGTTGTGTGCACCTACATATACTTCCGTTGGCGGAGTCACAGAAACGACAATTGTTCGGGCGTTCAATGTGCTTCTTAATAATAAAGTATGAGCGCGAAAATACTTCATAAAAGTTTTCACATTTTTCCACCAAACATTGAAATTGCCTTAGCAAAACGCAATTATTTGTTCCTAAGTATTCTGTATGGCCGGCATTATGCCGGCCATACACGCTACGGTCTACCGGAAAGGTCCACCTGTGCAGATATGCCTGCGCAGGTAGACCGGAATGTGTGTGGGAATAGACCTGCAGTTTTTTTGAACCTGCGCAGGCAACCGGCGCAAGATCGAAAATCGATTTTTTCGAGTGACACCGTACGGTGTACCTGTGCGTGTGTGCGTGTACTCCGGTCGCCTGCGCAGGTCGCGTCAGTTGTTTTCTAGTGTTTCTTTCAAACGGGCGTCTCATCGCTCGCATCGTATTGCCAGAAAATGGCGCCACCAGATTCAGCTAAAAAAATCCTTGAAGATTTTATTGAAATTTATAGAAGTAATCCATGTCTATGGCAAATTAAAAACAAAGATTACCATAATCGAGACAAAAAAGAAGCTGCTTATAAATTACTCATAGAAAAATTGAGAATAATTGAGCCAGATGCGAACAAAGATGTAGTTGTGAAAAAGATTAATAACCTAAGAAGCAATGTTAGAAAGGAAAAGAAGAAATATGAGCAATCTTTAAAGTCTGGGGCATCTGCTGATGATGTGTATCGTATTAAACTGTGGTACTACGATTTGTTCAATTTCATTCATGATCAATGCACTCCAAGGGAATCTTCATCCAACTTAGATAGTGATGACGAAAATAGTTGTGAGGTAAGTAAAATATTTCATAGTTTGTAGTATTTTTTTTATTAAGTAATAATAATAATAATAAAAATATTTATTTCCAGAAAAAATATTACAATGTTTGTCGTAATTATTAGCTAGTAGTTAACAATGGTTCAAAAAGTATAATAGCATCCGCTGTCGAACTAGGTTAGGACCTGTATTTCGGCATACGGCGCCACGCCCCGAAGTATCAGAGTTTAAACTAGCTTATACTATTTTAGGTAAACAAAAATCAAGATAGAAATAAAAGGTGTGTGAAAGGGCCTCTCTTTGTATATGGGTAAGGTGTACGTGTGTGTGTGTGTGAGAGGGTGTGTTCTGTTTACATATATAACTTATGAATACATCAGAATTTAAAAAAAAAAAACTATGTCTTTGTCCAACTTCTTGTATTATACAAATTATTTTATTGTATTATAGTAACTTATGAATAGATTGAATCTGTACGTTTATATTACCGTAAAACCGCCAAAAGTTCCTCAGTGTCCTTGTATTCTAAAGTCAGTAACCAAGCTTCAATAGTTTTTTTGCAATTGTAGGGTAATATAATAATAACATAATTATTTATAACTATAACTATTTAGAACTATGTACCTACTCTGCCCGTTCAGCCTTAGGTATTATTTAATTTACATGATCATTTTGCCATGGTACCCTTCCCTCCTGATTGAAATAATTCATAAAATTGTTTCGGACAATCTTCGCGTTGTTCAAAGTATTTCCTGGGTTTCTTCTTTCCAAGTTTTCCATGGTGCTATTTTGTGTATTGTATCCTTCAGATATTATAGTCCCGTTTTCAGAGTTTTCTCGATAAAAACATTTTTGAGGTGCATAAGACTTTTTTGAGTGTTCAATTAAAAAGTTATGTAATACACAAGATGCTTTCACTACTTTATCGATATTTTCGGGTTCTAAATTTATATGAGTATAAAATATCCGAAATCGTGATGCCATTATCCCGAAAGCGTTTTCAACAGTCCGTCTCGCGCGAGATAATCTGTAATTCAGGATTCTTCTTTCTTGCGATTTTAAATCTGCCTGTCGAAACGGTTTTATCATATCGGGGCGTAATGGGAACGCGTCATCTGCCACAAATACATATGGTAAATTTCGGTTACTTCCTGTTAACAATTCACTGCTTGGAATATGTAAATCACTATTTTCTAATTTTTCAAAAAATTTAGTGTTTTGTAGAACCCCTCCATCGGATATTCTGCCATTCATGCCAACGTCTATATAAATAAATTGGTATTTTGCATTAACAATTGCCATAAGAACCACACTATGTTGCCCTTTATAATTATAAAAATACGATCCACTATTAGCCGGTGGAACAATCGATATGTGCTTTCCATCTATTGCACCAAGACAATGAGGAAAGTTCCATCGTTCTTCATACATCTTTGCTATTTCTTTCCACTCTTCTTCAGATGTAGGAAACTGTAATATAAAAATAATAGGTTTTTATCATAAATACTTGCAAAAGTAGTTATTATTGATGTGAAATATCTATAGCGTATGCACACAAAAATGTATCATTTTTTTTTTCGTTTTTAGAAAGACAACACTGAAGACTCTTTAAATGCCGCTGAAGAATATTCATCCAACAGCGTATCTACCGACAACGAGGTTCGATCATCATCGTCAAATAATAATTCATCTCGCCCACCAAAACCTGGTAAAACAAAAAGAAAAGATGAAAGCTTAGCAAATGAAGTGTTGGAATCGGTACGAGATCACTTTAAGCGCCCTCGCCCAATTGTAACAGAAGATAGGTGCGATATTATTGGAAAAAACGTGGCGATGAAATTGAAAGCTTTAGATGCGAAACAATTAATAGTCGCAGAAAAACTTATTAATGATTTACTTTTTGAAGCAGAAATAGGAAACCTCACTCCCGAGCACGCCTATATTAACATGAGAGATATTTTGAAACAAAATCAACGAAGCTATGTTCCTGCTCAGCAATATCGACAACATGCATATCAGTCCTCTCCTAATTCCAATAGGGCATATACCCCTGTAAGTTTTGTTTCTTCTGAAAGTCCTAGCCCACCCTGTTTTCCATTTCCCACCAGTCAAAATTCAGAGTATCTTTCTCAATCATTTCAAACTAACCATCTACTCAACAGTTCCCAAGGCAATCCCTACTCGCCACAAATACGAACAACTACAGTTCCAGAAAATCAGCCCAATGAAACAGAGGTAGTTTTATCGATTCCAGATTCGGCAGCGACATTCATTACTAATTTCAATGTTCATAATGAATAACTTGTATGTACGTGACAGTTTTTTACTTTAATGATTAAAATCGTACATATTTTTTTCAATAAATATTATCTCTAATATAACAGTGTTTTAATGACTTACCTTCAAATAATCTCTTCTGAGTACTTTATATAAAGCCTCACATGTTTCAGGAATAATTTTTCCAAGTGCCTGAGGCGAAATAATTGCTGAAAATTTTAGATCCTCATAGCTTCTGCCAGTTGCGAGAAATCTCAATGTTACTGATAATCTTTCGTGCGCAGAAATACTATTTCTCATAAGTGTGTCTTCTTTTTTTATCATAGGAGTAACCATTTCAAGTAATTTAAGGTATGTTTTCTCGTCCATTCGAAGATAGTTTTTAAAATCTTCTGGTTCAAATTTCAATTCACTTAATAAATTAACATGACTATATGTTTTTCTTTTCAATAACCAATGCTTACACCACTTTTTTCGCTTCTTTTTCGTATTATTCATCTTCAAAATTAAAGCAAGACCTAGCAATGCCAGCGTGTCATCGTCCAAATTCGATGCCATCGCAAAAAGAACTGAAGACCGCTCCGATACACCGGAACGTCCCCATACACGCTACCAATGTTCGGTTGACCTGCGCAGGCATACCTGCACAGGTGGACCTTTCCGGTAGACCGTAGCGTGTATGGCCGGCTATATTTCATTTTGCTTTATAAACAAACACTGTTGATAGTGTTTCCACACGTATTGCGAATCTACATTCAGTTTTTAATATCCGTTTGCAAATAATTGCTAGAGAATTTCTATTTTATTTGTCATAAATTTTTAGTGATTGTTCTTTTGAATATTTTATTTGTTTTAAAATGTTTATTTTCGACTTGTATTAGGAGCCATTTTAAGATTTATATTGCACTATATCTTGGATACAACATTTCTGGATGCTAGGAAGCCTATGAAATAGATTTCTATATGGAAACTACCCTTTTTTATATGGAAATTTTAGTTCCCTGATTATTTTGATATAATGTAACACACAGGTGCACGGTACGAGTGATTTTGAAGAAGTGACAGAAAAATTCGACAGGAAATATTTTTGGCTTGATCAGTATTCATTTAATGAGGAGATATAAAACAGAATGACCATCTGTGTCATAGCGAAACTCCTCCATGCCTCTTAAAGCACGTTAAGCTATTGGTCCCGGTTGTCATTTGTAGATCTTTGACAGTCGTTACGGCAAGTTAGAAGCCAGAAAGTCTGACAACCAGTCTTACCATGGGGTATCGTGTTACCCGATAAATGGGATGTGGAGGTCAGAAAGGCAGTCGCTCCATGTAAAACACTGGTACTAAGCTGCATCCGGTTTAGACTGGAAGCCAACTCCAATATAGTTGGGAAAAAGCTAGGCAGATGATGAGGATAATAGATATAAAACAAAATGACTTAGTATGTTGATGGATGGAGTTCGAGCACTACCTAGGCCAAAAGAGACATCGCTGGGATTGCGTAAGGCATGATAAAAGATAACGGAGTAAATGATAAAGTGGTGAAAGCACTAACTCCAAATAAAATGGGACAGAGCAAGATGAAGAGAAAGTTTAAACCACTACGATGAAGATAGTGTTGTACCGCAGTACAGTTAAATAATATTAAGTTCAAAGTTAGTTCCTTTATTCTGTAGCTGATTGTGCTCGTTATATTTAATGGTCTAGTTTAACTTTGTATAATTACACAAAAAGTGAGCCCGACTCAAGTCAGACAAAGGATAAATTTTGGTTTGTATCTTTGTAAGAAATTGTTTTGATGATTTAAAATTTTATTATTAACAAATATTGTTTATTACCCATGTCTGTTCTGCCTATTCTTAAATTAATTTCAGAGATCCATACGAATATTATAAATGCGAAAGCGTGTCACCTCTGCACGTTTAAACGGCGGAGTCGATTTAGATAAAATTTAGAAATAGTTTAAGTTCCATAAAATGACATAGGATAGTTTTTAACTGAGTTTGGAAAATGAGTAAGTTCTCGATTTTTTTTTCTTAGATCTTTTAGGATGCAAACGGAACCAAGATCAAAATCTATTATTACATATAGAATTGCTTTACAAATTAATTTTCACACTTTCATTGCCGTAAAAGCAATCAAACCTTACGACCTTTTCGTCTCATAAGTTTACGAGCCATGAATTTTATAATTTAAATTACGAAAGAAAATGCTTTTTATTTTATGGCGGCTGTAAATATCATAATATCCTATTTATTATGACTAACTTTGATCGTTATTATGTATATTTATTTGCGGAATAGGTAAAACAAAAGCTGTTTTTCCCAAAAAAATAATTCCCACTTAGCTAGTTTATACTTCGTAAACGTGCTATTTGGATTTTCCAGTGATATATAGTGCTTTCGGGGCCGAAGAAAACTGACACACAATGGGGATTGTAACTTTTTTCACGCAATTGCAATCAAGCAAAAAGGAGTGTTTATGAGTCCCAATGTATTAAAAATAAAAAAAAAGTTTGATTACAAAAACAATATCAATACTTACTCTTGAAGAAAAAAAAAACTAAATACTTGCTATTCTTATTTCACGATTTTCACCAAGCTTCATATTTAGGTACCGAATATCCTTTTTATCAGATAAGTTTTTTTAAAGGTATAAAATACTTATTCTAATATTAATGACGAGCACGTTTTTGCTGGCGAAAAGATAAAGCCAATTTGAGATGAAAACGTGAGCCTAGTATTAAATATATATCCTTTTTTTTAGAAACCTATATATTGTTTAAGGTAGGATAACATTTCGTCAAAAGTTACTTGATATAAATATCAGAAACATTAAACGTTCCGGAAAAATATTTAATACATAAGGTGTCTTTAGCTAAACCAGTTTAGTGACCTCACTGATTTTCTTTTACACTGTTGGAAATTACTTTTTATTTATGGAGGCAAGAGGGGATTGAACCCCGACCTGTCTTGTTCGCATCCGCCGAATTTAAATTAATGGATCATTAGGAAGTCCACATCTACCGACCTTACGTACGTTACCTACGTTTATTTCGACTCTATATTACTATTTCCATTGTGTGTTTTTTTTTTGTTGCCAAATTAAGGATTAAATATAAAGTTAAAATATTATAGTTTTGTCGCCTGTCTGCTTCACATTTAAGTTATTCAATTTAATTTTGCCTCCATATTTGAATATGGTCCTTGAAGCGCGCATGTCTGAACTATATTTTGTCTGAAATTTGTATGGAAGAAATGACAAGAATATGAAATAAATAGTAGTTTTCAGCAGTATATATTCATGTATTCTAAGATTTTTTTCCGAAATTTTCCGAATTACACGCCTTTGCACCCTTATATGTATGAAATAAAAATACAAGGGAAAAATCGAACTGAAAACAAAAAACTGCTTAATAATCCTGCCATTGGTCGAATGCACTTTTAGGGGTAGTTTCAGTAAACACGAGAGGCAGGTGTCTTAGCCACTAGGCCACCACGAATTTATTTTTATATATATTTTCGATAAGTTACACATAAATACGTGGACTTGTTTGGACAAAAGGGCCCACAACTGTTACATTGTTATAGGTTCTTGTTATTTTGTATTTACGGCAAAACTTTGAATCTGCGGGCTTCTTGCGGTCAAAGGGAAACGAAGCTTGATGGCTTTGTTTGAGGCGAATAGCTGTGTTCTTGATAGTTAATTATATATTGTCGAAGACCACATTAACACAATACAATTCTCCCTAGCCAATAAATGACACCCTGATGAGGACGACTTTTCTTTTCATTACTATTTTGATGTACTTCCTCGCTGGTACCGAGATATAATATAAATAAATAATATTCATGTAGGTATCATATTTGGAGTAACAGCTTAAATATCATACATTCCGTTGCGCTAAAATAAATGATATTTATAATATAAAAGATAATTAATAAAAATATATTGTAGAATTATGGCCGTTGTTTTGAGTCATAGAAATGGCCCATGGAATTGTTACATAAAAGCAACAATTAATCTTATGCAAGGGTCTTTTTTAGGGTTCCGTAGTCCGACAAGGAACCCTTATAGTTTCGCTCTGTCCGTCTGTCTGTCTGTCTGTCTGTCTGTCCGCGGCATAGCTCCGTGGTTTTTGTTATTAGAAAGCTGAAATTTGGTATGAATATGTATATTGAACACGCCGAGAAAGTAGTAAAATAAAATTTAAAAATATATATTTTTTTAGGGTAGCTCCCAAATGTGTAAAGTAGGGATGAATATTTTTTTTCTCGCGAACCCCTTCGTGTGGAGTATCGTTAGATAGGTCTTTCAAAAATATTATGGGTGTGTGAAGACCATTTTTCAGTTAAGCGAGCCATTTGCGAAATATCTAGATTTTAAGTGAAATTTTTTGTTCGATACGAGTTACCCCCCCCTCTAACTTTTGAATGGCTGTACCTAGAAATGTGAAAAAAATCAAAGACGTAGCACATGTAATGAACTTACAAGGAAAACTATCACGGCTAAGTAGGCTTAACCGGTTACGGAGTTATAGTCGACTAACTGAGATCTGCTACGGAACCCTACTGCGCGTGGCCCGACACGCACTTGGCCGGTTTTTTGTTTACATTTTGATAACCTGAGAAGGAGATTCCTACTCCTAAAGTTCCAATATCAAAGTTCGAACTTATTTATGTGAAATCAAGCCAACAGGCTTAGGGCCAAGTTCACCGACAGATGGTTATCTAATCGGCCCGTTAAATAAAAACGTTTTTTAATCACGAAGCGGGAATTTTAAAGTTATCCACTTCTTGTCCAACCCCGGGTTGGTAATCGACCGTTTTAGGAATAAAAAACCCAAATGATAAAGTATCCATCGTAAAACAGAACTGAACAGAACCCCTATTTGTTTTTACGCGTCCAAGACCGATCCACGTATTTTCCATAAGGATTTCGTTTAGGCTGAAAGGGTGAGCACATTGTATTCAATTTTACCTAGCATCCTTCTTCCTTGTTATTGCAATTCTTGAAGAGGCTTATCGATCAGTCTCCGAATTGAATATCAACAAGTAACCTTAGGTAAGTCTGATTATTATTTTTTTCAGTTAGGTACTTGGTGGTAACTTCAAATCAAACAGGCCGATAACATTTTTTGTAAAATAAGAAATTTCCTCAAATACAAATGAAATTTAATTAAGTTCCTAGCAATATAGTTTAATTAAAACTTTTTTGCTCACGTTGCATTTACGGATAAATACAATAAAATTCATCAGTGATTTATTATAATAATGTATGTTGATGTTTCTGCAACAGACGACTACAAAAAATAAATACGATATAAATATAATATAATATAAAAATAAATATATACGGTTTTATATCAAAATATGTAGCTGATTCTGAAAATCAGGTTTATTTGTGTATTTGTCAGGTTTTCCATTAGCAGAAAACCAATAAATACCAATAAAATAATTATGAACATATTGTTATGACGTTCGGATGGAAAACAATAAATGGAAACCGTGAGTTTTTTTATCCGTAGTGCTCAACTGAGTTACTCGATATCCTTATAAATACCTATAATTTCACAATAAAAAACAGTGATTGTTTGGTCCCAAAACTTTTAATCATATAATCTATACTAATATAATAAAGCTAAAGAGTTTGTTTGTTTGAACCCGCTAATCTCAGGAACTACTAGTACGATTTGAAAAAATATTTCAGTGTTAGATAACCCATTTACTGAGGAAGGCTATAGGCTATAGGTATATTATCACGCTAAAACCAATAGGAGCGGAGCACCACTATTCCACGCGGACGAAGACGCGGGCAGAAGCTAGTTATTTATAAATGCAAAAGTGAGTTTGTTTGTTTGCTACGCTTTCACAGTAAATCACAGGCCTCTTCTCAAACAGAGAAGGTATAAGCCACACTTTTTAGTCCAGCTTTCCTCACGATGTTTTCCTCCACCGTTAGTCAGTGATATCTAAGATATACTTAGAAAGTACATACGACTTTAGAAAAGTCATATTGATACTTGCCAGGTTTCGAACCCGCACACTCGTACACGAGAGGCAGGTGCCTTAACCACAACGCCACCACGATTTCAACAAAACAAAAGTGCAACAAAATAATGTTTCAAATATTATCAAGACTAATTCTAATTTCTAATTCCTTAGTTTCAATGGTTTCGTTGCAGACAGTGTAATACATTCGTTTGTTTACAACTCGATGACGGGTTTAGTGATAAATTGGGAAACGGATGTCTGCAATCTCACGCTTACTTTGTGGTATGAGTATACAGGTTGTTGGTACAAATAGACTTGTTCTAAGTTTAAAAACAAATTTTATCATAATAATCTGCCTAGCCTTTTCCTATCTATATCGGGGTCGTATTCTGTATGCAGCTGAGTATCAGTGTTTTGCATGGAGGGAATGCTTATCTGACCTCCACAATCCAGTTATGGGTAACAGGTTACCCTTAAGTAAGACCGGTTGTCAAAGATCTATAAATGACAGCCGGGACCAACAGCTTAACGTGCTTTTAGAGGCACTCATCCACGAATCGACGGGTAGATCCACCCTGGTGGTCCATCCACCATGATTCGACCCTACGACCCAAACGTAGCTTAATCTTTCATCGATCCACCCGTATTGCTGTTACTTAGCCACGAGCTCCTCAACATATCGATGATGGAGAGATTCTTCAACAGCTCCGTAGGGATATAAAATAGCGTAGAGGGGAAAAATATATATATTGGCTATCGTTTAGACTAATAATTAAAAATCCTTTAATCTGAAATTTTACCATTTCTCACCTAATCCTTACTTAACTTAGTAATCCAGTATCACGCTACTAACTACTAGGTTCGGATTAACGCTAAACAGCATTTATGTTGCTGGGAAGATTGTTCATCACTGCTTCTTCTTTCCAGCCATAACACTAGGACGCAGTGAAGGGTGGGCGTTTTGGGGTGCTGTCATAATGTATTTTGACGTGAAAAAGTGCTAATTGAATTAGCCTAATTTCAATAAACGTTTTTGAGTTGAGTTGAGTATGACTGTGATTTTATAGTAAGACTGTAAAGTGATGAATAGGTACAAGGTGTAAAAAAAAATGTTTTTGATAGTTACACGTTGATTTGTATTAATTCCACAACCTGTATAAAGAACTACGCAGGATGTCATAAGTCAATGCAAAAGCCACTTTATTTTAAGTTAAACATTCATGTATTCGCAGTAACATTTTCACAGCAGTATTTATACGATTTATATATCATCAAGTGTCGCGACTTTTTTTAGTTTGTATTTGAATCACGTAGGTTACAGATATTTATAGTAGCACTTAAAATTATTTTGAATAAAAGAAGTCTTTTTAGAGTTGCTAGGACCAACAGCTTAACGTGCTTTCCGAGGCACGGAGGAGTCTCGCTATGACATAGATGGTCACCTATCCACGGACCGACCGCGCTGCTATTGTCATCTGACCATAGTATTATAAAAACAATGGATTGGTTGAGCTACATACACAAATGCTCTCGGAATAGCATCAAAGCGTGTGTGACACAGGTCCGATAGCCATATAAAATCATGTGTACATTGGGCTGCATTTACATGACAAAAGGTTTGATTTGTAGCCGCGGGCTGTTTAATAGCTACGAATGGTAGATACGCATCACGACCCAGTAGTGTGATTAAAAAATCATTGTGTATGTACTTTTTAAAATTATATTTTGCAACCCAAAAAAAATGTTGTTATATTAAATTGCAGTCCCGACTGTTTTATGGGATACTTTTTCAACGAAGTGCTCTGATTGCGGACTGCGATTAAATATTACAATAATAATATGTTTTTTTTTTTTCGCATTTTTCAATTTTAGAGTAGGTACACACACACACACATACATTCACACACACACACACCACACACACATACAAACACACCACACACACATACAAACACACCACACACACCTCACACATACCATACACACACACATACACACTCAAATAATGTTAATTGTTCTAGTGTAGATTTAAGTTTTAGAATTAATATTTCGTGAACGGATCGCAGAGCCTAGGTCCTACAACACAGGGAATCCTAGTGTAGGATCTAGGGCCCCAACCAACAATGTAAAATAGTTTCTAGCAATAAACGATTTTTCATTTTTCATTTTCATATTTATTATTTGAAGTTACCCACCTTTTCATTTTATCCACTTTAGTGATAAGGTTCTTTTCCTATATTACTCGACTTGGGCCTTACTCGAAGTAATGCAAGGACTCTAAATATACCCTCGTATACCTCATCGGTTCAGGAATACATACATACGGAATATACAGGTATGTATGTATATATATGAACTCCAAAAAGATAAATCTTTTTTGTTGTGTAAAAGTAGTTAATCCCGTGCATCGGTGGTTCAGCTACACTGCGTCAAAAATATTTTTTTATTTCATGAAGGCCATATCATCAATATGTTGTTCCACTGCTGGGCACAGGCCTCTTTTAATACACAGAGAAGGCATGAGCATTGATCACCACGCTTGCTCAAGGCGGATTGGCCATATATAAGGTAATTTTAGTAGGAATATTAAGAGCAGCTAAAAATAGTACCTACTACAGTTCTGTACCAATTTTATTAAGTTTTATGAATAATGAATGAATGAATTAGCTATTTCCTTCATGCACTGGAATAAAAATTGTCGTTTATCTTCGCAGCAGATAACCGGCCTTTATTGGGATGGGAAATTATCAAAGACTCCTCTCGCTGTAGACGGAGCTGGAGAAAGTGTCAGACCCTTACTGACTAAAACTCATACATGTTCCTTTCTTTCACTCGCTCGAACAATCCCGCAGCAAATGAAAATGACCTTCAGAGTGACAAAATTGCATTGGTTGTACAAATTACCAATAGGATGAAAAAGCTAAAGGCAGAGTTTAAATGCGTCTCTGAGGACCAAGTTATATGGCGCACACTAAGGAAGGCCTTTTGTGTCCAACAGTTTATTTCTTTATTTTTTCAATCCATATCCATATGATATGATTTCATGTCACGTCAACAGATATCGCAAAAAATATTAAACCCGGAACTTACCGGAATTCCGCGCTTGACTGGAAAAGTCTTCCAGAGACATAAGGCATGTCTTATATGAAAAACCACGTAATATAGTGGAAAAATAGTTTAGCAAAAAAATCTCGAGACAACAAAGAGAAACTACTTGATATTTTAGTTTCTAAGCAAATGCTAGCAATTCTGACATTTCCAGACGCATTTGTGTTTTGAGCAATTGGTTTGCTGGAGTCAAAGAGGAAAATTAGACGAGAGAAAAGGTTTGTGTTTTGGTAATATTATCAACTAGCTTCTGCCAGCGACTTCGTCCGCGTGGAATAGTGGCGCTCCGCTCCTATTGGTCTTAGCGTGATGATATATAGCCTATAGCCTTCCTCGATAAATGGACTATCTAACACTGAAAGAATTATTTAAATCGGACCAGCGGTTCCTGAGATTAGCGCGTTTAAACAAAATGACAACATTTCCCTTCACTGCTCTGCTCCTATTGATTGTAGCGTGATGAAAAGTATACTATAACCATCTCAGGAGTTAAAATCCGTCGAGTAGTTTTTGTTTCTATAGAGTTTATACAGACAGACAGACAGACAGACAGACAGACAGACAGACAGACAGACAAAAATTTTACTGATTGCATTTTTGGCATCAGTATCGATCCCTAATCACCCCCTGATAGTTATTTTGGAAATATATTTCATGTACAGAATTGACCTCTCTACAGATTTATTATAAGTATAGATTCAGTGAATGTTCATTTACTAAATTAAGTTTTTCTTTAGTCTAGCCACTTCAAAACTTTTAAAGACAGATTTTTAGAGATCTATTTTTTATAGAGATAATTTTTCCTTCGGGGCGAGTTTCCTGCCATTTTTTATGGATGGGAAGTCAAATGCCCTCTCCCGTTGTGGCTGGAGTGAGATTCTTACTGGCTAAACTTTTGCACTTTGCGTTCCAGGATCGCAGTAACTATTTAGAATAATCCCACAAACCCGTTTGGCACTGTCCCTATTTATCGGCCCCGACATCTGTTTGAGGCGTTCGTGGAACAGAACGCGCCGTTGACCCGGCCCTCGTTCATATCGGATGGTGAGCTACTCATTGCTCGCCGTCCGCAGCCCCGGCGTTTTTTTCGGGTGAAACGACGATGATGATTGCTACTAAGAAAAATAATGGTTCATAACCTAACAAAACATCACGCCTGTTTTCCCCGTATGTAGTTGTGAGCCGGTGATGGCGGTAGGCCCGGGCCTGCCAGAGCTGCGGGATGTTCGATAGAGGTATCGCGCACCGGAATAAATATGGCTGAGAAAGAAACATGGATGAGATTTAGTCAGTAAGAGTCTGACCCTCCCTCCCGCCCCACCCGCGGCGGGATTAGTCATTTGATGATTACCCATCTGAAAAAAAAGAAGGTCGTTGGTTATTGGTCTTAATATATATATTCTACTTTTGAGTAACGAGCATACAAACTTTCATGTACAACATATTAGTAAGATAACATACCTAATAGATAATCTTGACTCAAACGGGTATAAAGAGTTTATAACATCATTTACTGCATAAACATTTCTCAAGTGTGATGCACTGGGCCGGCTATGCACATTGTTATTCAGGATTCATGGGCTATAAACACGACGGTAATCTCTCACATAAATTGTTGTTAGTGCCCGCGACGTTTATGAAACACTTCGGGAGTACGTTGAGATTTTATACGTAACTAGAGACTGGTTGGGTCGCCTGTCGCCCGGAACATGCCTTAGAAGCAACATTTTGCCTTAGGGGTAAACCCAACCATGTATCAAAATAGTAACGTAGATTCCGTCATTTGTATAAAAATCAAGCGTGTTACTTCATTTCTACTTTCTGTGACGTCACAAGAGGGATTTCGTACCGGATTTTTTAATTACGCTTTTTTTAGCTTTCGGTTGACGTCTGATGCTAAAACGGTTCACCATTTAGGCGGAATAATCCAAACAACGTCGAATGAAGTGAACTGCACTCCCTTTTGACATTTGATACTTGTAATTCTACTTGCGCACCCGTATGCCTTCAAATTGGAATAGAGCAACACTGCGTAATGGCAGAAATAGGTACAAAGGCACTGAACGAGCTCCTTAATAAAGACTTCAATTAACCACTGAAACGTTGTCTTTAGTCATACAAATGGCCGTGAATTCTGTAGCTTTCTATGCCAAATGATTTCTTGATTTGATTTAAGGGACTTACATATGATAGTGTAATGTTAACGGGTTTGTTGCTTTTGCTTAAATATAGGATGATAAGATGGAAAGTCCTTTGATCAGAAAGCCGACAAACTGTTTGAAATGCTTGTTACTCATTCTCGACATTAACGAGATTTCCTTCTTGCATCTGTTATATATCTTTTTCATCTTATAGTACCTTTTAACACATTTCCGTATTTGTCATAATAAAATAATCGTCACATGCTTTCGGGACCCCGTTAAAAAAAATAATTATACTATTGAAAAGTTATACATATTCGTCTGACTTCTATTATAAAAAAAACCCTTATCGTACCATCCATGTCAACAAGTAGGTATAAAATACCAACCAAATTGATTTATGATTCTATCATGAAATAAGAAGTAGTATCTTAGTTTTTTATAAGACATAAATCACGATGGAGTAGTTTGACACTAACCAATAGCTACGAACCTGGCTATAAATAAATCACAGTTTCCGACTGCGTCTCCGTACGTACCTATATTTTGGCACGATTTCCAATCTAATAGTAATATTGTTATGGATTCACGAAAAATGGTTCTATCTCAAATCAAAACACAAAACTCACGCGTTTATTTAATACTGTATATTATTGCGGTAACGGGATAAATATTAAATTCAGCTTCATATGAACATAGATGTTTTACATGATACAGGCGAAAATTACGGTTAATAATTCCATTTCACGAGCAAATATTACTAAGGGTGAAGTGTAATATTTCCTTTGAAGAGTTGCGGTCCCCAATTTCTATGCTAATACGGGAATTGAAGAAAAACAGATGGTGGCGTTTGTTTACAGTCACCGCAGTGATATGTCACAGACTTCTTGTGACTGTGTAAGTTATTTTAATTCCGTTGATATTATGGTAATCATGATAATTATGAGGTTTTGTAAAACAGGTGTTTTTGAGAAGATTGCGTGGTTTAGTAGGAGCCGAAAAATTTTGCCCTTGGATGCTTTGTGTACGGGAGATCGCCCTCTCATAGTGCCTTAGAAAACAGATGCGTGTAAAAAGTGGTTAGGTCTGCCTAACCACTTTTCAAAAGTCGGCTTTTGGTACAGTACATGTCCTAATATGATTTGAATAAGATATACCTACATATCCAGTTAAAGTGGCAATTGGCAAAGTTATTTTGGCAATTGGCTAGCAGTTAGATGTGTCTTTAAGTCACTATCTATTTGGTTTTTTTTTTCAAAATAATAGTTCAAAACGCTTTGCAGAAGTTATTTCTTGTTGTATTTTATTGGTCTCAAATGCGACTGTTATAAACGGAGTCTCGGGTTCGATTCCCGAGTTAGGCCGGCGTCACTTTGTGCGTTTTTTTTTTTTATAAACCTATCGAAAGCTAGATAGCCCCAGTTGTTAGTAGCATCGTCCAAGTGCATAGGAGCGCGATGAAGAGTGCTTCATTGCTCGATCACGTGGGAAAAAGATATTATAACTTGGCAACGGAAATTGTACTCAAAGGTACTTGTCTTGTCTATAAGAGCGATGAATTTGGGTCAGTGACCTAATCTTTAATTCATCAAAACTATGAATAGGCTGAGTTACTAATTAATTCAACTGTATTATCTATTTCTGAAATACGATCTGTTTATACCGTTTTTTTTTCTATTTCATGTCTTTTTGGGTTCTATTAGGTTAAGGTTCCGTAGTCCGACAAGGAACCCTTATAGTTTCGCCATGTCCGTCTGTCTGTCTGTCCGCGGCGTAGCTCAGAGGTTCTTTGTACTAGAAAGCTGAAATTTAGTATATTGATCACGCCGATAAAGTAGTAAAATAAAATTATGAAAAATATTTTTTTTTGGGTAGCTCCCAAACACGTAAAGTGGGGATTAATTATTTTTTTGTTGCGTATCCATTCGTATGGGGTATCGTAAGATAGGTCTTTCAAAAATATTATGGGTAAGTTAAGACCATTTTTTGGTTAAGTGATTTGCGGACTATCTAGCTTTGAAAATGCATTTTTTTTGTATTTTTTTGTACAAAAACACCCCCTTTAACTTTTGAATGGCTAGTTTAGTTTAGTTTAGTTTACTAAGTTCCTAGAAATGTGAAAAAAATCACACATGAGGCACATATAATGAACTTACAAGGAAAACTATCACGGCTAAGTAGGCTTAACCGGTTACAGAGTTATAGTCGACTAACTAAGACCTACTACGGGACCCTACTGCGCGTGGCCCGACACGGACTTGGTAATTATTATTATTTTTTCTTGTGATGTGTTTTTCCCACAAAAATAGGTCTTAGTTTATAAATTACAGTTTTTTTGCCTAGTCACATCTGAGGGTATAAAAATAAACAGGCCGTAATTAATTTTGTTGTTAATGATGTTCCTATCATAATTAAATATAACATTTTACAGCGCTACATTTTAATCCTCTTACTGCGGTATATTTCTCGTTTTTCTGATGTTTTGATTATTTTAAAATATTTATTTTAATTAACTCTCCCGAGATTAATTTAAATAGGACTAGTCTCAAGATTTTTATAATTATTTTTAAGTCCATATATAGTCGTTCGCTTTTGTGAACCATTTAACGATACTAAATCAGTGTAATAAGGTTTACTTTTCAAAAATACATACAGTGCTTTATTGTTAGCTTGGAGTTACGGAAAATATTATCTTTTCGTATATCGGGGACGACTAATTAGGGTGTACTGAATGCGCGATATTCATTATTAGATACTATTCAAATCCAAAAGTTACTTATCTGAATATAGGTAATTAATGCTTTCAAAAAGAAGTTATTTATGCTCTGTAAGGTGAGCTGGCTGAGATGACAGACTGTATAATACAACAAACATTTTTTTATTGTAAAAAATAAAAACCTAAAGTTGATATTCACTCTGCACATAGCATATATTCCACGAATGTAAGAGAATAATAATATTATTTAAATGGGTAACGTTACTCAGAACAATCGAAACCGCTTTTGTATGTTCAAATGGAATTAATATTGAATTTATTATTCTGTTAAAACCTTGCTGTTTGTTTATGGAATTATTTACATTTGTAATATTGTAAAGAGAATAGATTAATGAAAGTTTCCCGTTGCTCCGAATAGATACCGCCAATGCACTTGTAAAATTCGTCAACAAATATTATGCCGAAGTCGACATACCCGAGTCAGTCCGAAACCAATCCCGTTGAAAGAAATGTGTCCCGAATCATTTAAATAATTTTAGACATAATCCGAAGTAAAATGCCAGTTTTTGTACTATTTATTTAAATTGAAGATAAAAAAAAAACTTATCGATACTACGAATGTTTTTATTTTACATTTTAAACTTTAATTTTGCTTTCTAATAGTTGAGTTTATGATTCTGAAATTTCTAACGTTTAATTTGGATTAAGTAAATTCCTGCAAAGCGAGTACGAACATCGTTGCAAAAGATACCACTTCTTACCTTTGGAAATGAAACGTCATATTAGCGACATAAGTGTGCTGATAAATATCAGAAATAATGTGTCCGTATCGTACTAATGTGAACCTTATGGGCTTTCGTCAGCGGCCAATACTGAAAGTTCCCTTCGCTTCCACTAATTATATATCAGTGGAACACATTCGCCATTAGAAGTGCAGTTTTAATAAACTTCCACGGCACCTCAATATTGACCTCTTCTGCACCAGTGTAGCGACCGTCAGACGGGTTTTGGCCGAGTCATACTTTGATCTGGTTAATGTGGAACCCGTCCGAGGAGTAAATGTATGATGTATTGTTTATCGATCGTATTAATGTGATTTGTTTCTGATTCGTCCCGCGAGTTTCGTCCCACACAAATAAATCTTGTTTCGACCCTCATTTTATTCCTGTTTCGTCCCGAAAATAATATGAATTAATAATTTTTCTTGTTTTGTCCCAGATTTTTGTTCTTGATTCGTCTCGAGTATTTTATGTATGTATTTTACATTATGTTTTGTACAGAGAGCATAATAATCATTCCAAACATTTTAAATTATCTTATTTTTCACAAAGTTTTATTCTCAACATGTTACTTAACACCATAAACTTTATTTGAGGCGAATTAAAACTACCAGAATAGCAGAAATGAACTGGAAGTATATATCCCGAAATCCTGGTTTTATATCGATATAGTGAATAATAAACGCTACTTTTATTCCTCTTTGTGTAAAATTGTTAGAGCACAACTTAGTGAGACCGTTTAGGCCCGTATTGCCTGTTTATTTCTATCACCCTAGTAACTTCTACCTAGTTTTGAGAGGTTTATAAATTCGAAAATCTATATCTACTTATACCATTATCAAGAAAGAACTTAACAGTAAGTCGCTTAAGCACCTGATTTCTATTCATTTCTGTTTTCCTGGTAGTGTTAATAAAATAAAGTTCGTTCTAGTTTTGAGAGCCTAAAATAGCGTTTATGAACTCCTTTTATTCCATTTTTTAGGCTCGGTTAAGCCATCTTTATTTTTTTACCTTTTTTCTTACTCTACTAAGATAACATTTAGTGGTCCGAAACAGGAATAAAAATAAACGCATGACGAAACAAGATTTTTTAGGAATGTGGGACGAAAACTTGGGCCGAAACAGGAACAAATCATTAATGTCTCTATCTAGCTTTGCATCTTTCTTTTTTTTATTATTTATCTTTTAGTAGTTTACTTCTTCACGTAGCAAGAAGTCGACATTTTCTCTAATTTTATAACCTACTAGTGGCCCGCCCCGGCTTCGCACGGGTAGGCAGTCTTTGTTTTTAACCGACTTCAAAAAACGTGGTTCTGTATTTGATTTGCGATTATCTCAAAAACTACTGAACCGAATTGGATAGGAGTTTTCGTTCTTCAAATGCATAGTTTTCAAGGAAGGTTTTTAGTATAATACATATAGTATATTGGGATCTGATGAAGTTCTTCGGAGATAGCCAATGGAACTCTTCAATTACTAATAGTAAAGGAACAACGATTACTGCGATTGTATGCCAGTGATTGTTTTCACTATTCTATAACATAACGTCACACCTCTAAGCTTTAAAGGTGAAAGCAGAGGTATAGAGTTCACCCTTATTCAAGGTGATGAACATTTGTCTAGACATTAGGATATTGTTATTTATCTAAATTACAAACTACTACAGTCAAAAGCGAACTAAAAAACTTTTTTGCAAAAATAGAACTGGCATGGAAAATAATACAAATTGAAAAATAACTAATACATCGTTCCAGAAGTCGGTGTCTCCAATTAGGTAATTGTGTTGTGTATTTTCGTTCTATTTTTGCAAAAAGTTTTTTTTTAGGAATGGAAAATCATCGCCCGACTCTTCCCGCTGTTGGCGGAGCGGGGGTAAGTGTCAGACTGACTTAAATCGATCCATTATATTCTCTTCTTCGCTCTTTATTTTCTTAGGTCACGGTAACTCTTTCGAACAGCGCCACCAGGCACTTTCCCTGGGGATGGGCCCCGTCAACTATGCTAACATCTCATTGAGGCATGCGTGGAACTCAAACGCGCCGTCCACGCGGGTCTAATTCCTACCGGACGGCTAGCCTAAAGCGGCTTGCTTAAAGTCTGCAGGCCCGGGCCTGCAGTGGCCTGGAGTCGATTCCTGGCTCCAAATGCTGATGGCTTGGCTGGGGCGTGGGGTTTGTCTCTCCCTCACGCATCCCGCTATCTCCTTCTCTAGCATGACTGTTTCGCATAAGGAGGCGACTGCTTCCTATTCCCACTCGCTTTGGACCATGGTTTGAACCAGGGCCGAAAGTAAGAGGTCACCGCCACCCAAGCGAGGCAAATCACCACTGTATGCTCTACTGTATGATCCTCACAGTGTCGACACCCCGACGTTGAGGAACAGGACAGGAACCTCCCAAAAAATCCGTGTCCGGTGAGAACCTGCGTCAAGCGTAGGCATAGGATCTGCGGTAGGGCAAGATGCCGTGGCGCCTTCCTAGCCACTCCTCAAATAGGAGATTTATCGCCACAATTTTGGGGTGCCATGCGCTGGGCGTACGGGTAATCGTAATCTTGATGATTAGGAAAAGCTGGAGAACGGTGAATTATGTCCGAATGTATGTTTTATTGTTATATCTATAAGACATCGCGTGCCAACATATTCGCTAACAGTTAGGTGTATTACAAACGATCCTTACTCAGGTCCATCCATGTACATTTAAATGTTTGGCTTTATGATCTGGTAATAATTAAAAGGAATTCTAGATTCTTAATTTCTGAAGTGTGGAATAGAATGAATTCAATGCAAAGCACTGATTTTTTTGGCTTTTAATTATTCCACTGTTATGTATGAAAAGTGTTATTTTTATACATAGAATGCATGAACAAAATGAGCATTAATCACCATGCTTACTAAAGTGGAATAACATCTACATATGATGACTTGAAAGCGCTTACTTTTAACAAATTCGTAACTTAATTCTTGAAGCCGCTAAAGATGACAATATTATGTGAAATTAACTAAAAGAAAAAGAAAATTATGTATACACCAAACTCAAAAAAAAACCAAAAATATGTGGGATTCGTACTCGATGTAACCGAATCGCATGATCATTAATACAGCCCCTCCGCTACAGTGCTCGTTGACATTGCAGGTAAAATAGACGTTCTAATACAACGTATTTTCAATTTAATTATTTAGTGCTTATCTGCTTTAGAAACGGGCGTGATGATTTTCATGTCAAAGATTGTAATGATAGCGAAAATGCATAATTAAAAAAACTTGTAAGGTCATCCCATCACAAAATGCCTCACTGATCATTCCCCATAATAATTAGCGTGATGCTTTGTAGCCTAAAGCTTGACCCGATTCATAACAAACATTTTTGGTGAATTTCAAGTAAAACTGTTCAGACGTTTTCGCGTAAAGTTAAAACATATTTTTATTCTTACAAACTTAAAATTTGATTTTTGCACCCTAGGGCTAAAATCATGAAAAACTGTGAAACACGTGTTTAATTATTTTCATTTTACAGAGTTTCTACAAAATTTGAGTTTAATTGAATCAAAAATAAAACTTACTCCATACAAACTTTCAACCCTATTTTAATATACTTAGGGTTGGAATTTTTAAAAATCCTTTCTTATTACTTGTCTAGGCAATAAAAGGCACCTCCTGTCCAAATTTCATTACTCTAGGTCCAGCCGTTTCGGCTCTGCGTTGATGAGTCAGTCATTCAGTGTATGAGGTTGTCATTTTATATAGTAGTATAGATATGTGAAGGCTTGTAAATAGCAATTTGATATTTTTTTTGATAATAGTTAAATGGTGTATTAGTCTGTAAGCTTTCTGTAAGATTAAAAAATAAAATAAAATAAAGCCGATAGGATGCAGGTAAAACCACTGGAAAAGATTTCATGTAGCTTTTTTATAAAGCTCTAAAACCACATGAAATTATTATTAAAAGGTATTCAATGCGCTAATATTTCGTTCCTGGTATATATATATACCAGATTTCTGATAATATTTTCCACCATCGGTTTTTGAATTGGTAGGTACTGTTAATTGTTTACGCAACGCCATAAAAAATTTATTAGCTTCAGTGAGAGAGCTAATATTAGCCGCATCTATTAACTGTTTTATAAACACCGGCGCGGAAACCACATTTTTGTTTGCCTGTTGATTTGTTGGTAATAAAAAGGGAAATAGATTTTTCCGGGCATCGATAATATAATTGACTTACTTGAGTTTCCCCTTGATTTTGTTTGTTACCTATCAATTTATATATGCGTCATCCAATAGATGACAAATCAATCATTGGATTATATCCGACTGTTTTATTTTAATTACACCGTGGGCATTCATTCGTCTAATAAACCTCTATTAGCTATCAAACTGTTTTGTACCTTTCTGTCAAACGACATTCTTTATTAACTTGACAGATAACGACAAAATTGTTAAATAACTAAAATAAGTTTATTAAGCGATGGCTTTTTTATATATAAGACGGTTAATGTATAATATTTTCCCATAAAATTGTGTGGTATAACTGTGGGCGAGACGCGTTTAAGTGTCATTTTATTTACCCGAAAAAGTCTTTTCTCAACTTTCGACTTCTAGTCGAACATGGCGGCTATTGATAGTCGAAATATCAGTATTTAGTAGATTGCCTCGTTGGTTGCATAACGCGAATGCTGTAAACGGGGTCTAGGGTTCGATTCCCGGGTTGGCCCGAAATCGCTTTGTGGATTTTTGAAAATGTCACACAGTAGATCGGAATCAGGAAGTTGATGTGTTTTACCCCCGTGCCTGGGAGGGCGTTAAGCCTTCACGGATCGGAATGAGCTAAAGAATTCGCCTCAAGGTGAAAAAATAAAGAGACAAGGGTGAATTTTGATTGGATTGAAAATGTCGCAGGCATTTTCGCAAAACATGTATTTTATCTTCTATGTAATGGACAATGCATGAGCCATAAAACTCAAGCAGGTCGTCACTCGAGGTAAAACGACTAATCTCTGGTAGTAAATAGTAGTCCAAGATACAACTAAACTGTCGGAGATAGCGTCGTTTACGACATATTAATTAACGATTAATCTTACGACCCTTTGAACGATCGTAAAGTTATTTCCAAAGAACAGTTGGGTCATTCCTGAAAATGTTGTGAACAAAGGTATTGTGTTATTACTAGAAGTAATGTTTTGTAAGTATCTAGAATATACCTACATACCTTCACAGTTTATTTGTATTTTTGTTCGTATTATTCATCTTTGAAAAGAATTCGGAAGTTCACGAACACAGTAAACAATACCAAACGAACTTTATTTGGTGTAATTTCAAATTCCAGGAAAATGTACTTAGAAAACATACCAATGAAAGGTCAAAACACTCCACGATATATTCGAACGTTATAAACAGGTTATTGATCCCGAAACAGTCAAATATAATAATAATCCTCGTTTAGGTGACGTACCTAGTTCCGTATTACCGTCCCTACTTGTGGGTGTTGTTGGGAGGGTTAAAACATTTCAATAAGAAGACGGTATTACCGAATCTTCCCGAACAGAGGGTGTCTATATAAAAAAATCCTTACTTTTATTATAAATGCGAAGCATATATATCGATTACTCTTTTACGCTTAAAGCACTGAACGGATTTGGATAAAAGTTGGCACACACATATGGCACACACCTGGATAATTATGATAGTTTTTTCTGGTGCTCGAAATAGTTTTTCTAGTGCTCGGAGTCGATAGTAAAAGGCCAAGCCGCGGGAAATAGCCAGTGGCAAATAAATATGAATTTGTTTCACATCTTAAAACAGGATGAATTCAGACAGCGATGCGGATGAATATTTTGATGCCTAATTATATTAGTATAATTTATTATTTTTATGTTTTTATTATTGTAAATAAATGTATCAATATATATTAGGATGTATTCAAATTAAATTTGAAAATTCGAACATGTCAGAGGACATGAGTATTTTTTTTTAATTAGAGAAAATTTTGCGTGTGCATGTGCAAATATAAATTTTGTCACTGTAATTAAAAAATCTCTTCACTTAAGCTGATAATTATTGACAGTCCGACATTTCCCAAATACTTTCTAATTAAAAAAGAACCTTATTATCGAATTTAATAATCAAAACCGCTCAACGCCTCGCTTCAATATTAAAGAGATTGCTATTTAATAATGACGTTATAAAATCATTGGTTCGTTATCCAATTTTTACTTAATTAATGTCTATACCAATTTTATAGGTCCCTAACTGTGAGGAAACGTTCCTACTTAATTCGTTAGCGGCCTTAATAAAATTAATTTTATTGTTGAACCATTAACTGGGTTGCGGGCTTGGCGCACCTGTCGCATTTAGGTAATTTGCTAGCTGGTTTAATAGCTTTCACTACAAAGTAGCATCCAGTCTGCTTTGACGTATTTCCATCACGTTATGGGATTAACAATAGGGAGGTAATGCAATGATTTAATTTACTTATGAATATGAATGACATCCAGACTTTATCATGAGTAGGAGAGGAAGACAAAAATGCTTGAAGGGCTGTGTCAATCACGACATGATTAGATTGAAAGTGAATGTTGTAATGACTCAGTAGTCATGTTTTTTCCTCATTTCATTAATCTAGAGATGTATGGAAGGAAAATACATGTTGTGCCGCCCCCAAAAAGTATGGGATTCAGGCAGGAGGATGATGATGGTAGTTTTATCAACCTGGCTGATTCACTTGCGTCCCCATGGTTTTAATCTCGTCCTGAGATACACGTATTTGTATATCCTTTCTCAGGTATAAATCTATCGCTATACTTCATTTCAATGATGGGTTAACCTCGAAGGCGTAAAACAGACCAACCGAAGTCGACTTTTATATTTCATATTAAAAAGAAAACTTACGGTTTCTGTTCTGATATAACTATTACTTTTCCAGATGTGTTGAAGCTCAAAAGAAAGGTTAGATAATTTATTTTAACAATGTAACGAGCCCTTGTGTCAGAGTTATCATAAATCCGCCTGACGGCATCTGACATGGAACTGTAACAACCGCTATCAACGGACAACGGCTTAACGTGCCTTCAGGCAAGACCAACCTCCCGACTCCGGGCTGCTTTGTGTCATTTTTCCAAAATCATCAATGCGATGTCTGCCAGAACGAGACCCTGTTTATAGCAGTCCACCACAAGCCCAACGAGGCCGTCATTACTTACTAACATGCCAAATACAATTTGCACCTTCTTCGAATCTTACTCACAGATTGTTTACAAAATACCTCTCTCATACGTTTAGGTATATCTTAATTGACTATCAACAAGACAAGGACTTTATAATTAAGTGGGTATATGAGCAAGATTGAATCTTGAAGTTAATTATTCTGAAATTTGTAATATATTAAACCTTAAACAAGCGGTGTCTTCAAGATTCTTTGAAATAAAAAAGAAATAATTTAGGTACCATCGTAATCAGTTTTTACTTAGAATATTAGACATATTTTATTATCCGTCAATTTGTGTCACGAAAAGTCCTGAAGATAATAAAAATAGTACTTATCCTGGCCTTAATTTATTTAACGATCATTTATTTTGTTTGACAGCAAATTAATCTTAACTTAAGCATAAAAACGTTAGAAAAATGTTTATTTCTGAATTTCATGTAGGAAACTATTTTCTTGAACGAAAATGTTTTTAGGTCTCAACAATTTTATTTAACACAAGTTTTTTCACAGAATCTTTTTTGCTACCTTTGCCAGTTCAGAATACGATGTAGCCTTCCTTCAACTTTTAAAGGAGCCTTTTAGGTCATAAAATGAGTGCTCTAGGCGTTAAATCGTTGGAGAGGTAAATCTTATTTGAACCTGCATATACTTTATGGGATGAGTTTCAACAACATTGCGTTTTCATATGACTTTGTCTAATAAAGAGAAGGAATCTGTCTCATAGCGTGGACGTTTTTACAAATATAAATCACCTACACATAGTTTTAGTTCGTTCTGGCAGTCATTTGTAGATCTTTGACAGTCTTTACGGGTAGTCAAAAGCCAACCAAGAAAGTCTGACAACCATAAGGTATCGCGTTACCCGGTAAATGAGTTGTAGAGGTCAGATAGGCAGTCGCTCCATGTAAGATATTGGTACTCAGCTGCATCCGGTTTAGACTGGAAGCCGACCCCAACATAGTTGGGAAAAGGCTAGGCAGGTGACATACACCTACATAGCACGCAGCTAGTTTTCCTTTACTGCATAAATTATTAAAAAGGTAATTATTGTTAATTTTTATATACCTATACGTTGTAAAAGGACATACATATGTCCAGTCAGAACTGCCATTACTTTTGTTTAAATCTTTTTTATTACTCAGAAGGGAAAGTTTAATCTCCATAATCTCCTTATTTGTACAATCCTCAGTTAAATGTAAGACTCTTTACGGTTTTTTATAGTCATTAGTTATAATGTATACCTACATGAATTTAAGTAAACATATTTTTCAGGTCTTTTTTCTAAACTGTCGCTTTGTATAAAGTAGATACTTTCATAGTAACAAGCATAAGCAAGCATGTCGCGTATTGAGGATAGCACGCATATTAATAGTAAAATTGGAATCTTATAACATTAAAAAATATATAAAAATAGTAAACGGAATGAATACCAAATTAATAACCAAAATAGATTTATTTTTATTTAATAAAATACGGATTAAACCACTATTTTAAAAAAATACAAGCCGGCTAAGTCAAAAAGTTTAATTGCAGCGGACTCTATTCTGGTTTTTTAAATTATTCCTTGTGATAAACTCCGCCTATGTTACTCGGAGTGGTGCAAGGACTCAATAAATAATTCAGATATTTAAATCCTCATATATACCTAAATAAATACAATAAAACGTAGCACTCATTTTTGTGGGAAGTCGTGTAAATAAGAAAATCGAATTGGCAAATTGCAATTGGAAATCACCCGAAGGAAGAACACAAGAACATGTAAGGATTTGTTTTTCGTATCCAAAGCTAATAAAAGATTGAATAAGGAATATAAAGGATACTTATATTCGAGTAGGTACAAGGTACTATCGACCATTGCGGCCTCTGCTTCTGCAGAGACCAACAAACGGCGCAAATATGGTAAATATAGCTTTGAGCCATTTCGGGTCGAAAGGCTTGGGCCATGGGGCTGAGTTCGCGTCTCCTCTTTAACAAAATATCAAAAAGACTGGTCGAGACTTCATGAGACCAGAGGGTCGGCTTATATCTTACAGGAAGAATCAGCAGCACCCCTATATCCGAACTATTTAATGATAATCATTACCTATTTGAAACGCGTATTTTCTAATAAAAAATTGCTCACTTTTATGTTACGATTACTAGATACTCGTAGTATCAGTACTTTCGTGCAATACCGAGATCGATATGAGACTTTGATGTGATCACCTATGGCTGCATACTTCAATTTCAATATTGAAATGTACTTGTACCTACTTCATATTATATAACAGAGTTATCGAAAGAGGCAACTTTTACTACAAAGTATAAAACAAAGTCGCTTTCTCTGTCCCTATCTCCCTATGTATGCTTAAATCTTTAAAACTACGCAACGGATTTTGATGCGGCTTTTTTTAAATGGATAGAGTGATTAATGAGGAAGGTTTTAGTATATAATTTGTCAAGTTTTTGTATCCATTAGCTAAAATATCGCGGGCGAAACCGCTGGCGGGAAGCTAGTTGAGGCATAAGACGCTGTCACAACTTACTGTCGTGGACGTCGAATAATTCTACGGTACAGTGACTATTTCACTAGAAGATATATATTTGCTTCGACGGTCAGACTTACAGGGAATTGCATCGGATTGATATCTATGTCTAGGCGAGTTATCTAGAATCGAGAGAACGAGCCTTTCTTAGGGTCAGTTCAGGCAGAGGGGAGAAAAAAATCTCGAAGCGCATTTCTACTCAAGTGAATTGCGGCCAGAGGCAGCTCAAACTTGCGTGAAGATTTCTCCGTTCTGTCTGAATTAGCCCTTAATGGAGGAATCAGCGAGTTCGCAAAGGTTTGTCTGACGAAAATCAGTCGTTTTATTATTTTATTTATTTATTTATTTATTAATAACCACTTATATTAACAGTATAATATTACCACACATATAAGTTAAGGTTGAGTATATTACTAATAATGCAATTAAAAGTATAGATTAAGAACTAACTTACTGTCAAATAGGAACTTATTTAATTATCAGCTAACAGATATTGTACTGGGTGTGGAAATAGACTCCAGGTATATAGTGGCAGTGCGCAGAAGATTGTTTTGGAGAGGTAGCCAATAACTATATAAATAGCTATTCAATGAGTTTCTTCTATTGAGCTAATAAACTGGTTTTAGTCTAGCAAAAAATTGCCCGTTATATAATTGTTACCCAGAGGGCTGGCTAAACAAAATTAACCAACCATATTAATTAAGATCGTATACGTATATGGTATACGTACTGGTGAAGGTATGTATACTGTACGTTATAAGTTATACATAACAGAAACCCCAACCTTCTTTTTGTATAGCCCGAAGCTGTGTACTTCGCATTGGCTTACGTTCAAATACAACATCTGCGAAAATCGGCATTCTTGTATTTATTTTTGCCTCACTGATGTACAATGAATAAACTGAATAATATATTGTAATTTTTGGGTAATAAAAAAACTTGCCTACCTTTATAGAAAGCGTAGAGCAAATTGTGCAAGAGCAATTCACATCGAAAATTTAATTGTTTTTAAATGGATTTCATGTTTGAGAAAATAGAGCAAATATTGATTCAGTAATTAGAGAGACTATTTTATTTTATGTTGTATACGTTTAATAATGAATGACCGTCCATGATGACTAGTTAATTTTGTATCAGTCGATTAATTCCAACGCCGTAATGGTTTCATTTCAACATAATACATTGTCATAAAGCGAGCCACTGTTTTTCCAATAGTTGGCTGTCCCTTAAAAATATTCCATGGCACGAAACTATAATTTCATCAAAGTGCTGTGTTGGTAGACAATAAACTCATTGTGCCGATGATTTATTTCCAATAACAAATTCGACTGTTTTCTATCATTTATAGAGAATAACATCATAAATCATTAAAGGTTTTCGATAAAAATATAAAGTAATTACGAGTGTATTGACCGCTATGGTACTTGAGTTGATGATGACCGATAAAGCTTAGGACGTAAATTTTGTATCACATAAAATTGCTCGTATTTTGTTTTAGTATCACGTAATTTTCTAGGATTTTAAGCCTACTGTTAATTATAAGCCCTATGGTAGTTATGGCTTCTAGCATTCCCTTTGAAATAAAGACTTTGATCTCAAAATCGATTAGTGATTGTCCTAATCCCTTAGGACCGCGTTTATGATAAACGAGGGCATCGACTCACGTTCTCGACTAAATCCTTTTTGTTTCAAACACTATTTCAATTAGACAGTCTACGGTCTTCTGCCTTATCTCCGAAGTTTGACGGTAATTTTTTGTGCAGAGTTCATTATAATTCGGAAATTAAATACCATATACGAAAATAAAAAAAATGTATTATAATCTGGAAATCAAGACCTTTCATATGATCCCAATTCCCCCCACTTTTTCCATAAAAGCAATATGATTTTTCAACTTCTTCATTTGCAATACGTATGAAGAATCATTCTTAACTGATCCAAATTTCATTTCTGATAGCATGAGTAGTTCCTGAAATAATCAGCTGTGACAGACGGACAGACAGACGAAGTGAAACCATTGGGTTCCTTTTTACTAGTTATGGTACGGAACCCTAAAAATGTGCCTTTGGGAGAGCTTATTCTGTAAAGATAGTCTGGAGAGACCTTCGAGTTAATTAAAAAATTACAATATCAATCGGCTCATGATAAAATTTTATCATGAGCCGATTGATATTGTAATTTTTTGATGAAATATTCATTATTAATTAATAATGAATATTTCATTACAACTTTTTCATTTGTATACAGGGACTCCAAAGTTGACGGCAAAATAAGTCACCTTGATTATGTGTAACCAATCCTATACATTATACAGTATCAGTTGCCTATCAAAACTGAGCTTTTCGAGATTTCCCCACGAATAAACAGGGCTGTAATTAGAAACGTTGATCAAATAGTGAAGTAGGAAGAACGACGGACTGGTATAAATAGTTTGCGTTTTCGAGAGGTTTCAGATTGTTGGGTTTTGTACCGCTCAATGAACATTGCTTAAGCAAAATAAATTGTATTCCATCCAAATCAGTTGAAATTGAATTTATCTGAGAAATCTTTGGATTTAATTTCAGATTTCTTGTCAGGTTTAATATTACGAATTAAAGGTAAATGGGTACTGAGAAGAGACTGTGGGGTCTCCATGGAGACAGCAGGCCACTGGTAGAAATAATTCCGGGAGACCCCTGATCGATACCTACGGAGATGTCACTTTTAAATACATAATTACTTTACTTTGTTTTTATTTAAAGTAACCATTAAATAAATGGTTTGATTAACTTTTATTTCATTCTCTTTTTAATAAAGAAGTCCACTTGTACTGCCAGATTTATATATTTTACGAGAAAAACAGCACTAGGATAAGTTTTTTGTTTGCTGCATGGGCTAATTAACCTAGTTTTCTGTTTTGATTATACTTAACATCCTTAAAAAACAGTAGCTTTATTGTTTTCTATCTTGAATTGTTACTTCGATCGTCCACACTCAGTTTGATTAAACCTCGTTCGTTCTACTGAGGTGATAATGTGCTAACATTTATCACTATCGACCCAACACTGCACTCTATTTTCAGTTACCATTGATGTTTTCTATCGAGAAACGAATGAATGAGAATAATAGGAATAACTGGGCTATGTATATTTTTAGCTTTTACTATGTAGACTTTGATAGGCTACCGTATAGGCATGTAGATGGATTTTAAAGAACTTTTTCTTTTTTTAGCGAGTTGATGGCAACACATTTTTATGTTACAAATCAAATATTTCGCACACAAAAAGCATTGTCAGTGGCTATAAAAATCCTTGATTGTCCAGGTGCTAGGACACTTCGAAGTGGACAGAAGGTGCCGTATGTCGTATGTGTGTATGGCGTGTCCGCATACCGCTGTACCCACGTATAGATAGCCCACCTAAGGTCCTTAAAAATTGAATAGTAGGTATAGAATAGTAGGTCCTTTGGCTCATAACTGACTGCTAAAATTGTGATGTATGAGGATATGTTTTTTTTTGTGTATTTGATTTTATGCTAATTTGCTGTTGTTTTTTTAACTTGAGTTGACACTTATCATTCTTCAATTTACAGCATTTTACACGATTTACATGATTTTAAATTTAAACTACTTAAAACTACTTAAGGCTAAAGATTAAGAACTGCTACTACAACATAATATATATGCTAAAACAATAAATAGAAAATACAAAAAAAAACACCTAAATGAACATCTCAAGGTTAAGCGTCAAAATATTCCTCCACATCGCAATCATCTGGTAATGTGCCCAGAAGACTGGCAGCACGTTGAATAGCAATGCTAATTCTTTGTCCAAGAAATAAGCCAGCCCTCTGGTCTCGCGAAGTGTCGACAAGTCTTTTCGATATCTCCTTGAAGAGGTGACGCGAAATCGGACATAATAATAATAATTAATAATTAATTCCGGGATTATTTTCTCAATGCTGACGTGGGGATGCACCGAGACGTGGTTGCAGTAGACAAAGGACTGACCCCGCTCTCCTTAAATAAAGAGAACTGGCGCAAACCAGTAGTGGTCGATACCAATGATCGCAAGGCAATATGGCAAAGCAAGGAGCTTCACGGGCGCTTTTATCGGGCTCTTCATGGGCCCGATGTAGATTTTAAAGCGTCTGTGGCCTGGCTACGCAACGGTGACCTCTTTGGGGAAACCGAAGGTTTTGTATGTGCAATTATGGACGAAGTAATGATGACCAACAACTATAGAAGGTATATTGTGAAGGATGGTACGGTGGACATATGTCGGGCATGTCGCCGTCCTGGTGAATCTATCCGACATATCATCTCTGGTTGTTCTCATCTTGCTAATGGTGAATACTTGCACAGGCATAACCTTGTAGCCAGGATAATACATCAGCAGCTTGCCTTGAAATATAATCTTGTGGAATTGGAGGTACCGTACTATAAGTATGTGCCCGACCCAGTTCTCGAAAATGGTCATATCACATTGTACTGGGATCGATCTATCATCACTGATCGGACTGTTATTGCTAACAAGCCTGATATAGTGGTGATAGATCGATTAGAGCGCCGCACAATGATTGTTGACATCACTGTGCCCCATGATGAGAACCTCGTGAAAGCTGAAAAAGAAAAAGAAATTAAATATCTTGATTTGGCTCACGAGGTTGTTGACATGTGGCATGTGGACTCTGCAGTCATTGTGCCGATAGTCGTTTCAGCCAATGGTTTGATAGCCAAGAGCCTCGATCTACATCTAAAGAGGCTCTCGTTAGATGGTTGGATCAAGCGCTTGATACAGAAAGCGGTATTACTGGATACGGCACGCATAGTCAGGAGGTTTCTCTCTCTGGGGTCCTGACCGCCGGTAGCTTGGACCATGTTCCCGTTGCCGGTGGTGTACTATTTTTATATTTTTAAATGTTTTTTTATATATATTTATAATTTAATATTTAAAAATGTAAATATATGTAAAATAAATAAATGAATGTCCTTATTAATAATTATCATTTACAGCTGTTATTGCCTGGAAATAAGCACATAAAAGAAATCCTTTCCCAGTATGAAGAAAAACTGTATCATCATATCAGTCTATCGCACCGTCCTCAGCTGAACGTACGCCTTCATCAAAAAGCGCCAACAATCCCGGTCTTGTTCATTGATTCATGTAAATAAATATTAAAAATAAATTACACTCCAAGAGAATTGAGTGCCTCAGTAAGTAGGTATATATAAGTAATCATAGGCAGCCAAGGCTTGCGATTTATTTTAAGCCCTTTGAAACTGTTGAAAACAGCTGACTACATAATTATACAAAAATAATAGTATATTGAATGAAACTATTATCTAGAATTCCTTTGTTATCTCGGTAGCTGGTAGCGACTCTGAGCTTTTTCCCGTTCTTCGAGCAAACTAGTTTATTTACGATCCACAAACTATTAGGTATATTAGCATATTACGTACGGGTAGTAGGTCGTAAGAAGTATAGAGCGCATAGTCATTTAAGCAGTCGATGGTTGCGTTTTAGGAAAACATTAATGAGACTAATAAGACTTGCCAATAGTGTCTAGCAAAAATCATCATCATCTGCCTAGCCTTTTCCCAACTATGTTGGGGTCGGCTTCCAGTCTTAACCGGATGCAGCTGAGTACCAGTGTTTTACATGGAGCGACTGCCTATCTGACCTCCACAACCCAGTTACCGGGTAACACGGTACCCCTGTGTCAGTGTCTAGCAAAAATAATAAATAATAATAATAATAAATATCTTTGGACAAAAAATAAAGCTTATCCTACTTCCTACTAATATTATAAATGCGAAATTTTGATACTTATAGCTACGAGCCCCTCAAGCTTTTATTAAACCTAAACCTACAAATCTTTAAACATTAATATTATTCTTCCGTTGTAAGTTATTTCCTTGGTATCTATGTATCGGGTGGTTAAATTGTAAGGGCCGATGTTGAATGTGAACCACACCGAAACTTCAAGTTTTTTTCTGCATTTCATTTGACATTTCTCAATTTCAGACTAATTTGAACAATGGAAAGATACACAATCGAGCAACGCGTTAAAGTTATTCAGGCTTATTATGAAAATGGGCGTTCAAATCAAAATGCATATTGTGCACTTCGTGATTTTTTCGGTCAATTTAAACGTCCAAATCTGCGTGCGTAAAAATTGAGCAAACCGGGTCTGCAGGAGATTTGAAAACACCAGTGCATGCTCGTACAGCTCGTACTACAGAAAAAAAAACGAAACAATGGCTCTTTTGCGTGACACATTCAATGGCCGTGTTATCTCACATGGTGGCTATGTCAATTGGCCGCCAAGATCATGTGATTTGACACCGTTGGACATCATTCTTTAGAGTTATTTGAAAGAAAAGGTGTACGTCGATAAGCTAGCATCAATTCCAGAGCTAAAGGATGAGATAATTTGACACCTCAATTACGCTTCAGCTTCATCGAAAATTTGGACCATCGGATGGAGGTGTGCCGCCGAGGTCGCGACGGCCATTTGGCCGATATTCTGTACCATACATAATTGAACCATACCATATTATCATAATAAAAAGAAATGACAATATTTTCCTCAATAATTTATTCAAAATCAACATCGGCCCTTAAAATTTAACCACCCTTTATTTAGATAGCTCGTCTTGTTCATACTCGTACTTTATAGTTTCTTTAGCATTCGTCTGTGTTTACACCCGGCCCGTATACTTGCACAATAGACTAACCAATATTTCGTTGTGTTTACAAGTGAACAGAGTTTTTCCGTAACACGTGCCAAGGTTAGTCTGAACTATTTTTTGATATTAACGAGATTACTTTGAACTTTCTGAATGTCAAAAGAAATTGGTGTCGTTTTGAAACAGTGAGTTTGGAATAAACAGTTGAAATAGTTGACTAGTCTAAACAATTCAGTGTTTAATGAACAGTTTATTTACTCATTTGTTTAAATATTGTTGTTTAAAAATATTGATTCTAATCCACTTAACAATTACCTAATTTACTTTCAAATAATTATTTCACGCATTTGAGCAGAAGTAACACTTTACAAAGTTCTATAAATTGACAATGTTTATAATAAACGGATCTTGGAAATCTAACGGCGCCTATAAATCATAGGCATCATCATTTTCCTAGCCTTTTCACAACTACCTATATTGGGGTCGGCTTCCAGTCAAACTGGATATAGCTAAGTTTTAGTGTTTGGAGCGACTGCTTATCTGACACAAGCCACACAAAGTTATCGGGTACCAACGTAGGTACCCCTTGGAAAGAAGACTAGTTTTCAGATGATAAGGTTGAAAGAAAGATTATCTATTTAGTTAAAATAAAATTGAAGTAAATAGTCAATAGCTTCCTGATTTGGATTACAAGGTATGTAATAACAGACCTATTTACAAAGGATAGGAACTAATACTTAAAAATATTGCTAGATACTCCTTTTGTGAATATTTCTCTTGTTTATTCTTACTTTTTTCGGGCAAAATTATAATCCACGGAAGTGCTTTGTACAATTAGGGATTAACGCGAAAAAGATACTGTTTGTAGCCGTTTTATGAGATTTCACAAAGAATTTTCTCAGAAACATTTCAGTCTACATTGTTTTTCTTTCCATATAATAGCGGTGGCAAAATATGTTATTTGGCATTCTTGTTTTCTACATTATATATATTATGGTTTCTGCTTTATCTTGTTTTCTGGTTAAAAATCAAATCATTACTTTCGCACTTCTCTGACTGATTACGAATTACATTACCCATCAAAAAAAATATTATAAAAATGCCAAGTCTCGCAACGTAGTTCTTCTACTGCCATAAAAAAACGTAAGATCTAATTTAAAACAAAAGTCGATAAATTTATTATTATTAATAAATACATAGGTAGGTATATCTTTGCATCTATCGTACACTGCAACAGAATCTACAACTTCTACAAGCAATAAATCTGGGCGTTTTATGCATATTTGTGTAGGTACGTCTCTATTTCCCGCTAACTGCATTTATTAGTATTAAATTTATAATAGTATATGTTTCAACACATCTAACTTATGTTGCCGAGCTGTTGCAAAGTTATTCTATTTATTTATGTGGTTATGATATCTAATTTACTCGACTTGGTTTTACGAGGAAAAGCTAACGAAAAATTTTGCGAGCCTAGGCATTTTTATACATGTAATGATTTTGATGGGATTTCATTTCTTTTTGTTACAGTCCACTTTTTTCATTTCGGTACAACAGAAAAAGAATCTGTATCTTATTACATACGTTCAATATGTGTGATTAAAACTTATGAAATATAAAAACTGCATTAGTAACTTTCTAATCCTTTATACAAAGATGGTACGATTGTGCCTTTACTCGACTTGGCAGAGGCGCTACCGTGCCTCTATACCCCCAGATAAATGGAAAGCATCGCGATATATATTGCTGTTATAATGAGAAAATATCTCGTTATCTATAATATGGATGGAAAGAAAAATTAACGGGAAATTCCAAAATCGCGATAAATTGGATCGGATTAGATTAAAATTTCGCAGTAGCTTTTTGAAGTGGTTTAGGCTGGGCGCTTTGGGATCGCTACAGCCGCGTTATTCACTGTCGCAAAATTATTTCCTTACTAATATTATAAATGCGAAAGTGATTTTGTTTGTTTGTTACGCATTCACGGAAACACGGGAAACAATTCATCTGCCTAGCCTTTTCCCAACTATGTTGGGGTCGGCTTCTAGTTTAAACCGGATGCAGCTGAGTAAAACGCGGGAAACAATTAGTGTCAAACATTTAAAAGGCTTGTAAGTACATCCTTTGTATTAAGTGATCTTTAAAAGAAAGATTACATATTTCGATTCTCGATTCGAATAATCTGCGCAAAACTTCCCCGATACTATTTAAAACTGAGCGAAAATTGGGATTATATACTCCAAAACACGCCCAAAACTTGTTACTGTGTAATCCGAAATTTTATCGTTTCACTGTTTATCAAGTTAAATTCCGAATGAGTTGAAGTTCGCCAAAGTACCCTAGTAAAGCGTAATGTCGAATCAAGTTAACAAGGAAGATCTCGGAGACTTCCCGAAGATAATTCAGAAGACTTAGAATTTCTCTCGTAGACAGGTATTGTTTTGACGTAAGGTAACTGTTGTTCTTTGTTATTTGTGGTCGAGAAACCGAATCTACCATATTGTTTGGTTAGTAATTAGGAAAGTTTAATCAGGTTGGGTAAGTGATCAATTTTGAAAACAACGGCTAAGAAACTGTTTATCTGGAAATTGGGTCACGACTTCATCATAACTTAAGTTCTTTTTATGAATATTGTTGGTTGCTTTAAATTTTGGAACAGTCTTCTATGCGTCGGGAATTTTAACTACCTTTATTTTTTATGTGTATGCCTTTATTTATTTCTGTCTTCTTATACTGTATTTGAAGATTTTAATTGAATTTCAAATACCTATTGCAAACTAAGAAAATTATTTTCGAAATAGGTACAGATAAAATTATTAAAATACGAGGTTTATTGATCAATACATACTTTGCTTTACTATAACAAGTTTCATTCAAATTCATGCGTGAAAGAAGTAACAAGCAAATACATATACCCAAATTTTCACATTTCTAATACAAGGCAGGTTATAAGTAGGTAGTGTAGTATGCCATGTAGGTAGTTAAGTGGATTGACGACCCAAATCTAAAAGCAAGTAAACCTTTATTTGTTGAACCTCGATTTTCGCTCGAATGAGTCAATTGCGGATTCTAAGCCAATTTACCCCGGTCGGTACTGTCAAAACCCTTGTTTCGCATTATTGAAAGATTATATTTGCTTGTAACCGCTCTCCACGCAGTCGACCGTGTTTAACAATTTCAGAGGTTTTAAAATTCCCGGGTGTCACCATTGCGTAGATCGCCCGGAGGACACGGTGGAACATACTGTGGGGGTTTGCCCCGCTTGGGCGGAGCACCGCCGTGTCCTCGTAAGGGCGATCGGCGGCGGCGACCTCTCGCGTCCGTCCCTGGTTCAGGCCCTGGCCCGGAGCGAGACGGAATGGGAGACCGTCACCAGGAGGTGACGGTCTCCCAGCAGAAGGATCTGCGAAGCAGTTATGCTGGAGAAGGAGGCGGCGGAACGCGTGAGGGAGCGACAGTCCTCACGCCCCAGCCGCCGCGGGAGACGCCACGTTCAATAAATATACCGGCTGATAGTCTTCTTAGTGATCTGCTTCTTCTTCTAGCGCTATTGAAATCATTGCTAATTCTTCATTGTTAAATAAAGACATCGTGTTTAAATACGGGTGACGGATGGCACGTGCCTGAAGGGAACACTGACACGGAAAACTCGGAACACGAATAGCACTGACCCGGAAATGTGTGGATAGCGCCTAACTCAACAAGCAGTCATACTTGATATATTCATTATAGCATCTATAGAATGAGTAAAGATTATAACATATTTTTGCAGGTCACTCCTACAGGTCAGTCTAAAAGGTACAGTACAAATTCTTTCCCAAGTTTGTACAAGCCGGGTAGGAAACGAACAACGCTGGGCCATGTAAATAGAACACAGCCCGGCTTACAAATGTAAAATATTTCATCTGCAAATATGGCGGTAAAAGACTTCGTAAAAGTTGTTATGAAAATTATTATTCCTTTTGTTTTCAAAGACTTTGACTTTATATTTCCGTTGTACAATCGTACCTATCATATTTCAAGAGTACATTGGTGTTGTGATAAAACTTACAGTAGGTATTTATTCAAAACTAGCTTTTCACTAGCGACTTCGCCAGCGTGCGCTATACGAATTCAAATTACGGGGAACGGTCTTTTTTGTGCGGATTTCATTATAATTCGAAAATTTAAAGACATACAAGAAAACAAAAAAAATATGTTAGAATGTGCAAATCAAGACCTTTCAAATGATACCACATGACCTAGTAACTATACTCTGAAATATTAAACCCCTACTTCCCCCCATTTTTTCCATAAAAGCAATACCTTATGATTTTTAAACCTTTTTAGGGTTCCGTAGTCCGACAAGGAACCCTTATAGTTTCGCTCTGTCCGTCTGTCTGTCTGTCTGTCCGCGGCATAGCTCCGTGGTTTTTGTTATTAAAAAGCTGAAATTTGGTATGAATATGTATATTGATCACGCCGAGAAAGTGGTAAAATAAAATTTTGAAAAATATTTTTTTTCTCGCGTACCCCTTCGTGTGGGGTATCGTTAGATAGGTCTTTCAAAAATATTATGGGTGTGTAAAGATCATTTTTTGGTTAAGCGAGCCATTTGCGAAATATCTATATAGATTTTAAGTGAAATTTTTTGTTCGATGCGAGTTACCCCCCCTCTAACTTTTGAATGGCTGTACCTAGAAATATGAAAAAAAATCACAGACGTAGCACATGTAATGAACTTACAAGGAAAACTATCACGGCAAAGTAGGCTTAACCGGTTACAGAGTTATAGTCGACTAACTGAGACCTACTACGGAACCCTACTGCGCGTGGCCCGACACGCACTTGGCCGGTTTTTTCATTTGCAATACTCATTAACAATATTTCTTTAAAACTGTACCAAATTTCAAGTTGATAGCATGAGTAGTTCCTGAAATAATCAGGACAGCGACAGACCTCCTTGTACCATTTTTGGGCGGAACCTTAATGATTAGTTCAAAAATAACCCTTGTTATAATTTAAGAAGTAGGTACTTACCTATATGGAAATTACCTATTTAGTAGATTAAGTATTATTCAAAAGTTAAGGAAAATGTTGAACACTGCTTTAGTACTACCGCGAAACAACGTTTTCCTCATACGAGAATAATGAAAATTAATTTCTTAGAAAACCAAAGTAGTCAATCTGTTTTTGAATATCAGGATATTTAATATTTTCGAGACTAATTAGAGTGATTATTGTTTATAATAACCCGGAAACAAATTCAAAATCCGGGCTGTTACTGGAAAAATCTACTAACACTGCTCCCTGGGAATAGGCTAGAACAACGAGCCACTCAAAGCAATCGTCACTTCACTTCTAAATAGATTACAATATTTTAAGTACATATTTATACTACTGAATTAATTATTTCATCAAAGGTAAAGTGATAAAACTTAATTAACAAGATTAAATAATGTAATTAATCCAGGATTTGTAATTTTAATTTTAAGCTTACCATGTAAAGTCAACATCAAAAGAGTACCTACAATCCTTACTAATATAAATTCGAAATTATTCAGTCTGTCTGTTACGGTTTAACGGTAAAACAGCTGAAACGATTTTGTTGAAATTTGGTATAGAGATAGATTGAAACTTGGGGAAGGACATAGGAAAGTTTTTATCTGAGTGCATTCCTTCAGGTGAAACGGTTGAAATCAGCTATCGGAAGTCCGCTAGTTGGTGATAAAATCGATCTATAAGGTACTCACTAAAGGGCTGCGGGATGTTCGAAAGAGATGAATGCAAAGGGCTGAGGAAGGAACATGGATGAGTTTAAGACAGTAAGAGTCTGATACTCCCTCCCGCTCCAACCACGGTGGGACGAGTCATTTGATAATCACCCATCCGATAAAAAGGTACTCAATAAATAATTGTCGGGTAGGTATTATTACAACATAAATCTTCTTCTTCTTCCTGCCCTGTTCCCAATCTATTTGGGGTCGGCGCAATATGTTTTTCGCTTCCATTCTTCTCTGTTAGCCGTCATATTATCATTCACTCCCTTTTCATTCATATCCTCTTTCACGCAATCAATCCATCTCTTCTTTGGTATTCCGTTCCCCTTTCGTCCATCTACATTCATATTCAATACAATTTTTGTGGCATGTGTTTCGTCTCTTCGCATCACATGCCCATACCATGACAATCGCTGGCCTCTCACTTATTACAACATAAATACGAGCCTGAAATTCATCCATTAGTAATAGGTATAAATTGCAATAAAAACACTCTTTGACAAAACATTTTTTTTTTCTTTTGTCATAAAACAATTCTGTACTGCCTATTATTTGAATCGCAAGTAAAGATAGAATTTCGCTCACAAAGAACAAAAGCTTCAAGTTTCGTGATTAAGGAAAAGCTTTGCTATCGATTCGCTTATTGGCAACAAGGAAACCGTTTTATTGTTTGGTTTTTCGTACAAAGTATACAAAATGAAAATCATTGTGAATATCGAAAGGTACTTGTACTCGTAATTGCGCTATCGATTTCCAATTAACCAAAAAAGGCAATTTTCAAATTCCTGACTGGTATCATCATTATTATCGGTCTATTTAATATTGGTCCACTGTTGAACATAGACCTAGTCACTGAACTCTTCCACTATGAATGGTGTAGAAAATTAATATCGGTCTGAATAATTAAACAACGAGTACCTAGATATCACTTTTCAATTGCTATTCATTCAATCTAGCTATCCACACATATAAAATGCTTTGTCCTGAATGACTGACGGATCAACGTACAGCCTAAACGGCTGATCGTAGAGACCTGAAACTTAGAGGGTGTGTTCTTTGAATGACGTAGGCATCCGATAAGAAAGGATTTTTCGAAATTCTACCCCTAACGAAGGGGGGGGGGGGAGCAAAGGCAGGCAAAGTTGGTACATAGGTTCAAAACAAACAAATTTCATAACATCATTTTTAATTTGAACTCGTATAGCCCACGCGGGCGAAGCAGCTGGTGGAAAGCTAGTTTATAATAAAAATATGTGCCTACAATATCATTCAGGTAAGATTGACACTATTCTTAATTTTTTGTGTTTATATCTACGAATACCAAAGTAAGGTTTACACTACGACATCGTCGACACCTTTACACCGTATCCATAGTGTATACAGCTAGTTACTTTGTGTAGATAGGTGTGTGAAATAATTTGACACTAGAAAAGTGTCGCGACATCACGGAGTAGCTGTTGGAGCGAGCGAGAACAATAAAAAAAAAATTGACTGACATTTGTGTCACAATTAATATTGTAGTGTAAGCTTAGCTTTATTCCTACTCCAAGTCTGTGTCGTCTCGCCAACTTGTGGCACGTATTATGTTAGTTGAACAAACTCTCTGTGTAAACTTCATACTAAGAGACGGAGATTTGAACGTATTAACAGGATTTATTTACTTCTTACTTTTGTTAAAACGTTTAGCTTTTATTTTTTTCACTAAAAGCTAATCGGTTACGGAATTTATGAACCTAATTCTATGTTGACAGAATCTTTATAAATTATTTGATCATAACCTATAAGCTGATATCTTAATTTACTACTAATGACAGTAAAAACTTACCAATGTACAAAGTTTTGTTTGTGAGACAGTCAGAAGAAAGCGCTAAATAAATTTTCAAGCACCGCACTTCACATTTAAAAGTATAAACACACCAATTCATTTCACATGCACTTAGAGTAGAACATATCAAGGTAATACGTAATAAAAATACTCAATAAAACATCTCATGTACGATATCAATAATATCACCATAGAATGAAATTGCGAGGAGAATGTTCGACGGAATCTCAGTTGGTCGCCGGCTCGCGAACACAACGACTGTATGTATCCAACCTTCTAATAAGGAGGCCTTCCGAATATGAGCGGAACTTATTTTATAAACAATGGTGACACTGAACTGTTCTAGTGATTTTGTCTATGGAATAATGTAGTTTTTTTCGGAGCTATTTTTAAAAAGGTGAGTTTGAATTCCATTTTTAAATGTTTTGTTTTTAGAACACTTACAAATATTATTTATATTATATATTATTTATGTACTTTTGAATTACTAATGCAAAGAATTTAACGTAATATTTTTTTATTAATCGTAAAGTAACACAATATTAATGTTATGAAAATTAATAACGTTCTTCTGGAAAAATATACAGCTTTTTTGTTTTTTTTATTAAGACCAGAATCAATAAGTAAGCTATATTTTTTTATTTTACGTTGTTTTAACTTAGAAAACTGTTTTGATTTCTACGAATCGATAAATGAATTATTTATTAATAATTAAATTAAAAGTGTATTTGGTAAGGTCAATTGTTTTATAGCTTTTATTTTTGAACAGTGGATGATCTAATGGTAATAATAATATTGCGATTAAGTTTTAAGTAGTAAGTGAAATTTAGAAGAAAAGAGCAAAGTTAGATCCTATTAGTAATTCTATTACCTAGTTATAAATGTTTGATCTATTTTAAAAGCTCGTTATTTCTCTTATGACTTAATATGCTGACAATATAACAATATGGAAATTAAATTTAACTTATAAATACGCAAATAAGTAGCTTTATTTGTATAGTGGACAGTGATATGTTGTATGCGCGTAATTATTTCCCAAAGCTTCATTGTGTTAGTGTTCTTCTAAATTTAAAATATTGCACGATCATACTGAAGAAATTCCACTTTTTTGCGTTAAATATGTTAATAATCTTTGGATTAAAATAATAACAATTCCATTTTAATAACTTTATATTCTTATAACATTTTATAATTCAAATTGAATTTATTTGAATAATTAAATAAAAAAGCAAAGCTATGTGCCCTCATATTCTTTAATACTGCCTAAGAGGAAATAAAAGGGAAGGAATTGCTTACAATCGAGACATCTTTATCGATGTGCCTACTTTTGTTATCGAATTTCGTTTCGGTGTGAGGTGTCTTATGTCGTTAGTTAGACTAAGTTAGCGTACATTTCCTTGACCTGGGTTACGCAGGGGTGCACTATTTACATCGCGAGTTTTTAAGTCTCATGTGAAGAAGGAAGTAAGCCTATTGCCGTAAATCGGGTACAGATCTTTTTTCACTGCTATCTTTATAAAAAAAATCAACAACACATGGCTCGACCCGGGAATAAAAGCAAAGGCTTCGTGGTCAGCAGTCTCATTTTCGACTATATCCATTTGACCTTAAGGTTCCACGAGGCAGTTAGTATGTCAGTGTAAATTATGCACTCTGAAAAAAAAACATGATAATTTTCCATGGAAGTATGATTCAAAAAGTTTAGTCAAAATTGTACATAAGCCTTGTACAAAACTTTTTATACTTACATAAAAAATGTATTATTAATTTTACAATTACAAAACGTTTGCGGTTGCGAGAGACTTTTCAGGAACAAAGATCCTTATTGAGGTTATCAGCCAGCCGCGTACAACGATCGAACCTAGGTACTCGCAGCACACACACTCGTGTATATCTATACATATACAATGTTTTGTCCTACCTAAAACATATAGGCCAGTTTTACAAGGAACCCTTATAGTTTCGCCATGTCCGTCTGTCTGTCTGTCTGTCTTTCCGCGGCATAGCTCCGAGGTTCTTGTTACTAGAAAGCTGAAATTTGGTATCCAGGATATGTATATTGATCACGCCGAGAAAGTGGTAAAATAAAATTTTGAAAAATATTTTTTTTAGGGTAGCTCCCAAGCACGTAAAGTGGGGATGATTTTTTTTTTTCTCGCGTATCCCTTCTTGTAGAATATCGTTAGATAGGACTTTCAAAAATATTATGGGTGTGTGAATACCACTTTTTGGTTAAGCGAGCCAATTGCGAGATATCTAGCTTTTAAGTGCAAATTTTTGTTCGATACGAGCATCCCCCGCTTCTAACTTTTGAATGGCTGTACCTAGAAAAGTGAAAAAAATCACAGATATAGCACATGTAATGAACTTACAAGGAAAACTATTATGGCTAGGTAGGCTCAACCGGTTGCAGAGTTATAGTCGACTAACTAAGACCTACTGCACGTGGCCCGACACGCACTTGGTCGGTTTTTTTTATTACAGCTGGACAACAAACTTATCTTATACTCGTAAGATAGTAAATAAACATAATAGATATATAATTCAATAAAATAATTAATAATGATTTAATTTAATAATAAACAAAATGGCGTTTAATTAAAGTAAGTGAATGAACTTAAGTACTAATAAAAGTAGATACCTAAGTAATTACTAATGTTGATAATAAATTAATTACATTGTAATTTTCATGTGAAACTCTATTAACAACTTAATATAAAATAAAATGGTCTGGCTTTTCAGTTGATGGCAATAAGTTTGCCTAATTCATGAAATTGCTTTACTTTTAGTGATGCATCATGCTTTTTAAGACGTTATAAAAACCAGTATAATAGCTTTCTAAAATTCTTTAAATGCACTGCAATGCCTTGATAGATCCTTTGTACCTTATAGGCATTGTCTCCTATATGCGAGCAGTATACTGGTACATCTTCTATATGTATAAAATGCTTTGTTCTGAATGACTGTCCGACTGACGGATCAACACACAGCCCAACACACAGTAGATCCCTGAAACTTGAAGGGTGTATTCTGTGTATGACGTAGGCATTCGCATAAGAAGTAATTTTCAAAATTCTACCCCTAAGGGGGTGAACATGGGGCCAATGTTTGTATGAAACTCTGTCATTTTTAGGGTTCCGTAGTCCGACAAGGAACCCTTATAGTTTCGCCATGTCCGTCTGTCTGTCTGTCTGTCCGCGGCATAGCTCCGAGGTTCTTGATACTAGAAAGCTAAAATTTGGTATGGATATGTATATTGATCACGCCGAGAAAGTGGTAAAATAAAATTTTGAAAAATATTTTTTTTTAGGGTAGCTCCCATACACGTAAAGTGGGGATGATTTTTTTTTTCTCGCGTACCCTCCGTGTGGGGTATCGTTAGATAGGTCTTTCAAAAATATTATGGGTGTGTGAAGACCATTTTTTGGTTAAGCGAGCCATTTGCGAAATATCTAGCTTTTCAAATTGCAAATTTTTGTTCGATACGTTTTTAGAAATGTGAAAAAAATCACAGATGTAGTACATGTAATGAAATTACAAGGAAAACTATCACGGCTAAGTAGGCTTAACCGGTTACAGAGTTATAGTCGACTAACTAACTCCTACTACGGAACCCTACTGCGCGTGGCCCGACACGCACTTGGCCGGTTTTTTAATTAAGAATTCGTATTACCCACGCGGGTGGAGCCACTGGCGGAGAGTTAGTTTAGAAATAATAAATGCCTGCCTATACCGTTTTTCCTTAGAACTTGTCAAAGCTATTAATGCTGAATGAAGGAACGAATGAATGAATGAATGGTAGAGAATGTAGCGTTCTAAGTTCGTCTGTGTATCAATTCTAAAATCCACGCAGATGAAGTCGTGGGTAAAAGTATTCTACATTAAAAATATTTCACAGTAGTTTTACGTACATAAATAAAACATCGACTGGTTAACGCGAATAAAAACAAAATGGCGTTATATTAAAAAAAATGTAAATCTACATTTGTTGACATAAACAAAAAGACAAAAAACACGTATACATGTAGGTACATATATGTATTGGTGTGAATGTGAGCCCTTTGAAGCTCCGCGGAAGAGGAAGTGGATTAGTTACTTTGTAATCTATGTTGATCAGGCGTTAATCTGCTGTAGTACTTACGTACGTACGTATGTACCAAAACTGGAATCCGATTACGTTGTTTTCAATTGCAGCTTCGAAACTTATCGGCGGTAAATAAATTGTTTAGATTTCTGAGAAGAAAATTAAAAGTTACCACCTGGAATGCAAATTATCAGCAAAGTTTAAATTAGAAGGTGTAACTGGTGAATAAATTGAAGTTCATGGTATTGCTGACGAGTCCTTTGATGGTTTAACTCAGTTTACCATAAAAATTGTCCTGTATAAATACATTAAAAAGATGTCGCCGACTAGTTACGACTTGTTCAGTATGCTATTTCAGTCACGTCGTGTCTTTTGTGTGTTGATATTGTTCAAGATAAATTTAAATTGATGTTTGTAGGGGCGAGTAGTATCATGATCTAAGGATCCATTTGAATCCTCTTAAAGTCATAAACTACGGAACCCAGCCACTTAAGTCTAACAATGCTTCTGGAAAGGCTAACGAACAAAATATTACGTCAAGGGTATTTTTTCTTAAAACATACCAAAGTCAAGTCTCTAACAAAGGAAACCGAGAAATGCGGTCGGTATTGTACTTATTTCTTTTCTTTTTGCGTATTGTAACATTTTGTTTTTCATTTTTATGGCAACTCAGTCATCAACGAATAGAAGGTTGCTTGCACAGATTTATAAACTAAAGGTTAACTAAAGTTTATAAATCTTTGGTTGCTTGTATTTTTACACAACATTAATAACGACTACAGCAAGGTATGATGCAGTCGCTCCATATAAAAGTCTGGTACTCAGCTGCAGCTCAGTCTAATCAGATGCCTGGAAGCCGAAGCCAACATAATTAGAAAAGGACTAGGCAGATGGGAGCGTATAACGTCACGAGGCTGTTAGAAATCGTAAGCCATAAGTCTATCTGACATATTAATTCATCTTTCGTGCCGAAAATAGTCCTCCCAAATTATATTACTTGGAGCAAGTAATATATCACAACATCTATTGACACATATAATTATATCAAAAGACTAGATATTATATATTTACTTGTTTAATTGTACATAGTCAAGCTACAACCTACCCTCAAGTAATAACTAAGATCACTGGGGCTCATAGAGAAATTATAGTCTTTGCTGGGGCTGTACCACCACGTGTTTCTGCAATCACTATTCAAGTTTGAGATCGTGACACAGCTACTAGCGTCGTATAGCACCGTCTCTTTTTCATAACGAAAATAATCTTGTTTTGGCACATCATGGTAAGGCCCCTGTAACCTACTTACATATTGAAATACAATACCGATAAAGCATTTCATTCATTGCCTTCTTGGTATTGGAATTTTGCATTTTATGGCTCAAAATCGAAAAACCGGCCAAGTGCGTGTCGGGCCACGCGCAGTAGGGTTCCGTAGTAGGTCTCAGTTAGTCGACTATAACTCTGTAACCAGTTAAGCCTACTTAGCCGTGATAGTTTTCCTTGTAAGTTCATTACATGTGCTACGTCTGTGATTTTTTTCACATTTCTAGGTACAGCCATTCAAAAGTTAGAGGGGGGGGTAACTCGTATCGAACAAAAAATTTCACTTAAAATCTAGATATTTCGCAAATGGCTCGCTTAACCGAAAAATGATCTTCACACACCCATAATATTTTTGAAAGACCTATCTAACGATACCCCACACGAAGGGGTACGCGAGAAAAAAAATATTCATCCCTACTTTACATGTTTGGGAGCTACCCTAAAAAAAAATATTTTTCAAAATGTTATTTTACCACTTTCTCGGCGTGATCAATATACATATTCATACCAAATTTCAGCTTTCTAATAACAAAAACCACGGAGCTATGCCGCGGACAGACAGACAGACAGACAGACAGACAGACAGACAGACAGACAGACAGACAGACAGACGGACAGAGCGAAACTATAAGGGTTCCTTGTCGGACTACGGAACCTTAAAAAGGACCCTGAACAAGCATACTAACTAAAACCATAAGTTGTAGTTTGTCGTAGATAGAGAGGTTATTAAAAATTACCATTAGACTGTTTGACAAAAAGGGACAATACAGTTAGATAGCTAATAGGCTTTATCTGTATAATGACTAGATGGACTAATAGGTGACATATAGACTATAACCTGTGACTAACTCAGACGCATAATAGTACTCGAAAATTGGATTACACAAGTTTCGGTAGTCTGGTGGTTGATTGTTATCTCAACACATATTGATTTGTAGGAGTCTGATTTGTGTTTATGTATATGGTCAGATCAGGTACATACAACCATAGTATATGAATATATGAATACGGCTAATACATATTGATTGGTATCTATACTGAATACTGCAATAGGCTGAGCTGTAGGTGCTAGTTAGCTCTAAGTTATGGAATAAAAAGAACAAGCTCTACAGATGGGTGAGATCAAAGCTAAATAATCCTTTTGTTTTTCTTATAATATTGTAGATTTGAAATTTATTATTCTTTCACATAAAACCTGTTTATGAATTTGATATTCGAATAACCACCGAATTCACAGAAATTTACTCTAAATAATGACTTCATCGTCGAACCTATTTTATTAAATTTGGCTCACAATATTTGTTAGGAAATGCAGAACGAAATTGCAGGTATTTAGGAGTCATATTACCTATTCAAGCCCGTTAATTGGAGGCCTTCCAATGACCGTTAATATTAATGATCATAAATATAAGGATGTTGCCCTCCTACACTCCGTTAACGGATATAGGAATGTCCCCGTTTTTTATTAAAGAGGTAATTAAGGTCCTTAGATGTTATACACTACATGAATATCTCTTTATCCGTAAAAGAAAATATTTTGCGAACTTTGCGTTAATTTGGGTAATTTTAATTAATCATAATATCTCGTATTTCCAAATAAATTTAGTCAAAGAACGACACGACACCTAATGCCATTTTGATTATTACAACTAAGTAACGTTTTCATTAATTTTGGCACTTACTTGCCCAGACAATATGTATAAATTTATCCATTAAAACCGAAAGGACAAGAAGAAGAAAGTTGCAGACATTTCGTAGACAATAAATATACTTTCCAAAGCACTGTTTTACGTTGTTTCAATCAATTAATGTCTTGCCAATCGTAAAATTTTGTTGCAGCCACAATATTTTATGGCTCCCTAAAAGTCCCTTTTAGTACCTATCTGACTTTTTAGGGATGAGACGAAGTTAAATTCTTCTCTGAAGTCAACAAAGTGAGCTTGTTGATGGAGTTTTAATATGAAGAACAATTTACAAAACTAATTGAATGAGGATAACGTTTGACTCAGGAGCTTCCTTTTAAGCTTGGAAAGTTTGAGTCGGTATGATACGAAATGTCAAGATTGTCACAGTTGAACTGTTGCTGTTGTTTATTAAAATAGGACAAAAAACAATTGAATTCGCGTTTAAGTACATATTCTGCCAGATTAGCCCTTATGATATTTTGCCCACTAAATAACGTGACCTATTGAAAGATAGTAGGGAGATACAAGTACTTTAAGTTTGTAGAGGGGGGTACTTAATCATCATCATCAATAACCTATTTAATTTTGGTCCCCTGTTGGACCAACCCAGACACTTTGATTGATATATCGCTTCAGATTATATTAAACTAGCCGTTTCGCGGTTTCACTCATATCCCGAGGGAACTACCTCGCGCACCCGGGTAAAAACTAGCCTATGTCCTTTTTCAGGCTCTAGACTATCTGTTTACCAAATTTAATTTAAATCGGTTCAGTAGTTTTTGCATGAAAGCGACAGACAGGTAGAGTTACTATCGCATTTTTTATATAAGTAAGGGTTACAGACCTGTACCTATTTGACCTTCCTTCGCGATCATCACCTTGACATCTTCCTCGTGCAGGAGACCTTTTTAAAGCCCCACAACCGTGACCCGTCGATTGCAAACTATCGCATGGTTCGTAACGACAGAACTCGCTGTCACAAGGGCGGTACCCTTATCTACTACAAAAAGGCACTGCACTGCATCACTATGGAGCCCCCACCTCTTTCGCATTTAGAGGTCTCAATCTGTCTACTAGACATGTCCGGTCATCAGCCTATCCACATTGTCTCGGCTTACATTCCCCCTTCCTCCTCGGAGAAAATCAATTTAAAACCTGACCTAGAAATTCTTCTTGATCTAGGTGGCTCCGTTATCATAGCGGGCGATCTCAATGCTAAACACATCGCCTGGAATAGCCACTCGAACAACTCGAGAGGCAGACAGCTAGAGAGCCTTCGCGACCCTCTTAACTTCGATATCGTCGCCCCGATGTATCCAACTCACTTCCCTCCCAACCCGGAGCACCGTCCCGATGTCCTCGACATAGCTCTACTCAAGAACGTAAACCTAGGTTTACGCTCAATTGAGACGCTACAAGAGCTCGATTCCGACCACAGACCGGTCATCATCAACCTAGGCCCACGGACGGGACCTCGAGATCCCGATCATCCCCCGCCAACAAAAGTGATAACGGACTGGAGGAAAGTAAGGGAAGGCTTACAATCCAACGAGTCCAGTCACTTGAACCGTATCCCTGATAAAATAGTTACATTCGATGACACGATGACCGCGGTCGGCGCGTTCGGAAGTCACATACAACAAGTCCTGAACGACAGTTCAAGGCGGGTTCCAGCGGAGGATGACCTCCGCTGGAAACTGCCGGACGATGTACGTGCACTAATGACCGAGAAGAACGCGGCTATCCGTGCTTACGACTCTTTTCCCTGTGATGCAAATCGTGCTTATATGCGCTATTTACAGCGTGCTGTAAAGAAACGCATACATGAGTTACGCTCTGCCCGCTGGGACAAGATGTTGAGCGAATTGGAACCATCTCATCAGGCCTTCTGGCACTTGCAGAGGAAGTTAAAATCCGATCAAGTGGCCACCATGCCTCCCCTCAATCGTCCAGACAAGTCTGTCGCCTTCTATGACGACGAAAAGGCCGAATGCCTAGCCGACAGCCTAGAGACCCAATGCTCACCCAGCACTCTGCCAGTCGATCAGGCTCACCTAGATGAGGTGAAGGCAGAAATCGAACGCAGATCTGCTGCAACTCCTACCTCAGCTGAGGCTTCCACCTCAAATTCTGATACCCCCGACGATGACCCCTTACCCCCTGTAACCCCAGAGGAGGTACATGAGATTATTAAGAGGTTAAAACCCAGGAAAGCCCCCGGCCCGGATGGAATCTCCAATAGAGTATTCCAACTCCTCCCAGCCCAGCTCATAGCGCTCCTAGCAGCCATCTTCAATGCCGCTATGAGCAATAACATTTTTCCCGATGAATGGAAAACTGCCACAGTCATTGGCATTCCCAAACCCGGCAAACCCAAAGCCGAGCCCTCCAGCTATCGCCCTATAAGTCTTCTCAATGCTATTGGGAAGATTTACGAGAGGCTAATCTATAACCGACTCAAAGCCTTTGCCGAGGCTAAGAGACTCATTCCTGATGAGCAGTTTGGTTTTCGAACCAAGCACTCCTGTGTCCAACAAGTCCACCGCATCGTCGAGCATATCAGCGTTGGTTTCCAACGCAATATGATGACGGGCGTACTATTCTTCGACGTAGCGAAAGCATTCGACAAAGTCTGGCACGACGGCTTAATATATAAGCTGTACAAATTCGGTGTGCCCGATCGTCTCGTGCTCATCATTCGAGACTTTTTGTCGAACCGCTCGTTTCGCTATCGCATAGAGGGAGCACTATCCTCCCCCCACCCCATTCGAGCAGGTGTCCCACAAGGCTCCGTACTCTCCCCCCTATTATTCACTCTGTACACCAGCGACATTCCCAAAAATAATAAGGCTCAGTTGGCTCTATTCGCTGACGATACGGCTATTTACTACACGGGTCGCAAACCCGACTGCATAACTCGCATCCTCCAATCTGCAGCCACCGCCCTAGGCAAGTGGTTCCGCAAATGGAGAATCGAGGTCAATCCCGATAAGAGCCAGGCCGTTCTCTTCTCGAGACGCACTCGCAATACCGGCTCCACCCCACCCGTCAAACAGATCGAAATGTTCAATCGCCCCATCCCATGGGGTGACAAGGCCAAATACCTGGGTGTAAACCTCGATAAGAATCTCACGTTCGGTGAACACATAAGGACGGTGCGTTCGCGCGCCGCCTTCGTTCTCGGACGCCTCCATCCCATTCTAAATTCACGCAGCAAATTGCCTCTCAAGTGCAAATTGCGCATCTATACAGCGTGCATCCGCCCCATCATGACCTATGCCAGCGTAGTGTTCGCACACGCCAAATCTTACCGCCTCCATAGGATGCAAACCCTCCAGAACCGTTTCATGCGCAGGGCCACAGGATCCCCGTGGTACCTTAGAAACGAGAATCTCCACCTCGACCTCAAACTGCCTACCATAAAGCAGTTTATGAAACGCGCTTCGAAGCGCTACTTCGACTCTGCCGAAAAGCACACCAACCCCCTGATCGTATCGGCTTCCCGTTACACTCCTTCCCAGATTAGCTCGATTCGCCGTCCGCGGCATACTCTCACGTTCCCCGACGACGAAATCACCCTCCTCCAAGAGAGTAATAGGGAAACCAGCACAATACACAAACACAGACTGCCGTCATATCGTCCTCGCCGCCAAGGCCCGTCGCGACGTCCCCGTCCATGCCCTCCCCGACCCTTGCTCGACGAGCCAGCCCGCGCGCTGAGCCAGTAGCATAAAAAGTCCCGTAATAATAATATTGTTATGATCCAGCTAGTCCCTAGTTGCCCTCCCCAGTGACGCCCTAAGCCGAGGTTCGTTCCCCACTAGGGGGAGCCCTTAGCGCGCTGTCACTTAGTTTTAAATTTAGTTGTAAGCCTTGGCTGGAGGCCTTAATTTAATTAATTAAATTAGGACCTCGCCACACTGTCCGGTTAAGCAGGTCGAATGCTGTTAGAAGCACCCTGCAAGAGGTCATGTAGGAAAAAAAAAATAAAAAAAAAATGTACCTATTTGAAAATTTGTGATTACTCTGGGTTGATAAGATATTGTAATAAAGACATCAATGTACTTCTAATTTTATAAGGCCTAAGTTCTTTAATTTCTTTCATCAGGCAGTTCAATGTAACAATTTGAAATTTTCAATGAAACTAGTAGTTGAAGTTTCATAAGAGCCTACAAAAGCTTATTTGAAATAAATATTTTGAGCATGAGAAATACTAGACAGTATTCAAATAGTTGTTTGGATTAATTATTAAGAGTCAATTTCAAATATTTCGTACTGAAATATCATTTAACAGATATTTAAAAAAATATTTGAATAATATAGAACATTTAATTAACACCCTGAAAATTTTTGGCCGACACTCACTCAAAAAACCCAATTGTCGCAATAAAGTAAAAAAGCAGCAACGATTTCAATGTAAAAATTGTGATATAACGTCGTTCAAGGTACAATATTGCCTAGCCTTTTCCTCACTATGTTGGATTCGGCTGTCATTCCTGTCTTAACCGGACCAGCTGAGTACCAGTGTTTTACATGGAGCGACTGCCTATCTGACCTTCACAGCCCAGTTAATACAATACCCCATCAGTTAATACAGTAAGCATGGTTGTCAGACTTTCTGGCTTCGGTTGTCATGTTGCTTTCTGGCTTCTGAATACCCATAACGACTGTCAAAGATCTACAAATGACAACTGGTACAAACAGTTTGGATGACATAGATGGTCACCCATCCGTGGACCGGCCGCACCAAGCGCAGCTTAACCTTTGATCGGTCGGTCCGTGTGGCTGTTACTTAGCCACGAGCTTTTTTGGTTTTAATTATTGATGTATACCCATCTTATGACTTACTAGCTGTTTTCCGCGGTTTCACCCGCATTCCGAGGAAACTACTTCGCGCACCCGGGTTAAAAGTATCCTATATGTTAATTCAGGTTATAAACTATGTGTGTACCAAATTTCATCCAATTCCGTTCAGTAGTTTTTGCGTGAAAGAGTAACAAACATACATCCATACATTCTTACAAACTTACGCGTTTATAATACGAGTATTAGTAATACTATTCTGTATCCAAATTCACTATGTTGATAACCTATAAATCGTGTAGTAAATCAATGAATTATTAATTTAAAATGTACGAGCCTATTGTTTATTTGATGATGTCACGTAATTGATCAAATTTCACTGGTATAACAAGGTTTTGATTGCTCCTACATAATACATGTATTATCTAACCTGTATTGACGCTAACATACGTTCCCCGAAATAATAAACCAGTGCTATATTATGAAATTATTGTTGTACTAGCTGTTTCCCGCGGTTTCACCCGCATCCCGAGGGAACTACTTAGCGCAGCCGGGTAAAAAGTAGCCTATGTTGTTCCTCAGGGTCTATTCTATCTCTGTACCAAATTTCATTTATATCGGTCCAGTAGTTTTGGCGTGAAAGCGTAACAGACAGACAGACAGACAGAGTTACTTTCGCATTTATAATATTAGTAAGGATTTTCTAGTTGTTTAGGTACAACAATCGTAAACCTTGGGTATTCTAATGTATGTATATAAAGAAACTGTGTTAAAATGTAAGTTCCCTAAAGGTTCACTTCCGTGGCAATGCACCTTTAATCAAAGCATAATGATTTTTAAATAAATTGGAAAAACTAGGGTTGTCATTAATTGCTATTTTGTGACCGACTGCTCTTTACATTAATTTATTAGTAGCAAAAGACTTTCTAAATTAATGGAATCACGAGGAGTCTTGTTAAAAATAAATGTTGTTGAATTTTATAAATAAGTCTTTTATATATGTAAGTGTTTTATTACATTCTTTCACGCATAAAATACCTAGATTTGAATGAAATTTGGTGCACACATAGTTTAAAACCTGGATCTGGTCTTCTTTCTTTCTTCTATATTTAGATAAAATAGTCCTATGCGTTTATAGGACAAATTTTTGATTCGGGCGTGCGAATTAGTGTCCTCAGGAAAGGAGGAGACCGCGAAAAAGCACTAGTATTACGTAAAATAATTACCTGTCATATTATAGTATGCGGGCTGCGGGATATTCGAAAGAGTTACCGCGCCCCTAGTGAAGGAACATTAATGGGTTTTTGTCGTAAGAGTCTGATACTCCCTCCCGCCCCACCCATTCGTTTTTTGATGACTAGCTGTTTCCCGCGGTTTCACCCGCATCCCGAGGGAACTACTTAGCGCAGCCGGGTAAAAAGTAGCCTATGTTGTTCCTCAGGGTCTATTCTATCTCTGTACCAAATGTCATTTATATCGATCCAGTAGTTTTGGCGTGAAAGCGTAACAGACAGACAGACAGACAGAGTTACTTTCGCATTTATAATATTAGTAAGGATTTCCCATCCGGAAAAAAGGTTAGATTGATTAAAATCTTCTGTATTTGTCGCTAAAGCTACTTTAATTTCTGAGTAAAAATGAACACGTTATTTTAGGATGCTGTTCAACATGTTCTTACAAATTATCTACAAAAAAAATATCTATAGAGCATTATGCGACTTTGTCTCGGTCACGTCAAATTGGTAAGCCGTTTCTGCTGCCTTCAGTCCGGTACCTTTCAGGCGACTTGGCTTTATTTTGTTGACACAAATTCTCACAAAATTGCTTCCATTAAGGAAAAACCTTGTCAATAAAAAAAATACAATTTTTGACAACTTACGCTTAGTAGGTATCTATTAAATTAATCAGAAGCCTCACAGAAAAGTAATTTAAAATGCGGCATTTTCTCTTATTTATTTTTGCTTCCATCCGAGGATTGGTGGAATGGAATTAAAGTTTCATTGAAAATTGAATGCGGACGTCGACAAATAAATAGGGTTTCGGTCAGCGCGATGTTGTGTGTTGAGGGATTCAAAAAGTTATGTTTGGACATCATAAAGGAATATTATATTCACAAACCAACTGATCATGTTTTTTAATAAAAAAATAATAATAAAGAATTAATACAGTATAATTAAAAAAAGATTCAATAAAGAAATAATATTAAAAAAATATAGTAATCGCGTACATTTCTTATTTCCATTTAATTGTACAAATAATTTCCAACCGATCTGCGTTAGAAAAGTTAGAATAAAATACGTATTGCCACCGTGCATTATTATTAAATACTAGCTTCTGCCCGCGACTTCGTACGCGTGGAATAGTGGTGCTCCGCTCCTATTGGTTTTAGCATGATGAAATATAGCCTATAGCCTTCTTCAATAAATGGGCTATCTAACACTGAAATAATTTTCAAATCGGACCAGTAGTTCCTGAGATTAGTAGCGTACACAAAAAAAGTAACTTTTCTGGTTGATTTCTTACACCTTGTGTCCGAAAAACCCAAATATCTTACGGAACCCTATTTTTTTCCAAAATAAAATTTAGCCTATGTTACTCGTGGATAATGTAGCTTTCGAATGGTGAAAGAATTTTTAAAATCGGTCCAGTAGTTTTTGAGCCTATTCATTACAAACAAACAAACAAACAAAGTTTTCCTCTTTATAATATTAGTGTAGATTATTACAAAAAAAAATATAGATATTTTTATGCCTTTCAACGTCAACGTCTGTAAAAATATTTTATTCCAAAAAGCTGCAAAGTAAACAAGTTCAAAAATAAGAAGAGGGTAACTTAATGGTGCTCGACGGCCTGTAAGCGACGGCCAAGTCCTTTTTCTGTACGTACGAGTAGGACTAAAGATTTTACACCCAATATTGTAATGATATTGGGACATGTATATCTCTAGGGATAGGCCACACCTACATACTAAGGTGTGCGGAACCTTTTGAGTAATTTGTATGCTAGAGATCAAGAACGTATTCGCGGCAAACGGGCGGTGACATATTTACGTGTTGCTTTTACATACAGGAAGGAAGTATTTTGCATAAACTAGCGACCACTTTTCTTTCAACACACGATTTTGTTTTGACCTAGTATGTGTAAAAGTGTTCATCCCCAAAAATCTACTTAATGCACCCAGATAAAAAGTAGCCTATAACCGTTGCCAAGGTCGTTTTTATCTCCATACTAAATTTCATCCAAATCGGTTCAGCCGTTTTACCGTGATATCGTAACAAACAAACAAATTGTAAGGAGGTAGATATAGATCGTAAAGCAGTAATAATAAAGAATATTTTATAAAACATTTTCCCCTACTAGATTCTCCAGCCAGTAGATGTGACATGGATATCACCAAAGTTTTGAGCATGAATCTGTATTAATTTTGTGCGAGACCCAGTCGCTCCACCCCTTTAATTCGTCTGCTTGTGGCATCTAGGTAACGATTCGAGGTTCAAAGACTTTTGGTGACCCTAATTTTAGTAAGGAAAGCCTTTTATAATTGCATTCTAGCACCATTGTCTGACGAGGGTAGTCCCTACCCTTTTTAATACTGTTAAATTGGGTTGCTAGTTTGGAAATATTAACACTGTTTGTTACTTTTATCCCATTTGCTATGAATATTGGTGCATTCAGATTGTGACCCGGATTAACTGCGAAGCTTATCGCCCGAACTGATTTAAATAAAATTTGGTCTGAAGATAATTTAAAACCAGGGGAGGGGTATAGCATTTTTATACGGATGCGTCGAGTACACAATATTATGTATGAAATATTTAGTAATCTCAACAAAACTGTAATAATTATAATCATAGATTTTGTTATATTTAGGTTAATATCTATTAATCCTGATTATTTCAGGTTTTTTTACTTCGCAAACTAGAACATAAAGGTTATCTTTTACTATTGGAACCCTTAAAAGGGAATGTAAATGGTCTAGCTGAAATACATGATCTCATTGATTGGACGATGCAATCTCTAAAATGGACTCTGAGGAAAGAGCCACAGATTCAAGTGCGCCTGTCCAATCAGTTCGTATGAGTACATCGTTTAGCTTTACATCACGGAGTTTAACGAGACGATTTAATGAAGCGGCAATGGAATTAAATTATGAAGCAATAATTATTCGCCAATTCATTCACCACTATTCAATGGTGGATTTGCAGGCTTGGCCACCTTAGGCCCCAAGTCATGTAATGTAGTGAGAATGGTCTTTTCCCTGCACCCATCATATCAATATACCTATATAAAAATCAATGCCACTTTTCGTTGTAATTTTATAACTCAAGAACGGGCTCACCTATCCAAACCAAATGTTTAGGTTTTGTTCGGACTATTTAGTAGATGGTTTATGTGAAGTTTGCAAAAAATCGGACGAGCGGTTCATCTTTTATTTGATTTCATATAGACGACGCGGGCGAAGCCGCTGCGAAAAAACTAGTAGACTCTATAATTAAATTGCTTTAATGCGGCCCGCCATAATGTACGCGAGCCTGTAGAATATTTAGGTAGGTACTTCGAGTTTATTCATGTTAGCATTAGTAAATTTTTGTCACAATTGCCCGCCCCTAACATCAGGCACCCTTAGGCCAGGGCCTTAAGGCCTTAGGGCAAATCCGTCACTGCCACTATTACGGTATTATTATGTCAAAAGCTGTCAATTGCGGCCCCGTTTTCATGGAATCATGAAATGGAAATGACATTTTTGAATAATTATAAGACATGACAAGGAACGTGGCTGGTTGATTAAGTTTGTTGAATTTGTTTGGTTGAATAAAACAAGGGTAAATATTTCAAATATTATTAAAATACATTTATATATGACGTTACAGTCTTTTGTAGACGTTTTAAAAATGATAATTTTCAGCCTAGTTTGAATAAATTACTTTTTAACAAATAATAATAATATTTTTTCATGTCAGTTAAATTTTGAAAGTAAAAGCAAAATTTTTATTAAACTGACACTTTTAAGACTTGATATTTGGGACCGTTAAAATTACTGTTAGACATGGTTAGACACCATTTTACTTAAAATGGTGTCTAACAGGACAGCGGAAAGTTCCATGACAAAAATACAATAGTGTAGCTAAAATGCGTGAGTTTTCTTTTGCCTACATATTTACAATATGTACATGTTGTTTCATTCGACTTTACCCGCATCCTGGATAAAACGTAGGTATCCTATGTGTTAATCCAGGCTATAAACTATGTGTGTAACAAATTTGCCCAAATCTAATAAAGTTTTGCCTATATATATACATTCTCACAAAATTTGGCATTTTATATATTTCGCTTTTATAAATAATCTGATAATAAATAATCGGATTAATAATCTGACTGAAGTACATAAATCACTGGGATCTCCTCAGACAACTTTCAGTTTAGCTCCCTAATTGATAGATAGGTATATTACCTTTTAGTAGATAGGGATTATCCTATAGATAATAGCGTTGCGATGTCACCGAACTTAAAGAGTTAATCGTTGTGGCTGGTCCATTCTACTCGTGTAACATACCGGGTGGTGTGAGGTAAATGGACTTCATAGTTAGACCAATTTGCTAAAATAAATTAGGTATATTCTGATACTGTTATTCTTGTAGTAAGGGCGTATGCACACGGGGTTTTTTAAACGCAGTCTTTTTTTTCGAATGGGAAATCATCAAATGGTTTCTCCCGCCGTTGTGTCAGTGTTGACTCTTAGGGCCCCAAGTCCGGTTAAGCAGCCGACAACATTTTAGGTTGACCTGCGAGATGCCATACAAAAAAAAAACAACTCTTAGGGCCAAGTTCACCGACAGGTGGTTACGTAATCGGCGCGCTAAACAAAAACTTGTTTAACCAGGAAGCTGGAATTTGCGTGTTACCCACTTCCAGTTCAACCCTGGCTAATCGACTGTTTCAAGAATAAAAATCTCTAATAATACGTTACCCATCGAAAATTGGAAGTTTGTATTTATGATAAACAGCTGTTTTAAGTTAATCGGATCGTTACTTGGTCGGTGAGCCTTAGTGACTAAAACCCATCCATGTTTCTTTGTGTTCCAGGGGCGCGGTAACTCTTTCGAACAAACCACAGCAAACGCGAAGTCTACACTTATTTTTCATTCAACATACCAGTTTGTTTGCGCTTTTAACAAAACAGACGCGCGTCGATGGCGCATTTAAAAACGCGGTGTGCATAATTAGAGTTTTATGGGAGCGAGTTTGGATTTTAATGGCCTCGTGGCTAAATAACAGCCGTGTATCAATCACTCAGTACAACAGCTAGTTTCAGCTGGAAAAACCGTAGTCTTTTAATATTTGGGTGACCGTTTTCTTAGCATAGCAAAACTCCTTTCGTGTCTCTGATATAATACTGCAAAACCATAGGTAGATTAGATGGGAATAGAGTTCACCTGTGTCTGCGCAAGCAATTGAGTAGGTACTATAACATTTTTCTGCGTACTAAGTCGCTAGCGAGGCTAGTCTCCATTGAGATTGGCAGCCGGGACCAGGAATTGTTCAGGAGAAAGCATCACAGTAGGACTAGACAAGTGGTTAAAATGCTAGTAGAATAGAATACAAAATGTATGGGAATGACATTCGTTTACGACTCATTGTCATTCCCATACATTTTGTATTCTATTCTACTAGCGTTTTTGCCACTTGTCTAGCCCTACAGATCTTCTAAATTCTATTTGCCCAAACTAAATTAATCAGAACACGTGTAATTGTTTAACCTTACACCTAAATTAATTCTATATACCTATCAAGAAATATTTACCATTTAAAAACCCTGAATACGAAAATAGCTCTCTATGTAACGATACTCCATGCTATTATTAAGAAATTTCTATCTCAACGGTAATAACAAGTACAATGTAATAAATAAATTGAAAAACAAAACCGGCGCACACATGCACATCTCGGGAACTCTCTCACACACACACACTAGCAACTCAGAATGTGTATAATATTAGGTATTCTATTTTCAGTCGTAAACAAAATCTTCTTTCCACCTGAAATACGCTACTTTGTCTAGTACTTATTTACATATAGGACAGTCTAGACTACTCGGAGTATCTACCTACAAGATGACGTATTGCATTAATTTCTAGGTACATTTTTAGTGTCTTTGCATTTGTCTTAGTAGAATAAAGGAAATAAAATAATTTGTGGATTTGGTCAAAGAAAGTATGACTAATAAAAAAATCCGACGAATTGAGAACTTATAAGAAAGTTCTGTATGCAGACATGGTAGCTAAAAACGTGAAACTGAATGGATTTAAATAAAAACCTGGATTTACACATTTAACACACGAAACGATGTATACAACAATGTGAATGTACAAATTTAAATCAGATTCCTAACTGCAGCGTTAAATAAACTACCTACCTATATAGATAAGAATATACAGAAGAATTTTCATCTGGTGCGTAAGAGAGACGTCTAACCGAGAATCGATGCGAACAGATGTTTCGGTTAATAGTCAATAAACTTGCCAACGATCACTATTTAATAGCCAAACTGTGGTATTTAGCAAAACAGTTTTGTTAAGTATCCTGTGTTCTTCTTGAGACATTATCTATTTATCTATCTATTCATGTAAAATACTTAGTCCTGAATGATTGACTGACTGGCGGATCAACGCACAGCCTAAACCGCTGATCGTACAGATCTGAAACTTGGAGGGCGTGTTCTTTGTATGACGTAGGCATCCGAAAGGACTTTCCAAAATTTTAGCCTTAAGGGGATGAAATAGGGCAAAGTTTGTATGAAACTCTGACATTTTAAATTTGAATTCGTCTAGCCCACGCGGGCGAAGCCGCTGGCGGAATGCTAGTGAAATTATATGCAGATAAATTTATATTTTTGGAGAACCTATTTTTATATTATCATCACCATCTGCCTAGCATCTTCCCCAACTATGTGGGGGTTGGTTATATTTTACATGAAATGAAATATTATTATCGTATCTGACCTCCACAACTCCGGCCTAGGTCGACTTTGCGAGTTAAGAAATTGTGTCAGTAGCAAGAACTAAAACGCTTTTCAAAGTTATTTAAACTGGGACGAAAATAACAATAAAGCAATAAAGTTTTGTTTGAAATAAATTAAGGCAAGAAAACAAAATGTTTTGTTTCAAAACTGCGACTAAAACAATTGTTTTAATTTCTTTGTTTTAGTAACTATTCTAAGGTTTTACTATATTTATACACGGGATTATAAAGTGCTGACGCCTAACTATTACCAGAGGCCGTACTATGACGTGTTTTTGCTATCATTGTTCAGGAGTGAGAACGAGATACCAGAAGCAATTTATAGTGACGTCCCGTTTTTCAAAGGAATTATTATTGCTTTGATATGTCGCAGTAAATAAAAGAGGAAAGGGCATTTTGATGTATTCCGAGAACTCGGTGTATTTGATAAAAAAGATCGAATAGACATCGAATATTCAGAAAGGGGGTACGGCTGCTATTTCGGTGCAGGCAGGCAATAACTGGTACATATATGATGATTCTCCATTTCAAACAAGTGTAAGGAAATATTGGCAAATGATATTTATAATACAGATGGCGAATTGGTTCGTATTATCGATAACTAGCTTCCCGCCAGCGGCTTCGCCCGCGATATTTTAGCTAATGGATACAAAAACTTGACAAATTATATACTTAAACCTTTCTCATTAATCACTCTATCTATAAAAAAAACCGAAAAAAAAACTCAAGAACATCAACTTTTTATTAAGTAATTTTAAATAATCTACTATACTAATATAATAAAGCTGAAGAGTTTATTTGTTTGTTTGAACGCGCTAATCTCAGGAACTACCAACAGGACCGATTTAAAAAAATCTTCCAGTGTTAGATAGCCCATTTATCGAGGAAGGCTATAGGCGATATATCATCACGCTAAATCAATAGGAGCGGAGCATCAATGAAGCATGTTTCAAAATCGGGGGTTAAAGTTAGCGATAGCCCAAAGTTACTATTCCACGCGGACGAAGTTGCGGGCAGAAGCTTAGTATAATATAATATTGAGATTTGACGAGCATTATGACCGCAAAAATGTACTTTCTACCAGACATTGTTATTTTCCTATTATATCTTAAAACAATTCTGACGATATTTTTTTCCTTTCACTTCTAATAAATTAATTAATTACAAAAGAAGGTGCTTTTGCTTGTAAAATTAATTGTTATTAAGTAATTCTTAAATTGGTTTTAGCTTTAGGTAAATAAAAGTGCTTGACAAAGTAGCTATTAATATTTTACGAGTGTTTCACCAAAATTAGAATTTATTATCCACTTTAATTAATATTTAGATTGGTTTTTGCGCATTGCAAATTTTTTGAAGGTTTATGTTTTTCCTTACATTTTTAGGTAACAATTGTCAAATGGACGACATTGGTATTTGTCAAGTGAACTTACATACCTAGTAGATTATTTTTATTGTTTAACACAACAAAATATGAAAATTGTTTAACACGACAAATAAATACTAGATATTATTATTATTATTTCCTTTATTTAAATTTCATACATATTTTTTTCATTTTTAAATATTCATTATAAAAAAAATATAAAAAAAAACATTTAAAAATATAAAAAATAGGGATCCACCGATGTCGGGAACAGGGTCCAAGCTACCGGTGGTTAGGGCTCCAGAGAGAGGAACCTCCTCACAATACGAGCCGTATCAAGGAGAACCGCCTTCTGAATCAGGCCCTTGACCCAGTCGCCTAACGAGAGCCTCGCGAGATGTTGATCGAGGCTCTTGGCCATCAGGCTGTCACGACTATCGGCACAATGACAGCAGAGTCCACATTATTATTATTATTTAAAAACTGCAAAATATTATACAAAATTTATATTTACAAAGTGCAGGCTACAAAAATTAAATAAACATTAATTTTGAGAACCTTTAAAATAATTTGGAACACACAGTACATATCTAGTCCCACGTCGGGCGCCAGATGTCGACAGTGGCAAAATGAGAACATAAAACTGTCTTGAAAACTTTATTTTTTGTCAGCGTTTATAAACTTGCCCAAAATTAGTAAAGTTACGACAAAAATTACCTATATATGTAATAATTAACTAATAGCTTAAGTTGCAATTAAATACAAAATAGTCAATTGATTCCGTTGGAAGAGACCATTCTACATTTGAACGCAACCGTCCTATAACACTCAATGGCACCCAATTGGGACTAAAATCAACTGTTCGGAATATTCATACATTTCTCCTTGCTCGTTTATTGCTTCGATGTACGCTGTCGCTGCGCTGTCAAAACTAAATTATTCGACCATTGGTTTCAAAGTGCTTTCATGCGAAGTTCAGATGAATTAGGCTCGGACTTCGATATATAGAGGCTATCGCAGCTGTATTTATTTTTAAGTTTCCGTACTCGAAGGGTGCCAATTGGAGCCTACGCTGTCCGTCCGTCCATCCATCCGTCTGTATGTCAGCGGGCTGTATCTTACGGGCGTGTGTTTATTTATATTGCCACTATAATAAAAAATAATAAACCATACATCATAATCGTCAACCAAATGTATGTGTGATATCTGGTACAAAAGTACTGAACCCTACTGGCACTTGATAGGTTTTTTAACGATGGAATATCATATTTTATTTTTAGCATTGTCCGTTTATTGAGGGTACTGGACAGTGGATAACCTCCTAAGGGCAAAGTTCTAAGCAAAGGAGTGTCCGCCGTATAATCTTCATATCATTAGCCTGGTGGAATACTTAATTGCGTGGGTACACTTCCCACGTAGGTACCTACGTACGAGCATATTTTGGGTAATTAATTATAATTACCGTATTTGTTTTAAGGTGTTTCCTCACCGGGAGCGTTCAGCTGTAACGAAACAGTACAATCTTGAGCATTAATTCAATAAGAAAAGAAAGCCGTAATAGGTATTTTGGTTCAACTTTAACAGAACTAGAACGCTGTAATTTGTTATGGATATGCATATTGATTACGCCGACAAAGTGGTACTTTATAATAAAAAAAATAATAAAAAATGGTAAATTGACTGTATATAGTCCTAACTAATATTAAAACTGCGAAGTGAGTTTGTTTGTTTATTTAGAGCGTGAAATAGCTCCTTCTGGACGCGAGTGAACCAACGTGAAACAGCTATTAACTTATAAAAGTAAAAAAAATGAAACACATAAGTACTTTATTGGCTTAGTATTGACTCTTAACTAGCGCAGACGCCTTAACCACGACATTCTAACTAAATTTATGTGGACACAGTAGAGACAAAGAACTTAAAATTCAACTGGAGAAATGCAGTACATACATAAATGTGATTACCTTAATACCTTAGTAACTGCACAAGCAAGATTAACTTAAGATATTCGGGTAGGTTGCACCACTCTGAACACTCGCGTCCACCAGGGGCTGTACCACTACGTGTTATTGCATTCACGATTCAGGTTTGAGAGCGTGACACAGCTACTAACGTCGTATAGCTCCGTCTCTTTTTCATAACGAAAATAATCTTGTTTTGGCACGTCATGGTGAGGCCCCAGGACCTAACCGTAGGGAATTTAAGCGAGTATTAATTTGTTATTGCACAACTGTTATTCCTAGAAATGTAGCAAACGACTGTTTAGTTGGCAAATTGTTATTTGTAAACAAAACAACGGCTTAATTGAATTGCTGGTTAGTGAATGTTGATTGTGTACGCAGCAGTATTGTAGTACAAAGACCAAAATGTATTCTTGGTTATGGTCGGCTTAAAGCGTGAGAGCACGTCATGATCGTATTTTTTTTTGTATTCGGTTTCATAAAAAAGATCGGCTTGTAAGTGGACGTTACAGAAACGCAGTCAAAGCTCACAATATTCTGCTAGTCTGGCTTCAGCCTTATCGATCAAGATCCCATGAGCTACCATCATCTGCCTAGCCTTTTCCCAACTATGTTGGGGTCGGCTTCCAGTCTTCACCGGATGCAGAGCTGAGTACCAGTGTTTTACATGGAGCGACTGCCTATCTGGTAAGACTGGTTGTCAGGCTTTCTGGCTTCTGACTACCCGTAACGACTGTCAGAGATGTACAAATGACAACCGGGACCAACAGCTTAACGTGCTTTCCGAGGCACGGAGGAGTCTCGCTATGACAAAGATGGTCACCCATCCACGGACCGACCGCGCCAAGCGCAGCTTAACCTTTGATCGGTCAAACCGTGCGGCTGTTACTTAGCCACGAGCTCCTCCTCATCCCATGAGCTACCATCATCATCATCTGCCTAGCCTTTTTCCCAACTATGTTGGGGTCGGCTTCCAGTCTAAACCGGATGCAGCTGAGTACCAGTGTTTTACATGGAGCGACTGCCTATCTGACCTCCACAACCCAGTTACTGGGTAACACGGTACCCCTTGGTAAGACTGGTTGTCAGACTTTCTGGCTTCTGACTACCCGTAACGACTGTCAAAGATGTACAAATGACAACCGGGACCAACAGCTTAACGTGCTTTCCGAGGCACGGAGGAGTCTCGCTATGACAATGATGGTCACCCATCCACGGGCCGACCGCGCCAAGCGCAGCTTAACCTTTGATCGGTCGAACCGTGCGGCTGTTACTTAGCCACGAGCATCCCATGAGCTACCAATATTGCTAATTAATGTGATAAAGTGTTACTTTTAAAACTACATAGCTAAAAAAGTTGAAGAAGAAGTAGCAGTCACCACCTCTAGATAAGTACTTACCGGTTAAATTTATCTGATAGCTACATTTTAAAATTCATACCAATGATACATTTATGAATTAATCTTGCAGATAAATTGATATCCAGAAATGTTTAAATAGTATAGTTTTAGTATTCCCACGATATAATATAATTCATGAGAAATGTTCAGATATGAAACAAAATGAGCACACAAGCTGAGTGAATATTTCACTGAAACTGTGAACTAGATTTAGAAAACTTTTATCAGGCGAGCCAACGAGATATTTATGAACCAAACGTGGCTACAGGTGGCTACTGTCGACTGTGTCGTGTACATGAGAATGCCGTAACTGCATAGTTTTTCCTTTAGATTTTTCATTTTATATTTGAAACAATTTTAGATTAAAAGTCAACTGTGCCGGTTAAATGTTGTATAATAATTTCGAGGCCACATAAGTCCTGTGTTAGTTTCCGTAAGGGCTAATATTACACAGTGTAGAATCAAAAAGAAAGAAAGAATTATTTGTTAAAATAGAGTACAAAAGGTGTTTAAGGTGTGTTGTAAAAATATTTTAATGGTTAACTTAATGTCCATTATAATAAAATAATGTTTTTATCCTCAAATAAGTCATTGGTGGACTTGTAGTATTTGTTAATTAGGAGATCAAATAATTTTCTTTTTAACATTATTCAGGACTTGGTTGTAAGGAATATAGTGTCACCCGGTAACTGGATTGTAGAGGTCAGATAGGCAGTCGCTCTATTTAAACACTGGTACTCAGCTGCATCCAGTTTAGACTGGAAGCCGATCCTAAAATAGTTGCGAAAAGGCTGAGCAGATAAGAATCAGCACTTGTATAATGCGAGATAGCACTATCTTAGTTCTAGGTGCTAGTCTAATATGGAGGTTTTTTTTTTAGTTTTCTTATTTTATTATTGTAACAGTGCCAAGTAATCAATTCTGTTTGTGTTTAATTTAATCTAACTTGACGTTACTAATTAAATAAGATAAATTGTTTTACAATTACAAAGTTTTAAGATCTAATATCAAAGTGAGTTAGAGGACCCACTTTTTGGAACTGAGCACCTAGCTTCTTTTCTTGACGTTTTATGAGTACCTGATATTGGTCTGGAAATAAAACGTTTTGATTTTGACTTTGAGTGTGACGTACACTTCAACGTAACATCCTTATCATGCGGTTTGGGTATAGACGTACCATTTTTTTTTGCATTGTTACTCAAGCAATGGGTGTGTAGACTTGAATGCATTGAGCTGACTTTTATTTATAAATTTTCTGAATGTGCTAGTGATTTCACTGATTGGAAATAACGATTGTCAATCCAAACACATAAATATACATAGCTCAATCCCCCATGTTTCCTCGTGAACATTTATTTATCTCATAACAAAAGGCGAGCGATGAAGCGTAAAACTAAATTCACGTACCTACATCGTGTTTCCAATTTTCGTGGCTTATACCAAATATTTTTGGCGGATCTTTTTCTTCGCGTCTGTTTTATCTACAGAACCACTCACTTTTATAGCTGACGTAATAAAAACTTTTTTAGTCGGCATTAGTACTCTTAGCCGCTATTTTTGCTTTCAAGAACTAGCCACTAGTCTCATAAAGAATTTTGATATTTCAATTAGGAACACTATATTTTTTAAGCATGAAAAGATGGTCCATAATATTATGTTTTATGGAGTCATCATATTTTTGCAGATAAACAATTAAAGCGTAAAAGTTTTTTTCCTGTCCGAACAGAAGTTTCAAGGACTAGGATAATACTTAAAACATTTTTTTCTATAATTTCATTTTTGATCTAATAGTTAAGGTTATGCACTATAAACATATATACTTACTAGCTTTCCGCCAGCAGCTTCGCCCGCGTGATCTTTAAGAATTCTCAGCCCGATCGGTTTAAAATTGACAAAGTTTCATACAAACTTTCATCCCCTATTTTATCCCCTTGGGGGTAGAATTTATAAAAATCCTTTCTTAGCGGATGCCTAAGTACATAACATCTACCTACATGCCAAATTTCAGCCCGATACCTCCAGTGGTTTGGGCTGTGCGTTGATAGAACACTATGTCAGTCAGTCAGTCACCTTTGAGTTTTATATATATTTAGATTTGCAATATATATCTTATATGATTTGCGCAAATAATGTATTATTTTATGGACAGCACGTTCGAAAAGTTACCGACCAATAACAAAATCGTTCTTAATCTCTACAAAATTTAATAGCCAACAAACAATAAAGATCAAATGAAGAAATTCTGCCGTTACCTTGTTCTAAAGTTGTAAAAGTCATCCAAGGCAACCGAGGTAATATTGTAACATAAACTTTAGAGTTATAAACTTTCCAGGATCACGTTATTATTGGCGTGGACCCAGCTACCAAGAAGCAGGGTTGAAATCTCACCCTTTTCAACCAAAGTTTTTTTCTTATTATTAAGAAAAGAAACCATATAACTCATAAATACACCAGACGTCTTATGAACGCAAATTAAATAAAAATGTCGATATATTGCTAATGTCGTAAAAAATATTCAAATTGTTCAATGTTTGTTACAGGAAAACAAAAATAAACCAACGAAGATACGACAGCGAACTATGAATATGCTTCGAATAATGATAGAAAAATGAGTGGAGATGATACTTCTAACATAACACAAACACTAACGAATCTATTCGAAGAGATGTTATTAGAAACTGAAATGTCTGGGGAGAATAGAACTAACCTGGACTTCTCTCAGTTCCTCTCAGCCTTGAGGGACCATACGATTAAGAACAGTTCACATGAGTCCTTGGACTTCGGTGCTCTAGTGAAGCTGGTGGATGGGTGGAGGACTCGTCTGAACCTGACGAGGCCTAGTGAACCAGCCTGCACGTACTGCGAGGGAAATTTCAGAGATGTCATCCTTGCATATAACAGCATCCATGGATATCTCAGCCTCATTGTAAGTAGTTTTAAGATTTATAATCCGTTGATTGATTGTAACTAAGTACCTATTTATTTTTCTTTAAAACCCGTTGGTAAAAAAACATTATAAATAGAGAATTGGGCAGATAACTCCCTTTATACGTCAGAATACTAACAAATACCTCTTTATAATACTGAATAGGTATATCAAGTATATTATTTTAGACTTGTTTTTCGTAATATTTTGTGCCTATGATCCACGATTGTGGCGTCAAGGGTATTTCGTAATAGGGTCCCCAAGCATATTGTAGAAAAAGATTATTATATTGTACCCAGTATGCGGCGCCGGAGAAAATCGTCTTATTTACTTAGTAGCATTAGTACGGCTATACGTAGCTGCTGTCTATACATTTCAACATGAAGGTGCTGAGAGGAAACAACATTCATTCTGTTGGTGTTAAGTACCTACCAAGATAGTATATCAATTAATCTGTTACGCAAGGAATAGATTATACAGAGAATATTGATGCAAATAATATTTTTGTCTAATTGAGAGTTTCAATTTTAATGCGTGATAATTTAATTTAGTATTTTGTTAATTAATGCGTGATAATTTAATTTAGAGTCCTCATGCGGGTGTCAGACAGCCGCGCTCACATATTTAGGTACAGACTAGTGAAAATGTACGGTAGGCTCCAAGAGGGTCAAGACGTTGGCAGGCACGCAGAGTTGTGCTTACAACCTGCCGAAGTCTTGTGTAAATTCTACTAAAAGTACAAGGTTATTTTCGATAAGCTTATTATATATTTCATACTAGCTGTTGCCCGCGGTTTCATCCGCGTCACTATTTCCTTGACTTTTGCGATGCTAACTTCAGTTGCAGACGTTAATGGCCTGCCAGAGCGAGGCAAATCTTCCATCACATCTCGACCGCTTTTGAACGCTTTGTACCACTCGTAAGCACGTGTTTTTGATAAAGTCGATTCACTGTAAGCCTTCTGTAACATTTTCAGTGACTCCGAACACGAAATTTGGCGATGCAAAATTTAAGACCAACTCTTTGTTCGATGGTTTTGTCCATAATGAAATTTGCGAAACGAGCTTTTTTTTTAGTTATATCATATCTAGTGTAGATATGATATAACTAAAAAAAAAGCTTTTTACAACAAAATTAAAACCGACTTCCAAAAAAAAAACTGAAAAGTAAAAAATATTTTTTATTTAAACGCTTTACGACCAAAACACCGCTTTCGAAGTCGGTGTCTTGTAAGTTACTATTGTATTTCGTCAGTATTTCGCCACCGACTTCGAAAGCGATGTTTTGGTCGTAAAGCGTTTAAATAAAAATTATTTTATACTTTTCAGTTTTTTTTTTGGAAGTCGGTTTAATTTTTTTTGTAAAAAGCTTTTTTTATTTTTTCGCTTTTCAGTGTCTCGGTCTTGCTATCTTAACAAAATAAACACACCACTTTTTTAGGTTGTAATAAGCGTAAATAACCAAATCATCTAAGTATTTGGCATATCAGCAAGTAGAGATAAATCGTTATTTTTGATATATTTATAAAACGGCTGAACCGGTAGTGATAAAATTTAAATGGGACCACACGGGAAGCACCAGCTTTCAAATAAAAAAAGATCATGAAAATCGGTTCACCCAGTCGCAAGTTATGAGGTAACAAACATAAAAAAAAAAAAAAATACAGTCGAATTGATAACCTCCTCCTTTTTTTGAAGTCGGTTAAAAACAGCACTGTATGCAATATAAATAACAGATGCAACTCAAACTTCGGGCCAAAATGAAAAACAGTTGTGCCAATCTAACAACTACAAAAAAAAAACAAAAAATTGAATTTGGAACCATAAACAAATCATCCATTCCCGATACTTTTTTGACTGAATGTAGATAAGTATTCATCCCCTTAAAAGTTCTGAAAGTGTCCGAGTCGGCATGCCTTAACTAAAATCACATATTAAAGGACCATGGGCAAAAATGTATGAGCTCCGTCCCCACCTTTGTGTTGGTACAAATTAAACTGGTGCCAATTGTTCCTAAAGTATCCACTATTAGATATTAAAACGTTTTTTTTACATAAATCAGTAGGATAGTATAAAAATAATTTATTATTAACAAGCCGGCCCGGCGAACTTTGTACCGCCCCATAATTATTTTTTTCGTTATTTTTCCGATGTTTTAATAGTTATTCTGCTATTTGGCACAGAGACAAATACAAAAAATAAAAAACCATGAAAATCGGTCTAGCCATTCTCGAGTTATCCTCACAGTGCAATGAGTAAGCAAATAAAAATATTGAGTGTATTATTATTGCTCGTTAGAGGAGCTCATGGCTAAGTAACAGCCACACAGATCGACCGATCAAATATACTTGTATATGCATGCAAACGCGTTTTCATGCTGCTGCTATTCTTCAGTGGGTCGGCGTGGCGGCGTGTGGGTGACGGCTGGCTACTTGCGTCGATCGAGAGAGTTAATGTATAATGGCCTAGGCTTGTTGACTGGTCGAACTGGTGACCAGGCTTGTGCGTTAGCTATAGGCTAGGTGGTCATGAACCCCAAGCAGCTGTGAGTGGTTGCTGGCTGGGTGACACGCTGGTTGCTGCTCGATGATGGTAGCAGGTTGAGTGAGAGTTGACAACGATGTTGAAGCTCTTGACATCAGGAGATTTGGCTGATGTTTATCACGTCAGGGTCACCAATATGGAGTATCAGATCACATTATACACCGCCGTCCACACAAGTTAACACAGTATCAAATTCAGTTATCACCAAGTCCTTTATTGTGCACGAAATATTTACATAGAAACGTTATGATACTAGGAAAACCCAATGCATTTGGGCAACGTCCCCATAGTAAAAAAAACTCAGCTTGATAAAATGTATCAATTGAGCTACATTTCATTTCTGTTGACGATTCCGCCCATGGTCCTTTAGGTATATCTTTCTCCAAAAAAAATTAAAAATAAACATTATAAGTACGTCAAAAATTTAATCGTTTAATTTGTATCTAAGTGGCTGTTTATTTAATAAATAAATTATTCAATAATCAATTATAAAATAAGTACCTATTTATTTAATTGAAAACTAGAGGAGGAGGAGGAGCTCGTGGCTAAGTAACAGCCGCACGGTTCGACCGATCAAAGGTTAAGCTGCGCTTGGCGCGGTCGGTCCGTGGATGGGTGACCATCTTTGTCATAGCGAGACTCCTCCGTGCCTCGGAAAGCACGTTAAGTTGTTGGTCCCGGTTGTCATTTGTACATCTTTGACAGTCGTTACGGGTAGTCAGAAGCTAGAAAATCTGACAACTAGTCTTACCAAGGGGTACCGTGTTACCCGGTTACTGGAATGTGGAGGTCAGATAGGCACTCGCTCCATGTAAAACACTGGTACTCAGCTGCATCCGGTTAAGACTGGAAGCCGACCCCAATATACATAGTTGGGAAAAAGGCTAGGCAGATTAAGTAAAATACTAATTTTAACACCAAACCTATTGAAAAGGAAACCAAACACGTTTCAATTAAGCGAGAAAAAGCCCGAATAAAATCAAAGCCTACTGTAGTAGGTCGTTATTTGAGACTTATTGGTCATTTGATACACGAGGTGACAACCTTGAGTTATTACCTAGGATAGGGCGGTATTACTGATAGGAATTAGGTCAAATAGTTATCTTATCTACAGGGTCAGTGGTCAAGTTGTTACAAAATTTGTTGTACGCTAAGCTTGGTTTAAGTCTTTAATATCACAAACTTAATCAGTAATTATACTCGACGACATGGACGCAACAATTTAAGATACATAATTTATTGTCCTGAATGACTGACGGATCAACGCACAGCCTTAGCCGCTGATCGTAGAGACCTGAAACTTGGAGCGTGCGTTCTTTGTATGATATAGGCATCCGAAAAGAAATAATTTTCCGAAATTCTATCCCTAAAAAAAGGTAAAGAATGCAAAGTTTGTATGAAACTCTAGGTACCATTTTTAATTTGAATTCGTATAGCCTACGTGGGTGAAGCCACTGGCGAAAAGTTATTACATAATAATCTGTCAAAATATGAAAAGCCCAACAAACATTATTATACTTAGAAAGTATTTACATTATTTACATTACGAAAAAAAAAAAAAAAAAGTAAATATATTCTAATATAAATCTAACTAAAATATTGCGTCAAAAAATTCTTCCTCATCGCCGTCAACTGGAAGTGTACCCAAGAGGCTGGCGGCATTGCCACGTTGGATGGCAATGCTTAGCCTTTGGCCAAAGTAAAAGCCAGCCTTTGGGTCACGGGAAGTGTCAACAAGCCGCTTCGCAAATTCTTTAAAAAGAAGGTGGGCACTCGGACCCCACGACCCTAGAGTTTCAACCCCAAACGGCTCAAAAATATAGTTACCAATAAGGTTACTATACTTTCGCCGCTTGAGGTTCTCCGCAGCCGCAGCAGCGGAGCCAACGCAGCACGAAGAGCTAGCAAGGTGGGATGGCGCAAGAGTATCGACACAGGGTGCGTCCCACACTAAAGGCCTACCCATCTTCCATGGAAATAATGACATACCGTCTGGTCTCTTGCCATCGTCACGTGCCAAGCCATTTGGTTCTAATACAGCTGGAACGCCGACGGCAACAAGAGCACGACGGATGATGTCATTTATATTTGCGTGCCGCGCGATACGGCCCGCGCTTCGGCTGCATGACAGGCCGTGGTGACCGAGGCTGTTGACAGCTTCGCCACAGTGGCAGCGATGAGGAGAGCAGCATGGCGCGCCCAGACGCAGGCAAACAGCAAGGCGGAAAGTAGTGTTATCAAACATGGTGCCTATGTTTGATGACGGAAGTGCTTGAAGCCAAAGACCCGATTCCCATGCACCCACAGCCAGCAGGCGTGCTCGCTCGGCAGAAGTAATTGATGAATCGATTAAATTCTTTTGAATTACTCTGCAGAGCGGCTCATCCCACTGTCTTTGGGAGGATGGGTTGGCGGGTAGATCAGAGTTCGGGCAGGTGATTTTCCAGGTATCTATAGCCTCAGTCAAACACGGTACCTCAAAATTAACCAGTGTGGAAGGTAAGATATTCCTGGTTAATTTCTCAGTACCGCGGACGGAGGATATAAAAGCCGGTAAACTTATACTAGAAATTTTGCGGACGCCGAGGCCTCCCATACGAATGGGAAGAGTGGCTTGAGTCCAAGCTCGGTCGTCCATGGCCACATTTAAGATGGATGTTAATGTTTTATGAATTATTTGATCAATTTTGTCCAAAAGATTTGCGTGCTTCCATAAATGGGAAGCGCGCAGAATATAAGTTAATTTTGGACCAAAACAACAGTACCGAATTATGGTGATGGCCGAATGCATGTTAATTTGGAACAGCTTTTCCGAAACATCGCTGAAATTTTGTATTTTCTCATCAATAAAATTAGAAAAGAAATTTTCAAATATTGGGGAACCAAGGAGGCAAAGAGAACTTTTGTCAATTAATTTTAGATCTGGGGCTATTGCGTTAAATTTCGAGAGAGTCACTTGTCTGTCAGTAGTGTCAGGTATAAAAAGTTCACATTTCGAAACGTTGAGTGTCAGGCCTATTGCATTTAGTTTGTCTTGGAGAAAAATGAGGTCATTTAAAACGGTATCTGCATTGCCTCCCAAGGTTCCATCATCCAGATACCAAACATTGAATTCCGAATTTAGTTGTCTAATTATTGGGTTGATTGCCAAACTAAAAATCACAGGCCCGAGGGGGTCACCTTGTTGACAGCCAACAGCAGACTCCAAAAGGTTGTCCCGATATAATAATTTAGATGGATGCCTGTAACACTGCCAAAGAAAACTGAAAATTTGGGGTATTTCGTTTTTAGCTTCTGCCAGCAAGGTGTCCCTATTATACTTAGATACTACTACTTTCATAACATTATAAATACGAAAGTCACTCTTCCCGACTTTCTGCCTGTCTTTTACGCTTTCACGGAAAAAGGGCCGAATCGATTGAGATGCAATTGGTATGGTGATAGCTTGAACCCTGAACTAATTGAACCATGAGCATGTGATCAAAAATCCAGCTATACCATAAACCTTGTCAAAAAATTACAAGAGTGTTGTAAAAACCATTAATCTGCCCATTAACAGACATTATTGACCCATTTGGCCCGATCATCAGGCATGACATGGGGTATCGAATATCGCATAATTAAGGTCGCGGGACACATGTATAAATTACTCGTAAAGCTCTTTACATATGAATTGATGGGTTTCTGATCGGCAAGCTCTGGTTCGATATCAAAAATGTTTTCGTAGATTTGTGTATGTTTACGTTACGATACGGTACGAAAGTTTGATTTATGTGATGTTAAACATCGTATTAATTTATTCTAACGTATACGTACTCTGGTGTGTATATACGTTTTTATATGTAGGTATGAAATTTTGAGGAGCTCGTGGCTAAGTAACAGCCGCACGGGTCGACCGATCAAAGGTTAAGCTGCGCTTAGCGCAGTCGGTCTGTGGATGGATGACCATCTATGTCATAGCGAGACTGATTATTTGAATGATAAAAGTAGTTGGTCGCTATGTTAAACGCAAGACAGCTTCATGAAGTTATCGTTATACAAACTGATTGACATTGTTTTTATAATGTTTTTTTGTTGTTGTTTATATTATGACATAGTACTTTCATTAATTGTTTCATAATGATTGTATTGCAATATGTTTTATATGTTTTGTGGCTTACTAGTGACTGCAGCATTAATCAGTTACTATTTTTGTTTGAGTAGCAGCAAGTACGTCATGCTCCCTTAGACGGCATGGCTTGCGGTAGCGTCGGGGGTCGGGTTGCCTCCTTCCCTCAAAAATGGCGAAGGTGGTGATGGCTGGTCCTCGCGTTATACTCGTGAACGGGTGCTGCTTGCGGTGCCTGGTCGTTTTGCTGTTACATTTGTTTTTGCCATAATAGTTCTTTATTTATTACCTTTTCTGAAAAATGAAATACTGTAGTCCTAGTTTACCATGGTCGTGTTGTACATTTACAGTTGCAACAAAATCTGCACATGTAGGTGGGTACGCCCTTTATGCCTTATTATTTTTTTACAAATGGAGGCTATAGATTTTATTTTATTTATTTTTTACATTTTAGTGTTAAATATTTCATAATAATAAATTATTGCTTGAGTATTTAGGTACTTGTTATAGGTATAAAGGTGTGTGCTAGCCAACATGTGACAAAATTATTTAAAATTTATGTTTAATTATGTTAAATATGAAAATTACCCATTTTTCTATTAATATTGTATAAATTAAGGTTCTTCAAACCTTACAGACAGATATGTGTTGCTGGGGAGTTTGTTGCGCCACTTCTTCTTCCCAGCAAAAACACATAGGAAGTGGTGAAGGGCGGGCGTTTTGGGGGCTGTCTCTTGTAAATTGACGTTCAAAAAGTGCTGATTTTCAGCCTAATTTGAATAAATGACTTTTGAATTTTGAATTTCCTCCGTGCCTCGGAAAGTTCATTACGCTGTTGGTCCCGGTTGTCATTTGTAGATCTTTGACAATCGTTACGGATCGTCAGAAGCCAGAAAGTCTGACAACCAAGGGGTATCGTGTTACCCGGTAACTGGGTTGTAGAGGTCAGATAGGCACTAAAACACTGGTACTCAGCTGCATCCGGTTTAGACTGGAAGCCGACCCCAACATAGTAGATGGGAAAAGGCTAGGCAGCTGACCAAATTTTGAGAAAATTGAGGTGTTGTGGTGGCATGACGGACGGTGGACGATTTGATTTTCTCTGCTATGACGCTCAATTCTGCCCATTTGTGATTTACTTTTGTAATAAAAATTTTTGATAGTACAAAAATACATACCTATATACAGTCTAACTAGGCATCTCTTCCTCTTTAACATATTTTTATTAGCTGCATTTGTAAAATAACAAACAAACAGTCTCATATTTTAACTTTTCTTAAAAGTGTAAACATATGAACCGGAATGACAAAACAAGGTATATGGTACAACAGTTTCAAGATAATACCAGATCTTGAAACTGTTCTGATGAGGGAGCCATTACGTGGTTAATGGAACTCAGTGGCTGCTAGTAAACCATTCGAGTTTGGGCTTAAATGGTACGTTTTAACGGGTTCAATGGATTAGTAAGCCTTTTTTACCCTACTGCAAGGAAAGGGTTATGTTTTTCGCGCCTATCTTTGTTTGTTTCTTTATTCCCTCATATCTTCCAAACCACTCCATGGAATTATTTAATTAAGGTAAAGTTAGATTCGTCTCATTAGTCCAAGTGTTCTTAGATACTGGACATTAAAAAATATGGGGGTACATAATATTATTTGGACCAGTTTAAAAATCTAAGTAGGTACATTGGGTAAAAGGCTAGCATAGAGCTATCGTGGTAATAACTGCTGTGGTGTTCTTCATTTTACTAAGAGACCTTCATATTTGTACGTAATGAAAATTGGTTTTGATTATTTTTTGTAAAATTTTCCATCCCCTGTTGCTAGGATCAACAATAGTCGTGTTCTTGATTACTGCAGGTCGTGTCTTTACCAAGAAGGTAGGTAACAGATAAATTGTAATTTAAATATCTAGTAATAAAATTAATTGGTTTCCAAAACCTATAATATTATCTGATACAAATTACGCAGTTCAGATTAAATAGGTAGATTATTCAACTAAATATCTAGGTTAAATTAATTTTATCCTTCACTGTCTCTCTACGGGGTCTTCGTGTTGTTTCCAAGAGGAATATTTAAGAAAATATAACTCAATATATTTTCCGGTGGTTAATAACTATCACATAAATATTTTTCCCCAAGGTGCAATCTATCTCCATACCAAGTTTCATCTCAATAAGTTCAACTGATTTAACACGAAAGCATTCCAGACAGACACACAGATTTATGTTCGCATTTATAAAATTATTAAGGTAGCAAGAATAGAAAGGATTATTCGCTTGTTTTCCCAGTTTATTTTCAATACTTATTTTTAGCAAAAGCTATAGAAAATATTTATCACAGAAATTAATAATGGCGTAAATAATTGACTCCGGTAATCTGTTCAGCTAATCCTAGGTACTAATCTATATAAACGTTATAGAAACAAAAACTACTCGACGGATTTTAACGAAACTCAGTACAATTATTTGTCATACTCCTGAGCTGGTTATAGTATACTTTTCATCACGCTACAATCAATAGGAGCAGGGCAGTGAAGGGAAATGTTGGGAAAACGGGAGGAGTTACTCCATTTTTAGGGTTCCGTAGTCCGACAAGGAACCCTTATAGTTTCGCTATGTCCGTCTGTCTGTCTGTCTGTCCGCGGCATAGCTCTGAGGTTCTTGATACTAGAAAGCTGAAATTTGGTATGGATATGTATATTGATCACGCCAAGAAAGTAGTAATATAAAATTTTGAAAAAAAAATTTTTTTAGGGTAGCTACCAAACACGTTAAGTATTTTTTTTCTCGCGTACCCCTCCGTGTGGGGTAACGTTAGATAGGTCTTTCAAAAATATTATGGGTGTGTTAAGACCGCTTTTTGGTTAAGCGAGCTATTTGCGAAATATCTAGCTTTTCAGTGCAAATTTTTGTTCGATACGAGTTACCTCCCCCTTAACCTTAACCTACCCTCTAACTTTTGAATGACTGTACCTAGAAATGTGAAAAAAATCACAGACGTAGTACATGTAATGAACTTACAAGGAAAACTATCACGGCTAAGTAGGCTTAACCGGTTACAGAGTTATAGTCGACTAACTAACTCCTACTATGGAACCCTACTGCGCGTGGCCCGACACGCACTTGGCCGGTTTTTTAAGCTTCCGTCGCGTGTGCAAGTTAAAGCTACACAGAAATCATGTATGACGGAAATGTTTTCCTTAAAATTATATAAAAAATATCCCACGACAGCATAATAATGTCTATCTTTTATGATTGACTCATAATAAGAGTTTGTTTGTTTGTTTAAACGCGCTAATCTCAGGAACCGCTGGTCCGATTTGAAAAATTCTTTCAGTGTTAGGTAGTCCATTTATCGAGGAAGGCTATAGGCCATATATCATCACGCTAAGACCAATAGGAGCGGAGCACCACTATTCCACGCGGACGAAGTCGCTGGCAGAAGCTAGTTATAAATAAACTCGTAATCCTACCCTACTAATCCTACCAAAGTTAACTTTATATATCCTATCAAAGTTACTTAAGTTTGTTACTTGACTGAAACTACTGAACGGCTTTGGGTGAAACTTGGTACACTAATTCTTGCCAATGTTTTAAATGTGAGAGTTTGTGAGGATGTATGTATGTTTGTTACTCTTTCATTTAAAAAGTACTGAATGGATTTGGATGAAATTTGATACACAGATAGTTTATAACACATACTTTTGATCCGAGAGCGCGAAGTAGTTCCCTCGGGATGCGGATAAAACCACAGTAAACAGCTTGTCTATATCTATACTTATATTATAAAGAGGAAAGATTTGTTTGTCTGTTTGTAGGATTTTAACTACTGGACCGATTTAAAAAAATCTTTCACCGTTAGAAAGCTACATCTTTACGAAGTGTCATAGGCTATATTTTTCCAGAAATAATTAGGGATCCCTACTAAAACTTGAATAATGTAACCCTAGGTGTAATAAAAATGTCAACGCGGGTGAAGCCGCGGGCAGAAAGCTAGCAGTTTATGACTTGGATTAACACATAGGCCGATTTTTTTCGTTGTATGTCCCTTCGAAGACCAGCCAGATAACGTCGCATGGAGCCAGTAAGCCAGTCTTAAAATATTTCAGAACACAAAGCGATCTCGTAATCTTTATAGCTATTTCTGTAACTGCTACTTGTATTTCATTTATATCAATTATTTAAGTGTCATGACGTCAACAATTTATTTTAGGAATACTTAATTGCCTTAGGGCGGATTCGACCAAACTGGAATAAATTTTATTCTCGGCGTAGATCGCTTATCACTCGAGAATAAATCAATTTCACGTTTAACCAACTATAATTCGAGGAATAACTTCGGGAATAGTCACTATACCACCATTTTGTATGGAATAAGAAGCTTAATCCAGGAATAATAAAATGGCATCCTATTGTTTTATGCTGTCATAAAATGACAGCATAATTCACTGACATTTTTATTTATTTAATTGGCTTTGTCGCTTGGCAGCTACTTTTCCACGCTATAATACGACAAATCAGAGTTGACATGACTTATGCTTCTGCACCTTCCCGTTTGTAGAACAACTTTTTTTGGCCGCGTATTACATTCGTTCACATTCACTTCGCTATTTGTGAGTAGCTTATACAAGTATAAGTGTAAGCTCGTACACGCTAGATTGTATGAAAAAACGACTGATGATTTACTCGATAATAAAATCGTGGTATATATTATTTTCCGTGTAGTTATTTTTGTACAAATTCAGGTTTGGTCGAATCTACCCTAAGACATTTACTTAAGTTGAGATACAAACAAAACCATTGAGGCGAATTCTTCTTTTTAGTAGTAAAATATAATAACATATCTCTTAGATCGTGTACCTATTAAAAGGTCATGGGTGATAATCTATATATATAAAAAATGAATCCCTATTTCCCTTAGTCACGGCATCACACGTGAACGGCTGGACCAATTTGGATAAAATTTAACACAAAGATAGAGGGGATCCTGGAGTAGGTTTTCGGCTACTTCTTATCTGGGTGGGTGAAGTAGTTCCCTCGGGACGCGGGTGAAACCGCGGGAAAAAGCTAGTAACAAATATATTTGGAAGTAAATAAGTGTATATAAACGAAGTTCTTCAAGCCTAACAGACGAACACGTGTTGCTGGGGAGTTTGTTGCGCCACTACTTCTGCCCAGCAAAATACTTACAAACGAAGTGGTGGGCGGGCGTTTTGGGGGCTGTCCTTTGTAATTATGACTTTCAAAAAGTGCTGATTTTCAGCCTAGTTTGAATAAATGACTTGTATTTGAATAGGTTACAAATTTGCGTTTAACTAAAATAAAGTAGGTAAATAATAGTTATTTTTTGTGCACATATAAAAAAAGAACTTTTCCAATTGCATATGCTTTTTCGTCAATGATTAAATTTTATACTTTCTCAGCTTGTAGGATGGATGTTGACATAATCCAGTGTCAATAAAATCTATGGAAATTCATTTACTTATTTAAACAAAAGTCAGAAAGATTGTTAGAAACTTGTTTTCAAATCCTGTATTATAATAATGTTTTACATAATGTTATAAAGTTACTTACTAATTCAACTTTGCAAGTTGTGATATAAACATAATAATATAGGTCGAAGTAGGTCAGATTAGATAATAGCAGTAACACATATGAATATTGAGGAAAACCCAAATAATTCGTACCCAAACTTTGAAATGAGTTTTCTTTAAGTTCTTCAAACATACATTTGTAAAGTGTGTACATTTCTCAGCTGAATTTCAAATGCGTGTTTAAAAAGCAGTTCTTGTTTATCTATAGATTTTATTCTAAAATCTCACTTTATTTACACATTCTTAACTCAAAAGATCTTTACATTTATAAAATACTAATAAACAAAACAAACTCAATCATAAAAGGAAACCTCTGATCATTTCCCGTAAACAATTGTAAAAATAGAAATTGGCAAATCGTGCTTCTAAAAAATACATTGATCGCGGACTCCTTTATTTTAATGGAACCCTGGTACATGAATATTACAACCGGTACATGTAAGCCATTGTGTACGCCTAACAAAAAATTCAATTTCTTATAATATTTTCCTGTTTCCATAAGTAGACATCATTGCTTTTTGGAATGTCAATGGCACTTAGATTCTATTGTCGAATAACTCCAATAAGCCACACATCAAATTTAAGTTAGCCGTAAGTACCTATTCTGGATGCCAAACTCCATGGGGAGGATCACGAAATTCCTTCCATTTTCCTTTCTGTTACAGATCGTGCCGCCTAATCTTCTAAATGTGCTGCAAACGCATTTCTGAGTGCCAAAAGTACATTTGGTTGGAAAGAGCTTTATGCGCCAACTTTTGTTATCTAATTGACCCATAAGCTTCCGAACATGGTCATAACTCCTGCAGCTAATGGCCTTTTTCATAACAATTTTAAAAGATCATTGTATTGAGCTTGAATGCAACGAAGTGAGATCCAGTTTTCTAAAAAAACTTTACTACTCTAATAAAATACATGAAACATTTTTTTGAAATAATTTATTTTATTTATTTATTTGCATCAGGCAACAAAGGCCCATATTACAAATACAATAACACTATATGTATAAACATACAAAACATAAACAATTACACTATAAACCTAAATACTAAAAAAAGTTATACACGATTGCTATTATTCTGCAGCGTCGGCGTCGTGTATCGCGCAGTGTCGGGTATCCGGCCACGGAATCGCCGGAAAATAACGCCTTTCGGGCAAAATTCTGGAGAAATGAATTTTGAAAGATGCTCAGTCGGGATGTCCGTTTGGATTGAGGAGCCATTTTTTATTTTTCCACGAAACTTTGCCCAGATTTAGTAGGTCCTGAGAAAATTTTGTAGGCCAAATCCTGGAATTTGTAGTAAAATATAAAAAAAGTTATATCAATTTAAAGGTGGCTCCTCAATCTAAACATTTGAACTGAGGAGCCACCTCGTAACTCCGAAAGTATTGAAGGTACATTTATGATTTTTTTGTATCATTTAGTAGTAATTTAGTAGAGTGCCTACAAAAAAAATGGATTTTGTAGTGCTAATATAAAAAAAGATACAATACTTTTATTGTGGCTCCTCAATCCATACATAAGACCTATAATTTTACACGAAACTAATCGACGGATTTATACAAAAATTTAGTATCATTTAGTAGTAGTTGAGTTTGAATTTGTATTAAAATAACAAAACAGTAGGACTGACAGTTTTAAAGAATTTAAGAATTTTAACTGGCTCCTCAATCCAAACGCTTCGCATATAAATAATTGACTGTAGCTACCTGAGGTCACAACGGAATCGGATAAAAACTACGCCAATATTTAGTAGAAATTTCTACTAAATATTGGCGTACAAATCAACACTGTACATATTCAGTATCCGAAAATCCAAGCTTTTTTCACTTTTCCTTATGAACTCGCTATTAAGGGTGACCATGCTATGTGTAAACGAAAGTAGGACAACTTGTTTTAGAAAATTGATTCAATTTCTTCTATGCAAACAAATAGGTACTTGATTAAAAATAACTGAATGGCAAATTTTAAATGGGTTGTTTTATAATAAAAAGGTACAATGGTATAAAAAAAAGGTACAACATTTATTAAGAAAATTGTAAACATTAAAATATCTCGCAGCTATGCCGTCAAAGACAGACAGAGCATGAAGTGCTTGCTGCTAGTCAAATTAACAACAAACAATCACAGAAACTACCTATATGGACCTTTTGCGCCGAGAATTAAGTCCATTCTTATTAGTTACTATCATATAATTTTGCTTCATAACAAATCTTGTGGCTGTGTGTGTAATTAAGACTGTGTACACAATAATAAAAATTATATCATTTTAAAGCTACAAACGTTACACTTTTACTGTTCATCTTTTTCAGATTTGTATTATAAAACAAAATAATGTAATATTTAATCGCTATTTGTCGTCAGTAGTCTTGGAACAGTGCTCATTTTAGGGAACAAACATCATAAAACGGAAAGTGAATGAGTCGTTATTAATTTACAAACATAATATATCTATGTTCATTTATTTAACAAGTTCATTAATAGTGTACTTATTTGAAATTTGAATTTGGTGTTCGAAATCTGCCGCGTCTGTTTTGCCGCCAAAAAAAAATAAACAGCATTAGTTGTTTTTTTTTATTTAAATGTAATCTGTTTGAAATTTTGATCGACTCGATTCATCAAATAACAAATCGATTTTTTTATCATTATATCAATCAGTATAAGTATTTAAAAATCAATGCCACTTTTCGTTGTAATTTTATAACTTAAGAACGGGCTCACTTATCCAAACCAAATGTTTAGGCTTTGTTCGGACTATTTAGTAGATGGTTTATGTGAAATTTACACAAAATCGGTCGAGCGGTTAATCTTTAATTTGAATTCAAATAGCCCACGCGGGCGAAGCCGCTGGCGGAAAGCTAGTATTTTATAGTTAGTTCCTTGATGAATTTAAATATTTGTTTATTACAATAGATTGAAATGCTATATCTTTTAAAATTGTAGATTCTAAATATTGGTGATTATCAAAGGCCAAGATAAACAATGTTTTTACCTAATTCAAAGAGATGGTGACGTTTCTTCAATCTGTTTTAAAGTCGACGGCGATGTTTATCAATCTGTTTTTAAAATTGAAATTAAATTAATCAAATTCTTCGTTTTGTGAGTTACGTGTCTTCATAAAGTATTTTTTTTGTCTCAAGTACCGAATTATTTTGTCTTTTATTTTATTAATATTTTTTTATTAAACAACTTGCTAAAATGAATCAGAGCTTTCATATAATTTTATACAGTTTCAACTTATTCAGGTATTCGATTATCGATAAGGCATTAGGCTGAATGCATGATTCTTATAAAAAGAAAAAAAATGGTCAGCACTAAGCAGTTTCATTATAGCGATGTGACGAGTTGGATTTTTTTTTGACTCGAGTGACTCGAGTCGGTATGGTTACTGACTCGCATCGCAACTCGAATTGACTCGACTCGCTCGCTCGCTGACTAACTCACGCAAATCGGCCGTCGGCGAGTCCAACTTTCAAGGCCCACCGACCATCCAACCAAGCTTTTTGTTTTTTTTTAGGTCAACCTAGAATGGCATCTCACTCATACACAAAAAAAAATTAACCGAGTGTAGGTGTAGGTAACCGCGGGAATGGCTAGTTATAAAAATACAATGCGAGTTGAACGACGCGCGTGTCGACGCGAGTTACAAATTCATTCATTTCATTCAACTCGAATCGGAGATGCTCGGCTCGGCCAACTCGGGCCAACGAGCCAATCAAATTTCGTGCGCGCGCACGTCGTTTACTCGTTGACTCGTGTATAGTCTGTGTACTGTGACTCGTGATCAGAGTTGATTCGAGCTAATAAGAATTGAACTCGAATCGACTCGTTCTTCATACGACTCGAATCACTCGGGTCACCTAACTCGACTCGCACATCGCTATTTCATTATTTTCTTTTTTTTTGTATAGCATAATTTGAATTGTATAACTTTCTCAGAGACAACCTGTAAGTACTGTAAAAAGACTGTAAACATTTCCTTTTGAAAGTGTCTATGGAGTTTCTTGCCGGTTCTTCTCCATAAGACCCACTCCTTGGAACCGTGCAACTAGCTTGACGTTTCATAAGTGCCTGCAAAGACCTATTTGAAATAAAAACATTCGAGTTTTGAGTTTTTTGAGTTTAGTGACGGCGGCACTAATCAGGTGTAATCTTATTGTTGTTAATTTGACTAGCAGCAAGCACTTCATGCTCTGTCTGTCTTTGACGGCATTGCTACCGGTAGTGTCGGGGATCGAGTCGCTTGCTTCCCTCAAAAAGAGATGCATGGGATTATTTTATTTTCTCACAATGGTACTGAAAATAAATCTGTAGGTAACACACGGCACTAAAGCCCATTATATTAATTATTAGGCACCCCTTAATGAGTTTCCGGTGATTTCAATGTTCCGGCCCTAAAGGGGCCCACTGCCAACTTATGGTGTTACTTGGTTATAACCGATTTGTATAAAATTATTTAATTAAAGAATATTTTATAATGAGTATTTACTAATTGTATTATTAATGAGCAAGAAGGATGATGATGATGATATATGCGAGATATTTGAATGTTTACAATTTTCTTAATAAATTTTGTACCTCAAAAAACTTTATATTCAAGCTTTTTACTATAAAACAACCCATTTAAAATTTGCCATTCAGTTATTTTTAATCAAGTACCTATTTGTTTGCATAGAAGAAATTGAATCAATTTTCTAAAACAAGTTGTCCTACTTTCGTTTACACATAGCATGGTCACCCTTAATAGCGAGTTCATAAGGAAAAGTGAAAAAAGCTTGGATTTTCGGATACCGAATATGTACAGTGTTGATTTGTACGCCAATATTTAGTAGAAATTTCTACTAAATATTGGCGTAGTTTTTATCCGATTCCGTTGTGACCTCAGGTAGCTACAGTCAATTATTTATATGCGAAGCGTTTGGATTGAGGAGCCAGTTAAAATTCTTAAATTCTTTAAAACTGTCAGTCCTACTGTTTTGTTATTTTAATACAAATTCAAACTCAACTACTACTAAATGATACTAAATTTTTGTATAAATCCGTCGATTAGTTTCGTGTAAAATTATAGGTCTTATGTATGGATTGAGGAGCCACAATAAAAGTATTGTATCTTTTTTTATATTAGCACTACAAAATCCATTTTTTTTGTAGGCACTCTACTAAATTACTACTAAATGATACAAAAAAATCATAAATGTACCTTCAATACTTTCGGAGTTACGAGGTGGCTCCTCAGTTCAAATGTTTAGATTGAGGAGCCACCTTTAAATTGATATAACTTTTTTTATATTTTACTACAAATTCCAGGATTTGGCCTACAAAATTTTCTCAGGACCTACTAAATCTGGGCAAAGTTTCGTGGAAAAATAAAAAATGGCTCCTCAATCCAAACGGACATCAGTCGGGACTCTCACCACAAAGGAATATAAAATTCACGTTGTGGCTCGATTCCAACCTCACAACCCTCAAAGTCCATTTCGTTTTAATCTGAATGTACTCTACAATGTCTTCGGCCTTTTTAGAGTAATGCAGCCTGGACACGTACAGTGGCGTCACCGGTACAGCGGGACGCAGCAAATGGTTCGGTCCGGTCGGTGCAGTGCCGCACTTGTTTTGGGACGGCTTCTTTTTCTTCTTCCGTACCATGATGAAGCCATCCTTGTCGACCTGGTCCTTCGGCTGTATCCTATTGTCCTTATGGGCGGATGTGCAGCGTTTCTGCCTAACCCCTTTATCAGTTTTTTTTTTTAAATCATTTATTTGTTGAGGCTTTTTACGCTATTGCGCCAAGCCAGCCTCGTAAGGTATAACAAATGTAATAATTACAAAATAAATGAAAATATAAACAAGAAAAAACTCAACACAAACAGAAAAAAAAACAAAACGAAATTAACTACTCTCGTCTTAAAAATATGTCCCTAACAAATTTATAAATTTTGATACTTTGTTCCGAAAAAGGTTCCCTAAGTAATAAATTAATCCTACCATTAAACAAATTGCTGCCGATTGCTTCATATAGCAATGGCCTAAAATCATCAAAAACAGAACATTCTACTAAAATATGGTACAAATCGTCTAACTTATTTACACAAACATTACAAAAAGGAGATGGTTTGACACCCATTAAATAAAGAAAATTATTAGAAGGTACATGCCCAGATCTTACTCTAAACGCTAACACTAAAAGTTCTCTTGGGAGATAAGTTATATCAAACCAGGGAATCCGAGGTAGCTCCTGTTGTATAGTTCTATACCACAAACCCTTTTCCGCAGTTATAGTGTTATAATGATGCTCCCACATACTATAACAAAACTTTTTCGCCCTAGGAATTAGCTCCGTAAAATAAGGATTACTATGAATATTTATGCCATCCGTAATGGCTTCTGCAGCAAGCTTGTCATCGATATCATTGCCAGAAATCCCTACATGGGAAGTGATAAATGATATTTATTTCTGCAAGTAGGTTATAAAATAACACTTTTACATGTCAAACATATTCTTGTTTATAGCTAGGTGAGGCCGGTGTTTCCTATCTGACTACCTTGAGAAGAAACACCGAAACAAACTCAAGGGTCACAGTCTCTTTTAACGTCCAGACATTTAATAACCATTGCAGTATGGTAGAACAAAGTAATCCACTGAAGCTTAATATTTACTAATTTCTTTTGCAAATTGTGTATAATCTTGAGTGCTTCATAAGCTATCGGCATACCTCGCAATCCCGATACACAGCGAGTTAAGTGTTGAAGAGCACTTTTAGAGTCTGACAATATCACCACATTTTTGTACGTCAGTGTCTGAATGTAAGATAAAGCCTCAACAACAGCCGTCAACTCAGCTTTCATAATACAAGCGTCATTACACAATTTAAATTTAATACCAGTCTTTGTCTGAGAATCAAAAAATGCTGCTCCAACACCATGAGCATCTTTTGATCCATCAGTAAATACATAATAATAATTATTGTATTTATTAGCCAACATCTCCGAAATTAACAATCTCAAATTAGTCGCACTTGTTTTACGTTTTGGTACATTTCGTTGATCAACATTGAAATTTACACAATCTCTAACGTTAATATTTGATATCCAGGTACCAATATTGTACATATCGAATATAGGAGATTGATGAACCATATCGTCTTTAAACTTAATGTAAATATCAATCAAAATCGGTTTTCTCTTCTTTTGCCAATAGGTATTAACACACAAAGTGGCCAATTCTTCCAATAAACCTACAGTTACATTGTGACAAAAAGAGTTTATCCTTAACCAATACCTACAAGCCAACCAGTGTCGTCTTACATATAATGGTGGTACACAAAGTTCGCTTTCCATAACACAAATTGGTGTTGTACGAATAAAACCACCACAAATTCGAAGTGCTCGGTTCTGCAAAACATCTAGTTTATTTAGGTGAGACTTAGCACTATTGCCATATAAAAAACTAGCATAATCAATTCGACTTCTAACAAGTGAAATATACAGTCTTCTTAAATGTTTAGGATGAACGCCCCAAGATCTTCCTGCTAAAGTTTTTAGAATATTTAAATATTTATAAGCCTTCTCACATGTTTCGTTTATATGAGCACCCCATCTTAGAGATGAATCAAGCCACAATCCAAGATATTTTATTTTATCAACAACCCTAAGCTTATTTTTATTTATATAAAGACTGATATTTGAAAAGCATCTAGATCTATTAAACAGACGTACGTTTGTTTTTGATTCGGATAGAAAAAGTCCCATTTCACTTAAATTTTCCACAAGTATTTCTAATGCAGTATTCAAATTATCAATAGAATTCATATTCATAATCCATTTGCCTTCCTTATCTCTTCTACTCAAACGTTTTACAGCCAAAATCTCCAAATCACATTCTAATATATTTTTAATAATATCATCATCCATATCGAGGTCTACTTCTTTGACTAAACCATAGGAAACATTGACTTCATTGGTTTTTTTACAAATCCAACCTTTTTCTTTAAAAGCTTCACACAGCAACATTTTTTCCGCAGCCTCATGGGTTTTAAATTTTATCAAGGCTTTAAATGGACTTTTGTAAGCTACCTTTATAATGTCTTGAAATTTCTCACGGTTCAAAATTTTTGCCAATCCAATCTGTTTAGGTAGGATTTCTTTAGAAATAATCGACACCTCTGCATATTCCTGACCAGACGTATATGTGGGATATGCCTTGTCCAGAGATTGAGGAGTTCCAGAAGGTCGTGACATCAATTTAGCTTTTTTACCACGCTTATCAACAGTAGTAAAACCATCATCCTGTAGTAGATCATCAGGACTGGAATCCTTTCTAGCCCTTTTAATGGAATTTCTCACTGAAACGTCATTATCGTCCCATTCTAACTCAGAGACGTCATTATTATGTATTATATCACGAAAAGTCATTTCACTGGAATGACGGCTGATACCATCCTCATCGTCGCAACCGCTTTCCATTTCTTTAGAGAAATAATGTTTATAAAGAAATAAATGTCAAATGTCAAGATAAATGTCAAAAAAAAAATATGTTACTTTTTTTTTTTTTTTTTTTTCTCTTTATTTAATGAGCTTAGTCAAACATGACTATGTCGCTCAATTGGACCAGTCATATACAATTACTTACACACCTTATATAATAATAGTACATTACAAAATTACTATGAACGTCGTCGAATGCCAACATCAACAATTTTGTACAATAATTTAGCTGTTTCAGATATCGGAAATGCTAGAATACTGTTACACCTCCCAATATTCTTAAAATCTATAATTTTAACTAATATATCATGTCTTACATCTTCGTTCCGGACACATTCCACCATAATATGCAAAACATCTTCTACTATTCCACATTCAGAACAAAGCGGGGATGGTACTTTTTTCATTAAATAAGCAAATTTATTGAGTGGAATATGACCAGAACGAAGTCTAAAGGCTGTAATTAAAATATTTCTATTTGAAATGAAGTTTTCAAACCATGGTATCTTCGGAGGAGCATTTTGTAGTGTCCGATACCATATACCCTTCTCCAATGAGGTTCTGTCGAAATGCGTTTTCCATAGATCATAACAGTGATCTTTTATTAAGTAATTACAGTCAGTGAAAAAAGGTAAAACATTAATAGATACGCCATCGCAAGAAGCTTCTCTTACTAATCTATCCACTCTCTCGTTTCCTTCCAAACCTATATGTGAAGGGATCCATTGAAGCGTCACTTCCTTTGAATCAGCCTTCAATTCAAATATTGTCTTGATAATACTATAGGCGATCGGTGAGCCTCTTGCACAAGAGGTACACCTAGCCACATGCTGTAAGGAACTTTTCGAGTCAGTTAAGATAACGAATTTATGAAAGTTAATTGATTTAATGTAGGATAGAGCTTCAGATATTGCAATTAATTCTAAATACCCGATGGAAATATTGTCGGAAATTTTAAATTTCATGAATTTATCTAATTGAGGATCAAAATACGCTGCTCCCATTGTCACATGTTGGATATTAGCAGATCTTTCTTTGGAACCGTCTGTATACACTTTGTAATGGTTTGAATATGGGTGAAAATCATTTAAAATGACCATTTCGATCGCAAAATTTGTCCACGCCCGTTATGTTATGACAAAATTATTTTTACTGTGTAAAAAGCACCTATTAGTACTCAGATATGTATTATCTAGCTATGCTACACAGATTTATATAACTGTTGCCCATAATAAACACATTATATATATATTTTTATATCGAACTCGGGTAATCTTCATACAAAATAATTTGTCCTCTTTACGGGCTGCGTAACAAAAATTATCTAAATAAATCTAATAGCTACGGTATTTAATTATTGATGAACCTTTTGCCAAAACGTTGTTAATACCCATTGATTACGGTGAAAAATAGTTTATATTAATTATTTGAAATATTAAAATTTTGGATGCAAAGTAATGTCTATTGTTTTGTTCATTTTTGTTATTCATATTTGTAACAACAAAATTTGGTAATATTTGAAATTAATTTAATTAATAATTAATTAAACTATAACGAGCCAATCACATGCCAGAATCTAATATGAGTCGGCCATTTTGTTCTCGAGTAAAAGTAGTGAATAACACGTGTTTCTTTGTTGGCTTGCAAAATTCCAATTTTAATTTATCAGTTTTGTTTTGTATCAAACAACACAGGTAAGTGAGCACTTATATCATTTAATTATTCAATTAAGCACGTTATTGCTGACATTTATTGAAATACAAGGTGTTTGGAACTCATTGTGATTTCTGTTTGGCTTAACATATTTGAAGTTACATTCAAAGCATAGCGGTTTTTCATTTTTGTTATGATTTGAGTTGCGTCACAAAATGAAAATAACAAAAATGAACTAAAGTCGTAATCACATTGCTGATAAAATTTTATTATGAGAGCATGATTCTAATATTTTTCTTTTTGTATATTTGAGTGTATTTTTGTTTATAATACGGGTCCGTTGGTTATTTTCATATTGTAACTAAGTATATTACGTTGATCTCTTTTTTGTCTCAAAACAATAGGTTTTTATGAGAGAAAAAAAACATATATTTGTATCTCCAATAATAAATTAATTAATAAAACAAATCATAAAAGAAATATGGTGTTTTATTGCGGAACACTTTAAATACATAACAGTCAGACTATAGATGCACCTTGTAAACAAGTCCTAATATTTCATTTTTGTTATTTTTTGTAACGCGTTTCATTTTTGTAACATTTTCATTTTTGTTTCATTTTTGTCACAATGGTCAATTTAAATGATTTTCACCCTACTGTCTACTTAAATAATGTGAACAAGTTAATCTGAGATCTAGTGAATCATATTCTTTTTTTGGCTTATCTATACCTTCAATTTGAATTTTAACTATATTACTCAAGTCGAACCAATTCATCCAATAGTCCAACGTGAACATGTCCAAACGAAAAAATATGTTACTTGAAATGTAAAAACTGTTTTTAACACTGAAATTTTACCACTATAACACAACAATTTTGTCCAGAAAAAACATAAATCCTTAATAGAATTCACATTAACTTTAAATTGCACAACTATCCCGCATAAAAAAATAATCAAACGGGAGCAAAACAAAACGATCTTATCGCGTCACAATCACGGTGACAGATGCTTTATCAGTTTGTCGCTTTGTCTGCACTGCAGCTGTTGTCTTAGCGACAATATCGGCGTAGGTACGTACAGGGGTCGTCATACCTACGTGTGACGTCGCGGCCGCCGGTGTAGAGGCGCAAGCGACGGTGGCGGCAAGCGAAGCTTCGTCAGCGAATTTGGTAGCTGGTGACGCACTTGTGTTCGCCAACTAAAAACTGCCGATTGAGGCATTCTGCGCTCCACGACGAGTGTTCACCTTTGAGGCCTCAGGTGACCTAATTACTGAGCCAACGTTGCGCAATGATGTAATTTCGGCACGTAGCTCAGCAATAATGTTGTCTGACGCCTCCACTCTGGACTGCATCTTGGTCATCTCGGCTTTCAATGATGTGATGTCCTTCAGGAGTCTTGTTACATCGACGTGATCAAAGGTGACGGGGGCTGCTTACTCAGCTCCTTCGCCACGAAGTCAGGCACGTCGTCTGGATCGGTCCTCTTTAACATGTCAATGATGTCTTGAAGACTCTTCTCGGTGCCATCTCTGCATCGAGACGGCATCTGGTCCATTTTTCCAAGCGACTGGAACAGTAGCAGCTTTGCACTGCTGACATCTTCCTCCTTGAAACTGGATCGGCATATTTGCAGTAATTCATTTACTATGAGTTTTTTGGAACTCATAGTGTCACCGTGCAGCGGCTATGGCCGCGCAAAACGCGAATAAAATAATTCGTGCCGTGTACATTGAAGACACGTCCGTAGTCGAGCGCGCATCGCACTGCAATAATGCATTACAGGTTCTGTACGGGACGCCAGATGAAGTTTTCTCTACTGCTTACCAAATAAATATATTTAAACAATTAAAATCAAACAATTTTCAAAATAAGCAACGATTTATCATCGATTTAAATATTCGATTTGAATATCATTCGATACTCATAAAACTGACAATATTTGTATTGCCACCTACATGTTGTACCGGCTTTGCGTGTTTGTGACTGTAAGATGTCTCCTTAGAAGTGGATGTGTATAATACTGGAGACTTTAATGTGGGACGAGGCTTAAAATAGAATGTAAAGAAATATAACCTTTTTTAGCAGTTGGAATATAATACAGATTTTTGAAAATTTCCGTTTGCCATTCAACTTCCACAAACATTGTCCCAACCACAACACCACAAACCTAAGATTGTTATATTTCTAGCAAGTTTGATTCTATTGTTAGCTCGTTTAACATCATACACTGTACACTCAGTATGTACAACGAGAGTTTGTGTGTAAACAGGCGTGAGACATTTATTGTAAAACGAGAAAAGTGTCACGACAGCGTCCTCGCAAAGGAAACTGATGAAGTGTGAATAGCATGAAAATGTATACCTATTGACATTTGCGTCGAATTATCTATCATAGTGTCATCATCTGCCTAGCCTTTTCCCAACTATGTTGGGGTCGGCTTCCAGTCTAAACCGGATGCAGCTGAGTGCCAGTGTTTTACATGGAGCGACTACCTGTCTGAACTCCACAACCCAGTTATCGGGTAACACGATACCCCTCGGTAAGATTGGTTGTCAGACTTTCTGGCTTCTGACTACCCGTAACGATTGTCAAAGATCTACAAATGACAACCGGGACCAACAGCTTAACGTGCTTTCCGAGGCACGGAGGAGTCTCGCTATGACATAAATGGTCGCCCCTCAACGGAACGACCGCGCTAAGCCCAAGCTTAACCTTTGATCGGTTGATCCGTGCGGCTGTTACTTAGCCACGAGCTCCTCTTTATGAATTATCTATCATAGTGTAAACTCAGCGAAAACTAATAATTATTTAGATTTACAAACAGATTTTACCAGTTACTTATGTATTTTTTTTTTATTAATACTATACAAACCTATTTAAAGTAGGTTATTCCCTACTTTTTAGTAGGTGTAGATGATTAGGTATTGTTACTCTTTAACGCAAATCGCTAACGCTATCAAAATAAATAATTCACTTTACAGTCAAATCCTTTACAGAGTCGAAATTAATTTTGCAAACTTTAATTATTAACATTAGGTAACCAGACAGCGATTTGCTTTCAGAATATTTTATTCCAAAGTTTTAGAAACTTTTGCCTATAAACCTTTTATCGAAGAATTTTCTAAGTAGGTGGGTGATTTTCAAAAAAATTGACCCCGTGACGATCAGGAAATATAATTTTGGGATTAAATAAAATTGCTTAAATTTACTCTGGTATCAAAGAATACGTAATTAACTAGCTAAATATGCTATTTAAATTAAAATTTAAACATAAATATGAGAAATATTCAAGTTTTTCGGTCAACCTATGACGCAAAGTGTTCCTGTACGTCACACAATATAATCGGTCAGAAATAAAACAACCAGGTATTGAATCAAAATCAATTTAAATTAGCATAAAGTATGCTTAAAATGTTTCCAAAAATAACAAAAAGTTAGCATAATTCTATCGCAATAATAAATAATCAGCCAAATAGTTTCATTTTCGTCACTTCTTAGACACATTGCCCTAGAAAAGTTGTTGTTTACTTACGTGTTACAAATTCAAAAATCAAGCAAGGTGAGGAATTTTCGACAATAACAAAATTCTAATAGTGATAAAACTTAATATTGTAAAGAAATCTAGATACTTTTAAAACTAGTTTTGTAGAATTTAGAATATAGGACAGTGACTATTACGAAAATTGTGTGACGAATAGGAATAATTTGAGCAGTATCCACACTGCCAATTGCCACCATTGGCATTATTAATGTAACATTGATTTAAATCAAAATATGTTAGGATTTTGTCAACGTCCCAATATACTACTATATCGGCTATATCTCTCTTATCAAAATTAGGTAACACGTAGGTAAGTATCTATTACAAGATTAAATATTTCGTTGTACACTGAGCTTTATAGTTCAAGTTCGTCACGATTTTATTCCGGTAGTAAGTCACATGACGCACAGGACGTGACATATTCATACGACGAAACTTTTAAAATTAAAAATAACTAATACGCTGTTAAATTAACTTGTTTTTAGCTTTATTTATCTAATATAGGTTAACTTATGTTTTGAATACAATATGCCAAAGTAAAGAAAATGAGTTTATTTGCCTTTTAAATACTGTCACTATTCAGAAAAGTTTTTCTGCACGTCGAAGACACCAAGACTTTCGTCACAGATTTTGTCGCAACTGACGTTTAAACAGTATTGGCGGTATCAAAATACGATCACAATGTTGCCAGGAAAGTAGAAAAAACACAAATTAGTAGATTTTGTCTTATGTAAGACTAGCTTCTGCCAGCGACTTCGTCCGCGTGGAATAGTGGTACTCCGCTCCTATTGGTCTTAGCGTGATGATATAGCCTAGCCTATAGCCTTCCTCAATAAATGGATTATCTAACACTGCAAGAATTATTTAAATCGGACCAGGGGTTCCTGAGATTAGCGCGTTTAAACAAAATGACAACATTTCCCTTCACTGCTCTGCTCCTTTTGATTGTAGCGTGATGAAAAGTTTACTATAACCATCTCAGGAGTATGACAAATAACTGTACCAAGTTTCGTTAAAATCCCTCGAGTAGTTTTTGTTTCTATAGAGTTTATACAGACAGACAGACAGACAGACAGACAGACGGACAGACAGACAAAAATTTTATTGATTGCATTTTTGGCATCAGTATCGATCCCTAATCACCCCCTGATAGTTATTTTGGAAATATATTTAATGTACAGAATTGACCTCTCTACAGATTTATTATAAGTATATAGATAGAAGATATCAAATTCACCGTGACGATACCGGATTTTCCGGTACTATGGTTTTCGTAGGACAACGTTAATTTAATGATATTTGTTAAAAATAACTATAAATTAATCACATAAAGACCAAAAATACACTTTTAGACATAATGAAATTATGTTCAAACACCTAAATATACTCAAAGCTCAATAGTCTACAAGTAAGAAGTATTCGAAATCACCGAGGGCACCGTGGGACACACGAAATCTTCACCTCCTGTGGTGCTTTTTTTTAATATAAATATATCTGTCGTCTTTTTATGGTGCTTTTCAATTTAACTTGATTTTAAAATGTCTGCCTTAATTATATAACATTTCACATCTACATGTGCCATATAAAAAAAACAAAAATAAAAATGTTTGAAGTTGTGGGACAGTCCGATTTTGCTAGGGTCATTTTTTTATGAAAAACACCCAGGTACTCTCTATTTTGTTTGTTATCTATTTTGAATGTGTATTAAAAATTCGCGCGTCGTGGTGGCCTAGTATACTTTTACGTATCTTAGACGTCACTGACTAACGGTGAAGGAAAACATCGTGAGAAAACCTGGACTGAAAAAGTCTGAAATAGCCTTGAGCAAGCGTGGTGATGAATGCTCATGCCTTCTCTATATGAGAAGAGGCCTGTGCCCAGCAGTGGGACAATATATCGCCACGCCCTATCATTAATGCAGGATCTACAAATCTGCAACTTTACAGGAGAGCAGTTTAAAGTTAAAAAGTACAATAAAACTATTATCTTAAGTCATACAATTATGAAATTTTAAATGGGTGTGAGATATACTATTATGCATCTAGCTAATGAAATAGATTATCTGTTTTTTTTTAAATAGTGGTCAAAATGACACATGAAGCCATTTTACATGGATATATTTTACTATTATACGTCGGATGTGGTATATCGGACTTTTTTGATTGGACGGAGATTTAGACAATGAGTCGGATGTGGCAGACCCTCCCTTATTGATGGATAAAATGTAGTAAATTATGTTGGATCTGACACTTACATCATTTTGTGGGGACAAATAATTTAAAACCAAATTGCATTAGGTATCACTACTTAGTATAAAACAAAGTCGCTTTCTCTGTCCCTATATCCCTATGTATGCTTAAATCTTTAAAATTACGCAAACGGATTTTGATGCGGTTTTTTTAATAGATAGAGTGATTAATGAGGAAGGTTTTAGTATATAATTTGTCAAGTTTTTGTATCCATTAGCTAAAATATTGCGAGCGAGGCCGCTGGCGGGAAGCTAGTTAGTTTATACAGGCAAATTAATTGGAATCAACTAATACCTACATAACGTTAAGGGGACCATAATACCTATTCATTGTAACATTACGTGCAATATGTATAAATCGCGAAAATTGTAGGCTAAGTAACAGCCGCACGGACAAAGGTTAAGCTGCGCTTGGCGCGGTCCAACCGTGGATGGGTGACCATCTATGTCATAGCGAGACTCCTCCGTGCCTCGGAAAGCACGTGTAGCCGTTGGTCCCCGTTGTCATTTGTAGATCTTTGACAGTCGTCAAGGGTAGTCAGAAGCCAGAAAGTCTGACAACCAGTCTTACCAAGAGGAATCGTGTTACCCGGTAACTGGGTTGTGGAGGTTCCATAGGTAGTCGATGATATGCATACTGAGATCATATGATAGATATCAGGCGCAACCTACACACAAAACTTGGTAGAATTGTTCTGCTATATCAGTGAGGACTTCTGCAACTTTATGAAACCCTGGTATGTTACGTGGTATTATTACAAAGTAACTGGTGGATGGGTAGTTGAAAAATCACAGCGATGTCTCCTTTACAAATACCTACGTTGCGGTGTCTCTTTCATTTTATGATGTCTTGGTTCTTTTCGTATACTACAAAAAAGAAAAGATACGGTATACTACCCCGTCTAACTGATGGGTAGTTGAAACATCACAGCGGTGTCTCTTTATTTTATGATGTCCTAATACCTACTTTTCATGATCAAAATTATAATTATAGTGTTTTTTCCAATAAATGTTGAATATTATTTATTGTGCTATGTATCTCTCTCAATGCGGACCTTTAACGGATACTACGGATTTATGAACGTGGCTGACAGGTGAACTAACGCTATCGACCATCTTGAAATGTCATTGTTAGTGATAATGATACCAATTAATGGAAATTTCCATTTTTTAAGTAAATCATGACATGATAAATAGCAACTTATTAATTCATCATTTACTTTTTAATAATAATCTTAAATTGGAAACAATAAAATGCAATATTTAAACATTTAACACACATTTGGATGTTAGTAGGTGGCTCATAAGCCGCAACCCTCCTGATTATCAAGTACTCACCACGGCCAATGGATATCTACAACACCAGATGCATCGCAGATCATCATTGCCCTTTTTAAACAATTTCAAGGACAAAATCTAGTCTTATTGATAGCGCTATATTTTTACTAATAGTTGGGTAAGAATTTTCCCTTGGCCGGTATCACCAAAATGAAACATGGTTTTTATGTTCTGCATCAACAGGTACAGGTGACTCTCGAAATGTACGATAGTTAAAAATAGTATGATAATTAGCATTCAATAAAACTAACGTAGTAGGTCTTATTAGTTGACTATAACTCTGTAACCGGTTAAGACTACCTAGCCTACCTAGATAGTTTTCCTTGTAAGTTCATATCATGTGCTACGTATGTGATTTTTTTCACATTCCTAAGGACAGTCATTCAAAAGATAGAGGGGGGGGGGCTCGTACGCGCGCACTTTACGTGTTTGAGAGCCACCATAAAAAAAACATAATTTTATTTTACCACTTTGTCGGCGTGATGAATATACATAATATCTATACTAAATTTCAGTTATCTAGTACCAAAAACGTCTGACCTATGACGTGGACAGATAGACAGACTGACAGACGGATGGACATGGCAAACTATAAAAGTTCCTTGTCGACTACGGAAACCTAAAAAGTGAGTTATCTGTTAGGTCTGGTAACGTTCTATCTAAAATAAACCGGTAATAAAGTCGAATATGGCAGATGCGACTGTATGATTTTTATCATGTCCGTTCATTAACATCGGATGTGGTAGATCCAACAAAATTAATTATACGGTGTGCAATCAATAAGGTAGGATGTGGTAGATCCGACAGTACAATTTTCATCATCTACGGTCATTAACGTCGGATCTGGCAGATACGAAGTTAATAAATGGACTAACAATATTTGTGAATCTATAACAATGAAATTAGTTGTATAAATAGTAGTTCAATATTAACCACACATAAAAATTACTTAATAAAACAATTACATTAACACAGTAACTGGCAGATCGGCGCGCTCGCTCACTCGCGTCGCGCGGCTAACATTGCTGCAAAGTACCTACCTACATTTTTGACCGGACGCCTGCATTACTTCCGACAATGTTTATGTAATTATTTCCGAAAGTTATTAAGATACATGTTTTTTTTTAATCAGGGTTTATTTATTACACTATTTTAAGTACTTTAGTAAAATAAAAAAAAAATCGGCAAAATACAGATCCTACATTAATGATAGCGCGTGGCGATATAGGCTGATGATGATGATGTGTTAAAAATTAACTTAAATTGTTTTAGGTATGTTTCTTCGGCAGCCTAGCGAATGCCTTGAATGTTGCTGTACTAACTCGGCGGGACTTGGCTGCAGCGCCCATTAATCGGCTCTTGAAATGGCTGGCAGTGGCCGATGTCTTCGTCATGCTGGAGTACGTGCCCTTCGCCATATATAGATATCTGGTAAGTAACTTCATATCTATAAAATCATTGGTGCAAAAAACAAAGGCGCAACGAACAATAAGATAAATAAAATAAGTAATAATAATAATAAATATCTCTGGATAATTTAACACAGCGCCTTGTAGCCCCAAAGTAAGCAACTAAAATGCTTGTGTAATGGGACTTAAATACTTTTTATATAAATAAACATTATACATGGTAACACCCAGACCCGTCACAGAAATTAAAACTCCTCATTTCAATTTCTGCCCGGCCGGGAATCGAACCCGGGACCTCTTGCGGGGTCTGCCAGCATGTTGCCCACTAAACCACTCAGGTCGTCAAATAAAAAACAAAAAAGTTAATATGACGCTTAAATACATACATACATAGACCTATTGTAAATTAATAGATGGGCTACAATTTATAGGTATCTGTAGGTAGATCCATACATTTAGTACTTTCCACTTACACTCACTCTTGATTACTTTCCACTGATTGCTATGAAGAATAGATGAAGATACATCTTCAGAGATTATTATAATTTAATCCAGAAGTGTAAGTAAAAATGTAGAGCAATACTGGGAATGGCCTTTGAAGATTTTTTTATAAAAATCTCGATAATTATAATAAAAATCTATAAATAACACGAATAAATAATGTACCTATTTACAACGAAGCTAAAAATATATAAGTTGTTAGAGAATATAATGGTAGTCATGAAATTCATGGAAAATACATTTTCATCTCGAAAAGCCTAGATACGAAATAATAACCTTACAATACAAGGCCCGTAGTCTGTATCTTGTATGTTAACTACCTACTTCTATGTACGCCCGGCGGACTATCAGCCATGTTACCTTGATCACTCTTATATTTTTGACAAACCTAGCATGAGCTACATGTATAGTATATGCTATGTAGTTATGTTGTTAATACTGATACGAAAGAAAAAGAATAATCGAAAATTAACTTGATACCTCTTACGCTCTGTTAATAGGTAATATTCTTTTCTCAGAATTACCTGTGTATGTATTCACAATATACTCATTGAAATGAAATCTTCATTAAATATTTTACATAAATAATATAGGTAATATTCCATTATTGTTCTGAATTTTACGCAATGAAAACGTTGTGTTTAAATATTTACATCGTATGTTCCGAGCTTGTTTACGAAGCAAGTTTCTAAAACATTGTTTTGTTTTGTTCTCTAATAGGCGAGGTAGCGCTGATTTATCCGTTGTTTTTAGACAAACAAATATTAAGTACCTACCTACCTATATCAGCATAATGAATAGTGAAAATATCGTTCTTAACATTCCAGAGACGTCATGATCATTAGGCTCCCTCAACTCTTTGTATTTATAGAGACGCTTAATGATGGCTTTGTATCCTCCTTTATTCTGTCGAATTTTTTAATGAAATAATTTCCAAAATCTCTTTGTGGATTTTAAAAAAATTCACTCAGCACCCCAGAGTTATGAAAATGATCGTGTTAAACCCATGCATTTATAGTGTCCCCTGTCACTAGGGCTTATGTGGTTGGTGGGCCGCAGTCCACAAGTAGAAGTAGTGGAGGATATATTAGACACGGTAAAACAGTTCCAACAATTTCACACTAATTAAAAAAAAAACCAGTAAATTATAAGTCTGAAGTTGCCGATCCGTCTTAAGCAAGCGTGGTAATCAATCATGGCTTCTATGTAAGAGAACTTTACCAAACGATGGAATAGTAAAAATGCTGATAATGATGATGATGACCGCGTACCCAGAGATTTTCGCGCGCACGCTTTTCTTACTAAGCTGCTTTCAGACTACGCTATAATATAATAGCATATAGTATATAGCTCATAGCACAACAATATCGCGCACCACAAATTGTTATGGACACGTCCACACTGTAGGTACTGTACTATATATTATTGGCTTTTTGCTAGTGGTTGTGCTATGAGCTATATACTAAATGCTATATATTATAGCGTAGTCTGAAAGCAGTTTAACCGATTGACTATTGGGAAAAAACGATTGGCTTCTATAGAACACTACTTCCGTAAATTCGATCTATTTTCATTCCTTTGTAGTCCAAATGATATTTACTTTCCATGACAAATAGCTTTTCGGACCCGAAGATGATTTGACCGTCTCTAGGTCGTTGACCTCAGATACATACGGGCTCACCTATCCAAACCAAATGTTTAGGCTTTGTTCGGATTATTTAGATGATGCACAAATCGGTCGAGCGGTTCTTCATTTATCAATTTTTTTGTAACAAATGAATTTAATTAGACCACGCGCATATTTGAAATCCTGTAGTGTAGATACAGTTAAATGAAATTTTATTGATTACACATATTTACCTGATCTGAAGCAGATTGTTCAGAATCAACAATAAAATTGATTTCAATATTTTAAATTGCTTTGGCAAATAAATAATGATTTAAATATTTGTTTTTTGCTAACTTTGGAAATCGATAGAATAAACGTAGTAAATTATCAATTTGCAATTCATATTTACCTTATTTATTAACTTTTAACAATATCAATTTCAAACATTTCGATTTTCGCACAAACTCAAAATAATTTCGATTTTGAAATTGTTTGTTATGGTTTTACGGTAAAAAATGCTGTTTTTATACAGAAATGTTACCAGCCAGTTTCTGTAGAAAGTGAATGTTAAATAAATGAATAGTCGTTCCATTTAAAAAAAAAATCTAAATACATTCTGTACTTTGAAAGCTCTTATTATTTAAATAATAATAATATTGATACTTAATTCAGAAACCTAAGTAATACCTACCTATCTAAAAACAATCAACTAAACTAATAAGTTATATCGTCTTCAAGACATTGTTCTGAAACAGTTGCATTGTTTAATAACCTACAATGTTCATGGGCATACATAAGTTCTGCGGGACGTTCGAAAGAGATACCGCGCCCCCGGAATACAAAGGGCTGAGGAAGGAACATGGATGGGTTTTAGTCAGTTAGAGTCTGACACTCCCACCCGCCCCACTCACGGCGGGAGGGATTCAATTGATGATTTCCAATCCGAAAAAAAATAAAAAAATGGGTATGCATAAGTTATGCCAATAGTTGACTTGGTAACTAATTCCATAATAGTGTTATGCTCGGCCATAAGGGCACTCGTAGTCTTGTTCGTGTTCTGAATTCAACAAGCGCTGTCAGATAGCCTATTTTATTTTCCATTTATATACTTTTGCCACATCGAATTCTTTGATAATTTATTCAATGTTTATTAACGACTAGCTTCTTTCGCGTGGACTTCAAATAAGATCCAAATACCCAGATAAAAGTATCCTCTAAGTTAATCCAGGTTATAAACTATGTGTGTGTGTTGAGGAGCTCGTGGCTAAGTAACAGCCGCACGGGTCGATCGATCATAGGTTAAGCTGCGCTATGCGCGGTCGGTCCGTGGATGGGTGACCATCTATGTCATAGCGAGAGAGCGGTTGTCATTAGTAGATCTTTAACAGTCATTACGGATGAGAAGCCAGAAAGTCTGACAACCAGTCTTACCAAGGAGTATCGTGTTACCCGGTAACTGGTTTGTGGGGGTCAGACATTGATGCTCAGCTGCATCCGGTGTAGACTGGAAGCCAACCGCAACATAGTTGGCAAAGGCTAGGCAGATGATGTACTCCGTCTTTAAGTACATAATTACACAAAGAACTGTGACTCGAAAATATTATCTAGTTTTTTCTTCTGACAATTTATCTACATCGCCATAAGCTATTTTTAGTCGTAATTTATTTCAATATCAAAAAGAGAGGTTTGAGACACATCCCACGCTTGTTGTCGTGGGCAATTCTGCATTTCGATGAGATTAAATAATATTCTATTTAAAAACCGGCCAAGTGCGTGTCGGGCCACGCGCAGTAGGGTTCCGTAGTAGGTCTCAGTTAGTCGACTATAACTCTGTAACCGGTTAAGCCAACTTAGCCGTGATAGTTTTCCTTGTAAGTTCATTACATGTGCTACGTCTTAGATTTTTTTCACATTTCTAGGTACAGCCATTCAAAAGTTAGAGGGGGGGGTAACTCGTATCGAACAAAAAATTTCACTTAAAATCTAGATATTTCCCAAATGGCTCGCTTAACCAAAAAATGGTCTTGACACACCCATAATATTTTTGAAAGACCTATCTAACGATACCCCACACGAAGGGGTACGCGAGAAAAAAAATATTCATCCCTACTTTACATGTTTGGGAGCTACCCTAAAAAAAAATATTTTTCAAAATTTTATTTTACCACTTTCTCGGCGTGATTAATATCCATATTCATACCAAATTTCAGCTTTCTAATAACAAAAACCACGGAGCTATGCCGCGGACAGACAGACAGACAGACAGATAGACAGACAGACAGACGGACAGAGCGAAACTATAAGGGTTCCTTGTCCGACTACGGAACCCTAAAAAGTAGCTATAAAAACCTCATAAAAGTTAATAACCTATCGCTGTCGCCTACGAACTCTTTTAAGACTAGTGAGAGACAGGTTGTAGATTAAATCTGTTTTGTTTAATAATATTTAGGTAATGATGATCTGATTTCATATTTTAAAGATAAGATCTTTTAAAGGTAAGTTCATGATTATTTAGCAATAAAACATATATAGTTGATCATGTTTCTGATTTCAATTCCCAATTCAAAAAATCCTTCTTTCTAGAATGTTTATTTTTGTCACAATATTTCTATATTTTATTTATAAGTTGATAATGTTCCCGCCGCTCCCTGGGCTAAAGTGTAGGTAGTAGGGGTAAGTGTAAATATAACTTTGTATTGCATTGTTAAGACAACAAACAACACGTCATTTCTAAGAATATGCAGTAGTAGGGTTACCATATCTCAGGATTTGTTCTCAGATTACAGGAATTTTCGACTTTTCTCAGGATTGCGGCCGGATTTTGCAAATCTCGTGAAATCTCAGGATTTTCAATAAAACACAGGTTATATTTTAAAGATCTCTTTAATTAAAAGTTAAACCAACTAAAATAATCTTCTTTTGGTAACAATTAAACAGTTAAAATCAATACTTATTTACCAACTTTTTTGCAAGTTGCAACGCGTGGCGTGAGCTAGATCCGCAGTGTATAAAACGATAATAATACGTTTTTGAGAGAAAATTCTCAAACTGTATAAAATCACAGGAATTTTCCATGGTAATCAGGCCTTTTCTCCGGTCTTTTGATTTTTACACCTGGTGACCCTACGCAGTAGGTACTTTATACTTGCAAACTGCAAAAACATTAGGCGTGGCTATGTAGTATTTTTATAGAACCGGTGCCTTAGGTACTGGATTCATTGAAAACAGTTGACACCAATTTTTTAGGTACCTATAACAAAAAATAATCGTTTTGAACGGGACGAACTAGGAAAGCCAATTCAAATGAATAATGGATTTAGGCCGGCTATTTATATAATGATGTACGTTCTCGTTTCATAAGTGACCTAAAATTAGCTATCGAAAATCTTTCTATACAATGATTCCGAAATTCAGTACCTTATAATATAATATACTAGCTTTCCGCCAGCGGCTACGCCCGCGTGGACACTTTTTTATACACCTTGGGTTACATTATTCAAGTTTTAGTAGGGATTCCTAATTATTTCTGGAAATTAATATAGCCTATGACACTTCGTAAAGATGTAGCCTTCTAACGGTGAAAGAATTTTTAAAATCGGTCCAGTAGTTTTTGAGTTAAAACCCTACAAACAAACAAATCTTTCCTCTTTATAATATTAGTATAGATTACAGTAGGTACATAGTTTATTTGCTCTTTCATGAAGGTTACTACTCGCTAGATATCATCAAAAAAATAAGCTACAGTTGATTCCATGCCAAATATGAATAAAATATTTGGACGATACATGAAATTTTATTGCCCACAAAGAGAGATGAAATAGAGGTCCCTGAAAACTGAAAACCCAAAAAGCGAAAGTTCACGGTAGCCTTTTTGTCCGTTCCGGTTCCGGTCACAAGTCCGACCAGACGACCGCCGACCGCTAGCACAGAAAATTATTCCCCGCACTCGACAGAAAACCGCTCCGAAATGATTTATGAAACCGGTTCTATGTAAATGGTTGGAAATATTTCATTGCATATTTGGCTTTTGTTAAATTGTGAACATCCTCTGTCACGGAAGCATTATGATTCAGAAGGCTAGAAGGATACATGGCGAACAAAGATTAAGATATGTATAAATGGGGGTAATAAGGTTGAATTTAGAAAGATCACATACGATTTTTTTTTCTTTTTTTAATTTTGGAGGGAGAATTCTCAATGCTTGTCACGCAAGACATTATTAAGTACATGGAACTGTCGAGTTACTTAGCATTTTATAAGAATGACGTCATATTTTAATTATGCTATCTTTTTCTAGCAACTAACTTTTAAACACTTCTTACTTGGCCTTCTTATTTATTTTGTTCTGTTGTTTTGTATTTCGAGTAAAGCCGCCGTCAAAAGCTAGTTTCTATCACAACTACAGAACAAAACAACAATTTGTACTATATTACCTTGAAATAAAGTTGATCAAAGTTTTGCAAACAAATGCGTAGAGAATAATAACACGAATACATAATAAAACGTTCCATCATTGTGGTTATTATTCCGTGGTTACATAATAGTTATAGGTACATCTCGGTACAACGTACGTTGAGGGGCCCTTAGCTAAGTAACAAATATGCGGATCGATAGATTAACATAGTCAAGCTGCGATAGCTTTTTTTTTGTATGGCATCTCGCAGGTCAACCTAGAATGTTGTCGACTGCTTAACCGGGCTTGCCTATGAAGTGCCTTAAATAAATTTATGTCCTCCAGCCAGGGCTTAACTTATAAAACTAAGCGACTGCACGCTAAGGGCACCCCCTAGTGGGGTAAGGGCCTCGGCTTAGGGCGTTGCTGGGGGAGGACAGCAAGGGACAGGCTGAATCAGAATATATATGGTTATTATAATCGGGAATTTTGGCTTGTCGAGCTAGCTGCGCTAGCCGAGGTCAGTCCATGGATGGGTGACTGTTTTCTGAAAATAGTGGCAGTACTCTGACACTGGTACGGAGAGGTGCCTCGGAGAGCGCGTGAAGCTGTCGGTCATGCACCTGACCTCTCCAGATCTTGTTAAATTGCGCGCCCCTTGGGACCAGTTGCGTGCAGTGGGACTATGAAGAAATAGAGAGTGCAACCACTTTTATATGTCTTGTAAGGGCACCCGTGTCTGCGCAAGCGTTTGTGCACTATAATATCTCCTGCGTCTCTGGCTAGTCTACATTGACATTGGTCGTTGTGACCGAAATCGGTCTGGAGATTATTATTACACGTACTCGTACAACTCAAATAAACCATGCATTGAAATTCCTTCGAACATTTTATCTCCTGTTTTCACTAATAGTCTGGTACAGCGACTCCCGAATACTTAACTGTGAAGCTATTTCGTTTAATGGATCTGAAAAACATTTGCGCTAACAATGTCTGCGTAATGACTGTTGTTAAAAGTCTTTCCAAGTATTGAGACGTCGGAGAAGTTTTTTCCTTCCTAAAGTCACTTACTTTATGCAATTACAGAAAAGTTTTTAAAAACTTTAGGTTTTAATAAAAATTCAGGGCTTTCGTTGCGCGTTTCACTGCCAAAGATAACGGCGGTCGATTTGCCTGTCTCCAATGGTGACGGAATGTAAAGCTTGACCCCTGATGAACACAACCATTCTGTCAAGAGAGTGACGAAGAAGAAGAGGAATACTTAGCAGATCTATTTCCAACATTGGACCAGTGGTACATAGACTGCAGATATTACAAAATATATATTACAAAAATATTCGAACTTCTTTACTAAGGATTAAAGAATACATAAATGTATTTTTTTCATTGATACAGTTAATACCCAAGAGTGGTTAAATAAAAGAATATTCTCCCTTTAATATTGGTACCTATGTACTAAATGTTCATACGTAATATAGTATTTGAAGTACATTTTAAAGTACCTACACGTAAAGCTTATCAAGCACATGATGGAAATATCGTGCCATAGTTGTATCATAACAGTTCCTAGATAAAAATAACGGGTATGATAACAGATAATAGCTTCTATCAAGTAGATATCGACTACAGATATTAATCCCTAGTGTGCAAGCTTTGATGCCTTATTTAAGTACGGTAGGTAAGTCAAATAAATTGTGGAAGCAGGTAAATGCATTTATATTATAAAATGGTGGGTACTTTTAGGTTTCGCCATATCTGTCTGTCTGTCTGTCTAGCCGCGGCATAGTCCAGAGGTTCTTGGTACTAGAAAACTGAAATTTGGTATGGGGTAGGGTATGATTGATTACGCCGACAAAGTGGTAAAATAAAATTATGAGAAAGATTTTTTTGATGTTAAATTCTAGTAACATGAAGTGATGACATATTAATACTTATATTAAAATAATTTCCAAGTAAAAAGTGCTTTAGCATACTTTATCATCCTGCCGACGCTGCGGGATGTTTAAAGTGGTTACCGCACCCCCGGAATAAAAAGGGCTGAGGAAGGAACATGGATGGGTTTTAGTCAGAAAGAGTCGCAAACTCCCTCTCGCCCCCTCCACGGCGTGAGGTCTGATTGATGTTTTCCCATTCGAAAAAAAAGCATAGTTTTTTTAAGCGTCAAGTTTAGACTTTGTTAATTTAAACGATACTCCCTCAGACTTACTATCTATGATTAAGTAATAGACATTTCATTAGTAGTTACCTCATAGTGCAGACAAGGCTTCTAATATTTTATTCCACGAACCCAGTGCATCGATTTTACTTAAATATTTTAGTGATCCACTGTCCATATTTAATTCAGTGCGATCCAGTACATAGTGTTATTGCACCTTCTTACGTTGTACTGCAATTCTGTTCTATAGCAGTAAGTTGTAGCTGGCTCGGAGTTTTAGAAACTCTTTTCTCAAGAACAAGTATACGAGGAGTGAGTCTCGTCAAAGAGAATTTCCTCTCTATTAATGTTACGGACTCCTTATAAAATAATATGTATTAGTAGTAGTAATTAATATAATATGTATTATGTAGGTATTATATATTATATATCGCTGTACACCGCGGACTACCCTCAGTTACATTTTTGTCATTTCTTTCTATCCAAAGGTTGTCTGGAAGATATCGCCTTTAGCAATAAGACCGCCGTTGTACCCATATTTTTATTGTATCTCATCTTAATTTATGTTTGGTGTACAAAGCATATTCGTGTATCAATATTATGGACTTTCTTCAACGTAATTTTGCTCTTATTACGACTGGAAATCTTGAGGAAACGTTAACACAGATATCGTATTGTATCCTCGGTTTCCAACTTCTTCTTATCACCTGGGCTGCAAGGTTTTAAACAACCTAACTAGCCCTGGTGTCATAGTATTCTCAAATCCACCTGGCGGCCTCTGACATGGAATTGTAACGCGACTGCTATAAAAATAACAGCCATGGATGTGTGTGTACACGGTTAATTTCTTATTTGAACATTATGTTCTTAGTAATTATAATTTTTTGGTGAAACACGTGTTTTATTTACAAATTTACAATATTTAAATATACCTACTGCCTTAATATATATATATATACAAATAAAAAATTATATAAAACAAAACTGTACAGACATGCGCAACAATGAGATTAGGCGTCAAAGTACTCCTCCTCATCGCTGTCACCCGGAAACGTGCCCAGAAGACTGGCAGCATTGCCACGTTGAATGGCAATGCTTATTCGCTGTCCAAAAAATATGCCAGCCCTCTGGTCTCGCAAAGTGTCGACCAGTCTTTTCGCGATTTCCTTGAACAGGAGACGCGAACTCGGACCCCATGGCCCGAGCGTTTCGACCCCAAACGGCTCAAAAGTATAGTTACCCACAAGGTTACTATACTTGCGCCGCTTGGTAGTCTCTGCAGCCGCAGCAGCCGCACCTGCACAGCCTACCGTGCTTGGAAGATGAGAAGGAGCCAGGGTGTCGACGCAAGTTGCGTCCCACACCAAGGGCCTACCCATCTTCCAAGGCAACAACGTCATACCATCTGGTCTCTTCCCATCGTCGCGTACCAGTCCATTAGGCTCTAATACGGCTGGTATGCCGGCAGTGGAAAGAGCACGACGGATAATGTCGTTGATGCTGGCGTGCCGTGCTATACGGCCAGCACTTCTGCAGCACGACAGACCATGGTGCCCGAGGCTGTCGACAGCTTCACCGCAGTGACACCGATGTGGAGCAACGCAAGGGGCGCCCAACCTTAGGCATGTAGCGAGCCGGAATGATTTGTCATCCAGCATAGTGCCTATGCTGGATGTCTTAGTAATAAGGTAAAAAAATATTGTATGAGTGTACCCGACTAAGCTTTAATGTTGAGTATATTATAATGATCATTTGTAAAAAAAATAAAGCTCGAATTTCAAAACACTTGTCGCCAAATCTCAGAGATGCAAAAAAAAATGTAATTAAAAAAAAAACCTTTCATCGTATGAGCATGCTTATCAGATAATCGATGTTACGATATTAATATTGCTTGTTTTATCAGAAACCAATGTACTTGAACCTTGATTAAACTTTTTGTGTGCTAGTAGGTTTTATAATTTCATGTAGGTTGAAATCAATTCTATTGCTCTTTAGTGTTAGTTTTTTTTTATTATCACTTCAATAAATAGGCCCTTAAGGTATTGTGGAATTTTATATCATTGTTATTATTATAATTTGGTCTCAACTCGTGTGTTCCTTCCATTTGGAAATTATGGATTTAGGTAAGTACCTAAAACACCCTAGTCGATTGAATTACATTTATAAATTGGCTTGGTAGATCTCTTAAAAAAGTTTTATATTTAAATAATTAACTTACTAATTTATCGTAAATGCTAACACGAAGGAACTGTTCTACGTTCTTTCTATGGGTTGTAAGTAAAATAATAAATTATGTTGCATGATCTAAGTTTAGTTGCATTGTACAAACACATCAACTCCTCGTCGCAGCATCCAACGTAGGTCGGTAAATAGACTCGAGGGATTGTTCCCTTGGCAAGGCTAAGACGACTCAAAGGTACCTACTGCGTGGGACTTCAAGAGACTTGCTTTTCATACTTATTTCACGTTGAATAAGAAAAATGCTGCTGTATTCACTGGCGAAGATAATACAAAACATTTTTGCTTATCTGAATATAAAAGAACCTATTGTAAATACCTATTTCGAGAAGGGTTTATTCTTTCTTTGAACAAGTATTAATACGTGTTTGAAGGGCTCGTAATTAAGTAACGGCCTTGCGGATCGATATATTAGCAAGGTAAAGCTGCGCTAGCCGTGCTCAGCCCATAGATGGGTGACCGTTTTCTTAACATAGCGAGACCCCTCCGTGGCCGGCGGGCGTGTCATATTGCCCAACATCAGACTATGAGGGGAATAGAGAGTGCACCTGTGCAAATTTTTTTTTTCGTTACCTCCACAATACACTATCATCTAGTAAAGTTACAATATATATATGTTAAAATGGTTTTTATTAAAAATCATGTAAAATATTTTTTTTTCTTTGTTCTTTTTAGTTGGACGTTTTTGAACACTCTAAATCAGTACCTACCTGTCTTGAATTTATTACTCTTAAAGTGCGTAAGAAAAAAGACTGCGTAGTCTGCTAAATATTTCGTTCTCGAACTTTTTCTTTATTTAACAAGAAACAGATGGCATGGAATTTAATAAGTAACCGTTTATCAGCGACTCTCTCACATAATATTAAATTTTAGTCTTACTTAGCGGAGTATACCTACATAAAATTATTTGCTGCCTAATAGAAAATTCTCGGACAAGGAAAATCGTAAAAATGAACTAGAAATCGTAGGACGATAAAAGGTAAAATAACGATAAAACAATTATTTTATGTAAGTATGTGCAGAATCACATTTTTTAACTAACAGATTATTGTAATTATGTATTTTTTTTCTCTCAGTGATATTTATTTTATGGCTACAACCAGTTTACCATGCAAGACCAATTTTAGATACATATACCTAAGTATTATTAAAACCTCCCATCATCTGCCTAGCCTTTTCCCAACTATGATGGGGACAATTTCCATATTATAACTTCTAAGATGTACAATTCTGTCTATCCTCACAACGGAATTCAAACGTGAAGTTCGTGTGACGAAGAAATAAATTGATATATAACGGGGGAAGGATTTTTCGCCTGGCTGAAGTTTCCCAGCGTCCATTCTATTTCAAATCCCCAATAAATTGCACACTTTCATACTTTGACCCGATTCTTTCACAACTCTCTTAGCTTACCAACTGTTATTTCGTTTGGTATACTGCCGTTCAAAAAGGGAGTAAGTAATCTTTAATCTCAATGTAAATGTGCTCTTTCAAAATTGTATGACAGTAAGTAAAAAAATAGTTATTAGGCCAGTGCTTTTAGCCTCTAAAAACGGTAAAAAGTGAATTAAATAATAGTAGGATGAAACCTATTGGAAAAGAAGGAGAATACAATAAAAATGATAGGAAAAATAAATTACGGGCGATCTGAGGTCGGGAAGTGGGGGGAGGGGGGGGTTAAAGTTAAAAAAACGGTTTATCTCAATTTCCGGCAAAACTACAAGTCCTATGAAAAAAAGTTAAATGGTAAAGTTGTAGGTATTTAAAAGATCTACAACTTTTGGATTGACACTTTTTTCACATAACCTCAAAATTTATGTGAAAAATTCAAAAAACCAAGTTTTTGGTTTTTTATTTTTATCTTTTACAATAATTAATTTTTTTTCACGAAATTTTTGTGAAAACTTACCTTTTTATGTCCCAAACACACTGTATTTTTTCACCCTTATTTTGACTTAATATCGAAAAAACACCCTAATTTTTAAACGAAAATTCTCGTATCAAAATATCACTTTTTTTTTAAAAGTCGATGGTCTTTTTGTTTGTTGAAACTCTACTTTCAGATGGTATAAAAAAATATTTACATTGCTATGGTAAATGTTCTCAGAAAATATAAAGATACGCTACGAAATAACAGGTAGTAAATTTGTGACTTTTTTACCAGATATTACCGGGACAACGCGAGATGCCGTACAAATGGGCAGCATACCTGCTATTCCACATGCACTTCGCGCAAATCTTCCACACGGCTTCTATATGTCTCACACTGTCGCTCGCTGTATGGAGATACGTCGCTATCAAGTAAGTACTCGTTTAACCCTAACTAATATAATAAATGCGAAAGTAAGTCTTTAAGTTGTTTCGAAGTTTCATTTTTTTTTCTTTCTTTTTTTAAAAAAAAAAAAACTTTGCCCCAAACTAGGAATTACTCCTGTGTCGTGGGTGCGTTTACAAACATTCAATAACACATGCACAAACACCCAGACCCGGAACAATTTTAGTTGTCCCGTGCGGGAATCGAACCCGCGACACGCAGCGCAGCAACCAATTGCTCAGCCACTACGCCAAACGTGCCGTCAGAAAAAAGAAGTTGATTCAGAACTTTGAAACTTCTGCCTGTATTTACACATTTTATCTATTTTTATTGCACAAGAAAGATCGTCGCCCTTGCCTTTCTTCAAAGTTTGTAAAGGGAAAAATGAGAAATAATCCAATTATTCAATTAGGATTTTTCGCTTTATACAAATTTCGTTGATATAAATTAATAAGAAATTAAATTGTATTACAGAAAAAAGGTTGCTACTCTAATTTTATTAATTAGTAAACTAACTAAATTTTCTTTCGGGACATTTGTAGCAAAAGCCCCCTTTTATTGACTTCTATGAATAAAGCTATAACATTTCTGAGAAGAAGGTAAACAAAATATTGTTTATTAAAATAATACAAAAAGTAAAAGTATGATAACATATAAATAGTTAAATCAAAACAAATAAATTTGCGGCTTAAAACATTTGAGTCAAGTTACCAAGTTATTCTATTTTAACGTTTCACGTACGAACTTCAAGACTTTTCCTTTTAAGTATAATGAGCAAGTAACAGAGCGTTATAAATTCTATTTGCACGTAAAGTTGCTAAACAGATTTCTAATTCGGGGTAGGCTCAAAAACGTCAAGGTTCAAAGCGGGCCGCAATCTTATTAGGGCGCGTGTTTATAACTTAACTGAGACTGTTTAGCTATAATATTCTTACCACATCTCTCTGTGTGTAAAGCTAAGTTTAGACTAGTTTAGCCTATGACAGAAATTGTGAGAAAAATGTCAAAAATATATGTCTCTGCTGTTCACACTTCAACAGTCAGTTCAGTCTCTTTATAATGCCGCTGTCGCTAGTCTTTTCTCAGTAAATCTTCTTCTTATCGTATGGGCTGCAAGTTTTGCCAACCTAACAAGCCCTAGTGTCAGAGTTTTCTCAAATCCACCTGACGGCCTCCGACATGGAATTGTAACAACAATCACCAGCTATCATGATAGCAGCAGGGGACGACGGCTCAATGTGCCCTCCCAGGCACGGGGGTATACCACCACCAACTTCTTGACTCCGGGCTGTTTTGTAATATTTTCCAAAATCCACAAAGCTATTTCGGCCCGACCCGGGAACCGAACCCCGTGACCCCGATTACAGCAGACGCTTTAAGCGACCATTAGAACAAAGAGGCAGTAAATCTAGATTAAAGCTAGGCTAAAGCTGCCTTCAGACTACTCTATAATATAATAGTATACATATAGTATATAGCTCATAGCACAACAATATCGCGCACCATACATTGTTATGGACACGTTCACACTATAGTACTGTATTATATATTATTGGCTATGTATGGTGCGCGATATTGTTGTGCTATGAGCAATATACTATTTGATATGCTATATAGTATAGCGTAGTCTGAAAGCCGCTGTACTCTACGACATTATACACAGAACACTCAGTGTATACAGCGAGTGTGTAAACAGGTGTGTGACATTTATTGTAGAAATGAGTCGCGACAGCGATAGCCCTTTGTAAAAAATAAAAAGGATTTTATAATAGATAGATACGGAGCAACGTGAGAACAATAAAATAACTGAACAGCGAAATGCCGAACCAGATTTTGCATTTATCTGTAATTTGCGAGGCGCTGAATGAGTTGCATAAACCATTGCCTGAGGTAACATTAAATATTGCAGTTTGTGGTTCAAAGCATTAGTGGTCGATTATTTCCAAATTGGATAGACGCAAATTCTAAATCGAAGCTACACTAGGGCTCAGAGAGAAAGCTGATAGTTTTTTCATATTGATGTAGTTCTATGCTAAAACTGGTTTTTATATTATAGGAATTTTTACCGGGGTCGGTCATAGTTTTATTATAATTTTCAGCGTCAGTTGAGCACAGCTTGAAGTCTTTCCTTTTTTTTCTGATTTTCATCAAATGACTCCTCCCGCCATTGGTAGGGCGGAAGGGAGTGTCAGACTCTTACTGACTAAAGCCTATCTATGTTTCTCCCTTAGCTTGAGTTCTTGCTTGAAGAATTTATGTCTGGCTGACGGCAGTACCTAAACTCGGCCTTTCTTCTTCTTCTCTGTCGTTTTGCTCTTCGTTCTTGTTGTTGGCAGACTGACGGTTTTCTACAGGGGATATCACAATAGTCACTTATGATCAGTCCAACATACAGGTGACCTGCCACGCGATTTGCCCTTATTACATAGAAATTAAACATGACTAGCTTATGTCTATTATTAAGACATTCTACAGGGGAAAAGGCTTGATGTAATTTTATCACTATACCACTTTTCCGGGAAGACTTGTGACCATTAAAGATTAACTTTGTGTACGTATAAAAGAAGTGAGTATATACAATATGCTTTAGGTAAATATTGTTAAATAATCCTTGTATGTCCGACACAAAACCAAGTGTAAATTTCCGGCCCTCCCCACGGTCCGGAAGCTCTCGGGCTGCCAGGTGCAGCTCTTATAATGCCTTTGATTTAAGAGCCCTGGTCGAGTTTCCGATTCCCCGGACACTGTTGTATGAATAATTATTAAACCTTATTTTTAGTAGCCAGACCTATGTTACACTTACACAGTGGGCTCGAAATAAGTTTTTTTTTTGCAAAATATGCTAATTTTATCTTAACTAATATTTTAATTGCGAAAGTGAGATTGTTTGTTTGTTACGCTTTCACAGTAAAATAGTTGAACCGAATTCGATGGAATTTGGTACGGAGATAGATGGAGATGTTAAGTGGTTCCCTCGCGGGTGATACCGCGGAATACAGTTAGTTCTTAATATTTTTTGAGGAACCATAGAAAAGACACTAGATTGGTTGTAGGGAAACTTAATACTTTTAAAACAAATCTTGTTCAAAACTCGTTGGATCGGTTCATCGTTTAACATTGGGTCATCTGTTACAATATATAATTTAAGGGTGATTTATTATTATTTTACGGGATTTATATTATGGGAGGCAGAGATGAACAAACTTCCGTCAGTCATTGTAAGTCAATACGTAATGTCAAGCCACTCCAGCGGCTTCACTTCTAGTACGAGAATATTTCTGTGTTCTCAGTATTATTATTGGATAGGATAGGATAGGAGCTCGTGGCTACGTAACAGCTGCACGATTCGACCTATCAAAGGTTAAAAATCGTCAAATCTCACGATCTATAGTATATAAGGTTTGCTGTAAGAGAACCCAATCTGGGTTAGGCTCGCCTTTGTCCATATTTTCTCCAATGTAAGTTGTGTAATAATTGTGTATGTGTACAATAAAGTATAATAATAATAAAGTATAATAAAAGGTTAAGTGGCGGTCGGTCCGTGGATGGGTGACCATCTTTGTTATAGCAAGACTCCTCCGTGCTTCGGAAAGCACATTAGCTGTTGGTCCCGGTTGTCATTTGTAGATCTTTGACAGTCGTGACGGGTAGTCAGAAGCCAGAAAGTCTAACAACCAGTCTTACCAAGGGGTACCGTGTTACCCGGTAACTGGGTTGTGGAGGTCAGATAGGCAGTCGCTCCATGTAAAACACTGGTACTCAGCTGCAACCAGTTTAGACTGAAAGCGAACCCCAACATTTTTGGGAAAAGGCTATGTAGATGATGATGATCTGTCTTATTGAGTTTGCAAGAATGCGGCTTACATTTATAGGATACAAATAGTAATCGTAATCCAATAGGCTCAGCCATTACGCTACATGTGCTAAAAATAACACGTATACCTACTTCTCACAAACAGATAATCAAACAACGCTAAGAGGTTTTCCTCTGAGCCAGAAAACTTCTTCAGTAAACATGTTAACGCCTCCGTTCTAGTAAATGTTAGGAAACTTGTCAATACGTGAGTAAAATACATTACGAAAATAGAGTAACTTTTTGAATACTATTAAATTCTTACTTGCTACTTCCTTTTTAGGGTTCCGACTAACAATGGTGAAAGGAACCCTTATGGTTTCACTTTGTCTGTCTGTCCGTCTGTCACACCTGATTATTTCACGAACTTAGAACTATCATGCTATCGACTTTATTTGGAACATTTATAAAGAGCGATTGTTCTTGAGTATTGCACATGAAAAAAAGTTAAAAAATCATATTGCTTTAGTGGAAAAAGTGGGAGGAAGTGGGGGTTTAAAATTTCAAAATATACTTACTAGTTTATGTGGGGTATCAGATGGAAGGTCTTGATTTGCACATTCTAATGTATATTTTTTATTTTCATTTTTGAATTATAATGAAATCTGTCCAAAAAAGACCGCTCTCTCCTTTATATCTCCGAAGTTTGAGAAAGGAAAAATCTGAAAAAAATTGGATTGATATATATTAACCTAAATATTAAAGGAAAAATAAAACTATGATTCTAAGTACAGTATCTCAGTTTTTAAGTAATCAGCAATTTCAAACAATCTTACTTATGCGGTCGGAAAAAAAAACAAGATAATTGCGACTTTATTGCGTAAAATATTATGTCCTTAACCCTCGACTCGCACTTGGCCGGTTTTTTTTTCGGAATAGTACCTACCTAAGCTTACCCGCATATCCTTTGCGTTGTGAAGCAATTTCATTTTATTCATACAGTGGTTCCGATTTTTATTTCTATTCTAGTTGCGTTTCAAATATTTTAACGGCACGTTTGGCGTAGTGGCTGAGAAATTAGCTGTGCACTACATGTCACGGGTTCAATTACCGTACGGGATAAATGAAATTGTTCCGGGTCTGGGTGTTTGTGCATTTGTAATAAATGTTTGTTAATGCACCCACGATACAGGAGTTATTCCCAGTGTGGGGCAACGTTTAAATAAAATAATAATTTTGTTATTAATTATTAATTTACACATAGATACTTATATAAAATATAAGTATGTGTAAATTTTTTTTTATTGGTATTATGTTCGTTCATCCCCCCACTCCTTAAGATAACTTACCTTCCTTGGGCCAACTTCACCGAAAGATGGTTACGTAATCGGCTCGTTAAACAAAAACGTTTTTAACCAGCTGGAATTTTCGTGTTATCCACTTCTAGTTAAACCCTGGTTTGGTAATCGACCGTTTCAGGAATAAAAATATTAAATAACCTATCGAAAGTTGGAAGTTCACCGACATGATAACGGTCGGATTAACTTAAAACAGCTGTTTACCATACATTCAAACTTAAAACTTTCGATGGATAAAATTTATAACAAGCCGTTGGTATTTCTTATTTAAAAAAAGAAATTAAACACTCAATTGCATTTGGTCTATTAAAGTTCCGTTAATAGGTTTTACAATTTCAGGACTAGGCATGGATTAATTGACTTGCTGATATTTCAAAGTTACTGTTACAACGTGAACTGAACTGTAAGCGATAGCCTCGTACACAAACGACACTGAAATATCTTTTATCAAAAGGAATTCCATTACCAAAGCCTTCAAACAAAGAATTGACACTATTTTAATTAAGCTTTAAAATAATATTGATCCAGTCTCAAACATTTTAAGTTTGCCGAAATCGACTAGCTTAAATTGCTCGAAAGTGTATAGTGTAATTTCAACGAGCTCGTTGAAATTACACAATACACTTTTTGCACAGCTGTGCAAATCGGAAATTATTATTTCAAAACTTTGAATTAGAGGCATTTTTTATACTAGCTGTTTCCCGCGGTTTCAACCGCGTCCTCAGGGAACCACTGCCACCAACCCTAATAAAAAGTATCCTATATGTAAATCCAGGTTGTAAGCTGTGCGTGAACCAAATGTCATCGAAATCCATCCATACATATTTTCTCACAAAATTTCGCATATATAATATTAGTAGGATTAACGGTTTTTTGAACTACGAATGCTGAAGAAAGTAATCAGCACTTACAGCCGGTTGCAGCGAACTTTTTATCATTTATATTTTATACTTTTACGAATATCACAAAACACGATATCAATAATTAGCATAATTTTAGTATTTTGTATGATATCATTACATACATAGATATAATAATTAAGTAAACATATCACATTTAAACGAAAAACATAAAATAATAGCAAAATTATTCAATTTTATGCTCCATTTTATTACATTTAAACGAAAGACATAAAATAATAGAAAAAATATTCAATTTTATTCTCCATTTTGACAGATCTTGAATGACAGTTCTTCCGTTTGACGTATAAGTAACTTCATATTTTTTTGGTGGAAACGGCTGCTAGTGTTCATTGTTATTGCCACTATTCCGCAGCTACAGACCAGCTTCTATACAACCTACCCACATCTCTTTCACAAAGGAACAATGGAAACCAACAATTAGTAAGGCCTTATAGAACGAAACTGCAAGCTTTAATTACTTGCAGTTCGTTCATACAATGAAAATGCGAAAGTTATTTTGTCTGTTTGTTCAGCTTTCAAGGTTATACCTATAACTGAATAACTTTTATATGAAATTTGAACAGAGATACATTTGTAGTACCTGCCGTACCGTAGGTATACCGTACAGTAGTAGAAAAAAAAAATACATACATCATCTTTTTTTTTTGTATGGCATCTTGCAGGTCAACCTAGAAGGTTGTCGACTGCTTAACCGGGCTTGCCTGTGAAGTGTCTTAAATGAATTTAGGGCCTCTAGCCAGGACTTAACTTACAAAACTAGGCGACTACACGCTAAGGGCACCCCCTAGTGGGGTACGGGCCTCGGCTTAGGGCGTCGCTGGGGAAGGACAGCAAGGGACAGGCTGGATCAGAATATATATGATTACTAGCTGTTTCCCGCGGTTTCACCCGCATCCCAAGGGAACTACTTAGCGCACCCGGGTAAAAAGTAGCCTATGTAACAACATAGGCTACTTTTTACCCGATATATGAAATTTGGTACAGACCAAATTTACAGTACCAAATTTCATTTATATCGGTCCAGTAGTTTTGGCGTGAAAGCGTAACAGACAGACTGAGTTACTTTCGCATTTATAATATTAAGTAAGGATTATAATCGGTAATTTTAAGGTTATTAGCTCAGCTCGCGGGCCGGCTCGTCGAGCTAGGGCACACACATCATCACGCCTGGTTTCCTCGACGGGTTAGTCAGAGTTATATGACGGCACGTTTGGCGCAGTCGCTGAACAATTGGCTGCTGCGCTGCATGTCGCGAGTTCGATTCCCACATAGGACAACTAAAATTGTTCCGGGTCGGTGTTTTTGCAAATGTATGTTTGTAAACGCACCACGATACAGTAGTCATTATTATTAAGAAATATATTAAGCTACATAGTGGAGTGGAACGCACAAAATAATTAGAAGAGGAATTAAGATAAAACTGTTTATTTCTATGTAACCGTATGTAACCGAAAGAAGCCCTTAAATAATGCTTATTGGCTGCAGAAAAACGTACTGTGAAAATTGTTACGATCTTTCTCACAACAACGTTAAATAAAAAAAAAGGAAGTCATACCCGTTTCTGCGTAATAAACATATTGTTTAGGTATAAATAAGGAAGATTTCTCTTATTAATATTTTTTACCCAATAAGTATAAAAACGTTTTGAAATAAGAACATTTGAAAATAAAATACCCACAATAGAATATTTTTTTATTGTACACCTAAAAGAAATGAAATAAAATACCTACCTCATTATAATATCTAAATAATTTTCTTTAAAAACAAATATCAGACATATACAACAGCATGGGGAACAGCGAAGATTTTACTGTAAGTAGGTACACAGGAATCCCAAAATCTGAGGACGAAAATTAAATCATTAATTAACCTTAGGTTTTGGCTGGTATCATATTTCGTCTTTGTCTTTGTTTTTTTAGAAGTGCTTGTACAAATGTATAATATTATGTATACGCCTGTATTCACCACGATTTATCAAAGCAGTTTTAATTCCGTTGCGAAAACAGGACGTTACAATACGTCACTTAGAACTCCATCTCGCTCTCACTCCTGAACAGTGATAGCAAAAACACGTCATGGTAGAGCTCCATGTGCACAAAAATGAAAGTAATACGGCGTGAAAGTAAGTGCGTGCTAACTGTGGTCTTTCTATATAAGTCGCCAGCTTAGTGTTTTTATTATTATAATACTAGTTTTCAGCCATCCGAATTCAAATTAAAAATGCCAAATTTTCATACAAATTTGGTCCCCTTTTTCACCCCCTTAGGGGTAGAATTTCGGAAAATTCTTTCTTATCAGATGCCTACGTCATACAAAGAACACACCCTCCAAGTTTCAGGTCTCTACAATCACCGGTTTAGGTTGTGCGTTGATCCGACAGTCATTCAGGATAAAGCATTTTATATGTATAGAACAATAAAAAAAAAATTTTTTTGCTCAAAATACCACTCATTATTAACTAAAGGAAATTTACTCTAAATTATACCTAATATAAACCTTTTTAAACCTTTCTTATATATTGTATTTTATAGCTAAATATTTAATTTCTATTGTTGCAGATACTCGGATAAAAACCACATTCTGTGCACAGAGAGGCGATGTAGCACGGCTATACTCAGCAGCTTTATATTACCGCCTATATTGTGCATACCCACTTATATGGTAAGATACCTACATTATTATTATTAGCAATATGACATGTAATACCTATGACTCACTTCAAAACCTTGAAATTGAGTAGTTGCCACCAATCGACATATTTTTTATAATGCGATTCTCCCTTTTTTATTGAATTATAAAAGCTGTTCATTGATTCCATAAGCAACTAAAAATCTAATTTACAGTTAATAGAAAAATAGTAGTTTTTTCATGGCTATAAAATAAGGTACTATTTTAGAAGAAAATGGGTCTTAGAATTAATTTCTATTGATGTCTATCACCAGGCCTATAATTTCTAGTAAGTTCTGTTAACTAAGTCAATGGTAGTTATATCGTCAACAGAGATTTACTTTTCAATTTAAATATTATATTCTTATTCCATTCATTTTTTCAAAATTCACTCACATTAACATAACGTTAGACCCACTGAACATAACAAACCAACCAAATTGCGCAAAAAAAAAATAAGTCGCTAAAAGAAGTCGGAAATTCATGTGGCTACGATTCTACTTATGTGAATTGACAGCAGGTTATAAATAACGAGATCTCTGGGATGGAGGTCGCGGGATATGTCGTCTGTATATGTATGGCTTTTAATATATACATGTCTGTTTATATATGACTATATAGGTAATTGTTATGGCGTCTGTATAGGAGTTCCTGTATATGGGTATGTGTTACATAATGTTCTCAAAACACGTTGACAGCCTGAAAAAACCGGCCAAGTGCGTGTCAGGCTACACATAGTGTGTAGTGTGTATAGTAAATTTCTGGTATAAGCTCCAGATCTTTACTACATGCAAAACGTAAAATGTGAAAGTTCGTTAGTTTGTTCATCTGTGACACTAAAACAACTCTCATGATTAAGACTGATGATGAGCTTGAGCCCCTTAGCCCCCCCCCCCCTGAATCCGCCACTGCTCGTACACGAAAGGCAGGTGCCTTAACCACTAGGCCACTACGACACATAAATAAATTAATACCTATATACACGATAAAAAGAACAATTTTTTTTTTTAAACTGAATTCATTCCATAGGATTCGAATAAACCATCGTACTATCGAGTAACTCAGCTTTCAAATTCGCTGGCATTTGAGTTGCGATAGGTACTTCACAAGCTTGTAGGTAAGCTGGCGATCGGGTTGTTAGCTATCAAATAACATACGAAAGTAAACATTTCATAGAGGTCCACCAACTGAATATTCAACAGGAATATTCTCATGTGAGCACTCGTTTCTAGAACATCAAAGAAAATGCTCGATGTTTTTGTTGCTCAGAGAAGAGCGCAGGTGCTTAAACATCCATAGGGAATATGCGTGTGATTCTAATAAAGAACAAAAATATTTTTTTCAATTTTTATTACTTTAGAATTATGCCTGCACCAATATTTTTAACTTGATTTCTTTTTAATTCAGAAAATAATTACTAAAAAGTGTAAAAATCAGTACGAAATTCAAAGTTAGTGAAACGCAATGTCAATTCGGATTCCAAAGGAAGTGACGAAAAGGTTCACGAAATCAAAGTCAAAAATGACACATAGAAAGAAAGAAAGAAAGAAAATTAATGCTCACTTCTATTGATTGTTTCACGTCACTTTGACGTCACATCAAGCGCGTCAAAATGCCGGCCGTTTCAAAAAACCTATAACAGTATGCTATTTTTATTTACATTTTATTTCTTACAAAGTTTTTTTTTTTTTTAATATTTATTTACGATTAATATATATTTTTTTAGTAGTGGTGGCCAAGTGGTTAAGACACCTGCTTCTCGTGTACGAGTGCGCGGATCCGAAACCTGGCAAGAACCAATGTGACTTTTCTAAAGTCATAAGTACTTTCTAAGTATATCTTAGACGTCACTAACTAACGGTGAAGGAAAACATCGTGAGCAAACCTGGACCGAAAAAGTCTGAAATCGCCAAACTGCCTTGAGCAAGCGTCAATGCTCATGTCTCCTCTGTATGAGAAGAGGCCTGTGCCCAGCAGTGGGACAATATTAGGCATAGGCTGATATATAAACTATCATATAATAAAAATACAGGCATATTCCTTATTGGAGACTAAATTGGTGGCTCAAAGCCATTTTAAAAACATCACCCGGGAATTAGTACTAAGCTAGACGTCTACAGAGTATTTACATAATTTAGGTTTTCTGTTCAGGAATTATATTAGGATGAGTTGTTTACCGTCTGGAGTTTAGGTTGAAAGTCAGTCGTGTGAAGTGAGTTATCTTATGTAGAGTGGAATTAATGAGTTTTACGTGACTTCTAGAGGTATTCCTCGAAGCGCCACCGTTTTGAGGCGCACCTAATGAAGCGCACCTTTATTATTCCTCGGAGCGCACCTTTTAGTAGCGCTTCCGATAAAAATTAAAAATATTAAAATTTTATTCCTTGAAGCGCACCCATGTTTAAAAATAGGGAAGAGAATGAAATAAACGTAATAAACGTACGTAACGTCTCTTCCCTATTTTAAACATGGGTGCGCTTCAAGGAATAAAATTTTAATATTTTTAATTGTTATCGGAAGCGCTACTAAAAGGTGCGCTCCGAGGAATAATAAAGGTGCGCTTCATTAGGTGCGCCTCAAAACGGTGGCGCTTCGAGGAATACCACCTTCTAGAGGTATTCCTCGAAGCGCCACCGTTTTGAGGCGCACCTAATGAAGCGCACCTTTATTATTCCTCGGAGCGCACCTTTTAGTAGCGCTTCCGATAAAAATTAAAAATATTAAAATTTTATTCCTTGAAGCGCACCCATGTTTAAAAATAGGGAAGAGAATGAAATAAACGTAATAAACGTACGTAACGTCTCTTCCCTATTTTAAACATGGGTGCGCTTCAAGGAATAAAATTTTAATATTTTTAATTGTTATCGGAAGCGCTACTAAAAGGTGCGCTCCGAGGAATAATAAAGGTGCGCTTCATTAGGTGCGCCTCAAAACGGTGGCGCTTCGAGGAATACCACGACTTCTAGCAGGAGGAGCTCGTGGCTAAGTAACAGCCGCACGGTTCGACCGATCAAAGGTTAAGCTGCGCTTGGCGCGGCCGGTCCGTGGATGGGTGACCATCTTTGTCATAGCGAGACTCCTCCGTGCTTCGGAAAGCACGTTAAGCTGTTGGTCCCGGCTGTCATTTGTAGATCTTTGGCAGTCGTTACGGGTAGTCAGAAGCCAGAAAGTCTGACAACCAGTCTTACCATGGGGTATCGTGTTACCCGGTAAAAACTGGGTTGTGGAGGTCAGATAGGCAGTCGCTCCATGTAAAACACTGGTACTCAGCTGCATCCGGTTAGACTGGAAGCCGACCCCAACATAGTTGGGAAAAGGCTAGGCAGATGATGATGACGTGACTTCTAGCAGCTCTAATACAAATAGCGATGAAATTGTTTTTAAAACTAAAAGAAGTACAAACACTTATATACAAACTTACGGGATACGACATTATGATATTTACCAAATATCAGTGCTATTTACTATACTTTTCTTTTTTTTAATCTACGTTTTGAAACGGCGATTTTAACTTTTGACTAATTCCCCGACAGTTTCTTGACAATTGAAAACGTCTTTTAAATGAACTAATTAAGATAGATCGTCTGACTTTGATGTTAATAAAGTATGCAGATAAATATGTCTAGCTAGATAAAAGTTCGTCTGTGAAATCTGTAGGGTTTAGACACTGCCAAACTATAGGATCATATTAAAATGTGGGATAGCGGGAAATTTAATTTTGTCTGTCTGTTTGTTCCGGCTAATCTCTGAAATGGCTGAATGGACTTTTATTGGCAGATAGCTGATGTAATAAGGAGTAACTTAGGCAACGTTTATTTAAAAAAAAAACTTTTATTTTAGAAAAATAAAGTACTTAATAAAAAATTTAAGAATCGACTGTTAGGCGGAACGAAGTTCGCCGGGTCAGCTAGTTATAAATAAAACATGTTAAATACATTTATGAAGAATACATTTGGAACACAGTATACGTGCTACGCTCCTAAATGCCCATTACTAAACGTAATATCGCGGTCAACTGGGAACAGTTACGAAAACGAGAATTAGTGTTCGTGCACCCCAGTGTAAAATACGAATGGACCATTTTAATGACCAAAATTACACTGCAATACTTCGCATATTATGTTGTTATTGCATGTCTTTTTATTTCTCATTATTTTATCGCTTTGTTTATTTTTTAATGACTTTTTTTAGGGATTGGGAAATCATCAAATGACTCCTTTATGACTCCTCGAAGTGTCAGAATCTTACTGACTAAAACCCATCCATCCAAACCGTTCCTTCGCCCTTTGTGCTCCGGGGCCGAGGTAACTCTTTCGAACAAACCCACAGCCAACTTGGTTATAACTTTAAGGTTTGCTCAAAACAAATGTATCAAATTAAAAACCATCCTACTAATTTAAGAAAACTATTTTTTTATTAAACTTGACACATATAAACGAGATGCCAAGATAGTAAAAAAAAATGACGAGTATATTTTACAATAAAAAAAATATATAATCAAGGTTATGTTAATAAAAAATCGTTAAATCCTGGCTTGCGTGCTTTGGTTCTAAGACCCACTTGCACCAATACTCACTAAATTATATTATATATAAATATGGATACAAAAACTTGACAAATTATAAACTAAAACTTTCCTTCCTAATCACTCTATCTATTAAAAGAACCGCATCAAAATCCGTTGCGTAGTTCTAAAGATTTAAGCATACATAGGGATATAGGGACAGAGAAAGTGACTTTGCTTTATACTATGTAGTGATTAAGTTAAATATATTTAAAACTTCGTTATTTCTTGATTGATCGAGATGGGAAGATGTTTCAATCATATTTAGTGGTAAATGTGTTTGGTGACCAGTGGTTCAAGACTCAAAATACTTTATTTATCACCGAAGGCAAATAAATTTATTAAAGCCCTATTTTTAAAGTCATACTTCTGTCATTACTCACACCTTTTTAAACATCAGCAAACCGGCCTTACGAATAGTTAGAAGCTTCCTTATAAATAAACGCTTAGATACCAAAAATGTGGCTACTTTTATCCTTCTCAGCTTTTTGTGAATGATAATATATACAGGCTTAAGCCTTTATGGACCGAAAGTAGTCAGCGTTCAGCGTTCAGCGTTGAGAAAAGCCAATGAAGCGTCCCATGGAAAGATTTTGTATGATACCTTCGAAAGGGTTAGATAATACGGTACAATACCTTTGAATTTTTGGATCAAGTTAGAAAATTCACTTTGGAAATCAGCAAAAATATAAGCTCTTGTCGATATTTTAATATTTGCTGTATGGATTGTGAAAAGTATGAAAATTAACGCAATTTTCTCAAATTGCTCTTTTTGTACATAACATACATACACTAAAACTCAGTGTGTGTTCATCGCTGTAAATGATTTAAGATAATTGGTTATTTGACTGTATTTTTTTAATTAAAAACACATAACTAATTAACGAAAAGATTAACAACAGTGAAAGTACGAATGTATTATCCTAAAAAACGGCCTAGTTATAAGCATTTAAAAAGTCATTGCTAGAAAAAGAGAGCACGATGCAATTATGACGTCATTATGTCAAAACGCTGTATAACTCGACATTTCCTAGAACAAATTATGTTTCGCGTGACAAGGATAGAGAATTCCCCTACCAAAAACTTTAAAAGCATGGATGTTATTTATTTTAACATTGATTTAATTTATTTTTCGACACTTCGTTTTGTTTCTATGGAATCTTTTTAATGAAACAGCATTTTAGTACATTTTAGTTGGTGGTCAAATACCTAATTAAGTATTAGTCTGTTCATCACAAAATGCTTTTGTCAATCTTCTACTACGTAGCAAATAAAACACACCTAGTAAGAACGTAGTAAATAAAACAAATTGTAGGAAGTGGAGAATAGCTTGAGAACTAAAGTGAGCTTTATATTATTTATATAACTGTACTAGCTTCTGCCCGCGACTTCGTCCGCGTGGAATAGTGGTGCTCCGTTCCTATTGATCTTAGCGTGATGATATATAGCCTATAGCCTTTCTCGATTAATGTACTACCCAACACCCTGGTTCCTGAGATTAGCGCGTTCAAACAAACAAACTCTTCAGCTTTATAATATTAAGTATAGATGTGTGCGAGTGTCGACATTTGAGGTGACGAGCTGCCTATATGCTTTTAAGCTTTTTTCATAATATTAATACATACATATAATATTATGATCACTATAGAATAGCCATCATCAGTACCTATAGACTGGCTTTTAAGTGGAGACCGCGTGTCGGAAAACCTAACAGTACCTACCTTGTATTAGGTGTGGTGACCTTAAAAAAAGCCTCATAATAGTAAAACGTCAATGTAGTTTGCAAAAAGAATAATCATATCTAGTAGCTCATTCAAGACGAACCCCCGTCCACGTCTTTTCCAGTCAATTGTGAGTTAGTTTGTATTGTTGTTTTTAGTTATAGTATTTCATGTCGCGGTAGCCTAGTTCCAAGCCTTACATAGGTATGTATACCAGCGTAACATTTTCAAAGTTATGTGTTTGTACTTTCCAAATTTGAAGTGAAAAAAAACATCGTGATATAAACCTGGACTAGAAAAAAAAACTGAAATCCACTTTCGGCTAGCTCGGATTATTGCTCGTGCCTTATCTTAATACACCCAGATTTATATGCCTATTATCAACATCACCGACACTAAGGCAATATTGTTTAGTTTGGTAAGGATTAACCCAGCATTAGAACAATAAATAGAATGATGATGAATGAATATATTAATAACTAGCTTCTGCCCGCGACTGCGTCCGCTTGGAATAGTGGTGCTCCGCTCCTATTGGTCTTAGCGTGATGATATATAGCCTATAGCTTTCCTCGATAAATGGGCTATCTAACACTGAAAGAATTTTTCAAATCGGACCAGTAGTTCCTGAGATTAGCGCGTTCAAAGAAACAAACTCTTCAGCTTTATTATATTAGTATAGATAAGCAATGCTGCTGGCATAAGAAGAAAGACCGTAACTAACATTTTTTTTCCTGATTCCAAATATATACGGCGTCTTGTATTATGGCCTTTTTAGGGTTACGTAGTCCGACAAGAAACCCTTATAGTTTCGCCATGTCCGTCTGTCTATCTGTCTGTCCGCGGCATAGCTCCGAAGTTCTAGTTACTAGAAAGCTGAAATTTAGTATAGATTATGTATATTGATCACGCCGAGAAAGTAGTAAAATAAAATTGTGAAAAATATTCTCCTCATTAATAGTTCCCAAATACGTAAAGTGAGGATGAATATTTTTTTCACGCGTACCTCTTCGTGTGGGGTATCGTTAGACAGGTCTTTCAAAAATATTATAAGTGTGAAGACCATTTTTTGGCTAAGCATTTTCATTCATTCATTTCTTTTGCGAAATATCTAGATTTTAAGTACAAATTTTTGTTCGATATGAGCATCTAACTTTTGAATGGCTGTCCCTAAAAATGTGAAAAAACTTACAACGAAAACTATCACGGCTAAGTAGGCTTAACCGGTTACAGAGTTATAGTCGACTAACTAAGATTTACTACGGAACCCTACTGCGCGTGGTGCGACACGCACTTGGCCGGTTTTTTCTTATGACGGCAGAATATGTATTGTATAATAAATTGTGAAATTGACGAGTTTCCATCATCCTCCCTTCAGAAGGATGGTTTGCAAATCAACAAATATTTATTCCATGTCCGGATGTTTTAGAAATGATTTATTCGTGAATAGTCACGAAACAGTGTGGTTTATTTGTTTAGATGAAATATGCGCTAATTTTGATTCGATTTATACGATTCATGTGATGATTATAATTGCGTACTGAGTTGACATTTGAGGTTATCTATGTGTATAAAATAACACTGTCACTTTTGTTGGGGATGAGGTTATATTTTGTGTTTTTTTTACCTTTTATATCAACAGTACCACGATCTATGGAAAATATAAATTTGATGGGTAGTCGAGTAACATACAATGGTAGAATTTTATTTTATTCATCTTGAAATAAAAGTCAACAAAGGGCAAAATAAAATATAAAACCTACACCTAATTTTGTAAAAAAACTTTGCAAGAATTAAACGGCCTTACGTTTTCTTCAGTCAACACAAATAATGTTTAATTCATTGACACTAACAAAAGGCATATACAATTACTTAATTATTTTTATTGGAGTTTCTTACTTTTCTAGAAAAAAAATTGCTTTTAACATGGAGTGACTGATTTGACTTTCAGCAGTGGGAGTTACTTCTACGGCCCATTTATTGCAAACAAAAGCCACCCACGCATAAATATCTCTAGAACAATTCTAGTTAAACATCTAAGCTTACCTAGTCTGATCGTTTATGTTCATATAAGCATCAAACTATGTTTAATCCCTGCTGTAAGTTAATATTTTATTATTACAAGTGTCATATCTAACATGAATCTTATTTGGTATCATATATTTATATTAAGGAGATATAGGTATCCTAGATAACTACAAACTAAAGTTTCTTATTATAAAATACGTGTAAAATGCTTTGTCCTGAATGACTGACGATCCACGCACAGCCTAAACCGCTGATCGTAGAGATCAGTGGGCCTATCACGAATCACTTTCGAAAAAGTATTCGTATCGAAAGCGATTTTCGTATCATAAATACAACCATACTAGAGCAAAATTTAAGTTTAAAATGTGTAAATAACAATTTTCAGCATCCAAAGATATGATTAAAGTCATAAATTTAAATAAATTGTTCGTAAAATACGAGTATATTTCATTAAAAAATCGCTGTCGATACGAATACTTTTTCGAAAGTGATTCGTGATAGGCCCACTGAAACTTGAAGTGTGTTCTTTGTATGACGTAAGCATCCGATAAGAAAGGATTTTTCGAAATTCTATCCCTAAGAGGGTGAAAAGGGGGTTTATATGAAACATTGCCATTTTTTTATTCGTATAGACCACGCAGGCGAAGTCGCTCGCTGACGTCGAAAGCTAGTCGTATACTATAAATCCTATTGTATTCTCATTTTTCATTTACACCACAATCGGACGTAACGCCACTTTTATTTGTTTTGCCTCGCAGGTATTCGACATCCATACGGCAGTTGTTTTGGAACCGTCGGGCCCCATGATACTTTACCACGTGGACTCCGACGAAGAAGGTCAACTATATCAGATAAATTTTTGGGTACATGCCGTCGTCATCAAGCTGCTGCCATGTCTCATACTAACAGTCATCAGCTTATGGCTTATACGAGAAGTATACAGTGCAAACCAACACCAGAAGAAAATACGGGTGTACAATAAATGTCCGACAAACAATAAAGCAGTAAAAAGACAGTACAAAGCTGACAGAAGAACGAATAGAACGACAAAGATGCTGGTAGCTGTCCTACTTCTGTTTCTAGTAACAGAACTCCCACAGGGGATCCTGGGGCTGCTAAGTGGATTATTAGGGAGATGCTTTTTCAAACGCTGCTATGACCTGTTTGGGGAACTAATGGATGCGTTAGCGCTGTTGAATGGAGCTATCAACTTCGTGCTATACTGCTCAATGTCCAGGCAGTTCCGAATGACGTTCGGGCAGATGATGTGGCGTGCGCACTTGCACCGGTGGCCCCCACCAACCGGATCGCAATCCGACGGACAGAACACGTGAGTTAAACATTCCGTTTAATAAATATTCTAAGAGCAACGTATTTATAGGATCGAAAATAGCAGATAGACAGCGCTTTTATTTTGGAGTGGTGCGAATAATGTGTCTGATACAGTAAGTGGATTCTTTATAAATATTCTATCTGTTATTTCAATGGAGACTTATTGTTTTATTCACTCGATAATATTTCTAGGAATGAGTAATATGATGTTTTGTGTAATATAATAATGTAGATGATGAATAACTTACATGTCACCGCCTAAATGACGATGCTATTAGGTCCATAAAGATGATTGATGTTCAACAAAGTGAAGCTAATGAAATTACGAAATTTGTCAGTAAAGTACACGAAGGGAACATTTATTTAACTTATAAACGTTATGTAAATAGGTAATCTTTGCTTTTTGGTCAGACTGGTGACTTACAATACTCTTAAATTTAATTGTTTTGTTTTGTTTGTTTGTTTGATTTCTGTTTAAGGTAATTTCGACGAATTCCTAAAATATAAATCAAAGTTATTACCTAAACCTTTATTTTAAATCCGTAATAAATATTTTAGCTTGTTATTTTCAGAGCAGTTAATACTATTATGGTTTTAGTGGATTTTCCTTATAGCCTTTATGCCCTCTAAATATAAATTTACCATCGGAAGTTTTCCAGTTGAAAAAGAATATTATTAGAAAAGTAATCCTAATTAAATAATGAAAGCTTTCAAAGTGAGGATATTGCAGCATGTTGGTTTTGATCTTGATTGAACCAATATTTTTCTCCTTTGATGAATATTTTTTTAAATTTTAAAGGCTACTAAAAAAATTAATTTCAGAAAAAAATTTACTCGTTTTAGATTTTGAGGTCAATAATTGTTCATCATCTGCCTGTCCACTTCCCAACTATGTTGGGGTCGGCTACCAGTCTAAACCGGATGCAGCTGACTACCAGTGTTTCTACATGGAGCGACTGCCTATCTGACCTCCACAACCCAGTTACCGGGTAAACCGGCTTCTGACTACCCGTAACGACTGTCAAAGATCTACAAATGACAGCCGGAACGAACTGCTTAACGTGCTTTCCGAGGCACGGAGGAGTCTCGGTATGACATAGATAGTCCACGGACCGACCGCGCAAAGTGCACCTTAACCTTTGATCGGCCGAAAAAATATTGTTTTTTTTTGTAACCATTGCTCATATGATTTCTTTTTACATTTCAGGGCGAAGTCATCGATACCCTGAGGAAGGTTTGTACAAGAGAAACATGCCAATGTATTACAACATTTTTTGTAAATAAAAGCGTTACAATACGGCCATAATTATAAAATTTGATTAGTCATTATTTATAAGTGAGCAAAAAATATGCTATTTTTGCTTTTGGTATATATATATATATATACTTCATTTACAATAAGATTAGATTTTTTTCTCAAACTCTTTCTGCAGCTTATTCAACCAATTTTGAGTTCTATTCCCTATTGATAAGGATGGCGTTGAAAGCAAAATAATGTTTACAAAAACAAATATATTCTGCATCTGTTTTTGTTATGTCACCTTAGTAATAGAGGTTTAAATCGTTTGAACAAACAGTAAATAGGGTGCGTTTAAATGTCTAATCTCATAATAAATGGAGTATAGACAAAAGAGCTTTTATTAAACTTTTACAGGGCTGTGTCTCTTGCAAATTTGAAAAGATTTTCATCATTGATATAGTGAAGCTCAAAGAGTTCAAGTTTTTTATTCTTATTTATAGCTAAATAAGTCATCATTCCGACTGATTTGTATGAGCGACAATTTTTTGTTACTTTGTTTAGTTTTAAGGTTTTAAATTGATTTAAGGTGCAGTACAGATTAAGTAACATGTTGTGTAAATTATGTTATATAACAAGTTGTGTTACATGTTATTATTATTTACAAATGTTATACAACATAATATTCAGTATCCACATTACTGAAACATGTTATATAACAACGTTTTATAACATGTTATGTTATATAATATGTATTCATCTTTAAAATGCCTACTAAATATTTAAAACATCATTCTGCTGTCAGTTAGTTGAAGTTGTCAGAAACAGAGTGATGCTTTAAATATATTTAGTGATATTTATGTAAGTAAAATTAAATTCAGTGGTCAGTGGTGCACTCTTAGTTATTATTTTATAAATTCTATTTTTGTTTTATTTTTTTAATGTTGAATGTATGTATTTTTAAAGAAGAAATTTAAGGCGAAAAGGGGAGAACTATTAACAGGATTTGGTAGGTTTCCTTAAATGTTCATTTCGCTAGTTTAATTTTACCTGTTTATTTTTAAAATTACTTAGTCTGTGAATTTTATTATTAAATGAATATGTGTATAATTCAATGGAATGAGAATTATGATAGTGCATGTTATTGTTGTATGTTAAAGGATTATCTATAAGAATGTTTTGTAAATAAAATGATAAATAACATTAAGTGAAAAAAAGATTGTTGTAAGCACAATAGACGTTTAATTTTATACTTTTTAATAACGTGTAAACTTAATGTTATATACAATTCTAGTATTTGTCATCTCGAGCTAGGTGTTAAGTTCAAAAGCCTCCTCTTGCAATGCAATACTATAGTAAAAACAAATAGATGAAGCGTTCGGTATTTACAGTCTGTTAAGAATGATGAACCATTAAAAAAAACATAAGAAAAAAATAGGATACGTTTTTTCTCAGCACGTATTAAGATGTTATATATTAATGTCACTCGTGTATGGTATTATCAAAGGTCGTCGATACAAGAGCTTGGCTATTTCGAACATGTCTGTATTCGGTATGTAGAGAGCCATACCTACGATATTTTTACATATTATTATTATTACGTAATAATTTATTATTATATTTTAAAGTATTGCTTATATTAAAGATTTCATACAATTCTTAACGTCTACAAGATGCCTGTTAAAAAAATATTTCACTTTTCTCGTGATTCGTGATGCTTTGAAAAATACGAGCCAATGAAGATTTTTTATTATTTATTGGTGGTGCCGTTGTTTGATAATGACATGTTACAAAACAAGACTTAATCATATCGGAAAATGAAAAGATTATAATGATCTCTTTTAAATAATTCAGATACAAAAACTTCTTTCAAACTTCAAACGAGTCATCCACCAAATTAAATTCGTATTGAACCTAACAAACGCTGTCCTGGTCCAATTTCAATTTTATTAATAAAAAAAAAACTAAAAAAATAATTGCATTCAGTTCTTCCCGATTTTTTCTAATATCCTGGACTTTTTTTCAATTTTGTTTACGTATTTTGAAAACTTAATTTTAATTGTAACAAATATAATATAATTTAAAAATCCAATCGAGTCATTCTAAGTGATGCGCTTACCAAGTTGGTTAGAAATTTGTTTTATTTTATTAAACTATTGGTAGTTAAAATACCTTGATCAAAGAGCGTAATAAAATATTTTATTAATTAAATTTTAATCTCTTGGTTTACTTTACCTACAATTTTATTACAAACCATTAAAAATCCTGTTAACAGACTCTTGGTAACCATAGCCTTATTATGTGAACAAAGTTGACGTTTAATCCTTAGGACTAAGCAACTGGCACGTAACATCAATACAAGTCCCATATAAAATAAATCCGAGGAATTGCAAAAACCACTTGTATTATTGTTGTTTTTTTTATTTTATCGAATAAACCTAAAATAGTGCTAAATTATTCCTATTTATAAAAATAAGTACTTTAAAGTCGATTTTTCAGAAATGAATCTGAACTATGAGTCTAAATTAATAATAATAAGTTTATTTGCACATCAAATAATTTTACAAATTGTCTCTAGATTATAATAATAAATCTTACCTAAATTATAATTCTTACCTAATTTAAAATTTACTTAATTTCATTTATTTATTCGATTTATATATTTTTTGCAACATATTTAATGTTGGACATATTCAAATTCATGTGCACAAAATATAAATTATTTAATTGGAATACTGAATCAAGTTTCCAACTACCGTTCCTGTAGTCAGATACCTGCCATACGTACATTGGAGTATTAATCGATCCTATGACGTATGTAGCTATGAGGTATGTAGGTGACAGCTGTCAACATAGCTCATACAGATATATAGGCTACGTTAGGATAAGACATATTACGTACTTAATTGCATACAAACCATTGACAAGATATTTATTACTCCATTTGTTACTCTGTCCTACAATGTAATTAAACAGCAAAATTAATGGACAGTTCTGAAAATGTCACCTGATTCAACATTAGTCGTAAAAAAAGTAATTTTCGTTTTTGGCTTCAACGAAGTTGGGTAAAAATTTTAAATAAATATACGTTTTTAGAAGAAACTCATTATATTATGTATATCCTTAAAATTTATTATTATTTTTCAAAAACATAATATTATTTTTCAAATATTTGTCGAAAAAATGTTGAAGGGTGTTAAAAGGTTTGTCTTAAAATACCCGTTAGTGAGGAAGGGTTATGAATCTGACAAGGGTAGACTGGGTGACTGAGTACAAATTCCCTCACAAAGCCTAAAATCCGAATAGGAAAAGAAACTGAACCTGCATCTGTATCCGAATGCAATCAACACTAATCTCTTCAAAGTAAGAATGAAAAATAAAATTGAAAAATTAAGAAGTCAGAACAAGAAAAAAAAAATATTTTTGAGTTGTTTAAAAACAAAGAATAGTATACTAACTATCAGTAGTGATCTGATATTCGGACGTTAAGTTACAAGTCCTGTGGGTAAGACATTTTTCTGCCAATAGTTAATAAAATATGAAAGCGGCTTCTATTTTTAATGAAACGATAATTACTAGGTACGAGTATCTTGTTTCCTTTCATTGCTGAGAATATTAGTTCCTACTATATAATTATTATATATATATTACTATCTATAGCTATATGGCTATTAGGCTATTATATATATATAGCTATTAGGTATCCGGCAAAATAATATCTTTTGATAAATTCAATGTGTTCAAATTTAAAGAAATGAGTAAAATTTAGTTTCATTGCATGTAATATAGGACCTTTATACACTGTGACGTTTGTGCAGCGATACAATCGCAATGCAGTCGCGCGGCGTTTGAAATGTTTGCAAAAAGTTATAGTGTAAAGAGACTTATGTTTGTGAAATAAGAAGCGCAGAAAAAAAAATACGTATCTGTTACTTAATCTATTACCAAAGTATTCTAGTCACTGTATATACAATTAAAATATACTATAGTCTATACTCTGTATGTATTATTGTAACTTTAATAATTACAATATGTGTTTCTCTTGTACCTGCAAATTAATGTGTCTACTTATAAATGATAATGTATGCTAAATTCAAGCATTTGCCATTAAAGATGCTCATAAAAGTAAAGTTTGTACATATCCTTTTATAAATAAAGTTTAAATGTGAGTTTTGTTATTTTATGATTTTTCCCTTTAAAAAGAGCGGATAATAAAGTCGAAATTACCTATTATGAACTAGGTGGAAGTTTCACCTGTACTCTGCACGCTTAAAACAATCCTATGTCTATAGATTATTGCAGCTATTTATTTTAGGAAGCGCGGTATCTAGTCGAAGCAGCGCGGAGACTTTCATTAATATAATTATGCCTATATACTTTACTAAGTCTTATAGGTATAAACCAATATAGATAAAGTTTAGCATGGAGATAGATAGGACACTGTAGATGGTTCATCATCAGCCTATATATTGTCCCACTGCTGGGCACAGGCCTCTTTTCATACAGAGAAGGCATGAGCATTGATCACCACGCTTGCTCAAGGCGGATTGGCGATTTCAGACTTTTTAGGTCCAGGTTCACGATGTTTTCCTTTTCCGTTAGTCAGTGACGTCTAAGCTATTATATAATTATGACTTCAGGAAAGTCACATTGATACTTGCCAGGTTTCGAACCCTCACATTCGTACACGAGAGGCAGGTCTTAACCACTAGACCACCACGATTTTTTAAGAGGAGATGGTTATTGGATACTTTTTACCGGAATGCCTGATATAGATGATGATGATACCACTGGAAATACTAATCTTACTTTTATTATAAATTCGAAAGCTTGTGACGATGTATGTAGGTATATAGGTTTGCTACTCTTTCATGCAAAAATTACTTAATGAATTTGGATGAAATTTGGACATACATAGTTTATAACCTGAACATCCACGCAGGCAAGTCGAGGGCAGAAGCTATTGTACGTATATCAGTATATGTCAATTAATATATTTGCTGCCATCTATTGGTTAACAGATTAACCTGGCATCTCGGTAGAGAGGTCGTTCTGAAAGGTACACAAGATAAACACCTGGATCGGTTTCCATTGACAATATGAAAGTCAGTACCTATAGGAACTTAACAACGTGACTACAATACCCAATTTGTCCAAGGACCGATTTTTCAATAGTCCGATAACCTACTACCGAAATTATACCTACCACTTCGCTGACGATCACTTTTAATTAAAGAATTATGATAGTTTGACTTAATTATTTATCCATCAAATAAAAGTTATCTGACTATTAAAAAACGGCCCATTTTCTCGTTACGCAGGCAAATAATAGAATTATGTTAATGATTGTGATCACTGATTGTGATCTATTTTAATTAAAATGCTTGCGGCTAGTGCTTGAGCGCTAATACGTAGGTATTATCCATATAGTAATACGCTTTATAGATAATTATGCTGTTTATGTTTATACACTATCGTACCTACAATACATTTCTTTTTAGGGGTCCGTAGTCGACAAAGAACCCTTATAGTTTCGCCATGTTCGTCTGTCTGTCTGTCCGCGGCATAGCTCAGAGGTTCTTGGTAGTAGAAAGCTGAAATTTAGTATAGATATGTATATTGATCACGCCGACAAAGTGGTAAAATAAAATTATGAAAAATACTTTTTTTCTCGCATATCCCTTCGTGTGAAATATCGATAGATAAGTCTTTCAAAAATATTAGGTATGTGAAAACCATTTTTCGGTTAAGTGAGCCATTTGCGAAATATCTAGCTTTAAAGTGCAAATTTTTGTTCGATACGAGCGTCCTCCCTTTCAACTTTTGAATGGCCGACTTTAGAAATGTGGAAAAATTCACAGACGTCTTGCAAGGAAAACTATCACGGCTAAGTAGGTAGGAGTTATGGTCGACTAACTAAGACCTACCACGGAATTCTATTGCGCGTGGCCCGACACGCACTTGGGCGGTTTTTTTCTGTTCCATTACATACTATGCATTGATTTGTTTGTCGCCGTAGTGATTTCATACGCACAATGTCCTCTAATAATGATGACCCTGATGATACCAGTGACGAAGAACAACGATGATAACCCCCGATCACATTACGCTAAAAATATTTCGCATATGAAATGATTATACTCGGGTCGGTAACCACACTTCCATACGTTTATTTTGGGAAATGTCTCATTCGTATATTTTGAATACATGTTTGCGATTATTCGAATTAATAGGTCACTTACCTATAATATAATCGCCGCCGATCGAAAATACCGATATGTCAGTGAATAACATACAATGTTCAGAACATATTATTAAGCAGCAAAAACACATGAAGTGGTGGAGTGGAAGTGTTTTGGGGGCTGTCTTTTGTAAATTTGACGTTCAAAAAGTGCTTCTGCAATGTAACAAAATGAAGCTATGATGATGTGTATATAATTTAATATACTCAGTACTAATAGATTTTATGAAAAATTTAAACAAAGTCGTAACCTATTTTGTTCTAATTCTGCTCGAAAAATGGCGTAAGGATGGCGCATTTATGTCAATTTCATGCTCTAAACATCATCATTTAATGCCATTTTATTTATCTATGTGGGAAAATTTGAACAATTTATATTTTCGTATAATTATGTTTATATTTTTAACCGACTTCAAAAAAAGGAGGAGGTTCTCATCGTATAATCAATTCGAACACACTTTAGTACTCGTATGATTAAAATATGCGACTTGATCAAAGAGATGCCTACATGACGTAGGTAGTGTGGGTTAATCCTTTGAAATAGAATTTATTCAGTTCCAATCTAAATTCCCGTACACACAAACAAATTGCTTACGTTTATTGATGTTAACCAAAAAGGCACGACTAATCAAATTTATTTGATTAATCAACTTGACACAGATACCGAAGTTCTGTTAATTACCAAACAGTATTTGTCCATTAATATAACAGTATCTGTCTCTGTCTATATTGTCCTTTTTATTGCATACTAGCTTCTGCCAGCGACTTCGTCCGCGTGGAATAGTGGTGCTCCGCTCCTATTGGTCTTAGCATGATGATATATAGCCTGCCTCGATAAATAGACTATCTAACACTGAAAGATTTATTTAAATCGGACCAGCGGTTCCTGAGATTAGCGCGTTTAAACAAAATTACAACATTTCCCTTCACTGCTCTGCTCCTATTGATTGTAGCGTGATGAAAAGTATACTATAACCATCTCAGGAGTATGACAAATAATTGTACCAAGTTTCGTTAAAATCCGTCGAGTAGTTTTTGTTTCTATAGAGTTTATACAGACAGACAGACAAAAATTTTACTGATTGCATTTTTGGCATCAGTATCGATCCCTAATCACCCCCTGATAGTTATTAACCGACTTCAAAAAAAGGAGGAGGTTCTCAATTCGATCGGTTTTTTTTTTTTATTTTTTTTTTTTTTTCTATGTATGTACACCGATTACGCTGAGATTTATGATCCGATTTACGTGATTCTTTTTTAGTTTGATGCGGAATAGATGCCATTTGGTCCCATAAAAATTTCACATGGTTTGGCCCAGTAGTTTTCATTTTGTGAACATTTTTTACATTTTTGTTTACATCGATGACGTAATTGTTTCGGAGTCGATTTATATTTTCCGTTCCCGTTTCTTGATCTATATTGTTTAAAGCTGCACCTTTCGTAGGCCTACCCATAGCTACTTAAAAAAAAACTATTTAACATATAATTATGACAATAAAAACAACGAAATGTTATAGCCTTCCTTATGTAATCTATAAAAATCCTGTAAAAAATACTGTAGTTTACAGAGCAACTTATTACAGACACTAAAAAGTAAAAAATAAATTTAAAAAAACTACGTTTAAAAAAACCGACTTCAAAAAAAAAACTAAAAAGTATTAAAAAAGTATAAAATAACTTAATAAAGATTTAACACAAACCTAATACCTTTAATATTAATAAAACACCATTATTTGTATGTGTTACCTATTGACAGGTTTGAAGTCGGTGCCAAGTCCTAAACAAAATGAAATTCCTAAAGATTAACCTACGTAAATAAACTTAAAGAACAATGTGAATTAATGTGAAACAGATGAAAACTTTTTAATACCTGAATGAGTAACACTATTACATTTGGCTTGGCACCGACTTTAAACCTGTCAATAGGTAGCACATACAAATAATGGTGTTTTATTAATATTAAAGGTATTAGGTTTGTGTTAAATCTTTATTAAGTTATTTTATACTTTTTTAATACTTTTTAGTTTTTTTTTTTGGATATATATTTCATGTACAGAATTGACCTCTCTACAGATGTATTATAAGTATAGACAGAAGATAGAAGATGACATGCATTAGAGCTGCTATTACTGCTATAGTTAAAAACTTTCTAATCTAATCTATCTATTATATAAATATGAATCCTTATTTCCCTTGGTCATCGAATCACGCGTGAACGGCTGGATCAATTTGGCTGAAATTTGGTACGGAGATAGAGGGGACCTGGAGAAGGTTCTTCCCTGGAGAAACTTCCGTCGGGGCGCGGGTGAAACTGCGGGAAACAGGTAGTGCTCAATATAAATTGCATAGGATTGACAAAAATAGCTGCATTGATGAAAAGCTGCAGAAATGTGCAGCCTACATTCCATCTGCGTAAACTAAAAGTATTTCGGACAAATATTAAATATCTGAATCCTGTTTAGTGTAGTTTTCTGAAACTATGGGTGCTACTAGATTTTTGAGTAGTTTTTTCAGGATCGAGTACTTTTTCTCGTTCTACAAGTGACAACTGTACCATATCTAACAACGCGTTTGCAGCAACAGTGTTTATTTTAACTAATAATACCTAATTTAAGTCTAAAAATTTGTGAGAAGTATTCTTCTCTTCTTCTTCTTCTTAAAAAAAACTTGAACTCGAACTGTAAACGTCAAACTGCGTTCCTATAATTATAATTATTATACTAGCTGTTTCCCGCGGTTTCGCCCGCATCCCGAGGGAACTACTTCGCGCACCCGGGTAAAAAGTATCATATATGTTAATCCAGGTTATAAACTATGTGTGTACCAAATTCCATCTAAATCCGTTCAATCGTTTTTGCGTGAAAGAGTAACAAATTTACATCCATACATTCTTACAAACTTACGCGTTTAAGCATTAAGACTACTACTACTATTACAAACTACTTACTATTATAAAATATCATCAATGAAGATAAGTTGTTTACCAATAGACTTATTTCTATCTAACTAAACTAAGGGAGATTTTTACTATCTGAAACTTTTAAACCGTTCTAGCTTTTATCCTGTAGATAAGGGCATGCCTGTTAAATAAAACCGAAGTCGTATTAATTCAGCTCATTAACCCCATTGCCCGATGCATTGACACGACAATAAATGTACTATACCGATGTAATGGCGTTACCGAACTCAATTGGGGATTATCCAGACAGAATGGAAATGGCAGTCAGATAACACCTCGCAATAATGCCAGGCTGTGTCCTCTTTAGGTCGTTTAAAAACATCTGTAAGTACAAAATTTTATTGGATTTTCTATTGATTCGATGGCGTAAATAAAAAGTAAATTGGGCTTTCGATTACGTGCTTATTTAGTTTGTCTACGAATATCGAATTTCAATTTTGATTAACTCAACTACGCAATATTAAAACTTGATAAAAACTTTAACGAGCAATATTTCTAAAAGGTTACTTACTAAACAAATATTGCTCAGTAGGTATATCTCCTGTTTCTGTTTTGTCGAGAGGAGCTCGTGGCTAAGTAACAGCCGCACGGTTCGACCGATCAAAGGTTAATCTGCGCTTGGCGCGGTCGGTCAGTGGATGGGTTACATCGTGTATAGTGGATGGGAAAGCACGTTAAGCTGTTGGTCCCGGTTATCATTTGTAGATCTTTGACAGTCGTTACGGGTAGTCAGAAGCCAGAAAGTCTGACATCCAGTCTTACCAACGGGTACCGTGTTACCCGGTAACTGGGTTGTGGAGGGCAGATAGGCAGTCGCTCCATGTAAAACACTGGTACTCAGCTGGGTATCCGGTTCAGACTGGAAGCCGACCCCAACAGAGTTGGGAAAAGGCTAGGCAGATGATGAGGTATATCTCCAGTTTAAAACATTTTATTTTCATTTTAACTCGGTTGAAGAAACGCCAGAGGTTTTGAGATTAATGGCTAGACTTTTGCCAGTTCTTTCGACAGTTAGACATTTGTCATAATGACTATCAATAAGTACTTTACACTTATCTAAGCTATACACTCAATTTTGTAGGTTCAAATCATACTATCCGCGACATAAGAAGTAAAGAATTAAAAACGATTTTCGACAATTAAATAACCAATGCCCAGTTATATACAGCTATTTTGTCCGTCCTTGCCGACAGAGTGCTGAACCTAATGTAATAACCACGAACATCGTAATTGGTAATCTAACGCAAAACACTGTTATAATTCAGCAATTCAAATGCATCGGTTTGGAATTGATATAAATTGGTATCTAAATCCTTACTATCCTAACTCATGTGAGTTTGTTTGTTTGTTTATCATGTTTTCACGGTGAAACGGCTGATTTAGTTGAAATTTTGTATAGAGAAAGATGGGGCTGGGACTGGAGACGGTTATTACCGCGATAGCGCAAACAAACTCACGTTCTTATATGTATAAGATTAGTTAAACACATACATTACCATAATATACCCCCAGACAAAGAAACAGCATAAATGTTTTGTTTTAAAAAAATTGAATGGTCCTTTCCAGTATACAAGCATACACTTAGGAATAATGATACTACGCTGTCATGAAGTTAACGCACCAAACTATAGGTTTCAATTTTTTGTATAAAAAGTTGGAATACTTGGTAAAAATATTTTTTCAAAGGTAGGTGCGTGTTGAACATTGATGCAGTTTATTAGTCCGTCAGTTTATAATCTCTGTCCCGTAAAACTGAGACATTTGTGCAAACATTAAGAAACGCTAACCGTCTTACTTATAAAAAACCTGTATTCTGAAGTTTAACCATTGCTCAACTAATCCTTACTTAATGTCGTAATACAGGATTAAGCTAATAACTTAAGTTAGGAATTAACGCTAAACAGCATTTATTAGTGAGATTTCTGCTAATACGTTGCAGCAGATTAAAAATTAATCAGACTCGAGCAAGAGCGGATTATGATTACTGGTCCGCAAACAGTTCACTCAATCTTCGCGAAAATAGAAGCCTGTTACCCAATTAATACCTTTTCATTCTCCCTTCCTTTCATACCAAAGTTGGATGGACTTGTGTTGCTAAGCAACGCGTAAACAAAGTTATACCTCCGTGACAAAGGTGTTGGTTCATTACCTAAGACGTGAACGCCGCCTGAGAAATGGCCTGGAGATGCTAATGTAGCGAGACCGACGTGAATAAATGTACCTTTGAATATTAATGCTTAGAAGAGATTTCTGGCTTGAATCGCTAGTCGGCAAAAAAATATTGATAGAAATATTTAGGTAAGTTATTTTCCAATCCCTTGGCCATAGATTCATGAAATTCTCTGCGCTGCTCCGACTAAATACCACCGCCAGTGTAAATTAAATATGCGACAGCAAATGCTATGCCAAAGTCGGCTTACCCGAGCCACTCAAAAGCCAATCCCGTTGCAAGGAAGCCGCCCCGAATGATTTAAATAATTTTGAAGAATAATAATAATATCATATTTATTTGCATAAAAACATATCTGTAACCTATATTTGTAAGAAGTCTATTCTTTCCTTCCATGTTTATTTTGACGCAATCCATCAGCAGCTATTTAATATATCTAATAAATAACATTCCTTCCTTCTTTCAACGCATGACCTGCCAAAATTGTACAACTTTCATGATTCCGTAGTCCACTGAAACACAAAGGTATTTCAAAAAGTTGTTGAAAATAGTGAAAAAATGGTGAACAAAATATTCAAAAATATGCCTACAAAGAGTTTTTTTTTACTGAAACGCAGCTGTTTGGTGTTCATGATATACAATATGTAAATATTTTGTAAAAACAATCAGCCTATTGTTAGCCTTTTCAATGTTGTCAAACTTTTCTATTGCGATCTCAGGCCATTTTCTATCTAAGAGTTTTTTTTATTTATTCTAAAAAAACACTAAAAATCTAAGTTTTTCAGGGATACAGTTTATAGCTAAATTGTTTTGTAATTTGTCTTGAAATTATTTGTTTTGTAATTTGGCTTCAACTACCCATTAGTGGTTTTGTGTCTAGCCGCAATCATTTCGGTTAGCCAATGAAAACTGTTTGCGACCACTTCAATTCAATCAGTATTTGCGGTTTTACCAAAATCTAATTAGTTATAGGGTACCGCATTTTTCGAGTGGGAAATCGTCAAATGACTTCTTCCGCTGTAGTTGGAGCGGGAGGGAGTGAGGGAGTGTCAGACTCTTACTGACTAAAACCCATCCATGTTCCGTCCTTCGTCCTTTGTGTTCCAGGGGCGCGGTAACTCTTCCGAATACCCCGCAGCTCCCGGTAATTAGTTGTATCTATACTTTTCATATCTATAACTTGAACCTTTTGTAATTTAGAAGGGTGCTTCGCTTAATTATTTCGATCACCTCGTAAACTGTGTTGGCTAATTTTGAGATATAAATACGTCCCTTTGCAAAAGCTTTGATGATTGCAATTCATTCATAAAAGTGCTTAGGGACCTAATTACAGATAAATCAGAAACTAGTCAGTAATCGGTAGTACACAGAATTTTTATTATAAAGGTAAGATGCAAAGATGGATGGACTTGAACCCGATACCAACCTGATCATAAAAAATCTATTAAAAGTATAGGATTATTAAATGTATGGAGACTAAAAAACCCAAACCCGTAGAGGGTTCCTTATCTTTGTATCAAAACAAACGCCCACAGGTTCTATTATAACTTCACCGTCAAAATACACCAACCTATTGCGTAAACCTATAAATAGTCGTTAATGTTACGAATAGCGTATTTATACCCCAAAATTATGGACCATGATAAAACAAGAAATTGTTTTATTGGTAAATCAATACTGTAGGCCTGGCCTTGAGTAGCAAGTGAGATATAGAGCGCTAATGGCACCTATTAAAAAATATAGTGAATACACGTAAATTAAATTCTATTTACAAAAAGAAGAATGTTTAATTATAATATAAGTGTGTTTTTCGTTATAATTTTAATTAAGCTAGAACTCAGTATTGAGTGAGATATAGAGCGCTTATGGCACCTATTAAAAAATATTGTGAATACACGTAAATTAAATTCTATTTACAAAAAGAAGAATGTTTAATTATAATATAAGTGTGTTTTTCGTTATAATCTTAATTAAGCTAGAACTCAGTATTAGATATTATTATTTTTTATAAATTATTACGTAAAAAATTTACCTATACTGTTATTTTACATTGCATTTCAAAATAAACAATGTAATGTAATTTAAATATTTTTTAAGTTATGTTATATTTTTTTTCTCTGTATGAGAAGAGGCCTGAACCCAGCAGTGGGACAGTACATAGGCCGATGATGATGACGAAATGCGTTCTACAGCTATATTTCTACCCTTACACTGTTGTGAGCGAATATCGAGTCTATAATTACAATTTACAAAGCTTTTAATTTATGGGTTTGCTCGACTATTTTTTATTTAAGACGAGAACTCGTAAATATGAGGGATGTTTTGAATGCTAGTTTGAAGGTGTTTTTGATGTGAAGCGAGTAATCACCCACTCATTATGTATGTAACTGCTGTGAGGAAATATAATTGGAATGAATGGCAATGATAATGTTGAGTAGGTACTATAATTAAATGTAAGCTAGGGTAATTATTAAAATAAATTGTTAACTAGGTTATGAGGAGCTAAGTAACAGTTATTATAAAAATTTATATTCATATAAATTGTTAGGCAAATTAAGCGTTTGTTCATATTATTATGTCCTTTATTTAATTTTAATACATATTTATTCATTTTTATATATTGATTATAAAAAATATACAAAAAAAAACATTTAAAAATATAAAAAAACAGAGATCTACCGATGTCGGGAACAGGGTCCAAGCTACCGGTGGTAAGGGCTCCAGAGATAGGAACCTCCTCACAAAACGAGCCGTATCAAGGAGAACCGCCTTCTGAATTAAGCCCTTGACCCAGCCGCCTAATGAGAACCTCCTGAGATTTTGATCGAGGCTCTTGGCCATCAGGCCATTGGCTGTCACGACTATCGGCATAATGACAGCAGAGTCCACATTCCACATGTCGACAACCTCATGAGCCAAGTCGAGATACTTTTTTTGTTGTTCAGTATATTTATTGATAACGAGTGCCATTTCGCTCCGTCTTCAGCATCGATTTGTCTCAAAATCTATCGAACAAATTACAACAAAAAAGCCATTGATCATGTTCTTGAGAGGAATCTCTTGACTATTGAGTCTACACAAAACTTTGCAATGGCGTCAGGAAACAATACAACAATTTTGCTTCGCTCGTGTAACCTCAAATACTGCTTTGAATCTTCGCGCTTTTTATAAGACTTAGCTTTTTGTGAAGTTGTTTTATGTTAATATTGCTAACGACATAAAATCAATAAGCCACATATGTAATTTATTTTATGTGACTTATTGCCTTATTGTATTTGTAGAGTTGTATCGGTTTCCTCAGGTGGGCAGTTAAATAACCTAACGAGCCCTACTGTCAGAGTTTTCTCAAATCTCCCTGACGGGCTCTTTCCTGGAATTGTAACAACAACCGTCAGCTATTAAGATAGCAGCCAGGGGCGACGAGTTACCGTGTGATATTTTTCAAAATCCACAAAGCAATTTCTGCCCGATCCGGGAATCGAACCCAAGACTCCGTTTACGCCAGTCGCGTTTAACAACCACTAGACCAACAAGGCAATCAATGTATATCAGAAATCAGCAGTATATCAGCTAATGTTTTAGCTCAAATTTTTACCTAATCAAACAAACTACACCATCACACCTAGGATTTAATTATCCAATTTGAAACAGTAGGTACCTAAGGGAGTGTTACGTTACGCGGAACCCTGTACCCAGAGCAAAGTTCGTGGACGTCATAATATTATGATTTATCGGAGCCGTACCTACTTGAATTGTATAGAACAATGCACTACACACGAGAATAATCACATGCCAGAATATAAATTTTATTGCCCTTTGGTTGAGATTTTCCGTTTGATAACTGTCTTAGGTACCTCTGAGTACCTACTTAAGAATTTAAAAATGTTTTTGATTTGGGCTGACGCCATTCGGAATTTATTGCTGAGACTACGTTTAAACGCAACTTGGTCTATTTTAATACACTGTCAAGGTCTTTAAACCGCTTTAATCCTATCAAGCAATCCTCACTAATATGTATTTTAATGCAAAAATAAGTTTGTTTGTTTGTTCTGCTTTTGCGGTAAAACGATTGAACCGATTTGGATAAATTTTGTATGGTGGGACCTAGGAGACTGTGATAGGCTTTTAGGGTTCCGTAGTCGACAAGAAATCCTTATAGTTTCGCATTTTCATCTGTCTGTCCGCGGCATAGCTCATAGGCTCTTGGTACCTACCTACTAGAAAGATTTCTTCTTATGGGTATCGTTAGTTAGATCCTTCAAAAATATGATGGATGCGTGAAAACCATTTACGGTTAAGTGAGCCATTTGCGAAATATATAGCTTTTAGGTGTTTTCAAAATTTGTTCAATACGAGCACCGCCTCTAAATTTTGAATGACTGTCCCTAGAAATGTGAAAAAAGACGTAGCACATGTAATGAACTTAACAATGAACAAGGAAAACTATCACGGCTAAGTAAGCTACTACGGGACCCTACTGCGCGTGGCCCGACACACACTTGATCGATTTTTTTCGGGTAGGTACGTTAATTAATGCTCTCGGGATGCGAGTGAAACCGCGGATAACAGCTAGTTAACATGTCAGCAACAATGTTTTACATTATAATAATTATGATACCCATACGTACAGGCTTTGAGGCAGCAAAAATGTGGGATGACCAACGAACATGCGTTAGATCCTTTTGTAACAATGAGTTGAGTTGATTAGGGCCCTTTGACAACTTTAACAAAGGCAACAGTACGAGTTCCTGTTTTATTTTCAAACTTTGTGGAATTATACATTTCTGAAAAGTATACAGGCTTTTTTTAAGCCGAGGTAAAATTAGTTTTTGGACCAGTAAAGCGGCCCGACCCGCGAATCGTATCCGAGATCACATTCACAGCAGTCGTGGTTTGTGATATTAAGAGCAAGGCCGTCAAGATTATTAGATCATTAATAAAAATAATTTGGAAAACCAAATTTCCCTGTTTCAGGGAAAAATATTAGTAAATAATACCTCTAGGAACGTAGGTTAAAAGAACAACAATTTTAATTGTAATAATATAATAATCTAAATGTTTTTTATAATTTTTGTATAGAAATATTTAAAAATTTAATTAACATGTGTGGAAATGAATAAACGAATAATAATCTTATTATTTTGTTTAGAACTTTATTACCTACAAGGAGATAAACAGGTTAAGATAGATGTTTAAAAACAAGTTTTTTTTAATTATAGTCCTGTAAGAATATCATAGGAAAATATCACATTGTGTAATTGAATACATAGCACTCATTGTCCAGATATATTGTCCTGTAAAACAGATCAATAAGCAATTCCAGTCGTTGTGCAGTAAATTGAAGAAAATGTAAATTGCTCCGTGAGTCCGTGCCCCGGGTACTGATACATTCCGTGATAAGAATGTTGTCAGTGTTGTCACCCTTGTTGTGTGCCACTACCACGTGTAACTGTGTAACTAGTATTGTTTATACACCTTTTATCTGCCTAGCTTTTTCAAAATTATGTTGGGGTCGGCTTTCAGTTTAAACAGATGCAGCTGAGTACCAGTATTTTACGTAGTGCGCCTGGCTATCTCACCTCCACAAACCGGTAACAGGGCAACATGCTACCCCTTTGTAAGATTAATTGTCTGACTTTCTGGCTTATGACTACGCGTAATGACTGTCAAAGATCTACAAATCACAACCGGGACTACGACAACGACAACTAAACGTGCTTTTCGAGGCACGGAGGAGTCTCGCAATGACATAGATGGTCATCAATCCTTAGCCTGATGATATATAGACTATAGCCTTCCTCGATAAATGGGCTATCTAATACTGAAATAATTTACCAGCAGTTCCTGAGATTAGTGCGTTCAAGCAAACAAACAAACTCTTCAGCCTCATACAATAAATATTAGTATAGATTTATTTTATTTTGTTCTTTTTTTCTGCTAACAATCAGATACGTACCTGCTACAATTAATAAATCTTACTTATGGCATTGTCATTAGCCAACCAGTACAAAACTACAGATGCAAATTACTTGAGGTGTTAATAATGGATATTGAAACTATCGGTCTGTGAAAGCTCTTCAAGCATATCACATAGTTCGGGAACAATAGTAAGGGCCGCATTCTCAGGGCTCATGGGAACATTTATTGCCAGCAATCTGTAGGTACCTGCCGAGCATTTGCCGACAGTTTATTAAAAATGGTTCTTTGTTTATTAAATTACTTACTTTTGCCAGCAGCTGCGCCCGCATGGGTTATACAAGTTCAAAATAAAAATAATAGTTTAAAAAAACTAAAAAAACACGCTTTTATTGCTGACCGAACTAAAAAGTAGAAAATAATTTTAAAATAATTCAATTCAGAGTAAAAAGCGTGGGGTGCATTTTCCTATATATTCATGACTCTCCTCTCATAAATGGTTGCCAATAGAATAGGTGTAATAATTAAAATATCAAGCACCCCACGCTTTTTACTCTGAATTGAATTATTTTAAAATTATTTTCTACTTTTTAGTTCGGTCAGCAATAAAAGCGTGTTTTTTTAGTTTTTTTAAACTATTATTTATTTTCCATTTTTTAGTTCGGTCAGCAATAAAAGCGTGTCTTTTTAGTTTTTTTTTTCGGATTATTGCATTGTCATCGGCCCTTAACACGTGTGCAAAGTTCCAAGTTGATCAGACGTCTAGAAACCAGTGAAAATTAGGTTCAAAGATTCCGTTACATACATACATACATACATACATACATACATACAACCCGAGCTAATATAAAAGCGTGTTAAAAATGACAGTGTCACACAAACTTAGCCCCCTTTTTCACCTCAGGGGTAGAATTTCGGAAAATCCTTTCCTATCGGATGCCTGCGTTATAAAAAAACACACCCTCCAAGTTTCAGGTCTCTATGATCAGTGGTTCAGGCTGGGCGTTGATCCGTCAGTTACTCAGGACAAAGCATTTTATACGAGTATGTATAGATTCAATGTTTGGAGTCATTAGGATGCTGCTTTAATTAGAATGTTTCGATTTAAGACAGAAAAATGGTTGGTTGCATCAAAATTCTATTAATGTTTTATACTTTACGATTATCACATGATAAATTAATAATTTAGGTACTTACATGCTTTATTTTACGAAGACGAAGTCGCGGGCCACTTTGTCGGTCATGGCTAAACTATAAAGATTCCTTATCGACTACGGAACCCTAAAAAGAAGATAGAATGCCCAGGAACAGCACTACAACCAGCATTCCTTGTTATGAAAATTCTAGGATAATAACAATGCTACGAAAAGCCTACGGTTGCAAAAACAAACATATTCTATGCCACCTACGCCGATTCTGTATACCTCGTGTAGCCCATACCAAAGATTTTCCTTGCTAATATTACAAATGCGAAAGTAACTGTCCATCGGTTTGTCTGTTACATATTCAAGGAAAAGAAATCATCATCAGCCTACATATTGCCCTACTGCTGGGCACAGGGCTCTTCTCAAACAGAGAAGGCATAATCATTGAAAACTACGCTCGCACACTTGAAAAAAATATTTAAATGTAACTTAGGATTTTTATTTAATAATGTTAATTCCTCTAGTTTTTTCTTATAAAAACACAGACAATTAGCGAACAAAGACTTTTGTGAATAAATAAAATAAATATGTAAATCCGGGTAAAGTAGATAAACGATAAATTACATATACAAAAATTTAATATAATGTTGTTTACGACTTACTTTATGATACTCAACGAGACGTGCTGTATAAATTATGGAACAACAACAACATACAAAGCCTTTTAATAATTATAATACATACTTGTTGTGAAGTGTAATAAAAGGACTAACAAGTTTTCTACTATGATGAGTGGGTTATGAGTGGGTTGGAGAGTTTCTCATAAAGATTTTTACACATGCAAATCTTCGACCATTAAATAAAAAAATAAAAAACTTTTTACAAAAAAAAAAAAAACGGACTTCCAAAAAAAACTGAAAAGGAAAAAATAAAGTTTATTTAAACGCTTATCGACCAAAACATCGCTCTAGAAGTCGGTGTCTTGTAAGTTACTATTGTTAGTATTTCGTCACCGACTTCTAGAGCGATGTTTTAGTCCATAAGCGTTTAAATAAAAAATATTTTTTAAAACTGGGCGAGGATTATCTTTCCACTTATAAAAATCATTGACACGCACCCACGAATCAGGAGAAATAAATAAGACATCGTGGGTGGGTTTCTAAAAATACATTACACAATCACAACACCTAGACTTGGAACAATTTTAGTTATCCCGTGCGGGAATCGAACCTGCGACTCGCAGCGCAGCGGCTAATTGTTCAGCCACTACGCCAAACGTGCCGTTGAAATATTTCAAACGGAACTAGAATTAAAAAAAAATCGAAACCATTTTATATTGCTTCACAACTCAAAGGATTTGCGGGTGAGCTAAGGGTAGGTACTATTCCGAGAAAAAACCAGCCAAGTGCGAGTCGGGACTCGCTCATCGAGGGTTCTGACCTTTGGAAATAATATTTATCTTGTTTTTTCGGGACCGCATAATTAAGTTTGTTTGTAGAGGGAAATTGCTGATGAATTTACTAATGTGTATTTTAATATCCGTGCTTGAGGCTCGTGAACGTAATAGTTAATCAGCTGAGGATCTCCAACACAAGTGAGTACGCGCAAAGGACAATTGAAGGAACATGGATGGGCTTTAATCAGTAAGAGTCTGACAGTGGTGCCGATTCTGACTTACATACGACTAAACTAATTTTAAAATATCATGCTCTTTTTCTATTGCGAAATACAAGAAGAGGATAGCAAGTAATTCAGTGCTGTCAAATTAAATGACAGATGACATTTTGTTCGTACAGGTTTGTTAATTTAGTCGAGATGTTACGTCGTGATGTTTAATTTGTATGGAAAACTATTTTTTTCTAATTTGACAGGTGTAAAATATTTGCTATCCCTTTCTTATATTTGTTGATGGAAAGAGAGAATTATAGACTAAATTTAATTTAGATGGTGTCAAGAGAATCGCGGCCAGTATCTCCCGCTCCACCCAAAATATAGTATATATATACCTATTTACATCACAATTTTTATGGGATCTTTTCCCATATGATTGTTAAATGCTACTTACTTAGGCACAAGTTCACCGATATGATAACGGTTCGATTAACTTAAAACAGCTGTTTACCATAAATTCAAACTTATAACTTTCGATGGGTAATGTATTATTTTAGAATTTTATTTCTGAAACGGTCGATTATCAAACCAGGGTTAAACTAGAAGTGGGTACCACGAAAATTCCATGTTCGTGGTTAAAAAATGTTTTCATTTAACTTGCCGTTTATATAAACATCTGACGCCTCTGTCGGTGAATTTGGCTCTGAGTTCCCCGACAAGATAACGGTCCGATTAACTTAAAACAGCGGTTTACCATAAATTCAAACTTCCAGCTTGCGAAAATTACAATGTATATGTATGCCACTCGCTCTTGTAGACAATGCCTAACACTAAGGTTTTTCTAGATCTAATAACAATTGATACAATCGCAGGTTTATAAAATTGTAGAAAAAAAAATATCGTTCTTCTTAGATAAAACCATTTTCTGCAGCATATATCAATGTAATTTATTACACACATTATCACACTTATTCTAGCAACATGACCATAACAACCATTTTTAGAACTTCGACTGGTGATCGCGAAATATTATTACTGCGAAATAGAACATAATTATTATATGTGAATACCTACTGTTTCCCACGGTTTTACTTGCATCTCGATAAAACTACGTAGATATTTAACAGTAGTCATAAGCCAGAAAGTCTGACAACCAATCTTATCAAAGAGTATCGTATTACCTACCCAGTAATGGGATTGTGGAGTTCAGATATATACTGGAAGCCGACCCAAACATACTTTGGAAAAGGCTAGGCAGATGACATCTGACTGTGTTCTACTCTGCGACGACTTTTAAGTCTAGGCTTATTTTAATACTAGCTTCCCGCCAGCGGCTTCGCTCGCGTGAGTTAAAAAATGACCGAGTTTCATACAAAATTTGCCCCCCTTTTTCACCCCCTTGGGGGTAGAATTTATCAAAATCCTTTCTTAGCGGATGCCTACGCCATAACATCTACCTGCATGCCAAAAGCCCGATCCCTCCAGTGGTTTGGGCTGTGCGTTGATAGATCACTATGTCAGTCAGTCAGTCTCCTTTGAGTTTTATATATATTTCGATTTAGATTTAGATTGACTATATAACCTTGCTATTGAATACAATCAGTCATGCCTATAAGGGAGCTTAGGACTGCCAATATGATTTGATATTGTAATTTTAATCATTGAAAACTCTTTTTTGCCTTACACACAAAATGTCAAATTAAGTGGAGCTCACAATTAACCCCCTGATCGTGGAGTCTACGATCGATCGGGCTAAGTTTTATTTCCTAAGTGGCAATCCTCCGCGCATACCAACACCTTACAAAGTGAGGGTAATCAATTTATGTAAGCTTCAAAACTACGCGACATTTTTCTTTAAGATGAATTGAGAGATTCCACGCCTGCATTTCTTTGTACACAGATAAATTTAGTCTAGTAGTAAATTAGGAACGTCTTAAGATAAGTTTACTCTTGTAACATAGGTAGGTACTGTAACTTTGTATTGTCTCTGTAAGTTTCGGATACGCGTAAAGCTAGGTTTACACTTCGACACAAAACACCTAACTCAGTATATACGGTGAGTGCCTGTGTGTAAACAGGTGTAGGACACGAGAAAAGTGTCGCAACAGCAGCATCACAGAGTGAAGTGATCAGTATAGAAAATATTCTGACATTTGTGTCAAAATTTCTGTCGTAGTGTATTTCATACTTACCAGACACAAGAGTGGTTGTTTAACAATAAAAAATGATAAGACATTATCCTTACATAGTGATTATTCAAGGATTTTATAAAATAACCCATGTAATGTAGGTATGTAGTACCTACATAGGTAATGGAAAAATTTGGTGTGTTAAGCATAAACTGCGACAAATGTGAATGCACCTTTACGTAACCCCGAAATCCGTTGAGTAAGTCATAAAAGTAACACGACGATGTTACATCTGAAACCACTGGCAAGGAAAATAGGAAGTCAGACAACTAAGGCAAAATACCTTTTCCGTCAAATATTATCTTGATGAAATAGGTCATAAAATGTACCTACGTATACGTTTCAGCTATAACAAAGAAGTATAATATGATGCGCTCTAAGTATTTTTAGATAACACGACACATTTTTATTCAGACGAAATACGCAAATTTTTCTTATATGCAGACGGCCCACCTGGAGTGGCATGATGATACGTTGTCAACTCAGAAATAAGGCTGAAATATTCCTTAGGTACATCTGCGATACTATGTAAATACATCTACATATTATCTCCAGACCGATTTCGGTTAAGCAAGCAATCTTAATGGAGACGAGCCGGGTATGCAGGAGATATTGTAGTGAACAAATGCTTGCGCTGACACAGGTGCAATCTCTATGCCCTCACTCTCATAGTCCAATGGGTCGGCAATCTGAGACGACCAGGGAGAGATCAGGCGCAGGAACGACAGCTTTGGTGGGACCGACAACATGGAGGGGTCTCGCTATCTTAAGAAACGATCACCCATTCATGACCGTGGCTACCGATCCGCACGGCTCTTACTTAGCTACGACCCCCCATATTAGCATCCAATAATAAAAAAGGTTTAAAATTTTAATATTTTACTTTCAAAATGAACAAACCATTGAAACTCGGCATAGCACCGAGTTATTAGCTGCGATAGATTATTACAGGCAATATTTCGCTCGTAATAACATTTCTCTTCATGCGACATACACACATAAGTGACATTCTGGTCACATTTAATCATTTCCATATTCCGTTGCGTGATTATATTTTGCGGTACAAACAAGTTCCTCGAATTTTTTGGCTGTTCTTGTCATTACTCATTTCATAACATACATAATATCACGCCACTTTTCTGCTTAGGGTTAGGCAGAGTGCTAAACCCACATTTTGTCATTTAGGTTTAAGTCTCATTTAATAGCCAGAGAGCTTATTGCCTAGTTCCCTAATCCCAAAATAAGTAAGAGTGCAGACATGTATCTAAATAGATAAGTTAAGTTCCTTCATATGTATATAAACTAAGCGACCCACTTTATTTCTATTCTTCTTTTCATTTCTTTCTGTGAGCACTTTAGTGATCCTTATCCCGGCAAAGATTTTTGTCGTTTTTGCAGCTCGATATGCCACAATAAAGATTTTTCTAGCTTTCACTTGATGTCCGATGCCAGGACTGTGGAATGTAGACTAATTAAAATTGCGTCGGAAGAAGTGCACCGCACTCTCTTTTGACACGTGGAATACCTATATTTGCGTTATATATTTAGTTACATGACTGTGTGTCAAGCTCTATTATCAGAGCCTCGCAAAGTTAAGATTCTTAAATGATTTCTACACCAGCTAAATGATTTATTTTTTGGACTCTTTTATTTATTTGAACTAAATGTTTAATACCACACCGCTTAGCAAGAATAGGATTCACTCAAGGACCTGTCTACCCCAATGGCCATCGGTTCTTAGATAGAAATTGATAATATATTTTTATTTCCTGATTTAGAAAAGGGCACGCTGACCTCACTAAGTCACGAAGTCTTTCTTACAAAAACATATAGTACACTTCTAATTATCTACTTTCTCGACAAGACTTACTATCGTAATTACAAGTTACACCACTACGTCTTAGTTAAACTGGTCAGCACTAATGCAAATGGCTCTAATCAGCCTCAGTCATCAGCAGGATGTCTTGGTGGGCAATTGCTCGGCAAACTAGTAGGGTCACGCAACGCCCACGTATCTTAAGATCTATCGTGATGGCCTTAATTGAACGGTCCTTGGAGCGCATTCAATGTCTTCTTGATTAGACCTTCGGTACGCCGCCCTTGAAAAACAACAATAGATCGTGTGATCTTCAATATGAAGTAATCTTAGGTTGTTAAGGACACTTCTGAAGCTAAAGAAAAAATTGACAGTAGATGTTGAAAATGAAATTGGGTCGTGCAATATTTGGTATTTGAAATATGGCGCATTTTTATAAGATCAAAAAGAGAAAATTTTCTCACAAAATATAAGCACCAATATTTTTATGTCTATCAGAATCACAATCTCACTTATTTTTCTATAACTTATTTTTTTTCATTCCCATTTCTAAATTGTTGTGTATGTCGTGTTTTCATTAAAGAAATTAATTCTGATTGACACTCTCTTGGCCTTAATTCGCAAAGAAATTCGCGTCGTCGTTCGTCTTTATCTTTTTAGGGTTCCGTAGTCCGACAAGGAACCCTTATAGTTTCGCTCTGTCCGGCCGGTTTTTTAAACTTACCCTTATAGGTAACATGTAATGTTTTTCTAGCTTTGATTGATAATATCGGAGAATAAAATTAAAACTATCTTTCGAGGTTAAAAAACTTAAAACAATAATATTTAAGAAGTTTGTATTAAAATAAACTTTAAATTTCTGTTGTAGTCGAACCTCAGTAACTTCTAAATATTGTATCTTAAAAAACGAAAGAAGTAGCATATATAAAAACCATCACAGCTAAGTAGGCTTGACCGCTTCCTTACCTATACTTAGTCAACCAACTCAAATGTATTACGGAACCCTACACGCAATTTAGCCGGGTTTTTATTTAGATATTTATTTAATTTATATGTTCTTTGTTCATGTTAATGAAGTATTTTTTATTATTGAACTAGCTTCCCGCCAGCGGCTTTGCCCGCGATATTTTAGCTAATGGATACACAAACTTGACAAATTATATACTAAAACCTTTCTGACTTATCACTCTATCTATTAAAAAAAACTGCATCAAAATCCGTTGCGTAGTTTTAAAGATTTAAGCATACATAGGGATATAGGGACAGAGAAAGCGACTTTGTTTTACTATGTAGTGATGATGATAAAAACTACACGGCAATAAAAAAGAAGCACTAGTTGTTCCAGAAATTTAGAGTTGATGTCTACAGGCCAAGAAACATCATATACCTAAACATTGAATCAGTATTGAAGTAAGAGCTATGCTTGCCAACTTTTTAGTAGCACCTGGTTAAATCGGTTGGTAAGCTCACCTATTTCGACACAAGTAATACAAATACCCAAACTGGCAATATAGAATTATGAACATAGCCACGATAGACATTACGAATTAATCTTCCAATGGAATAGTCTCGCAAATGCCGATGCATAATCCGTTCGTCGAGCATTTGCGCTTAACTAGGATAAATGAAAATGTGTTATTATTTTCTTAAGCCAGGTAACCCTAAATAAAAATAGATCTGTAGTCCTAAGACCAGCTTGCCCCTAAAACATAACTCTGCCTCTATCATTTTATTGTTTAAAGTAAACCGGTTTTTCCGAATAGATATTAGACGATTTTACACATAAATAATAACATATTAAAATGTGTTACATTTCGGGATTCCAGACGTGGTTGAATATTATATTTTAATAGAAAAAAAAACATTACATTCTTTAGGGCCTTCTACACAGTCGGTTAAAAAGCATAAACCAAGTGACCATTTTCCCGGGACTGTAACGTGGTTGAAAAAGTTACCGCGTCCCCGGAACACTAAGGGCTAAGGATGGATAAGTTAAGATTAGTCAGTAAGAGTCTGACAGTTCGTCACACCCCGCCCACGGCGAGAGGAGTCACTTAATGATTTCTCATCCGAAAAAAAGTGTCCACAGTAATCAGGTTACAAAAACAGTTGCAAAACCAAAGGGTTAGGTAACACACACATCAGTGAATCGAGTTAAATTGTATTTACATTCAATCAATCAATTATCCACTCTGCTAATTAAACAAAACCAATCGTAGGTATTTGCTATCTAGTTTTGTGTGTGAATAGAAAAACTAAATCTAAATACATAGATATTTATTCTGCTGTCACCCTTGGAATTGAATTACGTGCTGTTTTAGTGGTTTTAGGAATTACCAATGATGTTTACTCATTAGTTTGAATCTAAATTAAAAGCTAACATGAGTGTCGACATTTTAGTGAAAGATCAAACTCATATTATTACCTACTTTTTTTTTGGTAAACTAGCTATAAATACTTTTGAACATAAATGTCCGAGTACCTTCTTAGTGCTGGATAAGGTAGGTACCTAAAGAGTTTACCCTAGTAAGAACCAACATGTTTTTTATATGGCACGCGCAATCTGTTATACTCCATGTGTAAATTTTACGGTATATAACGTAAAGACAAAAAGAGGTGAAAGTGGAACATGGTTTTCTTTTATCATGTTCCACTTCGAATTTCAAGAGCTGTGAGAGGTGGAAACCTCTGAAAACATTTTTTTTTCTTTTTCTAGTTCAGTCAGGATTTCAGACAGGGCAACCCTTGACAATGCGCGCCATTTCAGGGAATTTCATTTTCTGTATCCAGCCATTGAGCAAGCATGGTCGAGGCCATTGGGTATTAGACTATTGGCTATTTCAGCAATAGTGGTTCTATTGGCAAAATGATAGGTGTGTAGACCCCACATGACAACAATCTTGTGTGATTCAGAAGTTTGTAAACTAAGAACAATAAAGTAGCCACATTCATTATTTTATATTACAATCTTATTATACTCATATCTGTCAAAAAAATTAACATCAACAACTTTCGAAAATTTATGGATCAATAAGACGAGTCTCTCGCAAATCAAACAATCGTAAAACTAACGTTTTACGTAGTTTTTTTTTTGTTCTATATAACGCCCCTGTACGCCGAATCAAGTTCAAATATCAACTCTATAAACATGATTTGGTAAAGGTACTGGGAGCATGTAATGTTCTATAGAATGTAAATTCCTTTTGGTATTTGTCAATTCCAAGTAAAAATCTCTAACCACCCCTACGTCTATCCCTACGACAATGGAACTTCTCTTAAGACATAAACACAGGGGCAGTCAAGTGCCTTCAGTTACTCGTATTTTTATCACATATGCAATGAGCCTTTTATAGATCCTCTGCCAGTATGTTGACTTCGGTTTTTTTTTCATTGTATGAATCAACCCCTGAAATAAACCCCTGAAAGCCAGAATAAACATTATTTACCACCAGAAAAGTACCAGACCAAGCAGTCCAACGAGTCCAGAATAAATTATAGAATAGAATAGAATATTCTTTATTGTACACCAATAGGACAAACAATATAGGACAAACAAATATGCAGCAGTGCAATAGGCGGTCTTATCGCTAAATGCAATTTCTTACAGACAACCTTTGGATGGAGACAAATTGTATAAGAATAGAAAGAACAGGTAGTTTACGGCGTACATTAGAATATGGTAAATAATATAATAACAAAAAATAAATAAAAAAACAACGATAATTATAAATAAATTATTTAAGTTATTTAACTTATAAGTGGCTTACGATGAAGATTAGTTCGAGATGGCGTCTACCCGATGTCTTTGTCATTAATCGCTAGGAATTGTGCTGACCCAATCATAACACCTACCAATAGCGACTAGTAACTCAATAAAATCTGCAGAAGTGGAGAGCTTTCTACAAAGCAAAGGAAATTAGAAACGGATAATTTATTTAATTTACGAGGCTTTCAAAGCGTCTATTTTCGGAATAACGGATCTTGAGACCGTAATATGTGTGGTGAATAGCAATCTTAGAACGTAATCTATTTCGAATAATCTTCGGAGATTAAATCTAAAGGTGGCTTGTTTCGAATCATCGCGTTATTATATCGTAAGATAATGTGTTCACATAATATGAAAAAAATCATAATGTCATCATTTGACTGTTACAAACACGTTTAAAAAATCTAAATAAATCAGTACGTATTCACGTCAATAAATACTTATTATGGCAGCCAGTTTCTTAGACGGATAACAGACTTCGAAAGACTTACCGCGCTCGGACCGCAAAGTGCTGAGAAAGGAACATGAAGTACCTATGTATATGGGAAGTTCGTATGTTTATTACTCAACCACTCAAAAACAGCTGAACGAATTTACGTAAAAAGAACACTAGCTACTTGAGTCAGAGGAACAATACTTACACAGAAATCCTTACAAACTAGTTCGGTGACGTCACTGAAATCTTGAAAACAACAAATGAATTCCATTCAGTGAAGTAAATTATGTCTCTACACGGTGAAATCAACTTTACGACGATATTAATAAAGAACAAATCAAACAGCTCAGCTTGACCGCCTCTTTTCCTTATACGCGTACAACTTTATCGATGGTCAAGTGACTGGACGAAGGCTTGCTTTTGATTGCTCCTTGATTCAAATTCAAATCGAAAGACAAGGAAGCATCGATAGTAACTACGTAAACCCAATTACCCCACTAAGCGAACGTTATCATCGACTATACGACTTGGCACATATGTATTTCTCACGCTTGCTACATATTCCAATATAGTGTAGAATGCCTACACCAATGCAATATCCAGACAAGTTATATTTCTCAAAGGAATCTTGCAGATTCGATCCTTCTGCGAACCGTGAAATAAACTTGATAACTATCTATATAAACTTCTTAGGCAGCATCAAAACTTTCGTGTCAAGATATAAGTAAGTCTAAGAAGTCGTTGGCAGTTAAATATTCTTGACGTTACGTCATCATTGATAACGTCTTTAATTAAAGATGCAGATATGAGAAAGGTTAACCTACATAATAAACCAGTACCAGTCCTTTATAATAAACAGTGACCCACTTTATTTGCACTCCGTTCAAGTTTATTGGAATGCGTAGTGCTCTGCAAAGTTTCATCTTTCAAAGGGCTCGGATTCGTCACTCTTTTGTGCTATTATACAGGACTCAATGAGAGGAAGAAATATACAGAAACCTACACCGCTGATATCGAAATCAATTAATCAACTTTTGCCAGGTACAATAATTAGTTGCTATCGGAAAAACTTTGTGGTTTTCCTAAATTTGTCAACAACCCGCATACCTGTATTTATTTAAATTAATAAAAACTATTGTTCTGAAAGATGTAAATACAAATGGTTATGGAATAATTCTTGCCAAGATTTTTTTTACATTGTTCAAATCAAAAATAAACGATTGATTGTACAAAACTTTGCAAAGAAACTTGAAACGCTTCAACGCCTCTGACGCAAATTGATACAGTAGCAGATATTTCGCGTCACAAAACGCGTCGGTGTCCTTTTATAGAAATCCTTTACAAATACGTAAAGTGCACTTGACACTTCCCGTGAGGAAATCAATATTACCTTACATCGAGATCTTACCTGACCCTACCGATTGACAGCAAACAAAAATTAGATATAAAAATTGATAGGTACTTATTTCTTTTTTTTATTCATACATAATTTCATTCTCGTGTTTCTTTTGCAGGGTTAGGCTATGCTAAAATCCCACGTAATGACGGTGAACCACCATCACTCTGGTATAAATTCTGACTCCAGGCTGTTACTGAAAAATTCTGGATAGAAAAATCTCGGGGGCCAGGTTCGGTTCCCGAAATCGCACAAAGGTCCAGTGTTCAGGTAGTTGGCGGTATACCCGGGCTTGGGAGGGCGGCACGTTAAGCCATCGTCCCTTGATAATACCTATGTAGTAGGCGTTGTTACATTTCTATGTCAAAGGCCATTAGATTTGAGGAAACTAATGAAACTATGACACCAGGGCTTGTTAGTTTAGTGAACCTGCAGCTCACACGATAAGAAGACGAAGAAGACGATTCTGCTGTGAAAATATGACCACTGTATTATAGGTACTAACCTAACTAATATTAAAATGCAAATTTCAGTTTGTTACGCTTTCACGTTAAAACAGCGTGGGGCGAACAGCTCGAATACATTAAAATTTGTGGTTATTTTGCTTAAGATCCGTGATAGACTTCATGGCTGCAATTAAGCTGCATGGATGGAGGATAACGCTCAACTTTCCGAAGAACACGCAAGTTTTTACAATGGACCATTTGAACTTTCGTCGTTTTAATAACCGACCATTACATTATTGCAGCAAAGTTGAGGAAATAACATCATCTTTAGCATACATTGAAAATATTTAGGACAGAATAAACTTGAATAAAAAACACTCGTTATACATCGCCTAGTAAAAAATACAGTTTATGCAACCAACCATGACTAATAGTGTTCACGTATTTAAATGTCACAGGTGGTCTTCTTTCTATCGCTATAAAAACTTACGATATAAATTTATAATACCATACCTATTTATCTATACATACCTGAATGACTGACGGATCAACGCACAGCCTAAAGTACCGTAGAGACCTTAACTTGGAAGGTGTGTTCTTTGTATGACGTAGGCATCCGATTAGAAAGGATTTTCCGAAATTCTGCCCCTATAAAGTGCCCCCCCTTTATGTTTGTATGAAACTCTGTAATTTTTTATTTGAATTCATATAGCCCACACGGGCGAAGCCGTTGGCGGAAAACTAGTTTTTATTAAAGTGGAATCTATACTTATACTAGCTGTTTCCCTCTGTTTTACTCCTCAAGCATCCTAAGGGAACTAATTCATGCAACCTGATAAAAACTCTCAATCTAACTCCATACCAAATGTCATACAATTCGGTTCAGTCTTTTTACTGTGAAAGCGACACAGACAGGCCGAATTACTTTTGCAACTATAAATATTATAATTTTACTTAACATTTTCAACAGATAATAATACTTAGTTAGTTTGTTAGTTCGTTTGTAGAGGGTTTTATTGAGAACTACTGAAACTAAATCAAAAATATAATATTATCTGTGATAGATTTCATGGCTCTAAAACACGTTTTAAGCCCATAAAACCTGGCAAGTTGGTAGTTAAGTCATCATAAAATAATCGGATACAAAAAAATGAAAAATGCATCTGAAGTATAATTTACAGGAGGATCCCAAACAATGGATCTTAATCTTATTCCGAGTACCTAATAAGAAATTCAACTTAATTATGAAAATTAACAAAACAAAACACACGTACAAATTTTATTAGTTATTTATGCCGCAAACACACGTTATTATTTATTCCAGAATGGTCGGTTTTTTTTGTTGTAGGTTTTGCAAGAAGAATTGCATTTTTGTTTTGTAAAAAATCCTTTTTGAATATCAGGTGATTTTTTTTCGGTATTAGATAAATCTATTAAACATTAATTATAATACTAGCTACTCCCCGAACCGTCACCCGCGTTTTTCAAGGATCTATGTATAATCGGATACTCCTATCAGCTTGTGCTGCCCACAGAATATTATAAATTAGTAATAATATTTTACCTGACTGCAATGCTAATAAAATCCATCTAAGAATCTATGGATGTATGTTTGTTACTCTTTCACGCAAAAACTACTGAACAGATTTGGATGAAATTTAGTACACACATAGTTTATAACCTGGATTAACATATAGGATACTTTTTACTCGGGTGCGCGAAGCAGTTCCCTCGGGATGGGGGTGAAACCGCGCGAAACAGCTAGTATATTTTACGAAAAAAATAAAAAAAATGCAATACATTATCCATTATTAAACCATTAAAAATATACCTAAACACTAACAATCGGTAATAAAATTATTATAGGTTATCACAATGACATGAAGAACGACGAATTATGATTATTATGAAGCCAAATTTAAAACAATCAATTTTTTATACGCAGATGTCAGATGACGAAAAGTGATTTCAAGGATAAGATTTAAATTATCCGTAAGTATATAAAGACTCCACTCTTGTGTGTTCACATTATTCACTCAGAATTTTACGGTAAGTACCTTCGGTAACTAAGGAAATATTATTTTAATTAAAATAATATTCTTTGTTCAGACGAGCAGTCATAAACGCTGTTCTCGACAGTTCAGTGATTTTTATATTATATTTTTTACGGTTTGTGTTAGAAAGTTTTTAAATAAAGTAGAAAAATGTTTAAAACATCACACTTTCGAGTTTATAAGTGGTTTCCTGGGTGAAGTTTCGTAGTTTAGTAATTTTAAAATATGTTTAATCTTCGCACTTGACGTTCTGCCATCGGTGAGACAAATTCTGAACTGATTTAGCTTCCCCTCATTGGCATCTGACGGTTTTACCGGTTCAGCAATAAGTATAGTCTTTCTGGGACAAAAATCTGTGTGGATTAGCGACCTACAAGCCAATCCTCACTTACCTATTTTTACTTGATACGCCCTTAATTTTAAACACTAGTCTGCGTATCTTTATTTTCATGTTTTTTTACCCCCAGTATCACAATGAAACTGCTGATAATTTTGGCTCTGATAGTTGCGGCAGTGGCCCGTCCGGATGATGGATTCTATGACAAAAAGTATGAAGATTTCAACGTTAACGATATCATTACCAACCTTCGTCTATTGAAAGCATACGCACATTGCTTTATTGGCGACGGCAAGTGCACACCCGAAGGAAATGATTTTAAAAGTGAGTGAACTTTTTTATTTTATAAAGCATTTCCATTAAACACAGTACGTATAAAGGCCGATTTTGTATTAAAAAAAATAGGAGTACACCTCTAGGATGAGGAGCTCGTGGCTAAGTTACAGCTGCACGGATAAAAGAAAAAAAAGAAAGAAAGTTAAGCTGCGCTTGGCGCGGTCGGTCCCTAAGTAGGATCATCTAAGTATGTCATAGCGAGACTCCTTCCTCCCTCCGTGCCTCGGAAAGCACTTAAAGCTGTTGGTCCGGGTTGTCATTTGTAGATCTTTGACAGTCGTTACGGGTAGTCAGAAGCCATAAAGTCTGATAACGAGTCTTACCATGGGGTATCGTGTTACCCGGTACTATTGGGTTATTGGGTTGTGGAAGTCAGATAGGCAGTCGCTCCATGTAAAACACTAGTACTAGGTACATAGTTGGAAAAAGGCTAGGCAGATGACGAGGATGTACACCTTGCACATTTAAATGATTATAATTGTTATCTGTGTGCTTGCATACTTTCTAGTATATTTTTGCAAATAATACTTTGAATTAGGTTAAAACTTAAACTTGAGGCATTAATATCAATTAGGGCAGTTAGCCAGTTTGTAGTAGAAGTTATGTGCCCGGACCAAACTTCAACCCCTTCTAAGTTAATACTTTTGGAGAAGAACGGGAAAGAATTTTCAATGATAACTTTATATGACAAGTTTAAGTTTTTTTGTTTTTGAGATGAAAGCGAACAGTGAGAGTAACGAGGGAAATCTAAACATGTTTTTTTTTTCAAAGTGTTGTGTGATCAGTGGGCCTATCACGAATCACTTTCGAAAAAGTATTCGTATCGAAAACGATTTTCGAATCATAAATACAACCGTACTAGAGCAAAATTTAAGTTTATAATGAGTAAAAAACAATTTGCAGCATCCAAAGATATGATTAAAGTCATAAATTTAAATAAATTGTGCGTAAAATACGAGTATATTTCATTTTAAAATCGCTGTCGATACGAATACTTTTTCGAAAGTGATTCGTGATAGGCCCACAGGTCATGATGCTAATGCCAAATACGGGATTTTTTGTTTTTTTTGTTTATCTGCGTGTCCGAGTCCTATTAAACTGATTTATTTGTAATTTTCCACAAATGTATATTATAAACCGGGTCAGGTTTTAAATTATCACGCTACATGTTATGGGGGTTGAGCTGTGAGTAAGGCTATATAATATAGGAAATTCCGACACATACCCGGACCAAGTCACGAGCAAGTGCATTAATTGCCATAATTTTATGCATACTAATTTAATGATTAGTTCACTACGAATTAAGTTAGGCAACTTGACGTTTCTATGGCGTCAAATCACTAAGTTATCTTCGACATAAGTATCTACTCTACGTACTACTAATAGGTAGGGTGTCTTACTAATGCCCCTTTATCCCAAAGTTAAGACACAAAATACATTCCGTAACAGAGTTTGATCGTTGGCGAACTTATTTAGAAGTTAAAATTGAGTTGAGGCTTCCGACTCTGGAACTAATTAGGAACACACCTCTCTATTAGTGTAATTAAGGTCCTGTTTGTTATTATAGTTTAAAAAAATTGAAAAATATTCTGATAGATTTTGATTAAATTATGTACGTATGACGTAAAAGGCGCGACTTGTGATTGAAAAAGTCCGTGAGTGTGTCCTCAACCTAAGTAGCTGGAATGAAGCCGCTGTACGGAAGTTTGAAAGCACTTTTTTAGGGTTCCGTGCCCAAAGGATAAAAAGGGGCCCTATTACTAAGACTTCGCTACCCGTCCGTCTGTCCTTCTGAACCGATGAACCGTGATAGTTAGACAGTTGAAATTAATTCATCACAGATGAAGTATTTCTATTGCCGCTATAATAATAAAAAACAAAATAAAATAAATATTTAAGGCGGCTCCCATACAACAAACGCGATTTTTTTTCCGTTTTTATAGATAATAGTACAGGACCCGTCATGCGCGAGTCCGACTCGCATTTGGCTGGTTTTATGTCCTGGTTTTGCAAACTTTTATATTCACTTATTATAACGAATGGCGAAGCACCGTATCCTTATATAAGTTGTATTATCATGCTTGTTCAGCTTTCTCAGGTTTTATGGTCTTTCCTAACATATTTCTTGTCAGCCTTTTAGGAATATGCTTTCTTTCAAACTCCATCAAACAGAACTAGATGGAAGATAGAAACTCACGGCAAATTCGAGACGGTAGTTGTAACTTTTCTCGATGTTATGCAGTAAGTCTTGATTAAATTTGAATGTTTTAATGCAAATAGAGTTTATTCTATTTCCGACATATCAGAAAATCTTTAATATTTTTAATAGTATGCATAAGAAAGGCTAATGGCAATTTAATGTAACGGTCTTAACATAACGTGTTACGAGTAGAGACATCGGTCTCTCCGAATCTCGTAAAACCACTAAAATCCGAGTATTGGGTTATTAACACGAATTCACCTATGTAGTTCAGGTACCTATATGCCTGAGAGTCATGTGCTCTCACACTAATCACTACATAGTATAAAACAAAGTCGCTTTCTCTGTCCCTATATCCCTATGTATGCTTAATTAAATCTTTAAAACTACGCAACAGATTTTGATGCGGTTTTTTTAATAGATAGAGTGATTAATGAGGAAGGTTTTGGTATATAATTTGTCAAGTTTTTGTATCCATTCCCAAAAATATCGCGGGCGAAGCCGTTGGCGGGAAGCTAGTATCTTATAAACAATATCTTGTTTACATCTCTTTTGTTTTAACTCCTCCTATCGCAGGTCTGCTGGAAGAGATTCCTTTAGAAATAAGTAGTGCCTTTGTACCATACTGTCCTATTCTTTTTTCTATGTGTAGGCACATAAAATGTGTAATAAATAAATAAAAATATTTAACACTAGCGTTTCCTGTGGTGTTACCCGTATCCTGAGTAAACTACCTTGCCCATCCAGGTAGAAAGTACTCTATGTCTAAATCAAGGATATAAACTATGTGCGTACCAAATTTTATCCAAATCCATAAAGAAGTTTTTGCGTGATGCGTGTACAAACATACAGACAGACAAAAAATCTAAAAATAGTATTTTGGCTACTGTGGCTTGTAATAGAGACCTTTATTGGTTTTTCTTCAATATACATAATGAGATCGGCCTGTTACAATTTTATTTTATGTATATGTATGTGTTTGTTTATAGATTTATGCTAGACTTGCTGTAACCAGTTAAAAAACACAAATTACAATAAAAATCAGCTAACCGTAAAAGCATGACAAACACACAAACTAATATTCGCGTTTTTATTAAAAAAAAATAGATATTAATAAGCATATATGTATTTTGGATACATTCATAACGCCTTTAATTAACTCTATTTAATATGTATACTTACAGATTTTGTTAATTAACGGAAACTCTAAGGAAATTATGATACAGTTCACAGATTTGATCATTTTAGCATCTGTAGTAAAAAAATACTAATTCATATTCTTATAGAAGCTCAAGAACTTTAATGTCAGAAACAAACATCAAAATCTTAATAACTTGCTTTATAAAATGTTTTTATATAGTAACAGAGATAGTAGATAATTATTTTTACGTAATAATTTAAAAGTCAAAAGGACCATAAATTGGTATTCTGATAATATGTATATAATCTATCTTCTTCTTCTATACTTATAATAAATCTGTAGAGAGGTCAATTCTGTACATGAAATATATTTCCAAAATAACTATCAGGGGGTGATTAGGGATCGATACTGATGCCAAAAATGCAATCAGTAAAATTTTTGTCTGTCTGTCTGTATAAACGTTATAGAAACAAAACTACTCGACGGATTTTAACGAAACTTGGTACAATTATTTTTCATGCTCCTGAGCTGGTATACGTTTGTAGTATACGTTTCATCACGGTACAATCAATAGGAGAAGAGCAGTGAAGGGAAATGTTGGGAAAACGGGAGAAGTTACTACATTTTTTAAGCTTCCGTCGCGTGTGCAACCTTAATGGTTAAAGCTACACAGAAATCAAGGCTATAGGCTATATATCATCACGCTAAGACCAATAGGAGCGGAGCACCACTATTCCACGCGGACGAAGTCGCTGGCAGAAGCTAGTAGAAAATAAGTCTTATAAACCTATGAAAAAGAGTCTTAAATTCAATTATTAAAGTCTTAAATTTCTTTATTGCTCTTTTCCCGTCTTCCATTTTCAGATTACCACGCCTAAAAGAAAATTTCACAGTATATTTTAAACCTAGTAACGTTTATTTCAGAATGGATCCCTGAAGCCTCCAAGACATCGTGTGGCAAGTGTACAGAGAAACAAAAATTCCTCGTAGGGAAAACTATCAATGCCATCAAGCAGAAACTTCCCGAAGAATATGAGATACTTATTAAAAAAACAGACCCCGAAAACAAGTACTCCGAAGATCTGAAGAAGTACCTCGAGAAATACGGTAGCTAAACTACTTCGACACCACTTAGGCCCAAGTTAAGTTAATAAAATAAAAAGTTCACCGACATGATAACGGTCCGATTAACTTAAAACAGCTGTTTACCATAAATTCAAACTTCTAACTTTCGATGGGTAACGTATTATTTGAGATTTTTATTCCCGAAACGGTCGATTACCAAATCAGGGTTGAACATAAAGTGGGTAATACGAAAATTCCCACTTCCTGATTAAAAAACCTTGTAGCGACACCTATCTCGCCAAATGAGAACGACACGAAGATAAGATTCCTGCATCGCGCAAGCAGAGTTCTCGAGCGAATTAAACTATATAGAAAACCCCGACATCAACCATCGGGCAGTAGCCCGCCAGGCAATATCACCCGTGTGGCCGGAGGATCCTCCCTTTTCAATGGAGGGTCCCCGCAGTGTTCCTCCATAACCTTTTCCACTTTTTCTTTTTCACTTTTTGAAACCATCAGTCGGTGAACTTAGCCCTTAATTGAATAAACTTTGAATGGGGATATTTAACGTAAAGGTGTTAAATAAATTTCAAATATATTTTATTTTGGATTTTAATATGTTTTGTTTCACTTACGACTTTTACGTAAATACTATGTACATGTCCATCGATAGTTTGCAATCCGATTACGCGTAATCACATTAATTAAGTGTCGTTCTATTAACGAATTGTCAGCTAGTATTTTGGACCGGTTATGACAATTACAGGTTTGACGCATGTTATACATTATCTATCATTATTTATGAATAAATCAACATTATATAGTATCTACCATAAATCAATCAGCGGTCAAGTGTTTGGAATCTCTAATGTTTTCAGCTACGGTCACATTCACGCCAATCGGACGAATCGTAAATATGTCAAGATTACTCAGTATCAATAAATGAATTTTTCCAACCTTAATAAATTATAAGAGTTATGGTTACTAATATAATAAAGCTGAAGAGTTTGTTTGTTTGAACGCGCTAATCTCAGGAACTACTGGGGGGCTAGACAAGTGGCAAAAACGCTAGTAGAATAGAAAACAAAATGTATGGGAATGACATTCGTTTACGAGTAACTATCTGTCATTGCCATACATTTTGTTTTCTATTCTACTAGCGTTTTGCCACTTGTTTAACCCCCCTGGTACGATTTGAAAAACTCTTAGCCCATTTATAGAAATGGGCTAAGAGGCCATTAAGAGGCTATCACTGAAAGAATTTTATCTGAAGTATTTGCCTACGCAGACGACACTGCACTTTTCATTCACGGTCCCACATGGGCAGATGTGAAAGCTTATGCAGAAGCTGCTTTCAGTAAAGCCACGTGGTGGTTGTCACATAACCTACTAACGCTCAACATTAAAAAAACAAACTACATTACATTCGCATTAAAAACCGCTTCTCTCCCACCTCTAAATACTTTCTTTATTAAATCCCATACTTGTCATGAGCTGTCTTCTAACTGTGATTGTGTAGCAATATCCCGAGCCACCATTATTAAATATCTGGGAATCAATATTGATCAATCTCTGAAGTGGCAATGTCATATTGCTGCCCTAACCTCACGTGTAAGAAAGCTAATCTGCGTGTTCAAATTGCTCCGTAATGCCGCTGATTTGGAAACCCTTATGTTGGCCTACCTTGCGCTATGCCAATCAATACTATCTTACTGCATCACGGCATGGGGTGGGGCAGCGAAGACTATAATCTTACCTTTAGAAAGGGCACAAAGGGCTGTTCTCAAGGTTATGACTAAAAAGGCTTTTCGATACCCAACCGTTCAACTTTATGAGGACACAGCTGCTCTGACCGTGAGACAGCTCTTTATTCAGCAAACAATAATTAGGAAACACACAACGCTAACTTTTGACTCCACAGTCTACAAATGCAAACGTCGGTCAGATATAGTCTGCCCCCCAGTCAAACACAGAACGACAATGGCTAAACGGCATTACAAAGTTATGAGTGGTATCCTATACAATAAAATTAACAAAATTTTGAACCTGTACCCCTTAAGAAAAATGGAGTCAAAAAGAAAATTAAAACTTTGGCTTCAAAAACTAAATTACGCAGCTACTGAGAACCTTCTTAATCAACACAAATAAAAAAGGATAAAGCAATAAAATTAATTTAATTTTACAAAACAAAAACAAAAACGCGCCCTTTACCTTAAATAATAGCCTAATTTGATAAATAGTCGTCTGTCATACATAACGTAACTCAAACACACTCATATCACCACACCCTCACCAGCACCCACCATCTCATAGACAAAAACACACCCTTGCATGTCGTGAATGTGGCACACTGGCACACTCATACTTTTTTTACTTTTTTTTTTTTATTTTTATTTTTTTTGTATTTTAGTATTTAATTTTAACTGGATTCCCTATATACAGGCATGCCTAAATTTGGGAATTCAGCAACTCAATAATTTTTTACTACGGACGTCTGAAGCAATGTTTTCTAGTGAGGTAGTGGAGCGGTCCCCAGTGTCCGTAACACAGGTTTATTCCTAGCATGGAACTGGGTTCTGCTCCGCCATCCACAATGATATTGTTATCTATTACTTATGCCGTAGTATTTAAGTTAACATGTACTCATACTTTTGAAAATAAATTCTTTATTATTATTATTATTCCGTTTATTCATTTCTTACACATATTTTTTTCATTTTTAAATATTCATTATAAAAATAATATAAAAAAACATTTAAAAATATAAAAAACAGGGATCCACCGATATCGGGAACAGGGTCCAAGCTACCGGTGGTTAGGGCTCCAGAGACAGGAACCTCCTCACAATACGTGCAGTATCCAGGAGCACTGCCTTCTGAATCAGGCCCTTGACCCAGCCGCCTAACGAGAGCCTCCTGAGATGTTGGTCGAGGCTCTTGGCCATCAGGCCATTGGCCGTCACGACTATCGGCACAATGACTGCCGAGTCCACATTCCACATGTCGACAACCTCGTGCGCCAAGTCGAGATAGTTTATTTGTTTTTCTTTCTCGGCTTTCACGAGATTCTCGTCATGGGGAATGGTGACATCGATGATCATTGTGCGGCGCGCTAATCGGTCTATCACCACTATGTCAGGTTTATTGGCTACAATAGTCCTGTCAGTGATGATAGACCGATCCCAGTACAACGTGATATGGTCATTTTCGAGAACTGGGTCGGGCGCATACTTGTAGTATGGTACCTCAAGATCCACAAGTTTGTACTGCAAAGCAAGCTGCTGGTGGATGATCTTGGCCACTTGGTTATGCCTGTGCAAGTATTCACCGTTAGCCAAACGAGAACAGCCAGAGATAATATGTCTGATAGACTCACCTGGACGATGACATGCCCGACATATGTCAATCGTCCCGTCCTTCATGATATATCTCCGGTAGTTGTTCGTCAACATAACTTCGTCCATAATTGCGCAGACAAACCCTTCGGTTTCCCCGAACAGGTCGCCGAAACGTAGCCAAGATACGGACGCCATAAAGTCTACATCGGGCCTATGAAGAGCCCGGAAAAAGCGTCCGTGTAGCTCCTTGCCTTGCCATACCTCCTTGCGGTCATTGGTGGTAAGTACCACAGGTTTGCGCCAATTCTCTTTAGCCAGCGACAGCGGGGTGAGTCCCTTGTCCACTGCGACTACATCCTGATGCATACCCACGTCGGTTTTAAGAAAATATTCCCTGAGATTGCACACCTCACGGTTATGAAGGGTCTTAGCATTTAAATAGCCACGACCCCCGCATTTCCGTGGGATGTACAATCTCATCACCGATGATCGTGGGTGATGCATCCGATTTGCAGTCAACAGTGACCGAACTCTTCTGTCCAGGGCATCAAGTTCAGACTGAGTCCACTTGAGTATGCCAAAGGAGTACATCAGGACTGGCATGACCCAACCGTTAAAGGCGCGGACCTTATTGCCACCTGATAAGGAACTTTTCAGAACCTTATTCAGGCGACCAAAGAACCGTTCCCGTAACGATTGTTTCACGTCAGCCGCGTTGATGCCTAACCCCTCCGACATACCCAGGTATTTGTAAGTATCAGTTGCGGAAAGTGATCTAAGGTTTTAGAATCTGAAAGTTGTAGTCCCTCAGATTCTACAATCCCTCCTCGCTTTACATGCATAACTGCACACTTATCCACACCAAACTCCATCCTGATGGAGCTACTAAAAGTTTCAGTTACCTTTAGTAGCTTCATCAGTTGCAGTTTAGTAGGGGCAAATAGTTTCAAATCATCCATATAAAGCAAGTGGGATATAACCTGACCGCCTCTCCGCAAAGGATAGCCCAGCCTCGAACCCTCTAGTAGAGTGCTGAGAGGGTTCAAGGCTAAACAAAACCAAAGTGGACTCAAACTGTCACCCTGGAATATTCCCCGCTTAATTTTAATAGACTCGTCGTTCCCTTGAATCGTTCGACATCCTGGATAGCGAAGTACCGTCCTCCACTGCCCCATACATGACGCAAGGAAGGTGCGTAGAGTTGTATTTATTTTATACAGCTCCAGCACCCTCATGAGCCATGTATGAGGGACCGAGTCGTAGGCCTTCTTGTAATCTATCCAACATGTCGACAGATTCTTTCGGGATCGACGAACCTGCTGGCTTATGACCATATCGATGAGGAGCAGCTCCTTAGTGCCACGGGACCCATTCCTACATCCATTTTGAGAGACTGACATGATAGAATGTTTGTCAATATGTGAATTTATTTTAGCTCTCAAAATAGATGTAAGAAGTTTATAGACCGTCGGTAAACAAGTGATCGGTCTATAATTCTTAGGTTCCGCGGCACTACCTGATTTATGGAGCAGGTGGGTAACTCCTGTAGTTAGGAACTGTGGTAGCGACCCGGCTTCTAAAGCTAACTGGAATTGCGATGCTAAACGAGGGTGTGAACTTTGTAGCCATTTAAGTCAGAAATTGTGCAGTCCGTCCGGTCCTGGTGACTTCCAATTTGGCAGTGGACGGACTGCACTGGCTACATTGGAGGAGGTGATGCTAACCTCCTCCATTTCTGTTATAAATTCACACTCTCGTTCAACATCACGCATCCAGTCACCTTCAGTGTGGCTGACGGGTGCCGACCAGATGTCGCGCCAAAATATACTAGTGGCGTCGTCATCTGGGCGGCACACGTCAGCCACAGTATGTTCAGGTCGCTCCCAAGCTCTGTATACCCACCTTTGGTCGCTCTGGAACATGCGATTCTGGGTATAACGTTCCACCCGTCGTTTATACCGACGAATACGGCTTGCCCATGCACAAACTTTTTGCTTCAGGAAGTCGATGCGCTCTGTGACATGTGACATATACTCACGAGGACTAATTCCAGTCCCCGTGAATGCCCGTCTCACAAAGCGCATCACCCTTGGTCGGGTATTACCCTCCCTGAAGCATAATAGTTTGCCGATGAGTAACCTGGCCCCCTCGACACGACGCTCAATCCTGCATTGCCAAGCTGGGATGGCTGGTTTTGGTCGTGTGGCTCTATCACTGTCAGAAAATTTGACATTCGCCACACGGCATGCCGCCACAGCCGCGCAATACATGATTGAGTGTGTATCGAAGAGGTCTTCGCTGTTTTCAAAGTATTTATCCAACAGCGAATCCAAAGTACACACCAGCGCCCTATTCCGCTTGTGCATAGGCAAGCGTGGTAGACGTGGTCTAAATTCGACAGGAGTGAACCTAAATTCCCGGATCGCATCTTCCAGGGCACTCCCCAGTTGGTCGTTGCACTGACTACTTACTGTTACAACCCTATCGTCCTCACCTTCATCACCGTGATTGGACCGCGGCGGGACTCCGACCGTAACAGACGGTGGAGCCGCGGTCTGTGATGAGGTCGATACCATAAGGTTGTTCAGCACCTCTGAGCGCAGCCTATCAAGTGCGGCGTCGTCCAATCTGTGATTGCGTTGGATAACGCGCACCTGATCCGAAAGTCGTTGGGCCGAGACGTTGACTGCTGGTTCAAGTACCTGAAACAAAGACAGCATCCTTTCACGGTACGCAGTGAGGTTAGCTCCCCCCTCTGTAGACCCGTAATATGCGCGCATGACATTCTCATTCATATTCTGAGTCCATTTCATGCGCTGCACACAACCACCGACAGCGGGGACCCTGCTCAGGGCCGGTTGGCCCCTGGATCCCAAACTTCTCGGTGGCCGGCCTCTCCCCTGCCGACGCACAGGTGTTGGCGACGTCGGCGGGGAAAAATACTCGTCGCTCGAGCTCGACGCAACTGCAGTCGCCGGTGTCACGGGTGATCCGGGGTCCGGCGGCGGCGAGACGGAGCTGAGCGACGACTCCGGGGGTGGTGGGCGTGCGCGACAGCTTGCGGCTTTGTTTCTCGTCAGCATAATTTTATTCCATCTTAATTTATTTTTGTAATATTCATCCGGATGACATATGTCAGTTGACCAGTTTTTCGACTTTTTTCGTTTTTTTTTTGTTTATTATTATTATTATTATCTAACACTGGAAGGCTATATATCATAAACGCTAAAACCAATAGGAGCGGAGCACCACTATTCCACGCGGACGAAGTCGCGGGCAGAAGCTAGTTATTTATTTTTACAACAAGTTTACCTGTACCTGTATTACATTAATTGCATCAATCGATTTATAATTCCCTTGCAGAGATTGGTTGTATCGGGAATGTCCTCGTCCATATTTATTACACATTATTACTTGTAGAACATATCACATATGTCATATATTGATAAAATACGAAGTCAGCAGCACTTTGGGCACTAAGGCCATTGTAAGAGGACCAGAACTCAATGCAAGTTACTCAGGCACGTAGATTATTTAAAGTAGGTTTCTTCCATATCTTCATTCATGACCTAAACCAAAAATCAAACTTGTTCCTTTGGTCCGTCAATATTAGAACATCTTATCAAAAACACGTTCTGCTTACGCTGTAACTCCATTTTACAAAGCTTGTGAACATATTGAACAGTTTATTTGAGGGTCTGGTTCAAATCAGGAAACCCTTGGGGTTTCACGTCAGCAATAGTGATCACGTACGACTTCACTACACCATCTGTCACTCGCGCCCTCTTTTTTGAAGTGGTCCTACGTGATTAATATTAAATTTAATGCCTCTTCAAGTGGTTACGAGGGAAAGTTTAGGGTTGAACTGGTCTGTTTGTTCTTAGCGAGTTTGTTTAAATAGCTCGATATTAGGCATTAGAGACACCAAATTAGGCGTGTTCCTACGAGAGCGTTTCTTTGATTATTTTTCAATTTGATATTCAATAAATTTTAATTATTAATTTCATATTATGATATATATGTGATCGTGTCTTACAATTTGTCCTTCAATGATACATACAACATCTCTGTACTCTGTACCTATCTGTTATATTCCACACTCTGTATAGCAGCATCTGTATTCGTCTCTAAGGAAACGCTAAGTAAGTAACACACTTGCCATTTAATATGTTCGGTAACAAAGTCGATATATAGTTATAAAGAAATACTTGTTGAACACCATTTTATTACGACTTCTCAAGTACATTGAAAAAGTTACGGACTTACAACAGGGGTAACAACGTGAGGTCTTTTTTGACTGACAAACATTAGGTGTTCTTATTAGAGATTGAGCGGATTATTCGGAATGTCTCATTTTTTTTTTCTTTGAACTGTCGTGGCAGAATATTAAAACTACTGATGTTTTAGTATTAGTGACCGATCTTATTTACGAAGCCTGATTATTTTATTATAACAAAGAAATAAATTATCGTGAATAAATCGGCATGTCCTGATTATAAAAATCAAAGGCGACTTTGACGACACGCACTTCGTCGTGTGCACTATCTCTGAAAGACGAACCTTCTAAAAGCAACATTCATATAAAATATAACATCACAAATTTTCAAAAAATTTAACCCTAAGTTACATATCTAGAAGTAACGAATCCCACGAAGTAGATATTCGAATGTAGAAGAATTACGAAATCATATAAATTAAGGAAACAAAATCAACGGCTATATAGCCGTAGAACAAAATAGGCCAATATTATATTATTAAATATATAACAGTAAATAAAATAGTGAGCAATGCCACATGTAAGAAAGATCATTGACAACGGCACATTCGTGTTATTAATTGTCAGGAAAAGGTTTGTACAAAGACATTTTTAGATTTCATTAAATTGAAACGTTGGCACCCGCGCGAAGCCGTATCACATCGCTTGAACGAGTATATTATAAATAAATAGTATCAGAACGAATAAGTAAATTGAAATTATAGTTACATAAAACTAGACAGGTTCACAAGTAGTGGGAAGAACTACCCCCACGTTGCTTCGTTGAGAAAAGTGACTTATTGGAAAAATATTTCAAGTAACTTTCCGTTAAGATGAACAATAACAATTCATTCTTTCTAAATAATGAGAAGCCAGCTAAGTTTAGTAGCAAGGCTCTTGTTTCTCTTGTATTGTCACGAACTTGTCATGTCATACCGTGGTAAAAATAGTACTCAATCAGCGAGGATGCACAGGGAATGTCCAATGAAAATTACAAAAAATAGGCTTTTAATTTATTATTATTATTACAAGCTGATTCCTGTGGTTTCACCCGCATCTCGAAGGCACTATTTCGCGCTTCCAGATAAAAACTATCCTAAAAGGATATGGGATAGTTTTTATGCGGGAGGGATAGATTGGACCCTGGGGGAGGGCATCCAACATTCAATCTGTCTCCATGCCAAAATTCATATCCAAACCGGTTCATCCGTTGTATCCTAACAGATAGACAGACAGACAGGTAGAGTTACTCTCGGATTAATAATATTACTAAGGATATATGTTTTCCGCTTGTTTTCGTGAAAAGTATAGTGGGAATGTGCCATGAACCTATCTTCTGTAGGTATACTCACGTTTGAGAATTTCAAGACTAATGTGTGAGTCCACTGTAATAGGGAACGACATGTGTACATAGACATGTAAGACTGTGGGTACCGTAAGTTTATGATATTACTCGTTAGATAATAAGCTGTCAAAAAAAATGAACTATGCCAGCTGTTTAAAATATTACGTCCCTATTAATATTCGGTAGTTTATAATCTACGCGAGTCATACCGTAAAATTGTGAATTGTGATTGTGAACTTACTTGAATGCGACGGAAGGTAGCTTCCGCGTTAATTGGTTGAACGATCGACCACTGGACCAAAAAAATCCCTAAAATTTAAAAAAAATATATACATAATATATAACTTGAAAACCGTGGGATAATTGCATATTGTATTTCAAATAAACATTTGTAGGTAGGTTAGGTTAGGTTAGGTAGGTAGGTAGGTACCTATACTGTAAATTTGAATGAGAAACAGAAATATTTGAAAATATAATTTAACATTTCCATAATAAGAATATATTTTATTTTCTTCAACAGTATTAATTCAATAAAATATTATAGAATTCTAGACCACCGGACATCTAAGTGCTTGTTTTTTTCTTTTCAGTTTTTATTTCTTGAAATATTTTGTATTAGTTAACGAACCGTTTTTTGTCATGCCTGTCTGCGATTAAACAATTTTGCTAATACATCTAAGGTATTATAATTACGTGTCACTCCTAATATTTAGGTTGTTAATTAAAGCAGTAATGACGTAATTAGTTTACATCTCTATTGCTCTTATTAGGTATAGTAATAGAATAATGGTTCAGTTTAAAGTTGCTCATGAATATACGATTTTTCTTAGTATTATTTATCTTCGCTTTGCATAATATGTCAACATGATCAGCCTTTTTATTATCCCACTACTGGTCAAAGGCCTTCTCTCATACAGACAAGGCATGAGCATTGATCACTACGCTTGCTCAAGACGTATTGGCGTTTTCAAACTTTTCATAGTCCCGGTTTCCACATAATGTTTTTCTTCATCGTTATTCAGTGGTTTCTTAGATACACTTAGAAAGTGCATATATTATGACTTTAGAAAAGTAACAATGGTACATGCCAGGTTTCAAACCTACACACTCGTACATAAGATGCAGGTGCCTTAACCACTAGGTATAACATAATGTATTATCTACATTCACCAAGAAAGGTTTAAATAGATCTAATGTAGAATATAAGATTGTATATTTGACCTATTTTATAATTACTAGCTTTTGCACGCATCCCAGGGATTTCTATCAAACCAAAATAGCTTACAAACCTGTTAAAAATTAAAAGGCTGTTTTTTTAAAAGATTATTTTAGAAGAGAAAATGACTTATAGGTAAATCTTACTATCTTCGTAAGCATGCAAGTTTATCCTACATCAAACCACAGGAAAAGTACTGCTAGCGCCATCTCGTTCGCCGTGTGAAAAATACAGGCTGTTCCGTAAGAGTTTGAAAACGAAATTGAAAGAACTATAGTCTGTACCAATTTATTTAACGAAAAATGTAAACAAAGTCGTAACTTATTTTGTTCTAATTATGCCACAGAAATTGACAAAATGGTTTAAGGATGGCGCATTTATGTCAGTTTCTTGCTCTAAACATCATCATTCGTAATTTTGATGCCATTTTATTGATCTATGTGGGAAAATTAGAACAAAATAGGTTATGATTTTGTTTAAATTTTTCGTAAAATCAATTGGTACAGACATAGTGTTCGTTTGCTGGTTGAAATTTGCAACTTTTTATACATAATAGCTTTCTGCGCTTCTTTATATATAAACTAGCTGTCTCCCGCGGTTTCACCCGCATCCCGAGGGAACTACTTAGCGCTCCCGGGTAAAAAATAGCCTATGTTGTTCCTCAGGGTCTATTCTATCTCTGTACCAAATTTCATTTATATCGGTCCAGTAGTTTTGGCGTGAAAGCGTAACAGACGGACAGACAGACGGACATTGCGAAACTATAAGGGTTTCTTGTCGGACTACGGAACCCTAAAAACTGGTGGTTAAAATACTTAATCTTCTTCTATTGTCCCAGGTGACTTCAGTTTTGATTGAATAGCTACGGATAAGATAAAACTTGATTACGTCATAAATATTAACGTAGGTACTTGCCACCAAAGCCTCCGAGATGGGCTTACCGTTCTATTCAATCTGCACTCCAATTTATCCTTGTTATTGAGACAATTGTAGGTACATAATGTCGAACATGGTAATGATAAAAAGCGGGAAGAATATTTTTTTTATTGTTGATAAACAATGCATTTTGCTAGCATAAAAATATTACAGACTAGCTTATCGCCAGCGGCTTCGCCTACGTAGGTTACACGAATTCAAATTAAAAATGACAGAGTTTCATGCAAACTTTGCCCCCTTTCTAACTCCCTTAGGGATAGAATTTTGGAAAATCCTTTCTTATCGGATGCCTAAGTCATACAAAGAACACACCCTCCAAGTTTCAGGTCTCTACGATCAGCGGTTCAGGCTGTGCACTGATCCGTTAGTCAGTCAGACATTCAGGACAAAGCATTTTATATAGGTATATATTTTTTTTTTCATCTAGAACCAGTACAACATTCTCAGCAAGCCTGATTCAAACGCGAAAAACAAAACAGGATCCCTCTTCGCAACAGAGAAGCCTTAAAAACAGATGATGATTAAAAAGAATAAACATACTTAACGACGTCGCAAACGGCTGGAATGTTTTCAAAATTCAGGCGATACGGAATTGGTAACCGGGTGAGCACTTACAAGCGAGTGCGAGTGAATACGGCGAATTGAAATTCAAAATACCCACAGTACTCGACGACAAACAATAAGTAGTTTTAATAAAAGTTAAGCCACAAAATAGACTTGCAGTGACGATATTCACTAGAATATTTTCATTTTGTTAAAAAAAAAACTGTTATAGGCCGGACGTATTTTTATTTTATTTTTATTATTTATTTTATTCTACAACCTTATCCAGTGCAAATACAATAAACCTTATTGGTTACTATTACATATTTGAGCCGTTTGGGATTGGAATATTAGGGTCATGTGACGTCTTCTGTTATCGAGACATAGCTTAGCGTTTAGTCGACTTTACGCTTGACCTAAATGTATTTTTTTCGGATGGGAAATCATCAAATGACTCCTCCCGCCGGGGGTCCCCACCCACGGTGAGAGGGAGTATCAGGCTCTGTGTGTGTGCAGTGCCAATGTGATTTTTCTAAAGTCAAATGTACTTTCTAAATGTATCTAAGACATGACTGACTAACGGGACCTGGACTAAAAAGTCCAATATCGCCAATTTGCCTACAGCAAGATTATTTTTATTTCGAACCAGCGACTTCGTCCGCGTGGAATAGTGGTGCTCCGCTCCTATTGGTCTTAGCGTGATGATATATAGCCTATAGCCTTCTTCAATAAATGGGCTATCTAACACTGAAAGAATTTTCAAATCGGACCAGTAGTTCCTGAGATTAGTAGCGTACGCAAAAATAGTAACTTTTCTGGTTGATTTCTTACACCTTGTGTCTGAAAAACCCAAATATCTTACGGAACCCTATTTATTTCCATAATAAAATTTAGCCTATGTTACTCGTGGATAATGTAGCTTTCGAATGGTGAAAGAATTTTAAAAATCGGTCAAGTAGTTTTTGAGCCTATTCATTACAAACAAACAAACAAAGTTTTCCTCTTTATAATATTAGTGTAGATAAAAATTGTATCGCTTTCAATTTTATTCGAAAGCCAAACAAAACGTTAGTCAGAGACTTTGTTTGCTCAAATTCCAATATCGGACTAAAACTTTCCATATTGGTATGTAGGGCCCTTATTACGCTTGAACGATCAAGCCATTATTACACCACCGAGATAATGAAATTCTTTTAACTTTTCTTTTCGATACCAGCAATAAAAAAAAACATTTAACTGTAGCTAGGTAGAAGGTCCAATAAAAATGGCGAAAGGTCCTTTATCCAAACTTACAAGTTTTTAATTAAACGAAAGTTTATAATAGACAGAAAAGTCATCCAATCGAAGAAACTTCGAGGATAAAAAAAACATAATAAGCTGAATTATTAAAAGTAAACCAATAGAATTATTTTTTTGGGATCGCGATATGCTTCTATAAAGTAAACATTACCATATAAACCTAATTACATATTTCCTAAAAAAGGGAAAAGTTTCTTAGAATGGTTCATGACCCCCGTCTTCCTCCTACGGAGACGTCGGCTCCTGGATGAGAGGAGGATGATTCGGAGGACTCCATGCATTTTTTAACACATAAACGAGATATTAGCAGCTAAGTAAAATGTATTCGGTTATGGGTGTGTGACTGGCTGCTGAACATATCGACCCCTCTAACCGTCGATGAGCGGCTTAATCTCTCGTGGTCGTGTCGGGTTGTCGTCATATCGGACTATGAGAATATACTTGAACTGCACACACTTTTGCACTACAATAAGAGATAGCTTGCAAGTCTCCGTTGAGGTAGTAGTTATGTAGGAAAGCGGGTTCGAATCATAAATATAACCATACCAAAGCAAAATTTTCTTTTATTCATTTATGCTAGCGAAAAAGCTAATAGAAATTGACGTATTTCATTGTAAACAACATACATAGGTTAGCCAATTAATGCTTCATCTGCGAGTAAAGATAACATAATTTCTCTTGGTTACCTCCGTGATCCAAACATTGTACCATACAGTGTAATTTACACGTGGAAGAGATGTAATTAATGAAAACCATACAAATGTGAATGATATTAAATCCTCATAAGCACCATGTAGTTTATATTATTTACTTAACTTATTTTAGATGAGAGATTCATTTCCTTTTTGAATGAATCAATTCCTCGATTCCCGGAATGATTCAATCAAAAATATATGCAAGGCCTACTTATTTATTGGTCCAATAGAAAAAGTTTGTGTAAATAGCAAAAGTTTGTTTTAAAGTCCATAAATCTTTTTGAAGATTTTGATATACAAAAACTTATGGACTGGGAAAGATATTGAAATATAATACATTTATTTTGTTTAAAATTAAAAAATCTTTTGCGGTCTAGGTTCACGTCACTAACGATATTCCTCACGCCTTTTCTTGAGATCCGACTGTAATTCTTACTTATCCTTATAAATGCCAAAGTAATTCCGTGTTTTTGTATGTTACGCTTTCACGCGGAAACGGCTCAACCGATCGATATGAAATTACGATTAGTACGGAGATAGATTGGAACCTGGGGAAGGACATAGTTCTTTAGTCAGCCAGTTTCATAAAAGCGCCGTTTGATAGCTAGCATAAGTGTCTTTAGGCCCATATCCTATCCATACCAAATTCCACCCAAATCGATCCAGCCGTTTTACCGTAAAAGCGTAACAAACTTCATTTCGCATTTATAAAAATATTTAGTAAGTTAGGACGGCCATAGAAACGTTTACATATTTCTTGTTTAGACTACCGATGGCTGACGACGTTTTAATAAACCAATGAGAGTTAAGTCAAGGGTCAAATCTAGTCAACTTGACCAGTCCATTCAGCTGTGAAGGACAAATCTCTAGGATCGATAAGTGAGTGAAAATATTTGATGACGATGAAAATTTGCAATTAGGTCAGAGATAGGTATGTGAGGGATAAAACTGTTTTTTTTTTTATGCAGGACAATTTTTATAGACAAACAAATTTTATTTATTTATGGGGATGTGTGCTGTGTGCAGCTGTGGGTAGCATTTTTTTGAAAATGGACGGGAACAGTGGCTGTCTATGACGTAAACGTCGTTATTATATACTAGCTTTCCGTACGCGGCTTCGCCCGCATGGACATTTTTTTTACACTTTGGGTTACGTTATTCAAGTTTTAGTAGGGATCCCTAGTTATTTCTAGAAATAAATATAGCCTATGTTACTCGTGGATAATGTAGCTTTCGAATGGTGTAATAAGAAGTTTTAGTTTTTTTAGTTTTAGTTTCTTGTAAGAATTTTTTAAATCGGTCCAGTAGTTTTTGAGCCTATTCATTACAAACAAAGTTTTCCTCTTTATAATATTAGTGTAGATAATAGTTAGAGATATTTTATGAGGAGCTCGTGGCTTAGTAACAGCAGCATTGGTCGACCGATCAAAGGTAAAGCTGCGCTTGGCACGGTCGGTCCGTGGATGGGTGACCATCTATGTCATAACCAGTTTCCTCCATGCCTCGGAAAGCACGTTAAGCTGTTGGTCCCGGTTGTCAATTGTAGATCTTTGTCAGTCGTTACGGGGAGTCAGAAGCCAGAAAGTCTGACAACCAGTTTAGTAAGTTACCCGAGTACTGGGTTGTGAAGCCCACCCAGACCCGGAACAATTTTAGTTGTCCCGTGCGGAAATCGAACTCGCGACACGCAGCGTAGCAGCCAATTGCTCAGCCACTACGCCAAACGTGCCGTCTAAACGTGCCAATCGCTCCATGTAAAACACTGGTACTCAGCAGCCGACCCCAACGTAGTTGGGAAAAGGCTAGGCAGATGATGACTTATGCAAGTAGTGCGCTTGCCATAAGTAGAGATAAGAACAATAAAAATTAAATATTAGCATGGTAAAATAAATCCTTACTTACATATTTATAAATTCGAATCACAAGAATTGACAAGAATTGACAAGAATACATTTATTCTAGAATTCCTTTTCTGGCAAAATTATATACTTTCTATATTATATATGCAAAAAATTATGAGAATTGGCAAAAATTTGCTTCACACTGGTATCTAGTATCTGGTAGTATCTGAATTCTAAATCCACGCAGACGAAGTCGCTGGCAGAAGCTAGTACCGTACCTACATAAAAAAACAGTGGTTTACAAACATAGTAATTTATTTACAGACGCAAATAAAAACGATAAAGGAAATATCATTATAATTGGGGTGTGATGGTGTTTACGAAGATCCTGTTTGATCACAAATGTATTCGACTTCCAATTTCATGTTTATATATTTATATTACGACGTATGATTTGCAATTTTCTTATTTATATTAAAATAAGTTCGATTTGTAAACGAGACAGACACTTGTATTCACAATCAATAATTTAGTAAGTGTGAAAGCAATACATTATTTACCACTTGGTCGGCATGATCGATATGCGTGCATATCGATACATATCTACAGCTTTTTCTAGCACTAAGAGCCTCTGATGGCTGGCTGTCCGCCAGACATTGTAAAATGATAAGTGTAATTATAATCATAATTAACTACGGAACCCTAAAAATTAACTTAACTTTAATCAAAGTATGTTGCACTTATATCTACTTTTATTATTATTATGCTAGCTTCTGCCAGCGACTTCGTCCGCGTGGAATAGTGGTGCTCCGCTCCTATTGGTCTTAGCGTGATGATATATAGCCTATAGCCTTGATTTCTGTGTAGCTTTAACCATTAAGGTTGCACACGCGACGGAAGCTTAAAAAATGTAGTAACTTCTCCCGTTTTCCCAACATTTCCCTTCACTGCTCTTCTCCTATTGATTGTACCGTGATGAAACGTATACTACAAACGTATACCAGCTCAGGAGCATGAAAAATAATTGTACCAAGTTTCGTTAAAATCCGTCGAGTAGTTTTGTTTCTATAACGTTTATACAGACAGACAGACAAAAATTTTACTGATTGCATTTTTGGCATCAGTATCGATCCCTAATCACCACCTGATAGTTATTTTGGAAATATATTTCATGTACAGAATTGACCTCTCTACAGATTTATTATAAGTATAGATTTGTAACATATTTGGAAGTACCTAATTTCATATATATATTTCTCTAATTTCGCATCCAATGAAGCATATTTGAAATTTACCGCCCTAAAATTCACAAGGAACGGTTCCGAATTTCAAACGAATATTCGTTTTCGTTGAGTTAGAGTAGGCCCCTGTTTGAATCTCTATTTTAATTCTAATTTTGCCAATTAATAAATATATGCCCACATTGTAATTTATTTTTGACATGTTATAAAACTGTGAAAGAAAGGCGGTAAGGCGTTAAGTAGTAGTAAATTCCATTACCATGTAATGTTGATGAATACAGACTAAAATCATAATTTGAATAATTAATCACACATGTACGTGAATGGTTCAGTGGTTTGAAGGATTACGGCGTAAATTAAATTGTAAGACCAAATAAGTGATGGATGGATTGTGTGAAAGAATGTTACTGGTTACTTACACTAAGATCAATATTATGAAATTCTGTACAATTTTGTAAGCACAAAAAGAATAGAATCTCAACATCAAAGTGTATTTATAGCTTTTAATCTAGTATACTCGTGGTCTGTACTCAGGTGCATCGCTGAACTTAGTTCCATCTCACGGCGGCACACGAGCGTGAAATACAAACATAAGTTATGATTTACGAAACAACAAGAGCTAAATCTAAAATATTCTAAGGTATAACGCTGCTATCTACAATAAAACATCAATTTGAAGTCTTTAGACGCCATATCCTAGTGAAAAATAATAAATTATTATAAATATAAGATACATTTTTCTAAAAGCTGGTCTTTGAAAACATATTCGATTTGACTTTCGGGATCAAGATGGTTTTGAAAAACGGACTAACTAGAAAATCGAAAATGGTTTAGGAGCTTGCCAAAAACATGCTACTGTTTTTTTTTTAATAATCCTCATAAGAGTAGTTTTTCATAGACTAGAACGTCAATAAGTGTGACTTCGAGTCGCTAGCCCATATGATTAAAACAAAAACGTTAAAATTCAGCCATATACTGGCGCAAAACTTTTGCAATGCTTGAATTATTTGGTTACATTTGGGAGAGTGCCCACAATTGTATAGATTATGGTCAGAGGTTTGTTGTTGTTGTTTAAATCCTAACAATGTATTTCAATAGCTAACTTTTAAGCTAAAACCTCTGACCATAATCTATACAATTGTGGGCATTCTCCCAAATGTAACCAAATAATTCAAGCATTGCAAAAGTTTGGGGTGCTGGGGCAGGAAACCTTCACGTGTGTCCGGGAACTGGAGTTCCCTTATGGACACGTCCGGGGGGAAGACCAGTTTTCCGGGACGGTGCACCCCGGGGTACGGGCGACGACTCCCCATCGGGATTGTTTTCCCGAGTGGTCTCGGTGCCCGTATGCCAATATCCTGTTGGGGGGTGGGGGGCAGGGGCGGCCATGGTTAGGAGGAAGGAGGAAGGAGAATGGCGGATCACTCCTCGCGTGTCCCTCTGAATAGCAGAGGGAGCATGGCGATGGAGGAAGAGCGGGCTCGGTGTGCACTAGCCTGCCACCGGGTAGGCACATTTTGCCACCACTACAAATCTCGTAGCCCTGGAGATCGTCAAGGTCATGTCTCTGACGGTCGACGGGGGTCGAGGGTCTTGGCTTAACCGCCCGGACCGCGAGGAAGATAACCTCTATAAAAAATCCCCAAACCTCCAAGCGGCGGCGCACCGTGAGGGAGGTTGAAGGCTTGGCTGATGGGTAGCCTCAGTCGTTAGTGCGAACCACTAATTTGAGCAAGTACAACATGTTTTTTACTCGTGGGAACTGCATGGAATCTTTGACTACAAAACTTTTAGACGTAGAGAGGGAGAAAGAGAGGTGGGGCGACGAGTCGGAGTCCGACGACGAGTCCGGAGACGAGAGCGTGGTGAGCTCCAAAAGCTCACGACGCGTGGGCGGAGGAGCTGCTGCGGGGAAAGCCAAGTTCCTCCGCAAGCGGCCCAGACCAGAAGACGACCGGGAGTCGTCTTCTGACGGAGGGCTGGCTTTGGCCAAAATCCCCACCAGCAGGCGGGGTAAGGGCCAGGCCAGAGGCGGGGGGCGGGTGCTCACCGCCAAGGAGGCCGCCCAGCGAGCGAAAAAGCTCGCTGAGGAGGGCCGTCACCCCGGGGGGTCCAACACGGTCCCTTCGGAGTCCTCCGGCGGTGAGCCGGACCCTGCTGGTGGGGGCAAGGCCACATTTGGGGAGGCCGTGTCGGCCGACTCAAAGATGCGGCCTTAAAGATCAAGAAGGCCTCAAAACTTAAGGCCATGGGCGCGGCGACGGCCTCCATAATGGCGGCGGCGCAGGCGCATCTTGCGGGGCCTTCGCAGGAGGAGGTGGCCGGTTTGCGGGCGGAGGTCGCCCGTCTTGCGGCCACCACGGAGCTTCTCCAAAAGGAGAATGGGGAGCTCCGTGCGGAACTGGCCAAGCTCCGGACCGCCCCCAGGGAGGTGCCGCAGGGGGGCCGCCCGCTGGGACAGAGTCAGCCTACTGCCACGGAAAGCCAGATCCTAAATCTGGTGCGGCAGGAGCTGACCGCTTTTCAGGCACGGTTTTCCGTCCTGGAGGGCATCGTCCTGCGCCCCCCGCTAGCGGCAAGCAGGACGGCCTCGGGACCGAAGGCGGCCTCCTTTGTGGCCGCTGCGGCTGCCGCCACACCGCGGCCACCTGAAAGGCCCAAGACGGCCCCAGCTAAACCGGTACCGGTGAAGCCGGCCCCTGCGAAGCCGGCTCCGACGAAGAAGGGCAAGGCAGCCGCACAGCCCACGAGGACCCCAGTGCCGGAGGCGCGACGGCCGCCGCCTCCTCCGCCTTCAAATTTCCCTGCGGCCGGTGCCGCTTGGCAAGTGGCCGGGGACAAGAAGGCCAAGGCCAAGGCGGCCAGGGCGGCCCGGAAGAAGGCGCAGAGACGGCGACGCGCAGACAGGGCCACCGCGGATAGGCTTCGCGCCCCAAAGACCGCAACTGTGGTGCTAACACTGCAGCCGGAGGCGGTTCAGAGGGGCGTAACCTACCACGAAGTGCTCTCCAAGGCGAGGGAGGCGGTGGATCTCGGCGAGCTCGGCATCACCGGGGGCCTCCGCCTTAGAGTGACGGCTACGGGGGCCCGGATGCTGGAGGTCCCCGTAGCGGCGAGTGGCCCGACCGCTGACGCCCTGGCCGAAAGGTTAAGGGCGTCCCTTAATGTGGACGAGGCCCGAGTTTCCAGGCCCACCAAGTGCGTGGATATGCGCGTTGTGGGTCTGGACGACTCCGTCACTGCGTAGGAGGTCGTGGCCGCCGTCGTCGGGACGGGGGGGTGCTCTGCGGAGGCCGTAAAAGCAGGCACCTTGCGTCCTGACTACACGGGCATGCGGACTATTATAGTCAGCTGCCCGGTGACGGTGGCTAAGAAGATCGTGGAGGGTCGACGGCTCTTGGTGGGCTGGGTTTCGGCGCAGGTGAAATTGCTGGAACCTAGACCTCTGAGGTGCTTCCGTTGCCACGTGGGTCACCATGTGGGAGTGCGATGCACCTCGGAGGTGGACCGCAGTGGGTTGTGTTTCCGCTGCGGTCAGCCCGGGCATAAAGCCGGCTCGTGTTCCGCCGCGCCGCACTGTATCTCATGTGCGGCTGCTGGCAAGCCGGCCGAGCACCGGGCGGGGAGCAAGGCCTGCGCACCACCCGCCAGGAGTAAGGGAAGGCCCTCCGTCGCCGCCGCCGCCAGCCGCACCGGCGGGGCCCTCACGGAGGGCTCAGGAGGGGGCTGAGATGAAGTGCCAATAACGGCCCCATTACGCCTCCTCCAGGCGAACATCAACCACTGCGCCAGAGCTCAGGATCTGTTGCTCCAGAGCATGGCGCAGTGGTCGATCAATGTCGCCGTGGTCTCCGAGCCCTACTTTGTCCTGCCCCGGGATGATTGGGTGCAGGACCTTAGCGGCTCGGTGACCATTATTGTGTCGGCCGCCGCAGGTACCCCTTCCCTCGAGGGGGTCAAGCAGGGACAGGGGTGCGTCGCAGCACGGTTCGGGGAGATCGTCGTAGTGGGGGTCTACTTCTCCCCGAGCCGAACTCTCGCCGAGTTCCACAACTCCCTCAGGGAGTTGAGCGTCGTCGTCGTCGGATACCGTTGCCTGCCCGTGCTAGTGCTCGGGGACTTCAATGCCTGGAATCTGGCTTGGGGTTCCCGCTGCACGAACGCGCGGGGCAGGATGGTGGAGGAATGGGCTCTGGAGACAGGCCTGGTCGTCCTAAATCGGGGTTCTGTCCCCACGTGCGTACGGATGCGGGGCGAGTCTGTGGTGGACATTTCGTTCGCCAGCCCCGCTCTGTCGCCGCGTGTTATTGACTGGCGCGTTGTGGAGGGGGTGGAGACCTACTCCGACCACCGGTATATCCGGTTCGACGTCTCCGCCCAGACCTCAAGCGCGCCGGTCCGACAGACCCCGAGTGGTCCGCGGTGGGCGCTGAAGCAGCTGGACTGGGAGCTCCTCCTGGAAGCCTCGATCGTGCAGGCCTGGGTGTCATCACCGGTCAGGCCTGCCGACGTCAATGACGAGGCGGAGTGGTTACGGGAGGCCATGTCCGAGGTGTGCAGCATGGCAATGCCCCGAGTCCGGTTGGGAAGCGCCCGGCGTCAGGTGTACTGGTGGTCGCGGGATCTGCAGTCCCTGCGCGAAGCGTGCGTCGCCGCGCGCCGCCGGTACGCCAGACATCGCAGGCTCCGCATCCGACCCTCAGATGCGGAAGCCATCGAGGCGGAGCTGTACGAGGGATACAGAGCAGCGAAGACCGCTCTCCAGGAGGCGATCCTGCGGGCCAAAGATTTGGTCCGCAAGGAGATGCTGGAGTCTCTGGACGCAGATCCGTGGGGGCGTCCATACTTGATGGTGCGGGATAAACTCCGCACCAGGGGCCCCCCGCTAACCCAGAGTCTCCGGCCCCAGCTGTTGGAGGGCGTGGTGAGCGCTCTGTTCCCTTCGCGAGGGGAGCATACTCATCCGCGCATGGCTCCGCCGCTTGCGGTGCCGGAAGCGGACCACGACGACGACGACGACGTCCCCGAGGTGACCGGGGTGGACCTGATGCGGCGGTGGGTAGGCTGAAGGCCAAAAACACCGCCCCAGGGCCCGACGGCTTACCAGGGAAAGCCAGGGTCCTGGCCTCAGAGGCTCTCGGGCCCCGACTGAGGGGCTTCCTGAGCGCATGCTTGGAGAGGGGCCAGTTCCCGATTCGTTGGAAGGCGGGGAAACTGGTCCTGATTCGGAAGCCGGGGCGCCGTGCGGACTCTCCGTCCGCATACCGGCCCATTGTGCTGCTCGACGAGGTGGGCAAGCTCTTCGAGAGAGTGATTGCAGACCGCCTCGTCGGGCACCTGGTGGGAGTTGGGCCGGATCTTGCGGACAACCAATTTGGTTTCCGCAAGGGGCGCTCGACGGTGGAAGCCATCATGCGCGTGGGAGCCCTCGCGACGGAGGATGCGGTGTCCCGGGGTAGGGTCGTCTTGGCGGTGTCTTTGGACATCGCCAATGCCATTAACACCCTGCCCTGGAGTAGCATTGGGGAGGCACTCCGGTATCACCGGGTGCCGACCTACCTCCATCGCGTGGTCGGGGATTACTTGACGGACAGAGCCGTCATCTACCCCGGTCGCGACGGGGAATGGAGCAGGCGAGATATGTCGTGCGGTGTTCCGCAGGGATCGGTTCTGGGGCCGCTCCTGTGGAACATCGGCTACGACTGGGTGCTCCGAGCCGACCTCCCCAGAGGCGTCAGCGTAGTGTGTTACGCTGACGACACGCTTGTCCTGGCGCAGGGGGGGTCGTACCAATTGGCGGCCGACGCGATGACACGCGGTGTTGCAACGGTCGTCGATAGGATCCGGCGGCTGGGTCTCGAGGTGGATTTGCACAAGTCCGAGGCCATGTGGTTCCATGGCCCTCGGAATAAGCCACCTGTGGGATTCCAGCTTATGGTGGGAGGGGTTCACATCGGCGTCGAGTCGACGATGAAGCACCTGGGACTCGTCCTCGATAGCCGGTGGAACTTCGTTGAGCATTTCCGACGTTTGGCTCCCAAACTAGAGAGGGCCGGGGCCGCCTTTAAGCGGCTCCTGCCCAATCTGGGGGGTCCAAACGCCTCCTGCCGGAGGCTCTACGCGGGAGTCGTGCGATCCATGGCCCTTTATGGGGCTCCGGTGTGGGCGGGTTCGGTGGCGCGCCGAGGCACCCGGTATCTGAACCCGCCCGAGAGGGCCATGGCCATAAGGCTCATTAGGGGGTATCGCACGATCTCCCGCGAGGCGGCGGGCCTCCTCGCCGGATTGCCGCCGTGGGATCTGGAGGCGGGGGTCCTCGCGTGCCTGTACGAGTGGCGCGCGACGGCCCAACGCTGGGGCGAACCTCCGCCGCCACGGCAAATCGCGGCTTGGCGGACGGAGCTCCGGCGTGATCTCATGGCGGAATGGAAAGAGCGGCTGTTGCAACCCAGCGCAGGGCACGCCGCAATCGCGGCGGTAAGTCCCCTCTTTGAGGAGTGGCTAGGGAGATGCCGCGGCGTCCTCACCTACCGCCTGACGCAGGTCCTCACCGGGCACGGAAGCTTCGGGAGGTTCCTGCACAGAATCGGGCGGGAGGAAACGCCCGGGTGTCACCATTGTGTAGATCGCCCGGAGGACACGGTGGAGCATACGGTGGGGGTTTGCCCCGCTTGGGCGGAGCACCGCCGTGTCCTCGTAGGGGCGATCGGCGGCGGCGACCTCTCGCGTCCGGCCCTGGTTCAGGCCATGGTCCGGAGCGAGACGGAATGGGACGCCGTCGCCTCCTTCTGCGAAGCAGTAATGCTGGAGAAGGAGGCGGCGGAACGCGTGAGGGAGCGACAGGCCTCACGCCCCAGCCGCCGCAGGAGACGCCACGGGCGTCGGGAGCCGCGAGACGACTCCCGGCCACCGTAGGCGCGGGGCTGCGGACGGTGAGCTATGGGTGGCTCGCCGTCCGGCAAGGACCAGACCCGCGTCGATGGCGCGTTCGTGTTCCACGCGCGCCTCAAAGAGATGTCAGCATCATTGACGGGGCCCTCCCCCAGGGCCATAGCCTGCCGGGGCTGCGGGACGTTCGAAAGAGATACCGCGCCCCCGGAATGCAAAAGGCTGAGGAACATGGATGGGTTTTAGTCAGTAAGAGTCTGACACTCCCACCCGCCCCACCCACGGCGGGAGGGGTCATTTGATGATTTCCCATCCGAAAAAAAAAAAAAAAAAGCATTGCAAAAGTTTTGCGCCAGTATATGGCTGAATTTTAACGTTTTTGTTTTAATCATATGGGCTAGCGACTTGAAGTCACACTTATTGACGTTCTAGTCTATGAAAAACTACTCTTATGAGGATTATTAAAAAAAAAACAGTAGCATGTTTTTGGCAAGCTCCTAAACCATTTTCGAATTTCTAGTTAGTCCGTTATTCAAAACCATCTTGATCCCGAAAGTCAAATCGAATATGTTTTCAAAGACCAGCTTTTAGAAAAATGTATCTTATATTTATAATAATTTATTAATTTTCAATAGGATATGACATCTAAAGACTTCAAATTGATGTTTTATTGTAGATAGCAGAGTTATACCTTAGAATATTTTAGATTTAGCTCTTGTTGTTTCGTAAATCATAACTTATGTTTGTATTTCACGCTCGTGTGCCGCCGTGAGATGGAACTAAGTTCAGCGATGCACCTGAGTACAGACCACGAGTATACTAGATTAAAAGCTATAAATACACTTTGATGTTGAGATTCTATTCTTTTTGTGCTTACAAAATTGTACAGAATTTCATAATATTGATCTTAGTGTAAGTAACCAGTAACATTCTTTCACACAATCCATCCATCACTTATTTGGTCTTACAATTTAATTTACGCCGTAATCCTTCAAACCACTGAACCATTCACGTACATGTGTGATTAATTATTCAAATTATGATTTTAGTCTGTATTCATCAACATTACATGGTAATGGAATTTACTACTACTTAACGCCTTACCGCCTTTCTTTCACAGTTTTATAACATGTCAAAAATAAATTACAATGTGGGCGTATATTTATTAATTGGCAAAATTAGAATTAAAATAGAGATTCAAACAGGGGCCTACTCTAACTCAACGAAAACGAATATTCGTTTGAAATTCGGAATCGTTCCTTGTGAATTTTAGGGCGGTAAATTTCAAATAAATAGTATAAGTACATCCCTCTATGTTGACGCCTCCGCTCACAATGGACACAGACAGCAAATCGTGTGATGTTGCTATTCAGCTTTGTCTAGGCGCAGAATATTTTTTTTACATGTACCGACACGGCATTACCCTCACTTATCCATTATATACCTGGACGCGTAGTTTCGCTCCGATATTCTTAATGTAAAATCTTTTATTATATCAATATATCAACGTTATTTATATACGGGAGTTTCATTGAAGACCATATTGAAGCCCCAAACATCTGGCGACCGTGACAGGACCTGCAATTTTGACGAAAACAAGTTCGATCATCATCGACTACCAGCTGCCGGTCTAGCTATTGCGCCGCAGCTAGTTTTTCTTCAAACCAAGCATAATTTTGGGATTGTTGGAGGTGTACCAGCCATTGCAGCCACCGCCGGTCAACGATCAGCAGTCAGCATCGTACCGCAGCACCGGCCAATGCAGCTAAGTGCCCTTTTCCATACGAATTCCCTTCTATTTACCCATAACCTGATCCAAATCTACCTAATCACCTACCTGATATCTATTTCAAGTAGCCTTTATCTGTGCATTGGTGTTCAAATCACCAAATCACAATTAGTACCTAAAAGTTAACTAATTTTAATCATCAACTTTGTACCTAAACGTTGTTATCATCAGCCAAGGTACATCATCCTTATTCCTACACTATCAGTGTATTTTTCTACACCATTACAGGCTAACAGCCATAAAATAAACATACATTTCACCCGCTTCGCCGAATATTCCAGGCCGACCTCTCCGTGGTTTCGTGCTTCGTTGGGACTGCGCACGGGGCGCAGTCGTACCCACTGCTGGGAGCAGTAAGCCGGTCTCAGGTGACGTTAGGCGAGGAGCGTGAGCAAAGTTTTATTATTATTTCATAATAATTACTTAGATATTGTGCTTGTTTAACTCCGTAATCAACTTAGTTGGTTAATTTTCATTTTATATTCCTTATTACCACTATTTAAAATAAATTACTAAATAAATATAACTAAGTTTACAATGGCTAAAAATTGTGGAGGTGAAACCAGCACGGATCTTAAAGATTTACAGGATCTGTTAGTAAAACGCAGTTCCATAAAGGGTCAAATAACAAAATTTAGAAACTTTTTATCAAATATTACATCTAAAGAGACACCTTCTCAGATTGAATTAGCTGAGTTAACATTAAAATTAAGTAAATTTGAGTCTATTTATGGCCGTTTTGATGACTTGCAAAATCAGATAGATGTTTTAAATTCTGATAACTTGCCTAATGAGATAGATGAACGTGACACTATGGAGCAATTGTTTATATCCAACATAGCAATCGCTCAAGGCCTTCTACAAAAATATAACTCGGGTCGACATGATGAGAGCATTTATAAAGATTTAAATTCAAGTCCGCTGTCTGCAGGTCAGTGTAATAATGGACATCATGATGTAGGTTTTAAATTACCTCGTATTCAAATTGCTAAGTTCGACGGATCTTACTTTCGCTGGCTTGAGTTTCGTGACACATTCTTATCTTTAGTACATAATAACGATCGCATCGCTTTAATTCATAAGTTCCATTATCTTATTTCATACCTGACGGGCGATGCAGCACGCATTATCTCTAATTTAGAGGTATCCAGCGCAAACTATGCAGGTGCTTGGAAACTATTGTGTGAAAGATACGACAATAAACGACAGTTAATAAGTCACCATTTAAATTCATTATTAAACATTCAACAAATCACACGCGAGTCTGATAAGTCATTAAGATTCTTTGTCGATCACATCACTAAAAACTTACGTGCTTTAACTAGTCTCGGACAAGCAACAGACCAGTGGGACATTTTGATCATTCACATAATGAGTTCCAAGCTTGATAGCCACACCATTGCGAAGTGGGAAGAATGCCGTGGCACGTTGAATGATATTCCTAACTTGCAACAATTTTTTAAGTTTCTTCTTGACCGCGCTGATATACTCGAATCAATTAATCGCAGCCATTCATACCCTAAAATTAAGACTCAAATAATTTCAAAGCCTACAGTTCCTAACACTAGATCTCATCAGTCATATGCCTCTAATAGCGAAGTCCACAACGTTACTGATACTATAAAGTGCGGCGTTTGTAACGGTAATCATCGTCTATACGATTGTCCCACATTTTTGGCCAAGAGTGTAGACGACCGTATCACTGAAGTAAATAGATTAAAATTATGCCATAACTGCTTGCGCGCCGGTCATTCTGCACGCCAATGTCGCATGCATCCATGTCGCATGTGCAATGCGCGGCATAATAGACTATTGCATAAACAAGTTGTCAGTCAAAATATTTCAAGTGTTGCCACCACTTTACCCGACAACATTGATGACACTATAGTTAATTTTTCTAATCAGAATGCTAATCAGGTCATATTGTCTACTGCTTACATTGAAGTATCAAACCCGATTACCAATCAATCAACTAAGGTGCGCGCTCTTTTAGATTGCGGCAGCCAATCATCTTTTATAACCCAATCTCTTAAAACAAAACTATGTTTACAATCTGATACTACTTTGCATGTCAATATAATCGGCATTGGTAATAAGACGACTAGTCAGGCTACAGAAACTTGTGTAGTTCAGTTGAAATCTTTAATGAAACATTTTAACGTCACTTCCACTTTTCTAGTATTGCCTTCGTTAACCGGTAATATACCAAGAATACCGATTGATATTAAACAACTCAACATTTCAAGTGATATTTTCTTAGCAGACCCGTACTTTCATGAACCGGCGCCTGTTGATGTGCTCATCGGTGCCGATCTCTTCTGGGATATTCTTGGCCGGGAGCAACTGTCACTCGGTCTTAATGCTCCTATATTGAGAAGTTCTCAGTTCGGTTGGTTGGTTTCAGGGCCCATTTATTTAAATTTTCCTACAAATAATACAGATAGACAATGTCAACATTCAATCGTTTCTTACATGTCTTCTGATGACAACATACATCAAGAACTTACTAAGTTCTGGGACATAGAAAATGTTCCTCAAACAAAACCTCTTATGAGCCACAGCGAAAGGGCATGTGAAACACATTTTCTGTCTCACACCTTCCGCCTGGATACCGGTAGATTCTCAGTTAGTTTACCCTTAAAAGATAAACCTGATTGTCTAGGTGAATCTTATTCACTAGCTAAAAAACGGCTGCTAACTTTAGAAAAACGGTTTCGCAAGTATCCCCAAATCAAGTCCCAGTACATAGACTTTATGCGTGAGTACGCCGACCTAGGTCACCTTTCAGAGTCCGTGATACCTATACCATGCAACTCCTATTTCCTTTGCCATCACGCTGTCTTTAAGGATAGTAGTGAGTCCACCAAGATTAGAGTCGTATTTGATGGTTCTGCTCCTACTTCCTCGGGCCAGTCTGTCAATGATATTCTTTTGGTAGGTCCTAATATGCAGGATTCCCTTTTCTCCATTTTAATAAGAGCTCGACAGTATAAGTTTCTCCTTACTGGTGACATCGAGAAGATGTACCGTCAAGTCCGTATCCATGAAGAGGATCGTGATCTTCAATTGATTTTATGGAGAGAAGATGAGTCTATGCCTATCAAAACGCTTCAGTTGAGTACTGTGACTTACGGAATGGCAAGCTCCAGCTACTTGAGCACACGTTGTTTATGGCAGATTGGTGAAGAAGCTTCTGACCCTAAGGTTAAGGAAATAATACAGCATGATTTCTTCGTCGATGACCTTATCACTGGTGCTGAAAGTGAGGATACCTTGCGCTATATCCACCAAGCCGTAATGGAAGCACTGAAACAAGGATGCTTCAATCTTCGCAAGTTCAAGACGAACTTACCTTCTTTATTTAATTTATCAGATCGCACTGATCACAATCTTACTGTCAGCGAATCAACTAGTACTTTGGGCATGGGATGGAACCCAGGTACAGATCAATTACATTTCCCAATTAATATTCCTCTTTCTTTTAATAGCAATAATTTAACGAAGAGATCGTTTCTTTCTGCTCTGTTTAAGATATTTGATCCTTTGGGCTTAATTAGTCCATGCGTAATAAAAATGAAGATTGTATTACAACAATTGTGGCTCCAAAACTTAGATTGGGACTCTCCAGTCCCACATGAAATTCAAAGAAATTGGGATACTTTTACACAATCTTTACCTTGTCTTCTTAAGCTAGAGGTGCCTCGACGTGTTCTTTGCGATGAGCCTACATCTGTTGAACTTCACTCATTTAGTGATGCATCCCAACATGCATACGGAGCCTGCATTTATTTGCGTTCAATAAATGCTTCGAACGAGGTCACAATCAGATTGCTTTGTTCTAAATCTAAAGTAGCGCCAATTAAAGGTACGACTATTCCTCGACTTGAATTGTGTGCAGCTGTTCTAGCAGCAAGGTTATGTAAGGCTGTGAAAGATTCACTTCGCTATGAGTTCCAGCATCAAGTACACTGGTGCGATTCTTCAGTGGTGCTGGGATGGCTCAACTGCAGTTTTAAAAACCTGAAAACTTATGTTGCCAATAGGATTATGGAGATTTGCGTCTTTCTGGCGCTACGTGCCGACCTCCGTCAATCCTGCCGATCTTATATCTAGGGGCGTTAGTCCAAATCAGCTCTGCACTAACAATCTGTGGTGGTCAGGCCCTTCATTTCTTTTGGAATCTGAAAGTACTTGGCCTATTTTAAATAATAAAAATAAAAATATTAAAAACTTACCTGAAACTAAACCTACTTCTATTGCTGCTAATGTTGTCACTCAAACGGAACCTATAGTCAATTTTAAAAACTATTCTAGCTTAACTAAATTAAAACGTTCTTTTGCTTACGTGCTCAGATTTATTAATAATGTAAAACACACCATAAATAAAATATCAGGAATTTTAACAGTTGATGAATTAAATAATTCATTCCTTTGTTTGTGTCGTATTGCACAGCAAGAATCATTTAGAAATGAGTATAATTTGCTAAGCAGTAATAAACCTTTAAGTCCTAAATCAAATATTTTATCTTTGACCCCATTTTTAAGTGACGACCAACTTATTCGAGTCGGTGGACGACTAGGCTCCTCTGATTTTAATTATAATAAAAAACATCCAGTTCTTCTGCACGCATCACATTATTTTACAAAATTAATATTTGAGTATGAACACAAGCGTGGATTACATGCTGGCCCACAATTATTGTTGGCTACCGTTAGGGAATATGTTTGGCCGATTAACGGAAGATATTTGGCGAGGCGCACATTTCGTAACTGCCCAAGGTGCCGACGCCTTCAGGGTAAAACTATAACTCCCTTAATGGGACATTTGCCATCACAACGTGTCACGCCGAACTATCCATTTCAAACAGTGGGAATTGACTACGCTGGTCCATTCTCAATTTTAAATAAAAGGGGACGCGGTGCAGCTATCGTAAAATGCTATCTCTGTTTTTTTATATGTTTGAGATATAAAATCTCACATTTGGAAGCGGTAAGCGATATGTCAAAAGACGCCTTCATTATGACTTTCCGCAGGTTTGTGTCGCGAAGAGGCAGGCCAGCGGAAGTATTCTGCGACAATGGACGTAATTTCGTTGCAGGAGCTAAGGAAATTAATGATTTTTTTAAATGTAATTCTGACGCTCTGTCTGATTTTGCATGCATAGAAGGCATAAAATTTAATTTTTCACCAACTTACGCTCCTCACTTTGGCGGAATTTTTGAGGCTGGCATCCGTTCCGCGAAATATCATGTTAGACGAGTAATGGGTAATTCTCATTTAACATTCGAAGAAATTCAAACCCTCTTTACGCAGGTGGAGGCTATTTTAAATAGTCGACCTCTATGTCCTTTATCTTCCTCTCCTAACGATTTCCATAGTCTTACTCCTGGGCATTTTCTCATTGGTCGAGCTCTAAACGCACTGCCTGAACCTGCTCTAGAAGACTGTAATCCAAACAACCTACATCGCTACGCTAGACTTCAACAAATACAGCAACATTTTTGGCGGCGCTGGCAACGCGAATATATTGCAGAGTTGCAACAACGACGAAAGTGGAAGACCAATACTGCAACCGTCAAAATTGGGGACCTGGTTTTGCTGCAAGAGGATGGCGTCCCACCCTTATGTTGGAGACTCGGGCGTATTTCAAGATTGTTCCCTGGAGCGGACGGGATATCGCGCGTCGCCGACGTAAACACTATTAGAGGAACCGTACGACGCCCTTTGGTTCGTCTTTGCCCCTTACCAACCGAAGAGGAACTGCTGGAGGGTTGAAACTGATATGTTTCAACGGGGGGAGGATGTTGACGCCTGCGCTCACAATGGACACAGACAGCAAATCGTGTGATGTTGCTATTCAGCTTTGTCTAGGCGCAGAATATTTTTTTTACATGTACCGACACGGCATTACCCTCACTTATCCATTATATACCTGGACGCGTAGTTTCGCTCCGATATTCTTAATGTAAAATCTTTTATTATATCAATATATCAACGTTATTTATATACGGGAGTTTCATTGAAGACCATATTGAAGCCCCAAACACTCTATGTACAGAGCATCAGATCGCACCTTACCGCACCACAAAAAAGTTATCGTCTATTCTCGGTCGTTCCGAAGTTTCGTGTCGATGAGTTAGAGTAGGCCCCCAGGTTCATCCTGCGAAAGCCGCAGAGGGCGATGGCCGTCAGGGTCGTCCGCGGGTACCGCACGATCTCCTACGAGGCGGCTTGCTCTCTGGCCGGATCCCCGCCCTGGGACCTGGAGGCGAAAGTACTCGCGTCGCTGTATCGGTGGCGCGAGGAAGAGCGGGCACGGGGCTTCGGTCCGGTGCAGCGGCAGATCGCGCTGCGCCGTACGGAGCTCCGCCAGGTCTTAGTGGCTTCTGCGCCCTACCGCCAGCCTCGCTACCGTCGAGGCGATCCGGCCAGTGCTCGACGCATGGCTCGGGAGAAGGCACGGCTCCCTGTCGTTTCGGGTGACACAGGTGCTGTCGGGGCATGAGTGCTTCGGCAAGTACCTGTGTCGCATAGGCAGGGAGTCGGACGCTCGGTGCCACCACTGCGTCCATTGCGGGGAGGACACGGCGCAACACACGCTCCAGGAGTGTGTGTCCTGGGAGGAGCAGCGCCGTGCCCTCGCCTCTGAAGTAGGAGGCGATCTGTCGCTGCCGGCCGTTGTTTGGAGTATGGTCGGCAGCGGAGAATCGTGGGACGCTGTGGTGTTCCCGGCCTCACCAGGCCGGGTTCGTCCAAGAGGATTTACCCCCGAAAAAAAAAAAGGCCCCCAGGTTATCTTTACTAGAAAACTGAGTCTCTAAAGTGCCTAAGAATATCTAAATTATGTCATTATCACTTCAGTTAACATCGGCTGAAATTGCGTGTCTTATACCCATATATACAGGGAAAGGAATATGAAGGACTTAATTACCTCATTAACAGGGGGAACATGATTGCGACCCCGTAGACAGTACGGGTCTAATTAACCACTGCGTAATTGCTACACACTAGTAATTACAAGCATCTTCAAAGTGAATGCAGTCTTACACTCATTTGATATAGTTTTTTCAAATACTTCGAAGTCTTCAAGTTAACTAGATTCTAAGCCCAACTATTTATTAATGCGAATGTGAGTTTTTTTGTTACGTTTTCAAGGTAAAATGGCCGAACTGATTTCGATGAAATGTGGCAATCTAATATTATACCGTCTTCAGATCCTATCTATCTATCTAGATAGATATGTATTATAATAGTTGTTGGCTTTTTCGTTCCCTCAGGACACGGGTGAAATCGCGGGCAGAAGCTAGTTTACTAATATTAAATTCTAATAATTAATTATAAAAGTTTTCTTACTCTGCCGCTGTTGTATTCTCATTATTTTCGTTGCGAGTTCCAAGAAAACATTTAAATCGTTTTTCTTTGGTTCGTCGAGCTTCATTGCCTCGACGCTTTTCTGTTATCTCAAGATTTTGTTGTTGTTTTATTGTTGTTGATTCTGATTCCCAGCAAATATAATATTTTCGAAAACTGTGAGAGTACTTCCCGACAAATAAAAATAAACTATACATATATAGTAGGTACTCTAATATATATGTTGTAAAACTTTGGTGCTATCGATAGGTTTCGAAAATTATTCGTATGGCAACCAGCAGCCTAATGTATCATTAAACTGTCAAAATGAAAAATATATCAATTTAATCTAGAAGTTTCGAGCTGCCTCGTTTGCCTAGTGGTCGCATAACGCAGATGCTGACCGGCCGACTCGAGCCGAAATCACTTCGTACAGCCCGGAGATTGGTTGTTTTAGACCCCCGTGCTTGGGTAGGCAAGTAGTCGCAGTTACAATTCCATGTCAGAGGTCAGGCGGATTTCAGAAAATGCTGAAACTAAGAATTGTTGTAACCATAAAAAGAAGAAGAAGACGAGTATAACGTAATTGAGTTGTAAGACCAACTTTAAACACTCCTTACATTCGTCCATAGGCTGACCTCGGCAAGCACACATTTTTCTGTTGTTTAATAAAATAAAATATTTATAGATCCCATAGTGAACAACCTGCAATGCTGTGCTGAAACACTCCCTGGAGAAATCAATGTGGTATGAGTTCTGTTGTGGAAATATAAAACATAAGAACGCCAAGCTTCTTAAGAACCGCTAATGCTATTACAGTATTTAAGGCTTTATTTTGACGAGTTTTCTTATTGTAATTTTATATTACAAATAATAAAACCTACTTAGAACTTTCCATGTTTTGCAGTAGTCCAGCATAAACCGGGGATTGTCCCTGGGCGCATTTGTATAGTGTATACAGGGACAATCGCTGGTAATGTGTCACCATCACATTTCATTAAAGTTGTCTCAAAGGGCTTCTGCGTGTTGACTTCGGCCCCACGTTCGCCTCCTAAAGGTCCGGGATTCTGTAGTCCCGTGCAGAAACCTACTTCAAAAACACTACAAATTGAAAATATCTTTTATCTGCCAAAACGTTTAAGAATCAATACATCGTTCTAGAAGTTAGTGTATTATTAGAACGATGTACTGATCCTAAAGCGTTTCGGCAAATACATACTGCGGAGCATAGAACCTTCTCCTTTTTGAAGTAAGAAAGTAGACAGAAAGTTATTCGCCTATTTTATTTTATCTATTGATCGGTTTTGTCTCATTCTGTCAACTTCATATAACTTGATAAATAGATTTATGAATGAGGTGGTAAAAAAAAAATCACACATCGTTTTATAAAGATCGACATTATTGTTAAAAAGCGAGTGATGCCAAAAACGCTTTTATGTAGTAATAACCTACAAGAAACCTGTCTTGCCGTCATACGCTGTTATTTAATTTGTTTGGTGCTTTAATATTTACGTATAAAAAAATATAGTAAGATTGGCTTTTTATAAGCGCCTAAAGAATTACTTAAATAAGTAGATACTATTTTAAAAAATTACAGACAAACAATATTTCTTTTCTGCTACTAACTCTGAGCAGGTAGGTACTGATTCTAACGAAAGATCGCAGCTTATTAAGGAAATAAAGTGGGGAGAAAAGCAAGGGTTGTGAATGTTGTGATGTACCTTTTTGCCTTCTCATCCGTCTTATTAACGCTTTACTACGCCGCTGATGTAGTAGCACTCAACCTTAACTTGGCTTTACGAGCATACTGACTCAATTATATTAAAAGCTCCCGGCAATAATTTTGAAATTAACTTGAAAATAAAACATAGTATTTTTTGTTTATAATGAATAGTAAAATCGAGGTATTCCTCGAAGCGCCACCGTTTTGAGGCGCACCTAATGAAGCGCACCTTTATTATTCCTCGGAGCGCACCTTTTAGTAGCGCTCCCGATAACAATTAAAAATATTAAAATTTTATTCCTCGAAGCGCACCCATGTTTAAAAATAGGGCATTTAACGAAAAATCATCAATATAATTTATTACGTTTACTTCATTCTCTTCCCTATTTTTAAACATGGGTGCGCTTCAAGGAATAAAATTTTAATATTTTTAATTGTTATCGGGAGCGCCACTAAAAGGTGCGCTCCGAGGAATAATAAAGGTGCGCTTCATTAGGTGCGCCTCAAAACGGTGGCGCTTCGAGGAATACCTCGTAAAATCGACGATCTTAAGGCTGATATCTCCCCAGTCATGTCGGGTCCCAGTCCCATCGGATTTTGTATGTCAATAGAAAGTGCATCTACGTCTGCAAGTAATTCTCTCTCCTAATTCTAAAATGAATTTCCGTCTATCCGTCTGTCACAGGTGATTATTTTAGGAACTACTAATGCTTTCGACTTGAATTTTGGAACAGCTATAAAGTACGATTGTTCATCAAATAAATTACATTCAAAAGTTATTTACATATGTACACATACACACTTGCCAAGCCCCTAAGTTGATTATTAAAAAAGACTTCAATTTGAATGGAAACAAGAATAGTAAATAAATATAAAAAATATCTTTGGACAATTTCACACAGCGCCATCTAGCCCCAAAGTAAGCAATGCAAGCAAGCATGCTTGTGTTATGGGTGCTAGCTTAACGGATATACTACTTATATACTTTTTAAATACGTATATATCATACATAGTAACACCCAGACCCGGCCGCCAACACCCAGGCCGGGAATCGAACCCGGGACCTCTTGCGTGGTATTCCGGCAGTTTTTAATAATTTTAAGTGGGAGAACATTACTAACATACAGCACATTGCTTAGGATTCACGATTCAATTTTCACCTGGTTAAAACCACTCTCTCTATTTCAGGCCGCGGAATAATATTAGGTACTGCCGAATCAGCTTTAAGACATTTAATAGGCTAGTTAAAGAAAGGATGGTTTTGTTTAAGAAATTGATATGTTATTAACTTTTTTGTACTTATTTTTTTCGCATTTCTTATTATTGTAATGAGACCATCCCTCATTATAATAATACAGAAATAATATCTTGTAATTGAAGTATTAGGAATATCAATTAGTATCCCAGATGGCATTCAAATCATATCCAATACAGGTTGGAGCAATAAAATGGTGTCGTATTCGAACGTTGACCTTTCGGGCCCTTTTTATTGTGGCACACAGTTTATGCTCTCAACGGGCATCGGTTTCCGGATTTATTTACAGGATTTTGTTTAATGAATATTTACGGATATTTTGTTGAGCACCGGACGGGTTAAGTGTCAAACATATGATAAAAAATATAGCGTCATAAAATTAGCATAGTGTCGCCGGCGTTTTTGTCACGCGAAAATTACAACACTGTTGATATTTTTATTTATGCTGTTTTTGTCGCGGCAACGTGATGATACGTATTGTCGTGACTTACCTATTTTATGATAGATCATATTACAGATCGGTGAAAAAATGCATAAGGTAATTTGATACTACGTTCATAAGACTGAAGGCAACCAAAAACATAGTGTGAGTCTTACGAATTCACTCGCACTTTCAATCAGTTCTTGTTCAGAGTAAAGTATTAACCAGACCGTAGCTCTGCGAATCATGTACGGATTACGTAGCCATTAGCAGTATTACGTATTTTGCGGTGTAGACGCTTCGTGCTACGAATTTCCGTAGCCGTAGCACAAAGCTCGCTTAAGTTATTTTAACATTTTGAGTATATCTATGTATATAGAATATTATATATATATATAAATGAATCCCTATGTCCCTTGGTCACGGCATCGCGCGTGAACGGCTGAACCAATTTGAATAAAATTTAGTACGAAGATAGCGGGGACCCTAGAGATTTTTTTTTTCTACCTGACCTCTAGCAGGGTGCTTCTAACAGCATTCGACTTGCTTAACCGGACAATGGACCCTGGCGAAGGTTTTAGGTTACTTTTTTTGGTTGCATGAAGGACTTATTTATTTGGGACAAATAAATAGTAACACATTGTATCTGCGCAAATAATATAAACAAAGATATTATATAAATGTGAAACTCACACCGTTATCCACAGCATATAAATTCCTTAAACGCAGGTGTAACCGCGGGAAACAGCTCGTTAATAATAAATCACTATGTTATTATTAAATCACTAGCCTTAATTATTAGTCCATGACATCCTAAAATTCCTTTATGTTATTCAAAAAGTGTGCTTTACCAGCACCATAATTACGTCAAAATGGATACCCAATTGACATGCCCATCAAAAGGAGTTTTACATACATTGCTGCATATTTTTGGGCGTTTATCTCATTGATACTTTCAACGAAGCAACGTATATCATTGAACTATCAAAATAAAAGTAATTGCAACTGAAATTGAAAGATATTGGCAATCAAGTACAGAATAACATAGTAGAATTTACCCTGCTACTGTAAGTGCAGTATAGACGGACAGAAAGATATAGCAAGATACATCAAAGCGGCAAGTTCCTCGTACTGTAGTCCAATCTTAGAGACTGTTGAGCTAATATTTGTTGCTCAAAAGTCCCTTAACTACTAAGACTCCACAGTATTTCCTGGAAACTCTTCGTAACTATACTTCACTAGCTACGTCCTGCGGTTTCTCCCGCGTCACGAGGGACCTACCTCCATCTGGAAAAAGTTTCTATAACCGTCTTCTCCCCCTCTATCTTTACCAAATTTCATCCAAATCAGTTCACCCGTTTTGCCTTGAAAGCGTAACAAACAAACAAACAAACTCACTTTCCCATTTAAAACACTAGCGACCCGCACCAGCTTCGCACGGGTGCAATATAGATATTATTTAGATTCTCTACTATAATATGCATGTATTATACGTATAAACCTTCCTCTTGAATCACTCTATCTATTATATAATTGCTGAAAATTGCATTAAAATCCGTTGCGCAGTTTAAATTAACAAAGCGGACAAACAGCGGGGGTGACTTCGTTTTATACTATATGTAGACTAGTTAGGATATCGATTTTATGGATGCTGGGGCCTTACCATGACGTGCCAAAACAAGATTATTTTCGTTATTAAATAACGGAGCTATGCGACGTTAGTAGCTATGTCACGCTCTCAAATTTGAATAGTGATTGCAAAAACACGTGATGGTACAGCCCCTGGCTAGAAATGTATGACGTTGTAAGTGTGAGAACATCGTATTTGAAAAAGTATTACGAAAGATGAAGAAAGTCTGACGCAGTTGTATGGCCCCTTGTTTTAATTTCCTATAACTTACTCGCAGACACTGCGTAAATATGATGTAAAAGGTTACTTATGTTTGTTTGTGCGTCACAAGATTCTTTACTATAATATCTTATGGGAAATACCTGTGTTACGTAATGACGATAGAGATTTTCCGTTCAGGATCCAGATTTTTTGTGAATTGATAATAATTTAAAAATATATAAATCAATCAAGGAAAAAAAATACTGTTATGGGAAAATTATCCTAAAAAAACTGAAAGATAAATGATAAAAGTTGTAAAACTTTCTTTTTCTTGGTTGTTTTGCTTTAAGATTAATTGAGTGTTATGGAAGGTGGTGTTTATATACTGTGTAAATAAATTCAAGGTTTTCCGAAAGGTATGTAGGTACTCAGTCAATGACTGAATATTAATATTTTTACTTAGCAAACCAGGACAACTTCTTAAATGTCATGTTAACCGCGACAAGCTTGTATGATAAAATTTATAAAGATTATTATTTTTTAAATTATTTTTGGTAGGTACTTAGTCATGTAGAAATAACTACTAATACTTGACTGGAAAACAGTGAATATAATTTACACAGTGTATATAAGTATATGAAAGACTAGCTTCTGCCCGCGACTTGGTCCGCGTGGAATAGTGGTGCTCCGCTCCTATTGATTTTAGCGTGATGATATATAGCCTATAGCCTTCCTCAATAAATGGGCTATCTAACACTGAAAGAATTTTTCAAATCGTACCAATAGTACCTGAGATTTGCGCGTTCAAATAAACAAACTCTTTAGCTTTATTATATTAGTATAGATTCAAATCGGAAAAGGACATTCAAAAACACATTTCGCAGAATTACTTCTCAATATTTTATGAAGTTCATGAAAAATTGCTGATGCATTTTTAGGTACTGCCACTAGAAAAGGTTGTTTGAAAGCACCCACACCCCGAAATAAGTTTTTCATCAAAATTCATGTTTAATAGATGTAAAATGTTATATTAATCAGGAACTTTGACTGGACTGCCTCAAGTGTATTCTTTCCAGACCGAGAGGGATTCAACTAAGAATAGCCAGGTACGCAGGAGATATTATAGTGCACAAACGCTTGCGCAGACACATATGCACTCTCTATTCTTTCACTCTCATAGTCCGATGGCTCGGCAATCCGACACAACATTCTCTGAGGCACGAAGGGGTCTCTTGCTATGTTCAGAAAACGGTCACCCATTCATGGAGTGACTGCGGCTAGCGCAGCTTAACCTTGCTAATCTATCGATCCACACAGCTATAACCTACTTAGCTACGTGCCCCCCATGTCTCAAGTAGAAGTACTATTCAAGGTCCAATGAAATGTCAGTAATAGTGCGGAGCTTTTTTTCTCCCACCTAAGATAAACCGCCTTCTTCCGCAAACTGGTCACAAAATCGATCACCTTTCCGGCGGTAATATGCTCTCAAGCCATCTGAGCTTAATAAACCGTGAATATCAGAGTTTTTGCTGGCACACTCAGATGCGTTTGGAAAAACTCTTATTGACTCACAGATTTTATCAAATAATCAATCATTTTTAACTGACTATTTTTACACAAAAAGCGCATACAAATTAAAGAAATATCAATAAAATTGCACATAATCTTAGATATCTATGATAGATTGTACTTTCAGTGTCAGTTATGTAGGTCATTCAATGGATTAGTTATTAAGTTAGATCTATGTACGTAATTAGCATTAAGATCAATCTACAAAAAATTATGAAGGAGAATTAATCGAATTTTATTTGTATTCTGTTTACAGTAAGATTGTTTAATTTATTTTCTTGATTTACGAGATTTTACTTTATAAAAGTATGTTGAATCTTTGATGTGAAATTAGCTATGTAATACGTGACGCGGATATCTTCTTTCGCAGATGCTTCGGATTGGAGATATACGCGTTATATTTTGTCAAAGCTTTTTGTTTACCTTTAATGGTATAATGTAAGCAAATTAAAACAATGAGTATAAGTAATTTATGTCTGTCTGCATGTCGGTAAAAAAATAAGTATTATCTATGAGTAAAAAATGTAACATCTGTCTCATCAATACAGGTGATTAAGAAAAGCTCACTTGTTTTAATAGTTTACATGCCCAGATATCCAAATTTATTGCTTAATACTATGATGAATATGTGAGTTATAACGTACAGTCGAAAATTATGGACTTTCCTGTAAAACATGACTATGAATTAATAATACGCATAATTAGATTACTACAGATAGTTCGAAAAACATGTGAAACACCGATAAATGATATTATTTTGTCTATACTATGAATAAATTCATAGCGTTTGAAGATGTAATAGGTACTAGGGTGGCAGAAATCAGAGACGTTCTCTGTGAGATTATTCTCAATTGTTGACGACATCTGCCACCTTACAGGTCACACGTGCCAAGAATGTAATAGCAGCACTGCGGCTTACAAATTAAAGTTACATTAATAAACGTTTGTTTTGCTCATGAAAACGTACACCTGCTTGCAAATCTCTTTTATATTTACATCTAAGAAGTAAGATAATAACTAGAAAAACTACTACTTTAACCGTTTTACTTATAAAAACCTGTAATCTAAAGTTTAAGCACCTTTTCACACCTAATCACCATTTCTCACCTAATCGGTTAATATTGCGAGAAAAGCTATCATATAAATAAAATACTTCAATAAACTTCTACGTATTTTTTGCGAAAATTGACTTTAATTCACTTAAATGTCTTATCATGTAGGCATGCTATGATACTAAATGTATAATTACTTCATTCACAAGGGTTGGTGGCGCGACTGTAGTCAATTCCCTCAGACTGACATGAAATTACAACTCTGAAAATCATTTAAAACATATATTACTTATTTATTTATTTCCTTTATTTAAATTTTATACATATTTTTTTCATTTTTAAACATTCATTATAAAAAAAATATAAAAAACATTTAAAAATATAAAAAATAGGGATCCACCGATGTCGGGAACAGGGTCCAAGCTACCGGTGGTTAGGGCTCCAGAGACAGGAACCTCCTCACAATACGAGCCGTATCAAGGAGAACCGCCTTCTGAATCAGGCCCTTGACCCAGCCGCCTAACGAGAGCCTCGCGAGATGTTGATCGAGGCTCTTGGCCATCAGGCCATTGGCTGTCACGACTATCGGCACAATGACAGCAGAGTCCACATTCCACATGTCGACAACCTCGTGCGCCAAGTCGAGATACTTTATTTGTTTCTCTTTCTCGGCTTTCACGAGATTCTCGTCATGCGGAATGGTGACATCGACAATCATTGTGCGGCGCGCTAATCGGTCTATCACCACTATGTCAGGCTTATTGGCTACAATAGTCCTGTCAGTGATGATAGACCGATCCCAGTACAACGTAACATGGTCATTTTCCAGAACTGGGTCGGGCACATACCTATAGTACGGTACCTCAAGATCCACGAGTTTGTATTGCAAAGCAAGTTGCTGGTGGATGATCTTGGCCACTTGGTTATGTCTGTGCAAGTATTCGCCGTTAGCCAAACGAGAACAGCCAGAGATAATATGTCTGATAGACTCACCTGGACGATGACATGATTATTTATTATTATTATAAACGTATTTTTGTAGCGAAATTTTGGAATTCACTTAATAAACAGAACTAGTTTAATCTGGAATATAAATTATATGTATGATTTTTATTTTTACATAAAATGTGTGTTATAAATGCAACCGCAATTCCGGATAAAAGCTTACATACTTACTACCTTTGAAAGCCGACTGTTCGTGCCATCTAGTATGATTTTCAGAAAAAAACCATTGACATCGACATCTGTTGCCATAAATAAAAATAGATGATGAAAAATCAATATTGAGTCTGGCAACACTCTGTTTAAAAGTGCCTCCGCCCGCCATCGTTCTATTACGAACACTCAGTGTCACCGTCTCCATATTTAAAATATTGTAAAAGAACAGTAATTAAATATATTATTATTTTAGAATTTGGGTCTTCATTTCAAAGCATGTGAACAAACCTATCCTGCACATCGACATACTCGTACAAAGTTTACTGTTGATATTATGTTATTACATAACTCCATGCTGAATGTTGTTGATATACCCGCAATAAATGAATGTATGAAAGGTAAAATACATTATTTACTTAAGCTGTGTAATCATGATCTACCTAGCCTTTCCACTGCGATATTGTAGTCGGCTTCCAGTCTAACCGAATATTTTACATGGAAAGACTATCTTCATATTCCAGGTAACATAATAAAGAGAGACAACTCCCGGCCACCGTAGGCGCGGGGCTGCGGACGGTGAGCTATGGGTGGCTCGCCGTCCAGCAAGGACCAGACCCGCGTTGACGGCGCGTTCGTGTTCCACGCGCGCCTCAAGGAGCTGTCAGCAATTAGCGACGGGGCCCTCTCACTGCGCCATAGTCTGCCGGGGCTGCGGGACGTTCAAAAGAGATACCGCGCCCCGAAATACAAAGGGCTGAGGAAGGAACTTGGATGGGTTTTACTCAGTATGAGTCTACACTCCCACCCGCCCCACCCACGGCGGGAGGGGTTATTTGTTTATTTCCCATCCGAAAAAAAAAAACAAAGGTAACAAAATAAATACACGTAGGTAAGACTGGTTTTCAATACTCAATTCTTTATTGCTACCTTATACTTCCAGTATCTCCTACGGTGGAAACTATATTTTTTCCTATTCCTCCGCTATTGTTTTCTGATTAATTTCGTTGCGGGTTCTGAAATAGTTAAATTCATTTTTCTCTGGCACTCGTCGACCTTCATTGTCTTGACGCTTTTTTGGTGGTCGCCACTGTTGATTCAGGCTTTTAGGAGTTGCAGTAGTTGGGTATTAGAGTGGTGCGCTTGTTCCAAAAAAAATACTACTACCTATCTACTATCAATAGCTATTGCCAAAAGTCTACGTAATTTACGTGATTTCTAGGGACGGAATGGACATGGATGGTCACAACCATCCATTTGCTGACCGCGGTAAACTTATATTCGACCTTGATCAATCTACCGTTGAGGCTGTTTCTGAAACACGAGCCCAAAGCCATATGGTACGTCCGGCACCGCTCCGGCGCCGCACCGCAGGCGCACCGGACAACGGCGCGAGGCAGACGAGGCGGGGAGGGGTGCAAGCAGTGTGGTGCCGCAGCGGCGCCGCTCAGTTGTTTATACGGCATAGGCAACTGGGCAAGCCAAGCCTGTTGCGGTGCCGCAGCGGCGCCGTAAGAACATTACGCCGCACTGCTCGTGTGGCCGCCAGTGCGGTGCGGAGTAATGCGGTGCGGTGCGGTGCCGCACCGTGTGGCCTGGCCCTAAGAAAAATAATTTACAAAGGTCCTTAGTTATTCTTGTAGAAGTGCATATTCAAACCGCAGAGTGCGCTTGCTAATTAATGAAGTGTGGAGATGATCTCAAGGCGACGCCGTTACATGTAGCTCCCTATAAAGACGGCATTAATTACAGTGCGTCTACATTCACGAGAAATGAAACCAGGTTAATTATTAAATCTATTCACGAGTAATGCAAATACATACTTGTTATGAAATAGGAATGACTGTAACATTTATTGACTTAAAAATTTTAATACCATAGATTTTATTAAATACTTCGTTGATATAATGTTCGCAGCAAGAGCTGTGTAGCAACTTATTTTTCCATTTGGAATTTGTCAATTAAAGCGAAATCTTGATTGATGGCAATGTGCTCGCCATTACACGAAACTTACCCTTAACTTAACCCTGCGAAGGAAAGTAGCCATGATGTTTTGTAATCAATAAGTTGATTCGAAAGGATATACTAATATTTAATTTTGAGTCTTGAGTATATTTTTTGACGGTTAAAAATAAACTACACTAACTTATTTTCAGTTCCACATTTATTCTGAGACTAGCTGTTTTCCGCGGTTTCACCTGAGTCCTAAGGGAACTACTTCACGGACCGAGATAAAAAGTAGCGTATTACCGTATCCAGGGCCCTACCTTCTTAGCAAATTCCATCTGAATTGATTTAGCCGTTTTACTGTGAAAGCGTAATAAACAAACAAAAATATTCGCTTTTATAATATTAATTAGGATCTCAAGTTTTAATCATCACCACATAACTATCATCAATCAGCACAGATTTGTACCTACGTTCAACTAGTTTGAGAAAAGATAAATTTTCTTAGGTCGTTATTGGTAATCTTCTACGTTGAATTCCCGGGAACAACTAAAAATCCCGAGTTGAATTTTACAAATTCTCGATTGTAAAAATTCAGCTTAAAAATAGATGCGATTTTCTATATCCAAGTCAGTATGCTCCGTTTTAAAATTATTTTATTTCTGTCCTTGGTGAAATAATTTTAAATTCATGAAATATTGGAAAACGCGCCATTGTTATTTATCACTTTAAGACTTGTTTTACTTCATTCGGAGAATTAGTTTCATTATACAAAATGTGTTTCTAGTATCGGTTTTGTAGTTAATTTATTCCTAATTATACATCAATAAACAAACAAATACAACTTTACAATATCAGTATTCCTTAGATCTCGGGAATTCTAGGGTCGGGAGCGGCCATTGCGTATAGTTCAAACGCGCACAAAAAGCAACCAAAAAGTTAAACTAAAATTATAACAATTTCAATAATATTTACCTTTATTACAGACTCTAGTTAACCGAAACTGACTGACAATAGCCATCCTTAATTACTACCAATCACTTCCAATTAACATCTATGATTGCGAGCAATTCTCTGAATTTACATAAATGAATTCCTATATTCCACTGGTTCTCCATCATACGAACATTTCCACTATCAAAATATAGTCTCGGTTAAAATTTGAAAAATCCATCAACAGATTGTATAAGGTATTTCAAATGCTACTGTTCTATGTAATGCTAATTACCATAATCATACCACTGCATTCAACTGCATATTTACTGTACTGTCTGCCATAATTAATGATGCACGCAAGCCGGGTATTACCGAAATATCGGTTAGAAGCATTATTAATCTTGCTGTGTCTATTACAATTGATTTATTGACGCATTACCGTGTCTAAGAAGCCGATTCCCTCGGACCCATGATTAATATCGCAGATATTTTATTTTTTTTGATGATGTCTCTATTTTAACCGACTTCAAAAGGAGGTTCTCAATTCGATTAGTAATTCTTCTTATAATAAATTATTTTTGTTACCTAATTTTAAAAGAAGATTTTTTAATAATATATTTCTCACCATCGTGTAATTTTTTTCTGTTACTCGCTAAAAATAGAATTTTGAAACTAAACATAGTAAAAAACAAAGATATTTTGCAAATTTTTTTATTTATGGTTCAAGTGTTGATTGAACCATTCATTAACTGGCTTCGACAAAGATTATATTTTCAATTATCCGATAATTCTTGCAAAGCTTTGACAATTGACATAGAGACTTTAATTGTATTTAAATAAATCTTTTTTAACCAAATTGGAATTGGATTCTAAAAACACAAGGTGTCAAAAAAATATTATTAAAAAGGAGCTTTCGAAAACTCGATTCGATTCGAAATGTATTTTTCTGAAGAAACGAAATTAAAATTCTTTATTATTCATTAATTTCTTTTAGTCGCTCGTTTGTTTCTATGTGAAATGCAAAATATTTATTTATTTTCGTCCCAACTCCAATTGGAACGGCCTAAACCAATTACGACAACTGAATAAACAAGCGTTGTACTTTACGCAACACGAACGCGGCCGTAAATTCTCAAAAAAATATCTCTTCCAATAAATAAAACTAAGATGAAAAGTAAATAAAGATGACAGTATCGGAGTAGATACTTATACTGTATAAGTAACATCATATTATTGATATGCAGTAAACGAGGTTTCGGCTTCAATTCCCGGCTTGGGCCGAAATCTCTTAAAATTTGGAAAATTTCACAAACCAGCCCAGTGGAAGTTGATGGTGTTATATTCCCGTTTCTGGGAGTTATTTGATGATTTCCCATCCAAAAAAGGCTAATTAAGACCTTGTACTATAGTTGAAGTGTCAATTGTAACCTCGTTGTGCAAAACATCATCAATAAAACAAGTAGGTACACTGTAAAAAGTTAGTCGAAAAAAAGTTTTAAATAGGATTGAAGATGAAAATAATAAAAGACTATCTAATTGATCAATTTACTTTATAATTAATACTAAAGTATTACAAATACATATTCATAAAAATACCAGATTTATTTTCCACTTTGAAACAACGCTAAACAACAGGCAAATCTTACAATCTAAACTTTTTAATATTCCAAATATATTACCACGTATCTTTATATTACAAACAACGTAGTAGGTACTAAGAATAGAATTCAATTTGAGCGTTTGCAAGCATAAAATAACCTTTATACACATAAAACAGATTCACTATGTAATACAAAGAGCTATTTAAAAAGAAAAGCAATCTTCTTGTCGACACTGTATTTTTTATTTTGGTAGAACATATCATAGGTATGATATTATGTACAATCTTAATTCGAATACAAACACTACATGTTGTCTAGCGGGACAACATTACATTAGCAAAACATTCGATAAACTCTTAAAGTACTTCGTAATAATCCAAAAGACGTTTGACGTTATATTCGTTTGACACTGAACACTGATTACCATCTAAAGCACTGCCACCGTCCAACACGTTTAGTTCACTAAAGAAAATGTTCACGAACCACTGGGACGTTCCCGTGTTTCACCCGTCCTCACGGCACGGACGTCTTTGCACTGCAACAAATAATAATTAACTAATTACATTTTCTTTTAACAATTTAGCAGAAAAAATTCCGGCTGTAGACGAACGTCACAGATGACGTCTTAAAAAAATATATTGAAAAAGACATATTTAATTTTGAAATTAGAAAAATAACAATTATTATTTATGTTTGCATCAAATCTTGTTTCTTCAAAAGTTTTAACCTAAATCTTTATTTATTCATGACTGACTGAGCGACCAAAAAAGCCAACAGACCTGAAAGTGTCTAGTGAACTGTGCAATTCTCAATCAAATACACAGACTCTACTTCATAAAGTCTAGATGCGCATTAAGGGAAAAAAACACAAGAAGGTGGTGCCTTCTCCTTGGCTAAACTTCTAATATTTTAGCCACCTCAAAATCCTACAAACAGCACCGTTAAACGAAACTGTTATGTGCTCATTCCATACAAAACGGAATTACGATAACAGGGCGTTTCAGGGTTAACATTACCATACTTTAATATTATAAGAACCACTATATCTGTGATTATACTGCAAAGATTAGACTACTTTTACGCTTATCTCCTATTTGAATTTTGCACGTTTACTTTGCCAAATGAAGATTTATTTTACGAAGTTCTTTTTCTTGTTAACTTTAATTGTCATACAAGATAAACTTGAGCTGACTTTAGCGCTGTCTGGGATATGATTGGAGAGTTCAAAGAGTCGCGCTCATCTACTATCACACTAATACACATGCAAAAAAAAAATAGAAAATGCGCCATAGAATTAGGTAATCCATAGGTACCCTAGTGGGCCTAGCCGAACGCACTAATGTAATCGTAATGTTAATGTCAGCGTCATTCGAATCATGAATAAAACCAAACCAACTGCATAATATATCTATGCATGGTGAAATGGTAATGTTATCTAAAACGTTATAGGGCTCTTATTATTCATTGTTTCGATAATACTGAATACTAAGGAGACCGCCATTATAATCCCATGAACTGATCCTTTCAATCCAAAATGTGAATTTAATGCGACATCTACCTCTACATCATCATCATCTACCAATGGTAAGATTAAATATGACATAATGGTAAGATTAAATATGACATTTGAAATAAGAATATCGTTATTATATCAGAATTTCGAATATGAGCAAGGCGGCTAATAAACTCTTCTTTTCTCCTATAAAGAGAACAAAAACACGCATTTTTTTATATGTAATAATCTGTATTCGAACTATAGGTATAGAAATCAAGCATTGTAGAATATAATATTGCTACCCAGAATCTCCTACAGAGAGAATATTGGTCACAATATAAATGCAACCTAATACCGCAAACTTTGGTTTCCAAATCTCTAGCTTAAAGTCGGAGTGGGCCATTACGATTAGGTCAGATTTAAAGCACACACATGTAATGCATGCGATTCAAAACACTAATAATCCTTGAATACCTTTTTATTGCATATGGTTTTCCTTGAAAATTCTTTAAGCAATTTTTAGATTCTTTTCTAAAAATTATAAAAGCTATTATGTACGAGTATTAGGCGAGGAAAAAATAAAATAGAAATCTAAACCTACAGCCATTCTAATAAAAAATGTGCGCGTAACAGTCATATATAAGCTACACACGACAGAAAGAAGAACATGTGGAAGTAATGACCAGTGTGAGGGCAATTGACGCGAGATTTTTATGTGTGACCCCGTTTGTAATGCTGGCATGCGAAATAAAACAATTCCAATATTAGGTTAATATTTTTGCCAAACCAGACTCAAAAATTGTCCATCTTTATAATTTCTTTGATTTAAAAGAACAAGTTAGCTAGAAGATGAAGAGACATTATTGTATCATGCATACATAAATATTAGTTACATAGTAAAAAGGTTCCATATGCGGCATACAAAGGCAATCGTTACTCACATATCCATATTTATATTGAAGCTCGGCTGTAGTTACCTTTTTGTCTTTTCTGTGCACCTGCAGGGAGGAAACAATTTCATGGCTCATGAACATATGTAGTTTTAAATTGTTTCACAGAACATGCAGTTAGCAGAAAATTTAATAAGAACGAACAAAAAAGGCAAAATCAAAGCAAATAAAATGCAGGATTAGAAATAAAATAATTAAATCTCTGTTCATTTTCGAACTTACGTGTTCTGGTTGTGCGAGTCGGAATGTGATGCTGTTGGTGGCAGGAATCGCGCCAGATGCGGCTCCAGCAGCAACTGCCTGAAGGTCTGTCGGAACTGCCGTGACATGGAGCAGTACAGCACAAAGTTGATGGCTCCATTCAACAGCGCCAGAAAGTCCATTAGCTCCCCGAACAGATCGTAGCAGCGTTTGAAAAAGCACCATCCAAGCAGGCCGCTCATCAACCCCATAATGCCTTGAGGCAATTCCGTCACGAGGAACAATAAAAGCACAGCTAATAACATCTTCGTTGTCCTATCAGTACGTTTGTCCGCCTTATTCTGCCGCTTCACCATTTTCTCAGCAGCCGGGCAGGCGTTATAGTTTCTTAGTTTCTTCTGGTGTTGGTTCGCATTGTATAGCGCTCGTATGAGCCACACGCTGATAACAGTAAGGATGGAACATGGTAACAGTTTGATGACGACGCCGTGCACCCAGAAGTTAGCTTGGTACAGTGTCCCCTCGTAATCTGAATCCACGTGATATGCGATGTCTGGATTTCCAAAGCGGTCCGTCACGTTTTTGGTGTGTATGTCGAAAACCTGTTGAATAAAAAAGCAAAAATTATAGAGGTTACCATAATCTGCCTAGCCTTTTACCAACTATGTGGGGATTGACTTGATGACTAACCAGATATAGCTGAATACCAGTGTTTTACATGGGGCGACTGTATTATTTATAGACCACCGTCAGAAAAAAAAATCCTAGTAGGACTCAAACTTATTTGTGGTTCAAACAAAGAAAAACAATTAATCTTTTTATATCTACTAAATTACGTGCTGGTTTACAAAGTTTTTGTGGGAAGACGAGTTTATTTTTATTATTTTCAAATCATAAAACTTAATCGGAGCAAAGTTAAATTTGTGCCAAATTTTCTGTAATTGAAAATTGTCGGAGGTATCTAGAGCTCAAGGAATGTAGCATGTTTGATTGTTCACAAACCTCAGCTACAAATTCTCCTAATCGCTGTCCACTGTTAACGTGACCAGTTGATTGACAACATCGCCGTGTCGAATAGCGATGCTAATTCGTTCAACAATGAATACATTCGATGATAATTGATATTGTATGGAAAATAGTGAATGACGAACAATTGAAAAGAATTATCAGATGGCAAAGGAAAATAAAACAAATGAATGTTTAGTTAACAGCTTATATCTATTAGTTCTGTTTTTACACTACCTATTGGTAGACCTAAAACATAATCTACTTTGATTTACGTGTCTTACATATTTTTCTATGAACATTATAATTTATTACCTTGCATGCACATGTTTTAATTTCCCTCCGTTTTAAATTCAATCTTTACATTTCTGTTTACTTTGCAAGTTTTGATATAGGTACTATGAAAAACACGTTATATGCTATGACAGTCGTTATGGGTAGTCAGAAGCCAGAAAGTCTGACAACCCGACAATTGTGTTGTGGAGGTCAGGTAAGTGGTCGCTCCATATAAGAACACTGGTACTCAGCTTAATACGGTTAGGCTAAAAAACGACCTCAACATAATTGGGAACAGGCTAGGCAGATGATGACTTTGCAAGGTATGACAAATCAATGTCGCAACATCAACATTTAACTTTGGTGTGCACGTTCAATACTCAATACTCAATCGTTTATTGCATTCCACAATGTATATGCTTAGGTGGTAACGTTCAACAGAGGCTGGCAAACAACTGCCACACATCATTGCCATCGCTGTGTGCAATCTACACACACTAGTTGCTACGCCTCTCTTAATTAAACCCACTATACATTAATGAGTTCGCTCTAACTTAGTTTTGGAATCCCTTCTGTAAAGGTACTAAACCGCATTTCGGATTGTGTATGCTCAAAGTATTTATGAAAATAAGTACCTATGCAAACTAGGACCAAGATGGCTGAGCGGCTGACTGCCCAGGGTATACTAGTATTTTAAAAGTATCGTCACTCTTACAAGCAAAATAATCTTTTTATACCAAAATATAAAGAAGACATTATAGTAGGTATCTTACCATAAAGGTAGGTGCACATAATATAGGCGGCAATATAAAGCTGGTTAGTATCGCGATGCTGCATCTCCGTTCCGTGCACAGAATGTGACTTTTGTCCGAGTACCTGAAACAGAGTGGAAATTAAATTGTATTTATGTGAGCTGCATTCGCAGACACGCAATCATCTGATTTGTTGGTAGGTATTCAATTTGGAGAATACCGTGTGCGCATACAAAGGAATGAATGTCACTCGTTCAATTCTTGATACTCTATTTCGTCGCCGTGCAGTGAAAACCTCGTAAACCACAAATTCATGATTTTTTATTTTATTTATTTTTTTGCGAGAAAACCTCCGTCAAGCACCATTAGAAACAGACAATGTTCATTTAATTTGTGCTTTACGAGGTTTTCACTGCCCAGCGACGATTTGCATCGCTTACTAAAAGAGGTTTGAGCGTTTTTCTGTAATAAAAGCTTTCTTTTACGAGAAAGAACACATGACATAGGAAACTTTAGCTAACAACTTTGGCGATATCCTTTCCTCGATGTAAGTACCGGAAAAGTCAACGAACTCCAAAGCTAATAGCCGAACAGATGCCGAGAGTCACATTTATTTACGTTGCAAATGTATGAGTGTGCACATTCTCTGCAATCAAAATCACATTTATGTCGGATTATGATTATTTAAGTTAAAAACAGTACACTACAGACATTCTTTTTTGTATACTAATTTTAATAATACAATAAATTTACCCAGATAGATACGTCAAAGCGTATTTTAAACAACATTATCGCTATATCCGATCTTATACAAAATACAGCTATGAACTTTGACATATTTACAAACGGATAAAAAACTGTCATGATATCAGAATATCCAAAATTATAAATAATGAAGTATCTATTTGTGCATGAAAAAGGAATATAGTTTCTATGTCAAAAAAAAACAAATTATTTGTATACCTCAAGGGACTTCTAAGTTTTATAACAAGATGATAATTACTCTGACTTATTTATACCACCTATTTATATACTTACCTGGTAAAATTTATAGGTTTCTTAGTAAATATAAATGGGGAACAAGTTGCTAAATTCCTTACGGATTAATTACTTGGTTAATTAATTAACTAATGGGCTGTTCTGGTAACCCAATTTAATTAATCATGGGCGGTGTTGATCTCACCTTCAATGAAGACAAATTATTGGATGAAGTGACAGTGTCGCCTCTTAATCCGCCACTCCCTTGAATATAGACATTTGTGCCCGCATCATTATATTAACATAATTATTTTCATCATTATATTAACATAATGTTTGGTGGGATACCTTTGTTTTCCGTCATAACATTTTTTTTTCTACATGACATTACAGAGTACTTCTAACAGCATTCGACCTGCTTAACCGGACAATATGGCGAGGTCCTAAATTAATTAATTAAATTAAGGCATCCAGCCAAGGCTTACAACTAAATTTGAAACTTAGTGACAGCGCGTCACTGGGGAGGACAACTAGGGACTAGCTGGAACATATCAAATATAATTATTACGGAACTTTTTATGCTACTGGCTCATCGAGCAAGGGTCATCATAACAAAAGGTGAGCAGCATTTTTTTTATTTATTGATTGAGTATCTTTTAAACCCGTATTCAAGATGCAAAGCGTCGAATACGGATTTGAGATTGGTTCAATTTTCGTTGCCAAGGTGATCACTGGTATTGCGTAAATTCCTTACTTAGCATAGTATTGTTTTTGCTTTCGCTACTCTATACAAGCTCGTGGATTCTATCGTCATGACGAATAAAATTATATTGCGTTCTTTCATGAGGATGTTTTCAATCGCTCAGCTAGAGATGAATAGGTTAGGTTATACAATGGGCTCGATTTATTACATTGGAATTAAACGTTACTGTGCGAAATCTTAAAATTACCTAGTCATCAGTATAATAATCTTTACTATGTGGACGACTGGCCGATGATACTGAAATAATGAGAAAAAATCATAGATAAACAAACATTTTGACGAGCTACGTGAACAAAAGCGAGGCATATCGTCATAAAAGTTATTCATACTGATGAGTATTACAGTCTGTCGTTTTATTTATTTTCCATCTAAGTCGTATAGGTCATATCCTACTTGATGTATAGTTTTTTTCATAATAAAAAAAAAACTCGTCTGCTTATTGTCAAGCGAATTGATAACATCGTCTGAGTGAAATGGAGTGATCATTACGGCGTTTGTAAGCAATGGACTATCAGACCATTAGCCCGTTGTTCAAACTCGTTGAATTGTGTTAAAGCACCATGTTTAACTGAAGCTTCGGTCTGTTTGTCGAAGCTGTTACCGAAATGGAAACTGAATAATCTTGAGATTGTGGGACCTCTTACTGAAAACTAATTTAAGAATTCTTTGAATATCTCAATATGAAACGAGTCTGGTTACTTGTAACGATTTCAGTATATTTAAAGACAAATTACGGTCATTGCACAAGTATGTTAACTTGCTACCTATCAACAATAATTTTAAGTAGGTAGTTTAAATAAATAAAAAATACTCTAACACCGAATTATGCCAGGCCATGGCGGACACGAGCTGTGGCCGGTATGACGCGCAGATGAGGCACAAATTCAAATTTTCACAAAGATTTTATACGCGGCTGCTCGTGCTACACCGTGTAATGGCCACGTGGCGGGCGAAGCTCGGACGAGCCGCGGGCGCCTCAAATGTGCTGACTTCTTGAATCTGTGCCTTGTCTGCGCCTCGTACCAACCACGGCTCGTACCAGCCACGTCTAGTAAAATCACCCCTAATTCATTCGTTTTATATAACGACGCAAACGTCGTTTTTATTTAACTAGCAACGTTTATATTTAACTAGCTATTTCCCGAATTACCCCGTCTTGAGGAAACTACTTGACGCACCCGGATGATAAGTCGAAATGCGAAAGCGAGATTGTTTGTTTATTACCGGTACATAGGCTAAACTGATTTTGATTAAATATGGTACTGAGGAAGAAGTTAAATATTTTAGCTATAGTTTTAGTTCAATTAAATCCGTATATTTAGATTAATGAGATGTTTTAATAGAAGACTTAGAACTATTAAAGATCAAATGCAGTGTAACGTTGGAGTTTTCAGTACAAAGTTCTTAGTCCGTATTTGATGTATGTTTTGATGTCGTCGACATACCCATAAGTTATGCAACCGCCTCTATTGAGTGCGCAATCATTCATGAAATGCATAGACGTCATCTTGCGAACGACTGCATAACCTTCGATGCGGCACAATATAATGAGTGTGACCTTTTTAAATGATGACTAAAACTGATGACATTCAAAATAAAAGGTCATATAAGGTACCTGTCTGATAATTATCAAAATCTTACGGTAGGTAAAAACCAACGTCTTCATTTCAATAAGGCATGGCATCCAACGTGCAGCCAGCCTTTTGGGTACGATTCCCGCTGACAGCGATGCGAACGAATATTTTGATGCCTAACTTCTGTGTTTTTTTTGTATTATACATAGAATAATAATAATAATGTAAATATATTGTAAATAATCTATTGTTGAAGAATAGTAAAGGATTCAATGGTAAAATTTCTGAAAAAAAAATAAGGCAAGTGTTATCTAGAAACATACGAATATTTTTTCAGACGAACCCCTTCAACCACATAAATTGGAATAAAAATACTTAAATATATATTAATAACTAGCTTCTGCCAGCGACTTCGTCCGCGTGGAATAGTGGTGCTCCGCTCCTATTAGTCTTAGCGTGATGATATATAGCCTATAGCCTTCCTCGATAAATGGACTATCTAACACTGAAAGAATTATTTAAATCGGACCAGCGGTTCCTGAGATTAGCGCGTTTTAACAAAATGACAACATTTCCCTTCACTGCTCTGCTCCTATTGATTGTAGCGTGATGAAAAGTATACTATAACCATCTCAGGAGTATGACAAATAATTGTACCAAGTTTCGTTAAAATCCGTCGAGTAGTTTTTGTTTCTATAGAGTTTATACAGACAGACAGACAGACAGTCAAAAATTTTACTGATTGCATTTTTGGCATCAGTATCGATCCCTAATCACCCCCTGATAGTTATTTTGGAAATATATTTCATGTACAGAATTGACCTCTCTACAGATTTATTATAAGTATAGATATAGATGTACTTACTTTATCGCCAAATATCTCCATATAGCCAGAGAAAGAGTTAGGCAAATTGACGCGGTGTGCAGTATTTGAGCAAAGTGCATGTGGAACAACAAGTACATCGCCCAAGAGTACGGGAAATCCAATTTCTCCGGCAAGACCTGCGGAATAAAATTCTTGTTCAAAGACCTTGCATACACTGTGTGTTTAAAGTGCATTATTGTCATCTGTGTGCATAACAGTACGTTTGTTATATCAAACAGTAATGCAATTTTTTAAATTTAATTTTAACATTGAAATGAGAATTTGCAGAGTGGATTCAAAAGTAATACAATTGATGTTATAATTTTATTACAAATTCATTGTTTTGTTTATGACAAAACGTAAATAATTTTCACAGTCCAGTAACATCAATGGTGATACGTATTATATTTTTTTTGCTAACGAGTCGATGGCGACTATAATGCCAGTGTCAAGTGAAGGATCACCCTTCGTTTTTGGGTTATTTATATGGTAATAACTTTCATTTGTTTTTTTATTTTAAATCAGAACAATTTATCTTCGTTCTAAAATATTAAATTTGTTGACGAAACGGTACATAGAATCGTGTATAAACCATTTATCCATGTCATTTGCACTTATGTCCAGCCTATTTGGGTCGATACGTGGATAAAATAGAGGAAAATACGGAGTCCATTGACCCATTTCTTTTTTAATAAAACTGGCTGCAAAGAGTGGTCCCCAACGTCAAACCGTCATCCTGTCGTCATTAATAAAATTTAAGAAAAAATCTTTCAGCAATGCCTGCAAGCATCGAAATATATCCAATAGAGATGCAATCCCGAACATTACGCGTCTAAAAAACGTAACCATTTTTTTGGTATGTAGTCGTAGCTTTGAAACTAGTAACCACTTTGATGCAACACTCTATTTACCTCTTTTACACTAACCGAAACATTATGTACGTGACATCTGTTCGACAAAGACGGTGACAGCCAGTTTTTCCAGATATTCAGTTGAAGTCAAGTTGACAGATGACATGAATTTGTGGCTGGGGGCTCAAACTTTTATGGCACACATTTTGCTTGGTGATTGCAGATCTAGTTGGGTTAGTAACATTATATATCAATGCCTACGAGATTCTTACTTTCGATTCTATCTAGTTTGAGTATCAATAGTAGAAAGCGTCAAGTATGAAGTGGGTAGTTTTTCAAAGATATAATTGAAACAATAATCAAGAAATATTCATATCTCAAAGTAATACCTACTATGGAAACAAAATAAGAAAGACATCAATTTACTCGTATGTAACGCTTTTCATAACCTCGCCGTTAGCAAAGAAAAATATCAATGCTGCAGTTTTATTTTTAAGTTATTTCTACCCCGGACAATAGCGACCAGCTGCACCACAGTGCTACTAAATCAACGAACACAATAGAAGAATCGGATGCATTCACCGGCCATTCATTACACAATGTTCTACTCTCACAGTTACAGCTGATTCATCTTTGTTTTCTGGAAGATTCTAAGGCATTCGAACGTAGAATGCTAGGTACTCAAGCACAGATCTTCTCATAACCATAAATTTTAAGCCATTTGATCGCCGAAATCCAGCCGATACAACGAATTCTATTAAGCCAACAGTTCTAGAATGTGTGTTTTTGTAACCACTAGTACTCGTATATTATATTCATTTAATTATTTTTAACTAGCAGTCTTCTGCGGTTTCACCCGCGTCCCGAGAGAACTTTTTAATGCAATAAATATAAACAAACTCATTTATACGGATTTATAAAAATATTGTAATAACCAAAATACTATAACCATCATCATCATCATCATCCTCCTGCCCTTATCCCAATTTTATTTGGGGTCGGCGCAGCATGTTTTCAAAATACTATAACCATAGGTGGTATATAAGTAAATACACTCGAGAGCAATGAATCCGGGTCACTTAAAGAATGTTAAAAATCTCGGAAACTAAAAATGATAGGTTAATGCAATAAATTGTATTTAATAGACAATGTAATACTCCTTAAATGAAAGTAAAAAAAGTCACCATACATTTTATTAACACAAAATTACATAAAGAAAAAAACTGCTGATCTCTCCTTAAAACAAAAATAGGATACATGAAATTTTTGAACTTTATTACGATTTTCTTGAATTTTAATACTTCGTATTGCCTCCTCGTGCTTCCATTACTGCGTTTACGCGGTTTGGCATGCTGTACACCAAGTTCCTTATACGATTTTGGGGAATATTCTCCCATTCCTCTGTGAGAGCAATTTTGAGCTCACGAAGCGTGATTGGGGGAGGGTTTCGTTGTTTTACGCATCTGCCTAGCTCGTCCCAAGCATGCTCGATCGGGTTGATATCCGGGCTGCGCGCTGGCCACTCCATACGAGTAATGTTCATCTCTTGAAGGTAGTCATTCACAATCCTACCTGTATGAGGTCGGGCATTGTCATGCATAAATATAGCATCCTCACCTAAATTGACCATAAATGGACCAACGTGATCATTGAGAATTTCTTCCACATATCTTTCGCTAGTTAAAGAGCCGTTTTCTATGATCACCAGCTCTGTGCGACTTTCAGAAGAAATTCCGGCCCACACAAGTACAGACCCACCACCGTAGGCTACTTTTTCTTCGATGCATGCTTGCTTGAATCTTTCCCCTGGTCTTCGATACACTCTGTGTCTTCCATCGTGCTTGTAGAGCATAAATTTTGATTCGTCGGAGAACATAACTTTTGACCAATCTTCAATACTCCAATTTACGTGGCTCTGGGCATATCTTAGTCTTGAAATACGATGCCCACGCTCCAGTTTAGGGCCGTTTGCAGGTCTAAGGGGTTTTAAGTTAGATTCAGCAAGCCGACGTCTTACTGTCCATGCACTTGGGTTACTTCCTCCGAGGCGTCGAAACTGGTTTGTGAGTTCAGTTCCTGTGAGAAAGCGATTTCGAAGCATGGTGTTCACCAAGTATCGGTCTTCTCGTGCTGTGGTACACCTGGTTCTGCCCGTTCCTGGTCTGCGTAGGTTAGAACCAGTTTCTTAGTAACGTCGGAGAACTCTTTGTACTGTTGACAGCGACACACCGACAGTCCTGGCTGTATCGCGCTGACTCCGGCCGGTTTCCAGCATTGTAAGTATTCTGGTGAATTCTTCAGGCGTAAGCGACATAATTTCAGCTTGAATAATGAATATAGAGCACTATCAACAAGGTTTATGTAACCACATAAATGACAGATTACAAACAAAAGCAAAACCAAATGCTGTAATTTCGTAGTTCCATCTTCGAAAGTGGCCCTTTTTCAAATTTGATTTTTTTATGATATAACTTTACAATAACTAAGAAGTTTTAATACCTTCATTTAAGGAGTATTACATTGTCTATTAAATACAATTTATTGCATTAACCTAGCATTTTTAGTTTCCGAGATTTTTAGGATTCTTTAAGTGACCCGGATTCATTGCTCTCGAGTGTATTTATCTAATAAGCTATTTCCCCCCTATTAAAATCAATTATATTATCGTTCAATGCACCTCGGCAGTCAATTCCGATACAGACTTGCTAACTAAATAACTTTCTTACGACTCGATAAAAAAGTAATTTACTAATAAAAGCTAACACACATGATACATGTCTCTCCCACACACACCCATACACACAGACTTATGCATTCTTCTCAAAAAACCTCTTACATTCCATTCATACAACAACAAAGCACTTAATACGGTTTTAGGTGGTATTAAGAGCTCCCTTCCTGGCCTGATTAGGGACAAGGGTCTGGCATTGGTTCAAGGACTGAAACGTCACAGGAGATGTTTGCGGTATCAAGCATCGAAACGGAAATCTGTCCTGAGATATATTTGCGGCAAGGCCGACCTTGATTGTTGTATATTGCCCGAACAAGGATTTCCCGAAACTATATTGACATTCATTCAGAATTCCTCGTTGGTTTAGTGGTAGACAATGCTAGTATGAGATTCTGAGTTCTCATTTCAGGTAGGTCAAAGTGTTACTGGATTTTTCCATTACACATTTCTCAGATTCCACCCGAAATCAGCATTTGAGCTTATCTCTTTTAATATTTTAGTACTAGTTCGTATCGATAATATTATACCAAGAATTAAGAAGGCCATGATGAAAATAACAGGAATTATGAATTCAATGTAGTTACTAAACTATGTGGCTTTATCGATGCTATTCATCATAAACTATTTCCTATGAATCAATAATTTTGCGATAACTTTTATCTATAACATAGCTTGCGTAGTTGAAGCTTTCATACATACATGAAATAGACATGAATAATCTATATGCTACCCAGCATTGACAAAGAACATCGAGTTTCGTATTGGAGACCCTTTGCGTAATTAAAGTCTCAAAATTGGACTATTTGAAAAAATAATGTCGAAAAAACATCAAAGGCTTTTGATTGTACGAATATCGCATCCGACACAATTTCCACACATGAAATCGTTTAAAGATACTTATTTTATGTTACATACTGACGTCACAGTTTTTGTAAAGTAGACATAGTGATCGTCAAGACACCAAGATACTGTATAGAGATTGATACAGATTAGATATTCTGAAGAAAAAAATTCAAAGCAATCTGAGAGTTACAGTACAGATTGAGTTTCATTGTCGTTATAGTACGTACGTGTATGTTGTAGAATAAGTGGAAAATCAAAGCCTAGAAGACTGAAAATATTCAAGTTCGACACACAATGTAGCATGTGCCTACATTATGATGTAGAATAATTGCCCAGAGCATACTTATACATAGATGTTGCTTAAACAAGAAAAGCTTATTATAAAGAAATTATACTAATACTATAAATACGTCATGTGTCTATGTGTCTCTTACGATTTCAGGGAAAATCACCGAAGCGATTCTGACGACATTTGGTATGGAAATAGCTTGAACCCTAGGGTAGGATAAAGAGCTGTTATCCGGGAGTATTAAGTCGTTCCCGTAGGTTGCGTGTAAAACCACGGGAAATACCTAGTATAAAAAGGTGAATCATCATCAACCTATATATTATCACCACTTCTGGGCCTCTTTTCATATAGAGAAGGCATTGATCACCACGCTTGCTCAAGCTGGATTGGCGATTTCAGACTTTTTATGTCCAGGTTTCCTCACGATGTTTTCCTTCACCGTTAGTCAGTGACGTCTTAGATATACTTAGAAAGTACATATGACTTTAGAAAAGTCACATTGGTACTTGCCAGGTTCTGAACCCGCACACTCGTACACGAGAAGTAAGTGCCTTAACCACTAGGCCATCACGACTTAAAAGGTGAATGACCTCCTAATATTACTTTTCATTTACTTCAAGTCTGCTAAGGGCAACCGAGAGCTAAGTAAACAAAGAAACATGTACCAAAAATAGCTACAAAACGCTCACAACGAAACACATAACACGTTATACAAACATACGTGCTCTCTATTTACTATTAACTCACCAAATGTCGATATATAACGAAAGGTACATATTCTATCATGACGAAGACATCGGCCACGGCCAGCCACTTGAGGAGCCTGTTGATAGGAGCGGCGGCCATGTCTCTACGGGTCAGAACGGCTATGTTCATTGTGTTGGCTAAAACTCCTATTGTGCACACCTGAAACAATCAATAACAGATATAGTCCTCCATCTTAATAAAGATATCCAGTACTAAAAATAATTGAGCAAAACTATTTTTGTTTAGACGTTTAAAATATGTGACATATAAATATCTAATACTAGCTATTGGCCGCTGTTTCACGACGGAAGTTTCTCCAGGGAAGAACCTTTACCAGGGTCCCCTCTATCTCCGTACAAAATTTCAGCCAAATTGATCCAGCCGTTCACGCGTGATGCGATGACTAAGGGAAATAGGTATTCATTTTTTTATAATAGATTTATTACTAGCTGTTTCCCGCGATTTCACCCGCATTCCGAAGGAACTACTTCGTGCACCCGGGTAAAAAGCCTGTGTCCTTTCTCAGACTCTAGACTATCTGTGTACCAAATTTCATTTAAATCGGTTCAGCAGTTTTGGCGTGAAAGCGCGACGGACAGACAGAGTAACTTTCGCATTTATAATATTAGTAAGGATTAGGGCTGCTTGATCTATATTTATGACTATAGCTTCAAGATTAAGATGCTATAAAAGGCACATTAGTTCTCATAGCCATTATTGTAAATACACGCAAAACACATTAAAGATACCATTATCGTAATCGAGCAACCAATATATTGCCAGATGTTTTAAATAATATTAATAAGTATCTAGTGTTCACAAAGAGACTGCTCAACATGTGGTCCTGGATTCGATTCCCCAGTTGGGCAGTGTTAATGGGATTTTCCATGTAAAGTTATTGAGACAACCCAGCCATCACGTACGCACAAAGACAGGCTAGATGTATGCTTACTATTCTGCATATCCATTCACGGAAAAACTTGATTCTAATGTTACTTTAATTAAAATAATGGTAATAATTTTAAGCCTCTAATTAATTTATGTATATCTGTACATCACAACAACTCGCTTCCAGGAACCCGTATAATATTAATATATTAATCATATAAATTAGTAATACACTGGAATGAAAATAATGCTGTCGACTTGTGCGGTAATTGAAAGAGTTTTTAGTTCGATGTGAATTATTCTAGGTCAGTGAGAAATTGAATTTGTTAATTTTGAAGTAAATACCAAATTTTATTAATTTAAAATGAATGTATTGACTTGGTAAAGAGAAGCACGTGGCTAAGTAACATCCACACGGCGCGATCGATTAAAGGTTAAGCTACTGTCCGGGGATGGGTGACCATCTATGTCATACCGAGACTCCTCCGTGCCTCGGAAAGCACGTTAAGCCACTATCATTTGTAGATCTTTGACAGTCATTACAAGTAGTCAGATACCAGAAAGTCTGACAACCAGTCATACCAAGGAGTATCGGGTGACCCGGTAACTGTGTTGTGGAGGTTGAAAAGGCAGTCGCTCCATGCAAAACATGGTATCAGCTGCATCCGGTTAAACTGTAAGTCAACCCCAATATAGTTGGGAAAAGGCTAGATGATGATGATGGTTTGGTTTTGGTTTGATAAAGATTTTTGCCCGGTTTGTTCAATGTACCCAGAGTTACAAATTACTTTGGTGACAGAACCCTAAAAAAAACAATTCCATATCTATTGAACAATCAGCCGCCTGACATAATAAGTGAAAACCAATAAAAACATACTTAAAAAAAAAAAGTATAAGAATAAGTGTATAAAGACTCACCAGATCCCACAGTCAAACCATTACTACGGTTTTGTAGGTCTTAGTTTATATGTTTGTATGTACCAGATTGTGAACTTATCATAAAAAATAACAAGTTCTAACAGAAGAAAATGTGTGTTGAATAGTTTTGTAAAAAAATGCTCTGCGAGTAACGATGCTAATTCCAAATACATAATATTGAAATCACATTGACTACGAATAGGTGCCTTTGATTTGTAATCTTGCTCGTAAGATTACTAGCTGATGACACTCAGTCTTACTTTCGGTGACATTTATATCGCCAATATAGTGAGTCTGTCTATATTACGCAAGTTTTGAGCTCCAGTATTAAATCCATTTTGGTATGAATCTGGTTTGGAGCACTTCTTGGTCGCCGAGCCGACTAAAAAGTTATCGTTTTCAATAATGATTTATTATTATTATTGCATAATTAAATATTCGTGTTTAGTATAAAACAAGAAGCAACAATATTGAAATTATTCATAAATATTTTCACTCAATTTAAGCGCAAAATCACAAATATTTTCTATAAAAGCTCCCTTGAACCCTTCCCACCGAAAACTTTCATGCGTAAGATTTCGCGGTTTACAACACCAACCTATTATTAATTATACTCGTTGGTTATCTCGTCCTCTATGATGAGGATAATAGGTGTAGTCTCGGTTCGGCAGTGCGTGGCGTCACATAATTTTGAAGAAGATTTCAAAAAACAAAACGCACTTGACATGTACGTACGCGCCTTCTGTAACTAGATTGTCATTCGGTTTTTATGTCAACAAGTGGCGTCATGTATTTCCTTTATTAAAATTGTAATTTAAATAATAAAGCGTATATATAATATACTCTTTGTGATAAAGTAATAAGTTATATAGAAAGGAAGTCGCAGAAGAAGGAAAGCAGACCAGTTTTATGAAAAAGATCGAGAATTACTCGTCGACATAAAAAGTTGTCGCAGTGGAGTGGTCCATTTTGTTTTCGCAATGTAACTTGACTGTTTGATGGCATATTTTACGTTTACCAGGAGTAAGATCCTGTTCTTATACATTACGTATAGGTAATCGCTACTTCAAGTGTGATTTCGCTTTGCACGTACCTAGTAGCAATCAAAAGTACCAATAACATAACCTCTAAACGACTTGCTTGACCTGTGGGGCGTTCTGCGGGAGCGCACGTGGTTTAAAAACGGCTATGTCGAGAGCTAACTAGCCTGTCCTGAGGGGTGTTCTGCGGGAACACACGTGGACTACGAAGGCTATGCTGTGAGCAACCTCTGGGGTGTTCTATAGGGGCACACATGGTTGGCTTTATATAATAGCCTTAAAGGGAAGTTCTGCGGGAACTTACATGGCTATATATGTGCATAACACACAATGCTTAATTTACTGCATGAATTATGTCCTCAGATTGTAGGACGAGTTTACAGTTCACCTGACATTCAAGAAAATAATGAGAATGTCCCCAAACTGAACTGGTAAGGTATGTTAAATCATATACATAGGTGTATGGATGTTGAATTCCTAAATACAGTTGGTAACGAAACTAAGAAAAGTAAAAATAGAGGATGCATCATTATCTCATAAACATGAGGGTTGGTTCAATTAGCCTGGAGCAGTAGAATAATCAAGAACCAGTTAGCCATTGTTTTTTAATATTAAACATGGCAGGGAAGGAGAAAGACTGATTTTTTGAGAAGAGAGAACCATTAATTTAACCCATATGCCGCCTGAACTGCAGACTTAATAGTTTATTAGTCTCTGTATAACATAACAAATGTTGATACATGTAAATGTATTGATGTAAGGTACATATGTTAAATGTACAAAAGCTGAAATTGTTTGTTGGTTATTGTGCACTCGCTATATTCAGAGACATTGGGATTTAATAATCTCCATACTGCTGTCAATAATAAATGACAATATATATATTTTTTGCAATATATAATATATGACAATATATAATTTGCATGTGCACTCAGAGCCAGAAAAAGCTTCCCAGTTCGGTGAAATTTTCACTGATCTATGATTACTGCAGAATCAGTCAAAGAACTGGACTTTTGTTAAGTCACAACTATGGTTTACTACAACACAGTGTAAACAGGTGTCTTGTCTACATTAAACATTTTTATATTAAAAATGTAAGCTTCAAACTAGTGGGGCCCTGCTCGCAGAGAAGTTAAGAAGTGTGGTGGAGAGTCATGCAGAGCAGCTGAAGTGAACGAAAGGTGCTATCCAGATAGATGTACAGGTGGGCAAAATTAAATCTTAATTTTGTGTTTGAAACATATTCATCACGGATCTTGTTTATTCTTGATTGGTTTGTGGTGTGGAATATAAATCCACTATTTTAAACCTTAATCTCACCAGAGCTACACTCCGGTGAATGAAACAACCTCTAATCAAGGATGTTTACAAATAACATTAAATGGAAATAAAAATGATTATTTGATATGTAGTTGTTAACACTACAGGAAATCACTATGTTTACAAAGTACCTACATATTGTTTAAAAAGGTTAAATGTAAACTATAATTTAAACAAAATAAGTATCTATGTACCTATTTTAGTACATACAATTCGAGATATATTTTCACAGGGATTAATAATGGATAAATGATTAAATCCAAAAATATAGAATTATATCAAGAAATGGTAAAATAATAATATTGTTTTCAGCACGTTTGTTGCCCCAATGCATTAATACATAATTAATGCATCGCGTACAGTTGACGTGTTATTTTACAGGTTTATTGTTTTACAACATGTCTTTGAACATCTACACCTTTTATCCTCATCATAGAGGACGAGATAACCAACGAGTATAATTATACAGTCAAACGAACTTACCTGTAAGTGAAGTTCGACAGTAATTACACGAAGTTGTTATCTCGTCCGAATATGATGAGTCCCCCCCGACCCTAACATACCATGCGTTTGAGCATGGACCCTTTCTTGTTGCAAAACCAATAAAGTGCTATGAACTTAATGACAATCTAGTTACAGAAGGCGCGTACGTACATGTCAAGTGCGTTTTGTTTTTTGAAATCTTCTTCAAAATTATGTGACGCCACGCACTGCCGAACCGAGACTACACCTATTATCCTCATCATATTCGGACGAGATAACAACTTCGTATAATTACTGTCGAACTTCACTTACAGGTAAGTTCGTTTGACTGTATAAATATTTATGTAACTCCTGCTTCAAAATTATGGTAAATTCCGCGAACAGAATAGTTTCTTAGAAATAACTAGAATTACTGATATAACTTTATACTGTAAATCACTTTATTGGTTTAACAATGATGTAACTGCAATATCAGAACTTCGTAACCGAACCGAAGTAATGCTCGTTCAACATCACGCTCAGTAAAGGATTTGCTTTTAAATTCTATCGGAATTTATTAATATATCACAGCCGAATGACACTCACCTCACTTATATACGTATAAGTCAGAAATGATGACTGCTTTGGCCCAGCAATATATACATATTTATCGACGGTCTCTACGTATATAAGGACGTGTCGAAAATGGCAGTTTATTTTTTACTAGCTTCTGCCAGCGACTTCGTCCGCGTGGAATAGTAGTGCTCCGCTCCTATTGGTCTTAGCGTGATGATATATGTATAGCCTATAGCCTTCTTCGATAAATGGACTATCTAACACTGAAAGAATTATTTAAATCGGACCAGCGGTTCCTGAGATTAGCGCGTTTAAACAAAATGACAACATTACCCTTCACTGCTCTGCTCCTATTGATTGTAGCGTGATGAAAAGTATACTATAACCAACTCAGGAGTATGACAAATAATTGTACCAAGTTTCGTTAAAATCCGTCGAGTAGTTTTTGTTTCTATAGAGTTTATACAGACAGACAGGCAAAAATTTTACTGATTGCATTTTTGGCATCAGTATCGATCCCTAATCACCCCCTGATAGATATTTTGGAATTATATTTCATGTACAGAATTGACCTCTCTACAGATTTATTATAAGTATAGATAGATTGCACAATTTGCTTTAGATTGTCTATATCCATATGCACCTGTATATATATTTTTTAAATATTACGTATTTAACGTCATTTACAAATCGTATATGAGAACAAGTTTTATCATATTTACAATGAATAAGTGGACAAACTAAAGCCAATTGTGCAATAAAAAAGAATTGCCATTTTCGACATGTCCTTTTATACGTAGGGACCGTCAATATATTTAGTGCATACATTTTGTGCAGTATTGAGGGAGTTCCAATACCATCTCATATTTCCATTTAAATCTATTTTAAGTGACGATACTGCTGAAGATGGATCACGCAAGTTCAAATAGTGCCAATTCACTCTTCACTCCTTGGCATGTCGTGTGACAAATGAAGAATCAAAATGCTACGTGTCTATGGAATATCAACAACAAAGGAATTAACCCCTCCCCCATACCTAACACCTACTTTTTCCAGGAAACGTCAACCCTAACATATATAAAATGTTACCTTACATTATCTTCCTTCAAACAAAACCGGCCAAGTGCGTATTGTGGTGTCACACGCACTAGGGTTCCGTAGTACGTTTTGGTTGGTCGACTATAACTTTGTAACCGGTTAAGACTACTTGGCCGTGATAGTTTTCCTTTTAAGTTCATTACATGTACTACGTCTGTGATTTTTTCCACATTTTTAGGGACAGCCATTCAAAAGTTAGAGGGGGGACGCTCGTATCGAACAAAAAAATACACTTTAAAGCTAGATATTACTAGTATTATTTGATCTGTGATATAACGTAAACATATCCCTAAATTGAAAAATACGCTTCACACATGCTTTATTTTTGAAAGACCTATCCAATAATACCTCACACGACGAACATTAGAAAAAAAATATTCATCCCCACTTGTACGGGAGCTACCCTAAAAAATATTTTTGATAATTTTATTTTACCACTTTGTCGGCGTGATCAATATACACATCCATACCAAATTTCAGCTTTCTACTACCAAAAACCTCTAAGCTATGCCGCGGACAGATAGACGGACACCACGAAACTATTAGGGTTCCTTGTCGACTACGGAACCCTAAAAACCGGTTCGATCTAAATCTCCTTTTCGGAACTTCCCCAATAGCCGTTAACCGTCCACGACGTAACATGAGCATCCTGTATTAGTTTAAGTGTCCAAGTATTTCCAACTACTCACGAGTTGTTTAAACTATTTCGCTCTTCAAACGGATGAATGCGGAGGAAATTTCCGTAATCACAACTCTATAGGTGCTGAGATTGTCGTGAACAATTCCATCTTCGGCTCACACGTCGAAGATATTATATTATTACCAACATCTTCCCTTTACGATAAACAGAGAAGAGTCGCACTAATCATGTGGACACTGAATTGTTGATAAGGTGATTTCATTAACACAAATTGGCAGAAGACGTAAAAAATATAAGGTACTGAAAATGTTTACTCTTTAGGTACATTTTTGCATGAATTAGTTCTTTAAATCGGTATATATTTTTTAACAAAGAACACAATCAACGTAAAATAAAACCTTTTCACGGACATTCACGTCAGCTCCAAGTGGAATAATAACAATAATACCCTTTCATATCGTTACAAGGACGAGCCAAGGGAAACGATCAACAATGTTGACAAGACAGTTATTCTAGTCAAAGGAAATTCAATAATTATACATTGATAATTTAATCAAAACCTGCTAAAATCAATATTATTTTGATAGAAATAATATTCATTTTCGTCAAGGTATCGTGAATAACCTTTGTTGATTCGATTACATCCCGAACATTTTGAACAATTAATTTATTCAAAACCGTCAACATGGGTACCTTTTGAATAGCTACAGTGGACTGAAATTTAACTACCGGTGAAACAACCGAACCTTATTTTGTATGCTGCCTACGATTTTACGGCACCGATGAATCGAAAACAACATTCCCCCACATCAAAGAAGGTCCTAAGGGCTTACTAGAAAATATAAAATGTTTATCGTCCCACGGGGTTTTCAATAACATGTTGACTACCGATACTTTCATAAGAATTTAAAGCTATTGTTATTATTTTGGTTTGTTTTTTCCTTCTATTTATAGGTGCATCTACAAAAAACCATGCCAGTATGGAGTTTGAAACGAAATGAAATTCTACTTCACCACTGACCTTCTGTATAAATCGAAAATTAAAATATATTCTCTATTTATGTTCTGGGCGTTGAAAATTCTCAAATTAAATGATAAATCTGAATCGTCTTCGAACTCCAAACGTTTAACGATAATGATAGGAACCATATCAGGCAAAGAAAACTCAAGGTAGAAAAGAATTCTTATGAGAATGCTCAATTTCCAAAACTTTCAATCTTAAATCCTACTCAGATATTAATGACTTAGACTTCTTTTTAAAACTGGGTTATTAAAGTTTGGTGAAACCGACTGATAATATTTAGGGTTTTTCTCATTTGTTTCTTCATCGTTAAATAAATCTTCGGCAGTTCACGTCTAAATGTCAGAGTAATTACAAAAAAATGATAAAAGTCGAACAAAAATCATGAAACGTCTTTCTTGGAATTTACAAATATTTTTGTTTGTATATAGCGATGAATATTAAATGTCAACATTGCTACTACGAGTAAATAGCATATTTTATTTCACGTCGTCAGTACATTTTCTTTTTAAGTAAAATCTGAATAAACTCAGCTAGTCTGAAAGAGTTTTCTTTACTTTACTAATTGTAAAAATTATTCAGCTAATTAATTAATTATTCAGAGAATGCGTATACATAATTGTCGGACGGCTTTGCTTAATTAAAAAAAAGATAATTTATAATATCACACGAACAAATAATACAATCAGTATTCTTGATATGATAAATAAAAAACTGAGCTATGATTTAATATTCTCCTTCGTGGAGGCAGGTGTAATTTATTTTTTTCATAAACACTCTTTAAGCAAATGTTTTTTTTTCCTTGTACTTACAGTCAAGGTATGAAAACCTTCGTCAATTTTAAATTCTATTCTTCATGACGTCGTAAGTACACGATCCTTTTAAAACAGACTGAGTTCTTATTCCAAAAGCAGCATACACTTGCTGATTAATGTCTATTTGACATTGTGTATCAGAGTTTTCGTCCTCATAGTACTGTGAAATTCCTCATATAAAATAAAGAAATTTAGGAATTATAGATAAGCAATTTGTGTCCAACTTTATATGTAATGTACTTATTGCAATTTTGCTTTATCCAACTTGGAACCATTTCAAAACACTACATTGTGGTACAACTGAGACCAATAATTCTGCCCATAACTACACGTATCATACAAATACTGGTTTGAAAATATCCCTGATTACGTCTTTCATACTCAATAAGAAAAGTTTCATTACTAACGAACTGAGAATAAACCTTAATTCGATCGAGAAAATTCCTCCCACAATAGAGGTATCTCTTCAATCACAACCAGACAATGTTATAAAGGCCATTTTCGTTTGCGACAATTTTAACAAAAATAACGTCCACATACATTTTATGAGGCTGCGACCAACAGCCATAAATCCCAAGAGTCTTAACTTCAGTTTGCCAATAAGCAATATTTGCCCTAAGGAACGTGCCGTACCTTCATTTTGTATTTCTCATAACATGAGCGTCTAGACAATGTCAATAATATTTAAGATTTCTACAGTTGTAAGCACCCTCCACATCGCAGCGAATGTAAAATGAAAATATTTTAAAGTCGGAAGGAATGAGTTCTGTCTGAAATTGGCTTACCTCGAAATATGAGTCGGAATACCTACAAGGACAATATTTTTATACAGAGAGAGTTACAAACAAAAAGATGGCTATATAGACAGAATGTACATATTGTATAAGCTTTCCGCCCGCGGCTTCGCTTGCGTGGACAATTTTTTTTACACCTTGGGTTACATTATTCAAATTTTAGTAAGGATCCCTAATTATTTCTCGAAATAAATATAGCCTATGACACTTCGTAAAAATGTATCTATCAAACGGTGAAAGAATTTTTTAAATCGGTCCAGTAGTTTTTGAGTTAAAACCCTACAAACAAACAAGTTTTTCCTCTTTATAATATTAGCATAGATAAGTATAGATTTATGTAAGTTAATTGAATGTGTTTATTTTTGTACTGTTCGGTGATGCTGCTCGGGACTAAGTACCCTACCTAATAGACAGTGCTGATAAGCTTAAAGGTTTGCTTGCCACGATCTGTCGATGAATATCTGTGACATTTAGCGTATCGCCAATACCTACGCGAGCACTGATCAGGTCAATGAATACTTGCTATATATAGTATATATATAATATATACATAATATATATATAGTATATATATAATAGGTACATATTTATAATCAGTCTAGAACCTGACTAAATCAAATCAAGTTCTGCAACTAATGGAAGTTCAACGCGTTGCTTTATCGAAATACTTTAGTATAAAATATATTCCTTAATAATAACATCCGTGTCCAATCCAATATCCAATGTTGAAACCAGGAAATAATATATATTATTTAAGGTTTTTTTAAAACGACCTAAATAAATAGCAGCCAACTTTTAGATCGAAACTATCAGAAGAAATAAAAATAAAACCCAAAGTGAGTTTCACTGATATAATATTTGACTTTTATCAGGACCCACTTTATTCATCAAATAGTATTATTTTTGTAAGAAAAATATTAGCAATGAGTAGGTACCTACTTTGCGATACGAAATAATGAGATTTGTTCTTGGAACCCTTTTCCCAAAAAAAATATTAATTTACCGAGAAAAATACCTTGTAACGTATATTCATCTATGGCACAAATTTTCAGTAGGAAAAATTAAAAAAGAAACCATAAATATTCTAATATAAATCAAACTAAAATATGGCGTCAAAAAATTCTTCCTCATGGCCGTCAACTGGAAGTGCACCCAAGAGTACTGGCAGCATTGCCATTTTGGATGGCAATGCTTAGCCTGTGGCCAAAGTAACAGCCAGATGTGCCACAAATAGATAACCTAACCAGCGTCTATACATATTCTAGCGAAACGTCTACTTTCCCAATAGCTTTCGCCGTATCTTGTTCACCTTAATATGTAGATAGTCGGAACACCGCTCAATGATTGAATAACAAATATTCAATCCCACGCTAATGTGAAACAAACGACTGGCTACGACGTAAACAAACTGTCAATACGCAAATAAACAAGCATTTTACGTAAGACCGATGCTACATATTTTTTTACGAACAAAAAAATAACATTAAAGAAATCTCGATCATTTTGAAATAACCAGTGTTTATGTTGAAAATTTTTGTACAGGAAATTCATATACTTACTTTGATTACTAATTTTGTTACGGGACCTAATTTTGTTACGGGACCCTCCCATTATTTAAATGAGGGTTTGTTTAATTTATGATGATCAAAACTGACGGCTTATAGCCGTCAGTTTGTCAAATTGTAGGTGATAAGAGGAGCTCGTGGCTAAGTAACAGCCGCACGGTTCGACCGATCAAAGGTTAAGCTGCGCTTGGCGCGGTCGGTCCGTGGATGGGTGACCATCTATGTCATAGCGAGACTCCTCCGTGCCTCGGAAAGCACGTTAAGCTGTTGGTCCCGGTTGTCATTTGTACATCTTTGACAGTCGTTACGGGTAGTCAGAAGCCAGAAAGTCTGACAACCAGTCTTACCAAGGGGTATCATGTTACCCGGTAACTGGGTTGTGGAGGTCAGATAGGCAGTCGCTCCATGTAAAACACTGGTACTCAGCTGCATCCGGTTTAGACTGGAAGCCGACCCCAACACAGTTGGGAAAAGGCTAGGCAGATGATGATCAAAACTGACGGCTTGTGAGTGTCAGTTGAGTACTTGGAGGTACCTATCATATGGGTTACTAGCTGTTACTCTGCGGTTAAGCATACTATTGTGCTAACAAGAAAAGTCTTATAAGCTTCCTGCGGGACAGGCCCAGCCTAGTGCAAGAAGTCTTTGATATGCAACTCTTTGAGTAATCTAACTCTGCATAATTCAAAACCCTGTAACCTTTCTTTTCTTTTAATAAATTTATTCTTATACATATGAACACACTTTCGCATTTTTTAGTATTAGTAGGATTCCAATTAATGGTTTAAAATCTTTTTTTTTTCTATTACACAAAGTTACATCAACGCATCGACGCATCTACCCAAATATATACATTTGACATTATACATAAATACAAATTAAATTGATCTCTTAATTTTGAACCACTTAAATACAACCTATGTTAGATCCTGTTTTGCAAATCTATTATAATTTTAGCACCTACCCCACATCGTGAGGCGAACGACCTTGATGCTTGAGCAAACAATGATCCATGGAGGACTAGAAACGAGAGGCAGCGGGTCACTGAACTTTCCCTCCAATCTTCTGATCTCACTGAACTTTGATCAACAGATTATTACAATTGGCACCATATTAATTGATCTAGAAGCAGATTCCAATGTGTCAAACGAAACTTTAGTACCAACATTAGTATCTAATACGCTTAATTACGTGTTAATAATAAATGTATACTCAAAGTAGGTACTGAAAAAGTTTGAATAAGTACCGTCCGCTAACTCCAACAAATTTTATCAGAACGAACGATCAAACTTTTTAATTCGATCTTTTACCGTAGTTAAATGCCACTTCGAAAGTTGCGAACCTTAAATATATACCTAATAAAATATATAAGTATTTACATATTTTATTAGGTATTGCCTTCTGGAGCCGGCTACTCTAGTTTAGTTTTTTTAGGATTCCGTATTCCGACAAGGAACCCTTATAGTTTCGCCATGTCCGTATGTCTGTCTGTCTGATGATCCGCGGCATAGCTCCGAGGTTCTTGTAACTAGAAAACTGAAATTTGGTATAGATATGTATATTGATCACGCCGAGAAAGTGGTAAAATAAAATTTTGAAAAATATTTTTTTAGGGTAGCTCCCAAACACGTAAAGTGGGGTCGATTTTTTTTTCTCGCGTACCCCTTTGTGTGGAGTATCGTTAAATAGGTCATTTAAAATATTATGGGTGTGTGAAGACCACTTTTAGGTTAAGCGAGCCATTTGCGAGATATCTAGCTTTTAAGTACAATTTTTTGTTCGATACGAGCATCCCCCCCTATAACTTTTGAATGGCTGTACCGAGAAATGTGAAAAATAACACAGACGTAGCACATGTAATGAACTTACAAGGAAAACTATCACGGCTAAGTAGGCTCAATCGGTTATAAAGTTATAGTCGACTAACTAAGACCTAGTACGGAACCCTACTGCGCGTGGCCCGACACGCACTTGGCCGGTTTTTTTTTATAAATAAACAAACACTTGTTACCGTGTTTTATCTCATAAAGATCTTTTGCTCATCTATTTTAATTCCATTGAATTATATTATTATTTATTTGACAATAGTAGCGAAAGTTACGTAGATTTGTGAATATAGGTAAAAGTGAGCTGTCATTGAAAATTTGGTTTACAAAATACACTAGGCTGCATTTTAGACATATGTCAACTGTTCCATACCCTACGCTCTCAGATACTCGTATAAGTAAGCACATATATCAGTAAAATATGGGCATTCTTATATTTTCATTTCGTGAAAAACACCCAGCGACTTGGCAAAATTGTGGAGCACAGATGGATTGCTCCCAAATAAACATTGCAATATATCCCGTGGATGCCTCGAGTGATCAACAGTATACATGAGTAAATATTTGGAAGGGTGTACGACGTACATTTGCGAAAAAGGTTTTATGAGTAAACATAACCTGTGACCATGTTTAAAATGAATGGGTATTACTTTATCTCCAAAACAATGTTATTTGAATACAATTAGCATTTTTATGCAAATAAATATATTTTTATAATCTTTATTAAGCCAGCTGTAACAAACCCTATATTATATATTTTTTTCTTTTCTATAATTTTCAGGTTAATAGAGATTGTGGCTATTCCCGAACCACTTGACTGCTACTGGGAAGTTGAAAAAATACTTTTCCAAGCGCTTGTAGCGAGAGAGCCTTCGAATACCAATGTCTTTTTTAATTATTTTTTTTGTCATCTCCGTTAGTGGGGATAAACGACATTATATTCAAATTACAATTAGTCAGTATTATAAGAAAATCAGCTCCACGAAGATAAGCATATCTTGTTGCACCATCCGTGAGACGAATAATTTATGCTAGCCGTAGTGTATAATCAGAATATATGCTTAGATCTAATTTTAGATTTGCTGTATCGCAGATTTATAGGTCACGTGTCGTCTACACCAAGTACTTGATTAAAGGTACGTAAGTAACAAAAATATGTACTTACTAATATTTAAAAAAAAAGTTGCGAATCGATTGATGTAACAAACAAAATGAAGGCTAACCCACAGCTATTATGTGAACGGTCGATAATAACTCACACATTTTAAGTTCAGATTTTTGCGATCTGACATTGCTAAGTTGTAGCTTTGTATTTATAATGTAGTTTCTAGCTTCGCATAAATGGAGTTGTTGCGATCTCACACACTGCTAAATGCTAGCTTGAGGAATACCTACATTTAATTTTCATAAACAAAAGCAGATCATAAACATCAGTGTCAATCTATACTAATATTATAAAGAGGAAAGCTTTGTTTGTTTGTTTGTTTTAACTCAAAAACTACTTGAGCTATATTAAAAATTCTTTCACTGTTAGAAAGTTACATCTTTACCAAGTGTCATAGGCTATATTTATTACCAGAAATAATTAGGGATCCCTACTAAAACTTGAATAATGTAACCCAAGGACAATTGGTGCTGGGGATACAAGCGACGTGACGGCATGCTTCCTCTCCGTTCCTCTCTACTATCTTGTGTGAGAGGCATGTAACCTGTATTCTTCGTATAATTCTCCTTCTAAAATTCGCAACCCTCCGTGCGCGAGTTCGATTCACACTTAGCTAGTTTTTTATTTTATTTTATTTAAATAAACGTACATTTTCTACTCCTTATAACTGAAGGAACATGTTATTTGTTGTGTTATCTTTATGTACTCCTAGTTCTAGTAGTTACAATCTACATGTGCCAGTGTGTTTACTTCAGCTTATTTATCTATCAAACATTAGTATTGTAGAGTCCTAAGCTGTTTTTCTGTTGACGCATAGGACCTTATCTCAACAGTGGCGCGAACTGGTGACTGCAAAAACGATAGCTCCCATTGTAATGTTGCTATCAAACCCTTGTGAGGTGCTCGTGGCTAAGTAACCACCTTACGGGTCGATACGCTTAGCGCGGTCAGACTGTGGATGGGTGACCGTCTAGTTTATACTGTGTATGTAGCGAGAATGTGTATGGCCATTGATACGAAAGAAGGAGATGATTTCAGAGATATTAAAATTTTACTGATTGGCCAGGATCATTGCTCTAAAGAATTTAAAAAAAATCTACGTACCAGCAAGCTAACGTAGCCATGAATTCCATTGTATGCCATAATGACGTCCCTGAAATCGCCTTCGCAGTAGCCGCAAGTGTCCGGCTTCAGGGTCAGGTTCAGTCTGCTCCTAGCGTCCTTCATCATCTTCACCAGCAACGACTCCATCTCATCCCCCCTACCCCCCTTGCCCGCCTGCTCCCTCAACATAGTCACAATCTGAGTCTCATTGATGCCGCTATCCGAGGCGTTCCCGGGCGCGGCCAAAATCTCTTGGAAAATCTCCAAAAGTGTATGTGATTTGTTAGACATTTTAGTAAAACTTGGTTTCTATAATTAGCACTGAAAAACCATCCTTCATAGTTGTCCCTATTGTCTTCGCTGCATTTGCAACCTGAAACAAGATTAATGTTCGCGTTAGGGCAATTTTATATCCACTGGGATTAAAATTAATATTTTTTCTCGAACTTGTCATATTTCATCGTAACTACCGCACATTACATTGTGCTTATAGAGCGGGAGATTGGCAGATTATATGTGTTTACATGAGCCATCATGTAATAAGAAATAATCTCATCTGCCTACCCTTTATTTATTATTTATTGTACAGTAGGCCGTGAGTCAAGGCGTATCTCTCACAAACCTCCAGCAATCGTCTGAGTGCCTCAATCGATGGACTCAGCAGCACCATGTCGTCCGCGTAAGATATGCTATTTATAATTTTACCATCTACTGAACATCCGACCCCTGTGCTGCTGAGTTCCCCGATCAACTGATCCACATACAAGCTGAACAGCGCTGGGGAGGTCAGACCAAGGCAGGGTGCCTTACACCACATTCAAAACCATACGTCTCCGACAAAGCACCCGACCATCTGACCTGGTTAATCTGGTTATTATACCAATACCTGAGAAGCTCAGCTATCTCCTCAGGTTGTTCCTGGTCTTCTTAGTCCATAGAACGTTATAATTAACCAGGTCAAATGCCTTCGAGAGGTCTAAAAATACAGCATAAACAGGTGTATTCCTGCTGGTGTAGTAACTGACCGTGTGCTTGAGCGCCAAAATAGCTGTTTCTGTAGACAGCCCAGCTCTTAAACCGAACTGTGCGTCATTTAAATTGAGCTGTCCAGACATCCTACGCTCGAGCATACTATCAAGCACTTTTACAGTTACAGTAGCCAATGAGATCGGTCGATAGTTTTCCTTGTCTGAGACGTCGCCTGTCTTATTTTTTACAATTGGTACAACAATCGTCCTCATCAACTCAGCGGGCAGGGATGAGTGCCTAATACAAAAGTTGTATAGCATAGATAAGACCCTAGGAAGATGCGGACCGGCATGTTGGAAATGTTCTGTGCTAAGGTTATCATGACCGGGAGACTTACCCATAGTCATGGTTTTAATAACCTTCCCTTTCTCCTTTGCCAAGATGTAAATCGGGCTAGACGACCCAAGTCTCTCCCCACCGCACCCCTCCTGCTTGTTGACTTGCAACCGCGGTGTCACAGAGAAATGCAGTCTAAACATGTCCGCTATCCCCACTGGTTCATCTGGTGTTTAACTTCTGAGTTGACTTCCAAAATTTATTGAACTGCTTTTTCTTATGTTCTGAAGCTATAATGTCCAACTTAATTTGTTCTTCATTGTCCTGGCAATATTTAAGTTGTTGTTTAAAGACCTTTCTCGTTTCTCGCATATCTATAAACAACTGACCAAATTGAGGTTTCCCGTGCCAAACCCAGTTTTTAAAAGCCACCCTAGCGCACCCATGAGCGTCCCTAACGTGTCTATTCCACCCTATCACAGTACGTTTATTAATACTTTTTCTCACATAACCAGTACTACCCTCAGCCGCCTCTCGCAGTGACGAAACAATATTCTTGTACAGATTATCAATTATTACAGTGTGCTTTTTATTCAAGCAGAAGTTATCGCAGCAGTTGCTTAACTCTGCTGGGAAATCGACCATTCTAAGCTTTTGCATACATAGTTGATAATAGCGATTTATTTGGTCAGTACATCTTTCCTCCCACCTCACTTTATCTACTACCTTGCCCTGAAGATTTGCTGAGGCATCCGTTCGCCTCACCATCCCCAGGTTGACCTGAATGCAGAGTGGAAAGTGGTCAGAACAGTAGGCGTTATGGTACACTTCCACCTTCTCCACTGATTTCCACGCTGCTTCAGAAACCAGGCAATGGTCAAGCCAACGTCTACTGCCACAGGCGTCACTCACAAAGGTAAAAGTGTCCGAGTCTATACCTAGGTTCTTATAGTCAGCACAACACCAACTCTGCTCATCATAAAAAGATAACATTTCCTGGCTAAACAATTCCCCGGGATGCGCGTTAAAGTCTCAATATTTATATTAAGTGAAATTCCAACACAATTTAACCAGTGGTAAATTAACCCAATCTGGTAAAACCTTCACTAGGTAAGTACTATCCGAAACGCATTACTGGTCACGTGACCTTCATTATTATTAATAGTTTTAGGTTCATAGATATTAATCTCCCAGCTGTATGAAAGACGTATCTTAATGAAAACAACACAAGCAAATATTAATTTTATGATTGCTTCCTCGCTGGCATGATTCCAGCGCTTTGCGGAGCTGCGGATAACGATCTCAATGTCAACATTTATAATGTTTTATACATTGCCATAAAACTATACACTCGTGGTTCAATTAATTCTTATACAATTGCATTTTTTTGTGTAAACTTAACACTTAAGGAACATAAATGAACTTAACTTCAGCCCCATCAGCACTGTAACGACTGTTTGTCTTTAATGACCTTATGTTTATAAGCTAAGCTTTAAAGCACTATCTTTTTGAGTACAAACAGTCTAACAATAAGTGACAGAATGACAATAATAATATTATATTGTCCAGTGGGCCTAGCACGGACACTAATGTAGGTAATCATAACGTTAAAGTAAGTAATTTTCGAATCTATACTATTATATAAAACTAGTGGCCCGCCCCGGCTTCGCACGGGTAGGCAGTCTTTGTTTTTTGACCGACTTCAAAAAACGTGGTTCTGTATTTGACCCGTATGTAAGTGTTTTTATGTCCGCGATTATCTCTAAAAACTACTGAACCGAATTGGATAGGAGTTTTCGTTCTTCAAATGCAAAGTTTTCAAGGAAGGTTTTTAGTATAATACATATAGTATATTGGGATCTGATGAAGTTCTTCGGAGATAGCCAATGGAACTCTTCAATTACTAATAGTAAAGAAACAGTGATTACTGCGATCGTATGCCAGTGATTGTTTTCACTATTCTATAACATAACATCACACCTCTAAGCTTTAAAGGAGAAAGCAGAGGTATAGAGTTCACCCTTATTCAAGGTGATGAACATTTGTCTGGACATTAGGATATTGTTATTTATTTAAATTACAAACTACTACACTCAAAAGCGAACTGAAAAACTTTTTTGCAAAAATAGAACTGGCATGGAAAATAATACAAATTGAAAAATAACTAATACATCGTTCCAGAAGTCGGTGTTTCAATTAGGTATTGTGTTGTGTATTTTCGTTCTATTTTTGCAAAAAATTTTTTTTTTAGGAATGGAAAATCATCTCCCGACTCTTCCCGCTGCGGGCGGAGCGGGGGTAAGTGTCAGACTGACTTAAATCAATCCGTTATGTTCTCTTCTTCGCTCTTTATTTTCTTAGGTCGCGGTAGCTCTTTTGAACAGCGCCACCAGGCACTTTCCCGGGGGGTGGGCCCCGTCAACTATGCTAACATCTCATTGAGGCATGCGTGGAACTCAAACGCGCCGTCTACGCGGGCCTAACTCTTACCGGACGGCTAGCCACTTATTGCTCAAAGTCTACAGGCCCGGGCCTGCAGTGGCCTGGAGTCGATTCCTGGCTCCAAATGCTGATGGCTTGGCTGGGGCGTGAGGTTTGTCTCTCCCTCACGCGTCCCGCTATCTCCTTCTCTAGCATGACTGTTTCGCATAAGGAGGCGACTGCTTCCTATTCCCACTCGCTTTGGACCATGGTTTGAACCAGGGCCGAAAGTGAGAGGTCACCGCCACCCAAGCGGGGAAAATCACCACTGGATGCTCCACTGTATGATCCACACAGTGTCGACACCCCGTTAAGGAACATGACAGGAACCTCCCAAAATATCCGTGTCCGGTGAGAACCTGCGTCTGGCGTAGGCATAGGATCTGCGGTAGGGCAAGATGCCGTGGCGCCTTCCTAGCCACTCCTCAAAGAGGGGATTTATCGCCACAATTGAGGGGTGCTCTACACTGGACGTACGGGTAATCTTGATGATTAAGAAAAGCTGAAGAACGGTGAATTATGTCCGAATGTATGTTTTATTGTTATATCTATAAGACATCGCGTGCCAACATATTCACTAACAGTTAGATGTAATACAAACGATCCTTACTCAGGTCCATCCGAATACATTTAAATGTTTGGCCTTATGATCTGTTAATTGGCAAAGGGAATTCTAGATTCTTAATTTCTGAAGTGTGGTATAGAATGAATTCAATGCAAAGCGCTTATTATTTTGGCTTTTAATTATTCCACTGTTATGTATGAAAAGAGGTAATTTTTAAACATAAGTAGAATGCATGAGCATTAATCACCATGCTTACTAAAGTGGAATAACATCTACATATGATGACGTGAAAGCGCTTACTTAAAACAAATTCGTAACTTAATTCTTGAAGCCGCTAAGGTGAAAGAGATTATGTGATATTATCTAAAAGAAAAAGAAAATTATGTATACATCAAACTCAAAAAAAAAATCAAAAATATGTGGGATTCGAACTCGATGTAGCCGATTCGCATGATCATTAATACAGCCCCTCCACTACAGTGTTCGTTGACATTGCAGTAAAATTGACGTTCTAATACAACGTATTTCCAATTTTAATTACTGCTTATCTGCTTTAGAAACGGGCGTGATGATTTTCATGTCAAAGATTGTAATGATAGCGAAAATGCATAATTATAAAAACTTGTTAGGTCATCCCATTACAAACTTATTTCAATGCCTCACTGCCCATTCCCCATAATAATTAGCGTGATGATATGTAGCCTAAAGCTTGACCCAATTCAAAACAAACATTTTTGGTGAATTTCAAGTAAAACTGTTCAAACGTTTTCGCGTAAAGTTAAAACATATTTTTATTCTTACAAACTTAAAATTTGAATTTTTCACCCTAGGGCTAAAATCTTGAAAAACTGTGAAACACGTGTTTAATTATTTTCATTTTACAGTGTTTCTACACAATTTGAGTTTAATAGAATCAAAAATAAAACTTACTCCATACAAACTTTCAACCCTATTTTAATATACTTAGGGTACGAATTTTCAAAAATCCTTTCTTATTACTTGTCTAGGCAATAAAAGGCACCTCCTGTCCAAATTTCATTACTCTAGGTCCAGCCGTTTGGGCTCTGCGTTGATGAGTCAGTCATTCAGTGTATGAGGTTGTCATTTTATATAATAGTATAGATGACAACCTCATACACTGAATGACTGACTCATCAACGCAGAGCCGAAATGGCTGGACCTAGAGTACTGAAATTTGGACAGGGGGTGCCTTTTATTTCCTAGACAAGTAATAAGAAGGGATTTTTGAAAATTCCAATCCTAAGTATATCAAAATGGGGTTGAAAGTTTGTATGGAGTAAGCTTTATTTTTGATTCGATTGAACTCAAATTTTGTGAGAACACTTTAAAATGAAAATAATTAAATACGTGTTTCACAGTTTTTCAAGATTTTAACCCTAGGGTGAAAAAATCAAATTTTAAGTTTGTAAGAATAAAAATATGTTTTAACTTTACGCGAAAACGTCTGAACAGTTTTACTTGAAATTCACCAAAATTTTTTGTTATGAATCGGGTCAAGCTTTAGGCTACAAATCGTCACGGTAATTATTATGGGGAATGAGCAGTGAGGCATTGAAATAAGTTTGTAATGGGATAACCTAACAAGTTTTTATAATTATGCATTTTCGCTATCATTACAATCTTTGACATGAAAATCATCACGCCCGTTTCTAAAGCAGATAAGCAGTAATTAAAATTGAAAATACGTTGTATTAGAACGTCAATTTTACCTGCAATGTCAACGAGCACTGTAGCGGAGGGGCTGTATAAATGATCATGCGATTCGGTTACGTCGAGTTCGAATCCCACATAGTTTTGTTTTTTTTTTAGTTTGGTGTATACATAATTTTCTTTTTCCTTTAGTTAATATCACATAATCTCTTTCACCTCAGCGGCTTCAAGAATTAAGTTACGAATTTGTTAAAAATAAGCGCTTTCAAGTCATAATGTGTAGATGTTATTCCATGGTGATTAATGCCCATGCGTTCTATGTATGAAAAGGGCCTCTTTTCATACATAACAGCGGGATAATTATAAACTAAAAAAAAATTGCGCTTTCCATTGAATTCATTCTATTCCACACTTCAGAAATTAAGAATCTAGAATTCCCTTTGCTAATAAACAAATCATAAGGCCAAACATTTAAATGGATTCGGATGAACCTGCGTGGGGATTGTTTTGGCGATAAATCCTCTCTTCGCGGAGTGGCTAAGGAAGCACCACGGCATCTTGACCTACCGCCGATCCAATGCCTACGCCTGACGCAGGTTCTCACTGGACACGGTATTTTGGGAGGTTCCTGGATCGAATCAAGCGAGAGGAAATGTCGGGGTGTCGACACTGTGAGGATCACCCGGAGGTCACGGTGGAACATACGGTGGAGGTCTGCCCCACTTGGGCCGCGGCGATCTCTCACTTTCGGCCCTGGTTCAAACCATGGTACAAAGAGAGTGGGAATAGGAAGCAGTCACCTTCTAATGCTAACCTGTCATGCTGGAAAAGGAGATAGCGTGTTGCGTGAGGGAGAGACAAATCTCACGCCCCAGCCACGTCATCAACATTTGGAGCCAGGAATCGACTCCAGGCCACTGTAGGTCCGGCCTGCAGACTTTGAGCAATAAGTGGCTAACCGTCCGGTAAGGATTAGGACGGGCCTTATCAGCGGGACGACTCGGGACATGATTTTTCATTCCTAAAAGAAAACATTTTTATTTTCAAAAATAGAATGCAAATACACAATACCTAATTGGAGACACCGACTTCTAGAATGATGTCTATTAGTTATTTTTAAATTTGTATTGTGTTCCAAGCCAGTTGTTTTTTGAAAAAAAGTTTTTCAGTTCTCTTTTTAGTGGCTCAGTTTGTAATTTAGATAAATTACAATATCCTAATGTCTAGACAAATGTTCATCACCTTTAATAAGGGTGAACTCTATATGTCTGTTTTCTCCTTTAAAGCATAGAGGTGTGTTGTTATGTTATAGAACAGTGAAAACAATCACAGGCATACGATCGCAGCAATCGTGGTTCCTTTGCTATTAGTAATTGAAGAGTTCCATTGGTTATTTACGAAGAAATTCAACAGATCCCAATAATATATATTGTACTAAAACCTTTCTTGAAAACTATGCATTTGAAGAATGACAACTCTCATCCAATTCAGATCAGTAGTTTTTGAGAAAATCGGGGACATACAAACACATGCATACCGGTCAAATACAGAACCACCTTTTTTAAAATCGGTTAAAAAACAAAGACTACCTACCCGTGCGAAGCCGGGGCGGGCCACTAGTCATAAATACGACCATACCAAACCAAAGTGTACCTATGTTTAAATCTTATTTGCAGCATCCAAAGATATTATTAAAGTCATCAATTTAAATAAATAGTACCTACGTATGTAAGAACTTTCCGTCCAAAAATCGCGATTCGATTCCAGAAAACCTTGCTTAGATATCGATGTGTAAAGTAAGGTTACTATCACTAAAATGACTGACGCATGTATCGATGACCCTACTGATATATCGCTCAACTTAAATATTATTTAGTATAGTCATACATACATTACTTAATTAAACGGATACATTAATGAAACGGATGGTATGAAACTCTATTTCTATGCAATATTATATATTTTTCATGATTCTAAATAAATACAGAGTGATCCAAATTTAATACAAAACTTAAAAGATAGTAATAGTTTATTACTATTTTCTTAAAAGTAGATTAGGTACCTGATAGAGATTTTTTATTAGAAAATTAACTACAATTTTAGATCTGTCTTAATAAGACAGATCATTGGAGAAACCACCGACGTAACTGGAGAGCTATTTTAATAGAATTATCTCTTTTGTAATTAGTTACCGTATCGGTATGAAGACTCCTGGTTTACCGATAAATCGACCAAAAATGATTTATTTCTTTGTTTTTTCCAACGTAAATACACTTACTGCAGTACTTTGTAACACATATATAACTCATATTTGGAAAACATACATTTACGTCGATGTTTCTCCAAATGAGCGTTATGTTCTTGGAAATACAAAAGGATAGCAGTTCTTATTTTCAGCAACTTTGCAGTACATAACATCACCCACTTATTACCTATTATTTTAAAAAGTGTACGATACAATTGAGGGTGAAATAATGACTACTGTATACATTTATGAAAAAGTTTTCACTAATTTCAATGACAATGCTTTGTTACAATTATGATTCCAAAATAATAGAATTAAATGGGAACATGCTTTGATCTGCACAAAATAAATTGGATGTAGGTATAACAATCAATTATGAATGCGAAACTCATAATACTTGCACGTATTGCCTATGAAACTATTGTTATAACAATACTAGCTGTTTCCCGCGGTTTCACCCGCGCCCCGAGAGAACAAATAAAATTAGCATATAACCGTCTCCAGGTTTCTATATACCTCCTGCCGGGGCTGCGGGACGTTCGAAAGAGATACCGCGCCCCGGAATACAAAGAGCTGAGGAAGGAACATGGATGGGTTTTAGGCAGTAACAGTCTGACACTCCCACCCGCCCCACCGACGGGTCATTTGATGATTTCCAATCCGAAAAAATAAAGGTTTCGATCTACCTCCAAACCATATTTCATCCAAATCGAATCAGCCGTTTTACCGTAAAAGCGTAACAAACCAACTCACTTCCGTACTATAATATTAGTTAGGATAACTTAATTAAATTCCACAGCATTCCAATCTAATTAATGCGTATAAGGCTGGCGAGGCATGTCGTCCTGTGATGTCCAACATTTAAATCACTACATAGTATAAAACAAAGTCGCTTTCTATATCCCAATGTATGCTTAAATCTTTAAAACTACGCAACGGATTTAATTGCGGTTTTTTTTTAATAGATAGAGTGATTAATGAGGCAGGTTTTAGTATATAATTTGACAAGTTTTTGTATCCATTAGGTAAAATATCACGGGTGAAGCTGCTGGCGGGAAGCTAGTTAACTCTATAATTATATCCTACAACTCAACATCACATGACTTTGAGTAGAACCTGAAAGTCTTTTTGCCGCTATAAAACATCTTTATATAACAGAGATATGTAGAATAGGATTTTAGAAAGATTTTAGCATCATTTTATCATTCGAAATCTTATACAAATTAAATTAGAGTATCCATATTTAATTTAAACTAACTTACTTAAACACCATGTGCTAATAACAGTATTGACTGAAGTCTTCCAAACTTCCTTATTCTCCTATAAACATCCATGCCATTCGACTTCCTTATAAGGGATGTTCGTGATAATTATAGTTATGTCATATATTCAACTATATCCGTCATCCTCGACGTGTTAAGGTAAAAATCGTATTGCACCACAGGCGTGGTAAAAAAGATATCTTTTTACAACTAAACTTTATGTAATTTATGCTTTTCTTTTATTTTAAATATCTTTGAAAAGGATGATTTGGATGATATTTTGAATTAAGGTAGGGTTTTGTTTTTTAAGTTTATTTAGATCAGTATCTTCTAAATAAATGGGTGTTTTTAACCTCGACGCAAAAAGAGGGGTGTTATAAGTTTGACGTCGAAGTCTGTCTGTGGCATCGTAGCTCTCAAACGGATGGACCGATTTCGATGTGGTTTTTTTTTTCATTTGAAAGCCAGTTTCCTTGTGGTGGTTCTTAGCTATGTTTGGTTAATATCGGTCGAGCAGTGTAAGAGTATCAGCTCTTTTCATGGTCAGAGTTTTTTTTAATTTTGAATTTATCTTGTTGTAGTTAATCCCATTAATTTAGTTTCCATTTATCATAAAAAAATACTATTGTTTATTTGAATTACAATTGAAAATATCCTATGTCGTCTTCCAGTGTTGAAATTAAATCATAAAGTGCTTTATTCAGAAATCAAATTTTTCCCTACAATTTCATGGATAAATATAAAATTAATTAACCACAAACTATTTTCATAGTATTCATGAATACTACAGGCAGCTAGAATTAATAATTTATTGGAAATTCCAGGGCTTGTTAACAAGTTAGCTGTGGAACTCCTGTCTTTCATGTTTGAATACTAAACAACCACTAACGAACAATTAAATTAGTAACTTAGATAATAACAAATATTTGTGTTATCTATTGAGTGGTTTTAGATTTAAGTGTATCTAAAATGTTAGAGTTGTTACCACTCAGAATGTTTAAAATAACAAGGCTTAGAACACAAAATTAAGAGTTCATAATTATGCAAGTATAGTGCGCTTTATGATAAGCGTAGAGATAAGAACAATAAAAAATATACCCAAGATACATATTGTGATGATCCATCTTGTTATTAATATAGGATATAAGTATATTAATCTTAATCTGACAACGATAAATTGCAAAACAAAACTCTTAAAATGAGCTAAAAAAAAATAATTTAAGGAAATCGATTAAATTTAAAAAATCGATTTCAATCTCGAGTAAGTACTCAGCGACAACTCCAGAAGCTAGTGTTTAAAATCAGATATTCACAAAGGAAACCGGATTTCATTAAAACTAATTCGGTTCATAATAACCGGAAAAGCAAACTCAAACGCGTTTTAAACTAACTCTAGTTTGAATAGATCACGATTAGTATGATTGCTTTTAAGCATTCAAATCGGTCCTCAATTGTTACAAAGACTGCTTTTGATACCTATAAAGAAACGTGATATTGTATTTCGTTGTAATAGAAATACCTTAGTTATTTCAAAATAATTCCTTTTGAGTTTTGAAACTGTGCTAAGCCTTTTTTCAGCGTCGATCCACTAACCTTTAGTTAGTAGGTGAATGGTTATAGTATTTAAGGCTTATACCGAGTGTTTGAGCAGTGATAGCCCAAAAGGCTTATTCCTAAGCGCAAAAAATGATGTGGTATATCTTTTCTCAAAGGTTAAGTCTACTCAAAATCCATTAGGTTTAGTAATCTATTTTTAGAGCGCGTGGGAATAATCCTCACCTTACGAATAAGGAAATCCTGAAAATCTTTAGTAAAAACACCTATATTCTTCAAGCTTTTATCAATTTAAAAATACATTACGGTACGGAAACTGAAAAGTAATAATGAATTTTATCCTCCTTTGTTTACTTAATATACTAACTTATTTTTATAAGTAAATATTTTTTTACAAAAAAGTATTACCCTATCGGCATCCAAGCCACTGGCGGTCAGGACTATAAAGGAACCTCCCGACAATATTTGCCGTGTTTAGAAGTACCGTTTTCTACATCAAGCCCGGTCCAACGGCTTATCGAGAGCCTCTTTTAGTGTTGATCGATGCTTTTGGCTTTTAAGCCATTGGCCAAAACGACTATATACAACTGCTTAATCCATATGCCAAATATCGACAGCCTCTTATGCCAAGTCAAAATACTTGAGTTTATCTGTGTCAATCATTGTGCGGTGTTCTAATCGATCTATCACCACTATATAAGACATATTAGCTACATTATAATGGATTTTAACATTACTAAATCACAATATTAATATGAACAATACCTCTGTATTTTCCCTGAGGAAATTCCACCGGAATGCGCAACTTCGTTGAGCAAAGCTGAATATAATTATTAAACGCTTGAACATGCTTAATCCCTAAATGATAGTGTAAACCGCAGCAAGATCCTTCAATTAGATGAGAATTGCAAAACTAATACACGAATTAATACAACAACTGTTTCCTATATAGTAGTAGAGAAGAAAGTGTAGTAATATATATATTAAACTACTATAAAAGTGCTACCCTACCCTACTCATATGGGCTGGTTTATGATTCATCGTGACGGGCCAACCTATAAAAGATTTTACTATGATCAAATTAGTGAAGTATCGTTTTGTGGGTAAGGCTTATAAAATAACAAATGATGACATGTTTTTTGGGAATAGGTTCTCGGCACTTCATTAAACTAATAGACACGGCCAGATTTACCAATTCCAAGGGAAGATTGAGCTTATTAGTCGTAGTCAAGATAATATTCAACCTATAAAGCAATTAAGACTAATCATCTTTGAAATAGTAGAAATAAAGAACATTAATAGGTTCGATCGATTGGTTGGGTACTTTTGAGAACCAGTGAATATTAATAAATGGGTTTACAATTATATAAATATATTAGTACATTTTAAGAACACATTTCTGAAAGTTATGTTAAAAGTAATTTAATGTAAACATCACCACTGGTGATATTTGTGTTCTAGGTTTTTTTTCAATTAAGTTAGAACCCACGTAGAAAATTTCCCGCAGTATATACCGCAATCCTAGCTTGGCCTATTTTTCTTCGTTGTTTGCGGTACCCCTTGGGCTTAAAACCAATTCTTAGTAGATAGAACTGTTACTACTTAATAACTCTACAAAATTATTATAACTGTTTTCAAAATAGTTGACAAAGAAAATATGATGAAAAAGCTCTTGCAAATTAAAACTCAAACGCTTTAAACTTAAGGTTACAAAATCCTTTGTCGCTTCAAATTCCTGGTAGAGAAAAATCATTTTCAAATACAACAAAATCGACACCAGCGAAAGAGCTTTTATTTACTTACCTCACCTCTAAGTCTTCATCGCAAGACATTTAATTTACCAAGCAATAAAAATCTATTTCAGCGGCAGCAAATTACGACACTTCTTTTTTTATATTTTTATCCAACTTCATTTCGTCATGGAAAGTACGAACTAATATTATTTCAGGAATATGTACTATGTTACGTTGATATGATTAGAATTAATGTTAATAGCGAGATGACGGCAGATATAAGAGAATGGAAGAAGAAAACATGCTGCGCCGACCCCAAATAAAATTGGGATAAGGGCAGGAGGATGATGATGATGATGAACTATGTTACGTTAAGGGAATAAAAATCAATTAACTAAGAACGTCTCATTACGACGTAGATAAATAGGTATATAATAATTATATTATAACATGATATTTAGAGAACATTTGTTATTATGAACTAAGATAACCACATAATTGCTATATGAACTCGAATCCAATATACACTTGTGTAAATACCGACATACCATTGTAAATAATTTCTGTGAAATTATACAATACGTATTTATTATACCTACGAGTTTATACATGAATTTCAATAGATTATTACTTATTGCTCAAATATATGTAGTCACAACATAATTAAAATAATTATATAAATAGGTACTATCCTAACAATAATGATTTACCTATATTCGATTATTTTTTTGTGACGAGGTGGTATTCTGAACTTTCTTTGTCTAGGGACGATGTAAGGGACTGCTAGAGTCCTATCGTTTAAAACTATTTTATTTTTCTAATTTTGCCTATAGCCGAGGTGCGGCGAGGTGTCTTCTCTAGTTATGTCGCAAGAACAGTCACTGCGCTGCTGATTTTCGATTTACCATCAGAAAACTACAACGTAAAATTTTATCGCTATTACGGCATTTTCCCAAGAATTTCAACGACTTTACGACCAGCCATACCACCATAAACCTTAAGGTATACCTAACGCTCTTATTAGAAAAAGGTATTTTATGATATTACACCAAAACGAGATAAGATTAGAAAAATGTGGATCCAATATCCTACAGGCGCTTAGTATCAGGGGATGATCATGTAGGTAAGTGGATAAAAATACTCGTATCCACCTCTCTATAGCATAGCATCAAAGTGGACTACTACCAACGAACTACCTACAAAATATTTTACGATTGGCGACTTGAAATTCGAAAATTCACTGGTGTAATCTCATCAAGTTTAATAAACATTGCTGTAAAAGTGTTAAGCTGTGGTCACTATTTTTGTTTGAGGCTACGACGCGTAAATGTAGATTTATTATCTGTATTTTAGAATACAGCTGAGCTCTACTTCGGCCAGAGAGATTAACAAGGCAATTAACACGCCAACGCCACGTATCCGAGAATCTTGTGAAAAATAAATGAAAAAATAATTATAATAGAAGTAATGATTTTTTTTCCAACAAAGATATTTGCTGTAAAATCTTAGTGCATTTTATGTGGATTTTGCGTGGCTTTGTATTTTCCGGACAGGTGTTTAAATATTAAAGTTAAAAGGTTTATAGACATAAAATTATTAAATGCGTTGTATTGTATAAAATAATGGCATGTGCTTTCATGGTTTAATAACATTATTTTGTACATAAATTGGATTCCTTTTTATGATCGGGATGGCAAAGTGATTTTAGTAGAGTTTTTGATGAAGTCGTGCATCATAATACATATGTCATTATTGTTATACTATAATACATATTATATAGATGTGACGTGAAATATAAACTGATTAGGTTTTTTAAATGATGAACATCGAAACAAGGACTGTCAGGCTATTGACATCGGTGACTGTCTAAGGTTAAATATCGATTCCTTGAGGTTTATCCTATTCGTACCTTTGTTGCGAGATATTAAATACCTATACTAATAAATAAATGATGATGATGAGTGATCATCTTTTCATACCGATACTAGTCCGTGCTTCGGTAAGTGTCTTTGACAAAGTCTGACAACCAGTCTTTCCAAGGAGTAGGTATCGTGAAACTCAGTGACTGGGTTGTACGATAGACATGGCGTAGACATAAGCATCTCATAGGCTGGAGGTAAACACTGATACCTACTCAGAGCTGCATCTGGTTAGACTGAAAGCCGACACAGACGGGAAAAGGCTAGGCAAATGATGATGATGACACCAATACATTAATATTACAATTCATATGCAATTAAAGAGCCCTAATTCACTTATTGTTAAATAAATTACCGTTAACCCTGCAAGTGTTTTAACACACTAGCATTAAGAAATGTTCTCTGCAAGACAACGGAAAATTGTTCAGTATATGATGTACCTAGTAATAATATCTGATAGATACTGTGGGGCTTACAAGTGTTCTCTAAGCCCGGATGACGTGTGATACGTGTAAACCAGGCTGAGGCCTCGCAACCAGGCTGGGGCAGACAGGTTACGGCTCAGTAAGCAACCGACATATCATCATACATATATGTATATTGCAGATACATATACATAGGTACTATCTCCATCTGCATCCACTACAAATTACAGTATTTTTTATGCTGTCGATGTAAAACTTAGAAGAAGAAAATCTTTTTAAAGTGAAAAATATTCTGGATTGCTACTTCAGAACTACTAATGGAAATCCGACTACATACTTTGCAAGGCTCTTTGAAAAGGCTTGGGGACTTGAAAAATAAAAATGTTTAGGAATAAATTGCTAACTTCTTTCAATAACTTGGAATAATGACACTAATTATACTTATTACTAAATATTTTACAATGATACGAATACTTTTCAGTTCGTTATTATGATATATGTATCTGGCCAAATAATAATAGGGTAGCAACAAAGTAATCTTGATCTATAAATGTATGGCTCGATACCAAAATATAACATTAAGCCGAAGGCCCCATGAGTTTACGAAATAGTTTCAGTCATTAGGGATCCTTGGAAGCTTTAATTCGACATGGGAAGTTTCGTAACCATAGACGAATGCCAAGTATCCGCCTTGTACATAAACCTAAACTACTCTTGATTAGTACCTTGTGTGAGTATAGTTTCATAGAGCTGACTAACAAACAACGCACAATTGTACCAAAGAAAACAAACAAACGAGACCCTCCGAACTTCGATATATCCTTTGAGAGTTTATGGAAATGTAGTTTAGTAAATCAAATGCCTGAGCTGGTAACCGTTTCTGGTTGAGTAGGAAATTGAAGCACGCTACGCTATCATGAGTTATTGACTTGTATATATTTATTTTGTACTAGCTTCTGCCAGCGACTTCGTCCGCGTGGAATAGTGGTGCTCCGCTCCTATTGGTCTTAGCGTGATGATATATAGCCTATAGCCTTCCTCAATAAATGGACTATCTAACACTGAAAGAATTATTTAAATCGGACCAGCGGTTCCTGAGATTAGCGCGTTTAAACAAAATGACAACATTTCCCTTCACTGCTCTGCTCCTATTGATTGTAGCGTGATGAAAAGTATACTATAACCATCTCAGGAGTATGACAAATAATTGTACCAAGTTTCGTTAAAATCCGTCGAGTAGTTTTTGTTTCTATAGAGTTTATACAGACAGACAGACAGACAGACAGACAGACAGACAGACAGACAGACAGACAGACAGACAGACAGACAGACGGACAGACAGACAGACAAAAATTTTACTGATTGTATTTTTGGCATCAGTATCGATCCCTAATCACCCCCTGATAGTTATTTTGGAAATATATTTCATGTACAGAATTGACCTCTCTACAGATTTATTATAAGTATAGAAGAAGATATATTTTTTTAATCTAAAGCAAAATATGTTTTATGGGTCTATAAGTCTTTCTATGTACCAGGCTTTAACACACACAGATCTGTCTATGGCATCGTAACTCACAAACAGATGAACCTAGTTCAATACAGGGATTTATCAGATATAGTATGTGTATGTAGATGGTCTTACTAATATTTAATGACTTTTATTCCAAAGACTTCTCAGGTGTAGTTAATGCAACTAAAATATAAAACTTTGAAAATTTACAGATGACACAAATACGTAAAACCGATGTGGACAAGGACGCTGACAAAAGTTGTAATACTACTGACGCTAAAAATAAGGTAATATCCATACAAAGAAGAACAGAAGTAACAATGTCGAACACAAATACCAACGACACAAACAGTCGGAAATAGCACAAGAATGAGATTGTTAGACAAAGTATGTACGAGTCCCACATTTGAGTTGTACTAAACTTTTGTGTGCTCCGACAAGAAATGAATACTTGCTTAAACTTTGTTTTAAAAGAATGTTTAATTTTGCATCGAAACCAGAGGCATTTAAGAAATGTTTCTCACGTGAAGAAGACTCCGAATTTTTTAATAAAAAAGCCAAATGTTTTATGTGAAGTCGACATAGCACAAGCTATATTAAACATGTTCGGTTTCGCGATATCCAGGTAGCCCATAACAGTTCCAGATAATTGGCAATACAACGCAATTTTGCATAACCGTATCATGCCAATCTTCTACGTTTGAACTCGCAACCTCACGATATTGAGCTCATTATCCAGTTAACAGGCCGGAAACGTCTACTACATATTGGTATTGGAATTCAAACATTAAATTCAACCCAGAAATAAAATGGAATAGAATTCCTTCTCGGTGAATCCAATGAAGAATTATGTTATCAGTTCTCCAGACCCGCTCGCGTTTTGTATTTCATTAATATTGAGATATAACGAATAACGTAAATGTAAGACTAATTCTAGCGTATAAAACACGAATTTAAAAATGACTACTCTATTTACTCGTATGTAACTACTACTATGAGATACATAGTAGTAGTAAATAATAGTAAACTCAAATCTTGTATCCTCACATCCTCTCACATCACTCTTTCATCCTCACAAACTTTTGCATTTATAATATTAGAAGGATTGCATTGGGAGATCCAAAGCTTCTAGAATATATTAGATAGGTACTATTGGAATTGTCAAAAAATCATAGGTTTCGATTTATTGACGCGTTGGCGATTCGGATAACGGACTTATACGAAACGACTATACGAAAAAAATACCAAATAACTGAAAGATAAATAATATTATATTGTTACTTTGTGAGGTGCCGCAAGTTTCCCGTTGTGGCTAATTGATAAGCCACGTTCACACCTGTACACACTGAAGTTCTAACGACCCGTTGTATAGAGCGCACCTAAGTTAAGTTGAAACAACTTGCCAAGTATAAGTAACTTGAAGCAATTCGATTTTCCCGGCTATTGTCGAGTTATATTTGAGTTGAAAGTTTATGTAGAACTAGCTTCTGCCAGCGACTTCGTCCGCGTGGAATAGTGGTGCTCCGCTCCTATTGGTCTTAGCGTGATGATATATAGCCTATAGCCTTCCTCGATAAATGGACTATCTAACACTGAAAGAATTGTTTTAATCGGACCAGCGGTTCCTGAGATTAGCGCGTTTAAACAAAATGACAACATTTCCCTTCACTGCTCTGCTCCTATTGATTGTAGCGTGATGAAAAGTATACTATAACCATCTCAGGAGTATGACAAATAATTGTACCAAGTTTCGTTAAAATCCGTCGAGTAGTTTTTGTTTCTATAGAGTTTATACAGACAGACAGACAGACAGACAGACAGACAGACAGACGGACAGACAGACAGACAAAAATTTTACTGATTGCATTTTTGGCATCAGTATCGATCCCTAATCACCCCCTGATAGTTATTTTGGAAATATATTTAATGTACAGAATTGACCTCTCTACAGATTTATTATAAGTATAGATAGATAGATTAATGTAAGAAATTTAACTGAAAAGGAAAAAGTAACTACTGTTATATATATCTTAAATAAACAAAAGTTTTAAACGTTATTCACAATTAGAACGTTGCTTAAGTGCAAATCTGAGAAAACGTCTTTAAATACGGCACATATTAGGTAATTAAATACATTAACTCCCTTTTAACCTTCGCCGTGGTCGAGTAAAAACCAGTGAATCATTTCTGAGATAGTCTGACCGCGCCCTTAAATTCATTCTACTGAAGAATTAATTAATGTATAAATAAATAAGGGTGTTTACACAATCATTGAACTCGATTCCGAACATTTCAATTTAAAGTTCCTTTACAAGTGAAGATAAATATGCTTCATCACTCAAAATTAATATTATTATGTATTTAAAAGAAGCCAGCTTTCTGAAAATTAAGTGTACTAAGAAACCTTTCTCTTAGAAATTACAGTTAAATGTTTACGTCAGCAACATTAACTGTCACAGCTATTATTTGACTTAAAAAGTAATTTAGAAGCTTATGGTAAATAGTGGAAGTTTACAGGCGTCTTTTAATCCCCCAAATAATTAAATAGCTAGATATCCCGCACTCCTATCACTCCTCTGTACCCGCCGCGCCACTGCTCAGAACAGTTCTTGGCGCCTATTCGGCTATTCCCCGCCTATGTAAACTGCTGAATGGTTGCAGTGATCTTGTAGACGTACATGCTGATTCACTCTCTAAGTTCCGTAAAATAACACACAGAGTCATGTAATGGTAGTCTTTTTTTTATTTTTTTGAAAGAAGCTTTTTCAATACTTTAATGTTTACGAAACTGACCGGTTTTGATAAAATTTTGTATTAACCTATTGTAAGAACTAAATGTAAGTAGAGTTATTAACACACCATACTTATAGTTTATAGTGCATGTGGTGCTTACCTATAAAAAATTGTGACACTTGTTTTCTATTTAATATAAGTAATATTGTAATTGTATTAGTGTTAACAATTGTTGGTGAGCCAATAAAATAAATAAATATCTGATGATTTTGTATATTTTCATGTTATCTGTGTCTATAATCATGAATATTGTATCTAAAAGTGTATAAGTAATATTATAGTAGAAACGATCTGTCTCCCTATAAATACAGTAGGTATAAATAATATGAGCTATGTTATTATATTTTCTAAATCAGATCTATAATAATCACTCCAGAAGTCCAGACCGATTTCGGTCACGGCGGCCGACCTCAAGGCTAGCTAGGTACGCAGAAGATATTATAGCGCACAAGCGCTCTCGCAGACACTGGTGCGTTCTCTATACCTCACTCTCAAAGTCCGATGGCTCGGCAATCCGACACGACCTGGGAGAGATCAGGTCAGTACACGGGATCTAAGCTATCTGGGTCACGGTTCACGGTTTTTCCACCAGCTTTTATTTATCGAAATAAATTAATAACTACTTGGCTTCTTCTTACTTCCAAATATTGATAGATGTTACCAAAATAATTTTATTAATTAGGAAACAAAACACCATTTGAAGATTGTAAACAATCACTTTAATTTTGAAACAAGAGTAGTCTTTATTATTTGATTCCTATCGATTACTCAACTCAGATATAATTAATAATCATCACCATCATCACCCTTTATATTTTGCCTTTATCGTTGTTCCACTGCTGGGCACAGGCTCTTCTCATATAGAGAAGGCATGAGCATCGATCAGAAAAATATCAAGTGTAATTTTGCCAATTTTTATGATACATATTTTTTGCCTATGTAAGTATTTGACTGCCTCCTTTGTTTAGGAGCTTTTTGTTGAACATAAATTCATGGGTTCGTATCTCGGGTCGGGCAACATTGTATTGATTTGTTCCATGTGGGCTCACTCACTATCACGTACCTGGCAAAATTTGGGGGTAAAGATGTCTTGTTAATTTAATTTAAACATATGCCTACAGAGAGCTATTTCTGTATGCAATTGCAGCTTTAAAGCAACAAAAGAGCTGTATCTCTGCAATAACATATGTAGATATCTCGAGTACAGAAATAATTATTAGAAAACATATTATGACCCTACCGTATTTAATTAAGTACTTCACCTGACAAGCATTTAAGAGTTTATCAAAAAAGCATCTACTAGTAACGTTTAATTCTTAAGCTGTGTTATTTTTACTAAAATTACTGAAACAAAATTTGAACACAAATTCCTGGTTCACGGATGCAATAGCGTTTACCTACATAAAAACGAATCGTCAACCCAATCGCAATCGGAATGGATTTCGTTTCAGAATTTAAACCCAATCATTTTAACAAAAATACATGTAGGTATTTTATTATCGATATGCAAAATAGCTATGCAATTTTATGCGAATGTATCAGTATTTCATTTTAATTATTCTTCACCTTATCTCCGAATTCAAATCATTTAGTATGATTTTCACGACAGAAATGTAAAGATTTTTTTTTATTCTGTTTACACAATTGTTTCTTTGTGGTGCCGCTATCGCGACACTTTTCTCATGTCACAATAAATGTCCCACACCTGTTTACACACAGTCACTCGCCGTTTATACTGAGTATGTGGTGTCGTGGTGTAAACCTAGCTTTAAAGTTTTAAGCTAGCGTTAAATTATCCACAAAAGTTTTCTAATCATTCTTCACAATTTTTAGACACTAATATATACATTTTTACATTAAATGTCACCAGAAAACAAACCATATAACTGAGTAAAATTTCAGCGCCCATTACGCAGTTAACGGTTGTACACAGTTTACGGGCACAGTTTGATATAAAATGCTGTGAACTGTCAGGAGTTACGCCAATCGTCACAAACTTTACGTCATAACGCGAACGATGATAGAAAAATAAAGTTTAATGCATCGTCACTTTATACTGCACGTTTATAACTCGTTACTGGTCTTTAATCTGATTATGGTAGGTAAAGGTTTTGCTAGATTCTAGGTATGCAATGATGAAGTGTTCTTAGCCGAAACAGCCACGCGGATCAATTAATTCGCTTGGTTAAGCAGCGCTTGTCGCAATTAGTCCATTTGTTGGTGAGCGGACACTCGTACCTACTTGGGATGAAGGTACTTTAACCTCTAGGCCTACACGACTTTTTGGATGATGCATAAGATTTTTCTTGAGGTGCTCGTGGCTAAGTAACAGCCGCACGGGTCGACCTGCACGTTAAGCTGTTGGTCCCGGTTGTCATTTGTAGATCTTTGACAATCGTTACGGGTAGTCAGAAGCCAGAAAGTCTGACAACCAGTCTTACCAGGTGGTATCGTGTTACTCGGTAACTGGGTTGTGGAGGTCAGATAGGCAGTCTCTCCATGTAAAATACTGGTACTCAGCTGCATCCGGTTTAGACTGGAAGCTGACCCCAACATAGTTGGGAAAAGGCTAGGCAGATGATGCATAAGATTTTTCTCTAAAAGATTCTCGAAATGAGTTTGATTGCTTTGTGGCGATAAACCACAGTTGGGGATATAGTATGATATGGTCCCAAGTTTCACGTCTAATCCTCGATAACTAGGCATCTTTGATGGATTTAAAACCTAGCTACATATATACCATAATTTTATTGTAGACCAGATACCAGGTAGAAAGACTTAGTAGGTACCTATTATCCTAGGTACAGTTCGTTATTTGATCCTCGGAAACTATTTTTTTCTTGTGAAGCTGTAAAAAGTGAATCTGAAATCCCGTTCGTTTCGTTTTTCAAATAGAGACGATATTTTTTTGATTTAATCTGTGCAAATATCAACAAAAACGATACATCAAGTGTGTTTCGCTCGAAGTTTGTAATGTTTCAAATTAAATGTCAGTAATAAAAAAAACAATACGCAAGTATTCGCAAAAGGAGTGTCATTAGTACTTAATTAATTACAGGGAAATTAAACAAAATATTACCGTTTCATATAAGGATTTCGATACGAGAAGCTCGTGGCTAAGTAACAGCCACTTAAGCTACGCTTGGTGCTGTCGGTCTGTGGATGGGTGACCATCTATACTCATCTTACCATGGGGTATCGCGTTACCCGGTAACTGGGTTGTGGAGGTCAGATAGGCAGTCGCTCCATGTAAAACACTGGTACTCAGCTGCATCCGGTTAGACTGGAAGCCGACCCCAACATAGTTGAAAAAAAGCTATGCAGATGATAAGGATTTCGATAAATAATTAATAACAAAATACGAGTGCACTTCATATCGTTTATCAAACTTCAGGTATTTAAGTACTATTAAAATCAAGTATTATATGCGAACCAGCTGTACAGGTTGTTACATTTAATTCAAATATATTATTTTATTTAAAAAATTGTAATGTGCAAATTAGATTACTCTGATAAATATATATAAGTTATGTAAAACAGTTAAGTCTATTATTATTTTATAAGTAATATTTAGTTTGACCATGAGCCCGCTGAAGAGCTGGGCAGTTGTTAATTAAATTACTGAAACATCTAATTAACAGAGCATAACTGTGCAAATTCTGAAAAATATGAAAATTATTTATATTATCAACCCACTTTTAAAATGTGAGCAGGATTTTTTAAATTAAATTTAAATGTGTAAAGAAATAAAAGTAGTACCTGCTATTCTCATAAACGTATAGGATAAATTACTTAAATGACGTTAGTGTGCACTAAGAAAGGATTTTTCTAAATTCATAAAGGGTTGAATTATTGCATGAAATTTTGTATGAAACTCTGTCATTTTTAATTTGAATTCGTATAGCATATAGAAAGCCGTATAAAAAAAATACCTTAATAACAAACATTACAACAAACAAAAAACAAAACTTTATAACAAATAAAACGTATATACGCGTAAATATGTATCGTATTTAAAAAATGTACATCTATAATATAAAATATTTTAATAATCATAACGGAGGCTCTTCGAATCCCTGATGAGGAAGGTTAAATTAAGCTGGATGGCATTGGTGTCAGTAAAAGTCAACGTTAATATAATCTTAAGCAATGTCTTGAGTAAGAAAAGGGTAAAGAAATGTAAATGTTCTTTAAATAAATATTCATTCATACAAAGAGGATCAACGATGAAAAAATATTCTGAAATAAGTATAAGTATCCTACAGTTTTACGTAGAGCCTTTATAAATTTGGGCATTGGATTGTTTTATTAATATAATTTCGCTTCTGTATTCGAACCAAATAACTGAAAGATATTAATAGCGTTGCCACGGAAATATCAATCAGTTAGCCGCAAATCAACAAATTAATTGATCTTGTCAGTTCCATTTCGAATAAATTGACTGAAAGAATTTATTTCAAAATAACTTTTTGAAATTAATGAAGATTTTATTAAACTTCCATTAATCTAATTACTGTCTCATTGCTCTTGGAGCGTGAGGTCTTGAATTCGAGGCCGGGGGAAATTTTATTGGATTTTTCTAACTGGCATTGATCTATTAACAGACGGATAGACCTGCCCTTTTAATAAATATATATACCAAAGCATGTGTGTGCTATAGTTAATTCACCTCTGTGTACTTAATCTTATTGATTAATGTGATTTAGTATCATGTTCATAATATTAAATATCAATACAAATAAATGTAACTTATTTCAAACAGGCGCTTCGAACGCTATTAAAATAATAAATTCTCTTGAAAAATATGTACGTTTTAAATACGTTTTTACGCAGTAAGTATATATTTTTTTTTTTAATAACCAATCTAGACTTACTACAGCGTAGACGAGCACATAATGAAAAATATTTTGTATTCATATTATCGGTACTATTAGAAAAAGAAATAAGTACCCCAGTAAGTAACAACTACAAGAACTCGTTCTCAGTGTCTACATTTCTCTTGTAAAGTGATGTTTCCGTTGACGCATTAAACTGTCTAAAAACATAAAGCACTAAATTGTTATCGCGCCACTCGTTACTCGCTGTCGGCTGCTTTTTGCTACGTCTCCTTGTCACCTAACTTCATTAGTATTCAACGGAAAAACAGGCTCACTCAGACATATTTTATTACAGAGTAATTCACTTTCAAACAACGACTTTGATTTGTTGTTCATTTAAATAAACCATTTCATTGTACCAGGAAGTGTTGGAGAGAAAGCTATCATGTTTATTATAAAAACCAATAAGGACGTGCAGAATAATTAATATTTTTTTTTTTATATTAAGCGTATTACATTTATACTTATTGGATTCTCGCTTCTGCCACAGCGTTATGCCTCATCTTATGGCGTGATAAATAGCCTTAGAAATTCCATAGACCATCTACCTTTACATACAAAATTAGGAAAGATTAAGTAAAAATTCATAATATTAGTAAACTAGTAGTAAGTATAGAAGTCTTCGAAATAAAATTATTATTAAAAAAAGAACAAGAATTTTATACAGGAAAAAAAGTACAGAAAGATGACATTTTATTGGTAAGAAGATACAATTAAAATGGGTTTCAGGTGAGAAACTTCCTAAAACCAAAAAAAAATATTTTGTATGGTAGATATAATTAATTCCTAATTATTTTATTTTATATGCCAAGATGGGGACCTCTGTCACCCCACCCCGTAAATACGCCTAAAGGGCAGCTATTCGTACAATATTTGTTAATTCTTATTACACTTGGTACACGAGGTACCATCGAAATCGTATTAAAATTGGTAAATAAAATTACGTCTACTAATTGGGTAAACCTTATTTTTATGAAGACCTGCTAAATTAAAAGCCATTTGAAGATATTTTATTTTCATGCCATATTTTCATACCACTTGAAAAAGCTAATGATTTCATTATAAAAGACAAACATAATAATTACTAAACGTAGATATTCATCATCAGCCTATTTATTGTCCCACAACTGGGCACAGGCCTCTTCTCATACAGAGAAGGCCTGAGCATTAATCACCACGCTTGCTCAAGGCGGATTGGCGATTTCAGACTTTTTAAGTCTAGGTTTCCTCACGATATTTTCCTTCGCCGTTAGTCGTCCAACGTCTAAGATATACTTAGAAAGTACCTAATAATATGTCTTACGAAAAGTCACATTGGTACTTGCTGGGTTTCGAACCTGCACACTCGTACACGAGAGGCAGGTGCCTTAACCACTAGGCCACCACGTCTTTTAACGTAGATATATAAGAGTAAAATAAACTGTGAACTGCAGATTTATTGCAATTATCAGAAAGTAGATTTTCCTGCACTTTATAATGAAGTCTCCCTTCAAAATTTGTGATATGTTCAAAAGTAAGTTTTTCAGTTAGTCTAGAAACTTGTGACCAAGTCACGTCACACGGGTAAACGGTTTAGGTAAACAGTAATTAAAAATTACTTATGATCAAAATACTAAAATAATTAAATGGGTTTCTTAAATATGTTCATAAAAGCTATAATATAGAAAATAATATTGTTTTTTTTACTAGGCATGTCAAATAAAATTGCAGTTTTTACGTTCAACTGGACCATATAGGTACATATGCCATAGAAACATTAATTTCAACACTAACCACATAACATGATCCAGCGTATCTTTGTGTCTTCGTCCAGTAGACCCTTCGAGGTGATAAAAAACATGGTTTCATCTTACTTAGACATAAACATACCTGTATTGTACTTGTACATATATTGCTTATGTGAAAGCTACATATATGAAATTACTAAATCATATAAAAACTTACTTCGTAAAAGGGTTACGGAACTTTTAAACTATCGACGTCTCAAAGGAGTTGGTGGTTGGTGAAAGTTGCTTTAACTTAAATGTAGCGTGGTTTGAAAGGATCCTACATTTTTATGACGTGGTATTACGTGTTTATTTACTCCCGTTGTGTGCTGTTGAAACGACGAAAACGTCAAACATTATGGACTCAACTGAAAATAGATATGCTTACCTATAAATAAAATATTAATTTTACTTGAAGCAACAAAAATAAGCATATCATATGCATAGCTGTCTGTAGGGAATAATACCTTTATGAACTCTCCGATCAATCAAAGATAAAAGAAAAATAAGCAGAAACGCTATTTAAAGATATTGTTGGTACAAAAGATATTCTTATGAGGATATTTTTATCATCAATACGCACACGTCATCAATCATTTTTCCACTATTCAATGGAAATATATTTGGCAATAGTAAGTTTAATTTGATAAAATATTGCCAGACATTATTTCGAATAAGATTGGAAAGATTGCTGAATATCAAGATTTTGTAAAATTATTTTTTGTAGTTGATCTTTCATAAGTATAAGTATTAAAAATAGGTAAGGTAGCAGAAGAGTTATTTTTAAGGAGTAAGTATGGTATGGTAGGCAAGCAACCCCCCTCCAAGCAATAATGTTGCTAGATTTTAAAAGATTAGTGGTGGCGATGTAATTAAAAGCAATTAAATTTGACGGCACGTTTGGCGCAGTGCTGAGCAGGTGGCTGCGCTGGATTCCCGCACGCCGCACGGGATAACTAATATTGTTTCAGGTATAGGTGTTTGTACGTACATGTGTAATATAATTACTAAAGTGGGGCAAAGTTAAAAAAAATTGACCATTCAGCCTTGTCTCTAGGATGATAACACCATCATTCGGTTAGACTGTTAGGCCAACCCCAACTTAGTTAGCAAAAGTCTATAAGACTTTTGCTAACTAAGTTGGGCGATATGTACAAAAGGCCATGACTATGACTAAGCCAGTCATGTCACTCATTAGTCGCCTGCCGTCTCGACAACAATGTAGATAGCATGTGGATATAAACATGTTTTGTGGACATACATGGATAAGCAAAGCTTATAAAATTCTGGAGCCAAAAAAGAACTTTGAACTGAAAAAATTTACAACATTAATGTAGCTGTTTCCATGTCCGGGGCCGTCAGGCAGATTTGAGAATACTTTGATACTAGGCTTGTTAGGTTAGTTAAGCTGCAACCCACACGATAAGAACAAGACTGGTTCTCTATCTATAACTTGATAGATAGGACATCCCAAGTAAACTGGACTGGATTAGTAAAAGAATTCGGTTATTTAAAATACTTTTCCTAATAACGATGTTGGAAAATATTTATGAGAGGGAGTGACAAAGTGACAAAGTTAATTTTTCAAAAAGTCAGGGCAAAAGACGGCGTTTGTAAATATTTAACTGAATATTTAATTACTCATTAAGAGTAGCTTCATCATCTGCCTATTAATTATATTACTGTTGAGCAAAGCCATCAATGAAGCATGAGCCTTGTATGAAATAAGTTCATGAGTATTGATCGTCACGCTAGCTCGAGAAAATCTCAGAAAGAATCGCGATTTCAACTTTCTTTCGGTCAAGTTCCGTCACGATGTTTTTCATCAAGTTTTAGTTTTGTAAAAATAAACGGAGAAAATAAGTATATGCTTGAAAAATCCACATACATACTTGCCAAGTTCTCGAACCCATGCTTGAAAAGCAAGTTCCTTAACTTCCAAGCCGCCAACATTCTATAGTAAGAAGCTATATCATGACCTATTAAGTAGCCTTGTAACAACACTACTATGAATATGTAAGCTGATTGATTGATAATATCCCGATTAAATAGGCCTTTGATAATCAAAATTAAAACAGCCTTGGGTTGGAATTCTACTCGCGATATAATAAGGATAAGGCACACCCCTTTTATTTAGGATTTACATCGGTTTACCTTTTTTAAAGTCGAAACTTCTAACCATAGCAATTTTTTTGTGTAATGTGTATCGTCAAGTATTGTGATATTATAAATATCCCGCGTTTTGGCTTTTGAAATACCAAATACATATTGGCAATTCCACTCAGAGCAAAAAATTCTCGAAATTTTGCGTAAATTCACACAATAAAAGCTCTGCGCCTCTCAATCGGGTTGACTTTATGTAGACAGTGCGTCGAATAGGGCTCGAATTTATTACGTATGATAATTTGGAGCGTTTACACCTTTTGCCGGTTAAATTAGTGATTATGTAGATACGAAATTTAAATAATGCGGCTGTGCATTATTACATTATTTCTCATCTCAAATGTCATGATATAATCTTGTGGACTGTTTACGGATTATTATTATTCATGTACCTATCCTCAACACTAAATATGCAGGACCCATGTGTGGCAACATCCCACGTGATGTTGAGTGACGATGCAGCCGAGGATGGATCACTCAAGCTCAAATAGCACCTATTTTAAATTATGCAATCAGCCCCGCTCCCAAATTGCGGAATCCTTACTATCCTCACTAATATTATAAATGCGAGAGTTACTCTGCCTGTCTGTCTGTTACGCTTTCATGACCAAACGGCTGAATCGATTTGGAAAAACCGGCCAAATGCGTGTCGGGCCACGCGCAATAGGAACTCTAACTCTAAAACCGATTAAGCCTCCTTAACCGTGATAGTTTTCCTTTTAAATTCATTATATGTGCAACATCTGTGATTTTATTCACATTCCTAGAGCACAGTCAGATATCTAACACACTTTATTTCGCAAACGCATCCCTAAATCGGAAAATGGTCTTCACATACCTAGGTATATTTTTGAAAGACCTATCCAACGATATGCCACACGACAGATACGTGAGAAAAAAAAATCACCCCCACTTAACGTGTACGCGGGGAGATATCTATGCGTTATCCTTGTTGACTACTGGACCCTTAAATAAGGAGTGCGGACAGATTAAATCCCAAGGAAAAACACAGGATAGTTTTTATCCGGGAGCGTGTAGTTCGTTCGCTGAGGATTCGAGTGAAACCGGAAAACAGGTAAGAAGGATATATTTATATACATAAATCCCATTTAATATCATAATTAGTACTTATAAATATATAATTTCTCAGAATTATCTATACTATTATATAAAATGACAACCTCATACACTGAATGACTGACTCATCAACGCGGAGCCGAAATGGCTGGACCTAGAGTAATGAAATTTGGACAGGAGGTACCTTTTATGTCCTAGACAAGTAATAAGAAAGGATTTTTGGAAATTCCGACCCTAAGTATATTAAAATAGGCTTGAAAGTTTGTATGGAGTAAGTTTTATTTCTTATTCGATTAAACTCAAATTTTGTAGGGACACTCTAAAATGAAAATAATTAAACACGTGTTTCACAGTTTTTCAAGATTTTAGCCCTAGGGTGAAAAATTATGATTTTAAGTTTGTAAGAAAAAAATCTGTTTTAGCTTTACGCCAAAAGGTCTGAACAGTTTTACTTGAAATTCACCAAAGATGTTTGTTATGAATCGGTTCAAGTTTTAGGCTACAAATCATCACACTAAATATTATGGGGAATGAGCAGTGAGGTATTGAGATAAGTTTGTAATGGGATGACCTATCAAGTTTTTATAATTACCTATATGCATTTTCGCTATTATCTTTGACATGAAAATCATCACGCCCGTTTGTAAAGAAGATAAGCAGTAATTCAAATTGTAAACACGTTGTGTTAGAATGTCAATTTTACCTAAAATGTCAAGGAGCGCTGTAGTGGAGGGGCTGTATTCATGATCATCGAATCGGTTACATCGAGTTCAAATCCCACATATTTTTGTTCTTTTTTTGAGATTGGTATTTACTTTTTTTTTTTTTGGTTGATATCATATTATAATATCTTTCACCTTAACGGCTTCAAGAATTAAGTTACGAATTTGTTAAAAGTAAGCGCTTTCAAGTCATAATGTGTAGATGTTATTCCATGGTGATTAATGCCCATGCGTTCTATGTATGAAAAGGGCCTCTTTTCATACATAACAGCGGGATAATTATAAACTAAAAAAAAATTGCGCTTTCCATTGAATTCATTCTATTCCACACTTCAGAAATTAAGAATCTAGAATTCCCTTTGCTAATAAACAAATCATAAGGCCACGGATGAACCTGCGTGGGGATTGTTGTGGCGTTAAATCCTCTCTTCGCGGAGTGGCTAAGGAGGCACCACGGCATCTTGACCTACCGCAGATCCAATGCCTACGCCTGACGCAGGTTCTCACTGGACACGGTTATTTTGGGAGGTTCCTGGATCGAATCAAGCGAGTGGAAATGTCGGGGTGTCGACACTGTGAGGATCACCTGGAGGTCACGGTGGAATATACGGTGGAGGTCTGCCCCACTTGGGCGGCGGCGATCTCTCACTTTCGGCCCTGGTTCAAACCATGGTCCAAAGAGAGTGGGAATAGGAAGCAGTCACCTTCTAATGCTAACCAGTCATGCTGAAAAAGGAGATAGCGGGTTGCGTGAGGGAGAGACAAATCTCACGCCCCAGCCACGTCATCAACATTTGGAGCCAGGATCGAATCCAGGCCACTGTAGGTCCGGCCTGCAGACTTTGAGCAATAAGTGGCTAACCGTCCGGTAAGGATTAGGACAGGCCTAATCAGCGGGAAGACTCGGGACATGTTTTTTCATTCCTAAAAGAAAACATTTTTTTTTGCAAAAATAGAAAGCAAATACACAATACCTAATTGGAGACACCGACTTCTAGAATGATGTCTATTAGTTATTTTTAAATTTGTATTGTGTTCCAAGCCAGTTGTTTTTTGAAAAAAAGTTTTTCAGTTCTCTTTTTAGTGGCTCAGTTTGAAATTTAGATAAATTACAATATCCTAATGTCTAGACAAATGTTCATCACCTTTAATAAGGGTGAACTCTATATGTCTGTTTTCTCCTTTAAAGCATAGAGGTGTGTTGTTATGTTATAGAACAGTGAAAACAATCACAGGCATACGATCGCAGCAATCGTGGTTCCTTTGCTATTAGTAATTGAAGAGTTCTATTGGTTATTTACGAAGAAATTCAACAGATCCCAATAATATATATTGTACTAAAACCTTTCTTGAAAACTATGCATTTAAAGAACGACAACTCTCATCCAATTCAGATCAGTAGTTTTTGAGAAAATCGGGGACATACAAACACATGCATACCGGTCAAATACAGAAACACCTTTTTTGAAATCGGTTAAAAAACAAAGACTACCTACCCGTGCGAAGCCGGGGCGGGCCACTAGTATTATCATATTTGTACAGATTTCGTTAAGATTTTTCTCGGAAAACAGTCGTTTACTTGTTCACGTTCACATTTTAATACCTATATTAAAATTTAAATAACATCATATTTATTTACCTACTTAATATAAAGGTACTTTTGAATTATGAAATAAATACCTAATTTATGATTTGACGTTATCTTCGCCAGTATGTTATGTAGAAATAATTTTAGATAAAAGACCAGCTGAAGCAAGGATTTATGAACAAATTAATAATCAACATCTTTGCCTTCAGTAGCGCTAAATCAAAATAGTAGGTACCTATATCTACTTCTTGTAGATAAGGACCTTAACCATCGATCAAGATCATCTAACTACGCTACTACTTGTGTCTAATGTATTTATGTACAATTACTGACGATCCATTGATGATGTTAAAAACCTACTTAGAAGCATATTAAATGTTTACTTATTAAATGAAATTTATTGAAACAATGTAAACGATTAATATAAAATATATATATAAAATATCGTCATTTCGTAGAAAACAGGAACAAATTATACCAAAACAAAATCAAATTTCATAAAGATAAAAAAAATGATTAAAAATTAGAACACCATTCTTTTTCCTTAAACAGTCGAAACAATGGGATCTTATCCGATAATGGGATAAACTTTTCAAGTTACAACCAGCTATAATTCCGATAGATACAATGCTTAACTGTAAGATATTTGTTCGCCGAAAACAAAGAACGAATTTAATAAAAAACCTAATACTGAAATACCTGCCGCTGAAAACGGCGCGCCGTAGGCGGAGTAATGAGAAAGCGTAAAAGTACAATATTTTCAGCAATCAAGTATCGATTAATAAGTTTAAATAACCACATAATGAAAATGTTTAAACGACAACAATATATAAAATATATATATATAATATATAAAAATAATAATAATCAGATTGTATTCTTTATCAAATGAATCATCTCAACTAAGCGAGTCGGTCTGTAAAGAAAATTATTTTTACTATCGTCGACTATCAATTAGGTTCTATGGGTAATAACTGTGATGTAGTATTTCCATAGCACATTACACTGGCGTAATATTTACGACTGTCTTTTTACATAACTATTAATGTAAAAAACTTTTGTATTAACGAAATGTTTATAGAGTAGTTTTGAGATTGATATAAAGAGTGCTGTTGATTGTCTAATGTTGATATTTTATCAGAAAAACAGTGTGTTTATTTTATTAAATGTATTGAAATTTGTTGTATACCAATGATTCTATGGGTATTTCTATAATATTCTTAAATGGGATTTGTTGTTTAAAACCATGTAACTAATGTATACTTTACAAAACAAAGTAAATTGCAAATTAGGTCTTAAAAAATACCAAAAAAATTAGTGAACAAAAAATATAATGACAAAAAAAAAGATTTTTAAAAACATTAAACAATAGCGCTTACCAAGAAAACCAAATTCAAACGAGAAAAGTTCAGAAACTTGCACAACTAATCCAATTATTGTTCACAAAACACCAATCACTACTACTAAGTTTTTTACAATAAATTTATTAAAAGTTAAGAGATGTGAAAGTATTAATGTCGATATCGATGTATTTCTGTGGACGACACAGTGGCGTCCCTCTCGGTCGCGAATACGAACACGACTGAAAACGGCCCATGCTCGGGCGGTGATGGCCCACGGCAAAGGGCACAATGGCACACCGATTACGTCTTTTCACACAACCATGGTCCCTGGCAATGACCACAAAGTCAATCCCGTGTCATTTTTAACCTGTATTTTAGTGAATCACTTTTTTTTGCTCATAGGTAATTTCCCATATTAAATAGAAAAACATCCTGTTTAGTCTCGCCGGTTTATTGTTTAATTAATTTTGTTTATTCTCATTTCGGGTTCAATTTTGTTTCTTCTGATCTTGAGTAATGGAGAACAGAATAATCAATCGCTCATCGTATTGTGCTATATTAAGAGCAATGGAAGCAAAACAGTTTTCGGTGTAGGCGATAACCCAATAACAAATCAGCATAGTGCTAATTTTTAGAACAAATACTAAATATTTATAGTAGTGAGCAGTTATTTTATGGTGGTTCAGAGCTAAAGAGGCCCGCTTCTCAGACTAAAATAAGAAATTCCAGATTCAAAACATTTATTTCAATTACACCATTTACAGGCACTTTTGAATTGTCAAATAGCTACCAGTCCGTCAGTTAAAAAAGTTCAAGCTATTTGCCCATTTCAAAGCGTAGATTCCCAGTAGAGATTCAGTTATGCAGCTTTTTGTAAATAACTATCTATATTTGGGACTTTTGCTCTCTATTAATAAATTGGTCTACGTAATATTTTTGTGGCATATTTTTTGTTAATAAGTTTTAATAATCAATATCACAAATATCAAACCTTTTAATATTAAATCCTTCCCTTCTAATTATGAACTTATGGTATGCTTAACAATAAGTCCATTTTTTTTTATGGAGTAACTGTGGTGTGGTTATCCAAGCTCGTTCACTTGCTTTATGAAAAGAGGCCTTTACCCTCGGTATCCCACTGGGCCATAGCCTCCTGGAGCTGCGGGACGTTCGAAAGAGTACAAAGGGCTGAGGAAGGAACATGGATGGGTTTTAGTCAACATGGAGGGGTCATTTGATGATTTCCCATCCAAAAAAAGAAACTCTAGAGGTATAATATACCTAATATTATAATAGGCTGGTATTGTGCAGATCATTATCAAAAGCTCAACACAATCGCAAGTGCCCGTCTACGTCCAGCAATATCCACGAGTTTTATTGGAGACAGATCTATTTTAAGCAATTTTTTTTATTACCAACCCGTCACCTTAATGTCTCACATTTTGATGCCCACTGAAATGATTTCTGCTATCATAAAAGTCTCTTATTTCTCGCAAATAATGTACAATCTTTCCCAATATAGATCCCTATTAATATTATAAATGCGAAACGAAATCCGTCTGTCTGTTACGGTTAAACCGCTGAACTGATGTAGGTATTTGTCATGAATATAGATTAGACAGAATTAATTATATCCGGGTACATTATGTAGTTTCCATAGTATATGAGAGGAAAATTGCGGGAAACAGGTAGGTATTTAATATATAAGTGCATTTATAAATAAGCTACTAAACACCACACTAATCATTATTAAGATAAAGCTCGTTACTAAAACTAAAACTCTATAAAGAAGGCCTAACGCCATGGTAGCTAATTATGGAGATAACTGGAGAAAATTGGCAAAGTTAAAATTAATTGTTCGCAAATTAATTCTAACTTCTCGGGTGGCGAATGCTTGAGAAGGGTGTATAGGCTGGAGAACAGCCGACAGTGACATCGCTTATCAACCGAAGCTTACATTAATTTCAGTTTGTAATTCGTGTACACCCGAGGGCTATGAATCTGGGTCAGTCACAAAATTTGACATCTCCAAAGCTACGAACGGTAGCTCAGTTAAATAAACTGTTTGTATTATTTAATAAATTTTTTTTATAAATAATAAAACCGAACCAATATAAAAAAATTGAAGGACTTGAGAATGGCTCAAGCGATTGATTTTTTTTCCTGTCGTATTCGTAATTAGGTAGACTAGAATAAACATGAGTACCTACATTGATTTGATTTTTCATTAAAATCTCAATCTCGCTCGCTTAAACGTTTACGTGGCATTTATTTTTATTACTCTCGAGCACTTATTTATTTAATATAAACAAACTAATTAATAATATTTTTTTAACTTGAAAATTAATAAACTTCAATTTAAATTATTGCTGTAATTATAACATTGTAATTAAGGTAATTTAGCAAACATAGGACCTTTGCTAAGATAAATACAAAAAAAGGTTTTAATCAACGTAAAATATACGCAGGTTGAAAAGAGGTCAGAATATGAACAAAGGGTTAAATTTTCCCGTGAACCGCCCGTACTGTACAAACCTATGCAGGCTCGGCGCCAATTTTCTAGTCTACGTTTTGAGTGCATACCAATTTAGTGCTCCATTTCGACGCATTTTATTTGGAAACGATATTCTATTTTCAAATAAAATATATATTATGTACGTGACATGCTTAATACATTTTTTCCATATTTTTGTTCACCAAGTTTTATTAAGTGAATATTACTTAACGCGAATATGAATAACATTGAATTTCTATGAAATAAATACTGTCAAAAACAATGACATTTTCGCATTCATATTGCGTTCAGCGAGTGATTGTGAAATCGAACCTTAATAGAGGTTACAAGCATATATAATTTAATGCTCGTCTATTTTATGTGAATATTACCTACTAGTCACAAAAAGACGAGCGAAACGAAACATTTTTGTTTACTACTTGCTTAACTGACCGTAAACCAAAACGTTGAATGTAAAAACGGATTTCTGTGATATAAAGTCGAAGTGACGTGAACCCAATTACAGAGCTTTGTTCGACCTATTCGATACATGACGATGCGAATGACAGTGTCAGACTATTATAACGTTGCAAATAAACTTCCGAACTCTTCGGGCCCCTTGTAACACAATAAAAAAGTTACTTAAGAACAATAAAGTTGTATACACAAAATATAATAAGTAGGTGTTCCGTCTTACTTGTGAAATTGTGGACGCCGAAGTCTGACAGGATTGTCACTAAAAGTTTTAGAAAAGCTCACGAAATATTTGTTGAAAGCTTTTTAAAAGACTCCCCGTATTACGCAGGCTGCTTAGAAGATAAACAATTCTCAATGAGGCGAAACAATCAATCAGAGAGAATAACATTTGAACTGAGTATGAGATATTATAAGCATTCCGTAAAACGAAGAACATAGTATTTTTTGACGCCAATCTTCACTTATTTCTTTCATTCTGCGAAATGTATAAGTTTCATAAAAGAAAAAGACACGGGACTTTATGATCTCAAAATTGTACAGTCACGTAATTTTCCCCACACAAATTCGTTAATTGATATTGCGGTTGGTCACATTGTATTGTACAAGGAAACCACAACATTAATATTATTGTATCGGGTTAGTGGCCTGTTGTATTGTAGGCAACATGTATCAAAAACTGAGGACATAGTAATATATACCCAATTAGTAAAACGAGTCGCATTTTACCTACCGCAGCTCCTCCCTAATTGTCACTAATCAAACTTTGAGAGAGCATGAAATTGTGCATTATTATAGATTTTTAATAAATTTTATTTGCATTTATTATCATCATAACCGCAATTGGGTGAATAAACCAGATTACCTAAAAAGTTGTGATCAAAAAGCTAGTTTATAGATAGGTTATCCATAAAACTTGAGCAAACTACTTTAAGTAATGTCTTTAATCTTTGCGTCATAAACTAAAAGTGATATTACAGCAATAAACAAGTATTACCGGTAAAAACTGCTTCCGTGAAGGTCTCAAGCGAGCGTTTACAGTCAGGCATAAACGTAACTTTTTCCTATTAAACTTTGCTGGAATTGGTAAAAAAGGGTTCTTGTCTCAGCAGTCAATATATTTACGAGCATGAGAGTACAAGAGTTGCTCTCGTTGCATCCCAATTGCAAGCTGTCAGTGGTTAGACACTAGGTGCACCGTACTATTCTCATTGTGTGAAGATGCTCGTAAAGTCAGCGGATTCTATTGTTCGAAATAGAAAACAATTGAACAACGCAACCGTAGCTGCTGCAAGCAAAAATCACAATGTGAAGTCCAATTAATATTTTAAGTAGATAGGATGCGAAGCGAGAGAGAACTTGATATGTGAGGTCGTTGTATCAAGATATTTTCAGTTTATCCGTTTCATTCGTATTGCGACTATTACTAAGAGTCTCGCGACTATCTATGAGAAGAGCTATCAAGTAGCTACAGTCCTAACATGGCTGCCTCTCGGCTGTCCGCGAGTGTACTTAAAGTTTGGTTGTCAACAATATTCTTTTGTCCAATGTCCAACATCCATTAGTATAGGAGTGTGTGAGCAACAGCTGTTTCGAACTTATTTTCGATTGCAGACAATTTAAACATTAGTCGGCATTATTTCTAAGAGTGTTTTATTTCGTGCTCTATTTACATGAGAGTTTGTCTTTTTAATGTAATTCTTGGGCCTAAGAGGCTACTACGTATAGCACATTAATTTCTCAAACTATCCCATTCTAGTACAAGAATCTCCATGCCTTCATCGTCGCCTGTTACCTACACTAACCCTTAATTATCAACTTCGGCTTATAACTTAAGTGTTTCATGTTTGTCAAATATTGACTGATATATGCGATGAGCTTGAGGCTCGAAGTATCCAATTAAATTTATAAAGTATATTCCGCTCTCCAAAATAATCCTTTATTCTCTTCACCAATTACCGGGAGGGTAATGTGTACGTAACTCTCGACCGACGGCCAGCTAACGGCCAAAGCCTTTGATATCCAAACATGAACCCCGCCAGGTAGTATTTAATGCTAATGTAGCTGCCGGATTAACTCCTAAAAGATTCTTAAAGATCATGGAACACCTAGCCAAGAAGTATTTTTTTTTAAAGTGAGCTTTCACGAGGATCCGTGTCGGACGCTCCCTAGGTAGTCATCGTCATCATAGGGTGCCTATCTTCTAATGTAATTAGGCGGTCTCTTGGTGAAATCTTTTGAGGTCTTTCGCCGTGTCTTTGTGCTCGCGATAGTAGAGGTCTGTCCATTCATCCATTCCAGTTCTGGGACGTTAGACAAGTGGCAAAAATCCTAGTAGAATAGAAAACAAAATGCATGGGAATGACATTCGTTTACGACTAGCTATCTGTCATTCCCATACATTTTGTTTTCTATTCTACTAGCGTTTTTGCCACTTGTCCAATCCCCCTGGGCAGTCAGCCTGGCTACTTGACGATACCTTTCTGACTTATATTTCTACCATGAAAAAATAAAAGGTAGGTATGAGTCTCTGCTATTCTATGTGGCTATGCTTACTTCATGCCGAAACGCAAGAAGAAGTTTTTAATTAAAACTAAAGCTATAAAATGTTAGTTGATATCGTTCACACAGTAGGTGTTTCTTACCAATGTGACTTTTAACTTTAGATAGTAATCATTGGATCGCGGATCTTCTTAAGAATTTTCGAAATGTATCCGAAACCATTCTAATATTTTTTTTTCCAACAAAATAATTTTCCAAAAGCCATTATTGCCATTTTTATCAATCTGCACAAAACTTATTTTTTATTTAAAGGTAAACTGAAAAAGCTTAATCCTAAATGCTAGCGAAATTAAATAAACAGAATAGTGTACTGTAAATCCCAAACATTCTAGTCATTGTATTTCCTATCCATAGGCTTCCAACAAAATGTTAATTAATTGTTGATATTTAGGTCACACGTGAGTTCTGAGGCGGCCGATAATTAACTATTATGATTTTAATTATAGTACGACCATTTCTCTCAAAATGAACTAGCAAACATACTGATAGAAAAAAAATCCCTTCTCAGTGACAAATTGAGGAGTAATGTGATAAGATAACGTAATATTTTTCCTAGAAAAAGTTATGAGAGTACGAATGAAAGTCGTTTCGCAAGATGTAAATGGAAACTTCTTGGGAGACCCGAGAACGAACAGATTGATCTACCTACACCTTATTGGCGATATCTTCTTATATGTAGTAAGTTGTTAACACGTGTGTGAATGCGGATGGAGCAAAACGAGGATGGAAATATCGTAACACTTGGCATTTTGTAGTTTCCACCCATGAGAAAGAGACGTGAGTCCAAGCATGCACGTATTAATGACGCAACGAGTAAATAAATTTACCAGTCAATTCGATAGTGGTTTAAAATTAACATTTACATTATTGTGTTGTTTCCTTCCAGGCTTCACGTCAGTAATAGCGCGTGGGCGCCGATGACGTCACGACCGCAGCATGCCCGCGACCCGTCAATTTAAATATTAGCGATTACTCATTACCTGCATCAAGTGATTTTACATAGAAATATGGCCAGGTTCACAGAAACAGCGAGCATGTAACGAGCGTCGATGGTGACACACGTCATCCAAAGGATTTTTGTAAATCTGATCTGGCAGCACTGTGGAGCAGTGTCGCCTCTCAAAGGACAAAAAAAATATTTTGCACTGGAAATATTTTTTCCCATTTTGCTTTTCAGCTCCCCTTATCATCTGGCGCCCAGAGCGTCCGTCCCTCTCGCTCTACCCCAGGGCTGGCGCTATATGTTGCGATAGACTTCCAGTCATTCATGAATTAAAATATCAATATTTTACATAGTACGACCGTCATACGACCTGCAGCAAATTGAAGCTTATGTTACGACACGACTGTCAAATATGTTTGTATCACAATTAGCGCCCACCATACCGCGATTTTAAATACGCTACGGTTTTAAATAAATATGATTTATATTTATCCCTTTCAAATTTATAAGGTACCTAGGTATACTACGATTTGAAATCTGTCTGACAAAGATTAGGTCATGTAACTCGTAGTAACATTCCACCGAACATTGGCGTTTGGAACAAAACATTTGTGTTTACCGATCAAATATTTGATCAAAACTGAGTCTGTGTCTACGTTTCATTCATAGTTTATGGCACCATAATTTTGGAAAACAATGCCTTAATAAGAACCTAAAGGGCTTTATTTATGTGTAATTACACAGTTTGTTATGTTTCTATTACGTAAAACAACGTTTTCTTGTGTAAATTTGTTACTCAGTGGCTGAGTGATTCTGCCGGGGCTGCGGGACGTTCGAAAGAGATACCGCGCCCCCGGAATACAAAGGGCTGAGGAAGGAACATGGATGGGTTTTAGTCAGTAAGAGTCTGACACTCCCACCCGCCCCACCCACGGCGGGAGGGGTCATTTGAATATTTCCCATCCAATAGAATACTAATAACTTATGTTATTATAGTTATTCTACCTTGTTCTTAGTCCACCGAATTACCTCTTAACACGGTCAGGTAAAGCAAATTAGAAACCAATGACTAGAATCCTTGTTTCTTGTAAAAGGTGTCGACCAGTGAAATGCCTACGGAAGTAACTCTGTCAGTCTGTTACACTTTTACACGGAAACGGCCAACCGGTTCCACATGACCTAGTAAATACACTTTGAAATTTTAAACCCCCATTTTTCCATAAAAGGAATATGATTTTTCAACCGTTTCCATTTGCAACAATCGTTGGTAATCATCAATGGTAATCGTTCTTTATAGCTGTTGCAAATTTCAAGTAGATAGCATATGTAGTTCCTGAAATAACTGTCTGTGACAGACAGACGGCCGACGAAGTGAAACCATATTAAGGATTCCTTTTTACCATTTTTTGGTACGGAACCCTAAAACGGTCTTTTTAGCACCCGTAGAGGATTGAAAGAATTCAGTATTTCTTTGTCTCTAGTTACTGAACCTCCAAGCAAAGAGACAGCTGATTTGGTTTACTTATACAAAAGTAAATTATGCCTTTTTGATGAAAGTTCTCTCCGTAATTTATGAGAAAAAGTTTTTCGTTGAAGCTGAAATTAAATCAAGTGTCACAAAAGAATCAAAGAGTCCACTTATAGATTCAACCTCCCTACATCATGTGGAATTGTGTACTTAGCCTAATAAAGTTCTTGTTACATTTAAGTTACCATTTGTAAATGTGAGAGAATCGTGGGCCGTAGCTACAGTATATTCTGTTCACGGATGAATGACCTCACTTATACTTCATGACTTGTGAAGCTCGTTTGCGATAATACTAATAGAATGGATTATTGGTTATCTATATAGATATATACCATATAGATGTATATATATATAGATCTATATATCGTCGCTTAGGTAACAATACCGCGCAAGTTAAATTTGACAAGATTCCAGGAGACATAAAAAACTGATTATTATCTTTGAAATACTTCAGACATGTGTACTGAATACATAAATAGGTATATATTAGGTTCAATTATGATATATACCTATTTATGTAGTCAGTACATATGTCTGAAGTATATAGTATATAACCAGTTTTTTATCTCTCCTAAGCGACGATATATAAAATGAATCCCAATTTCCCTTGGTCACGGCATCACGCGTGAAAGTCTTCACAGATTTGAATAAAATTTGGTACAGAGATAGCAGGGACTCTGGAGAAGGTTATAGGCTACTTTTTATCCGGCGCGTGAGGCAGTTTCCTCGGGACGCAGGTGAAACCGTGGGCAATAGCTAGTTTCGTATAAAAGAAAGAAAACCCAAAAACAGAATTTTGTCTTTATCTTAATTATCCTCATTCTGACCTAACTAATATTACAAATACGAAAGTGAATTTGTTTGATTGTTACGCTTTCACTGTAAAACCGCGTAACCAATTTTGATGAAATTTGGTACTGAGACAGAATGGACCAAGTGGTTTCACCCGAGTCCTAAAGGAACTACTTTTCATAAACCAATCTTAAAATCTTCCCCAGGTCTCTACCTGTTTCCGCAGGAATTTTCCTCTAAAACTGTCTAGCTGTTTTACAGTGAAAATCGCAACAAACAAATAAACTCAGCTTCGCAATTAGGTATAATATTAATTAGGAATATTAGTAGTTATACTAATCATTTTGGAGGAGCTCGTGGCTAAGTAACAGCCGCACGGACCGACCGATCAAAGGTTAAGCTGCGCTTGGCGCGGTCGGTCCGTGGATGGGTGACCATCTTTGTCATAGCGAGACTCCTCCGTGCCTCGGAAAGCACGTTAAGCTGTTGGTCCCGGTTGTCATTTGTACATCTTTGACAGTCGTTACGGGTAGTCAGAAGCCAGAAAGTCTGACAACCAGTCTTACCAAAAGGGGTACCGTGTTACCTGGTACCTGGGTTGTGGAGGTCAGATAGGCAGTCGCTCCATGTAAAACACTAGTACTCAGCTGCATCCGGTTAAGACTGGAAGCCGACCCCAACATAGTTGGGAAAAGGCTAGGGAGATGATGATGAGTAGTTATACTAATATTGACTTTACTCTCAATAATGGAAGCTATAGTGCAAACAACTGCGTTACTAAATTGTCAGATTAAAATTATTAATGGAAGTACCATTGGCATAAATCAGTATTTATTATTCATGCATTAATAAGGTACAGCTGTAAGCGATTATTTTAACAGTTTATTATAGAAATTCACAAATAGTTTTCTATTTGGAAAATGCATTAGGAAACGCTAACTAAATATCAAGAAATATGAGGGTTTTTCACCAACTCGACACAAGAGACTGGACACACGTATGTCCAGGGGCATTACCATGACGTGCCAAAGCAAGAATAGTTTAGTTGTGAAAAAGAGACGGTGCTATACGACATTGATAGCTGTGTCTCGCTCTCACACCTGAATAGTGATTGCAAAAACACGTGGTGGTACGGCCCCAGTTAGTGAAACTCAAAATTAGTATTATTAGGTATATTTTCGTCATCTGGATACTTCAATAAAATTTAATGATGTGTTTATTGTTTATCCCTCTAACGCGATATATATATATATCTGTTTGTTATGTTTGTCGTCAAAAACAATTGAACGAATTTTAGTAAGGAGGTAGATTTCAACCTAGGTATAGACTAATTTATCTGGGTTCATAAAGTCCTTCTCTCAGGAACCGAATAAAAACGCTGGAAAATATACCTACCTAATAATATTTAAAACAACTTAGCTACACAAAATGGGAGCTTGAATATGATTTTAAACACACTCTAAGAACACTAACTTCATAATGTATAAAAAACATCCGAGTACCTTTTAACTCAGAAAAGTATGGTATATTTTTCAGAGGAAAAGTCTCCTTATATTTGAATTCAGAGAAATGACTGAAAATTGCACTCTGGCTCTATATAAAATCTTTAAGTACATTTTAAAACTGCGACTACAATGCATGTTTGCATGTTATTTCAAGGTATTTATTTGACTTTGTCTAGACTGCACACCAAAACAACTTTGTACATCCCCGTTTCCTTAAATATTGGGAAGATGGATTGCGCTTTTGGGAGAATGGAGGTACCTACGACCACCTGCACAGTGTTGAACTTAATTAAAATAATTTAAACTCGAAGTTTCTATTTCTGTTAGTTGCACAAATTGTTTGTTTTTTTATTAAACAAAGCGCACTTCTAATATCTATTATATTATCTATTTAATTATTACAGATGGACCGTACCCGGGTGAATCTTCAATATTTTGCTGTTTGGTTTCCGGATCGTCATTACCCTCATCACCAACTGTCGTTTAAATTGTATAATTTACAAACTTAAAATTATTATGTTAAAAAAAATGAAATAGATATAGCCTCTCAATGTGGGTAAATATTGAATTTTATACGACAGGTAATGATGAAATTCGTGTGAGGAAGCGAACAGCGTCGAAAACCAACCGCACATTTTTGAAGAATCACCCACCCCCCAAATACGAGTTTTTTTTAGTTCGATATGTTAAGGTCTATAAATAATTCTTATAAATTTCACAAAATCCCAATATGCTTTCTGAGGATTTAATTCTGAGCTCCACCAGTCTAACTTGCAACCATGAGACCAACCTTTACATGATGATACATACATCCTTTGTGAGAATATGGCCCCTGAGTTTGTTTCGGCATTTCTTCTCAGGAGTCGTCAGCTAGAAAATGCCGACGCCAACGTTCTTTAAAAAAAATTATAATTGACGTGTAAAAGTGATACCATATCCATTTTGTAAAATTAACAATTTCATTTCATTTCAGAATGTCTGGTCTACTTTTGCATTTAAAATATTAGTAGGATAACGTATAGAGTTGGTAAAAGCGAGATTGCTTGTACCTATGTCAATACATCAATTCACTTCATTTATAAACGATACGACAAATCCATATAACTTGCCAGACAAAGCTACATATGTTCCAAAAATAAGAAAATTATTGTCACGTTCACTCAATTGGACAATATTTATGTTCAAAACAGTATCTTTTTTATCGAACACAGTCGCAAAATCATTATATAATAACGATTATACGGAACAAAACATCTGCTATCACTATTCCTTTGTACTAATGTTATGTAATACATAAATGGTCCACTTTATTTTAATCGGGTATTTTGAGCATCATTAATAAAGATAATATTTTTAGGGTTCCGTAGTCGACAAGATACCCTTATTTTTCAAATCAACCCTTTTTTTCGGATAGGTGTTCATTCACGTTCACTCCTCTTCAGTTTCACACTCTTACTGGCTCAATATCATCCATGTTCCTTTCTTAGCCCTTGGTGTTCCGGGGGCGCGGTAACTCATATCACCCCATTATTAAAATGAAAAACAGTTATATGTTAAACATAGAGTATAACTTTTTATCTTAAAAATATGCACGTTCCAAACGAGAGGTGAGATAAACCCCTGACCTAAATGCCTGACCGCCATTACAAATGAGTACATTGTGTATATAAAAATATATAAAAATGTAATGTATATAAAAATATACACAATGCTATTGTCTGATATAATGTTTGATTAATTCTTTACCAATTATTTTAAATATTGCTTTATTTTCGTCGTGAACATTATATTAAACGAAGAGACACCTCGAAACTACATAATATGGCAAACACAAAACTTTACTCGCTATAAATTATTAAGCTGGTAAAGTTAGTCTCCAGACATAATATATCCTAAGTCTTAAACTCATGCAGACTTGTGTCCTAATCAATAAGTCTATTTATAGCGTAAACATCTTACGGGGAAATAAACTGAGAATACTGAGATAGTGATCTAGAGTGAGCGATTGCGTCGCCCCCAACACGTGACTTGAATAGGGAGCAGAGTTTTTCAATTCCACGCTTTAGCTAATAGAATAGCTTCATTGGATCTTTCTTGTTTTGTAACGTCCAGGTCATTCAACTTGAAATCTCGTTAAAAATTTTTGAAATGAAACTGATTTAATTTTAATTGGAATAAATTTTATTTTCGGGCTTTTTAACACAATAGGAACCAATGAGCACTAACGTTTTTATTTAATTTCTTTCTGACAGCAGATATTTTAAATTTGAGAGTATAAATGAAATAATTAGTTAAATTTCAAAATTAGCTGCCCAATCTGTACTAAAGGTTATTTTTACCGATTTATTACAATTGAAGTTGTTCAGCAGTATTCAGTTTAATGATTTGGTTAATCATTGGCTACAAGAAACACAACATTGAGAAAAATTGAAGGAGCGGGGGACGCCTTTTACCCGAGAGGGGCAGAGTGCAGGTCAGATAAAAAAGTTAGTTTTTTTTTTCAATGAAAAAGACAAATTACACAAATTAAGTATTCGCTGTTTTATAAAAACACAGTTTCCTTAAAAATGTTCCAACCTTAATAAAATATGACGTGAAATAAAAAGGATATTTATATTTTAATTTGTTAGCAAAAAGATTTTCAGAAATAAATTAATATGTTTATCCTATAAACTTTAGTTTTTTTCGTTTTTCCTAGCTATAAATTTTATATAACCGGCCATTAAATATAATTGATCGATAGCTTACATGTAGCAACGTTTATTGTCAGCCTGTCGATATCTGGACCGAGGGCTCCTGGGACGCAGCCGGCAGCTCAGCACATAATCAAATCAACGGAGAATTGCTTGGAACTCGTCGTCACAATTACTGCGCGGCTGCGCTAACCGTCACGGATTAAAGACCCTTGATACTAGACCAGGGTTGGACAGTATTTGAATTAGGTACTTGTAATTAAAATACGTAATTGAAATACAAATACGTATTTAGTATTTGTATTTCAAATACTTCCTTAAAATAAAATTTGTAATTCGTATTTCAAATAGGTACTTGACGCCAACGTATTTTGTAATTTGTATTTCAAATACTAGAGGCTTAAAAATACATTTTAACATTAAATTACATTTAGCAGGTTTTATACACTCTCCAACGAGAGGCTGTTTGTAATTTAAAAATCTAGTGTTCATGAAAGGAAACTCTGGTCTACTGATTAATTTATTTTGTTGCCTTGTTTTGTATTTCAATTAAAGCAAAGCATGTATTTTGCCCAGCCCTGTACTAGACATTGTCTTACATGCAATTTGTTAGGTATTGGAAACTTTGTAATAATATTATAGGAATAGATTCTACATTTTGTAAGTCTTTGTAGATGATGTTATAGATTACCAACATAGTACCTACCTATCTTTCAAGACGTCATTAATTACGTCAGTTGGTAGGTCAGTATCATATCGGGTAGAAGGGACACCATAACAAGAACTTATTTACTGCATTGAGAAGGTACAGTAGGAGCATCTTTAATATGAATATTTAATTCAAAAGTATTCGAGAACAAAAAGCAGAAAAAATAAATTGTCTTTCTTTTATTCTAATCACAGTTGCCGCTAATTCGAAAAAAAAACCAATGTAAAAAAAAAAGTATAAAGATTCTATCTTTTATGCTTTTTTTTAAAGCATATTTTATTTTGGATATATTAACGGGTCTCTAAGTGACTCTTTGTGTAGCACCTTGGAAACCAATTAAATTATCAAAGTTAATGCAGAAAATGAAACCAGCATACTAATAAGGCCATTAGTCGAAAATGGACCGGGTAGGTAAACAACCAACACCCCTGTAGAAGTTTCTCGGCGTTATTTCCATTAAGAGGTGCAGTTAAGGAACCGAACCTAACCCTGATTGTTTTTGTTGAATTAGTCTTATATAAACGTAGTACACAACTACATAATATAGAAATGTTTGTGTCATTTTTACGTGATAATTAATTGCTTATGTTTTCTAGGATATGCAGGTATAATTTTAATAGTATTTAAGTATTCCGAATGGTATATATGTCTATTCGAAGTTTTAGATGAAATATTTGTTAATATTCTGTCTTTAATAAGTCTTGTACCGACTCCATTCGTTTTTCCTTTTTTCCGACATAGTATCGCAGTTTTAAATTTTTAAAAATATTTTTTTATTTTTCCACCCACTGCATTTCTTGAAAGCCAGAATCAATAGTGGCGACCACCAGAAAAGCGTCGAAGCAAGCACGATGAGTTCCAGACAAAATTAATTGATTTTAACGCCGTAAACTAAAGATTTGGGCACTATAATAGCATTTTAAAGTCTAAAGCCCCGAGTTAGAAGCTTTTTAATTTTCTTTTAACATTTGTATATTCCCATTTACGAAATATGTAGGTACCAGAAAATCCTACATAACTTTTTTAATACTGAACTCAAAACAAGCAACATTAATCGGCATCATCAGAGCTATAAATTAAAAGACCTAAACGTATCTTATGGGTATACCGCGCGATTATAAAATACCTTCCTACAGATTTAACAAATACCCACGAACAATTTTCAGGTATCAGCCCGTTCGAAGTTCGTGGAACCAGCCTTCATCGAAAATGTAATCAAAGCAGGTGAGAATCTTTTTGTGTCTGTCGTAAACTCTTGTAGGGATCTAACGGAAAAAACATAGTTTTCACTTCCCTACATATCAAGCAGGAGATCGGTGTACAGTATATCGAGATAGTGTAACTTTTTCATTTTCCTATAAAAGTCAAAAGTCTATTGATATACCTACTTATTCCTGTGTTATCTCAATAAATGTCGCCCATCGTTTTGATTAACCAATGAACGTTAATACTTAGTTGCACGACTAATTGACTAAACTGTTACACATGTAATTCAATGTGTACGTACGTCAAACATTAGCCTAATTCTAATTGATTGTCTTCTTTTTATAACCTGTGTAAACATATTGTGAAAGTACGCATACATATAATAACATTTATAATATATTAATAAATATTTAAAAATAAAAAACACTGGTCGTTTGCACCTAATTATAAAATGAACATAGTAAAATCGCTTACAGTTCCAGCCAAAGTAACGTCAGTTAAATATTTGATTTAATTTCAAAAACTATTCACAAAGTTGGCAGAGTAATTTGATATTTCGTAGATTTTATACTAAAATTATATCTAGAACTACTATTTTAAGACGATGCTCTATTATTTCAATTAACTGTCACCGAGAGACTTAATTTTATCATTGAAAAGAATTAAAACTTGAGATCTTTGGAGCATAAAACTTAGACTATTTGCTCAGTAGCAATTATCGAATAAAGACAAAGTCAGTATTCATTAATTTAATCTTCGAATCCCTCTGAAAGCATTGTTATCACGAATCAAACTAAATTCGAAAATTATTAATTTACCAACGTCTGTCAAAATAGTTCATTCCTTTCAGCAACTTTGAATGCTTCGTTAGCGAAAATTAATTTTAGTTATTCACTATTACAAATCTCCTTTTCATAATTTTAATAACACATTGTGATTAAAATTGCTTTTCATTTCAACTTATTACTTTTTTTTAACAATTATTACTGTTTTAATTTATTTATAATGAAATACGGAATAACGTAACAAATAAAAAATTATGTGATGTCCGAGTGACTGTTACTTGAAAGTGTTCTAACTTAATCATGCCTTTCAATTACCCAAACTAAAAATAGAAAATCCTTGGTAGTGCGTTAAGGAAGAGTTTCTAAAATTCTATTTTACAAGACAACCTCTGGCATTGCCATGTCAGTAAAATAGAATTTAGTGTGCCAGCCTGGCACATCACATCCGAAATTCAAATTTCTATGTTAGTTCTAACAACCGGTTAATAATTCACAGTGCTGAGTTATAAATGGTATGTTCGAAATCAAATAATTATGTATTCTGTGGGTGCTTCGTTTTAAGTCGTTAGTTATGTAGAGTAAATTCATTTCAAAATTGCGGCCCCAAGTATATACCACTGACTCTAAGTACCTACGGGTTAAATTTTCTCAATGCTATAATTGATTATTTTTATAGCTTATGTTTGCGTACTCTATTTATTGTTGTAAGTATAACTAAAAAGATAACATAAAGCACTCGTAGCTATGACTTAACAAAAATTATCTGCATTAAAATAAAGAAAGAAAAACACTTTAAAACCTAGCCTCCATCTCGAGACGGCTATTTGATAAATACTTGGTAACAAAATAATTAAATAGAAGTAAGGAAGAACACCTTAAAATTATGCCCTATTATTCTTTTCGTACTTAATCGAATAACAATTTAAAGTAAGTAACAACAAACAGACCGCGTCGTGGCCACTGCCGCGTATTTTATTCGATTTAAATAATTGTCCTTGATTTATTTCAACAGTTGGAATGGCACACAAAAAGAACTTCCTTAATTGAAATTTATTCACCTCATCCCGACAAAATGTATTAGATTTCGCAAACAAACATGGGTTCCATGAAATAAAAAAAGGTTTCACAATTACATTTAGCTATCATCAAGAGTTCAAGGCCCAACACAATTGAATTTTGGTATGTGCGTGTTTGGTTTGTTACCTAATTACAGTCAACAATCAAAAATAGACTAAAAAATCCGGCCAAGTGCGTGTCGGGCCACGTGCAGTAGGGTTCTGTAGTAGGTCTTAGTTAGTCGACTAAAACTCTGTAACCGGTTAAGCCTACTTAGCCGTGATAGTTTTCCTTGATAATTAATTTCATGTGCTACATCTGTGAATTTTTTCACATTTCTAGGGACAGCCATTCAAAAGCTAGAGGGGGGGATGCTCGTATCGAACAAAAATTTGCTCTTTAAAGCAAAATATTTCGCAAACGGATCCCTAAATCGAAAATGGTCGTCACACACCTGCTATATTTTTGAAAGACCTATCCAATGATACCCACACGAAGGGGTCGAGAAAAAAATATTCATCCCCACTTTACGTGTTTGGGAGCTACCTACACTAAAAAAAAATATTTTTCAAAATTTTATTTTACCCCTTTATCGGCCACCAAATTTCAGCGTTCTAGTAACAAGAACCTCTGAGCTATGTCGCGGACAGACAGACAGACAGACGGACATGGTGAAACTAAAAGGGTTCCTTGTCGGACTACGGAACCCTAAAAAATTTTATACGGACATTGCACAATACTAAAATATAAGTGTATACTAGCTATTTTCCGCGATTTCAGTCGCATTCTGAAGGCACTACTTCACGAACCCGGATTAAAAGTATTGTTTTAGTACGTGTACCCATTAAATTTCATCCAAAGGTACCGACTTGTTATTTATTACAATAAGCAAATTTGTGCAAATAAGTATATCACACCTAAGCATGACTGTGTAAGTATGACCTGTGTTTTAGTTCTTTTTAGCATTGTGCTAAATTGAATCCAGAATATATTTAGCAGCTATCACCATTATTAGATTGACTGGGTGGTCTACACACTACACAGTGACAGTGGGCCTAGTAAGAATATAGGTACCTAGGTACTGGGTAGCTACTAACGTAATCGGAACGTTAACTTGTTCTTGTTTATCATATTTATATAAGTACATCACAACCATCCTAAAGTAAAATTGATGATTAAAAAGAACAATTCGTGGCATCTAAAGGTATGAATAAAGTTTCCAATTTAAATAAATGTGAGAAATGTTTATTCCATTCAAACTTCGACGTCCGTTTCGACGCACGTTCATGCCTCAGTAACCCACAGTGGCACAGTGGGTCAAAATGGGATCCACTAGCTGCGCAAACGCAAAGTAACACAGATTATGTTGATAGCATAGAAATATAAATAATTTATCTATGGTTGATAGCCAATCATTATTTTTAATTTGCGTAGGTAATTTGGGACCTATCTCACAGCTGCTCTTTGGTAGGGAGAGGGAGGATGGCGAAAATTTTTGAAAAAAATATTCTAAGTCCAGTTGGGACCTATCTCACAGCTGGTCTTTGGTAGGGAGAGGGAGGAGGGCGAAAATTTTAGAAAAAATATTCTAAGTCCAGTTGGGACCTATCTCACAGCTGCTCTTTGGTAGGGAGTGGGAGGATGGCGAAAATTTTTGAAAAAATATTCTAAGTCCAGTTGGGACCTATCTCACAGCTGCTCTTTGGTAGGGAGAGGGAGGATGGCGAAAATTTTTGAAAAAATATTCTAAGTCCAGTTGGCACCTATCTCACAGCTGCTCTTTGGTAGGGAGAGGGAGGATGGCGAAAATTTTTGAAAAAAATATTCTAAGTCCAGTTGGGATCTATCTCACAGCTGCTCTTTGGTAGGGAGAGGGAGGATGGCGAAAATTTTTGAAAAAAATATACTAAGTTCAGTTGGGACCTATCTTACAGCTGCTCTTTGGTAGGGAGAGGGAGGATGGCGAAAATTTTTGAAAAACTATTCTAAGTCCAGTTGGGACCTATCTCACAGCTGCTCTTTGGTAGGGAGAGGGAGGATGGCGAAAATTTTTGAAAAAAATATTCTAAGTCCAGTTGAGACCTATCTCACAGCTGCTCTTTGGTAGGGAGAGGGAGGATGGCGAAAATTTTTGAAAAACTATTCTAAGTCCAGTTGGGACCTATCTCACAGCTGCTCTTTGGTAGGGAGAGGGAGGATGGCGAAAATTTTTGAAAAACTATTCTAAGTCCAGTTGGGACCTATCTCACAGCTGCTCTTTGGTAGGGAGAGGGAGGATGGCGAAAATTTTTGAAAAAAATATTCTAAGTCCAGTTGGGACCTATCTCACAGCTGCTCTTTGGTAGGGAGAGGGAGGATGGCGAAAATTTTTGAAAAAAATATTCTAAGTCCAGTTGGGACCTATCTCACAGCTGCTCTTTGGTAGGGAGAGGGAGGATGGCGAAAATTTTTGAAAAAAATATACTAAGTTCAGTTGGGACCTATCTCACAGCTGCTCTTTGGTAGGGAGAGGGAGGATGGCGAAAATTTTTGAAAAACTATTCTAAGTCCAGTTGGGACCTATCTCACAGCTGCTCTTTGGTAGGGAGAGGGAGGATGGCGAAAATTTTTGAAAAAAATATTCTAAGTCCAGTTGGGATCTATCTCACAGCTGCTCTTTGGTAGGGAGAGGGAGGATGGCGAAAATTTTTGAAAAAAATATACTAAGTTCAGTTGGGACCTATCTTACAGCTGCTCTTTGGTAGGGAGAGGGAGGATGGCGAAAATTTTTGAAAAACTATTCTAAGTCCAGTTGGGACCTATCTCACAGCTGCTCTTTGGTAGGGAGAGGGAGGATGGCGAAAATTTTTGAAAAAAATATTCTAAGGCCAGTTGGGACCTATCTCACAGGTGCTCTTTGGTAGGGAGAGGGAGGATGGCGAAAATTTTTGAAAAAAATATTCTAAGTCCAGTTGGGACCTATCTCACAGCTGCTCTTTGGTAGGGAGAGGGAGGATGGCGAAAATTTTTGAAAAAAATATACTAAGTCCAGTTGGGACCTATCTCACAGCTGCTCTTTGGTAGGGAGAGGGAGGATGGCGAAAATTTTTGAAAAAATATTCTAAGTCCAGTTGGCACCTATCTCACAGCTGCTCTTTGGTAGGGAGAGGGAGGATGGCGAAAATTTTTGAAAAAAATATTCTAAGTCCAGTTGGGACCTATCTCACAGCTGCTCTTTGGTAGGGAGAGGGAGGAGGGCGAAAATTTTTGAAAAAAATATTCTAAGTCCAGTTGGGACCTATCTCACAGCTGCTCTTTGGTAGGGAGAGGGAGGATGGCGAAAATTTCTGAAAAAAATATTCTAAGTCCAGTTGGGACCTATCTCACAGCTGCTCTTTGGTAGGGAGAGGGAGGATGGCGAAAATTTCTGAAAAAAATATTCTAAGTCCAGTTGGGACCTATCTCACAGCTGCTCTTTGGTAGGGAGAGGGAGGAGGGCGAAAATTTCTGAAAAAAATATTCTAAGTCCAGTTGGGACCTATCTCACAGCTGCTCTTTGGTAGGGAGAGGGAGGATGGCGAAAATTTCTGAAAAAAATATTCTAAGTCCAGTTGGGACCTATCTCACAGCTGCTCTTTGGTAGGGAGAGGGAGGATGGCGAAAATTTTTGAAAAAAATATTCTAAGTCCAGTTGGGACCTATCTCACAGCTGCTCTTTGGTAGGGAGAGGGAGGATGGCGAAAATTTTTGAAAAAAATATTCTAAGTCCAGTTGGGACCTATCTCACAGCTGCTCTTTGGTAGGGAGAGGGAGGAGGGCGAAATTTTTTGAAAAAAATATTCTAAGTCCAGTTGGGACCTATCTCACAGCTGCTCTTTGGTAGGGAGAGGGAGGATGGCGAAAATTTCTGAAAAAAATATTCTTAGTCCAGTTGGGACCTATCTCACAGCTGCTCTTTGGTAGGGAAAGGGAGGATGGCGAAAATTTCTGAAAAAAATATTCTAAGTCCAGTTGGGACCTATCTCACAGCTGCTCTTTGGTAGGGAGAGGGAGGATGGCGAAAATTTCTGAAAAAAATATTCTAAGTCCAGTTGGGACCTATCTCACAGCTGCTCTTTGGTAGGGAGAGGGAGGATGGCGAAAATTTTTGAAAAAAATATTCTAAGTCCAGTTGGGACCTATCTCACAGCTGCTCTTTGGTAGGGAGAGGGAGGATGGCGAAAATTTTTGAAAAAAATATTCTAAGTCCAGTTGGGACCTATCTCACAGCTGCTCTTTGGTAGGGAGAGGGAGGACGGCGAAAATTTTTGAAAAAAATATTCTAAGTCCAGTTGGGACCTATCTCACAGCTGCTCTTTGGTAGGGAGAGGGAGGAAGGCGAAAATTTTTGAAAAAAATATTCTAAGTCCAGTTGGGACCTATCTCACACCTGCTCTTTGGTAGGGAGAGGGAGGATGGCGAAAATTTTTGAAAAAATATTCTAAGTCCAGTTGGGACCTATCTCACAGCTGCTCTTTGGTAGGGAGAGGGAGGATGGCGAAAATTTTTGAAAAAAATATTCCAAGTCCAGTTGGGACCAGTAGTCGCGTTAGGGTAGGGCGCGTTGGGGCACTTTTTGTATCCTCTCAATCTTTGAGCGAGGCCAACTTACCTTAATACCATAGTTTGCTTAGCAAGTTTCCTTTATAATAAATAAATTCCTTTATAAATATCGCAGTTTTTAAGTAATCAGCAATTTTCCTCTACAAACAAACTTTGCGGTCGAAAAAAACAAGATAATTTCGACATTATTGCGTATCTTATAATATTCTTTCCAAAGGTCGGAACCCTTGGTGCGTGAGTCCGACTCGCACTTGGCCGGTTTTTTTCGTATGGATTTAAATTGCAGTTTTGGGCAGGGCGCTGATGGGGGTAAAACCGACACTGGTAATAATACTTAGATATTATAGGTATGCACGTAAACAGTTACCAGTCTTATTATTACTAGGTAGGTTAATACTCACCTGCATGTGTCATTTCAATCCCCTTTTACACCGAGAAAACATATCGTCTACGATATGTTAGAAAATATCTAACTGTAAGCGATAGGATTAATAGGTCCGGACGGGACACCGCGCGGCCGGTCCCGGTCCATCAATCAATTGCCGTCGGTGGCTGGTGTACCGTATGAAGTCGCATTGATGACGATGCAACGTGACTTCGACAGGCGGGACGTCGGGCCGCGCTGCGCTTGCCATGCATCACGTCAAACACGTTCACATTGCACCATTAATACCTCTGTATGTCAACGACAACGGGACGGTGTCAGATTGTGTATCGAGCCTAGGCCCACGATTTTGCTAAATCTACTTACATAAATACACACCTGAACAGGACTTCATGAATAATACGCCCACATTTCGCCCGTTATGTTTCATCGTCGGCCTATTTAATATCCCATTGCTGGGTAAAGGTCTCTTCTCATTAGTTCTCATATAGAGAATGCTCATGCCGAGCATTGATCACCACGTTTGCTAAAGGCGGATTGGCGATTTGAGAAGAATCTGGTTCCCTCACAATGTTTTCCTTCCCCACCGCCTAGTCAGTGAAATAGAAAGTACATGACATATCATGTATATATATGGCGTTACAAAAGTCCCATTGGTGGCTATGTTATACCATGGAATAGGGGGGCAGCCTATTGTAATGCAGTGCAGAAACACTTCGGCCACCTTGGAAATCGAATCCTCATTCACATCGGTAGAACTTGCCTCTACTCAACCATCATTGAAAGTGACTGTGGTTGTTTTTTAAGTACCTAGTTCAAAGACTCTCATGTGGTGCTAATTAAAACTGTTATACTTACCTAAAAGTCAGTCATGCACTGCCACGTAGTACCCTCTGTTATCACGAGTACCTTCTAGTTAGGTTGCTGCTTCGACTCGTGGCTAAAATGACAGCTACGCAGATCGATCATCCGCGTTGATAGCTGGGAAGAGTGATAGTTATTTAAACATCGTGAATTCGCCCCTCGGTGGTCAATAGTCAGTAAAACAATATACTCGTCCAATTTCTATTGCTACATGGTAGGTAAAGTCAATAGGAATCTCCTGTTGACTAGGAGCAGATGGAGATTAATCATCAACCTGGTTTCTAATATTTTCAGCTAGGTATTAGTTTTTCTTTCCTTTCGAGCGTTCCAAGTTTATTTTAATATTTGTTTTACATGTAATATTATATTAAGAAACATGATAGGTACTACAATCCATTATACTGAATATACATTATTATTGAAACACACATATAGGAGTTAAGCGCTGCAAAGGCCACAAAAAAAATATTTTGAACTCCCATGTTTAAATTGAATGAACTCAAAAACTATGAAATGGTTTGCAAAGCTTTTCAGACACCATTCTCCCTAAATCAATTGGTTTCCAACTTCAATAGGGGGTTTAACACTCGGTTGGTGGCACCCTGCTTTCATTTTGAACTGTTTCGAGGAAACATTCCTATCAATGTTCATTTCCGAGGATTCGAAACGCTTTCCACACAATGAATGTAAAGGATTGCCACCTAATACATATTTTAATCTCTCGGCAATGGGCCGACCATTAGGTAGGCTTTATCTATATTTAGCAGCACCTTTTATTGCGGCGTTAATTTGCATAAATTACTGAACATTTTGTTATGTAGGTACGGGTACGTAATATTATTTTAATCTGTGATACGGGTAAGTTTTTTTTAGACTCAATAATTTAAAAATATCTTAGCGGAGGCTCGTGCGTATGTATTAGTAAATATAATGTATAAATTAGAATAAGATTAGGCCTGTATTCAGCTGAAAAAGGGATACTTATATCGTTCATTTAACTAGTAAAAAATATGCTTTATCAACCGAAGTCATTCAAGTTACGTAATTTATTTTTAATTTAAATCAGTCTCAAAAACAGAACGATTGCTTAAGCACAAGATAACCAGTCTATTTTAAGACAAAAAGTGTTGTGTCATTTCACCTCAATCTACAAAGTTATGCCATTAGAGACTGTTAAGGACTAAGCGCGAAATTAAAAGTGCCAAGAGAAAAGAACTGCCGTTTGTTACGTTGATTAAATTAGTCCCTGCACTCACTTAGTTTATTATTCAGGACTCGTCGACACTACAATGTTTTATCGTAAAAAATGTAAGCGAAAATTCGATTTTAAATTCTCTGTATTTATGTACCTTCTCGACGGTAGGTAAAGGATAGATTTTTTTTATTCTATGAACAGACAATAGTTTTTGCAGTAATGTGATTTGGCAAGGTTGTACAACGTGTATATGTGTCAATCATTTCAAATACTGTACAATGTACTAGACATAATATGTACGAAGGTTGACAAAATAAAAATCATTTTCACGTACCAATAATTTATTTTAATTTTCATGGCAAAAGTAACATAAATGTGCTGCTGTTTCGTACAATATAAATCTATTTACAGTCATGAGAAATTGCGTTTCAGAAAAGGTAAGGGTAGACTGGGTATTATCGTAACAGGGTATCATAGTAACATCGAAAATCCTTACTAATCCTTATTATAAATGCGAAAGTAACTCTTGTCTGTCTGTCACGCGTTCACTGGCAATCTACCGAACTGGATAGTTTTCATTCGTATGACTAATGTAGTTCACTCAGGATGTGGGTGAAACCGAGAGACACAAATAGTTTCTTTATAAATAAAATTTAACTAATAATTTAAACGACATGGCATAATGGTCTATCTACTTTATATGTACAATGCTATGACGCAAACTTATAAAGTATCGACATCGTTGAATATTCAAATTCTCAACAAATTGAAAACTTTGCATCGAATGCGCTACATTGCATTGTTACATTCTTGCATATAATTCCAATCCTATACGACTAGCATCGGCAAACCGACTGGTCACAGGTTACTCAGTGAAATTACTCCTTAACACATCATTCTGATTTACTGCAGCATTGACCGCCGTACAGGATGTGTTTTATTTGTACGACAAATGGCAAGCTAATGTCATTATATTGAAATAAATCATAGGTTGTTGCCTAGGCCAGTCGATGTCGAGTACAAGGTAATATAGTCAGTAAATATATTGAAGGTTAAGGTCGAGTTTGATTTAATATTTTAAATCACCATACAAAACAGCAACACATCGAGTCTTAAATTATAATAAAACGAATTTTACTTAATTTATAAAATGTAACTAATATTTACAGCAACATTCTAAGCATGCTCTTGTTGATATATGCTGATTAACCTTGAATGAAGACGAGACGGTCACAAATAATTGGCATGATAGCATTGCCACAGTTTTAATCCTTAAAATCTTGTGTGGTATTGCAATTTCAGATTATTTAGATTTCATATAGAAATTAAATACATTTCAATATGTTAATTCAAATAAAGTTAAAAGCAAGTATTGCAATATATTACGTATTAATTTACGTATGTTAATTACGATCTACGTTCCTACGATTGTACAGACCTACTGGAAGGTATAAAACTGTGGTAATACAGAATACATTGATACGCGTCATACTTAGAACTTATATTGCTCAATAACATAACTTGTGGAACCCACTATTAACATATTTTTGCAAGTATCCTTCGACAACCAAGTTTGAAAGTGGAATCATTCGATGTAACACCACTTGTGTCAGCTGCTTCCCGCATCTGTCAGCTTCAAAGTATCATTGGGTTAACATAGTATTCGAAAAACTTCTTTGTTATTAGTCATGGTGCTTAATATAAATAGCCTGCCAAAGCGACGTAAATTTATTCGTCGTCGCATCAAAACTCAAAGGTTTTTTGAGAACTAATAATGTTAGTACAGGATCCCTGGTACATCTTTCATCAGTTACTACTAACAAGCTGATGTTTCGTGAGTAGGTTCCTTTTGACTAGACGCCCAACTTTTTTCTTTACAGTAATGTTGGTAAGTGGTAGCTTAATAGGGGTAACAAGGATAAAATATGTTGATTTGACGAATTTAAAAATTTTATTGCTAACCGATTTTTTCTTTGTTTATTATCAAGATAATTGTCTAAATAATGTGAAAAAATATTTGTCCTACAAAATGTAAGGTTTTGTTAGGGAGTCCCCCCGCTCCAACATGTATCGTAAACAAGGTCATGAAAAATTATTACTAACCAGCTGATTTTTTTTTTATTGGTTAGCTAACATTTGCATAGTTTACCACCCACATTGTCCTACAAATTGCGTGGTAGGTCATCTTGGTCCTACGCTCAAAAGTTGTCAATACCGCGGGACTTTTTTTTTTATTAGTAACTGTAGGACAAAGGTATCACGTGATAGGTTAATATATTCTTCGTCCAAATAAAACAATGTCCTACAAAAAAAAAGGTATGCTTTATTAGTCCTACAAGATTTGTAATTTTGGAGTATACAAATGAAAGGATATATGTATAAAAGGGTATAAGGACATATAAAACATTATATATAATATATAATGTATTATATATATATATACATACATAATATAATGTTATATATTTATATAAACATTATTTTTTATCTGATTCATCTGATAAATCTCAATCTGTCTCTGACTAGTATATAGTAATCTGTGGTGCGCATGCGTTTGTGAGCAAGGATAATAGTGTGCCTCAGCTCCAATAGCAAAATGTACAAAATAATATTATTTTTAATTTCATGAATTTAAACTATGTAACTGGAGGGCTGGAATAACGTACCACGCAATTTGTAGGACAATATGGGTGGTAAACTATGCAAATGTTAGCTAACCAATAAAAAAACCGGCCAAGTGCGTGTCGGGCCACGCGCAGTAGGGTTCCGTAGCAGGTCTTAGTTAGTCGACTATAACTCTGTAACTGGTTAAGCCTACTTAGCCGTGATAGTTTTCCTAATAAGTTGATTACATTTCATCATGAATTTATTCAAATTTCTAGGGATAGCCATTCAAAAGTTAGAGGGGAGATGCTAGTATCGAAATTTTTTTTAACTTTAAAGGTAAATATTTTGCAAACGGATTCCTAAATCGAAGTATTGTCTTGACAGACCTACTATATTTTTGAAAGACCTATCCAATGATATCCCACACGATGGGAAACATGAGAAAAAAATATTCATCCCCACTTTACGTGTAATGGGAGCTACCTTATAAAAAATATTTTACATAATTTTATTTCACCACTTTGTCGATGTAACTAATATACATATCTATACCAAATTTCAGCTTTCTAGTACCAAGAACCTCTGAGCTATGCCGCGGACAGACAGACAGACAGACGGACAGACAGACAGACAGACAGACGGGCATGGCGAAACTATAAGGGTTCCTTGTCGGACTACGGAACCCTAAAAATTAGCTGGTTATTAATTATTTTTCATGATCTTATTTATGATACATGTTGGAGAGGGGGGACTGCCTAACAAAACCTTATATTTTGTAGGACAAATATTTTTTCACGTTATTTAGATAATTATCTCGATAATTAACAAAAAAATTATCGGTTAGTAATAATTTTTTTTCATTCGTCAAATCAACACATTTCATCCCTATTATCTTAGTTATAAACCACAATCGAGAACTTTCGTACAAGAATTTGTTGGGCGTCTCATTGAAACGAAGCTATTCTCGAACATTCAGCTTGATAGTAATTATTTTGACATTAAGTATAAGTACTACAACTTTTGAGCGTAGGACCAAGATGACCTACCACGCAATTTGTAGGACAATGTGGGTGGTAAACTATGCAAATGTTAGCTAACCAATAAAAAAAAAATCAGCTGGTTAGTAATGATTTTTCATGACCTTGTTTACGATACATGTTGGAGCGGGGGGACTCCCTAACAAAACCTTACATTTTGTAGGACAAATATTTTTTCACATTATTTAGATAATTATCTTGATAATAAACAAAGAAAAAATCGGTTAGCAATAAAATTTTTAAATTCGTCAAATCAACATATTTTATCCTTGTTACCCCTATTAAGCTACCACTTACCAACATTACTGTAAAGAAAAAAGTTGGGCGTCTAGTCAAAAGGAACCTACTCACGAAACATCAGCTTGTTAGTAATAACTGATGAAAGATGTACCAGGGATCCTGTACTATGTCTATTACTTTTGCATTATTCGCCGGGGTATGGAACAGTTTATCTTTACGTCGAATCTACTTAGTACTTACAATAATTAAAATATACACATACACACAGATATTAATTGACACTACTTGATTTTTTATTCCAACAGAGGATTTTGCATTGAAACCCCCATATTATTGCATTTGTTTTACTTTTACGCAGTAGAACAAAAATTGACTCATTTTATTGAATTACTTTAATGATAAGATATGACTTATATGAACTCATTTAAATACTAAGGCAAAGACATACTAGATTTACGTCACGTCGAATAAAACAAACTCCTTGGAGTGTTTTCTAACATAATATAGTAAAGCAACGCGACGTTAGCTCAATATGTATCTAATACAATTAAATTGCAATATATAGGGCACGATACATGCTTGGATATATAAAATATAAAAAGTATGCAATATTTAGTTGTGCAAAGCTAAAGCACCGTTTATATTGGACACAGTGACAGATAAAAGTTTTACATTAAATTTTATTGCCAAAATTTTCAATGATGGCGTTAATTTAATAATTGAACTAAAGCAATTTAGCAACGGACGTCAATATGTTAATCGAATTATTTAGACTTCGATCACTTTGCGGGCTCTATATAACTTGAATAAATAACTGTCTTGGTTTATAAGGACCCGATAAAGAGACTTAACAATTTAATATATATAATGCGATCATAATTATAAAGTTGAGCTGATTCATAAGTAAATTATACTCTTTTGTACAATAGATAATATAATTTATAATAAAATATCCAATAAAATCCATGGCTACGCAATAATTTCAGGAGACTGGGTACTCAATAATTTCACCTCTCGCTCGCACTAAAATCTATAATAGTTCAGCAGGAACTAGATTTTCTACAACTATCCACGTCTAGATCTTTACAAACTCGCAACCCGGACGCACTCAATAGAAAATATAAAGCCTAATTTCAGTTTCAGTGTTGGGTAAAAACTAGTACGAAACATTCATAATAATTTATTCGACGGTACAGTTTGTATTCAAACCTTTTAAATCCATTTTTCACAAGCAAATGTCGATAAGTTATAATTAAAAACTAATAATTGAACGATCAATGATCAAATAGTTCATTCATTGTGTTTGAATTCTTTTAGAGTAAAAACGTCACGAATGATCAATTGATTGAAGCAATCAGCTGATTGACCCAACACTGCTAATTTCATCATTTAGCACCGTTACTCCATTTGTCAGTCTATGTAATCACAATCCAATTCCTCATCACGTCGTCAAGCGACGCTGCAAAAAAGAATAATTAAAAACAATTTTATAAAATATTTCCCAATCATATCTTAACAAATATAAATTTCTAAAATAATTATAATGTAAGTTTAAATTACCCGATTATATTTTTCGTGCCTAACTAAAATTATAACTACATTTTATATTTGTCACAACAGTGAATTGCAAAACTTAGTAATAAAGCGTAAAATTAATAAAAATGTACACAATAGTTCTTAAAATAAATTGTTCTCTAGATTTTATGTTCATATTTTAATATCATCTTTGGTTTTATAGTGAATCGATCTGAACGACCATTCTGCATAACATGTGCGTACGTCCTGTCATCTAATATTATCATTGTCACATGAAAGTGGCAACCTTTTGAACAAATGCTTACAAATTGTTTACGATTTTCAATTTGTTTAACACCAATAACGATTTAGACATTCACATTTGCCAGCAAGAGTTCTAGAATGGTTAGACTAGCGAAACTTATACACTGATTGCTTACACAATATAGCTTTGCTTACACTAAAATTGACTCGTCAATTAGTCACAATAATACGCGGCAAGTATCCATTACGTCAAAATTCAAGTTCACAAATTCATAGTCAAGTCAAATGAAATATACAAACACTGAGACAAAAACAAAAAAATAAAAAAACATTGACAGACAACAACAATAATCCATTCACATTATGATTGCACTGAAAACACAAATTAAAAGATTCCACATGATGGAGATGCATTATGATATTGTAATAAAAAAAACGGATATAACATTTGTATAAATATTTACAAATAACTATAAACTATACAGAACTAAGGCAAATGCTTGGAGGAACCACAAAAACACATACTTATATGTTAGACGATTGATTAGCTAGTACCGTTTGTGCAACTATAGCGCAATTATAACAAACACATAATGAGAGAAATATGTCCTTTAAATATACAACGATATAAACATCCAAAATAGTTTCGCTCCGAAATGTACCTGAGACTGTACAGAGCACAGGGGCACACGAAAAATTACTACTTACACCTTTCTACTTTTACGTACAAAATATATTATTCATATGGACTTTCATCCTTGTTTCATTGAGAAATTTGTGGCAAACTTCTTCAATAAAGCACTAATTGTCCATTATTTTGTTACAGGCGAATTAGAAAATGCAATCCGGTTCGAGGTGATATTAACCACGGCACGTATTGGAAATTGTTGCATTATTGAAGAAACAAATGACAAAAATGCTCTACTTATATTCATCCATAAATCGTTTGCACATATGCACGAGGTCAATGAACTTGGGTCGCAGGTTCGGGTCGAGATTCCAGCAGTCCTTCATCAGGTGTCTGAATATTTCCGAGGGACAACCTTCCGGTATTTGAAAGCTGCAATACAGTAGTCATTTAATAACAGATACATTTTTTAAACTAAGCATTACATCGTGAGATGATAAGAGCCTATTCAAATCATGGTATTATACTGCCTTTTTGCTTTTTGAAGATGTAACAGGTGCTTCGGTGTCTATGGCAGATTTTTTTTTAGAATAGAACTAGCTGTTGCCCGCGGTTTCACCCGCGTCCCGAAGGTAAAAAGTACCCTAAGTCCGTCTCCTGGTTCTAAGCTACCTCCCCACCAATTTTCAGCCAAATCGGTCCAGCCGTTCTCGAGTTATAAATGGTGTAACTAACACGACTTTCTCTTATATATAAAAAAAGATATACTTTATTGTACACCAAAAATAAATTAAGACAGATCAAATTAAAATATGGGTACAACGGCGGTCTTATCGCTAAAAGCGATATCTTCCAGACAACCTTTTTACAAAGCTATTTAGTTGTATGGATTACTTTGTTAGCGAGTATGCTCTACTACTAGGTAGAGGATCGCCTCCATTTCTTGATCATCTCTCGATCGTCACAGTATTTTGATTAAATGAATAATATTTAACTAACCAGGAAGCGCGTTCCCTCGGCCGCTCGGCGTTGAACTTGGGCACCTCCTGTCTGGCTCGCGTGAAGATCTCCCACGCCGTGACGCCGTACGACCACACGTCGCTCTTCGTCGAGAAGTGCCACGGCTCTACCGCAGACTCCGGGGCGTACCTACGATATTACCATTAAGTATAGCATGCAATAGCGGATTTGCCCTAAGGCCCAGTTGACCGGGGCCTAGGTCGGCCAGATATAGTGGTGCGGCCAATCGCAACAAAAAATTCACTGATAAGAACAATATTCTTAAGGGTCGCGTACATTATGGCAAGTCGCAATAAAGTAAAATTCATTATGTAGTCTGTAATTATGATGGGTGTTGAGGAGGGGCGTTTGGTACTTGGAACATGGCCTCGGGCCTAGGGTACTGCAAACCGCCACTGATAACATATGCATTGATTGGGTAGTAATGACAAATACAAATACTTCCAAATCAACAGTGAATGTGTTTTTCAATTTCATTACGAAATACCAAAGAAACTGTTTTAGAGCCCATACTTCTTTAGGTCAAGCAGTAAGGATATGAGCGGTTGATAGAATGGTAAATATTATCTTGACGATGGTCGAAAACATGCACTCGCTTTACTCTCGGCCAACCAATTTTCAACTTTGCTGAGTTATAATAAGGTTGACAAGTAGTCGCCTTGGAATTCCGATCGTATAATCTAGACTTACCAGTTGATGGGCAGCAGCCGCTCAGTCTTAAGTCTGTATGCGTTCTCTTCCTTCGGAATGATCCTCGCGAGCCCGAAGTCTGATATCTTGACGTGGTATTTGTTCACGACTAGAATGTTCCTTGTCGCTAGGTCTCGGTGCACCATGTTCTTGGCTGACACGTGATCCATACCCTGGGTGGAAAAGATGGTTCAAAATCTTACGCTTTTTCTGGTGGTAGGCATAAAGTATGATACCACTGAAAGCTTTTTATCATTGACAAGTTTCTTAGAGCTGTCACTGTAAGTGCACAGATGACAAAGAAGTCAAATATAATGAGCAGTGTCAACTATGTTGTATTATATAATAAGGCGCTATCCACACATTTCCGGGTACCCGTCCCTGCCGTGTTCCGTCAGGAATGGGGAAAAAATCGGTTACATACAACTTCTACGAACTCGTTCACACCGACATTGACGATCCGGATGCGCCTGACACGGAGATGTGTGAACGAGTTCGTACAAGTTGTATGTAAGCGATTTTTTCCCCATCCCTGATTCATCAATAAATAATTCAATTTGTATAAAATTACTTTTATTACTTTTTTATAGATACATTATAGAGTGATTAACTTCTATTCCTGCAATGATTTTACAATGACTATTTATCAAAAAACATCCTAAGCAATATAATTATCTACAAACATACCGTAGCGATATCCCTTGCGTACTTGAGCAAGTGCGAGATTCTTAGCTTGTCCCCCTGGAACTTGAGGTAGTAGTTGAGGGAGCCCTCTTCTAGATACTCCATCACGATCAGAACGTCCGAACCGTGATCCCACGAGTAGCCAAGGATCTCCACTATGTTGATGTGTTGCAGCGACTGTAATAAATAGGTTAGATATTGAATTACAAACTACTCTTTGATATAACTTTTTACGACTGATCTGTCAATTTATTTGCGGAATTCTGATGTCGATTTTCATCCTAAAGGGCTCTCATAAATGAGTTTAAAAGTCCCTGAGCCAGCTAGCTTATAGAATGTGTACCAAAAAAAGTGATGTCCACAATATCAATACCAGAAATAAACACAAACTTTGTGTACCTATTCACAGGCTTCACAAGGTTCATGGGTCATTTGTGGGGCTAGGTATCCGCTTTTACAATAAACTTCCAATATCTTTATTAGAATTGCCGTTTAATGCATTTAAATTAAAAGTTAAATCTGTCCTTTCACAGAAGGCATATTATAGCATTAACAATTATTTGAATGATAAGAGTAGTTGGTCGCTATGTTAAACGCAAGACGACTTCAGGTTATCATTAGCTTTATATTAATTGACATAATCTTTTTTTTAATTTTAAATTCATTGTTGTTGATGGTATTGACATAGTACACTCATTATTTGTTAAATAATGATTTGTATTGCAGTATGCTATATGGATTACTAGTGACTTCAACAATCATTAGTTATTATTTTGTTTAAATTGCAGCAAGCACGTCATGCTCCCTTAGACGGCATGGCTAGCGGTAGCGTCGGGGGTCGGGTCGCCACCTTCCCTCAAAGATGGCGAGGGAGGCGATGGCTGATCATTTTATGAAATCTATACTTAATATTATAAAGCTGAAGAGTTTGTTTGTTTGAACGCGCTAATCTCAGGAACTACTGGTACGATTTGAAAAATTCTTTTAGTGTTAGTTAGCCCATTTATTGAGGAAGGCTATATGCTATATATCATCACGCTAAAATCAATAGAAGCGGAGCACCACTATTTCACGCGGACGAAGTTGCGGGCAGAAGCTAGTATTATATATTAACCTTCATAATCTCCAACTCGTTTTTGAAGTCTTCGTAGAGAGTGCCGTTCCTCTCTGACGCTTGTCGAGTTAACTTCTTCACTGCCACTTCTCGGCGTTGAGATTCTTGGTTGTCGCGCTCCATCCATCCTTTGAATACATGTCCGTAGTTCCCCTGTTACAAAAAAATATATTACAATACTTATTCGACCAAATAGAGTATTTTATTTGGGAATAAAATTAATTAGTTTTTTTTATTTTCTATGTTGTAGTGACAGTTCGGTTCAAATGAGCTAAAAATCCTCTCTATTTATCAGATTACAAAAAAGGAGTGGGGCCTCAATTTATATTTTTATTAATAAATAATAGGTGCGTCAATAAAAAAAATGTATTAATTGAAAGGTAGTATTATCTACCCAACTATGTCTATCTGTTACACTTTGACGGCAAAAGGGCACAGTGGCAGCACTCACACTGCCGATCTTCTTGGTGAGTGTGACGAGGTAGGTCTTGCCCTGCGAGACGATGGACTCCATGAGCCGCGGCGCGGGCGCGGCGTCGTCCGGCTCGTCGTCCAGCGCGCGCCCGCCCGCGCTGCCGCCGCGCGCGTACGCCAGCCCCGACATGCTGTCCAGCGAGCGCGAGCTCTTGTTGTCTGCGAACTGGGACCAAGACTTGGTCTTACATATCCTTATGTATATAAGGCCCATCTATTCATATCCAAAATATTTTAAGAGTTTTAGGTGGTAAATGTTTTTTTTTTGTGTTAATATTATCATTTTGGTTTCCGTAGTCCACAAGGTTTATAGGCTTATAGTTTCGCCATGTCCATCTGTCTGCCCGCAGCATAGCTCAGAGGTTTTTGGTAATAGAAAACTGAAATTTAGTAGACCTATCTAACGATACCACACGAAGGAATATGGGGAAAAAACATTCATTCCCACTTTACGTGTTTGGGAGCTACCCTAAAAAAATATTTTTCTAAATGTTATTTGACCACTTTTTCAGCTTCCTAGTGGCGAAACTATAAGGGTTCCTAGTCGACTACGGAACCCTAAAAAACAAGTACAAAGACCTAAAGTCACAACATAGGGCATAATTATTTCACTTTGCATCAATAACACTGCCAAAACACAATCGAGTATTCAAGCTCCAAGGTACTCACTGGATTGTCATACTGATCAGACATAGTCCCATTCATAGAAAGCACGCTGCTATCCGATATTAACGACTTGTTGCTGCCAGCATCGCTCAGCTCGCTAGGTATGAACCTGTCACCTAAAACAACAGAGATGCATTAGAATGAGGATCCGTAACGTTTTTAGTTGACAATGCAGATTTGTAGAGCTAAGTAATCCTTAACATACAGTTCAAAAATTTTTGATCTACGATAAAAATTGACGAACTTATGACCAAATTACTAGCGAAGTTCACCGAGCGGTCGCCGCGATAGCTGTGACGTCACTCCAACGGTTAGCCGTTGGCAGCAGTATGGCGCGCAGTGTTTTGTTTGATTAATTGTGACTTTCAAACAAATTAAGTGTCCGATTTGTGTCTAATTCACCTTTTCAAACATGTATTAATATTGTATAGTGCCAAAATGTACAAATACTTCTATTATTACCTTAGAAAAACTATTTTTAACGTGCCGAAAAACGCAAAACTTCTTCAAAATGGTATCCTGTTGTAAAGAGATGATTGATGATGATTTGAGGTGGCAAAAAATAGCCATTGAAAACCAATATTAAGGTTTCCGTTATAGATCGACAAGTATATAGGGGGAACTATGAACTAAATAAAGCGCAAGTTGGTTAAATAGCCATCCGCGAAATGATCCGCATAGGAATGAACGAAAACAACATTTGTTTATCAAGATCTCTGTACCAATACATTATATTCATTATTTTTTACACCTACCTACTGCTGCCTCCACACAATCACCGATGATCGCGGTGATTTGCTATACATTGCTGTGTTGGATGAAAAACTCTCAAGAGTTTTTGAGAGTTCACAGCAATGTACAGCGATTCACCGCGATAATAGCCGATTGTGTGGAGGCCTAAAGATTTTAAATCAATATCTTAAGATAACTAATAAGTAACGTAGATTAACTTAGAACTAGATTACTGAGATAATCAAATATCATGAAAGAATCCACCTTTGGAAGATTATCTGATTGAGCTTGCACAAAACCAGCCTCTACTTTATTAATACTCATATTTTAGGACGTTTAATACTCAAATATCACAAAACACACTCTAACAACACTTTACGTAAAATAAATTGCCAAATATAGTGACCAACCGCGTCGCAGCTCCGCCGAATAGTGAAATATGAATGCAGACTGCGCTCGGTTCCGTTGGAGTGACGTCACACGCTCCCGCGGACATTAATTTTTAGCGGCCGGAACGGCAAATGTTTATTACTTAATATCTTCATAAGTAATGGTCCGATTTCGATAATTCAAAAAGATATATCATTCTTATGTCATAAAGAATAACATAGATACTAGTTTTATTGAATTTGCTATTACATTACTGATCCTCATTCCTTCAATAATAATAAAACAACGCTTATCCCAATATGATCTGTGATATACCTTATCCTTACTAATATTATAAATGCGAAAGTAACTCTGTCTGTCTGTCTATCTGTCTGTTACGCTTTCACGCCAAAACTACTGGACCGATATAAATGAAATTTGGTACAGAGATAGAAAATAGACCCTGAGGAACAACATAGGCTACTTTTTACCCGGGTGCGCTAGGTAGTTCCCTCGGGATGCGGGTGAAACCGCGGGAAACAGCTAGTTTTCTATATATATAAAAAATAATTCCCATTTCCCTTGATCATGCTATGACTTGAGAATAACCTTTGGACCCGAAATTTACGGGTACGGAGATAGAGGGGACCCTGGAGAAGGTTATATGCTACTTTTTTTATCCGCATTTATTGAAACAGCTAGTTTGGTATAGATCTTATACTTACTCGACACAGTCTCCGCGTGTTCCATATGTTCAAGGGAGATCTTCGGCTCTTCGTATTCGTGGATCGGTACATATTCTGCAACAAATGAATATAGTTGAGTCGATTGTAAACTTTAATTTCGATATTTGAGACATCCAGCATAGCTTGTGTTTTGTTTCCGAGAGTACTTTTCTATACTCTATATATTTAAGTACTTAAATCAAATTCTCTAGATTAATTCTCTAGTCTCACACACACATTAGGGCTATGAGGTGGGGCTGCAGGATGTTGGAAAAATTTACCGCGCCCCGGAACGCAAATGGCATAAGAAGGATCATGGTTGGGTTTAAGTCAGTAGGGCTTACACTTCCTTTCATCCCTTCTACGGCGGAGGGAGTCATTTGATGATTTCCCATCGGAAAAAAGGTCATGGGGTCAGAGTGCCAGTCTCCTTTATCGCGACATAAGCTTTTATTCGACTCTACGCGTGTATCTTAGCTGAAGAATCGGCATTGCAATCCAACGTGGCAATACAGCCAGCGGTCACCCATCCATGGACTGACCGCGGCTACCGCAACTTAACCTTGCTAATCCATCGACCCGCAAAACTGTTCCTTAGCTACTCGCCCCTCAATTTCCTGTACAATAAGAGCAGGTGGGGTGAGTACCTCTGTGTAGCATGTGGTTCATGTCCCGCATGATCTCCTGCGGGCGCAGCGGGTCGGGCTGCCAGCACTGGCGCATGAGCGCCCACACCTCGCCCGGGCAGCGCGCCGGCCGCAGCAGCCGGTCGCCCATCTCGTAGCTCTGCAACACCACACACGTAACACGACATAGTACACACGACACATTAAACACAAATACTGGCTTCTACTAAAGAGACAGCTGAAGATTCGAAAGATAAATAAATATATCCTACTTGTGGCGTGAATTTTAACTTGGACCCCCGCCTTACAATTAAGCGAGCGAATCGCTCCGCTCATGACTGCGAATCATGAGAAACAGGTTTTGAACGGCGAGTGCGAGGAGGGGAGCAGCGGCGGCGGTGCGTCGACTCAGTCTATTATTGATATCGCTCACGCGCGCCGCGCTAATATTTGGCTTGTCAATTTTCGACCTTATTTCTATTGTAAATGTCTAGTGTTTATACTTAATAGTTTTTCTCATAGTAACATAATTCATTTCCGTCTTTCATACTTCATCTTTCTACGCTTCGCTTGCTTGTCTGTTCTACTTCTTCGCTGTTACCATATGGGTTCGACACCCGTGTGGTGGTGTGGGTAAAGGTGGCATTGCCTATTACCACATACTAAATAGGATCGACTTTCCTTAGTTGACTCAGTTCACTTGATATTTCAGTAACTAATTTCATGTTATCGTGGAGTCTAGACAAAAAGAAATCTTTTGTTTTAGATTTCACGATAAAGTACAAAATGTATTTCAATGATATTGCACAGACCAGCGTGCGTGCACGTGACATCTCCGCCTCTAGCGTTCGACCGCTACGCATATAAAAGATACGTTTTTTTTAACCCTACATGTACTATTGGCAAAACATCCGCTTGATCACCATAAAGGCGATAATCGTATAACACGGCTCTCGACTCGATCGACCGACGTATCCTTTTGACCAATAGGATGCACGAAGCGCATTTTAGCTGTGTGCGTATTTAGTGTAATGATGTATTTTAGAAGTGTGACACTCACATAAGGCGCGTACAAATTGTCTCTAATTGGTCGGAAGAAGGAAGGGGTGTGGTTTAACACTAGCTGTGCTTCCGCACAATTTTTTTCTTAAGTGAGCATGCGTAACTCTGGCCCACTGTACAACTAGGACAAATTAAAAGAAGCACTTACCCTTGCAGTCAAAACTGGGTTAGTTTCAGTGGGCGACTGTCCGTAGGAGAACACCTCCCACAGTGTGGTCGCGAACGCCCAGATATCGCCCACCACCGACCGCTTCGCCAGGCTCATGTCGGAGAAGAACTCCACAGGCATCCAGTGCACACTGTTAACACAAAATAATTAATGTTAATGGATGTAATTCAGCGACATATTATTTACGATGGGTGGACAGAGACGTTTTATCCTTAACTCTTTATATCTATATGATATCATTGAAACTGCTGAAGTCTTCTCTGGTCCATATCTATACTTCTATACTAATATATAAAGCTGAAGAGTTTGTTTGCTTGAATCCGCTAATCTCAAGAACTACTGGTCCGATTTGAAAAAATCCTGCATACTCGTACACGAGAGGCAGGCATCTTTAAACACTAGGCCACCACGACTAACAAAAAAACCCATCACTACATAGTATAAAACAAAGTCGCTTTCTCTGTTCCTATATCCCTATGTATGCTTAAATCTTTAAAACTACGCAACGTATTTTGATGCGGTTTTTAATAGATAGAGTGATTAATGAGGAAGGTTTTAGTATATAATTTGTCAAGTTTTTGTATCCATTAGCTAAAATATCGCGGGCGAAGCCGCTGGCGGGAAGCTAGTCTATTATATATAATGAATCCCTATTTACCTTGGTCATCGCATCACGCGGGAACGGGTGGATCAATTTGGCTGAAATTTGGTACGGAAATAGAGGGGACCCTGGAGAAGGTTCTTCCCTGGAGAAACTTCCGTCGGGACGCCGGTGAAAACTAGCAACAGCTAGTATCAAATAAAAAGAAACTTACTCTTGTTGCGTGTAGTGGCGCAGCGTGGGCCCGGACAGCTTGACGAGGATGCGGTCGCCGTCGTGCGCGGCCAGCAGCAGGCGGCGGCAGCGCACCGAGCCGTGCACCACGCCCGCCTCCGACAGGTCCCACAGCGCGCGGGCCAGCCCCGCCGCCACCTTCTTCAGGTGCAGCGGCTTCACGCGCGACCCGTTCTCTCTGCCACCACAACCATACTTCACGTTATATAGGCATCTCGCAGGTCGGCCTAGAAGGTTGTCGACTACTTAACCGGGCTTGCCTGTGAAGTGCCTTACATGAATTTAAGGCCTCCAGCCAGGGCTTAACATACAAAACTAAGCGACTACACGCTAAGGGCATCCCCTAGTGGGATACGGGCCTCGGCTAAGGGTGTCGCTGGGGGAGAACAGCAAGGGACAGGCTGGATCAGAATATATAATTATGATTATTATAATCGGGAATTTTAATGCTATCAGCTCAGCTCGCGGGCTGGCTCGTCGAGCTAGGGTCGGCTACACGTTATGTATGCCCGATTGTTTACTTGACAACAATAATAAATAATTCCAAGACGCAAAAATCAGTGACGTCACAGTTTGCTATTGCCATACAAAAGCTATACAAGAAACGATGCATAGAATTAAACTAAAATGTTATAGAACTGCTTCTTTTTTAGGGTTCCGTAGTCGACAAGGAACCCTTATAGTTTCGCCATGTCCGTCTGTCTGTCTGTCCGCGGCATAGCTCAGAGGTTCTTGGTACTAGAAAGCTGAAACTTAGTAACTTAACTAACACGCCGGCAAAGTGGTAAAATAAAAAAACGAAAAATATATTCTTTTAGGGTAGCTCCCAAATACTTGAAGTGGGGATGAATATTTATTTTCTCGCGTATCCTATCGTGTGGGGTATCGTTAGATAGACTTGCAGTTGCTTTAATTTGATGCAGTATCTTGTTAAAAAGTACGGGATGAGTGATGAGTAGCCTTTCGTTCAGAAGCCTGTGCTGTGACGTCAATCTGAGATACGTTAATTTACTGCATCGAATTATTTTACATATCCAAGAAAATATACGTTAGCGAATCAATACGTTAAATTATTCATGCTAAGGTTTATTTTTATTATTACTTACATCTCGTGTGAATGTTGTTTCATGTTACTTGTATTCAATAAATCGCAATCGTTTTTCCACATAAAGGTAGTTAGGTATAGTAGTCGGCACGTAACTTGGCCAAAATTCTAAGTAGTTTTTCTCTTTTCTCTAACTATCTTCTACATATAAATGTTTAAAAGTAAATTAATATAATAGACGATAGTGTAATGACAAGCACTGAAAGTGTTACTTTTGGATTGCACTGGGTGCACAGGCGCAAACTTGTTCCAACTACGTTAAAATCTGGCCAAGTTATTTGCCGGCAACTATACTGATCAAGCTTTCCAACATAATAGGAACGACAAGAACCCGAGAAAATTCGACTAAATCTAGTACAAATATCTTAATAAAAAATGATCAAATACGATCTAGTGTACGATCTGTTTTAAAGGTCAAGAAATGCATGAACCCATTGAAAGTTGTCAATTAAATGCATTATTAAAAACATTAATAAACTCTGCCTGACTATTGCATCTCCTCACCAAATGTTCATATTTACCTGAGATAGTCATCGAAGGGTCCATACGGCAAGTATTCAAGCACGAGAGCGGTTGGCGAGCTCAGCGTCACACCGTACAGGCGAACCATAGAACTGGACTGCACACACGCCCACTTACTCGCCAAGTCAACGAATTCCTAATCAAAATCATTCGATTAGTTAACATAATCGATTACTAACGATATCGAATAGAATCGCTGTAAAATATGTTTCTTACTTTCAAGTAGTCATTAGCCTTCTCTCTCTGTAAAGTCTTGAAAGCGACCACCAACTTCTTAGTTTCATCGAGTCTCCATAGAGCTTTATAAGTAGTCGTTATATTTTCTGTCCCGCACTTTTCAGAACCTAAAACATTCAGTGGTGTTATTTTATTCGAACTCTCGAGAGAATCGTGACTATTTCGACGCTTTGTCTGAAATGACGTGATCGTCAGTCTGCACTCTAATAACCGGTAACCCGATCAAAAAAAACGTTTTTGTTAAAATTCCTGGAAATTTCATCAAAATAGCAACGAGAACAAAACGTATTCAAAGAACTATCATCATAAAAATCAAATAAGTACTCGTTACATAACAAAAACAACAATTCAACATGGCAATGCTATATAAGGAATAAATTTGAGAGATAATATACCTGTGTACAGTAATATGTCCTTATTGGGCAAACAACGAGGACTCTTGTTGTCCTTGAGGATATCTTGCAACTCAGCTTGATCAATTCGAACGCCTCTCTTCACCGGCTCGCCACACAACAGCAACTGGGACTTATCTATAACGATATGTATTTCAAAATTAACAAACAAAGATTATCTAGGCTTTCATCATCATCTGCCTAGCCTTTTCCCAACTACATTGGGGTCGGCATCCAATCTAACCGGAAGTAGCTGAGTGCCAGTGTTTTACATGGAGCGACTGCCTATCTGACCTCCACAACCCAGTTTACCTTAGTGGTAAGACTGGTTGTCAGACTTTCTGACTACCCGTAACGACTGTCAAAGATCTACAAATGACAGCCAGGACTAACAGTTTTTTTTTTCGGATGGGAAATCATCAAATGACCCCTCCCGCCGGGGGTGGGGCGGGTGGGACTGTCAGACTCTTACTGACTAAAACCCATCTATGTTCCTTCCTCAGCCCTTCGTATTCCGGGAGCGCGGTATCTCTTTCGAACGTCCCGCAGCAAGGACCAACAGCTTAACATGCTTTTCGAGGCACGGAGGAGTCTCGCTATGACAAAGATGGTCACCCATCCAGGGAACGACCGCGCCAAGCGCAGCTTAACATTTGATCGATCGAACCGTGCGGCTGTTACTTAGCCACGAGCTCCTCTTAGAGTTATCTAGTCCAAGAATTATGTAGGCTTTCATGAACTCATATTTTATTCATGTAACACCTACATACACGGATAAGCGCTAATCAATTATGATAAGTTAAGGAAAGAAAAAAGCTTATTAACTTTACAATTTACGTGAACACGGGGATATTTCGTAGAAGAATATTTACCTACTCCAGTGCATCTGAAGTATTGCATTTATTATGGAAAATTAATTATATATTCTAAATTATAATACATTTTTATAACGTGGAATTATATATTTAACGCAAAAGTAAATAAAAAAAGTGTTGGTATGCTGGTATAAAAACGCAAAGCAAATGTTTATTTTGATAAATTATTTGAAATTTACACGAATATTTTATATTATTGCCACTAAATAACAATTCTATTGTTTATATATATATATATATATATATTCAAAAATCGCTGTTGCCTGGCATTCCATTTCTGGTACTTCATGAGTTCGAATAAAACTATTCTAGCTATTTCCCGCGGTTTCAACCGCGTGTTGAGTGGACTACTTCGCGCACCCGGATAAAAATATCCTGTCGTTCCCCAGGCTTCAATGTATTTTCATACCAAATTGTATCTCAATCGGTTCAGCTGTTTTCTCGTAAAAGCATACCAGACAGACTGACAAGAGTATTTCCGCATTTATAAATATTAATACGGATAAGGAACGAAGGATACCTTCATGTCGTATTTAATCATTTCATCAAGTTCAGTACAGCGGTTGTAACCATGAAAATGTAATAAACAGATAGACAAACAAGCCGGTACAATGGATCGCCTCCGACAGCGAACGTCGACACGGATGAACGATTCCGTTAAAGATAATTCAATTCACCAACGGAAGACCAATAAGACTTGCGTTGGAAGATTTATAACTTTAAAGTGTCGACGCGGAGACAATCCTATCTATTATTATAAATTTTAATGCGTATGTGAGTATGTTTGTAAGGCTATCATTTAGATCGCGGTTATAGTTTTTATCGGGGTGCATGAAACATAGTTCTCCCAGGACCGACAGGAGTAATACCACGAAGAAGAGATATTGTACCGTATAATAATTACATAACATCGAGTTTCCCCCGAAGGGTAAGCAGACCTTTAGCATAGCGACATATTGCCAGTTGCGTCTCAAGTCACCTGTGTTAGGGGAGCGAGCCTAATCATCGACCGCACCGGATACAAATACAGACTAAAAACTTCTATTGAGAAATTCCACACATGGAAAAACCAAATGACATTTTGCCTGACTCGAGGATTAAACCTGGCTAGTTTTCACGCCTGCGGCCACGAGACAAGCAAGACGTACAGTCATTATATTCGATTTTTTTACTATTTATGTTAGTATATTAGTAATTCACTGCTCAGACATAAATCTCGAATTAAAACTACTTTTGACTCGAGATTAAAATCAAATCCGTCAGTTTCCAATCGAGATATATGAGTAAGCACCACTTTAGAAGTCTTTTGCAGTTTCGCCATGTCCGTCTGTCTGTCTGTCCGCGGCATAGCTCCGAGGTTCTTATTACTAGAAAGCTGAAATTTGGTATGGATATGTATACTGATCACGCCGAAAAACAGATACTCGATATTGGATACGAGCATCCCCCCCCCCCCTCTAACTTTTGAATGTCTGTACCTAGAAATGTGAAAAAATCACAGACGTAGCACATGTAATGAACTTACAAGGAAAACTATCACGGCTAAGTAGGTTTAACCGGTTACAGAGTTATAGTCGACTAACTGAGACCTACTACGGAACCCTACTGCGCGTGGCCCGACACGCACTTGGCCGGTTTTTAAATGTCTAGCGATGAGATTTTTTTTTAGTTTTGAAAAATCCGGTGAAATTATTCATGTGGATAATTGAAATTCTTTCTAGAAATTCTCCTTTTATGAATCGATAAAAAAGTATGAAGAAAAAATTTTTCAATTGCATAAATAGATAGATAGATAATAGATTGTATATTTACCGTATTCTGAAGGCGGTATACATTCGTTCAAAAATATCCTTCCTTCAGGATTCTGATGGCATCCCACTAGCCTCTCGATACTGTAGTACTCCTCATTGTTAACCACGTAACAATGCCCCTTAAACTCTATTCTGTAGGTCTCTGTCGTGCTGCAAATAAATGACAATTAAATATCCGCTTCAGAACAAACGCATCTTTAAAAACTATACACCTATTTAAAATCCGAATATAAAAAAAATACTGTCATATGACGTCATTACGGTCTAGAATACGGAGACCAAGACTGGTTCAAGGAAATTGATTTCGGAGACCGGAATGCACAGAGATAATACTGCCCAATCTATCTGTATAAATAATAACGAATCGCCGAAATGTATGTACGCGTAAATTGGGTATTTTTTGCGTTTGTTATTAGCACGGCATAAACATACATTCATACATGAAAATATATATAAATATATATTAAAACTGAGTTCTAACAAACCAGCAATAGGAACACTACTAGCCGATTATTTACGTCACAGTATTTTGCTCACACATTGCATAAGAATAATGAAGTATGTGTAAAATACAAACAAAAAATGTTATTACCTATTTTTAGTGCATACGTCCAAATAATAAACATTGTAGTCATCCTGGCACTGCCTCAGTATATAACAACCGTGTTTCTTAGCACGTTTTTCTTCCAACTTTCGATAGGAGAATGCACCCCTACAAAGTTAAAAGTTTTTTTTAAACAAAATTCTCAGTAACAATTACATTAAATATGTACCCTTTTTACTAGCGCACTTACCCGACGGGGCCGTGACATTTTATTCTTTGTAGCTCCTTTAGCGATGGTGTTTCGTCGTCTTTAGACAGGTTAAATGTCCATTTCACCATCAATCTGTTTTGTATCATGAAAAAGGTATTATTTAATTGGTCATAATTGTCTTTAAATAGATTTCTATTTGCAAAGAGTGACCAATTTCTCAAGCATTATATACACATATCATTGGGGGCGTAAATTCTTTACTGTGGTTTTAAGGTAAAAGGGGATAAGTCAAAAACGAGTTCCTACTTGCATAATTCAATACTAAACACAAAATAAATATCTATTTAGGTGAAAAGGAGATGAGTCTGTACTAGAATCTTTTGTATTTCTGATTAATCATTTTTTTTTTCAAACAAAAGAGCGTTTTCTTTATTCGCTCCTGGTGAAAAGTTGTGTTTATTGACTTATCCCCTTTTACCTAACACCACAGTAATAATGTTTTAATAAGATACCTATACTAACATATAGATTTTACTTCGAGACAAATTAGTAGGAACAACATTTAATGTATAAATTTTCGCGAAAACGTTAGTCATCACAAACCTGTAGTATCCATCACAAACTGATATAAACGACGACAGATACTCCTCAGACTTAAACTTAAAGAACAACGGAGTTCCTCTTCTAGATATTTCTAACGAATTCTCTCCATTTCTTGTAATATAAATTAATTCTTCTATTTTGCAAACATGGCACCACTGAAATGACGACAAAATCATGATATATATAAAGAAAGATTTATATAAACAAATGATAAAAATATTTGAGTTAAGTTTTTAAGTTTAGATAAAAAAGTTCAAAGAATAAAACCAAGTTAGGTAAATAGATTTGTTTATCAACTCGTTCGAGTTCGTATTGAAGGACAATAACTTACATCTCGTTTAACAGTATTATAGAGTCTAATGCCAGGCTGGTGCGGGTGGAAAGGCGCGACCACAACTCGCACGGGAATCACTTCGCTGCCGTTCTGCCACAGAACATTGTCATACTCCTCCGCCAAATAGTTCGGCGCCATTATATACAATTGTTGCAGATATAAGTTTTTTATGTAGCTGTAAAAGTAATATATGTTTTAAATTGGCAAATAATCCTGATAAGATCTTCGTTGGGTTTTTGTTATCATATTGAAACCCTCCCCGTAACTCGTAGAACAAATACAGTAAGTCGACGAACGTGCGCAAATATCTAGAAGATAAGTAGCAGCCGCACAGGTCGACCGATCAAAGGTTAAGTTGCGCTTGGCGCGGTCGGTCTGTGGATGGGTGACCATCTATGCAAGACTACTCCGTGCCTCGGAAAGCATGTTAAGCTGTTGGTCCCGGTTGTCATTTGTGAACTTTGACAGTTGTTATGGGTAGTCAGAAGCCAGAAAGTCTGACAACCACTCTTACCAAGGGGTAACGTGTTACCCAGTACAACTAGGTTGTTGAGGTCAGATAGGCAGTCGCTCCGTGTAAATCACTGGTACTCAGCTGCATCCGGTTTAGACTGAAGTCGACCCCAACATAATTGGGAAAAGGCTAGGCAGATGATGACTTGTGGGTTAGCTAGTCTCCGTTGAGATCGAACGCCCTAAAGGAAATTTGATCTAGAGTTCATCATATTTTACAAGCATAAACTCAGTCATTAGTCGACGATCGAATGGGAGAAGGCCGTATCAAAGAATTTATTTAAGAAGACCTCTTACTGAAACTGCCATAGCGGTCTTAGGGACCCTCGCACCAGTTTATACGCAATCAGTACTCATAGCAAAATTTCAAAACCTATTACAGAACTGCAGTAGACGTCGCCTTCATCGGGCAATGCTACTATATTCGTGATGTTTATAATATAAAGTAGTAAAAAACGGTGACGCTTGAATGCAGACAGACACAAACATCTGACCAGTGATACAATCAACCCAGCTTTTGTTTGCATTGTGTAGGAGCAGGAACATAAAAAGTCTGATCGCAAAAAAATTAAATAAAGAAGCAGATTGCTTCAAATTGTGTTCCAATCGGCAATACTTACTTGACGTTGTATCCAAAAGAACAAAGCTTTGGTAGTTGGTCGTGAGCACGCTTCTTCGCAAAGTGCCCGTGTTTACCAACGATCACTTTCGGTATATATTTTTTATAATCCCTCACAACATCGCTTACCGACAAATTCTCCTCAGCCGTGACGCGTGTCCTGCATTAAAAACATGTACTCGCAATTTGTCCACATAAAAACATCACTATTTTTGGAGATTTGAGACGTGAATATATTTACATACATACATACACAGCTATTAATCTTGATCTAAAACACAGCAAGATAAAATTTTAATTGAAAATAAAATAAAGGAAACAGATTATAGAGTAAGTGAGCACATCCTTTTCACGGGCATACAATTGGTTTATGAAAGTCGACGACAAAACGTCGTATACAAATGTGGTACATATTGCATCGGTCCGGGTCATGCCCCATTCCTGCATTACATTAGGCATAATTATGTTTAGGTAACAGTATGCAATCAACACAATACTGCTGAGCTCGTCCGCCGTAATTACTCGTGATCATGTAAGAAACAGGAAAAATATTGTAATCATTTAGATTGCTGATGATACCCCAGTAGTTGGATGTAAAACAGATTTGACTTAAAGATTATTTCGTATCGTGTTTACACGTAGGGATTTTTGGGCATTTACTCCTAACAAGCAGACCACACGTTAAGGTGTCTGTCCACTACACCGTACCATACCATGACTGTGCTATGAGAGTATCAGGCACGGAGGGAACCATATAACGGACGACTATGCCCACTAGAACCGGTGTCAGTCGGCGGTGGAACGGTCTGGTCTCTACAATACTGATTGTCATACAAAGAATATTTTTTCATCTGATACGGTCCTAGCACGATCATGGTATGACACGGTGTAGTGGGTAGACTCCTTTAAGTAACAATTGCGAAGCTGCGAAGTAACCGCTTTTTCAGTTCAGGGTCACGGGTTCAGTTGCTTCATTATAATATTTGTATAACATAAATAAACCTATTTGCTCTGAGTCTGGATGTCAATGACGTCATTTAAGGTGGATGTTCCAGGGTAGCTCGGAAATTTAAATTTTCATAAGTTTTTTTTGCGATTTACAGCTCGATATCGGATTGTATGATGATAATATACATATTCGCGGTAGTTAAATGTATGTGTTTACACAACAACAATACTTGTTAAAACCATCAACATAACTCTGTAACTTAGAGAAGTTCTACAACGTCAAGTTTTTACTAAAATGTTACATTGTAGAACTTCACAAAATTGCGGAGCTATGTGGATTGTGGATGGTTTTAACAAGTATTGTTGTTATAAACACATACATGTCACTACCGCGAATATATATTTTATCATCATGGTATCTGATATCAAGCTGTAAATTGTAAATCACTTACAAAAATTTAAATTTCGCGTGCTACCCTGGAGCATTCACGTCATAACATCTCGCTCTCACAACCACAAATTTCCCTTCTTTTTTTTTTAAATAGGCATTATTTTACCGTAAAGAAGGTAACCCAAACATGGGCGAAGACTTGTTACTGTCCTTCCATGTCTAATACTGATATGAACCTGAATACTTGTCAAGAAAAATAATACATGACACTAAAATATGTAAATTGAAGATATCATTTGTTAATGGTGCTGTTATACTCATGAGGGCTATTGTCTCACAGTGGAGACAGGGTAATTATATGTTTATAGTCCATTGTTCTTTGCCAATGCAAGATACAATCATACTCGACAATTTATGAAACTATGACTATGACGTATTGATATCATGTCTTATTGTAGAGTGGCACTGTGAGCTAAAAAGTTAGTAAGAAATTGCTATAAAACTAAAAAAAAATACCTATATTTGGACATTTACCTGACTTTGCAAAGTTTTATAGTTTAGGATAAACCCAAGTGTAAAAAAATAAAAATGAATATTCTTTCCTACTAAAGGACACAGTCGATTTTTTATATGCATATATATATGTTTGACAATGCCCAAATCTTTGGCTGGTATGGCTTATTTAGTTAAGTTTATCTAAAAATTGTTGGTGTTTTTTTTTATTTAATCATGTCTTTTATATTAAAAAATAATAGAAACACTAGGAAACCCAAAAAGGAATAACTTTTAAGTATGTATTAAATTTAGTTCTTTTTTTAATTGAACTCTGAAGTTGTGAATAAAAGTCGAGATTTTTTTGTGTTAAAATTATAATATAAGAAAAACTTACATGTCCGCAATCCCAAGACCCAGCATTTCTTTCTTGTGGTCAGGGTACTTAATCTCAGGGATCCTGTTTTCATAAACATCGCTTCTTGCTTGAAGGAAGTAGTAATCATAAGTTGTTTCATCCAATGTTATCAACAGTTCTAATCTTGGTACCTGTTGAACAAAATAATGAATATAATCTTCTTTATATATAAAAATGAACTGCCAAAATGAATATATGAGCATAACTTCCAAATGACGAAACAAATTGGATAACAAAACTTGTTGTTTTCGTGTTTGTTATTATCAGGAAATGGTATAAATGAAAACATAAAAAAAATTGAACAGAAAAATAATATAGCGGTATGAAGTTCGGAGGGTCAGCTAGTTTATCTTAAAATCTGGTAAAAAAATTACAACAACCAGGTCTTTTGTTAAGTAAAGTATTTACTTAAATATTGAAAACAAACAAAAAAAACAATCCTTTCAAAAACTCATCTTATATCAATTAATTAATTCTGGCAAATAATTATGCTGGTGACTTTAATATTTCCAATCCATTTTCAGTTTTAACACAGTTTGGCACCATATTTGTTTACCAATTATACAATACAGTTTATACAATAGGTTAGAGATTGTAATAGGCTAAGATACTTTATCAACAGAAAATGCTGTGTTTATATATGGTACAGGCTTTTGCGTAGAAGCTGAAGACTAAATGCAGGAAAAATGTGGACATAATAATGTTATACTTCACTAGTGAGTAAAAATAATTTCTATATATTAGGAAAATGTTGTTTAAAGCTTTCACAATATTGTCACTAATATTCAGGTTACTATGGGTGGGTAAAATCACTGAGTTATTAAATTATTAAGCCTTCAAAATAAAACTTTTTATTATATATACAAGCTGTTTCACGCAATGTGATAAGTGTTTAAAGGAATTACTTCAAACACCCAGTAGGGTTAGACAAGTAGCAAAAACGCTAGAAGAATAGAATACAAAATGTATAGGAATGGCATTTATTGACAGGTCACAGTCTTAAACGAATGTCATTCCCATACATTTTGTATTCTATTCTACTAGCGTTCTTGCCCCTCAGATATATGTATACACATACAACACTCCCAGGATTCAATCTATCTTCACACCGAATTTTATCTAAATCGGCTCATCCATTAACAAGATAAACTTAACAGACAGACACAAAGAGTTACTTTTGCATTAAAAGTAATGTAATGTATAATGTAAAGTAATGTATAATAGTAAGGATTTAAGCTTCTTCAACACTAATTAATAAACTGGTAGATTTGCTTTTTCCTTTGAGGATGTTAATTAGAGCATATCAATCATTGTGGTTTATACAATAACATGATTAATAAATGTTATTATGCTTATGATAATCTACACAGAAATTGTTATTTACTTTATTTTAAACAATCTCAGAGTATCATTACTATATAACTAACAATATGTAATAATAATTTTAAAAAAATACTTAAGTTTTTTGATTGCCTATTATTGTAATTGTATTTGCCTTTTATTGTAATTGCAAATTAACAGCTACTTTTGGTTTAGACGAAAGCAGTCCTCATTTGGCCTAAGTATGATACAGTGATAATTAAATTTAAAATGCTTTAAGTTATTTCAAAGAAACTGTTTAATATAAATAGCCTATTATACTTTGTAAAATAAAAAAAACTGTTATTTTATTCTTATAACTTAAAAAAAAACTTTCGTAATATTTAAAGAGCCACCAAGGCCTTTCCACTGCACATAAATTATTCATAAACTCACCTAATGGTGTCTAAACACTACTATGACAAAATTTAGGATCTGACACTTTTACATAACAATTAACAAATATTTACCTTAAAACGAATTCTGAGTTCATAATCCCTGGTGCTGGACAAAACTTTAGCGTTATCTTTGAGAAAATAATCTCTGCCTTTGACTCGTAACGCGAACAGCGTCCGAGTGAGAGGAGGAATTTTATACTTTTTGCACAGAATAATGCACAATTCTTCTGCAGTTATCGCACAAGAACATCGTATAATATTTGGTGTACGGTCAGTCACCACTGCCACTTTAACTGTCTCTTCGACTGCTGCCATCGTGAACTTGAACCATAAAAAACAAGAGGACGCCAACAGAGATAAGACTTAAACCCACTTTGATAAATGCATCTTTATATTCACACTATTTTTCACTAGAATAATCATTTTACATCACTATCACTTTAAGCAGAACATCCATTAAACGCTAAATTTATAAATGAAAAGATGTTTATTTATAACGTTAGCAAAATTCTTCATTCGGCGTAGTATTTTTTCGGAATATTTTCGGTCACTTGCGTTATTTTCCCGTAATGCGCTTTAGTGAACTTGACATTTTGCAGATTTTGCTTGACATTTGACAATCAGAAGCGTATTCTGAAATATTTCATAGACATTGAAATTGTAGAATTATTATTGTCATTAGTCGATTTAAAAACACATTGTTCATAGCTCATAGTTCTATAGTGCATTAACTGTGTACATAATAGTTGTTACAATAACATATGTAAGTACATAATAGTTGACAAATATGTCTTATCTCAGTTAAATGGTATGGTATAATTATGTATGTATTTAAAATGGTTTAAGTGATGCTGAGTCATACACGATGTTTAGCATGATATATCAAATGGTAGTGAAATAATACATCTATGATGGTTAAAAGCCTGTAGGCCTGTAGCGTCGACTAATTATACCTAAAAAAATAACGGCTGTTTGTTGTTGCATCACGCCATAGACATAGAGTAAGTTTGTATTGCGCTACTACGACTGCACTGATTTTAATGAAATTAGTGTAAACACTAGATTTAAAAATCTAATTGGCCGTAACATTCACTGGCGGTAGCAGTCCTGCCTGAGAGAAAAATACATTTTGTTTCTGCTAGAACATCTAGAAGTCAGTTTCTAAAAATATAGTATTGTAATTGTTTATTGTAAAGTTTACGTCCTATTTCCATTGATTTCCAGCCTGACTTTTTATTGTGATTTTAATATTATTATGTTTTTTTTACTGCAAATACTTTTCCCAAAATAAATGGCGAATTGGCAACCCTTTACCTTTTTCCGCCATTGCATTTGGCATTTATTGGCGGCTGCTGTCTTTGTTCCATTGTAATTGGTATTGTTAATTTTAAAATTCTACTTTATTAACGTCAAATTAAACTTTTTATCGGTAAGTAAATCATATTGCCTGTATTTAGACATATAACATATTTTTTAATTGTGTTCTTGAATAACACGTGTGTATAGTTGACAAAAGCCGGTGGCGGTTGTAGCATTTTTTTTCATATTGAATTATTAATAGATTTTTTGTATTTTATAGCACCACAAATAGTTTTTTTTAATTCTTCCTGGTTTAATGCCTGGATTTAACTTCCACTTCCTACACGTTACTCAAAGAGTTCCGCTAGTTTTTTCAAAAAGTACCTACATACCCAAACGAAACAATTTGCTGATGTAGGTAGTTAATTCTTCCCGATATAAATTTCATAATAGAATTTCTTTTAGAAATTATAATTAAAATATTGGGAAATAGTCGCGCGGTCGTAGTCGAAAATCTTTAGATTTCAAAATAAATCTCCTGTAGGTTTGTAAACCTACATCAAATATTTGAATTTGTAGGTAGGTAGTCTGAAACAAAAGAGAATGTAGTAATTGCTAAATTATTAAAAAATTCGCGAACACACATCCTCAAAACTTGCATTTAATTTTAAACTTTTATAGACTGTTGAAGATGAAGATATTTTTTTTTGTATATTAGATCCTACAGTCAATTATAAATTTTCCGTATTTCAGCTAGGTTTTTAATCAAAAACAATCTGTTTCAGAAAATGGATGATGACTGGGATGATGCCGGTGATGCGGTATGTTTTCTTATTAGAATCTTCTAGCACTTTATTTTCAACCCTAGTTTGTAAAGGGCCTATCAAGGTCATTTACATTGATCATTGATAATTCAGTGGTCAAGTTTCTTATTAATGCAGTTGTGCAGTCACTCAAGGAACTGAACTTTATTATAACTAAGTACTAAGTTCCCACTAAATTTATTTACAGGGAGTGCAAACAAACAACTATTCAACAATTGATGAAGGCCACAGTCTTTCTAGAGGAAGAGGGTTTCAATCATTTAATGACAATGGTATTTATCTTTATGGTTTTGAAAGAAAAAAACCTATTTACCTACATTATTATACTTTTTAGTTATTGGTGGTTTTAGTTCCAACAATTTGCTATACCATCAAATTCTCGAAGAAATACCTTAATAGCCAAAAGTCCCATTTGTTAAAACTAAAACAATCTTTTGTAGTTCCTACATAAACATTATATTATAAGTCTCTGCTTATGTTTATGACACTTAAACCACTTACTCAGCCTAGTCTCATGTTACCACTCGAACTGAACATTGTGCTACGAGTTAATTTTTAACTATGAGTGTGCTTTTTTAGAATTTGATGATGATAAGGGCAGTAATGGGTTTGGCGAAAGACGAGGGCGCGGCGGACGAGGAGGGGGTCGCGGGCGAGGAGGCAGGGGCGGGCGCGGCGGCGGACCCGGCAGGGAACCACGGGATTACGAAAATGGTAAATAAAACTACACTATTCAAAGTTATAGCTATAGAAAACTCGCCTTCGCGTGTCATTCATTATTGCGACCGGAAATCACCTATCTAAATATATTATGCACTTTTAGTGAAAGCATGCTAACATTCCAAGACAGTTTCACAAACGTGTCAATTTGTAATTTAGAGTGAAAGACTTATATTTGATTGTTTCTTAGACATAGTTGATTGTTTCTTAGACATAGTTGATTGTTTCTAAGTTAAAACATTTTGCAATGATTAGTTAAAATGAGTACATATTTTAAATTGTACTTATAATTGTACTAAGTACCTAAGATATCAATCTCATTGCTTGGCAGACACCTAATAAGTTCTTGCTAGTAGGTGTAGAATAAATTTAGTTCAGCACCCATATGTATCACTTTTGAAACTCCCACTTTTTAGAACAATAAGTTGCAGCTGAAATTATTAACAGATTTAGTTTTATAACTTTCCCTCATTTTTGAGGAGCTTGTGGCTAAGTTACAACCACACGGTTCGACCGAACAAAGGTTAAGTTGCACTGAGTGATCTTTTTCATAGCGAGACTCCTCTGTGCCTCGGAAAGCATGTTAAGTTGTTGGTCCCGGCTATCATTTGTAGAACTTTGACAGTCGTTACGGGTACTAGAAGCCAGAAAGTGTGACAACCAGTCTTACCAAGGGGTATCGTGTTACCCAGTAAACTGGGTTGTGAAGGTCAGATAGGCAGTCGCTCCATGTTAAACACTAGTACTCAGCTGCATCCGGTTAGACTGGAAGGCGACCCTAACGTAGTTGGGAAAAGGATAGGCATATGATGATGAACTTTCACTCATTTCTCAGGTGACAGTGAAGACAGGCGGGATAGAGGGGAGCGAGGACGCGGGCGCGGCCGCGGAGGTCGCGGGGGTGGACGTGGCGGCGGGGGCGCTGGTAGCCCCAATGGCGATGGACCCTCACCTGAAATAGGCGAGGATGGAGAGCCCAAGAAGCCACCAGTAACATATGTGCCGCCTGAACCAACCGAAGACGAACAGGAGATCTTTAGCAGTACCATTAGCTCTGGCATCAACTTCGACAAGTTTGACTGTATTGCTGTTAAAGTAAGTGATTTGGCAGTTACTGTTATTCATTATCTATACTTATAATAAATCTGTAGAGAGGTCAATTCTGTACATGAAATATATTTCCAAAATAACTATCAGGGGTCGATTAGGGATTGATACTGATGCCAAAAATGCAATCAGTAAAATTTTTGTCTGTCTGTCTGTCTGTATAAACTCTATAGAAACAAAAACTACTCGACGGGTTTTAACGAAACTTGGTACAATTATTTGTCATACTCCTGAGACGGTTATAGTATACATTCATCACGCTACAATCAATAGGAGCAGAGCAGTGAAGGGAAATGTTGTCATTTTGTTTAAACGCGCTAATCTCAGGAACCGCTGGTCCGATTTAAATAATTCTTTCAGTGTTAGATAGTCCATTTATCGAGGAAGGCTATAGGCTATATATCATCACGCTAAGACCAATAGGAGCGGAGCACCACTATTCCACGCGGACGAAGTCGCTGGCAGAAGCTATCCTGACTAATATGATAAATGCGAAAGTGACTCTGTCTGTCGCGCTTTCACGCCAAAACTACTGAACTGATTTAAATGAAATTTGGTACACGGATAGTCTAGAGCCTAAGAAAGGACATAAGCGACTTTTTACCCGGGTGCGCGAGGTAGTTCCCTCGGGATGCGGGTGAAACCGCGGGAAACAGCTAGTTTTAATATAAAAACTAATTATTTCAAGCTTTTGAAAATATTTTCTTCAAAACTAAACATTCATCACTGTTTATGGCACTTCTAGCTGCTGATGTCTTGCATTACAGACACAACTATATATAACAAAAAATTAACCTTATCAAACATCTAAACTAATTTATCAAAATCACACACATAATTATGTACATCCAAACTTTCACTTTCCAAATTTTGAGTTTATTTTTCAGCAACTAAACATTTCTGAAGAAAAAAAAAACAATTCATTTTTCAACCTGAAATACCAAATTCAAAATTGAAATTTTATAATATGCTGTGAAAAGGCCCTTGAATCTTCCTGTGGAATGCCTAAACAGATAACTTACTAAAAAAATAAGAATAAACTTCCCATTGACCTTATCTTCAAGGTCTTGTATCATAATTTGTAACCTTGGCGCGTGGGGCCCAACCGGTATTTAGGTTGCTATTAAATAACCATTAAAAGATGAATATACCAATACCATTTAAAACAATGAAATACTTTTCAGTTTCATTTTCACAATAATCATGAAATAAATCATTTAGTTATCATCCAGCTTACAGCAACTACTGTAGCAGCTTTTCAAATGTGTTATTATATATTTTCTTTTTTTTATTTGTACACCAATTTCAAAATGAAGGAAACATTATTATAGCAATGAATGATACAATACATCTAAACAAAGTTTTCAAGCAAGCTATTTCCTGCGGAATCATCAGGATCCTGAGGGATCTATTTCACACACCCAGATAAAAACTTTTGTCCATCCTCAGGATTTACTCTTTGGCTTTTCAAAATTACATCATCTAAAGAATCATGGGCAGTTTTGTATAGAATCTGGGTGTAGTTCCAACAGACCTGGAACTAGTGTCAGGCTAAGGATGCGTATGCGTAGTTATCGTTTCATCAGATTATACATGTAGTATCCACTGGGTTTAGACATTTGAGTCAAAGAAAGATTGTTAATAAACTGCCGATCTTTATGAAATAAGAGTAATATTTTCAAATAATATTGTTAAATTGATAACAACCAGTAACCCCGTCTTTGATCAATTGAACTTCTGTATACTTAATTGTGCCTAATCTACAAAAGTATGAAGAAAAAATAAATATTTTTTTTAATCATTGCCTATCAATTATTAGCACGCTTACAAACGGAGAAACAAAGTGTGGTGGCATTAGAAAATAGTTCCTCACGGAATATTGTTATTAAAAGTACAGCCACATACAAAAAGATTTTTTAGTAGATACGATAATATCGGTCGTCAATGCTTTGGCGTAGCCGGATAAAAAGAGAAGACTAGATGGAAATCTAATTCGCCTAACCAAAAGAACATCTTGGATCGTGTATTGGTAGAGCTACCAATACACGATCCAAGATGTTCTTTTAATCACAATAGTTGATTTATTGTGAGTGGTAGAACCTTTTGATTTCTAATGCCTATAGCCAGTAGCGGCGTTAGGGTAGGGCGAGGTGGGGCGACCGCCCAGGGCGCCGGATCTGAAGGGGCGCCGCAGGCGCCCTTTTTATATCCTCTCACTCTTTGAGGCCTACTTACCCTCATACATATAGTTTGCTTAGCAAAAGTTTTCTTGAATTTTTCATCAAATGTCTATCAATTTCGGGTTTTTCTGCGTTATTGACATTAGAATGCAAAAGTTGACAAGAAAAAAACTGTCGTCAATTTTCCGGCAAATGAGAATAGGCGTGTTGGTGCCCCTCCATTATCGTCTTTACCATAAGGGCACTTGGGGCGCCATTGTCACGGGGCCCCCCAAAAACGAAGCATTCAATTATTATTATATTGTTACTAGCTGTTTTACCCACATCCCGAGTGAACTCCTTCGCGCACCCGGGTAAAAAGTAGCCTGTGTCTTTTCTCAGGCTCTAGACTATCTGTGTACCAAATTTCATTTAAACCGGATCAGTAGTTTTGGCGTGAAAACGCGACAAACAGGCAGACATAGTTACTTTCGCATTTATAATATTAGTAAGGATTATTATGTTGCACATACCTATTACTTAAAAAATTTCGCGCTCGCTTCGCTCGCGCTCTAACTCTTATTCCTCAGATTTTTTCTCACCTTATTATTTATAGTTTTTAGGGTAAGGCCGTAGGCGACTAGAAAAACTTATCGGGGTGTCCACTATTTGGAAAATCAGGGAAGCAATAGGTGGTCACGGATTTTCAGGAAAATGTAAGAGTCATGAAATACAAATATGATTCCTAAGAATATTGATGCTCATATTCCTAAAAAAAAATTCGCGCTCGCTTCGCTCGCGCTCTTACTCATATTGCTCTGATGTTCTCTTAGCTTACTGTTTATGGTTTATAACTCCAAAAACAGATAATATATCTTTTCGTACCTATGCACATGGTCTAAATTTTTAACATAAATAGTCCAAAGTATACACTCTGGTTAAAAACAAAATAATATAATATTTTCCATAAGACGACAATATTGGATTAGGGAAATGTGGTAGAATGGTCAGGGAAAAATCAGGGAACTATTTTTGGTATTTATAATGGACACCCCGCTTATAGTTTCGCCATGACCTTATGTCTATCTGTCTGTCCACGGTATAGCTAAGCGTTCATTAGTACAAGAAAGCTGAAATTTGATATGGATATGTATACAAGATTTTTTTAACCAGTGCGCAAATTTTGTCTAAATAAACTTCAACACTTTTTACAAACACGTATTTTTCAGTTTATTAGGTCTTAGTACTTGAAAAAAGTTATCGTTTGCGCAAAATATTCATTTAAGAACTTAATTTGTTTAAAACTCGCCGGTCGGCTTGTGTGTAGATATCAGCTGAGTCGTATTGTACTTGTGAGCTCGCTCTTGCATGCTTAGGCAGTGTAGTGCTATTACGAAAAGATTATGCCCATGTTTTACTTACGTTTTACTTAATTTTACTTACTAAACATAGAAATGTGTTCAATTACTGATACCGAACCACCAAAAAAAAATGCACTGGTTAAAAACTTTTCCAGTATTGATCACGCCGACGCCGATTCTTTCCAAATGTTGGAACCCTCGGTGCGCTAGTCTGACTCGCACTTGGCCAGTTTTTTCCGTATGGGTTTAAATTGCAGTTAGGGGGCGCCGCAAAAATCTCGCCCAGGGCACTGATGGGGGTAAAACCGGCACTGCCTATAGCTTCGTTCTCCGCCGACTTAGGTAGTTTGGTCCCATATAAAAAATGATGCGGTTATTAATGCCTATTAAATAAAATAGGTTTCAATTCTGTTGGATCTACACCCATTTTGCCCATGATTCTAAGTTTAGTCTTTTCCCAGAAAAGCCTATCAAACAAAACAACACAATCGCATTTATATATTAAGCTGTTTCCTCTGGTCTCATCCGCATCCTGGAAAACTACTTCACGCACCTAGATAAAAACCACTTAAGGTCCTTCTCCCGACTTTATCTCAATTGGTTCAGCCGTTTATCTTGAAAATATAACAGACATAGTTACTTTTGGATTTATAATAATAGCAAGGATTATACAATCAATTTATGTAGGGTATGATATTGTACTAACTTGTTTCTTTAAAAAACCTTGCTAACTATAAACAATTTATGGGTACAGGAGGAGAGACTTTAATCAAACATTTCCCTGACATCTCAAACCACTATTCTGTATAATGTTTGGGTTCTAAAATATTGAAACTCAGTCTCAAACAAATTTTATGCAACACATCATCACTATTTATAGGTCAGCGGTGAAAATCCACCTCGTGCTATTGAAAGCTTCGAGACTGCCAACTTACGGAAGTATGTGCTGGACAACATATTGAAGGCAGGGTACAAGAAGCCGACGCCTATACAAAAACACGCCATTCCTATCATCATGGGCGGGCGAGATCTTATGGGCTGTGCACAGACTGGCTCTGGCAAAACGGTAAATACATTAACACCATAATCAGCTTATTCACTATCCCACTGTTGAGATAAAGGTCTCTTATACAGAGAAGGCCTGACTATTGATCACCATGCTTGCTCAAAGTGGATTGGCAAAAAATTATCTCATATTCAATTTTATATTTGAGTGATTCTTGAATCAAATTTCTTTGGGTTTTAAATATGAAAACTTCTCTATTCTATTTCTAGGCCGCATTTCTTCTGCCAATCATCAATACACTCCTGCAGGATGCGCGAGAACTTATAGTTGGACCAAATGGATGTGCTCAACCACAGGTAACCTTAATACTACTACTATTTATAACTAGCTTCTGCCAGCGACTTCGTCCGCGTGGAATAGTGGTGCTCCGCCCCTATTGGTCTTAGCGTGATGATATATAGCCTTCCTCGATAAATGGAGATTAGCGCGTTTAAACAAATTGACAACATTTCCCTTCACTGCTCTGCTCCTATTGATTGTAGCGTGATGAAAAGTATACTATAACCAGCTCATGAGTATGACAAATAATTGTACCAAGTTTCGTTAAAATCCGTCCAGTATTTTTTGTTTCTATAGAGTTTATACAGACAGACAAAAATTTTACTCATTGCATTTTTGGCATCAGTATCGATCCCTAATCACCCCCTGATAGTTATTTTGGAAATATATTTCATGTACAGAATTGACCTCTCTACAGATTTATTATAAGTATAGAAGATTTGTAAACACTAGTTTTTGAAAAGAGTATTTATGACGTTTCCTGCAGATTGTTCTCCATAAGACCCACTCCTTGGAAAAATCCATCTAGTAGTTGGCGTTTCATAAAAAGGCCTATTTGAAATAAAACATTTCAAGTTTGAATAACTGTTGTATACTTGTATTCATTAAAGACGTAATATTTTAAATATTTATTTGTCATTAAATGTAATTGCGTTTTCAGGTTATAATTGTATCACCTACTCGTGAACTGACATTACAAATATTCAATGAAGCCAGAAAGTTCTCATTCGGTTCAGTTTTGAAGATTGCCGTAGCTTACGGAGGGACAGCAGTACGCCATCAAGGAGACAATATTTCTGTAAGTGCCTAATAAATAATACCGAGAATACAAAAATACAAAGAAAATAAAATATTATGTATATATTTTTCTATTAAAAATTGTACTTAATAGCTTATTTTCAATGTATTTCGTTTTTACAGCTGTGCAGACTGTGGTAAATAGTTCTTAATTTTATTAGATTTTGATAGTCTTTATTCTACTCTATTATTACATTAAAATTATGCTAGTGCCTTGCAATTCCATCTATAAAGGAATATATCATGCAAATCCCAGTGACCTTTCTTAGGTCATCGGTCCATTTTGCTGGGGGATGTCCCACGATACACACGAGCTTGTGTTTTTGCTAAAATATATTGTTGTTAATTCACAATAATAAGGATACTTACTGCTCAGTTCAATCTACCTCAGAGCAATAGTGTTATGGTTAGTCTCAAACTTTGCTTTAGTTTTTGACCTTATGTTTATTATTGTGTCATGTAGAGAGGGTGCCATATCCTGGTGGCGACGCCGGGTCGCCTGCACGATTTCGTAGACCGCAGCCGCGTGTCCTTCGACAGCATTCGGTTCGTGGTACTAGATGAGGCGGATCGCATGCTTGACATGGGATTCATACCGAGCGTTGAGAAGATGATGGACCATCCTACTATGGTACCACTTGTAAGTACTTGTAAACATTTATATGTGATTTGATGAAGACAAATCGTAATGGTGAGTCCGTTACAATTTTATCAGTAAGAAAAATATGTTATCTGGTTGGTATCTCATGATACATTTTTATGATAATAAGATATAATCATACGTAATTCTAGAAACATCATGTATTTGTATTATGTCGAGGCGCTTGACATGGCAGGGTTTACTAAACATACAGAAAAGTTATCAGCCATATGGTATAAAATGTACAGTATAAATTAGGATTATATGATTTCAAGATTTCAAATATTACAAAGATACAAAAAACTTTTCCTCACCAATGTCTGTATGACATTCGTGATAATTTGATAAGTTATCATACTTTTCCCAAAAATGTTTGATGATAATTATATTTGAAATTTTAAAATGTAGGTATCATGCATGATTAATAATATTTTGAGCTACATCTATTATTTTATTGGCCTTATTAACCCAAATACCCATTCGGTCTCTTCTACAGACGGAACGGCAAACTCTGATGTTTTCCGCGACGTTCCCAGAAGACATCCAACACCTAGCCGGAAAGTTCCTCAACAACTACTTGTTTGTCGCTGTCGGTATTGTGGGCGGCGCTAGCACAGACGTTGAACAAATATTCCATCAAGTTAGCAAGTACGAAAAACAAACAACATTAAAGAAATTAATTGAAGAGAATGGTGGGTACAATCGAAATGATTTTGATGCTTTAAAGATGATATTATAATTATTACCGACTAGCTTCTGCCAGCGACTTCGTCCGCGTGGAATAGTGGTGCTCCGCTCCTATTGGTCTTAGCGTGATGATATATAGCCTATAGCCTTCCTCGATAAATGGACTATCTAACACTGAAAGAATTATTTAAATCGGACCAGCGGTTCCTGAGATTAGCGCGTTTAAACAAAATGACAACATTTCCCTTCACTGCTCTGCTCCTATTGATTGTAGCGTGATGAAAAGTATACTATAACCATCTCAGGAGTATGACAAATAATTGTACCAAGTTTCGTTAAAATCCGTCGAGTAGTTTTTGTTTCTATAGAGTTTATACAGACAGACAGACAGACAAAAATTTTACTGATTGCATTTTTGGCATCAGTATCGATCCCTAATCACCCCCTGATAGTTATTTTGGAAATATATTTCATGTACAGAATTGACCTCTCTACAGATTTATTATAAGTATAGATTTCTTAAAGTTTTTGCTGTACATACTTATAAAATTACAACCAAATCTTCCTATTATAGAACGCAAGCGTGTCTTGGTGTTTGTGGAGACAAAACGCAACGCAGACTTTATCGCTGCCATGTTATCGGAACAACAAATGCTTACGTCATCGATTCATGGAGACCGTATGCAACGTGAACGTGAGGAGGCTCTCGACAACTTCAAGAGTGGAAGGCATTGTATTCTTGTCGCCACTGCCGTAGCTGCGAGAGGACTAGGTAAGCTTAAATTTCTTATCGTCATATCATGTGCGCCAGTAAAAAGCTACTGTTGCATTAATTTATCAGTACATCTTATTGGACAAACATCTAGCAGTAAAAAAAATAATCTTGTTCACATACTGTGTTTTTCTCAAACAGATATTAAGAACGTCGACATTGTCGTCAACTACGATCTGCCAAAGAGTATAGACGAGTATGTACACAGGATCGGTAGAACCGGTCGCGTAGGCAACAGAGGCAAAGCTGTATCTTTCTATGACGCTGATCAAGTAAGTAAATTTAAGATAATTTGATTGAAATTTAATATGGCAAAAATGTAGTACATATTTAATTTACCTTCACAAATAGAACTTTCATAAAACTTGATGAATACTACATGCATTAATAATTGTGCAGGACATGGCACTGTTAGCTGATTTGGCGAAGATCCTGAAACAAGCCGATCAACCTGTGCCAGACTTCCTGCAGGGAGGTGGCACTGCCACGTATAAGGGCAACAAATATGGTGGAAGCGACATACGAGTGAGTAATATTTACACAGTTTGATTTGTTGAATTACCAAATGGTTAAGACTATTAATTGTTATCTTATAAAATTTGCGCACGCAAACAAAAGAGAGATGAATATGTAAGTAGCTGAATGTCGATTTACATTAAAATCTCTGCATGTGATAAATTAATAAAATAGATTGTACCAACACACATTTGAATAGTACCTACTATTTTTGTTATAATTATAGTAGCTCTTTCCCGCGGTTTCAACATCCCGAAGCAAATATTTTGCGCATCTGGATTATAACTGTGACCTATATAGTTTTAATCTAATCTCCATACTTAATTTATTTATTTAAATTTCATTTAAATTCGTTTAGCTGTTTTTAGGTGCAATTAGTCGTAATTCGCAACATTTTTTAAACATTTTGAAGGACTTTTGAATAACTGCCACCACCTGTTTCTTATGGGAAGTACTATTTCACTAGTGTGAACAAACAAATCATTTGCGATGCCTCTTATATTTCAGATTTTAAAAATATATTTTGCCCATGATGGCTTCCATAGAACATTTACCTTGTACCTACTACCCACAATGTTGATCATTAACATTACTTTTGTTCACCAGGACTTCAACAATGCTTCAGCTGCGGTTGTGCAAGGTGCGGAACCTGAAGAGGAGTGGTAATAACAAGGGACTTGATGTCACTATCACTAACTCACCAGTTACTAAAATGAATCTTAGTTTGTTTTTTTTTGTGTGCAACTGGTGGTGCGTGTATATAGAACAGTGGTGCTTATGCGACATCTTCATTAAAACTTCCAAGTGAATGGTTAAACCGAATTTGTTCTCTGTGTTAGGAATAGGAACTCTTCTTAATTTAGCAAGCCTCATCATTATAAGACTGTATACTATTTGACAAGTATTTTAGGTGTATGAATAATTTTAAGTTTGTCCTGATTTGTAACTTAACATTGCATAAGTTCCATTGCTATTAACAAATACATTCATCATCTTGTTGTACTTATATTATGATTCTTCATTTTATTCTTTAGTATTTAAGTTTGTTTTCATTATTTTTTTTAGATTTTTAGTACTTGTTTTTGTTTATTTTGTGCTGCTTCCATACCTAAGTTTAGGTAGCTACCAAGTTTTGAAATATGAACAAAATTTACCCTCAAAGTGGCAAATCTGTGATGTTATTATGTAAAGTTGCTCACTTTAAATTTTAAAATATATAGTTTACAATTTGCATAGTTATAACTTGATATTTTATAAGACTACTTCCTGTTGATGTAACTTCGACATTCGAACCTCCAAAATAAATTGTAATTGGATGTAGTCGAGAAATGGGGTAACTTCTAGAATCTCATTTTAACGTACAAAAGGCATAAAACTTACTAAAAATCATTGTTTAAAACACAGAGTGTTTAGCAACCTATTTTTGCCTAAAAACTTATTTTCTGTACAAAGACGGAACTAAACAATTTTAGAAAGATAACTTTATAATCTGTGATGATTATTATTATAAGTAGAATAGGGTCACACTTTCATACATTCAATGCCATATAAATATTTCAGTTCAAACATAAAAACATTTTGTTACCCAGCAGGTAAATGCACGAAATTGAATTTCTGACATTGTATTTCATACCTGGTACTTTCTGCCACATTTGGACATTATTCACATTAGTTGTGTGCAAGGGAAGTACTACTCATTAGTTGGTAAGACGTTAATAATAAAAAAGCAATAAGGAGTCATTTGTTTAATTTCCTAATTATGTACCTCTTCTCAATCAGATTTTAAGTAGTTATGCGAAATCTTGCGCCTTTAAATTGTTTACTTATTTTACACACTGGTAAATTGGGACGCCAATTTAAATTGTCCTTACATCTACGGATTTCTAGAACATGCAGATGAGTTCATAAATTTTGAATTGCGTCCATACTTATCACTAAATATTATAAAATAAAGTCCTCCGCCACGTTGTTCGCGATGAACTCAAAAACTACAGCAATGATTTTCACGTTGTTTTCACCAATGGATAGAGTGGTTCTCGAGGAAGGTAGTTAGTATATAATTCCACGCGGACTTGAGCTAGTGCAGTATAATTATGGTCGCAAATAAGCAAACCCGCAGTCTACTAATATTATATAGCTATATAACCTCGGTATACCGAAAGCAGTCAATGTATAGCAAAATTTTACACTGGATATAACGTAAATATATAAAAAAATATAATTCTAAATCTTTGATAAATAAGAGGATCTCGAAATGGCTACTGATTTATCGGTAAATTATTAACTACTTGCTGGTATATGCTATGCTTGGCGTTAAGGGTCAATTTATACTAGCGCAGTCGAAGCACATCGAAGCGTCAAATTCTTTACAACTAAAGCGAAGCCGCACTCTTTTACGTGTAGTAATAGGCATCAACAGCAGTGCTATTGAATCACTTGATTAAATAGGCATTCATATTTTTGCACCAGGTAAATTAATTTTTCGTCCGAGTCCATCGTGATCAACAAATTCAACACCGACGCAGCCAAATTTCCGACTGATGACGCGTAGTTTCGCTAGTGGGCGCACGGATACGCGCGAATGCGCGCTCACCAATCAGCGTTGGTCGCGCGCAGACGCGCGAATTCCGAAGAATGCGCGCGTATTTTTAAAATCTCAGAAGTAATGTGAGCGTTATGCTGTGGAGTTAAGGTTGAATTTGTTATGTTCAGTTTTGGATAGACGCTTCGATGCGCTTCGACTCTGCGCTAGTATAAATTGACCCTAAGGGTGCTCCGATAGGTATATAATACATGAAGCAATGTCCGTGAGTGCATAATAAGCAGGAATACTAACTTCATTGAATATGCAAGCAAGATAACACATTAAACTCGTAATTGTAACCATTCAACCTGCAAATTTTGAAACCCCTTGAAAAGATAAATAATTTAACAATAGTTCTCATAATATGTTCTGCTTGATTGAAATATGAAGTAGGTTGGGTACGCTTGTGACGCTTAACTTTTAAGGTAGGTTATACCTACTCACCATTTAGTATCAGTAAATAATAGGTACTAAATATTACTTATATCTACATATCACATTACTTTGATAATATACCTAAATTAAGTTTAATTACAAAAAGTACAAAACTTATATTGAATTATCATAATATAATATTTATGTATTTTAATACCATACTGCAACTAGGCAGTTTCATAAGTTATAACGATATGTGACATTTTCAGTCTCAACTAAATTTAACTACGATGCCACCGAAATAAGGTCTCACCAGTAGCTGTGCACCTTGGTAACTAAGTTCCGCCCAAACGATATCGCTTTAAAGACTGGGACAAGACAGTATTCATAACATCAGTTTTTTTTTATATACTATTCTGAAGCCAAAGGCTGGTATGCTGATGCTACATTCCACCTGTAAAATTGTACCAATCTGAAACAAATAAAACAAACATTTGTTGTAATATAAAAAGCTGACAAAACCACGTTGTCTTTACCCGTTCTGGATTTAAATATCAATAAAATAAACAAGTATTTTGGTGCTCACAAATACGACAATTATTTTTATTGTGTCTACCGCTTCAAAGGTTAAACAATCAGACTGATTATGCGGATACCTATAGCGAAACGTATGCCAAATATATAGAACATTTTTTTTTGTTTCTGTATATTTTACGATTATAATGTGATAAAAAAATTCCACCAGTCAGTTCAGGGATGCAAAAAATCGTGGTCTCAGATAGGTTTAATAAGTCATTATAAAAGTATAATGACTTATTGGGTATGTTCCACCGCTTCTGGATAATAGTTCTAGCTAGATGATTTTTTTAATGGGACATGTTTCCTCTAAAATTATGAGGCAGATAGGTTTAACCAGTACTTTTCTGCAGGTTGTGAAACTGAACATGAATGATGCCTTATGCCGTAAGGACACGGAACTGGTATGGTAGGTTTTTGTATGGACAGAAATGTTTTCGATAACACTGTATTACTTACCCTTAAATACATTGAAAACTAAACCAACAACTAATTTGTAAATATATGTAACCTACCTATATTTTAATAACGTCTCGTAGAACCAGACCAGAAAATTAAAGTGGAGTTTGTACATTCGTAGAGACTTATTATACTTACGTTATGCACACTGCGCAGATTACAGCAATTCCACTGCTGAGCATATAAATGGATCCTGGGAATACCGCAACGGTGAACTGATAGAGCGAGTTGAATAATAACGGAGCGAGCAATGGGCATAAACCTTCGATCGCTGACATCAATGAAAACACCTTGGCTATGTCCACAATTGGCAAAATTTTAGTCAAAAAAGATCGTATCAAAGGTGATGTTAGGCCCTTCAACGACGCTATTGAGGCACCTGAAACATAAAATTGTATTGTTACATTATTATCACAACAAACAAAAGATTACCAAATTAATGATTGATCATACATTACATTCGAAACAATCAATTTTCACTCTTATGTTCTTGGTTGCAAAGTAGAAATCGTAGTTGATATATAATATGCTTGTCACAGTTAGTTACACATACGAATAACAAAATGCTTTGATAAGGACAGAATGAATCTAATACCATATATCTTATATACCTTCAGCTTGAAAACCCCCTCATATAATATTGTTGGTACATTTTACGGACTTTACATTTTAATGTAAGTATCAGCTAACCGCAAGAACCAATGTTAAAATAGCTTAGGCACTGACAGACGTATCATTTGCGAACATTATTTGCATAAATACCTACTTGTATTATTCATAAGCAACTTACCCAAATACATGTGCCATGTCTTCGTAGCAAACGTTCTAATAACGTATTCAGCTATTATTGTAACAAATGCTATATTAGTGATAGCTAAGTCACTTATCCTAAATATTTTTTGTAGTACAATGATGCCTACAAAGGAACCGATAAAACCTATTATAGTACTTAAAGCTGAAAATTGCGTGTACTCCTTCATTGCCCAGTGCAGTTTTTGTCTCGTGAACAAGTATTCCAGATTTATAAGTCCGTACAATGTGAATATGGACAGACAATTAGCAATCGTTAGGAGAAGTATTTGGGCTCGCCCACGGTTTGGTCGTCGTTTAAAACATTCTCGCATCATCTCTTTGACTAACAAGAAGTCTAATACTGAAGTGATACCACCCTGGAACAAAACCGATCAATGTATTATATAGGTACCTACGTGAAGTAAGCACTTAAGTGTTTATAAACACTACCACACACCCAAGTCAAAATAAAATAAACATTCTTAGGGACTTCAGACGAGTTGTGTTATTCACCCAGCAAATCAGGGGGCCTATTCTAACTCAAAGAAAATTCGATTGATATTTCGTACTTTTCCTTGAGGATTTAAAAAAATACCCGCAGCACACTAATGCCAGGTTGCAAGAAGTGTTGCTGTATGATTTTAGTAATAGATACATATGTATGTGTAACAAATGACTAGGTATTACAACCACGAGAAATGCCCAATAAAATAATACATATACCTGATATACCTAACACATGCATGAGCAGATACCTATGCTATCTACCTATGTATAAAATTAGACAAAGCAACGGACATGGAATATTGTAGGTAACGAGTCATCGTCTGATAAAGCGGTGAATCAGCTGCAATGTAATCGTAATCAATATCATAAAATATCTTTAGTACTGTTTGATGATAATAATAATACTGCGGCATTAGGTAGGATAATGAAGTTGTCTCTAAGGGCTTCCACGTGGTGTTACCTCCCAAAAGTCTAGAAGGACTCTCTGTAGTCCCGTGCATGGCAGCGACGAATTTATATTAGTTTATGATACTGATAAGAACTAAACAATTACATATGTGGGTAAAACCAGCCAAAAATATGCGAAACTAGCTTTGCATTGGTATTACATAAACCAGTTTGTTGCGCGGCGGACGACTGTTTCAATTCAGATATTGTATTTCTAGTCATAAACCGCTTTAAATACAGATTCAATATAGCGATGGCTATTCCCAGTCTTGTCGTGCATTCCACCCCTACAACTGGTTTAAACAACAACATACAGATTCATATCGTCAACACATTGTAATCTGTTTTGTTTTACCTACCCAGACTCACACAAGAGCAGAAATCTCTGCGGTACAGAATACAGATGAATTGTAATTCAACGTTACCTTGATCTAGCATAGCGTTCAATATGGTCTAGCCGTCTGGTACCAACGTAATTATTGGATTGCAAATTAATTGAAGTTAGTTGCAACGCTTCACCAACTGCACATTTTGTACGTACTTACTTTTGTTATAATTGAAATATGATCGATACCTACGTGTTTTTCGTACTAATTTATCCATAGTTTAAACCGATGTTACGTTTATATTAACAAAACCCAATACATAACGGCTTAGTCACAAGGCTTTCCATCCAATTGAATTAAACAATGAAAGTGATTCAAATAGTGGGCTTATGTACGACCAGTATCTAAATCTGGATAATAATATTACAAATTAAATAAAAAGATAGGTCGTACGTAGGATAAGATTAGTACCTGCTACTAGAAATAAATTTCTGAATCAATGTGTTTGTAAGGTATGAATCATATTCATCGTCGACCACATCGTCGCTTACCATCAGGTGAGATAGTGGTCAAACGCGAACCTATCAATAATAAAAAAAAAAAAAAAAAACCTATTTATTATCTTATTTGGGAAAATAAAAGTCAACTTTTTAAATGACTGTCCGACCACTCCTTGGTAATTCAAAAGTACCTGTCTTCTTATTGATCATACTCGTATGTTGCGGCTAAAGATGGATGTGAAAATGAACTACCAACCGGTTAAACTACATGTAGAGACAACTTTTGTACCCCTAACCTAGAGTGGCATTCTAAACGTTTATTATATGGAAAAGATGTCCATGTCCCTTAAGCCCGCAATATACAATTATTCCAGCTATAACACTAGGAAGCAGTGGTGGAAGGTGGGCGTTTTGGGGTGCTGTCATAATGTATTTTGACGTGAAAAAGTGCTAATTGAATTAGCCTAATTTCAATAAACGTTTTTGAGTTTGAGTTGAGTTTGAACTGTTTAATATTTTAAGGTGGTGTTCAAATAAGTTAAAGAAAATCTCTTGAACATATTGCACCCCAATGGAAACGTAGTTTTTAAGTAAAAACAAACCGCAGACCTTATCTGAATTATCAGCTTAGCGCCCCTGGCTTTATAATTTTCAGCGTCCGCATTGTCAGAACCCCGTTTGCCACTCAAGAATTCTATAGGACCTCACCTAAGCCTACTAAGTAACTACATATCATTTAAGTAATGGAAAAACTCACCTGTATCGCACCGGTCAATGATTCCCTCAAACAAACGTTCGCAAATACGTATGCTATAACATTTAACGCTGTGGCTATTAACAGAAGATACACATTTCCAACCAGCCTTAAGACGTAAGGGCTTAATAAACCTCCTACAACACTCCCTAATCCCACAGTGGCTTCCATTACGGTCATCCTGTAAAATAAATACAAATGAATAATGACGTCTATGTAAATAATTTCTGCATACTCATATTTATATTACCTAAGTGATCTAGTCTCAGTCGTGGTGATGTCACTCATGTAACAAAATGCACCGGTAAAAAATATTGTAAAACCTCCAGTAATGGAGTACGGAAGAGCAGTCAAAATGAACCACCAGGGACCCAAACTTTCCAACATACTGTAGACGACGACCAGTCCAGAAGTTATTGATATACCTAAAAATTATAATAGGCTAAAATAATGCGGTAGGTGTATGCTAAGTTACCTACCTACCTACACCTACATATTTTATTGTTTTTTACCTCAATCGCGCAAAAACGGCTTAGCGGATTTGGAAAGGCACACAGATAGATTTAAAACCTGGATTAACAATTAACCTAGGAAATTTTTGATCCCGGTATTTGGACCCAAATCTGAAGAACACGGAAACGACGTCACATTCAGAAGCAAAAACCTAAGTACGAGTATGTTAATGGAAGTTTAAATCATGAGAACTGATTTTTAGCAACATTTGCAATGATTTTAAATGCAAAATTATATTGTAATTGGTATTTAGGTTAGATAGCGAACTCTACAATTGGAGCTGTACCGACATATAACTACAATATGCTGTAGGTACCTACTTAGATTATAGAACAATGGAATTAATTAAATAACAACTAATTTGTTTTAATTTAATGTTTCACAGTTTCTACTTAGCAGATTGTAAATAATTTGGTGAAAACAATTTAAAATAAGAACTTTGATGATTTTACAATATTTTTTGGCACATCTATGAAGCAAAAAATAGATAAAAAACAAACCTACCTATTCACTTTACATATGCACTGTATGCCAAATAATTTGAAGGCCTAACCTCCGCTAGCGTCAGGCACCTTCGCCTGATGCGGCAGGCAAAGGGTTTAAATCTGTTTTTAAGCCAAAAAATCTATTTTTTGCTACAGAGACAGGAACCTCCTCACAATACGTGCCAGATTAAGGAGAACCACCTTCGGGATCAGGCCCTTGACCCAGTCGCCTAACAAGAACCCCTGAGAAGTTGATCGAGGCGCTTGGCCATCTGGCCATTAGTTTATAAATAATTTATTTATGCTTTTTAAATCATTTTTAGACTAAAAAATGTGCCATGATAGATAACACTAAAACACGAAGTAGCTATCGATGCAAAAATAATTATATAACGTCATTGTTGGAATGAGAGCACAAGGTCATCAAGCTAGTCGTGTCTAAATCTAGATTCTAGAACCTAATTATCCAAGCTCAATAAAAAACAAGATATACTAAATAAAAATAGCTACTTTCCTACTCACTTAATATATATTTAAAAATGCGTAAGCCACTCACATCTGTCTGAATCATTTTTACTGACAAATGGAACAGATTTCGATAAAACAGTGGTATGGAGACGCGTAAATAATAACAACTACCTACCTACCTTTAGTAAAGAACTTTGAGCTAGGTACGAAACTGTATAAAACATAGACTACACCTACCTACGTAGGTACCTACCTCTACTTTCTAAGTAGGTAATGCTTTTATAGATATAACTCACAAAACAGATAATTGACATAATATTGCGCAGTCCACAGTAAGATATTTGTTCAATACTGTTTGTTTGTAATCAAAATCCGCCTAATAAAGACGCTTTTCTCAGTAAATGTCTCTTTTTGTACAGAGAAGTTAAGAACATTGCTGCGAGATTGTGAATATCGCAGCAATGTTCGCAATTTCGGAACATCAGTTCCGAAAGAGTGACACAGCCCGGGAACATAAAGGGCGAAGGAAGGAATAAGGATGGGTTTTAGTCATTAGAAGTCTGACACTCCCACCTGCTTCGTCCAAAGCGGGAGGTGGCATGATGGTTTCCCATCCTTAAAAAAACGGCCAGACAGCCGGACAACGAAGCGATGATCCAATAAAGTTCCGTTTTTACATCATAGAAGGCAAGAGCATAAATCACAACGATTTCAAGGTGTATATTATCCTCAAGTCTACCTTGAGGATAATATGCGAGGATGCCCTCACTTTGCCAGTTGCCTGCATATTTACTGATATGTCTCCTTAAAACAGATAGAATTACCTACCAATAAAAAAGGAGTGGGTAAACTGGTTATATCTGGTATCAATTACATTTTTAGCGAACCCTTCATATATTGAATCTGACGAAGCAGAAAGACGAGTCTTAAATTAGTAGCAACAAGTTAACCCACTATATAAAGAGAATCAATCCTTTTACAAACCTAAAAAGCTTTTTAAAACATGCATATTTTAAACTTATTTAGATTTTGTTGTTTTATGTCTTATGGTACAACTTTATGCTCGCGGATTCATCTGCGTTTTCAACCGTATCCCGAAGTATTTGCGCACACGGATAAGAAATAGCCATGTTCTTTACCATGTTTAAATTTATCTCCATAGCAAGGTTATAGATAAACGGTATCAACCAATACTTGAATAACAATGATTTCAAAAAAATACTATTTTTCGAAGAAACTAATCTAAAGAATCACAATGACCAATTAGGTAAACAATTATTAGAATCTCAAGGAAGCTAAGTTTAAACACAGAACTGAATGAATTTTACATACAAGGTGACCAGGGGGTCCAAAGAAAAAAATAAGATCTCTCTTACTGGGTCATCCGAATCACCTCATTATGTAGTATGTGCTTCGATTTTCAGTTGTTTAGACAACTGTTCCCGGGCCACGCTATATACATATGTAACAATTAACATCCTATATATAAAAATATGTAAGTATGCTGATTGAGTTTTTATTCAGTCAGCAATCTACCGCCTTTACCACAATGGATTGTTTTTTCTAAGTTCTTGCATCTCTATCAGCCGAATCCATTTCATTTTTCATTTGGTGTTTACCTCTTTTTAGCCGATTGAGATTTTTTTATCTCAACGAGGAAATATGTATACATATTCTACCTATCAAATGAAATTGCACTTCATATGTTGGTGTACAATTACTGTTTTAAGTGAGATGAATATACTTAAACGTTGTAATGTGTAGTTTATTCATGTTGCTAAAAATATTTATTGTACTACCTAAGTCTCTCTCTGCTAATAAGTATATGTATAACTATAATAATTTAAAAAAAAAGAACTTACCGAAAAGCGGCCACACGATCAGCGGTTTTCGCCCATGCGTGTCAGACCATACTCCCAAAAAGAAGGACAGTATCGCTGGCACCACCGCCTCTATAATACTCCTCACCGTTCCCACGAGGGTTGCATACTTCTGTACTTCGGCTTCTAAGCCACGAGTCTGGTTGTTTTTGTCTAGTGACAGGAATGGTCTGCATTCCTCTACTGTGTGGTTCAGAGAGTGGACGCATGTTCGGTAAAGTAAAATGTTACTGATGGCGGCGCCTAAAAATATTTAAGTTATTAGCTCTATGCCTACATTACAGCAGGATTAGATTCATTTAATTCTTGGCTAGTAGTAGTAGCAACAAATTATACATAATACTCAGAGAGAAGTTCTACATTATCTACAAAAGCAGAAGCAAAACATAATTGAGTAAATATTAGTTATAAAACAAATTATTTTCTTTATCACAATGGTAGGGGAGCCCTAGAAGGGATTTCGGGATTTACTAAAGCGCGGCAGATTAATATACAGGGGGATACCTTGTACCCGTTTGAGTACCTCCACCAAATATGAGCCTCATATATAAGGACGCGCGTCAAGGATAAAGGATCAGATTAGTAAAAAAAAATCGATCATCAGACAATCTCGAGCGCGTCAGATTAAGGTAGGGTGAGTTAATTACATGCTAAAAAGTGTATATTCCACTAATCTGACAATTTGAGAGAGACGCAAAGAAAGGGGAGGGCGGAAAAGTTGTAAAAAAAAAACGTCATCTCGACATTCTCGAGCGTGGCTGAATTTTTTTTTATTTTGTAGTAAATTATTCAAGGATAACGAAAAATATATAATCTGACCATTTCCACAAGCCGAAGTAACAAAAATTCGTCGATAAAGTTTAATGCGTGCAGCTGCGTGATGATGATTATCCTCTCCGCGTTTCTATTCCCCTCTCACTCTTTCTCTATCTATTACTATCTCACTCCGTCCCTACTCTGGTTTCGGTTGCTATGACGCCTTCACAGCTGATGACACAGAACAGACTCGTTCGTGGCATAATATTATTAACAGTATTTCCAACGTTTTGGCTTTTCGTTTACGTTTTTTTTTGTTCGAGCACGAAAAAGATGAAGATGATTCTACTGATGAAGATGATGATTAATTAATCTATTAATTATAAAAAAAAAATATTTTTTTGAGCATTTAAAAAAAAATATTTTCGAGAATACTTGTAGTATTCTACTTAACAAACGTACACGTTTTTATTTGCATGCTATTTCCTGAGCTTTTCAATTAATTAAGTCCAATGGTTTGAATAAAAATGTTTTTTTGTCAGATTAGGCGAATCCCTCTAGATAATCGTCAGATTATGAGACAGCACGTCTAGGACATAAAGATGAACCATATATATCTTAATCTGACGCGCTCGAGTATTTCAAAATGGCGATTTTTTTTTGCACATTATAATAATGGCCACGAGTTTGCGTCACATCGAAATCGTCAGATTATTGATTGAGAGCGTTTTTTTAGGTTCACTTAATTCCCCCTTTAGAAAATCTGACGCGCTCGATTAAATTTTTTTTTTTTTCATTTTCAACCCTTACGTACGACCACCCCCATCATGCAAACGATCAGATTAACATACATACATTCTTCAAAATACGTAGGACATTGATGCTATCAATATCTGACGCGCTCGATTATGTCCATGCAACAGTTTTTTTTTACATTTTTGAAAATCTATAGCTGCTCCCCCCACCGATGAAAACGATACATTATATAACATTTTTTTCTTCTTATAATCTAAGCTTTGCATCCCAATAGGTCTCTATGACGCTCAAGTAAATCCCCATTTAGCATCGTGGGCTCCCCTACCACAAATAGAACTGCGCTTTTGTATGAAATATCGATAGATGCCTACTTAGTTAACGAGACAGAAAGCCAAAAGCAATGTTATACGAGTTGGTATGTAGAGATTTTCTATCTAATTCCTCGAAGTAAAAGTAGGGATAAATAAATAATTAGTAATATATGTATGTAAGTCTATTTTCGCGATATAATACGTGAGCTACTGGTTCATCCGACTAACCCGTATACCACAAAGATAGTTTTTTTTTTTAATTTTGAGGGAATATTCTTTTCATAGTTACCAAAGTACCTACACGCAAATAGCCAGCCTATTCAGGTGGTTGCAAATGTCTGCAGACTTGTATGTGACGCCCGATGAAAATGCGAGCGCAACAGAATTATACAGGTTCTAATTTTTCGTGTGGGATATTGTGGGGTTTGTCAAGATTTAAAAACTGCTATTTTATACATATAAAAAAAAGTGATAATTACGCAAACACCGCCGCGCCGCGGGTTTCCTTCCCAGGACGGTGCGTTCTTTATTGACCGATGATAAAATATTTATTTTAAAAAATCTAGATTTGTGGGAAACGGGTTATTCGGATGAACCGGTAGCTTTTAGGCTGATACCTGACTGCTTCGACGGCGACACTACGACAAATATATCTTACACGTTCATCCTACCTTCTCTATTATATTATTTTCTACCTATGTATGTAGGTATGTTTTTAGGTACTTAATACAAAATGACCACGAAAGTAATGATATTATTCCATTACAATTATAAACGACTATGGTGATAGATATATTATTTACGTCTTTGAATCTAGTATTTTCAAAGTACAATTCCGTAGGCGACAGCAGGCGGGGGTAGCAACCCACGAGTCACTTAGCTAATATCTATAGTATCTCATAGACATTGGAGAGCCGCGCAGAGACATAGCTTGCTGTTTTCGCAACAAATTGTACCTTTACTTTTTAAAGAAAAATATCTAGTGATTTTGTAAATTGAAATGTAAACTACTTTCTTGCAGCCAGTTACTGCAGTTTTCTAGATTATGAATTTCACATCCACCATTTGAAATGCACTTGCAAAAACGCGGGCGCACTGCAATGCAGATGCAGACATCATTGCCGTAGTAGTAATAAGGGCGCGCTATCCTTGGCCGTATTTTTTCATTACCATTACTTAGAAAAAAAAGAATAACACTTAAAAATTATAGTTTACAATATTTCTGTAAGTATATAATTATAAAGATTAAAAAGTCATAATCAACAAGAAAGAAAGCTAATCTAATGATAGGAGACAGACAAAAAAAATATATTATAGGTACTATTTTATCTACTACTGAAATTTATCTAGTCTTAAAATCATACCAAAATGAGTAATTCTGCACAATCATAAGAAAATATTGTATCTGAAAAGGGGAAAATTCTTTAAAAATCTACATTATTTATTTCACAATAAAAAATCCAAAGTAATCATGGTTCAATAGACATCTGTTTGCTGGATTTTTCATTATCTCATAATACAAGCCTATTTAAAACTGTGTGCCTATTGTAGTATTTCTAATGTACAATGACACTGAAAACACACAATGGACACCTGAATAGTGTTTTTGCAGACAACAATGCACAACAATATTGTTGGTGGCAACATTAAAATGTATGGGTAGCTAAAAAATGTGTGTGCGTTTGGCAACACCCCTTTTGTAAAAAAAATATTGAAATGTGTGTCATGAATTATATTATTTATTTATTTATTTGAATTACATTAATTATATTAAAAAGTCAAGAAAGTGTTTATTATTATCGCCATGCCCGTGAAAGTCTACTTCTAAACAGGAGCATTAGAACTTTGTGCCCCTGTACAACAAAATGAATGATCATATACTTAATACATGTTCTGAAATATGGCACCAAAACATTATCAAATAGATATTTATTAGAGAAATAGTAATTACGTATGTTCATACCACTCTGCGTACATAATTACTGGTTTTAAGCTTGACACAAATTTGTAAGATAACAGAATGTAACAGCACAATAATAATTACACAGTATTTATTAACACAATTATATAAATTTTTGAATACCAGATGTTTTTTTAAGTGCTGTTATTTAATAGAATAAAAAAATAATATTATATTTCAATTGATATCTTTAATCTTAAATAATATATTTGATTTCTTAGTTATATTTTAAAATGTTTTATTTTTCATAGCATACCTTAATATTAATATACAGATTAGAATTCCACCAGTAGTGGAGTAGGGACTTACTCAACCCTTGGTTAAGATTATTCATTAGTTTAATAAAAATAATAAATATTTTAGATGATTTGCCAGAGCAACATTTAATAAAGGAGAACAGTTTACACTAGTTGGCAAATAGCCATTATTGAAAAATGACTGTTCAAAATTAATAGAAAACTAAAGTTATTGTCTATCACTGAAACATTTATATTTTATTTAAATAATGCATCACTGTTGCATTGTAGATTCCTACTTCCGCGTATGATACAAAATAATAGCTGTTGCATAAAATGAACAAACACTTTAAACATAGAAGTTGTAGAATTGTGAAATGAAGCTATATTTAACACCCGAGAGACTCATACGCAAATACATTTTCAATAAAAAAAACTCACCCGAAAGCGATAATCCCATCATCACAACAAACAAAGGAAACTCCATCGTAATTCCAATTTTTTTCCCCGGTAACTCACTAATTGTATTAACGGTAGGATTACTCTCAGTTAGGTGTTCTTCATCTTCAGCCATTGTGCTAAACTAAATCAAAACAACTGATAAGGCACTGCCGAAAATAACTATTAAATAATACAACGCTAAGTAATGTTATCGTTATTAAACAAATAGATTTAAGTATCTGAGTTAATATTAATACATTACCTAACAAAAAAAAATTGCTAATAATTACAAGGCACTTATTACTAGATTGTAAAAATATCACATAAATTACGTCTAAACTTCTCAATGTTTCGTTTCAAACTTTAATTTTGTTTCATTTGATTTGATCATTTCATTTCCCGGGGCAATTGGGAAAATGACCAAATGACAATTTAGCACAGAACGTCACACATCAATGTCATTCGCTAACGTCACACTGACAATTCTATCTACAGATACAGTAATATTCGTTTATCAATGCCTACATGAAGTGAGCAAACAGTGAAGTTCGCGCATAGGTACAGTCGAAAAGAAAATTGTTTATAAATTATTTATTTTCGAATAATTGTCTTTTAATCTTTTACTGTTTAATTTTCGGTAGGCTGCCTAAGGGGGTATTTTTTTTAGAGTGTATGTGTATTCATCAATATGAAAGATGATTGATGACATAGTCAATATCACTTGAAAGCTATTCTTGTACAGCTAAGCAAAAAAGAGTAGAAATTAATAGGGGCGCCACTTTACCGTTCGTGTTGCAACCCGCAGCGACCGTATAGCATACCATCCTATCGTCTTGATACTAAGCTATATTTTTATAATTAATTAAAATCAGTAAGTATTATAAAATGTAATAACAAGTATTCATGTCATGTAACTGAATACAAATTACTTATAAGCACTAATAATGTAAGCACTCCTGTGTTTACATTTTTTTTTGGGTATATAAAAGGCGTATGAATATAGAAGTATTATAATTGATTTCAATATTATTCTTCCTCTAAATATTTCACGCCCGCCACATCCATGTTTTGGCTAGAGCTAGCCATAAACTCATCTGAGTCACACTCAGATTCATAGGCACTGCGCTATCATGTTGGAAATTGATTCCTAAACGTTTTATGTCCAAGTACGAGCCCTCTCATAAATTCATAATACTCCTTTTCTATTTTGTTAACATGCTGGCATAAATTCTTTTGAACTCCTACTCGGTTATAGATTGAAATGCACGTTCGGTGCTTCCTATAAAGATAAAAAAATTGATTAAACCTCTATCAATATTAAACGTAAAAAGTTTACGGTACCTATCTATTTTTTTTTGTGATTTTTAAATGCTAGTTAAAACAAGTATTATATTATCTTGTGATCAAACTCATAGATAAAGTTATGTAGAAATCGAATTTACATATTGCAGAGTATCAAGGCTCAAGCCACTCAAGTATCAATATTAATCTAGTCGCGCTATACCAATGTGTCAAAGACAAAACGTAAACATAACCTATATGCTCGATGTTTATTGTTCAAAATTTCACTTATTTCGTATTCAATACTCAATACTCAAATCTTTATTAGCATTCCATATGTTACATAACAGGTGGTACAATTTACTTATGGTATAGACACAATATGGACCCGATAGGGCACAGCTTAAAGAAGTTTGGAGAGAAATTTAAAAACTATCTATGTAGTCATTACAAAAATCATAATAGTTGTATGTAACATTTAGCAACATTTTAGTGTGCGTGTGTGTACGTCTTAATGTGTGTGTGTGTGTGTGAGTGCACGCGTGTGGGTGGGTGTGTGTGTGTGTGTGTTTTTTTTATGTGTATATGTGCGTGCGTGTATGTATGTGTTGTATGTGTATGTGCTTTTCACACAATTTTTATTTTCTTAGCTATAATTAAATGTTTTGTTTCATTTCTTGACCGATTTGTCTTCCATGTATTCTTTTACTGTGTAATAACATTCAAGCAATTCAAAACAAAATAGAGATCATAAATTAACACTTGATACAACTAAATACAACAAAACAAACTCTGACATACCTGTCATTATGGCGGTACTTTGATAAATATCGTCGAGATCGGAAAGAGGACTTTTAGCCTCACGTTTGACCAGATATCGCCTATAAACTCCGAACGGTTTTATTTATTATAACGTAGTTTTATTGCCGTTTTCATGGTCGAAATAAAAAAATAAGTAACTCGCGAACTTTGTTTACATCGAACGACATTATTTGCCAGGGGTTGCCAGCAATAAAAAAAAATAGTTCCGTTTCTAGACTTTTTTGCCAAGCTGTAAGGAGGTCATTTTATTAAGGCGTATACAGACATTTTACAGCTTAAATTTATCATAGAGAACAGTTTTAAAGAGAAGGTTTTTATTATAATGCTTGAATTGTCTGTGGTGCTTAGTCTATGACAACACGGAAAGAAGAACACGGCAAGCGTTTTTGGACAAAAATCTAACGTTTTTGATTGCTTTGCTTGTTCGAACACGAGAAATTGAAGCACATTTAAGTCTAAGACCTCGCTAATTGAAGGTGAGTCATATAAATAACAATATTATTATAGAAAAGGGTGTGCCGATAACTTTCATCATGCGGCGCTACAGATTTTTGATGAGTCGTCTCGTCCCCTGTCATATTATTATCACCACATCCGCTGCAGCAGACGTTTACTGTTATTTTCTATATATAAAGTATCGAAAAATTAGGGAAATACTTTAACAGGTGTTTAGTAAGTGTTTTGAGATAGGGTGATCTGTCGGAAAATCGTCACGGATATACCACGACCTATTTTTAGATCGGCTTTCTTTTTTCTGAAACGCATTGCTGTTGATTTAAAGCCGGTCTTATGGCATTCCGTTAATGTTTGGTGATGTTACATTTTAGACGAAAGTATCGGAGTAGTGAAGATGGCAGTGAACGTGTATTCAACGAATGTGACTTCTGAGAATTTGTCACGACATGATATGTTGGCGTGGGTGAACGACTGCCTGCAGTCGAACTTCGCGAAGATCGAGGAGCTGTGCACAGGCGCCGCGTACTGTCAGTTCATGGACATGTTGTTCCCGAACAGTGTGCCCATGAAAAGAATTAAGTTCAAAACAAATTTAGAACATGAATACATACAAAATTTCAAAATACTACAAGCTGGTTTCAAAAAAATGGGAGTTGATAAGGTAATGTTTGAGCAGCACTCAGCCAAGCTTTAATATTAAGTAAGCTAAGCAACTGAAAACATTACATGTTCTAGTCATTTATTAGCTAAGTATTGTTAATTTTGTTCTTTATCCAAGATTATTTTCTCTTATAAGCTAAACCAAGCTTCAAGAGGCACTTTTAAACACTGTGTGTGCTGCACAACTTAAAGCTACTTTTAGAAATACTCAAGTTTCAAGGATCTCTTATATCTGAGACTATTGCAAGTCAAATGGGATATCCTCAGTAAAATTTAATATCATTTTATTCAGAAAGGCTTTAAAGCATTAAATTATAGCTTAGAATAAACCAATGTATGAAATAATATTAAAGTTTAAATAGCAACATTTTAATATGCCACCTAGCTATGCTGATAATTTACTTCACCACTATAATATACTTTATAGGTAATACCAGTGGACAAGCTGATAAAAGGGCGGTTCCAAGACAATTTTGAGTTCTTACAGTGGTTTAAAAAGTTTTTTGATGCCAATTATGATGGGAGGGAATATGATGCATTTGATGCACGTGGTGGCATCACAATCGGGTCAGGGGCATGTGAATCTGGAGTGCCTTTGTGTGGCGCAGTACAGGCGCCACCGCCGCCCAGGGCTGCGCGTCGCCCTGCTCCCATGCACCACTCCGGCAGTATGCATCAGCCGAATCAAATAATGCACCTCACTCTTAAACCACACATAGCAACACAACTTGTGTCCTGTACCTGTCTTAAACCATTACAGCAGTAATACTAAGCATACCCCACATTATGTGTTTCTATCTGTGGTCATCTGTACACGTCTTGTGTAGTTTTTTACTGTAGGCAGGTAGTGGCACCTTTTGTAGCATTGTGATTCTTTTTATTTTTACCTTCACTTTTTTCTTTTGTAGATAGTACCCATTGACAGACTGGTGAAGGGTCGTTTCCAAGACAATTTTGAATTTTTGCAATGGTTCAAGAAATTCTTTGATGCCAACTATGGAGGCACGGAATATGACGCGGTGGCGCAACGTGAGGGTCTGCCCATGGGGCACGGGGGCGCCGCTGCCCCGCGGGCTGCGGCTGCCGTCGCCAAGAAACCGATGGCACCTGTCGCCAAAGTCGCAGCTAGACCCCAATCCAGTACTATTTTGTTTTCTTTATAGAAATTGATTTTGTTTTATTAACTTGGCTTTTCTATTGAGTTGCATAGAGGATAAAAGAACCATATTCAGTAAATATAAATATTATTTATGTAACAATTGGAACCCTTACTTTATATAAGTAAATATTTTGCGCCAGTATTCCATCAAATATAATATTATTTCAAAATTAATAATAAAATGGTTATATGAAATGTAAATATTGTATATTACATTAAAAAAAAGTTATTAAATATATTTCCAGTACACACCTGCACAGTATCATATGCACATTTTATCCATATTATTCATTTACACAGCATGTTAACAGTCATTCTTATGTTAATCTTTTTTTCTATTAATTTTATGAGTCATTGCAACCAGTCATATTATTTGTGTTATGTTTATTCCTCATCATATTTATAGTTTATTATCATTCTGTTATTACAGGAACATAGCTTATTTATATATTTACCTCAATTTGTGATTTTGCTTATTAAATGCTTTTAAAATAATGTAAATTCCCATTGCTTGATATATTTTAAATTATGGCTATGTTAAATTTTTAAAGATGAATTTGATTATAATTGAATTTAAATTGGACACAAAGAAAACATTTTCATTGAGAATGTGTCATTTTAATGTAGTTTTTTGATTGAATGTTATGAATTCCAGCATTTTAATGTATTTTTACACTTTTTCAGTTGGCAAAGCAAACAGCACAGTGAGGTCTCCCCCAGTTAATTTATCTAGAATAAATCAAAGTGCTAAGGGGGACTCCAAAGTTATTGACGAGTTAAATCATCAGGTATTGCAATATTTTTTGTTATGTTATGAAGAATGTCCAATAATTAAACTTTTAGATTTCAATAATGACTTATCTCTTTCTTTATCTAAAGTCCAGATCATTATTTATTGCCAAAATGTAAATTTTCTGCTTATCAGGACATGCACATATTTGAATTTGACATTGACTTTTTAAGCCTTGAATTTTTTTGTGCAGATAAATGAATTGAAAGCAACAGTTGACGGCCTCGAGAAAGAAAGGGACTTCTACTTTGGCAAGCTCCGGGATATAGAGGTGATCTGTCAAGAGATGGAAGAACAGCAGAATGCTCCAATTGTTCAGAAGATTTTGGATATCTTATATGCAACTGAGGTAAAGTAGCGAGTTGAGAGAACTGTAACATAATATTTTTTCCTTATATACATTCGATTATATGTGACATTCAGGACTATTGTAAGGTTGAGACCAGACAAAAATAATTGAAGTTGTTTTCCCCGCGATTTTATCTCATTTTGGCTGTGTATAAAACAGCTTTGAACTTAGTAACATAAATCGCATCATCTTTATCAGAGGTGCTGTTGAACGCAAATTTAATATGGTAAACAAATTAAGGCCGATTTTCGTTTTCGGGCCAATGATTTACTTAATAATTTTTGAGCTTGAAACAAAATTTAAAAGTCACATAATTGTTTATACAAAACTTCTTGGATGCACTGATTTGTGTCCTTTTATTTTCACACTTAGTTAGAGCCGCAGCATGAACCACTCGGCCCAGTGCAGTCCACTGAACATTGAGAGAACTTGGTTAGAGCATACAGAATGTTTATTATGAAGCAAGTTAACTGAACAATAATATTTATTTGCTTGACAGGACGGATTCGCGCCTCCAGAGGAAATAGACGGGGACAACCCACACCCGCCCGAGGAAGACGAATATTGAAATATCAATGTATCTACGCGTATCATAGTGCTCTTTGTATATTACATATATCAAATCGAAATTATCTCGCTTTACAATCATCGACAGTATCGAGTGCTTAGTATTTCACAGCCAATGAGTCGTAATTGAATCATGTAGGTTAAAAGTTCGGAAACAGTGGCCCTAAAATGGCTTAACGTAGCTAATGTTCACAAAATACCTACACACTAGATGTAAATGTATAATTAATATGTTACAGTATACTAACGAGGCTTGTACATTATTACTGCTACTTGTTGTAAAAATGCAATATATTTTAGGCAATATTCCTTGAGATTAGTTCAATAAATTAACACTTGTTTGTGTGTGTCGTCCTATTGAATATTTTATGAAATATTATTGTGTGGATTTGTGTTTTACCGTCTCGCATCATTATCAGAAAGTGGATTATGTCATGTACACACTCTGTAATTCATTATTATACATATTCACGTGGCTGTGTCATATCTAAGTGCATTCCTTATCATTGGGAGCATAATTTCTTGACGGAATTTATTTCTAATTCTGTATGCTCTTCCTATGGAGTAACCCAATTACTGTGTATTTTAAGAGCTGTATGAAGTTTGACTGTGGAATGTAAGAAAAGCTGTCTTCGACATCATTTTTGGGCCACTGGTGCCTAAATAAATGTGCATTTAATAGGTTGTTAAATTATTGGAAGAGATTTACTGTTAATTGTTTAATTCTGTTATAATACTGACGCAGTTGGGTAAAATTATGATATTTGGTTCTAAATTATATAATTTGTATACAATTGGAATAACAAGTGAATACATATTAGATCTGAAAGTAACTAACAAAATTAAACATGTGATTATAATTGTTAATCATTAATTGGTTCCAGGTAGTGTGATATTTACATGACCATGATTTAGGTTAATCAAAATACAAGACTTAAACTTGAATTTTTGCACTATTTTAACTAACTATAAGAAGTATACTAATACATTATAATTCAACATATTTTTATTTAGTAGATTATTACATCATTAGACGCGTCGAAGAAACTAACGACTTGTTGGCGTAAAAAAGATGTTATTCGCTGGTTAAGATAAATAGATAATTAATTTATTTACTTTAGCATTCATAAATTGCCTTAACAGCAGATATTAATTGCCTCTGGTTTTCAGATTGTGAATGTCTTATCGAATAAAATAATAACTTTATTAAAAGGTGTTTTCATTACTAATACCTGAAAAATAAATAGTAGAATAAATAAATATAGTTAACACCAACACCATCATGGTACATAACTAGTGGGCTTCTGCATTTCACCAGTTAGTACCTAACTACCCTACCCTGCCTATTGTTATCATCCGGGTTTTCAAATCCAGACTGGACTGTTACTGAGAAATCCTGATAGAAACAACCCGACAGCATTGCCAACACGGATATCTAACCCAGGACTTAAATTTTACCAGCCGTGCTTGCGGTCTTCCACGCGACTTACGAGGTAAATCTACCTAGTTCTAATTTAAGCCTGTTGCTTCTAAGGTACATTTAAAACCTGTGATTACAGGTTTTTTTTATCTTAACTAATAATATAATAAATGCGGAAGCGTGTTTGTTCGTTCGCTACGCTTTCATACTAAAACAGGTGAACTGGTTTAGATGAATTCGGTATGGAGATAGGTTCCGACCCTGGAGACGGTTACAGGCTATTTATCCGGGTATTGAAATAGCTAGTGTCTGTAAATGTACCCCGTAAAGGTGCCCCGGAAGACCTGGCATTCTTATTCAAGACTGCTTAGCGAACCGCGCAGTTACGTCACATTCACCTTGAGGCGACGTCCCCCAAGTACAAGAAGTACTTACGTACGTTCATGACGATGATCGTCAAGGAGAATAACAGATTGAACGGCGCGGAACCGCTCGCGGTAGGTAGCTAATGTAGCTATGCAGTCGAGTGGATCAGAAACTTGTATCGCGTAATTGTACACTGTACGGATAATATTACTACTCTGAAGGTAATGTCTAGATGTAACACAAAGCAGTGATTTCGATAGCTGATTTTTGGTATTTATTTACTATGTGATCAGAATCAAAGATGAGATATACTAATTATAAAAATCAATACATTGAAGTATGCTTCAAGATATTTATTTTAAATCTTACAAATAAACATTAAATAAATCAAATCATACATTTTCATTAAAAAGATTCATATTTCTTTTATCTACAAAATTATAACTATTTTAGTTTAAGTTAAAATAATGAACTTCAAAGATTTTACTAAATATAAAACGCAAACACACAATCAATAATGCATTATAAAAATGTATAACTAGTCAATGGCGAGTTCTTATTTAAATTCTTTGTACTTTGTAAACGATTAACTCCCGAGCCGTGGAGGCATTTATGCTACAAAAATATTGTAAAATTAGGTTTGTATAAAATTGGTAACAATTCCCAATTCGTTATTTATAAAATAAGTCTCAGTGCTTGCCAACGATAAATCTAGGCTTAACCAATGCAGCTATCTAACTATTTACAATAAACAGTATTTCCAGGTCCCGTACATATATCTTGTATGCTGGTAATTGTGGTTGGCAAAAATTGACTACATATAAAAAGGAACCAGAAAGAACATAGTAGATGTGTGATCTCTTTTTTGCTTTAATTTCATTGAAGAGTTCAAGTCAACCAATAAGGTGCCGTATTTATTTACCTTCTATCCCAGTAAAAGGTTTAAAGCAGTAAGCAATATTATTTAAATACATAATTATTTAAGTTCTGTAAAAATCCATACAAAATTAAGTTTTTCTTTTACCTTTAAAAAAGTCAGCTCGATTTCGCGCTAAATTTTTTTTAGGCGTAGGCGTCTGTTTCTCTGCTCCTAATGAAAACGATACATCACTCTGCCGTGTTTTTATTTGTGATATATTTTTATTATTGATTATTTTATTTTTGGGTTTGATTTTGATGGTGATATTTTCAATGGATGATGACAAATTTATTACTCTTGAACGAAGGCTTTTATTAACGTCCATAGAAGTATTGTTGAGTTGTGAAGTTCGAGAAAGTTCTATAGATCTACTCTGGCTAGGTGTCCGACACGACCGCACAGGGCGATCTTTCCTAACGGTAGTGTTTTGTTTAGCTTCTACAGTGTTGTTTAGATTTAATTTAGTTGATTGTGATACAGGATTATTCTTCTTTGACCGTATGCTGTTATTATGACGATCGTTTTTAGATTTAGGTTTATTTTTAGGACTTATTTTTAGATTATCTTTTTGAGTACTAGTTTTAGAATTATGTTTTACTTGTGTTTTCTCATTTTGCTTTACTTCTTTATTTTTATCGGAATTTTTATTGGTTTGAGATTCTGGTTTGGATTTTAGTTTGCTATTATTAGCAGAACTTGTTTTACCTGGCTTTAATTTTGATTCTAACTTTTTACTTGTATTTTTGTTTGGACTAGTAATCTTTTTGTCTTTGTTAGCTGTTGTTTTTTTTTCTTTGGGACTTTTTTTACTTTGTGATGCAGATCTTCCTTTGTTAGTGTGTTTTTCATCTTGTTTGTTTAATTTAGGTTTAGGAGTTTCTGTTGACACTTTGCTTTGGGGATTGGATTTTGTATAAACTTTTTCTGCAGTTTTTTCAACTGCTTTGTTGTCCTTCTTTTTATTTCCTGAAAACTTTTCGAGATAGTCTAAATTTGATTTTATTTCAGTGGTAGATGTTTCATTACAGCATTTTTTTTTCTTAGATGTGCGATGAGATCTCACACTAAGAGTACTGACATTAAATTTACGCATGCTGTCGACAGTATTGTTCATAACTGTGTTGTTCATGAATGTGTTATTTAAATGTTTTGGCACTTCTGGAACATGTTGAGATTTCTTTGATATATCATTTTTTTCATGCCCTTTAGGGTTGATAAAATCTTGCTTTGTAGTGTTCAATGTGGCATTCGCTGAAAAAAGAAAAATTTAAGTAACAGACATTTAAAACAGAAATAATATTGTTTAATTGCTATTCAACGTGGCAATGCTACCAGTCTTCTGGGCACATTACCAGATAATAGTAATGTAGAGGAATATTTTGATGCTTAACCTTGGTGTTTTTTTTTAAATTTTATATTTTTAGTTTTAGCATATATGATGTAGTAGTAGTAGTAGTTTATAATCTTTAGCCTTAAGTAGTTTTAAGAATGTAAATTAATTAATGTTCTCTTAATAAATTACTCCACTCATATTGTTAAAATAATGTATTCAGAAATTTACCATTTTTGAAGTTATAGATCTGATTACTCCGAGGCAATGCAGTCTGGCATTCGGCATCACTTTCAAAGTCTGTATCCCAAAATGTTTTGACTGAACTCTTTACTGGTTTGGTGACATCTGAAATAACAGTAAGAATTGATATTATGATGTAGTTTGTAACTTATAAGCTTTTTATCACGTATTTTATCCAAAGTTACACTCACTGTTATGTGTAAGGTTGAAGTTCTGGTTAACAACTTGCTTTTGTAAAGTATTGTTATACTGAATTTTTTCCAAAACTATTTTGCAATCTCGTGGTGCCATGGTATCTTTATTTTTTTGCTTAGGCAGATTTTGTATGATTTTATTTTTCTCAGTATCCTTTGTTTTGTCTGCTTCAAAAATTTCTTCATCAGTGAATGTATCACTTACATCATCTTCATTACACATTGATATGACAGATGTTACGTCCCATTTATCTTCATTGTCTTTTTTAGTTTTGTTATTTACATCACTCAATTTAGTTTGGTTCATAGAAGTTTGGGTTGTAAGGTTAATTCGGTCAGGAGGTACTATTTTGTGAATCAAGTCTAACAGATTGTTCTCATCTTGGACTTCTCTATTTAAACATGACTGGTTGGTGACTAATTTTCTAGCTTTATTTTTTTCCTTTTGTAATGTATAAACACTAGCTTGTGGACTGTTTGTACCATCATTGCTCAGATTAGCTTTTTCTGCAACATCTAGTTTTTGTGTAAAAAGTTTTCTTTTGATAAAACTTGGACGTGAAGAAATATCACTAATATTTGATGTTTCTGAGTGTTCAAGTTGGCTCAGATTTTCACTGGATTTTTCTTGTATTTTAGTTGGTTGTAAACTTTGTAAATTCTCTTGGACTTGAGGAATAGGTTCTATGAAATCATTGAGGGGTTGTGAAGATTTGGCAATCAGCTTTTCTTGTACTTTTGGCCTAGATTTCCTTACTGGCAATGAAGGCTTGGCAAATTCAAAGCTCTTTGACATTTCAATACCATTTTGGCATGGTGCAATTGTTGGTTTGGATGGAGGTCTTTTATTATTTGGTGCAGTTTTTATTGGAGATGCAATTCTGCTTTTCTTTTTGTCAGGAAGGCTTGTATCATCTTCACTATCAAGGCTTCTTTTGCCCTGAGATTCAATATTATAAGTGCTTCTCTCCCTGACAGTCATTTCTGAAAATATTTCTTCTTCTTCACTTGCACTTGGACAATTGTTATTGTTATTTTGGGCATAATGGTTTTTCACATTATTAATTTTATTATTTTCTGTGACTCTTAAAGGTTTTTCAGAGTTTTCCATTATTGCAGATGAAGCAACTGATCTGTTAAATCTTTGAGAAGGCAGTAAAAATCCATTTCTGAATCTATCTTTCTGAGTAGGTATAGGATTGCTTAGTTTCGAAGCTAGAGTGTTATTAAAATGTTGATTATTGTTATTACTATTAGAACCAACAGAAAACTTGTTTCTGAAAGAATTTTGTCTGAAATTTTCTGAATTATCTTTAAGCATGTTACTGTCTTTAAAGCTTTTGAAATCAATCCTAGCTGATCTACTGGACATGTTTTCTTTATAGGAGGTCTTTACTGACCTACAGTCATCACTGCTTACAGAGGAGTTACTTCCTTGTTCCCCAGAGTCATCACCTGATCCCCTTCTACTGCCTTTGAGAAATAGTCTCATATTTCTTCTCTTCTCAATTCTTTTTCGAACTCGCTGCTTCATAAGCCTGTGGTACGCATCTTTTATTACTTTTAAGTCATATTTGTTGAACTTAACATTTTTGAATGCAAAAGCTATATCTGCTGCGCTGACACTTGCAGATGAATCTGAAATATAAAATGATAAAAATATTTTTTGAAAATAAAAATCAGGGATACACATAACACATTTTTGATTGAAATGAATTTTAAATTAGATCAACATACCAATACTCCTTATAGACATTGGTGAACCACTCCTTCCATTGAACACCGACCGTTGAGAGCTCATGCCAGGATAATATTGTTGGAAATTTCGTGGTCGGTCATCACAAGCACTGCGTATCGACATCGGCGAAGTTTCTCGTCTATAATACATACTCCTTTGGTCGTACGAAGACTCTGCATACCTTTGGCGCTCAAAGTTTCGCGGCATATACATTGTCGATGACATTGGATTTCGAAAACTCAAATTGGTTATATTGGTATTAGGACCCTTCGCGCTTACCGTCTGAAATTAGATAACAATGTCTTTAAAATAGGTACTAACATTTTTTTCAAATAAACGTAGAAAGTAGACTTTTTTTTGAAGACGTTGAAATGAATTTCGCTTTGAGCCACTGTTCAAAACAATGCTTCCTGAATTACTGATTAAAACGACTCCGCCACTTGGAGGACCCTTTACCGTATATCCCTCATCCCTCTTATCAAATTATTTTTGATTATATATAAAATACTCACTGTAGCATTCTGAAAAGTAAAAACGTTAGATGTGTCGCTATCTTCATCATTCATTTTAAATGTTTATATTTATTTATTAAATTAAAAGGGCCACTGAACTTTCTAATTGAATCTTTTCAATTTCAAAACACAGCACATTAATTCAACAACACTATGCTTTCTTTCTATTGATAAATTAATCTCGTTACATTGATTGCAATCCAATTCCAACGGTCCATTTTATTTTTGATTTTGTTTACGCGTGTTACAATGTTGCTACACTAAAAAAACTATTGTCTAAAAAGACTGTATGCGTATAGTATAATGAGGATCAGTAATGTAATAGCAAATTCAATAAAACGAGTATCTATGTTATTCTTTATGACATAAGAATGATATATCTTTTTGAATTATCGAAATCGGACCATTACTTATGAAGATATTAAGGTGGATGTTCCGATAGTCCGTCCATACATTTTGGGATTGAGCTTTATCCTAAACACAGCCACTATTTGTTTCAAACTAATAATTTCATCACTTTCTACAATGAAATGTGTACGCCTATCAACTTTTTAGAGAATAACTTACATTATTTACTAAGAAAAATAATAGTAAAATTCACGCAAAAATTGACATTTTGTTTATTAGTGTGAGTGTCATTTGCCATAAACAAAAATAGAATAGGATAGAATAGACAAGCAAACCAAAAGCGTAGTTTAGACATTAGCACGCTAGATGGCGACAGATGATGAATCAATTTCTTATGTACAATATTTATTTATTTCCTTTTCTGCAATTCATAAACAAAAAAAACAATAAAATAACATAAAACTGTAGACCCTAGATGACAAATTTTACAATTTTATTTTATTACATCATAATTATTGTTGTCTGGCAACATAAACCATTTTGCGTAGGTAGGTAATATAAGCGACGCTGCCACTCTTGCAAACTTAGACCTGACCTTCAAACATTGACGAAGAAACAGCGTTGCCAAACTTCTATCACTTGTTTGACTGTTATAAAATACATTCTGAAGTAATTCTCAATTGTCCCGCGATAGGATTTGCGCGCGGAATTTCTTGCGTGTTATATTTTGTATGTTATGCATTTTCATTGATTCAAATTGGAATATTTCTAGTATGTTTTTGATTTCAATTTAATAGAATATATTGTAATTTATGGTAGATATAGTAATTAATTAAGTTGGCCCGTGATTTGCTGAAATCTCGTCACAATACTAATTACCTATGCCGTATGAGTCGGTGTTGAGTACTAAGTCAGTGTTTCATGTTATTTTAATGTATTTTTATTTTTTTGGATAAAATTATTATAAATCGGTAAGCTACCAAAGTAGGTACCTAGTCACAAAAGAAAATTAATAAACATTTTCAAAATATGGTTTGGCCGGGTTACGTAAAAAACACTTTTTACGAATTTTGCAAAAAGTTTCAGACAGACGCACATTATTATTATTTTGTTTTATTTTGTAGTACCAAGTAGCTCAAGGTCGCGTCCTAAAATTTGTCTGGTGCGTTCAATCCTTCGAGCAACACAGGCTTCCGAACGAAGGTTCAATCAAATAAACGTATAATTATTTTTATAGTTATTGTAGTTTATTGTTTATAATACAGTTTTTTTTTCTTATGCGACGTCTACCAGGAATATAAAGACAACATTGATGTAAAAGATAACTAAAATTTTACTGTTACATTTTGTTGTTCTAGACTTTTTAATTTTCGAACGAAACCTAAAATTCAAATAAGAATTATTGTATTATCTATGATCTGGATTATCTCTCAGCAGATCAGAATTCAGATGACCACAGATGACCTGCAGTAGTATTGTGCAGTATTGTATTGTATTCTCTTGTGATCTGCGATCACTTTCATTACATGGTTGTGAATTACAATACTATTAAATTTTATTCAAATATTGAGTGTTTAAAAGTTACATGCGCTTTTGTTGTTCTTTTGAGATTCATTGGCCGCAAGCTGATACTGAAACTGATTCATTTCAAATTGATTGTCGAAACTGCTCCAAATAAATGTTTATCTAAGACATCTGGGTATCGCATTTTGGACTTGAAGCATGTAATTGAGTGAGCATTCCTTTTGAAAAGTCATCGAAATATGTGTGAATCTTCGCAAATTGAATTTGTTAGTGAAAGACTTGATGGGTTTCGAAGTGAATTAATTTTCACGTGCAGTATGTGCGATAAGTCATAAAGCTTGGAGGCATTGTACGGAGAGCATTGATAAAATAAACACTGCATTTGTTTGGGCAACTGTCAATTCTGGTAGCTCTAGTATACTGAAGCAGCACACATAACAAGTCATAAGGATGTTCCAACACTGTCAACTAATAAATTTCGACGTGTTGTAAAAATCTTGGGCAGTGTGTGGTTTGAACATTTGATAGAGGAAATTAAAACTGCTAGTGAACAAGAAAGATCAATTGCTATTCAAAAAGGTCATGTGTCTTCAGACGGTGTTCCATTTGTTTACTGTACTTATATGTAGATGGAGGATGGTTGAAAAGATCGGGTATGACTTTGATTTATGTTTACTGTACTTATATGTAGATGGAGGATGGTTGAAAAGATCGGGTATGACTTTGATTTATCATCTGGTATGGTAGGTTAATCTAAAAAAGGTTCTTTATATTATTTTGTGTGTTATTTCTTATTTTGTGCAATATTTACAAGTGTCGTTTTTCATTTCTAGGCCTGCATTATTGGTAAAGATAGTAGGAAGTATCTATTACTTGGTGTTAAAAACAAATATTGTTATACATGTCAATATTATGAGAGGAGAAACATGGATATGAAAGCACATAATTGCTGCAAAAAATTCACTGGACCGTCTACAGTTATGGAATCAGAAAGTATTGTGGAAGCCCTTTCAAAAGACTGAAGAATTACATCAACGTCGCTATTTGAGTTTTATTGGAGACGGAGACTCCTCTGCGTTTGCAAACTTGAAATAGAAAGTGCAATAATGCATGAATCATGTAGTAAAAAACTATAGCAGTGCACTTAACAAGGTATAATATTATATGAACAATTCAAATTTGTTTAGTTATCTCAAGATCAGTGGATCTCCACATTATAATTTATTTTAGTGTCTTTTTTCTTACTATATCAAAAACTATTTCAGGTTCAGGCACCTTTGACTGTGATAGAAGTTTTTCAAGATAATGAATGTATCCGCAATATGATGACAAAATGATTTAGACTTTTTTGAAAACTATTCTGCTAGAAAACATTGAGACATGTTCAAAAAAATGGGAGAGGTATAGATTTCAATGGTATGTACCAGTATGTACAAAGGTTATTACTTTTTATTTACTTTATAAATTATCAATTTGAATGTCTAAAATATATTATTATGTTATTCTAGTGAAAAATCGTCTTTCATCATCAGTTGGAAATTCGAGCAAGAAAAGTAAAGTTGATTTTTGAGCAGCTTTGGAGATGGATGGTAAATAACATTTTGAAGTGAATGGTAAATAATATTCATCAAAAAGTAACTAGTATACTAAATAAAGTAATTTTTCTTTGCAGCAGCCGTGTAGCAGTGGTTTCAAGACAAGAAGACTCAGAAGAGGGGGAAATCAACAAGTCCAATGATTTGTTTTAATTGTATTTTTGTAGTAGTTTGTTTAGAATCTACATCATAGTTGTATATTTCATACTAAATCGTGTTTTAGATTTGTTGTTATCTCTTGTTTATGAATTGTAATTTCTTACGAGTTATGTTGTCTTTGTAATAATTGGTTATGTTACAACTCATCAGTGTTATTAGTTTTGATTGAATAGGCATGTGTTACTTCAATTACTTGTGATTTGAAAAATAATTTCAATAGTGTGAGATAATAAAGTAAACTGCGTTTTATTTTACATAATTTTTTCATTATTTATTTCCTAAAATTATAAATCAATTAAATAGTTTATGCCTACAAATATAACTTTTATTTTTATCACATAATCGTACATCGTACATAATAAATATCGTAGAAGGTGGCGTTCTGTAGTTGTGCCTACACCCATACAGAAAAAGCGCCATCTAGTGCTCAATTTTCGTAAACGTAAGGACTAGGCACTCGCCCACGTCTGTGTGTGTAAAAAATACTATATTCAAGGACAATGTTATTTTGGAACTTTTTTGTCGAATTGGGTGGATTTTGAGGCAAGGAAATGACCCAGTTCAATAAAGTGTAAAATCCGCGAACCGCCACAGCTACTCCTACGACTTAATATGTTCGAATTACACAATAAACTCAAATAAACTAAAAACATTGACTTCAACGCCATCTAGCGGGAAAGTGGCCGGGAACAGACCGTATGTTTCACCTTAAGTAATAAACATTTGCCGTTCCGGCCGCTAAAAATTAATGTCCGCGGGAGCGTGTGACGTCACTCCAACGGAACCGAGCGCAGTCTGCATTCATATTTCACTATTCGGCGGAGCTGCGACGCGGTTGGTCAGTATATTTGGCAATTTATTTTACGTAAAGTGTTGTTAGAGTGTGTTTTGTGATATTTGAGTATAAAACGTCCTAAAATATGAGTACTAATAAAGTAGAGGCTGGTTTTGTGCGAGCTCAGTCAGATAATCTTCCAAAGGTGGATTCTTTCATGACATTTGATTATCTCAGTAATCTAGTTCTAAGTTAATCTACGTTACTTATTAGTAATCTTAAGATATTGATTTAAAATCTTTAGGCCTCCACACAATCGGCTATTATCGCGGTGAATCGCTGTACATTGCTGTGAACTCTCAAAAACTCTTGAGAGTTTTTCATCCAACGCAGCAATGTATAGCAAATCACCGCGATCATCGGTGATTGTGTGGAGGCAGCAGTAGGTAGGTGTAAAAAATAATGAATATAATGTATTGGTAAGTACAGAGATCTTGATAAACAAATGTTGTTTTCGTTCATTCCTATGCGGATCATTTCGCGGATGGCTATTTAACCAACTTGCGCTTTATTTAGTTCATAGTTCCCTATATACTTGTCGATCTATAACGGAAACCTTAATATTGGTTTTCAATGGCTATTTTTTGCCACCTCGTTCATTGTTACAAATAATTCATTCTGTATGTACCTACTTAGGATGGCTTGAAAAAATCATCATCAATCATCTCTTTACAACAGGATACCATTTTGAAGAAGTTTTGCGTTTTTCGGCACGTTAAAAATAATTTTTCTAAAGTAATAATAGAAGTATTTGTACATTTTGGCACTATACAATATTAATACATGTTTGAAAAGGTGAATTAGACACAAATCGGATACTTAATTTGTTTGAAAGTCACAATTAATCAAACAAAACACTGCGCGCCATACTGCTGCCAACGGCTAACCGTTGGAGTGACGTCACAGCTATCGCGGCGACCGCTCGGTGAACTTCGCTAGTAATTTGGTCATAACTTCGTTAATTTTTATCGTAGATCAAAAATTTTTGCACTGTATGTTAAGGATTACTTAGCTCTACAAATCTGCATTGTCAACTAAAAACGTTACGGATCCTCATTGTAGACATTACTGAGACCAAAATACTACTTACTAAGAGCAACTATTTCTGTATTGATTAAAAATAAATATTTCATTACATAATGGCCACATCTACGTAACGTATTTTTTAACGCGTGGTCTTTTGTAGCGCATTATTTTATTTATTTGTTAATTCTAATATACATAGATTATATTATGTCATGGACATTTTGCTAGAGTGGTGGCCTGTGGTGGCCGTACATGTCTCATTATCCGCTTTTTACGATTTCAAATCGCATTCGAAAAAAGGGACCGTGTATACTGCAATACGATTTAGTATTGTATTCTCTTTGGTTCATTCCACAGACTAATAGTAGATACTACGTATTCAATACTCTCATTCTCTCTGGTCTGGTATAAATTAGAGGTGAGATATACTAGGTAAAATGCGTACTGAGTCTTAGAAGTACGCGTACGTCTAAATACTTATTCCAAAAACTAGGTCCACGAGTATTTAGGCGTCTCAAGTTTAATGACGTTTCCACAACTAGTAGGTCCACGAGTATTTAGGCGTCTCAAACTCAAACTCAAACTCAAAATCTTTATTTGCATGTTAAGGTCTTACAGGTCTTAATATAAACATTAGGTACAGCTTAACGGCCTTTTTCAGGCGTTGCAAATTTGAGGGCTAGCACTAACTTATTATAAATATTACATTAAAATTTGCTTATCCTAGGAACATGACTTATATTTCTGTATTTCTTGCGTATTTACAATATTTTTTCATAAACTAACCAAGTATACTGTATAATATGTAGTTTGTTATTATTTTTAATTATTTGGGTAGCTACGAAAATATTTATATTCTTTAAATATGTTTTATTTATGTGTTGGGATATTAGGTAAGTAGGTATATAATATATTATGTGGATTAGTATAAAATGTAAGTAGTTATTCTTAAATGTAGGTCGTATTTAGTAGGTAGATGTTTGTAGGTGTGAGAGATTATGTATGGGGTAGGTGTAACTTTGGTGTTCTATTTTCTTCAAAGAATTATTTTAATACTCAATACTCAATACTCAATACTTTTATTGCATTCCACATGTAGGTATTCTTAGGTGGTAAACTTATAATTAGATCACATGGACCCTGTCGGGCACAGCAAAATAAGTGTGGTATGAGAGAGGAAGCATTTCTTAATTAAGGATATAAGTAACATTAATTTGCAAACTAAATACTATATTATAATTAATAATAATGGTGAACGTACTTTCCGAGGTAAGTTAATAGTTTGAACATGAAATGTAATTCTAATCAGGTAGAGAGATGTAATAATATAAATAAAAATAAAATAAAATAGTAAGTCTTGGTAAATCTGTGGGTCTCGGGTTCTTATTTTATACTATAAGTTATGATTTTATTTGTTTATCACTTAGATATTCGTTTACCGAATTTTAAAATTTTAAAACCTTTTATTGAGTAAAAGCATTTTTGTATCAGGAACTTTTTTAATTTTCTCTCAAATAATTTTTCTTTGGTTTCGTTTTGTAGGTCTTTGGGTAATCTATTGAATATTTTTACTGCCATGTAGTAAGGACTTTGGTTTAGCATTTTTATTGTAGATGGTGGTAGGTACAGTCTGTTTTTATGTCGGGTATTAACATTGTGGGTGTCTTTTACTTTTGTGAAATTATCTTTATTTTTTAATACAAACTTGCATATGTCGTAGATGTATATGGATGGTAGTGTTAAGAGATTGTATTTAATAAAATAGGGCCTGCAGCTATCTTTATTATCTATTTGGGCTATGATTCGTACGCATTTTTTTTGTAAGATAAATAGGTCATGAATATTTACACTATCTCCCCAAAGCATAATGCCGTATCTCAACCAGGAGTACGCATATGCGAAGTAAGCTGATAGTGCCGTCTCGATATTGGTACTGCATTTAATTTGGAAAAGAGCGTATGTAAATTTTGATAATTTTGATTTTATGTGTTCTATGTGGGCTTTCCAGTTTATATGGGTGTCTATGTTTATGCCGAGTAGGTTAAATGTGTCTACGTTTTGTAAAGTTGTGTTTCTAAAAGTGTCTATTGTTAGGGGGGGGAGTTTTATAAGATCTAAATTGTATTGTTTTAGTTTTAGTGTAATTTATCTCTAAGTTGTGATCGTCAAGCCATTGTGTTACTGATTCTAAGGTTTCTTGTAAAATAGGTGTAGGTAATTCTGATTTGTCATATTTTACTAAAATAGATATATCATCTGCAAATAATACTGGTAGGGTTAGGTCTTTGTTTAGAATTTTTGGTAGGTCGTTGATGTATATTAAAAATAATACACATCCAAGGACACTACCTTGTGGTATTGAACATGTTATTTTTATTTCTTGTGATCGGATTGGTTTTATTTCATTTGTTTTTGTGTCATAGTTTTCAATTTGAACAATTTGCGATCTATTTTGTAGGTAAGATTTAAACCAAGAGTGAGCCGGACCACGAATGCTTGAGCCATGTAGTTTGTCAAGAAGTATGTTATACAGTACTTTGTCATAAGCCTTCGTCATGTCGAGTAAGTCAAGTCTCAAGTTTAATGACGTTTCCACAACCAGTAGGTCCACGAGTATTTAGGCGTCTCAAGTTTAATGATGTTTCCTTCCATAACTAGCGAGTCCTCGTAACATTGAGATCAAGTAATGGAGTTTTTTCTGTTTACGGATTATTATCGGCTAGGTAGGTACGTGTAGTAGTTCGTTTTTGTTTTTATTTTAAATTAAATCTTATTGAAAACTTCCCTTCATACTTTACGTTACAGGCTTAGGAGTAGTCCACGAAATAAACAAAAGTCAGTCCTTTATTGTATCACAAATTTACACCAAAACTCACTTTTAATCATAAAACATAAGTTTACGTAAATTATGGACACCATTCCTGTGACGTATCATAACGTACTAATTTAAAAAACAAAAATATTGCGTAACAAATGGTTTTGGTCAGTAGTAAGTACTTATAACAAACGAAAACAAATAATAATGCACGCTCCTTGCCAAAGTAAAAGTGATTCTAACTGTATGGTCATTAGGTTTAGAAACGCATAACAAATAAATCGACTAGCAAACATCGCGTACCGACCCAGCCGACGCGATGCCGAACGTCTCCGAGTTCCGACCGAGCTTGTGAGTATGTGAGGCGCCGTACGCCTAAATACTCGAGACGCGTATACGTGGTGAGCACGGAATAAGTCTTTACGCGTCCAGCCAAAAACCTATTCCAGTAAATACGTCTCACCTCTAGTATAAATATGTCAAATGTCAACTCGTTGTTAGGTTATAATCGCTTTTCAGGTTACGTTCATTGATTTCGAACAAAAAATATAACTAAGCAAGGGCGTACTTACTTTAAAATATGAATAAATAATATACTCATTGAATATATTATAGCAGTTTAAAAATGTCTCTTGTATTCATAAAACAACTTTTTCCACATACGAAATCTTTTTCTGTCAAGTTATGGAATCCGATTGTGTGTAATGTTTTGAATTACAGTACGAAAGTCACTGCTACAACTTCCGACAATGTCCTCAATAACTTAACAGATTGGGAAACTTTAAGCAAGAAGAAGAAGATTAGTAAAGCTATGAAAGCTTACTTAGAACGATCTCAAGAACATGACGAGTTCATGAAAAGACAGCAGTTTGAATATAACATTGGAAAGCGACACCTCGCAAATATGATGGGTGAAGATCCTGAGACATTTACTCAGAAGGATGTTGACCGTGCTATTGAGTATTTGTTCCCTAGTGGCATTTACGATCCAGCTGCCAGGCCGCTTATGAAACCACCGGAAGAAGTGTTTCCTGCACGAAAAGCAGCAGAGTTTGATGAAGCAGGCAGACCCCATCATTTCTTGTTTTATACTGGAAAACCCAATTACTTTAAACTTATGCATGATACTGCTGAAAATATCCAGCAATTGCACAGTTTCCAAGATAAAGTTTTAAGGAAAAAGGCTACACCTGATCCCAATGGAAGTCTAAACTTGAACACTAGTGTTTGGCTAACAAAAGATCAACTAGAACAAGTATTAGTGGAAAATATAACAGACCTAGAGTACAATAACTTCAAGTTGGTTATGGAGAGGCTGGCTTCATTACCACATGCATATAAATTAAAGGAATTTATTGAGAAGTACAGAAAACCCATTGCTTCTCAAAAATTTGCTTTGGAAATCCCTAAGCCAAGTTATGATAGTGATGGCCGTGCTTTTATTACAACATATGAATGTTTGAGAAAGAAGGCTAGAGGTGATGTAACAGTTCGGGCTCCTGGTACAGGCAAAATAACTATCAATGGTAAAGATTTGACATACTTTGAGGATGTTCAGTCCAGGGAACAAGTCCTGTTCCCATTAATATTCACTGGAATGCAAGACCGTGTTGATGTTGAATGCAATATTGAAGGGGGAGGCCCTTCTGGACAAGCTGGAGCAATAAGATGGGGCATTGCTTGGGGTCTTCGCAGTTTTGTTGAAGCAGAAGTGTTGCAGAAGATGCAAGTAGCAGGTTTACTGACAAGAGATTTTAGGAGACGTGAACGTAAGAAGCCTGGTCAACCCGGTGCCAGAAAGAAGCCTACATGGAAGAGACGTTAATATGTTAAGAGTTCTATAGTTTGAATAAAATTTGATTTTAGATATAAAGGTCCATTATTTTAACTGCCAAACAACTCCTTAAGGAAATAAAACAAAATAAAATGTTTGAGTAAATCAAAAAGAATCAATGTAGCATATAACACATTGAATTATGAACAAAGGATTATGTATGATATCAGATTACCTCAAATCTGCCTCATATTAATTATGTTGATATCTTAAGGATGTGTCTATAAAACTAATCAAGCATTTAAATATAAATAGAACAAAATATAATAATCCAGCAACATTTTGTATTTCATAAAACACTTAACAAAATTAACTTTTATTTTTATAAGGTTTTTTCATTGATTTCTTCTTGCCTCCTATTTTCTTTTTGAACATTTGATTCTTTCTGTCATTGTTATAAATTCGTTTCTTCATCAATGACTTCAATTCTCTTCTTTCTTTTTGTATTTCACTCTCTGGTGCTTTGCTGAAGAAAGCTAAGCCCTCTGAAAATAAAATGGAAATTAAATATGACAGTTTCATTTACAAAAGAAAAAAACATTCTTCTCATGGGAATCAACAAGTAAAAGAAGACATAATCCTAAAAATTACCTTTCAAACGAACATCAAATTTAGAAAAGAACAAATTTTCTTTCCATACAGCTTTAGTTTCAATGGCAGGCGCAGGTAACTGCTCAGTTTTAACTTCCTTAACATCCGTTTCCTCAGTTTCTGAATCGGAGGAATCATACACAAATGGATTCTTTTCTTTAGGATCTAGAGGATTTTTAACTTTCTTTGCTTTTGGTGCTTCAAGAGGTATATAGTCTGTTTCTTGTTCTTGTACACCTGGAAATTATAAAGTTGTATGAATAAATTATCATTTATGATACTAGTTACATTATCATTTTTAAAATAAAGTATGTACCTTTATCATCATCATCCTCCCTGTTACCAAACAAACTTCTCAAACTGAATGTGCTTGGTTGTGCAATGGCTTCTTTTAATGTATCACTGACTTTATAAAATTGTTCTTTTGAGACTTCAACTTTTGGTCCTTCTGGCTCTGGTTGTTCTTCAATGTTTTCTTGCTTTTCTTTTGCTTTTTTTTTAGATTTCTTAGTTGGTTCTGGTTTGGTGTCAACAGGCGCCAGAAATTTGGCATGGTCAGGTTGTAAAGGATCAAATCTAAGCATTCCTAGTTTTGGTCTGCAAAATTAACAATTGTAAAATTATGATTGTTTATCATTTTAGATGTGAACTTATGGTTTCAGTCTCATCCTAGGATTACTTGTTTTATGTAGGGTCATATTAGCTCTGAGCCAAATTTCATAAAAACAATTTTATTTTGTACTAGCTTCTGCCAGCGACTTCGTCCGCGTGGAATAGTGGTGCTCCGCTCCTATTGGTCTTAGCGTGATGATATATAGCTTATAGCTTTCCTCGATAAATGGACTATCTAACACTGAAAGAATTATTTAAGGTGGATGTTCCGATAGTCCGTCCATACATTTTGGGATTGAGCTTTATCCTAAACACAGCCACTATTTGTTTCAAACTAATAATTTCATCACTTTCTACAATGAAATGTGTACGCCTATCAACTTTTTAGAGAATAACTTACATTATTTACTAAGAAAAATAATAGTAAAATTCACGCAAAAATTGACATTTTGTTTATTAGTGTGAGTGTCTTTTGCCATAAACAAAAATAGAATAGGATAGAATAGACAAGCAAACCAAAAGCGTAGTTTAGACATTAGCACGCTAGATGGCGACAGATGATGAATCAATTTCTTATGTACAATATTTATTTATTTCCTTTTCTGCAATTCATAAACAAATAAAAACAATAAAATAACATAAAACTGTAGACCCTAGATGACAAATTTTACAATTTTATTTTATTACATCATAATTATTGTTGTCTGGCAACATAAACCATTTTGCGTAGGTAGGTAATATAAGCGACGCTGCCACTCTTGCAAACTTAGACCTGACCTTCAAACATTGACGAAGAAACAGCGTTGCCAAACTTCTATCACTTGTTTGACTGTTATAAAATACATTCTGAAGTAATTCTCAATTGTCCCGCAATAGGATTTGCGCGCGGAATTTCTTGCGTGTTATATTTTGTATGTTATGCATTTTCATTGATTCAAATTGGAATATTTCTAGTATGTTTTTGATTTCAATTTAATAGAATATATTGTAATTTATGGTAGATATAGTAATTAATTAAGTTGGCCCGTGATTTGCTGAAATCTCGTCACAATACTAATTACCTATGCCGTATGAGTCGGTGTTGAGTACTAAGTCAGTGTTTCATGTTATTTTAATGTATTTTTATTTTTTTGGATAAAATTATTATAAATCGGTAAGCTACCAAAGTAGGTACCTAGTCACAAAAGAAAATTAATAAACATTTTCAAAATATGGTTTTGCCGGGTTACGTAAAAAACACTTTTTACGAATTTTGCAAAAAGTTTCAGACAGACGCACATTATTATTATTTTGTTTTATTTTGTAGTACCAAGAAGCTCAAGGTCGCGTCCTAAAATTTGTCTGGTGCGTTCAATCCTTCGAGCAACACAGGCTTCCGAACGAAGGTTCAATCAAATAAACGTATAATTATTTTTATAGTTATTGTAGTTTATTGTTTATAATACAGTTTTTTTTTCTTATGCGTCGTCTACCAGGAATATAAAGACAACATTGATGTAAAAGATAACTAAAATTTTACTGTTACATTTTGTTGTTCTAGACTTTTTAATTTTCGAACGAAACCTAAAATTCAAATAAGAATTATTGTATTATCTATGAATTCTATGATCTGGATTATCTCTCAGCAGATCAGAATTCAGATTGATTCAGATGACCTGCAGTAGTATTGTGCAGTATTGTATTGTATTCTTTTGTGATCTGCGATCACTTTCATTACATGGTTGTGAATTACAATACTATTAAATTTTATTCAAATATTGAGTGTTTAAAAGTAACATGCGCTTTTGTTGTTCTTTTGAGATTCATTGGCCGCAAGCTGATACTGAAACTGATTCATTTCAAATTGATTGTCGAAACTGCTCCAAATAAATGTTTATCTAAGACATCTGGGTATCGCATTTTGGACTTGAAGCATGTAATTGAGTGAGCATTCCTTTTGAAAAGACATCGAAATATGTGTGAAGCTTCGCAAATTGAATTTGTTAGTGAAAGACTTGATGGGTTTCGAAGTGAATTAATTTTCACGTGCAGTATGTGCGATAAGTCATAAAGCTTGGAGGCATTGTACGGAGAGCATTGATAAAATAAACACTGCATTTGTTTGGGCAACTGTCAATTCTGGTAGCTCTAGTATACTGAAGCAGCACACATAACAAGTCATAAGGATGTTCCAACACTGTCAACTAATAAATTTCGACGTGTTGTAAAAATCTTGGGCAGTGTGTGGTTTGAACATTTGATAGAGGAAATTAAAACTGCAAGTGAACAAGAAAGATCAATTGCTATTCAAAAAGGTCATGTGTCTTCAGACGGTGTTCCATTTGTTTACTGTACTTATATGTAGATGGAGGATGGTTGAAAAGATCGGGTATGACTTTGATTTATCATCTGGTATGGTAGGTTAATCTAAAAAAGGTTCTTTATATTATTTTGTGTGTTATTTCTTATTTTGTGCAATATTTACAAGTGTCGTTTTTCATTTCTAGGCCTGCATTATTGGTAAAGATAGTAGGAAGTATCTATTTCTTGGTGTTAAAAACAAATATTGTTATACATGTCAATATTATGAGAGGAGAAACATGGATATGAAAGCACATAATTGCTGCAAAAAATTCACTGGACCGTCTACAGTTATGGAAGCAGAAAGTATTGTGGAAGCCCTTTCAAAAGACTGAAGAATTACATCAACGTCGCTATTTGAGTTTTATTGGAGACGGAGACTCCTCTGCGTTTGCAAACTTGAAATAGAAAGTGCAATAATGCATGAATCATGTAGTAAAAAACTATAGCAGTGCACTTTACAAGGTATAATATTATATGAACAATTCAAATTTGTTTAGTTATCTCAAGATCAGTGGATCTCCACATTATAATTTATTTTAGTGTCTTTTTTCTTACTATAATCAAAAACTATTTCAGGTTCAGGCACCTTTGACTGTGATAGAAGTTTTTCAAGATAATGAATGTATCCGCAATATGATGACAAAATGATTTAGACTTTTTTGAAAACTATTCTGCTAGAAAACATTGAGACATGTTCAAAAAAATGGGAGAGGTATAGATTTCAATGGTATGTACCAGTATGTACAAAGGTTATTACTTTTTATTTACTTTATAAATTATCAATTTCAATGTCTAAAATATATTATTATGTTATTCTAGTGAAAAATCGTCTTTCATCATCAGTTGGAAATTCGAGCAAGAAAAGTAAAGTTGATTTTTGAGCAGCTTTGGAGATGGATGGTAAATAACATTTTGAAGTGAATGGTAAATAATATTCATCAAAAAGTAACTAGTATACTAAATAAAGTAATTTTTCTTTGCAGCAGCCCTGTAGCAGTGGTTTCAAGACAAGAAGACTCAGAAGAGGGGGAAATCAACAAGTCCAATGATTTGTTTTAATTGTATTTTTGTAGTAGTTTGTTTAGAATCTACATCATAGTTGTATATTTCATACTAAATCGTGTTTTAGATTTGTTGTTATCTCTTGTTTATGAATTGTAATTTCTTACGAGTTATGTTGTCTTTGTAATAATTGGTTATGTTACAACTCATCAGTGTTATTAGTTTTGATTGAATAGGCATGTGTTACTTCAATTACTTGTGATTTGAAAAATAATTTCAATAGTGTGAGATAATAAAGTAAACTGCGTTTTATTTTACATAATTTTGTCATTATTTATTTCCTAAAATTATAAATCAATTAAATAGTTTATGCCTACAAATATAACTTTTATTTTTATCACATAATCGTACATCGTACATAATAAATATCGTAGAAGGTGGCGTTCTGTAGTTGTGCCTACACCCATACAGAAAAAGCGCCATCTAGTGCTCAATTTTCGTAAACGTAAGGACTAGGCACTCGCCCACGTCTGTGTGTGTAAAAAATACTATATTCAAGGACAATGTTATTTTGGAACTTTTTTGTCGAATTGGGTGGATTTTGAGGCAAGGAAATGACCCAGTTCAATAAAGTGTAAAATCCGCGAACCGCCACAGCTACTCCTACGACTTAATATGTTCGAATTACACAATAAACTCAAATAAACTAAAAACATTGACTTCAACGCCATCTAGCGGGAAAGTGGCCGGGAACAGACCGTATGTTTCACCTTAAATCGGACCAGCGGTTCCTGATATTAGCGCGGTTAAACAAAATGACAACATTTCCCTTCACTGCTCTGCTCCTATTGATTGTAGCGTGATGAAAGGTATACTATAACCATCTCAGGAGTATGACAAATAATTGTACCAAGTTTCGTTAAAATCCGTCGAGTAGTTTTTGTTTCTATAGAGTTTATACAGACAGACAGACGGACAGACAGACAAAAATTTTACTGATTGCATTTTTGGCATCAGTATCGATCACTAATCACCCCCTGATAGTTATTTTGGAAATATATTTCATGTACAGAATTGACCTCCCTACAGATTTATTATAAGTATAGATGTTTTTATCAGGCAGATGATAAAAATGAAATGAAAAAATTGTTCATTAATTCCACAGATTACTCCTAACACAACCCTTATAATATTCAGATTTCAAAAACTGATTCTATTTTAATTATGAATGAATACTTTATTCTTTAACTTACTTATTTTTTTTGTTGTCATTTTCTGTATATTTTTGTTTGATAGTGACTCCAAGTACATCTTGTAATATATTCATTTGTTTAGCCTTCTCATCTGCAGTTCCCAATTCTACTTCTTCATTATTGTTACTTTGCCTTTGATCAGTTTCTTCTTCTTCATCATCAATGAACCTTTCATCTAAGGTGAAACGTTTATCAGATTTGTATCTTGATTGCAAATCTAAAACCTAATATATTAAGCTTACATGTTATGCTACTCTACAAAATGTATAATCACAAGTAAAATTTAAATATTTGGAAATATTATTTACCTTCTGGCCCTTTTTGCCTTCATATTGCTTTTTAACTTCAAAATTCAATTCACCATCAGATTCATCACCATCATCTTCAAAAAGTGTGCTATGGTTTCCTTTTCTTTTTGTTTTGTTATTATTTTCTGTTCTATCATTTGGATAATCATCTTCAAAATCAGAAAATATTACCTTTTTATTCCGTGCCTTGTCCTGTAACAATTTCATTATTTAAGAGAAGACTATTTTTTTAAAAGCCTGTATTATCCCACTTCAGGCTAATGGCCTTGCTATTCTCATTTCATCTTCAGCTGCTTATATTGTTTGTTAAATCCAGAAAGTATACCAAAAATACTTACTACACCAGTTAAGCCAGATTTTATAATCATTTGCTTTTCTTTAAATTCCTGTCTCTTCTTTTTCATAGATTCTTGCCTTTTCTTTTCCGCTTCATGCTTTTTTTTGTCTGCTTCAGTTACTAGTGACAAGTTTTTGTTATCAGCAGCATCACCAGCGTGATAACTGGACCCATCTGCATTCGGTTTCACATCTCTTTGTCTTTTTGTTTTGTGTTTATGATCATTTAAGAGATTAGTCTCTTCAGAAATTATAACATCTTCTTTTAGATGTTTTCTCGTTCTGTGGGTATCAATAGCATGATTCTGTTCTATTTTCCTTTTTCTTGGGTTTAATTTGTCACTTAGTTTTAATATTGGATTTTTCTTGGGTAAATTTTCTTCTTGTGCAATCTGGAAGTTTTTAGTTCATAATTGTGTTATATTAATAATTTATTTGAAAATAACTATTTAAAGTTTCAGTAATAACAAGTATGGATAATCAGATTTTTTATTTAATGTATTTAAAATATACCTTTTCTGCTTCCTTTATTTGTGCGAGTTCTCTTTCCCTTTGCAGTCTTTCCAAGAAGCTTTCTCTTGCTCTTGTTACATAAAGTCTACTTCCTTTAAAATCTTCTAGAGAGAAATGTTTTATGCCTGAAATACAAGTAGGTTAAAAGTTTAAGTTTGAAAAAGTGAAAAGGCATTTTAAGTGTAATATAAAATTGTTTAACTCTTAGGTTTATACCATATACAGTGTAGTATGGGGTCGGTGGGTCATCCGAAACTTTATCTGTGTGTGCTTAATAGAATAATTACCTTATCTTCTTGAGTTCTTTTATCTAAATCTTAAAGAACTTGTCGGTCACAGCAACCAAAAATGCACAGGTACATTAAATATTAAAGCATACTTACACGACTCGACGTCTGCGTTTGCGGCAGAGATTGAAACGAAGGCAAACTTTTTACTTTCATTGGTATCTCCAGGTTTAGATTTTAGATCCAAGTTTGTTATTTCACCAAAAACAGAGAAAGCCGAGTGAAGATCATTTGCTTCAGTGTTTTCTGGGAGATTGCCCACAAATAACCGGGTAGCAGATATCATGACGATATAATTGTTTAAATACTTTTTTGGATTTAAAATTTAAGCATCGTTACTTCATCTCACGCATTATTTTGACATTTAAAAGTGAGGTTATCTCAAATGGAAACATGGAAAGAATCGTGTGTATTTTGACAGTTTTTGTGTCAATGTCATTTTCAACCAAAATCGCTGGGTCAAATTGTCTCTGGCCATATCAAAAAGCGCTGGATTCAAAGTATTTATTTAATTAAGCGCTTTCCCCAACCCCGCTGACTTTTAAATTGAGGTTGGCGGATAAGTAACTTCTTAACTAATATCCTAGTAGTAGTAGTTGGAACGCGAAAAAATGCCTCCGAAGCTCAAGGGGTAGATATATAAATGCATCATACGGCCTGTCCCCCTATACGGCAGCGAATGTTGGCCAGCATTAAGCAGATACACCCAGGAGCTTCGCGTCACCGAGATGAAAATGCTGGATGGATGAGCGGCGTAACGCGATCCGATCGCATACGCAACTCATTCATCCGAGGTAGTCTTGGTGTCCGTGACGTGGGGGAAAAGCTTCAAGAGGTTCGTCTGCGCGATGGTATGGCCACATCATGCGCCGCCCATAGAGTAAGTTGGTCGGAGATGCATGTATATGGCTGTCCTTGGGGCTAGGTCCCGTGGTCGCAAGCGCTGGCTGGACGTTGTCAAGTCCGACATGAGAGCCAATGGCCTGACTGAAAAGGATGTAGAAGATCGGGCAAAGTGGAGGAAGCTCAGTCGGAAGGCGGACCCTATTAACGCCAGGTGGAAGAAGAGTAGTCGGAACGCGGGGAGACGTGACAAACAGCTAGTATGTTTTGTGTACCTTTGCTTTAGATTAGCTAGTGAATTTTCAGGCCATGTTTGAATATTCAGAATGTTTCCCAAGTTTTACGCCTAAAGATTAGCACAAGTTAGGAGAGATTATAACCACCCCCTACGACTATGCACCACAAAAACCATTTAAAATGAAACTAATTGTAATATGTATATAAAATCTATTGCTACTACTTTAATAACACAAAATAATTCACTTACATAATACTGTGTCAATTATAACCATAACACAATATACAACAGGTAGATAGTATAATATATAATTACATACAGCAGTTAGTGTTTATCTATTTACATAGTTCAATATCATAAATGTCAAAATTATTATTGAATCATGCAAAAAATGTACAATATATTTCATTATTTCAAAATTGACTATTGAATATATTCAGAAATGAAATCAACAAGAAAACAAGACGAAAGAATTTTGAATATAAGTAAAAGCAACAAGATAATAAAATGGTTTCAACAGCACAAAACACTAACAACGAATATATTAATTCCAATGTAAAATTTGATCGTCCTATAAATGCACAATATATAAAACGAAAATAACTACATACCAATATCAATTAAGTACTATAAACATACACGTTTTGGAACCAATATGCCAGTGTATTAAGCCCTTAATTGATTCTACCCCTACTAAACATAGAGATCAAAGGCACAGCTAGTGAATAAATAAACACATATTCGGTTTTACTTATGAGTTAATTTGTAGGTAATATGGACTCAATAGGTACAGGTGAAGACTTATGAAAATATTTAATAGTTGAGTATACTTTAAACAGTATATAATTTTCAGATGTACATTAAAGATTTTAATCACACAATTCTACTGTTAGGTTTAATATACAATTTACAACATCTTTTGTATAGATTTTAAAACTTCAAGATCGTATTATACAAGTAAGATATTTTTATACTGATTATTTTGTAAGTCTTAATACATTATATTCAAATTTAGGATATAAATTAGGAAATATTACAAAAGTTAACACACCTAATAGTTTACTAGTTGTAATCAATTATTATTATAAATTAGACTAGGCGAAAGAAGGTGTGACCACACAAATACTTCAGGGTGCGTTTATTATATAAGTTAACACCCGACTAGCTACTCATTACAAAATATGCAGTGCCAGAACATTACGGCATAAACCCCGTAAAAGATATTAGAATTATAATAATTTATAATACGAACTGGCATAATCACTTTGCATACTACAATAAAATGTATGGTATTACAAGCTCTGAAAATCTAAATATATAATTGAATCTAGATCACAGGCTCTCGCCGGCCGTAGGGCCGAGGGGTTTCATAAGACGTGATGCTTAGAAATAAATAGTTGCGTATACTATACGGAATGAATGAAGTCACAGTGTCGCGAGTCGAGAGACTCGTGTTTACTTATCTCTACTTAGTTGTAAAGTAACAGCCGCGACAGTTTCTAGGTGGTGCGGCTCAGACTTTGAAGTGGTTCCTCTCGTGGCAGGAGTCGTGTGCGGTGTAGCGCTACGTGGGCTCGTCCGACGACATCAGCGCCTCGGACTGCTCGTCCAGGTCGGGAATGTTTCTTATCACCCTGCTCGATATTACGGTATGTACAGATTAGGATGCTATTTATTGCTTGTTCAAGTAAAAATGTGTTATTCAATATTTTGGTATTCAATTAAATTGTTACAAACATATTAATACCATATTATATAATTTCTCATTTTTGTTATCATAACGTGAAATTAGTATCACATAGTTAACAATTTCAAATCATGCAAAAAATTACATAACAATGAAAATTATTGTAGTATTATGTAAGGTACATAAGTACTTATTTATGGTGTCAAGGCACTTACGTAAAGCCTTCAGCGGCTCGAAGGCGGTCGGTGAGGCAGGAGAAGAGGGCGAAGTCCCTCGGCAACTGCGTGGCGGCGGCGGCCCAGCCAGCACCGGCCAGCGCCGCGGCCAGTCCGCGCCATGCCCCGCCACTGCCGGCCACGCTACCTCGCCACGCCTCTACGCACAGCGACAGGGGCACCGCCAGGCCCAATATGCCCGTCGCGGCTTGTGGCGACGTTAGTGATCGACCCCTGGTATCAACAATTGTTACACTTCAAAAAAACTTGGTAGTTGCATGTTCAAGGTTATGTGATTAATTATAAAACTCAATAAATTCCAAAAGATATGAACGAAATTATGCTAGAGAATATGCTCCTCTCCTTTAGATGAAAACAAAAGGGCTATGCAAATTTACCACATTTTCAATAAAAATATTATTCCATTCATGCGAAAAAATAAATAATAATTGGTACCAGAGCCATAGCGAGTCAATGAGCAGCGGGCCGAGCGCTGCATCGAGCAGTAGCCAGGTCCACTGACGCGGCGGCGGCAGCTCTGCTCGCTCCACGCCCGTCGCCGCGAGCAGCCCGCCCACTATCCACGTCAAGCACCCACACGCACACCCCACCAGACCTGACAAACGAACCACTTATTACTTATACACTTATAACTTGATTCATATTAGTTTTCTATATTTTATTTATCTAACTATATTTTGTTATCTGATTCCTAGCCCAAGATATATCTTGGTGTTAAGATACTTACCAACAAGCAATGATGAGTTGATATCATCACCATTTCTTAAAGCTTGTCTGAATAAAAGTAAATGTACTGCGTAGCATAGAGCGGAGCCTAGTGCGGCCAACACCGCTATCCAATTTGTTTGATGGCTTTCTGATATACCCAATACCACCTGAAATATAAACAAGTATTGAATTAATTATAATAACAACTTTGGCCACGGCGGCCAATCTTAATAAAGAATAGCCAGGCACGCAGGAAATATTATAGTGCACAAGTGCTTGCGTAGACACAGGTGCATTCTCTATTCCCTTACTCTCATAGTCCGATGCGTCGGCAATCCGAAACGAACGGGGAGAGAATAGGCGTAGGACCGATAGCTTTACGTGCTCTCTGAGAAGAGGTCACCCATTCATGGACTGACTTGCTAAACTATCGATCTGCTTGGCTGATACTTAGCTACGAGCCCCTCAAGAAGAAAGAAGAGAATAAATGAATGACGGCACGTTTGGCGTAGTGGCTGAGCAATTGGCTGCTGCGCTGCGTGTCGTGGGTTCGATTCCCGCACGGGGCAACTAAAATTGTTCCGGGTCTGGGTGTTTGTGCATGTGTAATGAATGTTTGTAAACGCACCCACGACACAGGAGTAATTCCTAGTGTGGGGCAACGTTTTTCTATAAAAAAAAAATAAAAAAATAACGGTTATCATGTACTCAGGGGAAAAGCAAAGTCCTAACTTACGATGTTTATAGAATAAACCTTACTAGCAATATTATACCAATAGAAGTACTCTCCAGTTTCTGATTTAGAGTATGTTAGTTATCATGAATTGGAAATCAAACAGGCATCACAAATCATTTCTTATCGGGCTCCAGATGTGCAGTGCTCTCGTTAAACATTGTCAATGAATATTTTTTATTTATTATTCTAGGCACTGTAGTAGCCTTGTACTCTTGTAGAAGTTGTAAATATAAAACTTGGGTTACACTTACCAGTCCAGCTGCAGTAAGTAAAACAGCGATACACTTGGACAGTGTGAACCGGTCGTTGGGAACTTGTGCGAATATGGCACCGAAAGAGAGAGCCAGTGCTCCCGCGGTCGACGTGTATATTGTAGCTGAGCCCGTGCTTGTGTGTAACAGGCTTAATCGATATAGATAATTCGATATAAACCACTGAAACAACATAACAAAAATATTAGTACAATTAATTATATTACTTAATGATTTTAGTGGAAGAAGATTAAAGAATAGATGAGTCAACACAATAGTTAATAGTTACTCTGCTATTCGGGACGGGGAAAAATACAAAAAATCTAAAACTAAGAGAATCGGTCCAGCTTTTCTCGAGCTATGTGTTCGAACAAACCCGACTTTGTTTTATATATTAAGATTTCTCATCCAAACCATAAAATATTGATTGATATTTATAAAAAGTGCAAGCCAAGTTGAGGTATTATTTATTTGCAAATTTCGTGAGATTTGGGTAACCAGGCATTTTTTAGATCACGCCCTTCATGATATTACATTAAATGAGAACCTTAATATTTCATAAAGGTAAAAGTAGTTTACCTGTTCGAGAGTGAAAAATGTCAATTGTAATTTGACGTTAACATTGAAATTATTGTAGATTTTACAGTCATCACTTTGAAGGTGAAATGTTGTGTTGTGTATATCCCCCAGTGGGCTGTATCCCACACCTGGGTATATTCCTTTAAAGGTGATATAGGTGAGGTAATATCAAGAATTGTGGAGGAACTCACAGGTACACAGAAGAGCAGTGCGAGCCTGAGATGCCGGCGAGTGGCGGCAGCGGCGGCGCGGCGCTGTGCATGCTCAGTGGCCCGCACCGACGCCGCCCACGACAGCCGCGCCAGCAGCGCCTCGCTCGCCATCGCAGCCGACATTACGCGAACCTGCATACATGATACATTAACATCAGTCTTGAAATACCACAAATTATACAGTTTGGCTGTTGACCTCCAGACTAGTTGCTAGCCTGCACCTTAGGAATTAGTTAAAATAAAACAGTACTGTGCATGCAAATGGTTCTTTTGTGGAAGCAACTCGACAAAGCCATATATAATTCATCTGCATTTATCTATGGTTTTATTACTTTTTCATATTATGTACCTACTGCTGAATGTGTAGTCTTACTTATGTAATAAAAAAGTATTTTTACTTTCGTCTTCTTATCTTTTTGAATACTGATATCTTATAGATTATGAGTCATTTGCTTAAAGAAAAAATGATATCCTTCAAATTGAAGTGAAAGTTTGTATAAACAATTACCTCTGCTACTTTATTAAACCGTACAGCTCTTGGTGCAGCATCGTCACTATCTGTCGTCTCTCCCGCTCGTACTGGCACAAATGTGGAGTCTCCCTAAAATATTATCAAGCAATGAGATTCCTCTATTCTCATACACCATGCTCTTTTAAAGGCTAGGAAACTTTTAGGTCTTATACTTATTGCTTTGTTCTACAACTTTCTGAAATATTAAAATCACCCATAATCTCAATAATGGGCTTAGTCGTATTCCCAAAAGGTGTTAAAAATTCATTATAATGGGTATATTTTATTCCAGGTTTTCCAGCCTCTAAAAGTCATGGTGTTTGCAGGTTGTATTTTTTATCCCAAGCAATATTGAGTATGGTGGTTGTTTACCTGATTCTGAACCTAAAACAATACAAAAAGGTTGCTTTAATAAAACATCTTAGCCTCAAAGATACATTTTGCAGCATGTGGATCAAGAACTACAACTATTATGTTGTTCAGCTTAAGAACGGGCAGAGAGTTAACTGCACCAAAGATAAAACTTTGATGAACCAGCAGAATTATTTTCCCATTACATTAGGCAATTAAAATTCCTTATGTAATAAGAAAATCTATTTTCATTTAACATCAAGGACTACATTTAATAAAAAAATTAAGCCAATTTATTTGTATAATATTGCTAAGGTTTCAAAATACATCCTGAGTTAATAATTTGGTTGAATAAGTTTTTTAAATAATTATGTATTAGAAAAAATACTCACCAAACTGTTTGTGGATTCATTGAAATAACTTTCATCATCAGTTTCTCCTGTTTGTTCAAGTAATTGCTGAAAAATGTACATTCATTATAAAAAATATGAATAAATACTTTTGTTCTAGTATAAGTGCATCATTCACAGTACCTATTTGAACATGCTTTAATTAAAAGATAGTGAGCTATCTAGCCACCATTACCAATCTTCCAAGACACACAAGTGATTTTATAATTGATTGTGTGCTTAGTTGTTAATTGGTACAAAACACCCATTATTTATCAATTGAATGTGTAGCTACTATATAATTATAAAGGTCATGCAAATTTCGGCTGTGCAGGTGTGACCCAGAATTCAACATATTTTTTTAAGTACATCCTTATCACTACCACTAAGGCTCAAATTAAATCAATTTTCACGAATGGGTTGTTTTCTTTTCAAAATGTATGCAGTTTATGCCTATTTAACATTGCTAAGTGAATGCATTTTTTTAGTGTACTAGTGTGTAGGGTAAGTATATACTACTAAACAAAATAGTTTATCTAATGTAAATTTTGTAAGTTAAGCATGTTTAGACGATCATAGGGTACCAGTTTGCTTGCATCAATAGTTTAAAGTTAAACTAACCAATATACTGTGCCAACTGATTTGGCAAATACAACATTTTTATTATTGTCATCATTAAGACGGATATATAAATATATATACTCTATGTGTACTCTAAAAATAATTTAACCTGTATTTGGTATGTAAGGTCATTTGTTTTTAAAGCAAACTTACTGTGTAATCAGCAGGTTGACAAGGATCCCTTGTTGGAGGTGTAAAACATAGTACTAAAAGGTAAATAAACAGCAGCGAACTCCTTACATAGGTGACCAGGAATGGCCTTTCTATATGTTTCTCTATGTACAAGTACTGTAAACAAAAACATTACTGGTTATTTATCTTGTTTACTGACGAAAGCATTGCAAGATGTTATTAAAGGGTTCTGTGACTTACTTTTGTCATCTCAGAGGATACCACCCACAGTACAACGACCAATAACAGAATGAAAACGCCAAATGCGAACTTCCTCTTGTTGAAGCGTTGCGGCACATCTTTATTGTTCTTATTATTGGTTGTAACTCGAAAATAATTGTGGCACAAAGTCAACATTAAGACGAATAATGGTATTCGGTAACTATCAAATGTAAATATTATAACTATTTAAAATTACACTGAATTGCTCATAATCATATTCGCATGTATGTTTACGGTAACATTTTCGCCGTTATAGCGTGGAGAAATTATCAAATCACAGTAGATCTGGTGATATTAGGTTATTAAATTGTCAGTTTGTTTCGATTTTATCAATATAATTCCATAAATGTACGAAGATCGAACAATCAAATTCAGTATCAACAACTTATTTCAATTCAATGGCTGATTACTGATTAGGCAATGTTGCTAGCTTAAAATAAAATGAATAGTGTTGTTGTTCAAAATCGATTTTTAAATTTAAATGATTTACTAACTACTAACCTAAATGAAATAAAATTTTGTGTTACATTGAATTACTATAAATCATATGGACAAAATGCGATGTAACTATCGTATCGTAACTAGATTAAATATTAATGTTCCTTGGTGAAACTATTTATCTGTCAATTTGTCCTGTCAAACTTGTCACCATCATCACAAATTGAAAACCTAACCTTACAAAAATTTAAACACAATACGTTTTCAGTAAATATTACTTAAAAGTTTGTACGGCTTTATTTCATTGGTATTTGCAAATTAGACAATATAAAATGAGCGCCTGTACTGTAGAAGTAATCAAGCAAATTGGGAAATATTACAATGTACCGGTTGGCACCGTATGTTACAATACTGATAAGGTGATCATTATTGCTTGATTGTTTGAGTAACTCCAGTTGAATATTCTTGGTATTTATTTCGAACTAGCTTCTGCCTGCGATATTGATGTGCTTGCTCTTCAGAATTGAGTTTAGACTCCAGTTTTCAGTTCCTTTAGATCAGTTCAGTTTTTTTAGATCTCGCGCCTAAATCATGATTTAAACTATCTACACTCCAAATTTCATCCAAATTCATTCACATGTTTTTGCGTGGTTGTTAACAAACATCAAAATAAACAATGATTCTAGAATATGACTACTTAACAAGATTCTGTGGTCAACCAGCACTTTCCATGAGCGAAACAGTACGCAGGGACACAAATATTACCTCCTAAAGTATGTCTGTTGATGATTTTTAGGTACTCACCACTGTCTTAAATAAACAGAGCATAGAAGGCTTTGCTACTATTGTTTTGAAGTTAGCTGCAAGTGGTGGACTGAAACTGAGCCAGGAGCAGATGTTGCTCAGCTACCAGTGGCTGGAACACATAGCCATGTATGCTAATCAGGCTGCAGCCAATCCTGCCTTTGCACAAGGATTTTTAAAGGTAATTTCACTATCATCACCAGTATCTTGTTGCTACAATTGTCATCTGGTATGGAAGAGGAAACGAGTTTGTATCCAAGCAGTATCATTATAGTTTGGATTCCATCATCAGCATATCAGCCGATCACTGTCCATTGCTAAATATAGACTTCCCCATCGACTGCCCAGCATCCCAATCTAGCCCTCTTCTATAATTGCACTCACCACCTTCTTCAAATTAGGACTTATTGAAAAACTCTTCTTTTTTTCAGGACATAAACATTGCTTTGGAGAAGAATACATATTTAACTGGACAGAGCCTAAATGTGACGGATATAGCTGCTTACTATGTGTTATACCCTCTAATTGTAAGTATACTTAATTAAATGGAAAAAAAATTAAGCATAATTCATACTGCAGCTGACTTTGATCAGACTATTGCTGCATCTTTTTAAGGTTTAGGGTTCTGTATCTCAAGGTTAAAAAAATGAACCCTTATGAGATCACTCTCTTGTCTGTCTGTGTTTCACCGCTGATTATTTTATTATATGTATAACTTTCAGGCATATCTGCACAACTAAGGACCAAATGTTGCTTATTATGAGATTTGAAACATTGGTTATTATCCAATTATGTTTTTAATTAATTTTTATGTAAACATGCCTGTTATGTGATTTGGTTGGTGTATTTCCATTTCCACCAGTATGAGAACCAATGCATTTGTGCTTAGATATGTTAAGTGCTCAATGTATGGTGAATACAGTAGTGCTCAAATGGGAACATCCCATTTTTTGTTATACTATAACATAAATATGCTATAAAATATAATAATATTTAATTGTTTTTCAGGAGCGACTCTCAGTCACAGAGTGTGAAGGATTAATGCATCTGTGCAGGTGGACAAGGCATATACAGGCACAACCAAGAGTATGCACAAACCAAGCGCCCCTCAAACTGAATACCCTGAATCTCTCAATATTAGCTCCTGCAGTACATTAGTACACCTCATTAGCATTTATGAGCTAAATTAATACCAAAACCATAAAATCTTAATTGAACAATCAATTGCCAACAGTAAAATTAAGACTGTGAAAGTATTAGTGTTTTGAGAGCCTTCATAATGATTGTGCTTAACAAGTTGAATATGTTAATTATTTATATTGCTAATTATTTCTTCTTGATAAGTGTAAGTACAGTAATTTGAGTTGTATTCTTCTGCAATGGTAATAATAATTTTATATTTATAATGGATGTAGTTTTATTTTCAATAATATTTGTGTAATCACAGATATTTGCAATTAAGAATGAGGTAATAAAATTCTAAAATGAGACTATCCTATAAAACAATCAATTTAATGAAAGACATATGTGTCAAATTTTGTTATTTTGGAAAGTATTTCATAATTTACCCTTTTGACCACCATCACCACCAAAGGGTTAGAACAATAAATATCATTACATCAATGTAAAGACGACCCGGTGGGTTCTTGAATACTGATGATATAAAAAAAAATACTTTTTTTTTATTCCGCCCTTAAGTAAAGTACTTTCTTAGTGGAATGATCAAAGTAATTCCACATTCTTGTATTTTATAAACGAGAGCTGTAAAAGAGAATGGCGAGGAGAGCAGTTGCTCAGCAGTGTATCAGATTAAATATTTTTTTTATTTTATTCCAGTGTTTAACAACACGCTTGCCTACTTTGCCTACACAAATACTGCCTCATCAATTGAAGAACACAAGTTTAGATAAAGCTGTGGTGTACTACCCTCAGCCGTTTTCGCACCCCGGATACCCCGTCGTGGTCTATTTGTAATCAATTGATTTATTTGTAGAATAGAATTCGAAATTCGGACGTACAACTAAGATGTCGATTGGTTTTAGTTATGTCCTCCATCTATAAATCGATGGCGATTTGTTAATTTTCTGATTCAGCTTGATTAATATCAATAAGTAAAACAGGGATGATGTTATTTATCCGTTTAGATTAAGCATTTTGAAACTACAGATCGTGAAGAAAATCGTAAGGGTCCGGCCCTTAATATTTTTCATAATTAAAATAGAGTGTTTTTTTGGTCAGATTTTATTCTGAATTGCGAGTTTACTAAATAATATAGGTAGCTTATCATCTATAGTAAAAGTTAGGTCCTTGGGCCTTTCCTTCGTCGCCGATGTTTGTATTCTAGTGATATCTGAAAGAATAGAAATGATAATGTACTTTTTCTGATATAATAAATATAATATATTAAAAACTTTTTTTTTACCTTAAGTTAAAATTATTGTCCACCTTCTATATCCGTATTTGTAATAATTATACCTTTGTATAGTCGCCGGCACATAACCTGTGCATGATTTTAAAGTACTTGGAATAAGTTTGCGGATGTATACCCAGTGCAATCAATCCAAAAAGTAACACTTTCAATGCTTCTCATTACACTATCGTCTATTGCATTAATTTACTTTTAAACATTTATATGTAGAAGGTAAAGAAAAGACAAAAACTACTTACGATTCTTGCCAAGTTACGTGCCAACTACTGTATAAGACTGGGCTTACGTTTTTATGTATTTTCCGTAGAAGCTGGTTTCTGAGTGCTTGCTTTACCGACAACTTTTCGATCTGCAAAGCGAAGCATTAAGCATCTCTCCAGCTTGTTTGAGTAGGAACATCCATTGTCTTCAGCCTCTGTAATTGAGATTGCTTTTTAATAAAACACTTGCACTCCTATTCTAGGTCTGTTGTCATAAAAAACTTACAAGGAAGAGCCATTCAAAGTTTATTTATAAAAAGTTAGTTAAGTTAGATTGACGAAAAAATTCCGCTAGTAATCCTGACTAATATTTTATAAATGCGAAAGAATTTATTTGTTTTCACGGTATACGGATTTGGATGAAATTTGGTACCTTGGTTATATGCATTGATGTATATGTCACTAAGGTAACAAAGTAGGTACGTAAACAAGTAAGTAGTTATCTCGGGTCGCGAGTAAAACCGCGGGAAAAAGCTAGTTTTTCAGATAAATCGCAAGAAGTACGCTATTGTAATATGACGTCAGTAACGACATAAATAAGGTACTTTCTTTTTGTGGCAATAATTAAGTATAACAACTTTACTGTTCACCTGACTGCAACTCCTGGAAGCACGCCCGGATCTGATCGTGCAGTGCAGAGCGGGACTGTTGTGACGTCACGGAGGACTGCACTTTGTTCCACAGCTCAGCCTCGCGGGGTATACCTCGAGTGTCCACCTAGCACAAGTATATTTTAAATAACATAAGACCATGCCTGCTTTTCTGGAAAGGTTAAGCAGAGATATATCTACCTATAGCACACGTCCACCCAAACATCGCCAGATATGAAAAAGTCTCAAGTAATGGGAGGTGAGTGAGTGAGCCTATTTACTGAAAACAGTCAGGCAGCAAACATTTTGACAGTCTCAAAAAAAGAAATGCTTTAATATCGTTTATAGAAGTCAAGCAATTTTCACTCCAAACAAACCAAACTGTTTTGTTGGCTGTACCATACAAAATAAAGCCAGGTACTTACCACTTGCAAATTGGCGAACACACATTGACTGAGGCACTGAAAACATATTATTATTTGTATTATTTCGTGTTAAACGGTCATTAGGTATTTTATGCTAAGATCATACCATACGTCATCTGTAAGGGTTTAAAAAATGTAACCGCAGAGTTGATAAACAAGAAACATTTTCCTTAACTTAAAAAAAGGTTAGAATACATTGATCAAAATCACTTACTCATTTTGATTAATTAAACTTATTTGCGTCAGTACAATAATTGATGCTTTCGGGGAATAACTAGTACGAACTATATTGAACTTTCAATGTGATGTGTTTATGTAGCTTGATTACTAACAATCAAAACATTGAGTAGCTATATTTGTTTTTTATTTCCTATTTTATATTTGCATGCGTTGCAATGCCAGTTTTTATGCTAGGAACCTTCGCAAGCGTCCACAGAAGAACCTACTAAGTAGGTACTTGATGAACCTCAAGTTTCATTGCAATCGGGTCAATGATTTAGGAACGCACATAGAACAAAAATACAAACAAGCATTTTTATTTATATAAATATATAGATGATGACACAATTTTAATATACCTGATCCGATTCTGTTTTCAAAAGGGGTTCGCTACGTCTCGTCCTGCTGTTATTTTTCATATTGACTTTATTGTTTGCAGACGCAGGACGCGGTACTGACGTCAGCAGTTTCTCTCCCATGTCCCCACTACCGTAACCGTCGTAGTCATCATTTGTAGCATTGATCACCTGTATCTGGTCACCACTGTCATTGGTGTTCCTCCTCTCGTGGCTATACCGACTCCCTTGCCTCATGTTATCATCAATTCGAGGGGATCCATCGTATAAGTCATCAGAACGTCGTTGGCGTTCTTTAGGCACCGACTCTTTAGAACTTGCTGTGTCGTCAGGATATGTGCATGATTTTAAAGCGACAGCTACTTCATCTTCGAGTAACTTTATGTTCCCCTCTCCGGAACACGCGACCCAGGCAGGCAGGAGCGTGAGGAGTACCACGGCACCCACCATAGTAGGAAAATAAAATTTTGCATTACAACCGAGCACTTAAATAATATCTGTACAGGAAACTCGATCATTATGGTTGACAAGTGCTTGTCGGAAGCAGTGATATTCCTGTGAATTCTTTTCATTGCAACAATTTGAACATTGATTACGCTGCACTGTTGTTACGGATTGATAACTAACAAATTGATAATTGAGCATACCGATTCGTAGTTAAGCCATAATATTATAATATTTAGCTTGGATTCTCATAATAATAGACGTCCACACACATAATTTCTTAACAACATCTAATTGCTACATTAATGCAATTAATCAATTGTCAGTTTTATAGAGATGTGGACTATTTAGCTACACGTGCAGGTTGATTAATTGAAGGGTTTTCCCTGTACAGATGTATCAAATAGTAGATAAATGTTATAGCTGACATCATTCGCACTTTGTAAATGATAGATATTTGTCGTGCCTCTACTACAAATGATTAGTTTTCTATTGATGAACCTACACCCCATGCACCATATAGGTACACAACTGTCTGAAATAGTTATAGGGATGTGTGTGTCTAGCTACTGCAGTATTTGAATTCATGGTAAGTTTATTTTATTGAGTTCTTTAAAAAAGAAACCAATAAAAAACATTGTTGCAGACATAATTAAGGTTTTCAGAAAAATAAATAAAACGATATTAGCAAAATAAATATATTCCAAAATTTAGTAAATAAGCTTATCCTTTACCATAATTCCCCCACTTGCCATTGCCCCATCCACTCCAAGCTGGCCCATTTTCCCCACCATATATTCTCAATCCAGAATAGGTCCGATATTTCCCATAACCGCTTCCAGCTAAACTCGAGGCGACGGTACCTCCGATCTCGGATACCGTCCCATAACTGCTACCGATAACTCCGGATGACGCCACTGTCCCCGGAGAATATTTCCCGTATAATCCAGATAAGCTGAACGTCAGAGGAACCTGGATATTGCTTGTGCCCACGCTGTAGTGAGGGGAACGTAGAGTTGGCCAAAATAGTTTCGCTTTTTCCATTGGTTGCGGTTTTCTTTTTGTAGCTGGTCCTGAGGGTGAAATGGAAATTGGTTATTTTGCCATAAATAGGTACAGTATACCAAATTAACTTATACATATTATGTGTATTAACTTTTTAATTGCCTAACAATGCTTCTATAACATGTTCTACTTAATAACAATTACCATAACTGTCCATAACTTTTGTAAATCTAAATGCTAAGTCATTTTTCATAATAATTAATTACTGCAGGTCGAGTGTATTAAAGTTAGATTTTTATTATAATAAATCTTCACAGCAAGCCGTATCCTGTGCATAGTATGGAATAGGTATTACTGGCAAGAATGCTAGTCTCTATAAAAACGTAATTGCTATATCTTGAGACTGAGTAGGTACCTACCTGTAGAATTTTAAAAAGCGTAACTAATAGGTAGGTATTAGCAGTACATTAGAGTCGTAAAACAATGTTTACGATGATGAGATTCATAGCTATTGCGTAATTGTTAAAAATAATAACAAATCGGTAAAATCAAGTAGCTACCTATATTAGTAAATATTGGGCCAATAGGTAGATGTTATATTATATTAGTACAAGTTTTTGTAGGTAATGTGGAGGACAAAGGATTTATTTAATTAATTACCTACCTTTTCTTTTTTTTATACTTGATTTAAAACGATTGACCATTAAAATTAGGTAGGTAGGGAAATGCATTTTTACCCGACTGCGACAGAAGGAGGGTTATGTTTTTAATGTAGGTTGTCGGACTTGCCGAGATAAATTACAAGACCAATACAAACAATATTATCTATTGATAGATATGATATTATTTGCTTTATTACTTATCGACGCAAAATCTCCATCTAATTATGTTTTGAGGCTAGATACTCACTTTCCTCAATAACTTGAGGCAAGGCATCTCTTGTGTCTCGAGCAATCCTGCTGTCCAACGGCAAGGTCCAAAGCTCAGCTGGAGTTACGCCGTCCCTGGTGTCCGTTAGGGGTGGACTCGGAGACAAGTAGAGAGAAGGGTCCAGTACCGCGCTTTCGACTGACCAAATGAACACGCACCATAATGTAGCAATCTGAAACTATTGTATTGTGCATGTAATTATTAATCAGCTTTTGATAAAGTTACGCAGACTTTGAGTAAGTAGTTTATTTTTTGCTTTTATGCGAGAGCAGGTGGTAATTTTGCAATGCTTCGATTGGGCCTGTCTGCTGGACAATTTTTATGCTGGAGTACTCGGTACGTGAGGTCATGTATTACAAAATGAAATCGGTATTTTGATTTTCATTCATCCCAAGAAGTATTAAATAAAAAATTAAAAAAAACCCGCACGCAAAAACGCATTTAATCATTTTGGAAAAGAGCTGATACTCTTACACTGCTCGACTGATATTAACCAAACATAGCTAAGAACCAACGTAAGGAAACTGGCTTTCAAATGAAAAAAACAGCATCGAAATCGGTCCATCCGTTTGAGGGCTAAGATGGTTTCATCTACGATAAACATCATACGATACATAAGATACACACAGGCAGATAAACATCGACGTCAAACATAACACCTCTCATTTTTCGTCGGGGGTTAAAATAGAAAGGTATATGTATATATTTATAATGACACGATATAATAGAGCTACCGGTTCACCCGACTAACCCGTTTCCCACAAAGCTATCTACAGATCCTTATTAAATAATATTTTATCACTGGTCAACGAAAAAGTGACAGGTATACCGCGGTTGCCTGATCATCCCTTCATTTTTTTTAATTACATTTTTTTATATGCTTTAAAGTCTAATAGAACAAGAGCCTTTTACGTAGGATTTTTCGTATGTCAATTAAATACGGGAGTACATCTAGCAGCTTATTACGAGCTCCTGAACAAAACGATGAATATTTATTATAATGCGAATTGGTGGTGCAATTAAAGTGAATTTTTAAAGGCTTTTTTTTAAATCTGCGAACAATATGAAAATTTAATAACTAATTAAGAGCGACATTGATTGATTAAATGATCACAGTTGTGTACAATTAAACATTACTACGGACCTTAATTGAGGAAGAATCACACGTCATTCAATGCATTATAACATGATTGTATCGCAATTAAACTAATGGAACACTTCAAGACCATACCTGACTTATTTTATTATTACTGTTTACCAACCACTTAGTATAAATAAGGTATTTTAATAACATGTTTCAAGTAGGTATGGAACTGTGTGATGATGGAATCTATTGAGTCAGTCTTTAGACGAAGATTTTTGATTGGCATAGATTACCTATACCAATAGGCCAAAACTTTCATTCACTTCAACATATTTATGTTCTTTTTTCGGAAGGGAAATCATAAAATGACCCCTCCCAGCGTGGGTGGGGCGGGTGGGGGTGTCAGACCCTTACTGACTAAAACCCATTCATGTTCCTTCCTCAGCCCTTTCTATTTCGGGGCGAGGTATTTCTTAATGATATGTATTAATGTTGAAGTCAAGTCAGTTTAGTCAAGTCTATAAACGTCTCGTGGGTCCTCTCTATCTTCGTACCAAATTTCATCCAAATCGGTTCAGCCGTTTTACCGCGTAAGGGTAACAAACTACATTCCAATTTTGCATTTATAATATTAGTTAGGATTTAACACATTTATGTGGTTTTAAAGCCGAATTTAATATTGTTATGATCACGAGACCAATCAATATTTTCCAATTATTATTTTTATTAACTTTTGCGCACGTGATTTGTTTCACGATTTGAGGATTACTACGAACTCATAATTGCATCGGAATTGTATGTTATTTTTTGTTAAGAAGTTGAAGACACAAAATGAATAAAGCGAGAGATTACATGCTCATTGTAAACCCCAGAAGTAATAGATATGACAGAAAAAAAAACGCACTTACAAACATAACGATGATGCGACTTCTTGTGCCTATCAAATACTTTCTAAGTTGTAACTGCACTACTCAAAGAAATGCACCTGACTAACCTTTTTGTAGGGATCTCTAAGGTTATGTAACTGGAAGAGCTTTCTCCCACTCTCTAAGCGCCTTAATTTTATGGCCTCGGTCAAGGACGTCTTCTTAAGAAAGTGACAGCGATGTGAATGACCGATCCCAACGCTGTACGAACATTAATATTCATACATATATTGTAAACAGGTAAAGTTGAGCTTGTATGTATGAGTTAATATCTGGGAAGAACTACTGAACTACTGTTTTTATAACAAAAATCTCTAGTAGAAAGCTACGATAGTCCGGGGGGCTCCCGAAGAGTAGGTAATGGTTGTGTTTTAAGAATACGTTGGCGACGCCGCGGGTATTAGTTAGTAATTTATATATTTACTAGCTGTTTACTGAATTACTTCACTCACCTGAGTATCATAATGTCCTTTTCTAGGGATCAAGTTATCTTCATACATCAAATTTCAGCCAAATTTTCCCGTGAAAGTGTAACAGACAGACAGACAGAGTTCCTTATGCATTTCATCTATCATAAATGTGAAAGTTTGTGATGATTTATGTATGTATGTTTATTTTATTTGATATTCTTTCAAGTAAAAACTGCCGAGTGAATAGGGATGAAAGTTTGAAAGGATGTAAAAACTACTGAATGGAAAGAATTGGGATGAAATTGAATACAGACTAACCCTTTTTACAAAAATAAATATGTATGTAGGTACTAGCTGTTGTAGGAAGTCGTAGTGGCCTAGTGATTAAGGCTCCTGCCTCTCGTGTACGAGTGTGTGGGTTCGAAACCTGGCAAGTACCGGATAAAAAATTATCATATGTGTTAATTCAGGTGTTTATAACTTGTGTTACGATAGTGTGTACCTACCCAATTTCATACCAATCCATTCATTACTTTTTACCCGACTGCGCTAGAAAGTGGGTTATGTTTTTACATCCTTAGGTTACAAACTTTCGCATTTATAATACTTATTATTATAAGTAGGATAATGGGGAAAAGATCCGTCAAAAACCAGTATCTACCAATAGTATTTTTTAAATTCCAATTTTGTTGATGTCGATTATGATTACCTCAGCTGATATAGGACGCAAAAAATGCAGTGAACACGTGCATTGTATCTAATTAATAAGTTTTAAAGTTTCCTTAAATACCTACCTATAGAAAAAGATTATAGTCATCCGTCCATTTACCTAAACGAAATCGTTCGGCCGTAAACATTAGAATATTATTATGGTTGAAGAAAATGACATACCAGCCACTTGAAAGCCTAACAAAAACAATGCAACATAAATATGAAAACAAAATGAACTGGAATTTCAAGTTCAAAGTCAATGTAAAGTCTTACAAATCTAGAAATAATAATAAAAAATAGCAACAACAAGAAGTTCAAGCCAGTTTCTTGTCGGGGAGTCACTGACAACTGGTTTTTGGGTTCCACAAATAATTTTAGGAACATTGGAAAATATAAAACTAAATTGTATATTATAGTTATCTGAGCTACTTTATTTTTATTTCAAATAGTGTCGATAGTCGACACTCATATCACTTAAAAATATTTTAATGATTTACACGTAAATTGGGGATGGTTTTTTCTGATCCATCCAACACCATCGTGTGGGATATGACATTTCGTTCAAAAATATCGAGGGTTTTTGGTTCAGTTTAGTTATGTAAAAACGCAAATTTATGCTAGCGTCAAGTTACCCTTGCCAGCTATACGGTGGTTCCCTGATATGAAGAAAAAATCATGGCAGCAGCATACATAACGAAGTTAAAGAGTTTTAGTCAATACGTCTGTTCGATTCGTATATAGTTATGTATGCAATTAACTATAGTTATGTAGATTGTTTGGATCTTTGCATCTTTTGGGTTATATAAGCCACATGTTGTGTGTTCATGAGCTCGCATCATGAACGACAACTTCAGCGGAGCTGAGGCAATCGCCTTGGCCGAAATCGGTTGGATGTGGATCACATCATCATCATGTGTATGCCTAATACATTTTTTGTACAGAACCCTTTTTTGATTTATCAAACAAGTTTGCGAAATTATTTTTGCTACTGGTTCTGAAGACGCCACACAAAACTCAAGGTAACTTTAAGCAGGTTACTATTATTATTGTTTTGAAGCAATTATATTTGGTCTCAGTTTTTTTAGGCAGGTAGGTTGTACAATTTGTATTGTTTTGTTTATATATCACAGACTATTACTATTTATGACAGAATATCTGGGGGTTTAAGATTAGCGTCATTTAAATATACTTACTACAGATCAAGGTGTAGTACTAGCCATCTAGCAATATTTGTTCACTGATATTTAAAATAGGTAAGGTTTATATGTAGGACTAGTAGGAGGTAATCTTTGAAAATACTGAATATATTCCGAAAATCTTTTGAGGTACCTATTCCTCGAAGCGCCACCGTTTTGAGGCGTACCTAATGAAGCGCACCTTTATTATTCCTCGGAGCGCACCTTTTAGTTGCGCTCCCGATAACAATTAAAAATATTAAAATTTTATTCCTTGAAGCGCACCCATGTTTAAAAATAGGGAAGAGAATGAAGTAAACGTAAGAAATTATATTGATGATTTTTTTTAAATGCCCTATTTTTAAACATGGGTGCGCTTCAAGGAATTAAATTATAATATTTTTAATTGTTATCGGGAGCGCTACTAAAAGGTGCGCTCCGAGGAATAATAAAGGTGCGCTTCATTAGGTGCGCCTCAAAACGGTGGCGCTTCGAGGAATACCTCAATCTTTTCACTAACAGCAAGCTGCATTAGCTATCCCAGGGGCTGTACCACCACGTGTTTTTGCAATCACTATTCAAGTTTGAGAGCGTGACACAGCTACTAGCATCGTATAGCTCCGTCTCTTTTTCATAACGAAAATAATCTTGTTTTGGCACGTCAGGGTAAGGCCCCAGAAGGTAGTACAAAAGAGATACATAACATTAATATGCTGTTGTGGGGGGCAGCAGCTGATGTTCAATCTATTTTTGTGTTACAGAAAAGGGCGATTCGTGCGATCTACGACATGGGCCCTCGCGAATCTCTTAGAGACTTCTTTAAAGAAACTAACATACTTACTTTGCCTTCATTGTACATTCTTGAAAATATTATGTTTGTACGTAAAAACCTTCATAAGTTCACAGTTAAAAGTGACATTCACAATATTAACACACGTAATAAACATAAAATAGTCGTTCCAAAATTTAGACTCACTAAGTCAAATAAATCATTCTTAGGGAACTGTGTACGCTTTTATAACAAGCTGCCTAAATGTATCCTTGATCTTACAGATAAAAAGTTTAAAAATGTTGTCAAATTAACACTTATAAAAAGAGCCTATTATAAAATCCAGGACTTCATTGACGACAAGGATGCGTGGCGTTAACAACTTATTTTCTGCACAGGTGGCCTCCCTGGTGACCAGAAAACTACATGAAACATTACTTATATTGCTAAATCTAAATTGTAATTTAATCATTTCATTTTTTTTTGTTGTATAGCATCATTTGAATTGTATAACTTTCTCAGAGATAACCTGAACTGTAAAAAGACAATTGTAAACATTTCCTATTGAAAAGAGTGTCTATGGAGTTTCTTGCCGGTTCTTCTCCATAAGACCCACTCCTTGGAACCGTGCAACTAACTTGACGTTTCATAAGTGCCTGCAAAGACCTATTTGAAATAAAAACATTTGAATTTTGAATTTTGAATCACCATCAAAGTTTTGACAAGTTCAATCACACCTAAAATTTTTTACTAACCATTTTGATTGATCCTTAATTTTGATTACTCCATAATAAGTACTTACTTTGAATTGTAAGTATGACCTGGCGACCCTGCTGCCTCTTCATAAGTATATAAAGGGTGCACTAAACTTAGTTAGTGTACTTTGAAAACAGACACCATGAAATTCGTAAGTAATTAACTTTGTTGAATAAGGAAATGGTTTTAATTTTTTCTAAGAATAATATTTTCTAGACACTATTGAATTTTCAAGTTTAAATTAAAATACTTGTGTTTTAGCTATTTGTAAATCGTTGTTAGAAAAAAGTAAACAAACAGTAACTTTGCATTCAAATATGAAACAAAAACCGTAAATAAATATGTAAATTTAAAATTATTCAATCATGAAAAAAAAAGTTTGAAATCTTAACTTTTTAAGTTCATATTATAAATCTCTCTGTTCTGTACCTATGTAAACATGAGTAGTACAAATAATCCCTTTTTTTTGGATGGGTAAATAGGTAAATTATCTAATGACCCCTCACGCCGTGGGTTGGGCGGGAGGGAGTGTCAGACTCTTACTGACTAAATCCCATTCATGTTCCTTCCTTGGCCCTTTATATTCCCGGGGCACGGTAAATCTTTCCATAAGCAGTCGACAACCTTCTAGGTTGATCTGTGAGATGCCTACAAAAAAAAGTAGGCATTTGCTGCATACATTGAGTTTACGGTGTATAGAAGCATAAAGACCGTGATGCCATAACTAAAAAAAAGAACCACGGAACTATTGAGTACTTAAATAAAATCTTATTTTCCAGATCGCCGTTTTCGCTATGGCCCTATGTGTCATCTTGGCCCTGGTGGGCGGCGAACCGGTTCGAAGGCTGCCACGTAGCCCAGTCGTCGAGGACTCAGCTCCTGGCTACTATGGTTATAACTACCATAATAATCGCCGCCATTATGGATGATGGGATTCAAATTTGGAATTCAATGATTCATTATTCACTTTTCGTTTTGTTTTCAAATGGGTGTTGCTTTGGTAATAAATATTTTATTTTGGTGATTTATTCTTGAAGTTTTATTCCTACTATGGCTAAAATTAAGTTTGATCTTAAATGTATAATAAATACTGTAGCTTTATAAAAGAAAGAAAAAAGTAAAGGCATTCTGAATACCTTCTGAAAATTGTCAATAAAAAAAAACCGGCCAAAGCGTGTCGTGCCACGCGCAGTAGGGTTCCGTAGCAGATCTTAGTTAGTCGACTATAACCAGTTAAGCCTACTTAGCTGCGATAGTTTTCCTAGTAAGTTCATGACATGTGCTACGTCTGTAATTTTTTCACATTTTTAGACCCAGCCATTCAAAAGTTATAGGAGGGGGGGTCGTATCCAAAAAAATGCACTTTAAAGCTAATTATTTCGCAAATGGATCCCTGAATCCAAAAATGGTCTTCACACACCTATATTTTTGAAAGACCTATCCAATGAGATATCATTGTGGGATACCACAAGATTGATAAAATACACGAGAAAAAAAATATTCATCCCCACTTTACGTGTATTTTACCACTACCTTACTTTTATTATACCTACATATCCAGGACAGACAGACAGACGGACATGGCGAAACTATAAGGGTTCCTTGTCGCACTACGAAACCCTTAAAAAGGTAATGAAAAGGTTGTCTGTCTCAGCATAATGCTGCAACCATAGACACTTATTATTGAGGGAACCCCCCTCACTTTGTCTTAAATTATTGTAACTGGTTCTAGACAGTGCAATAAATATTAAATAAATAAATAAGTATAACTATGTTTTGTTTCTCTCTATCACAAGAACGGTAATCAATACACAACAATTTTGCAGTGATTCTTTTAACTATGTGACTATGCAGATTGCTATCAACTTCTGATAACTTTTGGACTGCAATTCTAAACTTTTGGACAACTATTGTTTTACCCTCCTTCGGCAGTCGGGTAAAAATAGGGAGGAGGAAAAATAGGAGGGGGACACACATTTTACAAAAATTCAAAAATTCAATTCAAAATTTAAAACATTTATTTCAATTAGACCATTTTCAGGCACTTTTGAATTGTCAAATAAATAAATAATTACGAGTCAGTCCGTTAGTCAAAAAAAATAAAAATTGAAGCTATTTGCCCGTTCCAAAGCGTAGATTCCTATGGAGAAGAACGAGCAAGAAACTCCATGGTTACTCTTTTTAAACGTGTTATAGTTTACAATATTTGTTTTACATTTGTTATCGAAAAAATGTGAGAACAATGTACAGGTTATCTGAATCGTATCTAATATAATTAAAATACAATTTAAAATGCAAATGATGGCAATTTCGAGATGACCAGTCCCGACTGACAGCGCCCGTTCACGAACATGACGCGTGCATCAGTACCGCCTAACTCAACCATTTTGAAGGGAATCAAGCGATCCAATACACGCGCCACCATCAGCAAGACTTTTTAGCGAGCATGACATACTCTCAACTGCCAGACTAAAAACGCTTAAAACTGCTGTAATAATAGCTGTAAATAGTTACATAGTACTCACATGTACATCAGTGAGAGAGAAGTTAATCCAATTTAAGACAATCCAATATGAAACAAATGTTTTACAAAGCAAATTATTTTGCAAATTTAAACATACTTGAAGACAAAATCTGTAAAATAAAATAAATAAATAAAATGTCATTCAAAACATGTCAATAAGTATAAATAATAAATTAAAAGACGACAAATAATATATTCACAATTACTGATATCATTAGTTAGAACCAAGTGGCTGTGCAGGACCAGCATTAAGCCAAGCATCCTTGTCGGCGATATAATCTTCCAACCTGTAATATGCCTGACTACATAGTGTGCGTAGTCTCGCGGTATCTACATCTGTTAATTGTCGGACTTTTCTGACAGCGTAAGCAGCCGAACTAAGCCGTCCTGACAGGGAAGTTATGTGAGTATTCCATTGAAGCTTTGAGTCAAGCGTAATCCCTAGAAATACCGTGTTATCAATAAATTCAGTCAGACAGTCACTACCTTTAACATTTGGTAGAGAGAATTTATACATTTAGTTTGATTACCGTTCAACACTAAATTATTCGCAGTAAACCAGTTATGAACCTGAAGAATAGCATTATTTACCTCATTGAGATTTTCAGCACGTCTGTCAACTTTAAATATTAGCGATGTGTCATCAGCAAATAATACCATCTTTGGATGATTTTTCAATAAATGGGGTAGATCATTTATAAGTATACACTAAAAATAAAAACGGACCCAATATTGATCCTTGCGGTACCCCCATTTTTATCTCTAAGCCTACTGAATTTACACCGTTTATTTGAACATGCTGCCGTCGATCAATCAAGTAAGATTTCACTAAGCTGAGTGCCAATTTATTTAGTCCGTAAAACTGTAGCTTCATCAATAAAGTTTCATGATTTACGCAGTCAGATGCCTTTGAGAGGTCGCAGAAGATTCCAATTGCATCTTTTGCCTCCCAAGCATCAAAAATATGTTTTAATAGAGTGACACCGGCGTCGGTAGTACAACGTCTTTTGGTGAAACCGTACTGCTCCTCGTGTAAAATGTTATTAGTATTAAAATGATGAAGCATTTGATTAAGCATAATCTTTTCAAACACTTTACTGAATGCCGGTAGTACAGAAACAGGCCTATAATTATTACAGTTTTTAGTATTCCCGGTTTTAAAAAGAGGTATAACTTTACTATACTTCATAAGATCAGGAAAGATTCCTTGATCCACACACGAGTTGAAAATTAATGCCAAATAGGGCGCTACGGTTAGTAAAATAGACTGGCAAACTTTAATCGACATACCCCAAAGGTCTTCTGTCAATTTAATCTTAATTTCTTTAAAAGCTTTGATAACCGATATATGATTAATATGTTTAAATCTAAATTCAAACGGACAAGCAGAGACGTTATTGCTGAGCAGAGCCATAGAAAGTCCTGGCGAGGAATCTAGAGTTTCTGTAGTTTTTAATGGAATATTGCTGAAGAAATTAACAAACTCCTGAGCTACTTCCACATTGTAACTCAAAGTACCTTGTGGCGTTTCAAGTCTATAGTCGTTATCGATTGTCTTTTTCCGGTTTGTTTCATTATTAATTATTTTCCACGTTGTTTTTATTTTATTGTCGGCTGATTTTATTTTATTACTAATATACAAAGCTTTAGCAATTTTACAGACCTTTTTAAAAACTTTTGAATATGATGTGACATACTGTCTAAAAGAGACAGTGTTATTAAAAGGTTTCAGACCATACAGCTCGAATAGTCGTTCTCGGCTTTTCCTAATACCTGCAGTTACCACTTTGGAAGTGCCTCTCGCGCAAACTATTCAGTTTAAAATAAAATGAAATTAGAAAACTCAATATCATTTTTGAAGACCTATCCATAGATACTCCACACATATGGGTTTGATGAAAATTTTTTTTTTGAGTTTCAGTTCTAAGTACCTTTAACCCCAAAAATTTATTGCTTTTTTTCTATTTTTGTGTCAAAATCTTAAAGCGGTTCACAGAATACATCTACTTACCAAATGTCAACAGTATAGTTCTCTTGGACTTGTACTCGTTGCACACAGACGTGCCATTGACAGTATTTAATAAATACATTCTAATAATTGTGACCTCCTTTAGTGCATTACTGCTGTAATGCATTTTTGAGCTAGCTTACTGTATATTGTAGTTTATTTAATATATAATGGACAATAATAGTGAAGTGAAATAAAACAAAATGGAAAACAGCCCCTTTAATCCGAGTGGCCACCTCTCCTCGCCAGTTAAGACACCGAAACAACACCCAGTCATCGAGTCCGATAACGCAGTCGAAGTTGTATCCACGCCCGAGATACAAAAATGGATGTCAACCATTGAGCTGCACTTAAATGAAGTATGTACTATTGCCGCGGAAGGTAAACTCAATACGGATCAAAAAATGAAGATATCGAACCTGTGCCGTAAAATAGGATCTGAGACCTCACAAATGGCAGTTCTTTATCAGTCCCTGAAGCAGAAGGCCATTCATACGTTCAATATGGTTGAAGACCTCAAAGAGAAGCGCGATCTGACGGAACATATTATCGACCTCAAGCAAACGGTAAAGGATTCCAGTACTGCGGGAAGCGTCTCTTTTGCTGACATGGTAAAGAAGGGATCAAATGATTATATTCGACCTACCATTTTAAGCTCTGTAGCCATTTATCCCAGGGACAAGTTAAAATCGAGCGAGGAAACGAAACATATCGTGCAAAAAATCATACAGCCAGAACAAATGAAGCTGCAAGTTCGCGGAGTCCGCAAGACTAAGAATGGAGGAGTCATAATTAGCACAGAGACAAAACATGACGCTGAAAAAGTTAAGGAAGCAGTCCAGGTCTCTTTAGCCGGACTTATTACCGGCGAGCCCAACAAACGTAAACCCCGGATCGTAATTATAGGAGTGCCAACTTCTTTAGCGGAAAATGAGGTTTTTAGGTGCATATACGAACAGAATGTTGCCGTAGGTTTCCTAATATATCCCTGGAATCATTTTTGACCTCAGTTAAGTTAAGCCACAAATCTGGAAAGAAAGACGCTCCAACCTGTAACTACGTAGTTGAAGTTCCGGCCAATATACGTAAAGCCCTCATCTCTCAAGCAAGGCTTTTCATAAATTGGACGTCCTGCCCTGTTAGGGACTTTACCCTAGTAACTAGGTGTTATAAGTGCCAACAATACGGACATGCAGCAAAAACATGCAGAGAAGCAAATACTACGTGTGGACACTGTGGCGATGTAGGACACTCGATGTCCGAGTGCCCAAAGAAGGCTGACACACCGAAATGTGCAACGTGCTCACGCTTTAAAAAGCCTTGCAATCATAGAACTGGAGATGCCGAGTGCCCTGCTAGGAAAATTGCAGAATATAGGTACATCAACTCTATTGACTATGAGAGCGTCTAAAGTATTATTTATTCTTAGTGTAATTGAGTAGTTATATTGTGGATATAGGAACAATACTTTTACCATGTATCGCTGTCTAAGCACATTAGTCGCCCGCAGCAAATAAATATACAAGTGATTTATGCAAAATCAACAGTAAACCACTTTATCGTACAATAGTTGACGTAAATACTTTCCTAATGTTATGTTAAAAAGTGCAACAAGGTATTTTAATCAATGTAACTAACATTTTATATACTAAATACGTGGAATCATCATATAACAAATAACTATTCAATGTAACCTAATTTTTACTAAAGTGAATTAAGTACCTACTTATATCATAATTAATATTTTTTCTCTATTTTAAGTTTTCTAATGTTAAATATTGTTAATAACTATTTGCACACAAATAGAACGTTGTAAGAGCCAATACCGCTTGTAACACAGGTTTATCCTAGTACAGGCACCTAACATTATTATACCTTTATTATTTCTAAGATTTTTACTGTATTTTACCTTTTATTTTTGAATAAATGATTTGATTTGAAAAAAAAAAAATAGTTCTTATAGTTTCGGAAAAAAATGGCTGTGACATACGGACGGAGAGACAGACATGACGAATCTATAAGGCGCAGGCCACGCTGGCGCGACGCGTCTTGCGTCTGCGATGAGCGGGAAAAACAATAATACGGGTTGAACGGGGGGTGCCATGTTGGCGCGACTGGCGTGCGCGTCCGGCGACCGCGACCAGCGGAGGGAATAGTACGAGTTCGCGCGTCCTGCGTATTTATTAAATTGTTTTGAATTATCCGCGATGCAAAACATAAATGCTGAGGAGTTTATTAATGAAATAATGTCTCGGCCAGCAACCTGGTGCAGTGAGGATGAGGATGATCAATATAAGAATAAATATGTAATAAAAAAAACCGGCCAAGTGCGAGTCGGACTCCGCAGGGGGTTCCGACCATGGGAAAGAACATTATACGTAATAAAGTCGCAATTATCTTGTTTTTTACCGACCGCATAATTAAGTTTGTTTGTAGAGGGAAATTGCTGATTACTTACTAGATCTCGTTCAAACCAATTTTCGGTGGAAGTTTGTAATGTACATCATACAAATATATATTTTTTAGTTTTATCATTTTTTTATTTTAGATGATATAGGGGGGGACACATTTTACCACTTTGGAAGTGTCTCTCGCGCAGAATATTCAGTTTAGAAAATAATGATATGAGAAACCTCAATATCATTTTTGAAGACCTATCCATAGATCCCCACACGTATGGGTTTGATGAAAAAAAAGAAATTGAGTTTCAGTTCTAAGTATGGGGAACCCCAAAATTTATTGTTTTTTTGTTTCTATTCTTGTGGAAAAATCTTAATGCGGTTCACAGAATACATCTTACCAAGTTTCAACAGTATAGTTCTTATAGTTTCGGAAAAAGTGGCTGTGACATACGGATGGACAGACAGACAAACAGACATGACGAATCTATAAGGGTTCCGTTTTTTGCCATTTGGCTACGGAACCCTAAAAAGGGATGAAATAAGACAAAAATTCCCAGGAACTCATTTATATTATTTCATTATTAACGCAATCCTTAAATTTAAATATTATTATAACGCGTCACGCGGCCGCTTCAACGTGGCCCACTACAGCGGCAAGACGCAGCGTCTTTACTCCACCCGCTCCCGCAGGTCGCCGCCGCTCACCGCAGTCGCTCTAGCGTGGCCTGCGACTAAGGGTTCCGTTTTTTGCCATTTGGCTACGGAACCCTAAAAAGTCTCATCAAACCCTTTTCATTTAAAGTCAAAAGTAAAACAAATAAAACACGTTTCTTAAGGTTATAATTTATACTCTTGTTTACAGCTAATTATTTTATAACACTTATATTTAAAGTCTTAAGTTCTGTTTTGTCTTGTGTTATGTTCAATGGGTCCTTAGGTCCTTTGTTTGTCCATTTCTCTCTCTGTTACCCCCACTGTACCCATATCCATGGCGATGGTGCTGCCCGACGATGCCACGCACCCTCCTCCAGCTAGGTTGGGTATCTGGCGTCTCCGCAACTAAGCCCGCGCTCGCCATTGCAACAATAGCGCATATAAGGACAGCAATGAATGGTAACTGAAAAAGAAATAAATATCCTTTATTAGGAAGAAGTTGCTTGGTATTTGAGTCTTAATCAACGTTACTATTGAAAAACTCTTAAAATCGCTGAATTAATGATTTCCATGACAAAAATGGGCTTAGAACCATTGTCTCTTACTGAAAAAATATCAAAATCATGCAGTAGCACGATATTTATTTCGTTTTGTTATTTCATTTAATTGGTACGAACATGCATGGCTATAGTGTTAGTGGAAGACCAAAGAAACGATGGATGGATTGTGTGAAAGATGATGGCTAGAAAGGAGGTCACTAGTGAGATGACGTCAGATAAAGAAGTGTGAAGAAGACATGCTGCGCAGTAAGGGTAGGAGAATGATAATTTGATTTCATTGAAAATGTACGAAAGTGTTGATTTTTCGAACTATAATAAATCCTTGGTAAATGTTCGTACTGGTTTGATGTAATGATAACAAATGCTCATTAGCACTAGATCTATCCGAATATAGCTTTTTTTGGCCAGCACTTTGACTCTTGGATTAAAAACATATGCAGATCGGGTGATGTCCTTTGTAAATCTTATATGAACTAGCTGCTTTTCGCAGTTTCACTAATATACTGAGGCATTAAGTTGACACACCGAGAAAAATAAACTATTCTATGTCCTTCTCCTAAGTTCAAACCTATCTCCACACCACATTTCATCCAAAAGCCGTTTTCCTGTGATAGCATAGCAGAAAGACAGAACAGAAAATAAAATTCGGTTGAATTTTATTTTCAAAAAAACTTTTTTGTATTATTAGATACATCACAAACAGACGGCCCACCTGGTGGTAAGTGGTCACCGTCACCTATGGATATTTGCATAACAAGCCATCGCAGATGCGTTGTTATCTTTGTGTCCCAAATACAAAACGACACTACACAGGCATATCCGTACATACAAACGTTTATTATTGGGGAAGTGGAGTCCTCGGTCCAAGATTACCGAAAAAAGCCCATTCAAGTCAAGTCATCTCTGTCGGCTACTCTCACATTTGCATTCACAGTATTCGAATCCACAACCAATATCGAGCCCTAATCACTGAGTCATTGCCTTTAACTCATCTCAGTCAAATATAAATTATATAAATTAATATAAAAAAAAAATATATATAAATCTCATCATTATTCATTCTGCTGGGTTAAGGTCTCTTGGCATACAGAGAAGGCATGTGCATTGATCACCACGCTTGCTCAAGGCGGATTAGCGATTTAAGACTCTCTAGTCAGGTTTACTCTGTCTAAGAAACATTTAGAAAGTACATAATGACTATTGAAAAATCACATTAGTACTTGCCAGGTTTTGAAACCGCATACTCAGATACGAAATGCAGATGCCTTAACCATTAGGCCACCACGACGAAGTATAAATCTGAATATATGTATGACCCGAGTGAACTTCGTATCACCTACGTCTATCTTAATTTTTCTCACCGTTTAAACCTTCCCGCGACTACGACAAACATTTCAGAACCAAATCAGCTAAATCAGCCCAGCCGTTTTGAGTTTTAGTGATATTAAGATTGTATCCACCTATCGATAAGTACTTATACGATGATATAAAGAAATTATACTCACGTATTTCATTTTGATAACTCCGATTACGTACTGTGGGTGTTTGGCTTCGAAGTTATTTATTTATACGCTGCATTGTGAAGGTTATTGCGCGTCTTTAGGAGTATTTTTTATCCAAAAAAACTTTACTTATATACATTTTACAATGATCTGTACTATTATATATACATATACGCAAAGCTACGCAAAGTTTATTAGCAACTCGGCAGTTGCTAATAAGCTTTGTCGGCACAAAGCCCAAAAGGAGGAAAATGTTTTTTGTGTCTCTCTATACAATAGGTACATATAATGATCTCTCGAGGCAACTTAGATAAAAAAGTACATGAAATAAAAAAAAAATCAATATTTGCCCGCCTATGTTGGAAGGGTAGTTTCCATTCAGTCCAGTTCGATTGTATCTCAAAAACGACTGCCTCACAATGCAGGGGGGTTAGACAAGTGGCAAAACGCTAACGCTAACGCTAACGCTCAATGTATGGGAATGACATTAGGTAACGAATAGCTATTTGATCTAGCGTTTCGTACTTCAAATTGGTAGACAAGTGGCATTATTTGACAGAAGGAATCGACTTAGTCTATGCTGCGAGCATCTGAACGCTACAAAATGGCGGTTGTCAATCAGATGTTGAAGTGTGATGGTATATTTTGTGACATGTTTGTGAATTATAATATTTAAATATTAAAATGCAGTCGCTTAAATAATTATGGCCCATAATGAAGAAATATGGCTTAGGGACCAGAAAATAAACTCATCACATCGATGTCTGGACGAAATATGAGAAATGCTCAATTTATTGTTCCGGGTGGTGTGATTCTATAAGCAAACATTTAATAAGATTTGTCTGGAATTCCGTGCTCATGCATCATTGCGAGGAACTAAAGAAAGGAGTAAAGGTAAGTTTATTATTGTTTACATTTCTTATCGTCTGTTATCTCCCAAGTCTCAGACATAGTATGGTCCTATAGTAGGAGAAATCAAATAATTTGCTGTGTATTACAAGTGTTTAGATGTGTAGCTCAGGGTAAATGAGTTCACGCACGGTCGTAGTTAAATTTTAAGGTACAATCTACTATAAAACACAATGTTCGGGCGCGCGAATTTTGCCTTGTTCACCTACTGAACCTCTGCCAATATGATGAATGACCGTTGGCGGGCGACGCGGTGGTACCTTAGTGATGCGCCAGCTTAGTGCGTTTCATCCTCCACCCCTATTCTAATGTCTGTTTTATTTTTTAGGTGATTCTGGATACCCACAGAGGGCCTGGATGATGACCCCTATATTGAATGCTGCACGTCTTTCGAGGAAAGCCAAAATGACCTTCTTCGTGGTAGAGCACTGCTCAGTAGTTTGATTTCTTAATAACATTTAATTAATTAAAAGATAAATATTTTATATTCTGTGTTCAGAAAGCCTTTTATTTTTATTTTCAAATATTATATAGTAGTTATTCATAATAGTTATTACGAGCTGCTTCCCGCGGTTTCATGCGCATTCCAAGAGAACTACTAACGGACCCGGATAAAAAATAAGCTTGTCTTCAAGCTTCCATCTATCTCCGTACCAAATTTGAAACAAATCGCTTCAGCCGTTATATCGTGACAGCGTAACAAATAAACAAACTCACTTTCGTATTCATAATATTATATAGTAGGATAACACTCCAAAAACTCTCGTGTAATCATTATCACAATAATTATTATAGGTAAATCAAAGTTATGTAAAAAGATTATAGTTATAATATTTATAGAATACACCATGAATACACACAATAAATTCTTGCTTTCTTGCACACCAATAATGGCCACCATCCTTCCTTCTACAGCAGTTAAAGACTGCTGCTGCTGTTCGGACCACCACCAGTGCCCAAATTTATTTTATTCGTATTCCAATCAGCCCAATCTACATCTACACTACTATTGTAAAGAGGAAAGATTTGTATTTTTGTGTGTATGTTTGTAATGAATAAACTCAAAAACTACTGTGCCGATTTCAAAAATTCTTTCACCATTGGAAAGTTACATTTACCCTGAGTAATATAGGCTACCCGTGCCAAGCCGGGACGGGCCGCTAGTCCTAAATAAAGACGAATTTTATAAACTTAACTTACGTATTATTGTGAAATAGAAAGAAAGAGGTTGTTTGATGATGTGTAGGTACGAACATAAACATATTTGTTTCCATTTAATTGGAGTGTTTTGAATACCATCACCAACTGAATTTTAAACGGTTGACTTAGTCCATCCGCAGCCCGTCTCTTCTTAACCGAACTAAACACAAATCTACAGATAATTATACTGTAATATTTAACTAAAAATTAAATAAAAATATTTTACACAAACTATTTTATACCGCCTTTTTTGAAAGCCCACCAAAAAGTCCAACGTTTCTATTTTCTATTATTTCGTATTATATTCTCTTTGGTTTCTATTCGTGTGAACGCTTAAGCGTTAGCGATTCAATTTTTGGTAGACAAGTGGCTTTTGATGGCTCGAACGCTCATTCTATTCGTACGGTAGATAAAAATACAGAAAGTTGTCTATGGATCGCTCTGCAATAGTAGCAAAGATAATACAATACTACGTAAGTAGTTTGATACTTATACTTCAATGAGGGCTACCGCACTTGAATTCGCCGCTAGGATGCGCTAGTGTGGAGCAAGGTCTCAAGAAATATCAAATGTAAGAGATATTTCACTGCGAGCATTTTTATCGTAATTTACTTTAAATTATTGATTTTTATTGCAAATATTGTGCCATTCCTGATGAATTTAGGCAGATATACTTTATAGCTCAATACATGTTATTGTTTTGTCATAAAAGCCAAGAATAGGTGCCAAATAAGTGGGCCTTAAAAACAGCTCATTCAAAGTTAGTTGTAGTAACTAGTTAGTATCTACAGCGAGTTCACTACATCGTATCTATATCTATTAAAAGTATATATTGCGGAGTTTTAAGCTGTTTTCCTGTTGACTCACAGGACTTACTCAACAGTGGCGCCAACTGGTGACCGCAAAAACGATAGTCCCATTGACTTCGGTGCAAACCGCGAAAGTTTAAAGTATTTGCAGCAGGTTTAAAACTAATTTATTTGGATCATACAATGACCATGATATGATTAGGGACTTCGTTTTTGTTATTGTTTAGTAATTAGAGCCGAGAATACGTGCTAGTGCAGAGCAATTTTCAGTTTTGGTAGGATTCATATAAAGGCCAAAGATGAACCACCGACCAAAAGTGTTTTATTCAATATCGCCACTACTGGCATCACATTATGAACAATTATTGTATGTATTGTGTTTGTATGCATTCCCATCAAAGAACGGCTTTCTTTCTATTTAACAACAATAAGTTTAAGGTTATAAAACTCGTCTTTATTTAGGATTGGGCTGATTGGAAAATGAATAAAAAAAAATATTTGGGCACCAGTGTCATGCAGGTGGTCCAAACAGCAGCAGCAGTCTTTAACTGCTGTAGAAGTAAGCGTGGTGGCTATTATTAGTGTGACTTCGATGGTTGGTCAAGCTGGCATTGAAGAACAAGAATTTGTGTATTCTATAAAGATAATTATAGTATTTTTACATAACTTTGATTTACTTATAATTATTGTGGTAATGGTTATTTCTGAACGGTAGGTAGTAAGGCTTTTTTCTACTATAGGACCATACTCTGTCTGAGACTTGGGAGATAACAGACGATAAGTAATGTAAACAATAATAAACTTACCTTTACTCCTTTCTTTAGTTCCTCGCAATGATGCATGAGCACGGAATTCCAGACAAATCTTATTGAATGTTTGCTTATAGAATCACACCACCCGGAACAATAAATTGTGCATCTATATATATAAAACCGGCCAAGTGCGTGTCGGGCCACGCGCGGTAGGGTTCCGTAATAGGTCTTAGTTAGTCGACTATAACTCTGTAAACGGTTAAGCTTACTTAACTTACATGTGCTACGTCTGTGATTTTTTTCACATTTCTAGGTACAGCCATTCAAAAGTTAGAGGGGGGGGGGTAACTCGTATCGAACAAAAATTTTCACTTAAAATCTAGATATTTCGCAAATGGCTCACTTAACCGAAAAATGGTCTTGACACACCCATAATATTTTTAGAAGACCTATCTAACGATACACCACAGCGGAGCGGTGAGCGGTACGCGAGAAAAAAAAATTCATCCCTACTTTACGTGTTTGGGAGCTACTCTAAAAAAAAAATTTTTCAGAATTTTATTTTACCACTTTCTTGGCGTGATTAATATACATATCCATACTAAATTTCATTTAAAAGCTTCCTAGTAACAAGAACCTCGGAGCTACGCCGCGGACAGACAGACAGACAGACAGACGGACATGGCGAAACTATAAGGGTTCCTTGTCGGACTACGGAACCCTAAAAATGAATCTCTATTTCCCTTGGTCAAGGCATCACGCGTGAATGGCTAGACCGATTTGTATGAAATTTGGTACGGAGATAGCGGAGACCCTGGAAAAAGCTACTTTTTACTCTGAAGACGCGGGTGAAACCGCGGGAAACAGCAGACATCGACGTGAAGAATTTCGTTTCTGACGCCTAAGCCAACACTTCCTCATTATGCGCAGCCCATAATAATTTAAGCGAGTGTAGTTTAATACATAAGTATTAAAATTCACAAACATTTCATCACAAAATATACCAAAACACTTCACCAGCTGATTCACAAAGGTCATTTTGTAGAGTTATCTACAAGGTGTCTGCGTTCGCTCAGCGAGCGTTACGTTCAGACGCTCGCAAGCGTTTTCTTCTGTCAAACAATGCCACTTGACTACGGATTCTAAAAAAAAAATTGTATTAGATGACGTTTCCTTTCGAAATCTATTAAAAACTTATTTTACAAAAAGTAAAACCGAGTTCAAAATGTTTGTAATTTAATGAGGGTTTACTCCATGCCTGTGCTTTTTATTTAAAGCTTAGAGGAGTGATGTTATGTAATGTAATGGTGAAAACAATGCATAGGCTTACAATCACAACGATCGCAGGTCCTTTGCTGTTAGTAATAAATTGATGAGTTCCATTGGCTATCTCCAAAGATCTTCATCAAATCCTAATATAAAATATACTAAAACCTTCCTTGCAAAGCATGCATTTAAATAAAAAAAAAATATCCAAATCGGATCAGTAGTTTTTGAAAATCGCGGATATACAAACATATATGCGGGTCGAATAAAGAACCTGCTTTTTTGAAGTCTGTTAAAAATAATGTCACTTGGCTACAAATTTCAAGTGCGATACTCTAGGTCAAAAAAAATAGTCGTAAATGAATGTAATTCTCTTAAATTTGTTGCCACATGTATAGGCCCTTAGAGCAATCTATAGACAACTTCTCGTAATTTTTTTCTATCGTTCTAATCGACTGAGCATTTGATAAGTAGAAACGCTTAAGCGTTAGCGTCAGAACGATTAGGAACGACTGCCACTTGTCTAGCCCCCCAGAAGTAATGTAACAAACTTTACAACATAAATGTATAAAGTCTTTATACACACTTGTACAAACTATGGGACAAATTATAATTATTGCTTCCATAAATCTCAACAAAGAGAACAAGTTGTATTTTCAGGGTTCCGTAGTCCGACAAGGAACCCTTATAGTTTCGCCATGTCCGTCTGTCTGTCTGTCTGTCTGTCCGCGGCATAGCTCCGTGGTTCTTGTAACTAGAAAGCTGAAATTTAGTATAGATATGTATATTGATCACGCCGAGAAAGTGGTAAAATAAAATTTTGAAATACATTTTCTTAGGGTAGCTCCCAAACACCTAAAGTGGGGATGAATATTTCTTTTCTCGCGTACACCTTCGTGTGGGGTATCGTTAGATAGGTCTTTTAAAAATATTATAGGTGTGTAAAGACCATTTTTCACTTAAGTGAGCCATTTGCACAATATTTTGCTTTTAAGTGCAAATTTTCTATATGAGCATCCCCCCCTCTAACTTTTGAATGGCTGTACCTAGAAATGTGGAAAAATTCACAGACGTAGCACATGTAATGAACTTACAAGAAAAACGCACTAAGTAGCACGACTAAGTAGGCTTAACCGCTTACAGAGTTATAGTCGACTAACTAACTCCTACTACGGAACCCTAATGCGCGTGGCCCGACATGCACTTGGCCGGTTTTTTTTATTTTATGGGTCGATTATTCAGGTCGGGTTTAAGTTTTTTTTTTATTGTAGATAAAGCATTCAACAATAAAAATATTATTGACATATTATTATGTTAATTCGAGCTTGGGTCGAACAAAAAACATGCAGATTCTTTTAAAGATTTCCAGGCACTGGCACACTGTTGAAGAAAAGGATGACTAGGGATTTTTTCAACTTGTGTTATCTTCTGGATACGGATTTTTGCAGGATCGATCATTATGGCGTAGTATTGCTACAAAGTTAATGCGATGGTGATCTATAAATTTGTATGCTAATATAGGATGAATAAATTGAAATGTGAAAATGAAAAAAAAAAACCGGCCAAGTGCGAGTCAGACTCGCGCACCAAGGGTTCCGTCCGACCGATGATTACTTCAAAACTGTGATACTTAGTAGAATTATAGTTTTATTGACCCTAATTATTTCAAGTAGGTATATAAGTTCATAAGTCGTGGGCTTAGTGGCTAAGGCCTCTCGTGTACGAGTGTGCGGGTTCAAAACCTGGCATGTGACTTAGTCATATGTTCAACTTTATTTACTACTTCACACTACTTAGTTCAAAGTATATCTTAGACGTCACCGACTAACGGTGAAGGATCCCGGTGAAGGTTGTCCTCCCCCAGCGACGCTCTAAGCCGGGCCCGGTTAAGCAGTCGACAACCTTCTAGGTTGACCTGCGAGATGCCATACAAAAAAAAACAAATGAATTAGTAGTTTTTAATTAAATACCTAATTTATTTTTACTTTTCGTGGTCCCCCGTAACCAGACTAGTTTTTACGACTACAAAGTATAATAAACATCAATATTTTTTATACGTTTTGTTATTTTTGCCATGTTGAGTGCATTATTTACCAGATAAGTAGTGTCAATTAGTACGTACCGACCTAATAGTATACCTACCTAGTCGTAGTTAAAAAACCTGTCATCGGCGAATTTATTTTTTGTACAAAAAATAGAATGTGACATTTGTTAGAAAGATGCTCTAGCTTTATTAAATAATAAATTGGTATGATTGTTTGTATGGGCCATTATATAATGTACATACAGCTCTTGCTAGTGTAAAATAAAACAAACGCAAAATATATAATGTAGATTACAGTGGCGGATCCAGAATTTTGGTTTGGGGAGGGGGGGGGGGGGCTTAATTCTGGTGAGGGTAGGTTTTATGAAGCGAAACACTAAAAAAACACAGAACATTTTATTTTGCTTAACGCATAATAAATGTCCTTGCTTAGCTTTGAGGGGGGTTGAGCCCCTTAGCCCCCCCCCCTGGATCCGCCACTGTTAGATTACTTACACTACGTATATCATACATACTTCTACGACAATATGCTTTTAAACTAAATATTTACCAACCACAACCCTAAAACAACAACTGCCGTTGAAAATATTAATAACATTGCAACGATTTCGATAAATTTTCCTTAACATAAGTGATGTGTACCTGTTTTGTAGGTTGTGTAGGTTATGCATTAGTAATTTTTTTTTAATGCTCCGGTTTTACTGGGCAGATTTTAATATATAAAGCCTTAGAACACCCCGAATATTATAACAGTGTTCTGCAAGTAATTCACAAGTCAAAATGAAATTCGTAAGTACTTTAGTATATTTTAATAAATTTAACGATTGTGTAAGCTGTTGACTTTTTCTTTATCATATATGTCTCTACCATGCACGGGACTACAGAGTCCCGGACCATTGGGAAAAGAACTTTGAAGCACTTTGAAACAACTTAAACAAAATGTAGTTAATGGTGACACATGACTGGTGATTATCCCTGGATATGGCTGCCATTCGTCCGGGTTTCCTGGATTTGTTGAAATTTAGAGGGAGTCCAGGGTGCGTCCGGGCGGGGTTTTCAAAGAGCGTTCAGGGTAAACTCAGACACTTTTAGGGTGTTCCCGGGGAGGACAAACAGCCGCACGATTCGACCAAATAAGAGTTAAGCTGCGCTTGACGCGGTCGATCCGTGGATGGGTTTGTCCCGTCTTTGTCATAGCGAGACTCCTCCGTGCCTCGGAAAGCACGTTAAGCTGTTGGTCCCGGTTGGCATTTGTAGATCTTTGACAGTCGTTACGGGTAGTCAGAAGCCAGAAAGTCTGACAACTACGATTAGGTTGTCAATTTAAATGGTAGTATATAGCATGCGAAGCAAAATTACATTTCTGAGACATTATTATTTAAAAAGCGGTGTTACGCTATGATATAGCGTATAATAATATATTGTACAACTGTGAATAAAATGTAAAATAATGTAGGTACTGATTTTTAAGTAAGGTCTAAGAATGACATGTATGTTATCATTCCCACCGTGTATATTGTCAATCTAAATAATTATTTTTACTTACAGTTCGCATTCGTCGCTCTCTTGGTGTGCGCCATCATGGCCCTGGCCAGTGCTGCGCCACAACTGCCGCAGCTGCCGCAGCTGCCACAGCAACAACCCCCGAGGGTAGTTCGTAGCCCCGGCTACTATAAAAAGAAAGAAGAACACCACCACCACTACGGCGGTTACGGATATGGATACCACGGTTAAACTAAACTGAATTAATTACGATATTATAAAGTTACATTTTCAATGATATATAATTATATTTTTGTGTATTAAAAAGTACGTTTATATTTTTGAGTTTTAATTTTATACTAGCTATACCCGTGGCTTCGCTCGACGTAATATATAAAACTAGATAATTTACTCTGTCACCCGCTAAAAGTTGTCATATTTGTAATTAGTATCGATTTTACTTAAAAAGTTAAATCCGCCATTTTGGATCCGTAAAATAGGGTAACTATATTCGAAATCAGCATTCCTATCACCCTAGAAAACGTTAATAGACCAGTGCCAATAACTTATGAAAACAAAAAAAATAATAGTAGGATGAAACCCATTGGAAAAGGAGGAGAATACAATAAAAATGATAGGAAAAATAAATTACGGGCGATCTGAGGTCGGGAAGTGGGGGGAGGGGGGGTTAAAGTTAAAAAAACGGTTTATCTCAATTTCCGGCAAAACTACAAGTCCTATGAAAAAAAGTTAAATGGCAAAGTTGTAGGTAATAAAAAGATCTACAACTTTTGTATTAACACTTTTTTCACATAACCTTAAAATTGATGTGAAAATTCAAAAAACCAAGTTCTTGGTTTTTTATTTTTATCTTTTACAATATTTTTTTTTTTCACGAAATTTGGTGAAAACTTACCTTTTTATGTCCCAAACACACTGTAATTTATTTGATTTAAAATAATTATTTTTTCACCCTTATTTTGACTTAATATCGAAAAAACACCCTAATTTTCAATCGAAAATTCTCGCGTCAAAATATCACTTTTTTTTAAAAAGTCGATAGTCTTTTTGTTCTTTGAAATCTCTACTTTCAGATGGTATAAAAAAATATTTACATTGCTATGGTAAATGTTCTCAGAAAATATAAAGAAACGCTACGAAATAACAGTTAGCAAGGCCTAGATCCTTCTAGCAACTCCCCACTTCTCTATGAAATACCATTTGATGAGCTAAAAGGTATTTCATAGAGAGGTCCGAGGTTCCGTAGGTCACTCAGATACATAAGTTATCTTAAAATAGCAATAAATAGGCATCTACGCAAAAAAATTAAGCCGGTCTAGGCCTTACTACCTGTTATTTCGTAGCGTTTCTTTATATTTTCTGAGAACATTTACCATAGAAATGTAAATATTTTTTTATACCATCTGAAAGTAGAGATTTCAAAGAACAAAAAGACTACCGACTTTTTAAAAAAAAGTGATATTTTGACGCGAGAATTTTCGATTGAAAATTAGGGTGTTTTTTCGATATCAAGTCAAAATAAGGGTGAAAAAATAATTATTTTAAATCAAATAAATTACAGTGTGTTTGGGACATAAAAAGGTAAGTTTTCACCAAATTTCGTGAAAAAAAAAAATATTGTAAAAGATAAAAATAAAAAACCAAAAACTTGGTTTTTTGAATTTTCACATCAATTTTGAGGTTATGTGAAAAAAGTGTTAATACAAAAGTTGTAGATCTTTTTATTACCTACAACTTTGCCATTTAACTTTTTTTCATAGGACTTGTAGTTTTGCCGGAAATTGAGATAAACCGTTTTTTTAACTTTAACCCCCCCTCCCCCCACTTCCCGACCTCAGATCACCCGTAATTTATTTTTCCTATCATTTTTATTGTATTCTCCTCCTTTTCCAATGGGTTTCATCCTACTATTATTTAATTCACTTTTTACCGTTTTTAGAGGCTAAAAGCACTGGCCTATAAACATAATGTTATACATAAGATTGATAAGCTACTCTTCTCTCTTATTTAACACTAGGAGCTTTCATATTCCACATCCGCCGTCATTTAAGTGTCCATAATTACAGTTAACCGATTTAGATCTAGGATATACTTTCTGATTTTTCCTCAGAACGCAAGTGAACCTACTGGAAACAGCTAGTCTTAATAGCTAGTAATAAAATACCAATTTGGGTCACAGAAGTCAATCTAAGCTAGGTACGCAGGAGATATTATAGTGCACAAGCGCTAGCGCAGTCACAGGTGCACTCTCTATTCCCTTACTCTCATAGACCGATGGATCAGCAATCCGACACGAACGGGGAGAGATCAGGCGACGACAGCTTTACGTGTCCTATATCTAAAACATATCAGTAGAAATAACATTGTTCGTCTGTAATTCTGCACTAATTATTTGTAATTAAATACCCATACGCACGTATGTGTATGGGTATTCTCGGGCACTTCTTACACGATTGATTTCATAAATTCTTTCAGTGTCTAAAAGTTGCAATGCAATACGGATGAGGCCATCTACAGCTCAGAGAAAAACTATTAATAGTATTTGATCTGCAACTATATCTTTTGTTTTGGAAACAGATTAATTAGCACTTTTCTAATTTAGGGAGCCGTATTTGAGATATCAAACTTTAAAGAGCATATTTTCGAGCGTCCCGCCTCTAACTTCTGAATGGCTGCTCCAAGATTTATAAAGGAACCCACAGATGTAGTACTTGTAGTAGGTATCTATATATAACGAACATAAAAGGAAAACTACACAGCTTAGTAGGATTTATCAGTTACAGAGTTGTACTCGACCAACTACGGAACCCTATCGGGCGTGGCTGGACACGCACTTGACCGGTTTGTTTGACTATGCTTTACAAATGTCACAAAACTTGATATCAATTATTTGCATAGTTTTAAAATTTTAGACAGAGGTATAATAATTATTAAGTAAACTTATATCATAAATTATAAGATGAAATATAAAATAATAACAAAATAATTAACTATTACACAGGCTGATAAAAAAGGCCAAAGAAGACCTAATTTTAAATACAGTATTCTTACACACTTAATTAATTCAGTTAAAGAATAATCTCTGTCTTGAAGACAGAGATTATTCTTTAACTGAATTAATTAAGTGTACTGAATTAAACCCTCATGGTGGAAAATGGGCACCAAGTATGATGGGATGCCCATATGATGCTCAGACTGGCAGGAATGATCTAGATCGAATCACCCAAAAGAAATACAGGAGAGACATTGTTTTTTACAGTTTCCCTTTCTTTTCCCTGTCCAGGAAGAATAATCTCTGTCTTGAAAAACTGTATTCAAAATTAATTATTCTTTGGCTTTTTTTTGTTAGCCTGTGTAATAGTTAATTATTCTGTTATTATTTTATATTTCATCTTATAATTTACTAGCTTCTGCTCGCGACTTCGTCCGCGTGGAAAAGTAGTGCTCCGCTCCTATTGATCTTAGCGTGATGATATAGCCTATAGCCTTCCTCGATAAATGGGCTATCCAACACTGAAAGATTTTTTCAAATTGGACCAGCGGTTCCTGAGATTAGCGCGTTCAAACAAACAAACTCTTCAGTTTTATAATATTAGTATAGATAATATAAGTTTACTTAATAATTATTATACCTCTTTCTAAAATGTTAAAATTATGCAAATAATTGATATCAAGTATGACATTCGTAAAAGCTTAGTCAAACCGGTCAAGTGCGTGTCGAGCCACGTGCGATAGGGTTCCGTAATTGGTCGAGTAAAACTCTGTAACTGATAAATCCTACTAAGCCGTGTAGTTTTCATTTTATGTTTGTTATACCTATATACTACTTCTATGGATTTCTTTTTAATCTTGGAGCAGCCATTCAGAATTTAGAAGCGGGACGCTCAAAATTGCCAAAAACGGCTCCCTAATTTGGAAAATTATCTTCACACACCTACTGTATTTTTGAAAGACCTACCCAACGATACCCTACACGACGAGATGTAAAAAAACATATCTATGTATGGGAGATACCCTAAAAAAATATTTATCAAAATTTTATTTTACCACTTTGTCAGCGTGATCAATATTTGTTGACTACGGAATCCCTAAAAATGATTTGAAGTTCCATGCAACCGGCTACAAGTATTGACGATAATACAGTGCTACAAAAGATATATATGTACATAGTTGCAGATCATCAACATCATTATCTGCCGAGCCTTTTCCCAACTTAGTTGGGGTCGGCTTCCAGTCTAAACCGGATGCAGCTGAGTACCTACCAGTGTATACCAGATCAAATACTATTAATAGTTAATCACTGAGCTGTGGATGGCCTCGTATTGTATTGCACCTTTTAGACACTAAAAGAGTTTATGAAATCGGTCGAGTAAGAAGTTCCCGAGAATACCCATATACATACGTCCATATGGGTATTTAATTACAAATAATATAATTAGTGCAGAATTACAGACGAACAATGTTATTTCTACTGATATGTTTTAGATATAGGACACGTAAAGCTGTCGTCGCCTGATCTCTCCCCGTTCGTGTCGGATTGCTGATCCATCGGTCTATGAGAGTAAGGGAATAGAGAGTGCACCTGTGACTGCGCTAGCGCTTGTGCACTATAATATCTCCTGCGTACCTAGCTTAGATTGACTTCTGTGACCCAAATTGGTATTTTATTACTAGCTATTAAGACTAGCTGTTTCCAGTAGGTTCACTCGTGTTCTGAGGAAAAATCAGAAAGTATATCCTAGATCTAAATCGGTTAACTGTAATTATGGACACTTAAATGACGGCGGATGTGGAATATGAAAGCTCCTAGTGTTAAATAAGAGAGAAGAGTAGCTTATCAATCTTATGTATAACATTATGTTTAACGTTTTCTAGGGTGATAGGAATGCTGATTTCGAATATAGTTACCCTATTTTACGGATCCAAAATGGCGGATTTAACTTTTTAAGTAAAATCGATACTAATTACAAATATGACAACTTTTAGCGGGTGACAGAGTAAATTATCTAGTTTTATATATTACGTCGAGCGAAGCCACGGGTATAGCTAGTATAAAATTAAAACTCGAAACTATAAACGTACTTTTTAATACACAAAAATATAATTATATATCATTGAAAATGTAACTTTACAATATCGTAATTAATCCAGTTTAGTTTAACCGTGGTGTCCATATCCGTAACCGCCGTAGTGGTGGTGATCTTCTTTCTTTTTATAGTAGCCGGGGCTACGAACTACCCTCGGGGGTTGTTGCTGTGGCAGCTGCGGCAGCTGCGGCAGCTGCGGCAGTTGTGGTGCAGCACTGGCCAGGGCCATGATGGCGCACACCAAGAGAGCGACGAATGCGAACTGTAAGTAAAAATAATTATTTAGATTGACAATATACACGGTGGGAATGATAACATACATGTCATTCTTAGACCTTACATAAAAAAAACCGGCCAAGTGCGTGTCGGGCCACGCGCAGTAGGGTTCCGTAGTAGGAGTTAGTTAGTCGACTATAACTCTGTAACCGGTTAAGCCTACTTAGCCGTGATAGTTTTCCTTGTAAGTTCATTACATGTACTACGTCTGTGATTTTTTCACATTTCTAGGTACAGCCATTCAAAAGTTAGAGGGGGGGGGGGGGGTAACTCGTATCGAACAAAAATTTGCACTGAAAAGCTAGATATTTCGCAAATGGCTCGCTTAACCAAAAAATGGTCTTCACACACCCATAATATTTTTGAAAGACCTATCTAACGATACCCCACACGGAGGGGTACACGAGAAAAAAAATATTCACTCCCACTTTACGTGTTAAATTGTGTTAAATTAAATAAAATTTTGAAAAACTTTTTTTTTAGGGTAGCTCCCAACTACCCTAAAAAAAATATTTTTCAAAATTTTATTTTCTCGGCGTGATCAATATACATATCCATACCAAATTTCAGCTTTCTAGTATCAAGAACCTCGGAGCTATGCCGCGGACAGACAGACAGACAGACGGACATGGCGAAACTATAAGGGTTCCTTGTCGGACTACGGAACCCTAAAAACAGTACCTACATTATTTTACATTTTATTCACAGTTGTACAATATATTATTATACGCTATATCATAGCGTAACACCGCTTTTTAAATAATAATGTCTCAGAAATGTAATTTTGCTTCGCATGCTATATACTACCATTTAATTGACAACCTAATCGTGGTCGTCAGACTTGCTAGCTTCTGACTACCCGTAACAACTGTCAAAGATCTACAAATGACAACCGGGACCAACAGCTTAACGTGCTTTCCGGGGCACGGAGGAGTTTCAAGCCCAGTTAAGCAGTCGACAACCTTCTAGGTTGACCTGCGAGATGCCATACACAAAAAAAAAGCACGGAGGAGTCTCGCTATGACAAAGACGGTCCACAAATCATCCACGGATCGACCGCGTCAAGCGCAGCTTAACTCTTATTTGGTCGAACCGTGCGGCTGTTCCTCCTCCCAGAGAACACCCGGGCCCTACCGGTCATGTGTCACCATTACATTTCGTTTAAGTTGTTTCAAAGTGCTTCTACTTGTTGGCTTCAGCTCCTTCGAGCCCACGTTCTTTTCCCAATGGCCCGGGACTCTGTAGTCCCGTGCATGGTAGAGACATATATGATAAAGAAAAAGTCAACAGCTTACACAATCGTTAAATTTATTAAAATATACTAAAGTACTTACGAATTTCATTTTGACTTGTGAATTACTTGCAGAACACTGTTATAATATTCGGGGTGTTCTAAGGCTTTATATATTAAAATCTGCCCAGTAAAACCGGTGCATTAAAAAAAATAATTACTAATGCATAAGATACACAACCTACAAAACAGGTACACATCACTTATGTTAAGGAAAATTGATCGAAATCGTTGCAAAGTTATTAATATTTTCAACAGCAGTTGTTGTTTTAGGGTTGTGGGTTGGTAAATATTTAGTTTATAAGCATATTATCGTTGAAGTCTGTATGATATAGTGTTATGTAAGTAACCTACATTATATATTTTGCGTCTCTTTTTTACACTAGGTAGAGCTGTTTCCCCCGGTTTCGTCTGCGTCCCGAGGGAACTACTTAACAAACCAATGATTAAAAGCAATGCCTAACCTAACCATCTCCAGGGTCCCACCTATCTGTGTACCAGATTTTATCCAAATCGGTTCAGCCGTTTTACCGGGAAAGCGTAACAAACAAACAAATATATCACCTATGATAGTATACGTATCGAAATTTATACTTAAATCTCATACCTACATATAATGAAGGCCCATACAAACAATTATACCAATTTATTATTTAACAAAGCGAATGTGACATTTGGTAGAAATATATGTTTTAGAAAAACATATATTTCTACCACACCAGACACATACCAGAGCAAAATGTATGTTTAAAATGCGTAAATAACCGTTTTCAGCATCTAAAGATATGATTAATGACTAATGGGTTGGTACGTGACGATGGGAAGAGACCAGATGGTATGACGTTGTTGCCTTGGAAGATGGGTAGGCCCTTGGTGTGGGACGCAACTTGCGTCGACACCCTGGCACCATGTCATCTTTCAAGCACGGTGGGATGTGCGGGTGCGGCCGCTGCGTCTGCAGAGACCAACAAACGGCGCAAATATTTAAAGGCGCAACCTTATAGGTAACTATAGCTTTGAGCCGTTTGGGGTCGAAACGCTTGGGCCATGGGGTTCGAGTTCGCGTCTCCTCTTCAAGGAGATATCGAAAAGACTTGTCGACACTTCGCGAGACCAGAGGGCTGGCTTATTTCTTGGACAAAGAATAAGCATTGCTATTCAACGTGGCAATGCTGCCAGTCTTCTGGGCACATTACCAGATGATAGCGATGTGGAGGAATATTTTGACGCTTAAACTTGAGGTGTTCCTTTAGGTGTTTTTTTTTTTTTTGTATTTTTTGTTTTAGCATATATGTATGTCGTAGTAGTAGTCTTTAATCTTTAGCCTTAAGTAGTTTAAATTAATTAATATATGAATAATTATATTATATAAGTTTCAAGCAAGTTGACACATGTAGAAAAATAACAGTTTTGTTTAAATGTCTTACTCTAGAAGAGTATACTTGTTGTACACAAAAAAAAATATTAATGAGAGTTTTTTTTTATACCAATGTTTAAAAAATACATGGGTCTTGAACATTTTGGTAATTATTGCTTAAAAAATAAGCTAGGCCAATTTCTCGCAAAACAAATAAATATTAACTTACGTATTTCATTTTGAGTTCCTGAAGAAGAATATAAAATTTGGGTGGATTTGAAACAATTATATATCAAAATCACAAGGTCAACGGAACCAGTTGTTATGTAACAATGATTCTAAACACGACCCTGTTGAGGTACGTTTCCGTGCATTGCGGCCGATCGCATGTGGCTGACAAGCGCGGCTGATGCGACAAGGTCAGGGTTGGATTCAGGCAGATAAAATAATATACTTTTCGGTCAAAAAGCATTATAATATATTCATCGTAAAAAGATCGTACACCGTCGACGTTTTTAAAACAAAGAGTACCCACTTTAAGCCTTTGAATGCCACGCCGGTTACCCGTGACACCCAAACAATAGTTTTTGCATTGTGTCTATGTCCACAACTCAATAAATATAATAATAAGATGAAAAAATGAACGAAAACGAAAAGAAAAAAAAAATGGTGCAAGATACGGGGCTTTGAGAAGAGTTAATTCGAAGGTATTTAGTTGCTGTAGTTAGTAGGTACCTATGTCAGTGTGTTTATTACAGCGTATTCATTTGTAAAAACTACGTGTAGTACCTATGTAGAGTTTTGAGCTGTTTTTCTGTTGACTGGCAGACATTGATCACTTGTTTGCATAAAGAAAAATGAAAAAGAAATGAATTTTCACTAATTCATTTGGAATAATGAGGGAACGTTCATATATTTTGGGGAAGTCTCTAATCTAGTTTACTTTAATCTTATTGTTGTTGTGTGTAATAGTAGATTGTTACACAAGGGATGAAAGTGACCTATTTAGGCCCGAGATGGTTTGGCGCACGAGCGTAGCGAGGGCGCTAATAGTTCGAGGGCCTACATAGGTCTTTCTCCCGAGGTAAACACTCTGCTTTTCATTTCGAATATGAGGAAAGGAAATACAAACCTTATTACATAAACAAACAATATTTTATTTATAAACATAAATAATTGGCATTAGCTCGAAGAAACAACTGAAGATCGATTGTCCGCCTCTTTTTTTCTGTGGCATTCTACCAGCCAGTATTTTTTTGTCAAAAAGTTTGCTCAGATCTATTTAAATTAACGAATAATTTATTGAATTCTAAATTAGAATTACCTGTATGTTACAAAATTGTTGATAATATTTTTTATTGCAATTTTACGCCGCGATATAACAGAGTGGCTGTATAGATGGAACATGGCTTGCATAGTTTTTTTTTTGTCAGTCTTAATAATTTTTTGATAGTAAATTATTTTTTTGTTAAAAAATTGCTCAAATCTATTTAAATTAATTAATAATTAATTGAATTCTAAATTAGAAATACCTGGGTAAGTATAAAAACATGTTACAAAATTATTGATAATATTTTTTTTTTGCAATTTTACGCCGCGATATAACAGAGTGGCTGTATACAGGGACATGGCTTGCATAGTTTTTATTTTTTTTGACAGCAGGGAAAATCGCTTCCCCGGGACGAAAAGTACTACTTTCGTCCCTCTGATCAGGTAACTTCAAGCGTACTTTCCGTGTATGAGAAATGAAAAAAATATTTTCATAGGGTAGTGGTAGAAAATAGCTTATCTATTAGGAAATTATCGTGTTTTACCGTACAATCCTTCAATTAGAATAGTATATCGTACTGGGAGCCAAATTATCGTACAAATACGATAATTGTCCTACGAAATCTAACCCTGCCGATGACTGACGTAGTCTATTACTACTGGCTGTCGCGTTCACGGGAATGCACCTTTATTCAAATATAATATTTGCGAAACAGGTCAATGAGGAAAATGTTAATTTGAAATCTTAAAAATATTTTGTACAGGTAATTTATAATGTAACGTTTGTTGTATGTATATTGTATGTTTTTGAACTAGAACACATAAAAAAACGCACAATACTACGATGTCAGTCTTTTCCCGATCATGAAATAAAACCAAAGTTTTAAAGCTCTTCTTTGATTTATAATAACGAATCATCCACTTCTGACTGCGCATTATATAGTACTTATTTATTTCATTTAATGGAAATAATCTTTGGCGATGCCTTAGTTATATTATTGATATTATATACGAGTGAATGATATAATATAGAAGATACAATGAAGTTAAATTAAGTTTTTAGTGACATGCTTACAACGACTTAAAGCTCAAAATTTAAAACTACTACAACTACATAAAGAAAGAAAGAAAGAAAAATATTTATAATAAATATAAAAAATATATAATATTATGATAAAAATAAAAATATAAACTACGCCTTATTAATGGTCGTCTCTGAAACTAAACGGTTTTTATCTATTATATAAAAATTAATCCCTGTTTCCCTTGGTCATCGCGTCACGCGGGAACTGGCTGGATTCATTTGGCTGAAATTTGGTACGGAGATAGAGGGGACCCTGGAGAAGGTTCTTCCCTGAAGAAACTTCCGTCGGGACGTCGTCTTTCTTTCTCGGCGTGATCAATATACATATCTATACCAAATTTCAGCTTCCTAGTAATAAGAACCGCGGACAGACAGACAGACGGACATGGCGAAACTATAAGGGTTCCTTGTTGGACTACGGAAACCTAAAAATCATGTTTATCTATTGAAGATTACGCAGCTTTATTATTGAATGAAATTTTCATGGATGAATTTCGACATCTAGGCCGAAAATCTTAAAGTATTTTCTCTGGCCTCTATCGCCTTATAAATAAAAAAGCCTATATATGTAGCACTCAGGTATAATTTAATTAGTTGTAAGATATTAGTAAATATTTTAGGATTTTCCTTGCGTGATGACAAGAATTGTTCTCTTTTATTACGTAATCTGTCGATATCGATTACGATACCTTTCATTTCAAAAGATAAATGATGTACATTCCATTGTTATGCCTATCAATAAGATAAACATTTAAATATCTGCATTATGCACCATGCAGCAATGAACATTAAACTCCTGTTCTACTTAAAAATGACATGTTTTCCTTATGGAAAAGGGTAATTAGTGGGATTAATATTTTAAAGTTGTCTTTTTTAAGGATCCTCTTGCTCGGGGCGGAGTTAAGCCCATCCGTGTTCCTCCAATTGTCCCTTGCGTTCCAGGACTACGGTAGGTAGGTTCCTAACTCTTTCGAACAATCCCGCCCATGAAGATGCTCTTGCGTTTGGCTTTATGAATAAAAAAAAATATTATTTTTTGTAGAAATAATTTATTTTATTAAAAAACACTTTATTAATTTACTAACTACCAATATGAATAAACTGACAAATTCAATAGGAGCTTTATACATTTTATGCAATTTAGACTCCATGTCTTTTACAAGCATTTGTTTTAAAGTTCAATAAAAAAGTAAGTTTATTGATTACCTACACCGACTTTTTCCGTAGACGATGGGACTCACAAACGTGCGCACAGTATGATCCACTATTGTATTTGTGTCGTTTTACCCAAATCAGCATAAATTATATCTTATTAATTTAATCAGAATCAGTGGAATCCACTGTGATAGTCATCATGACCGCCGTGAAAGTGATCATGACCGTGACCATGGCCCTGATCATATCCGAAGCCTTGGTTAAATCCATGATCGCCATGTCCGTGGTGTCCGTGGCCTCCATGATCAAAACCTTGTTCAAATCCGTGGCCACCTCCATGACCAAAGCCTTGATCGTGACCGTGGTGTCCTCCATGTCCGTGACCTTGGTCATATCCGTGGCCGCCGCCATGTCCGTGACCCTGGTCATATCCATGGCCGTAACCCTGATCGTAGCCGTGGCCTCCACCATGTCCGTGACCCTGGTCATAACCGCTATTGAACCCATGTCCGTATCCAGGCTGAGGCAAGCCATTAGCCAGCGCAAGGATGGCGCTCGCCGTCAGAGAAAGTAATACGATCTAAAAATCAAAAAAAAAACAACGTTATTCTAAGAATTAGGAATTAGTTGATCTTCGGTAACGATGATGACGATGACCGCCATGGTATTTTTTTTGTTTTTAATAAAACGTTGCCCCACACTAGGAATTACTCCTGTGTTGTGGGTGCGTTTACAAACATACATTACACATGCACAAACATCCAGACACGGTACAATTTTAGTTGTCCCGGGCGGGAATCGAACCCGCGACATGCAGCGCAACAGCCAATTGCTCAGTCACTACGCCAAACGTGCCGTCAATATTAGAATAAATTTACTACAAAATTATAAATAACTTTGATAAATAATATTTTTTTAAAGTATGTATTTAAAATTCTGTTTTATTTTATTTCTAAAGAAATATCTAGCAGAACTCACGGTTTTCATTGTGTCAGTTTCAAGTAAATAATATCATTTTCGTTTCTTCGCGAATATTTATAGGAGTCAAGAACTCAAGATGGAGGTCACACACATTCTAGTTTTCCCATTAAATTAAAATCATCAAAAATTTTGCGGTTTTTTCTTTTACAAAACGAGTTATATAGTTCCTTATTATGGAAATTAAAATAATCAATACCTCCAATTGGCATGGTTTAGCGGATCCAAACCGCTACATCTGATCAATTATATTTTATAGCCATATTTAGGGTGTTTTATAATTGATAAATAATAATTTGTGAATAATATACATATATATATTATAGATATTTTTATTATAATCCACGACTTGTTTATTTTTTTTGTCATACGGCTAATTTGTTTCCTGTTCAATCCTTACTGTTGGTGTATCTTTTATGTCTGAAACTTATTTGATTTATAATTTTGCAGTCCTAAAAGAACATTTTGTAGATATCAGAATACCTATTATTATTATACTTTTGTACCGTCTCGCGTCGCGTCGACGCATCTGATTACTTTGTACAAATTAAGTTCTGAGACACTGAAATTTCAATGCTTGACGGCAGGCTATATTTCTGTGATGTAGATCGTTGTGCGTGATTAGGAGCTAGACTCTTTATTTATTCTCTAGACTTTAGACTTTTCTAATATGTATGCAAATAAATTATACATACTATTAAATCTCTGTAAGTCAATCTAGGTTACGATTTTTTTTTGTATGGCATCTCGCAGGTAAACCTAGAAGGTTGTCGACTGCTTAACCGGGCTTGCCTGTGAAGTGCCTTTTAAATGAATTTAGGGCCTCCAGCCAGGGCTTACAAAACTAAGCGACTACACGCTAAAGGCACCACCACCCCACGGGCCTCGGTTTAGGGCGTCGCTGGGGGAGGACAGCAAGAGACAGGCTGGATCAGAATATATATGATTATTATAATCGGGAATTTTAAAGCTGTTAGCTCAGCTCGCGGGCTGGCTCGTCGAGCTAGGCTCGGGACGGCCTGGGTTACGAGACGCGTGCTTCCACTACTTGACATATTAATTGACTGAAAAAAGCATAACCGTAAAATATTTCTAAATTATGACGGAAAACGTATAGGTATACTACTAGCTGACCTACCTAGGCTAGACATAAAAGTTCTAAAGATTTTTTATCAAAGTTGTTTTAAAAAAAAACAATACTCAACTTTTGTTTACGTATATACAAATAATTATTTTTATCCTGCATTGCAATTTTGAAAATTAGCAACTGGGTGACATCCCAGGTGATATGCCAGCAAGGTTCAATCTCCTTTTGTGTTATACAGCTTAGTAATAAAGCTCTACTGGCACGATAAACGTGGTTTTAATTAGCACCTAATGCTAACGGTATTTACCATGTTTTTACTACGACTAAATTTATGGGAGGATAAGATTGGGTGTGGCAGTCCGTCATAACGGTGAATCGGTGATCATTTAATGATCATTGATCGGGGTTAATGTTATTCGCATTAAAGTTTCTTATTTATTCAACATTTTAGAGCTTTTATCAACTTTAAAAAAGTATTATTTACAACTTGTGTTATTTTAAAACTAAAACTCCAGGTGTAGCTGAAATAAATAACATCGTTTGGTGTGCAATAAATAATATTCTATCGATGTAAAATAAAACACTGGTACTCAGCTGCATCCGGTTTAGACTGGAAGTCGACCCCAACATAGTTGGGAAAAGGATGGAGAAGATAGATGATGATGATTATCGATATAAAATAAAATAATAGTTATCATTAAAATAATTTATTTTATGTATTGTATGAGACAAGTACTTCTTAAGATAAGTTTAAATTAATATAGTAAATGATTTTGGCCTATTTATGATGGTGATGATTGTGGTGGCCATATCCATGGCCGTATCCATGCCCATAGCCATGCCCATAGCCATGGCCTCCATGACCATGTCCATAGTGACTTTTGTGACCATAACCGTGGTGGTGGTTTTCGGCGGTGTCGAGGTCGGCCGCGGGCGCTCCCTGCACCGATGTCACCAATGCCAAAATGGCGCAGGCAATCAGGGCGAAAAGAGCATACTGGAATTAAAAATATTATGATTATTTCATATTCATTTTATCTAATGCTATCATGGATTTGATTTAAAAGCAACCCATAATATACACAATGAATGCATAAACAGAATCTTCTATTTAATTTATTTTATAATAGGCAACATAAACAACAACATTTTTTTCTGAAAACATTCCGTATCTAAAATTAATTTAAACACAACCGGTTGAAAACCAATTACAGTAGGTAACTAATAAAAATATAATTTATAATATCGTACTTGAAAAATAAAATACCTATTCTAATAAAAAATATTTTCTAACTAAATTTTAAATTTCAAATTATTGCTTTTTTCAAAATAAAAACAAATTAATGTTGGATACTCACGGTTTTCATTGCAGCAGCTGACGTTGAATAGTATTGAGTTAGGACCGTCAGGATCTTTTTATACGAATCTTGAGACACACGGAACAGTAAAAACCAAAAACTGTCTTGCGGTTGGATCGTCAACATTTGGATGTTAGTGGGTCATTCAAACATTTTTTGGAAATAATTATCACTACAAAAATGTTTTGGTATTTCTTTGACTCATTGTTTCATCAACATTTTTAAGATTTTAAGTTTTTTTTGAAAATTTTAACCTTTTTTAACGCGATTGCATCTCGAGGAAACTATAAAGTAAGTAGTTTCACCAGGTTAAAAGTTATCCTTATGATGATGATAAGTCTACTATGTCTTTCTGTTTATTATGATTTCATAAAAGTCATATTTAGACAGATGGGAGATTAGGATTCGAAAAGCAAACTTTCCATTAAAATTTCTTACATAATTATTAAACGCTGTCTACGCTACTACCCCTAATGACTGGCTATAAGCATTGCAGTTGCATGTATTTTATATTCTTTATTCTTCTATGTATAGCGATAAATGGGATAAAAAATCCATTAACCTCTGGATAATTTTCTGTATTGCTGCCCAGATTTATTAAAACCTCGATCAAATTTAATTGAAAGAAAAAATCTAAAAATAGGTTGATATTTTAAAATTTAATTAGATATTTAGTATGTTTTTACCTTTACATAATACCTACTTCCTAAAGCGTTAGGCAGAGTGGCCATACATAGAAAGTATACGCACAACACACTAATAAAAATGTTTGAAAAAAAAAAGCGGATTAGGCAAATACTTTTATTTTAAGAAAAAAAAAATGAAACAACATAAAATAAACATTAAATTCCAATTATGAGTTTTTATTAAAAATTGAAAGAACAGGGTGTTATCGGTCAATATTTCTCGAATATAGAGTTAGAATTTTCCGTGATTGTTAACGTCCATGCCCGTAGTGTCCGTGTCCGTGATTGTGGTAGTGATCGTGCCCGTAGTGTCCACCACCACCGCGACGGTTGTACCCGTAGCCTCGGGACTCTGCTCCCTCAAGCACATCAGCAACAGGATCTGCATCCACGGCTATTACTTCATCTGCCGGTTGCGCGGGCTCCGTGCTAACCATCGCAAAGATGGCGCAGATAACAAGGGCGAAAAAAGTGAACTGGAAATGAAATGAGAATGTGTAAGATTCTAGCTTATTTTTGAAGTTATATTATTTTATTTTATGGGGTACCAATGGACAGAAAAAAAAAACGTATTATAATTATCGGCAATTTTTAAAATTGGTAGGAGCAACTCAGGAGAAAAGAACTACCAATTAAAAGACTCTTGTCGCGCATAAGGACTCCAATTATGTTTTGTGTCGCATGAAAGTACATTCCTATATAACATACAAACTAATGTACACTGGCCAAGAGCCAGTGTAAATTAAGGAATTTAATTAATTAAATAAGGACCTCGCCACATTGTCCGGTTAAGCAGGTCGAATGCTGTTAGAAGTACCCTGCAAGGGGTCATGTAGAAAAAAAAGTACAGACAGTTTTAGACTTGCATTGCATTGGTGACCATAACATTAATTACGATGTCAATCAGTTAATTCTCACCGCAGGTTCATTTCAAAAAAATATATTTATACAAAACACACAATTAAGAAAATACTTTCTAAATCAAAATAAATTAATTATCACAGATTTAACTTAAGTGCGGTAGTGTAGAAAAAATCTATGCCTTTTTGCATAGAGATCCATCATCATCATCCTATATATTGTCCCACTGCTGGGCACAGGCCTCTTCTCATACAGAGAAAGTATGAGCATTGATCACCACGCTTGCTCAAGGCGGATTGGCGATTTCAGACTTTTTAAGTCCAGGTTTCCTCACGATGTTTTCCTTCACCGTTAGTCAGTGGTATCTAGGATATACTTAGAAAGTACATACGACTTTAGAAAAGTCACATTGGTACTTGCCAGGTTTCGAACCCGCATACTCGTAATTGAGAGGCAGGTGCCTTAACCACTAGGCCACCACGACATATGATAGAATAGAGAATCAAAAATTTATTATATTATAATTATATTATATTATAATTTATTCGAATTGAAGAATAGAGATCCATAAACAAGCTATATCTTAAAAATAAAAAGAAATTAATTAAAACAAGCTAATTTGATATTTAGAATGTAAAGCTTCAATCACAGGGAGGATTTCTTGAAAATATTAAAGCGCCTACGTGGCGGATATTTTGATAGGTGCGAGCTCTACCCGTTTTCCCGATGTTGTGGTATCTACAAAAAGGAATATATTCGGTCCAAAAAAAGGTAAAAATATGAAGTCCTGTGTTAGGGGTGTAGTTTTTAAAATAACATAAGTAGTTGAAGGCATTATAATAATAAAAAAGAATGGTTTTATAGAATATAAGAATGGTTTTGTTCAAGTAGGTATGTGAAGAAGCAGAAGCTTATCTTCAATTATTTAGAAAACAGAATGTCTATTTTCTTTGCTTTTTTTTAAACACAAATTCTCTGGTTACTTAGGACTACGTAAACTAGTGTGTACTTACTGTGTTCATTGTAGCCGTACTTGCAATACTATGCCAGTTGCAATAGACGGGACACACTTATATACACATATGAGGTCGATGAGGGCATCTCATACTGCGTTTTATGTACATTGTTTTACACAATTACTTCTAGGCTACTAGCTTGTAGGTACGATAATATGTCCGTTAAGCGCTTTACCGGGAAAATCGTAACAAATATGCAAGTACACTTATGTGTGTGGTTGGAACCGTTATTATTTTATTTAATTCACAAATATTTTTACAGAAACATCTTGTGTACGTACTGAGGGTAATTGACACCCTTTACAGTTTATTCCTGAACTCACTTGAACTATCGTTTGAGGCGTAATTTTACCTGCATTTTTGGCAGATCCTATCGATGTAGTGTAGAGATTGCTAACGTAGCTGTTGAGGATCGCGGTTCAATACCTTGGTTTAATAAATCATTATTGGTATAGGGAGTTTGCCTTTGATCTTAGTAAATGATACGCAAATCGGAGAAATTATTATATTCATTACTAGCTTCTGCCAGCGACTTCGTCCGCGTGGAATAGTGGTGCTCCGCTCCTATTGGTCTTAGCGTGATGATATATAGCCTATAGCCTTCCTCGATAAATGGACTATCTAACGCTGAAAGAATTTTTCAAATCGGACCAGCGGTTCCTGAGATTAGCGCGTTTAAACAAAATGACAACATTTCCCTTCACTGCTCTGCTCCTATTGATTGTAGCGTGATGAAAAGTTTACTATAACCATCTCAGGAGTATGACAAATAACTGTACCAAGTTTCGTTAAAATCCGTCGAGTAGTTTTTGTTTCTATAGAGTTTATACAGACAGACAGACAGACAGACAGACGGACAGACAGACAGACAGACAAAAATTTTACTGATTGCATTTTTGGCATCAGTATCGATCCCTAATCACCCCCTGATAGTTATTTTGGAAATATATTTCGTGTACAGAATTGACCTCTCTACAGATTTATTATAAGTATAGAAGAAGATAGATAGATATAGATTATAAGTATAGAAGATATAGATAAGTAAGTATTACCTGTTTATCCGTTCAAAGAATACTAGCGTGTGGTCATATAATATTTTATTACGCTTCTCTCTTTAGCTGCATATTAACTTGCTCTTTAAATTGCGTGTAACTTTACAATGTAGCTGTTTGATAAAATATATGTGTATCTGGATGTTGCTCGAGAATTTAATGAATTACGAAAATATAATCCTATATCCTTTTAGGAGTCGTGCTTATGCCCCGTGCGCATCGAGATAGATTCAATGGTGCAGTGGTAAAAGTTTCATAGACAGACTTGTGTTATTTACTGTCCCATTGCTAGGCAAATGTTTCTTCTCGAGGCAGTGAATTGCCGATTGATTTCTAAGTCGAGGGTGTTAGGTCACTGGCAATGTTTTCTTTCTCAGTTCGTGGCGCCCAAGATGGTTGCTAGCTTCTAAGCTATAATTTAAGCGCTAAATTTATCAGTAGGTATACAAACCTGCGTCTTCGCAAGACAAGCGGGCGTAACATCTGGGCCACCACGAGCGATTATAATTGTTAAGAAAGTTCCGGTGTCTGTTATGTAGGTACGTAGGTACCTATTTGCTTTATATATAAAAAAACTCAATCAATCACATTGAATGTATTGTCATCGCCTGGCCTATAGCTTCATGTTTGCAGTATGCCCTATAAAAGAAAACAACCGGCCAAGTGCGTGTCGGGCCACGCGCAGTAGGGTTCCGTAGTAGGTCTCAGTTAGTCGACTATAACTCTGTAACCGGTTAAGCCTACTTAGCCATGATAGTTTTCCTTGTAAGTTCATTACATGTGCTACGTCTGTGAATTTTTTCACATTTCTAGGGACAGCCGTTCAAAAGTTGGATGCAACAAAAATTGGATCTAACAAAAATTTGCACTTAAAAGCTAGATATTTCGCAAATGGCTCGCTTAACCGAAAAATGGTCTTCATACACCCATAAAAGACCTATCTAACGATACCAAACACGAAGGGGTACGCGAGAAAAAAAATATTCATCTCTACTTTACATGTTTGGGAGCTACCCTAAAAAAAATATTTTTTTAAATTTTATTTTACCACTTTCTCGGCGTGATCAATTTACATATTCATACCAAATTTCAGCTTTCTAGTAACAAGAACCTCGGAGCTATGCCGCGGACAGACAGACAGACGGACATGGCGAAACTATAAGGGTTCCTTGTCGGACTACGGAACCCTAAAAATATCTAGTTTTACCACCTCCGGATACGGATGGCATTCCATTTATGAATAAATCTGGTAGAAGTCCTATTCAGAAGAAGATTGCCCTAAAAATGGGCATAACTCTAATCATCATAAAAATATTAGCTAATCATCACGTTTCGATATTTTGTTCAGTTACCTGTAACCTTCACTTTTTGATAAGTTTAATTAGAGCTGAATAATTTGGACGAATCTATCAAAATTTCTTTAAAAATTGACATTTCTTGATATTAATCAGAAACTACTTTTTATTTTAAATTGACTCACAGAACCCATCGCCTGTGATCCGATATTTTTTGTACTCTTTTTATTATTTATTAATTAACGATCTTACGCATAATTTATTTTGCACGCACGTGTACCTACTCATTATAAACCTGCGATACACGCATAAGGATAATCGTTATAAGACTTTAGAGGTCTTATCTAAATTGTCAGAAACATCAGTTTTGTTAGACTGACGTTAGCACCGCTACGACGCCGACGTACTTATACTTATTGTTCTCTCTGTTAATGGAAAAGTTTGTTTTTTTTTAAATTTCTAGATACAATCGTTTGAAACGAGCAAGTTTTTCGAAAGAAACTGGTTTTTCAAGTTCTCTCTAATCTCACCAGACTGACCTTTGAAATACTAGTATTTTCATATGTCGCTGATTGGCTTAGCGAAAATCTAAATTCAAATTATAATTAATTAATTTAATAATTATTCTTTTAAATCTTAACAACACACTCATCTTCTTTGTTCATGGATTTTAATATGCTAGACTAAAATTTTTGTTTGTTCGTAGGTATCAGGAGGAATAACGGTTTCTCTTCGATTACCGTCAGCCAGCGGGATACGCTCTGATATGTTCGTCACCCCGGCAATGTCATGGGTTCATGAATCGAGAAGGCGAGCACCGGCAGCTCGAATATAATATCTCAGACAACGAACCGATCAATTTTCGTACAAACACTGATCACTATACTTCGCCTTTAACCAGTCTTACGAACCTCTCGCATTACTTCAGGATTAGGTTACTACACCAATGCCTTATCCTTTATAGATAAATAACAGATATTACTTACATTTCGGTAACTTAGAAACAAAATCTATGCCATTCACTATAGCGCTGAGACACGTATATAGGTGGTCCCGCATTTGTTTTCAGAGCTTTTAGGCTATATACATATACATACCTATATAAATAGACGAGATATTTCCCGCTGTTTCACCCGCGTCCCGAAGGAACTACTTAACGCGACCGGATACAAAGCCGTCTATAATTACCTCCTGGGTCCCATCTATGTTCATACCAAATTTAATTCAAATCGATTCAGCCGTTTTACCGTGAAAGCGTAAAACAAATAAACTCAATTTCGCATTTATCATTTTGTTGCCCGCGGCTTCACCCGCGTCTAAAAAGTAACCTAAAACCATCTCCAGGGTCCCCTCTATCTCCGTACGAAATTTCATATAAATCGGTCCAGCCGTTCACGTGTGATGCCGTGACCAAGGGAAATAGAGATTCTAGTTTTTTTTTTCTACATGACCTCTTGTAGGATGCTTCTAACAGCATTCGACCGGACAGTGTGGCGAGGTCCTAATTTAATTAATTAAGTTAAGGCCTCCAGCCAAGGCTTAAAACTAAGTTTAAAAATAAGTGACAGCGCGCTAAGGGCTCCCCCTAGTGGGGAACGAACCTCGGCTTAGGGCGTCACTGGGGAGGACAACTAGGGACTAGCTGGATCATAACAATATTATTATTAGGGGACTTTTTATGCTACTGGCACAGCGCGCGGGCTGGCTCATCGAGCAAGGGTCGGGGAGAGCATGGACGGGGACGTCGCGACGGGCCTCGGCGGCGAAAGAGATTCTATGGATTCGTTTTTATATATATAGGTACTAGCTGTTGCCCGCGGTTTCACCCGCGTCCCGGCGGAACTACTTCACACACCAGGATAAAAATGAACCCATGTAGCCTAAAATCTTCTCCAGGGTCCTCGCTATCTCCGTACCAAATTTCATCCAAATCAGTTCAGCTGCTCTCGAGGTTTGCGCAACATTTAGTAACACGATTAATTTTCAGGGTTCCGTAGACCGATAAGGAACCCTTATAGTTTCGCCATGTCTGTCTGTCTGTCTGTCCGCGGTATAGCTCAGACGTTCTTGGTACTAGAAAGCTGAAATTTGGTTTGGATATGTATATTGATCACGCCGAGAATGTGGTAAAATAGAATTTTTGAAAAATATTTTTTTTTAAGGTAGCTCCCAGACACGTAAAGTGGGGATGAATATTTTTTATTTTTGCGTACCCCTTCATGTGGGATATCGTTAGATAGGTCTTTCAATCAAAATATAATGGGTCTGCGAAGACCATTTTTCGGTTAAGCGAGCAATTTGCGAAATATTTAGCTTTTAAGTGCAAATTTTTGTTCGATACGAGCATCCCCCCTCTAACTTTTGAATGCTGTACCTAGAAATGTGAAAAAATTCACAGATGTAGTACATGTTATGAACTTACAAGGAAAAGTAGTAGTATCACGGCTAAGTAGGCTTTACCGGTTACAGAGTTATAGTCGACTAACTAACTTCTACTACGGAATCCTACTGCGCGTGGCCCAACACGCACTTGGCCTGTTTTTTTATATATTATAGATGTAGATAAAAGATATAAGTTAAAATAGTTTGGGTTTTCTGCTGGATGACAAGAGTTCCCTTTTAGTTAAATAATAGTTACCTGTGTATGTCGTGCGTGATGTGTACGTAGGATAAGATGATGATAACAAGATTTTCTTTTCCTTATATGCTGGGAGAATTTTAAACATCTACTTATTTAACGGAATTTTAACTGACAGAGAAGGGCTCCTCATTTTTTCTCGAGGTATGAGGACTTTTACTCAATTGAAGAAGAAGGGAAACGTTTTTTTTTTGTATGGCAGGTCAACCTAGAAGGTTGTCGACTGCTTAACCGGGCTTGTCTGTGATGTGCCTTAAATGAATTTAGGACCTCCAGCCAGGGCTTAACTTATAAAACTAAGCGACCACACGCTAAGGGGAGGACAGCAAGGGACGGGCTGGATAAGAATATATATGATTATTATAATCGGAAATTGTAAAGCTATTGGCTCAGCTCGAGCGCTGGTTCGTCGAGCTAGTTTGTATTAACTATCGAAGAATCTTAGTATTGATGATTACTGCTGGCTAATTAATCTCTATGGGAAAGAAAATCTTTATGATTTCTCCGCCTTTTAGCCATGATTCCGTATAGACTACTAATGTTTCAAGTTGTACTCAATAGCCAATTGTGACCGTGGTAACCGAGCACTTTCGCTAGGATTTATTTTATAAACGAATATTATTAACAAATTGTTACCGCGTCCCTGGAACATAAAGGGTTGTGGAAGGAACATGGATGGGTTTTAGTTAGTAAGAGTCTGACACCCACCCACGACGGGGGTTTTCATTTGATGATTTCCCATTCGAAAACATAGCATCTCACTGAGTGGCTTAAACAAGTTGCTATTAAGGAATCTGTGGTATAAATGATACGAGTATAATGATTATGTATACATTTTCACACGCACATTTTTATTGTTGGTAACCTTCAATGAGAGCGGTCGCTCTACTTTGTGAATTCAAGCATCTTGAACAACGCGTTATTAGTTAGAAATTAGGGGTCAATCAATGCTAAAGTTTAGAAAAGAAAGAATATAAAGTTAAAGAAACAAATAGGGTATGCTGGCGTATTGAAGGGATTTTGTATGTATGTAGTTCATGGCTAAATAACATCCGCACGGGTTGATCAATAAAAAGCACGGTCAGCCTGTAGATGGGTGTCCAAGTCCATTTATGTCATACCGAGACTCCTCCGTGCCTCGGAAAGCAGGTTAGCTGATGGTCCCTGCTGTTATTTGACAATCGTTATTGTTAATCAGAAACCAAAAAGGGGTATCGTGTTACCAGGTGACTGGATTGTGGAGATCAGATAGACAGTCGCTCCATGTTAGACATTTGGTATCCAACTGCAAATTTCAAGCCGACCCTCACTAGTTGAGAAACGGCTAGGCAGAAGAAGTATGAAGTTACCTATTAAACCTAATCTAACTTACAGATATACAATAATGGGAGTATACTTTTTTGGACCTGACGAAATATCTGTGTATTGCATACTTACTACTTATTTGTAAAACATATTATCTGTTTTTCCTGTAGCAGACAAAAAATGTGGGTTCATCAACATCTACTTGTAACTTGTAAGTAGATATTTGGCAGGTAATTGTCCGTTCCGATTTTTATATAAATATCTTATACTTATAAAAACTTTTGCAGCACAATATTAGTAACTCATTATGCTATTACTGACTCATCGAAGCCAGTTTAGGATTAAACAATTTTTGTGGATATACATAGGAAAACAGTAATTATGGAAATAAATTTCCATTTTGTAATCTTCGAGATTGCAGAAAATTATGGAGTAGACAAAGAAAGTTTTCGTGATTAATGCTTGGGTATCGTTCTAGAATACAGGCTAACACTCTAGTTGTATTCTATTTTGGTAAGCGGTGCCATTAAAAAGTCCGAACTTCTTATCTTGCTCGAATAATCAAGATAAGATCCAGTATCAGGTTAGAAAAATAAGAGTTCCGGACTTGTCACTCTTTTAGTTTCATAACCTGTTATAAGGTTGACATATATTATAATGTTACTCGTGACTGACCTTATGTCATATTACATAATGATTTCGTGGCTCCATACTGAACAGGGGGGTTAGACAAGTGGCAAAACGCTAACGCTAACGCTATAGAATAGAAAACAAAATGTATGGGAATGACATTCGTTTACGACTAGCTATATGTCATTCCCATACATTTTTTTTTCTATTCTATAGCGTTAGCGTTTTGCCACTTGTCTAGCCCCCCAGGACTTAGGTAGGTACTTTTATTATAGTCAATTAAAAAGTCTGCTTTGATAGCAGTTATCGATCCTAACTCTTTAAAATGTTTAGCACCACGTTTTTTCAGGGATGGGAAATCATGTAATGACTCCTACTGCTGGGGGCGGAGTGGGAGGGTATTTATTTTCAAGCATCACTTAAGAAGAAGACTGTATGAATATTATTTCGAAAAGATGAATAGTGACATGACATTTAATTAATTGCAAGGTGACATAATTTAAAATTATTTTTGATTCTAGATTTATTTGATAATCAAAAATAATAGTTTAAAAAAACAAAAAAAACACGCTTTTATTGCTAACTGAACAAAAAAGTAAAAAATATTTTTTAAATAATTCAATTCAGAGTAAAAAGCGTGGGGTGCATTTTCCTATATTTTCATGACTCTCCTCTCATAAATGGTTGCCAATAGAATATGTGTAATAATTAAAATATCAAGCACCCCACGCTTTTCACTCTGAATTGAATTATTTAAAAATTATTTTCTACTTTTTAGTTCGGTTAGCAATAAAAGCGTGTTTTTTTAAACTATTATTTATTTTCCATTTTTTAGTTCGGTCAGCAATAAAAGCGTGTTTTTTTTGGTTTTTTTTTTATCGGATTATTGCATTGTCATCGGCCCTTAACACGTGTGCAAAGTTCCGAGTTGATCAGACGTCTAGAAACCAGTGAAAATTAGGTTCAAAGATTCCGTTACATACATACATACATACAAACCGAGCTAATAAAAGCGTGTTAAAAATAGTGTTCACTGAATTTTCAAGGATGATTGCTTGACAGAGATAAAATACGGGGAAAATGTATGTATGTTAGACAAATAATGCCATGTTTCATCCAAAAAAATACCCTTTCTTTAATATTATTTTGTATTCTTGGCACACGTCCGGCTTGATGGCAACGACATTGATGACATTGGTAAAACCATGTTCTAAAAAAACCCTGGTCATATCTCCGAACTTTTTATTATGTGTAAACATCTAATGCTAATAATGTATAATAGTTTCCAGTCGAAATCTATCAGTAATTTGTTTACGTTCGAACTTGTTTACTTAACAGTCTTGAACTTGATCTTAGTCATAGAACACACTCACGTAATATCGCAACTGGTTTGAGAACATTATGTTGTAAAACAAGTCTTAGCACGTAAGCTTTATAATGTGTGATAGCAATTTGCGAAAACAAAAAATGATACAACCGTTATGGCGGGTTCTGGGGGAAAAACTATAATACCATGTGTTATTTCAAATAAGGCTATTCAAATAAAGTCGGTTAAAAACGAAGAGTGCGTTTTTGTGGTTCTGCCGGTACTAAATAACAAAAAGAAACTAAAGTATAATTTCTGTCTTGAAGAAGTAGCTTACAGCAGAATATTAAACAGTTTTCAGCAAATTAATACACAAGTATTTTGCTCGTTATGATTTTAGATAGATATACTACTGTTTATTACACACCAAATCAATTAACAAATTAATAGATGTCTTATTGCAAACAGCGATTTCTTTCAGAATACTTTTAGGAGACAGCTTCAAAATAGGAGTTCTCTTATTAAAGTAAGAGTGAAACTGATTAGATATTTTTTCCACGGGAACCACGTATTTCTTTGTATGGCTCATTTTGATACCACATTTAACATATTCATTTATAAAATTGATGTGCTTGATGTGCCAAATTCATTTTCAAGTTTGCAAATAGTCTAAATATTTGCAAACTTCAAAATGAATTTGTTTGGTTTCCACAAAATATTTTTTTGGTTTCCACAAAATATTTACCACCTCGGCAACCAGTTATACGAATTTGTCTAGTAGGTAATTAGTCATATTGCACCTATTTTAGTGATTGCACAAGGTGACGTCACAATTTGTACATTTAAGATTTTTCTGTTAGAAACTCTTGATTGTAGATATATGCTATTAATATAACTGTAGGTACCACAAATATACTACCATCTTCCTAATATTGTAAACCCAAAAGTATGTGTTTGTCTGTCCGTTACGTTTGAACCGATTCAGATAAAATAATGAATATAAATATAAAAATAATGAAATAGCTCTAACTAACCCTGGAGAATTATATGAGATGCAAGAATGTAGACTGATTCCTAGGAAAATACGTAGTTTTTATCCGGATCCATGAAGCAATTTCCTCAGGAGACGGTTGAAACCATGATAAACAGCTAGTTAAAAATATAAATTTATATAATTACATCGAGTCTTTATCAGAAGCTTTAGTTAAAATTTATTTTTCTGTAGATAAATACTTTGTTTGTATTCTTAAGTTAGTGTTACTTGCAAAAAAATATGTTTTAGTGCTGCTCCTACATTAATGTTCTTAGCAACCCGTCTCACCCACGCATCTGTGAGATATTCTGTCTTAAGAGCGTAGGTGTAATCTTGAGTATAATGCACATTGCACACTGCACAGTATGCGGACGTATGTGAAAATTGTTTGTGATTAACCAGTATGTAAATAAATATTAACGATTTTAATTAAATGTTTAATTCCTTGAGAAATTATTATTTACTTATTATTCTATCAAAAGCTATTGACTGTGTTCAACACAAAACATTAATAGGTAAATACTCATATTAGACTAATTCTCACATGCACACGTTATAATACTACATATCTGCATTGGAGACAACAGTTACAATAAGAGTAAACTGTGACATACTTGAATTACCCCTGACTACGATGGGCATACCCCAAGGCTTAAATTTAGGCCCTTACTGATTATTATCTTTAAAAATTCCTTTATTCATAATGAGGCGCTCTTGGCACTGGTTGATCAATCAGGTCAGGTCCGTGGCTGTGTGACCACCTATGTATATCATTCCAACACTCCTCTGTGCTTCGCTTAGCACGTTAAGCCGCTGGACCTGGCTGTCATTTGTAGATATTTGACAGTCGTTACGGTAGTCAGAAGCCAGAAAGTCTGACAACCACTATTAGGTTGTCAATTTAAATGGTAGTGTATAGCATGCGAAGCAAAATTACATTTCTGAGACATTATTATTTAAAAAGCGGTGTTACGCTATGATATAGCGTATAATATATTGTACAACTGTGAATAAAATTACCAACAAATTTACCAAAGGGTAGTAAGTAAAGTAAAGTAGTTGGGTTGTGGAATCAGGAGAGAGACAGTTATTCAATGTAAAATAATAATAGTTAGACTTGACTCGGGAAGTTTTTGGAAAATATTTTGCTCTGGCGGTTTCTTATGTTTTATCGAAAATTAATTATTGAAATTATTAGTCAAGTTCCAAGGAATACGATATAATTTATATTCTACTGCATAATACTGTCGGTTGTTCGTAAATATTGATTTACGAACAACCGACATTTGCGATGATTTGCAAAATTATCATTATTTCTATGAGTTACAATATTGATGTTGACAAGTGTGACTAATTCTTCAATATTTTTATTTACTTCTGCTAATAAGTGCTAATGGTAATTTACTATCTTGAGGATAGGTAATATTGTTGCCAACAATGCGTCAGAAGTTGAGGCGTAAGAAAATTAACATAAGTATTAAGTTTTCATCTCTTTGGTTGAGTAGTTAAAATATTGTAAAAGAACTGTTTACTTACCTAAAATGTTTGTTTGCTCTTTATGTTAAGTTGGTGAGTAACTTAATTGATTTTACTGGCATGTTAATGATGTTATTGAGTTGTGGTGGACTTCTGATCTTGAAGTTGTCGTACGTGTTCCTACTTGTAGTTATTTGGCCAATAATTACAAAGCTAAATGATTAAACGTCATTGGGTTTACCAATTTGCTCATTGCATAAATATTTTGCAATAAGATGGTTGACACGTATCTACGCTATGACCTAAGATATCGAAGAACTGCAAAAAGGATGAGCATACGTAACTCTATATGTGAGTCCGTCTGATATGCTTTAACGGGAAAATGGCTGAACCAATATAGATGAAATTTAGTGTAAAGATAGAGGGAACTGCTAGCTTATTATGAACTAGTTGTTTCCCGTGGTTTCACTCGCTTTCTGAGGAAATATCTTTACGCATCCGGTTAAATACTGTGTCTATGCTATGTCGTTCTCCATTGGGCAAGCTATCTCAATACCAAATTTCATCCAATTAGGATAAGCCATTTTACCGTGAAAGCGTTACAGACCAACATACAGAGTTACTTCGGATTTATAATATTAGCAAAGATTAACCTTATAAACTCGTTGGTAAAGAGAATAAAATCATATTTAAGAAATCGCTTTTAGGGATAAGACCTGCCATTGTATCACCCTATGTAACTTATTTTCTAATGGCAAATGTTTTGATTAGATTACATAATAAAACATTTTGTAAGTTCTATTTTATAATTGTACCGATATCGATGAAGTACACTTTTTGGATCATAAAACATAATATAAGTATTTGACATAAGTAAAATGTTTCTCCAAAAAAAATAATTATCTAAAATTGATGGGTTGACGGTTCAAACAGACTCCGAAAGCTCATTTAGAACCCGGACAACATGCCGATTGTATTATTATTTGTAAGAAAAACCACCCAAAGTGTGCAGCCGATATATTATTTAGTTACTTCGTCAAGTGTCAGTAAAAACCAGTGTTTTGTCCCAAATAACTTACTTCTTCATACAGGTGGATCGTTACGTTATTCTCATATTTGCTAGAGTTCCTTGGCAGGGTCGCTCTACCAGCATAAATGCTATTTGGAATCGTGCTTAACTATTTTTTTACCTCATTCATACGATTACCTAATTCGTATATATATACCAGCCCAGTAGCTCAGTGACTTTTAAGTGCGGTTGTTTGTAGAAGGAATATATCGAAAATCGTGTGGTGGTCTGTCTTACAAAGCTGAAAATATTTTTAAATATTTTCCGATTTTATAGAGAGACAATCGACGATAAACTTTTGTATTTATGAGTGAGTAGGTACACGAGAACAGTAGTGACAATTGAATTAACTACTTAATGCAACAAAGACCAGTCGGTATAACATAGTCTGATATATGCCCATGGTATAAATTAAAAAGAATATTATTTTATTTATGTTATTACTATCACTAAATATCCATTGTGGATATTTCATGACTTTATACTTCTAATAAGTGCAATTATGCATAATAAGTGTGTAGAAATAAATAATACACTGAAATGTGCTTAATGTTTATAATTTAACTTCAAAGTTAAAGATATCATCACAGATGTAAATACCAAATTTTGAAAATCATATTTTTTCACTATGCACTTGTTTGTTAACGTCCATAACCGTAACCGCCGCCGTAGCCGAAGCCGCCACCGTAGCCGAAGCCACCGCCGCCTCCCCATCCGCCACCGCCTCCCCATCCACCACCGCCGCCGTAGCCGCGGCCGCCTCCCCATCCACCACCCCATCCGCGGCCGCCCCAACCGCCATGTCTGTGGCCGCCGCCCCAACCTCTATAGTGGGATTCTTCGGGCGTCAGCGTCTCTTCAGCCCCCTCTACTGCAACAAGCACCGGCGCTGCGTCGCTGGACAACGCTACCGCCTCCACGGGGATGGCTGACGCGTACGCGATGCACGCGCATGCCAGCAATCCAATGCACATAATCTGAAACAGAGAAACACATTGTGAATACTATTTTTATTCTTGATCTAGGCGGCTAGGCGAAGACTTTTTTGATATAGGGACCTAAGTTAAACTTAACATAAAACGGCAGAAATTCAATAATAACAAGGGAACATTTCAAAGTTAAATTAAGTATTCAAATATTTTGCTATAAATGGACCTGCGTGAAATATTGAACAATTTAGAAATTATTTTATTTTTTATGAGAATGTAATTAGGTACTCACAGTCTTCATTGTCGCGTATTCTGTGTGGCAATGTTGTTGGTGCTCGCTGGTAGACAAGTATTTATACGCGCTGGAGACGCGCGATCCTCCTCTGACTCAGAGCGGGTAAATAACCGCTATGCTCGTCTCATTAGTATGCAAATTTTTCAAAATAAAGTATTTTCCAAATAGCACCTACGTTTTTTACGTTAGATCAAACGTTTATCAATTTTTTAATAAAAAGTGTTTTTCGAATTTTTATAACATGTAAAAAGTTAGTTGCGAAACTGAATCAAATTCATTTCTATAGGCGGATGCACGCATTTTTGTCATAGATCAGTAATTCTGAGTACCTACATGAATGGTTTATTTTATTATTGTCATAGTGTTTTAAAAAGTAGTAGTCGACCCATATTGGAACTACCTACTTTTAGATTCAGGCTGACCCTAACCTTGATATGTAAGGACAAAAAATAAGTACTTAACAATACGTCACGTGTAATAACATGACAAAGATTAAAGACTTCTCAAGTGACGTTTAATGAATGTATGATTACATTATATTCTACATAATATTTATTTATGTATTATTTGTGGAAAAGGGTATTTACTTTGTTCTAATCTACCTCATTAGATACAGCTATGTTATTGTTCCGTTAGGTTAGAGAAGTGGTTCTCTTATTATTCAAAACTTAACGCGTGAGATTCCAAAAAGCTTCGGTTTCGTTTTAGTAGATTTTTACAAATGAGATATACAGTTTGGAAACTTGTTACGTTAGCCTTATTAAAAAAATGTTTTAATTGATCCGATTTGTTTTGTTTTGATCATAATTTTGATGAATATTAGTAAGGTCAGTTACTCCTTACTAATATTATAAATGCGAAAATAATTTTATCTGTCTGTCTGTTACGCTGTCATGGTAAATCGGTTGAACCGGTGAAATTGGGTATGGATATAACTTGAACCCTGTAAAAGGACATGGTTTTCGAGTGCGTTAAGAGTTTCCCTCAGCCATAAAACTATGGAAAACTATTTTTTTTATGTAGTTATGTCCGCAATTGTCTCAAAAATTACTGATGCGACTTGGATGGGGCTTTCGTTATTTAGATGCATATTTTTTAAGGAAAGTTTTAGTATCTATATTTCAATTTATAGCGTTTTTGATGTCGGTTTTAGTTTGGAGAAAAAAAATATTTTTTTTTTATTAATTTACTTGCGGCTATGCAACAGCCACATGCGTAAATCGATCAAGGTAAAGTTGCACTTGCCGCGGTCGGTCCGAGGATGGGTGACTACCTATGTCATACCGTGCCTCGGAAAACACGTCAAGCTGTTGGTCTCAGCTATCATTTGGAGATCCTTGACAGTCGTTATACAGGCACAGGCACAGAATAGTCAGAAGCCTGACAACCAGTCTTACCAAGTGTGTCATTTTACCCAGTAACTGGGTCGTATTGGTCAGATAGGTAGTCGCTCCAAGGAGGAACTGCACCCGGTTAGCCTGGAAGTCGAAATCATAATGGGCGCGGTAACTGTTTCGAACATCCCGCAGTCCTAACATAGTTTGGGAAAAGGCTAGGCAGATGGATTACTGTATGTAACATAACATTAAATCGGTGTTACAAAAAGAGGGAGGCAAATTAAAATACACCCTTATTTTGGTACTATTAAGATACGTTTAAACAATTTAACAGCTCTTGAAACATGTCCAGCGAGCAATAGGCCACACAATAACGGACCGAGCTATTACCATTTCTGGTATAATTTTATGAGACGTATATTATAATTAAGTACTAAAAAATTAATTGGGAAAAACAGAGATTTGAATGAGTCTACAGTTTATTATGCATATGTTTTGCACTTATGAATATGATGACAACAATAATCACTTTGTACACCAAGGTAAACTACATAAGTACGGATATTTTAGTAACGCATAGGTACACGTATGTGTACCTATGATGTATGTTTATAGTAGTATTATTGCATAGGTTCCTAGGTATATAGGTAGTTCCCACTGTTTTGTTCGTATTCTGAGGTGTTAAACTAAACTGGTTCAAAGGTTTACCAGTGAAAACTTTAGTTTTCCGTGTAATTCGCAGCTGATAGATAAACAGTAAGATACTTTCGTTCTTAGGGTTCCGTAGTTGATAAGGAACCCTTATAGTTTCGCCATGTCTGTCTGTCTAATAGATAATATTTGTAGCTTTAATATTTGATGAAAAAAATATCCCACTAATTGTGGATATGTTGTCTAAGATACCAGTGCAGCAGTCGTCGAGAGAGGAACTTCCTGAAAATGGGCGCCGCGCCTTAAATTACCGATTTCGTGATCATCTGCATAACAAGAGTTCGTAGTAATAACTCTGGTTGTTGAGACTCTTGGATATACGTAAAATCATCTGCATAATGATAGCTGCATCTACGACCACCTCTGCCATACTAATATGCAATGATTTGATATGCCAATTTAAGATTTCTAAAGCTTTAATTAAATTAAGCGCATCCAACATTTTCCTCATAGTTATTGCGCAATATTTCAGATAATCTTAAAGTATTACCAATCCTTCGTTATCATATCATTCTAAGTTCTTCATGGTGAAGAAAAAATATGCATAGTGTAATAGATTAAGGAAAAATCTGGGATCCACTTTTTGTGCATGACTTGCACTTTATAAGGTTGAATGAGCTATAATAGATGTTAAAAATATGAATAAACTATATTCACAGGTACTTGTAAAATGGCGATAATGTAAGTTCTAAGTCTGTTTAGAAGTGCGCCTAAAATGTAATAACAATCGTTAGCCACGCATAATTTCAAATTCGGATACATTATTTCCTAACTTTAAAATATAAAGTGCCAAATATGAATTTCTTCTTATGCTTCCATGAACATGGAAAAACAACTGGACCGATTTAAATGAAACTTGGTATGGAGAAAATGGGACGCCGGTGACGGTTATAGGCTACTTTTCATCCGTGTGTCTGAAGTAGCAGTTCCCTCAGGACGCAGGGAAACCATGGGAAACATGTTTCTGGATTTCTATGCTGTACCTACATTCCCCTAAAAAAGAGTTCAAAATTCTTTCAATACAATTTTTCAAAATTGTAATTGATAACACGAAAACGGAGCAGTTTATTTTACGACCTCCTATTTAGATCTCATAATTGTTCCATCATTATAATGCCTAATCAGAACATGACTTGTCTGTAACCGTCCAGTATAGCATCCCGAATTTTTACAGAGTCATGATACGTAATCACGATTCGGGCTGATTCACCAATATTTGCTTGTAATGGATTACGAGTTAGTTCAAATCCAATCAATGCTAAGTTGCATGTAGTCTGCATTTTAGTTATATTTTATTTGATAATATCTTTTTCATTCTAGCTTTTATAGATATTGGAATTTAAAAATTTTTTCGGAGTCCTTCTATGGCAAAATTTACGGATGCAATAAAAATCAACACAACATTTCGGCGGCTAGCACTAGTTATTTTAAAACTAATCTTAATATTTTGAGAACAAATAGGCTTACAATACAGATTTTGAGTCAAAACAATAGGTAATAAGTTACTTTAGATTGCATAAAAGGAACAAACACAGTCTCATTAGCTCAAGGCGTTTTATTAGATTGTGGGATATCACTGATAGCTGAATTTAAGAGGTATAGGCAAAGACAAATGACGAGTTCCGGGCGTTTAAACACATTCGAGGTAATTTAACAACATGAAAGTGGCAGTGAAGTGCTTTGAATTCTTGACGACATTCAGCAAAACTAAGACAAACATATAGGACTCATACTTCTTTCTATTTTAGAATTTTGTAACGTACAAAAGTAGAACCTTTTTCTACCAATAACGAGTAAGAAGAAAAAGGTCAGCCGCAAAAAAGTAAATAGTTCTCATGATAACATCTCGTAAAGCGCTCACGTGGACAGGTTGTGCGTATGTCATTTGTATTCGTGAATGCGATGCCCACTTGCCCAGTATGGCTACATGATGTTCCCAACCTTATTTCACTGGACATCCGTGTGTAAATAACTTTGTTTTTGGTACGTGTATTTTACCAGTTGTCCTTCACCTTTCGTAGCACATGTGCTATAAGTAACGGACTACTTTGAACAAGCAAAAGAGTAACACCCGCCATTACTTTTTTATATCGTTTCCATTGAAAGGAAGATGGTTTATTTTATTGCCCGGTATCACAAATAAAACCTGTAAGAAATGTTTAATTAATGATTGAATGATTTTTCTAGAAGTATCTATTATAGACTTAATACGCACTACTTGGAAATAAAAAAAATGTATAGGGAATGCTTCTGAGCTTCCAGTACATAATTTATTGTAATTGCACATTGCCAGACGCTCCAAAAATACGCTACGAAACTTGGTGCTCTTGGGAATGAAAATGTAACAACATATTTGAAGTCTCACACTTTTAGAATAAAAAAAGAATAATCTGATTTAGCCTGTAACTAAACATAATTAAATAAACAAGTTAAAATGTAACCCTCAAGTATCGAGTATCAAGTTCACGACCTTCAATGGTAGTTAACGTGCGAGGTGACCCGGGTGAACGTAATAAAACAAATTCTATTTTTGCAAGTGATTCTAGTAGCTTTTTTATTGATTCGTTTACTCATCGTGTGAACTTGCAATTTATTTGCTAAACATTGTACCTATTTGCTTAGAACGCGTAAGGAGAATGAGTATGATCAACTTTTGTGAATGACGCATGGGTACATAATTTGAGGAGCTCGTGGCTAAGTAACAGCCGCACGGTTCGACCGATATCACACGTTAAGCTGCGCTTGGCGCGGTCGGTCCGTGGATGGTGACCATCTTTGTCATAGCGAGATTCCTCCGTGCCTCGGAAAGCACGCGTAAGCTGTTGGTCTCGGTTGTCACTTGTACATCTTTGACAGTCGTTACGGGTAGTCAGAAGCCAGAAAGTCTGACAACCAGTCTTACCAAGGGGTACCGTGTTCCCCGGTAACTGGGTTGTGGAGGTCAGATAGGCAGTCGCTCCATATAAAACACTGGTACTCAGCTGCATCCGGTTTAGACTGGAAGCCGACCCCAACATAGTTGGGAAAAGGCTAGGCAGATGATGCATGGGTACATAATTTACTTCTTTGGGTTTTCTAATAACGTATGCATTTCTTTCTTAGTTATTTATACTATTTCTTTCTTACATGAATCTCAAGCAGAGAAAGAAAAAATCGCTCGTATTTATAATGTCATCCTTTGTTATTGAGATTTATTGAGTTTATAAAAACTCATATATAATAAAATACGAAAGTGAGTTTGTTGGTTTGGATCTTTTATTTGTTACGCATTCATGGTAATCGAATGAATGGATTTGTAAGGGAGATAGATGGAGGGCCTTGAGACGGTTTAAGGTGGTTATAGGCTTTTTATCCGGGTACATTTATGGTTCTCTGAAGTCAAACCGCGGGAAAAAGCCAGTTTTACTATAAAGAATTGTGTGTTGTAACTTTTTACGGAGGTAGACTTGTATACAAATAAGTTGCACAATAAATTTGCCCTTTTTTATTTTATTTACGCGGATAGTTTAAAGACAAAGCAACTGTAGGACAGCTTTATAAGGGTCCGAAGCAAAATTATGCGATTTCATTTGTCTGCCTGCCATGAATGAACCATTACAATGCTATTGAGTTTCAATAAGGAATAGTTATAAAGAATGATTGCCCATATGTATTGAGAAGAATAACAGGAGGAGCTCGTGGCTAAGTAACAGCCGCACGGTTCGACCGATCAAAAGTTAAGCTGCACTTGGCGCGGTCGGACCGTGGATGGGTGACCATCTATGTCATAGCGAGGTTGGTCCCGGCTGTCATTTGTAAATCTTTGACAGTCGTTACGGGTAGTCAGAAGCCAGAAAGTCTGACAACCAGTCTTACCAAGGGGTACCGTGTTACCCGGTAACTGGGTTGTGGAGGTCCGACAGGCAATCGCTCCATGTAAAACACTGGTACTCAGCTGCATCCGGTTTAGACTGGAAGCCGACCCCACCATAGTCGGGAAAAGGCTAAGCAGAAGATTGAGAAGAATAACAATTAAAAAACTAATACCTAACGACGGGAAAATGGAACTGAATCAAACCATAACATAACAGGAATAGACTAATAGAACAGGGATAGAATTTGGTTTCTTTTGAGTGAACATTTAAAATAATCAAGGAACAAAAAACAACGATTCTAATTTTCAGAATAAAAAAAATAATCAGCAAAATTCCTTTGAATAAAAATCAAGACAATTAGATCAACTGAGTTTATTCGTTTTCTGCCTTCGACTCCGAGACGCTCGGCCGGTTTTTTATGGTGCTCCTAATTTAAATTTGGACCATAGATGTTCAATCTTTGGGGAATACCCATAACACATCAGAGGTCGTCTGCTCAGTAATGTTTGTATGTAATTGAGTAAATAATGATCCGCTATACGAGCCGGATGGATGATCAATTAGTGTCGTAAAGACGTAAACACAACGTAGAAAACGTTTTGATGCGTCACTTATGTATATTGTTTTAAGAATATTTCACGGAATTTTGTGAAGGTGGAAAACTTTGCGTTTCATCATCTTCTTCTATCTTCTTCTATCTATCTATATCTATACTTATAATAAATCTGTAGAGAGGTCAATTCTGTACATGAAATATATTTCCAAAATAACTATCAGGGGGTGATTAGGGATCGATACTGATCCCAAAAATGCAATCAGTAAAATTTTTGTCTGTCTGTCTGTCTGTCCGTCTGTCTGTCTGTATAAACTCTATAGAAACAAAAACTACTCGACGGATTTTAACGAAACTTGGTACAATTATTTGTCATACTCCTGAGATGGTTATAGTATACTTTTCATCACGCTGCAATCAATAGGAGCAGAGCAGTGAAGGGAAATGTCATTTTGTTTAAACGCGCTAATCTCAGGAACCGCTGGTCCGATTTAAATAATTCTTTCAGTGTTAGATAGTCCATTTATCGAGAAAGGCTATAGGTTATATATCATCACACTAAGACCAATAGGAGCGGAGCACTACTATTCCACGCGGACGAAGTCGCTGGCAGTAGCTAGTTATAACTAAACTTGCATGTTTTATATTATACTAGCAAGATACAGATACACGAGAACTGTGAAGCATTCCAGAAAAGTTTTTATACTTATTATTGACTAGTGGTTTCTCAGGGAATCCCGTGGGAACTGCTTAAGGCAACCGTATAAAAAGTAGTCTATGCCGTCTCCAGGGTCCCATTTATCTTCGTATCAAATTTCATCCAAATCAGTTTAGCCGTTTTATCGGCGCAACAAACATACTCACTTTTGCGTTTATACTAATAGTAAGGATTGACTAAAGAATTAAATTATATTATTAGTCTCCAATTAATAACCCATGATTTTCCTTTTTTTATATAATTATAATATTAATATAAACGTATAATGGCTTCATATGATGATTTATTATATGACTAATCTTTTAATAAATAATAAGGGTATTATGGTGATACCACAATGTGACATTAGTTTGTTTTGAAGGATGAACACAAAGTCATCTTGGAATTCCAGATATATAGACAGACAAAAAAAATAAAAAAAATGTTAAGGTATCGTGTACAAACATTTATCCAACACAACAATTTTATTGATTTGTATAGATAAGTAGGAAGTAGAATAGGTTAGACTGGCCAGCAGTCTGTGCTCCGTCGTTTTAGGTATGTACAGCTCTTTGTAGAAATTACAATCCCACCAAAACATTTTCATGTGCAGATGTCAGTGTGACACATGTCAGTGTCATGTGAACATGTGACTCGCGTTGTCAAATAGTTATCAGATCTCATGTAGAGCAAAGCTTCTAACTCTACACGCCCTTACTCTATAAGGCCTTGCTTCAAAAACTATACACCTTATCTATCTATACTTATAATAAATCTGTAGAGAGGTCAATTCTGTACATGAAATATATTTCCAAAATAACTATCAGGGGGTGATTAGGGATCGATACTGATGCCAAAAATGCAATCAGAAAAAATCTTGCCTGTCTGTCTGTATAAACTCTATAGAAACAAAAACTTTAACGAAACTTGGTACAATTATTTGTCATACTCCTGAGCTGGTTATAGTATACTGTTCACCACGCTACAATCAATAGGAGCAGAGCAGTGAAGGGAAATGTTGTCTTTTGTTTAAACGCGCTAATCTCAGGAACCGCTGGTCCGATTTGAAAAATTCTTTCAGTGTTAGATAGTCCATTTATCGAGGAAGGCTATAGGCTATATATCATCACGCTAAGACCAATAGGAGCGGAGCACCACTATTCCACGCGGACGAAGTCGCTGGCAGAAGCTAGTTTAAAATATTTGGCTTAATTGGCCATTTCGCTACAATCACGTGGGCGTAAGGTGCAAAATGTTTTCATTGTTTATTACTTTTCTGTTATACAATAGTTCTTGTAGTAACGAAACGGCCAAGATTTCTTCAATATGAGAGCGTGTATTAGTTCAGCCATCATACTTAATACTGGTCTCGGCTGGAAGGACCTCTAAGTAACCGCACAAGATCGCAAAAAATGGAAATCTTCATAATCATCATACTTAATTTCGAAACTACACTTAAATCCGGATGATGAGAAATTTCTACGATATAGCAGCATATTGGAGTACAGCTCCTTCGTCCCAGAGGGACTAGGCTTGTTTCCTAATATTTCTCACTATTCACACACATCCTCAAGAAGAAAGCCATTAGGTAGAATCGGTTGGTTTGTCAGCGTTTTAAAAACTCCTTCAAGTCCTCTCTTCGCCTATACCGCAATTCTGAAGATCAGTCTGATCTTCAGAATTGCGGTATCCCGTTATGACATCATGCTGAAACGTCGACGTCGGACCCTGACGGTCGGATTGATGCATTTTAAAGTCACTCAGCGCGCTTTGGTGCGAGCTAGTCTCGGAGTTTCTTTGAAAGATAAGATTAGAAATGATATTACTAGAAAAAAAAACTGGAATCAAACATAGCTTGTAGAGTTAGCAAGCTAAGGTGGCAGTGGGCTGACCATGTCTGGCACAGGACTGGTTGGCCGTCGGAGTAGACGAGCCTTGGAGGTATGATCGCGTATCGGCAGGTGAAGCGTGGGACGTCTCCCAGCTAGATGGACCGACGACAACTGTTGATGGGCTGAGTTGATTGAACACTATACAGGTTGGTTTTATACTGTTTGTAGGGAAACAGATGATGAAAGATAGACATAAAGAGGTGCAACTTGACAATCCCAGCAGGAAAATGCGTGCGTAGACAGTTTTGTCCTGAAACTGAACAACTCATGGTGACCAGACGCGTGACTTGTGCTTTTGAAGATTCGCCGTAGTTAACCGGTCACTGAGATCACTTTTTGTATAGCATCTAATTGATGGAAGATTATACTGGCATCATGAATCTTTTCTTAATGTTCAGGAAATAAAGGTAGAACCTAAATGAACAAATTACGATGGTGTTGGACTAGCAATCATAAAAACATTGACTTTTTACAATAGATCAATAGTTTAAAGTCATTGTATTCGATTTTGGACGCATTATTTCACTACTGGGTGAAAACCTTTTACATAGTGAAAGCACGAGCATTGATCACCAAAATTGTTCAAAATAGACTGATTTTTCAAAAAAAAACCCCTCTGGTTCAAGAAGTTTTCCCTCACTGCCAGTCAGGGTGTCTAAGATATTAACGGCCATTTTCAATATTCTATCTATCCATAGATTTCCTTACTAGAGATAGATTTTTGACATTAGTCGTATGGACTTTATGTCAACATTCTATTTCTAGTAAGGAAATCTTCGGATAGATAGGATATTGAAAATGGCTATAAGTCACGTGTACCTACTTTGTTATTCACGTGACTTATAAAAATCTGGCAAGTAACATGTTTTGCACCTAATCTTTAGAGAACCTTAACCTCCAGACCACACTTACTTAGTAATTTATTAAAGTAAAAACATCGACACTAACCATCATGACTCGATGAAAATATTGTTTTGAAAAAAGGCTTATCCATCAATCACACCATTAATTATGATTTTGGAAAGAATTAGCTAGCTTTTTTATACAGACTTGAGTTCGTTAACCGAATAATTAACATGACTTGGGTCATTGCTATAACTGCATAGTATTATGTAATACTACCTCATGAACATAAGGAAGCGAGGAATTTTGGCTTGATAGCCTTCTATATTTATTGGCACATCTCCATTTAAAGGCTCGCCATATGTATATACCATGTTGCCGAAAAAGGCAAGATGATGATACTCATTGGGAAATATATTTTTAACAAATGAAAGCGGTACAATGATATTAATTTGTGTATGAATAAAATATTCCCCAGATGCTAGAACGCTTTGCTAGCTAGATTTTGTTTTATGTGTGTTTTAATTTGATGGAAATGATTTTATTTTTGTGGGGCAACTAATAACAAGATAACAAGAAGATTTGTGTTTCCGAGACGGGTGTTTTAAATGCAGATGTTTCAGTAAAGTTATTTCTGCTTGTAGGATTCCGCGAAAATGTTTCGTATCGTAGTAGGTATATCTATTGAAATAAAAATATCTGTGAATAAAAATAATACTTGTACATAGAACAAAAACATAGTATTCTAACTAATAAATATAACACAGATCTATGTCTCGAAATCATAGCACACGACTCTGTCTTTCTTCTCAACACATGCTGTTGTTATTTTATCTCCACTACTAGTTTTGTTTAGTAAATTCGAACTAATACTTATAGTCTTATTGATAGTAGATTGTTTAGGTAGTATAGTCGCCGCAATATCTGTATTAGATCGAGTGACTAGTTCAGGTAATGTTGATAATATTTTAATTAATCCTGCCATCTTTAGAACTGAACCTTCTTCGTGATTAGTATCTGTACCAATTATTGGCATTCTTTTTATGGTCACAGTATCAGACGAAATATTGTTTGAATCTAAACTTTCCGTGGCTTCTGTTGGTGTAATTTTAATAGTTGTTTTTGTTTGTTCAATGGTTGATTCAGACCTTTGTATTTCAGGTGACGCCGTGGATTTATTTTCGATCGCTAGTACTGTAGCTGTGCTTGATGCGTTGATTGAGGACCTTTCATGGAGGGGTGATTTAGTAACCAGTGTTTCAGAGACGATTGTATCAGATATAGATGTTTCAGATGTGGATGTTTCAGTTGCGGATACTAATGGTTCATTGAAGCCAGTTGTTTTTAAAATACTCGCCGTATCCTCAGATTTCAATAAAAAGTTAGCAAAAGCAGATTTAAGTAGCTTTTTCTCGAGAAAATCAGTTTTTATTTTATTATTATGAATGAATAGCGAGTTTGTTGTTCTGCCTGTTCTTGTAGGCCTTACTTGGGTATTATAACTTTTGTCCGCATATTGTTCATCATGTTCTACTTCGGGACGTATCAAACTTCTGACTAATTTTCCATTTTCGTATCCACATTCTATTCTGTCGCCTCGTGATCGACATCCATTGCCCAAGTCAATTATTGTGTAGTCATCTAATTTCACTCCTTTATTTTTATCATAGCCACAGAGTATTCTATTGTTAAATTGTATACACTTTTGTCCATTGAATACATAGCCTTCGTATATTTCTCTTTCTACTTTAGATGTGTCTTCACGCAATACTGGTTCAACCATTTCATTTGATAGGTAGCTATCCGATGATTCAAAACTGGATATTAAAGGATCAAAAATACCATTTCCAATTTCTGGTACAGAATCAAATGCTAATATAATTTCAGCCGAGGCCCAGTATATCTGAAATGTATTTAAGTTAAAATGTGGCATTAGAAAATTACTCTATTATAATATTTTATGGATAAACGTTAAGTTAAAATTGATAGCGTTAACAGACAGTCAGATAAAAGACAAAAATATGTACCAGTCAGTTTTGCAGACCAAAGAAACATGAAAGTCAAACAAAAATTCGAAATTAAAATACGAGTATTTAGGTAAAATATGAAAAACTATTTTGTTTGTATAAACACCACCAAGTGTAGGTGCTAAGTGAAAGAATAACAAAGAAGGCACTAATAAGGTAATACAAAATAACCTTACCAGTAATGATATTGACATTGTATTCTTAAATTCGAGAGTACCTTTATTGATTATATTCATTCATTTAATTTTATGTTCATCATTTTTGCAAACTAGCTTCCAACGCTAGGTACGGTCTGCATATTATGCAAGCATTTTTATTTATGTTTTTATTTATTATTGCATCTTATTACAAGTTTATGTCAAGCAGTGCACTTATTTTAAGTGATAATGATAAAGATTACCTACAGGTGGTTCGTAGCTTTTATATCTGTAATTCTTACCCCATAAATGGTTAGGAAAAACAGTGATATTTCTTCAAAAACATTAGGTTTTAATTAAGCTTCATTGGGACTCAATGAATTTCTACTAATGTAGCTACGAAATAGGTAATTAATTCGTATGTTTAATTTAACATAAATATTGTAACAAGAACAATTTTGTTATTAAATGCTTTTTTATACCTCAGCCTCACTACAAAAAACTAAAAAAGCCTAAGTAAATATCGATACTAACTCTGTATCGATTCAAAATGAATTTCAAAGAAAAATAAAATTTTCACTCAATACTGCTTGGGTAAGATTTTAGTTTCTAAACGATTAGCTAATGCCAATCAGATCAAAGTCAGAATGACATAGTGTTTGCTTTAAAGTACTTCGCTGCAAAAGAATAACTAAAATTCATGTAAAGTCAATGAATATGTTGATTAAATAACTCAAAATGGATATGCGGACTGTCATCAAGAACAAAAATATGTAACTTCTTAAGTAATAATGTGAAGACCCATAAAATTTCATAGCCATAATATGCATAAGTGCCATAATATCATATTGCTCACCTGAAGATTCACAACCATCGCAGTTAAAATGTTTAAAAATGATAGTATGTCCGCTAAATCAAATACTATGAAATGTGCATCCGCCATAAAAACAGTAAGTTGTATGAATTTAATTATTAATATCGTTTATTTTTGCCTACCCGCCCGCCTCCAACCACCTATGAGCCATGTGCGATGAGTCCACGACTTACCGCATCGCACGTCCATCTGAGCTATTCCTTCATTATCGCTCAGCGTTCTTTTTCCTGGCTACTGAAGCTATAGCGTGTAGCTATAACCTTCCCGAAAAATTGAGCAGCCAAATACATTTTTTTTAATCCGACCGCTAGTTGAAAGATTTGCGGCAAACAAAATAAAAAAGAAACTTCAGTTTTATATATACGTAATAGATGTAAAATATCTTGATATTGTTCTCTTCCGATAATAATCGTTACCTACAGGAAATAAGAAGACCCAAATACCATCAAAAAAGAAAAAGAATTCGTGTAAACGCAGGTGTCGACGATGGATTTTTAGAAAATTTAGAAGATGCATTAAGAAAAAAATATTTGGGGAGCCCGATCCAAGGCTAGAAGATTATGAGTTTATTGGAATGAACTTAGGTAGTATACGAGACAAACTAACAGGAAAAACTAGTAACAAATCTTTAAATAAAAAAGCTAATGCTGAAAATAAAATAAAATTGACTAAAGTTAATACCAATGATATACAGAAGATCAAAGCACTTAATGCCAATGATTTAAAAAAGCGATACTCCATAAAAGGATCTAAACTTAAGGTGTTAGAAGGAATGGTCACTGATTACAATGAGGGAAATTTATCCTTTTCAAAAATTCCTCGCAAATCTTCTCCAAAAAAAAAATTACGCAAAGAACAACTGAATGAAATTTTAAATGATTACGATACAGCAAAGAAAAAAAGAGACGTTGAAGAACTTCAGAAAAATGCTAAAGATTTAAAGAAGATAGTTAAATCGAAGTCCAAAAGAAAAATGTTGGATAACATTTTGGAAGATTTAAATAAAGGAAAACTTTCGAAGACTGATATTTTAAAAAGTAAATTAGATCCTAAGAATCTGAATAAAGAAGAAATAAATACGTTTTTAGCACAGTATGGCGATGCGAAAAAGCAGAATAGAGGCCTTTCTTTTATAATTCCAAAAAGTAAACTCTCAATGATTCCGTCCAAACTTAGGATTCAGCAGTTATTAGAAAACCTAAAAGGAATACATATTTCGGAGATATTGAATACAATAAAAAAATAACTGAAAGTAGAATGAAACGTAAATATTAAACCTCCAGTACGAGTAATATTCTAGTATTTGTTATATCTAAATAGTTTTATAGTAACGTTACGTTATTAATTCACCTTGCTAAAATGTGAAAATATCTGTGTTTCAAATTACTTGATTTTTATATGATCAGTGTTTTATTAAAACTGTAAAACTAGGTCTGTTACAGTTTTAATTATAATTGTTCAAATACGTTGTAAAATTGTTTTCACATAAATATTATTCAATGTTTAAATGTAGTTATATGAAATTGTATCCAATAAAGGCGTTAATTTACTCTATTCTATTAGATTCTATTATTATATTACTAGATTCTATTATTTTAAATATATCTTTTTACGCAATAATAAATTTTTATTTTCTTAAGAAAAATCCCTTCATATAATTAATCCTCCCACTTCGTAGAAAACTTCAACTTCAATGGAGAAAGGGTTTTAAGAGGGATCCGTTTTCAGATGATCAAAAGCCATACTATCCTTGTATTACTTGTCTTAAATTAGTCCCTTAACATAATCAGTAAATCTTATGATTTTCATGATGATCTTTTTACGTAAATCTATTTGCCTTCTATACCACTAGGAAGAAGAAAACGTTCTACGTAGCGGACAATTTGCTATTAAACATACAACATAAGTATGTAGTACGTAATTATTAAAATCGGAGTCTAGTTTCTTCGTAATTACACTTAATCCTATTGCTAAGAGGTTTTTGTAAAGTTTCTGACTATATTATTGCTAAAACCTATTATTGTTAATTGTTGACAGGCCCTAGGAAGACATCGAGATAAATCGCTACCCTCTGTGAGACAAAGCCAACATCATGAGTTGTTTAAAAATTGTAAAAAAAATAATCCCATTGACATCAAAAGTGGCATAATTTTGAAAAAAGCCTACAATGTCGAAAAAGTTGAAGTGCAAAAACCTACCTTTACGAAAAAAGTAAAGCAAGAAAATTCAAAAATATTTGATAAAAAATATCATAGTAAAACTGAGAATGCACAGAGTCGAGAACGAGTAAAAAAATTGCAGAAAAGAAGTCAAGATAAACTTATCAATGGAAAAAAACAGAACCAAGGCAAATCTAGTAATTCACAAAAAAAGAGTCAAGAGAAGCAAAGTAAGGCACAAAGAAGATGTCCAGAGAATTCTAAGGATCGCAAACGTAGTTATGAAAAAACAAAAAGTTCTCCGGATCATAAAAAAAGCTTAGAACACCGGCTAAGTACTAAGATTTGGCAAATAATGAGTCGCGATTTATTTCTATTAGATTACGATAAATTCAATAATCAAATTCAAGCAACAGATTCAGAAACAAAAAAATATATTATATCTGTAATTAAGAAATGTAATAACAAAGAGTTAAAGAAAATTAACCCACCTAGGGAGACTCAAACGAGCATAGACAGTATAGGCAGCAATAATGTCAACAGGAAGATAGCGATCAAACGTAGAGTGAGGAGACAACTCTGGCAGTGGGCTAAGAGTTCTATAAAACATAGCGACCATTGGAATCGATTTTTAGCTGAAAATAATATCATATTAGAAAACATAAACATTGATAAGATCGACCTGAGTCTCATAGATGTAAACGCTTTGGGTATTGAAAACAAATTATTAAAACGTACAATAACGTGGCTACTTAAATAAAGCAATGTTAAAAGCAATTTCTCAGTTGTGATTTAAAAAATAATTGGTTTTAATATATTTATTTATGTTTGAAATAGTTTTTCTTCTGCTTTTCATGCAGTTCCTGAACGTTTTTTATTCCTGATTTGATTACCTCAAAATGTCACGATGATCCTTTGAAGGTATCAAGAAGGTATTGGCAAAATGACATTTATAATAACCTAAACAACAAAATAGAAAGTGGTTTCGTGAAAATATGTATTTGTATCATACAAATACATATAACATTTAAATTGGCAAGACTACATAATTATGTATAAACTTTACACGCAAAATAATATTGTTATAATTAATTAAAAAGTTGCACAATTTTCATATTAATATGAATATAAATATAAGGAAATGTTCAAACGGCGCAGGAAAGGTAAATATACTTATTGTTAAGTATCACAAAATACAATCAAATTATTATATTAATACAAAATAATGAATCCTTAAATTTACAATGACGAATGGATTGCAACCACCATAACACATGGATTGTTGTAAGTAGTATTTTATACTAGGCAGATTAATGCCTAAAATGTAGTAGAATTATGCATTCTTTCCCGACCATATTCCTCTACTTCAGGAAATAAGAACGACATAGAAGTTATAAAGAAGAAAGGTAATTGGTTTCAAAGAATATTCAAAAAGAAGCCTAAAACAATTGTAGCCACACCTAAAACTGAACAAGCCCAAAATAAATCGAGTTTAAAACGTTCTGTGGAAACAATATTTAGAAATAAAGTTAAAAAATCTAAGATAAATGTTAAAGACATTGAATTGATTGATGGAATGGATGCAAATGATTTAAAGAAACGTTTTTCTGTATCTGGTTCCAAAGCCAAAATACTAGAAGGAATGGTCGCTGATTATAAACGAGGCAGGCTTTCATTACCAGGCATATCCCATAAATCGAAATTTGATGGAAAATCGCTTGACAAGACTCGATTAAATAAAATGATAAAGGAATACGATGAAGTTAAGAGGAAAAAAGATTTTGAAGAAGCACAAAAGAATGCGAACGATCTGAAAAAGAAATTTTCTCTGACTAAATCCCAGGCAAATAAATTAGACAAAGTTGTTGGAGAATTGAACAAAGGAAAAGGTTCCAAGTTGCATTTGGCTAAAACTTTACTTGATCCGAAGAAACTGACGAAAGAGCGTGTTCAGAAATTAGTTAATCAGTATGACGAAGCTCAGAAGAAAAAAAGAGGACTTTCATACATGATGACTAAAAGCAATCTTTCATTTGTTGTATCAAAACAGAAAATGCAGAATTTGATGGAAGATGTGAAAGAAATGGGCCTTTCGAAGATACTAAAGAAGCATTGATAATCGTATTTCAAAATTGGATTGAAGTTCAACAACATTCGCAGTTTACTTTTGAATTTGGTGTATATTTAATAGTAATACACATACGTAATTATTGATATTTGAATTTGTAAATAAAATATAAGTGTTTTTATTATAATGGGAATATTGCCGAGGTGTTTCATGTATTACGTTTTTTATGTTTACTTTATCTGAATTATCGCTGCAATATCTCAGGCTGATGTATTAAATGAGTAAGTACGGTCCATTGCAGATAATGATCTAATAAAAAAAATCATCTGATCCCTCATTTGACTGGTATAATGAAAAGGTTTTCAAGTTTTTCAGCTAATACGAATCGATTTCCTATAGGGTTATAAATCTATTGCAGATGGTAGGAAACCATTCAGAAGTTTCTATGGCATTTATGCAGAAAAATATCACCGGGTGATATATATATGTATGTAAATGCGGAATATTAGGGATAGTCCCGAAGAAAAAAAAAGTAATACGTATTATTTAATATTTTTTTATAATATTTTGTTAACAGGTTGTACAAAATTTTACACATTTGGAAAATCCTTACTTTTCTATAAAGAAGAAACCACGCAGTGATGTCCTAATATCTAATAATGAACATATTTCCTTGCCTACCCAAACCAAGCGCAATGTTTTACAAAGGAAGGTCTATAATGTGGATAGGATACAAGTAGAAAAATCAAGTTGTGTAAATAGAACTAGACGACAAAAGTCACCAATAATGGTAGACAAAAGAAAACATGAAAAGGTTATCTGTGTGCAAACACGAAACCATGATAAACCTAAAATCATCCAGAGAATTACTCAAGAGAGTATAAAAAAAAGAAATTACGATAAGTCAAGTTTTGTGCACAATAAATACCCACAAAGTAAAACGCAAAGAAAGGGGCCAGATAAAACATACCATGAACAACAGAAACGCAGTGAAATGAAGACTAAAAACTCATCAGACCATAAACGTAATTTAGAACTTCGACTTAGTACTAAAATATGGCAGCTAATAAGTCGCGATCTTTCCTTAAACTGGGATAACGAGAAGCACCCAGGCCAAATTAATATCACAGACTCTGAGATGAAAAAATATATTATATCTGTAATTAAAAAATATAATAAAAAAGAGTTAAAACACTATAACCATCCCCGCGTGACACAGACCAGTAAGGATAGTGTTAGCAGCGGTCGTCATCGTAGAACACGTACGAGTGAGAGAAGTAAAATAATTAAACGAAAAGTGAGAAGACAATTGTGGCAGTGGGCGAAGACTGCAATCAAAAATAACGAACATTGGAGCCAACTGTTTGCTGACAACCATATTGCTTTAGATAATATCAATATCGATGGACTTGACCTCAGTCTTATAGATGTGGATGCCTTGGGAATTGAAAATAAATTGCTGAAACGCACAATCGTGTGGCTCTTTAAATAAAAAGTCTGCTGTTGATATACTAGAAATGTCTATAAAGTTTACAATTATTGTACAATCTTGTTGGCAAATAAAAAATGTTTAAATATTATAAAGCAATTTATTATTACCGACTTCTCAGCTACTTATAACTTTTTGTGTCGGCAGTACCTATGTATATTGGTAGGCAAAAGTTAATTGAAATACACATGCATTTATGATAAGGGTGATGTTAAGGCTATGTGGCAGTTCGTACATTTTCATCATGGTTAGTAATTGATTTAAATATTTCTTTTTTATTTAAACGTCATTATTGATTTTCCATGACTGTGTTAAAACCACTTGGTATTATCATATTATATTCTCAAGTTGACTATGGAATTAATGGGTTACTAATCCTAAGTTTTGAGTAACTGTAGAATTTGGGAAGACATTCATGTTATTTATATTTGAAGCGATTATTGTAGGTGCAAAGTTTTATTTAATGAAAGATAATATCAATTTAAAGTGATATATTTAAAGGGCCGGCCTATATTTCGGTCAATGAATCAGCATTGCCATCCAACGTGGCAATGCAGCCAGCCTTTTGGTCACGATTCCCGTTGACAGCGATGCGGATGAATATTTTGATGCCTAATTATATTAGTATAAGTGATATTTAGGTAGATTTGAGAACTACTAGCTTCATAGTTCCGCGTTCAAACTGGTGTGCAAAATAAAGCGTTGTCTCCCGCTTCACAACCACTCAGATTTGTTTAAATTTTAATTTTATACTAACTGCAATAGTGACCGAGTATCCAAACAATATGTATTAATTAGGTAGAACTGGGGCTGTACCACCACATGTTTTTGCAATCACTATTCAAGTTTGAGAGCGTGACACAGCTACTAACGTCGTATAGCTCCGTCTCTCTTTGACAACGAAAATAATCTTGTTTTGGCACGTCATTGTAAGATCCCTGTTGAGTATACATAATCACGGACATGTTTGTCCATGAAATTAAAAATATTTTTTGTATCGAATTTACGTATATTCGCGCTTACAGATATTCGCAGCTGCAACATTTGTGGCTACCGCTGGGCATTGCAATGCTAATTGCATTAAAGATCGACCTGGCTTAAGAAATGGACGACGATGCAAATCATCACAAAATGGCGAACAAAAAATTTCAAATCCTAATTCAACTTCAACACCGAGTCGACGAAATCGTTGTTGTCCATACGACTTTGATAGTAATTTTTGTAAGGTTCTAGACGACAGGGTGCTATGTGGGTACGACAAGAATTTGGGGAAAGCTAAAAGTAAGAACTCTGTAGTCAGGTTAAACGGGGGCTGCAGATTACGGGGTGGAAGGTTGGAATGTGGATATGATCAGGCTCCATTTACTAATCCGAGAAGGCCACCAGTTTGGGACAACCCGCCATATGCTGAGGATGAAGGCGGACAGGTAATAAACAGCGATGAGGGGTCCAGTCAGCGTTCTACGGTGAAATCGCCGGCTGCTGTGACAAGATGTGTGGAGATGGAAAATCGTATTGTTTGTAGGAAAGTTTAGTTAAGTTCGGGTAAATTAGTATCTAGTTGAAAACTACTTAAATAGTTCATGTTTTTTTTTATATTCATAGGTATCTACTATTTATCTGCATATAATATTCCACAGAGTTAAACAGGTGTTGTAATAGTCAGTTTCTTGCCAATTTCAACTATTAAAATTATTTGTGTATTTTAGTATTCCATTTTTTGAGTTTTACTAAATGAGGATTACATCAAAAGGTATTTTTTTTGGCTAGGATAATAAACTAGCTGATTCCCGTGGTTTCACCCGCGTCCTGTGTGTACCAAATTTCATCCAAATCCATTCAGTAGTTTCTGCGTGCAATGTAACAAACATACATACATAGTTACATACATAATACAAACTCACTTTTTGCAATTATAATTAGTTGGTTGTCTTATTGCTTAAACTTAAATAATTTAAAGTACTTAAATTTTAGACAACTTAATAAGTAGTTTGTTGTTTGTATCTGGTACTTAAATCCCTAAAATTGTTGCAAATAGTCAATGAAATACTCAATACTTTCCATTTTGCAAAGTACCGACCGCGCCGCCTGAAAGCGAAAAATCTAGAATACGTTTTATGTTCTACTCTGCTTTAAAACTAGGCGCTGCCATTTTATTTCTATTTAAAAGCTAATAAAAAGACTCTTCATTTTAATTATTAAAAAAAACTACATTTTAGTTGCAATAAAATCTAGTTTTTCGTAGTTATCCATTTACGTTTTTCATTTAACATAAGAAGTTATAGAAATCATAACAAAGGGAGGCTTGAAGACTATTGGTTTACTTATCCACTGTAGTGCATCGGAAATACCGCATCTAAAATTGGTATTGGGACAAAGTTTAAGAGAAGTTTTGCATTGAAATTAAATGACAACAAATTGGATTTATGCCTTGTGATGTATGTTATAGGATACATTATTTAAGCTAATGTGGATAATGAAGTCAGCTGCTGTTGCTTGCCATTTGGCACTTTTTACGCCTGCTCAGAATCAGAGAGCAAGAAGCTTCGATCATTCAATTTCACAAATAAAATTTTAAAACGTACATTACATTACTCACTTGGTATATGTGATGGTGAGGAATGGTTATCAATAGTTTGTTATTGAACTTATCAGCGGTTAAGTAGTAATAGGGGTGATTTTATTAGAGTTGTACATTCGACAGACATTATGTCATATTCAGATAATTTAGTATTAGTAGATGTGTTAGTGAACGAGCAGGTGCTATTAGGTACAGGCACGGTAATATCTTTATTGCGGTACTAGCTTTCCGCCCGCGGGTTCGCCCGCGTGGACATTTTTTTACACCTTGGGTTACATTATTCATGTTTTAGAAGGGATACCTAATTATTTCTGGAAATAAATATAGCACTTCGTAAGATGTAGCTTTCTAACGGTGAAAGAATTTTAAAAATCGGTCCTGTAGTTTTTGAGTTAAAACCCTATAAACAAACAAACAAACAAACATTTTTTTCCTCTTTATGATATTATATATAAGTATAAGTATATAAGTAAGTATAGACAAATATACCTACACATATTTCAGCTTTGCTTTTTTTATGCCAAATCATCCAAATCGATTCAGGCATTTTACCGTTAAAGCGTAATAAACAAACAAACTCACTTTCGCATCTATAGGTAATATTAGTTAGGATTAGGATGCCTTTGGTATACACGATTATAGGCGTCCGTGGATATTTATCACAGACAATATTTACCATCCGTCTGCTTGTTGCATTCTTATTACGTAAAATAATGATATCATTGTCACGAGTTACATTGCGATGTGCTCTAGTAATTGTGTAATTTAGAGAAATATTTTAAATACCTGAAAAGTATTTACACATTTGCAACAATAGTTATGAATGAAGTCCCATTGGTCAACATAACGAATTAATGAATTTATTGTTATTGCTTAGGACTGATTAAGCTTTCCTTCCAAAAGTATATAGTGGACTTTTCATAAACGGATACAGGAGACAATAAAAAAAGTTGTTAGGTTGGTAAGTTTTTAATTTACTTTAGAACATTCTAATTTATGATGCTGTTGTTAAGTACCTTAAAAGCATAAGTCAAAACAAGATTTCAAATAACATAGTAAATAACGTAGTTTAAGTAAATAGCTTACACCTAATTATAATTAACAAATTAAATTAAAACTCAGTAATACTGCTTTAAAACTTATCAACACTCATCATAATCAAGACACATCACTATTCAATCTTATTTAGTTCTGTATGTTCGTAGGTAGGTACTACATACAATAGGGACTACATAATAATTCGTAGTTGGAATTAATAATTACCTGTATCAGTATTCTAACCTAATTTAATTTAGGTAGGTACAATAAAACAGAAAAAATAGATATTAAAAAAAACTGGATACAAAACTTGCTGTGCTCGCTACATTCGGTTACATACAACCCAGACATTAAAGTATTTCTATAATCTTTAATTCTTCTTTCCCATTACACTGACTGACCACATGCAAGGTCACAGCAGGAGAACTACGTCATCAGTTCTGTTATTCCACCCAACAAACTTTCATTGTCCGTCAGCATGGAGAAGAGCCACTTCAACGTCCTGGATTCATAGTCATCTTTGGGAAATACCAGGTCCAAATAGTCCATAACGGCGGATGCCATACTCCTTTGTTCAGAGTCGCTTGATTCATTTTGAAACCAATGTTGGAAGGCGTCGCAAGATGTAAGGAATAGTGTGATGATTGAAGCTGCCAGTAGTATTTTCAACCGCATTTTTCTGTAAAGTAAAAGAAACAGGAGTTAGGTACATTAAGTCTATTTTTAGTATCTGTGCGCAATGACATCAGCTTAGGTCATCAATGGGCTACGCTTGCCGTCATTCCGAGCAAGGGGACTATCCATTTATAATTATAACCACTCCTCACATTCACCCTCCGCACATTGAAAGCATGTTAAACTGTTGGTCCGGGCTGTAAATTGTATATCTTTGACAGGATAACGGTCGACGTAACAGGTGGTCAGAAGGCCCAAAAGTCTGACAACCAGTCTTACCAAAGGTTATCGGTACTTGGATTACTTCAAAGATACAAGCGTGTCGTGAGTTGACTTGTGTGGGATAAAAACAAGCTGCAGGAAAATAATAAAATATACAAAATGGGGAAAGTGTAAACGTGAAATGAATTTGTGAAAGCACACACAAAACCACAAATCATTTTAAAAGGGGTTGTTCATGAATACAATGCATATGAAATAAAGTATACAATTTATTTTGCATTTAACTTTGTAGAAAGCTTGGCTATGAGGCCATGTTTAATTGTTTTCAATTTCACTAATTTTAAATCCTTGAAATGGATATGTACTATAGTTGAATTTGTTTGCATGTCTATGTTATGTTTGTCTCATTCTAAAAAGATCAAGTCTGATTTTAAGATTCAGCCAGCAGCACTGCCAAAGCTACTTCTTCTACCGATAATGTGTTTAACTAGGATAATTGCTACTAGTTTTACCCGCACTAAATAATTATGTGGAACTGGGATATTCCGAGAAAACTGGTTTATGATTATTGACCTCTTCGAAAGTTTTCGATTGTTGACTTTCTTATAATTAGCATAGACCACTGACCAGTGTATTGCATAATTGACGCTACAACGTAATCTGTTGACTTCTGTCGTTAGAATTTTTGAGGTAAGAATTTGTAGGTCTTGGGCCTGCGAAGGTAAGCAATGGATGGCTCGCCGTCTGGTAAATACCAGGCCCATGTCAACGGCGCGTTTGTGTCCCACGCGAGCCTCAAAGAGGTGTCAGCATTGTTAACAGCCTCCTAGGGCAGCCAGGGCTGCCAGGGCTAGGAGATTGTTCGAAAGAGTTAACGGGGTCCCGGAATGCAAAGGGTGAAGTAAGAAAAATAGATGAGTTTTAGTCAGTAAGATAAGTAACTGATAATGACTTCTTGCGACTGTTGCTCAACTTCATTCCAGAGTTACGGGTTTGTTTTTACAAATCGAATTTAGTAAATAAAATGGCATAAAATGAGTATTTATAGGTATCTTACTATCAATAAAGAATGTAACTGACAACACCGGGGTTGAAACCGATTGCTCATCCACTACACCAGTCAAACCTTCAAGATACGTTTAAGATGATTCCTGTCTGTATATTTGGTCAATGATTTACGCGAATATTTAAAATGACTGAAGTTATATCATCCTACAGCAAATAAAGAGTTTTCGCGAAAGCAATTCTAATGGCCGAAAATGTAACGTATGTCAACATTACATGACGGCGCAAATACCTGCATGGATTGTGACTATGAAACGTGACCTCTTAATTGGTATTTATAATATAAAACATCACTAGAAGGCAATGGTAGCGTTGTTGGATTTTGGTCTTCTAATCCAACTTGTAGTCTTCTATGACTTTAAGTGGTAGAGCGTAATATCCCGTGTATATCCAGCAACACGACGCTACAGTAGTGTATGTGCCTGTGCATACTCGACTTTTTCAATAATAAATAAATAATTTTCAGAAAAATGTAGGCAATGATTTCATAAATACTGAGAAATTGATTTGGTTTATTACTGATCCGAATTCGTTAATACTCTTAAAAATATGTACCTACCTACTTACTAGATATGTAGAGCGTATTGCAACTATTCATTTCAAGTTTACTGGTTTTGTTTTCGTCTGGTTTAACGTCTACATGTGTCACCGGTCTTTCGTAACAACCGAAAATATAATAATTCGTAACTCCTTGGCAGTCGCGTAAAAACAAGCCTATTATGTCAGCGAGCTCATGTTTCTAATATCATCTAAGCTACAATTATTTATGTAACAAAATAAGATTTGTAATGAAAGCAGTCCGGACTGTAGAATACTTTTTATGAAGATTACGTAAATTAATGAGCTAGATTAAACTTACGATGTCATTGGGAAGAACTTGTCTTTTTGAATTTCATTTTCCTTTGAAATTGGAATTAGTGAACAGAGTGATTTGATCTTTATTTTATTTCTAAGTGTATGGTACATCAAGGTTTTACTTTAAATATTATTTCACTGTATTGTCGTATTACTGGTGTACAATTGACGTTCATAATCTATAGTGAATATACCATTCTCGTGGAGAATGATAAAGATAATTACGACTTAATACAGACACTAACCGTTTAGACTGTAGATGTAGTATATAGATTAATAGTAGGTACGATATCTAGCATAACGTGTCTAGGTAAAAGAAAGTAGCTTACTGAATCTAAAGTAATTTTGAAAAGACGTACATTGTCCCATGTTAGTGTTTATCTTTGAAAATAGTAATCCAATAATAATCACCCTTACACAAATAGTAAGCTACCGTTTCTCGAAGTACCCACCTACTATAGGCTATTTTTTGTCCCTTGAGTTTGTTTCGGTGTTTCTTCTCAAGGTAGTCAGATAGGAAATACCGGCCTCATCTAGCTTTAAACATAATAATTGACGTGTAAAAGTGTTATTTTATTATGCATTGCATTATTTGCAAAATAAATGTCATTTATCATTTGTATTTACCAAATTCCTATGGGGAGATGGGTAAAAGTGTGATGATGATACACAATATAAGCGCCTTCCTATCGCTCGGGAAAGTGTCATTTAGGTATTATTTCATCGAAAATTCTAAGTGGCAACCGCCTATTGGTATATCTGCATACCCCTAAAACACGATCACGTGTGTAAAAATTACTTCTCCGTCCTTAACGCAAACCGGGGTCAGTTTGCCTTTATGTTATGTAATTACATATTGTTTCTCAGATTATGAATCATGCCGGGAAATGCCACGCTTTCTATAAAACAGGTAATATCTTGTTATTACCACACAACGACATTAATATTCTTTATTATAATTAAAACATTTCTACGTTAATGACTTATGCGAATATTATAAAACTTTCCTCGGTAGTTAATCCTAATTTTAATCTAGATGAGTCCAGTAGTTTTGTGATTAAACTCAGTTATCGTTCGATAGTAAATATTAATTTACTATAATTGGTACAATAATAATACATTCATACTCAATTTCAACCGTTGCACGATCTGCCTCAATTACGATTTAACAGCAACTTTCCGTGAAGTAAATTGCAATTAATTAAAAGTACCTACGCTAAAGTGTTTCAATGAGTTCGCCCTATTCTCGTCGACTATAATGTGTCAAGGAGTCAATATAAGTAATTAGAACGTACCTTTATGAGTTCGATGTTGAATTTCAACTTACAAATCCAAGCATAAGTTTTCTGTCCTTCACAACCTTATAAATATCACTCACATGTTTTGTTTTCTCGATAGCAACAATGCAGTTTTATAAAAAAAAAATCCTGTCTTTATGGGTACTAATTTCTTTACAATGGTGGTGAACCATTAACGGTGGACAGACTACTGTCTCCGCCACTGATCAGGCTGACTGAATCCCTACCACTTATAACCACTTTCATGCACACGTTAGTACCTTACTAACGTGGTTTCTACACACCCAATGCACATACCAACTATTAAGAAAACTTATTAATATTGTCATTTAGTTTGTATTGTTATTCTGTTTGTGTGTGGAGGGAACTCGGCGGAAATAAGAATGAGGTTGAAGTAACGGCGCCATGATTTATGACAAACAAGTATTGGTTGTGCTTTCTTAAATGCTGTTTCCTGAGGCAGGATTTCTCCTTTATGGCGTAAATTACTTGGAATAATTATTTGTTGCCGGATAATTATTTATTCTGTGTAAATGTTGTTTATTATTATTATTCTGTATAAGTATTACAGTCCAGGCTGATTCATACTTGTGTTACTTAATGTATTCAAGTTTGTAGTGGTTACTTAATAACAACAGTTGCTTGATTTATTGCCAGTGACCTTTAAACATTATGTTAGCCATTGTCGTCATTGCGGTTGGAACATCGCAAATATTAATTAATTTATCTAATCCAAACATATTTTTAGTTTATTCTGTGGCGTTAAATTGCAAGTATTGCTAAAATAATTATGTCGTGATCATAACATGGTATAATAACCATAACCTTTAACATATTATAATGCTTGTGAAACTCTCGTCTGCCACATATTTACAATACTATTATTATATTAGGTGTTTATTACGGTAGATAAAGGGTAAAAAAACAAATACTTATGGTGGTAGTTTTATATGTTAACATGTGATTAAGTTCTAACAGGCTGACGTCTATATAGGTATTGAAGGAATACTAATATGGGGATCTTTATCATAGCAACAGAATCCTAATCAAAAAAAATTACACACATTTTACCACTTTGGAAGTGCCTCTCGCGCTAACTATTCAGTTTAGAAAAAAAATATATTAGAAACCTCAATATCATTTTTGAAGATATCCAAAGATACCCCACACGTATGGGTTTGATGAAAAAAAATATTTGAGTTTCAGTTCTAAGTATGGGGAACCCCATTTTTTTGTTTTTTTTTTTCTAATTTTGTGTCAAAATCTCAAAGCGGTTCACGGAATACATCTAAATGAATAAATTTCAACAGTAGTTCTTATAGTTTCGGAAAAAAATGGCTGTGACATACGGACGGACAGACATACAGACAGAGAGACAGACAGACATGACGAATCTATAAGGGTTCTGTTTTTTGCCATTTGGCTACGGAACCCTAAAAAATAATGATCCCAGTGAATCACGTTTTGCGACTTCCATACCTTCACGGTTGTTCACGATCCGTATTAAATGTTTATCACTTAGATTTACCGTAATCCGATACTGATCGCGACACAGTACCCTGGTGTATTACCTCTCAATAACAATTACAGGATACTAGCTGTTCCCCACGGTTTCACCCGCATACTGAGGAAACTACTTCGTGCATGTAGATAAAAATCCATTTTTCATCCAAATCCATTTAGAATTTTTTGCTTGAAAGAGTATGTTTGTCCATATGTAAATGCATAGTTTGTGAGTATGCACTTACATCATTATGATCTGTATAATCCATAATCCGATCTCAGTACTCTGGTATATTACCTCTCCATAACAATCTATATAAAATGCTTTGTCTTGAATGACGGACGGATCAACGCACGGCCTTACCCGCTGATCGTAGACCTCTGAAATTTGGAGGGTGTGTTTTTTGTATGACGTAGGCATCCGATAAGAGAGGATTTTCCGAGATTTTTCCCCTAAGGGAGTGAAAAAGGGGGAAAAGTTAGTCTGATACTCTGTCATTTTTAATTTGAAAGTTCATTATAATAAATAATATTTGCAAAGTTGTCGTCTCAAAGTTCAATTGGCTATATAGGAAATGATTAATCAAAACTTACAGATGAATGAGTGATACTCGTATTAACAATATTAGTATCTGGTTTCTAAATATAATTTCCTTGATAAGTGATGGATTAAACGCCTTCCCTAGTGACGTTCAGATCTCAATGGGCATAATGGTAAAGATGAACAATCTATAGGAAAGCAACATTGAAAATATGAATACAATGAAAACCTTGGGAAGTGTAATGTCATAGCGTGCTTCCTAATAAAGGTCGGATTAATTACAAACAATTATGAATGAATGTTCACTTGTCCGTATAAAAATATTACTTAAACTCAACACCGTGATTTTCTTACGATTTTCATTGTGGCATCCGTTGCAGCATGATGAAGTTTCTTCAGGTATATAATAGTGTTGTGTTGTGATCAAAATATATGAAGTGTTTTGTTATCAGTAGTTTAACGTTGTTCTTCTGGTTCCCAGATCGTGTTTGTAATCGTGGCGGTACTGTGGACTGAAGCGTACGGCACACCATTATTTCAAGGCATAAGCTTCCAGAGGGGTTTCGAACTCAACTTCAAACCGTTACCTAGAAAGCCGATAACCTTTCTAAAAGAAAAATGGTCACCATTTGGCATTTTTGGAAGAAAACATGTAATTCAGAAACGGAACTCGGGTAGTGTTGTGGTCCCAGTCGAGCATGCATCACCAGTCCCACTTGTTGCTATACCAATGCCCCGCCCTGCTGCTCCAGTGTTTGAACACGTCGAAGAATCGCATCTACATACTCCTCCTATAATAACTCTACCTAACCAAACTCCTAGATCTGTAGTACCTTTGCTTATATCTTCTCCTGCACTTCCTCTTGGTTCACCGATACCAGCTCAGCCAATTTCCCCCGGATCTCCTATAGTCTCTTCCCCAGTACCTCCTGCTATGCCTTTAAGTGTAATTGTTACCCCTGCTCCACCACGTCCTTTATTAAATAATGTGCCACCCTCCTCCATATCCACTGATATGATAAGAGTACATGCTAACCAACCAATAGCCAATGACCTGCCATTACGATATCCTACAGAAAGCCGTATTCCCCCAATATCTTCAAATATGGTCATACCACCACGACATGGCCTCTATACTGATATATCGAGAGCTGAGCCAGTAAAAGAATTTATGGAATCGAAGCAACATATTCCACCTCCTGTTGCTGTAGAGGAAAAAGTTGCTCCCCCATTAGAGACGAATAGTATCAAGCCAGAGGTTCCTAAAAGTGAGTTTGTGTTGAATGACAGTTCACTAGTCAGAGGCTCGAAGTTCGCATTGTATTTTGGTAGTATTTTCCTCCAACTTATGTCGCAGTTTATGTCAAATGCGCGAGCGACTTTCGATCAAATGACTAATCCGCCACCAGTATATAACAATAATTAGTGTCTTTGTAGTAATAGTAAATTATCTCAATGTGTGTCATCTGAGTTACTCACGAAATATTAATAATATAATAGCGATTAAATTTATCACTAGTATTTTTAAATAATTTATTAATTAATAGTCGGTATCACATAGAAATTGTTTCAAATTTGTAGTCCATTAGAGTAGTTTAGCGTCCATAACCATATCCGCGAAATCCGCCAACTGCTCCAAAACCGCCTCCACCGTAGCCGCCACCGTAGCCTCCGCGGTAAATTGCACCCCCCCAGCCAGCACGGTAGCCACCACCGTAGCCGCCGCCGTAGCCGCCACCACGCACACCAAATCCGCCGAAGCCAATTTGCGCAGTGACAGCCGACACGAGCACAGCCAGAATGACTGCTAGTAATGTAACCTGTAAAAATAAAATAAATAGTTCGCAACTTGAAAAGTTCTGTCGCTGAAGCAAAACTAAATAATACCGACAAGTGCGAGTCGGACTCGCATAGCGAAAGTTCCGTTTTCTGGTTTCCTTTGAAAGGAAAAATGTATGAACACAATTATCTTGTTGCGATTAATGAATTGCTGATTACTTCAAACTGTGATACTTAGAAACTTATTATGTTTTCCTATACAATTTAGGTAAATGCCTATAAACCATAATTATTTCAGAATTGTCACTTCGCAATTTCACTTTTTTGTGCATTTTAACTATATTTCTAAAACTAAAAGAATATACAAAATTAATGAAGCCCTTTCATTGATTAGTCTCACACTGAAATTTTAAACTCTTACTTTGCCCACTTTTTCTTTGTTTTTTTTTTTCATTTACTTTTGGTTTATGAGCTTGCCAAATGTCATGATGTGATGTCACGAAGAGTACTCTATAGGTTTTGACTTCCCTGTCTTAACAGATGGACAAAGAAGTACCTAATTCTTATGGTTCCCTTTTCCATTTTGAGGTGCGAAAACCCAGAAAAGTGTGGAAAATTGTAAAGTCCACAATTATTTAAGTTAGCAGAAATGCATTCCTAAGTTATTGTAACCTGCTTAATTTAGAATTGTTAAAAAATATTCATAATAATTAAAATAAAAAATAATAATTATAAAATATTGTGTATTAAATCTTGCAATGCTGCGAATATTAATATTTTTAACTACTGTTATTTTTATGTCATCTAATAGTATTTTTTTTTATATAAATAAAATATTTGTTTTACTTATAAGTTTGACTTACTTTAGTTACTGCCATTTTGCGTTGTTCTAGTTAGATCGTCTAAACACAAACTGATACACCATTAACCTAATGCTGCTTTAAATATAAACTCATGTAAGTTTGGGAATTCACCAACCAAATGACCCCACCTACCACCACACCTATGACTGGTTAATAATAGACGGCTATCAAAATTTTGGTAATAATCATAATAGTTATAGAATTATAACAGTCATCGTGATTTGATAGTTCAACCTCGATCATTGGACTTTTGTACTTTAGCGTTTTTTTATTTAAAAAAAAAACTTAACACATCTTTTACATACGTTATGAAGCCTATTTTTTTTTGAGTTTGAAATATGCCCTAGGCCCTAGATTAATGAGGCCAGTGGTGTGAAGGCAACCTAAGGGCCTACCTAGATAAAAAATATCTTTAATTTAACATTTTTCCAGCACGAAATAAGAACAGCATTATTGGTTTTGTTATTTGTCTCTCAGAGTGAAATCTAGATCACTTTAAGATGCTGTAATAAGGACTTAGGAATTAGTTAGGAATTAGTTAATTATTAGCTAAACAGTGTTAAATATCACAAAAACAAAAAGCAGAGTTGAATGTAACGAGTCGAACTGAAAATAAAAATGCGTCTTTATAAATTAAGACCTTATGCGCATATAAAAGTAGAAAAAGAAATGCCATTAGTAATCAATTTCAGACTAAGTATGAAGTATGGTCTATCGTTATTCTCAAACTAATAAATGATATATAATTTATCTTCTTCGTCAGTGAATAACCACTTTAGGGCTAACAAGGATTTTTATCCTCTTAATTTCTGCTTTTCGGGCAAAGATCTTTGGTGCTTTTTATATTTTCAGTATGAGAAGGAAAATGTTACAGTGTATTTGGAGAAAACATCTAGTACGAGTTACGACAGTATATTGTTGACCCGGAATGTACCGTGCATCTTAAATTTTACGCGTGCGTATTAAAATAAGTATGTCACGTGGTATTATTGTTTTTGCCAAATTTTTAAGGTATTTATGCATAAACCGGTATACATTAATTAGATTCCGACCGCAAAAATGTAAAAAAATCGGCCAAGTGCGTGTCGGGTCACGCGCATTAGGGTTCCGTAGTAGGTAGGTATTAGTTAGTCACTATAATTCTGTTACCGGTTAAGCCTACTTGGCCGTGATAGTTTTCCTTGTAAGTTCATTACATGTGTGACGTCTTGATTTTTTCACATTGCTAGGGACAGCCATTCAAAAGTTAGAGGGGACGGGGGACGTGCGTGTCGAACAAAGATTTGCACTTAAAAGCTAGATATTCCACAAATGGCTCCCTTATCTAAAAAATGGTCTTCACACACCCATAATGTTTTTGAAAGACCTATCTAACGATACCCCACACGATGGGAAATGCGAGAAAAAAATAATTCATCTCCACTTTACATGTTTGGGAGCTACCGTAAAAAATATTTTTCATAAATTTATTTTACCACTTTGTCGGCGTGATCAATATATGTCATGTACATATCTAATATACTAAATTTCAGCTTTCTAGTACCAAGAACCTCCGAGCTATGCCGCGGACAGACAAACAGACGGACATGGCGAATCTATAAGGGTTCCTTGTAGACTACGGAACCCTAAAAATATATGAATGAATCATTTCATAGTTTTTAAAGTCTTATTTTTGCTTTATTAGTTGGACATTGAACGGTTTACCTCAACGGTTTAGTCGGAAGCGCAACATCTGAACTTTGATCCAATCGTCTAAGGCAGTGGTTCTCAAACTTTTTAAATGACGGAACCCTTTTGGGAAGCAAAATACTTGATGGAACCCTACAATAAAACAATTGTTTTTATAAGTGTATTTTTTATTAATCAGCATAATAAAAGTACAATCTAACAGTTACTAATTATTATTTACTTCACCACTTGGCAACGACAACAATAGAAAACATTAAAAAAGAAAAAATCTAACTAGTGGGAGGTATGAAACTGTTTTTTATTTTTCATCAATTGGTTGATATCAGGTTTGATGGAAGAAAGTTGGAGTCTCATATCAGCTTCGGCGTCCAGTCTATTGCGATATTTTGTTTTCGTGGCTGCGTAGGTAGAGAATCCTGTTTCGCACAAATATGTAGTTGGGAACGGGAGCAGAATATCCAGAGCCATTTGGCCAAGCATTGCATATTCATCTTGGATTCTGCACCAAAAATCATTGAGAGGCGTCGTTTTGAACAGTGACTCCATACTTGTGTCTGATGACATTTCTAAAAGAGATTCATATATCTCGTTTGACATGTTTTCAGGCTTTTCCAAGTTGGGTAAAAAAGGATTATGAATCCATGAATTCACTTTAATTTTTGTATTGTGTTCTTCGGGAAAATACTTTTCAAAAGATGCGCGCATCGAACTGAGATATTGGACCAATTCAAATACATCATCTTCAAACATTACTGAGTCGTTTTCGCTAACAAACTCACTGAGTAACGTAAAGCTTTCTATTTCTTTCTTACCAATGCAAATGATCCAAAAATCTAATTTTCTTTTAAAAGCAGTTATTTTATTATAGGCCTGAAACACTGTTGTCTGTTTACCTTGCAACGATAAATTCAATTCGTTAAGTTTTTGAAAGATATCCGCCATAAAAGACAATCGGAACAACCAAGTTTTATCAAACAAACGGTCCTTCAAATTAAAAGAAGTATCTGCTGAAAGAAACATTTGTAACTCGGCTCTAAGTTCAAATAGCCTTGTTAAAGTTTTACCCCGAGACAGCCATCGCACTTCTGTATGGAGCAGCAGTGTTTTATGTTTGCTGCCATAATCTTCACACAATAATGAGAACAATCGGGATTGTAGTGATCGTGATTTGATAAAATTAATTATTTTTACCGCTTCATCCATAACTAATTTTAGATTAGACGGCATTTGCTTCATCGCAAGTGCTTGTCTATGCAGAATACAATGACTGGAACTACAATTACGCGCTTTATTTTTAATTCGTGACACTGCTCCTGCTGTTTTACCTGTCATCGCCTTGGCCCCATCTGTACAAATGTCAATGCAATTGTTCCAACTGAGATTATTTTCTTCAAAAAATATATTTATTTTATTAAAAATTTCTTCCCCGGTAGTGTTTGTAAGCAGCGATGAACACATAAGCATGTCTTCTTCAAAAGAACTTTTATATGGATATCTCACAATAACCAGCAGGATAGCCAAACCAGCGACATCAGTCGACTCGTCCATTTGCAAGGCGAATCGTGTATTTTGTAGACGTGTAACTAGTTCTTGTTTGACGTAGCTTGCCAGATCATGGATTCGTCGTGAAACAGTATCGTTTGATAGCGGAACATTAGAAAGATGCTTTGCAGATTTTTCATCGAGCATACATTTTGTTATGTCTAATACACATGGTTTTATTAATTTCTCAGCGATAGTATGCGCTTCACCTGCTTGTGCAATGCGATAGCTAACTAAATATGATGCCTCCGTGGCCTTTTCGTTGATAGTTTGTGTTACATGCATAATATTTTTTTGACTTTCTAATAACTGATCTTTTTTGCGAACAAAAAATTCTTTATTCTTGTCTTTAGACTCGGGGTGTACAGTTTCTAAATGTCGGCGCAATTTGGCAGGTGCCATGGAACTATTAGGAAGCAGTTTACTACAGAGCATGCAGAGAGGTGAGCCGTTGGAATCAACAAATCCGAAACTGATATAAGATTCATCATACTTCCTTCTTTTCGTCTTTGAAACCGTCGAGCTTGACGTCGTGGCATCATCTTCTGAATCGGTGGTTGCTATATTCTCCGCGCGCACTGCTTTTGAACATTCAGCGTCATTAGAAGATGTTGTTGCAACACGTTTAACACCTTTAAGCCAACGTTCCATTCTTCTTTATTTATAATGTTACACGTCAGGATAGTGGGGTTTAAATAATCCACAATCGTTACTGCGTATAAGAGACTAAATTTAGTACCTACGGTGAAGAAATGTACAAAACTGAGACAACAGAATACAGCAGGCAGTAAAACAATGAACACTAGTTTCTCGCTAGCGAGCTTGTAAGTAGGCAGTAACTTATCGCTCCGAACGCTAATCGTCAACTGACGACGGGCGACGCTTTTATACTTAGTCCTAGACTCGATCTCAAATATTCTCGAAAATACTCGAGTCGGCACCTTTGATAAACAAAAAGCAAAAATAAAAACAGAAATTTAAAAATTGCGTTGTAAACAATATCGACTTTATCCTTTGAAGTTAGAGTCGAAAGTCGCTTGTTGACAACTATAGCGTCTAATTCAGAGGCGGCTTTTATCAAAGAGACTACGCGCTCACAAGTATACTACCCGCACGTTTTAAGTTTGCCGCTGGCGATAGGTATGACGTTCGAAAAGTAGCGTCACCAAACCTAATATAAAAATATTTTTTATTTAATTGTAACAATAAAAATTGTAATATTTGGGTAAAACTATGACACATTATAAGTTTTGTTGTCACGTGGGGGAGGGTACGCGCATTCCACAGAACGGCAAACTTAGAGCGAACGGGTTGTACAAGTATAAAATTGTTGATACCAAACTTATGATATATTGTACCAGCTATTGTAACACATGTTTCTACAAATACAAATAAATAAATAAGTAACGTTCATAGCGTTTTGTCTCCGCGCGGCCGCGGAGTCCGCGCAGCCGCGGAGCGACCAGAGAGAGGTGTTTTGATTTTTTTTTCTAAATTCTTACGGAACCCCGACAGAGGTATCACGGAACCCTAGGGTTCCGCGGAACACACTTAGAGTATAGCTGGTCTAAGGACCTTCCCCTATTGGGATGTGTCATTGGGCTTTTTATGGGCTTTTCCATGTGGGATTTTCAAGATTTTTGTTTGTTATTGTTATAACGTTCTCCAGTTTGTTTCGGTCAGTTAAAGTAACCGACCGAAACATCGGACTCTTGCATGACAACCTAGTTGTTGTACATATTTAATAAATCGAAGCAATCCCAAAGTAGTTCCAAGCATGGTAGAGACATACTAAATACTTAAAGATGAAGTTGAAACTCTGGGATCATCGGTCTTTTTGCATTTTATAGTAAGGCTTTTTGACGGCTAAGTAACAGCTACACGGTTCGACCGATCAAAGGTTAAGCTGCGCTTAGCGCGGTCGGTCCGTGGATGGGTAACCATCTATGTCATATCGACTCTTCCGTGCCTCGGAAAGCACGTTAAGCTATTGGTCTCGGTTGTCATTTTTAGACCTTTGACAGTCGTTACGGGTAGTCAGAAGCCAGAAAGTCTGACAACCAGTCTTACTAGTTGTGGAGGTCAGATAAGCAGTCGCTCGATGTAAAACACTGGTACTCAGCTGCATCCAGTTTAGACTGGAAGCCGATCCCAACACAGTTGGGATAATAAGGCTAGGCGGATGATGATGTAACTTACTTTGTACTTTGACATAATATTGGAGGGCTGAGTCGGGTAAATTTATAATTATATTATATTTTTATATTAAGTTTATACAAGAAAAGAATTTTAACCAGTGCGCCAATTTTTTTGGTGGTTCGGTATCAGTAATAGAAAACATTTTAGGTTTTTTTAAAAAAAAATTTTTTTTCACTCCTGTCCTATTATGAAATAAGTAAAACATGAGCATAATCTATTCGTAATAGCACTACACTGTCTAGGCATGCAAGAGCGAGCTCACGAGTACAATACGATTCAGCTGATATCTACGCACAAGCCGACCGGCGAGTTTTAAACAAATTAATGACTATTTTTAGTAAACGATAACTTTTTTTTAGTACTAAGATCTAACAAACTGAAAAATACATGTTTGTTAAAAGTGTTAAGTTTATTTTGACAAAAATTGCGCACTGGTTAAAAATTAAATCCTGTATAACCAGCTGTTTCCCGCGGTTTCACCCGAATCCCGAGTGAACTACTTCGCGCACCCGGATAAAAAGTACCCTACGTGTTAATCTAGGTTATTAACTATGTGTTTTCTAAATTTTCTTCAAATCCATTCAGTAGTTTTTGCGTGAAAAAATATAAAACATACCTATGTACATACATCCTCACAAACATCTCGCATCTATTATATTGTAATAGTAATAGTTATGTAGCTAGTTAATGCTCTTCCACGCCTCTGTGAGTAAAAAAATCTTCTTCTTATAGTGTGGGCTTCATCATCGAAGCCCTAGTGTTAGAGTTTACTCAAATCCGCTTTGACGGCTTTCTAACATGGAATTGTAACAACAACTGCTATTAAGATAGCAGCCGGGGACGACGGCTGAACGTCGTGCGACGTCAACGCGGGTATAATACTGGGCTATAACATAACCAATTCTGCATTGTGAAATTTTCTAAAACCCTCAAAGTTATTTAAGACCGGGAATCGTACCCGGCACCCCGTTTACAGCAGTCCCTGGTGCCTTCACGCTCTCTGTAACCGATGTTCATGTTTATTGTACTTATTTATACGTTGGTTATTATTATCATAATTTATTTACCCTTGTCCATGAGTCACTGCGAGGTGTCAACTGAAAATCAGTGCCCCCTCGGTATGGGCATGCTCAGCGCAGTTTCGTCATTGTTATACTGTGGTTGTTCTGTGTTACCTCATTATGTTACTCTTCGTTTGTATAATTAATGTTTTTTTTTTGTCCATAACTGAATAAATGTTTTTCTATTCTAGTCCTTATGTTAATACCTAGTAAATATCAAGTTACCACGATCTAGGGATCATACTAGCCAAACGCTCTTATTTGATGTGGTGTCTTTACGCACAAATCTTATCAGCACTTATACTATGACGTACTCGTAAGTTCTATAAAGTTCATGCGATCTCGCTCTAATAGGTATAGGTATACTACTTATAATGGGTATTATATTAATAATACTCGTTTTGTTTAGTTATAGAAAAACTCTCTTATGACACCTGTGCGGGATTTAAATAAAGAAAATAATAAAAAAAGTAGTTTGTTTATTATTGTGGTCTTGTTATGCCAATCATACAAAAATCTTTTTAAATAATAAGCTATTTACATTTCAATAACTATTTACATAATTGGAAATACATCATATCATCACAGTCCTCAATATTTTTTTGTTTTCAATAAGAGTTGTGGCTGAGAGTTATATATATATGTATTAAAACATAATAACAAAAAAAAAGATTAAAGCGTTAAATCATTTTCTATTAGCGTACATTTCTATCTTAGAAACCACCTCCAAAGCCTCCTCGGCCCCCTCGACCTCCGTAACCTCCCCCTTGGCCGCCGAATCCACCTCCCTGCCCACCAAAACCACCCCCTTGTCCACCAAAACCACCTCCTTGGCCTCCAAAACCACCTCCTTGGCCTCCAAAACCACCTCCTTGGCCTCCGAATCCACCTCCTTGGCCTCCGAATCCACCTCCTTGGCCGCCGAATCCACCTCCTTGGCCTCCGAAACCACCTCCTTGGTTTCCAAAACCACCTCCTTGGCCGCCGTATCCACCACGACCACCATAGCCCTGTGCGAAGGCCGTGGCAATTAAAGCCAAAGCCACTCCGAAGATTAACAATATCTGAAAATAGGAAGAAATGGCAAATTTTACAACACAATTTACTTAGTCAAAAAAAAAAAAATTGTTAGTAGTGGAATTTATAAAAATGAATAGACTATTTTTTATTATTTTCAAGACTTTAGAAGATATTTATATGCAGAAAATAATAGAAAAGAGAGAAGTGTCAAAAATACTTTCAAATCCTTAAATAGACACAGTTTTAGGTGAATCCTGTGATTTTAAAAAGACTATCTAGCAAGAAAACTCAACATAATTTAGTTTACAACGTGTTATTTAAGTTTAAATTTAAATATGTGAATAACTCAACTTTACAATTTGTTTTAACTCTCAGTGGATTGAAATGAGAATCAAAACTTGTTTACAAACAAAACTTAATAACTAGACATCTAAAATGGATCAAAACATAGATGTGTACGTATTTACCTTAGATGATGCCATAGTTGCGAACTCTCACAGATCACTGTCAAGGATCTATGTTCCCTTGTGCTTTATATATCTTCTTTACAAACCAGCCAAAGTTTTTTTAGCTATAGTATGCTAATTGATATGCCAAATGTATGTGGTTCCCAACAAAGTTATTTTCTTCTAGGAAATGTTTGTTATTATCTACTTGAGTCAAATTGACGATTAACAGTTTTTGCGGAATTTGTAGCTAAGTAAATAAGCAAGGTTGAGCTATAAGGTGCGGTCAGTTTGTGGATGGGTGACCGTTTTCATAACATAGTAAGACACTCGTCGTATCTCGGGTAGCATCACTGATCTCTCCCTGGTCATGTCGTTTTTTTTTCTCGCGTATTCCTTCGTGTGTGATATCGTAAGACAGGCCTTTCAATAATATTAGGTGTGTGAATACCAATTTTTTGGTTAAGTGAGCCATTTGCGAAATATCTAGCTTTTAAATGGAAATTTTTGTTCGATACGAGCACCCCTCCCCTCTAACTTTTGAATGGCTATCCCTAGAAATGTAAAAAAAATCACAGACGTAGCACATGTAATAAACTTAAAAGGAAAACCATCACGGCTAGGTAGACTTAACCGGTTACAGAGTTATAGTCGTCTAACTAAGACCTACTACGGAGTCCTGCTGCGCGTGGCTCTCTTATATTTCCTATTATCATCTATCGATAATATTTAGTAATTATCTCATCATCATATGCCTAGCCTTTTTCCAACTATGTTGGGGTCGGCTTCCAGTCTAAACCTGAGATGATGATGGATGCAGCTGAGTACCAGTGTTTTACACGGAGCGACTGCTTATCTGATCCACAACTCAGTTACCGGGTAACACGATACCCCTTGGTAAGACTTGTTTTCAGACTTTCTGGCTTCTGACTACCCGTGACGACTGTCAAAGATCTACAAATAACAGCCAGGACCAACTGCTTAACATGCTTTACGAAAGAGTTTCCGGACAAGGGCCTTTGATCTATCGTCCTATCGGCTATTACTTTGCCTTGAGGTGTTTAGTAATAAAAAATAAAATAAATAATAGATGTTTTCGACGAAAAGTTTGGACACCACAGTCATAGTGTAAATGAATACAAAATCGAATTTAATATTTGATCACAACCACACTCCGAAAATCCAGCATTGATATTTGTGAGAACAATAAACGCTTCTCCGAAAGCAATCTAGTAAGATTACGAGAATCCCCGTCAAAACAGCAGATTTGCATTTTAATTAATTAATTATGGAAATGTGCTATTTAAATAGATTAGGTAATTTAGTGATCTAAAGATAGATAAAATTGGCATTGAAGACTTATTCTTACATGCGTGCCTTTCCATAAGATCAATAGTAGCTCATCCGCTTTATAGGAATATCTTTGCTCCACTCCACCAAAAGAAAATAATTGTTGCCAACTAATGACACAAACAATTAGAGTAAAATTGTCAACATTGGTTTATTTTACCTACTTAATGTTATTGATGTTGAATGTGTCTTATATTGACATAACGTATTTAATTTAATTTAACACACGTAAGTTATTCGTCATTGGTTTATACGTTATTTTTGCTTATACATCACCGATAATTTTCAGTAGATAATACAAAAAAATAAAAAGAATCAACATTTTATTTTCGTCGCAATAACAAACCAATTGGAAAACCAGATTGGGACTTAGCTTTGGTGGAATCTTTAAAAGCTTCACACACATTTTATTCCCACGGCTTATTTAACAAATAATACATTTAAGTTTTTAAAGATTAATTACATATTTGTCTAGTCACATGAAATATTATTATACTAGCTGTTTCCCGTGGTTTCAACCGACTTCCCAGGCCCATCTATCTCCATACCAAATTCATCAGTCCAGTCGTTTTACCGCGAAAGCGTAAAAACAAAACAAAATAAAGAAACAAATTCACTTCCACATTTATAATATTAGTTAGGACATGGCATCAATAAAACACTACGGGAATAGCGTCAAAGAGTTAACTGGATGTTTTATTAAGGTATAGATTTACTAATTCTTTTTTCAGCGTCACATTTCATTTATTCCATCAACTATCCCCGTCCTCCGCGACCACGATAGCCTTGCATTCTGCCACCACCTTGGTTTCTACTGACTCCACGCATGCCCATGCCAGCAAAGCTTCCACGAGTGTTGCCAAAACCTCCCTGTCCGAAGGCCGCGACGATCAAAGACAACAACAATCCAAAGATTAAAAGTATCTGAAAAGGCGGTATTGATGTAGGATTTATCTGTTGTATGAATACGTAACGATGTAATCTATATTGAACTTAAATACTATACCATACCTTACGGTTTTGTTTATACAATAAGCTAGCTTACTACAGCGACATGTTCGAAAGAGTTAGCGCCCCGGAACATAAAGAGCTGAAGAAGGAACATGGATGGGTTTTAGTCAGTAAGAGTCTGACAGTAATGGCGGGAGGGGTCATTTGATGGCTTCCCATCCGAAAAAAAAACTAGCTTACTGGCAGCTATAAATGTATAGACATGACTAGTTTATTACTATTCGAAGCTAGTTTGAACACATTACACCCACACACGAATTTTAAGAATACTTCGGAATCTGAATGATGTTTAGTAGGTAGGTTACATTTGTTTTTCGAAAGAGATCGCGTAATCCAATTATCTTACTGTTTTTTTAGTTCCGAAAACGATGACTTTTCATGACTTTTGAAAGAAATAGCTTAAGATAACCTATTATATTGACATTATTCGCAAATACAAAATATTCGTTACTGAACTTAATATTATGCATTGTTTATGTATTACCTTAGATAATGCCATAGTAGTGAATTCTACAATAAGACTGCAATGAATATTGTTTTCTAGTGCCTTTTATACTTTTCAAAGCAATTGTAGGTTTTTTGTATTATAATAAATAATATGCTTGGTGTAATTACATGTATGTTTCCCTAGCTTTGAGGTTTTTCTTCGAAATAATCGTTGCTTGCATCTAATTAGGGTTCAGTGCGATGCTATAATAATCATTTGAATTTGAATCTATGCATGTTTTAATGTAAAAAAAAATAAACGGCCCAAGGAGCCATTGCTGTCTGTTGCCATCTACAATACCAGAAGTATCGCAGGTTAAAATCTATCTTAATGCGCTAAGGTCTGAATTTTAGAACGATACCTAAGCATGTCATCACCCGATCATCTATATCATATCGAGACTCCTCTAAGCCTCGGAGAGCACGTTAAGCCGTTCCGGCTGTTATTTGTATCCTTGACAATCCTTAATGGTCACAAGCCAAAAATGTCTGGCAACCAGTCTTACCAAGGGGTATCCTATTAATCACTAAGTTGTTTGAATGATGACTAAAGCACAATGATGGAACTCGATCACCAATCAATCAGATGTCTTCAAGTCTACGCTTACGTCTACTGACGTGCTATTGGGATTGCTTAGACTCAATTCACTAGGTAGAGATAGATTTCGACAAGTCTGTGGCGAAGCTGTGATAGTTTAATACGCTGTTACGTTTCAAAGTAGTACAGACTTTGTACGGATCAGTGGCCATGTTATATTTTTACGATATTGCAAAATTTTTCTCTTGATCTAGAGATCTATAGATTATATCTTGCTCTATAGATGTAAAATTATTTTGAAAGATAACGAGTCATGATTGAAAGGTTGCTTATACCTATAACTTTCAACAGGACGTATTTAATTATTATTTTCCGATGAAACAATATTTGTGTATTAATTAGTAAGTCTCTGAAATAGCCTTTAAAATAAAACAGATCTTTGAAGTTTTGACATTTTATTTTCGTCTACCAAACAAACAATGAAACAAGTAACGAAATTAAAATTAACATAAGAATACTCTTTTTAATTGTAACAATTTACATAAAAGCATGTTATTAAAAATACCTACTTTTTAACGAGAAATAAGTAGTGCCAGTGGTAAATAAATTAATAGTGTGTCGTTTTTGTTATTAATAAACTGCTACTGGCTATATTATAAGGGTCAAACATATATTGAAAGCATCAAACTGTGTTAAGTGTCACTGATTAGCCGCGTCCGAATCCTCGACCTCCCCCTTGTCCGCCAAAACCTCCGTTTCTACCACCGCCGAAACCTTGGTTTCTACCGCCTCCACCAAAGCCTTGGTTTCTTCCACCACCAAAGCCTTGGTTTCTACCGCCTCCACCGAAGCCTTGGTTTCTACCACCGAAACCGCCCCCGAAGCCTTGTGCGTAGGCCGTAGCGATTAGGGCCAGTAACACTCCGAAGATTAATAAAGTCTGTAAAAATAAAAATATTTATGTAAGTAAACAACAATTAAATTATTAAGTTTACATGGAACAATATAATGGAATTTACTTAGTCTTTCATATTAAGGTGAATAAAAAAAAATAACACAGTAGTAACTTAGTAAAAGTCAGGCATCTCGAGTTTTCTAAAGTTATATTAATTTCATAGTTGCCACCACTGACTAACGTTGAAGGTAAATATCGTGAGGAAACCTGGGGCTGTACCACCACGTGTTTTTGCAATCACTATTCAAGTTTGAGAGCGTGATACAGCTACTAACGTCGTGTAGCTCCGTCTCTTTTTCATAACGAAAAAATCTTGTTTTGGCACGTCATGGTAAGGCCCCTGGTCTAAACAAAAGTCTGCAATCACCAATCCGCCTAGAGCAAGCGTGGTGATCAATGCTCATTGCCTCTACCTCTGTCTCTGTATCTAAAACGGCCTTTACCCAACAGTGGGATAGTATGTAGGCCGATGATAAATATTTAGCTAAGAAAATCATGACAACAATAATTTCAATTTTTATTGAGTGAATTATTATTTTATTATTAGTAATTAATTTTAATAACGAGAAAAAAAAACTCTTAAATCGCAAATATTTAAAAGAGAACTTTACAGACAAAACTTATTTTTCTATAGGATTGTGCTATGTCTTAGATCAGATATTTTGCCCAAAAATAATGTAACAGGGCCATAAACAAAGTTGGCAAATAACAATTCCTTATACATTACCTTTAATGATGCCATAGTTGCGAAATATAACAGGTGACTGCGGTAGATGTTGTTTTCTTGTGCTATATATACTTATCTAGACCAGTGCCAATAACTTTTGAAAACAAAATAAATAATAGTAGGATGAAACCCATTGGAAAAGGAGGAGAATACAATAAAAATGATAGGAAAAATAAATTACGGGCGATCTGAGGTCGGGAAGTGGGGGGGAGGGGGGGTTAAAGTTAAAAAAACGGTTTATCTCAATTTCCGGCAAAACTACAAGTCCTATGAAAAAAAGTTTAATGGCAAAGTTGTAGGTAATAAAAAGATCTACAACTTTTGGATTGACACTTTTTTCACATAACCTCAAAATGTATGTGAAAAATTCAAAAAACCAAGTTTTTGGTTTTTTATTTTTATCTTTTACAATAATTAATTTTTTATCACGAATTTTGGTGAAAACTTACCTTTTTATGTCCCAAACACACTGTAATTTATTTGATTTAAAATAATTATTTTTTCACCCTTATTTTGACTTAATATCGAAAAAACACCCTAATTTTCAATCGAAAATTCTCGCGTCAAAATATCACTTTTTTTTTAAAAGTCGGTAGTCTTTTTGTTCTTTGAAATCTCTACTTTCAGATGGTATAAAAAAATATTTACATTGCTATGGTAAATGTTCTCAGAAAATATAAAGAAACGCTACGAAATAACAGTTAGCAAGGCCAAGATCCTTCTAGCAACTCCCCACTTCTCTATGAAATACCTTTTGATCAGCTAAAAGGTATTTCATAGAGAGGTCCGAGGTTCCGTAGGTCACTCAGATACATAAGTTATCTTAAAATAGCAATAAATAGGCATCTACTCAAAAAATTTAAGCCGGTCTAGGCCTTACTACCTGTTATTTCGTAGCGTTTCTTTATATTTTCTGAGAACATTTACCATAGCAATGTAAATATTTTTTTATACCATCTGAAAGTAGAGATTTCAAAGAATAAAAAGACTACCGACTTTTAAAAAAAAAGTGATATTTTGACACGAGAATTTTCGATTGAAAATTAGGGTGTTTTTTCGATATTAAGTCAAAATAAGGGTGAAAAAATAATCATTTTAAATCAAATAAATTACAGTGTGTTTGGGACATAAAAAGGTAAGTTTTCACCAAATTTCGTGATAAAAAATTAATTATTGTAAAAGATAAAAATAAAAAACCAAAAACTTGGTTTTTTGAATTTTTCACATACATTTTGAGGTTATGTGAAAAAAGTGTCAATCCAAAAGTTGTAGATCTTTTTATTACCTACAACTTTGCCATTAAACTTTTTTTCATAGGACTTGTAGTTTTGCCGGAAATTGAGATAAACCGTTTTTTTAACTTTAACCCCCCCTCCCCCCCACTTCCCGACCTCAGATCGCCCGTAATTTATTTTTCCTATCATTTTTATTGTATTCTCCTCCTTTTCCAATGGGTTTCATCCTACTATTATTTAATTCACTTTTTACCGTTTTTAGAGGCTAAAAGCACTGGCCTAATCCTCTTTGCAAAGCAATTGAAGTATTCTTATTATGGCGTGCTAATAGAAATATGACATATATGTATACCACATGTATACATGTATGTGGTTCCCAACAATTTGAGGTTTTTCTACGAACTTATTAGCGTCAAACTTAGTTCAATTGCGCATGAGCCTTGTATATTCTTTTGACATTGTAAGGACGTAAAAGTACTTACCTTACATTGCAGTATGTAATTTTAAGTTGTTTACAATCGATGATTAGTTTTAAAGATAATAGAAAAAGAAATAAGCATTTTATTTCTGACTAGCTTCTGCCAGCGACTTTGTCCGCGTGGAATAGTGGTGCTCCGCTCCTATTGGTCTTAGCGTGATGATATATAGCCTATAGCATTCCTCGATAAATGGACTATCTAACACTGAAAGAATTTTTCAAATCGGACCAGCGGTTCCTGAGATTAGCGCGTTTAAACAAAATGACTACATTTCCCTTCACTGCTCTGCTCCTATTGATTGTAGCGTGATGAAAAGTATACTATAACCATCTCAGGAGTATGACAAATAATTGTACCAAGTTTCGTTAAAATCCGTCGAGTAGTTTTTGTTTCTATAGAGTTTATACAGACAGACAGACAGACAGACGGACAGACAGACAGACAGACAAAAATTTTACTGATTGCATTTTTGGCATCAGTATCGATCCCTAATCACCCCCTGATAGTTATTTTGGAAATATATTTCATGTACAGAATTGACCTATCTACATATTTATTATAAGTATAGATAGATATAGAAGAAGATTTAGAGCGAAAGTTTTTTTTATTGAATTGGAAGTATTGTATTGAAAGTGGGATAACTGGATGGTGTTTTATAAATAATCATTATTTGCTTGGCATATTTAAAAAAAGTCGACGAATACATCTCGTAACACAGTAAAAACCCAATACTTTAAACAATATTGTAAATCTTAATTTAGAAGCTATTTAAGTTTCGTATTACGAAGTAGCTGTGAATTAATGGATTTAACAAAACAAAAAATAAGATAGGTAGATCACGAAAAAACTTATACTAGTCACTAGATAAATACATACGGCTAAATTACAAAATACCATAATTATAACGAAAAATAATGTATCCTAACTAATATTAATTAACGCGAAAGTGAGTTAATTTGTTTGTTTCGCTTTTACAGTAATACGGCTGACCCGATTTGGATGAAGTTTGGAGATAGCTGGGTTCCTGAAGACGGTTGAAGGATACCTTTTATCCAGATGCGTTAAGTAGGTCCCTCGGGATGCGGGTCAACCGCGGGAAACCGCTAGTAACTAAGGAAAGTAAGTAAAGGAACAAAACCTTATACGGCTTCGCATTGTTGCATTGATATAGATTCTCTACTATAATAATTTAATGTATGTATTATACACATAAACCTTCTTTTTGAATCACTCTGTCTATTGATGAAAACTGCATTAAAATCCGTTGTGTAAGTTAAAATATCTAAGCGTACAAATGGCGGGAAGCGACATTGTTTTATACTATGTAAAGATTCAAATTTTCACTTAACTTTGAACATCGCAGTCACAGTCGAAAAATACTATTCGAAACCGAATTCAATATTTAGTCACAGCCACAGTCTAGTGTGAATCTCCGGCATTGAAAGAGTGTGCGCGTCATTGCTTATCAAAACAATAATTATGTATTTGTTCTATTTGAATTCACATTGTTTTTATAACCGACGAAAAAAAAACCGGAGGAGGTTTACAACTCGACGCGTGTATTTTTTTATGTATGACCACGCATGACTTTTTACAGAGTAGTCTGATTTTGATAATTGATTTTTGTTTGGTAAGTCATACTTCAGAGGTGGTCCCATATAAATTTTATCAACATAGGTTCAGCCGTTTTGTAAGTTTATTAAAAATAACAGTCTATCTATGATCTGGTTATTTAAGCTTATTGCAACATAAAAACTGGTTTGTAAGTAGGTAGGTCTGTTAGTAGTAGTATGGTTTGTTCACGAATTTATGCAGATAAGGTCATTAAATCGAGATACAGAAAAGTGAAAATAAAATACAACCGATACAACCGACTTCCAAAAATACTGAAAAGAGAAAAATATGTTTTATTTAAACGCCAGTGACTTCGCTCTAGAAGTCAGTATCTCTAAGTTACTGTTTTTAGTATTTTGCCACCGACCCACTAGCGTTTAAATAATACTTATTTTTCTCTTTTCAGTATTTTTGGAAGTCAGTTGTATTTTTTTTTCTAACTTCAAATAATTCTTCCATAAGATTGAAAAAGTATTTTCAAATCTATATCAATACATCGATGTTGTGAGATAGGATAGGAGCAACTTTGCCGGGGCTGCGGGACGTTCGAAAGAGATACCGCGCCCCCGGAATACAAAGGGCTGAGGAAGGAACATGGATGGGTTTTAGTCAGTAAGAGTCTGACACTCCCACCCGCTCCACCTACGGCGGGAGGGGTCATTTGATGATTACCTATCTGAAAAAAAAAAAAAAGATAGGAGCAACTTAGCATTGCTACGGGGGAATCTTTCTGAATTGCATTATCGCTATGGTTGCCATACCTACGTCTCGTATATACGGGACTGTCACACCATTTCAGTATCGCGTTCCGTATTGTTACTTATCCCGTTTATCAATAACTAGCTTTCCGCCCGCGGCTTCGCCGCGCCGGCGTGGGCAATTTTTTTTAACACCTTTGGTTACATATTCAAGTTTTAGTGTCGATCCCTAATTATTTCTGGAAATAAATATAGCCTATGACACTTCATAAAGATGTAGCTTTCTAATGGCGAAATAATTTTTGAAATTGGTCCAGTAGTTTTTGAGTTAAATCCCTGAAAACAAACAAATCTTTCCTGTTTATAATATTAGTATAGATAATAAACACGATACACGTACTGAAAGTTCGATGCTGACGGCAGGTGAAAGACGCGCGGGGTTTTTTTACATTAACAGGTCAAGTATCAGCTCCCAATTATTAAGGGAACCCTAACTATCGTAGACGTGATCGATAAAAAAAAATATTTCGTACCACACTAGTTGTTTCTGCTTAGGGTTATATTTGCTTCATAATCTAAAAAGTTCTCTCAAATGAATAAATACAAAAAATACTGTGAAAATTAAGTACAAAATGAGTATCCTAGCATATTTTATTTACTTTTAATACAAATACATTGACCTACATGATCCTCACATTACTCTGCTTTTTGTAACCTAAACATCTATTTTAAAAAGAGTATCCATGGAGTTTCTTGCCGGTTCTTCTCCATAGGACCCACTTTTTGGAACCGTGCACCTAGCTTCTATTGTTGACGTTTTATAAGTACCTGTAAATTGGTCTATATGAAATAAAAACCTTTTGACTTTGACTTTGACTATTCTTCAAATGTCTACACAATATTATTGTGTTGATAAATGTTGTTGTAGTGTGGTGTATATTTAGAATCCCAGTCAAAAACATGCATAATGTGGAACAGCGTGTTAATTGGTTTAATATGTAAATAATATGGTATTTAAATAGAAATAGTTACTAAACTTAGTTACCTATATACGTAGATAGATCTAGAGGGGCCTGTGGAGGAGCTCAGTCGGTTCCAGTAGATTATTTAAGTGGCAACCGTTAAACAACACAGTAATTATAGTGTTCAAAAGAGTTTTGCTAAGTGACTTTTCAGGTGATCTCACTGATTAGGTGTGGCTAATCTTGAGAATGGTTTTGTTTTTATTTTCATTTCTTATTTATATCACTTCAACCATTTATGTAATTTCAAATCAGCTGTGGAAAGGCGCAAACTTACCTTCACATTTTTATAAAATTAGGTAGGATATATTATAATTATATTAGGATATAGTAAGATCAGGATTAGGATAATGTGTGTTCTAGTTGTTATGTATAGCGCCGCGCCGTCCATGTCTATATATTCCTTCTTTTTTTAGGGAATAGGTTGTCATCAAATGACTCTTCCCGCTGTGCACTGAGCCCTAGAGGGCCCCATCAACTATGCTGACATCAATTTGAGGCACGAGTGGAACACAAACGCGCCATCGACACGGGCTCTATGATCCCTCATAGATAATAAATTTGTAAATCGACATAGGATATCCATCCTGCTTTGTATGTTTGGTTTCGTCTGAATCTTTTGAATTTGATACATCATTAATTGCTGGAATAGCGACCATCATATTATAATTGCAATTTTGCATTTAGATTTGCTAATTTATTAATATGTCTACAGAACTTTTTCTTATATCACAATAATTGATCTTTTTTCCTTACAACCTTCAATAAGTACTTGTTATTCCAGGTGAAGTAATAATTATGTTATAATTAAATCATATCGTGATACCTTCGTGTAGAACGTATGAGTGATCACGGACGTCTTTCGAGCAGATGTAATATTACTTAATTTGTTAAGGTTTTCCTTACTTACTAACGCATTTTAATAACCAGATAATTATGGACTCCAACGTTGTAAACTATATCGCTGCTTTTACACTACTATTATAAAGAGGAAAGATTTGTATTTTTGTGTGTATGTTTGTAATGAATAAACTCAAAAACTACTGTGCCGATTTCAAAAATTCTTTCACCATTGGAAAGCTACATTCACCCTGAGGAACATATAGGCTACCCGTGTGAAGCCGGGACGGGCCGCTAGTACGACAGACAGTCGCGTATTTTAAAATAAGCGACTGTCTGTCGTAGGAAAAAAACGGCTGAATCGACTTAGATGTAATTCGGTATGAAGATAGATTAAAAATTGGCAAAGAACATAGGATTTTTAGGCGGGAAGTAGTTTCCTCAGGATGTGAGTGAAACCGTAGGAAACAACTAGTGGAAATAATATAACATTTCTGGCATGTAAACTGGGGAAATCCCTAGAACTCAAGTCATACCGCGCAGCGGACTAGAGATTGTGCCCGCCTCTTACCCTGCCAAATGGATCCAGGAGAGTAAGACGATGTGGAAGTTCAGCATACCATAATCCATATGTGCTAAATAGGGGGCACGTCGTTGTTCCCGAGTGCGCCCCTGTAATGGGGGGGAGTGTCACCTCACTCCTCCCCTACACCAGACTGGGCCCCACTGAGGCGTGCAGCGACTGCCGGGAATTTGGCAGCATGCTTAAGAGACGAGGCTACGTATCTAGGTGCAAGAACACGTAGTGTTGGCAAAATTGCATGCGGCAACTGGCATGAAGGATTGGCAGCTTGCATGCAAGTTACGTTTTCATTACGCAAGTTTCCAGTAGATAAATCTTATACTTTCATAGTTATGCCTGTTTTCTATATTCACTACCACTAATAATTATCAATTGCCATCCTATTCTGCCCACCAGCATTAAAAATGAAAATATATATCAACCATTCCAAAACACCGACCAGTGTAGTTGCTTAATTTTAATTTATTTCATGGCCTCTTCTCATACAGAGAAGGCATGAGCATTAATCACCATGCTTTCTCAGAGATTGTTGATTTCTGACTTTTTAGTCCAGGTTTCCTCCTTCATTGTTGCTCGGTGGTGTCTAAGATACACTGAGAAAGTACATAATTTGACTTTAGAATAGTGGCATTGGTACTTGCCGAGTTTCGAACCCACACACTCACGAGATGCAGGAACGGACCCTCATCGTCAATACATCGTCGTATCGTATTTTTATAATTTGTTTTGTATTTGTTCGTAAAGGTATAAATGAGTATATCCAATCTTTTGCTTGAGTAATTATCGCTTCCTATGATGGCATGAGGCAGGCCTGATAACTACTAGAAAAACTTGCTAGGTATGTTTTTTATTTTATACTATTAATAGATTTTATTTATAATATTTTTATTCGTATACGCCTAGACGTGTATCATATAAATATTAAGTATCACAAATAAAACCAAAAACCAGTATCGTAAAGAAATATGTAGATCATATGTATTTTATTTATCATTTTGCTATGGTGTAATTAAATTATCATAAAGTAATAACGGTGTTTTCCTTCGTACAAACGAAAAAAAATCACTATTAATTACAAAAGACAAGAAAAACAACAACTTCATGAATAATTTATTTATTTGTCGCGAAGTTTGGGAACGGCCTATGTTTATAAATGGTTTTTTTTCGGTTGGTATGAAAATTGTATGACAAACAATATCCTACGCATACATATATTTTAATTTTGGGTGTCTTAAAATACAATACCGTACAAAATTATTCAGTTCTTATAATACGGAATATAAGGTTTATCTTTTTTTATAAAATAATTGCCATTGTAGTATGATGGATACGGATTTAGCACTGGGTATCCGGGGCTGATCTCACCATACGCGTAGTACGGAATAGACATGTGCGCCGATGCTCATTTAACCGGCGGCGGCGTCCAGAGTCTAATTTGTCGGCGGCGGCGGCGTCATCGGCGTAACCGGCGTGGATGGTCAAAATAAGTAAAAGACGTGTCAATCCATATTAAACTTTTTATTTATTCACTTATGATTTACTTGACTTATAGTCCTATGTCCCCTAGTTGGGGCAGAGGGCCACAGTGCTCCGCCATCGCGTCCGGTCTTGAGCTTCGCGCTTGATCTCACTCCACGTCCTGCCTATAGTCGCCGCCTTTGCGATGATCGTCCGCCGTCAGGATTGTTTAGGGCGACCACGTTTCCGCTTTCCTTGGGGATTCCAGTCTAGGGCTTGCCTCGGTATGTGATCGGGGTCCCTTCGGATCGTGTGGCCGATCCAGTTCCCCTTGCGACGTTTGATCTGCTGGTCGATCGGTGTCTCACCGCAGCGTACCCACAGTTCGATGTTGGAGATTTTTTAGGGCCAGTAAATACCGAGAATACGAAGAAGGCAGCGATTGACAAAGACCTGGAGTTTACGCGAGATGTCTTTTGTGGCTTTCCACGTCTCACATCCGTACAGCAATACGGTTTTGACGTTGGATCGGAATATCTTGAGTTTAACTTTCCTGGTGATCGCGATTGCTACACAGGACGGAGTTGTGCAAAGATTGCTCTCCCCTTGGCAATCCTCGAAGTGATGTCATCTTCGGTCCCTCCTGTTTCTGACACAACACTGCCGAGGTATGTAAATTTGTGGACCCTTTCCACCCTTTCTGTACCGATAAGCAACGGTAATGAGCACGACACTCCGCATCTCATTTCCTGAGTCTTCCGGATGTTAATTTTTAATTCTGTCTCCATAGCCTCTCGCCGTAGGTCGTCCAATTTGGCTTGCATGTCGGCGCGCGTTTGGCCCAATAGACATAGGTCGTCAGCATAATCTAAATCTTCCAAGACGTTGGACAGCCCCCACTCTATGCCGCGGCGGTTGGTTTGGTGGTATTATTCATGATGCCATCGAGGACGACAAGGAAGAAGAGAGGCGAGAGGAGACACCCTTGGCGCACACCCGCATGGACCTGTATGTCCTCCGAGACGAGGCCGTCGTGAGTCACCCTACAAGAATATTTCCCGTAGATGGCCTTAATTATGGTCGTGATCTTCTCGGGGACTCCAATTTCACGAAGCCGGTCCCAGATACAATTCCATCGCAGCGTGTCAAAGGCTCTTTCGAAGTCCACAAAGGTCAAAGTACATTTCCCTCTGCCATTCTGATGCCAGTTCGAGGATTATGCGAAATGTGTTGATCTGGTCGGTGCACGATCGGTTGGGTCGAAAGCCAGCCTGCTCTTTGCGAAGAAGAGGTTCGACGGCCCCTGACAACCTGTCCAGGATGATCTGGCAGAGCACCTTGGAAGGAGTCGAGAGCTAGATACCTCTCCAATTGCCACATTCACTCAGATCTCCCTTCTTGGGGACGGTGATAAGAAGGCCTTTGTTCCAGTCGTCGGGTAACTCTTCGGCTGACCAGATGTTCCGCAAAAGGGGCGTCAGCGCGTTTGCAGCGGTGGGTACGTCGGCTTTTAGCATTTCCGCTGTGATGAGGCCCCGGGATTCGCCCGGGGCTTTCTCATTTTTTAAATTGCGGATAGCCTTCACTACCTCCCTCTCTGTAGGAGGAGACACATCGATGTCCAGGTTTTGTGTGGGCAGGCTGGCAGAAGTTATTATATTATTGACACGTTTAATCTAAAATACTATTTGAATTTTGACGCCGATGACGCCGATGAAAAACCCGGCGGCGTCGGCGTGGCCAAAATGACCGGCGGCGTGCGCCACGCCGATCGGCGCACATGTCTAGTACGGAATCGTGTAGACTCCTGGAATATACTGAGCGGTCCCATAAGGGTTTCCTACCACATTGTGAACAAGATATTTGTCGTCATATTTCGGAGTCACCTTCACCGGTCTCATTCGATCTGCGTACGGTCTGACGATTGGTTTCCAGGAGTTCGTCTCGTAGTACTCACTCTTGTCACTCTCTCCATCATATTCTGTGTACACAACACTTAATAAAGCGAGGAGTATACTTGAGACGAGTAATGTATGCATTGTTCTACTGGTAAAGAATGGAAGAGTGAGTTGTATGCAGTATTTAAATGGTAAAAACACCAATTAAAGTTATCAGTGGTCAGGATAGTGTGGTGTTATCTTTACGTGCTCGTCAATTCTAGTCTGCTTTAATCGTTTCAGTTTTTTTCTTAAGGTGGTTACAGAACCGCCTATTGGTAGAACCTATGGTATAAGTTTAGAGGTAGTAGGTAATATTGATGTAGGATATTATTATGATAATAATATTATGCTCTTTAGGTACTGCAGTGTAGTTGGTTTCTTTAGTTGCAGTTATTTGAGATTTTGAGACATACAGAAGATGGCATTTACTTAAAAAAACTTAATTATCGAGTTTTCTTAAATAAATCTGATAAAAAAACGTAGTATCGTTCAATAATTTAATTTTGATATAAATAAAATGTAAATTCAATTATTTTGGACAGATTTACGAGCTGGGTTTTTTATTATCCTAACGAATATTACTAATACGAAAGCGAGTTTCATTATTTTAATTATTTGTTAAGTTTCTTCATTATGGGTGAACCGTGGTGATGGTTATAGGCTGTTCGAGTGCAATTAAAGGTTCTCTAGGGATGCGGGTAAAATTGCAGGAAGCAAATGATTATTATATAATTTTATAAATTTAAATCTAACAAATGACAAACTTACTGTTAATAATATGGTTTGTTTAGTAATAACCATAGTAAGTATATGGGAATATCCTAACATACCATATCGGATAACCAGTTTTTATATCACCATCGAGATTTCGAGTCGTCAACAATGACGATGTCTCGATGTCTCTCGTAATGACGTGACGTCTTTACCATACAATCGAATAAAACTTTCCACTTTCCAGGGAAAACTTTGTAAAAACCGGTATGATGAATAACTTCTGTTTTGCCCTCAAATCAAGTGACAAGATCGGTTATATATTGAAGACACATTATGTGTGTGTAGGCCTGAGGAAGGAATATGGATGAGTTTTTTTTAGTCAGAAAGTCTGAAACTCTCTCTCGCCCCACCCATGGCTGGAAGAGTCATTTAATGATTTACCATCCGAAAAAAAGGCCGTTTACCTTATTTGGCACAAAAGACAAGGGCCTCTCGCAAAGATCTGCCGCCTGGAGCCTCGCAATGGCTAAGACCGCCGCTAGACACATAGGTATCTACAACTCCCTTTTTATGGTTAATTAAATGATTTTGATAGCAGTCGTTATTATAATTCTGTCAGAGGCTGTCAGCTGAATTAGAGAAAACTTTGATACTAGAGCGCGTCAGTTTAGTAAAACTGCGGCCATGTGATAAGAAGAAGAAAAATGATTTCGAAGTGAAATATCTCTGGAGCTTCTCCAGCATATTGCAGTATGAAGGCTCAAAATCTGGCAATTACCTAACAAAATCAACACATTTAGTAGTTACCCCAACATTACAATATTATAGTAACAATATAGCATAATAATATAGACACAAAACAAAAACAAAGCATGTTACCTCTTAAATCTTAACTTAAAGTACACCAAACTTAAACTGACACAATAAGAATATTGCAGAGAACTAAGTTACAACTTACAAATGCCTATTTTAGTTCTTAAATATTCAAATTTACTTTTAGACAAAGGTTTTGTAAATATGTCAGCATTTTGTTCAATACTACAAATATATTTTAAATCAATTTCTTTTCCCTCATATTTTTCTTTTACAAACTTATATTTTATGTCTATGTGTTTGCATCTTTTATGATAATTTTCATTTTTTATGACTGAAATTGCACTTTGGTTGTCTATATAAAGAGTGATAGATTCTTGGTTATACTCATTTATATCCAACAAAAGTTTCTTCAACCAAATTATTTCCTTTGTTGCACTACATGAAGCCATAAATTCAGCTTCAGTTGTAGATAATGCTATACTTTGTTGACGCTGACTGGCCCAAGTAATTGCAGCACCATTTTTCATGAATACATATCCTGTGATGGACCGCCTTGTTTCAATATCATTAGCATAATCAGAATCACTATAACCTTCTACTATATTCTGATTCTTTGGCGTGTAGTATAAACCATAGCTTTTAGTCTCTTTAAGATACTTCATTATTCTTTTAACAGCATTCCAGTGACTATGATCAAAACAATCAAGATATCTGCTTACTAAACTAACACCATACATAATGTCAGGACGACTGACTATAGCTAAGTGCATTAAAGAACCTACTGCTTCTCGGTATGGTATCTTCCTGTCTATTTCTGAAGGATTCTTTTCCAACTTAGTGTTTGGATCTACTGGTATACAGTTTCCATTGGCATTAGCCATATTAAATTTATTTAATAATTTCTCTATATATTTATTTTGATGTAAGAACATATAGTTTTCACCTCTTTCTATTTGAAGCCCAACAAAGTTTTTAGGTTCACATACTTTTATTTCAAAGTTTTCTTTCAAATCATTGATTACTTTATCTAATATCATTTGATCTTTTGAAATTATTAGTCCATCATCTACATATAGAATTAAATAAACTTTAGTTCCATTTAATTCACCAGTGTATACACACTTATCAGAGTGACTACTTGTGAAACCAAATTTCTTCAATACTGAATCAAATAGTTGATTCCAACACCTAGGTGCTTGTTTTAATCCATATAGAGACCTTTTAAGTTTACAAACTAACCCGTCAGATGCATCTAAACCTTCTGGTGGAGTCATATATATATTTTCAGTTATATTTCCATAAAGAAAAGCAGTTTTGACATCAAACTGTGTCATTTTCAAATTATCTTGACACACTTTTGAAAGCATTACTCTTACCGAATCATATCTTACAGTTGGTGAAAAAGTCTCTGAGTAATTAACCTGATGCTTCTGTGAACATCCCATGGCACAAAGTCTTGATTTGTATAGAGGTCCTGACAACTCATCTTTCACACGGAACACCCACTTACAACCAATTGGTTTTACTCCATCAGGTTTCTTCACAAGCTCCCAAGTCTCATTCTTTTTGTGTGCTTTCAATTCCTCTTGAATAGACAATTTCCACTTTTCTTTATCTGGACATGACAGTGCTTCACGGTAAGTATTTGGTGTGTCATTTAACTGCTGATCTCCACCTTGACAAAGGTAAGTGTTAGATTCATGTTTTATATTTCTACTTTTAGACCTAGTAGTTATATTACTGAACTGATTAACATCTATTTCTTTTTCAGGTACATACAGGGAATCATCATCGGAGTAAAATGACTCAGCATCAGATAATGTTCCTGAAGACTTAAACTCTTTAGAATCATGAGTATTTTGGATATCTGTACTTTTTGATTCTACATTTTCATCTGTCAGATTATCAGTATTATTATTTAAATTTTCTGTTAGTGGAACCATAGAAAATTTCCTCTTTATGGAATTTTCCATAAACACAACATCTCTATTGATAAGAATCTTTCTTGTTTTAGGATCCAACAATCGGTATCCTTTAGTAGTATCTGAATAACCAACAAAAATCATTTTACTTGCCTTGGCATCTAATTTTTGACGTTTTGTGTTATTTATGTGTACCATGACTTCGCATCCAAAGATTCTTAGGTGTTTCAAATTAGGCTTCTTCCCGGACCACATTTCCTCAGGGGTAGTGTATGATATTGATCTTGTTGGACATCTGTTTGTTATATATGCCGCTGTTGCTACTGCTTCTGCCCAATATGGTTTCTGTAAATTAGCATTAAGTAACATACAACGAGATCTCTCCATAAGAGTGCGGTTCATACGTTCAGCCAACCCGTTTTGCTGAGGTGTATATGGATTAGAAGATTCATGTATAATGCCTGAATTTTGAAGATATTCTTTGAATTCATTACTCAGATACTCTCCTCCATTATCAGTTCTTATTCTTTTAATTTTCTTTTCAAGTTGGTTTTCCACTAATACTTTAAATTGTTTAAATTTATTAAATACATCTGATTTACTATTAAGAAAATAAACAAATACTTTCCTGGTGAAATCATCCACAAATGTCACGAAGTATTGCGCCCCGCCGACTGACTTCACTTCTAATGGTCCACAGACATCAGAATGTATGAGTTCAAGAACCTTTTTCGCACGGGAACCTTCTTTAGGAAACGGCAGCCGAAACTGTTTTCCTTCTTGACAATATTCACACACCATATTTAGCTTATTTTCACTAAGCTTTATGCCTTCTGTACATTTGGGAAGTTTATTTAGATCAGACAAGTTTAAGTGAGCCATTCTTTGATGCCATAAGTAGCTGTCACTTTCACTTGATTTACACATGTATGCTGGTATGCTACTTAAGTTCAAGCGATACATATTATTGTTTAACTCACAGGCTACAACTTCTTGTTTTGAGTTATTGAGTATTTTACAGCCATAATTGTTGAACTGTACGGAACACCCTTTCTTTGTCAGTTGACTCACGGAAAGAAGATTGCTTGCCAACTCTGGTACATATAACACATTGGTCACCTGTATGGTTTTTGTCTCTCCAGTGCTACTCATTACAGACAGGTCAATTTTTCCACAACTTTTAACCGGAAGCATTTTATCATTTGCGATACGGATGCTTGTAATCGGGGGTGATGATTCATCATACAGCCAGTCCTGCTTCATAGTCATGTGCATGGATGCTCCTGAATCAACAAACCAACTATTACTGTCATTTGCTGTTGCTGTGGCCGAGAATACTGCGACATATCCAGATTCTTTTCCTGTCTCCTTATTAGTGTCTCCCTTCTTCGTTCTGCACTGTTTCCCTACGTGACCATATCTATTGCACTTATAGCAACGTGGACCTTTGCTAAACTTTGATGTGTTTTCATGAACCTTTTGTTTATATTTACTATTTTTGTTTGCATATAATGCCACAGACCCGGAGCCCTTTATCTCTTGTAAGAGCTTAGTCTTGATAGAATCAGCTGTTATCGGCACACCAGAACTTTCTAGAGCCATTATCATAGGCTTATAAAGGTCGGGTAATCCAGCCAAAAGCAATGTACCCAGCCACTCATCATTTATGTCAAATGAAATGTTTCGGAGTTTGTGCGCCGATGTCATTATCCTATTTATGTAATCTTCTATATCTTGACAATTTTCTAAAGTAGTTGTGATCATATCTCTTAGTAATCCAACACGACGTGTTAACCCTTTATCGTCAAACGCCTTTTCTAAGTTGTTCCAAACTTCTTTTGCCGTTTTAGCCTCTTGAAGATGTATGTAATTCACAGAGTCGACCAATAATATAATTTTTGATTTTGCTTTCAGATCGAGTTTTGGGTCTACATGTTCACTTTTATTTTCGATGCAGCACCAGAGGTCTTCATGTTGCAAATAGGTTTGCACGGCAAATTTCCAAGTGTTATAGTTCGCTCGGCCTACTAATTTCTCTATCAGAGTCATTGTATTTGACGACATTTTAGTGGTAGCGATCTGGGCCCATAACCTGTTGTAATTAAAAGATGGTTTGGAAGCTTCGTTGGTATTTATTTTATCAAAATATAAAGATTACAAAATATAACGTGCTGAATATGCAAAAACAAAAGAAGGAAGCAAGATTTCTAGAATCTTCCACAGACTCAATAAAGAGCAAGTTTGAACCACAGAGTAAAAATAACTAAAGCTATGGAACGCAAAATTTATAACTTCAACAGCCAATGTGACTTTTCCGAAGCGATATGTGGTTGCTATGTTTATCTTGTCTTGTCCATTGTCCAAGGATAATAAAAGCCTTGATGACAGTCCTCCTGTCCTCTTTGACTAAGCGTAGTGATCAATACTCGTGTTTATTTTTCTGTATGAAAAGAGGCCTTTGGCCAGCGGTGGGTGGGGCTTAATAGATTAAAGATGATTTAAGACTTTACAGGGACTTTCCGTGGCATGACATCACATAAATACTCGTTGTGATGACGTCTGTTCGTCATTGTTTTTTATAGTCGTTAGAGGCGTCAATGCTCCTCTATTTACCAACAAGGTTTGTCATTAAAAGAAATATGCACCTGTATTGTTACACGCAAAAACATAGTTTATGTTAGTTACATACGTTTGCTTTTCAAAAACACATACACATTTCCTGATTAAAAAAAAGTAAAAGGCGAGATTTTCATTTTTATTTATTACCCATTAAATACCTAGCTTATTAATATATTTTATGAAAATCATGCATCATATTATGCTGGTGTGTAGCCAGCCCGTTTCTTAAACAACACTAACTATAAGTATTGACATTACATTTAAGTAATAGTTTGTTGCTCATATCCTGTTTGTTTGGAAAATACGTTTTTACTTTGCGTCTTACTCAATAGCCAGTTACATAAATCATTTCTTTGTATGTACAAAATAAGTAGGTAGGTAACAGTACAAATATTATTTACTTCTAATGCTGAGAAGAGGAGGCTAGGTCAACGACTTGATAAGTACTTCAATTGGCCAAAAAGGCATGCTTATATCGACGAATTTGATCAAGTAACCTTGAATTATGTTTTTTGATTGTTTTTTTTTTATTTTAGATAATTTTGTCACATGTTTTTTGTGCTACAAATTATGAGTCAACAGAAGGTACCTGCTAGTGTTAAGCTGGTTTAAAACATGGAGTTTTGAATTAAATATTTTTTTATTTAAATGCAAGTAATTACCTAATTAAATTGTATGCATGGAAATCAACTTTTGTTAGTTTTTGTATTGCTCCTATTTATGTTGCTATGATTGACCTTTTTGAGGTTTAAAGTTATTACTAGATATATTCAAGTTTGCATCTTTGAAATGAAGCGCCTGGCAAAATTTATATCGCATCGTGTCGCAGCGACATTTGCAAGAATTAGCAATTGGTTAGGCGCTACATCGTGAAACCTTTGAAATGGAATAAGGGAGAATTGGAAAAATTATATTATCTCCATATTATTAACCCTTACTAATATTATATGCGAAAGTGTGTTTATTTGTCGAATTTGATGAAATTTGGTATGGATGTAAATAGGACCTGGGAGACGGTTTTATGTTTTTTGTTCGAGTTAACCGCGGGAAACAGCCAGTTTTATATAAATACTTAATAGATTTATATAAATACTAGCTGTTTATGTAGTTATTGAAATACAGCCAAAAAGTTTAATAATACACGTATTTATAGCCGGCATATTAAATTTATTAATATTAATATGTTTTAACGTACATATTTAGCGTTGATTGCCAAACCAGTTTGGTATATTACCAAACCAGGAACTAGGGCCCTGAAACCAATTAGAAGTATTGTTCGCTGGAAATATTTGGCCAAAATTGTCGAAAATGGAGCTGAATGGCGATTGGGTTGTAGTAGATTCAGAGGTAGCCCCTGACACAGTTGTCTCTGATACTGCGGGCGCAGCCGTAGTCTCCGGGGAAGCTTCTTGGCGTTTCATTCTTCTGTGTGATGCTGAATGAATTGAGCCCATCAAGCAAACGAGGAGCAAGATGCTGAGACTCTTCACCTGCAATATAACAACAAAGAAGTTTAATTCAAGCAATAGCATTCCTAATGCGAGTGCGCGATAGCTCCAACAGCTATCGTAGCCACCACGTGTTTTGTAATCACTATTCAAGTTTGAGAGCGTGACACAGCTACTAACGTCGTATACCTCCGTCTCTTTTTCAAAACGAAAATAAACTTGTTTTGGCACGTCATGGTATAGCCCCAGGTTGGACAGCCCAATAATGTGGCACTGGGTGACAATTCACGCATTGGGTGAAAATAAACAATTTTTTTGAAATGTAAATCCGGATCTGATGTAGTTTTTCTATATATATGTTTATTATGGATTATGTGGTCTGTCAATAAAATATTTTTTATTCATATTATTAATAAGAAGAAATCCTTGAGACACATATGAATAACATTTGTAATGTATAGACTGGTCACCTATTTGCACCATAATTTTGATGTACCGTCGAGATACGTCGATATACAATCGAATATTATCAAATAACGTCCGTTCACTGCGTCATCCGGTATCACAAGTCTTTTGGCCGTTGGTATTATCTTCGAACAAACAATCTTGTGACAATTACCGACGTGGGTCATAGCTTCTCCTTCACTCGCATTTAACACACACCCAGATAATAACAATCATTTATGTCTATGGGCTATCTTGGGGTGTTAGCCCGAGATTTTTCCTTATACTATTTCGTACAATAGTATTAAACATTTCTGGATATACCAGAATCTTCATTCCTACTTACTACCAACTAGTCTATACCGAGCGTGCAGACTCGCCCTATGATAATAATCATCTACACAGGGACCTATTCCATGCCCTCCCGAAGCCCTGGCTGGAGGTCCTAAATTCATTTAAGGCACATCACAGACAAGCCCGGTTAAGCAGTCGACAACCTTCTAGGTTGCCTTAGAGATACCATACAAAAAAAAACAGGGACCTATGAACGAGGTAAAATTAAGGGTTTAATACGAGACAGATTTATCAGTTTTCCCACTGGTTTCCTACCAATTATAAAATTGTTTACACAATTTAAATACGAATAAAATATTACATCTTACCTTGAAAGCCATTTTGAATACTTCTTGTAAACCTTTAGTGAAATGTTCAGCGGTGCCTTATTTATATAACATTCATATCTATTTTCTTGAACATAACAATAATTTTCATTCTTTTTGGCAATCTAATTGACATGTCTGATAATGGAATTACTTTAAAGTTTCCATTTGATACGAGGTGTCAGTAACCTTGCATTTCCTGCAGTAGAATGCATTTTGCATACAGTGTCTACGTACCTACTCACTGTCAGCGTAAAATGTGTCCACAGTTGGAAATAAAGTGAGAAAGAGTGAGCCAGAGTCTAGTACGAGTTCTTAGAATAAATAAATTAGGAAATGTGAGGCCTGCAGTTCCGATGTCTTCGTTCATAATTTTCAAGAATGGATTAAGTATACGTGCAAGGCCTAGGTCACGGTAATATTAATAGATAATATTACCGTGCCTAGGTTTGATTCGATGTCCAGCCTTCATCCCTCAAGTCAGAGGCCGGGTAAATTTCAATAAATTATATTATAAAATAGTTTGCCAAAATATTTATGATACATTAGCCAGTCTGTTTTCTAACTGTATGATGAAAGACTTGCTAAGATCACCAACCATGGAGAACACTAAGATCTATCGCTGATAAGTCAACAGATCTGCAAATGGCGCGTCAAAGCAATCTACGTCCACATACCAGTAAGCACGAAACGTTGTTCATTTCTTTGTCACGCTTTCATGGTAAAACCAATCTAGATGAAATATCGTATGGGGATAGATGGGACACTGGAAATAGTTATATGCTACTTTTTGTCCGGATCTGATGTAGTTTTTTAGGATGAGTAAAAAATTTAAAATTCTGCAATAGTGTCTTTGCTCTTAGATAAAGCAAATATTCCGTTTCTTCACATCTTTGGAAGATAATATATAGTGTAGATATGAATGTACATTATCACACGTACGAGTGTACATTGATGTTCAGAGATAATTTTAATCGAAGTTCAAAAGAATATTTTAAAGATACATCATAAACGTGATTAATCAATCATTAAAAACATTTAAATGCTGCGTCATCAAGCGTTCATGCTACAGAGTTCATTAAACGAAGCTGACATGATGCAGCGAAAAATAGTGACCTTGCTGACAGTGGTAATATTTAGAACTACTATCCTTTATTTACTATCCAATAACTTTGTATATTAATTTAATTTATTCCGCTTTATTAATCTTTGAGCCTTTATTTATTTATTCTTAATACTCTTGATTTCAATGATGATTAATATTTCAAACTCTTTCGAACATCCCGCAGCCCTGGCAGGCTATGATCATGTAGCTACCCTCACTACCATAGTAATACCTATATATGTTACTAAAGTAACTCGCTACTGATGCTGAGATATTATTGAGGCGCGCGTGTAACACAAACGTGCTGTCGACACGGCGTGGTCCTTACCGGACGGCGAGCCGTCCACAGGCCCGCGCCTACGGTGGCCAGGAGTCATCTCGCGGCTCCCGACGCTCGTGGCGTTCCCGCGGTGGCTAGGGCGTGAGGTCTCTCCCTCATGCGATCTTCCTCCTCCTTCTCCAGCATGACTGCTTCGCAGAAGGAGGTGACGGCTTCCCATTCCCCCTCGCTCCGGACCATGGCTTGAACCAGGGCCGGATGCGGGAGGTCGCCGCCACCGATCGCCTTTACCAGGACACGGCGGTGCTCCGCCCAAGCGAGGCAGACCTCCACCCTCCACCGTATGCTCCACCGTGTCCCCTGGACGATCTTCGCATTGGTGACACCCGGGCGTTTACTCCTCGTATAACTGTTAAGGAGTGTACACTGTATGCACATATACAATAGGTCGGTTATTAATTACAATTTCTGTTACAGGCGCTTCTATTTCAACTCCTCTGTTCAACGGAAGCATCGAGACATAGATTTCAAAGAGACGCGTGGTACAACATTCAAGATACTATAAAGAATTTTGGATACAATGTAAAAACCGTAGCTGGAGATATCGGATCTAACCTTAAGTCTTTTTTCAAGAACGCGTGGAGAGATATTAAAAAAGTAGCTTCATAATATTTCAGAATGGACTATGGAGTAACGATGCAAATGAAAGACGACGGCATGTAATAAAATGATAAGGTTGATATAATAATAAAAAATAAATAATGTTGGTTTGTTAGTCCATCTCTTAGGTACGTTCTTCATAATCCGAACAAGGTTTTTAGACAATTTTGTCAATTTCTTCTTAAACTTCATTTTAATTTTCGTGTCAACTTGTACGTAGATATAATATTCATAATTTCAGTGAACAATTCGTTGGATCACCGCACGAGATTGAATCTCCAGAACAAATCCAGCTAACATGCTATTTAATGAAAATTTTAATGAAATAAGAAAAGGTTGATTTTTTTTTCAAAGTTTTAAAATAGATTTGCATCGTTGCTTATATAGGTAGTTTATTTAATTACATAGAAAGGTCTAGTTATGTCATTATTTAATTTTATGAATGTTACCTATTTATTGTTAAATTGAACATTGAATAAATGTCTTTGAATGTGTTTTATGTGTACAAATTAATAATTGTTTTTGAAGTTGTGATTGATGACAATGCGAGTGTTTGTTCATCAAAATTATTTCCCACGGTAGTATCAGTACAGGGCAGTAAATAAACAAATCAAGTAGTGTATCAGGTATATTGTATGACGGTGGTATTATTGTGATGTGATTCAGTGGGATTGGTGTGTCACCTCCGGTGTACGCCTATTATTCAATTTAGGTTGCGGCCAGGGCGGCCAAAACTTTCAGAAACAATGATTATACCTGAGTAAAATAAATCAATTTTGATAGTTACACCAGGAGCAACTTTATAATGTGCTATTTCTCAAGCCATTTTATAATATTTAATTAATTTTAGATCATATTGATTATAATTTTAAATATTATTAATTTATAATTTGATATGGTAAACCAAGCGTAGATGCAATAACTTCGATAAAGGTATATAGTATAATAAAAATAATATCATAACCAACACTTTTATAGCTAGTAAAAAAGTGGAAGAAGGTTTTAAAATACATTCTGTGTTAAACTGTTAAGTTAAATACTTGGAATAGTGAAGTGAGTCAAAGGAACACCTGTCGGTCCCACGAGAAATAGTTTAGGAATTGTAAACTAAGACTAGAAACCATAATATTTTAGTTTAATAGATCAATGTCCGCTGCGGCCCTTATCCGTCGCCTAGTAGTATAGTCAGATTACACACGAACGTGCAAAAGTGAAGTAGGGAGGTATCAAATAAGTTATAATTAGTTTCAGCACAACCAGTATTGTTGCTAATTAGGCAGAATTATAAATTATTCTTGATACTCGACTGGTTTAATCCAAAAACTATATTGAAGTAGGGTGGTGTAACGTGATTATGTATTCGAGACTAATGATCCTCCTATGTTTTGTGAGTACAATTTACTATGTTTTTATTGTGACATCTTATATGACTAAACTGTCCACCTCATATCAAGTTTACAAGTTTCGTTAAATCGAAATCCAAAGACAGTTCATCATCATCTGCCTAGCCTTTTCCCAAATATGTTGGGGTCGGCTTCCAGTCTAAACCGGATGCAGCTGAGTACCAGTGTTTTCTATGGAGCGACTGCCTATCTAACCTCCACAAACCAGTTTTACTGGGTAACACGATACCCCTTGGTAGGAATGGTTGTCAGACTTTCTGGCTTTTGACTACCTGTAACGACTGTCATAGATCTACAAATGACAGCCGGAACTAACAGCTTAACGTGCTTACCGAATTACCGAGGAAAAGTTTCGTTATTTTATACCCACCCATTGACGGCCCGACTGCGCCAAGCGTAGCTTAACCTTTGATCGATCGACCCATGCGGCTGTTACTTAGCCACGAGCCAGTTGTTAGCCATATTATGGCCAGCTAGTAGTGTCTTCCTACCTCTTATCGGCACTACAGTGGTACTCTTGCAATTGCAAGTAGAGTCATTGGTAAATGTATTTGGAGCGTGACAATAAATAACAGGTGTCCAATCGTTTCAGTTCATGATCGCTATCGCGTCAGCCTTCCCTTCAGAAAAGCAAGAAGGATTGAGGGTGAAACGTGATATGATGGAATATATGAAGCAAGCGTGGGGTGCAGTTGTGCAGACAATGAATGACGTGGGTGACGCCGTCGTACAAGTGTTCAAGCCGACGGAACAGAGCGTGGTTGACAAAAATGCTCGGGAATTTAAGACTTTCGCTTCAGAATAACCAGTTCCTTGCGCTATCGATTACTGCTTACGAAAACGAGTATTAGCACGATATTGGCAGCAGTACAAGTTAGTCATAATGATAGTCTTACGATCTTGCCTGATTCAGAATAACTTTTTAAATATAGTAACTTTTATAGGATAAGCAAAATTACTTAGGGAATGAATTATGTTAAAATGTCATCCCACCTCTCTCTCTATAACTCCGTTTTTATTTTTATAATCTGATCTAAGAACTACTTATAATAACGATTACATAGGTTGAAATTATTGTTTTTCTAAATTGTCAATAAATAAAAATAATATAAAGACGTGATCATGATGTGTTGATAAAAAAATATTTTGAGGAGATTCCTACAGCTTATTCCACGTATATCGTTTCGCAAGGTTGAAATGAACAATTAATTTACTTTTTATAAATTACAAAAATAATACAGCCATACCTACACTTCTGTTATCCACTCATTTGATCTTCAGAGAAATAAGAATATGAACTGGAAAAGATTATCGGTCATAGGTATCCCAGGTATTTCTGACTCCTCAGTCTAACGTTTGGGTATCTTTTTCCGTCATGTCCGTAGCCTACACAATCTTTGCAGTTTATGCCGTGGTGAAATGATTAGCCAACTAGCAGGTTGGCATCAGGGTGTGATGATCATAGTCAGCACTATGATTTCTAGCCTTCTGGTTATTTATATCCATTCGGCACAAACGGTAAGAATTTGGGAATACAATCTAAAAAAAATCTCCATACCGATTTTGGTCACGGCGACTAGTGTCAATCAAGACTAGCCAGGTACGTAGGAGATATTATATCTAGCGCACAAGCGCTTGAGCAGACACAGGTGCACTCTCTATTCCCACACTCGCATGGTCCCATGGGTCGGGAATCCGATACGACCGGGGAGAGATCAGGAATCGCATCGAAAGCTTTACATGCTCTCCGAGACAAGCAGTGGTCGCTATGTTCAGAAAACGGTCACCCATCCATGGATTGACCACGTATAGCGCAGCAATCTTTCCGCACTTTGTTACATAGCCGTAGCTATAAGGCTCTATTCGACTTTATTACGACGGACGAATAAAGTCCGTGTTACAAAAGGATACTCAAACGCAGATTTTGTTTTGAGCATAGATTTAGAGCCATTTGATTTGTTTAACCTAATTTTAAATAAGTAGTGTTTGAGTCTTGAGCCAGCTTCTTTAATATGGACGTAAGACTCCTTGAGTTTGAACGTTTTCATCACGACCATACCTTCTATTTGTTATTTCTAGTATTGCATTAGTTACTTATTTACGACTTCAAGTAGGAAGTCAACCGTTAATTCAATCATGACGATAAAGGTTATAGTGCAATTAAAATAATCAAGGCGCAACTGACTGTTATTAAATGAAACGAGATATGTTTCTTTAAAGTCAATTTCAGTTTGAAACAGATGTAGTGGCTCCTAAAAATAAAGAAGTTAATTTAATAATATTATTCCCCTTAATATTATAAGAGAAATAAAACACTAAATTATTATTATTGCCTGATTACACAAAATATAAACACGTGCGTTTTCGTTAATTCCATATGACATAATATGAGAAGATTATTTTGTTGGTCGGTCAGCACATTTACTACTTAAATTGTAATAAAAGGCAACCTATTAAATTATTGTAATAATTATGGATAACCGATTGATAATTTTGATATGTTTGGTAAGTACAAGTTTTACAGTTATTTTAGGGCAGAAACACACTTTGCGGTTAACAGCGAGCCTTTTGGGTGGCAACAAATAAATACTTTGTAAAGTATTTTTTGTACTGCGATGCGAATGATTCTTACGATTGCTTGGATGGATGTAGATTCGATTAGATCACGTTTGCGATTCTTACTGTGCGTTTAGTTGCTTAATTAACGCTAAAGAACTAGTGAAAAAAGGCACTAGAATTGAAAAAAACTAATGAAATTTGAGATAAAAAAAACAATGGCAGAAATGGTAAATTTATTTTCTTATCTAATCTTGTGGTTAAATAGAGGGGTAGCCTTTAGCAAGAAACACGGGTGACCACACAGTGCGTGTTTGCCTTTTAAGTGAGATTGAAGTGTCATCCATCATACAATAAGAATTTTTCGACCCTTCCAGTCTGTGATGGTTATTGCGTCGGAAAACAAAGGAGTTCGAAAAAAACGTGATGTGGTGGATACGATGAAGGAAGCGTGGGATGAAGTCGTGAAGACGCTCAGCTTGGCTGGCAATGCTGTCGTACAAGTCTTCAGCCCGGTGGAAGAGACCAGCTACCCGTCTACGAGGCAAACGACCACCGAAGACATTTTCGGTTCAGATTCAGAATAACCAGCAGACATTATGATCACATAAAACTGATTACGCAGTACGAGTTAGGTAAAATCAAATATTCTTATTGACAGTTATGTTACATGAATATCAGTATAGAACAATTCTTTCGGTCAAATAAATTTTATTTATTTTATACATTCGGTTTCAATGGTACTTTCTTGCGCAATTAACAGAACACCCAGATTTTGTCAAAAATGACGTGTATTTAATCCACATACTACTATCTAAATCTTGGTAGTTCTCAGACATTTCAGAAACTGATCATGTATCAATGGCCAGTTTAAGAATAACGCCTTGGTATTATAATATAATAGGGGAATTCTTAAATTGAACGCGCACTTGTTCAGATTCTTTCCTGGTAGCTTCTACGTTAATGGTGCACATCCTTTCTGCCATACAGTCAAAGTGAAGTCATTTTTATTTCAGATAGGTCTTTGCAGGCTTACGAAAGTTTCACGGTTCCAAAGAGTAGGTCCTATGGAGAAGAACCGGCAAGAAACTCTATGGATACATGGATACTCTTTTCAGTGTTGCCTACATCCAGCATGTTTAATAGACTAGGTGTTGTTCCTTCTCACCTTATTACAATTCATTTGGAATGGCTTAATATGTCTATTTCAATTATATATCAGCGGTCAATACCTTTATAGCTATATAATTTCCCGCTTTTTCACCCATGTCCTAGCTAGGGGAACTACTTCATGCGCCCTTTGTCCTTCAAAGGCTTCAAACTGTCTCCATTCATTCAAATTGGTTCAGCCGTGTTCTCGTGAAAGCACAACAGACAGACAGAGTTGTGTTTGAATTTATAATATTAATAAGGATTTCACTTTCTCCACTACCAGCAGCTAAGCTTATCATTATGTTTTAATTCAGACTATAAACTTTGTGTGTATCAAAGTTCATACAAATCCATTCAGAAGTTTTTGCGTGAAAGAGTAAAAAACATACATCCTCACAAACTTCGCATTTATAATATTGGAGAAGGTACTATACCAGTAAGTGGTAAATAAAACAATCTGCAAAGTACTTTATTTGACGGTGGTATTATTTGTGATGTGATTCAGTGGGATCGGCGTGTCACCTCCGGCGTACGCCTATTACTCAATTTAGGTTGTAGCCAGGGTGGCCAAAACTTGGAAAACAATATTTTATTATTTAGGTCTTATTTCTCTCTATTTGAGTTATTTCTATTTACACTGAACGTGATTATATAACCAGTTTGAATATAATATATTAATATGTGATTGAACACTGATGCAATTTTACTTCCTCATTTGATTTGCTATCGAAATATTATAATTCAATTTGTAAATAATTTACGATTTGATGTGGTAAGTCAACGAATTCAATCAAACTGCGATAAAGGTATAATAAAACAATCACGGCATAACCAGTACTTTTATTGCTCAGATTCCACGAGATACAGGTCTTAAAAGTTACTCTTGGTTTTAAAAAGATTTATTTTCACAACAAATAAATAATTTACGGATAAATAAACAATATAATATGCCAGTAGATAATTCAGACTACTGATTTACTCTGTCGCGGCCCTTGTCACAGTCGATTGTCCCCAGTAATTTCGTCTGCTCGCCTGATTACACTGACACACGTGCGTGCAAAAGTAAATTCATACCTTCCTGTTGATCCTTTGTGACCAGTAGGAGTTAGTTCGCTGAGCGGTCTGCACAGCCATTGTTGTAATTCACAATAACAAGCGGCCTACTGAGCTATTGTCAAATATTGAACTGGGCCAAACCTGTAGCTGCATTGAAGTGAAGTATTGTATTGAGGCTCGATATCGTTGCTATGGATTTACGATTGACGATTTTGCTATGTTTTGTAAGTAAACATTATATTTATTTTGCTATTGGCTCAGACTGAGTGTGAAAATACAGTGAGAGTTTTTGGGTCGTTCCAGTTCGTAGTCGTTATTGCGTCGGCGCTTCCTTCGGAGAGGAACGATGGGTTCCGGCAGAAGCGTGATGTTATGGACTCCATGAAGCACGCGTGGGGCGAGGTCGTGAAGACCCTGAGCGACGCTGGAGACGCCGTCGTACATGTGTTCAAGCCGACGGAGAAGAGCGTGGTTACCAAATTAACAGACGGGTTCAAGAGTTTCACAGACTAACCAGTTCGTTGCTTTATCCTCTAGTGCTTACGTAAAAACGAGTATTGAAACGCTATTGGCAGCTCGGCCCATAATAATATTATACTTACTTTATCGCCCGACTGTTCTGACATTGCGTATCTTTTTTATGTATTCTATGGTAGGTACCGATTTAGATGCAGAAATAATTGTATTCTTAACATTTCAGAAATTATGAAGTAATGAAATTCATCCATAAATCAGAGCCCATCTATGAAATATATCTCATTTATTTTTTTATAATATTTTTAGTAATCACTTGCTGTTTCTTGCGGTTATACTCGCATCATTAAGACATTATTTCATACACCTAGATAAAAACTATCGTTTGTCTTACTGCAGGTTTCAGTAGGTACACTCCCTTATCAAATGTCATTAAAATCGGTTCAGTCGTTTCTCCGTAAAAATTAAACAAACTGACATTCGCATTTGTAATATTAGCTAGGATCGTAACAATTTAAGTTAGAAATAAATAAATAGAAATAACTTAAAAGGTTTTATTACTTATAACATAAAAAAAATTGCCTTACAGTATTACCTATTGTGCAAAATGCATACGGACTAAAATTATCGTTGGTGGTTGGTGCGAGCATTGAATAAGATGTCACTTTGTTGTGCAATGTGCTTAAACGTCGCTGTGGCATGGCTGATGTGAGTCAACCTCACAAATACCATCCATGTAGTGTAAATCATCGGCGGAGTCGTTCAGTATATCAATTAATTTATCGGTGCTCTGATGGGTGACGTGCGCGGGTCTCTCTGGGTAATCTGGTCTCCTATCGTAGTCATCAATTTTCGGTTTATTTCGCGAAGGCAGCACGAAAACACCAACGGCCATGTCTTTTTTAGTGGGCACTTCGTCTTCCATTTGGTTAAGAATGTAGTTCTTGTGTTGTATGTCAGAGATGTTGTGGTGGAATTGCTCAGATTTGAATCGCTCTCGTACAAACATGCAGTATGCTATCCATATGATAACCAGCACAGCCTGCAAAGATGGAATAAACATGTTATGTACCTACTTTTAATAATTAATGATTTCCTAATAGAATTATTTTACGTCGAATAGCCGCCATGTTGGATTTTTTTTTCAATAACGTCATGTACCAGCATCGATGACAGATAATAAACACTACAAAGACAGCAATAAAATATCTAATAAAGTATAACTGTTAGACTAAAATATTTTAATCAACTTACCAAAACCAGAGCGATGATAAAGCCGATAAAGAGAGCCATTTTTATAAAAAAATATGCAGTATTCTACGTTGTCGATAGTGAGACGAGTGTTTGAAACGAGGTTAGATTGGCACAGTCGCGGCGAGCGGTCCCGTCGCGGCACTCAATTAATGTCAGTTGGAGCTTGTGGCTCTTTTAGACTGTGATGTCACTAGCCTTTATTGATACTTCACGATCCTAACAATTGGATGAAGTATTTCTTATAAAACACACGACTTCGCTAAATAAAGGACGAGGGAGAACAACGATCAAGACCAACGTTGTGAGTCGATACGGAATTACCTGAGCAACGTTTTCCTGTAACCGATGACGTCGGGATGCAAATGATACGTAATCGCTTTAACTGGTATAGATTTTATTTTTTAATATAAGATCAGGTAGACTGTCAACAAATGCACCAATGAGTTTTAGGATACTCTTTGTAAGAAAAAAGAATATCGAAGCAGCAGAGGTCACAGGAGTGTAAAAATAGCAGCGAGTGTAATACAATTAGCACATCGTATCAACTTAAAGTGATATTGAGATGACCTGTCGTGGCACGGGCACCTATTTGCTGGCTAGACTCTAGGAATGTCCTACATATATTCAAATGATATTTGATTTAGGTACCTTTATGTTCGTGGTGTTATGTTTAGCTCGTAATGTATAACTTTACAAAAACTTCCTTTCTATCACGGAGTATGTGACCAGGGTCACGTCACATCGTCGACGCGGTGACTGAAAGTGGAGCTGTCCGGGATTTGTCATCTATTGGTCATGCTCGATGACTATTCAGTGCGTTTCATGTACCGGTCTGACAGGGGTCATTATCCGCAGAACTGGTGACATATTGCCACTCTTAAGTCACAATAATGTTTGTGCCTGAGAACACCTACGCTCAGGCAGTGTCCGTTCCCAATTAGTTTACTTTGCAACATTTTGGGGAAACCTCTGCTTAATTCTTTACCTGGATGTGGTCTAAAATCTAGGTCACCTAGGTCATAGGTCGGTGACGTAGGGATTGAAATGTACTTATGTACTTGATTTTGTAATGTGCAGTGCTATCACTTATCTAGGAGATTACTATAACGGTTTGTGGCTACTGTCTGGCAGGTTTTATCTGAGCAATATGTTATATCACAGTCAAAATAAAACATACTTAACGCAGCCCTGAGAAATAATGCTATATCAAATTCATGCGGGTCGCAATTGTCATCAAACTTATTAACAAATCAAACAATGCTGTATTTATTATTTTAGCTCAGTACGTTCGGTTCATTCACCAATGTAAACAGTGGGTGATTACAGAGGTATCACCAGTGGCGGATTTGCCCTAAAGTCTAGTAGGCCCGAGCCTAGGGCGGCTAGATGTTAGGGGCGGTTAAACGTGACAAAAAATTCACTGATAATAAATATTCCAAAAGCTCGCCGCAATAAAGAAAATTCATTATGTAGTCTATGTGAGGGAGAAAGGGGCGGCTGGTACTTGAAATAGCGCCTGGGGCCTAGGGCGGCCGAGACTGCAAATCCGCCACTGGGTATCACCATTGTGGACCCTGTCATATATTAAAGGCGATCTTACATCTTGTTTCTGGGATTGTTAAGTAGATAAGATGTAAGTTTCTGTTGGTAAATAACAGTCACTGGCCATCATTACCAAATATGAATTAACCAAGGATATAAGGGAACAAATCAACCATTGTTTTTGAAACATGGCTAAATTCTCGAGTTAATCTAAATACCAATAAAAAAAAAATTGTCTTTGAGCTGAGTAAGGTTGTTAGTATTAAATCATGTGGTCCATATTTTTTTTTATTCCCCCCTGTTTACATTTTCTAGTTTTTCATTAGAAAATGTTGATGTAGAAATGTTTATTTATTTATTTATATTGTTAATTTAATTCAATCAATCTTTGTTGTTGTGTAAATAATGTAATAAAATATTAGTTCCCTTATATTTATTGCCTATATCAAAAAACATTTACCCTACTCACACTTGAACTTACGCTCATTAGGTACTCAATGTATATTAAATATTATTAAACTTTTTACCTAAATTCATTATGATGACAACCTCCGATGTTAACCATATGTTTGAGCAGGAGTCGCGCCTCTCGATAATAAAATAATGTCGTCAGTTGACTCGAACTTGACCTACATTGTCCAGTCGAAGAAGTCGGCCGGATCTTTCACAATACTGCATATTATTGTATGAATATATATAGCATAATCTGATGGGTAAGTTATTGAAATCAAAGATTTATTTTAATGAATGAAAAGATTTTATTTTAGAAATTATTGTGCACGTACATGTTTACTTGTCAGTGTGATTGATGAAAATATTTACTATTTAATTATATTAATTTATCATTTGTTGCCATCCCGGGGTTGTACTGAAAAATAAAAGAATATGTAGTTTAGAATACATATACTATATTACAACTATACCTAGTTTTTAATACACTGAAGTCAGTTATTGTTACAATAGGTTTAAATAAAAGTATATTCTTATATTTTAATTACTATGACACAAAGTAGAGAGAAGGGAGTGAATAGTATGACGGCGAATCAAGAAGAATGGGAGAGAAGAACATGTTGCGCTGATCGCAAGAAGAAAGAGAATACGAAGTAATTATAACATAAGTAGATCGTAGTTAAATTATACTTACTGTTACCAGCCGAATCAACAACGTCCACTGAAAAAAAAGAAAACGTCACTTTAATTTTGGTATCTAATATATAAAAATGAATCCCTATTTCCCTGAGTCACGGCATCACGCGAGAACAGCTGGATCGATTTGGATGAAATTTGGTACGAAGGAGGGGACCCTGGAGAAGGTTTTAGGCTACTTTATATCCGGGGTGCGTGAAGTAGTTCCCTCGGGACGCGGGTGAAACCGCGGGAAACAGCTAGTCAAATAATAATAATGATCTGCTTGTTTCTCAAGCACGACTATGCTGACTCAAAATCGAACTATTAAAAGTCACATTAGTACTTAAACTGACTTACTTTCTATTCTAAATGAATCAATGACTGTTAGTCAAATCAAACGGAAAGAATTGCGGGAAAACTTCAATTTCGAGAATTGAAAACGCTTCAAGTCTAGCGATTTGCATGACGTTTGGCTACTACATTGGAAAACCGAAACGCTCAAGGTTCGTATTAAATACATGCGTTAACTGTATCTGAGAAGAGACTTAGATCTTTCTTATGACTCTATTTTTAGAAGATCATGCAGGTAGAAACTGATCATTTTTCATAAAAGAAACCCAATGTTAATATTTAAATAATGAAATAAATAGTAAGTAAAATTACCTTGCTGGTCACCATCAATAATGTTTACTGTGGAGAAAAGGAATAGAGCAATTAATTGAGTAATCCTACTTATAGTAGAAATGCGAACATTTGTGAGGATGTGTGTAAGTATGTTTCTTACTCTTTCATGGTGAAACTACATAATCGATTTGGGTGAAATATGGTAGGTACACACATCGTTTATGTCGTGGGATACTTTTTATTCAGGTCTCGGAATCCAATTCTACGTCCACGCAGGCAAAGTCGCGAACAGGAGCTAGTCCGCTATAAGTATTATGCAGTGTCTGTAACAGAACACCCGTTCCAAGTATCTAACGTCTTCACCAGCGCACCAGCGCACCAGCGCAGCTTAACTTTTGACCTGGCTACTATTTTTTTGTATAAATAATAATTATTTTTATAGATAGGCTTTTCTTGTTAACACAGTTAACTAAGGCTTACAAATAGAAAGAGACAAAGATTGCACTATTTACCTTGGCGGTCACCATCGGCGATATCAACTGCAAATAAATAAAAAACAAAAATTAGGTACTTTTATTGGTCCTGCTGTTCTGACTCTTGGCTAAGGGGGGAGGGGACTCGTAACTAAGAAACAGTCGTGCGGTTCGATAGATTAGACAAGGATAATCTGTTGTGGTCAGCCCATGGACGGGTGACCGTTTCCATAACACAGACAGACCTCCTCCGGGCCTCGGATAACACTGTAAGCTGTCGGTTCTGCGCCTACGGACAGATTTTAAACGTGAGGACATAGAGAGTGCACCTGTGTTTGCGCAAATACTCTGTGCACCATAATATGTCCTGCACAGGCTGATCTTCTTAAAATGAACAGCCGGGAATGAAATTAGATCTAGTGGATATTAAAATGGTTCTATTCCTTGCATCTTTAAAAGCTATTTAGACTGGTTTATATCACTTGATACTTTGTTATATCCTAACAATTAATAAAATGCTAGACAAACTATCTGTCTAGTCTAGGTACGCATTAGGTATATTTAAATATTGTAAATATAATTATGGTTATACATAATATTGTTGTTTTACTCACCTTGAGATCCATCATCCTGCGAAGCTGAAAAAAAAAACATTGTATTTTTAATCTGGTGCGTTCAAAACCATCTAGGTTTGATCAAAACAAATTAGGTGTACATCGAATATCATCTCAACTTCTCATATCTCTGTTTTTGTATGTATATTGAAACGTATTCAGATATTAATAAACGTTATCGTCACAAATTAAATCAGCTAAAGAAGTCCAATGCGAGGAGTGAATGAAACTAGGCCTCCTACAAATATGGCTACAACGGCCGGTCTTGCTGCTACTGCATTAATAACATGACGCCGGATTCAATGGAAAATATTAAGAGTGGAAAATTAAAGCTATAAATACAATATCCATGAACGATAGAAGCTATAAATAGAATTATCAATAAATAAGGTTAAAACCGGTTTTGATGGCTATTATTGTTCAGAACGACTGATGTGTCACTGTTTTCGTTATTAATTTTCTTTTGCGCAGTAAGACAGATCAAGATTCGTCGGTCGCACTATAGGAATGGTATGTGGTCAAAATTGGTGGTAATAAATTAAATTAGCCTCCATGGCCACTGTTGGTCGCCATAGATGTGATATTTAATTTCCTAAGGTGTTCAATAAGATATTGGGAATTAGTCTTTTATGGTGCTGTTTGTTAAATAATAGATTTTATTTTATTTATTTAAATAAATTAAAGATCCAAGTATATCAAAGCCACAGAGTTTGAAAAGGATGATTATTGCTTGCCTTTTTTTTGCAAAAGAAAACGCATATGCGCTGATAGATAGTATTTACTCGGTCGAGTTTCTTCACAAGATGATGCTCTACCAATATTACGTTGCGTGCATTAAACGATCCAGTGTAAATACAATCTCGTCTGGTTTATACGTTCATATTTATATCATAAATCTGTTTTGCATCCGTTAGCAAAATTCATAATTTCTAGTCACGTATTCGTTTATCGCTCTTTTTTGTGCATGTTCGTACGTTTAAAGTCCATTAAGTTAAGGTAAATAGTTTTATATGATCGTATATTTATTTACATGTAACTTCCTGGATCGGTTAAAAAATAAGTTACGAATAATATTTATTTTTACTATTTATATAGTTTAAAAAGTAGCAAAAGATACTGCAAGTTTTTTTTTAAGTGGTTTGTATGGAATATAGAAACTATCTTACCTTGAGGCTTCGCCATGGTGATGGTGACTAAAGCTACCAATAACAGAACAATCTGAAAAAAAAGAAAGAAATATTAAGTTTTTTTACTGAGAAAATAACTCATATTACCAAACTAGTTTTAAGCTTCCTATAATCATTTTATTTATATTTTCTATTTCCTTTAAGGAAAACGTGCAAATAAAACACGCACTAATGTGTTGTTTGCATTTTATTCACCAGCGGCCTTAACATGACGTTTAAAGTAAGATTGTTTCATTCTTATTACAGTGTGAGAAAGAGACAGACCTATAAAGGTCGTCTAGCGCCATCTCTTACCCACATTAGAATAAGAATGGAATAATCTTACTTTTAACGTCATGGTACGGCTGCAGGTTTCCTTAACGAAAATAATAATGATAATATGTAAGCAGAAACTCCGGGTTATTCTTATTTCAACTAAATATGTACTACTAGGTACTTCTTTAGTAAACGTATCCCGCTTAATTACAGAAATCCTACAATGTACGAAATATTTATAAAACTTCAATATTGAGAAAAGTTTAAATAAAGAACTAATGACATGATTTACTTCAACACAGTTTTCATACAAAGTTTGATAGCAATAAAAAAAACAAAACTAAATAATTACGCACCGTGAACTTGCTCATGATTAATTATTTTCTCTTGACTCTTCAATAAGATAGACAAAACTGCCTACTTATTTATGGTTAAGATCTTTTTATATGCGTACACGACAAATATTGATTAGTAAATAGAGCACAAGGTGATAACCCCTACGCAGTTTTGGGACCAAAAATAATGTAATGAACGAAATACATGACAAACGATTTTTTATTTTACTGAGAAGTGGACAGTGATAACAACAATTAGTGATAAAATTTATTTTGTGTTTTATTGTTAATCTTGGCCATAAACCTAGCAGTTAGATTGATGAATCAAAATACAAGCAAAATCAACGCAATGAACACTTTAAACCTGTTAGGTCATGTCGCTCTCGCATTAGCATCATCATCTGCGAGTCTGCCTGCCTCAGTATAAACGGGATCCAGTTGAGTACCAGTGTTTTACATGGACCTGGGCTCTGGACGTTGGACTGCCTATCGAACCTCAACAACCCAGTTACCGGGTAACACGATACCCCTTAGTTAGACTGGCTGTCAGACTTTCTGGCTTCTGGCTACCGGTAACGACTGTCAAAGATGTACAAATGACAATCGGGACCAACAGCTTAACGCTTTCCGAGGCACGGAGGAGTCTCGCTATGACATAGATGGTCACCCATTCACGGACGTACCGCTCCAAGCGCAGCTCGGTCGAACCGTGCGGCTGTTACTTAGCCACGAGCAACTCAAATTAGTTCCTCTCGCAGGACCATTTAAGGATAATTACATATCCATATGTTTTTATATTTCATAAAAAATCCGATAAAGACATGGATCAATAAACTTTGAAAGCACGTTAAGCCGTTGGTCCCGGCTGTCATTTGTAGATCTTAAACAGTCGTTACGGGTACGTAGCCCGAAAGTGTGATAACCATTAGGTACTAAGAGGTATCATATTACCCGGTAACTGGGATATGGAGGTCAGATAAACAGTCGCTTCATGCAAAACATTGGTTCTCAGCTGCATCCGGTTAGACTGAAAGACGACCCCAATAGAATTAAGAAAAAGCTAGGCAGATGATGATGTTGGCATGGATGAATTAACTCTATGAAAGGTGATATGGGTAAGATGTTTTTGAACAAAATAAACGTACACAGTATGTTAAATTACAGAGTCTGATTCGCTGAAAAAAAAAACAGATTCTGTAAAAACAGGGCAATTTCTCCACTTAGTATTGATTGAGATGTAGAAATTGTGCCGTTTGATATGACAGCATTGTCATCGAAGAATTCGCATGAATATGTTGAGACTACATGAGAAAAGAAACTAAAAAAAAAATACCAAGCGTGTGTCAAACGGCACATTTTCTAAATCCAAATACTTTTTTTAAGTGGAGAAATTGTCCTGTTTTTTGCAGATAATTTTTTGACTAATAACAGACATGGTGAAAAGAATTTAATATGACACCAATACTGAAATCGATAAAAAATCTGTCCAGACAGACAGCCCTTTTACTGCAGCTGGACATAACTGGTTATGTGAAGATATGTATATAAAACCAGATTTTCGGATCCGTGTATTTTCTAATCTAGCGCGTTTACCAAGATATTATTGCGTATGGCACGACCGAACAATCAGTGGCCGTCAATCTCGGGTCAAATGTATCTCAGCTTCGCTTTATGATCGCTGTAAAGCTGCTTTCAGACTATGCTATAATATAATAGCATATAGTATATAGCCCGTAGCACAACAATATAGCGTACATTGTTATGGACACGTTCACACTGTACTGTACTATATATTATTGGCTATGTATGGTGCGGGATATTGTTGTGCTATGAGCTATATTATACTACATATGATAGCGTATTCTGAAAGCAGCTTAAATAACAACATACAAAATATAATGATGATGATGATAATGATACAATAGTTACTCATTTTAACAGAATATTAATAAGTGTAGCAAAATATACAAAAATCTAAGCTGTTTCCCGCGGTTTCACCCGCATCCTGATAGATCTAGATAAAAACAATTCTATAACCTTCCCCAGGTTTCATTGTATCTCCATACCAAATTTTATTATAATTAGTTCAGCCTATTACGGAAAAAGTGCGACAGATTGACTTTTGCAATTATAATATACTAGCTTCTGCCCGCGACTTCGTCCGCGTGGAATAGTGGTGGTCCGCTTAATTGGTCTTAGCCTATAGCTTTTCTCGATAAATGGGCTATCTAACACTGAAAGAATTTTTCAAATCGGACCAGTAGTTCCTGAGATTAGCGCGTTCAAACAAACTCTCCAACTTTATATATTAGTATAGATTATTAAAAGTAAGGAAAACAAAATACAGGTAAGGTTTTCTACTAGCAGTTGAGAAACCGTATCCTGGAGAAACCATTTACTTGAATAAATTGTAACTTTTGTCAGTCAGGTTTTTCCTCATTTTATACATGCTTAAGTGAATTTGTTCGTTTGTTTGTTACGCCTTCACGGTTAAATGGCTGCACCGATTTAGATAAGGTTTAGTACAGAGATAAATCGGACCCTGCAGACAGCTTAACCACAGTTTATGTATTGTAAAACTTGTTATAGGCCACTTTTTATCCAAATGCGTGAAATAGGCCCAGGACATGGATGAACGGATATGAGTAGAGTCTATTAAAACATTTGTTTGTCATTTTATACTATCGTCATGTCATGGAGCTGACTGCCAAGTGTATGACATACGGTAATTTCTATATACTATCACTCTACCTTCATGACGACCTATATGAATATGATCCAGCTAGTTCCTAGTTGTCCTCCCCAGTGACGCCCTAAGCCGAGGTTCGTTCCCCACTAGGGGGAGCTCTTAGCGCGCAGTCAATTAATGGAGGCCTTAATTTATTTATGACCTCGCCACATTGTCCGGTTAAGCGGATCGAATGCTGTTAGAAGCACCCTGCAAGAGGTCATGTAGAAAAAAAAAACATGATTACCTATGAATACTTTTCAGAGCAAATTTTATTTACTCACAACTGCCCGTTAACTATATTTTACAATTTGACTCCATGCAAAGGTTGTCTGTAAGAAATTGCTCTTAGAGATAAGACCACCTATTGTACTACTACCTTTCTGTTTGTATTTTTCCTGTGTTGTTGTCTAATGGTGTACAATAAAGAATATTCTATCTATCATTTTAATAACCTCACATCTTATGTATTGCAATCGAATGTCTCGATACTCATGACAAGGATGCGGGAATTGTTGGCATACCAAATTATCACGTTTGTGAGAATGATGCATATTATAACAATGTTCTAAAATGGAAGTTTACACGTTCTATTGTTGTGCTGCGTTGACATATTACATCGTCAGCGACTGCTATATTAGCTACCAATGCTGACTGGTTTGTTTACATAGTTTGTTGAGATTGAGATGTTCTGAGTTAAAATCCTGATATATATAGAGGCGCTGTGTTACTTAGTTGCCAGTGCTGTCAGGACACGGAAGTTTAACGTTTAAGACGTGAGTAATATTTGGACATTATTGTTGTTTTGTGTTTTCACGTGTTTAAGAATTTTGCCTATACTTACATGTATAAAGCAATTATTTTGTATCCTAGAAATACTAGTAAATTAATTTATTTCATTTTGAGGGATTTCCTTGAATGTTTTAGCTAGCGTAGTTTGACTTTATATGCATTTGTAATTTGTAATTGTCCCATAGTACCGCAACCATAGTCGAGTTATATCCAAAATCTTAAAATATATTATGAAAATATTAACCACTTCTTCGCCGAACCTTTTCCTAATTATATTAAAAGTGGTTCCTATCTAAACAGCATGAATATAACCAATATTTAGGTTCACATATTTCAAATGGAACCACAATGTTTTCCGTTGATAATGTTAAAATTAACAAAACATTTAAATGCTTTTCGACATTTGAGTAATATTTACATATACCAATTGACGGTCTTTTCTAAGACAAGGATATAAATCAGAACGTTCGAAAGAGATACCGCGCCCCCGGAATACAAAGGGCTGAGGTAGGAACATGGATGGGTTTTAGTCAGTAAGAGTCTGACACTCCCTTCCGCCCCACCCACGGCGGGAGGGGTCTTTTCATGATTTTCCATCTGAAAAAAAAGGATCATCGAAAATAAATGCAGGCATACCTTTTATACTGGAGCTCAGAAATACTGTCTGACAAGAAGATCTACTTCGTTGATTGAATATTTTTATTCCATTTTCCAGCTAACCATGAAGTCCATTCTAGTCCTGTGCTTTTTGATCGCGGCGGTGTACTCGAGACCAGAAACCTACGACACTCGTTATGACGACTTTGATGCCGAGACCCTGGTCGAGAATGTTCGGCTATTGAAGGCATATGGCCACTGCTTCCTCAGCACCGGACCTTGCACTCCTGAGGGAACTGACTTCAAGAGTGAGTAAATAACTTGTTACTAGACTTTTTGCCTGCATGTTTACCTATGTGGTTTATCCCACAGGTATAGTATTTTATTGGAATAATAATCATATGAGTCGGTTGCGTAATACGTAGACGCTGGACAAACACAATAAAGTGTATAATGTAGTATATTCGTGAATTTTCGGTAATGCCAATATGGTTTTGTTTTATATAATTCATACAGTAAATTATCGTATATTTATAATCATCAGCTTACAATATTCTCGATTTAACTCACGATGTTTTGCTTCACTATTTTGGTGCTGATTGTGAGCAAAACAATCGTTAAAAAAGTGCGACGGTCAAAGTTTGTACACATATCTTGTGACTTGGGGTCGATAGATAAAGAAGCGTCTGCTTTTTATAAAAACAAGGATTGATACAGCACTCAATACTTTATAAAATAAAACTAACAATTAAAATATTTTCACAGAAACTATACCTGATGCCCTTAGAACCGGCTGTGGAAAATGCTCGGCTAAACAGCGCCATTTGATTCGCGTCGTCGTCAAAGGCTTCCAGACGAAGACTCCAGACCTATGGCAGCAGCTGGTCAAAAAAGAGGACCCCAATGGGCAGTACAAAGAAACTTTTACTAAGTTCCTCAACGGCTCTGACTAAATAAACCAAAGAGATCATAGACCAAGGAGGTTTTGGTACGAGAATTCTCTAAGCAAACACACGGTAAAAGAGTATGGAACCTGTATAGTAGACTAGTGTTAAGTGTATTTCTTGTTTAGTTTTAACGTGTCTATGTGAAAATTAACACTTTTGTACTCGATTGTACATAGTATAGAAGTTTATATTTTCATGTAGGTACGTAAATATATTGGGTTACCTTGACTTGGCGTCGTCTGCGCAAATAAGACCTAGGTCGTCATTTTGTTAAACATCACATTAATTATTAGATAGGTATTTTACTTAGTTTGTACAGCTACTTTGTATATTTATTTACAATAAACATTATCTAAAAAGCTTACCTTTTTGTGTATTTATTTTAATTATGAGGTTATATTATTACGCTTAACTAACTCTGCCCTAAAACAAAAATAAATTTAAGCCATATTCCATGAAAAAAAAAAACAAATTAAAAAAATAATTAATGGTATCTGACATCATTTTGAGGAAAAATGGTTCCAGTTCTTAATTCATGAAATTAATGTATGAAGGTTGCATAATCAGATTAGTGAAAAAGTGTGAAAGTCAAGTGAGGCTTAATATAGAATTTCACTTGCAGGTAAGTTCTTTTTAACCGACTTCAAAAAAAAGGAGGAGGTTCTCAATTCGTCGGGATCTTTTTTTTTTTTTATATTCAAGGACAGTCCTCAAATAAAACGTAGTGATTATAATTAATTAATTTTATTCTGTTTCCTCTTTAAATGATTATGATTAAATAGTTGTTGTAACAATTAAATAGCATATTGTGACTCCTTTAATTTAAACCTAATTACATAATATATTTAGACCCTTCCTTATTTTCTTACTAATGCGAAGGTAGTCAGTCTATTTGTAAGCTGTCACGGTAAAACGATTTTATTAAAATTTCAATTTCTTTTTGTACATTAACTTAGAATTGTTTTAATCCGGGTACAAGAAGTAGAGGGTTCTCTCTAGATGTGGGTGAAACTGAGAAATGGCTATAAAAGATAAAGAGTTTTACGCGCCTGTTTATTGGAAAAAGCAACCAAGTTGAGTTTTCATGACACGTAATGCTAAGGTTTTATTAGAAGGCGATCTTAAAACTGTACTATGCTATAATTTGTCTCGAAAAAATATCTGTATGGAAATGCTTTTAATTATACATGAATGTTTACAGCCATGTTTACGATAGACAAATATGTAGTGTAACTGGTACAACTAGTAGACACTGATTGGTAGATAACCTTGCACTAATAATAAAAATTATGTGTTTGATTTCGATTACTAAAATATTTATATGTCAGATCATTTGGTCTTTAGTCTGAATCAATCCAGTTTGCAGCGCGTCCACCTCAAATGTAAGCAATGTAATATTTTATTTTATAATTATTATTTTTACATTTAATTAGGTTATCTGTTAATGATATAGTCACAAATTACTTATAACTAAGTTTTAACTAATTAACAGATTTAGAAGCCAGGTATTAAATGTTTACCTAATATTTCCAGTTACTTGATCCAAAGTGGCTCTTAATCGTGTGATTAATCGTAATCGCAATTTTAAACGTATAGTACCTAGACTTTTATTAAGCTATGACATAGTCGTAGTACGCTTTAATGTCAAAGTATTCATCGCAATATTGCTTTATGGCTTTGAGCCTTACGTCCTATAAATTACGGTTTAAACAGCCGGTTAGAGATATCCAAATATTGTTCTTACATATGTACCTAGCTAAACATTTTATTGAAACACAAGTAGACTCTGAGTTACATACATTAGCCCTCCTAAAAGCCCTTAAAGTAACGTTCTAACTTCAATTTAGCTATTTATCACAATTCAATTTATAAATGTATCTGGTATATAACTTCAAAAGATGTTGTGGAATGTTTTTTTTATTGGAAATACTATTTTAAATGAATATACACGGTGGAATTGAATTCACCGTTTTCCCGGAAGGTATGTATGTACTCAGTCCATGACATAGAACCTTTCTATAGCATATTTTATTCAACAAAATAACAATTAAAATTCCAGACAGCTCCTTAAATTTTGTGTTTATACGGTACCTACCCGGCACAAGCTTACGCTAAAGTTAACAATCGCAATTTTTTAGGATTATTTTTTAATTTATTTTTGGTGCTTAGTCATGTAAAAATTCATTACCTGTAGTAGATACCTACATATTTTTTGGGGAAATTACACGTGTACAAACCATAATGTAATACCTAGCAGAGTTTCAACAATGTATCTTTCTGATCATTATTGAATACCTACTTCACATTTTATGAACGCTATTCACCTTTGGGTAGGTTGTTAAAATGTACAGCTCAATCGTTCAACTTCTACTGTGACATTGTCATCTCAAATATTCGATTAAAAGATACCCAGTGTCAAACCTGTAACAATCATTGAAAAAAACCTAAATAATGATATCATATATACATAATACGAAAAATATTAGCATAATAAAAAAAATCCAGCCAGGTGTGCATCTAGAATGAAGGTCGACACACGATATGCCGGCGAGTTCATAGCGACGTTAATATTATTAGCAGTTTAATTTAGATTTTGTAGTTCTCACTAGCTTTCCGCCAGCGGCTTCACGTGTGTGGGCTATATGAAATAGAATTTCGGAAAATCCTTACTTATCGGATGCCTACGTCATACAAAGAACACACCCTCCATGTTTCAGGTCTACGTTCAGTGGTTTAGGCTGTACGTTGATCCGTCAGTCATTCAGGTCAAAGCATTTAATATGTATAGATATAGCAAGTTTTAGTTTGACATTTTTGTTTAGTAGTTAGGTATGTGTAAGTATACTAATAGCCGAAAAGTGGACACACATTTTATATTGGGGCTTCATTTAGCAATAAACTTTACCAGACACAGTTTATAATTGATGAGGAAAATAAATTTTGGTAATATAGCAGATATCATAACATAGCTATCATACATTGATAAGTTACGTTCAAAATGAATAAATAACAATTAGCGACATCCTAAGATATAATTAAAGTCATCACAGGTTAAAGTAATTTTATTTTTATAAGTATTTTTTTGTTTTCGGTAAAAGAAGATATTTCACTGCAATATTTATATATTACGAGTAGCGTTGTTAGCGCCTACAAGGTAAATGATAAATCTTTTGATAGGAATGTATGACTGCTTAAATTGCATAGGCGTCTTCACATGTAGGTAGGCTACTATTTCGTCGCCGTGAAGTAAAAACCTCGTAAAACGAGCATATATTATCATGTTTGTTCTAATGGTGCTTGACGGGTTTTTTTCCCAAAAAATAAATAAAAAAACATAAATTTGTGCTTTGCGATCTTTACACTGCACGGTGACAATTTGTAGTGTTAGAATGTCTAAATAAAATCGTGCGTTTGAAAAAAATGGTAAATACAAAAAAAACCTACCAAATGCGTGTCGGGCCTAGGAATATTCATCTTCAATTTACGTGTTTGGGAGCTAACCTAAGGTCCATTATCCCTTCCCTTATCCAAAATTATAGTAAGCTACTGTTTAAAATTGATTGTTTCCGTCTTACTTATTCCAGTTGAAGATGAAGTACATCTTGGTCCTGTTATTCACTGCGGTGGTGACAGCGCAGTGTCAAGACACGTACGGAACCGATCATGATCATTTGGACATTGAGGCGGTCGTTGCTGATAAGGGACAATTCAACAGCTTTATCGACTGTTTCACGGACGTGGCTCCTTGCAACGACTTAGCTGCAGCATTTAAACGTGAGCATACACTTGCAACGCAATCAAAAATTTTATAAATATATGAAGATAAAGGGTTGTTTTCTTTGTTTGTTTGAACTGGAGTTAGTCAGATTTGAAAAGAAAACATACATAATAGTCTAATTTTTAAGAATGGTTATTTGCTTTTCATCATCATCACGCTATGACCATAAGGAGCTGAACAAAAAGAAAAACAAAACACCCGGTAATAGAATGCGGTGGGTCGGAAGCCACAGGCGAGTAAAACTGCGAGGAATATCTAGTATTGAATATCGTACTGCACCGTATAAGTAAAATAATACCACAGTATTATGATACCCTTTACTTTAATACTGTGGTATAAAAGCCGTAAAAATAGTACCTAAGCTAAGTTCTAGCAGTACAGTTGACTGACTAGGGCACTCAATATTCAAATGTTGTCATTCAAAAAGATTATTTTAATGCATCTCATTTGATTCACTTAGAATTAATTACAGTCATCGATTATATAGCGTTAAAACCATATTAATGTAAAAATTATGATGTAATTCGACCTAAATAGCTCTCTCAAATTAGAAACCAGTGAGTAACTCATCCTCCTGTTCTTATCCCAAATTATTTGGAATCGACGCAGCGTGTATTTTCTTCACTAAGTACATCTCTATCAAACATTCATATTCATCATACAATTTTAAAACAATTGTAATTATATACTTAAAAGTAAACTTGGTTATATTTTTATCTAATATGTCTTGATATTGAGGTACCTATAGGTTGTATGTTAAAACAAAATAATTTGTCTAAGTCAAAAATAATTTATCTAAAATATTTGCATGCTGTCATAGTACTGTGAAATGTGTCTTGTTCTTGTACCACATATTTGTAACAACTTACGTATACCACATTTTAAGCAAATAAATATATGTATATTATTTCCTTTATTCACTTCTGTGCATATTTTTTACATTTTTAAATATTTATTTTTTTATTTACTTATACAAAAAAAACATTTAAAAATATAAAAAATAGTGATCCATCGATGTCGGGAACAGGGTCCAAGCTACCAGCAATCATTTCATAATCTCCCCTCTGAGTACCTATTGACGAATATTGCATTTTTTCCATGTTTAGGTGTAATACCTGAAGCCGTGGTTCAAGCTTGCGCTAAATGCACGCCAGCACAGAAGCATTTAGTAAGGGTGTTCAACGAAAGCTTCAAGAAGAATATGCCTGACAAGTTTGAGAAGTACAGGAACAAATACGACCCTGAAGGGAAATATTTTGTCAATTTCGAAGCTGCAGTTGCCGCGTTCTAGAATGCTGGGAAATTAAACTTATTTGAATATTTTTAAACCTTGTAATATCAGTAGTAATATTAAACTTAAGATTTACTTGCTGCTAGTGTGTTTTATTTGATAAATCATCATATTGAATTATAGATAGAATGACGATAAAACGTCAATATCGCCAAAGAAAGCACGACTTTCTTTGGCGATATTGTTATTATTATCGTTATATTGTCGTTTTTATATTTTTAAGTGTGTTGATCAACATTAGTAATTTATCATCAACATTAATAATTTCCACTTATATTAACTTACTAGAAACATTCATTCTCCTTCATCATTATCAACTACCATTCTTCTAAAACGACTACGATTATTAGAAATAGGAGTTCGTGGATAATTTATTGCGCACAGGTCAATCGGTTGGCGCGGTCGGTCTGTGGATAGGTGACTATTTCATACCGAGACCTTGTTCCCGGCTGTCATTTGTAGATCTTTGACAGTTGTTATGGGTAGTTAAAAGCCAGCAAGGCAAGACTGATTGTCAATCAGTCTTGCCAAGTGATCTCGTGTTACCCGGTAACTGGGATATGTGGGTCGCTCCATGTAAAACACTGGTACTAACTGCATCCGGTTAAAATGGAAGCCGACCTCAACATTGTTTGGGAAAAGGATAGGCAAAAATGACTTAGTAGCAGCTAGAATTTCGTAGTGTTCTCCCGTGATAACATAACGCTTGCAGCTGTTTCATAGAATTTTATGACGAAATGTCACAAAATAAGTACTTTTTAGAGTAAAAGATAAGTTATATCACCATACAAAAAAGTCGAATTAGGTACATCATATTATAATACCTAGGTACTTAGGTATGGCTCAAGATGGGCTGGATCGATTTTCATGATCATTGATTTGTTGATTTTGTATCCACTCGGAATAGCAGAATAACTATGAAAGTAGGTACCTACATGAATGGTGTCATAACACAATATTAATTGATTCTGAGGCGGTAGGAAGTTCTCCGAGTCTGTTAGTTAGATACATTAACAACTAAAAAGGAGTTTAATATACATTTCTGAATATGTTTGGATGTTCATCTCATTGATACTTTTAAAGAAGCAATGTATATCGTTGAACTGTCAAAATCAAAGGTATTGCAACTGAAATTGAAAGATATCGGCTTACGTAATTAGGGGGCAGGAGACAGTTATACACATAGTAGGCCATAGTTCACTCAGGACACGGGTGGGACCGCAAAAAACAGCTAGTAAAAAAAAGTTTATAATGTTATCTACTAGGCCGGCTATCTTAATATTATACCTACAACTTTCAAACTGAAATTATTATAATCAGCGAACTTGGTGCAAATGTTCCAGTGTGCAACGAGTCGTGAAAGACTCAGTACTTTTGATCAACATAAAACGTCAAACACATTGCGAATAAGTTTTACTAAAAGTAGTGAAGGAATAGCGGTTGAGTAAAAAGGTAAAAAAATTTTTGGTTTCCATGTTAATTTATACTTTAATAGCGGACCCAACAGACGCTGTACTGTCCTAGCTTTAGCGTTTTTATATAAAAACGACGACATGTACCGGGTCCAATTATTATTGCAAACCGTTCAGGGACCTACTGGCTTTATACACACAACATTTTATCCAAATCGGTCAAGTCATTTAGGAGGAGTTAGGTGACAAAACACGTACAGAAAAAAGATATGTTCACACAAATTATACGAAATAATTAAATAGAACATGTATATAGGTACATATGCACAAAGACGAGCTTAACCCAGAACTGGGTTCTCTAACAGCAAACCTTAGTGTATACATAACTGCCTATATAAACTTATTAAATACTAGCTTCTGTCAGCGACTTCGTCCGCGTGGAATAGTGGTGCTCCGCTCCTATTGGTTTTAGCGTGATGATATATAACCTATAGCCTTCCTCAATAAATGGGCTATCTAACACTGAAAGAATTTTTCAAATCGTACCAGTATTTCCTGAGATTAGCGCGTTTAAACAAACAACATCTTCAGCTTTATTATATTAGTATAGATTTATTCTATAAACATTTAAAATTGCCTTTTATATTACCAATTTCAAATGCAAAAAGGTATTCAAAAAAGGTCATTGACCGAGGCTATTACGTTAAATCCTTGCTATCATTGGATCAGAAAATAACACGTTAGAAAAGCTAACGATTAGATACCTAATTACAAAAACTTAAGCTATGCATCCGGGTACCTACCATGAGCGGTCACACTATCGTGATCACATAATTACGAACAATTAATAACAATTGTTGCCGGATAAGCCTTGAATCATTGTGTGGATATATAAAATTCAGGTATAATTTACCTCAAGTAATGAGGAAGCATAATTGACGCTTTAAAATGTTACTTCATACACAATTACTCAGTCGCAGAGACTCTTTGCTCTTTCATTAAGAGAGAATAATTCTCCCACGGTATAAATCATACTGTCATAATAATACTATATAAAATAAATGCGAAAGTTTGTGAGGATGTATGTATGTATGTTTATTACACTTTCACTAAAAAACGACCGAATGGATTTGAATGAAATTTGGTACGTACACACATAGTAACCTGGATTAATCACGCCCCTGGAACGCAAAGGGCCGAGGAAGGATCATGGAGGAGTCTGAAACTCCCGGCAGGAGGAGCCATTTAATGATTCCCACCCGAAAAAAAGGATGCGGGTGAATCCGCTGCAAACAATTAGTTTAAATATCAAACAATGTCATGTGAGTGTTAGGTCTAAACTTATACCAAGTGATGTAATTTGATTGTACCACAAAATAGCTTTAGACTGTCCCAGAATACAGAACAGTAATAAAATTTAGTTTCAAAATTTTCACTCAAAACACGTACATTAGACACACATCTATTAATAGCTATGGGATAGGTCACCTTTAGAAGTTTCCATGATTTACAAAAAACATTCGCGATTATTCGATATGTATGTAAAACACCTAACTATAGGCTCAGAGCTAGTCGTTAAGTACGTCTACAAAATTTTGAAAGTCAAAGACAAAAGGTTTTTATTTCATGTAGACTAAATTACAGGTTCCTATAATACTTTAAGAAGAGAAGCTAGGTGAAAAATGGGCCTTATGGAGAAGAACCGGAAAGAAACTCCATGGATACTCTTTAAAAAAAATGTTCTGGTTACAAATAGGAGTGTAATGTGAGGATCATGTAGATTAATTTATTTGTATGAAAAAAAAAAATAAAGGTACTAGAACAGCAAAAGTAAGAGATAATTTAATCTGATTGCCATGGCAGTTTGAAGCTGACCAGTCCCGACTGACGGCACCTGTTTACGAGTATGACGTGGGCGACGAGATTAATTTTATTATATAGTCCGTCCACCACCTTGCACGACCAGTCGGGATTATAATTATGATTGTATATTTTGTTAATTATAGCGTTGTACTTTAAATACATAAATATTTAAGTATGTACCCACGAATCCTAAGTATCCAATCCTGACGTATAATTGCATGCAAATGTTTTTTAGTTTCGCTTTCATTTGAATGAAGATACGGAAATAGATTGGGCCATGGAGATGGTTATAGGCTTTTTATACTGATGCGTATAGAGTTCCTTCGGGATGCAGGTGAAGCAGCAGGAAACAGCTAGTATGTATCTAAAAACCTAATGTATGCTATGAAATGCTTGGTGTATGATGTTGCACAGGTGGTATAAAAAGCCTGCCTATGATACCTAATGCATATTTTATAGCAGGTTTCATGAATTTTGAGTTCTTATGATACCTAATAATATAATACAAATTATAATATAATACCATTGATATATATATAAAACCATATAATATCTTTAGTTTGGATCTAAATAATGATTTGAATATAGCGAACACAGCTGTGGCTAACCATTAGTATCGTGGGCTCCTGTACTATTCTGTCGATTCCACTCTATTACCATATTGAACTGTGAACAATACAGAGTATTTTTTTATCAATGCAGCGATTGTTTACATACATAGATAGGTATTAACTTTAAGGAATACTTCAAGTATAAAAGAAGCGGTCCTTTGCAACAAGCATTACTCGTCCACTGCTCCTTATCTTGAACTGGGTGAGTTGCTCTACGCATTATATCTCAAAATATATTTGCAAGTACCTATCTTTTTATGAGGTCGGTTTCCTTTGAGATTTTATTAGTGTAAGACAGACTAATAAAATCCAACAAAGTTGTAACCATAACGATTTTTTAAGTATTTAAGCATATTATTTATTTATATTTAGTTTTATTCTGTACAGCTTTGACTGTTGTTGTGTGGCAAACGGTTCCCATATTTTTTACTGGTTCAAAGCATAATTTACATAATATATTATGTTACGTTGGTAAGAAGACAAAAATTCAAGCACCTTTGCGGTTTACAAGGTTTCCACAAAAAAGGTTTTGTATTCTTGTTTCGTATTTTTAAAAGAGGCTGACTGATTTGTTATTGTTGTAAAAAACAACAGAAACCGATCACAATCTCGCTGTGTTTGACACTTCAGTTTCAATTTTAATTTATTTAATAAGTACTAAAGAGGAATATAATTTCACAGAAAATCGCAAATATGAAGTGTATCTACGTGTTGTCATTCCTGCTGGCCGTCGCGGCTGTCCAAGCTGAAGATAAGTACAGCACAGAGAATGATGACTTGGACATCGACGCCGTCGTCGCGAACCTTGATTCGCTCAAAGGCTTCGCGGGATGCTTCATGGAGTCAGTGCCTTGCCACGCTGTCGCTGCCGATTTTAAAAGTATGTATTAGTGAGTAGTTGTTCTTTTATTTTATTAGATTTGGATGAAATCTGTGGATTATTACCTGGATTAACAGATAGTATACTTTGATGCGAGAGAAACTGCGAGAGACTGATTTAAATAATTAATAAACTTAATATAGGCTATGTTTTAGTTATGACCGAACATGCATATGATATACCTACTATGTTACATAATATACTTACATAATTTAGCTTTCCAATAATGTACGATTATTTTTTTTAATCCAATCAGCAGTTCTCGAGAATCTTCCCATATTATTCAGCTTCAGCAATTTTCTGAATAATTGCAATATGACAGAGCTGTTAACATGTACAAGTTTTATGTAGGTTGCATTTAAATTGCATCAGTATCCAGGTGGATGCAACTAATCATTTACCTGATTATCTTGATCACCTCTTACGACAGCCGCCGGTAAACCGGTTGTTATCTCATATTTATTGCAGAATCTGTAACTGCTTGAATGCCAACTTGAGTACAATTTCATAATGTGAGGAGTCAAAAACTGGGGCCGTGGTATTGTTCGAAAAAGTTACCGCGCCCCGGAACACAAAGGGCAAAGAAAGGAACATGGATGGGTGGTCAGTAAGAGTATGACATTTCCTCCCGCCCCACCCACAGCGGGACGAGTCCGAGATTTCCCATCCCTAAAAAACTCTCGTTGTAATTCAAATCTCAGATTCGTGTCTTTGGACGATGAGTATGAAATATAGGAATTTTATTTCGCATAATTGATAACCTATAGAATGAACTTTGTCGTCTTTCTTTCTTGCATAATGACCGGTTTGCTGATAAGCTGTAATATTCCGAAGTTAAATAACCTTGTTTATTATCTTCGTAAAACAAGCCCCGGTGCCGGTTTGTGACGTATTTAGGAAGAGATGGGCTTATGCAGGTTGAATAGCACTGTCTCTTTTTAGCAATGGGAGAACCAAGGTTTCAACGATACAAATTATTGTCCCTGTTTTGTTTAACGCATTTACTCCACATTAAGATAACTAATTTTATTGACACAGCATTACTAATATAGTATTTTGTAACGGGTTTGCTATTTGTCCATGTTTATCTTTTTACTTTACTCAGCACATCTGCCCACTTAATTGGCACAAATTTTCGGGCAAAGTCGAATCTGGAATCGAACCTAAGCTGCGCTCGCCCAACAAATCAATGAGGCAATTCAATCAGTAATATATCACTACTAGCTGTTTCCCGTGGGTTCACCCGCGTCCCAAGATAACTACTTAACGCACCCTGATAAATAGTCTTAAACCGTCTTCAAAATCTTCTCTATCTCCGTATCAACTTTCATCCAAATCGGTTTGGCGGTTTAACCGTGACATCATAACAAAGAAAGTCACTGTCATCTTAATCATTAATTCAATTTCAATTTATAAAAATATTTATGTATTATTTCAGAGGATATCCCCGAGGCTATTAGCACAAGTTGTGCCAAATGCACGGACGCTCAAAAGCACATCTTCCACAAATTCCTTCTGGGACTGAAGGAGAAGCTGCCTTCGGACTACGAAGCCTTCAAGAAGAAGTTTGACCCTGAAGGCAAACACTTCGCAGCTTTGGAAGCCGCCGTTGCCAACGCTTAAGTAAAACTTACTGACAATATATTACCTTGAATTCAACGTCTTAGGATATAATAAATATGTATAAGTTTCAAGTAAAGATATGATTTATTTTTGTTGAGTTGCTGCTAGAAAATACGAACTGTGGAATCGTATTTTGTTTGTATTTTTTGTGATTTGAAGGAATGTCAGCAAAAACGTTACCTTCAAATTCAGTGAGTTTCTGGTTTTCCCGATGTAAAGAGCTTCTCGAATACACCTCTTTTCTAATACTTTGTTGTTTGATTATGATCCATCGAATGACCGCAATTATCATACTCTTGAAAATCTAGAATTTCGGAAAATCCTATCTTATCGGATGCCTACGTCATACAAAGAACACACCCTGCAAGTTTCAGGTCTCTTCGATCAGCGGTTTAGACTGTGCGTCGATCTTTAAGTCAGTCAGGACAAAGCATTTTATATGTTTAGATTGAAACTGATTGAAACAACCGATAAGGTAGGCGACCATAAACTGCAAGCAATTTTCTAAAGGCATTTTTTATATGTCACATTGGCCACAGTCACTCACCTGGGTTCTTTAGCTCTCCATACAACGGTAATTGTGAGGAGCTCGTAGCTAAGTAACAACTACATGGATCGATTCAAGGTTAAGTTGACTGAAGGAGAATGTATAACCCATAGTATAACCTGTTTTACCAAGGGGAATCTGGTAATCCTGTAGTGGGTTGTGGAGGTCAGATAGAAAGTCGCTCTATGTGAAACGCTGCTGTTACTGCGTACTAGAATAATAATACGCCGATAGTCGCGATGTCCAATTGCCTGATGGCGAAGAGCCTCAACCAACATCTTAGGAGGCACGTAATGTGAGGAGGTTCATGTCTCTGAAGCCCTAACTATAGGTAGCTTGGACCCTAATCCCGACAGCGGTGGATCCCTTTTTTATATTTTTTAAAGGATTTTTTATAATATTTAATATATATGTAAAAAGTAAATAAAAATATAATGTAGGTGCATCCGGTTAGGCCGGAACCTCAACATAGTTGGGAAAAGGCTAGGCTATAATGAAGTACTTACGGTCATTATAAAAGCAGCCAATAAGTGGAATCTAATTGCGCTTTGGTGTTTTCGTTCGCCAGCAATTATTGAGTCATTAGGATTCTTAAACCACAATAGACAATTGAATACTCCTAAAAGGAGATTAAAATCAATCTTAAGAAGGTTTTTGTTCTTAATAGATATAAACAAAAACATAAAATACGCCAGTCATCTTAGATTTGCGTAAATCTTTTAATGAAACTGGGTTTTAATACTGGTTTTTACTAATAAAACAATGAAAAAGTTACTTGATACCTATTTATTAAAATATTTTTATTTATTTGCAGCCCCCACAAAATTGTTGATACTGTACGGAAATCAATCGGTTAGAAATTTTGTATTTCTACATACATTTCAAAGTTTATTATTAAATCTACATAATTATTTGTCTCTGAACTAATAAATTCTCATAAAATATGCATTAAACATTGACTGTTTCCGGAGATACTTTAATGACGAGACGGTCTAAAAACATTAATATTTTTTTGTCTACTAATAATATAATAAATGCGTAAGTTTGCGAGGATGACGTATGTATATTTGTTAATATTTCAGTCAAAAACTATTGAATGATATTGGATGAAAATTGGTACACACATAACAGTTTATAAAAGGATACGGTTTTCGTGGGCAGAATTCAGAATCGATTGGTTGGAAATAATGTAGTTCTAATGAAAACAATAAACCTCGGTACTTACAATGTACGTTTGCGCCTAAAATGTAAAAATATGGCTATGTTCTTTCTCTATTGAATTAGAAGAGAGAAAATACTGATATAATTATTATTTTTTGAATAAGAATTGTTTGCACTGCGTCCGATTCCAAAAAGGTTCTAAGGTATTATAATAGATATCTACTTTTGACTGAAAATCAAACATAAACCCTTCTAACTTCTATTAATGTAGCGCCTGGTAAATTTAAATAGCATTTGTCTTCTAGGTAAGTTGCTTTTAAATTTTAATCATGCTTGCTCGTACACACGCAATCCTAGACTAACACACACTATTAAAACATAAACCCATTATTCCATAATAATTACCGTACATTCATAATAAAGAACATTGTTCCGATTATTTGATAAAGCACTTAAGTTTTTTGTGAGGTCTTCCTTATAAATATTATTTCTGTTGAAGGTCAGCCAATCAGAGGGTTTTTAAATACAAGCTTCTGAGATGTTCTCGTCATTTGGTTTAGACATTACACCAATTTCGTAACCTATTCATAGCTCCTCAAATAGAGCTACTGCAGTAATGATTGCTTTAAACAAATGTAATTTAAGGGTGTCAATATTTATTTTGTGTTTGTTATTTGCATCGATTATCGCACAACAGAAATTTTATGATCGGAGATACGATTATTATGATATCGATACTTTGATACAGAATCCTAGACTACTAAAGAAGTATTTGGACTGTTTCCTTTGGAAAGGACCGTGTACACCTATAGGAAGAGTGTTCAGACGTAAGTATAAATATTTTCTTACATAATTTTAGAACTTGCGCAATAGCAATTTCATGCTTTTATAAATGGTGAAATGTTTAATTAGGACATGGCTTTTAAACACGGTGCAAATATACATGCAATAGGATAGTAAAGTGTATGTAATAACCATTAATACGAAGTAAATTTTCTTACCTAAATTAATCAACAATTACTGCAGTAAGTTTGCAAGCTTCCGACTCAGTTAGGTATTCAATATTAATATCGCCGAAGCTATGAATAATTATGGAAATGAAAATGATTTATGTTCGCTAGCATTTTAACCTTTTAAACTTGTTCAATTTATCATAGAGACCAATATATATAATAGCCTAATCCTGGAGATATATGGATGTTTATGTATCATCAGAAACTAACCCGAGCCGTTGCAAAATAGTTTCATTAGCCTTTAATTTCATCAGCGCCAACCGTGTGAATTTAGAACAAAATTACAAACATAAGGGTCGGAATAATAAACTTCATAATCTTGAAATCAGTTAAAAATGCTATAGCTATGGCTATTTCGGTAAATTTTGTTTAGACGCAAACTATTTGACCACGCAACATTCAAGCTATTGTTTTTATTTATTGCTCCTGATTATCACGTGAGATTTTGCGTTAGTATACCTATATTCCGGGGTTACAGGATGTTCAAAAGATTTACTGCGCCCCGGAACGCAAAAAAGTAAAGAAGGAACATTGATGGGTTTTAGTCAGTAAGAGTCTGACACTCCCTCTCACCTCACTCACGGCGGGAGGAGTTATTTGATGATATTCCATCCGTAAAAAAAACCTATATTATTCTATGACTTTCATTTAACTATTAATCAATAATTTGTTTCTGTTAAGTATTTGATATTTTTGAACTATCGTAAATCTTTGTAAATATCAAATAGCTAATAAAATTAAGGAAAACTTTTCATCTTTGTATATTATGATTTTCTATTGTCCGTGCATACGTCAATTTATAAAAACCCGAAAAGCACTAAAAAGTTAAAAATAATACTGAAACCTACCTATAATAATAAACCTAACCTAATCTACGATTAAACTATAATAAAATTTAACAATTTTTTGGAGTCGGTGCCGAAACGGCGAAATACTCTGGAATTACCAGTCGTTTCATTAATTAGCTTGGCACCGACTCAAAAAAAATTGTTACAAACATCCGAATTGATAACCTCCTTCTTTTTTAGAAGTCGGTTAAAAAATAAAATAGCCGTTGTATGATTACTTCGTTACGTCATTGCCTCTTATGTGAGTACTAAGCTCTGGTAGATCTCGACTCTTCTTGCATTATTTCCATGCAGCTGCAATAACTTTATTACGTCACCATAAAACATAGCCTCCGCAACTGACGCTACTTGAGTGAAGTCTCAAACACTGTATAGCTTATTTCCTTATTCTTGGTTAAGTTTTTGTGTATGAATATATGGGGAAACCCATGGATAAAACTTGTATTCGTTTTTATGTACTTCTAGTGATAACGAGTGGGTAACACTGGAGGACATTTAAGCAAACTCTTAAGTCTATTAAGTAAACTTGTTATTTATTTTCTTAATAATTCAAGTGTCTATGGTTCGTCAAGTATGTGAGTATTTGAACATGGAAGGTCGCGAGTGGCCCACCCAGAACTGGCAGGTGTAGACACCAACGAAAACGAATCAATCTAAAAGAAATTGGAGGCCTTTTATCCAATTATAGAAAAGCTTCAACGTGTTTGCCCATTTTCTATTCTATTCTACTTAAACCTATACTGTCCCACTGTTGGGCAAAGGCCTTCCCATCGACTTTACATATCTCCCAACCTCTGGCGTGTTCCCACCAGTCTCGGCAGTAAGCGTCAATCCGCCATCTCATCCCTAGTCTTGGGTCTACCCGGTTTGACCATAGTAGAAAAAAATATTTAGAAAATCTGTTTATTATCAATCGGTAATGGTTATATTGGTTATTATTATAAAAACCGTTGATATAAGTTTTATTGCATCACTAGCTATTTCCCGCGGTTTCACCTGCGTACCGAGGGAACTGCATGCGCCCAGATAAAAAGTAGCCCAAAACCTTCTCCAAGTTTCCCTCTATCTTCGTACCAAATTTTATCCAAGTTGGTCCAGCCGTTCACGCGTGATGCGATGACCAAGGGAAATAGGGATTCATTTTTATATAATAGATAGATTACTGTCCTATAAAAGTTGACATACAGGTAATATTCTATTTCAGAAATCTTACCCGACGCAGTAGCGACCGCTTGCGAGAAGTGCTCTCCGTCACAGCGGAGACTCGCCCGCAAGACTTTCAACGCGATCAAGAGGAACTATCCTGAAGGCCACGCAGAGCTCATGAAAATACTCGATCCCAAAAACAAGTACTATGAAGCCTTTGAGAAGGCTATTGCGAATGCTTGAAGTAATTAAGTCTCCACTTGGCGTGTTGTTATGTAAGCATATACTTAATACTATATACTAGTTCTAATACTTAATTATCTCTTTAAGTACCTTGCCGTGCCATAATGACTGCACCTACTTCGCAAGTAAGTAGGTAGAAGTAGTATTCTGTTTCCAAGAAAGATGTACTATTATACTCTCAAATAGGACATTCTACTGATAACTATCCAAGATTTAATTTGAAATGAGATCAATGAAGAATGGCTGCCTACATAAAAGCTTTACCAAGGAAATTGTGCAGACAGAGAACAGTGACTATGAAAACTTTAAGTACTCGCACCTTGGCAGTTAAAAGTGATATTTCCTTATTTATTTGGCAATGACTCGGTAAAAACTATAATTAAATATTTTTTGTCAATACCATCTTTCTGGGACAATCTTGGAAAAAATGTGTATCTTATTGCCGGAAGAAAATAGTCCTATTTATTCTCTACTAGCCGGCCCCGAACTTCGTACCGCCCCATCACTTTTTTTTTGTTATTTTTCCAATATTTTTAATATTATTCTGCTATTCGGGACGGAGGCAAATACAACAAATCAAAAACCATGAAATTCCGTTCAGCCATTCTTGAGTTATAAGTGTTCGAATAAACCCGACTTTGTTTTTTGAATGAAATTTTCTATATAAATATTGAGCAGTCGGTAACCTGGAATACATATGTTCCCGATATCGGTGGAGTACTATTTTTACATTTTAAATGATAATTTTTGAATAAAATAAAATATTTAAAAATGTAATTATGTGTACATGTACCTACTAAATTAGTAAAAAATACAGCCCAACAAATAATCTTCAGTGTGTCTCTCTAACAGAGACTTACACAAATTGAAGTCTCATATGAGAGAAAAATATAGGTTGCTTACTTAACCATTTAATGAAAATAATCACTCTAATGATTACCAAGGATACTATGAACCCAAACCAAATGAGTCAAAGCTATTTAGTTTAATTTAACTGATTACCTAAATAGATTCATTTACAAATAATGATTATTCGCCTAATTCTATTATAATTTGAACAAGGTGAGTCTTCCTAGGCCCCATTATTTTTACATATAGATGGATCATCATGACTTGTATGTTTAATTTGCATAGGTCCTAGGCATGTAGGTATATTTGTGTATGACGAATGATTTCTTTGTTGTTGTTGAATTGACTCATCAAGGAACGTTGATTGTGTGTGATTCATTGATCATTATTCCGTTTTTAGATTTCTTGACAAATACAAATATCGATAAGGATAATTTTAACTTTAACTGGAAATATCTAGTGTATCTGGGAAGGTTTATTTTTTATTTATTGTCAGCAGTCCTATCACCCTTGACAACCTTATCAGCAGCACTCACATTAACTTACTTACCAGTTTCACCGAAATCGAATAAACTCTAGTAACAATTAGAATATAAAAGCTAAATTTTTTTTTAATTTTTTTTATCACCATTTTTTATCTCGTATAAATTGCCGATGATTTTGTTGCATGAGATGCACAATTTGGATCAAGATTCATCTTCAATCATATTTTATCTTAAAGTTGAGACTCATTTTAACAACCACTGGGGTACAACGTCTTTGCACAGTAAATTTCAGCTTCCGATTACTTTTAAGATATGTTTATAATATTATGGAGGGTTGCTATGGATAATCCACGACCCCCATCTATTAAGAATTCTTTTTTTTTTTGTGCTACTTAGTTCAAAATGTTATGATAACTATTGTAATAGGTGTAATAGGTGTAGTAGCATTATTCATAATGTACAACCAAAATTAAAACATGATGATTTTATTCAGCGTTAATTTTCCTTGTACAAGCAACAAAACTTTTGAATTGCTTAATTTTCCCGGTAACACCAATCTATTAAACGTTTTGTTTATAACCACAAGTTGCAGGCCTATTAACATTTCACTAACAATACAGGGAGGGTTTTACCGAAACCTCGCAGCTAAATCAATAAAACCCCTATGCATTTCGGTAAAAGGTTCAAATTTGTATGTTATGACCACGTAAGCGTTGACCCATGTGCCAATGAAGGTAGTGGGTATACCGTCGTCAATATAAACCACTGTCGCTTTCTGCCACCGCTAGTTCTTTAGGTCGATTATAAAGAGTAAAAGGTGGGTGAATGAACTGCTGCTTGCATTCAGTGACGAATTATTTTGTGTGTTTGTGATACGGGATTTGTGATTTGGCACTGTGACCTTTTGACTTTACGAACGAAATACATCTAGTTAAAAAAAAGTTATTAAAAAGTCATGATATCGCTTGCACGTTTCTTTCTCTAGTAGTAGTAGATGACGTTTTAATATTCAACAAAGATAATTTCCAATTTAATGTTTTAGATTTATACATCTAATTCGTGGTGCATGTATCTAATATGTATTAAAATCACGTCCTACGTTCGTCCAGTGTCCATGGAAACAGCTCGCTAATAGATTTCATCGCCTCACATTCGGGACAAGCCACACTCTTTGTTCCATTGTGATCGTACGAAGTTTATTAATTGGAAGAGAGGAATTAAAATTCGGTTATTATTTCCAGAATTCAATTGTGAAAATGAAGGTCCTGATTGTTTTGTCGTGTTTGGCCGTGGCTGCATTCGCCGCTGACAAGTACAACGCTAAGTATGATAACTTCGATGTGGACACCTTGATCACCAACGACAGACTCCTCAAGGCGTATATCAACTGCTTCCTGGACAAAGGACGGTGCACACCTGAAGGAACTGATTTCAAAAGTAAGTGAACATTTCATTATTGCTCTATATTACGTTTTTCGTAGACAACTAAGAGTTGTTAGTCAATTAGTGATATTAATAGTTTATGAGACCACATCAACTCTAAATCACAAACAGAAGTAACTATAAATAGTCTAATTAATCATGTTAATTAAATATTAATGTACCTTAAATAGACTACTGTGGATATTTTTGTGATAACAAGTGTCGATGTTGACATAACGCGCTGTAGCATTAAATACATATTTACGTAACTCCGGATAAACCCAATACTGGCCACTCGAACTGTTTGCACAAACCGGGTCGAGGTCAAGGTTTTCAAGTAGGAAAATATCCCGAGGTACTATCAGACCACATAAGTTTATACAGACGCAGAAATTTTCATATCCTTGGTGTTTTTTCCTGTAATTAATTTGCATGTAAGCAACAAAAAAAAAAATACCTATATTTCTCGATATAGTTATAGCTTTTTGTAGGCCTCGAGTTTATATTAGTGCTATGGTAATCGGCCTATTCATATGGAAAAGAACAAATCATAATATATTATGATATTCCCGTCACAACCCCGTCTTTTCTATTTGTGTTTTAAAAAAATAGTAATTTGCTTTGACTACCTTTGCCTTTCAAAGTTTACTAATTGTACAAGCGTAAACTACAACACCGAGATTGGTGCAGTTGGTTGTTTTCTGCACATTATATTTACTGTTGGTCTTCGGTATCCAAGATATTCCCTAAAAAAAATGTATATTTTTCCAGAGACCCTACCAGAAGCGATAGAGACCACTTGCGGCAAATGCACTGACAAGCAGAAAAATAACATTAGGAAGGTGATCAAGGCTATCCAACAGAAGCACCCCAAGGAGTGGGACGACCTTGTCAAGAAGAACGACCCCAGTGGCAAGAACCGCGCCAACTTCGACAAATTCATCCAAGGAAGCAGATAATAAACTCAACCATGTTCTCACATGCGTTGATTTAGAATAAAGTATTAATGTAGGTCTTAGAAAATATTTAGTATTTGCTAGAATTGCAGTAGGATTAAAAACAGCTCTCTAAGATGCTGCAATGCTTTAAAGCAATCTCATCTCCCACAGGATATTTCCCGTAGAATTTTACTTTTACCGTTTCCTGGGATCAGCGTCCTTGTGATTTTATTTATATGTAGGCTTTTAGATTGTAATCGGATGACAAATTGTTGTGTTATTTATTTAAATATCACGATGTTGACTGATATTGTATTAAAATATTTGATTGTAATTTGTTTATTTTTACCTCATTTGTATTGAGATTATAAAAAAAATATATAATTTACGTAGTTAGCTATAACCATTAAATTCAAGGTCTGTTCGGGAAGGCCTCATCACTGTATTTAGCACATGTAAATTATGAGAACTTGAACAACTTCTGCCACTTGGGTAATAAAAGTAAGTAAAAATATGAGTCATAGCCCAAAAATAGTCGTTATACACGCATACGAAAATACATGTACCAGTAACGATATCATTAATTATGAAATGACTGGTAATTTGACTGGTTGCATGTGGGTTTTTGTGTCAGGTAGGGCCGCCGCCCGGTGCGGGCGGTGCGGTGCCCAGTTGCGCCAGAGAGCCAACACCGCTGCACTCTGATGTAACTTCATAGATTGTGTAAGGCCGTCACATAATCTTCAACACCACGCAATCGTTCCGCATCATAGCATGAATTACACGTCACTAGCGCTCTATGGGTCCCTTGCCTATTTTTGTTACTGAACTATTTTGTTTTCGAAACTATTTGGCGTCTCGTTTAAGTACCTTCGACTTTTACGATTTTTACGATTGTAAAAAATAGGAATTTCAAACCGGTTTACTTGTTGTATAATACTAAATTACTTGAATAATACTGCTGCAAAAACGGCTTCTTAATTCATGTAGTAGATTCCATTCCCGCTCTCTTATACTGTATGTCAAGGGTTATATTTGCCGGGGTTGCGGGATTATCGAAAGATTTCCCACGCAACCGGAAAAAAACAGGCTGAGGGAGGAACATGGATGGGTTTTAGTCAGTAACAGTCTGACACTCCCTCCCGCCCCACCTAGGGCCGGAGGAGTCATTTGATCCCATCCGAAAAAAAGGAGTTACTCCTACTCTATTTGCAGTCATTGCCGTACGATTCAGCTACACAAAAGGAGTGTATAGAACTTGTCAACAATTATTATCTTGTCCCAATAAATTGCGATCTTGATCAAAGTCGTGATACAATTAATCCTGCTGACGTCAACAGGAAAATACCTTCATCTATAACCAATACATCAATATCGAAAAGGTACTCGTGCTTGTGTAATTAATCGCTTCAGTTCACCAGTAACATAGTATTAACCACACAATATTAACGTTACATAATAATGCAGAGATCTAGCATGCCAATGTTATTGGCTAGCGGAAAGATAATCGGTTTATTTATAGCTAGACCTTACAGGCCCCTTTATACACTGTGTTTTTTTGGACCTATATAATGGTCTCGAGGCAGCATCGATACTGTTTTTTATCAATCACCGGGTGTGGAGGTGTTTACAGAATACTGAAGATTGATAATATTATTCTTTTCCAAATATTATTTTACAGCTGTCAATCAATTTAGAACTTTGTTTACCTGCAAGGTGTATTTTTTCTAAACATGGTCTTTTGAATATGAAGAAGTTTCCGTAGGGCCTATTAATACCCACTTGTTATATAAATCGAAAAATACATTTGGAATAAACGAAAACAGACTTGATTGACAAATAATATAACGAAATAGAATAAAAGGCAAAACAAAGTTATTAATTTGCAACTTATTTATTAAATGTAATGCTCCACATAGTTTCATTTGGTTCCATTTCGAATTATGCAATTAATCGCAGAAAACAAATAAGTCTGCTTATCTCACGTGTTGTTTAATCTGTTCCAAGCACGAAAGCAGAGAAATCCTTTTCATACTCTCCTTTAGGGTCGAATTTGTTGCGGAATTTAGTGAAGTCATCAGGTTTCTTCTCGCTCAGAGCCTTTACAGTTTTTCTGACATTTTGCCTCTGTATTGCTGAGCATTTGGCGCACGCTGTTGAGATAACCTCGGGCAGAAGCTCTGAAAAGTAAATAGTACCCATCAAAAACGCATAGTGGTGTTAGTATGGAGGTTCCTCCATTGAAAAGGGAGGATCCTCAGGCCAGGTTGGTGATATGGCTTGGCGAGCCACTGCGCGATGGTTGATGTCGGAAAATTGTATAAGTTTCAATTCGCTTGCGAACTTTACTTGTGCTATGTAGGAATGTTGACGTCGTTCTCATGTAGCGAGATAGGTGTCGCTGCATTACATTTGTAAAACTGATCGGTATTCTTGACCGATGTTAAACCAGACTATCCTGGTTATGACAAAATAATGGAAGCGAGGATTGATTGAATTTATGAACCAAGATGCCTGCTTGAGTATTGTTCGTAGTAACCGTTGTGAAAAAAACGTTGTGAATAAACTATCTACACAAAGTTTTAAGTTCGGTAATCCGAATAAAAAAATTAATAAGTTATTTAGCACACTTTGCCAAGAATGTTGTAAATCTTGTCCTTTAAAGAAAGTTAAAATAAACAACAAATTAAAATTTAACGAATGGTCTACCAAGGGGATTAGGATAAGCAGAGATGTATTGTATAACTTGTACCGTGAAAAATCAATGACATCTGATCAATCATTTCACGATTATGTAAGAAAATACTCAAAAACATTCAAAAAAGTATGTATTCTTGCTAAATCGAAATCAATTAGTAATAAAATAGCCAAATCTGATAATAAAATAAAAGCCGTTTGGAATATAATAAACTCGGAAACTGGTCAAATTAAAGTACGGGATACTGAGCTGCTATTAAATATAAATGACGTAACTATCACAGACAAAGTAGAGGTTGCCAACGCGTTTGACACTTTCTTCTCAAATATACCCATAAAGGTCACCAAATCACTCCATTCGTCTTCTATTTTAGCTGAATCTTTATTGAAACAAAACTTCACTAAAGATGTACCTAATTTTAAATTCAATTATGTGACTACGCACACGATTAAAAAATCATTCAAAAGCCTAGATTTAAAAAAGACAGAAGACCTATGGGACATTTCTATCAAAGCACTATGCTCCATTATTGATAATATTGCCCCGATACCAGGACCGCGCCGACTACTGGCAGCGCCTGTGTGCGAAACCTAAGAAGCGCCTCTTTTTTAACCGACTTTAAAAAAGGAAAGGTTCTCAAGTCGAATATGTTTTGTGTTTGTTACGCGATTACTCCACCAATTATTAATTGATTTTGATTATTCTTTTTTGTTTGGTAAATCATATATCAGAGCAGTGGCGTAGCTAGCCTTTTAGGGGCCCCGTATCAACTTTTGCTCAGGGCCCTAGTATCAGACTTGGGCGAAGCCCTAATAGATGGTAGACTTTTCATAAAAGAAACAAAACCTTTCGCATTTTAATAAAATAAATAAACACAATGTTGCTAGAAAATGTATATTTTTTTAGATAGATAAGAATTTGATGTAAGCTAATCATCATTAGCCTATGTTTATATTGGTTTACTTTTAAGTGCCTCACCTTACGTATAGAATATCGCCCTGTACTTGGCTAGACATACTCGCATAGTAGAATATATAAAGCGCGACCGAAGCGAGCGCGAAATTTTTTAAGGCTTTCAGGGTCTGCGGACTTTGTACCAATTTGTTTTTTTTAAAGTAGAAAGCGCGAGCGAAGCGAGCGCGGACTTTTTCTTAACATGATAATATTATTAGGAATAATATTCTTCAATAAATAGTAACAAAAACAGAATTTGAAAAGAAATATAAATACCTACGTAATCGAAAGCGCGAGCGAAGCGAGCGCGAATTTTTTTTAGCATGATAATTAAAGGGAATAATATTTTTTAATAAATGGTAACAAAAACAGAGTTCGAAAAGAAGGAAAAATACGTACGTAATCGAAAGCGCGAGCGAAGCGAGCGCGTTTTTTTTTTAGCATGATAATTATAGGATCGTTTTTCAATAAATAGTAACAAAAACAGTATCTGAAAATAAATAGATGATATATAATAATAGATGGGAGTTTTGCGCTAGTTCAATAAGATGTTGGCTAATCAGATTTTGGGGGCCCCGGGGCACTGCCCGGCTACCCCCTGGGTAGCTAAGCCTCTGCGCACGCTTTTATTTAAGTGATAACTGTAACAAATTAAAGCTTATGTTGATTTTCCGCAAAAACAATGAAAAATTCTTACATTTTATGTAGGTTTACGTAAATACTTAGGAGAGCTAGCCTATAATCTTTCCTATTCCATTCAGGCTCAAAATGTTTACTTTTGTAATTGTTCTGGTTCTTTCGCTCGTTAAAATTGGGGAGTCCCCGGTGACCACATTTCGCTCGCGTCGCATCGCATCGGATTGCGTTGATAAACTCATCCACGGCATGGCTTTTGTAATAAAATAATCGCCTATTGTAGCGACTGCGATGGTTCTTTTGATTTTAATGCAGAGCTCGTAATTCATGTAAACTAAAACCAGAAACGTAAACAGTGGGTCAATTCAAATAGTGTAAAATTACACCACAATCATAAATATTGTCTTGGGAGACTTGTATCTACTTAGTCGATGCTCAACTATGAGAGAATATGTTCATAAGTGACAAAAATAATGTTAATAATTGGCGCTGGCATTTCATCCGGCGCCCCTACTGCCCTGGCGCCTGTGTGCGCCGCACACTTCGCACACAGGGGCGGCGCGGCCCTGCCCGATACTTAGTGAAATTTTCAACCTCTGTATTGATAGCGGTACCTTCCCTGACCTGATGAAGCACAGGAAAGTGATTCCGATATTCAAGTCAGGTTGTAAGAAAAATCCCTCAAACTATAGGCCGATCTCCATCCTCCCGGCCCTAAGTAAAATCTTCGAAAGAATTATGCTAGATCAGATGTTAAGTCACTTTAATTTAAATAATATATTACACGACCGTCAATTCGGCTTTACGAAGGGTAGGTCTACTACGGACGCCAGCGCTCGACTAGTCACTCAGATTCTAGATGCCTGGGAGAACTCACAGGATGCTATAGGTATATTCTGCGACCTCTCCAAGGCTTTCGACTGCGTAGACCATGAAACACTTATTTCTAAGCTGAATCACTACGGAATTCGTAATAAAGCTCTTGAACTTGTTCTATCCTATCTGTCAAACAGACAGCAAAAAGTAGAAGTCTGCGGCTCAACATCTTCAGGGACAGTAGTTAAAATGGGCGTGCCTCAGGGCTCAATACTGGGTCCATTTCTGTTCTTAGCTTATATTAATGACCTACCATATATGATGTCTGAAATTACTGATGTAATTATATTCGCAGATGACACTTCCCTTGTTTTTAAAATTAATCGAAAAGATTCTAATGTCATACATGTCAATGATAGCTTAGTAACTCTCTCGAAATGGTTCGCAGCCAACGATTTGTTATTAAATGGCTCCAAAACTAAATGTCTCAAATTCTGTTTACCCAATGTAACTACAGTAGAAACTTACATAATGCTCGACTGTAACGAATTAGAGTTAATTAATAATACTGTTTTTTTGGGGATTACCATTGATAATAAATTACAGTGGGGTAGCCACATATCTGCCCTATCAGGGCGTCTTAGCTCTGCTGCTTTTGCAGTCAGAAAAATTAGACAACTGACCGACATAGCTACGGCCAGGCTCGTTTACTTCGCCTATTTCCATAGTTTGATGTCGTATGGCATACTGTTGTGGGGGGCAGCAGCTGATGTTCAATCTATTTTTGTGTTACAGAAAAGGGCGATTCGTGCGATCTACGACATGGGCCCTCGCGAATCTCTTAGAGACTTCTTTAAAGAAACTAACATACTTACTTTGCCTTCATTGTACATTCTTGAAAATATTATGTTTGTACGTAAAAATCTTCATAAGTTCACAGTTAAAAGTGACATTCACAATATTAACACACGTAATAAACATAAAATAGTAGTTCCAAAATTTAGACTCACTAAGTCAAATAAATCATTCTTAGGGAACTGTATACGCTTTTATAACAAGCTGCCTAAATGTATCCTTGATCTTACAGATAAAAAGTTTAAAAATGTTGTCAAATTAACACTTATAAAAAGAGCCTATTATAAAATCCAGGACTTCATTGACGACAAGGATGCGTGGCGTTAACAACTTATTTTCTGCACAGGTGGCCTCCCTGGCGACCAGAAAACTACATGAAACATTACTTATATTGCTTAATTTAAATTGTAATTCAATTATTTAATTTTTTTGTTGTATAGCATCATTTGAATTGTATAACTTTCTCAGAGATAACCTGTACTGTAAAAAGACAATTGTAAACATTTCCTATTAAAAAGAGTGTCTATGGAGTTTCTTGCCGGTTCTTCTCCATAAGACCCACTCCTTGGAACCGTGCAACTAACTTGACGTTTCATAAGTGCCTGCAAAGACCTATTTGAAATAAAAACATTTGAATTTTGAATTATGAATTTTGAAAAACCAGCTCAATCACTCGCAGCACGAGCTCACTTGAGCAGGAAGACTACTTATAATGGTCGCTTTTTCAATGTTTTACATACAACGCTGAAATATTGGTCTTCTATAGACACGTCTCAATTAATATATTTTCCGAGTTTTTGCCAATCGAAATGGTATCAACTACTGATTTATTTTTTCTACAGGATAACGTTAGGAATGAGTATTTAAAAGTCATGGATAATTTGCAAACAATTCATGAATGATCGTGGAAACCATTGTGCATTTATTTAAACTTCAAGATAAAAAATGTTTACCTTTACTTGATTTTTTGTTGTAAAGATAAAAGATAATATGTTGAACGAAAACGAAAAAGAGTTTGTAGACTACACCTCTATATTAAGTTTAGATCGAACATCAATATTCCTATCTGGAAGGCCTGTATCGAAGGGGTGATGAGGAACAGTGTGCGGGGTCCCTCCATTGTAAAGGGAGGATTCTCCGGCCAGGCGGGTGATATTGCCTGGCGGGCTACTGTCGGATGGTTGATGTCGGGAAGTTCTATATGTTCTAATTATGTAGAAACTTGCTGTCGTCGTTCGCATGTAGCGAGATAGGTGTCGCTACAGAACAACCACCATAGCCATGATTAACCATCAACATTAAATTCATGCAAGCCTTTCCATTTGTTCAGTCCCTCCTTTATTGACATTAATGTTGCTGCTCTGAACGTACTGGCAAACAAAAAAGCCGGCCAGGTGTGAGACGGAGAAATTTTAACCTCCACTTATCCCTCCCCTACTCCGAGACGAAGGGGGAGGCCCTTTCCGTTAAAGCAATATGATTTACTTTTTATCTTATTTTTAGCAATGCATAAGGACAGTTTATCTCTATATTTATGTAGCTTGCCAAATTAAATCTATTTGTGCGTGCCACTTACTTCTGAAGTCAGCAGAATGTTCCACAGTGCAGGGTCCTTTGTCCAGCATGCAGTCAATGTAAGCGGTGAAGAGCGCGTCATCACCCAGGATCTTGTCCACGTCTAGCTTATCGTACATTTCATCGTAACCTAAGGCAAAAGGTGCGGCCAAGGCAAGCAGAGCTACTATCACAGCTACCATTTTTATTGATTCTGAAATAGGAAATTTCAAATAGATTAGAACGCGAAGTTGAAAATACTCGCTAGCCACTGCTAGTTTTAAAAAAAACTTAAGTATGAATCCCGAGCACTCCCCATATTTTTAAAGGCAATGTAAAGTATTGAGAGCAGTACCTACAAGGCATCTCCTTATATTTTTATAATTATCTCGATAATAAATTGTATCATTTAATTAATGGAACAAGGTGCGTGTTCCTGCATGGATTCATTTAAATAGACCGTAGAAAATACCTACTTTAATAAGAATTCTATACTATACAATATAATATGTACATCTTGGCTAGATAGGTAGTTATTTCGTAGCTCGTTAATTAGGGGTACAAGACGTTTTATTTTTCTAAATTACAAAGTTAAGACTGTATTGTCTGTATTTTTTATTTAAGATTAGATTACAGTATTATAATTTAGTTTTTCAAATTTAATTCATTAAGACAAATAATAAAATAACATTTATGTTAATATTACACAATTTAAATATGAATATTTAAAATTGATATTTTTGAGCTTGTTACAGTACACGAAATAAATTGGATAAAAAAACATTTTTTATGATATTTCCTAACTAAATTTTATCATTAATTCAAGATTCAATTGATTAATTCAAACTTTCACTCACCGAAACCCCTAGGTATGTGTTGCTCTGCAGATTTATAGTGTACTCTATGCCTGTAGGACCATTCGCTCATTTTATACCTCAAAGCACGGATATACACAATTACCTTAATTTCCAAAAATATTAAAATCTAAATTGTTTAGTCTAACGTCATTACAAATAATTTAACGAGATAAAATTGTGAGATATCACAACACTAACATTGACCTTGTGTGACAAAGTTACGTGGACATCAATCAAGTACGCTTGAAAAACGAAATTGGATATTATATCAGGGAGATAATCATCAATGGATGATATCAGATACTGTAGCTATTAATAGCAAATCATGGAGTTGATCGGAACATGCAGAGTTGTGGCCGTATTAACACGGCATGGTTATTGAGGTCGATGTATACAAGGTCAAACAAAACGTGACGGCTTGAAAATCATTCAGGCACTATATTGATATTACAGCATGAAGAGCACACTTTGACTGATAAATTATCCATCATCGACCTATATATCATGACCCACAGCTGGGCACAGGCCTCTATTCATACAGAAAAGGCATGAGCATTGATCACTACGCTTGCCCAAGGCGGATTGGCGATTTCAGACTTTTAAAGTCCAGGTTTCCTAACGATGTTTTCGTTCACCGTTAGTCAGTGACGTCTAAGATACATTCAGAGAGTACATATATGACTTAAAAAGTCACATTGGTAAGTTTGCCAGAATTCGGACCCGTATCGTACACTCGTACACGAGATTTAGGTCCCCACCACGACTTATAATAATATTAATATGAAAAATATAATTCTTCTTATAGATCCCATATTCCTCGATGAGATTAATTAACTGAAGTATTATTTAAGCAGAGAAAACAATTTAATAGTAAAGGCAGACCATGGACAAGGATAATGGTAATGGCTTCCATCTTTGCATGTGTTTGTTTCGAACAAAAAAGTGCGTAAGTTTTTTTTGTGCATTTGAGTGGCTCGTTGGTCTGAAGGTCGCAAATGCGATTGATGCGGACGAGACCTCGGGCATAATTCACGTGTCCGGCCAATTGTTATCATCTGTAAAAGACACTAAGGTGGATTTAAGAAGACTCTGACACTAGGGCTTGTTAAATCTAGAATAGCATTTAGCAAAACGGTGATTTCATTAACTAATAACATTTTGATCAATGAAAATTAATGCACGATGTCATAGTAGGTCTTATTAGATAAGAACCTGGAAACAACTCCATCTATCCTAACTACAATCCTTACTAATATTACAAATCCGAAATAAACTCTGTCCGTCTGTTACACTTCCCGCTAAAACGGCCGATTTAAATGAAATTTGTGGTAAAGATAAACTAAAGTCAGGAGACAGTTTTTACTATTTGTCCGGGTGCATGTAGTACATAGTTGCCTCAGGAAGTAGGAGTCTCTAGTCTATATCTATACAAATTATAAAGAGGAAAGATTTATTTGTTTGTTTGTCGGGTTTTAACTCAAAAACTACTCGACCGATTTTAAAAATTCTTTCACCGTTAGAAAGCTGCATCTTTACGAAGTGATATAGGCTATATTTATTTCCAGAAATAATTAGGGATCCCTTCTAAAACTTGAATAATGTAACCCAGGGTGTAAAAAAAAAAGTCCACGCGGCCGAAGCCGCTGGCGGAAAGCTAGTACTTAATAATACACTAACTTTGTTTTCTGAAACAATAAAATGAGCCACATATACTACACATATGTAAACACAACATCATAATATAGAAAAACTAAGTTTAGGTGTGGGAAAAGTGGTAAAAAAATAACCTTCACTTAGGACACAAAAACAGGTAAATATGATATGTATATTTTAAAACATTTACATTTTAAATAATTGCAATGTATCTCGGCCGGTTCCGCATCTATTAATGGACTAGTAATTACTTATAAGCTACTTGCAGGATAGACTTGTAAACAATAACGAGGTAGTGATGAAACCGCCGTTGCGTGTATGTCAGAGATGTAAGAAAAAAATAATTATCACTTTACAGATAGCCACATTTTGCAAAATAAAAGAGAAAAACCTTTTGCAACATAAAAGAGAAAAACATGATGCAAAATAAAAGAAAAAATATAGATATATATATACAAAAAAAAATAATATTTAAAAGCGCGATGCTAAAATTTAGAAGCTAGCTAAACGGAAATGAGCAGTTTTGGAGAACGCTACATGTAGATAGATAATTTCATTGTGATTGTTCTTAAATATATGTATATTTCTAAATGAGTAGAGAACAACTTTAATGGATATTGCCATCTTCAAGGGGGTAAATCTTCTCGAACTCCGTCGACTTAAAGTTTCAGAATATTAAAAGTTTAATACCATTTCATCATTTACAACCGGGAACTCTAATGTCCTTATAATTGTTGCTAAAGTGGCATAATTGATACCGTCCTATTATCTCGGAATTTTCCTCCTCTTATGAAGAAAAACTGTAGTACTATAGTTCCACGCGCACCTATAAAATGTTAGATATAATCAAGAAACTATTGTGTTCTTCATCAGTATTCATCACTGTGTCAAAGGTGGGTCATGCTTATTCTAAAACAGTATTATTAGACTTAAAATTATTAAGATTTTGATTTAGTAGGTATTACTTAGATTTAGCAGTGGTTGCCTTTGGTTCATTCTCGTTTTCTACTCAAATAAGTGCACTTCTGAATTGAGGGTTCTTCTTAATTTTGCCAGTTCTCGTTTTTTTGCATCAAGACTGATTTAGCTGCCTTTCTTTGGGTCAGTTTAAATTTTTATTTAACCGCTCCTGCTCTGCAAGAACGTGGAAGAAATTCTTTAATATTTTTCTAATTTTCATGCACATGGAATGTATAAATTTGAAAATTCAGGAATATTATTCCCCACTAGTTGTTGTTTACGGTTTATTAGTCTTCTCAAAGATTGACCTCCTGCTCTCAGACAAATAGTGATAGGTATGTCCTTTTCCAGATTAGGTAATCTAAGTATGTTCAAAGGTTTAACTGTAGACATGTAAAAAACAGACTCACTCACATATCTATGAATTTCTTTCAGATCCAAGATGAAAGTCTTCGTAGTGCTGTCCGTTCTGGTTGCCTTCACAGCTGCGGCTACTCTTGCCCCAGCTGAATTGGAGTTGGTTGAAGCTTTCGACTACGACGCTTTGTTTGCCAATGATGAGCAGAGAAAAATTGTCTTCGATTGTATGTTGGGCAAAGGTGAATGCGGTGACTACCAAAAGATGGCAGGTAAGGTCAATAGGCAATCCAAAGATTTTCTAGAGATTTTAGAGTGCAGCAATGACTCCTCTTTTACTTATCGGACTTTAATTCTTTATAAAATCTTGTTAATTAATTATTATTCCACGATCATCGAAATTCGGCAAATGCATAGGAGCAAAGTGGTTGAAATATACATATAACAATGGCTGTCATATAATAAAGCTATAATAGAAAAAGCTCACACACAAACGATTTATGTTCAACTAGCTCTTTCCCACGGTTTCACCTGCATCCAAAGGGAACTAGTTCATGTACCCAGATAAAAACTATCCTGTCGTTCCAGGATTCAAGCTCTCTCCACAACAAATTTAATCCAAATCGGTTAAGCCGTTTGCCGTGAAAGCGTAACTTTTGGTTTTTTAATAATTCCTTGGAAGGATTTAAACTCATAAAACGAAAACAAATATATATTTAGACTTAGACCTATTATATTTTATCGTTGCAGAAATTTCACGCAAGGTAATGGAGACTAAATGTGCGGATTGTACTCCATCACAGAAGACTAAATACGAGAACGTACTGAAGACGTTGCACGACAAATATGAGCCTTTTTACAATGAACTCATGAAGAAGTTTGCTGCCAAGAAGGAATAAGTTATAACCACGAAGTATATAAGGTTATACCAATAGAGTATCTATCTTCTCTTTTAATTGGACGTTGATTTAATAATAGATATTTATTTACATAAATAAAATGCATTGTGAAAACGACGTGATTAAAAATAATATAATAATATATTTTTCAAATTGTTTTTTTTTGCTATCTATAATTTCCAATTAGTTCTATGTAATTTGTCTTAAATAAGACGCCTTTCGAAAAAGGATCTGTTGGCATTGTAGAGTCAACGGTCGTCAGGAGCCGCTAGACGACTCCCGACCAAAATTTTGAATGATGTGTAGATAGCTTGAGCCCTGTTGAAGGACATAGGATAGAGGTAGTTCCCTGAGGATGAAGTGAAACCGCAGGCAATAGCAAATGGATTATAAAACTAACGGGTAATCTACCCACCTCTCACCTAGTAAAAATAATCTCTTCGACTTTCTTGCATGATCAGCTTTCATGGTTGAACTCTTTCAATCAATCATGAATATCGGTAAATAATAAAAAAATAACATTTGTAGCGAGGACGTCATATTTTTATCTAATACGAATTTAAATATGTTTGTCTGCTCACTATCTTAGAATTAAATCTAGATTTTTATTTGTAGGTATGGTTTATAGGTATTAACTTTGATTTTATAATAAGTACATATTTAGGTTTTTCGACAAATAATATTAGGTATCTACCTATGTCTTTTTAAATATTTTAACTAATATTTCTGCAGTTAAAAGATATCGTGTTCATAAGGCTTATTATAATGATTGGCTCATTATCATTTTTTTTTTAATATTAACATTATAGTTATCTCTACGCCTGTGCAAATTATCGGCCTATTTAAAAAAAATGGAGTACAAATAAAATCAACGCATGTCAGAAAAATGTGCAGCAAGCAACCAAAAGGTCGCAGTTTACAGAACTTAGTTTTAAGTGACGAGCGAAGCAGCAGAAAAAGTCAGTAGGTAAGTTAGTTACCTACTGTTATATTCAACGTCATTGCCAATTCTATCTCTAGTTGACTGGTAGCAAATTTACCGTTTTTGGCCGGCAAACAAACCTACAGACCTACTTATAAGCTTTACTCGTTCATTGAAACGTTTATTACAGATGATGTTGATTTTTAAAAAAATATTTAATACATAAATAATCAATAGTGTAGGTCCACGTAAATTTTGTACCACGTCCTCGTTAGATTTACCAATTATATTTTGATTATACTTACAATTTGAAGACGATTAAGTGCCAAGTTCACGGACTGATCGTTTCGTAATCGGCCCGTTAAACGAAAAGGTTTTTTAACCAGGAAGCGGGAATTTTTGTGTTCTTGTTCAACCCTGGTAAAATAATACATTACCCATCGAAAGTTATAAGTTTTAATTTATGGTAAACAGCTGTTAAATTAATTGAACCGTTATCATGTCGGTGAACTTGGGCCTAAGAGGTCTTCTGGAAGTTTTACATGTTATCAACTTATCTGTTAAATACTCTGAAATCGCCAATCCGCCTTGAGCAAGCGTGGTGATTAATGCTCATGCCTTCTCTGTGTGAGAAGAGGTCCTGTGTCCAGCAGTGGGATAATACATAGGCTGATGATGATGCCCTTTACGTTCCCGAGTCATGGGTGAGGTACTCTTTTGAACAATCCTGCAACATATATAAAGCCTCCATACAGTTCACCCTGGAGTTAACTATACACGTGTAGAGTGAAGCTTACATAGTATTTAGTAAGCTATGTAAGTATTATGTCAGACTTGCCACTAAAATTTAATCTTTACCACTGGCTAATCTTGTTTCATAGCTCATAGAATTATTCGATAAATCGTCGTCTTTCTAAAATCTAAAGTACTTTTTGCACATACTTTCATAGGGGAAACCGTGAAATCCTCATGATCTTGTTGTCCCTTGGGCGAGTTTATTGACACCTTGTAGCTAAAATTAGAAATCTTTGTGCAAAACATGTAGATGCAAAGTTGGAATCTCGATTGCATAAAGGCCATGCGAAGACATCAATTGAATGAAGTTCTTAAATATCCTCAATTTAAGAACTTCAATTATAAGCTGTTCATAGACTATCTATCTACTATTAAATGCAGTCATAAACCATTTACTGTTTGACTAATTTTCTATGCTTCTCATAGCATCTTATTAAAATACAACATGTTTTATGACCCGGAGTCCCGGCTGATTACCTCGTCAAATAAGATGTAGGTACTACAAGGTTTTAAAAGTTATAAACATCATTTTGTACTACCCAATATAGATACGAAGAATATGTGCGCTATTTAGGAAATCACGCATGATGTTTATTTTTAAAACTTCTTACATCTCACATCCACATTTCCCGTTTGATAGATGTGTAGATATATTATTTCCGGGCAATTCGGGGTGAGGGTATTGCTATTAAACGGGCACAAATCTAAACTCTATGCTGCTAAATACTGAGAAAAAACCCCTTACCCCATCAATGACACTACACGCTCAACAATGCCGATTACTTACAGGAACCAGACGAAAAAACAAATCAGATCATCAAAGAATTAAGTGGATTTAAAAAAAAACATATGTTACGTCCTACCAACATGTTGGAATGTTTATGTTTATAATACCAAACCAGTTCTCACTAAATCGATGCCTTTATCTCTGCATACTGTAAAGGACCTTTTTCTTACTTAGTTACAAGTCCACAGTTACAATAACGGGTTTAGAAACAAAGGATAACGGTTTTACAGTTACGTTGTTACTGAGTTCTACGACGGAGCTAATAAGGTAAATACTAAAAAGGTTTACTTTGAATAAACATTTTTGTGAACTCAGTTTTTTTTTAAACCCTCTTATGATAATACATTTTTAACCGACTGAGAAAGAGATTGTGTGTCTCACTAGCTATGCATGTACTCGGAAAGCACTTTAAGCCGTCGAATTTGAATATCTTTGACTGTCGTTACGGCTAGTCAGAAGCCAGAAAGTCTAACAAACAGATAATTACTGGGGGGTATCGTGATACCCGGCAACTAGGTTGTAGAAGAAAGATAGGCAATCGCTCAGACTGGAAGCCGACTTCAACATAGTTGGGAAAAGGCTAGGCAGGTCATAAAATGAAAAGATTTTCCTAGGCTGGGTGCGCTGTCTCAGAAAAACTGTAAGCACATTAATTAGACTCTAATTATTTTAAAACAGATTACATTTAAAATACACGTGGCACAACCTTTGACGTAATTAATACTTGCTTGTGCACATATTTTTTGCTTCATATAACAACAAATAATATTATAGGTATTAAAGTATTTAATAAAAATATTTATAAGTAAATATTTGCACACAAGGATTTCCTGTTCAAGATTAGAATGCAAAAAAAATATCGCAAAAAGCAATAAGATTAGCGATTATTTAAAATCTGTATTGCCATAAGACGTATTGGGTGAAAATACATTGTTGAACAAGTCGTAAATATTAGAAACAAACAAATGCAAATCTTGTACCACACACAACAAGATCAAAGCCATGCATTGAATATCATTACGGGTGCGCGGGCGCACTGCTTTCTTCGTCACCGCGTTTTGTATGCGGCCCGTTACATCGACCCCGAGCCGACAGGTTTGAGAACTGTTCGCACCCCGCCATGGGGACCCCGACCCATGGGCCCACGAGCAACACAGGCCATTGCGACAGTAGACGCCGCAGGAGAAGCACTTGAACAACTTTCTTTCGGTGAGTATTTTTCTATAAAAAGCTTCTTAGAAAGTGCCGTGAAAGTGAGCGGGTGTTTGATTTTTTGTTTTAGAAACGTGTTAGTTCCGACTGCGTGTTTTGATTCCGGGATATAAATATGTATCTATCTAACATTTTCTTTTTTGTTGATTGGTATTATTTTGAAAACGGTTAGTGTTAGAAATAAAATTTACTTATTTAATCGATTACAAATGTGGAACTCTAAAGCTAGGTTTACACTAAGACACCATACTCCGTACACTCAATATAAACGGCAAGTGTCTGTGTTTAAACAGATAATGTGGAACAATTATTGTGAGATGAGAATAGTGTCGCGACAGCGGCATCACAAAGAAACTATTAACAGAATACTTTCTGACATTTGTATCGCAATTTCTGTCATAGTGTAAATCATACTTTGGTACTAATATTTGCAATGGTGTACTGTACCTAAGCTGCCAACAGAACAACAAGATACCTACTTATCGTTGATTGGTGTCGGTTAAAGTCTGATACGTTTGTAAACACACGTTGTTCAACGTTCTAATTATATGTTATTTATAACAATGTTACATTTATATTTCATAGTTATATCAATTCTGCGTAGGTACCTACTAAGTCATTCTTGAGAATCTTATTTTTACTGGTTAGCGAGAAAGTGGAATAAATTTGACCGACTGCGTCATCCGACCTTGACATTGCACGATACTTTTGTATCCATTAACTTTCTTTGCTCCCAATTCTTATTAGGTAGTTTACCTGCTCATCTTCGTTCTTAACGTTTTGAATTATGACGCTATCATTAAATTGAACACAAGGAGATTCACAGTATTGCTATCGAGAACATTAACTGAATCAATCAATAAGAGCTGATCTAAAAGTTCATCCGTTGCCCCGTTTGTTGCTTCGATGCATTTATGCAAATTCCATGGTTGGTATTCAGTGCAGTAATGAGGATGACATGTTTCTTTAGAAAAACCATGCTGTTTATAAGTGAATTTCATAACTACTAACCCATATTATAATGCCTACGTTCGGGCAAAGGCCTTTACGCAAACGAAAAGCACCAGTATTTAATATACTACTAATCTTACAGTTTGGCGATATTAGGCAGTTACATTAATAGTCCGGTCAATTTAGACAATTAAATTAACAAAAATTCCGACAGAGCCAAATTTCCGTAAAGACCTTTGGTTTACCATGAAAAATAAAATATTGAAAGTCCCCATCAATCCCATGACTGCTAAAAAAGTTATTAGGGTTCAAAGGTCAAAATTTCAGGTTTTTGGGTTTTTTCTCGAAAATGGTAAGTTTTTTCAAAAAAAACTTCAGACTAAAGTTGTAGATCTTAAAATTTTCTACAAAAATGTCCTTATGATTTTTTCTCTAAGTATCACCGTTCCTGAGATATCGTAATTGTAAAAGTCACGTTCTAAATAATAAGCACACGTTTGCCACATATGTACCAGGTACTTAAGCAAGCAAAAATGCCTATTTGTGTCTCTTTTATGTATAAACTATATACTATATTGAGAAAATATACATTTAAAAGACAGTCAGTCCCTTCGAGAATCCCCTCTACCCAAATGGCCTTGAATAACATGCAACAACAATAAAATGCAACAAACACAACAATTGTAGTGGGTGAAGATGTTGATTTGTTGGTACTACTTACCGCAAGGACTCCAATTGATAAAACTATATACTTTCTAAAACCTGGAAAGGCTCAACAGCGAACAGAAATGTATTCTTCAAAAAGTTTATCGGCTTATCCTAAATGCCAAAACTATATTTTATTTTTACATGCGATAACCGGTTGTGATACTACATCGGCAATACCTGAGTATGTATATATGTGGCAAACGTGTGCATATTATTTAGAACGTGACTTTTACAATTATGATATCTCAGGAACGGTGATACTTAGAGAAAAAATCATAAGGACATTTTTGTAGAAAATTTTAAGATCTACAACTTTAGTCTGAGGTATTTTTTTGAAAAAACTTACCATTTTCGAGAAAAAACCCAAAAACCTGAAATTTTTACCTTTGAACCCTAATAACTTTTTTAGCAGTCATGGGATTGATGGGGACTTTCAATATTTTATTTTTCATGGTAAACCAAAGGTCTTTACGGAAATTTGGCTCTGTCGGAATTTTTGTTATTTGATCACTATTTTTATGTCTAAATTGACCGGACTATAAAGCACACTGAGGTTTTTCTTTCACTATCTTTTGAGCGTTAGTCAGTGTAGGTACCTAAGATAATTTTTGAACCCATAATTGCGCGTCTTTAGAAGCTAAGACTCCTGGCATTAAAAAAACATTATTCGACAATTAGAAAGCTGCCTATTATCGAAAAAAAAACAGACTTCGGTCTACAGCTAACCATGATATTTTTGTTTAATTACCAGGCAATTAAAACAATGAGGAGCTGGCTGATTTGTTTGTGCGTGCTGACGGTGGTGGTGTCATGCTACTCGCAACAGGCTCCTAATCGCTACGAGAACTTCAACGCTGATGCCATCATTCAAAACGAGAGGATCCTACTGGCCTACTACAAATGCGTCATGGATAAGGGACCATGTACGAGGGATGGAAAGAACTTTAAACGTGAGTTAAATATCTGTGATATATAATAACAAAAATAAGTAAAAGGCGTTCCTAACTGATTCTCGGATCGATAGGCGAGGTGAAGCGGGTATTTTTTTCCAAAAGTCATGGATGGGTATGATAGACATGGAAAAAGCTTTTTTCCGAAGACCACGATCAACAGTCAATTAAATTTTTGCATTGAATATCTAAGATGAATATTGTAATAGGTATTACTAATACGAATGCTGATAAATAAGCAGTTGGTTCTGGTCAGATTGGAGGCTTACTCCGACCGAGTTGGAGCAAAAACAATGATGGGATGTTAACTGAGGCTTCGTTTAAAGATATGTAGGAAAACTTTATACCTCTAATAATTAGGCCAGTGCTTTTAGCCTCTAAAAACGGTAAAAAGTGAATTAAATAATAGTAGGATGAAACCCATTGGAAAAGGAGGAGAATACAATAAAAATGATAGGAAAAATAAATTACGGGCGATCTGAGGTCGGGAAGTGGGGGGGAGGGGGGGTTAAAGTTAAAAAAACGGTTTATCTCAATTTCCGGCAAAACTACAAGTCCTATGAAAAAAAGTTAAATGGCAAAGTTGTAGGTAATAAAAAGATCTACAACTTTTGGATTGACACTTTTTTCACATAACCTCAAAATTTATGTGAAAAATTCAAAAAACCAAGTTTTTGGTTTTTTATTTTTATCTTTTACAATAATTAATTTTTTTTCACGAAATTTGGTGAAAACTTACCTTTTTATGTCCCAACACACACTGTAATTTATTTGATTTAAAATAATTATGTTTTCACCCTTATTTTGACTTAATATCGAAAAAACACCCTAATTTTCAATCGAAAATTCTCGTGTCAAAATATCACTTTTTTTTTAAAAGTCGATGGTCTTTTTGTTCGTTGAAATCTCTACTTTCAGATGGTATAAAAAATATTTACATTGCTATGGTAAATGTTCTCAGAAAATATATAGAAACGCTACGAAATAACAGGTAGTAAGGACTAGACCGGCTTAATTTTTTTGCGTAGATGCCTATTTATTGCTATTTTAAGATAACTTATGTATCTGAGTGACCTACGGAACCTCGGACCTCTCTATGAAATACCTTTTAGCTCATCAAAAGGTATTTCATAGAGAAGTGGGGAGTTGCTAGAAGGATCTAGGCCTTGCTAACTGTTATTTCGTAGCGTTTCTTTATATTTTCTGAGAACATTTACCATAGCAATGTAAATATTTTTTTATGCCATCTGAAAGTAGAGATTTCAAAGAACAAAAAGACTACCGACTTTTTAAAAAAAAGTGATATTTTGACACGAGAATTTTCGATTGAAAATTAGGGTGTTTTTTCGATATTAAGTCAAAATAAGGGTGAAAAAATAATTATTTTAAATCAAATAAATTACAGTGTGTTTGGGACATAAAAAAGTAAGTTTTCACCAAATTTCGTGAAAAAAAAATAATTATTGTAAAAGATAAAAATAAAAAACCAAAAACTTGTTTTTTTTAATTTTTCACATAAATTTTAAGGTTATGTGAAAAAAGTGTCAATCCAAAAGTTGTAGATCTTTTTATTACCTACAACTTTGCCATTTAACTTTTTTTCATAGGACTTGTAGTTTTGCCGAAAATTGAGATAAACCGTTTTTTTAACTTTAACCCCCCCTCCCCCCCACTTCCCGACCTCAGATCGCCCGTAATTTATTTTTTCTATCATTTTTATTATATTTTCCTCCTTTTCCAATAGGTTTCATCCTACTATTATTTTTTTTGTTTTCAAAAGTTATTGGCACTGGTCTAAATATGCTAGGCACGGACGTAACTGATATTGTTGTTAAATAAAACATTATACCCTCGCCCCATTAACTACCTCAAAGTATTTGTTAACATCTCATTTACTGGAAAATAATTGAATTAAAACAAATCTTTATTTATGTGTGATTGTTATGTTAGTCGACAATCGATTTATATTCAAAGCGTATTATCGATAATAATAAAAATCGATATTTTTGTGGTAAGGCTTAGTTAATTGGTAGAGCAGCTTGAGTTTAGTTAGAAAAGAAACCCCGGGAGGGGAACGCAAGGATGTGCACGTGCCATGAAAGAAATTACAAATAAAAAGTTCAAAACATATATTTTTAACCGTGTGAAAAAAAACTTAGGCATCTAGGTTGTTGTCAAAAGTACAATTGCCTATAATATGGAAGCGGGTCTAGAAACCCATAACATAGCTGCATGAACGCATTAAATAAGATAAAATAATTTAATGCACCGCCCTGAAATTATTCTTTCCGGCGCCCATGACCGTCTACTATAGTCATCCAACATCTCGTTCCAGGTGTACTTCCAGAGACATTGGCCACCGCGTGCGGCCGCTGCAATCCCAAACAGAAGACGATCGTGCGCAAGCTTCTCCTCGGCATCAGGTCTAAGAGCGAACCTCGCTTCCTTGAACTGCTTGACAAGTACAACCCTGACCGCTCTAACAGAGACGCCCTTTACACCTTCTTGGTCACCGGCAACTAATATTATCCAACGTCTATTATTTTTGATGCCCAGTCAAATTTATAACAGTATGTTCTAACTGACCAGATAATTAATGTAATTGAGCGTTTTCTATCAATGACTAATTACCGTACCTATCAGGTCCAAACAGACCAGTTTCATGATACCGTTGTGTATAAAGTACGATGTTTATTAATAAATCATCGATAACTAATATTAAAAAATATTAAGCAGCACAAAATATGGCTGCTACACTCTTTCAATCATTATCCATGGAATTGTTTTTTTATGAAAATCGTTGAAATCTGTAGGAATGCATTTATAATTTATTTGAATTGGTTTCAATTTAAACTAGTTTTAAGTATTAGAGTAAGATAATATTAAAGAGATATAAAACATATTATTCTCGTTTTATTTGCGTATTTATCAGGAATCATCATCTTCACAATGAGCCTGTGTTCTAAAATCATGAGCGATATAAAAGGTTTGAAATGCTTACTCGTTTGGTCATTAAATATGCGGCAAAACAATCTTCATTGAACTGATAATTATCGCGGTAATATGCCCATGCATAATTAGTAGCAACATATTTGTCATACTGTGGTCTGTTCTAAGAAATAAAACATCTATTAGTTAGTATAAATATAGGACACAGCGACAAGTAAGCCACTCAGCTGTTAGACTGTGTGCGAAGTTCACCTATCTAGTAAGGCCAGTAATCATGAAGGTAGTACTACTCACCCTTTGCTTCGCTCTTGGAGTGCTTGCTCAAGACCAATACGAGTCTGCCAACGATAACTTCGACATCTCAGAAGTTATTGGCAATGAAAGACTACTGCACGCATACGCCAACTGCCTGCTCAACAAAGGACCCTGTACTCCAGAAGTGAAACAAGTCAAAGGTAAGAAAATAAATTTTAAAGAAAATCTTAATAACATTTATTCTAAAACTAAGTACATTATCATATACAAATTCCGTAAATTACTAGTACAACTTATAACGCAAATTAAAAACAATATTATTAAATAATAGCCTCGAGTCCAATTTGTCATTTGTTTGTTTTGTCTTGGTCCTTGTACAAAACTCTTCTAAACGTTTCATATGAAACCCATCCTTGAGAGTGATATTTTTTTGCTTCTTCCCATAATTTCTTGAACTTTTCGTCAGTTAGAGTTTCTCCAGCTGATTCAAACACATTTCTGATTATTTCTGGGGACCGCTTAGCATACATCTCTCGATGACTTACCCCGAGAAGCGTTAAAGTACTTGGGTTCAAACATGATACAGCATCAGATTCATCAGTAAGGTATACTGTATCTGCTTTACAATAGCCTCTTGGTATCACAGGGTAGTCCTTATCAAAATATCTTCCCGTAGGGAGTCCTGCTCTGAACCTCTTATCCACTTTTTGAGCAGGTTTCACCATCTCTCTATAGGTAGTAGAATGATCAATGCATTGATCCAAAATATCTTGTATTTTCGGCAATGTGGGTGATGGTTCTCTATAATTAATGACTCTTACAAAAGTTTTATATTCTATTAGTTTACCATCAAATGCGTTCCATGTTTCCAAAAGAGGTTCAATGAGTGAGGTGTTAAATGTAATAAATTTCGTTCCGCAAAAATCATAAACAACTTTTTTCGGGAGCCATCCTGATTTCGTTGTATCATAATATTTTAAACGCAAGTAGAATCCATGGAAAAAAGTTGCATCAACACGTTTAGATAAACATTTACGCAATGTATTTAAGTGAGCCAGACATTTTAAAAAGAACTGTCTTCCTGTATTTAATTGGCATGTAGTAAGGCATTGAGGAAGATTGTCAGGAGGTTGTAGCATCCCAAATGAGTAACCTGGTGGTACGCAACTAATATTATCATTTGGCGATTTTGATAAAGCAAGCTGCGCAATGTTGGAGTTTTTGAAATCAGCCTCCAACGAACTAATATGAGTATGCATAGCATTACCTAATACAACTCTATTATCAGACAAGCAACATTTGACTTGTCTACCACTATTGTCAGTGTTATATTTAATACCGAAAATAAAGTCAGGGTCATAGGCTGGTCTACAATAATTGCGATCTGTTTGATAACTAGCACGTTTCGATGGTGATACATCTACAGCCGGAGCCTTAGGCATTATTACATCGTATACGTTTTCACTCATCTTGGTAATTTTTCCCAAAGTTTCTGTTGTAATATTAAATCCTTCGGGCAACATAGGTACTTGATCACGGACCGCTCCTACTGGTTTATTCCAATAGGAATTATAAGCCGAACTCTTAAATTCATCTACAAGGCCTTGAAATTTTGTTTTTACTGGTGGATTAATAAGATCACGACCATCAGTAAATATTCCAGCATTTCGCATGTCAAGGCGTTTAGGAGGTTTTTTTTGATAGCCTTTCGAGGCTGGTATTATGGCATCATGGATTAGCGCATCTACTTCATCTTTCAGTAAGTAGTGTTTAAGATTATTTGCTACGGTTTCTTTGGGTTGTGCGGTAGGCACACCCGCAGCACATACCTTCGGGTCTCTCTCGATAAACATCCCGTCATTGCCTTTACCCCCTTGTGTTTTTCGAATACACTTTAACATGATTGCTTTTTAATATAACTTCTAAATTATAAATGGGACTTAAAAAACTTAACAAACAACAACTTGCACATTGAGCTTTTTTGATTTCGTGTGCATTAGGCAGCGAATGTCATAATATTTACTTGTTTTTCAAAAAAAAACTTGAATGCCAGTATACCAAATTATTACCAAGGAGAATACGTAAATTACATAATAATGGATTACATTTTACAGTATAGTTTTCAGTTTACAGTTTAACAGGTAGTTTTAGGATTGTGGGATACAGCGGGAAATAAGATACCCCAAATATCGTAGATAATTACTTCATAGATTATTATTTTTAAGTTGCTTACGGTATCAAGAAATCGCGCCAGTCAATACAAAAATCAACACTTGGGCGAGATGGACTCGCGCACCGACAATTCCGAAGCAAAAGAAAATATATGTGCAATAAATCGACAATATCTGGTTTAATTCGAAAAAAACATTGTATTATTATTAGGGTTCCGTAGTACAACAGGAACCCTTATAATTTCGTCATGTCCGTCTGTCTGCCTGTCCGCGGCATAGCTCAAAGATTCTTGGTACTAGAAAGCTGAAATTTAGTATAGATATGTATATTGACCACGTCGACAAAGTAGTAAATTAAAATGATGAAAAAACAATTTTTTAGGGTAGTCCTAAACACGTACAGTAGGGAAGAATATGTTTTTTCTTGCGTATCCCTTCGTGTGGGTTATCATTAAATAGGTCTTTCATAAATATCATAGATACATGGAGACTATTTTTCAGTTAAGAGAGCCATTTGCAAAATATCTAGCTTTTAAGTGCATATTTTTGTTCAATACGAGCGAACTCCTTTAACTTTTGAATGGTCTCAGAATTGTGTAAGCTTATTAATATAATATTTAGAAAAAAATACAATGAACCTAAATTATTTTGGAATTTACGCTTTGCAAACATGTGCATTTTTTTCATTCTACTTCGAAAACTAGAACATACATATATAGGAAAACAAAAGTTTTGGTCTTTTTCCTTTTCCTGTACTTGGTTTACCTTGCTTTTTGCGCTCATAATTTGGTCAACACCAAATATCTTATAGGTTTTGATTTCCATTTCTTGACAGGCGAGTAGGACGGAAAGACAAAATAGAGGTTCCGTTTTTCCATTGAGGCGTGGATCCCTAATTTTTTTTTATGTCGGCGGTTGTAATGATGAAGCATAATAAATCTCTTCGAAGTAACGCGTATCTTAAATGAAAAGGTCATCATGAAATAATCTAAAGATATAACTGTAGTGTTTTAAGCATGATTGCCAAAACCTTTATTCCACTTTCTACTCTGCTACCTCTTTACTCACGGGCTCGTCTAGCTGTATTGAGATAAATAAGTTTTGTAGTCTTTATCAAAATTGGCTCAATATTTTTTGCGTGAGAGTCAGATATTTTTTTATTTTTAATTTACATGAAAAAAACACTATTCAGTTTTTCTTCGTTTTTACAGAGAAATTGCCGGAAGCTCTGGAAACTCGGTGTGCGAAGTGCACAGACAAACAGAAACAAATGGGTAAGGCACTGGCTCAAGAAGTAAAGAAAAACCACCCTGACATCTGGAAGCAGTTGGTGGCTATGTACGATCCTCAAGGCAAATACCAGCAGGCATGGAAGGACTTCCTCCAAGAATGAAAACACATTTCGATTTATACAAGAAAACGTTTATCAATTTCCAATGAAAACTATATATATTTACTTAATAGAAAATTTCTAAATTAATACATGTGATTACAAAATAAAGGAATCGATATAAATGTTATTCAAATGTCGTGTTTTATTTTTTCTTCGAATTCAGAAGGATCGGGATGTTTCTCCAAGGTACGGCGAAATGTTTCATAACTAACCCAACCTTCTGAGTGAAGTTGTTTGGCTTCTTCCCAAATTGCGTTAAATCTTTTATCCGTAAATTTGTCTCCGGCTGCCTCAAAAACTCTACGCACAACATCTGGCTCTCTTCTCTGATACATATCGCGGTGCGAGACAAAGAGCAACGTCAAAACGCTGGGGTTTAGACAAGCTTTAGCATCGGATTCCTGAGGGAGACAGATTCTATCAGCTTTACATAATCTGTCAGGAGTTATTGGGTAGTTTGCATCGAAATATCTCCCCGAGGGCAAACCAGCCAGTAGACGAGTATCTGGTTGTTGTCCTGGTTTCACCATTTCTGTGTAAGTAGTACGAAAGTCAAGGCAGTCTTCAGGTATATCCGGTATTTTAGGGATTTCAGGAGAAGGTTCTCTGTAATTAAAAACACGTACAAAGGTTTTATATTCAATCTTAGACCCATCAAAAGCCTTCCACATTGTTAATAGGGGTTCTATCAGTTCTGGGTCGAAGCGTATTAGCCGTTTTCCACAGGATTCATACACAATACCCTTAGGAAGCCAACCTGTCTTTTCTTTATCGTAATATTTTAGTTCAGAGTAAAATGAATTGTAAAAATTTGATAGAACACGTGTAGACAAACCCTTTCGTATAGTGTTGAGATGCTTCAAACATGTTCTAAAAAACTTAACGCCTTTATTTATCTCGCAAAATGTGAGACATTCTGGCAGATTGTCTGGAGGTGTAAGTATACCAAATGCGTAATCTTTAGGCACTTCGGATAAGTTATCGTTCGGTGCCAATACCTGTCCAATCCTTGGCTGGTGAGCATCTAAAAAATTTGTTTGTATTGAATTGATCATTGTCCTATCTGCTGTTCCAAGTATAATTCTATCGTCAGTAATACAACATCGAGCATAAACACCTCGTTTGTCCACACCCGTACGGTAGCCGTAGGTTAGTTCATTTTGAAAAGGAGGCGAACAATAATTGCGGTTTACCTGCGCACCTGGGCGTTTCGACTGGGGTGTTTTATCAGGTATAGGATCTTTAGGCATTACTATATCATAGAGTGGACCATGACGCTTTATCGGTTTTCCAAAAGTGGTCCCCAAAGAATCAAAGCCTTCTGGTAACATAGGCACAGAGTCTCTTACTTCTCCAAGTGGCTTCATCCAATAGGATGTATATGGAGTTTCCTTAAAGTCATCGACTAAACTTTGGAATTTTGTTGGGACCGGTGGTCTGATGAGACTAGGGACTTGCCCAAAAGGACCTGAGTTTCGCATATCTTGCGGTATTGGCCGACGTAGTGGTGGAAGCGGTCGCGGTTTTGGTGGTGGCAATATAGTATCACTCAACAAAGCATCTGCTTCATCTTTGAGCAAATAATGTTGCAACGCATCGCTCACAGTCTCTGTCGCCTGAGCAGTCGGCATACCAGCAGCAAAAATCTTCGGATCTCTTTCTCTGAACATTCCACGGTTCCCTTTCCCCCCCGTAGTAGCCCTATGACATTCTGAAGGCATTATTAGTATTTGACTAAAACATTAAATTATTACAAAAAATATTAATCACGTACAAAAATAACTACAATTGACTGGTGTCATTTTGCTTTTTTATCGGTTGATTTTTTTTTATCATAGCAAGGAGTTTTAATATCAAGTCTAATAGTTATTGTGTTTGGAATCAGGAAATCAAGAGAATAAAAAACGTGATTTGCATGGGCATTACTTAAAAGGAATGTGCTTACAGGAAATGTTGAAAGAAATCAGGCGCGTGTATCTATCATCATTGAAATCAAGGGTCATCCGGTAGTAAAAATGATTCACACAGTGCGTACCACTGACGCTGCATCCGATAATGCACCTATTACCAGCGTACTCACGTCTGGTAGATTGTAATAATCACTTATGTTTGCTCTGTGTGCACTTATGGACAATGACAAACAAGGCTTTATATACAACTAGAGATTTCACTTCCTTCGCAGTTGTGTTTCATCCTAACTTAGTTTGACATAGTTAGCAGGTAATTATTTGTCACTTACCTCAAATTAAATGTTTTACTCGGTATGCAAATTTCTCAATCAATATTTTTAATATATTCAGTGTTGATTTTTTTTTATTCTTCATAAAATGTCTTAAATTGATCTTAACAATTATTGATATATTAGTACAATACATTCGTTTCATTCATAAATTAAAACTGTTAGTGGTTCATTGTGATTATTTCGTATATTCACTTTTATAGTGTCTAAGCTGACTGCTGTAGATCAATTTGATTTTATCGATCCAAAGAAAATATTTACTACGTTCTTAATATGGCTTTCTCTACTAAACCTCTATGATCTAAGCAGGATATCCCGTAATTTTCCGCAATCATTTTGAAAGTGAATTAGAGAGTGGAGGATCGAGTTACCTAATAATCAGTATTAAAATATTATGGATAAGTGACTTTCTGCGATCTAGTATTTGGATTTAATTTATGGGAAAGACTTGAAGTTCATGTTACTGTAATGTAAAATTATAATAATTTAAAATTGTCTCCGAGGGATAATTAATAAGTATTATAAATGCGTCGACTCGAATGTGTTTATTTGTTTGTTACACTTTCACGGTTTAAACGGCTTATCTGATTTAGATGTAATTTGGTATTTATCCCAGAAGTAAGTGAAGTAGTTCTCATAGAACGCGGGTGACCAGCGGGAAAAGTTGATAGAGCGCTATGCCTATAAGGAATTATTTCACTATTGTCACCCGTTTGACTGTTAACTAAGGTAAACAATGTTCGTGAGCTTAATTACTTTATAAAATAAAATTATAAATAGAGTATTTTCAAAGGCAAAAAGCTCAGAATGGTTATTTTTCGTAAGAGTTACCGCGGCCCGGAACCCAAAGAGCGAAGGAAGGAACAATTCTTTGAATGTTAAATTCTTTTATAGAGAAATATTTAAAAATCTACAAGAACTTCCAAAACTGTGGGTATCCCAGTGAACTTTTAATATATATAACGAAAACAAAAAAGAATGATGTTCTAGAATAAATATAGAAGGTAGTCGTGTTTACAAGTAGGCAGCGTGCTTGTGTCAATAATTCATTAGTTGGGCGGCACCCGTAGCCCCGGTAACCGCTGCGGCCGCGGAAATGTTTCTTAAGTGTGTGTTATTATCAATGGAAATACTTTATGTACTCGATAGTTCATAAACGCTGTTTATATAGTCTTCTGTACAGCCTCCATCATTTGTGATATATTGTCCCGCTCGTCGCCCGATGGGCTAATACTATGTAATGGGAATTATTATCAAATACCTTATGTAGATACGAAAGAGGAAGAATTTGTGAACTCGCCAAAATATAGGTACTGTGTTTACAAACTGTAAAACTAGAAAAATGTACCTAAAAGCTTATCAAAAATACTTTTAAGCCAGAACTTCTTTTTTGGGGAGAGCTCAATCTTGATAAATTTGTAATAGACGAGTAAAGGAGGGCCACAGAAGTTATTTACAAAATTAGAAAGAATTAATAATTATTTTATTGCCTCGTAGCGATGTAAGGGTCGTAACTACGACTCTCACTGAGGAACACGCCGATTCATGGTTAGTAAAAAAAACTAAGAATATGACTGACTCTTGATTATGTCATTATCGGCCTATTTTTTGTTCCATCGCTAGGCCCTAATAATATTTTCTTTATCGTTAGTGCGCGGTGGTCAAAATACGCTTAGAAAGTACATATGGCTTTGAAAAAGTTACAGTGCTACTGACTAGATCTCTTGACACATTCTTACTTAAAGGGACAGGCGCTTTAACACCTAGTCCACCACGACGTTTTCATCTTTCTATAAATCACCCTTGTAATTTTAAATTGCATCAATCATTGATTCTAGTTCATATAATATAATTTTTTATGTACTGTTTCAGTTCACGATGAAGGCTGACTGTGTACTCCTGGCGACGCTGGTAGCTGTGGTGGCAGCGGACTTCTACAACTCCAAATATGATAGCTTCGATGTTCAGCCACTGCTAGAGAACGATAGAATACTCCTCAGCTACACCAAGTGTTTCCTTGACCAAGGGCCTTGCACGCCCGATGCTAAGGATTTTAAGAGTAAGCATATGTATTTAAGTCTAGAACTTTCTACGAACATTTGGAAATATTATTATTACTCTTCTGTATTTTAATTCGGACGACATCGCCAGATTTATAAAAATGTTAGCGAGTTAGCCGTGTGGTAGCGCCTAGCGGTGTGCATCTTTATCACCACTTGGCTTCTTACTTGTATCGGCGTGCACAACATTTGAATACCTAATGCTGTGGTAAAAGTATTAGCCAGTCATAGAATCGAGATAGATGCGGGAGAGGACTGTCCAGATGTAGCCTAACGTACTAACTTTTCGCCAGATCATCATATCATAGAGGCTATTTTAATAGTCCCCTTGTACTGTAATATATTAAGAATACTTCGGTCACAATGTGCTTCAAAAAGTAATAGATGGCCTCACAAAATAGTTCTTTGTCGATTGGAAATTGAGGAGCAACAAATTATACCTACTTTGACTTGATAATTAGCTTCGTTTTTTTTCCACACTTAGTTAGGTACCTACCAATATGATAAGCATTGAGATAGATCAGGATTTAGGATGGTAAAGTAACAATTCTTGTATAAAATTTACATAAATAATCCCAATATTTCCTTTAAAAGTTAAAATATCACAAATAAATAATTGTAATTAAATAATATCTTGTCTTGTCTTATAGAAGTAATACCAGAGGCTCTAGAGACTACATGCGGCAAATGCAGTCCAAAACAGAGGCAGCTAATCAAGACGGTGATCCAAGCAGTCATAAACCGACACCCTGAGGCGTGGGAGCAGCTCACACAGAAATATGACAAGGACAAGAAATACAAAGAGTCCTTTGATAAATTCTTAGCAGGACAAGATTAAACGTTATTGCGTTTGTGCTATGTGATTCCAGCAGGCGTCTTTAACTTTTATTTTAACTGTAATAATATTATTTGTATTTTTTATTAGGTTTAATTTAGTATATAATACAAGAAAAGATGTGTTAAAACATTCAGAATAAATGGGTAATAAATAAAGCGTCTTAAAACATAATGTCATATGAAAATAAACACAAATGGATAATAAAAAATATATTAATTTAAATAAACTCCAATTAAAGCTTTGGTAACTGCGTCTGATCATAAATTTCCATTTCCACCACCCGTTTCTTCATCAACTAAACGACATCCTCGTCGTGACTCCTCGGTGCATTACTGGCCCTTCACGGCTTCGATTTGATCCTTGTACCTTTGCTGGTAGATGTTGTCGGGGTCATACTTGGATGCCAGTTCCTTCCACAACTCCGGACGCTTATTGACCAAGTGCCTGATCACTTTGTCTGAACCAGACTTTTGCTTTTCTGTGCATTTGCTGCACTCATTTTCTAAGGCGTCTGGGAGAGTTTCTTTGAGTGCCTTACCATCGGGAGTGCATCGTCCTCTATCGAGTAGGCAATCGACGTAAGCTTTCAGAAGGCGCTGAGACTCTAGGACCTCATCCACATTGATATTGTCCCACTTGTTGGTGTAGGTGGAGGCAGGCTTACCCCAGGACTCTGCCACCAGGCATAGTAAAGCTACTGCGACTATAAGTTTCATTTTGTACCTTGAAAAGACGATACATAAATTATTATATTAATAATCCAAAAATTGGAGCAAATAGTTTTTAAATACTGGATTTAAGTGGATTATAGAGTAAAATAAAACTAGTACTAGAAGAAAATGGAGATATAAGCAAACATGGTCGTTCTTCTTCTTCATATCGTGTGGGCAGTAGGTTTTACCAACATAATAAGCCCTAGTGTCAGAGTTTTCTTAAATTCGCCTGACGGCCTCTGACATGCAGCTGTAACAACAACTGCCAACTATCATGATAGCAGTCAAGGAAGACGGCTTAACGTGCCCTCCCAGGCACAGGGGTATAACACCACAAACTTCCTGACTCTGGGCATAACAATTTCGGCCCGAACCGGGAATCGAACCCGAGACCCCATTTACAGAATTCGCGTTATGCGCAACATAGTCGTTGATACCTTAACAATTATATTATGTCAGTTTACCTGGGATGTATCTTTGCAAAGCATGGACGCAGCAAAAGAAAACACAAACTACTAAAACAGTTGCTACTGCAAATCAAACTGAGTCCACATAGTGTGATCTAAGAGCAATTAAATATTCCTGACGCAATTACCTTAGTATCGATAGCAATCATTGCATCAATCCATGCGTAGAGTATATCTAGAATCGATCATTTTTCCACTAGGTTATTATGAAACTATCTGACAATGGTTGAGAGCTGGCAAGTAATTGTTCGCCGAGGTTCACGGGCATGCGGTGTTGTTATTAATTACAATGATTACCTATTGTCTCATTGTGACTGTGATAATGGAACGATTGTTGTGATCCTTCGTTTGTACGTATGGGTTTTTTATTCAGATTTCATTGGAGGAATTTTGACAACGTTGTTTGTGTTGCAGAGTTGAATGTCTGTTTTTATACAGACAGACGATTCAGGGCTTCCTATTTGATTCAGACAAATGAATGCACAATATATCTCTTCAACTACTGGGTGCTAGTACTAAAATATGTAGTATGAGTGATGTTCATATATTTCAGACTAACCTACGTTTTATCATTTATTAATGGCTCATTTAAAATATATGGATTCTATACTGGCATAGGAAACAGGAGGCTTCCAGACTGACAGGAGGGTGTCGTAAAGTACTGCTCAAAATTTCAAAATTTACTTAACAATCGTTAGGCAAAATGATTAGATAGAGGTTGGTTCATCCATTCAAAATAATTCTCATAAATAGGTTATATGTCCTTTGACAAGGTAAGTGCTTAGCAAAGACTAAAACACGCAAATGACATGACCAGGAAAATATTAATTAGATAATTATTTTAAACGATGGCTCGCAGATATCTATTGAACTGTTTCCTTAACAAGATTGTGATAATTAGAGTTCAAACGGTGACAACGGTTTTACCTTATTTCTCGTTACTAGTTACTACAAGGAGGCATGTTATGCAATTTCAATAGAAAAGATGACGTAGTAAGATATGATACGTATATAATATAGAATGAATGAATATTAATGAATACTATCTGCAAAAGGCTGTACAAAAGCCTAACTTCAACTGGGTAATTGGTAGGGAATCCCCTTCTAAATGGCATTTGAAATTTACGTCATTACAATTTCATGAGACCTAAACGGCAGATAAAAAGTGTATGCAGAAATATCTTAATAACACATCAACGTCTGAAAGATCACAATTCATAGGTTGAAAGATATTAACTTTCATGCAGAAGAAGAGCTAAGTTAAGAATTTTACATGTGTCTCAAATGGAACTCAAAAAGAACAGACAAAATGATTCTATGGTAATTATTCCTGGGCAAAGATACCTACAATTTACTGTACTTATTTTACTGAACCAAAGACTTATGCTACAATTAGAATTACAATAGACACCTACAGTGTAATAACTGTAATATTTACGATCCATTACTTTGCAGGGATCTTTTGACGCAAACCTATGATTTCTGACGATAAAGTTATATTGATTGTTAATTATCAAATTTATTAGTTTATCCTACTAATATATGTAGATAGAGAAGTATGGAAGAAGAAAACATGCTGCGCCGACCCTAAATAAATTGGGATAAGGGCAGGCGAATGATGATGATGATGATGATATGTAGGTACCTACGTATTATAAATTCGAAAGTTTGTGAGGATATTATGTAGTCTTTAACACAAAATATAAATAATGGATTTGGATAAAATTACGTAGGATACTTTTTATCCCGGTACGTCCATATGGTCCCTCAGAATTGGGGTGAAACTGTGGAAAACATCTAATATTTACTAAAGTTACAGAGATGACGTTAACCTTTTACTTGTTGTAACAAACCAAACGTCAGCATCACTCGTTAATGAGCAGCTCATAAATTTTATTATGATTTCAATAATCGCAAGAAAATTTCCAGTTAGTTACCAAACACTGCACTTCCAAAAAATTACAAAATTACTAAAAGAGAAAGTTATCGCTTGTAAGGGTGAAATACTCACCGTTTTCCGTGAGCTCCGTTCGACCCTTCGCTGGGCTGTGACGACTGCATCTCGCCCATAACACAATTTATACTGCATTCACCTCTTGAATTAATCAGGCATTGTGACGACATTTATGCATATAATAGCCACCGGGATATCATAAACAATGGTGTTGCATTACGGAGTAGTTTTAATTAGAAGAACAAACGAATCGGTCAGAGATTATGATGACTTATTGATTGGTCCTCTGTTTTTCTGGTTACATAATGTTATTTATCCTATCTATTATCTCCTGAAATTTGTTTCAGGATATGTTTCCTAGATAACGTGGAAATGGTGTTATTGTTTGGACTCAGTAACAGTCATCAGAAATGTAGTGTTTGAGATCATTATTCTTTATTTTTCATCTCTTGACGTCGAAAGCTAGGAGCGTCAGATCGATCCCTATATTTATAGATGTGCCTTTCCCATATATGCATTGGTTAGTGCACCCAGTCACAGATTAGCCGCCAATCAAGGTACCAGACAAAAACTAAACTAGAGTCTTTGCCATCAGCACGTAGATACGTAAGCCAGAAGAATCCTGTTTTTTGGAAGCAATGTAAACTTGATGCATTATTGTCAGGTGATGTCTATGAATCCACACATGTCTGCAGTATACGAATAATATATCACCACCGATCTTAAAACGGAAGGTAAAAGAAAATATCAAAAGAGAATCTGGAGAAGAATCAAAAACTCTGAGTTGCAATGAATTATAGTATACCAGCCTATCCTAATTTTTAAACCAACATGTTTAGCTTTTATCTGCAACGCAATTGATGCAGGAAAAAACTTAAGTCGTGAGGTACCGAAATAAACACAAAGTTGCTCTCGTTAGATTTTTGTTGATTGTAGGTACTACCTGCAACGCATATTAATAGAAATACTTTATTTCCTGTAATAGTTTTCCTTAGCGGAAACTGTTCCCTCTTTGGAACCACTATCACGTCTCGGTGGAATTTAAGAAAAAATATTAATTAATATTTCTTTTAAATTTTTCATTTTATTAGGATAAAAATGATTGGAGATTTAAAATTACTGTTTTTAACCCCCGACGCAAAAAGAGGGGTGTTATAAGTTTGACGTCGATATATGTCTGTGTGTGTATCTGTCTGTGGCATCGTAGCTCTCAAACGGATGGACCGATTACGATGCGGTTTTTTTTATTTGAAAGCCAGTTTCCTTGCGGTGGTTTTTGGCTATGTTTGGTTAATATCATATATCAAAATGATTTAGGCATTTTTGTTGCATAGGGGTTTTTTTATTTTTTTTAATTTAATTTAAGTTATTTAATTCTGACATATTGAAGTTAAGTAAAAAAAAACACACCTTTCCCTTCACTACGATTTTTTTATAGTAAGCAAAAAGAAGAAGAAATATTCTGTTAGCTCTTGTTTTTTCTGTCTTTCATTTCACAACGATTGTCTTAAATATTATAATTATAAGGTAGATACCTGGAAGTAAAGTTCAAAAGCGACGTGGCCTTTACATACCTAGGTATTAAATTGTTATTTTCATAATTTATACATAGCATCATACCCGTGGTCTTGAAGAAGCTGCGGCATTTGTAATCTAACATTTGGTCCGGTATATTGTGAGTTCCATTACAACGATGTTTAAAATTTATAACAGCAAAAACAAAAACAATAAGCCTTAGATTTACTTTACTCTTTGGGGTAAGCGAACATTGATAAGCTTAACGTTTATGTAACTTTTTTTAGGGTTGGGAATTCATCAAATGACTGTGGGCTGAGCAGGAGGAAGTGTTAGACTCTCACTGACTAAAACCCATCCATATCCCTTCCTTCGCCCTTTCCGTCTGACTTATAAAGTCCGATAATATTTAGAATAGAATAGAAATATGCTTTATTGTACACCAAAAAGAAATGAAATACAATTTAAAACTTAAAATATGGGTACAACGGCGCGGCGGTCTTATCGCTAAAAGCGATATCTTCCAGACAACCTTTGGATGGACAGGAATGATAAAATAATTAGCTAAGGGTAGTCCGTGGTGTACAGCTATACTATATTTGATATACATATATATATATAAATATATATATAAAAAATAATAACATATAAATACATAACATATGAATGAAATATAAATAAACAAAAAATAATTTAATCTGCTGCTTAGCAACGGATTGTCAAAAATCTCCCTCATAATCCTTGTTTAGCGTTAATACGAACTTAAGTTAGTAGCTTAACCCGGATTACGACGTTAAGTAAGGATTAGGTGAGAAATGGTTAAACTAAAGATTACAGGTTTTTTATAAGTAAGACGGTTTATGTTCCGTGCCCGCTGTATTTCTTTCGAATAATCCCGCTCATCCACCTACCCGACCCAAAATCTAATCCAACTCAAAAATTCAAAAATAAAATAAAAAAATGTCCCAAATATTTTTTTAGCCTAAATTGTAAATACTCATTCATTTTATGAATAAACCATTCGATGGATAGTTAATATAAATTATGATCACAATAATAAAAATTATGATTTCCATGGTGGACTTTGAGATTTAATTACTCATTGACGTATGAGCGATATTTTATTCATGAATAAAATTAATTGATCTATTCTAATGTTCTTATTACATACGAAGGAATGAAATATAAAAGGTATAATGGCGATACCTACGTAATTTTCGAATGATATTCTACTAATAATTCAAACGAGAAAGTTCGTGAGCATATGTTTGTGTGTATGTATGTATGTTACTCTTTCACACAAAAACATAAACATATTTATAGACATTTTGCATTTAATCGCCTACCGTTAGGTCTTAACACTCATGATTACGTGACAGCGGTGAGTTTAAACAAAACAGGATAATAATTGATACAAGGGCGGCAACTTGCAACTTTTATTATCTGATTGAACATCTTGAATATGTTAATTGCCTTGTAAATTGTAGAGAAGGCATTGGTTTAGAATATATGACAGTTAAACGATGCCTATGTTATGTACCTATATTTAGAAAGATATATTGTAGAATGCTCCTTAAAAATAGATCTTATTCTGAGCTTTACTTGCAGCCATTCAATTAATTTTAAGTAGTGATATTCTTGAGTCAGGATTTCTAAAACGGTTCTTAGAAATTAATTATCAGATAACATTCATACTCCTCACAAAAAACTCAGTAAATCATTGACACTAAACAAGTTTTACTGGAATAGTACTTGCTGCATCACATTATTAGTTTCATAAATGATGGGAATATTATAACCGCTTCTACAAAGGATTACCTAGATCTCAACCGAACACAAGTATTCAGGTTATACTCACAGATTCGCACACACGACCATGAACTGAACAAAAATATTTTTCCCAGTACACAGTGTATAGTGGGAACAAATATTAACAAATAATGTTGACAATTAAGTCTTTATACAAAGTTAGCACTTTTTATTGTTAAAGTCCAAGACTAAAAATTTATTCATTTATCTAAAATATTTATTTAGGTATTACCTAATCTATTCTCCATGGTTACATAGTTGTACTTATCTTACGTTCACTCTCTATTTCATTCTGTAATATTTTTTTCCGTAATTAGTTGTTTAAGATTTAGCCATTTTTAAAAATAGTATTAGCTACTTAACTTAACCCTGCAAAAGCATGCAATTTCTTTTATATTTAACTAGCTTCTGCCCGCGACTTTGTCCGCGCGGAATAGTACTGCTCCGCTCCTTTTCGTTATAGCGTGATGATATATAGCTTATAGCCTTCCTCAATAAATGGACTATCTAACACTGAAATAATTTTTCAATTCGTACCAGTAGTTCCTGACAAACAAACAAACTCTTCAGCTTTATTATATTAGTATAGACTTTAGAGTAGATAACAATTAATTTAAAATACAAAAATAATATTAATTAAAAAAGGACGGCCCTAGTATGGCGAACGCCTCTCACATCACGTGAATTAATGCCTTATGATTCATCCGCAACACTACGCATACGGACAAACTAGATCTAAGTCCTAGGTGCTCAAGGATAAAAGGTGTAAGTTTTATGCGAAACGATTTCTAGTTAATATTGAGATATTGCAAAATCTTTTTTTGTTTAAAAAAATCTTAAAAATATCTTTATCGAATATTCTTAACTAAGAATATTCGATAAAGATATTTTTAATTTTTCAGCATTTGGGGGTTAACTACTAATTTAGAGGTATTCCTCGAAGCGCTACCGTTTTGAGGCGCACCTAATGAAGCGCACCTTTATTATTCCTCGGAGCGCACCTTTTAGTAGCGCTCCCGATAACAATTAAAAATATTATAATTTTATTCCTTGAAGCGCACCCATGTTTAAAAATAGGGCATTTTAAAAAAATCATCAATATAATTTCTTACGTTTACTTCATTCTCTTCCCTATTTTTAAACATGGGTGCGCTTCAAGGAATAAAATTTTAATATTTTTAATTGTTATCGGGAGCGCAACTAAAAGGTGCGCTCCGAGGAATAATAAAGGTGCGCTTCATTAGGTGCGCCTCAAAACGGTGGCGCTTCGAGGAATACCTCGGGAGCGCAACTAAAAGGTGCGCTCCGAGGAATAATAAAGGTGCGCTTCATTAGGTGCGCCTCAAAACGGTGGCGCTTCGAGGAATACCTCCTAATTTATAATTAAATATTTTATAAATAAATAAGGAATAAACGTGTGTAGTTAAAATTGTATGGTTTGTATAAAAATACTGATGTTAATCTTAGGAAAATAAACATTTATTAATTGTTTAATTGCGAAGTGATTTATGTGGTGTTGGTAATTTATTAACAATTCAATTATTCTTTCCTAGACATAGTTGTTGCCGTGTCTGTCCAGACAAAGTGTTTTAACTGATTACGAATTACATCATAAAACTTGTTTAATGTTCAACTAATTGTCTAATTAACTAAAACCTTTTTTGAATAAAAAGCAACAGGTTTGACTGATATATTATTCAACTCAATTTATGTAGGAAATTTTCATACTAACACTTAAACTTGTCTCTAAAAATCTATAATCCTAATCCTGAAAGTAGATAGTTCAATTCAGAAAAAAAATAATCGTTTGGAAAAATACTTTCGTAAAATACATGGACTAAGTTTTGTATTTAATGTAAAAAAAACTATCTAAATTTCTCTTCTGGTTCAAAAGGAGAAACTTAAATTATTACATAAGATGTCAGAAGCAAAACATATCATATTCACATAAGCAGAGGTTATGCAAACCAGGAATTGAATACTCAATGATCCTAGAGGCATTTAACAATGGCAGATGACGGTTGCACAAGCGTTCATGATCGATGCGCGGGCGCAGACTGCGTTAAAGCTGATTTACACTTAACGGAGCGACGAATTCTACTACGGATAAATTGACACGTCAATTGAATGAACACGACAATCGAATATAGTTATAACTTTAACAAGTGACAAATAATTTATAACATTACTTTCTAGCATTTCTACAAAGTAGGTACTTACATCTAAAGTCAGCTGAAAAATATTCCACGATTCGAATGGCGTAAATTGCAGTCAGACTCATCCTTACTATTATCTATACTTATAATAAATCTATAGAGAGGTCAATTCTGTACATGAAATATATTTCCAAAATAATAACTATCAGGGGGTGATTAGGGATCGATACTGATGCCAAAAATGCAATCAGTCAAATTTTTGTCTGTCTGTCTGTCTGTATAAACTCTATAGAAACAAAAACTACTCGACGGATTTTAACGAAACTTGGTACAATTATTTGTCATGCTCCTGAGATGGTTATAGTATACTTTTCATCACGCTACAATCAATAGGAGCAGAGCAGTGAAGGAAAATGTTGTCATTTTGTTTAAATGCGCTAATCTCAGGAACCACTGGTCCGATTTAAATAATTCTTTCAGTGTTAGATAGTCCATTTACCGAGGAAGGCTATAGGCTATATATCATCACGCTAAGACCAATAGGAGCGGAGCACCACTATTCCACGCGGACGAAGTCGGGGGCAGAAGCTAGTACTATAATAAATGCGAAAGCAACTTGTCTGTAAGACAAAAAGACAGACAGACAGGCTTTGAGGTCTTATAGACACACAGTTCCACTGGAAGACATCTAGCTCGATTGGGATGAAATTTGGTGATAATAGATTGGAACCTGGGTAGGGCCATATGGTAGTTTTTATTCGGGTGTGTGAAAAGGGTATAGTGTAGTGAAACCGCGAGGAATAGCTAGTGTATTTTAATTTTCAATTCACTTAAGGCTGGGTAGTAGGCCAGTTTTAACAAATTGAGGGGGTGAAGCAGGGGAAGTAGCTCCGCCCACTGCGGGGCGCCCCTCTCGCAGTCGTCGTATCGCGGGGCCTCTACTGTAGTCACTGCTAGGAATAAGTAACTCAAGATTTTCAATTTTAAAACATGTAAGAATCATGTATAATAAATAACCATAAACATCGTGTTCATGCATAGTAATTTTATTTATAGAGGTAAGTATTAGGTAGTACCTAATTTTTAAACCTAACCAATTCAAAGGATTGTTATATAAAACAAATCGATTAATTTCGATAATACTGTTACTACCACATTTACATGTAAAAAGTTATTATTTATAAATTATTTCTGACAGGAAATGATCAAGACTAGCTTGTTTTTACTTCTCGATCCCATTCAGGCTTAAATATTAGCCTTTATTAATTTATATCTAGAGAAACTAGCTGACACCAACGGCGCCACCCACGTATTCTAATTTAAGAGATTTCTAATTTTTTTTTGAAAATTAACGAAGCTTAAGTTATTCCTTACGCTAACAGCTATCTTCCAGTAAAACTCACATCGAAATCAGTTAAACCGATTCACTTCACTTTGCATTGAAGATCTGTAAGTAACATACAACTCGACAAATCAACTTTTTCCAAAAAACTGGCCAGTGCATGACATTTTGATAAGTTTTTAGTCAGAAACAATGCTTTCATGTATATACACCATCTAAAATTCAAAAAGTCATATCTGTCTTTGCTTACTATACCAATTACAGAAATTAAACACGTTTTCGTTTTCCTTTTTTTATCAAACTTAATTCTTTCCTATCCTAAAGACCTATCGAAGTCAACACTGCCTTAAAGGTTTTCGTTGTTTTCGCTTTAAAGTTCAAGTTTTGAGTCTCTGTAAAAATATTACATTGGTTTCGAAACGAAAAAGCTGTAATGGAAATGATTTTTCATTCCTGCCATAATGTGTCTATACATATAATTATGTCAGCATAAGACTATGAATAGTGTTTGCTGACGACAATTCGTGAACTGTACCAAGTTTTTAGAATGTATTCATTTTCGATGGTTCATAGTCGCTCCGTGTCAAACCGTAAAATTGTGAACAAACATGTACTTATCACCCGTAAATCTGTAAACCATCTCTGATTAGTCGGTTTGCAGCAGGTCATTCTGTGTCCAATAGCAAACAAACGATGGGAACAATTAACACTGGAGTCAATTAAAGGAAAATAATAATTATTTGAGATCAAATTTCATAATGTACCTATGTTTACATTTTTTATTAACAATACTAATATACCTACGTTACATGGTAAGAAAATAAAATTCAAAATAAATAATTAGAAAACAAAACAACTATTGATGGTTACATTTGTTTAAAAATGTCTTAACATCAGGTATCCACAATTAGCGCGCAAGGTGTATTTTGTTACCTTGTAGTTAGTTAGCTTAATACCAATGTTTTATATGGAGCAACTTCCTATATGACTTCCACAACCCAGTTACTGGGTAACACATGTCATGTATTATTCTTAGAACGACTGATTGTCAGGCTTTCTGGCTTCTGACTACCTATAGCGACTGTAACAAATGTATAAAGAAAGCACAGTTCTGCTATAATTCTATGGATTTCCGTTTTACATCTCCGAAGTTCATGATCAATTTTATAGAACCACCTGACAAAATCAAAGGCTTTTTCGAAATTCATCCGCTAGAGGAGATAAGGGATGAAAATGTTGTATGGAGCTCAGTAATTTTTTATTTCAAAGAAATGTGGTAATTAGCCTCTAAGTATAAAGTAAAAACAATATTTAATTATTTTTTAGTTTCACTCCTTAGCGTAAAAAGTGTGGTGTATGCAAGCAAACATGCCGCCAGAATTGGAAAATACTAAACAGCCAAAATTATGTTGTCCACGCGAGCGAAGCCGCGGGCGGAAGGCTAGTAATATATATTTATACCAAGCTACCAGGTTGTCGTGTATGACAGCGAAACACAATGAAATACAAAAATAAATTATGAAAATAAATGTATTTTATAAATGAAAGCACACATATACCTGAAGTATGCGGCCATTGTATTTATTTTCCTATTTTTAAGTCTTGGTTACGGCCTCGTTTTGCTCTAAAACAGGGGTTTCAAAGCACAATATCGACAAAAGCTATCATCATCATGTTTACCATGCACCTGCTAGTTACACCCCTTCACAACAGTTAGTTACATTATAGACATTAAAATAGATTCACTTTTACATATGAAATTTTAATTACGTAGGTTTAATTTTTATAAATCAATTTTATATTTATTTTCTGAATGCGAAAGACCAACTGTCATCGGATGACAGAGTGACATAGACCACCCGTCTCTACGGCGGAGCGCCGTCTGGTCGATGAAACAGATTTATGCAAATAGTTCATTCAGAAAAGAGATGCAATACGAAGAATTTTTGAAATGAAATCGACGGCAATTTTTACACGGTTTTTTTCAATTTGCTCGATAAATACACCATATATTTATATAATATTGCAGTTGTACCTTGTTCACGGAATTCCCTTTCTTTTGGTTATAAAAAATGTGATGGTAATCATTGAAAATTTTGAGAACTACGCGACGAAAAATTTTAACGAGAGGTTACTTTAGGATTTTTTTTTTCAATGTTCTAGACCATTTTTTTAAGATTTTTTTGGGGTTGTACCTGCATCATATACTTAACTATACGTCTTATTTTTTTCTGGCTTGTAACTTGTACCAACGTCTCAATCTAGGCGACGAAAAATTGCCTATTTTATAGCTTTTTTCGCAAAGGAGCGCCTTAAGTCGCTACAGGGAATCGTGGCATCGAGCATGTGTTGTGATGTGACTGCTTTCTTTTTAATTTTCGTAATTACTTCATTAAATATGACAAAAAAAGTGATTTTTTATTATGTAATATTGATATGAAGTTCATTCTTGGTTATTATTTTTGCTTCAGTTAGAAAAAGAATATTATTTATCGATGACACCTGAAGAAGACGTATTATAATAAAGTGTGGTTCTTTAAATCTTCTTTTGTTCTGAATAATATTTCTGCGTAAATAAATAAATAAATGTCGGTACGATTAAATCTGAACAGTCTTTAACTGTCGCGTGTTCAATGCTTGTATATTTGCTATTGTTTGCACGACAAACTGCTCAGTGTTGGGCAAATGCAATTCCAATGATGATGACAAATCACGTTTGCTTTTGGTGTTCGTTAATCATGATTACAAGTTAACTGAACAAAACTAAAAAAATATATTATTTAAAAGTCACAGGTGATGAATGAATGAATACAAGAAAGTCAGGACATATTTTATAATAAATGGGACATTTATTATCAGTTTTGAAGCCTTTTCTACCTGCTTGTAGAAAAGGCAGTTCAATTCAAGATACAGCCACATATTTAGGTTTAGTGGGCCTAGCACGAACACATTATAATGTAAACTTTAAGGTAAGCAATTTTCGAATCATAACTACAACCGCACCGAAGCAAAATTTATATTTAAATTAAATACAAATTTGCACAAATATTACGTAAAAGGCAAGTATATTTCATTAAAAAAAATATTCGTACTAGGCCCACAGGACAGTTATTCTGTTTTACAATAGATGTGCCCTCATATTTGTTGCTGCAAGTAAGTATAATTAAAAGTTTAACGTCACCATAGAGTTCTGCAGTGACGCTGAAAACCACTAGATCATCGCGACGGTAAAATACTTCCGTAAACTAAAGAAATACCGTAATCAGTTCATCTGTGTACGTTTCACAAGCGATAAACAAACAATGAAATTATTCCACTCAGGTTTGCGTATTAATTACCTAATGAGTACGCGTACGTAACATAACTCCGCCAATACGTCAATATGGCTAGTTCCAGATGGGGTTTACCACAATTTCATAATTGGGTAGATGATATAATTACCAATAATTCCAAGACACAACTTTCGTAAATAATATATTATTTGTTTTTTTGTATTTTTTATTAACTGAAAAAAAAGATTTCTATGTACTTACAAAGTAATAAATAGTTAATCAGTTTACTAAAAAGAATAGTGAAATCATTGTTAGGTCCAGCCATAGAAAATCTATCGAATAATCTCGTTTCGACAGCTCTGAGCTCATAAAAGTACCTACGCCAATTGATTGGTGTCATGGATATTTATTCAATTAAGGCTGTTAATTTGATTTGTTGAACACTCCCAGTGGCGTTAACACAAATGTAATAATATTAATTAAAATGTTTAAATGCAAGAAGAACAATTCGCATCACCTATAACTATTAATAAATAACTATGGCTATTAATAAATTACTATTACTAACTATTCATAAAGTCTTTGATAATAAATGATTTGCGGTATGTATTTTTTTTCTAAATATAATTACCTTTTTTTAGGATGGAAAATCATCAAATGACTCCCCCCGCCCCAGGGCGGGAGGGAGGAGGAGGAGTATCAGACTCTTACTGACTAAAACCCATCCATGTTCCTTCCTCAGCTCCTTTTTATTCCTAGAGCACGGTAACTCTATCGAACATCCCGCAGTCCCGGATAAAAAAATAATTACCTACGGTGTTAAATACCTTATGTCACCGTAAAAACTGAGAGGAAACTAATGACACCTCATCTACGTTAAAATCCGTCTAACATTTAAGACTAGAGCCTAAGGGCTTGAGGAACAGTACCCTAAGTCGGATAAAAAAATCCTCCCCAAAAATATTCAATGAATACCTAACGATATGTACAAATGTCAAATAAACCTAGCAGTCCTGCTTGCCCATGCGAGAATGAGCTCGTATTAGCGTAAGTAAGGCTGTATCCATTAGCGGCCTCTGTTGATCATGGAAAAATACTCGATAGCTATTGAAGTTGATCAGCCAGTATAACTGATAGGTACGTACGAAGTAATTTTCTTAATGAAATCCAATTCTAGATGGCGTTAAAGTAAGCAGAAATGATTAGCATGACTATTACAAGGAATCTTATATAAATTTTATAATGTATCTGTTATAGGCAGCAATAACTAAGTTCGTAGAATATAGACATTATGTGACTTACATATTATAAGGCAAAAAGTAATAAGACATTTTTATTCAATAAGTGGTGGTTCTTTATTTATGTTTTCATAATTAGTTCTACTTGTAGAAACTTTACATATGACTAGCAAAAAAATGGCCTAGTTAGCAAGAAAGGAAGCGTCAATAAAAACAAGTAAAAAATATGAATTATATTATATTCTAACATTATGTGGTAATATGGAAATTCGCTTGACCTTTGTTAATTTAACCTTGATCATTCTTATTATCCTTTCTAATCAGTATTATGATATAAGTGCGAAAGTATCTCAATCCTATAAGCTTTCAAGGGAATAAGCGATTGGACTGGTTGTTTGTTAGGCTTTTACAGGAATTTGGTATGAAGATCAATTGAAACAAAAGCGTAATAATTATATAATCAACTTGCATTCGCATTTATAATGTTAGTTAGAATGCTATAGCTGAAAATAATTAATATTAGGCAGATAAACCTATAGTACTCATAAGCTAGTCAGTCTCTTGTATAATAATTATTATTATAATTCAATAGTGGGCGAGCCAGTTGCTAAACCCAGGATCAAAAATAGACTTCAGGTGCTACGGGTTTTTTCTGAAAAAACTTGTTTGCTTGTACCTTGGTAGCAGTCGTTGTTACATTACTTTCAGGTAAATTTGACAAAACTTTGGCTTTAAGGCTTGTTAGGTTAGTAAACCTACAGCCCACACAATAAGAAAAAGAAGATCTATTTAAAAGATCATTATTGCTCACAAACGCAAACCCACAAGGCCATCAACTAGCTTACGAAAACCCAAGTAGGTATCTAACCAAATAAAGTCCAAAATTAGAAATATATTTTTATCATCGTGCACTTTGCATGCTTATTTATAGAACTTAGTTATTTGATAAAGGCACACAGAATTGATAAAAATAAAAACAATATTGTTTTTAAGCTTTTGCGTACGAGATGAGGAAATATCATATCACATCTGGGGCATACCATATTTTTTTTGTACCAAAACCAAAAAGTTATTTTAATTGTAGACGTAACCTTGGGTTTCTCACACTAGGAGTCCCTGTGTTTCGGCCTCATTCTGCCTGGAAGACAAAATTGACATAGTAGTTAGATACTATGTGTATGAGGTGTTCGTGGCTAGGCAACAGCTACACGGGTCAATCGATCAAAGGTTCACCTGAGCTTGTCGCGGTCTGACCGTGTATGGGTAACCATCTATGTCATACTGAAACTCCTCCATGCCTCGGAAAGGACGTTAAGCCGTTGGTCCAGTTTGTAGATCTCCGACATTCGTTACGGGTAGTCAGAAGCAGAAAAGCAGACTACCATTCTTGCCAAGATGTATCGTATGATTTGGTTGTGGAGGTCAGATAGGCAGTTGCTCCGTGGAAAACACTGACGATTACTCGGTTGCATCATGTTAGACTTGAATCCGACTCTAACAAATTTGAGAAAAGGTTGAGCTGATGATGAGGAAGGTACTTTGTATTTTTACGAAAATAAATAGTACCAAAAAAGTTACAACAATTTAGTTTATACATAGATCTCACAGTTCTAGTAGCAGATTTTTACGTTATAAGAGGTAGAGGAGGTGCTAACCTTATTTTCAGCTCATACTTACACGCAGGTCAAAGCCTCTAGGACATCCCAGCTACGACACTAATCTGTATGATTATGTCGCGGTAAATCCTAACAAATGCCATATTCGTCAGCAAATAATTACATACGTCACAGAATACTTGTGTAATTTTGATAAGTGTATGTTGTCCATCAACTGAAATCTTTACAAGACTTAAGATTAGAACTGACAGAATTTTATACAAACATTGCTTCCTTTTTAGGGGCTTAGACCTGGGCTAGCATTTCGGAAAATCCTTTCTTCTTCTATCAGATAGGCATCCGTTATACAAAGTACACATACACATACTCCAAGTTTCAGGTTTCTTCGATCAATGGTTTAGGCTCCATCAGTCATTGAGGACAAAGCATTTTACATGTATAAATGAAAACCCATATTTTAATATTTTGAAGTCACTATAGTTCTCTGCATCAAATCCAGATAAATTTAGATAATAGCTTTGTCCTGAATGACTGACGGATCAACGCACAGCTTAAACCGGAGGTACCTACAGAAGCATAAGGTATAAAATACAAAGTAAACTGTTTTTTAGTGCATCATCTAATGAATATAACAGTGGTATTTTTTTAATTACCTTGTTAATTGTGAAATCCGTTTCATGGTTACGAAAAAAAATGTTTATCAACCGAAAATCATGTTGTAAGTAAAAACTAAATTACTTACTTCCTTAGTTGATTAATTTTGGATTTTAATTGCATGTTATTTCATAATATTGTACAAAATTAAAAAAAAATATATTTTTGGAGATCTAGTTAAAAATACAGATGGAGTATTTTCGTAGGCATTCTATCTAAATTCTAGCTGTTTTCCACGATTTCACTTGTTTCCTGAGGTAACTTCATCACACACCTGGAAAAAACGAAACCAATAATTGTCTCTCATACATCTCACACTATATTTTTTTATCTTAATCGGATCAGCCATTTTACAGTGAAAACGGAACAAATAAAAAAGTCATTTTCGCATTTGTAATATTAATTAGGATTTAGGATACTCAGGTACTTTATTGAATAGGATTACACAACTATATAGTATCATAAACATAGCGTTCACGTGAATGTGTCTATCTATATAATATCTATCTATCTATATATATAAAAATGAAACCCTATTTCCCTTGGTCACGGCATCACGCATGAACGGCTGGACCGATTTAGATCAAATTTTGTACGGAGCTAGAGGGGACCCTGGAGAAGGTTCTAGGCTACTTTTTATCCGGATGCATGAAGTAATTCCGACGGGACGCGGGTGAAATCGCGGGAAACAGCAAGTAATTAATAAATATAAGAGTTATACCTAAATAAATAAATGTGAAATATTCCTTGGAGACAGGTACTTAATTATAAACTAATATGGCAAAACGTAAGAAGGTACTTTATTCGTTGAAATAATTAATACAATTAAAAAAATAATATCAATAAACTAAAATACGTCACGGGGTATTGCACATTGTGGATTTAAAATTGTCCTTGTGTAAATAAATTGCTGCTCGAATTCGTATTTTCCTCAACAATTATGCAAAATTTGGAATGGCCACCAAAATCTAGTAGGTAAAGTACCAAACATAGGTTACTTATGCAAATAGCTTTAGTTCAAAATTTTCCTCCATTGAGTTTATAGTTCTACCTTAAATGGAAATGTTGGAATTCCTGGTAACGCAAGCACCTACCTCGTGAAAAGTACGTCATATCAGAGACCCATGATGCATATTTTTTGTCAATTGACGTTTTAAACTTAAATATAGTACCTATCTGTTTTTATACCTAAATGAAAAAAAAATGATTAAATTCTTATTCACACTTCATTTAAATAACTAAGTTAGAACGCATTCTACTAGTAACAGATAATGTTAGACGCATGCATTTATTTATAGACGGTTTGGCCTCTAACTAAAGTATTACACGCTGTTTATTTCAAACAATAGATCTAACTTAAGTTTAATTATCAAGCATACTTGAACAGGTGTTTCGTTTACACAATTGTATTTACAAACTTTAAATCCTAAATTCAAGTTAGGTGATGGCGCCGGTGCTGCGGGATTTTCGAAAGAGTTACGCGCCCTCGGAACAAAAAGAGCCGAGGAAAGAAAACATGGATGGGTTGTAGTCAGTAAGAGTCTGACACTCCTTCCAACCCCACCCATGCCATGGCGGGTTGAGTCATTTGATAATTTCCCATTAGAAAAAAAAATAGGTGATGGCATCTCCAATGTGGTAATGTCTGTCTAGAAGGTATAGAAAATCTTTACCCACGAGAACCTTTTGCACGCTTTGTTACTGGAGACACTAGAGACAATATGAAATATCAAATATTTAGAAACCTCACGTAGAGAGAAAACACATTACATGGCTTTGATAAAGACAGTTTGCAGAAGTAGTTCATAATTCTCGACTGCTATGGCTTACTCACTGTGGCATGGTATTAACTATGTGTCATAAAATGTCTAATAAAATGTGATAATGTCACATTATCATAAGAGGAGCTCGTGGCTAAGTAACAGCCGCACGGTTCGATCGATCAAAGGTTAAGCTGCGCTTGGCGCGGTCGGTCCGTGGATGGGTGACCATCTATGTCATAGCGAGACTCCTCCGTGCCTCGGAAAGCACGTTAAGCTGTTGGTCCCGGTTGTCATTTATACATCTTTGACAGTCGTTACGGGTAGTCAGAAGCCAGAAAGTCTGACAACCAGTCTTACCAAGGGGTACTGTGTTACCCAGTAACTGGGTTGTGGAGGTCAGATAGGCAGTCGCTACATGTAAAACACTGGTACTCAGCTGCATCCGGTTTAGACTGGAAGCCGACCTCAACATAGTTGGGAAAAGGCTAGGCAGATGAATGTCACATTATCATAATTTATGTTGTGTAACTGTTCATCCAATATCATCCCAGATGTCAATGATTGAGCTAACGAGAGCCGACGAGGTGGTAAACAGACGAGCTTACTCAACGTGGTGCGTGAAGGTCGCTCCATGCTTGTTGCGTCTGCTACATTCAGCTGTCGCTTGACCGGCGGATTATGATATTAGCCCAAGTGGAACATAGTTAAGGCGAATACTGCATTTCAGCACTATGCGTGTGTGAGTTGTAACACAGTGAATGTTCTCGCAAGAAATAATATATCCAAAGTCCAATATAGCCCAGTGTTCTTTTGAAGTTGCAATTTTTATTGAAATCACACAAATAAATAAAGATTAAATATTGATAATGAGCCGTAAAAACAATTAAATTTGTTGTAAAAAAACACTAATTAATGCGTTTTGGTATTGTTCTGTTTTGATTGGATGGATTGTCTTGTCTCAGGGCATCCGTTTGTGCTTTTAAGACTCACGGGATACGTCAAACGCATACAACATCGTCTATTTTTGTTTTTGGAGTTATGTAAAATTTATACGGTAAACCACAAAGTGACTTATACGGAAATCTAAAAATACCCAATGCTGGCCTTGCACTCGTTTATTCGTAATACATATTTATTTATGTTCAATAAAAAGTTAACTGCATCAGATTTAACGTTTGGTTTTTTCCTGTTAGGCTTGACGCTAAAACCTTACGTATGTCGAATGCAACGGATTAAATAAGATGTAGTTAGTTGAGCAATGTAAACAATAGCGCAATACACTTCTTAGTATAAGTCAATGTTAATGAAATCTTTTTTTAGATGAATTTAGAACACAAATCAACTTACTATAGCACCTTTGACGCCACGCTTCGCGCTGTGTTTATTTTGTAAAAAATCCTGTGGTATGTGTGTAGTGACTTCGATATCACTGTAAACAGACAAATGTAATAAGATATATGTTTATGACTTTTTAAGAAAGAAAAAAAAATATTTTTGTTCAACGATAGTCACAGATACTTTAGGTGTGATGGAAAGCAGTCACTGGCACCTTTGACCATGTGCAATACTAGAGGTATAAAGCATCCATAAACTTAAAACAGACATACAGCAATGCTGCTAGGTGACACGAAGAGTTGGTGGTATAGTCTGTACCAATTGTTTTTACGAAAAACGTAAACAAAATCGTACCCTATTTTGTTTTAATTCTGCCACAGAAATTAACAAAATGACGTGAAGGATGGCGCATTTATGTCAATTTCATGCTTTTAACATCATCACACATCATTTAATGCCATTTTATTTATCTATGTGCGAAAATTAAAGCAAATAGGTTATGATTTTGTTTAATTTTTTTCGTAAAATCAATTGCTTCAGTCTATAGATGAGTTCCTTCACAAAGAGGTCTACAGTTACATAAGTTTTGAATCTACTCAAGGTTGTCAAGATTCTTAAACCTGGAATAAACCCTATATGAAGCGAAGTGCTGGCTATTTCTTATTGCTAAGCACTGTCGCTAAGTTCTAAGTAACATAAAATTAACATAACGACACAGTAACATTTATAGAGAACTTATCTTATAGACAAGATTTAATTTATGTTTTCTAGCTACGCAAATTTATCCTTACTTATAAGTACGAAAATAACTTGGTCTGTCTGTCTATCCTTTCAGATACACTTTCAAACTAAAACAACTGAACCAGTTGTTTTAGTTTGACTTGACGAAAGACATAAATGATAGTTTTAATTTTAATCGGGTGCGTTAAGTAGTTCCCTCATTGTTTTAAAGGCTTTAAACTCTTAAATATTATGTAGGTATTAGAAATTATTTTTTCATAGTGATAACTGGGGTACACCTGCAACTAAAACTCATATTATCGATTAACATAATAAAAAATAAGAATATACTCGTAGAAATATAAGTCTCACATACTGCCTCTCGCTTCACCCACAACGGGACACACACCCAATGACTCTCCATTTGATGATTTCCCATTCCTAAAAAAACCGTCACTTAAAAAGTATGTCAGAGTTACGGCGAAAATATTAATAAACAATTTATTTAGGTATTAAAGAAAAAGAACCTTATTTTTTTAATATCTTTGCTTTTCAAAATAGTTGCTTTAGTCAACGATCCTCGGGTTAATGCCTCTGTTGGCAATTGTTTTTTTTTTCTGAAATGATGACACTAATAATAGCTTTGTGAATTAGGTATTGTATAAGTAGACGAGGTTAAAAAATCTAGCAAAATAATAATCACATTCAGTTGCAACATTCAATTTTACAAAAATATTGTTTTGTTTTTATAAATAATGATGATGTTGTAGTAAGTAGCAGGTAATTGTTTTTTTTTCATAAGTTTGAAAAAAAACTTTCTGTACTGTTTTTCGATGTACATTTTATGTTTTCATTCCTCCGTGCGAGAAATTCGCGAATATAACTTTCCATGTATTAAAACAACTTTAGATCAATACCAATTCTAACCTTTTATCTGAAATTCAAGAATAAGTTGACTATTTCAATGTATTTTCTAATTGATTTTCTTGGGATTTACTTATTGAAATATACATAATCATTATGTTATTACACAATGATAATGCCATGACCTTTTCATCACATTTTATTGTTATGTGTTTCTATCTTTAGTAGAAAATTTTACGACTAGCCAGTGATGAGAAATATATAGAAATATATAAAAAACTAAACTAAACAATACGCGGAGTTTCAAGGGTACGTAACGGTCGTGGAAACGGAAGACCCTGCGAGTGTTTCCCCTTAACGTAATTTTTATATACAGCGTGCAAAAAAATAAATATATATTAATATTAATGAAATGTATTTTTAATTCATAATTGTTAACAAAAAAATTGTTGATAATCATTTATTCAAAAAATATGAATTAAAAATACATTTTATTAAAATTAAAATATATATTTTTATAAATTAAAATAAATTTAAAATAATCATCAACTAATGTTTTATTTATGATTTATTTTATCATTAATCTTCGAAGTAAAATGAGCCACGAAAATAATATTGTACATATATATTTTCATCATCTACTAATTAGTAACAAGCACATGAGGAAAACGATGTGAACTGATTCACTTATAAATAAAACAACAGCGTTAATAAAAATTGGTATTCTATAATCATGTTCCTATGAGCATGAATGAGTAAGTGAGTCTGTTTAGGCCTATCCTTACATGTATTATCTTCCTTGTTACAAAGTAGATGTATTCACTGATCAAGCATTGATGTAATTTTTATGATGTTAATATGTAATTGAAGACGTTTTTCTACGGGGTTTTATACTTTAGGCAAAAACCACACCAGTAATACATAATATTTTTTATTGAAAAACTGACGCATATTTCAATTTGGCATCGTGTAACGTACGATGAGTTGCAAAAAATAAAGGAGTATTACAAAATATAAAGACAAATATGTTTGTGTAATCTAGGAGCAGATTATGCAGCCACATTCAAAGATTGCAGATACTTTCTATCATTAACACCAAGTGCATTTCAGAACATATACACATATAAGTAGTCCGTAGTCCTAGTTTGATAACATAAACAAAATTTAGAGAGTCAGAGTCTTAAAAGCAGAATGATATTATAATTATTATTATAAAAAAATGACAATTTATTTTACAAAAAAAAATAGCGCTAAGATGTTGCAAAAATATTTAAATATTTATTTTATATAAAATGTTGTAATAATTAATTTTAACTTTACATTAAATTATGCCATTAAATTATACAATAATAATAATATACACATTGAATGCAATACTGCGTTGTGTTTAATCGACAACGGATAAAAAAAGTTATGAAATCTAACTGCTCTCATTTCACTGGTTTATTCATTTCTCGTCATACATGTATCATTAGTTTTTTTATGAATGACATCTGCCAATATATTCACGTCATTGCAAGACATGACTTATTTTAATAACTACGAGCTATCGTAACTGGTAATTAGTACTTTCAAACAATATTGTATGTTTTACAACCGTGTAGTGGTCTCAATTATTCTGAAATTATTCAATTTTTTACCTTAAACTATCCAATCACGTTGTAATTACTATAAATCAACTTTATTCTTATTTCATTTGTCTCAAGGAAGTAGAATAACTTTATTTTTTAATAGTTACATTTAAGCGTATATCCTCATTTACCTATTAAAAAGTATTTTCCTTTCTATTATTCGTTACAAATTAAAATAAATTTAACAATAAAAAAAATCTTTGGAAACAAGTGCTAAAATAAAATAAACTCCCTTGCCCCAAAAATTCGACATGAAAATGTCTTTTCGTCATAACTTCTAAAGCATTACAAAATCAATGTATGTAAATGAAATTGTAATTCATCATTCGTTTGATTAACGTGATTCGAAACATAAACATAGAAAATAGAACGTCCTGTATAACAAGAACGCGAGTTATGCATCGAAGACAGATAAAATAATGAACCAACCAGGGGCAAATTAGATGTTTTAAGCACACTGGCGACCAGTATATATAGAGGCATATGATTACGACGAACATCATAAGTCATTCGGCTACTTGCGTTTACTGTATACTTGACAAACAAACGGTAGGTCACACTGATCGTATCTCTGTGCACTTTTAAACTAAATTTTATTTCAAAAACTTTTTTTTTATTTATTTTCGTCGTAGCAATGTTGACTTAAGGGAACACATCTGAAAAAAGGCATTGTAATTCTTTATTGATTTATATAGTGGTGTTATCGGATTTAATATTCCATTTATTGTGTATAATTTTAAAAATTATTAGAAATCATTTCATCATCTCTGTGGTTTATTAACAATATATTTTTTTTATTTATGTTTATCAATTGCAAGTCCGATAAATACTGACTGTGAGAATTTTGAAGTCACAAAAATATTCATGTGTAGAAAAATATATTTAAGTTATATTTTATTTTAAACATACACTTTGTTGATAATCCATAAATATTTTTTCATGTTTTCCCAGGCTTAACTTACACATTACATCTCTCTCCGATATCTTAATACCGCACTCAACTCTGCCCTTACCTCTTCCAGTGAACCATGAAGTACGTCCTAGTGTTGTGCATGGTGGTAGCCGCGGCGCTGGCCGACGATAAGTACACCGACAAGTATGACAACATCAACCTGGATGAGATCCTCGAGAACAAGCGTCTGCTCATCGCCTACGTCAACTGCGTCATGGAGAGGGGAAAGTGCAGCCCCGAAGGCAAAGAGCTTAAAGGTAAATAGCTATTTTAAACTTTTTATCAATGGCTGGAAGGTTGATTTTACCAACCAAGATTTATCGGACAAACAAATGACTATCGACAAAGAATCAATAAGCATTGTATCAACAAATGCCAATCGAGTCATTTGTTTTTGTAAAATAGGAGAGCAAGTTTGGTAAAGACCGACTGACGGTTACCGTTAACTTTCAAATTTCTTTGAAAGAAGCAAAGTACCCCAGGATTTGACTGTTGTAAAATCTCTAACTTGCAATAAACTAGTACAGTGCTTAATACTCATTACTTTTTATTATAAGAAGATACCTTTGACCTTATAGGATACTTTGAATAAGTGGGTCAAGTATAGTCCTTTAAAAATGGGTCAAGTATAGTCTTTTAAAATAATATTAATGGATTATTTCTAATTCTGTTACAATTCCTTATAGCTTTATATTTTATTGCCAATACCACAATAGGTCTACAACGAATCTATAAATTATCAGAGGCTTATGATAATTTTGCATCTAAATTATAATCTAATTAGATGGATGGTATTCGCCAATGTATTCATCTTACGAAACTACTCATTATAAATGAATTATGAGTACGAAATTGCATATCACAGTTAATATTACTGAAAACCTCAGATATTCATAAAAACGTAGAACAAGGTTAATATAAATACTACTTTAAATTCTAGTAAGGAAAAAAAAACTAAGATAATTTTCATGTGATTTTTATTAGTAATCGCGAAGAAGTTTTAATTAGTTTATTATTTTAAATAAGAACTCAATGAAATTTTATATGGTGAATTGCAGATATCGGTTCTTTACATGAGAAAACATTACATAAAATAATGGCAACGTGTATTACACGTGCTGTTAAGAATGAAAACAATTAGCTCCATGTCAAGGCGTAATCGTCTAAACAGAGCACTTATTATCTTGCTATCATTGACACTCGCTCAGAGAGGTGACTATGCAGAAGAGGCATTTTTTTAATCGAAATTTAAGCTCATAATTTTATTTTTTTACGACAAAGTACCTGTGACACTGACAATTTACTTTTTGTATGATGATACCATATTGCATTACGTTTGTCTAGGTAATAATCAGAAGTAGTAGCTGGGTAGTAGGTATGATTATATGGGGGGCGTTGATTTTGCTTATTATTCTGTTGATGAAATCTTTTCAGAAAAAATAGTTTTTCAACCGATTAAATTGTAAAGTCCTAACTAACTAAAAGCGAATGTGAGTGCGATTTTTTGTTCCGAATGCTCGAACTTTGATATGGAAAGTATGAAACTGGGAAAGGGTATAGGTTTTTTTATTCACGTTCATAAAACCTAGTTCCCCTTTTTTTTTTTTTTTTTTCGGATGGGAAATCATCAAATGACCCCTCCCGCCGTGGGTGGGGCGGGTGGGAGTGTCAGACTCTTACTGACTAAAACCCATCCATGTTCCTTCCTCAGCCCTTTGTATTCCGGGGGCGCGGTATCTCTTTCGAACGTCCCGCAGCCCCGGCAGGCTATGGCCCTGGGGGTGGGCCCCGTCAACGATGCTGACGTCTCTTTGAGGCGCGCGTGGAACACGAACGCGCCGTCGACGCGGGTCTGGTCCTTGCCGGACGACGAGCCACCCATAGCTCACCGTCCGCAGCCCCGCGCCTACGGTGGCCGGGAGTCGTCTCGCGGCTCCCGACGCCCGTGGCGTCTCCTGCGGCGGCTGGGGCGTGAGGTCTGTCGCTCCCTCACGCGTTCCGCCGCCTCCTTCTCCAGCATTACAGCTTCGCAGAAAGAGGCGACGGCTCCCCATCCCGTCTCGCTCCGGACCATGGCCTGAACCAGGGCCGGACGCGAGAGGTCGCCGCCGCCGATCGCCCCTACAAGGACACGGCGGTGCTCCGCCCAAGCGGGGCAAACCCCCACCGTATGCTCCACCGTGTCCTCCGGGCGATCTACGCAATGGTGACACCCGGGCGCCACCTCCCGCCCGATTTTGTGCAGGAACCTCCCGAAGCAACCGTGCCCGGTGAGGACCTGCGTCAGGCGGTAGGTAAGGACGCCGTGGCGTCTCCCTAGCCACTCCTCAAAGAGGGGACTTACCGCCGCGATTGCGGCGTGCCCTGCGCTGGGTTGCAGCAGTCGCTCTTTCCACTCCGCCATGAGATCACGCCGGAGCTCCGTCCGCCAAGCCGCGATTTGCCGCGGCAGCGGAGGTTCGCCCCAGCGTTGGGCCGTCGCGCGCCACTCGTGCAGGCGCGCGAGGACCACCGCCTCCAGATCCCACGGCGGCAATCCGGCAAGGAGGCCCGCCGCCTCGCGGGAGATCGTGCGATAACCCCGGATCAGCAAACCTAGTTCCCCTAGGATGCGACTAAAAATGCAGGAAATACGGTTCACGAAAATTACGTGAAATTAGTACCAAATTATACTATTTTTCCTGGTCTGTAGCGATTAATCTATATATGATAAGAGGAAATCAAAGGATGAGGATATTATTTAAGGAAACGTAATATCTTCATTATAATGAAGGCATGTCACGTCTGTTTGACGATTCACTTCCGTAGAATAAACATTAGGGAACATATTATAGAGTAGGAGTAACTAACGCATTAGTTTAGTTATTGCATTGTTTAAAGTGTGAACATAAAAGGAAAACAAGGAATAATCTTACTAATATTCCAAATATGAAAGTAGCTCGTTAGTCTGTTATTATTGATTTGTTTGTTAAATACGTTCGCATAACTAAACTTATTTCCATGCAATTTGGTATGAGAATAAATTTGGTATGAAATATAAGGTATCTATACTTATAATAAATCTGTAGAGAGGTCAATTCTGTACATGAAATATATTTCCAAAATAACTATCAGGGGGTGATTAGGGATCGATACTGATGCCAAAAATGCAATCAGTAAAATTTTTGTCTGTCTGTCTGTCTGTCTGTATAAACTATATAGAAACAAAAACTACTCGACGGATTTAAACGAAACTTGGTACAATTATTTCTCATACTCCTGCGATGGTTATAGTATACTTTTCATCACGCTACAATCAATAGGAGCAGAGCAGTGAAGGGAAATGTTGTCATTTTGTTTAAACGCGCCAATCTCAGGAACCGCTGGTCCGATTTGAAAAATTCTTTCAGTGTTAGATAGTCCATTTATCGAGGAAGGCTATAGGCTATATATCATCACGCTAAGACTAATAGGAGCGGAGCACCACTATTCCACGCGGACGAAGTCGCTGGCAGAAGCTAGTCTTGAATAAACTTGAACCGATACTTTGTACATGTTAGTTAGTAGTCACCCTGAGTTGTGACATGAAAACTAGTAGTAATTAGTCTGTTATTAATTGCAATTTTTTCATTAAATTTTTTATATATTATAGTATTTTAGATAAACTGAATATACCACAGTCCCTAAAGTTTTATGTATAAGTATATATTCAATAGTTCCATACATTTAAATCTCTAAAAAACTTAAACATTTATAAAACAATTTCAGAGCATCTTCAAGACGCCATCGAGTCTGGCTGCTCGAAGTGCACGGAAGCGCAAGAAAAGGGCGCATACAAAGTCATTGAGCACCTGATCAAGAATGAGCTCGACATCTGGCGCGAACTGACCGCCAAGTACGACCCTAAAGGGTCTTGGAGGAAGAAGTACGAGGACCGCGCGAGGGCCGCCGGCATTCAGATCCCTGAATAAATCAACTCCAATTCAAAAAAATAGTATACGGTAGTCCAGGTAGACTTTGCTTATACGGGTCTGAGTCTGTCTGAGCTATCTCAAATTGCTCAATTTCCCACTACTTACTCATAATTTTGTACTTCGTTAAATTATTTTTTGTTAATCATCTTGATATTTTATATTAATTTCGGTATTTGTACTGTGCGCAAAAATTGTGATATATGTATTTATGTTATCAGATCAACTTTATTTATCATAATTATTTGATATTACTGTTTTAATAAACCAAAGAAATTCATTTTGTGTTTTATTAGTGAGTGAAATTATTCATTACTTTGTAGTTATTAGTGGTTTTCTTATTTTAGGAAATTAGTGTTAGTATTCGGCTATCTAAAGATGTGTTACACATTTCATAGCTCAGAGGTTCTTCGTACTAGAAAGCTGAAATTTGGATAGATATGTGTATTAGTTACATCGACAAAGTGGTAAAATAAAATTATGAAAAATATTTTTTTAGGGTAGTTCCGATACACGTAAAGTGGGGATGAATATTTTTTTTCTCATGTATCCCATCATGTGGGGTATCATTGGATAGGTCTTTTAAATATAGCAGGTGTGTGAAGACCATTTTTCGATTTAGGGATCCGTTTGCGAAATATTTAACTTTAAAGTGCAAATTTTTGTTCGATACGAGCATCCTCCCGCTCTAACTTTTGAGTGGCCACCCTAGAAATGTGAAAAAAATCACAGATGTAGCACATGTAATGAACTTACAAGAAAAACTATCACGGCTAAGTAGGCTTAACCGGTTACAGAGTTATAGTCGACTAACTGAGACCTGCTACGGAACCCTACTACGCGTGGCACGACACGCACTTGGCCGGTTTTTGAATATACATACAATTCCGTAAGACGTATCGATAATACTCATCTACCGCCACCTGTTGAATAAAATACATACACATATGAGTATGGTGCTACATAATATAACATTGAATGAGCTGTTTATGATCAAGAGCGTGTCATAGTAGCAGAGCCATCTAGTTATAAAAAGACAAACTCATAGGTATAAAAAGTATGAACCGTATTGCTACATCAAATCATTATTTGGAGACCAATTCCGTGTGAATAATAATAGTGACAATCTTCTTCTATCTATACTTATAATAAATCTGTAGAGAGGTCAATTCTGTACATGAAATATATTTCCAAAATAACTATCAGGGGGTGATTAGGGATCGATACTGATGCCAAAAATGCAATCAGTAAAAATTTTCTCTGTCTGTCTGTATAAACTCTATAGAAACAAAAACTACTCGACGGATTTTAAAGAAACTTGGTACAATTATTTGTCATACTCCTGAGCTGGTTATAGTATACTTTTCATCACGCTACAATCAAAAGGAGCAGAGCAGTGAAGGGAAATGTCGTCATTTTGTTTAAACGCGCTAATCTCAGGAACCGCGGGTCCGATTTGAAAAATTCTTTCAGTATTAGATAGTCCATTTATCGAGGAAGGCTATAGGCTATATATCATCACGCTAAGACCAATAGGAGCGGAGCACCACTTCCACGCGGACGAAGTCGCTGGCAGAAGCTAGTCTTAAATAAAATTATAAGTGCGAAAGTGAGTTAGTGTTTTTGTCGTTTGAAACAACAGGAAACAGCTCGTATGCAATTGGCAAGTTGATTTTAGAACTAGGAAACTATGGAATACTAATACTTAAATAATATAATAGCTAGACATGTACTCGTATGATCGAATTACCATCATGAATTTCGAAACCCGTTCGTTTCGTTAAAAGGTTTTAGAATTTTAAAACCTTTTAACAAAACATAATATGTATTGCTTAAAGTTAAATTTAATACTGCTCATTATAGCAATAGAAATGCGCATTCCGAGTATATATATAACCCGTTCTAAAATCAATTATCCCAAACATTCACACCAATCCTTACTAATATTATAAATGCGAAAGTAACTCTGTCTGTCTGTCACGCCAAAACTACTGAACGGATTTAAATGAAAATTGTTACACAGAATGTCTAGAGCCTGAGAAAGGACATAGGCTACTTTTTACTCGGGTGCACGAAGTAATTGCAGTAGTTGAAACAGCTAGTTCATAATAAATTAGGGTTACACTCTTACCGACTTAAACCCATCCACGTTCCTTTCTTTGCCGTTTGCGTTCCAGGGACACGGTCACTCTTTCGATTAATCTCGCAGCCCAAAACACTCAAGTATTTATACAAAATCTCATCATCTGCCTAGCCTTTTCCCAGCTATGTTGGGGTCGGCTTCCAGTCTACACCGGATGCAGCTGAGTACCAGTGTTTTACATGGAGCGACTGCCTATCTGACCTTCACAACCCAGTTACCGAGTAACAAGATACCCCTTGGTAAGACTGGTTGTCAGACTTTCTGGCTTCTGACTACCCGTAACGATTGATCGATCAAAGATCTACAAATGACAACCGGGACCAACAGCTTACCGTGTTTTCCGAGGCACGGAGGAGTCTCGCTATGCCATAGATGGTCACCCATCCATGGACTGACCGCGCTAAGCGCAGCTTAACCTTTGACCGGTTGATCCGTGCGGCTGTTACTTAGCCACGAGCTCCTCCATACCAAATCTGTAACTTATAAATTTTATAGTCGGAGTAAGGAAAACTCTGCTGTAATATCAATATCCCCAATAATAAAGACTTCAACGCGCGCTCTTAGTTATTGCAAACAGAATACCAGTAGGCGCCTATCTATACGTGATCAAATTCATTGTTTGCGATTATAATAACATATTTACAGATAACATTTTTGACATTAATATTATATATATAAAATTATAAAGCGTAAATTCCTTGGAAAATTCTGGGACATTGGGTACAAGTTTTTCAAACGCCTACTTGTTTCTATGTTTTTTTTATTAATGTAACAGACGTAGTTTAAAGAATTAACAGGCACTATTTAACCGTTAAATTCCACATTTCATTGAGAACCGTCTTCAACATTTATTAGTTTGTACTATTTATTTTTTTTATTTATTTATCCTTTATTTCAGGCAACTAGGGCCCATAAAAACACAATACATATATAAGTATAAAAACAATAACTATAAACTAATACATATTTTATACTTAAAAACTAGTGCACACGAAGTGACGGCGTCGTGTTACGCTGCGAGGTGTCGCGTAGCCGGCCACGGAAACGCCGATACAGCACACCTTTCGGCCAAAACTCTTCCTTGAGGAAGGTCACCAGATGATGAGTCGGAACACGCACCACAAACGACTTGAAGTTTGTGTTATGGCGCGCCTCCAACTTCTCCACCCTCAAGGTCCAGTTGGTTTTCACCCGTATGTACTGTACGATGTCCTCAGCATTCGTAGAGTGGTGCAAACGGGACACGTACAGCTGCGTCGTCGGTACTGCTGCACGTAGCAGCATGTTGGGTCCTTCAAGCGCTGTGCCACACTGATTGCGATAAGTAGGCTTCTTCTTCTTTCTCTCCACCTTGATGAAGCCGTCCTCACCGCAAGTGTTCTTCGGTGGACCCTGCAGTTTCTGGTCCATCATAGCTACTTTAGTCGCCGTCGGTGTTGAGCGACTCTGCTTTCCCCCTTTTGGTTTTGCTGCTTGTCGCTTTGTTTGCGACACAGCAGGTTTTGTCTTGGCGACAATTGCAGAATAGGCACATTTGGGGGTCGATGTGCCTATTACACGCGTCTCTTCCCCGGCAGTTACGACGCGATCAGCGGAACACGATGCAATCTTGACAGCCGGTGACGTAGATTCACTCGCCGACTGAAAACTGCAGATCGAAGCATTTTGTGCCCCGCGCCGTGTGTTCACATTGGAGCCTCCCGGTGACCCACTTGTCGGAATAGCGTTGCGCAACAACGCTACTTCGGCTCGCAATTCACCAGTAATGACGTCCGATGCCTCCAACTTAGATTTCATCTCAGCCAGGCTCACCTTCAGCGACGTGATGTCTTTCAGCAGCCTGGTGACGTCGACGTGGTCGAAATTGACGGGGGGCAGCTTATGCAGCTCCTTCGCCACAAAATCTGGCACGTCATCCGGATCGGTCCTTTTCAGCAGGTCGATGATGTCCTGCAGACTCTTCTCGCCACCATCCCTCCGGCGAGATGGCATCTGTCCGACTTGGTCGAGTGTTTGATATAATAGCAACTTGGCACTGCATACCTCTTCCTCTTTGAAGGAGGACTTGCAGATCTGCAAGATGCTGACCTCGTCCATGTAGTCGATGGCATGCTTGACGAATGCCAAAAGCTCGTTGGCAATGAGCTGTTTTGTAGCCATTGCGAAACTAAATCAGGCAGCAGTTACCACTGCGCACAACGCGAATAACTTATTCGTGCAGTGAAGCGCAAACGCGTCCGTTTCCGAGCGCGCATCGCTCACGACTCACTATGACTACTATGTTGATAAACAAAAGTTAGTACATAACCATCATGGTAAAATGACGCTGATGTGAGTATTGCTATTAGTGATATCAGCATGATTGACTGCCTAAGTCGTTTTGAATGACTTATCTTTCAAATAAAGGCTATCGTTTTTATAATTTTTTTAGGGGTGGGAATTCATCAAATATCTCCTTCCGCTGTGGGCGGAGCGGGATGGAGTGTCAGACTATCTGAAAAAAAACTCATCCATGTTCCTTCCTTCTTCTTTGCGTTCCGGGTCTTCTACAAACACCCATAATCACGTCTTGTAAATCATGCAATATATATATCTAACTATCTGTTTCCCGCGGTTTCACCCGCATCCCGAGGGAACTACTTCGCGCACCCGGGTAAAAAGTAGCCTATATCCTTTATCAGGCTCTAGACTATCTGTGTACTAAATTTAATTTAAATCGGTTCAGTAGTTTTGGCGTGAAAGCGCGACAGACAGAGTTACTTTCGCATTTATAATATTAGTAAGGATTAAGGTATGCTACGTGAAGAAAGGAATTCATATTTTTACTTAAAGTAAAAAAAAACCCTTGGTAAAGATATTTTCTTTATATTATCGGACAGTAACACATCTAACGACGGTAATAAATATAATTTATAAGTAACTATATTAACTACGATGTCCATCATTGCAAATTATATAATTGTAAAACAATAACTTAATAACATCCATGTGAGTAAAATTATCCAAGACGTATGACCATTACTTAAATCATTGCTTATTAATGTTCATGGTAACTATAAATTTTAATGAACATGTCATGGTTTAAAACACCGTAGAATCGTAAACAACTCTTTACTTGTTTGCTTATTTTTCAAGAAGTCAAATTCACGGAAAAGAGCATAGCATCATCGAAAACATCTTATTTACTTTTGCAAAATACATACGCTATTTTTAACATTGTTATATGCGTCTGTATTCTGTATAACATACGTATCCATATTATGTCCATATTCTGCATCCTTATTCTAATCAAACAGCGAATCTTCTTGTTGCTTGGCTAAGAAGAAGCATTAGGAGAATGATCATTCTGTCTTAAAAGGTTTACATTTTCTACTAGGTACTGCTAGAGTATCTGTACCTGAATGTTCTAGAACCAAACAGTCTTTGGATGAAACAGTTAAAGATGTGTGACTTCCACTGACCTATGGGTATTACTAGTCAGTGCATAAAGAGTGACACCAGTGGGGAAAAAATCAGACTGTTTAGATGAAGGTTACCAACTGTGCTACCAGCCTCGCCGCACCGTCAGGGTATACAAAATTATTAGGGTACGCCGGAAATTACACGCGCACGATCAAGGTGATCATTGATTAGGTTGTACCTCATAATAAATGTTTGTGGTTGTCATCTGTGCTTACTTGAAATCACAAAAATACCTTCCATAGTACCTACCAAATGATTATTTCTGTAGGTATGCTTAGGCCGGGGCTGCGGGATGTACGAAAGAGACCGCACCCCCGGAATACAAAGGGCTGAGGAAGGAACATGGATGGGTTTTAGTCAGTAAGAGTTAGCACTACCACCCGCCCCATCCACGGCGGGAGGGGTAATTTGATGATATCCCAACCGAAACAAAAAGTATGTAATTTTCTTAGATTTAATGTTAGTTCTATTTATATAGCCTTGTGGTTTAAGACAATGTTTGTTAGCATGTGACAGAATTTCACAACTCATAAATTGCTTTTAATTGGATGTGTCAAACTTGTCAGTGAAACGGAACCATGAAGACTTGAATCATCGATAACATCTTACCTACATTTTTTATATCCGTCTTCAATGCTGAAATAGGTAATAATAAGGACTAATTATAGCAGGGTTGCAGGTTAAGTGCTTTACATAATTATCACAACAATGGGTAGCCATTTTCCGCATGTAATCGTTTCGATCAATCCTATAAATGAAATCGATTTTTATCTGATCATCAGTGTCTTAAGATACTCTTCAATAGACAATATTCTGAATTAATCGGAAAAAAGCAGGTACTTTTATTACTTTTATTCGATTTTCCATGTTTTGTTTTTTTTAGATGCAATATGTTAGAAATGAAAGTATTTTTTCTAAAAGACATTTTTACATTTAAGTATAAAATATCTCATAATAGCTTCTTCTCGAAAATGTGTGACGTTTCAAAAATTATTTGGTTCGTTGGCTATGATTTTACACACATAAAAATTAAAAAGAGAATTTATATGTAAAATACACTTGAAATGTTGAGTTATACTACGTTCGTAGAATAAATCCTTTTGAAATTTATTACGGGGCAAAAGGTGAATGTCGTAAATGTAATAAAGAATTACTTATAAAACAGCGAAAATATTAGAAAATTCTAACATTAAATATAAAGTGTGTACAGTGCGCTATCGTGTATTGTTATTGTGTTAGAAAATATTTTTAAATATTACAGGATGAAACTTCTTGTGGTGGCTATCGTGGTGACCCTTGCGGCTTTTGCGGTTGCTGAAACCTACACAGATAGGTACGACCACATCAACATTGACGAAATCATTGAGAATAGGAAGCTGCTGGTTCCGTACATGAAGTGTACGCTCGACCAGGGCAGATGTACTCCAGAAGGAAAGGAACTTAAAGGTATGGGTTCAATTCAGTTTCTCTTTTATAGATTCTCTTGCATAATTGAAATATGCTCGAAGTGACAAGAATGGTTCTGAACATGAATGTAGAGGAAGGCCAAAAAATGCTGTGTAAAAGACGAAATGGGTAGAAAGAGGGTAAATTATGAAATGATTGCTGATAGAGATGTATGAAAGAAAAAAGACAAAATGCGCCGACCCCAAATAATTTGAGATAGGCAGGAGAATAATGAATTGAAATATGCTTATATTACTAATGGAGTAATGTGTGTGTTATGAAAACTGCCACATTGTCTTTGTTGAGAAAATAATGTGGGGTTTCATCGTACTACCCGCCCCAATTTTACTGCGGGTGCTATGTTTAGATTATTGTATAGATTCTCTACTGTATGCATGTATTATACATAAAATTTCCTCTTGAATCACTGCGTCTATTGATGAAAACCGTATTAAAATCCGTTGCGTAGTTTATAAGATCTAAACATACAGACGGCGGGAAGTGACTTTGTTTTATACTATGTAGAGAGAAACTTTATAATATAAAGTATTAACAAATACCTACATATCGTGATACGTCTCAAACAATCTAGAAATGTATTTTAGGAAGCCTGTTAATCGCATATTAGCTGTTTTCCGCGGTTTTGCCTACGTCCCGAGACAACCACTTTTACGTACCCGGGTAAAAAGTAGCCTATAACCATCTTCAGGGTCCCATCTATCACTATACCGAATTTCATCTATATCGGTTCGGACGTTTTACCATGAACGAGTAACTAAACAAATTTACTTTTGCAATATTAGTTAGGATTGGGATTATGTGGATAATCACTTCTCTCAGTGTTAAATATGTCTAGACTAGACTGCATGACTAGGTACAAAGTTGTATTCAAATTTTAGTTTTATTTCCTCTAAAACATTAAAGATATATATAAATTTGAAACTAAACAATAGCTACAGAAAAAGGTAACAGATTACGTATGTTGTTGATGGTTCCAAACCATATTTTTTATACCTAAGTATGAAGAGCAAAAAATACCGTACAAACCTTCCGTGAGCACGAGTAAAATTTCAACACCTTGAAGGTACGGAAAACTACCTACACTATTTACCATACAATGTTATTGTTTATTCATAAACAAGCTGTTGCTCCTGACTTTATCTGCGTAATTCTTTTGTTTTTAATCTTCACGCGGAAACTTTAGCCTTCTTTAGGATAAGAGAAGTTGTTCAACTTTTATGGATTTAAATTATCATATCACCGTATGTTAAAAGCCCTATCTAAAAAGAATATTACAAACAAACGAACAAAGATAGGCGCGAAAAACATAACCCGTTCCTTACAATCAGATAAAAAGCTACAGGGGGATTTCACACGAAACAAACATTGAAGAAAACCTCTATTGATTTCTGATATTGTCTAATAACCATACCATATTGAATGGTCGTTTAAAAATCGCAGGCAGACAAATATTTCCATTTATTTGTATATAGATATTGATTTCCATGAACTTGCTCAATGATCATGCGATTGGCAACAATAACCAGATTGACGTGGGCCGATGACGTTAGTGTTATAATTTAATTTTGCATATCCAATTAGTGTTATATTCCTATGAGTCATTTATTGCATTTTGAAAAGCACTTTAACTATAAATATTGTCAAATACAAAATATGATACAATTTACGCATAGTTTTTTTGTTTTGCGCATTTTTAATTATATGTAAATTATTTTATTTTATTTTCTCTATGACTACTGGGTACTGGACTGGGTTGTAGAGGTCTAGCCTTTTCCCAACTATGTTGGGGTCGGCTATTAGTCTAACTGAATGGATGACGAGATGGAGCGACTGTCTATCACTTATCGCTTATATGTAAATCACTTATAATCAACTGCATCCAGTTAGACTAATAGCCGACCCAAATATAGTTGTGAAAAGGCTAGGCAAATAATTGTCTATAGCTACTAATACTTTGTCTTCAATAAAATCAGACTTGGAATGCTGTTGATGAATGTATAAGATAAAAATAATAATGACCTTAAAAATGTAGCGACGAAAAACATCTTCAACTAAAATTATTGATCTTATAGGAATACATGGAGCCCAAACATTCGTATAGTAGATGGTCAGACTAAAAAATAATTCTCATATCCAATACTTATTCTTATATATTTTAATAAGAAAATCCAGGATAACACTCAAAACCAATATTTTTTTATTACAGCTCATATCAAAGACGCCATGCAGACTTCATGTTCAAAATGCACGGAGAAACAAAGGAAGGGTGCCAGGAAGGTGGTGAAACATATCAAGGCTAAGGAACAGGACTACTGGAAGCAGCTCATCGCTAAGTACGACCCTGACAATCAGTACACACAGAACTATGAAAACTTCATTGCAGCTGAGGACTGAGGAGGTTGAAGTTCTGTTGCTAGAACCTCAAGTAGATAGTAGTGAACAAATAAATTATATGAAATAGCTGATACGTGTTTCATTTTAGCTAGAAACAGATGAAGTTTTCGTTTAGCATCGGGATAATAAATAAGCGATAATTAAAGTGAGTACGACAAACAAGAGTAGGTATAGGTTTGGTTTAGGGTACTGTACTCTAATTTGGCCAAATTCATAGCACATTTTATGCTTCTTGACAAAATAAGAACCTCTTTTTATCTTTTTTTATCATAATATTTATTTTATTACAAAGTAATAATCGAAATTTCAAAATGATAATTATGTTAATTTACCTGTAACACTGACATAATATCCTTGGCTTTGTAGTGTCTCCGAAAACCAACCAAAATATTTGCAATTTGTTGACCATCAAACATTTGTATTTGCATGAAATACAGCAAATTGTAGTCAGCTGAATGTATAATACAACTCACAAAAAACTTGAGACATTGAATGCAAATATCATTAATTTGAATACTTGTATTCTCTTAATATTATATTTACTGACGTCAAAACGAGCATCTATTTTTAACATAATTATTAAAACGCAAACAAATAATTGGTTTTTACGGTCATTTGATTCTAATTTTAGGCTAGGACATCACACTGCAACCAGAATAAATTTTAAGGCTCTAAATAACCTCAAAAATCTAAAAGTAAATAATGTTTTTATCGATTAATTGAACCCAACTCCAAGACAAGATTATAATCAGTGGGTGCAATTGGTCATCCCACATCAAAATAATAATAATAATAAATATCTTGCGTCACGAGTTCCCTGTGTGCGTCAAAGACGGAGATGAAAAAAGAAAAAAAAACTGTCTTGAAACAGGCTTCAGTCATTCTGGTTCTTTTTTGCCCCCCAAGAAAAAAATAACGAACGTTGTCGAATTGATTCGACAGCGATAACTATTTTTATGTGAGACTAGCTTCTGCCAGCGACTTCGTCCGCGTGGAACAGTGGTGCTCCGCTCCTATTGGTCTTAGCGTGATGATATATAGCTTATAGCCTTCCTCGATAAATGGACTATCTAACACTGAAAGAATTATTTAAATCGGACCAGCGGTTCCTGAGATTAGCGCGTTTAAACAAAATGACAACATTTCCCTTCACTGCTCTGCTCCTATTGATTGTAGCGTGATGAAAAGTATACTATAACCATCTCAGGAGTATGACAAATAATTGTACCAAGTTTCGTTAAAATCCGTCGAGTAGTTTTTGTTTCTATAGAGTTTATACAGACAGACAGACAGACAGACAGACAGACAGACGGACAGACAGACAGACAAAAATTTTACTTATTGCATTTTTGGCATCAGTATCGATCCCTAATCACCCCCTGATAGTTATTTTGGAAATATATTTCATGTACAGAATTGACCTCTCTACAGATTTATTATAAGTATAGATAGAAGATAACTCGCATCGCAACAAACCATCAACAACAGGAAAAAACAAAAAGAACTTAATGTTTTGAGAATTATTTTTAGAAAGAGAATGCTAGTTCCTTAGCTGATTGTAAATCAATTTTAATTAAGCCTTGTTAAATATATTTTAAACCACAGTGACTATATATTATCTACTAGATACTTCTCGCGGTTTCACACGAGGGAACTTCTTTACGCACCCGAATAAAAAGTACCTATTACCGTCCATCTATCTCCATACTAAATTTCATCTAAATGTCATCTCAATTCGGCTATTTAGCCAGAGTTACTTTCTAATTTATAATATCAGTCAAAATGCCTTCACGGGGTATGACTGACTGCTATCAAACGCGACTTGTCAACTACTGGTCTTGGATTTGATTTTCGAGTAAAACAGCGTTTTCGAGACTATTTAACGTGTATTTTGTAATTGGCAGTCCGGGGTTGTATGGGATTTAAATTTAATTGTCAAAATGTACCCACCCATACTACCTCAGCTGGTCTGTACACCTTTTTCTAACCTTTCAGAAAATAATAGTATTTTTGCGTTTACAGCTGGTCGACTTCTTCTAGTTTTAAACACCAACTTAAATCTCTCAAAACGTCAACTTACTAATAAAACCTGCCATGTACCTAACCTACCATCGCCGTAAGCGCAACATTAGACCTGTTTGTTAGTTGTCATTTTTTGTTTCACAAACAAAAAAATATAGGTACACACGTAAGTCGAATATAGAAACTACTTTTTTTGAAATCGATTATCTAAGATCTAACCGATCGTCGTCTACCAACCGTGTCTTTTAAATATGGCCTTGAAATATAGATATTAATACCGCTTACACCAAACACGTGACGCGCTCTACCTAGAACTATTGTTTGTTTTGAAAAATGTTCTTAGTGTTGAGTCACACAGTTTTAATGAATGCATGGGTTGCAGAGGTCGCCGAGTTGACAATCAGTATGATTGATTTACCTTGGAACGCTTAAGATGTTAATTAACAAACATTACGAGAAATTTAAAATTGTTTTTCCCGCAAATTATGCTTTGGAAGATTACCATAATTGATAAAAACTCAGGAATTATTTAGGATAAATTTGGGTCTTGTATTATATAATCTTTTTTGGAATCTATCTCCCTAATTCAATATAAAAACTTTTCAGAACATCATTGGTCCAGATATACAAGAAAGAAAAATAATGTTAGGGAGATCTAAATGTTGATCAGTGTCAAAATTATTTTTAGTAAATAAGTTATCTGTTTTTATTCTGCTGAGTTGCCTATAAACTTAAAGACATCTAGTAAAGTAGTTCAAAAAAGCATTCTGTCAACTATAATATCCAGTCCTTTACTAGCAATCCAAGCATCTGCCTTTTTTTTTGACGGGGGGAAATCCGCATGGATGAACCCGGCCTGGGGAGGCCGGGAACAGTGCCGGACTCTTACCGGCTAAAACCACCCCGTTGTCACTTCTCGCACGTGCGCGCGGAGCCACGGGAATACCGATTCTTCCGCAGTCCCAGCATCTGCCTACGACAACGTAGGTAAGGTTTTTATAAAACCTACTTAATTATTTCTCTCATCTGAGCATTACAATCCTGGTTGCTTTCAGATTGTGCTTCGAACCTAGGTTTCCGCTATACACACATACATTACCTAGGTTTTTTTGCTATGAAAATGAATAGTATGCGTACTACATTACTGTGTCAGAGGAAAGAATTTCAAAATCAGCATCAAGTATTTTATGAACTTGCCCTTAACCTTACGCTTATTTACATGAAAGGTAGTATTAACATTGACACGATGAATTAATTTATGCAAGTATTCATCAATGTTTCGTTGTAGATTGTTTGTAAGCATGTCATAATATTACAAATCCAGCTATACCTACTCCCGAAAAAGTGCATAGGTGCAATAAAGAGTTAAATCATCTTTCTTTTTTCTCTTCTTAAATGTAATTTAAGGGGTTATTACTATAGGTATTAAATTCGTATTTCAACATGTTGTTTATTTATTTTGACTTTTATATTATTAATTCTAGATATATTATTATATAAAATGAGGAGCTCGTGGCTAAGCAACAGCTGCATGGGTCGATCGATCAAAGGTTAAGCTACTCTTGGATGGTGGATGGGTGACAACCAGTCTTACCAAGGTTTATCGTGTTACCCGGTAACTGGGTGTTGGAGGTCGATAAGCAGTTGCTACATGTAAAAGACTGGTACTCAGCTGCATTCGGTTAGCCGATGGAAGCTGACCCAAACTTATTTGGGAAAAGGCTAGGCAGATGAAGATGATGAATTCTGTATATAAAATATTACAAAGTATATAAAGAAAAGCATCAATATATTTCTAAAATCCTTTTAAACTTAGTGGTATTTAACCTTTAAACAAAATAAAAACCAGCATTTGAATCACAGAAAATATTAACCAACTAATTCGTTAGATGTCTTTATAGTAGGTGAGTAAACTTTTCAAAGACATAGGGTATTATAAAAGGCTGTTAAAACTATTTACATTTCTTAGCTAATATTATAGCATTATGTTATCAAAATACAGTAGGAATTTTGCGTGTAAAAGTGGTAGCTTGTATAAATATTGTGACATCATACTATATATTAATGTAGGTATGCTTGCTTTGTGAATATAGGTATGTTATAAAGTTGAAGGCTTCCAACTATTTGCCAGCCAGTGTACAAACCTGTCACGGTTTTTGTAAAAGGAAAAAATAATATAAGAAGCAGCTCAAGTGATTGCTTTACTTGTATCAATATAAATTCTTAATTCCGTTGTCGAATATTTTTTTTTTAAATATACCTATTTAACTTTTGTCACGAGGTTCTTGCCTTTATTCAGATGGGATGTCATCAAATGACTCCTCCCGCCATGGGTGGGGCGGAGTGTGAGTCACACTCTTACTGACTAAAACCCATCTATGTTCCTTCCTCAGCCCTTTATGTTCCGGGGGCGCGGTAACTCTTTCGGACATCCAGCAGCCCCGGCAGGCTATGGCCTTTTGGGGAGGGGCCCGCTAGAAGTTCTTGCCTATGACAGAGATAAGCTTAGCTAACGTAAAATTTTGTACGGCTGGACGAAAGCATGTTACAAAACCTGCTGTACCGATTTGGGTGATACTTTGGACACCCTTACTAATATTATAAATAACTCTGTCTTTCTGTCAACAGGCAGGAAATGTCAGAACTTATTCAGATGTAATTTTGCCACGGATATAGACTGAAATCTAGGCAAGGACATCGGATATTTTTTATCCAGGTATGTGAAGTAGTTCCTTCAAGATGCGAGTGAAACTACGGGAAGCAACTAGCATATCATAGCATGCTTTGAATCAATACATAGAATACTTTCCCAGTATAGTTATAGAACTTTTTTTGAAGTTTAAGTCGCAGGCAGAAACAAATTTTTACATGTTCTGGCATAAGTCCAATTATGTAGCTGTTTTTAACACAAAGTACAATTTAAAGAGTCTGCCGCTGGTGTATAATCGTAGTTGATTACAACAAGACGGACACACAAAATCACCACCTGAAGGTTAAGGCCTGTGATAATTTAAATAAATGGTCTACATTATTGTGTTACACAAGACCTTGTTAACTAGATCTAGAATCTAGTAAACTATATTTAAACTATGTTTCCTAGGTTTGACCTCACAACGTTCAAGTCAGGCGTTTTATAAAATGTTTCTTGTAAAACATTATAATATAAACAAATACAATATTAAAATTCCCTCAGTAAGGAAGTCAAGTAAACTGAAGGCAAACATGTGAAGGTGATGCTAAACTAGCTTTCAAGTATTAAAAACAGCTGCAACCAGCTTCACGGGAATAATTGAGGAACAAGGAAAACAATGGAGTACTCTTTACGACAACATTTATTTGCACGACCCATTCAATCATTCAACATTAATGCATTTGATTAAACAATCAGTTTTTTTTTTTAATTAAGCAATAGTTCTAAGTTCCTTTTCGTATTTAACGGCGAATTTGCCATCGCGGTCGTATTTGGCGGAGAGCTGGCGCCAGTAATCGGGTTCATTGTTGATGAGGTGCCCGATGACGCGGCGAGTTCCGTCGCGCTGTACTGGCGTGCACTTAGCGCAGTAGTTTTCCAAAGCCTCCTGTATGTGAGCTGTGAATGGGAATGGCAGTTAAGACAAAAGTATTGGATTTAAAGCGAGATTTTGTTTTTTTCTACATGACCTCTTGCATGGTGCTTCTAACTGCATTCGACCTGCTTAACCGGACAATGAGGCGAGGTCCTAATTTTATTAATTAAATTAATGCCTCCAGCCAAGATCGAGCTTTTGATATAGCATCGATTCATTTTTTATACTAGCTGTTTCCCGCGATTTCACCCGCATTTGGAGAAAAATACTTAACGCACACAGATAAAAAGTATCCTATGTGTTAATCCAGGCTATAAACTATGTGCGTCTACCAAATCCAATCCAAAGCCATTGAGTATTTTGCCGTGAAATAGTAACAAACATATGAATGTACATACATCCTCATAAATTTTCGCATTTATAATATTATAAGTTGGATGTTTGAGAGGGAATTGAGTGTTTTGTGTTCATTGTCGCCTACATACATCGGCAATGACAAAGAATTTAGAGATATATTGTTATCCCAGAAACTAAGCTGCAATGTCTATTTTACCTGTGATCACAGAGAAGCCTCTTGTGACTGACCTGTGATCCATACCCTTTAAACTAGAACACTGTAATACTACCTACTTGGAAGCAGAAATAGGTGTATGGTGATCATACTTCCTACGAAAAGTTCCTTCACAATGAACACTACTAACTAGTTAAATGTTTGCTAGGAATTTGCATGAACTGACATGCGTCGTTTTTAGATCAACATGACTGGCAGTATTGATGTAATTAGTTCTTTTAAATCCTTATTATTAATTAATGAACACTATAAAGTATCGTTAATTGGGCATAATTGGTCAATGATCAGTCGTTAAATAGAATCGTATACCAAAAACAGATTCTGTTCACAAGATACTTGTATAGCAAAAAATGTACTTACATTTGAGCTCCCTGCCATCGGGCGAGCACTTGCCCTGGTCCAAGGCACACTTGATGTAAGGCACCAGCAGTCTTTTGTTAACAATGATCTCATCCAAGTTCACGTTGTCGTATTTGTTGGTGTATTGGGTTTCGGGACGAGCGCTGACGGCCACCACCACAACAAACAGGAGAAATACAGCCTTCATGATGAATAGTCTGCAATGGAGAATATAAATTACTAGCTGCACCCGGCTTGTGTTGCAATCCCACGTTTATTTAGGCTAGGGACCTTAGCGGGAGTATACAGAAGAACCTATCAAAGTGTCATCATGATTGGTTGAATGGTTTAGGAACCTATAGAGGACAAACGTACAAACATTTCTTTTTATTTATATAAATAGATTTTATTTTTAAATGCAAGTTTCAAGTATTAATTTAAATATAGGTATTATTAAATTCTTTCTATAGAAAAACTTAAAAAAAATAAAAAATTATCTTTTTGACATGCAAATGCTAGGCTAATACCACTAAATGGTAAACTACAAGTACAAAAAAATGTCTTTATAAATATCAACCTTAAAAGAAGCTATTCAACGCTTTTTGCTGAGTTTTTTTACTTGGATAATACCTAATACCCATCATTGCGACACTGAAGGAGTTAGCGGTCAAAAAAGGCGGCCACTGAACTTTTTAATGTAACAGCCTAAAGCTAATTATAGATATTAGGAGTCACTAACCGCTGGATAATTTGATGGTTATTTTCAAATAATATTATAAATGTAGGTTTGTAAGAATGGATGTATGTTTGATACTATTTTTCACTAGAAATATGAATTGATTATGATTATTAAATCTTAATGAATTTGGATGAATTTTGTATAGGTACACATAGTTATTAAACTGGATTAAGACATACAATACTTTTTATCTGAAGATCTTTTCATTCGAATACTACACAAACGAAATCGCGAATAGAAGCTAGTATTTTAATACACTATGGGTATAAGTACAAGGTCTAATAAATTTAAAATTCTTCCAAAAAAGAAATATTTCGAATAAAAAAGAAATTAAAGCTAAATATTTTTTCAACTTACTTTTTTATTAGAGAAATAGGATGACAAGATGACTGGGTGGCGATCACAGTACGTATGGAGTATGGCCCAACCAATGGTTTTTTATATAGTGTCTAGGACAGTGATCCCATCTCCAGAGACAATGAAACGGGTTTATGATTCTCAGATCAGTACCTACGTCACTAACATAAATAGATGCTCGTTTCTTGGGATTTCCTATCAATATGGACTTTATAAATAAAATATTAAATCTAAGAATAGCTAATATAATTATTCAGATAGTTTTCTAAATGATGACGATTGGTTGATTTGTTTTGAAGCAGTTAACTTGTTGTATTTACCAAACGATTTTTGATTACAGTGCAATCTTCAAAATAAATAAATGCAGTTATTTAAGTGCATTGTCAATGCCAATTATTATAAGAAAAAAAATTAAAACCGACTTTCAAAAAAAAAACTGAAAAGTAAGTTACTATTGTTAGTATTTTGCCACCGACTTCGAAAGCGATGTTTTGGTCGTTAAGCGTTTAAATAAAAAATATTTTTTACTTTTCAGTTTTTTTTGAAAGTCGGTTTTAATTTCTTTGTAAAAAGTTTTTTTTATTTTTTCGCTTTTCAGTGTCTCAGTCTTGCTATCTTAACAAAATAAACACACCAACTTTTTTAGGTTGTAATAAGCGTAAATAACCAAATCATCTAAGTATTTGGCATATCAGCAAGTAGAGATAAATCGTTTTTTTTGATATATTTATAAAACGGCTGAACCGGTAGTGATAAAATTTATATGGGACCACACGAGAAGCTCCAGCTTTCAAATAAAAAAAGAATCATGGAAATCAGTTCACCCAGTCGCAAGTTATGCGGTAACAAACATAAAAAAAATAATAATAATACAGTCGAATTGATAACCTCCTCCTTTTTTTGAAGTCGGTTAAAAAATATAAAAGGTCGTTCACATAGGTACGTAAAAAATATACCATTACACCTATTTCTGCATAAAGATTAGGTAGAGGTGTAGCAGTACGCCGATATGTCTAAATACCTGTATGGTTAAATCACATTTAAAAGCATTCGATCCTATTTTTATCAAAAACTAGCTGTTGCTCGCGGTTTCACCCGCGTCCCGACGGAAGTTTCTTCAAGGAAGAACCTTGTCCAGGGTCCTCTCTATCTCCGTACCAAATTTCAGCCAAATTGATCGAGCCGTTCACGCGTGATGCGATGACCAAGGGAAATAGGGATTCATTTTTATATATATAGATAAATAAAGGTTCTAGATTGATTCCAATTGGAATTACTCCTCGCTAGTACACATTCCACATAGAAAAAAACTCCTATACGACTTTGCCCGACTCAGGAATCGAACCTAGGACCGTATCACTCGCGCTTGTGACCACTAGACCAGAAAGGCACGAGGCAGTTGTTTGGACGTTCACCTTTGGCAAAGCAGGTTTCTTAAAAGTAAATAGGCTCATCTCTTACAGTCAACAACAGACATCTACGTAAGTGTTGTCTCAAGTTATTATTACGTACTAACTTCTGCCCGCGAATTTATCTACGTGAACTGGGTCCAGATACCGGAATGAAAAGTATCCTATGTATTAATCAAGGTATAAACTACGAGTGTGGCAAGTTTCATCCAAATCAGTTTAGTAGTTTTTGCATGAAAGAGTAAAATACATCGATACATACATATATCCATCCAAACAAACTTTTGTTTTTATTTAATAAGTAGTAGGATGTAAACTGCCTGTTTCCACAGATTTACTCACAATTTGAGAAAACCGATAATCCAACGTCCTTCTTCAGGCGTCAATAAATCTCTATACCAATTTTCTAAATTGTTTCAACGAGTTTTCTATGAAAGCGAAACAGACTGACAAAATTACTTTTGTAATACTAGTAAGGATAAATCCGGTGCCATCCGAAAATCTACTCTACAGATTTATTATTAGAGTTTTATATAGTGCGAATTCAGTGAGTTCAAGAATATACTCAATTCCTGAGTACATAATAATGTACCATTATATAGAGAACCATTCTTAAAACAACAGACCGGTTTCTGTCTTTATATGTCATACGATTTTGTTGCTAGGGTGTTAATTGTACCACTGTTTCTTCCCAGGTGTAATATTAGGAATAGGTGGGAGGTAGCCTGAACATCGAGCTTATTGGCGTGCCATGAGAGAAGCCTATGCCCAGCAGTGGACTAACGGGGTGATGATGATGATGATAAACGGTGGGCGCTTGTATGTTAAGTATATAATGTGTTATTTGAATTAATTTACACTATAAATAATTAATATACACTATAGATTATGAGTCACTGTTCCAGTTCAGTTAATTAACTTACTTTTAAAATTTAATAAAACAAGTTTATAAACCTTATTGTTAATTATATATTTGAGCTTTTTGGGGTTGAAACATTATAGGGCCATTGGGTCTAAGTACCCGTCTTCTATGTACCGAAATAAGTAAGCATTTCGTCGATTCCGCGCGTGATCATAAGGCTGGCGTAAACTTCGGACAAAGAATCAGCATTGCAATCCAACGTGGCTATGCAGCCAGCCTTTTGGCCACGATTCCCGTTGTCAGCGATGAGGATGAATATTTTGATGCCTAATTTCTTTATTATTATTAATATTTTTTTATATATTACAAATATGGCAGTACATATTTTATTAGCCATTTGAAAATCATAATTCGTTGTGTGTTGAACACTAACACTTCCTAATCCGAATCATAAAACTCAATCAAATTATAATGTACAGATGTACTCCGCTTGTTATTAACATCATTAAGAACGACTATTATCATTAATATTTTTTCCCGCATCTACATTATGTATAACAGAAAAAAGTAATATTCAAATATGAGTAAAGAACGAGTTTCAGTGTTAATTGCAAACACTAGTGGTATTATCAGTTGTTTTAAAGAATAATATCAACTGGTTTTTACGCATCGATCTTGAAGCTACATCATAACTGCTTATCTTTTTCCATTTAGTGATCTAAATTATTATTGAGTAAAGTAATATTAACCACGCTTATGTTGTTGTAAACAAGATACACATTCGCATTCACAAATGTATCACGGAATGTTTTATAGGATTTTTGTTTGGTATTTCCTTATTTTTGCGGGGATTCCATGAGAAAAGTTTTGATGCATATTTTTATACTTTCGACTCATCAATAAATTATGAAGCTGCCATGTGATTTCATATACAGTGTATCAAGAATACCTAAATAAATACGACCAAGCGTTCATGATCCCTATGCATCCAGTATATAATTTGGCTTGCCTGACCAGGCAAGGTCGCAGCCAAATATTTGGGGGTCACCAAATTTCAGCCTATTCAGTAGTTTCGTAACAAACATACATACGTATGTTATATCCTCACAAACTTTCGCATTTATAATATTACTAGGATTTACAATATTAGTATGATGCCATCTGTTAGCTAAGGAAGGTGGGTCTATTTCACATTCACGACCCCCCCCCCCCCCGGGACCGCGCCTGTGCCTGACCAATCCATTTCCTGTGTGCAAATATTAAAAATAATAAAACCTTTATTAATATTGTGTGTCTCAGTCACGTGTCTCCTGGCAACGGTGATAAATAAATAGTGTTCTGTGTTGAAACTTACCTTCCTACTTACATAGTCATATACGTAGTATTATTTGATCTGTGGTCATATTTTTTATCTGAGTGTGCGAAATAGTTCCCTCGGGATGCGGGATGCACTCTGAAATTTGAAGCGAAAATAGCGGGAAAGTAGGAAAAGTACTAGTAGTTTTCACTTACCAAGCAGGAGACAAACATAAAAGTCAGGCTATTTATAAATTTATATATGCAATCATTATTAATCATCATAACATTAGCTACGTAATTTGTGTACTGATCTTTGAACCGCGTTAATTTCTGGCGCTAGTGATGAACTTTTTGCTAGTTAAGTAATGAGAAATAAGACTTGTTATTATGTTGTTTACACTGTAATTATTACTTATATTATAATGTACTTTATAAGCAAAAACCTTTCTTAACCCCCTTGAAGCTCATAATTACCATATTTTTTCTCTTGTCGAGTCATCTGATGCAGAAAACTGAAATATTATTTTATCTACATAAATAAAACACACTTTTGATATATGTGTTCAGTAAAATATTCTAGTAGGAGCTGTTTTAGTAATTCTTTTTTATAAAGCGTATTGATTTTGTTTTTCTTTTTTTTTATATACCTAGATATAAGAACTGCGCGTCATAGCCATAAAATATCAGCATAAAATATCAGTGATATGCATATTTTATAACATATGCTCATCATCGTAATCCTTCTCATCACCAGCCTATTTTATATTCGTCCATTGTTGTACATAGGCTTCCCCGAACCTGTGCCATATTTCATGGTCTTCAGGTTGACGCATCCAGCTTCTGGAAGCTGAAGCAACAAATGTAGGTTCCATAATTTTAGATCGGGACAAATTCTTTCAAAAATGACAGGTGAGAATGAGATATTGCTTTCCCTACTTTTTAATATTTTGTTATTTACTAAATAGAAATGTAAGATACAGTCCGTGGTCCTTCTGAAAGAACGTTGAACCGTTGATATAATTTCGTTCTCTGATAGTAACCCCTAAAGTCTGACATCCAGGCTTACCAAGAGGTGTCGGGGTACCCAAGTTGTGGAGTCAGATAAGCAGTCGCTCGGTGTATCATTTCGAGTATTTTGCACGGAGTGGTGCGATATCGATTTAAAATGAGTTTGAAAAAGGGTAGGCTTATTTGTTACTCATTTGAATATAAAAAATATCCTCATCTAATAAAATATTTTGTACACAGAAAACTATTCTTAATATTCGAGTAGTTAGATAGTCGGCGAACAATTAGTGACATAATTTACGAGCCCTATGAACTTGTTAATGAAAGTATACAGTAAATTGTAAGTAGATAATAATGTGTTCTCTCATTAGGCATATAAGATTGATTTTTGAGTCTTACTAGAATCTAGTAAGACTCAAAAATCAATCTAGTAACTAGATAATGAAAACATTTTTTTTATACATCATTTTCGAAAAGCTCGGATTTGTAGGTTTTTTTAATTTATAAAGGTATTTTTAGACAGTCACATTACCTACATAGTTGACAGTAGCACACCATGAGAGGCGATTACACAAGACAATTGTAATCATGGCAAATTACCTTCTGCATATCTATACCCGTCATATAATATGGCTAAACCGTGAGTAAAAGTACAAGAATTTATTAAGAGTTTTTTTATTTACAAACTAAAATCACAATATTGAATATCAAATTGATACTAAACAGTCGACAACTATCACTTAAGCCTTGACTTCCTTGAGCTCCTTCTCATACTTGGCGGTGTACTTCCTCTCAGGGTCATACTTGGCGGTCAGCTCGGCCCAGTGCTCTGCCTCGTTGTTGATCAGGTGGCCGATGACGCGGCGGGTTCCCTTCTTCTGGGCTTCAGTGCATTTGCCGCATTCGTTCTCGAGAGCTTCCTTGATGTGCTCTATAAGTGATAACAAATCTAAAGTTAGTAAATTTAGATACTAAATTGGCATATTCTGAATCATAAGACCATTTGTAGGACCATCAAAGTTTTCGTGTTAAGTTTCAATTTATTTCACAAGAGCAATATCTTTTGAAAAATAAACGGTTTACTTTAATATTAAAATAAAATTTAATATTAAAATAATTTCAATAATTTATTAATATTTAGCTAATCCATATAGAAACAGCATAAGCAAACACAAAAATATCTAGTTTTGAACAATGAAGGTTTACTTCTTGGCTGGATTTGTTTTATACCTCAAGCTATTTACGAAAAAAAATTAAATCCTTAAAAATACACTTGGCTGACATTACTGTAATCACTTGGCTCTAAATCCAATGCCACAAAACAATTGACAATTTATAACCAACTAGCTTTTTCCCGCATCGTGAGGGAACTACTTCACGTTCCCAGATTGCCATCTATCTCCATACCAAATTTTATCTAAATCGGTTCATACATTTTATTGGAAAGTGTAATAAATAAACTAACATTCCCATTATTATTAGTTAGGTTGAGGTTGGAAATCCAGAATGTCCTTCAAGCCTTACCCTTGAGCTCCTTGGCGTCGGGAGCGCACTTGCCCTGGTCGAGTACACACTTGATGTAGGGCACCAGCAGTCGTTTGTTGCCGAGGACCTCGTCCAGGTCTACGCTGTCATACTTGTCCGTGTATGTAGCGCCGTCGGGACGAGCGATAGCCATGACGGCCAGCGACAGGACACAGAATACAATGGCGGAGTTCATGTTGATGCTGCAAGGAAATTTATGTAATGAGTCAGAACAATAAAATATTTTTCCATTTAAAATACCTATAGCACTCGTTATTGAAAACATATTTAAGCCATACAATCAAAATATCGTAAAATATTAAAACCCATTATAAGACCCCAATGAGTTTGTATGTCTGGCGTACGATAAAATGTACACAAAACAAATGAACAAGGCTGAAACCCGCACCGTAAACAAAACCGAACTCTTTGAAATTTTCAATTTCAATAAAATAATATTGTACAGTAAATACAATCTTTATTTATAAATATAAAATTGTAATCACCTGTTTGTTTGAGAGACGTTACTTCACTGAACAGATGCTGTGCGTGATCTACAACTACCAGCGGATTTACTCGCACTTATATACCTTTAAACTTAAGCCTAGTGAGGCAAAAAGTATGTAAGTTTTTTTACATAGGCACAGAACACAATACTAGTATATACCAACACACTAGTGTGATCACATTTAATATGACGCGTTTCTTCAGGTAATTAACAAGGGGACTTTTCATCTCAGCTCTGGTATAATATATATATTTATTATTAGATTTTTTACTTTCTTTTCTAAATTAATACTTAAGATTTACAGCTTTTTGCAGGAAAAATTTTTCAGTACTTAGCTTTTGATGTCATATAAAGAGTACAAAAGAACTCGACTTTTTGTTAAGTTTAATGAAAGTATGATTCACCCAACCAGCTTTTGTGTTCTTATATTCAAGAAGTGCTTATATTTGTATATTATGTTCCGAGAAGCCTTCCATGCAATCTTGTTGCCTTGTCGTCTTGTTGATTTTCTAGGCCAATCAGTTATACCAACCGAATCAATGGTGGCTGTTTCCCGCGGTTTTACTGAGACAAATATGAAGTATTCGCACCCGAATAAAAACTATCCATATCATCCTCATCATCTGCCCAGCCTTTTGCCAACTTCGTCGGGGTCGGCTTCCAGTCTAACCGGATGCAGCTTAACTAACAGTGTTTTTGAAAAAACTATCCATATGTACTATGGAAATCCATTGAAACCTCAGAAGGAGCTATCTCCAATATTTATATAAATTGGTCCAGCTGTTTTATTGTGAAAGCGTAAAAGACAAGTACATATTCTTATAGTATTTATAAACATACATAAAGATTTCGGCACGAGCATTCTCTCCATGGTCCCGGAAAGGTGACAACAAAAGAACCTCGCATCTTTAACCTCCAGCTTATTGTGCGAATACTATTTGTGTTTATCACTTGCTTGCTTTACTTTACCTTCAGCGTACGTCCATTTATACGAAGAAATTTGGGGCTGAAAATTGTATACAACTAAGAAGAAGAAGAAGAAGAAGAGAATAACAATTAGGCTAATATAATGTCGCAAGGAATTTATAGCCTACAGAGACTGTTTATATGGCAGAATACATCGCAAGGTAATTGCTGTTTACCAATTTTCAACATTTTTTCCAAGTTCATTCGAGTATTACATAAATGGGGTCGAACTGTTATGATTGCCAGATTTAGCATAAAAGTTTAGTGATTATGTTATATTTAACGAAAACCTAATCTTAATAATCTGTTTAATTTGTATCTCCAATATGTTATGATAAACAATATTTTTTATAAAAATATTCACCTTATTTACTTTAAAAAAAAACTTGTTCATAATAAACCTTATACAGCCTAGTAACTAATAGTAAGCTTATCGTTAATATTGATAATTTACTTAGTATCTAACTACTAGCGACTACGCATATAATAGTTTTTTTTCTATAGCCATCTGCTTAGCCTTTGGCGACTATGTTGGAGAGGGCTTCCATGCCATCAATTAGGTAACAGTTTTTCGCGGTATCACCAGCGTTCTTAGGGATCTACTTCACGCCCCCAATTAAAAACGATGGCAAAGCTCTATCTATCTCTATACCAAATGTCATCTTATGGCCATTTTCAATATCCTATCTATCCGAAGATTTCCTTACTAGAGATAGAATTTTGACATAAAGTCCATACGACTATTGTCAAAAATCCATCTCTAGTAAGCAAATCTATGGATAGATATGATATTGAAAATGGCCGTTAATCTATTCTGTCAGTTTACCGTGTAATTGTAACAGATTTAAATATTAGTAAGGATAAGCCAACGGAATTAAATTATTCAAACGCGCAATGTTACTTAGAAATTCTTATAAAGCTTGAATTATAACGATTCATTAGATGTTTATAACTTTCCATCAAGTCGTAAATCAAAACTATGAGTGGTGTTAATTTGTTGGCAATAACGATTACGATACCGATTCTAAGATATTGACGTCAATTGTTTTATCGGCTGTTTGTTTGTAACTAGCTAGTTTAATGGCTGACGACGCTCTAACCTCGCGTCGTTTTTTGATAGATACGTTTTATTAAATTATCTTTTTTTATTTATTAATAGCTAAAACTCATCCATGTTCTTTCGTTCGTCGTTTACGTTCCAAAGTCGTTCTGGGCAGGCTATGGCCCTGGGGTAGGGCCCCGTCGACTATGCTGACATCTCCATGAGGCACGCGTATGCGTATCCCGACAGGGGATGAATGATATGCTCTTTGTTAAACCTACCATAATCTCAGTCTCAGAATACTGGTACACTCTATAACGACACGTAACTTTGATATTTTGCAATTCGTCATGACGTAGGTACCGTAAAATTTTACCTGAATTTCTGCATGATTGCATATCATGATTTTGTATGGTACTCTTTGATCAAAATGCAATACATTTATGGAGCTTTTTACCTACACACGATTTCACTCACACGCCTTGCCGTGTGGTGAAAAAGTCTATACAAGCCAATACATTACAGTAAATACGGTTTCCGTGTTATGGACGAGGACGAGCGACACACGGCCACGGCACAAGCTCCGTGCCATGTGAAAGCTCTCATACTCGCTCATTCATTACAGGCCTGTGAAAAGGAACCTTATTCAAAATATACAAGAGTAATACAAAATAGGAAACTACTTTTTGGAATGGGCAACTAAATTCTTTATTAGGGGTGTTTGTTGCGCCACTTCTTCTTCCCAGCAATAACACATAGGAAGTGAAGGGCGGGCGTTTTGGCGTTTGTCTTTTGTAAATTTGACGTTCAAAAAGTGCTGATTTTCAGCCTAATTTGAATAAATAATTTTTGAATTTTTTGAATTCATTTCTTGACTTTCAAAAGTGCTTGTAATTAGGCCTAATTGAAATAAATGATTTGAATAGAATTGAATAAGTAGTTATATTTTGACCGATTGATTGAGTGACTTGATTCGATTGAACATCGAACCCATACTCCTATTTTAAAATCAGAACTAACAGTAGTCCAAAAACTTAAATCTGTTTTTACTAGCAGCAAAATTACAATTCATGTAACGTAAACCACAGCAGCCAAGCTGTGGTTTTTTTTCGTGATGTTAACTGTAGCCTTTATAATTTGTAAGCCTATAAACTATCTGCAAGCACAAAGTCACATTGAACCATTGTTCCATGAGAAACAACAACAAGCCAACTTTTGCATTTACTAAACCTGCGAAAGCTTTTCACTTAGATAAATAAGTTTTAAGTACATTATATCCATTATATATATACAGGCTGATTTTTGGGACAAACCACAAAGAGCCCTGAACCTTTCGTACCATTTTGTGAATACATATTTAAAAAAAAATGTACATTGTACAGTCAGCAAGTAAATTGCCATTTATTCATTCAGTTTCTTATTAGGAAAAGAGTGTCGTAAGAGTAGGTACTTACTATAGTCCAAAAATATACCTACTGTATATACTTACTGTATGTATAGAAGTTTATGGACGTCATTGCTTCATTGTAATGTGCATCACCGCTTCTGGCTAACACTAACTTGACCATGACTCTGCCACTGGCGCGTGACGTCATGTTCGATGTCGTTGGATATCTATTACATATTATTAGTACTAGCTGTATCCCACGGTTTCGGCCGCATACTGATAGCAAATAAAATAATATATACCACGCAACAATTTTTTTTTTTTTAAGTTCATCGACAAAATGACGGTCCGATCAACTTAAAACAGCTGTTTACCAAAAATTCAAACTTCAACTTTTCGATGGATAACGTATTATTAGCGATTTTGTAAGTGGGTAACACAAAAATTCCAGCTTCCTGGTTAACAAAACGTTATTTTTATTTATCGGGCCGATTACCTAACCATCTGTCGGTGAACTTGGTAATCGACCGTTTCAGGAATAAAGATATCAAATAATACGTTACCCATCGAAAGTTGGAAGTTTGAATTTATGGTAAACAGCTGTTTTATGTTAATCGGGCCGTTATCTTGTCGGTGAACTTGGGCCTTAGTAGTTTTTGCAGGAAAGACTTACAAACATTCTCACAAACTTTCAGTAGGTTTACATTATGTATAATGTATTTATAGCTTGGTAAACGTAGCAAGTCGCGAATTTTGAAATAATGATAAAACAAACTCAGAGATCTTGGTCGGAGTCCAGGCAGGTTTTATGGGCCAAGTGTGTTAACTCTAACATGTTAGTCATCGGTGTATAGGGTTTAGATATTTGTTTAGGTTTTTTAAATAGGAGCTTTATTGTCTTAGTGATTTTTGACCTAATCATCATCATTTTGCTCTTATTTGGAGTCGGTCGAGCGTCAATACTCCTTGTGAATACTGTTGCTACGTAAGTGAATAATGCTTTGCTTTGACTTGTAAAAATATTTCTACCTGTTTCCCGCGGTTTCACCCTCACCCGGATAAAAAGTTATATTATTGTCAATGTTAATCCAGATTGTAAACTATGTGTGTATCCAAATTTCATCAAAATCCATTGCATAGTTTTTAGTGAATGAGTAGCATACATACATTCTCACAATCTTTCCTATTAATAATATTAGTAGAATTAACTAACTTAGTAAACCATTATGTATGTACTATCGAACATATACCTCACTTAAAGCAAAAAAACAATTACGTAGTTTAAAGTTACGACTTTTTGTTGTTGGTTTTTTTGTTTATCGGTAATTAAATGTTAGGAATTTTAAAATAGTTGTACAATTTTCTTTTGCCTAAATACGAATATGCTTACTGCATGTAGCCTACGCACAATATGAGCACAGTCCTAAACGGCTTTTTTATCACGATGTGCTCAAATAGCTTTGAACCTTATCCAGAAAGTATTATTTATTTTGTACAAACCAATCTTTATGTTTTTCTCTTTCTTTATTCTTTATATTTTTAGCTCAAGCACAGGAAAAAAACTGCAGCTTTTAGCGAATTCTGCTTTCAAGTTACGAAAGGCGTAACTGAAAACTTTTTTATTAACAAACTAAAATCACAATATTGAATATCAAATTGATACTAAACAGTCGACAATTATCACTTAGGCCTTGACTTCTTTGAGCTCCTTCTCGTACTTGGTGGTGTACTTCCTCTCAGGGTCGTACTTGGCGGTCAGTTCGGCCCAGTGCTCTGCCTCGTTGTTGATCAGGTGGCCGATGACGCGGCGGGTTCCCTTCTTCTGGGCTTCAGTGCATTTGCCGCATTCGTTCTCGAGGGCTTCCCTGATGTGTTCTGTAGGAAGAAAATAGTATTTAAACCTGTCTAAAAACTAGAGAAGACTATATGAAATTTAACACTTTTATTGCTTTGGAAATTCTATGCGCAATTATTGTAATCAAGTGAATCATAGTGTCAAGTGGCTTACTAAATGTCGTTATGCAAATCCTGTTTACAATAGTAGAAAAACAATAATTATTTTGTAATTAAATCTTGAGATATTGGTGTTGATTAAATAAAATATGCATTATTTTATGATTAAAACTAGGCACTTATGAAAAATTCAGCATCAAGGCATAGCGCACTTACCTTTAAGCTCCTTGGCGTCGGGAGCGCACTTGCCCTGGTCGAGCAAGCACTTGATGTAGGGCCCCAGCAGTCGTTTGTTGCCGAGGACCTCATCCAGGTCTACGCTGTCATACTTGTCCGTGTATGTAGCGCCGTCGGGACGAGCGATAGCCATGACGGCCAGCGACAGGACACAGAATACAATGGCGGAGTTCATGTTAATGCTACAAAGAAAATTATTTTATAGTTTTAATACATTGACACTCAATTTTAAACCTTTACGTATTTCAACAACAATTTATATCTATTTCCTGATATAAGAATATCTAATCTATTGTGGGGACATACGACCATAATTAGAAGCAGTAATATATGTATTTTATTTTTGTGCATAAATCATTAAAAATTCTAAGAGAGCCTCTTCATCTTTTCATAAAAGGTTAAGATCAAGCGATGGCTAAAAATGTAAAAATAAGTTCAAATTTTTCCTGTGTAAAGAACGAATAGTATTGTATGATATTAAACAGTATTCAGGAATATTATATTTATATTAAATACTATTTATTAGGAATAGTTATCAAAGTATTCTAAGCCCCCCACAAAGTGCAAAAACTAACACTATGTAAAAATAATATATCAACATTTTACTGAGTCCTGTATGTTACAAGTTAGTAAAATAGCAAAATAATTGATATCTCTACTATAAAATATTAATATTAAAATTACCTGTATGTTTGCGAGAGATTTATTCACTGAACAGATGCTGTGCGTGAACTACAACGGACAGCGGCTCTACACGCACTTATATACTATTATAGTTTTGAGGAAAAAAATACGTACGTAGTCATTTATTCAAGGCATGCCTAATTACTCGTACTTGTAATAAATGTGATGAGTGTTTTCACTTGAGGTATTTTTTAAGGATCGGAAATAATTAATTGAGTCCCACCTGTAGGCGAAACGGGAGGAAATGTCAGACTCTTATGACTAAAACCCATCCATGTTCTTTCCTTCGTCCGTTGCGTTGCGGAGCCACGGTAACTCGAACAATTTCGCAGCCTTTGCAGACTTCTGATCTAGGAATAGATGTATTTATTTAGCTCTAGCAATTTAGCATTTTAAAGGATTCTGTTTTATATCTTAATTAAGATTTTTAATTTCGCTTTATGACATTTTTTATATTTTCTGATTTGGCTGTTTCCTATTTTATTTACACACAGAAAATTCCTACTACTAAATACACTTCGGTAATTATTTTTTATATACAATTGGTAATACAAAATGCACGTAAGTAACTAAGGCCCAAGTTCACCGACAAGATAACGGCCCGGTTAGCTTAAAACAGTTGTTTACCATAAATTCAAACTTCTAACTTTTTTTTTTTAACTTCCTTTTATTTCCTGCAATCTGTCTGTTCGTGACATTTAGCTGAATGTTAAGAGTGTAGAATATGGCTTTCATGGTATGTATCCAGTGATACATCCAACTTTTTAGGGTTCCGTAGTCCGACAAGGAACCCTTATAGTTTCGCTCTGTCCGTCTGTCTGTCTGTCCGCGGCATCGGCTCCGTTGTTTTTGTTATTAGAAAGATGAAATTTGGTATGAATATGTATATTAATCACGCCGAGAAAGTGGTAAAATAAAATTTTTAAAAATATTTTTTTTTAGGGTAGCTCCCAAACATGTAAAGTAGGGATGAATATTTTTTTTCTCGCGTACCCCTTCGTGTGGGGTATCGTTAGATAGGTCTTTCGATCATTTTTCGGTTAAGCGAGCCATTTGCGAAATATCTAGATTTTAAGTGATTTTTTTTGTTCGATACGAGTTACCCCCCCCCCCCCTCTATCTTTTGAATGGCTATACCTAGAAATGTGAAAAAAATCACAGACGTAGCACATGTAATGAACTTATAAGAAAAGCTATCACGGCTAAGTAGGCTTAACCGGTTACAGAGTTATAGTCGACTAACTGAGACCTACTACGGAACCCTACTGCGCGTGGCCCGACACGCACTTGGCCGGTTTTTTATTATCTACAGAAGATCTTGGGGTGCTTTTCTATTTAATCTTTTAAAGACTGATCCGGTTTCCGTAAGTCCTTGTGCCTGGGTATTGGGATGATTAGAAAGTCTCTTTTTGTATTTTTTAAGTGTTTCTAGGATCTCTTGTTTTACGGTCAATATTTTCAGGTTAAAAAGTCATTAATCTAGTTGATGTTTCATTTTCGTTTATTTCAACTATTTTATGAACTCGCAACTTATTACTTAATCATTTACTTGATAATTATAACTTTACAATAAAAAATACCGATTTCCATTCAGTAGCCGATTCTAAGGGATGTGTATGTTTATATATCGTATGTGTTTAAGCTGTTGCGTGGGAAGACGTATAATGCTGGAGTTTTGAAGGAGTTAAGTCTGAATATGCCTGATAATTACGTATTGCGTCGGCGGCGGCCACGGTTACTAGCAGTGCCAAGCGCGCGAACTAATTTACTCGGTAAAGCGCCACTAACGCGCGCCTTGCGTACCCTGAATGACACTGCTGATAGGATAGACCTATTTTCCTGCTCTTTGAATGAGTTCACAAAAACTACTTTGTATGTATTATGTTATATTGAAAGATGATAGAAGAGAAATTTGTTACCACACTACCGCATTGGGAAATTATGTACCTGTTATGATAGCTGTGTTTGTGATAAATAAATATCTCGACACTGTCGTAGAACAAAGTCGGATCTACAAAATAGCTACCTTACAGGAGAGCACTTTAAAGTTTTAAGTTCACAAATTTCAGCATAATATAGTATTTGAAATACAACTTTGTTCGTTTTAATATCTCGGAAAGTACCAGATATATATTTTTTTCTTACTTATATCGATAGATTATGCTTAATTCAAATCACAATTTCATTGTATTATTACATCTGACTTTGTTCTACGACAGTTTCGATCTCTACATGTATTTTAAACTAGCGGCCCGTCCCGGCTTCGCACGGGTAGCCTATTTTACTCAGGATGAATGTAGCTTTCCAAATGCAAAATATTTTTTGCAATCGGCACAGTAGTTTTTGGGTTTATTCATTACAAACATACACACAAAAATACAAATCTTTCCTCTTTATAATAGTAGTGTAGATAACCTGACAGAATATAGGTACAAACAAAAATAAATACAAATGTAAGAAGACGAAAAACTGTATTTTGTTACTTTGATAAAAAAAATGTAATATCAGTTGAAAACATCAAACACTTCGTCGCGCCGTTCTGTCTGGCTATATCGCGTCGATAGAAGCTCAGTTATAGGAAAAAATTACGGTAGGCCTCATATAATTTATTTTCAAATTCATTTTTTTTAACTTAGCAGTGATAGTTTTCCTTTGAAGTTCGATATTTAAGCTACAACTGTGATTTTTTTCACACATCTGGGTACAGTCGTTCAAAACTTAGAGCACGCTCGAATTTAAGAAACATCTGATATTTTATAAATGTTTCCCTCAAATTAAAAATGGTCTTCAAACACCTATATAAAATTTTAAAAAGACTTATGTAACGATACCCCACACGATGGGATACACGTGAAAAAATATTCATCCACACCATACGGTATAGAAGGAAACGATTTTTTTTTCAAAGTTTTAAATATTTTTATCCATACAAAATTTCAGCTTTCCGGTACTAGTAACCTCTGAGCTATGCCGAGGACAGACAGTCAGACGGACATTGCAAAACTACAAGGGTTTCTTGTCGTCTATGCAACCCTAAAAAGACGCCAAGTAGCTTAAAGGCAACTAATACAATAAGTACAGATATACCTTTGTTTAATTTAATATCTTAGTTATAGACTAGCTTCTGCCAGCGACTTCGTCCGCGTGGAATAGTGGTGCTCCGCTCCTATTGGTCTTAGCGTGATGATATATAGCCTATAGCCTTCCTCGATAAATGGACTATCTAACACTGAAATAATTATTTAAATCGAACCAGCGGTTCCTGAGATTAGCGCGTTTAAACAAAATGACAACATTTCCCTTTACTGTTCTGCTTCTATTGATTGTAGCAGTGATGAAAAGTATACTATAACCATCTCAGGAGTGTGACAAATAATTGTACCAAGTTTCGTTAAAATCCGTCGAGTAGTTTTTGTTTCTATAGAGTTTATACAGACAGACAGACAGACAGACAGACAGACACTCAAAAATTTTACTGATTGCATTTTTGGCATCAGTATCGATCCCTAATTACCCCCTGATAGTTATTTTGGAAATATATTTCATGTACAGAATTGACCTCTCTACAGATTTATTATAAGTATAGATATAGATAGAAGATAGATATAGATATAGAAGTGTTATTTTACAATCTCAATGCTCGAAAAGAAAAACGAAAACGATACTACCAAAAAAGTAAAACAAGCTCCTAAAACGATTCCCTAGTCAGTCAGCTCAAATAGGAAAAAAAAACATCAAATAAAATTATAATTAGTGATACCTACACAAAATATGTGCAACCTTTTTGCCTCATAATTTTAAACGTATATAAATGCAGGTAAAGCTGCAGGCAGTTGTAGATCGCACAGCTTCTGATCAGTGAAGTAACGTCTCTCAAACAAACAGGTATTTTAATTTAATGATTTAATTTCACTTTGTTATTTAATATTTCTATAAATTTATTTAAATAAGATTTTTCTTTAGCTCAGAGTGTTTTGGTGTATATTCTGGCAGTTGAACAGTGCGTGTTTTCTAATCCAGCAAATATATTTTTGCAGCTTCAAAATGAACTCCGCCATCGTGCTCTGTGTCCTGTCGCTGGCTGTCATGGCTCTCGCGCGCCCCGATGGCGCTACATACACCGACAAATATGACAACGTGGACCTGGACGAGATCCTCAGCAACAAACGCCTGCTGGTGCCCTACATTAAGTGCTTGCTCGACCAGGGCAAGTGCGCTCCCGACGCCAAGGAGCTCAAGGGTATGTGTCGGTGAACTAATTGATCGTTGTTTGCTGTTCTATAAGAATCATTTTGATCATGCGAAAGGTTTAATAAGAGTCTATGTTTAAACTATATTGTAAAACTAGCTTCTGCCAGCGACTTCGTCCGCGTGGAATAGTGGTGCTCCGCTCCTATTGGTCTTAGCGTGATGATATATAGCCTATAGCCTTCCTCGATAAATGGACTATCTAACACTGAAAGAATTATTTAAATCGCACCAGCGGTTCTGAGATTAGTGCGTTTAAACAAAATGACGACACTTTCCTTCACTGCTCTGCTCCTATTGATTGTAGCGTGATGAAAAGTATACTATAACCATCTCAGGAGTATGTACAAATAATTGTACCAAGTTTCGTTAAAATCCGTCAAGTAGTTTTTGTTTCTATAGAGTTTATACAGACAGACAGACAGACAAAAATTTTACTGATTGCATTTTTGTCATCAGTATCGATCCCTAATCACCCCCTGATAGTTATTTTGGAAATATATTTCATGTACAGAATTGACCTCTCTACAGATTTATTATAAGTATAGATAGAAGATAGATAGATATAGATGAGGGTTGGTTCAATTAGCCTGGAGCAGTAGAATAATCAAGAACCAGTTAGCCATTGTTTTTTAATATTAAACATGGCAGGGAAGGAGTAAGACCGGGTTTTTTTTTTAAAAGAGAGAACCATTAATTTAACCCATATGCTGCCTTAATTGCAGTCTTAATAGTTTATTAGTCTCTGTATAACATAACAAATGTTGATACATGTAAATGTATTGAAGTAAGGTACTTACATATATTAAATGTATAAAAGCTGAAATTGTTTGATGGTTATTGTGTTACACAAAGTACTTTTGTCTCCACCACAACAATCGCATTTACGGAGAGACTACCTAATTTACATATAGGTCAGATTGTCATTTACAAACAACCTATTTAAACGAGTTTGGTACATTTAAAAGATTCAAAACAACTCTTTCGTCTCCCATCTTAAATCCTAAAACGCTTACGTAAACAGCAATTTATAACATAGCATTTTGTATCTGACACTTTACCCATGATATCGAGCTATCGTAATTACTTATTTACAAAGCACATTATTAGGGATACACCTCATGTATCCTACTTTACGTCTCAAATCATAAGTAGTAAGCCATACTTCCTTCCTACAGAGCACATGAAGGAAGCGCTCGAGAACGCATGCGGCAAATGTACTGACGCTCAGAAGCAGGGAACCCGCCGCGTCATCGCCCACCTGATCAACAACGAGGTGGAATACTGGAACCAGCTGTGCGCCAAGTACGACCCTGAGAGGAAGTACACTGAGAAGTACGAGAAGGAGCTTAAAGAAGTGAAAGCTGGTTAAGAGATAACAATTGCCAACTACTGTAACAACGATAGATGGAGTCAGAATTCAAAATTGTGATGTGATGTGATTTTAAATAAAACTGTTTTCAATTACAACTTGTTCTTACGTAACGTGAAAACTACATAATAAGATTTTTCTTTCTTATTGTGTTAAAAGCTAAAAGATATTCTTTTTAATAACTTAGGAAATTGCGTCAATTTGACTGAGAATAACGTTTTAGATAAATTTTCATCAAATTGAATTAACTGAATTATATATACTTACTGTAAAATAGACCATTATCTACATTAATATTATGAATAGATACTTTATAGTTTCGTCATGTCCGACAGACAGAGAGACGACTGTCTTTCCGCGGCATAGCTCAGAGCTGCTTTGTAATTGAAAGCTAAAGTATCGTATGGATATTAATGGATCGGATGATCACGCCGACAACGTGGTAATATAATTTAAATAATCTTTATAATAATAAATTTTGAAATACAAAACGAATATGATATTGTACTAATATGGTACCAACTGTACTAATGCAAATGTGTGAGTGTGTGTGTGTATAAGTTGTCTTAGTTCTACAATGACGTCATAAGCAAGCAGACAGTCGCATAAGAGGATGCATTACGATTTAAACACTTACACATAATGATAACAAAAGCTTCTCTCCATGGTGTCGTCGTCCGCCTAGTTCACTATTTCATCATCATCTGCCTAGCCTTTTCCCAATTATGTTGGGGTAGCCTTGCAGTCAAACCGAATGCAGCTGATTACCAGTGTGCATTTTTTCTTTAATAGGAGGCTAAGGTTACTCATTATTTGCCAGTGAAAATCTCAATCAAATCAGCCTAGCCGTTTTGGAAATTATCCGGAATAAATATGCCAAAGCCAAAGTTTATAAAAGTGTGCTGTAGGTATATGGAACATACTTCAAGTATGATTCATGAGATGATATAGTAGATATTCTTTCTTAATAACTTTAATGGGTTTAAAAGTGATAATAACGAATAGTAGAAACAGGAAAATTCGATAATTTGACTGAGATTAACATTTTAGTTATGAATTAGGGTAAATGTTTTACATGGAGCTACTGCCCATCTGACTTCCACAACCCATAGTAGATAATCTTACATTGTATCAACATTGCACCCGTGCGAAGCCGGGCGGTGTAACATAAATCGAACATTTTCATCTATTGAATAACTGCACCGTACAACAAGTAGGTAATAGTAACGTTAAAATCCCATGTTTGGTGGATAGCCTATTGCCTTCTATCGACAATAGCTTGCATCAATTTCAAGAATTGCAACTTGCAACAAATTCACACTGCAGACTATTACAGACTAAGTTTCCTGAACGTCATACTTTGCCTAGCCTGGGATCGTACTTAGGACCTAAGCTAAGACCTCGCACTTGGAAGACTAGACCAAGAAGGCAGCCTGGAATTCAAACTAATATTATGAATGCGAATCTGAGTTTGCTTATTTGTTATGTGGTAAGACGGCTTAGGCTGGATTCGACCAAACCCAAATTTATACAAGAGTAACTATACGGAAAATAATTTATACCACGATTTTACTCTCGAATAAATCAACAGTCGTTTTTTCATGCAATCTAGCGTATAGCTTATACCTGGATAAGCTATTCACGAATAGCGAAGTGAATGTGAACGATTTTAATACGCGGCAAAAAAAAGTAGCTCTACAAACGGGAGGGTGCAGAAGCATAACTCATGTGTAGTTGGTTAAACGTGAAATGGATTTATTCTCGAGTAATAAGCGAAATTACGCCGAGAGTAAAATTCATTCCTGTTTGGTCGGATCCGCCCTTAACCAGTTACCATTTATTTAAAAACTATGGAGATAGCTAGGAACCTCGAGATGTCAATGGAGCGACTTTTTATCCAGGTGCATGAAGTAGTTCTCTCCTGATGCGGGTGATACCGCGGGAAACATCTAGTTCCATAATAAAAATAAGCAGACTGAACTTTAAAAAATAAAAATAAAAAACCGGCCAAGTGCGTGTCGGGCCACGCGCAGTAGGGTTCCGTAGTAGGAGTTAGTTAGTCGACTATAACTCTGTAACCGGTTAAGCCTACTTAGCCGTGATAGTTTTCCTTGTAATTTCATTACATGTACTACGCCTGTGATTTTTTTCACATTTCTAGGTACAGCCATTCAAAAGTTAGAGGGGGGGTAACTCGTATCGAACAAAAATTTGCACTGAAAAGCTAGATATTTCACAAATGGCTCGCTTAACCAAAAAATGGTCTTCACACACCCATAATATTTTTGAAAGACCTATCTAACGATACCCCACACGTAGGGGTACGCGAGAAAAAAAATATTCATCCCCACTTTACGTGTTTGGGAGCTACCCTAAAAAAAAATATTTTTCAAAATTTTATTTTACCACTCTCTCGGCGTGATCAATATACATATCCATACCAAATTTCAGCTTTCTAGTATCAAGAACCTCGGAGCTATGCCGCGGACAGACAGACAGACAGACAGACAGACAGACAGACAGACAGACAGACAGACAGACAGACAGACAGACAGACGGACAGAGCGAAACTATAAGGGTTCCTTGTCGGACTACGGAACCCTAAAAAGCATCATAGATATGTATAGTTCATAAATTATCATGCATCCTGCAATACCGTCTACTGGCTTATGACGTCAATGTAGAACTGGCCTAGGTTACACACACATTCACAAACGTTGCTAGCACGCTCGGGTACCCCCTCAACGACGAATTAACATATTTTCAATCCGCTGAGATAACATCGAAGTTTTTAGTTCAAGGATACGATAATCTAGTACCAATTCCTGTTAAAGCTAGTAAACGACCACTTTACCAAAGTTATGGTGGTGACTTTAATGTTTTGCACATACATTTATAAATAAAGCTTGTAATTATAATTGTTTTACATCACGGATAAAATTAATAAGATTATGTGTACAGTAAAACACTGTACTGTGCTATTCAATAACATCGTAGATTGGCAGTTAGATATTTGTTATTTTTTAAAACTTGTAGGTACTTGAGCACTACATTAATAAGAACATAATTAATTATGTTAATTCAATTTGATAAAACTTTTGCTAAACTGATCCTTACCAGCCATGAAATACAAATGAACCTTCATAGTTCCTGCTACTTGTGTAGGATATCTGTCGTACATGCCCGTGCCTCGGAAAGCACGTTAAGCTGTTGGTCCCGGTTGTCATTTGTAGATCTTTGATAGTCGTTACGGTAGTCAGAAGCCAGAAAGTCTGACAACCAGTCTTACCAAGGGGTACCGTGTTACGCGGTAACTGTGTTGTGGAGGTCAGATAGGCAGTCGCTCCATGTAAAACACTGGTACTCAGCTGCATCAGGTTTGGACTGGAAGCCGTCCCCAACATAGTTGGAAAAAAGGCTAGGCAGATGATTTGTCGTACAGGTTGCTTCATGTTTCATCCTTTGGGAACTACTTCGCGAAACCCAGAAAAAAAATATTATACTATGTGTTAACCTGGGTTATAAACTATGTGTATACAAAATGTCATCCAAAACCATTATTTGGTTTTTCTGTGAAAGAGTTACATACATCCTTACAAACTTTCGCGTTTAAAATATTATTAGGTTATTGCAAACGTAAACCGAATTTAATTATAAACAAGAATATCAATAAAAACTGCAGTCTTTTAATAAATATGGTTTCCCAATTACTTGAGAAGTAATTGAAAACGTTTTTTATGATCACAACACATCACAATTTTGAATTTCGACTCCATCCATTGTTGTTACAGTTGACAATTGTTATCACTTAACCAGCTTTCACTTCTTTGAGCTCCTTCTCGTACTTCTCAGTGTACTTCCTCTCAGGGTCGTACTTGGCGCACAGCTGGTTCCAGTATTCCTCCTCGTTATTGATCAGGTGGGCGATGACGCGGCGGGTTCCCTGCTTCTGAGCGTCAGTACATTTGCCGCATGCGTTCTCGAGCGCTTCCTTGATGTGCTCTGTAGGAAGGAAGTATGGTTTACTACTTATGATTTGAAACTATCGTAGAGGATACATGAGGTGTTATCGCTAATAATGTGCTTCGTAAATAAGTGATTACGGATATCATAGGTAAAGTGTCATACAACAACATGTCTTGGATAAATTGCTGTTTACATAAGTATTTTAGGAATAATAAAATGAGAGACTAAAGAGTTGTATTTTGAATCTTTTAAATGGATAAATGAACCAAACTTGTTTGAAAATTAATTATTATTTTAAATGGCAATCTGAACTGACCTATATATAAATCAGTCTATTCGTAAATGTGATAGGATTCGTTTAGATAGAAATAACTTATATCAATACTTAAACATAGACTCTTATTAAATCATTCGCATGATCAAAATGATTCTAATAGAGCAGCAAATATGATCAATTCGTCACCAACACTTACCCTTGAGCTCCTTAGCGTCGGGAGCGCACTTGCCCAGGTCGAGCAAGCACTTGATATAGGGCAGCAGCAGTCGTTTGTTGCTGAGGATCTCGTCCAGGTCTACGTTGTCGTATTTGGTCGTGTATGTAGCGCCATCGGGGCGCGCGAGAGCCATGACAGCCAGCGACAGGACACACAGCACGATGGCGGAATTCATGTTGATACTGCGAAAAAATGATAGATATGTTTAGAACACTGACACCGCTATTAAACTTAAACAGTTTTATAACGTGTATAGTATTTACTACTTGCCCTACATCATCATATCCGTCAAAATTTAGTAAATAATATTAGACTACCGCTCAACCCCAAAAGAAAATACACTATACTCGGTACGAATAGACTTTATGAATAATGTAAACAAAGTCGTAACCAAACAAAGTCGTAAAGTCGTGACAAATTTAGTTCTATTTCTACCCATAAATTAACGAAATGGCGTAAAGATGGCGCATTTATGTCAATTTCATGCTCTTAACATCATCACTCAACATTTAATGCCATTTTATTTATCTACTAGCGGCCCGTCCCGCTTTCGCACGGGTAGCCTATGTTACTCAGGGTGAATGTAGCTTTCCAATGGTGCAAGAATTTTTGAAATCGGCACAGTAGTTTTTGAGTTTGTCCATTACAAACATACACACAAAAAAAAAAATCTTTCCTCTTTATAATAGTAGTGTAGATGTAGGAAAATTAGAACAAAATAGTTAATTAATTTTCGTAAATTCAATTGGTACAGACTACAATAGCAAACCTATGATGCAATTAAAATATTAAATTAAAATACCTGTTTGTTTGAGAGACGTTACTTCACTGATCAGAGCTGAGCGATCTACAACTGCCTGCAGCTTTACCTGCATTTATATAGCGCTAAAATTGTGAGGCAAAAAGTTTGGACGTATTTAGTGTAAATAAAAATATGACTAACGTTTGATAATTGTTTTCATTTGGGTGAGTGACTCAAGGATTTTTTATGCAATTTTTATTTACATCAAGAAGAATTAGTTGTTATTAACTTATTTTTAACTTGATGTGTTAGCAAGTTATGTAAAAAAAAAAACAAAAATTACGGAAAACCGATCTATGTACAAATTAGCTTACTTATATTCAATTCAATTCAATTCAAATCATTTATTTCAATTAGGCCTAATTACAAGCACTTTTGAAAGTCAAAAAAGAAAGAATTTAGTTGCCCATTCCAAAAAGTAGTTTCCTATGGAGAAGAACGGGCAAGAAACTCCATGGTTACTCTTTTTAAATAAGTTTTAACAATTTTCATGTATACATAAAATAATAACATGCGAAGATCATGTAGAATCAAAATTTAAAAATAAATAAATAAAAAATGGTAAGGTAGGAAGTCTATTTGGTAGCTACATGATATTCACATTTACATTTTTTTATTGTTGTGTTGAAGATAAATGCAATTTGTATAGTAAAAAGAAATATAGTAATAAGAAATATTTATATTACATAATTATGATTTTAAAGTTTGCAATCAGTTTGATATTGTCAAGGTTGTCCTATGGAGCAGGACCAGCATGTTTCCAAGCATGTTTATCCTGAATGTATTCTTCTAGTTTATAATATGCTTGCTTACAGAGCGTGGCTTTTATATAAGTTTTAAATTTTTTCTCATTTAGCTCTAAAATGTTTTCTGGTATTTTATTATAACATTTAACACAGTATCCCATGAAAGATGTATGTACCTTAGATAATCTGAACTGTGGTAGAGGAGTTTGTTCTTATTCCTAGTATTGTAATCATGTCTATCACATATTTTATCAAACAAATGAAGATTTTTTCTAACATACATAATATTTTCATAGATGAATTGGCAAGGTACCGTCATAATATTAATATTTTTAAACAGTTCCCTAAGAGATTCGCGACAACGTAAATTATATATGGCTCTGACAGCTCTTTTTTGTAGAATAAATATGGATTCAATGTCAGCAGCTCGTCCCCAAAGCAAAATGCCATAAGACATAATGCTGTGGAAGTAACTAAAATAAACAAGTCTTGCTGTATCCACATCCGTTAGCTGCCTGATTTTTCTTACAGCATAAGCGGCTGAGCTTAGACGACCCGCTAAAGATGTTAGTGTAGTAGTTATAGTGTAGCGTACCTACATATTAATCATACGTCATGATACTTTTCATAAATTATATCATCAAAGTTGCACTCACTCACCAAAGCTCTAGTACCTATGCCTCATTATTTTGTTGGCTAAGTATTTCTTTCATCGATACCTAAAGTTTTGAATATTTATTGAATTCTTCTGACCATCTAGGGTAGTAGGTTTAGGAAAAAAACTTTTAGTTCAACTTTTTATTGGTTTATGATTTTTTTTGCGATGTCGCGTGTTCCTGGTTGAACTCCTGAAGAGACTTTCCTGACTCCTAACTAGCAATATTTATAAGTCAAAATAGTTATAATTTACAACATCCCTACAGAGATTTTAAATATTTTGGCAAGAGTTTTAAAATTGTTGTTTATCCATATCATAAAAATTAATTGCCGATTAGATGGTTAATCAGCTACTAGATAAGAGTCATTTACCGTGATAATTCATAATTGGAAAATCATGGTTAAGAAAATATGTGGCAGATAAGTCCGGAGATGGTGAAAGTGCTAATGTGGCCACTATTACTACATTAGCACTTTCTTTGTAGGATTGTTGTAATGCATACAGGTTGTTCCGCAACTATCTGAAATATCCTAATCCTGATCATAATATGCTCCCGTAACACAGATTTTATACCTAGCGCGTAAGTCAGGGCGTCACTATTTTATTTATTAGCCATACGTCGACTAATAATACATTGACTAGAGTGTCTCATTTCAAGTACCTGGGTCACTGGGTCACCGAGGATCTCAATGACAACATGGACATTGAACGGGAGCGTAGGGCGTTGGCTGTCCGATGTAATATGCTGATCCGCAGATTTGCGCGGATAAGGGACGTTAAAACTACTCTCTTTAGAGCCTATTGCCAGTCCTTTTACACATGCGCTCTGTGGGTCAGCTATACGCAGAGGGCATACAGCGCCCTGCGTGTTCAATACAACAATGTGTTCAGAATGTTGAATGGACTGCCACGTTTTTGTAGTGCATCAGGCATGTTTGCGGAGGCAGAGTTGATGGTTTCCATGCAATCATATGAAAACGTTGCGCTTCCCTCCTCCCCAGAATGCGTGTCAGTTCACACAGCATCTTGAGCGTATTGTGTAATAAATGGGACAGTCCAATGTTGGGCCATTGAATTAGACTGCACGCGATGTAGACTGTAAAGTAGAATTAGTTTTATTTATTTATATTATACCTATTAAATTACTAACAATAGGTTAAGATCATTGTTACTAACATTTTATGGACTTTTGGTCTGAAATAAATGATTAATAATAAATAAAAGCTAGGCATATGATGAGCCATACGTCGACGGCGCGTTCGTGTTCCACGCGCGCCTCAAAGAGCAGTCAGCATCGATGACGGGGCCCTCCCCCAGGGCCATAGCCTGCCGGGGCTGCGGGACGAGAAAGAGATACCGTGCCCCCGGAATACAAAGGGCTAAGGAAGGAACTGGATGGATTTTAGTCGTTAGGGACTGACACTCCCACCCGCCCCACCCACGGTGGGAGGGGTCATTTGATGATTTCTCTACCGAAAAAATAAATAAATCGATTTTCATGACAATAAAGATTTATTAACACTATTAAAATCCACCCCAACTATATATGTGAAAGGAGTTTGTTTGTTAGTTATGCTTTTACGGTAAAACAACGAAACCAATTTGGATGAAATTTGGTACAGAAAAAGATGGTATCCTGGAGACGAGTATAGGCTACTTTCTATCCAGTTGCATTCGGAAGTTTTCTCGGGACGCGGGTGAAACCGCGAAAAACAGCTAGTGAGGCAGAAGGTTTTTTTTAATATGATAATTTATTGTAGGAAGACTTTATTTTTATAAGTTAATTAGCTTACCCAGTGGATCCACTCCCCCACCCCTTAATCCACCAACTGTGTGCGTCGCATCGCCCACCGTTTATTTTTTTCCTTAGCTCCTACAGGTTATTCCTACAGAATTAACGAATCCAAAAATATTTTTTCATACAAGCATCCATCCATCCAAACATTTGCGTATTTGTATTATTAGTAGGAAAAGATCTATCCTACAAAGTGTGGTGCGATGGACTGACGAGGAGGGGCTATGGGTTTCCTGCTTCGAAAATGTTACATCGGCTCTGGAACTCAAAGGACAAGTAAAGGAAGGCGGATGGGTTTAAATCAGTAAGAGTCTGACACTACCTTCCGCTACAGCGCCTGCAAGATCATTAGATGATTTCCCATCCAAAAAATTGAGGCTGATTAGGCGTATCTAAATAAAGGAAAGAACAGCCATATACTTACTTATGTATTTATACGATAGTTTTCATTCAATAGATAATTATTATAATAACATAGATGAATAAAGGTCTCCGCGCCACTCCGACTAGATTCTGCGCTTCCTAAAAATAATAGCCCCGTAAATGCGGCAACTTATTATTGTAGTGTGTGTAAGATCCTAGTGTTTTTCTTATTTTGTAGTAGGTATTATTTTTACATAACAAAAACTAGCATTTTACTTCAGATTATGTCTAAAATTATTTATAAATATTTATTTACAATATCTCAAAAAACATAAAAATTACAGTAATTGGAAAAAAACCCAGAAGTTAGACATCAACATATTCAACCGCATCGCTCTCAGCGGGAACCGTGCCGAAAGGCTGGCTGCATTGCCACGTTGGATGGTAATGCTGATTCTTTGATCTAGATTTAGGCCAGCATTCGGGCCACGCGGGTATTGTAATTATTTAAATCATTCGGGACGCCTTCTTTGCAACTGGATTGGGTTCAGAGTATCTCGGGTATGCCGACTTCGGCATAGTATTTGATGCCGCATAGTTTACAACTAGGTACTCTTGCGATGTCTAGTCGGATCAGCGGGGAGACTTTTATTTATGAGATAATAATATGATTTATGCACTAATTCATCATTCAATTCTCATTTTTAACAGCTCACATTTTTATTACGAGTTACATGATTCATCATTGAAACAAGATTTTCCATTTCCTAGGCAATTTGAACAAACTAAATATTACCAGTTTTCAAAATATTTGAATTGAGCATGACAAATTATTTCTCGATTAAACGTACTGCGGGTTGGCGACAACTATTTGTCGATTTATGGCTCCTAAGAGCATCCTCCGTCAGCCAAATTGTTGTTAGATTCGTGAAAAAAAATTAACAGCAGAAGTACAACAAAGTTACAAGTAAACCTATTAAAACTAAGAAAACTTTTCAATTTACTACTGGAACCTCTACAATGCTCGTGGGTCGACATGGCCGCCACTCATTTAGCCGGTTTTTAAACAGATAGAGACAGACCTTGTAGCCAATTTATTTTGGGTGGTATTTAATACGTTAACTGTAAATCCCCTTTATTCAATCAAAATATTCGAAATTACCACCAAAAATACTGAATTGCACACTAAATTTGCTCACCAAATAAATCAATTATACTATACTGTTAGATGTTTAAAGCTTAACTATTTGACTGAATGACTATCAGTCATATTTATCTAATCAAAGTTCACTGGTCGAGGGTGGGCTTGGTCGACTGAGCCCCGCCACGCGGGGCTTCTACTTCTAGGTGGTTTATAAATAAATAACCACGAAGGGGATGGCGGGGTCTATTCGCTCGCTTCGCTCGCTCACAAGACCCCGCCATCCCCTTCTAACCTAACCTGTCCGAGTCAGGGTGCCCTAAAGTCCAGATTGCAATAATTTGTGTGCAAATCAGTATTTTTGTTTTACGGTGAGTAATATTGTTTGTAAAATTAGATAAAAAAGCCATCAGATTTTGATGAATTTTAAACATTTTTTAGTACATGTTTAGGTAATCAAGTAGTTATTTTGTAGTACAGTCATTTATTTGATATGCAGTAGGTTATTAGTGGACAAATTTTGTTTGCTTAAATTTCTAAATAGAGGTGCAGTTAAAAAATCCCCATTTTTTTAAGTTATGGTATTTATTTTTAGTTTATGACATGTGCTTTTTTTTTTGCACTTTCTAAGTATATCTTAGCCGTCACTGACTAACGGTGAAGGAAAACATCGTGAGGAAACCTGGACCTTAAAAAAGTCTGAAATCGCCAATCCACTTTGAGCAAGCGTGGTGATCAATGCTCATTCCTTCTCTGTAGTCATTGCTATCAGCCAATGAAACTCCTATTAAATAAGTCGCCACCACCCGGAACAAACAGACCGACAAAATTATAAAAATGTGTATCAGGTACTGTGTATCCATATGCTTTTAGTAAAAAGCTGTTATATGACGTTACAGTTTTATTTATTTGTATATTAATGAACCCTGTTCGAGTCTAAGATACTGACGTCAATCTTTTTTACAAACTGTCTCTAAGTGTACCTAAAATTTATACCTCGACAAGCTTTTTACCGCGGTTTCACCTGCATCCTGAGGCAACCACTTAACGCCTAGATAAAATCTTATATCTTTCCCCATGTTTCAATATATCTTAATACCTAATTACATACAAATCGGTTGATCCGTACAAGAGTAACAGAGAGACAGACAGAATTATTTTAGCACTTAAATTAGTGGTAAGGGTTAGGTAAGTTTATTTTTATTGTAATAGGTACTAGCAGATCGGCTTGACTTTATCCGCAATAAAAACATCAATACACTTAGATAATATCCTGAATCCTTCTTAAAAAAAAAAAGGTAAACCAATTTTTTTAACATATAAGCAGCAGCCCTAATATTTTACAAATTAAATTCCAATATTGAAAAATTCAAAACAGGAATACTTCGGCATCAAAAATTAATTTCAGGAAACGTTTTTACATAATGCTTACTAACCTTTGTTTTATTATTAATTAGTATTATATTACATCTGTTCATTTCCAAATAAAAAATAATTAAAATTATATTTACTCCATTCAGCATATTATACAGCATAGGACAGGTATTATATAGCATGACTTTGCTAAATTTTAAATTTGCATCAAGTTAAATATGTTCTAATTGCTCATAGAAGACTTAAATCTTTATATTCCGCGTCACAACCAACATTTTTATATCTTTAAATCTAACTTTATAAATAAAAATGAATGTTTGTATGTCTGGCCTCTATGCGTTCCTAAACTATTAACCCGATTGTGATGATCCTTGAGTGGGTTTTTCGGTTACTCCCGCGAAGGGTCCTATCGCAAAAAAGCTGCATTGCAACGCATGCCGAGTGAAGCTAGCCCTAATATTATAAATTCGAAAGCGAGTTCATTTGTTGTTTCTTTCACACTGAAACGGCTGAACTGATTTGTGTGTGATTTGTTTGGCGCAAAGATAGATGGCACCCTGGAGACGATTATAGGCTACTTATATCAGGTGCGTTAAGGAGTTTCCTCAAGATGCGTTGCTAGTGACCTATAAAATAACCATCTAGCTACTTGGAGCAATCTGCGTTTATTTGCTAGGGAGGGCTAGAGGGCTAGAGCCTGTCAATTGACGTCATTGCTCCTATCTTATCTGCATCAGTGGTTCTAGGGCTAGATACGCTGTGACGTCAATGAAGAACTGGCCTCGTTAGTATCTCGTGGTTTAATTGGCGCGGTTGGTTAACCCTTGCGGGGTTTTACAACACCTTCGCTAATAAAATAGCAGCGTACTCTTGGTGTGTTTTTGTGCCAATAAAAGACATTAACTCATTATATGACGTGGGTTAAATTTAATTAAAGCGCATGTCTGCTGCTTGTGTGGATTTTGGTGAGATGTCTCGCTTTGTATTCCTATCAGAATGCAACGAGACACCAAGCGGGGTGCCTAAAAGCTCGCTTTTTGATCGAAGTAGCAAAAGTGAAAAAAAAAATCAATATGTATGCGAACTAAAAAGCGCTCTAGGAAAACGTTTTAATTTTTTTACTAGGTTTCTTTTTGTCGCTGCCCTGATTTTATTTATTTTTGGTTCCAATATTTGAAAAATGGATTTGGCAAAACTTGTTATTTAAGACATAAGCTAAGACTATCGATAAAGCAAGGTTTAGAATAAAGGAGATAAAGGTTTTAAATTTTTTTGTGTCATTTATAAAATAATGTTTTCTGACTACTAGTGGGCTAGCAAGCGTGACTTATGAGTTAATTGGCATTGGTTTCGGTCCCATGTGCCATTTTGCAATAGCCTGGTGTCTGGACTTGTGCTTATTTTATTTATTTCTATATATATTAATGTATATATTTTATATGCCTTATCACCTGCATAGGTACTCCTTCGGCAAATAAAGGTGTGTCGTGTTACGCTAAGTACTTAATATTAGACATTATACAAATGCTGTAGGGACTACCCAAATTAAATAGGTACAAAGAGGATTAATTAAAAATTTAAATGCATAATAATATGTTAAAATTAAATTGAGGAAAATGAATCAACTAACTGAATTAAATTATGCATGGCCAACTTTATCTTTGAATTAATTAGTACCTACTGTTCTAATAATATTAATATCATGTTTTATTTTTCACAACTCACCGAAGACAAGAGTTGAATACTTACCTTTTCCTTTTTTTTAATGCCTTTTGGTAGAGTCAGGGTTGGCGTTTTTCAAAAGTTCAGAAGGCCAAGCACGGGGATGGACAAACAAACCCGTTTATCCACCCTTTGTCTATGGATTTTGTATTGAACAAGGGGCTTTTTTTCGGATGGGAAATCATCAAAACCCGCAGTGGGTGGGGCGTGTGAGAGTGTCAGACTTTTACTGACTAAAACCCATCCATGTTCCTTCCTCAGCCCTTTGTAGTCCGGGAGCGCGGTATCTCTTTCGAATGTGTGAAAGGTGGTGAAATCTCATATGTCCACCTCCCGTGCTAGGCCTACAACTATCCTCACGATGTTTTGCTTTCGTCGCATACATATAAGTATCCCTCCTTCCACCTTATCCTTCTAATGATGATAACTGAAGCATTTTACTCTCTCATGCAAAAACCACTAAAGGATTTGTATGTTTGACAAACACATAGTTATAACCCGGATTAACACTCAGGATACTGCTTATCCCAGTACCTGGATTCAATTTGAAGTCCAAGAAAATCGGGTCATTTTGTTACCCCTGGCATTATAGCTTCAAACATTTAATCAAAAATCGTTGAATGACCCGGATTCATTGCACTTGAGTATTTTGGTGATCATCATCTCATCTGCCTAGCCTTTTCCCAACTACGTTGGGGTCGGCCACCAGTCTAAACCGAAAGCAGCTGAGTACAAGTGCTTTACATGAAGCGACTGCCTATCTGACCTTCACAACCCAGTTACCGGGTAACACGGTACCCCTTGGTAAGACTGCTTGTCAGACTTTATCTTTGAACTTTACTTTGGTGATGTACCTGGTAATATTTTTTTTGAAGTCTTCCTTGTTGGCTTAGAGGTCACAAGAGCGAATACTGAGCAAAAGTTCCTTGGTTCGATTCCCAGATCGGGTAAAATCATATTCAAGTTTTTATGTGTGTCTTGAAAATAATGCGATATGTGTATGTTATTATGTAGGTAGGTACTTATACAACTAATTTACATCTTTTAGAATTACTTACATCAAAATAAAACTCTTTGGTAGCGCCATCTATCCTATGGTATGACTAACTACTAAGGTTCATCCGTATGCGATTAGTTTCATAATTTGACGCAAGTGTCATCCCGAGCGATTACCTCCCTCTCCTATCCCGATACGCACGCCGAACCTTATTTGGTCATCGACGCGTGCAGACCGAAATTTAGCGTCTCGCCGAAGGGTCGTGTCGCTCGCGCACCGCGCTAGCGCCGCTCACGTGCCGCATCCGCCTCGGTGCTGCTTATTCCTAAGTATTGGATAGCGCATCATCATATAAACTGTTTATCCGCCCGGGTGAGATCAAGTGATAGTGCATCAGGACTTATCGTCTCCGTGCAGTGAAGAAATCAACGAAGAAGACGCCATCTTGTCCTGCCCACGCGAGAAGAAGAGAATTAGCCAGGTAGGCGTGCTTCCCTTCCTCACAATCGCTCGTTCCTCACACTTTATTCTATGGCGATGACCTGCCATCCTTTAATTATACAGTCCACTTAAATTTAAATAATACAATTACGCAAATCGCCCTACAAGTGGTTGGCTTCTCAACCATTTTTTGGTCCTTACGAGACGGATTCATATCCATGTTCTCGAATATTCGCGTAGGTATCTTCTAGAAGTACCTACCTAGGTAGTTATAGCACCTAAGCTACACTCCTAGATCATTTTATACCCATTACGTGGTTACTCCCGCACCCCGGTAGGTAATATACTCTCACGTAGCTACCTACTGACATACATAATTATAATTATTATAACTATCATAGACGACTTGTAAATTCAATATTTCAAGCGCCTTTTAGTTCAACCCGCCTTTAAAGTTGTTGCCTACTTAGGAATAACTACCGCATAAATACTTAGGTATTTTAGTTTTGTACGGTTTTATTTATTTAGACCGACATAAACATGTCGCAAGAAAAGAAACTACGTATTTCGGAAGAAACAGAGTTAACTATGTTAGAAGCTAAACGTAATATTTATACAGTCAAACGAACTTACCTGTAAGTGAAGTTCGACAGTAATTATACGAAGTTGTTATCTCGTCCGAATATGATGAAGATAATATGTGTAGTCTCGGTTCGGCAGTGCGTGGCGTCACATAATTTTGAAGAAGATTTCAAAAAACAAAACGCACACTTGACATGTACGTAGGTACGCGCTCTCTGTAACTAGATTGTCATTAAGTTCATAGCACTTTATTGGTTTTACAACAAGAAAGGGTCCATGCTCAAACGCATGGTATGTTAGGGTCGGGGGGGACTCATCATATTCGGACGAGATAACAACTTCGTATAATTACTGTCGAACTTCACTTACAGGTAAGTTCGTTTGACTGTATAATTATACTCGTTGGTTATCTCGTCCTCTATGATGAAGATAATATGTGTAGATGTTCAAAGACATGTTGTAAAACAACAAACCTGTAAAATAACACGTCAACTGTCGCGATGCATTGATTATGTACTAATGCATTGGGGCAACAAACGTGCTGAAAACAATAATATTATTTTACCATTTCTTGATATAATTCTATATTTTTGGATTTAATCATTTATCCATTATTAATCCCTGTGAAAATATATCTCGAATTGTATGTACTAAAATAGGTACATAGATACTTATTTTGTCGATAATATTATATTTAATAGACACAATTTTATCATGCTTAATGAGTTCCGATTAAGGGCTCAAATCTAGCTCATATTATCATTAAGGATAAGGGGAGTTCCTTTAATATAACCAGTTGATGTTAGTACACGGTGAGTATCTATATCAACTGAACTCCTAAACTTTAAAGTCTGTCATTATATCAACTGAACACTCTTAAATTTTAGGCTCAAGTCAGCAGATTGTAGTGAAGCACATTCCTGTAATGACCTATGGCTAACTATTTCAAGTTGCATATTAAATAGTAAAAATAGCTAGGTTATTAACCACATTATCTTATTTAGAAATATGCAATAGCTGGCAATACTTCACATTCTATTGAAAAATAAAAACATTAAGAGAAAAAAATAAATAAATTAAGTGTTTTGCCCATAAAGACCACCATCAATCATGATACTATAAACTTATTATGTATTATAGAGATCGCTTGCAATCTTTGTTTCTGTGATAACATGAATAGAAATGTTTAACAAACCCAAAAGACAGGAAAATCGTATACTTTTTTTTTTTTTTTTTTATGTATATAATTTTACACATTGTTTTGTAAAATTGAGACATATTATGTGTGTGTCTCTGAAAATACAAGTGAAAAGATAAATATATATAACAATACTTGAAAAAATATTACTTATGGATAAAAAATATTTTATCAGGACTTGAAAAAAGTAACTTAAATATAAACTTATGTCTCCTATTTTTAACATATTTAGGTCTCTCTGGACAGTTAATTTAAACTTTATTACTTTAATAATAATTGGAACTGTACCTAGGTACTTCAAGTGTATAATTTTGTATTATATATAACTTTAAATCAGAATTAATCCTGATTACCAGCTAGATTAAGTTATTCTAAGAGAAAACTCCCTCTATTAGTAACATTAAGGATATTTATTAGGTATTATGGAATATAGTCTTTTACTTGTAATTTTACTTTATAGGTACTTTTACTAAAAACACTGGTACTCAGCTAAATTCTGTTAGATTGGAAGCTGACCCCAACATAGTTGGGAAAGAACTAGGCAGATGATGACTTTTACTAGTTAAAGTATTGTACCCACAGTAGAAAGTATTGGTGACTGTAGATCATTTTTGATACAGCACTTGAAAAAATAAATTCTTAACATAAAAGTCTACCTGTCATCAATTTCAATTTTATGTATATGGTATTTGCATATTCATTTCTAAAGACCAGGACTTCCGTAGAAAACTTCAAATATAAAAGATGTTTGCATCAACATAAGTACCATTGATGAGTGATCAATTATTGACACAAAAAATTTCAGCAAAAAAAAAATCTTTTTTGAGCTGTCTATCTAAATAGTCTGTTGTTTCTTCCTATTCTATAGACAAACATAGATTACAACAGCAACATATATATTCGTACTAGAAGATAATGAGTTCAGGCTAAATCAATGCATAAAACATTTATTGCCTCAGATATACGATCACATTATTTGAAAAAACCTTCTGATAAGGAAGAATCTCTTTTGATAATAATTTATGTAATTTTGTTACTATATTATTTCTTAATTAAAGTCTCTTGATGAAAGTACTTAGATATTTCTCTCCTCTTAATGAAAGTACTTAGATATTTAGTCAAGAAGGAAAAATAATCTTGGTAAATTTAATTTAAATTTAATTTGAGTATATTCTTTATTTAAATGTATCATGTATCTGCAGTCATATAACTTGTTAAATTATTATTAGGATTTCACATTCACAATAGGTGAGTACCTATATTAGTTGTTCATCAGATGAATCCCAACAAAGTAAAAACTACTTTCTAAGAAGACTTGTGAGACTGAGCTCCATCCTCAATCAATCACTCATGAGCAATCTGATTGATACAAAATACTAAACACCATCTACAGCCTGTGTGAGAGATACAATTCTTATCTGCACAGATATTGTCTTTGTAGGATGAGCCTATTTAGCTGATTAGTGCTTAACATTTAAGCACAACAGTGTCTTTATATTAAATAATAGAATTATTATTGTTATTTAATAGAATTTTCTAGAAGAAACTATGAACTATAAAAAACTTTATATTTTTGAATAAAATAATGTATATAGGCAAACCATTTGTATTCAATTCTTATGAAAAAATGTAGAATTATCCTTATCTCATTTTCATCAGTTTTAGTTCATTATTCTTTGTACATTCATATCTTTTCTATAAATACTTGAATATATTGGTAATAGTAAATATTTCTACCTATAACTTTACAGTGTATAGGTTTAATAACACAGGCAGGTATGATTTATTTTCTATTCAAAAGAAAATCATACATATTAATAATGAATTGTTCTTGTTTTAATCATACTGTTAAGATAATGAAAAATTATCATTCATAGTTGACTAGGTTGTCTAATACTGCATTTTATACATGAAATATTAATTAAATATTGTGAAGAAAATAATTTCTTATTAAAAATTATATACTTCGTATATATGTATTTTGTTTGAGTTTGGTCCATTAAGAACTGTTCATAATTATGACAGAGAAGAATTTTATTTGTTTAAATTATAGTTTACATTTAACCTTTTTAAACAATATGTAGGTACTTTGTAAACATAGTGATTTCCTGTAGTGTTAACAACAACATACCAAATAACCATTTTTATTTCCATTTAATGTTATTTGTAAACATTCTTGATTAGAGGTTGTTTCATTCACCGGAGTGTAGCTCTGGTGAGATTAAGGTTTAAAATAGTGGATTTATATTCCACACCACAAACCAATCAAGAAGAAACAAGATCCGTGATGAATATGTTTCAAACACAAAATTAAGATTTAATTTTGCCCACCTGTACATCTATCTGGATAGCACCTTTCGTTCACTTCAGCTGCTCTGCATGACTCTCCACCACACTTCTTAACTTCTCTGCGAGCAGGTCCCCACTAGTTTGAAGCTTACATTTTTAATATAAAAATGTTTAATGTAGACAAGACACCTGTTTACACTGTGTTGTAGTAAACCATAATTGTGACTTAACAAAAGTCCAGTTCTTTGACTGATTCTGTAGTAATCATAGATCAGTGAAAATTTCACCGAACTGGGAAGCTTTTTCTGGCTCTGAGTGCATATGCAAATTATATATTGTCATATATTATATATTGCAAAAAATATATATATTGTCATTTATTATTGACAGCAGTATGGAGATTATTAAATCCCATTGTCTCTGAATATAGCGAGTGCACAATAACCAACATACAATTTCAGCTTTTGTACATTTAACATATTATGTACCTTACATCAATACATTTACATGTATCAACATTTGTTATGTTATACAGAGATTAATAAACTATTAAGTCTGCAATTCAGGCAGCATATGGGTTAAATTAATGGTTCTCTCTTCTCAACAAATCAGTCTTTCTCCTTCCCTGCCATGTTAAATATTAAAAAACAATGGCTAACTGGTTCTTGATTATTCTACTGCTCCAGGCTAATTGAACCAACCCTCATGTTTATGAGATAATGATGCATCCTCTATTTTTACTTTTCTTAGTTTCATTACCAACTGTATTTAGGAATTCAACATCCATACACGTATGTATATGATTTAACATACCTTACCAGTTCCTTGGGGACATTCTCTTTATTTTCTTGAATGTCAGGTGAACTGTAAACTCGTCCTACAATCTTAGGACATAATTCATGCAGTAAATTAAGCATTGTGTGTTATGCACATATATAGCCATGTAAGTTCCCGCAGAACTTCCCTTTAAGGCTATTATATAAAGCCAACCATGTGTGCCCCTATAGAACACCCCAGAGGTTGCTCACAGCATAGCCTTCGTAGTCCACGTGTGTTCCCGCAGAACACCCCTCAGGACAGGCTAGTTAGCTCTCGACATAGCCGTTTTTAAACCACGTGCGCTCCCGCAGAACGCCCCACAGGTCAAGCAAGTCGTTTAGAGGTTATGTTATTGGTACTTTTGATTGCAACTAGGTACGTGCAAAGCGAAATCACACTTGAAGTAGCGATTACCTATACGTAATGTATAAGAACAGGATCTTACTCCTGGTAAACGTAAAATATGCCATCAAACACTCAAGTTACATTGCGAAAAAAAAATGGATCACTCCACTGCGACAACTTTTTATGTCGACGAGTAATTCTCGATCTTTTTCATAAAACTGGTCTGCTTTCCTTCTTCTCCGACTTCCTTTCTATATAACTTATTACTTTATCACACAGAGTATATTATATATACGCTTTATTATTTAAATTACAATTTTAATAAAGGAAATACATGACGCCACTTGTTGACATAAAAACCGAATGACAATCTAGTTACAGAGAGCGCGTACCTACGTACATGTCAAGTGTGCGTTTTGTTTTTTGAAATCTTCTTCAAAATTATGTGACGCCACGCACTGCCGAACCGAGACTACACATATTATCTTCATCATAGAGGACGAGATAACCAACGAGTATAATTTATTTGAACGTATTCAAAACATTTACGAACGTTCAAAAACCGCCAATTCTTCCGAGGTCAGTAGGGAATCATTTCTTAGTTATTGTATGACAGTAGATAATATTCGAACAGAATTTCATAAATTATTAGATTCTTATAACGCAAAATTACTTACTATTAATCCTGATTCTCAACCGAATTATCAGGCGTACACCTCATTCGAAGATCTTTATTGTATCATAAAGCGCATACAATCAAAGTTAGAAAGTACGAAGTCCGCGGCGCCGGCGCCCGGTGCTGCTTGCACGGCTGTCCGAGTACCTAAACTGCCCGCAATTGAACTCGTTTCATTCGATGGGGATATACGGAACTGGCCATTATTTTATGCAAGTTTTAAATCTACAGTGCACGATAATGGTTCTCTGACAGATGCTGACAGGTTGTACTATTTAATAGGTAAGCTGTCGCCGAAAGCGCAATCTGTATTCGCAGGTGTCACACCCAGTGCTGAGAATTATCAGGTTATATTCCAGTCACTCCTTGATAGATATCAGGACACTCGTGTCCTCGCATCTACTTACTTTGATCAAGCGTTGAATCTTAAATTGTCCGGTCCCGCGTCTGTTTCGAATTTCCAGCTGTTTATAGATAACTTTGTTACCGCAGTTAATTCCCTTAAAAACTTAAAACTAGAAAACCTTTCCGACTTTATGTTATTACAACTCGCAATAAAAAAGTTCGACACTGAAACCATTCGTGCTTTCGAGATGACGGAACGTAATCATAAAATACCTACACTGGATAGTTTTATTTGCTTCATTAAAGATCAGTGTCGAATATTTCACAATACGCAGCCTAGTTCATCTAGCTCGTCTAGTAATAATAATAGTAAACAAAAGTCGAATAAATCGCGTAATAATAATAATAACTCGGTCCCTAATCCGCAAACGTACGTAGCATGTTCGGAATCTAATAATAATAATCCGCACAAGTGTCTGTGCAACAATATTGTACATGATCACTTTTTTAAATGTCCCGCTTTTAATAATTTAACTCCGACTGCTCGTTTTAAATGCGTTAAAGATAATAAAGCTTGTGTTAATTGTTTAAGTATAAAACACAAAACAAGCGATTGTTCAAGTAAAACAAAGTGTCGCTCTTGCAATCAACGTCACCATACGTTATTGCATTTCGATAAAAATGTGTTGCCGAATGAACCCGGTAACCTTGACCTAGGTTCTTCTAGCCCACCTGTTTCGACGCAAGGACAGGCCGCCCGTACCACGGCGCCTACCCCTTCCGCGTCTCAGTCCGAAGTAACTCTGTGTACGACGACTGCCGCGCTCGCATGCAGGCAGCGCTCGCGCACTCGTCACGATATAAACGCGCGCGAAGTCAAGCGGCAATGTACGGCATCCAATACGATATTGTTAGCAACTGCGCAAGTTATTATTTACGATATAAACGAGACACCGCACGTGGTCCGATGTTTACTCGATAGTGCATCACAGAGTAGCTTTATTACTTCGGATTGTTTTAAACGCCTCGGACTGTGGAATAACTTTAAAAATAGTAACTTAGTAATTAAGGGGATTGGTGGTTCAGAAAAATCATGCAAGGGTTCCGTAGATATTAAAATATATTCGCGTTTTAATAAGGATATTAATTTTAACGTTTCCTCGCTTATCGTGGAACGTATTACGGACACGCTGCCGAACGCTCATGTGGACGTGTCCTTACTTTCGCACCTCGAGACATTGCCGCTCGCAGATTCTGACTTTGCGCAGCCGGGGAATATCGATGTTTTGATCGGAGCGTCAGTATTTCCGCACTTACTACTACCTAATATTGTACGTAGTGAGCAATATAATTTACCTCCCGCTATTGAGACAGTATTTGGTTATGTGATTATGGGTACCGTACCTACGTTACATACTTCAAGTTATACTACATCTTGTTGTTCTGTTCTTCAAGAAAATAATATTGATTCCCTCCTCAAGCGATTTTGGGAGCTTGAAGAGATCACCGCACCGCCCTCGCTGAGCCGTAAGGATCTCGAGTGTGAAGAACACTTCCGCGCTACCACTGTTCGCGACGACAGTGGCAGATATACTGTGGCGTTGCCATTCTGTGGCGACCCTTATTCGCTAGGCGACTCGTACGCTGCTGCACTTCGACGCTATTATTGTTTAGAACGCAAGCTAGATGCATCGCTTAAATTCCGCGGCGCGTATAATGACGTCATGCGTGATTATATAAATAAAGGTTTTTTGAGTCCGGTTGTAACTAACGAGGGCAATTCTCTTCCTTCGTATTATATCCCGCATCACGGCGTTGTTCGTGAAGATAAGACCTCCACTAAACTTCGCGTGGTTTTAGATGCTAGTTGTCGAACTACATCGGGTCAGTCGATCAATGACATTTTACATGCCGGCCCTAATCTACAGGGTGATTTATTTAATATCATAATTAAATTTCGTCTTTTCGAAATCGCTCTGTCAGCTGATTGCCGCCAAATGTTTCTTAATATCGGCGTTCGCGAACCTGACCGTAGATTTCAACGGATCTTCTATCGTTTTGACAATAGTGAACCTTTAACCGTGTATCAGTTTAATCGTGTCTGTTTTGGACTCAAGTCCAGTCCATATCACGCGCTACGAGTTGTCCGCCAGTTGATCGCTGATGAAGGCGACAACTTCCCCGCTGCAGCAGCTATTGCTTCTTCCGCTTTATATATGGATGACATCGCCTGTAGTGTCATATCCGCTCCGCAAGCAATTTCACTTTGTGAAGAGCTTATTCAGCTTTTCAAGCGAGGCCAATTTGACCTTGTCAAATGGACAAGCAATTCTAAAGAGGTTCTCGCGCACATACCTGATTCTCATAAAGCTTCTCCAGACATTGAGTTTGAGAAGTCTGTACCGCATAAGGTTCTTGGCTTACGCTGGGACAAATCCTGTGATAGTTTTCGTTTTGACGTCGCACCACCGGATGATAAGTGCACCAAACGCACTATGCTGTCCACAGTGGCTCGACTATGGGACATAATGGGTTTTGTGGCTCCCACAATTTTGTACGCCAAGCTCTTGATCAAAGAGCTCTGGTTATCAAAGTGTGAGTGGGATGACGCACCTACCGACCATATTGTCACCGCTTGGAAACAATTTTGCATTGAGCTTTCCTCACTCAATCAAATTATTATACCGCGTCATCTGGGGTTGGTCGATGGATGTACAGTTAACTTAATAGGTTTCGCTGACGCTAGCGAGCGCGCTTACGGCGGAGTCGTATATATGCAAGTCCGCATTGGTTCTAACTACTCTGTGCAGTTAGTTTGTGCCAAGTCCAAGGTTTCGCCTGTCAAAACCATTTCGGTTGCGAGACTGGAGTTGTGCGCGGCCGTTCTGCTGTCTCAGTTGCTACGCAAGGTACGAGACACGGTGTCGCCCCACTACTCCATCAATAAAGTATACGCGTTTACTGACTCCAAAGTAGTGCTCGCTTGGATTTATTCTTCTCCTCACCGCTGGCAGACTTTTGTCGCCAATCGCGTAACTAAATTAACTGAACTTATTCCTGCTACTTGTTTCAATCACGTCGCGGGTATTGAGAATCCCGCTGACTGCTTGTCTCGCGGTGTTACCCCAGTTAAACTTCTGCATCATCCTTTGTGGCAACGTGGTCCATCTTGGATTTCTCGTGATCCATCAGAGTGGCCTATTCATCCTTATGACCACAATGCAGAAGACGAGGACATGCCCGAACGGAAGTCTGTCTCTCATCCAGTGATTGTTGAGGTTGCAGAATCTCCAATTTATGCACTCGCACTATGCATGTCGTCGTGGTCTAAGTTACTACGTGCCATCGTCTTTGTCTGCAGGTTTCTTAGACAACTACCTAAGGGAACTTCTGTTTCAAGTTCTGATCTTGAAGTCGCAGAGTATAAGTTATTGCGAGCTGTACAAGCTGTTCATTTTAGTAGCGACATTGAAAATTTGAAGAATAATATACCTTGCTCTCCCGCTCTTCTTAAGCTCAAGCCGTTTCTCGATGAGCACGGCATTATACGTGTTGGTGGTCGCCTGTCAAATTCAGACGAACCTTACAATTATAAGCATCCTAGCATTCTACCGCGTCATGACCATGTGGTCGACCTTCTTGTTGATTTTTATCACAGGAAACATCTCCATGCCGGTCCAGAGTTACTTATGTCCTTACTCAGGCATAAATATTGGATTTTAGCTGCGCGACGAATAATTCGCCACAGGATACATAAATGTAACACCTGCTTTAAATTCCGTCCGCGTCCGGTCTTTCCTCTCATGGCTGATCTTCCTAGTCAACGTGTCAATCAGGTAGATAAGGCCTTTACACATACCGGTTGTGATTACGCAGGACCACTGCAGTACACACCAGTTCGTGGTCGAGGTGTTAAAAGTCGTAAGGCTTGGATATGTATTTTTACATGCTTAACAACGCGCGCTACACATATTGAAGTTGCGACGGATTTAAGTACGGTGTCATTTCTGGCAGCCCTTAAACGATTTCTTTCACGACGTGGCCCTATACAGTGTTTGTATACTGATAACGGCACTTGTTTCGTAGGTGCAAGTTCCTACTTACGCGATCTCTATAAATTCCTGAACAAGGAGTATCGTACACGTCTTCAGGAAGAACTTTCCCTTAATCATATTGATTGGAAGTTTATTCCGCCTGCTTCCCCACATTTCGGTGGATGTTGGGAAAGCATGGTCAAAGTAATTAAAACACATCTCTTCAAGGTTATAGGTCAACAAATCCTTTCTTATGAAGAGCTTTTAACTGTCCTTGCTCAAGTCGAGGCACTGGTTAACTCGCGTCCGCTCACAGCATTGAGTAGTGACCCTGCTGAACCATCCGCGTTAACTCCTGCTCATTTCTTGAACACAGCGCCATTATCGTCACTTCCCGCTCCTGAAGCAGACTCTTCCAGCTTGCTTCAGAGACATACTCTGCTTGATAAGCTCGTACAGTCGTTTTGGCAGCGCTGGCGTTCGGAATACCTTCACCAACTTCAGGCTAGATCTAAATGGAATAGTCCTGCATCCCCTATACAGGAGGGTACGTTGGTCATTATTATAAATGATAATTCTCCGCCGCTGTCATGGCCATTAGCCATTGTTGAGAGATTACATACATCTAAAGATGGTACAACCCGCGTTGTTACCGTGAAAACCGCGAAGGGTAGCTATGTGCGCCCTGTTGTACGTCTCTGTCCGCTACCGACTCAGTGAGATCTAGCTTGAAGTTGGATCTCTTTCTTAGTTTAGGTACTTAGTTTGTAATTTTGGTTATAATTGTTCCGCAAAATTTAATGTAAATTAATTTATATATTATAACGCTGTCTTTGCCTGTGGATAGGTTATGCGGTAGTACACCTAACATAGCTAAGTTTAATTATATTCTATTTCATTTAATTTTCTCTTTAAAGGCAACCCTTTAAGGCCGGGGGGAAATGGTAGCGCCATCTATCCTATGGTATGACTAACTACTAAGGTTCATCCGTATGCGATTAGTTTCATAATTTGACGCAAGTGTCATCCCGAGCGATTACCTCCCTCTCCTATCCCGATACGCACGCCGAACCTTATTTGGTCATCGACGCGTGCAGACCGAAATTTAGCGTCTCGCCGAAGGGTCGTGTCGCTCGCGCACCGCGCTAGCGCCGCTCACGTGCCGCATCCGCCTCGGTGCTGCTTATTCCTAAGTATTGGATAGCGCATCATCATATAAACTGTTTATCCGCCCGGGTGAGATCAAGTGATAGTGCATCAGGACTTATCGTCTCCGTGCAGTGAAGAAATCAACGAAGAAGACGCCATCTTGTCCTGCCCACGCGAGAAGAAGAGAATTAGCCAGGTAGGCGTGCTTCCCTTCCTCACAATCGCTCGTTCCTCACACTTTATTCTATGGCGATTACCCGCCATCCTTTAATTATACAGTCCACTTAAATTTAAATAATACAATTACGCAAATCGCCCTACAAGTGGTTGGCTTCTCAACCACTCTTATTATTCATTGCGGAAAACCCCAATTAAAGTTCTTTAAAGTTTTAATTAGTAACGCCTCTGCAAGTTTGTTTATTTACTCACAGCGTTGAATCACAAGTATATTTAGCTATTTCTATTATTAGTATCGCCATCTACCGGATGGTTCAGGTACTAACCAACAACCAACTTATCTATCTTGTAAACACCATGAATATTACATAGATGTTGTATTTACTACATTAGCAACTTGATTTATTTAACGACACATTTTTTAATTATCTCCATTTTGGCTGGGTTCGAGGTACAGATAAAAATATTCAACTTTGAGTCTCCATGTGTGGGGGATACTTACGTAAATAACTCTTGCATACTCTCGGCCTGAGATTCCCCTTATTGACTGGCTACTATTATATTTATTGATTAAGGAATACCAACTAAATACACACAAAAACATTCAAAGTACATATCATTTACAAATCCAATAGCATTGCATGCATCTAAATTAAAGGTAAGCACAGCATTTTAATTAGATCTCAATATACAATAATAATAATAAAAAAGATGGCTAACAAGTTAATTGGAATTAATATCAATATGTTTTTATGCTTAAAATTAAATTAAATTAAGATTGAATATAATATAAATTAGAATTGTATTTTACCAAGTGAGCAAGTGTGGTGATCAATGCTCATGCCTTCTCTGTATGAAAAGAGACCTTTACCCAGTAGTGGGATAGTGAATGGGTCCATGATGATGATAACGTCACGTCTATCTTCTTCTATACTTATAATAAATCTGTAGAGAGGTCAATTCTGTACATGAAATATATTTCCAAAATAACTATCAGGGGGTGATTAGGGATCGATACTGATGCCAAAAATGCAATCAGTAAAATTTTTGTCTGTCTGTCTGTCTGTCTGTCTGTCTGTCTGTCTGTCTGTCTGTCTGTCTGTCTGTCTGTCTGTCTGTCTGTCTGTCTGTCTGTCTGTCTGTCTGTCTGTCTGTCTGTCTGTCTGTCTGTCTGTCTGTCTGTCTGTCTGTCTGTCTGTCTGTCTGTCTGTCTGTCTGTCTGTCTGTCTGTCTGTCTGTCTGTCTGTCTGTCTGTCTGTCTGTCTGTCTGTCTGTCTGTCTGTCTGTCTGTCTGTCTGTCTGTCTGTCTGTCTGTCTGTCTGTCTGTCTGTCTGTCTGTCTGTCTGTCTGTCTGTCTGTCTGTCTGTCTGTCTGTCTGTCTGTCTGTCTGTCTGTCTGTCTGTCTGTCTGTCTGTCTGTCTGTCTGTCTGTCTGTCTGTCTGTCTGTCTGTCTGTCTGTCTGTCTGTCTGTCTGTCTGTCTGTCTGTCTGTCTGTCTGTCTGTCTGTCTGTCTGTCTGTCTGTCTGTCTGTCTGTCTGTCTGTCTGTCTGTCTGTCTGTCTGTCTGTCTGTCTGTCTGTCTGTCTGTCTGTCTGTCTGTCTGTCTGTCTGTCTGTCTGTCTGTCTGTCTGTCTGTCTGTCTGTCTGTCTGTCTGTCTGTCTGTCTGTCTGTCTGTCTGTCTGTCTGTCTGTCTGTCTGTCTGTCTGTCTGTCTGTCTGTCTGTCTGTCTGTCTGTCTGTCTGTCTGTCTGTCTGTCTGTCTGTCTGTCTGTCTGTCTGTCTGTCTGTCTGTCTGTCTGTCTGTCTGTCTGTCTGTCTGTCTGTCTGTCTGTCTGTCTGTCTGTCTGTCTGTCTGTCTGTCTGTCTGTCTGTCTGTCTGTCTGTCTGTCTGTCTGTCTGTCTGTCTGTCTGTCTGTCTGTCTGTCTGTCTGTCTGTCTGTCTGTCTGTCTGTCTGTCTGTCTGTCTGTCTGTCTGTCTGTCTGTCTGTCTGTCTGTCTGTCTGTCTGTCTGTCTGTCTGTCTGTCTGTCTGTCTGTCTGTCTGTCTGTCTGTCTGTCTGTCTGTCTGTCTGTCTGTCTGTCTGTCTGTCTGTCTGTCTGTCTGTCTGTCTGTCTGTCTGTCTGTCTGTCTGTCTGTCTGTCTGTCTGTCTGTCTGTCTGTCTGTCTGTCTGTCTGTCTGTCTGTCTGTCTGTCTGTCTGTCTGTCTGTCTGTCTGTCTGTCTGTCTGTCTGTCTGTCTGTCTGTCTGTCTGTCTGTCTGTCTGTCTGTCTGTCTGTCTGTCTGTCTGTCTGTCTGTCTGTCTGTCTGTCTGTCTGTCTGTCTGTCTGTCTGTCTGTCTGTCTGTCTGTCTGTCTGTCTGTCTGTCTGTCTGTCTGTCTGTCTGTCTGTCTGTCTGTCTGTCTGTCTGTCTGTCTGTCTGTCTGTCTGTCTGTCTGTCTGTCTGTCTGTCTGTCTGTCTGTCTGTCTGTCTGTCTGTCTGTCTGTCTGTCTGTCTGTCTGTCTGTCTGTCTGTCTGTCTGTCTGTCTGTCTGTCTGTCTGTCTGTCTGTCTGTCTGTCTGTCTGTCTGTCTGTCTGTCTGTCTGTCTGTCTGTCTGTCTGTCTGTCTGTCTGTCTGTCTGTCTGTCTGTCTGTCTGTCTGTCTGTCTGTCTGTCTGTCTGTCTGTCTGTCTGTCTGTCTGTCTGTCTGTCTGTCTGTCTGTCTGTCTGTCTGTCTGTCTGTCTGTCTGTCTGTCTGTCTGTCTGTCTGTCTGTCTGTCTGTCTGTCTGTCTGTCTGTCTGTCTGTCTGTCTGTCTGTCTGTCTGTCTGTCTGTCTGTCTGTCTGTCTGTCTGTCTGTCTGTCTGTCTGTCTGTCTGTCTGTCTGTCTGTCTGTCTGTCTGTCTGTCTGTCTGTCTGTCTGTCTGTCTGTCTGTCTGTCTGTCTGTCTGTCTGTCTGTCTGTCTGTCTGTCTGTCTGTCTGTCTGTCTGTCTGTCTGTCTGTCTGTCTGTCTGTCTGTCTGTCTGTCTGTCTGTCTGTCTGTCTGTCTGTCTGTCTGTCTGTCTGTCTGTCTGTCTGTCTGTCTGTCTGTCTGTCTGTCTGTCTGTCTGTCTGTCTGTCTGTCTGTCTGTCTGTCTGTCTGTCTGTCTGTCTGTCTGTCTGTCTGTCTGTCTGTCTGTCTGTCTGTCTGTCTGTCTGTCTGTCTGTCTGTCTGTCTGTCTGTCTGTCTGTCTGTCTGTCTGTCTGTCTGTCTGTCTGTCTGTCTGTCTGTCTGTCTGTCTGTCTGTCTGTCTGTCTGTCTGTCTGTCTGTCTGTCTGTCTGTCTGTCTGTCTGTCTGTCTGTCTGTCTGTCTGTCTGTCTGTCTGTCTGTCTGTCTGTCTGTCTGTCTGTCTGTCTGTCTGTCTGTCTGTCTGTCTGTCTGTCTGTCTGTCTGTCTGTCTGTCTGTCTGTCTGTCTGTCTGTCTGTCTGTCTGTCTGTCTGTCTGTCTGTCTGTCTGTCTGTCTGTCTGTCTGTCTGTCTGTCTGTCTGTCTGTCTGTCTGTCTGTCTGTCTGTCTGTCTGTCTGTCTGTCTGTCTGTCTGTCTGTCTGTCTGTCTGTCTGTCTGTCTGTCTGTCTGTCTGTCTGTCTGTCTGTCTGTCTGTCTGTCTGTCTGTCTGTCTGTCTGTCTGTCTGTCTGTCTGTCTGTCTGTCTGTCTGTCTGTCTGTCTGTCTGTCTGTCTGTCTGTCTGTCTGTCTGTCTGTCTGTCTGTCTGTCTGTCTGTCTGTCTGTCTGTCTGTCTGTCTGTCTGTCTGTCTGTCTGTCTGTCTGTCTGTCTGTCTGTCTGTCTGTCTGTCTGTCTGTCTGTCTGTCTGTCTGTCTGTCTGTCTGTCTGTCTGTCTGTCTGTCTGTCTGTCTGTCTGTCTGTCTGTCTGTCTGTCTGTCTGTCTGTCTTTATAAACTCTATAGAAACAAAAACTACTCGACGGATTTTAACGAAACTTGGTACAATTATTTGTCATACTCCTGAGATGGTTATAGTATACTTTTCATCACGCTACAATCAATAGGAGTAGAGCAGTGAAGGGAAATGTTGTCATTTTGTTTAAACGCGCTAATCTCAGGAACCGCTGATCCGATTAGAAAAATTCTTTCAGTGTTAGATAGTCCATTTATCGAGAAAGGCTATAGGCCATATATCATCACGCTAAGACCAATAGTAGCGGAGCACCACTATTCCAAGCGGACGAAGTCGCTGGCAGAAGCTAGTTCAAAATAAATATTCAACATAATATTTATATGCAAACATATTTAATCAAAGAGCGGTGTTGAGTAAACTTTTAACGATTCCATGGAAGAGATCAATGTGGAAATATTCTTATTTACATTGCATGTCACACATCACTTTAAATAATTACCTTGACAATGACGTTAGTGTCAAAGTTTATTTAGTGATGATGATTATATTTGTACGCGAAACCATTACTCATATTTACGTGATAATTACAGGTAATTAACATTAATTATTATATATTTTTATACTTAAAATAAATGGTTGATGTCACATCTTATGCATTGTGGTACACAAACTTGGTTTTACTTTTTTTAATTTATACAGTACAACGTATCTAACTACTGCCGAAATATATACCGATTGATGACATTGACGTGTATTGTATAGCAGTGACGACCGACGAAACATGAGACAGGTATTACATGAGACAGGTATTACATGAGTACCTAAAACACAGTCTTCTTCAACCTCAACTTAATATATTTCTAGAAGAAAATTATATAATGTTAAAATTATATAATGTTAAATTGTAAAGTTATATAATGTCCTCACAATGCCATGACACACAATTGAGTACCTACGCTTAATCTTTAGGCATAAAAAATAAAATATCCATATTCGATTAACAAAAATAATTTATTTTAAAAATTTACTAAACTAGATATTTAATGTAACTCACAAGCCTTGATATAAGGATTACTCTTCATCAACAACATATATACCAAAAGTATTAAAACGTAAATACATCAGACAGAAAATATTAAACAGCTGATGATTTGAAAACTTTTTTTGATCAGCGCTTTAATTTTACGTCTTATTTTAATCGAAAAAAATGTATCTGAAGCGCCCACAATCCAGCCTATACATAAATTAGTTTATTGTTTCAATTCTCTGAGTTCCTGTTCATGCTTGGTGGTGTATTTGGACTCGGGATCGTACTTGGCCTTTAGACGGTTCCAATAGTCGACCTCGTGGTTGATGAGGTGGGCCAAGACTCGGCGAGTTCCCTTACGCTGGGTTTCTGTGCACTTGCCACAGTCCTCCTCCAAAGCTTCCCGAATGTGAGCTGGAAAATTGGATAATAATAATAATGAGCAATAATGCAATGTGGAAAATATGTAACATGATAGACTATAAGCGATTGTCAATAAATTATCTATGCTAAAATTCAAAATTTCAAATGCATTTATTTCAATTAAACCATTTACAGTTTTATTTGGTACTTTTATTTGTCAGTAAGTAAAAAGGGAACAGTAGTCCTTTTTGCCCGTTCCGAAACGTAGATTTTTATGGAGAAGAATGGGCAAGAAACTCCATGGTTTCTCTTTTTACCTGATTGTTCAAATTTTACAAACGGTATTTAATTTTACAGTATTTATATTGATTTTTACAATGTGAGATAAATATAAATATCTGGCAACAATGTTAACACTCAAGATACTTCATTCTGGCTATCAGACATAGGTGTGCTTTAAATGTTGGGCATACCCGATGACACGTTAAAGTGTAAGTTTATCGAAAACTCTTTGAGGCACAGAAAAACAAATGAAATAGACAAGATCACAAAAAATGCTTAACGTTTTTATGCGCAAATACGTCTCAATAATTAAAAGGAAGCTATCCTCATTTGTATAACAAGAAATTATTAACTCTTATTTCTTAAAAATAAAATACTGGTTGGGCTTGATAGCTATTAAATTGATCCTTGCTCATAAAGTCAGTACCAATCTCTGCTCTCGTACCAAACTGGCAATCTGTCCTGTTATTCTGACCTTCAAATGAAACACAGTCAAGGCATGCAAATACACCAGGTTCTCACATATTGTGTACTTACATTTGAGCTCCTTGCCTTCAGGGGTGCACTTGCCCTCGTCGAGGATGCACTTGAGGTACGGCACCAGCAGGCGATGGTTGCCTAGGATCTCTTCCAAATTAATATTGTCGTATTTGCTGGTGTACGTGGTGTTAGGCCTGGATAGCGCCACCGCTACCAGCCCGAATAGGCACAAAACTACGAAGCTCTTCATTCTGTAAATAAATCAATGGAAACGTCAATACAGATGTTGGAATTTTAGGTCTTAATTTTGGGATTTTTTTAAGAAATACGAGAATTGTTTGTAAAACGAGCAGCGACACTACTAGACATCTAGAATATGATGAAATGTTTTGTGTCACAACAGCTATGTAGGTATCACATGTGATTCAATAAAGACGTTATTAAAAACTGGCCAAGGGCGAGCTAGAATCGCACTTGACGAGCTCCGTCCTATTGTTCAAGATATGACACTGTATACCTACTTTGTTTTTTATTTATTGTTTGTTTTCGTAGCTACTGTAGAAATACAAACTCAGTGATAACTTCAACTCTCTACCTATTACGGTTAAAGAGGACGGACAGATATTCGCTATCCGCTTAATAATAGACCTAGTTTTATTTGATCTACCGTAATATGGTCCCATTGTTACCTTTCGGATACGGAACCCTTAAAATATAATATTAATTAAACTCTTACGATGTGACAACAAGTTAGGTAATTATGACGTAACTTAAAAGGTTAAGGTAAAGGTTGAAACCCCTTGTGTACAAAAATGGTTGGGAAATTAAACGCAAATAAAGACACACCTACGCATTTTTAATTGGAGTCACTACGACCATCATATACCTACATAAAATCATGTTAAACATGGTCATATATTCATGCGAAGGTAACGAAATCGATGAGGAAGAAACTTCTTTTAATTAAGAAGATTTGTGGTACTTTATTATTGATGTACACCTTGACCACTTAAATGACAATGAACCACGCTTTTATGATTATCTTATCCTTGTCATACAAAGTTATACCGAAAATATCACTTATAAAATCCGAAGAAAAACTCGTGCATTGTAAAATAAAAAAAATGTACAATTTTTTTTAATTAGTTAATTAATTAATTTTTCGTTGATTAGGTAACCACAACAATAATGTGACTGAAGAAAACAAAATATACTTATTAAAAAAAATATGATAGGTAAACAAATTACTGTTTGCACACTTAGTTATTCAAGTGGTTAGGCAAACAATATACCTAAATAGGATTTGAATTTGGAACTCCAACCAAAATACGCATCGCAACTTTTACGAAAATTGCACCAAAAAGAATAAGTTCGGAAATTGAACTGGCCACAATAAGACGTACCCAAAAAGGCGCGAATATGTACGAACTACAAATTAGTATTAAAAAAATAAAATAAGAACACCATAAAGTCTGGATGCTATAAAAAATATTTAATGAGTGTATGAAATTATTTATATTATTTTATATTATTCTTAGTTCCTTTGCTTTTTATTATTTCACATTATTGCATTAATCCTACATGTATTGTCCTCTGGAATAAAGGTCACTTTGTCGTGGGCGAACTTGACAATTGGCCGCACTCTGGATTCTAGGCTTTTGAGATTTAGTTAATTCTAGACTCCATCTATACGACTAATAAAAGCGCCCGTGACATAAGATACTGCCTGTATCCCCTTGGATAATAAATCCACAATGTTTTGTAACTGTCATTTTTTCTCTAGATTCGCTAAATAAAATTTTACTTTCCATTATCAAATAAAAATAAAACATTTAAAAGATTGGATTTATACTTCTATCATTAGTATGATTTAGTAATTCCCCTAAATGTTTTAAAACAAACTGACCTACCTTGATTTTTCACGTGAGAAGTACTGTCCTAGAGCTCCGCACTGGGTTTAGTAATTCACCGGCTAGCCCACCACCACTTTTTATACTGAACATATAGATAGCGTTTTGGTTCAATGACGAAACTAGTTTTGGTTATTTAACAAAATTCGTAGAATACGATTTTTTCACACTGACATTAAATACAGAAAACGTGCGGATGATATTTCATGTTTTACCTCAAAATTTAAATTCTGGAATATAAATTAGATTTTTATATCGCTAGCTTTTTCGAAAAAAAACAGGTATTTTTGAGGCTTCTCTGTTGGGAATTGCTGACAGGTAAAAACTTACCATTCAGACGAGCTACCAACCGATTATGACTGTCTTACAACTTTACCCAAAAAACAACAAAATACACATTATCACAAAATATCTCCATTGGCTACCTCTAACCTTTCTTTCTCCGCATAATGTATGACAAAGAAATCTCTCAATCCGATATCTGCTATAGGGAATATGGTAAGTAATTGGTAATTTTGTTGCTGGATTTATTGTTTTCTGAGAAACCTTCAAGCAACAAGCGAATAATATAATTTTGAATCATGCATCATTGTTGACCACATTCTTGGTTAATATGAGTTTCACTCGTAAATAAACCCGTAACCTGTTTAATGTACAAATAAACAATCACATCTACTAGAATTGGTTACCACCATACCGCCTTTCACTTTGCATATTCTTCTAAAGATTATGTACTGTGCAACCATTCCTTACCAAAAAATACCGTACCTGTAGGCGAACTCGACGTAATATCTAGATAAAGCTGTCGAATAAGGGAAGCTCGAAACTTCTTATCATGTGAGCTGCAGGTTTTTACAAACCTAACAAGAACTAGCATCAGAGTTGAAACTTAACTCTAACACAATAAAGTTCTCAGATTTCTAGAATTATTAAGTAGTAAGTTTTCCAGGACAGATGGGGTGGCTCATTTAATATATAAGTTATTCAGTCACATCTTAGTTGCCTAAGGCTAGACGGATGTCGAACACTGTTTGCTCTTGTCATTGAATCCATGACGTGTGGAACTTGTTTTTAATGGATTACTAAGTGTTGACAAACACTTGTGTGTTAACCCAAGCGGTTATTGATCATGAGTGAGAGATACATTTACTGTGATTGAAAGAGTCATAATAGGTAATGAGGATTAAGGTGACGTAGGGTAAGGTGTGTAAGGAGGCATTAAGGAGGCAAACTGCACATTATTCAGTTTAAGAGGGGGTGCAATCTTCGTCAGGGAGACCCCAGACGTCCCCTTGCTGACTTAGGGATATTTTTCCACAGTATAAGGTACCTACATAGTTGGTAATAGTACATGCTATGCTAGAGGTCTATGTGAAAGCGCTACCTAGAAAAAAGTTAAACTACCACAAACCTATTGTTCCAACAACATTGTCTCAATCGCCGTCTTAATTATTTCCCTTAAATAGATACCTATATTCAATTCAAAATCATCTATTTATCGTTTATGCTACTAGTTAAGCCACCAAGTTTTAATCGACGTCGTCCCCCAAAATTGTCAAGGAATTCAAGTTTTATAAGGAAAGAAAACCAATAACAAAAATCTAACAATAACAAAAAAGTTGGATGTGATTAGAAAATATATTCATGTGCTTAATCAACATAATAGACAAAATTCTTTTGTGGTTGATAGTCATAGTCATTTATTGCAATCATGTAGTTTACAAGGTGTTACAAATATAAATTAAGGTACATACATGACCCTGCTAGGGCACAGCAATATAAAAGCATTTTAAATGTACTCAAAGTGTTGCAACATTATAAACAAACTTTGTGCTTAATATACCTATAGAAAAAATACTAAATTTAAAATAACAAATCTAAAACATTTTCATATAATATAGGTATTAAATTGGTTAAACATTTGTATTCTTGCTACAATATCAACAATCCCAAGGTAAAGGTAGTGTTGTGTGTGTATTAGAGAGTCAAATTTACTTATCATCCAGGAATCCCTTAAATGTGTAGTACGATTTTAATATAAGGTGATTTTGAAGATTGCTTTTAAATTTATTTTCGTACTCTATGTCCTTCATTGAATTTGGAAGCTTATTATATATTTTTACGCACATGGCTAATGGTCCCGAATGGAATATAGCTAACTTTGAGCTTGGTCGGTGATATTACAGGTCTCAATCAACGACGTTTTTAGTTGCATTATCGATATAAATATATCGTTCTGAGTTGCTCATTCGCACCTCTAGGTCACCGCCATCATGTCAACAACAGACAATTCTCCTTATTTGACGTCATATACGAAGCGCTAATGTTGCTACCAAGTATTAAGGCTATTCAATTAACAGTCAAAAAATTTAAGTACCAAAGTTCAGTAGGTACCTAAAGCTGGAGAATCCGAACTATCCTAAATAATATAGGACGAAAGCGAGTTTGTTTGTTACTTACGCGTTCAGGGTAAAACAACTCCACGAATTTGAATACAATTTGGTATGGAAATAGTTAGATTGGTCGGTTGTAGGCTACTTTTTATCAGAGTGCGTTTCCTCTGGATGCGGGTAAAACCACGGAATAAATCCTGTATTAGGTATAATAAAAAAAGTTTGTTTGTACTTGAGGGCTACTTTCTGGAACTACTGAACCAAATCTAAAAAATCTTAATTATTAATTAATAGACTAACCTAATGGACATACTTTACTTCAAAATATGCATCACCCTTTTGGTAATACGAAATTACGAATAATTAATTTTAATGACTTTAAAAAAAAACTTTGAGAAAATCATTGTTTTGTGGCTCTACAGTCAAACATGTAAGTAAAACAAGTTTTATTACCTTTGACGTGACTAACTTTATTTTGATGTTAGTACCTACGTCAGCAGCAACCCTTTTTTTGGGTGGAAAAAGTTATTACTAAAAAGGGTTGATTATTATCTTTGAGTAGGTATGTGCATGTTTTATGACATGACGCATTGGGTTTTTATAATGACAGAGGCATTTATTGCTCTAAATATTGTAAAAATATAGGTACTATTCTAAGAATATAAAACGCATTTTGGACGGTAATTTGGTTTCTGGTGAGATTTTTGAAATATTGTAAAAAAAATGCAAAAAAATACATTTGTGAATCCCCGCGCCATCTAGAACATACGAATGATCTCATTAATTCATCCATTAATATTGTGAATTACGTCGGCTTCTTACTTGCTTGAGAATACAAATTACTAAAGGAGTAGTGACTCACACTACCAGTTTTTCCACCGCTGAATAATAACAACATGAAAAAAATCCATTACAATTGAATAAAACTTCATGCTAATAACATGGATTGCCGAATAAACAATTACATTAAATAATAGAACTTACAGATTCTTTTCACAATTAATTACCACTGGGTCTTATCGTAATAATGTAAGAGCATGAATGTCTTTTGTTTTCATACAAAAAACCGACTTGTAACTTCATCTTGGAAATATTTAGTGACGTTGTAACACTTATATAAATCAAAAATTAATTATGTAACACTGCTTGGACTTAAAAAATCAACGAAATTGAATGACGAAAAATGCGTTCTATGTGTCTACTCCCTCAACTAGCCTGACCAAAACTTTTCATAATTAGGTAATACAATAGCTCACCTATCACTTATTCTGCTACACGTAGATTCAACTGCTTGACTTGCCACATTCTCATAGCCGACTGCAGCAGTAATGGATAGATTGACGTTTACAATAGGCTCCAACTATGTTATTACAGACCTTATAATCGCACATGAAACCTGCAATTTTATGTTGCATGTACTAGAATACATTATTCTATGTATGTACTAATTGTAACCCTGGATGTCATCGTAATCTCGGTCTGAAAGACAATGTTTCTGAAAATATGCTCTCCTTCGTTGAAGCAAGTCATATTTATTATCATCTGTCTAGCCTTTTCCCAACACATGTTGGGGTCGGCTTCCAGTCTAAACCGGATGCACCTGAGTACCAGTGTTTGACATGGAGCGACTGCCTATCTGACTTCCATAACCCAGATATCGAGTAACACGGTACCTCTTGGTAAGACTGATTGTCAGCCTTTCTGGCTTCTGACTACCCGTAACAAGTGTCAAAGATCTACAAATGAAAACCGTTACCAACAGCTTAACGTGCTTTCCGAGGCACGGAGGAGTCTCGCTATGACATAGATGGTCACTCATCCACGGACTGACCGCGCCAAGCGCAGCTTAACCTTCGATCGATCGAACCGTGCGACTGTTACTTAGCCGTAGGCCCCTCTCTAAGTCATATTGAATAGCAATAAAAAATTACATACAAGGGATGCGGTTTGGTGTCCCAAACGGCAACTTGTTGACAGTCGAGATGAGTATTTCCCTGGTAGTCATCGATGGAAAGATTCCTCTAAATGCATAATACTGTTGTAGGTGTTAGTGAGTAGTGTGTAAGCACTGAGTAACGGTGAAGAAAAGCATCGTGAGGAAACCTAAACTAAAAAGTCTAAAATTGGCCTTGAGCAAATGTGGTGAACAATGGTAGTGCCTTCTCTGTATGAGAAGAGGCTCTTACCCAACAGTGGGATAGAAAATAGGCCTATGGTGATGATGGTAATGAAGTAAGTAGGTAATTGAATCAGTTAATTAAATCAATTGTGAAAAACAGTACCACTTTGTGATATTGATTTTTTGGGCATTCCATGTTGTAGCTGAAGAATATACTGCCGTCATAAGAAAAACCGGCCAAGTGCGTGTCGGACCACGCGCAGTAGGGTTCCGTAGTAGGTCTCAGTTAGTCGACTATAACTTTGTAACCGGTAAGGCTACTTAGCCGTGATAGTTTTCCTGGTAAGTTCATCATTACATGTGCTACGTCTGCAATTTTTTTCACATTTCTAGGGATAGCATTCGAAAGTTAGAGGGCTGCTCGTAACAACAAAAATTCGCAAATGCCTCTCTTAAGTGACGAATGGTCTTCCCACACCTATAATATTGTTGAAAGACCTATCTAACGATACCCCACACGAAGACACTAAAGTAGGGATGGAGTTTCTTGCCCGTTCTTCTCCATAGGAAACTACTTTTTGGAATGGGCAACAAAATTCTTTCTTTTTTGACTTTCAAAAATGCTTGTAATTAAGCCTAATTGAAATAAATGATTTGAATTGAATTGAATTGATGAATATTTTTTTTTTGTTTTTGGGAGCTACCCTAAAAAAATATTTTTCATAATTTTATTTTACCACTGTCGGCGTGATCAATTTTCATCTTTATACTAAATTTCAGCTTTCTAGTACCAAGAACCTCTGAGCTATGCCGCGGACAGACAGACAGACGGACATGGCGAAACTATAAGAGTTCCTTGTCGGGCTATGAAACCCTAAAAAGGCTATAACTACCTTCTTTTTCGATATTGAGTTAAGTACATATTTAGAATCAGGAAAAATTTTGATTACGAATATTTATTTAACTCAATATCAAAAAGAAAATGTGTTGTATTCTCTTTGGCAGTACCTATAGGACGTAAGATCTGGAAAGAATAACCGTGATATACTATTAAAAAATATGTCAGTATAATGATGCATGGTGCGTCACAATAAACTTACGTAGGACAAAGTAGGTAACTTCTGCGACACGAGTGCCCTTGTAACATAACAGATGAGGAAACCGCAGGTTATCACTTTATTTACATTATTCTAGTTAATTCGAGATTTATGTAGTAAAAGGAAGTATTTATTATTATTTACAAACAATTACGGAAATTTTATTATTACATTTATTATTGTTTTGATGAAAATAATGCGCCGACCCCAAATAGATTGGGAACAGGGCAGTGAGAAGATTGTTTTGATTAAAATGTCAGTGTATTTTTACAATCATAGCCAAAAATACGCGATAATAAGCAAAATTCAACGCGGTTTGTAAACGAATTTTCGTATTTCTTAAAGCCAGACTTGATTTCTTGTTATTACTTATTATGATTTTGTTCATGTAATCAAATACTAATAGAAGATTTAAATACCATTAAACACGACTATTTCATTAACATTATATTCGCACAAAAATCCGGTTGTGATTTTCGTCGGCAATTACCTTAGTTGGCCTATAAACCATGCAAATTTTATGTTTTAACAGTTGTTGTTGATGTGCCCTAAGATACTATAGAAAGAGAATCTGATCTTTAATTTCATGTCTAAATCTCTAAATTATCAGCAATGCATGTACCCTTTGACGGCACATTTGGCGTAGTGGCTGAGCAAATGGCTGCTGCGCTGCGTGTCGCGGGTTCGATTCTCGCACTTAATTGATTCTCCGAAGTCATGTTTTCATAACTTGTTTTCGTCGTGTTGTCAGAGAAGATAATTACGAAACGATATACTAGAGCACTTATTTTAATTCAGTTTGTTAAATCTGTGCTAATTAATTTTCAAATGTCAAATACTCGCGTCGTTTTACAACATACCTACTTTTTCAAAATAGTTAGATACACTTATCGTTAAATTGATGTTGTGCTATGATAATAGTACACTTTAATATTAAGATAAGAATATTGAGATTAACATAAATACGATTAATGTTTTCCTTTGAGTTGTGATCACGAGATACTTAAAAAAAATAACATTGAAGATATTAACTATCCGATAATCCGGCTTCGCATGGGTGCAAAGCCAGACATTACGTAGGTACACATAGTAAAACATTTCTAATTGACATTATATATATAAGTATATTTCGTTGTTTTTTTTTCATACCAAGTTTGTCTTGAAAATTAAGGCGCTCCTTTGCGAAAAAAGCTATAAAATAGGCAATTTTTCGTCGCCTAGATTGAGACGTTGGTACAAGTTACAAGCCAGAAAAAAATAACACGTATAGTTAAGTATATGATGCAGGTACAACCCCAAAAAAATCTTAAAGAAATGGTCTAGAACATTGAAAAAAAAAATCCTAAAGTAACCTCTCGTTAAAATTTTTCGTCGCGTAGTTCTCAAAATTTTCAATGATTACCATCACATTTTTTATAACCAAAAGAAAGGGAATTCCGTGAACAAGGTACAACTGCAATATTATATAAATATATGGTGTATTTATCGAGCAAATTGAAAAAAACCGTGTAAAAATTGCCGTCGATTTCATTTCAAAAATTCTTCGTATTGCATCTCTTTTCTGAATGAACTATTTGCATAAATCTGTTTCATCGACCAGACGGCGCTCCGCCGCACAGTGGGCTGAAACGGGCCGGTAAAGGACTTAGCATTTAAAAAAAAAAAGTTTATTTTTCTGAAATTTTAAATATTGTGTTGGATTTATCTATCGATTATAAGTAATTATTTCTATGAGGGTTGTTCAGATAACTTAGTATTTTCGGAGTTATAAATATCCAAAGTAATTTTTGTATGAAGCAAAAGAAAAAAATGTGAAAATCTCGAAATTCTCAAATTTTCTCAAAGAATTGACTCTACGTATGCATAGTATGTATATTTGTCCTATTTTAGCGCCTATTCTCGGGTTGCGATTTTCTGCGATTTGCGACCAAATCGCAAAATTTCAAATTTTGTTCTCTATTCCACACCACCGTTTTTTTTTGTATGTAGTAGTCTCCCCTTAGGCCTAATCCACTAAGGACTAATAAAATAAATAAGTAAAAATCATAATCACCACTGGTCACTGCACTGTTTTAATTTAATCACTGTCAAGGGTATCCACATTAACGAATGCAAAATGTTCGTATTCGTCATCATCAAATGTTTCCGCTTGTTCAATTACTAATAAACTTTGTGCTTCTACTGACAAAGTTTTATGTTTTCTGCGAAGTTTGTGACGTTTCGCTGAGATGAGTGGATCAGAGCTGGTCAATAAATTATTTAAAATGTCTTCATTTGTAGTTTTTCTACTGCATTTCCTGGAATGGTGTTGGCGGTACCTACGAAAGTCTTTATTTCTAGCTTCAGCAGCTTCTTCAGATAGCTGTCCAATTGGTATTAGACCTAAACTTTCAATAATAGCTGCACCATGCATAAGGACTTTATGAACACTTGAAGCATATAATACCAGCTATATAATTCCAAATACAGTTGCATGGTCACTTGAGCATATTCGTGAGATTTCGCTGTGTCAATGTGGTAACCTGATGTAGTTGCCTCTAAAATGATTGCAAATCGCCTTATTAATTCTTCACTAACACCAGTTATCTCAGCAGTCATGTTTGGATTTGCAAAAAATCTTCTAGCAGTATTTCCGTCATTCGTGGAGCCGTGCCCATGTTTAACAACATCAATCAGAAGTCTCATTCTATTTTTAAAAGCCTCTTGTATGTCTTCCTTTCTTCTTTCCATGATGCACTTGTTGTCTCCCTTTACTGTCCATGTCTGTATCGTTAATCTGTAGGCTATATGCAGAATGCATTCCATCATTCGTATCCAGGTATGCAATGATGACAATCCGTATTTACAGAGATCTGGATCAGTTGGTTTTGATGCAATTAAGGGCAAATTATTCATCTCTGTTGGAGTGGCTTTACAAATGTCGCATCTCTGAGAAGTATCACATAAAATTGATGTTTTAAAAGTACGTGCGAATGCAACCGAACATTCCGTAGGTACCCTATCGTTGCACCAATCACGTTACGACACGTCATAACTTGTTGTTGCGCTCGCGCACTCTTATCCCTTGATTCCCGGAAATAAGTCTCAAAACAAATTACGTCATACCTACCTATGGTGGTGGAAAATGTCGAACATTGTTTTTTTTTAAAGAACTAAGTAGGTATTGAGGTTTTCAGGCCGTTTAGTATACATTATTTTCAATTTCAATTTAATTGGAATAAATTGCTTAACTAAAATAACATGACTCTTCATACAAATTTGATATGGCTATATCTCCGAAAGTACTCGTTAAATTGAAAAAAGTCAAAGAATAAAAACGTTTTAAATTTATGCCTAGATACCAAAAAAATACATTTGATCTCTTAAGACCCAACTTTGTAATCCCAGCCCACTGTGCGCCGTAGAGACGGGTGGTCTATGTCACTCTGTCATCCGATGACAGTTGGTCTTTCGCATTCAGAAAATAAATATAAAATTGATTTATAAAAATTAAACCTACGTAATTAAAATGTCATATGTAAAAGTGAATCTATTTTAATGTCTATAATGTAACTAACTGTTGTGAAGGCGTGTAAATAGCAGGTGAATGGTAAACTTGATGATGATAGCTGTTGTCGATATTGTGCTTTGAAACCCCTGTTTTAAAGTAAAACGAGGCCGTAACCAAGACTTAAAAATAGGAAAATAAATACAATGGCCGCATACTTCAGGTATATGTGTGCTTTCATTTATAAAATACATTTATTTTCATAATTTATTTTTGTATTTCATTGTGTTTCGCTGTCATACACGACAACCTGGTAGCTTGGTACAAATATATATTACTAGCCTTCCGCCCGCGGCTTCGCTCGCGTGGACAACATAATTTTGGCTGTTTAGTTTTTTCCAATTCTGGCGGCATGTTTGCTTGCATACACCACACTTTTTACGCTAAGGAGTGAAACTAAAAAATAATTAAATATTGTTTTTACTTTATACTTAGAGGCTAATTACCACATTTCTTGTAAATAAAAAATGACTGAGCTCCATACAAAATTTTCATCCCTTATTTTCCCCTCTACCGGATGAATTTCGAAAAAGCCTTTCTCAAAACTCAAACTTAAAAAAAACGTTTATTGAAATTAGGCTAATTCAATTAGCACTTTTTCACGTCAAAATATATTATGACAGCACCCCAAAACGCCCACCCTTCACTGCTTCCTAGTGTTATGACCGCAAAGAAGAAGCAGTGATGAACAAACTTCCCAGCAACACAGCTGTCTATTACAGTTTAACTTTATATATTATGTCATATTTATTAACAATGTAAAACACCGAATTTACAATACAAATGTGTTCACTTTTATATTATCCACTTAACAGCTTCCATCTGTTGTTATCGCTAAAATAGTCGTTTAAATTATACTGGGCTTTTTTGATTTTGTCAGGTGGTTCTATAAAATTGATCATGAACTTCGGAGATATAAAACGGAAATCCATAGAATTATAGCAGAACTGTGCTTTCTTTATACATTTGTTACAGTCGCTATAGGTAGTCAGAAGCCAGAAAGCCTGACAATCAGTCGTTCTAAGAATAATACATGTGTTACCCGGTAACTGGGTTGTGGAAGTCATATAGGAAGTCGCTCCATATAAAACATTGGTATTAAGCTAACTAACTACAAGGTAACAAAACACACCTTGCGCGCTATTTGTGGATACCTGATGTTAAGACATTTTTAAACAAATGTAACCATCAATAGTTGTTTTGTTTTCTAATTATTTATTTTGAATTTTATTTTCTTACCATGTAACGTAAAATATTAGTATTGTTAATAAAAAATGTAAACATATATTATGAAATTTGATCTCAAATAATTATTATTTTCCTTTAATTGACTCCAATGTTAATTGTTCCCATCGTTTGTTTGCTATTGGACACAGAATGACCTGCTGCAAACCGACTAATCAGGAATGGTTTACAGATTTACGGGTGATAAGTACATGTTTGTTCACAATTTTACGGTTTGACACGGAGCGACTATGAACCATCGAAAATGAATACATAATATTCTAAAAACTTGGTACAGTTCACGAATTGTCGTCAGCAAACACAATTCATAGTCTTATGCTGACATATATCTATAGACACATTATGGCAGGAATGAAAAATCATTTCCATTACAGCTTTTTTGTTTCGAAACCAATGTAATATTTTTACAGAGACTCAAAACTTGAACTTTAAAGCGAAAACAACGAAAACCTTTAAGGCAGTGTTGACTTCGATAGGTCTTTAGGATAGGAAATAATTAAGTTTGATAAAAAAGGAAAAGGAAAACGTGTTTAATTTCTGTAATTGGTATAGTAAGCAAAGACAGATATGACTTTTTTGAATTTTAGATGGTGTATATACACGAAAGCATTGTTTCTGACTAAAAACTTATCAAAATGTCATGCACTGGCCAGTTTTTTGGAAAAAGTTGATTTGTCGAGTTGTATGTTACTTACAGATCTTCAATGCAAAGTGAAGTGAAAATAGAAATTGGCGCCGTTGGTGTCAGCTAGTTTCTCTAGATATAAATTAATAAAGGCTAATATTTAAGCCTGAATGGGGTCGAGAAGTAAAAACAAGCTAGTCTTGATCATTTCCTGTCAGAAATTATTTATACATCATAACTTTTTACATGTAAATGTGGTAGTAACAGTATTATCGCAATTAATCGATTTGTTTTATATAACAATCCTTTGAATTGGTTAGGTTTAAAAATTAGGTACTACCTAATACTTACCTCTATAAATAAAATTACTATGCATGAACACGATGTTTATGGTTATTTATTATACATGATTCTTACATATTTTAAAATTGAAAATCTTGAGTTACTTATTCCTAGCAGTGACTACAGTAGAGGCCCCGCGATACGACGACTGCGAGAGGGGCCCCCCGCAGTGGGCGGAGCTACTTCCCCTGCTTCACCCCCTCAATTTGTTAAAACTGGCCTACTACCCAGCCTTAAGATCAGGAATAGCCGTTTTCAAATCATGATATTTATGTTCTATTATTGATAGCAAATGACATAAATATATAAATTCAACCCATAAAGTTAAAAAATATAAAAATTCTTCTGATAAAATATTTATCCCGCTTCCACTTATAACATGATCTCATATTAAAGAAACAACAACATTTAATTTAACAATTAATTCAATTAAGATCCGCTTAAACTACTTACCTATATCGTTTTACTCTTAGTTTATTTTGTAGATTTAAAAATATTCCGACTGTAATTACAAAACTTAGACAAAACAACATCTATAAACAGGTTGCGATCTGCTAATATAACCAACATATTAAAAAACTGAACAAAAAAACCGACACATGTTCCGCACTTTATAATGCCTATTATTTAAGCTAAGTTATTAAACGTAATTATGTAAAAAATAGTACTATTTTTTATAACATCACGCTAAGACCAATAGGAGCGTAGCACCACTGTTCCACGCGGACGAAGTCGCTGGCAGAAGCTAGTCAAAAATATAAGTGAACCTAACAATTCCAGGTTATCTGTCTCGCAATACATAGTAGCGATGCCAGGCGTCCGGATAATACCGGACATAATCAGGCGTTTAGGTTGCGTGTTCGGCCAAATTAGATGATGTCCGGGCTGTCCGGCTTTTATAAAGCTTTTTAAGTTTGACCATTCAAGACTGATCCTTAAATTTTATAGTTGTTTGATAAACAAGCAAAGCTTGTTAGACTATACAATCAAGAATGACCAGCCTTTTTAACCGTTACTTGGTTAATTTAATTAATTAAACTCGTCACATTGTCCGGTTAAGCAGGTCGAATACTGTTAGAAGCACCCTGGAACAGGTCATGAAGAAAAAAAAAAAGAAAAAACCGACTATAAAAAGGAGGAGGTTCTAAATTCGTTGGAATCTTTCATTTATATTAAAATGTCGGGCTAAACTGGATGGTCAGTCCGGCTTTGTGGTTTGAAGATCTGGCAACCCCTTTTTCATAATTTTTCATAACTCAATTTTGTCGGCGTGATCAATAATATACCTATCCATGCGAAATTTCAGCTTTCTAGTAAGTACCAAGAACCTCTAACCTATGACATGGCGAAACTATACAGGTTCCTTGTCGACGGCGAAACCCTAAAACGACAGTTTCCCAAATGACTCCAGACGACTCCCGCCAAAATTTGGTTGCAGTTCAGTGACACCTTACTTTCTATGCAAATGATATTATGTACCACAACGTTAATTAATTTGATAATACCGATAGAAAAATAAATATTCAGGTTTGCTCTTTGCTACAATACAATAAAAACCTCTTAAAAATTTGAGACCGCATTTCTCTTCTCCATAAAACTGAATGTTCTTCTTCATTTCTTACACAATCAACATTAAAAATACAAACCAATCTGTGGAACAATTTTTCCTATATTTATAACAATTTACATTAATATAATTATTTCCATTGCTGAAGGTAGACCCAACCTTCAAACCATCGAATGTTACCTAAAAATAATCTTGAATACCTAAACAAAACCGTAATTATTTATAAATATATTTTCGTACTTAAATTATCTCTAATTATATGGTTGTTATTTATCTTATTTACGTTACCAAAATAGACTCGTGCCAAATTATGGTATTACCAAACTTTATAAATACAACATAACCTAAAGATACGCTGAATGTCATTATCATCGTTTAGGTACTTACTAAAGTACGTACTCAACCAAAAAAAGTGTTTGGGTAAGGATTTTTTAGACTATGATACCTATTTATAATATAAAATAACTATCCTTACTACTATAAATGCGCAAGTAAAGTCTGTTTGTGTTGTATGTTAATAGGTTGGACCTATCTTTTTTTTCTATATGGCCTCTTGCAGGGTGCTTCTAACAGCATTCGACCTGCTTAACCGGACAATGTGACGAGGTCTTAATTTAATGAATTAAATTAAGGCCTCCAGCCAAGTTGCTATCATCAGCCTGTGTCCGGCCTGTGCCCGGCGTTGTACTATATTGTCTGATCCTCACCTTGACGTATCCAACTTTTATGGACATTTCTTTCGCAGATCTTCACTCTCTATTTGGGTGTATAAAATAGTTTACTAAGGATGCCAGTGAAATGGCCGGGAACCTCTATTTAATTATGTTTACATCATCATCATCTGCCTAGCCTTTTCCCAACTATGTTGGGGTCGGCTTCCAGTCTAAACCGGATGCAGCTGAGTTAACATCAATATTATGTTTACATCATATAAAGTTCTAAAGTTGGGATAGCCAATTGAAAAATGAAAACCAGTTTCCAGCGTTGTTAAAGTGTAATCCTTTAAATAGACATGATTAGGCTTGTTAAACTAATGTAATTTAGTAGTAGTAGTTCCCACTCGGTTTCATCCCATTGAACTAGATGCTGACTTCAATATAGTTCTGATGGATAAGCAGATGATATAGGCTCTTAAACAGCATCCATTACATATGTCGTTTAGGTTATTACAGTAACGATATTCAATGATTTGAGATAACAACGTCTTATTTATCCTCGTTAAACTATTTTCTATACAGTATAAAAGAATCACTTCCTAATATCACCTAGTATTCTCGATCCAGTGGACGAAATCGTTTCTTGTTCAGCTGCATCAGGTAAGTTGGAATACTGTATTTTTACCCGACTGCGACAGAAGGAGGGTTATGTTTTTCGAGTGTATACATATTGGATAGGAATGAGTCTAGGTTATTTAATGGGTCCCGACTGTCAAAGTCGTTATATCCCGTATTTAAATATACTATTTGTTATAGTTTAGGTCAATTACTTTCTACGCATTTTTCCTTCAGTCCAGATCAACCAGACTTGTTTTATTCTATTTAGTTTATAATAAGAGTATTTTTACGCAGTCGGGTTTTTGATTTTTTTATTTATGTTTTTTTTACATCTAAATCAATTGCTAAGTTATACATGTTATTCCTAAGTTATAAAGCACTATGATGCTTTGAAAATTGAAATAATCGTTAGCTACGTATCTGAAGTCTCTCATTAATTAATAATATATTGCAGTATTTGCATTATCCTAATAGTATCATAAATTCGAAAACTTGTGAGGATAAATTAACATACATTCTATGTTTATACTCTTTCACGCAAAAACTACTGAATGGATTTGGATGAAATTTGGTACACACATAGTTAGTACCTGGTTTAACACATAGGTTACTTTTTTCCGGGTGCATTAAGTAGTTTCCTCAGATCGCGGGTGAAACCACGGAAAAGAGCTAGTTACGAGGAGATATAATTACAATGGACTACGTGTTGTATTTTTTTCTTCTGTCTTCAGTCATTCAAAGGTTGTCTGTATGAGATCACTTTAAACAATTAGATGTCCATTGTGACACCACATGTTGATTTGGCTAAGCAATGTATTAAATAGCTTTCCGCCCGCGGCTACGCCCGCGTGGAGTTCTTGAAATAAATTAAGCCTATGACACTTCGATGATGTAGCTTTCTAACGATGAAAGAGTCGTTTTTGAGTTAAATCCCTACAAACAAACAAATCTTTTCTGTTTATAATATTGGTATAGATTTGGGATAGGAAGGTACATTAACATCATAATTTTTTTTTTCCAATTTCACAGCCAGTTTTTTGTTTGCAGTATAATATAATTTCAGTCTACAAGACTAGATAGAGATTCAACAAGTAGACTTAACAAGTATTGTTCTAGCAAACACTTTTTACTGAGACACACCTACTCATAATTGCCAGTTCGATGTTTATTGACTTAGATTATTGTGTACGCACAAATATCTGTCATTCATTACTTGCTTAAAAATTTAACCACAAACCACTGTTACGAGTGTTTATAAAAATACCAACATTGCTAAGAATTCTGAACAGGCACTTCATCGTACTGTCAAAAGTTACTTAAGTCATAATTTTTTTACCTTTACTGGGTATATTTTACCAATTGATACTGATAAAATACATAACTAATATACTTCTGAGATCTGGAATCTATCTAATCTGTCACACTCACAAGTTGTCGAATTACGAAATCATTATTAAGTTACTGAGTGCCTAGAACAAGGTTCACGTTAACTGTAGTTGATACGTAAACCACAGCTCGACATACCTACTGTGCGATTGCTGTCTGATTTATATTAGGAGTTCTACGACGTACTAAGTTTATCCCGTTGCAAATTGGAGAGATGGTAGCGGAACCCTATTATTGCCTGTAGTTCAAAGGGGCTCCTTTAGGTAGGAGTCGAGTTGTAGGGAGTCTCCGACACTGCAGCTCAAGTGAGCCGCATATCTCGGTCCAGCTGCTCAGAGATTTAACGGATTTTAAGTTGACTTCAGAATAATTCCGGAGAATTCAGCAAAAATAAAATGAAACATAAAAAATCAGATAAACCTAGTTTTATTATTTCAGGAATGATGAAGCACACAGCATTAGTCATGATGCTACTGGTATACTTAACTGTCCAGAGCAACGCTACTGAGACGTCGACGTATACTACCAAGTACGATGGTATTGACCTAGACGAGATCCTCAACAATGAGCGTCTTTTGACTGGCTACGTCAATTGTCTCATGGATAACGGACCTTGCACAGCAGATGGCAAGGAGTTGAAAAGTAAGTCCCTTCTTTATACATAGTATGGAAGAAAAAATAGGGAAGAGCAACACCATTTTAATTGTGATGCATCGAGACCAAAAGTATCACTGACCACTTATACTAGGGTATAATTTTTTTCTGAGGTACTTTGTCTGTAGTTTATCTATTCATTATCGCTGAAAATGTATGGATATCGCCGTTATTGAATATTATTAAATAGTAATATATAATGAATAGTAATAAACCATTGACAAAAGTGCCTCAGAAACCGGGCATTAGTGAAGTAATTATATTAAGTAGTATTTTAACGACATTTCGGTGCCCAAGATTAGATTGTTACATAAGTAAGAATTTGGAAAAAATATCAACGCCATTTCTACATATTCTTAGTCAGAACTTTAGTAATAGCTACAACTTACTTTCGTAATAAAATTATATTGCAGAGAATCTTCCCGATGCTATTGAGAATGACTGTAAGAAATGCACAGACAGACAGCGCGAAGGTGCGGACCGAGTGATGCACTACCTCATCGATAATAGACCAGATGACTGGACCGAATTAGAGAAAAAGTATGACATAAACATTTTGATATATAAAATAAAAAAATCCCAGGCACCAATCTTCACTTTTAAAGCAATGAGAGAGAAAAAATTAATTAAACTAAATTAAGAATTACATTGAAACATCGAAATCTTTTTCAGGTACAATTCAGATGGAAGCTACAAATTGAAGTATGTAACAAGTAAACACGCCGAAGAAAGCACAGAAACTAATACTACGAAGTCTGATGAAGATACCAAGAATGAATCTAAAGAATCAACTTAACTGTATCAGGTTTATAAAGACCCTGTAACAGACAACATATTCGACGGACAAATTCATCTTAAGGAAGCAGCTAATAATATCTAATTTATTCGAGCAATACTCGTATTTTATTTTCTTGGTCATCTGTTTACCTTTTTCAAATCCTTTAATTCACACCAGAATAATTTACGTAACTATATTTGATACTAGTTGTTTCCGGCGGTTTTCACGGCACCCTGAGAGAACTGTTTTGCGCACCTGCATATAAAGCATCATTTTCGTCCAGGTCCTAAACTATGTGTGTACCAAATGTCATCCAAATACATTCAGTAGTTTTTGCGTGAAAGAGTAACAAACACACTTACAATCTTCTGCATTTATAATAATAGTAGGATGTGCGTCTGAATACCATGTGTGTGATTCCCAAATCAAATGATAGGTCTAATTCTGCTTACTAATTTTCAAAGAACATAGATGATATCCTAGGATTCTGCTTCCTGAACTTTGCTAAAACTATAATTCTTCTTATCGTACAGGATAGGAAGAATAGTAGGTTTATAAGCTGCAGGTTTAGGGACTAACTTTATAAGCCATGGATCAGAGTTTTGACAAATCCACGTGTCGGCCATGGAATTGTGAACATGACTGAGAGTGAGCCGGAAACGACGGCTTAACGTGCCCTCTCAAGCAAGCGGGTGTAACATCGCCTACACCGGGCTGCGTTGTTTTTTTTTTTTTTTACCTCAACACGACATGGGAATGGAACCCGAGACCTCGTTTACAGTAGTAGCGTTTCCAACTACTAGACCAATGAATTAACCAAAATGATTAATCGTAAATGCATATCCATTTAAACTTCGCGTTCTTCGTAGATTCAGTTATTAGAAGGTATTAGATAGCCATCAGCCTATTCCTTAACCTTACCTCATAAGTAAGAGAAATAAAATTCAGTTTTGTTTATAGTCCTTTAATTTTTTCGTGCATATGGCAGAGTATTACCTATACATATGTACATAATATAGTAGGCAAGCTACTCGTAAAATTAAACTAAGGTATCTTTTCAGCAACGCTAGCATATCTTTTAACTCTAACCTTGACACCGGGCATGGTGTATCTATTTTTGGGCGATCGTATTACATCTTCTGGCTCACCTATCAGTTTTAAACGAACCTCTTCTCGTTTTTTAGGTTCTTCTCTTGATTTTATCTGAAGTGCAGATCTATAACAACACCAAGTTAGATAAATTTAATAAATAAAACTGCTACTATTTTCATCCACTTCAAGCTTCAGAATGAAATTATGTGAATCATTTTCGGAGAGCTAAAACTGATGCTAGCACAACATCAACACCGCATACTATGAATTGCACTTGCAAAACTCTAATTGAATTCTTTGAAATTTGAATATTGTCTATGAGTCCTCTATCCTAGTATCCTTTGGACCTTATCGAGGCCGTCGTACCTGGTGAGGAAGAGCTTCCAAGCGACTGGGTCATGTGCCATCATTGATGCTATCACTTTACCAGCCTCATCTTTCTGTGTTACTGAACATTTTGAGCAGTCCTCCTTGATCGCTTGGATTAAAACACCTGAGGAAATTACAAAGAGTCATTATCCACCTCTAAATTAACATTATGTTCTATTTCGGTCATTTTTTTCTACCATTATCACACTTTTGAAATGATTATCTTATTATCTATTATTATCTTCCATCGATTATGATGCAAGCAATAGTACCTATATTATTAATATTGTCTTCACTAAGTAAATGTGATATAGGTATAATTGCTGCATTATTTTTGAGAGAAATTAGACACTTTAAGACCACATTTTAAATTAAGTCATGTGTATCTAACTTACTTTTCATGGCCCCCATCTTCTTGCTACAATATCGATCGACAGACATCAAGCACTTGACGTCCTCCGGTGCCAATGGTTTGATAGCTTCATTCAAGTTAACTCTGTTCTTTAACACATTACTCTTCTCCGCATCGTCGACCACCTGATTGATGATAGTCATATCTTCATCGCCGTAGATCACCTTGTACCCCATGCTCTGTACTCCGTCACTGACTTCCCGCTGTATCCCAGGCGCCACTTGATTACTCAGTGCAATTGTTACGGTAATAGTAAAAATGATCACTTGAGTCCACATTGTGATTGATCGAAGTCGTTGATTGTTCTGAGGCTCAATGATTCTGTTGAGCTCAATAGCAGGATAGAGAGAATGAAGGCGGGGTCGATGTTTTGCAACTTTGCGTGTGTTGTGCCTAATTATTGCGATAGATTTATGCGTTCATCAATATAATTAGGGTTGTCAGATTTAGGTATAGTATTTAAAAATAATAAGTAGGTACTATTAAAAATTGCTTTTGAAAGTATAATGCCTGTGTGTATGGCGTATGGGTGGACTCCAGAAAAAGAACAGGGCAGCAAAGAAGGCTTTAGCTTGTCGGAATGAAAACAAATAAACACAACTGCTTTCTCCTGACCCTGTTGAGTCAACAGAACTTTTTTTTTTTGTTGCTTTACTCTACGAAGATTCAGAAGATTAAAGACGGATTAAGTCCATTTAAGAAATTTTTAAAAAGATGAAACGCATTAGAAAATAATTTTAATGCCAGTGTTCTCTTCGAGAATTAGTTCTTCCAAGACTTTCTTTTGTTCTGGTTGTGCGACGTAATGATCAATCTACTTGCAAATATCGTTTCTAGTAATATTCAAAGTTATCTACATGTTTGTCTTTTAAAGAAAATCTTTAGTAGATATACTAAGGCGATAGACCTAGGTACAATCTACATTTTAATTTATTTTAAGATAACAAAACGACATGCATCATCCTCTTTTATTGTAAATAATTTTCAAGTTTTAGAAAATGAAGGATCTAAAGTTCACAAAAGAGTCTATAAGCATTGTTATTTGATGGGCACACCCCTGTATTGTTTTGTGTGTTGTATTCGGGGCGCGCGTCAACAAGCATCGTAAACAAACAACCTTCAGCTGAGCAGCATACCAAGTGTGTATGTAAATAAATTGTGGATGTTGTCCTTTCAAAGTCACACAAAAGGTATTATGTTACATCTGTTAGATAATAGTGACAATAGAGAAGTGCCTAAAGCAGTTTAATACGTTAATTTAATACGTTTCAGATCCAGATCTTCTATTTATCTTATATATAAAATGTTTGTCCTGAATGACTGACGCACCAACGCTCAGCCTTAACCACTGATCGTAGAGACCTGAAACTTGGAGGGTATGTTCTATGTATGACGTACACATAGTAGATAAGAAGAGTAGGTACACTAAGGGATGAAAAAGAGCGACAAAGTGTGTATGAAACTCTGTCATTTTAATTTGAATTCGTATAGCCCACGTAGGTGAAACCGCTAGCGGGAAGCTAGTCTAAAATAAGATTAACGATTCTCAGGTAGGCACATAGATAACCGAAGAAAGTCACTGATGTTAAAAGATGCCTGCATATTCCCGCTTACTCTTAAATGTTCTGCGAGTTTTAAATTTAGTAGGTGGGTGATTCTTCAAAAATGTGCGGTTGGTTTCCGAATTGTCATTTCCCTCATCACCGACTGTCGTTTAAATTGTGTAATTTACAAGCTTAAATTATTATGTTAAAAAATGAAATAGAGATAGCCTCTTAAAGTAGGTAAATATTAAATTTTATACGGCTGGTAATGATGAAATTCGTGTGAGGAAGCGAACAGCTTCAAAAAACCAACCGCACATTTTTTAAGAATCACCCAGGTACCTTCGCTTGAACTGATATGCCTCTAGATGTTGAATAATCTTAATTTGCACCGCATTAGGTAGGTACACAAAACTGCCAACTTGTTCAACTGATAATATCGGAAAGTGCAGGTTACTACACGAATGCTTTTCAGGTCCTAAATGAACTTTACTTCTACTTGCAGCAATAGGTCCTACCATAACCAGATTAGCAACCATCAGATGAATCGAGAAACGTTTGTACCCATTAATTGGTATGCCTTTTAAATAACTGTAATAATAATAAGTAGAGTCTCGTATAGCCCAGAGACC